>CM041517.1:30738049-33264716 GCA_023091065.1 Dianthus caryophyllus | reverse complement strand
CCAAGCCACAAAAACAGCCCAACTAGCTACAAAACGGCCCAAACTTACAAAAACGACCCAAAACACAACACGTAAAACGGGCCAAAGTGCGTCCCGTGTCACATTTTCAAAACTAGACTCTACAAAACCGTAAAATAATATAACCTAATATTATTTTATTTCGAGCCAAAACCTAAAACACGACAAAACCGAAACACGAAACCGAAATTCGGACCAAAATCAACAATTACTTAACCCACACGACAATTACATCACAAAACATAATCATTACCCTATAATACGTCACTTAGCCAAAGGCGGCTTAAACAGCCCACCAAAACAAAAATAAATTCGCCTGTTAACAGGCGATTAAAAACTTAATAGCCAGTGAACAAAGCGATTAAGTTTTTGTTTTAGTGTAAACCTTTTGTTTTTCCTACAAAAACAAACCAAATGAAATTAAATTCACTGCACACAGCGATTAAGTTTTTGTCTACCCATAAACCACCATTTTTCTATAAATACCAACCCACTTCATTCATTTCAATCACCTGCTTTAACACATATACACTATTCACAAAATCCACTCAAAAATACCGTCTTTACATTTTCAAAGGTAAACATTTTACCTACGGCCGGACGTTTGAGACTTCGGATAATGGGGTTACATTAACCCCAAACCCGATATTGGCACTAGCGGCCGTATTCGTGAATACTTGTAGCAATTCGGATTCATAATCCGCCTAAACCCCGCCAATATCGCATAAATAAACGACTCATTATCACTAAAGCAAACCGACGTCACATTTATAATTATGCAAATCCTCATTCATGCATTAAATAACGTCTAGAATCACGGATCCAACACTAAATTGCACCGCTTCATAGAGTCTTTTAGCATGTCAAAAGCGAGGGTTTTTCTGCATAAATTCTAATACGAGGTTGGAAAATAACGTCTATAGTAATAATTTAGCCAATAAATTATTATTTAACGTGACATTTCCTATAGCAATATGTCATTATTTTGACAATTTACATTATTTATGCATTTTAATCGAGTCATACTTATTCGCACTTGTACGTAGCGTGACTTTTAGCCCAAATATCGAAATTAAGCAAATGTTTTCAAATTAGTAGAGACTACTTTTTACGTAGGCTTTTTGATTGCTGTTTTCAAAATACACTTTGTCAAAACTTTCGAAAAGTAACCTCACTCCGGACCCCTTCTCTGGTTTCAAACCTCAGATAGATAGGTATCGACGCACCTTGAAATCTGAGACACTCGTGTCTTGTATTTCAAGACGCGTTGAATAGGTTCCAAATTCCTTTAATATTTGGTGGCGACTCCGAAAATACACTTTCAAAAAGGATTTTCTACTTTTCTTTTTGGTCACAAATTCATGCAATGATCTCCCCCATTTTTCTCAAAACTTCGCACTTTTTCCTGAGGCGATTCGCTTCGCCGCCAAGACGGGCGAGGCGGCGCGCGCAGGGCGACGATAGGGACAAGCGATTTTTCATTTTCCTGCACCTTCAAATTGGCGACTCATTGGGACGAGCATGATTTTTACTTTTTTGAAAAACTAGTTTTCTTTTATTTTAAAATCATAAAGAAGTGAAGCTTGAAACTTTGAAAACATTTACGCTTTCGATATTTGGGCAAAATACGTTGAGTCGAATCCTCCCGATTCAAACCACACCCTTTGAGGAACGGCCCAAAGAACTCTCGCCTATAAGCGAGGTAACTCCGACACACTGCTCTCTCACCCTCCACGATTACAAGTACGGCATCCGTACAAACGATCGTGAACTACCAAACTCGAACGCCTAGGGCCCGTCTTGAATTCACACCTAAGACGTGTGTAGTCTTGCGGGTGCCCCTACCTAAACGTCAGCGGGAATGGACCGGAGGGAACCTTACCCTATAAACCAAAAACCTGTGTTTATATGTACAAGTGTGAAGCTATAGTACCCTCACTATAGTAGTCTTTCAAAACTTTCGCATGTGAAAAATTTTCCTAGGCATTATACTTTTAAAATACGCCCATCTTTGAAATTGCTTTTTCAAACTTTTTCAAAAAGGTCATACTTTTGAAAACACGCCGTTAGGCTCTTTGACCTGTAGTCATTTGAGTTTAATAAATAAAATGCCACTACATTTAAAACCGACCTAGGATAACCACTATATCCCGTGTCTTTTTCAAAACGTAAATGAATTATGCGATCGACGATCGCCATAATACATTTATTGCTAAAGGTCTTTCACAAAGCAAAAACCCGAGTATGTCAATTCATTTCGGAGATTTTAAATGAAATTAACTTTTAGAACGTTAGAATTAGCTCTAAGTCGAGTGACTCTTTAGTCATCCCGATTTAATCTTTTTCTCTCAAAACAAAAACGCGGCTCGCTCGTGATGCGAACCCGCTGATTTACTCTTTGAATCGAATGACTTATCGTCATTTTTGATTTAAATCCCTGAGTCACACGTAAAAGGCGAACAATTGATCGCCTTTTACCCAATTTTAACATCCTCAGGTCGGTTAGCCTATCGCTACTTCGGTCTGATCCTTTTTTATCATAATCCAATGTTAAACCCCTGGCAACATACCGCCAAACTGGGTCAATCAGATTATGATCATACAAATTTTCCTACCTCGAGAATAGGGACGTGTCAACACGCCTCTACCTCAAAAGCTTCCCGTGTCCTTTTAAAAGCTAAAAACACGAGTCAAGTCAAGTCACCCACTTTTTACACTTTTGTGTCTTCCTTTGGTCGTGAATGCGATTTTTCATTTGAGTCTTTTCCTTCTCTTTTAGAATCACTAAAGTTTTGAAAACTTTGTCAGGTCCGCTCATTGAAAAACCCTGGATACACGACGAACTAAGAAACGTCACTTGAACCCACCTCCGCCTCCAAAGAAGCGCTCCTACAACAGATCAAAACCAAAACCTGTCATGGCCTTTCAACACGATGAGGGTCTCGGAGGACCACCACCACCCCCCCCGGAGGTAACTGCCGAACAAGTCCGACAGCTCAATGATAGGATAGCTAGCCTCACTACGACGATCGAGCAAATGGCTATCATGCAAAAGTTTGAAGCGAGATAAAACGCTGCGCTGGCCGTCAAGAATCCGAACGGAATGCAAAAGGATTCGAACCATGGAAGAAGCGTCTCACGAACTCAAGGGGTTACTCCATACACCAAGAAAACGAGCACATCCCAAAGAACGCCAGTCCATGCTACCCGATGAGCTAGCGCTCGGCGACCTTCCCATTTTCAAAGGTCACGAAGCCCGCCAGACACGCCAAAGCTTTCAAAGCCAAGATGGCCATTATGGGGTCGACCTCCCGCCTGGGCCACTTTATTCCCACACTCACCGGACCCGCAACCCGTGAGCATGGTTCTATTCTTTAGAGCCACACAAGACTGGTAGTTTCAAGACATAACAGCTGGCATTCGATCTGCAAGATCGACAACAACGACATCCAAGTCTCAAGCTCACTTTGGAGGTCCCGACTCGTAAGGACAATGAAGGGTTTACCGAATACCGACACGTTGGAAGAAACTCGTGCCCAAATACCTAACCGCCCAAGGGACACCGATTTAATCACCAAGTTCATCAACAACCTCACCCTCGCATACCAACAACATCTACAGACAAGAACTTCGACACTTCTCAACACTCGGCCGCTTCGGTGAACTCATTGAAGACGACCTCCGCAAAGAAAATAGGAATAAAAGCACGAGTCATGGATATCAAGGAAGCTCGCCTCGCCATCGCCAAAGTCGAGCCCATACACGCTTATCAACGTCTTTGGGCGCACTAAAGGCACCGCCGATTCTTACAAATTTCCCAAGGCCCGCCGCTCCACCAAAAGGTTAGGATACCTTTAGATGACAAGATCATCACCACAAAGGCCTCGCACTTCCAAGCCGCCCTCCAACGGCTAAAGCTCAAGAAAAGCGCCCCAATCTACTAACGACCTAGGAAGTTTCAATTCAAGTATTTACACCTAGAGTATAGGGTCCGCGCCCTTATGACGCCAAAATTTTCTTAATCTGCGGGATCACTAGGTTACATTACTAAAGTAGTAAACCTAATTGAAAAACTAGAGTCATTAAGGTTATCCAAGCTCCTCGTCTGAGCTATCTTCAAATGTAATCGCTTGATAACATTAATAACATGAAAGTTTTTGTTACTCTTTGCCTCATTTAAAATCTACATATTATAATGAATGCGATAATTTTAAACAAAATAACATTGCATTATATAGATACATTGCAAGCATTGTCTCAGAACCCGAACAGGACCCCATTATTGAAGACACAACAACCATCAACATGGGCACGCTCAAGAACCTCGAGGACTACAAATTTGGGGGCTTCTCTTGTACAGAATAAAGGACCACATATACCAAGCTCCTCATAGAATTCAAGGACGTCTTCGCATGGTCGTACAAAGACATGCCGGCATCGACCGCGAGATAGCCAACACCGCATCCCCATCAAGCAAGGCTCCGGACTGGCCAAAAGAAACTCCGACGCATCGCCGTAATGGTCTCTCATGGTCAAAGAGAGATCGAAAAGCAACTACAAGTCAATTCATCCAAGTCATCGAATACTGATGGATCTCCAACATGGTTCGATTATGAAGAAAAACGGCAAAATACGGGTATGTGCCGACTTTCGAGACCCGACCAAAATCAAGGCAATAATGGGCATGAAGCCGCCAAGCAACATCGACGAAATAAGGAGCCTTTTGGGACAAATCCAATATATCTCCCGATTTATCAGTAAACTCACCATGATTTGCGAACCAATCTTCAAAAAGCTGAAGAAAGAAGAGCATACGAAATGGGACGACGATTACAACGAGCCTTCAACAAACGAGTTAAGCCACGAAACATTAAAGTGGGGGATCTCGTGCTAAAGTCAGTCCGAGCACCACTCCCAGTCGGCCCACGAGGAAAGTTCAAGCCTAACTGGGCTGGGCCCTACCTCGTTAAGGAGATCTACACGGGCGGAGCAGTCAAACTAACCGACCTCGACGGCCAAGAGTTCAACCTCGCCACAAACCTCGATCAACTCAAAAAATACTACCCTTAAAAACCCCTTGCAATGTATCTATAAAATACAATTTTAAAAATTCATGGACCTAAGATGTCCTTAAACATGTACATGGGCGGCATGCCCTAAACGTGCACATTCACCACAAAAAGCAAACACAACTCATGGGCCGGTATGCCCTTAAACATACATTCTCGAACTACGGCTTGATTCCACTTTTCGTGGATACGTGGCGACTTTGCAAAAAGCGCAACCGATATTCAACACAAAAATGACACGCCCAAAGCTTAAAAGGCCAAGGACATAGTCAACACAAAAATTCGTTTTTAGACCTCAAGGGTTAAAAGGACGATATTCAACACAAAAATGACCCGCCCAAAGCTTAGAAAGGCCAAGGACATAGTCAACACAAAACTTCGTCTCGTACCCTGATGGGTTAACATAAGGCGATATTCAACACAAATACGACACGTCTAAAGCTTAAAAAAGCCAAGGACATAGTCAACACAAAACCGCCTCGTAACCTAATGGGTTAACATAAGGCGATATTCAACACAAAAATGACACATCTAAAGCTTAAAAAGCCAAGGATACAATGTCACAAAACGCTCCATAACCCAAGGGTAAAAAGGACGACATTCAACAATAAACGACAAACCCAAAGCTTAAAAAAGTCAAGGGAACAGTCAACACAAAAATTCCTAAAAACAAGAATTATACCTAAACTTTGAAAAGAGATTAGAGTCAAGGAATTTCACACAAAATAACAAGCAAAATGAGGCAGAGTCGTAAATAAAACCTGATTTTTATTAATCTTAAAAAGAACGGTTACATTTTGGATCTTTCAAAAGTAGGAGCGTAACTACAACCTTAGAGATACACTAACAACACTACAATATATTATAATACTTATACTTAACCCGGCATTTACGTCGGGTTTAGGATAGACATAATACGAACATAATACAAAATAATATGAACATAATACTAACAACAACACAATAAAACAAACACCAGATTCCCTTAGCCACCATTAGCTCCAAACTCCTCGATCAATGGATGCACTCTCCCCCAGAAAGGGGCACACATGGAAACTTAGGTGCCCATAGCCGAGACAAGCATCTAAGAACTCGGACTCTATTTGAACCTGCCTCAGGCCCAGGAGTACCCCGATACCGCAATCTTTCGAGTCCTTCTCCTCCAACCCCGACAAGGATGAACACCAGCGACGCAAGTTTCCTTCAAAGTTCTCCATATTTCAACAAACGTTCCGTAAATATTTTGAATATTCTTGGAATATCGAGAATGGGAAGATGAAAGGATGAGTGATTTGAACTAACCTACCCCTCCTTTTATAGCCAAGATTGGCAAAACGAAATACAACACAAAACATGATTTTCGCATTCACAATTTTCGACTCAAAACGTTGTTTTAGCTCCCATTTTTACAATGTCAAAAACGACTTTTTACGAGTCTAAAATACTTTCTAAACAGCATATTTCAAAACTCTGCATTCGCATTAGGTTTAGTCATAAACGAGTCAGTCTCAATCGAGACATATATATGTGTTTTTACGACTAACGACATTTTGCAGGTACACTCGGCAAGAAAATACGCAAGGATTTGCACTCCAACTACAACCCGAATATGCATTTTTGCAAAGAAGACGAAATATTCAAAGCCTAAGACGCCACACACTAGGCCAACAACCGCAATCCAAAACCAAACCACAAATATACCCATACATACCCACAAATCCAAAAAAAAAAACATGTAGCCTCCTCACGAGACGTGTCATAAAAACCTAACTTTTATGAAAAACCCAAAAGCGCGTAGCCTCCTCACGCAGACGCTCATAAAAACCTAACTTTTTATGAGAAAAGAAAAGCACGTAGCCTCCTCACGAGACGTGCATTTCAACCTAAAAACACGTAGCCTCCTCACGAGACGTGTCATAAAAACCTAACTTTTTATGAAAAACCCAAAAGCGCCAGAGCCTCCTCACGAGACGCTCATAAAAACCTAACTTTTTATGAGAAAAGAAAAGCACGTAGCCTCCTCACGTGACGTGCATTACAACCTAAAAACACGTAGCCTCCTCACGAGACGTGTCATAAAAACCTAACTTTTATGAAAAACCCAAAAGCGCCAGAGCCTCCTCACGAGACGCTCATAAAAACCTAACTTTTATGAGAAAGAAAAGCACGTAGCCTCCTCACGAGACGTGCATTTCAACCAAAAAACAAGTAGCCTCCTCACGAGACGTGTCATAAAAACCTAACTTTTTATGAAAAACCCAAAAGCGCGTAGCCTCATCACGAGACGCTCATAAAAACCTAACTTTTTATGAGAAAAAGAAAAGCACGTAGCCTCCTCACGAGACGTGCATTTCAACCAAAAACACGAGCCTCCTCACGCAGACGTGTCATAAAAACCTAACTTTTTATGAAAAACCCAAAAGCGCCGTAGCCTCCTCACGAGACGCTCATAAAAACCTAACTTTTTATGAGAAAAAGAAAAGCACGAGCCTCCTCACGAGACGTGCATTTCAACCAAAAACACGTAGCCTCCTCACGAGACGTGTCATAAAAACCTAACTTTTATGAAAAACCCAAAAGCGCCAGAGCCTCCTCAAGAGACGCTCATAAAAACCTAGCCCTTTTATGAGAACCACAAAAAGCACGTAGCCTCCTCACGAGACGTTCATAAAAACCTAACTTTTTATGAGAAAAACCAAAACGCTGTAGCCTCCTCAAGAGACGCTCATAAAAACCTAGCCCTTTGTATGAGAACCACAAAAAAACACGTAGCCTCCTCACGAGACGTTCATAAAAGCCTAACCACTTTTATAAAACCACAAAAACGCGTAGCCTCCTCACGAGACGTTCATAAAAACCTAACTTTTAATGAGAAAAACCAAAACACGTAGCCTCCTCACGAGACGTTAAAATACAAAAACACGTAGCCTCCTCACGAGACGTTCATAAAAACCTAGCCCTTTTTATGAGAAACACAAAAACACGTAGCCTCCTCACGAGACGTTCATAAAAACCTAGCCCTTTTTATGAGAAACACAAAAACACGTAACCTCCTTATGAGACGTTCACAAAAAAACCTAATCCTTCACAAAAACGCCAACCATTCTTATAAACCAAGCCCAAAAACGCGTAACCTCTGCTACGAGACGTCCAGCGAAGAAGCACAAGCAGAAGCACAAGCAGAAGCGCAAGCCAGAAGCGCAAGCGAAGCACAAGCAAGGAACACGTTTAAACACAAGCAAAGCGCCACCGGTGAGTACTCAGCCACATTCAGCCGACATGCCCTTAAACATGTAGGACCGCCATGTCCTTGAAAACATGTCGCCCTCCTCGCATTTCCGACGCTAAGTCCTCGTCTCTCCCATGAGACACATGCTTAGCGCCACGGTAGTATCGAGACCGTAATGGTCCTGATATTATCTTTAAGTTTGACTAACGCTTTGTCCAAGCTCACCAAACTGGGGCTCTGTGATACCC
Organism: Dianthus caryophyllus; assembly: GCA_023091065.1. Classification (NCBI taxonomy): domain Eukaryota; kingdom Viridiplantae; phylum Streptophyta; class Magnoliopsida; order Caryophyllales; family Caryophyllaceae; genus Dianthus; species Dianthus caryophyllus. Next base: position 33,256,152 of record CM041517.1, on the reverse strand, counting down.
GTATCCGCACCCCCAAAAACAAACCCGATGATGAAAAGGACTTTCATGCATGCTTTTAAAAGAGTCGAAACGGTACAAAAGTGTCTAAAAACGTATAGTCATTTTTAGCGTATTAATTTGGATTTGCATAGTAATAAAAATGAATGTCAATTTTAGTCATTATGAGCATAACACGAGCACAATACAGGAACGTCTTATTAAGCCAAGCCACAAAAACAGCCCAACTAGCTACAAAACGGCCCAAACTTACAAAAACGACCCAAAACACAACACGTAAAACGGGCCAAAGTGCGTCCCGTGTCACATTTTCAAAACTAGACTCTACAAAACCGTAAAATAATATAACCTAATATTATTTTATTTCGAGCCAAAACCGAAAAACACGACAAAAACCGAAACACGAAAACCGAAATTCGGACCAAAACTGAACAATTACTTAACCCACACGACAATTACATCACAAAACATAATCATTACCCTATAATACGTCACTTAGCCAAAGGCGGCTTAAACAGCCCACCAAAACAAAAATAAAATCGCCTGTTAACAGGCGATTAAAAACTTAATAGCCAGTGAACAGGCGATTAAGTTTTTGTTTTGGGTGTGCAGCCTTTTTGTTTTTCCTACAAAAACAAATGTTCAGATGAAATTAAATTCGCTGCATACACGGCGACAAGTTTTTGTCTACCCATAAACCACCATTTTTCTATAAATACCAACCCACTTCATTCATTTCAATCACCTGTTTTAACACATATACACTATTCACAAAATCCACTCAAAAATACCGCCTTTACATTTTCGAAAGGTAAACATTTTACCTACGGTCGACGTTTGAGACTCGGATAATGGGGTTACATTAACCCCAAACCCGATATTGGCACTAGCGGCCGTATTAAATACTGATTTGTAGCAATTGATTCATAATCCGCCTAAACCCCGCCAATATCGCATAAATAAACGACTCATTATCACTAAAGCAAACCGACGCTACTTTTATAATTATGCAAGTCCTCATTCATGCATTAAATAACGACTAGAATCACGGATCCAACACTAAATTGTACCGTTTCATGTAGTCTTTTAGCATGTCAAAACCGAGGGTTTTTCCGCATAAATTCTAATACGAGGTTGGAAAATAACGCCTATAGTAATAATTTAGCCAATAAATTATTATTTAACGTACATTTCCTATAGCAATATGTCATTATTTTGACAATTTACATTATTTATGCATTTTAATCGAGTCATACTTATTCGCACTTGTACGTAGCGTGACTTTTAGCCCAAATATCGAAATTAAGCAAATGTTTTCAAATTAGTAGAGACTACTTTTTACGAAGGCTTCTTGATTCTTGCTTTCAAAATACACTTTGTCAAAACTTTCAAAAGTAACCTCACTCCGAACCCCTTCTCTGGTTTCAAACCTCAGATAGATAGGTATCGACGCACCTTGAAATCTGAGACACTCGTGTCTTGTATTTCAAGACGCGTTGAATAGGTTCCAAATTCCTTTAATATTTGGTGGCGACTCCGAAAATACACTTTCAAAAAGGATTTTCTACTTTTCTTTTTGGTCACAAATTCATGCAATGATCTCCCCCATTTTTCTCAAAACTTCACACTTTTTCCTGCGAGGCGCATTCGCTTCGCCGCCAAGACGGGAAGCGGGCTGGCGCGCAGGCGTCGAGCAGGGACTAGCGATTTTTCATTTTCCCGGTACCTTCAGGTTGATGTACCACTGTAGGGCTGGACCAGTCAAGGTTGAACCAAAACTTTTGCACATGCAAGCCTCCCTCTTCTCTGCTGGGATAGGAACGTTGAACATCCTCTGCCTGTACTGAGCAACATGTTCCAGAGGATCGGCCGTCCCATCATAGAGCTTTAGGTTGGGCGCTGTGTATTTCTTTGGCATCTCCACCATTGCAATGCAGTCATCGAAGGGTGAGTCAGCGTAGCATCCTGGTGTTGCTTCCTCTATGGGTGGTGGAAGCCCTGGAACCTTCCGCACCAACTCTGAGAGCTTCTGCATCTCCGTCATCATGTACTGCATGACCTGGCCTGCACTGATTCCTTCTGGCGTTTTTGGGTCACCACCTCCACCTGCAGCGTTGCTTTCTGGATCCTCCTCTACATTGACTGGGTCTCCTCTTGATCCTTTTGATCCTGCGGAAGAGAAAGTAGAGAAGTCAAGTTGCTTGATCACATCAGAAAATGGAGTACCTGGTGGGATCCTGGATCCTGATGCTTTCTTCTGGGCAGAGGTCTCTAGCTGTTTCTTCAGGACAGCTTCAGCCTCCTTCAGTCTTGCAGCCTCTGCCTTGGCTTCTTCTGCAGCCTGCTTGGCTTGTTGCAGTTCCTCCTGGAGTTTCTGCATGGCTTCCGCACTGGTGCCTTCCATCTTTCAAGCTGGTTGAACTTATTGACTTGGGATGTTTTGTAGGATTAATAAACTAGTATCCCCACAGACGGCGCCAATCAGTTCGGGGTGATTTTCTAACACGGTTTGATTTAGTGATTGTGGATCTACTAGTACTATCCTTTAGGTTGTATTTTGTGGTACTTAATGTTATTGAGTTTAGACGTAAGGAAAAAAATGCAAATGGAACAAGACACACGATATGTTACGTGGGAAAAACCCTTAAATATTAAGGGAAAAACCACGGGCGCCAAGCCAGGAGAGGATCTTCACTAGTTCAGGAATAACAGGTACAGAGTCTGGACCAACTGGTACAGAATACAATAAAAGCGTGAAATAATTATCAAGTGTTTAATTGCTTGTGAATTTCGTAGAGTGTAGTATATTTGAGTGGTGTGACTTGTGTTCATCTTTCCTTCTGAATTCTCCTCCTTTTATAGTCCCCTTAGGTCCAACGTTCCTTTCCTTCTTTGTAGCTAACTTCTCCAACGATCTCTCCAGCAGTTCCTATCTTCAAGGCCCCATTTCTGCTCCTTGACCAAGTCTTCCAACGTCTTCTTCTAGGGTTGCTGTTTGCATCCTTGGGCTTCACCCTTTAGTGTTTACTTCTTTTTGTTGGGCTCGGCCCACCTTGACCTCTCCTCTCTCGACCGCACCTTTGTTTCCGTCTGCATGTACCGGGTGCATCAGAAATTCTGGTCCTGATTACGGATCCTGAACTTGTCTGGACCTGACCAAGGGTTCTGGACCAGCCTGGGTTTTTGGTCCCAACAACGGCTATAAATCTAAGCATTAAATCTGCCCACACCCAGAAGTCAGTGCAACGTATAGAATGATAACGTTCAAAACAGAAAATTAAAGAGTTCAAACCTGATTTGACTTCTGTACTGTAGCAACTGCTATTTCTGCGGTTGTTTTGAATTTTACCAACGGTAGAATCCCAAACCTTCTACAACTCTTTAACCCTTCATATATATATATATATATATAGAAATAGGTTCTTTAGAGTCCACAAAAAAATTAGAGTCCTAGAGTCCAAATTTCGGCCATCGAAAAAAATGAAATTCCAACGACAAAAAATGAAATTCCAACGAAAAAAATGAAATTGTTGATTTTTCCAAGTATCGGCCAGAAATTTCTTGGTCTGACCTACTCCCACACCTATTTTGAGATTTAATCTCAGCCGTTGATCTTCACAATCTAATGGCTTAGATTAGGACTCTAGGACTCTATTCTATATGTGGACTCTATATAACTTACCTCTATATATATATATATATATATATAGAAACAAGTTCAAACGAGACACCTAAATATTGCGAGACACAAACGAGACACAGCATTTTAGCCTTTTTGGTGAAACTTTAACATAGTTTCATGAAACTTCAAAAATTGTGAAACTTTAATGTCTTAAAGTTTCACAATTTTGTTAAAGTTTCACAATTTTTGAAGTTTCATAAAACTATGTTAAAGTTTCACAAAAAAGGCTAAAATGCTGTGTCTCGTTTGTGTCTCGCAATATTTGCTGTCTTGATATAACTTTACTCTATATATATATATATATATATATATATATATATATATAGGGGTGGGATCCCATGAGACCCCCCAACTCAATGAGACCCATGAGACCCCCTTTATATCCGTCAGATTAAAAGATTATCTAGCGGCTGAAACAAAACACACGAACCAAAACACGTGCAAACAAACACACACGCACATTCCCTTCTCTCTCTTCCTCCTTGTTTCATCAATTTCTCTAAATAACACCCAAACAAACCCCTAAAAATTAAAATCAAAAATCAAAAATTAAATCTCAAAACAGGCATAATTTCTGATTCAAGCGTAATTAAATCACAAATCAAAGTCGAAAATACATCAATTTGTCATGGAAATTTGTGATTCAAGTGTAATTTCTGCTGGGTAAGAGATTTTCTGTAATTTTCAGTAATTTAGAGTTACCACTATTGAAAATTGTTGAATTTATGCATTAATTATAAAGTACGTTTTTTAATTATTATGTTCATGTAGATATTCGAATGCAATTGCAATTTTGATTGTTCAGTTCTAAAGTCGTGTCGAGTGATTTCACACATGTTAAGACTCATTAACTTCAAGTTGATTGTGCAGTTCTTAGGCCTTACCTCGAACAACTGGATGTCCTTTTCTCAAGTGATTATGCTTGCATCATTCCTATCAGATGCATCGAATATCCATGGTACACATTACGTTGCAACTGGGTTGATAGGCATGTGATTCCAACTTCATCCGAGCTTTTTGGGCTGAAAAATTTCGGAGTCATCTTCAACTTTATGATGCATACAGTAGGAAACATCACCCTGCAACTGAAGATTTAATGCAGATAGACGAAGTCAATCCCAATACATCTGTATCAACACATTCAGGTACATAATACTTTCTCCGTAGATACATTTAATTACCAACATATACAATTTTAGTTGATTATGTAAGATACAGAATTAGTACACTGTAGATACACAATCAATACTCTGTAGATACATTTAATTATCAACAGATACAATTTTGGCTTATTATGTAAGATACAGAATCAGTACACTGTAGATACACAATCAATACTCTGTAGATACATTATTTGAACAAACAGATACACAAAAAAAGCACCTAAAAATTGCCATGCTTATGGGGGAATTGAATATCATGAAAGTAGGACTGTCTAGAAAAACTCTAAAAATGAAAGGTATTTTCCGAAAAAGTCATACTTACATTGTGTACACATTTTTAACTCATTAGATACAATACTATTATGCAGTAGATACTTTGATACTGACAAATAGATACACTGTTTTTTAATCATTTGTTACAGTTTGTAAGGTGGTAGAGTTTGGGGCAAATATGGCTGCTAGGATGGAGCTTGAAATTGGTGATAATGACGCAAGTGCTATTATAAACGCCGTGAAGCAAGCGCAGATAACTTGATGTTCTTTTGGTGTATGTGTATCAGATATTATTTGTAACTCAAATAGTTTCAGTAATAGCTTGTTAAACGTGGCGTTATGTAGTAACATACTTAGTTACTAAATCAAGTTGTGTATACAAAGGTGTAGATACAATTTTATTAAGAAACAGATACACTATTTATAAGCATTAGATACATTTTCACTGAGAAATGTATCTACTACATGGTGATAGTGTATCTGCTGTATAGTAATAATGTATCTGCTATACACTTTTTGATTAATTGTTGTCTCCAACACTTGCTATTGCAACTGATTAAAAAACAGTGTATCTACTACATGTTGATAATGTATCTGCTACATGTTGATAATGTATCTGCTACATAGTGAAAATGTATCTACTACATTCATACATAGTGAAAATGTATCTTCGTGAAATTTCAAACTTTTGTTACGCGCATGAATGTGAATGAGTCATTCATTCATAGGTCAGCTGAGTCATAAAAAGAAAATCGATTTGAGACCGACCAGACCATACATTCATACATGTTGGTTTGCTTTGAAAAAGAGATGAAGTAAAGTAAAGGGTAAGGGTTAATTACTACCAAATATGTTTAGTAATGAAATTAGCAAAAGTAGAACTTTATTTAAGATGAGATTGTACAATAAGCGTAAGAAAGGAAGGCTTTTGAGTTGGCAGTGTAGCTTTGTGATGCCACCTTATGTAATCACCACTGCATCATACTCTCTACTTCTGCAAACTACAGTATTGTAAAGAAACACGCACTAATTAACCTTATCTTCTTCTACTAAATTAAAGAAACAAACTGTGTTTTTAGTCAGTTGGACCATTTGCACACCAAACTTCTTTCCCAAACATAGAAATTAAAAAGGAAAGTCACGATTTATTGGTCATGAAGTCTAATTGTTATCCGAGGAAAACGATTTCAACTGTTTAAAAAAGTGTATCTACTACATGGTGATAGTGTATCTGCTGTATAGTAATAATGTATCTACTATACACTTTTTGATTAATTGTTGTCTCCAACAAGCTATTGCAAGATTAAAAAAGTGTATCTACTACATGTTGATAATGTATCTGCTACATAGTGAAAATGTATCTACTATATAGTGAAAATGTATCTTTTACATAGTGAAAATGTATCTGCTACATAGTGATAATGTTAAGTAGTGAATAGGACATCCCCCTATGTTATGACATCAAAATACACAAACGACCGGGACTCATCCTATGTTATCAGATGCTTCACCTGAGGGTGGACCTGTACCATGCTCAATTTGAACTCCTCTATCACTCACACCTACAGAAAAATGTAATCACATTAATTAAAACTATAGATACAAACTTATGAAATTATAGGTACACACTTATGAAACTGTAGGTACATTTCTCATATGAAAAAAATGAAGCACAAAAGTAAATTCGTGATTATAAACGCTTGTAACGAAGTACTAATTTAAAAATAGATTGTTAAAATACCTGAAACTATATCAGTGTTCTTCGGTTTTTTCCTTGATTTCTCGATTTTGCTTGAATTTTCGACAATTCTTTTGGATGTCATTTCTAACAAAAATAGCAAAACACACATGCAAATATTGTAACAAGTATTTAGGTATAAAAATCGAATGAAAAAGGACAACACAATGAGGTAGCACAGCATGTCACAGTAGCTAAACAACAGGATAAAAATAATATCAACGACACAGCAATAACAGCACAATGGTAATAGTTCACAACATGTACTCCAAAGGCCTCACCCATTGTCAAACACATTCACAAGGTTAAGCTTCCACTTCCTCAACGAATTCAACCCACCCAAACACAACATCGACTCAACCGACAATACAACCAATTCACGGCCACAATGACTCTTAAACACAACAATAATAAACACGTATCATGGCCACGACAACAGCCAATCATGGCAGCTCACAGCTGACAGAAAAAAGAGACCAGCAGCAAATGGAAAGTTGAACATCACACACACGGAAACGAAAGATGAAATCCACCCCCAAATATACAAGGCAAATTGGGTGCGAGTTGGGTCATTTTGGGTAGGGCCATACTCGTGTATATTTGAGTACAAGTCAAGTTGGGTTGAACCAAATCATTTTGTGTTCGCGTTGTTTCATGTGTGTATGTATGAGTTGAATCATATTGGTCAAGTCAATTTCGACTTAGGGTCACATCCAAGTTTAATTTATTTGGCCGAGGTCAGACGATCGTAATTAGGATGTCAAGCCTGATCAGCTTTGCAACATCTACCAAAAAATGCCAAAACACAATACTTGATGTAGGGAAATGTGACAACACTATGTAGTAAACCCAAAAACGGAAAGATCAACATCATGTACTAAACAAACATTTTCGAGACTACTATGGCTTCAAGTTTACATAAGAATGTACTGGGAGTCTGGGATTATTAACTCTTACAGGAATGGAAGTACTCGTATTTCCCATCGTATAACTCGAACATGAAAGCAAAATACTATGGCTTCAAAGTGCACTTAGACAGAAACAGCAACAACAATACAAAGAATAACACTCAATGCTCATCACTAGTTCAATATATACATACAATGTGCAGGAGCATACACACACTTACACACACACACACACTTACACACACACACACACACACAATGTGCAGGAGCATCACTAGTTCAATAACACACACACTTACACACGGCATTAGCTATACACACAGCCACGAACCACACACGAAACACACAAAACCAACCAGACTAAGTAAGGGGATCACCCTTACCTCGAATAACGACGGCAAAAGGACGATATAAGCAAAGAAAAGCGAGGAAAAACGTCGGAAGCTTCTCCCCCGAATTGCGCACTACAATAACACGAAAACATTAAGAACTAAGCTAATATTTCTTTCAATTAACTCATAAAATCATTTGAAGACGATTTTAATTGAGAAATCCGACAAACTAGGGTTAGGTTTATATGAAACTGAAATTGAATGATTAGATATGATTTATACATCTAATTACTCGAACAAATCCCCAAAAATTAGAGAAAATGAACAAGGTAATTGAAAATGACAACTAAAAATGAAATTCAAACAATAAAACCCTAAAAATCGAACCCTAAAAATGAAATTCATACCTGATTTCACTTGAATCAACAGCAAAAATAGAATAGAGAAGAACAAAACTAAAATTAGGGCTGTCGAATTGAAAAAAAAGAAGAGGAAATTAGGGATAGTAAATGTCGAAGAATGGTGAGGGAAAAGTGAAGAATGGTGAATGGGATCCTGTGTTTTGTCAGTGGAATGTTTGTTTTTTATAATTTCAAAACTGGCCGTAGATTAAGTGATAGATCTGACGGCTATAAGGGGGGTCTCACGGGTCTCATTGAGTTGGGGGGTCTCACAGGATCCTATATATATATATATATATATGTATATATATATATATATGTATATATATATATATGTATATATATATATATATATATATATATATATATATATATATAGGACCCTCAGTAATTTTTAGAACTTACCTTTGCAAACTTTTTATTTTTACCTTCTACTGTTCATCATCTCCTTCCTCTATCATCTCAATCATCTTCATCAAATCAAATCAAAGAAAAACACTTGGCTGGTAAAGTGATCGATCTTGAGATCGGTGAGATCAAATACGGTGATTACGTGTTCATCAAAGGTGATTCCTTTGATGATGAAACAAAAAAAATACCCTTAGCCAATCAATCATCAAGCATCTCAAGGATCATCAATTCGTTCCTGATTATGCTGAAATTTTTGTTCCCTGCGACGATTTCACTACTGCTTGCTGGACTTGTCCAGGATGGATCTGTATTCACGAGTTCCCCTTCAGAGCTGGTATGAGAATTCCCTGCAATTCTTGGATGAGTGGGGTGCTCTCTGCGATGACGCTTGCCCCTTGTCAGCTGATGCCAAGCATGTGGAAGATCATATGTTTGGTTGACAAACTCTGTACAAAGCATAGGTTGCTGCTGACTGTGCAGGACCTAAAGAACGTTTATTCTATGAGGGCCCAGGGCCGTGGAAGGTTTATCTTCCGTATCAGGAAAGGCTAGAACAATCTGGTGGAGCACCCTGATACTGGGGACGATAAGGATTGGAAAACTGGTTTTTTCTTTCTGAAGAGTGATACTCTTCAGAATGACGGTTTATCACTCTTCAGAATGACGGTTGCTTAGATTACCCAATTGCTGAGAGAGGTTAGTCACTTCTAATCCTGATCTGTTGTTTCTAGTCTCTCTATTCTGTGCTAAGCTGATGATTTTCTATGTTTATTTTCTAGCGATTACTGGCTCCCTGAGCACAGTGAGGAGTCTAAGGCTAGGATTGCGGCTTTTATGGCTTTGCCCCTTCTGGAGAGGACTTGGTCTGAGGGGGACAATAAGGCGGCGTTCCCTACTTTCTGCAGGCTAGCAAGTAGGGCTGTGAAGGTTCATGTCCCTCAAGTCTTTGCTATCAAAGGTAAATCTCAGAATTACTCTTATGGTCAAGTCTGGTCTGGGAATCTTAATTCTAATCAAGTGTTGTTTATGCTAAGCGAGACTTCTAGGCCAATCATGTAATACCCGGTAAAATTAAGAATGATCATAATTCACACATAAAATTTAGAAAATCAGTTTTCTTCTCTCTAAAGTTTTCTAGCAAGAATTAAGGGCATATCTTAGGCAATCTTGGGTGCAACTTTTAGGAGATATCAAGCTTCTTGATATTCAATCTTAGGCCATTAAGCAAGGACTAAAGGTTGTATTCTTAATCTTATGTTTATTTATCATTCGTACTAATGTTCCTGTGAGATCAGTACTGTGTAGACCAGAACTTTCAGGTCGTATATCAAAGTGGTCAGTCAAATTGAGCACCTATGACTTATCCTATGAGCCCGCAAAGAATCAAATCTCGTGCATTAGCAGACTTTGTGGTCGACTTCACTCCCACACCTAGAAGAGCAGTGACAAAGGAGATCTTCCATCTGGACCGTAAACAATGGACACAGGAGCTCGGGATGATGGTTCACCCAATATCGTGGGTAATCGGACTAGGTGTGGTCTTGAAGTCACCACAGGGGACAAGATAGTACAAAGCCGTATCCCGTGAATTCAGGACTACCAACAATGAAGTGAGTATGAGGCACCGATAAGCGAGGATCAACGTATGCCTGGACATGAGGATCCAAAATCTGAAGGTAAAAATAGACTCTTTGCTGGTAGCAAATCAAATCAATGGTACGTACGCTGCTAAAGACTCTAAGATGATTGCATATCTTGATTTGGTTAAAAATCTTTTTCAAAAATTTACTAACATTGAGGTTGTGCAGGTCCCTAGAGATCAGAATGTGCAGGCAGATGCTCTGGCCAACATTGGATCAGCATTTCAACCTCGTACTCTGGACAGTATACCAATTGTACACATCCTAGAGCCAGCAGTCCAGAAAGTGCAACCAATCCTGCAGACTACAATTCAAGCAACTCAGACCTGGACCAAACCATATTATGAGTGGCTGGTCCTTGGCAAGTTACCGCAGGACAAAATCAAAGCAAGGGCATTCAGGATCAAAGCGTCCAGATACACAATCATACAAGGCATACTATTCTAAAGGTCCTTCAACGGGTCAGACTGCACGCTTGTAACCTCGACTGTGCCTGACAAGATCGTCGTAAATGCATGATGGACATTGTGGAAATCACACAGGTGGTAGAAGCATGGTTAACAAAATCCTACGAATGGGCTATTATTGGCCCACAATGAAAACAGACTGCATCCAGTATGCCACAAAATGTGACGCTTGTCAAAAGCATGGCCCAGAAATACACCAGCCTGCACAGAATCTACATTCAGTATCGGCACCATGGCCATTCATGAAATGGGGCATGGACTTAGTTGGCAAACTACCAATGGCTCCAGGGCAGAAAGTGTTCATGCTAGCAATGACGGACTACTTCTCCAAGTGGATAGAGGCAGATGCATACAAAAATGTCATAGAAAAAGAAGTAATCGCTTTCATAAAGAAGAACATCATCAGCAGGTATGGGATCCCCTCAGAAATAGTGTGTGACAATGGGCTTGCATTCGTGGGAAACAATACCAGACATTTCTGTACAAAGTGGAACATCAACTTGGTAACATCTGCACCAAGATATCCTCAAGCAAATGGACGGTGAGTCCAAAGAACAAGATTGTGATCGATTCGTCAAGAAGAAGCTAATGGAAAAACAAGGAAGATGGGTTGAAGAGTTGCCACTAGTACTGTGGGCAGACAGAACCACGCCAAAGAGAGCAACAGGACAGACTCCCTACTCAATGGTCTATGGATGTGAAGCTATACTTCCGGTAGAAGTGCACGTTCCAACAATCAGGTATGGACTCAACACACTTTCTGAGAATAATGAACTACTCTATGACAGCCTGGATACAGCCCAGGAGCTCAGGGATCTAGCAGCAGTAAGGTTAGCAGCATACCAACAATCTGTGGCCAGAAGCTACAACAAAAACGTGAAGGTACGAATGTTCAGGACTGGAGATCTGGTCCTGAGAAAGGTGTTTCAGAACACAAGGGACAAGGCTGCTGGCGAGCTGGCCTCAACCTGGGAAGGCCCATACCTTATTGACTCAGCAGTAGGGAAGGGTTCCTACAGACTACAAACTTTGGAAGGGGACATGATCCCAAGACCCTGGAACACACTCCATCTCAAGCTCTATCACATGTAAAGTGTCCTGAACCAAGACATCTGGTAAGCCACAAAACCCAAGACTTTTCCTTTACAAATTATCCTATATAACTACACTGACTTGAGCTTCGGAGGGCCGTTGGCAAATGCCAACGGTCAAGCCCTGACCCTCTTTCTGTGCAGACTCGGCAGTACAAACATCTGGACCAGATCAGGAACAAAGACAAAGACAAAGACTAAGACAAAGCAAATAAGGGCCTCAGCCCCAGTACGACTGCAACAACTAGACAGGGAGTAATGTCCGTTAAGGGAGCCCCAAAGTGTAAGTCGCCTAAATTATCAAACGCATGCATGCTAGTTAACAAATCCACAACAAAATAAATGCGCATCATAACAAAAACATAACATAACATAACATAACATAGCATAACATAAATAGCATAAGTTTGTCAAAGTTAGGCCATGCCTATGCATGAACACAAAATTCAGACACAAAGGTCAGAACCAAGCAGCCCATGTCAGCACATGGATGCAAATGTCAAAACAGAAAACAAAGTCTAAAATAATTACAAACCAAATGTTACAGGGGACATCCCCCCTGACAAATTCAAAAGTTTGTTCAAAAGAAAAACCGATAACAAAGTTAAGAGTTCAGTTGATTCCATCGCCAGACTCACCCAGACGCCAAAGATGTTCACTGCGGGATCGGCGTGGAAGGACCAAAGAACGCCACTCTAACACCTGAACGGCGGTATCCCTCGCACTGGCCAAGAACCGGTTACTTCACCGCTGCTGGAATAGGCTCCCAGAAACACCGCTGAAAGTGGCAATCCCAGCAGATAGGTCCCAGGCGGCACGAGCTTCAGGACTGGCGTTCATCATTTTAATCCTGGCGCGAAGCGTGTAAAACACACTCAGTCTCACAAAGTCGTGATCAGGCCGATTGTCTAGCATCGGCCCTCGATCCCTCAATCTCCTGGGTCAACTTCGCAGTTAGGTATCCCGTTGCCGACCCTCTCAAAGTTGGTCTTATTCAATTTGACCATCCTCTCGCAACGGTAGCTGACGCTCTCAAGCTCCTTCTTAGCGGCCTCGAGGGAAGAACGAAGTGCTTCATTTTCAGCCTCAGCTCTGCCCCTACCACTCTCCAGAATTGGCACCGTTGAACCAAGACTGGCAGACATAAGTAGCAACTACAAACAACAGAACAGAAAATCAGAACCATATCAAAGGAAACTCTGGACAAAACCAAGACCGTAAGAAGTACAGACCTGAGCATAACAGCCCACCATTTTGTGCGCCAGGCGCATAGGCTTCAAGGCAGCAGGGGCAGTGGACAGAGTAGCAAAGTTTTCACTCAGAGATTTCCCCAAGGAGACATACTCAGATTGGCTTTGAGAGTGCAGAGGTATTGAAAGCACAGGATTCATTTGAGGTAACTTCCCTTTCTTCCTCTTTTTCTGCTCAGGAGAAGGTTCAGAAGACTCAGCGGCCACTTTGGTAGACCTGGTCTGGACCCCTTCTGGCGCTTTCCTCTTGGAAGACTCAGAAAAGGGGGTCACCAGACTAGCAACAGGAGTATAGCTACCACCAGACTTCATAGCTTCACGAGCTTGTGCAATCCGAGCTGCGATAGCATCCATGGGCAGGAAAAGTTTCTTGCTGGATCGAGAGGCTGGGAACATAGCAGGAAACAAGTTACGTAGGAAGGGTAGATGTATCAATTCATAAGTCAGGGAAAATATGTCAGTACCAGTAGCAGCGCTGGGCACAAAACTCTGGCCTGAACCAGGGGTTTTTAGAGGGGGTAAGGTGGAATGGCCACCAGTCCCAGCAGGTATAGAGCTCAAGGGCGTCACATGGATGGGCACCTGGTCAAGTATGCCTGCACCACTCCCACCAGCAACCTCGCTTACAGATTTCTCGCCTTCTTCAGGCACAAACTCCTCCTCAGCATCATCTTCTGTCCCCTCTTCGTCCTCTTCACTCTCACCACCATCACCATCATGCTGCTCCACTTCAGGAACAGGAACAACTTCAACAACATCATCATCACCGTCGGGATTCATACACTTGGGCGACGCCCTCTTATCAGCAGGCAACCGTAGGAACGCCTCAATCCTCCTCCTTGACTCAAGGTCATCAGGAGTAGGGATCCAGTCAGAAACTACAAATGATCCAAAGCAAAACTGAGCAAACAAACAAAGAAGCACATGCAAAGGCAAACTGGACAGAATTTCAAAAGCTTAGAGCACATACCGGTTCCCTTCAAGGAAAACTCAGGCGCCCAGACATTGGGGCCCAAGGAGCTGCTCCTAATGAACAAATAGTAGCTGGTCCAGTTTCTCTCGTCACCTACGTCCAGGCGGCCCATGAGAGGCTGGCACTTGTCTCTCAAACGAAACAAAACTCTTTTCCTTTTGTGCATACGCAGATGATAGGTGTTCCTTATGTCAGCCAACTGAATCTCAGTCCCATACCTCTGACAAAGGGACTCGATTCCGTGGATCAGTCACCAAACAGACGGCATAACCTGGCAGGGAGGCACTTGAACAGTGCTCAAAAATGAACGCATCAATGGACAAAGCGGAAAGGTGGCTCCAAATCTGAAGGAGGACTCAAAGATTGAAAACCAACCTGGGCTGACCCAGTCCACCCTAACATCTCTAGTGTCTGGGGCCCAAACTTCAGTACTTTCAGGAATTTTACCTTCCTCTTTGAGCCTCGTTTCAACTCCTTGAGCAAGCATATTCGGGTAGATATTGATATCCTTGATAATATCTGTTGCATGGAAGATAGAGCCGCCATGGGAGTAGGTGATTGCTGTGGAAGGGCCAGTATCGTTGCGAGCCATGATCAAAATTGGAGAAGAAGGAAAAAGCTAGGGTTTTTTGCGAATCAATTTGGGGATTTTGCTAGGGTTTTTGATTGCAAAACAAGTAAGATCAGGAGGAATAAAGATAAAGAGAGAGAAAAATAAAAATAAGGGTATTTATAGAGGGAGCAAAAGGAAGTTAGATGGTTTTTAATAAACGCGCGAAGAGATGTGATGTGACCCATGACAAGACGTGCACAGTACATTGAGCGCCAAAATAGGGCGCAATTCCCCACGAAAAGGCAATTGCCTCATTAATTACAAGGTACAGGTCTCAGGACCAAACGTACAGCAGAGCAGAAAGAGCCTGGACTGTGCACACTGGGCCAGATAAAGAACAAAGCATCTCCTTACCCCCGATTCAGATCAAGGGCAAGGAGATGGGGACAAACCTTGTTGGGACCAGAAACCAGTGGTCCAGAGGCCTCGCCAGTCCAGACGAGGTCGGGATCTACGCCGTAACTAAGGCTTACTGCGTCGATCTTAGCTATCTGCAGACAAAACAAAGGCGCAGGTCAGGAGAGGAAAAGTCAAAGTGGGCCAAGCCCAACACAAAGGAGAAGTAAAAACCAAGAGCAAAGCCCAAGGATACAACAGCAACCCTAGAGATGGACGTTGAGAGACTCAGTCAAAGAGCAGATATGAGGCCTGAAAGATAGGAGCTGCTGGAGAAGAAAAAGGAAGAAGTTACCTACAAGCGGGGGAAGAGACGTTGGGGGCTAGAGACACTATAAAAGGAAAAGGAAATCAGTTGAAGGAGGATCACAAGTCACACAACTCAAGCATACTACACTCTACGCAATTCACAAGCAACCAAACACTTTATAATTATTTTACGCTCTTATTGTATTCTGTACCAGTTGGTCCAGACTCTGTATTTCCTGAACCAAAACTACTACAAATCCTCTCCTGGCTTGGTGCCCGTGGTTTTCCCTTAACATTTAAGGGTTTTTCCCACGTAAACATATCGTGTGTCTTGTGTCGTTTTTCGCTTTTCTTTACGTTCTAAACTCAATTACAACAATCACCATAAAACAAGTTTAAAAGGATAGTACTAATAGATCCACAATCACTAAATCAAACCGTGTGAGAAAATCACCCCGAACAAGAAGTTTGAGTAAAAGTCGTCTAAGGCGTTTAGAGTGTGACCTCTGTTTTTAGTTGGATACTTTGTTTTTGTTAGTATGTAAATGCTTTGGTTGACGTATGAAGTAAAGTCTTTGTTGTGAGGTTAACCATGGTGGTTGTTTGGTCACAGACTACGTGTACGTAGATGTAGCAAAGGTTATGGCATGACTAACATTAGAACTATATAGTACTACATGTACTTAGGAAGTTGAAGAGTGGGATCGGTAACTGTTTCAATGTATAGCCGAACATAAGAGGTTTGAGAAGATGATGAACCCAAGGTTTGAGAAGTTCGTGCCGCCGAAGAACCTATTAACATAAACAAAATTAAGTTAGGAAATACTAAATAGTAATTAAGTAAATAAATCTAAACATATGAATAATTTAGAATAAAAATATAAACAATTAAAATTAAAATCAAACATAACAAAAATTAATGAGTGTAACTGTGTAAGTGATATTAATAATTTCTTGTAACTTGTAAGTTGTAACTTGTAAGTATAAAAATTAAAATCAAACATAAATAAAAATTAATTAAATTACAACTTAAAATAAAAATAGAATTTACCGCTAGAACTTGTACCGGGTTGATCCATTTCAATGAATATAAATTTATAAAATATAAAGGTATAAATTTAAATAATAGTTTATAATTACTAAATAATATATATGTTAATAATAATTTATAATTTTATAAATTTAAATAATAGTATATTAATAAATTTTTATAAGTATATAAGTAATTGATAATGTAATATTATTTGTATTAATTAAAACGCTTAAGAATTTTGAAGTATTGTAATTTGATTAAATAAAAGAGAAGGAGTTGAATTGAGGAAGTTGTGAGAATTTTGTAAAAATTAGTTGAATATTTATAGGGAAACAAATGGAGAAAATTAAAAATTAAAAAATTAAAAAAATTTAAAAAAAAAAACAGCCGTTGGGAACTTGGGGGAATGGGGGGCATTGTAGCCGTTGGGATTAACTAGCCGTTGGGATTAATGGTAGGCCCGGCCCGGCCCTAGGGCTGTTTGGAGGGCTTTTTTGAGGGCTTTCGAAGGGTTTGCAGAGGGCCGGGCCCAAGGGCTGTTTTGGAGGGCTTTTTTTAGGGCTTTCGGCGGGGTTGGAGAGGGTCGGGCTTAAAAAAATAGGCCCTAGCCCAGCCCTTATATTTGGACGGGCTTTTAAGGGCCTACAAGGGCCGGGCCGGGCCCAACAAAACGAGGCCCTATAGACGGCCCGGGCCGGGCCGGCCCGCTCATTTGGCGAGCTCTAGTACTACTACATTATATTACATAATATAATATTAAAATAATTAGATAAGGTGACATTCTATAATATAATATTATTAAACTAGCAAATTGCTAGTAGCAATTATGTGCATAATGTTTAGTACGTGTAGTTGTACTAAGGTGTCGGAACTTTTGCAACACAGTAATACATAAGTAAGATTAATTGACATCCTTGATTTAACAAATCACTTTATCAAAATTTAATACTGAGCATATCAAAAGCGTACTACTTAAATTGTGATTATAGTGCATTTGTTAAATGTTATACTGTAGTAATTAACGTGTAATATACTTGTAGACTCTGAATTTATTGAAGAGGAGTTTTAGAGTACGATCTTGTTACGTGTGTTTATTCTCGAGGTAAGTTAAAATGCTTTTTCCCCTTATAACATTATTTTCAAAGAAATTGTTTTGCAATTGAATGCGCTATATGCGTGTGATGAGGATTTTATTTGAAAAGTTTTATATTATGATCTTTTATGATTTTTGATTAACTTTACAACTTGTATTCTCCCATTTGTTTGATTTGAAATATTATTTTAAACTGTATTTTGCGATTTTGTAAGAAAAGTTTGTAAAAGGTTGGAAAGAAAGAAATGAGAAGTTTTTTTGTGATTTGGGAAAAGGTTTTTCCCTTTGGATGGTTTTCGAGGTAGAGGGGTAGGAGATTCTCAAGGGGGAACTCCTATACATGCTTTCAGTGGGGGTCGGTTGATCGCGGCTCCACCCTTATATCTTCCTCATGTGGGTTAGCCATATGAGGGGTGCATGCACTCGGGAGTAAGGGGAGATAACTTTGGTTGGAGAGGGAAGGTCTTTCTGGACGGGACTGTACTGAACCATACTATATTTCCTCTACTGAGATTTCAAGAAGAAGGTATCAGAAAGTTGTAAAATGGTTTCAAGGAAAAGGAAGTGATTTCTAAACTCTACTCTTTTTATATGAGATTTACTACTTGTTATGTGGATGGATGTTAGTTAGATACCAAATGTTTTCGAAAGTTTTCTATTTTGTTTTTACAGGAATTGATTTTTACTTACTCAACCCCGTTGGTTGACTTTTACTCTGTTTTTGTGTGTGTCCATCCCTTTCTCTCCTCTAGCTTGGATGGGCCTGCTGTGATCATATTGGTTCTCGCCCATTATGTGAGCAGTGTTTAATACAGGTGATAGTTGATTCGTGAGGTTTTGGATTATGCGCGGGATGGGATATGGAGAGTGACGTTCACGACGATTCAGTATAGTAGCAGATCACTCCGCAACTTAGATACACTTTTAGAAGTTTGGTTTTGAGACAGTTGTATTGTTTTCACTTTCTATCGTTAGTTTGACTCTTTTATTCATAAAGTTATATTTTGGTAGCACTTTTACTCTTATGAGTAGACTGTAACATGCCCAAGTTTCTATTTTACGATTTTCTAAAATAATTCAAATAAAATTTAATTATCAGAAATTTGGGGGTGTTACAAATCACTAGGGGTAGGCTCAATCCTGCGCTCCTCCAACAAAAGATGGATGCTATTCTGGCTGGGGGTCCAGATGTTAAACCACAATTCATTCCTAACGGTATCACTATTTCTACTCCAGGATTTAGGGAGTTGAAGATCGAAGAGCTTAGCAAGGGGAAGGCTCAAACTGAATCAGAAAAGAACACACCACACAAAACAGCAAAGAAGAGGAAGGTTGAAGAAATCGAAGGGCTGTCACTACCAGGGACATTTCTGTTCAGTACGCCATCAATAGGCGTAGAAAAAATAATCCAACAAGCAGCTAAGAGGGTCAGCCCAGATCTAATCAGGGTTGGCACTATAGAACTGGCGTTTAGGGCCACTCACTCTGCTCTTCAGGTAACAACCTGACATACTTCTAGTACAAATTCTCATGATAATTCAACCACTATTGTACCTTCCACCATTAAATTCGCAGGCTCTTGATTGTATTTTGAGTTTGGGGCACATAATTTCCATTTCTGGGGATCGTTTTCAGAGCAAGCCTGTACAGACTTGGAGAAAGCTCTTGATGGTATGAAGGCGGCGGTTGAAAGAGCCAAGGCTGCTGCTGCCAAGTCTGAGGAGAAACTGGCCTTATTGAGGTCAGAAAACGAAAGTCTCCAGGCGCGTGTTCAAGAGCTTGAGGCCACTCGGAACCAAGAGATCGATCTGGCTGCTTTTACACAGCCTAGACCAGAATTAAAATGATGCGTGCTCCAGAGTCCGAGCGTGAGGAGTGGGATGTTGATGCTGCTGTGGAGAAGTTCAAGAAGCTCTTCCCTGATGCACCGTTCCTGTGAGGGAAGGCTGCGATCTTTGAGCAGGAAGAACCTTCTGCGGCTGGCGACGGTGCTGCTGGCGAAGATGCCCCAGTTGATGACAATCCTTCTAATAAAGAAGAAGAATGAAAACAAAAACCTCTTATGAATATTTTGTGAAACAAAAACAATTTGCTCTATCTGTGGTCTGGCCTGGACTAGTATGTCCAGGTCTGTAAATATTCTGTGGACATCTATCTGTTGCTACTTTGGATCTTTAGCTTAGTCTGCAGAGCAGGACATTTTTCTAGTCTGCTCTGACAGATTCGGTTATTATATGTTTAGTCTTGGTGATCCAAGGACTTAACTACTGCTGTTTCTATTGCTTCTATTATTCTGTGAATGTACTAACCTCGCAGGTGTACACCCCAGACTTACGTATGCATGATCATGGCTCACCTTGAAGGATATTATAGGACTCTCTTAACGGCGGCTAAGCCCTAGTCCGTCAATCCGAGGACGCATCCTCATCAGCAGGACTGGCTGCTCTGCAGGACTGGCTGCACTGTGGACTAGAGGAAGATCTCCACTGCAGGACTGGCTGCTTAAAGCTAAGGACTAAGCTCAAGTCTGGAAGACAAGTTCCAAGAGACTAGGGACTAGGCCCAGAACTGGAGGATGAACTCCCTAACAGATCTAGAGGATAAACTCCTTTATTTGTAATATGTAGCATACTATATTTACTTTGTTTTATTTGTGATAGATAGAAAATATTTGCTTCCATATTAATGTTGTAGTCTGCAAAACTAGAAATAAAGTTAAACTATACCATTGGAGTTCAATGGTTTTTATTGAATTTTATTGAATGGGAATAAAAATTAAGCATTTACAAAAAAAAATTAAAGAGTGCAGAATTGAAATTACAAAGTTGAAAGTACAGAATTAAAAGTACAGAATTGAAAGTACCGTATTAACAGAGATAGAGTTTGAGGTTGGTTGCATTCCATGCTCTAGGAATCAACTTCCCCTCCAGAGTTACCAAACTATAAGCTCCTTGACCTACAACTGAATCAATCAAGTATGGTCCTTCCGAGACTGGGGCTAGCTTTCATGCAGATTTTTCCTTTGTGTTCTCGAATACTTTCCTCAGAACTAAATCTCCTTCCCTGAAGACTCTGGCCTTGACATGTTTGTTGAAAGTCCTGGCCACGTTCTGCTGGTCTGCTAACCTTATCCTGGTTGCATCCCTCAGCTCTTCTACAAAGTCAAGACTGGAAGACAACAAATCTGGGTTAGCCTCTAAAGTGTTCAGACCATACCTTGCTGTTGGGATAGTCACTTCTGCAGGGATCACCGCTTCATAGCCATACACCAAAGAGAATGGAGTATGTTCAGTGGATGTCTTTGGTGTAGTTCTGTCAGCCCACAGAACTAAAGGTAGCTCTTCTGCCCATCTTCCTTGTCTTCTCTTCAGTTTATTCTTCAGGACTTTGATGACGATTATGTTGCTAGATTCTGCTTGACCATTACACTAAGGATATCTTGGTGCAGAAGTAAGTAGTTCAATATTCCAACTTGCACAGAATTCTCTAGTCTTGTGCCCCACAAACTGTGTACCATTGTCACATACAATCTGGCTAGGAATTCCAAATCTGCAAATGATGTTCCTCTTGATGAATGAGATGACCTCCTTCTCAGTTACACTTCTGAACGCTTCTGCCTCAATCTATTTCGAAAAGTAATCAGTCATCGCCAACATAAACACCTTTTGTCCTGGGGCCATTGGAAGCTTCCCAACTATGTCCATGCCCCATTTCATGAAAGGCCATGGTGCAGAAATTGGATGTAGAATCTCAGCTGGTTGGTGGATCATTGGAGAGTGCTTTTGACGGGCTTCACATTTGCTCGCGTACTCCACAGCCTCCTTCCTCATAGTTGGCCAGAAGTAACCAAACCTTAGAGCTTTGCTGGCCAGACTTCTCCCAGCACTGTGGTTGCCACAATCTCCTTCATGTAATTCTTCCAGAACAGTTCTGGCTTCTGCTGGTTCCAGACAACGCAAATACGGACCTGACATAGATTTCTCCAAATTCTTGACACCAAGACCAATACAGACCATCAAACCTGCGATTAACGCCTCGTACTCTGCCTCATTGTTGGTGGTACGAAATTCACAACTGACAGCCTGGGCTAGTATGTCCCCTTGTGGCGATTTCAGGACAATGCCCAGACCAGAACCTCTGACATTAGCTGCTCCATCAGTATACAGTACCCAGGTTTCTCCTTTTCTGCCCTGTGTAAGTCTCAACACCTCCAAGGCACTACCTTCTTCCAGGGCTGGACTGAAATCAGCCACAAAATCTGCCAAGGCTTGTGACTTTATCGCTGTTCTGGGTTCATAACTGATGTCGTACGTACTAAGCTGCACAGACCACTTTGCCATTCTCCCAGACAGTTCAGGCTTTCTCAAGACTGACTTAACTGGAAGGTTAGTTCTAACACAAATATGATGACTCTCAAAGAAAGGTCTAAGCTTAGTAGTTGACATAATTAAGGCTAGAACATACCTTTCCAGAAGAGAATACCTGGTTTCAGCATCTAGCAAGCTCTTACTCACGTAATATATTGGATACTGCAAACCATCTTCTTCCCTGACCAGAACTGCACTTACTGAATGCTCCGTGACTGACAGGTACAGACTTAGCGGTTCTCTCTCTTCTGGTCTGGATAGCAGTGGTGGAGTTGACAAGTAGCTCTTCAGATCCTGGAACGCTTCCTCGTGCTTCTCACTCCATTCGAATTCCTTGTTCTTATTCAACATATCATAGAAGGGCTTGCACCTTTCTAAGGATCTAGAAATGAATCTGTTCAGAGCTGCTACTCTCCCTGTCAACTTCTGGATGTCTTTCACAGATCTGGGGGGTTCCAGATCCAGAATTGCTTTTATGTTTTGGACTTGCTTCAATTCCTCTTCTGGTCACCAAGTAGCCCAAGAATTTTCCAGAAGATACTCCAAAGTTGCTCTTCGTTGGGTTCAGCTTCATATTGAACTTGTCCAGAATTTCGAATGCTTGCTCTAAGTGCTTCACATGATCCTTAGCATCTTTAGATTTTACCACCATATCATCAATTTATACCTCCATCGTGTCCCCAATCAGATCTTTGAACATCATGTTGACCAGCCTTTGGTAGGTAGCACCAGCATTTCTGAGTCCAAAGGGCATGGCGGTGTAGCAATAGATACCACGTTCTGTCATGAAGGATATCCCCTCCTGGTCTGGAGGATACATTTTGATCTGATTAAAACCACTTGAGGCATCCATGAAAGTCAGAACTTCATGGCCAGCAGTCTTGTCCACCATGTCATCGATGTGAGGAAGAGGGAAAGGATCCTTGGGACACGCCTTGTTCAAATCTGTGTAGTCAACACAGACTCTCCTCTTTCCATTCTTCTTCTGCACTACAACCACATTAGCTAACCAATCAGGATACATTACCTCTCTTACCATATTCATGTCCAGCAGCTTCTGGACTTCTTCATTGATGATAACATTTCTTTCTGGCGCAAACTTCCTGCATTTCTGGTGCACTGATCTGTACTTGGGATCAATGTTGAGCTTGTGCGTGATAACGTCAGGAGTAATTCCAGTCATGTCAAAGTGGCTCCATGCAAAACTTGATTTCTTAGACCTCAGAAAATTGATCAGATCAAACCTGATACTGGAAGGCACATCACTACCCACCAACACTTTCTTCTCTGGGCAGGACTGGTCTACACTGATCTGGTCCATCTCCAATCCTGTCTTCTCTAGTTCCACTATTGACTTGACTGGTTTCTGTAATTGCTATGCGAGCGATTTGTTGGTGACTGGGGGCTTCAAGGCTGCTCTGTAGCACTCTTGAGCAGTCTGCCTCTCTCTCTTTATCACCAGAACTACCCATTGAGTTGGGACCTTCACACACTAGTGGTAAGTAGACGCCACAGCCTTGAGATTGTGGATCCAAGGCCTGCCTAACAGAACATTATACGAGGTCATAGAATCAATAACATTAAGTTTCTCAAAAGAAGAAACTCCCTAGGCATAGGTGGGAAGTGAGATTTCTCCCAAAGTGTGCTTGGTCTCGCTGCTGAATCCTACCAGAACATTGGAGTTCTTGGTCAGCTTGTCCTGGCCTATACCCATCTCCTTTAATGCGTCCAACATGATCAGGTTCACAGAACTGCCCCCGTCAACCAGAACTCGACGTAAAAGGGTGCTTCCAATCTGTAACTTGATCACTAGGCTGTCATGATGTAATACTGGGATGCCTTCGCAGTCTTCATAATCAAAAGTGACAACTTCCCAATTGTTTTTTACTCTGGTTGGAGGTTGCATCTTCTCTTTCTTTGCTATTCACTTGGCTGCGGAGTTGGTCAAACCACAGATATCTGAACCACCATTAATAAATTTTACCTCATGTGTATAGGGTGGTGGATTTGGCGGCTTTTCTGACTCCTGTCCCCTGGAATCCTGGGACTTGGCGCTTTCAGTTCTGCCTGTATTCTTCTGGACTGGTCTGATGATGTCTTTCAGACGTCCAGTTCTGAGCTGGTGAGATATCTCCTTCTTGAAGGCATAGCAGTCTTCTGTGTTGTGACCAATGTCTCCATGATACTCACAGTACTTGTTTGAATTTCTGTTCGGATTTGGATGATCATTTTTTTTGGGCCATCTCGCAGCATTCCCAAAGCTTTCCAACTTGGCTATCAACTGTGAAACCTCAACACCAAGACTGTTAATATCAAGGGAGTCATCAGAATTTACCTTCTCAAAACTGACAACATGCACTTGTGATCTGGGTGGCCTGCTGTATGGTGTTGGCCTGTTCTGGGTGCGTCCACTGTCAGACTTCCTGTTCACCTTCTCATACCCAGAACTGTCCTGCCGACTGAAAGCATCCTCTTCAAGTCTAATCTGGGCCAACGTCCTTATAACAACCCGGATTTTCGAAATAAAACAAGATATGTTTTAAAAAGGTTTTAGTAAGAAAATGAAGATAAAAATGAAAGCCACGGTGGCGGAAACACCGTGAATCCGAGTCATTAGTCCCTACTCAAACAAATAACAAAAATGACGATTGAAAGAAGAGAGAAAGAGAAGGGCGAAACTACACGCAGAAACCCTAAAAGTGTCGATAATCCTTCTTTGTGCTCTAAAATTACACCAGAAAAATCCCAAAAAAACCAAAAAAATTCAGAAAACACAAAAAATAGCTTCTCCTAAGGGTGGTGGACCGGTAGTTGGTGGTCCTGGTGGTAGTATTGGTGGTGGGACGAAAACGGTTGGTGTGAATGATATCGTTGGGCTTGCGCCGTTTGATTTGGATGGTTTTGGGGATGATATTGGATGGAGCGTCCCTGGAGTGAAGAAGAGTACAGCTCAGCTTGGAGCTATTGAGGAGGAGCCTTCTGCGGTTCTTCGTTTCTCGGAGGATGATGTACAGGATGAGATTGAGTTTTGGAATACTGCGGTTTATTGCTTTATTTTGGGGGCAAATCCACCGTGGGAAGTCATTGAGGGCTTCGTTAAACGCATTTGGTCAAAGCATTCCATTGATAAGATTTCTTTCCTTCCAAATGGGGTTTTCTTGGTCCGATTTGCTACTTTGGAGGACAGGGATAAGGTACTACAGCAAGGTCACTTTCTCTTTGACAATAAGCCCTTGATTGTCAGACCATGGACTGAAGGGGTTGATTTGATTAAAGAAGAGGTGAAGGAGGTACCTGTTTGGGTGAGATTACAGCATTTGCCTTTAAAGTTCTGGGGTAAATGTCTTCCTCGCATTGCAGGACTGTTGGGTAACTATATCAGTAGCGATGCTGCTACTCAGAACAAGACCAGGTTGGGTTTTGCAAGAATTTTGATTGAAGTCCCGTTTGGTAAAACTATACCTGAGTATGTCACTTTCTTAGATGAGGAAGGGCGTTTGATTAAGGTGTTTGTTGAATTTGAATGGAAGCCAATCCTTTGTGCTAACTGTAAGAGAATTGGCCACTCTGAAAAGACGTGTAAAAAGAAGAAGGGAGGGGATAAACTGCCTGCTCAGCCTGTGAGGGAATGGAGGAAGAAGACCTCGGTTCCTGTTGAGGAGGCACCAGTTCAGGCTCCTCCTGTCATTTACTTGCCTCAGAAACAAGTGGAGAAGGAGACTGGGGGTTCTGTGCCAGTGATTACTCCAGTTCATCTAGGTGTGCCTACTCAGCAAGTCATGACTCCTGCTAGAAACATTATAAGGCTGAGTAGACAGAGTTTGATGGAGAAAGGGCAGAGTTCAGCTAAGTTTGGGTCTGTGACTTTTCTTGAGGCTCTGAATACTGTGACCCCTAGAGTTGGGGTTGGTACTAATGGTAGTGTATTACCCCCCATAGGGGGTAATGCATAAGTTCGGTTTTTGGAATGTAAGGGGGATGAATAGCCTATCTAAGCAGAGCTCTATTAAGTGGTTTTTGCACCATCATCAGATAGGGCTATTTGGCCTCCTTGAGACGAAGGTTAAAACTTCGTCTCTAAACAAAGTTTGTAATAGTTTTTGTGATGACTGGAGTATTACAACAAACAATATGGTCAACAATAGTGGTAGAGTTTGGATTATTTGGAAACCTACAATGTTCCAGATTCAAGTCTGTGAGTATCATGCCCAATTTATTCACATTCTGGTGACAGACCTTGCAGAAGGGAAGGTATTCTTTCTTACTATGGTGTATGCTTCTAATGATGTTGGGGAGAGGAAAGAGTTATGGAGTAGATTGTGTTCAATCCGACCTACTGTCTATGGTGCTTGGATGATATGTGGGGATTTTAATACTGTCCTTGTACCTGCGGAAAGATTAGGGGGTCATACTTCTGAAGAGGAGATGAGAGACTTTGCTGAATGTGTTACCAGTTGTGGGGTCTCTGATTGTGTTGCTAGTGGTTCTTACTATACCTGGACTAACAAACAGGATATTGCCACTAGGGTTTATAGCAGATTGGATAGGGTTTTGGTGAACCAAGGATGGGTATCTCACATGGATAATATGTATGCTCATTTTTACAATGAGGGAATATTTGATCACACTCCCTGTATTGTTCAGCAGCTTGGTGTGGTTGAGAATAGAAGAAGGAGTTTCAAGTACTTTAATATGTGGAGTGCTGCTCCTAATTTTGGGGACTGTATTAAAGCCGTGTGGCAGACTCGTTTCCATGGTACTCCCATGTATCAGCTGGTCAGAAAATTGAAGGTGCTGAAGAGGCCTTTGAAGAATTTAAATAAGGATGATTTTGATGATGTAGTTAATACATCAACTAAGGCTAAGATGAATCTCGATTACCTGCAAGATCAACTAAAGAAAGATCCCTTGAATGAAGTGTTACTACATCAGGAACGAGATGCTCTGGAGAGTGTTAGGGTTTTGGAAAGGGCAGCTTATGAATTCTGTGTTCAGAAGTCTAAAGCGGCTTGGGCTGAGTTTGGTGATGATAACACTAAGTACTTTCATTCAGTTATCAAAAGTAAACAATGTCAGAATAAGGTTTTGAGAATTGAAAATGTGGATGGAATAATTTGTGATAATCCAGAGAGTATACAAGAGGGTTTCCTTCAATTCTATACTCAGCTTCTTGGGACCCAAGTCAATACCACAAATGTGAGTGTGGAGGTTGTGAGAAGAGCTTCAGTGTGTTCTGAGGCACATGTTGCTCAATTGATGGCTCCTGTTACTCCCCGGGAAGTGAAGGAGGCCATGTTCTCTATTCCAAACCATAAAGCTGCTGGTCCTGATGGTTATTCAAGTGGTTTCTTCAAAGATGCATGGGATGTGGTTGGACAGGATGTTTGCTCTGCTGTGCTTGACTTCTTTCAGTCTGGGCAAATGCTTAAACAAGTGAATCATACTCTCATCACTTTGATTCCTAAGTGTGAGAGACCACAAAATGTGACTCAATTTCGCCCTATCTCTTGTTGTAATGTGGTGTACAAATGCATCACTAAGATAATGTGTAACAGATTGGCCCCAGTTCTAAAGGATATTATATCTCCTACTCAAGGAGGGTTCATACAAGGAAGGCATATAGTGGAAAATATTCTGATATGTCAGGATATTGTGAGACTATATAAGAGGAAGACTGTTTCCCCTCGATTTCTTCTTAAAGTTGATCTCAAGAAGGCCTATGATTCAGTAAGCTGGAAGTTTATTTATCAGATGATGGTTGCTCTCCAATTTCCTAGTCAATATATAAAACTGGTAATGGAGTGTGTGAGTACTGCTAGTTATTCTCTTGTGCTAAATGGGTCAAGCTTTGGTTTCTTTAAAGGGCAAAAGGGGTTGAGACAAGGTGACCCTTTGTCACCTTTGTTATTTACCATTGCTATGGAGTATTTGAGTAGGGTGTTAGCCTACACAACTGATACAATGGGGTTCAGATTCCACCCCATGTGTAAACAGATGAAATTGTCTCACTTGATGTTTGCAGATGACCTACTTATGTTCAGTAAGGGTGATGTTGGGTCAATTATGATCCTCCTTAGACCCTTTGCTACTTTTTCTGTTGCTTCTGGTCTTCAAATGAGCCCTGCCAAGTCTGATGCATACTTCAATGGAGTTTCACAGATGGTTAAGCGAGATATCCTACAGGTGGCAGGTGTTAAGGAAGGGCAATTGCCTTTCAGGTATTTGGGAGTGCCAATCACGGCTGGGAGGCTGAAAAAAGCAGATTGTAATGTACTGGTTGAGAAGCTAATAGCTAGGATCAGAGGTTTTGGCTCCAGACACCTCTCTTATGCTGGAAGACTCACTCTTGTACAGGCTGTGTTAACTACACTGTATGGTTACTGGATGAACGTGTTTGTTTTGCCTAAAGGGGTCCTAATTAAAGTTAATAGCATTTGTCGAAATTTTTTGTGGGGAGGCTCTTCTGAACATTCAAGAGTCCCACCTGTCAGTTGGGAGAAGCTTTGTTCTCCAAAGGAGGAAGGTGGACTGGGGATTAAGTTCAGTCTCTGGTGGAATTGGGCTATAATTGGCAAACTTGTTTGGTGGATATATACTCATCCTGATAAACTATGGGTTCAATGGGTCAGCCATGTGTACTTACAAGGGGACTCTTTTGATACTTATTCTATGAGAGGGGATGTAGCTTGGGGTTGGAAAATGGTGTGTAGGGCTAAAGAGACACTGGAATCTGGTTTTTACAATGGTGATTGGACACTTGACCCAAAAGGGTACACTGTCAAATATGCATACACCTTATGTCGAGTTCAATTTCCTAAAGTGGTGTGGTGGCAATACGTGTGGAATCAATGGGCTGTCCCTAAACATCGATTTATTAATTGGTTGATGTTTAGGGAGGCCTTGGCTGTGAAGAGCAAACTTCTTGCTTGGGGAGTTTGTATGGACGATACTTGTCCTTTATGTGGTACTTGTTCAGAGGACCAAGGCCATCTGTTTTGGGTTTGTGTGTATACTGTGAAGATAATGGAGGCATGGGCTGGCTGGTCGGGGTTAGATGTGATGACTGGTAAAGATGAGATCATGGTGAAGTTACAGCAAGGAAGGGAGTGCTATCAGCGTTGTGTGGCAATGATGATTCAGGCTCTGGTGTATTTTACGTGGCAGGAACAGAATTTGGCTTGGGCAGAAGGCTGTGTGCATCGACCAGATTTGGTCCTAGAGCAATTGAAAAGCGTACTTAGAAGACGATTTTGTATGGTAGATAAGAATAGTCTACATTTGACCACCTTTCTTTGGCTCCAAAGAATAGGATTAAAGTAGGAAGGATGGTTAGATAACTTCGATTGTAATCAAATTGTGTAAGTTACTTGGTTTGAAATATAATTCTTACATTTCACCAAAAAAACAAATAACAAAAGAAAGTAGGCCTTGAGCCTAACAAATGGGGAATAAATACCCCTTACATCGAAATCCAAATGACATAAGTATGAAAATGATAAATAACGACAAGTCAAATCCAAAGTCTAATCAAAGTTCTCCTCAAACTAGCTACGGGGTCAACAATCCTCACGGCTTCTCACACAAACCCGTCCCCACGCAAACCTGCCACAAAAAAAAAGTAACAGCCACAATCAGTGGGGAGTAACTAGGTGCTCCCCAGTCATATTTCAACATATAAGACATAACCGACAATTCAACAAGTACCTTACCTGGCCTACGGCCTACGATCAAAGTACAACAACAAATGCAACAACAATAGCTTGCCCAAACATCTACATTAGCATTAATATAACAACCTCAAGTCAAATAATCAATAGTCAATCCGATCATCAATCAAACCAATGCAAGAGTAAGCACGGAGGACTGGGTGAAGCAACAAGAAACACCCCGGAACGACAAAAGTCCCAACCCTATGGCGGAACGACAAAAGCTCCTCAAACAGTCTAAATTTGGCCAAACCCACCGCGAACAAAGACAGTGTCACCGCGACGAAAATGGTGTCGACATATAATCAAAACCATAGTCCCTATCCGTGACAAAAGCGGATGGGAACCCCTAAGGGCGGTATCCGTCCCACAATGGACGTTGTATCTCCTCACGCACGGGCCCAACAGTGCACGTACGCACACTCAACTCAAGCTCAATCAAATCTACTCAAATTCAATGTCAAAACAATCATCTCAATGCCAAACATTATCATAGCATGCCATTTCCATACTCATACGCATAGCAATACAATTTAGTATCTTTAACATAGCTATAAACGGAGTAGTAATCAAGGTGATCAACATAAACTCATAACCACGCCTTTTAGCATATCAAGTTAACAACTTTATTCATTATAACCACACACTCAACAATACTATGTGATCAAACAAGCCTAAACATGCTTCTAGACTCACATAAGTATGAGGCCGACTCACAAGTTCAAGTATAACGATTAGGGCACAACCAAACAACCAAAGCATGCAACTTTACAATGAAACAATCATCAACCTCAATCCTAGACAATACTAGGGCCTCATACATGTCAAAATATCACTAGGGCTACACCTAGTTACCTTATTCAAAGCAAATCCGATCTACTCTTCGTCCTCCTCCACAAGTATGGTGTCCTCTTCGGTGATTTCGCCTTCTCCTTCGAGAAATCATCACATATAACACATACAATACAAGCATTCAATATACAACACATAAAATAATGTAAAAACAATATAAACTAGCCCTAATGTAAAAGATAATGAAAGGATTACCGAAGGAATAGAAAAGAAATGAATTAGGGCAGAAAGGTTGAGATCTTGAGAGAATTAATGGGGAATTGATTGAATATTCAATGAGGTTTTTATGAGAGAGAAGAGAGAATTAGAGTAGGCTAGGTAATCTGATGTTTTAGGATGTATATTAGGGGTAGGAAGCGTTTAGGATATAAAGGATTTCGTGCAACTAAAGTCACAAGCGAAAACAAATCGCCATAGAAAACCCAAATTAACCTACGGCTTCACTTTCCCAAACCGATCGGTTCCAACCGAACCGATCGGTTCTGCCTGAATTTTTTTTGGCAAAAAATTTTCGGGTCCTGAAAGTTTGGCCGTTGCGAAGGCGTCGAAAAAATACGCTGTTTAGCCTTTTGAATCACCTGATTCGGAGTCCGTATGAGGAAATGACGTTTTTTTTTAAGTTCTGACTATTGTTTCGCTTATTTCTCGAGCCAAAAATAACAAAATCAAGAGAAATGAAATACGAATTTAACGAAATGAATTATTTAAATAAAAGGGAAAAAGTCGGGGTTGCAATCTCACCACCTAAAAAGAAGTTTCGTCCTCGAAACTTGACAACAAAATGATACCAAGACGAATGAGAAAAAGACGTACCCCCTACGATTACTATTCTAAGAATTACCAACTCCACTCACCCCATTAACGAAAGGGTACCTCTCCTAGCCTATGTCAACTCCACTAAGCCTCGCATACCCCAAAATGATACCCAACTCTGTCGGACCTAAACACACACGGAAAGGAGCTAGGACGGATTCCCAAATGAAGTAGGGACATCCTCGAATAGGAGTGATCATGGAACTGTTTCTCCCGTGGGAAGAGAAATTAGAATATATATGGAAATAGATGAAGTAAGTTGAGTTTGATCGATCAATGAAGGGAAAATGAGTGACACAGAGGTACTACTATAAAAAAAAAAAAAGGACAAAGAAATAGGTACGGAGTTAGCAAGATATATACCGGTGACAACATGAGGATGACGCTCGGCCTCCGCTCTACTCATGACGAAGATATGACCCTTCTTAGCAGGAGGGTTAGCCTTCGTAGCAATAGTAGAAGGAACAATAGCTGAGGAACCAGTAGCAGCAGTAGACTCTACAGCCTTGGGACACTCAGAGGACTTGTGCCCCGGCTCATTACACGTGAAGCAAGTGATAAGCGTCCCATCACACATCTTACCCGGGTGGTAAGTCTTCCTACAACGATAACAGAACGCACCGGACTTGAGGGCAACCTGAGCACGGTTCTCCATTGGTCTAGGCTCGAACCTCCCCTTCTTCTCAGCTCGAAAAGGTTCTTGTGAATCAAAATGCCTCTTCTCCAAGCGACTTCTAGCAGCAGCGTCAGCCTCCTCAGCCTTGACCGACGCATATACACTCAAAGCTCGATCATAAGCCTGCTAGAAAGTGGTAGAAGGCGTTCCAGCTAGTACGGTCCTAACCCTTGAGGTTAGGTTCTTCTCGAATCGACGAATGCGAGCATCTTCGTCGGGAATGATGTTCGGCGCGAAACGAGCCAAAGCCACGAACTTGTCTGCGTACTCCTGCACCGACATAGAACCTTGCACCAGATTTATGAACTCTTGCTCCTTCTGCCATCGGAGCTCATCAGGGTAGAAGCGTTTCTTCAACGCCTCACAGAACACAGCCCAGTTGAACCCAACCTGAGCCTGGAGAGTAGCTCTAGTTAAGGCCCACCAGTTGTCGGCCTCCAGCTTCAGGTAATAGGTGGCGATATCCACCTTCTGCGCCTCGGGACACCGAGTCGCCACGAACAACTTCTCAATCTCGCGGATCCAAGACTCCAGCACTACAGGGTCAGCCTTACCGTCATACGTAGGAGGGTGATGACGGTTGAAGCGATCAAAGACCGAGTTATTGTTGGCTTGGGCCTCGGTCACAGCCAGAATCGCATCCTCAAGCCTGCGGATGCGTTGTTGTTCTTGCTGAGCAGCATTACCGTTTCGAGACATCTGCAACACAAAAGCTTTGGTTACTAGCGGCATTTACTAAACATGCCACTTCAAGGAACTACTCAAACACAAGCATAAACAACGCAACCCAAAATGTGTCTACCCCAACGCTCTCACTCGGTGTTCTAAGTCAAACCTACTCACTCGACTAAGAGAGTTGGGAGCGTATTCGCTCTGATACCAACTGTAACAACCCGGATTTTCCAAATAAAATAAGATACGTTTTAAAAAGGTTTTAGTAAGAAAATGAAGATAAAAATGAAAGCCACGGTGGCGGAAACACCATGAATCCGAGTCATTACTCCCTACTCAAACAAATAACAAAAGAAAGTAGGCCTTGAGCCTAACAAATGGGGAATAAATACCCCTTACATCCAAATCCAAATGACATAAGTATGAAAATGATAAATAACGACAAGTCAAATCCAAAGTCTAATCAAAGTTCTCCTTAAACTAGCTACGGGGTCAACAATCCTCACGGCTTCTCACACGAACCCTTCCCCGCACAAACCTGCCAAAAAAGAAAGTAACAGCCACAATCAGTGCGGAGTAACTAGGTGCTCCCCAGTCATATTTCAACATATAAGACATAACCGACAATTCAACAAGTACCTTACCTGGCCTACGGCCTACGATCAAAGTACAACAACAAATGCAACAACCATAGCTTGCCCAAACATCAACATTAGCATTAATATAACAACCTCAAGTCAAATAATCAATAGTCAATCCGATCATCAATCAAACCAATGCAAGGGTAAGCACGGAGGACTAGGTTAAGCAACAAGAAACACCCCGAAACGACAAAAGTCCCAACCCTGTGGCGGAATGACAAAAGCTCCTCAAACAGTCTAAATTTGGCCAAACCCACCGCGAACAAAGACGGTGTCACCACGACAAAAATGGTGTCGACATATAATCAAAACCATAGTCCCTATCCGTGACAAAAGTGGATGGGAACCCCTAAGGGCGGTATCCGTCCCACAATGGACGTTGTATCTCCTCACGCACGTGCCCAACAGTGCACGTACGCACACTCAACTCAAGCTCAATCAAATCAACTCAAATTCAATGTCAAAACAATCATCTCAATGCCAAATATTATCATAGCATGCCATTTCCATACTCATACACATAGCAATACAATTTAGTATCTTTAGCATAGCTATAAACAGAATAATAATCAAAGTGATCAACATTAACTCATAACCATTCCTTTTAGCATATCAAGTTAACAACTTTATTCATTATAACCACACACTCAACAATACTATGTGATCAAACAAGCCTAAACATGCTTCTAGACTCACATAAGTATGAGGCCGACTCACAAGTTCAAGTATAACGATTAGGGCACAACCAAACAACCAAAGCATGCAACTTTACAATGAAACAATCATCAACCTCAATCCTAGACAATACTAGGGCCTCATACATGTCAAAATATCACTAGGGCTACACCTAGTTACCTTATTCAAAGCAAATCCGATCTACTCTTCGTCCTCCTCCACAAGTATGGTATCCTCTTCGGTGATTTCGCCTTCTCCTTCGAGAAATCATCACATATAACACATATAATACAAGCATTCAGTATACAACACATAAAATAATGTAAAAACAATATAAACTAACCCTAATGTAAAAGATAATGAAAGGATTACCGAAGGAATAGCAAAGGAATGAATTAGGGCAGAAAGGTTGAGATCTTGAGAGAATTAATGGGGAATTGATTGAATATTCAATGAGGTTTTTATGAGAGAGAAGAGAGAATTAGAGTAGGCTAGGTAATCTGATGTTTTAGGATGTATATTAGGGCTAGGAAGTGTTTAGGATATAAAGGATTTCGTGCAACTAAAGTCACAAGCGAAAACAAAACTGCTCGCAGAAAACCCAGCCAAACCGGCCGGTTCACCACCAAACCGGTCGGTTCACCCCCCAAACCGATCGGTTCCACCCGAACTGATCGGTTCTGCCTGATTTTTTTTTTGGCAGAAACTTTTCGGGTCCTGAAAGTTTGGCAGTTGCGACGGCGTCGAAAAAATACGCTGTTTAGCCTTTTGAATCACCTGATTCGGAGTCCGTATGAGGAAATGACATGTTTTTTTTTAAGGTCTGACTACGGTTTCGCTTATTTCTCGAGCCAAAAATAACAAAATCAAGAGAAATGACATACGAATTTAACGAAATGAATTGTTTAAATGAAAGGGAAAAAGTCGGGGTGTTACAGTCTTTGCCTGCACATCTTCAAAAGTAACACAAGGATACTTGGTTAGTTCACGATAAAGTTCAGAATTCCTCACCAACCCTTACCTATAAGCCTGAATAGCGGTAGCAATATCACAATTGGGGATGTAAATCTTCTCCTTGTTAAATCTTTGGAGATAATATCGTAGGGATTCATCTTGCTTCTGTACAATTCTGTACAGATCACTGGTTTGCTTCTCTAATTTCTTACTGCTAGCAAACTGGGCAACAAACACACTCACAAGATTAGCAAATGATTTAATAGTACCATTGGGAATATTGACAAACCATTGCAGAGCTGGCCCAGCCAGAGTAGAACCAAAGCCTTTGCACATGTAGGCTTCTCCGCACTCCTTTGGAACTGGGACTGTGTACATCTTCTACTTGTACTAGGCCACATCGTCCTGTGGATCTCCTGTACCATCATACAATCTCATCCCTGGAACACTGAACTTCTTTGGGATCTCCTGCATGGTTATAGCTTCGCTGAAGGGTGAATCCGCATAACTGTCCTGGGCAGCCTTCTCAATTGGTGCTGGATCCTGGGATCTTTGCAACCTTGTCATGCAACTTCTGGAGCTCTTGCATCATCATGAGGGTGAAATTGAACTTCTTCTTGCCCTTCCTTCTGTCAGCATTCTCGGAGGTCTCTTCCTCTTCTTCACCACCCAGGAGTTGGTCTTCTATATCCTCATCTTCGTCCAGGTTAGAGAAATCTATCTTCCTGATTATAGAACTCAAGGATGCCCTAGGCTTGATCTTTGAGGTACCCCCCTTAGCAGAATCTAACTTAGTTTTCAGAACAGACTCTGTCGCTTTCAGTTTTGCATTCTCTTATGAGATCTGCTGAATCTTAGCTTGCGCATCTTGTAAATCCTTGGACAATTGTTTCAAAGTTCTCTCAGCCATTTGAAAGTAGAAAAAGTGATTTTTTGTAAAATTTGTTTGAGAAAAACACCGCAAATTAATAAACTAGTTGCCCCACGGTGGGCGCCAATTTGTTTTGGTAAAAACACTACAAGTATGAAAATGGGAGAAAGTGGATCAACTAGTATCATCTGCGGAACAGAACAGAATTGAGCTAAACGGGACAGAACTATGGACACCAGGATTGATGACGCAGAAGCCCCGAAAAGTAGATGGGGAAAACTGCGGGCTACCAAGCCAGGAGTAATATTATTAATTCTGGGAAAAGGTTACAGAGTACAATCTTGTGAGTATGATTACTTCTGTAGCAGATATACAGAACTGAGTATTAATATCGTAGTATAGTATTCTAGTGCTTAAGTATGCTAATGCGTGTGAAAAGATGATCAAAAATGTACAAATGAGCCTCTATATATACACAATGCTAGCTGAGAATTAGTTCCTATTTTCTAGGGCACATCTTCCATGATCTCCGGCGGTTATTTAACTTCCCATGACTCCACTTCTGCTCAGCTGTTATTTCTTCCATTATCCCATGATCTTTGTAACTGCCGTGGTTGACCTCTGCTGACTATAACTGACATTCCTCTTCTGACCTGCTCTGTACTATATACACAATGTCTATCCAGAACTGTCAATTCTAGAAGGTGTAAAATCTGGTCATTACATTACTCATAGGAAGTTAAAATAAATATATATACTCCCTCCGTTTCGGTGATTTGTTTACGTTTACTTTATACATGTTTATTAATGTGACGAGAGAGATAAAGAAAAAACTAATAAAATAATAATAAAAGTACAATGGAGGACCCACTTTACCAAAATTACGCGTTTACTATACGATGGAACGAATTACTTAAAGATGGAAAGTTTTAGTGATTTATTGAATTTATTTAATAGTGAAATTGGTAGGATTTGGCTCTTTCATAATCCTAGAGAAGTACGAGTTACCATTGTTGAAAAGGCTGCACAATTCATCCATTGCGAAGTTTTTACTTATAGGACACAGAGAGTCTTTAATGTGACCATGGTCTATGGTTTTAATACTGCTAGGGGAAGAGCTCAGTTGTGGTCATCTCTGGTGCGTATTGGGGCTGCCATGACTCAAAGTTGGATTGTATTAGGGGATTTTAATGTGGTTCGATATCAAGAGGAGAGAAAAGGAGGGAACCCACCACCTCAAAATGACATGGATGAGTTCAACTCTTGTATCTTCAGCTGTGCTCTAACAGATTTAGCTTGTAGAGGGGGTTTCTATAGCTGGACCAATAATCAGCTTGGAGATGACAGAACTTGGTCAAAGATTGACAGGGTTCTGATAAACTCTACTTGGCTCACCTCCTTTCCAGACTCTTTTGGTACTCTTTTGCCTTCAGGGGTATCAGATCACTCACCTCTGCTGGTCCGTTTAACTTCTGCTACTGTGAGGAAACCTGGCCCATTTCAGTTCCTCAACTGTTGGATTCAACATGAGAATTTTCATCAGTTGGTACTGGAAACATGGAATTCTGATCTTCTTGGCACACCAATGTACATTCTTTTTGAGAATTTGAAGGGTATGAAGAAAGCTCTCAAACTCTTTAATGGTCAACACTTTGCTCATCTTGCGCAACGAATTGAGACTGCTGCACAGGATTTATGTAGGCTCCAGAAGTTGTTGATATCTTCCCCATTGGATCATCAGCTTCTCCGAGATGAAAGAAGGGCTAAGCATGCTTGGATGCAGCTAAAGGAAGCGGAAATTAGTATGTTGAAACAGAGGGCAAAGGTTTCTCAAGTGTCTCTAGATGATGGTAATACATCCTATTTCTTTAAGAAGATTGCTGCTCGTAAGCAGACTAATAGTATTGGAAAGATAAAAGATATGAATGGGAATAACTGTGTAACTGAAGAGAAAGTGGCTCAAGCGTTTGTTGAGTACTACTCTTCCCTACTTGGCTCTACTGAAATTGTTGATCCGTTGGATAGGGGGTTTATTGGTGCAGGGAAATGTCTGACCATTGCCCAAGCACGTGCCCTGGAGAAAGAAGTTAGTGTCGAGGAGATAACGAAAGCACTTTGGGGTATTGATCCAAACAAAAGTCCGGGACAAGACGGGTTCACCTCTGGTTTTTTCAAAGCCACCTGGGATATTGTGGGCTGTGATTTTATCCGCGCTGTGCAAGATTTCTTTAAAAAGGGAAAAATGTTAAAGACCACCAATGTGACAGTGGTTACTCTAATCCCAAAGAAGGAGACGGCTAATTCTGTCCTCGATTTCAGACCAATCTCTTATTGCACTACAGTTTACAAGACCATCAGCAAAGTCTTGGCCAACAGATTACAAGAGGTCCTTCCTTGCATTGTAGGGGAGGAGCAAGCCGCTTTTGTAAAAGACAGAAGCATTTTCGATAATATTCTCCTATACCAAGCCTTAACCAGAGGATACTCGAGGAAGAATATGTCTCCTCGATGTATGATAAAAGTTGATATAAGGAAGGCGTTTGATTCCTTAAACTGGGAGTTTGTCCTAAGTATGTGCGAAGCCTTGGGGTTTCCTCCTCTTTTTGTGTTATGGCTCAAAGCATGCCTCACCACTCCATCTTACACTCTAAAGATCAACGGCTCTTTGTTTGGGTATTTTGAAGGCAAGCGGGGAATTCGACAGGGCGATCCCCTCTCTCCTTATATTTTTGTCCTGAGTATGGAGGTATTATCTCGATACCTTAGAGGGCTCCCAAGGGTTAAGGATTTCTCCTATCATCCTAAGTGTTCAAGAATAGAGCTTACTCACCTAATCTTCGCTGACGATCTCATGGTTTTCACTAGAGGGGATGTCCCCTCGGTTTTGGCAGTAGTGCAGAGGCTTGACCTCTTTGCGCGTCTCTCTGGCTTAAAGGCAAACCCTGATAAGACTGAAATTTATATAAGCGGAGTAAGTGACCACGTAAAACGCAGCATTCTCTCTGAGTCCCGGTTTAAGGAAGGGGTTTTTCCTTTTCGATATTTGGGGCTTCCTCTAGCCACTGTCAACCTGAGGGCTGACATGTACAAGTCTTTGCTCGACAGAGTTCGGAAGCATGTATTGAACTGGGCGAATACCAGCCTTTCATACGCAGGTAGGGTTCAAATCATCAACTCGATTTTCTTTGGTATAGAGAGTTTCTGGTGTGCAGCTATTCTGTTACCAAAAGGTATTATCAAGCAATTAGGGAAGATTTGCAAGGATTTCTTGTGGAATATTGATGAAGGAAAGCGCAAATTCAGTTTTATCAGTTGGAAGGCTGTATGTCAACCAAAGAGGGAAGGTGGCTTTGGTATAAAAGAGATTTTGTCTTGGAACAAAGCTCTTGTTTGCAGGTACTTGTTGGCCCTTGAATTGGGTAGGACGAGTGTTTGGCTTACATGGCTTCGTTGTTACAAATTGCGGAACTCAGATCTTTGGACAGTGAAGCAGAACGTGACTGATTCCGAAGGCTGGAAGGACATACTAAATGTGCGAGATGAGCTCGTGCAGAAGGTTGGTAATGCTGAACATGCTAGGCGGATATTACGGGCATGGAAAGGTAGGGTGACTCAAGCTTATGATTTCTTTCGACAAAGTAACCCAAAGGTTAGTTGGTCATCTGTTGTTTGGAGTCCAATTAATCTTCCGAAACACACTGTCATTAGCTTATTGGCTGTGCAAGGTCGACTACCCACGGTTGATAACTTGTGTAAACGAGGGATGATGTTGGTAAATCGTTGTGTGTTGTGTACGGCTGCTGCGGAGAGTCACGCTCATCTGTTCTTTGATCAGAGCCGCCAACGCTTTGCTTCAAAACTGTTTTTCTTTGGATGGGTTTTAAATCGACGTGTTCGAAGTCTCTGCTTTGAGATCAAATATGCAGGTCATATGCTCAGGACAAAAAAATAGAGGGCGAAGTGGTTCGGTTGTGTGCTGATTGCTACTATATATCACGTATGGATAGAACGCAATAGACGGATTTTTGCTGATGAATGTCGGACTGTGGAGTGTCTTGTAAAGTTGATAAAGTCTGGTGTATGTATTCGTATGTTGCATAACTTGAGTGAGGATGAGAGTATTATTGTAAATGCCCTAAACGGGACTTGATGTACTCGCTTTGACGGATGAAAAGAAATTTGAGCTGAATTCTTTCAAAAAAAAATGGTGAAATTACTTTTTTGCCCTTGTATTATTTTAATTATTTATAAAGTTATTTTTGATTATAATAATAGTATTTATTTATATATATTATTTTTAATTTTTTTTTTTGTTAGTTTGTAGTTATAAGTGAGTTTGTGCTTTTGAAAAAAAAACTGTAAAAGTAAAAAAAAAAAAAAAGAAAAAAAAAAAAAAAAAAGGAGGGGGGGGGGGGGGGGGGGGATTTTGAGAAATTGAATGAAATATAATGTCGGGGTCGCTCGATTCAAATAAATAAGATCGTATTCCTAACCTTTTTAATTAATTTCGTTTTGTAGAAATGAACTAGTATGAGCGAAATATATATGTTACGGTATTTGTATTTATGTTTATTGCAAAAAAAAAAAAAAAAAAAACACGAAATCAATTGTTGCCGTGGGACATCCACCCCCTCAAAAGTGAGCAGTTCACGGTTCCTACCCGTTTAAATTTTTTTTTTTTTTAATTTATTATTTATTTTTTTTTAAATTTTTAGGCAAATAACACAAACAACAATCCACAACAACAAAAAAACATTTTTAATTTTTTTTTGGGTAAATCATATTGATGAAAATATTTAGAAATACGTTTTAAAATATTTGGGTTTAATTATTTTTATAATTTTTTATTTAATTTTTTTTTTGTATTAAATCACATTGATGGTTAATTTTTTTTGTACGGTTTAAGAAAAAAAAAATTATTTTTTTTTTTTTTTTTTATAATCATAGTTCATTTCTGATTTTTGGTCGATATGTTATTTCAGGGTTTAGTAGGTGACGGCATTGATTATAGTAATCATTTTGAAACGACTTTGTTGTTTGATGAACTGTCGGATGCAGTTGATTGGTGTAAAGGAAAATCTATTCCACTTGGTTTTGGGTTGAAAATATCCGGTACTAAAAAGGTTAGCGGTAAACGTGGATTAGCGAAAAGATATTTGTATTGTGACCGGGCGTTAAAATATCGACCGAAGGTTCCTGTTGAAGGGGTTATTGAACGGTTAGATACGGCGACAAAATTGTGTGATTGTCCGTTTAAGTTGACGTTGCTACTTGTATACGGGGATGCACGTTTCAGCCTGAAATGGATGGTATGTACGAATAAAGGATTTCACAACCACGAGTTGCGAGTGTATGGTGATGGAGATCGGTGTAGCGCCGCGTTAACTGCACGGGAGAAGACGTCGATCATTGAGCAGATACAGGCTCACGTTCAACCTAAGAACATAAGTTTGTCTTTGCACTACCAGTCTCCCGATAAGCCACGACCTTCGATGCGGCAGATATACAATTTGGGGCAAAAGGTTAGGTCTGCTGAGCGTGGTGAGCGCAATCCGGCGCAGCAAATGTTTAATTTGGCTCAACAGAAAGGGTATTATATTGATTATCTTGTTGAAGAAGAAACAAACAGAGTGACGCACATTTTCATGGCCCATCCAGTTAGCTTAAGTTTACTTCGTGCCTACCCAGATGTGGTGGAGATAGACTCAACGTACAAAACCAATTTATACCACATGCCATTTGTGGAAATAATTGGAGTGACTCCAGTCGGTAAGACTTTTTGCATTGGTTATTGTATGATGGCTACGGAGTCAATTGAGAGTTATGTGTGGATGTTGGAGAAGTTACAGACGATTATGGGTGATTTAAAACCAAACGTGATTGTAACTGATCGTGAATTGGCGTTGGTGGCAGCTGTTGAGAGGGTATTCGACGACGTCCCCTATTTTCTTTGCTTGTGGCACATTTATCGTGCAGTTGAGGCAAGAGCCGTTTATATACACAAAGATAAGACGTTGGGGAATAAAATCTCTTCTTTGTACTTTAGGCGTATCGTTGAAGCGCCTACAGTTGATAGCTTTGAAGCGAGTTGGATTAAATTTCAAGAGAAATGGGCTGCGGTAGCTGCATATGTTCAGGATACTTGGATGAGATATTCGACAAAGTAGGCCAAGTGTTACACAAATTCAGTCAGACATTTTGGAAACACTGCAACTTCTAGAGTTGAATCTGCCCATGCGTTGTTGAAAAGTTGGTTAGCAAGTTCGACTTTGGCCTTGGATTCGATTTGGCATCGGGTCGATAATATGCTACAAGGCCAACACGTCGAGATAAGAAGATTGTTAGAAAGATCTCGAAGTTCTGTTCTACATTCTGAACATGGACGATTATTTTCAGTGATTAACGGTAAAGTGTCACACGAAGCAATATCGATAATGAAAAATGAGATTGAACGGGGTGTTAAACTTGGTAGACGTTATGTAGAGAGATGTGGTTGTGTTTTGGCGACTACTCATGGGTTACCTTGTGCTTGTCAGCTTATTGGGTTGAGCATTGGGGAGGACGTTGTTCATTTGAACGTTATTGATGAATATTGGCGTACTTTGGTGTTGGACATGAACTCAGCTACAGCAGTTGATGAGGATGGACGCCTTCAAGAATTATTCGCCGAGATTCAAGGGCGTGATCCAGCTGTTAGACGATTGTTTATTGAGTCCATTCATGCACAACTTCACCCAGAGTACGAAGATGTTGTGGAGCCTCAAGTTGTGTCACGCCCTAGAGGTCTTCCTCGATTATCTACTCGACGAGACCCTTCGTCGTTTGAACATGCTAGAAGACTATTTCCCGATACGAGCTCTGAGTACAACCCCCCGTCCACCGCTCCGTCGACCGTTCATTCCACCGCTCCGTCCACCGCTCCGTCCACAGACATTGGTTCATATAACTTTCCTCATCGTAAGTATTCATTTATTCGTTTTCTGTATTTATTTGTCACGGTTTGGTTAAAGTGTAATTTTAAAATTGTTTATGCTATGTAGGTGTATGTGCGCCCATGGAGTTGAATTGGCATAGTGAGTATTACTCGCAATTTCCTTATCAGGAGTACATACCGGGAGTAATTGAGGACTCCGTCATTCGATGGTTTGATCCTCGTGCAGATGGACATTGCGGTTTTCGAGTACTTAGTCATGCACTGAGAGGCTCCGAAGATGATTTTGGTATGCTACGTATTATTTTGCTTGAAGAGATTAGTGACTATCACTACGCAGTTGCTTACAGTGAACGTGAGTACAGTTTTACAAATTACACCCGTATTAACTATGACATAACAACGGGTTGTGGTGAGCTTAATTGGATGACGACATGTGACTTGCACGCATTTGCTACTAAGTTCAACTGGTTGATTGTCGTAGTAATCGCACGCACTATCGCGGATTGTTGGAGTTGGGCAGGAAGTTGTACTTACGCTCCGCTTCGGTGGCGAGACGGGGTAAGTTCTGTATTTGGTGAGTTATGGATCGTCCACGCGGGAATTTACTTTGTACGAATTGGAGTTACTGACAGTTGTCCAATGCCTCCGATGAATAATTTGTGGTTGCAGACCAGAGATCCTAGTGTTGCGAATTTGTTGACAAAATCGCACCAACAACGTTTCGCGGCTTGGCGAGCAGCATTTCCAGTAGAGTTTAACCCTGATGTAATAGACTTGGGGTAGTTAATTTGAAGTACTTAATTTACATGTACTAGAGTTTAATCATGTTCTAATCGACTTTAATGAAGATGTAGCCATATTAATTGAAGTTGATGGGACATCACACTTTACTTCCGTCGAAGTGTCGTAATTGTGAAATCCTAAATTTCAAAAAAAATTCAAATTTCAAAAAATTTTCAAATTTCAAAAAAATTTCTAATTTCAAAAAAATTGCAAAACCAACGGACAGAAACTAAAGCAAAACGAATGGATAAAAATTAAAGTAAAAACAACGGACGTAAATGAAACCCAAACTAACGGATACAAATTCAAAGGAAACTATTGTACGATACAAGACCGTTCAACGAGATAATAAATAAACGCGTTACATAAAATACAAATAAAACAAAACGTGAAACAGTAAAATTCAAGAAACTCAGTTGATCAAGTTAAATTAGATAAACATAACTAAATGGTTCTAAACCCTTCGATCACGCCTACTACTTGGGGAGTATGGTCTTCCGCGGACTTTGTCAGAAACGTTATCCGCTCCCCAACGCTTCAGAAATGGTGTGAAGTCGGTAAACATGCGGGCCAAGTATTGGTCCCTTTGAGGCCCTTCAGGGACTTCAAGCCCTCTATACAATTGCATCATCAAACTCTTATTCAGCTGTCGAGAATAAAATTAATAAATTAGTCAACATTAGATAAATAATAATTCAAATAT
This sequence comes from Dianthus caryophyllus, assembly GCA_023091065.1. Taxonomy (NCBI): domain Eukaryota; kingdom Viridiplantae; phylum Streptophyta; class Magnoliopsida; order Caryophyllales; family Caryophyllaceae; genus Dianthus; species Dianthus caryophyllus. The sequence continues at coordinate 33,211,795 of CM041517.1, read as the reverse complement.
ATTTACTTACTTTCAACAAATTTAATTTATTAAGTACCTCTCGATAATCCGCAGTCGCATTTGCAGTCACTTTCCCCTCTTTAGTAGACAGGTCTATGATAAACGGGTGCGAATACTTCATGTACCAAATCATGTACAGCGGATCTGAGTCGTCTGGTGTTAGAGCGAGTTTTGACAACGACGATAGCGGAGTACGATGCATCGGCGAGGTCTCCCATAGATGATCTGCGTACCCACCAAAGTCAACTCGGTATCCTTTTCCCGAACCCGGCTGATGAAAGTTGCCGCGCATACGGCATCGGCCGACGAACTCGCACATGACCAAATTGACGCAAGCAACGATCGGTGATATGGCTCAACAATGTCCATATATCCGAAAGCAACCCATAAAACAACGCCCGGCCGATGCACACGATCCGCCGCGTGCTAAAAGGCAACCATCGAACTTCACCACTAGTTAGGTGATCTAATCGCCTACCAGATTCGCCAACTTCACCGCCGTGTTCTCGAACCTCGGTGCATTTACCCACGCAGCTGCTCGAGGTCGACCTTTCGGCACTGCAGCAGGCATGCACGGCCTGAAAATGGGGAAATACTCGTATATCCACACCTGTAGTAGGGCCAAACAACCGGCAACCCCACGTGAACAAGTACGGCTAGAAACACCTAACTCCCGATACAAGTACGCTAAAATACCTGCTCCCCAAGCGAACTTCGATACCTTAGACAGATGACGAACCATCGGAAAAACCATACTTTTCACCCTATCACTAGACTTGTCGACGAAAACAGTCATGCCCAACAACAAAAAAAGATAACCCCTTGCCTGCTCCTCAACAGTCGCAGTACGAATAGCATCCATCACTGCCTCCACTAACACCGCTCCACCTCGATATATTGGCGCCGAAACACCAGGCCTATAGGGCGTCTTCAGTTCTGGTAACCCCTTACCAAAAAACTCAGCAATCAATGTCGCAGACGGACCCTCACTATCACCATCAAAACCACACACTAAGCCATCTATAGGTACGCCTAGGATAAATGCAACATCGTGCAACAAAATCGACATCTCCCCAAATGGCAAATGGAAAGTGTTCGTGGTTCCGTCGCTAACGCTCAATAAATGCCGATATTAATGGCAGTTCAAATGCGTTGGAACGCACTCATATAAATGGCCCAAACCGACCTCTGCACCAAAGCAACGGCCTCAATCGAAAGGCAACCGGTCAAGGCGGAGACAACTTATTAATCCTATGATATCGAGTCATAACGCCTCGACACCCAACATCGTCCCAAAGTTGCCGTGCAATGTGTCCGCCAAAACTAGGAATAACATCAGGAAGAAAAGGTCCACCAGGGCATTCCCCCGTGATAATCCAACTACGATCAACCTTCCCTTTACTCCTAGAACGGCTACCAGTTGCACCACTACTAGAACTCTCAGAATACCCTACAAATTGACCGGTCTTCGTTCGCTTAGCTTGGAACCCGACGCCTAACTCCTCATCACTAGCCTCCTCAAACTCCTCATCCGTCTCCTCCTCCATTTCCTCCTCCTCATTTACTGAAGGAATTGCGGGATCTATTCGACCAACAAAAGCAGATTCTTCAACATTATATATTTTGCGATGATTCATCATCGCACGATACTCTGAGCCCGTCATCTTCACTTTCCCCTTCCCTTTATCACTCATCTACAACAAAAATAACAAATTTTCAGAAAATTAGAAAAAATATTAACAAATTCTACTACAAAAACAAATTCAACCAAAATAATGAAAAACAATTACTAAATCAAATTATTTGAAATTATTTGACGAATTCAATATTATAAATCATATGTACAATTAAGTTCAAATAAATCATATTTGTTAAATTTTGAATTTCATATTGTTAAATGATTATTGACAAATTTTTAAGATCAAATTATTTGACGAATTCAATATTAAAAATCATATGTACAATTAATTTCAAATAAATCATATTTCTTAAATTTTGAATTTCATAAAATTGTTTTAGTTTAAGTAAATTACGTTTCTTAATTATATTTTTGTGTTTCATTGTTGTTTACTTCAGCAAAGTTACAATCTTTTAAGTTCGTATTTTACATTATTTGCTATTTACAAGGAAATGATTTTTTTTTTTTAAAATTGAATCTTCAATATAGTAATATGGATGAAAAATTATGTTTCAATTATATGTAAATTCTAATTTTAATATACCGAATTTAAAAATAAATAAAACAAATATAAAAATAAAACCCAAATTTTAAAATAAACACCGAAATTTAAAAAAATTAAAAACTTTCAAAAAAAAAATTAAAAAAAAAAAAAAGAAAACAAAATAACCGAAATTATAAAAAAACAAAAAAAAAACAAAAAAAAACAAAAAAAAAAACAAAAAAAAACAAAAAAAAACAAAAAAAAAATGCCGTATAAAATCCACGGCCAAACCCACCCTCAGCCGTGAACAGTTCACGGTACACCCCACCCCCAACCGTGAATTGCTCACGGCAGCATACCCAGATTATTTTTTTTTTTTTTTTTCTCGGCTATTCAACACAACAACAACAATCAACAACAACAAGAATCAACAACAACAATAACATATCAACATCACAAACAACAACAATAAACAATTTACACAACTAATTATAAACATCAAAATCAAATCATTCATTATAAACACAAATAAATCAAACTACAAATTAAAATAACAAAATCAAAACTTACGATTTATAAAATCTTTGTTGGGGTTGAATCAAGAGAGGATGAAAGGTTCAATCAAAACTACAAATTCAATTTTGCGAAAATATATTTGGATGAATGTAAAGTGAAGGTATTTTTATTTTTATTTTTTATTTTTAAAGTTGAGGAAAACAAAAGAAGAGGTAGGTTAGATTAGGTTTTAGTTTAGTGAAAAATTAATTAAGGAGAAGGGCAAATTAGTCATTTGAGCGTTCCGTCTTTAAGTAATTCGTTCCATCATATAACAATCCCCCAAAATTAATAGATATAATTGGTTAAAGTAGTATGGACCCACGATCATTTATGAAAATGTAAACAAATGACCCGTACACCCTAAAATTGAAAGTGTAAACAAATGACCGGGACAGAGGGAATATATTTTTTTAAATTTTTCACTCATGTGAAACTTAAAAGAGGGATTTTTGTTTTTTTTTGTTTTTACTTTCTTAACTTATACTTAATGGACATAGGTTAGAAAAATCCCAATGTGAATAATAATAATTAAATTAGATTAGATTAGATGACGCTAATCTAGTGACTAGGCATGTACATACATAAAACCTCCCAATTTGACGTGAACCTGGTGGAAATTTCTCTCAAAAAACATCAAATTAAATTGTCCAATCAACCCAACAAATGACAAAACATCCTCACTTCGTAATCAAGTAATCCAATGGACCCATTAATGAAAGCATTGTACTTGTTCTTTGAGTTTGAATACAAATGAAAGCATTGTACTTGTTCTTTGAGTTTGAATCCAGAAATCAGAGATGGCTTTTAGGGTGTTCAACCCGTGTAAACACTTTGAACGGAAGGAGCACGTTTTACTCAGAGCAATGTAAACACTTTGCACTACTTTTTTTAAAAAAAATTAGAACATCTATTTTACAATTTTTAGAAAATTAAACGAGGATGTTTAAAGTAGAGGATGGGGTGAACGAGATGATTGCATAAGAAGTCGATCTGACTTATTTGTTCACCGAGTTTTTGGGGTCTGACTGATTTTCGAGGTGAACAAGTTTTGAGCTGTTAAAACTCGAACAGAATCACTGAACTAAACGATCCAAACTGAACGATTTACACACGAAAACACGTAAACGGAACTATATAATTACAAGATAAATCAATGCAGATCAAGACTACATAAAATAGATTAAAAAAAATAAAAAAAAAAACATCAGTCAAAACTTAAGAAAACACCACATCTTACAATGGAAGAGGTGAATTTCTCTAATAATAATTACTTTGACATGACCCTGTACAATGATCAAAACATGGTAATCACTCATCCGAATGAAACGTACTTCCCCGGTGGTTATATGTGTCGTACTCGCTTTTTCGGGCGAAAATTAAATGAAATTTTCTCACTAAATTTTACCTTGCAAATAGAAATCTCTGCACGCGAAAAAAAGGAGTGTCATTCTGTCTTAGGTTTTGTGTCCGCCTTCTCTGTTGATTTACAAAACAACAGACCGGAGACCCAAACAGCTAACAACGTCCCTTCGATCGGGGCAAGCCAGTACACAAATACGTGCTCCTTAGTTATGTGATCGCCACGAGCATATGCCCATCCCATTACCTGTTAAAGTAATTCCGTCATCAAATTTTACGCAGCAATATGACACTACTTGCAATATATAATGCGTGCAGAAGCACATACAGAAGCAGGGTTCATGCATCCCCCAGTTAAGTCGGAACCAAGAATTTGCAGGGTAAGTTTGGAAAGGCTGGTAATCCAAGTCTTCCGCACAAAACTGCCAGGAATGATTCTCGCTAGTGATAAAGTGATAAATACAATTATGAATGTTAGGAATCCTTCGGTTAGTGCACCGTGATGGATATCGACATTGAGCTTTGGTCCATGGCCGATCTCAGGAAACGTATAAATGAGGAACTTAACCCCGTAAATTGCTCCAAGAACCTGAACATAGATGAATAAACAGATCCCTCATGAGGTAGGAAGACAGTTAATTGCTAAGCGTAGAACAATTAAGCACTAACACTATAAATGCATAAATAAACAACATTGTGGAGATCTGTTCGCAAGTTCACTGGACATTCGAGAGTCACGAAACTACTTAAGATGTTGATCTAGAAACTACGAGATACTTCGTGGACGTCAAGTCATATCATGCATGTAGACTTGCCTTACACAAAGGCATGAAAAATTATTAGCTGACTGAGAAAACAGTAACTCTAATCAACTGAAAGGCAGAATCAATATCATGCTTCACAGCCTTCAGCTATAACAGAAAGGTTGTGCAGGGGTTGCAGATAACACATCATCAAAGTTGTCGAATAATGGAAATTTAAGAAACAATTATAGAAGAAAATGACTCGCAAAAGGGTTCCATCTCGGCATATAGAGAACATTTTATCAGTCAAGTATTCTTTAATTACAAGCACAGCAGCATTTTCATAACACAGTATAGCATGATACAAATAACTTTGTGACTTAAAAGTTTCACAACTGAAAGCAGCGAAGAGAAGAAGGAAAAAAAAAAAAAAAAAAAAGAAGAGCATAAATGTTGAGAGTTGCTCTTGTTTATAAGGTTTAGGGGTTATTACTCCTATTGCAAATTGATTTTAGGATGGAACCTCCTAGACCTTATAAGCGGACTCTCTCATACTCTTGGGTGTGGCACAGGCCCGTGGAATTTAATATGGTATCAGAGCCCATGGTTGTGTGACCTGGGACTCTCGTTAAACTGGGCCTTTGTGTTGTACAGCTGGAACCTCCTATTGCCAATTGGTTTTAGGATGGAACCTCCTAGACCTTATAAGCGGACTCTCTCATACTCTCGGGTGTGGCCCAGGCCCGTGGAATTTAATAATAAACAAACGCCCTATAAACAGATGCAACCAAAGGAGTAAGACGATTACAAGTATTGCGCAGCCAAATGTACCGAAAGTGGTAAACAAGAAAAGGATTGAAGAAAACTTGAAAATACAATGACACTAGTGACACTGCAATCATGTGTGATTTTACATGACCTCAAGAAAACTCCAATTTAAAGCTTGAAACAATCAAATCTGCGTCCAACGACAACATTACACAGGCGCCCCTGGCGCTTTCCCTAATATCAGGCTAAGGAGTCAAATGCAACCTTGCCTGTAATTTTGAAGTACGGAGAGGCTATTTTCTAATGACTCAGAATCAAACTTGCATGGAGTGAGTGCTACTTTACGATTTTGAAAAGGCGCAATCAATTTACTGAGTCATTTTGCTTTATTCCTCGTAATCCTCCACATTCAAACCCAACAAACATCAGCACAGCATTATCATCATCATCAACAACAACAATTCCTTCGTGCCCGAATCAAAAAACCATCATTTGAAACCGTCCACAAATGATAATAGAAATTATAAAGAGGAAATTATCGAACCTGAGCAGGAATTCTGGCGCCAACAGTGAACAAAAAGTTGCTAAATCCACCAGAAATTGCAGAAGCCAATAAAGTAAGAGGATTATAATTACCACCTTTAGAAATTTTAATTAATACAGCAAATAAAAACAAATTAATTAAAGAAAAACACAATTTAACAATATCACCGGTTACATCATGATTAAATCCCAAAATGTGGAACACAAATATCTTCACCAATACACCTGACCATACCCACATGAATGTAAGGGCAAAATCACTAATTAACAAACCAATTTCCCCCATTATTTGATAAAAATTAAAAGTTTTTGTATGGATTATGCCTTAGATTTTCTTCATTCTCTCTCTTTAGACTTTATATATTCGTGCGACATTGCCCACTAATTATCAATTTCAATTAAATTGTGAAAGAGAACGCATCTTTGATAAAAAAAAAAAAAAAAAAAAAAAGTGACTCCGTATGTTATAGGGTTGTTATCATAGTTAGAGTTAGACCATTTCTATTGGGTGACCACTTTAAGTGGTCATGACATAAAATATTATTATTTTAATGTATTAATATTGTTTATAATTCATGTTATTTTTGTCCTCCCCATTAGACTATGATCCTGTTTGGTTACATAAATTAGTTAGCTTATTTGATCAGATAGTTGGTTTGACCAAAATTTCAACTACCTGTTTTATCTGGAAAAGCTACTTCAGGTAGCTTATTAAAAAATAAGCTAGTTAGTTACGAGATGTTTACTATTATACTCTTAATATTTCATCCATAAAATAAAAATCATGCCATTTTATGTCAATTAATTTATTTCAGCTTGTTTTACCAAACAACATAATTAATTTCAATTTCCTAATCACCTGTTATTTTCAACATCTTTTCAGCCTACCTATTAGTTAGCTTTATTTCATTTATTTCCTTAATTTTTCACTATTTGTTTCCCAAACATACCATGCGCTATGTTTAAAACTAAATTAAAATGTTTGAAAAACTAAAAGCTAATTTCAGAATAAAATGAAATTAAACTAAAATTAATAATAATTAAAAATAACAGACGGATAAGGTAATTAAATTAATTATGTTGTTTAAAACAAGTTCGAAATAAATTAATTGACATAAAAGCAACGATTTTTATTTTATGGATGAAATTTTAAGGGTATAATAAGAAACATCTTCAGAACCGATTGCTTGTTTTTAATAAGCTACCCAAGTAGCTTTTTATTTCTGGCCATTGAAATAAGTTTTCATTATTGAAATTATTTCCAATAACCTCACCAAACACTTCCAAATTTAAAGCAGTCATTTGAAATTTTGGTCAAACCAGCTAACTGGTCAAATAAGCTAGCTGATTTGTGTAACCAAACATGGCCTATGTTTATTGGTAGGTTTGGTTAACCTACCTTAAACTAGGTTTAGAATTAAAATATTAATTCTTATTTTCTAAACTACCTCAAACCTACTTTACTTTTCTAACAGTTTATTGGTAGGTTTATAAAATATACATACCTAAGTTATTTTTATTCACATTGAATCATTTTCTAAAAAATTACTTTTTTAATTTTGAGTTTTAGTAAAATTTTGAAAAAAAAATGATATTAAAAGTTTCACATAATATATTTAGATTAATTAAATTTAAATTATAAATAAATAATAAAAAAAAAAAAAAAAAAAAAAAAAAAAAAAACATTGCTAAAATTAATAAGGTAACGAAAATATGTCAAGATTGGTCTCTAATCGTAGGGAACGATTTAATATGAACATTTATATGTCTTTTACTCCCTCCGTCTCGGTGATTTGTTTACATTTACTTTATACACATTTATCGATGTAAGGAGAAAGGTAGAGAAAAAACTAATAAAATAATAATATAAGTACAAAGGGGGTCCCACTTGCTTAAAATTATGAAATGTAATTGGTTAAGGGAGTAGGGGTCCACCTCCCACATAGGTCAACCATGACCATTTATGGAAAGTGTAAACAAATGACTCGTAATCCCCAAAATAGAAAGTGTAAACAAATGATCGGGACGGAGGGAGTATATTATTTTGTTTTACAAATTTGAAAATATAAGCATTTTTAAGAATAAACAAAATGTTTTAATGTTAGATTCAATCAAATCATGCCATTTGTACTAGATTTAAAAGTTTTAAAGTAGGTCTAAATTGGACCTAGTTGAAAGTAGGTTTACAATTTTATTTTAGTTTTCCTTTTTTTTTTTTTTTTGTTTTTTTTAAACTTAGTTGTAGACCTACCAATAAACATAGTCTTAGTGATCACATTGACCACTTTCATATAATCATTTACTATTATTATTATTATTATTATTATTATTATTATTATTATTATTATTATTATTATTATTATTATTATTATTATTATTATTATTATTATTATTATTATTATTATTATTATTATTATTATTATTATTATTATTATTATTATTATTATAAACGCAACTTTATTAAAGAATTATAAACATCGATTACACAAAATTGGTGGGCAGCCGAGTTACAATCTGCGCCCCCACCCCCTTAGCAATAGCAAAGCTTAGCCTAGGAAAAATATAAGCGGACATACGAACCCCTGCATCATGGGATGCAACGAAAGTCTGGATCCGCTTCAGTAGAGCTACAGCATCCGAATCAAGCTCCCCAAGAGAAGAGAAGGAGAAGGGTAGGAAACCATAGCCAGCTGTCACGCACAAATCCATGTACTTAGCGTACTTACGCCGTGCAGCATCGATAACAACCTGTCGGTATAACTTCACCATTCCGCATCGAGTTAAGGGGGAAGACCCTGTCAGGTCAACACAAACATCCCGCCCCCTATCCCAAGAATAAACCAGCAAATCCGCAGGACGAAGGGATCTGTCGTGCCCATCAACCAAACCGATATCAACCTCCTTCCCCGCCGAAATGCCAGCCCGAAAACATATGTCTAACAAGGTGTCTTGGACAAGGTTATGTCGATGCTTAACACCCACAGTACCAGCACAAGAAACAACATGATCACCAAAGACGTCATCAGCATAAACCCGAGAACAGGCAGGACAAGGCCTAGGGACCGTGAATAACTTATTATTATTATTATTATTGTTGTTGTTGTTGTTGTTGTTGTTGTTGTTATTATTATTATTATTATTATTATTATTATATTTATTATTTTCCCAATAATTTTTTTACATGGAATTAAAATCACAATACCAAGAAATTTAAATTTATTTTTCACATTTGATAAAACTTAATTTAAAAATCTAAAAATAATACAATATGAAGTATAACGATGACAATCAAATTAAACGTACATCAACTCTGGTTGAAACCAAATTAAAACAACTACAATTGAAATTAAAATTACACTACCAAAGCTTTAAATAAAGACAACAATGAAAAGTACAATTCACTAAAATATGACATACTCTTAGTCATTGTTTCCAAATTTTTTCCAAATATGTTCGATTAGATCATTCTTTAAGTTGTTGTGGATATCTCTATCACTTATTCGTGAGCGGTTTTGCATATAATTACTCATGGTAGATACCCTAGAAGAAAACTGTGATACCTCCATATCGATCTCATGAGGCCCGCTAAATTCAGTGATATCATACTGAGTTTGGTACGTGTCTCTTTCATCCTCAACTATCATATTATGCAATATAATACAAGCCATCATAATTTTACCCATTAACCGATCATCCCAAACAAGATAAGGGCGTTTTATAAAGGCAAATCGAGCTTGTAATATTCCAAACGCACGCTCAACATCTTTTCTAGCAGACTCTTGTAATTGAGCAAACAATTTGTGTTTTCGAAGCTGTGGAGCGGTAATTGATTTAACAAAAGCAGCCCATGAAGGATATATACTATCTGTAAGATAATAACCCATATTATATTGTCGACCATTTACAACAAAACTAACCTTTGGCGCTTCACCCTTCAAAATATCGTTGAAAACCGGCGATCTTTGTAAAACATTAATATCGTTGCAAGAACCCGACGTTCCGAAAAATGCATGCCATATCCACAAATCGTATGACGCAACGGCTTCCAATATGATTGTCGTCTTGGTATTTCTCCCGGTATATTGACCAGCCCATGCACTTGGACCCATCATGCCAGGAAAACAGCGTTGTTCGGTAATGGATAGAGCATGAACATCTTCTTCGTCTGGCCTCCGTAGATATTGGGCTCCAAAAATTGATATGACACCTTCTACAAAGTGTACAAGAGAATCGCTTACAATAGTTTCGCTTAACCGCATATACTCATCAATGGAATCTGCTGCCATTCCATATGCCAAAACCCTTATAGCAGCAGTGCATTTTTGTAGAGGGGAAAGACCTCATCAACCCATTGCATCTTGCCTTTGTTGGAAATATTGATCGTTTGTCGTGAGGGCGTCAACAAGACGTAGAAATAAGTGTTTTTGCATGCGAAATGTCCGGCGAAATACGTGAGCGGGATGCACTGGCTCATTGGAAAAGTAGTCATTGAACAATCGTTCATGACCTGCCTCACGATTTCTTTCAATATATTGCCTACGATTTCTAGGTATTGTGTTATTATTTTGTTGGAAGAGGTTATTATTTGTAGCCAAATAAAAGTCACTTATACTATCAAGGTGTTCATTTTTAATTATGAATTGATGTAAAGCTTGCTTACGTGCTCGTTTATTTTGAAGACAAGTATTTTCGGTGGAAGAATCTGAACTTGAACTTGAATTACTTGAAATTTCATCATTAGACATTTTTTTATTGAAAAAAACTAAGGGGAAAAAATTGGAGTTAAAGGTAATAGAAGATGAGAAAATTAGAAGAAGAGAAATTTAAGTGTGTGTTTGGAGTTTCATTCATAAGGTATATATATATATATATATATATATATATATATATATATATATATATATATATATATATATAGAGTAATGTTATATCAAGACAGCAAATATTGCGAGACACAAACGAGACACAGCATTTTAGCCTTTTTTGTGAAACTTTAACATAGTTTTATGAAACTTCAAAAATTGTGAAACTTTAACAAAATTGTGAAACTTTAAGACATTAAAGTTTCACAATTTTTGAAGTTTCATGAAACTATGTTAAAGTTTCACCAAAAAAGCTAAAATGCTGTGTCTCGTTTGTGTCTCGCAATATTTAGGTGTCTCGTTTGAACTTGTTTCTATATATATATATATATAAATCCACCCAAATTTGAATCCACCCAAATTTGGTGAGTCCTGCATCCAAATATTAGCCCTTGGATCTAATTTTATTGGATGCACTAGATCTTGCCACGTATGCCTTAAACCAACCCTCCCCCTCCTCTTTCCTTTATCCAGTCTATCTTTTCTGCAACTTTAGTGCAACTTCATCTTTAATTTCTTGCTCTTTTTTTTTTTTCACCTCTCTCTTTCAATATTTGCTTTCTCGACCATATTTTTTTCAATTTTACAGCTATCTCACCTAATTTCGGCTTATATTTATCATTTTTTTCCCGATTTATTTTGCTCTCAACGGTATTTCGCGAGTACTCATTCGTACTTCAACGATTTTTTGTCCGACATTACTATTTGTTTCGTTGTTCGACTTCAATGGTGAGTTTTCGACATTTATATTTTGATAAATTTCGTTTTTAAACATGTTTTTTCTAGATCTGAGATTTCTTATCAGTTGAGATAATAATTTCATTACTAAAATTCACGCTTTTAATTTTGTTTGAAAACTTAGGGTTTGGTTTTCAAAGATCTGAGTATTTTAATTATTCATAATTCGTATCTCATGTTGTTGTTTATGACATTGTGTCAGTTTTAGTGCTAATTTAATTTTTATTTTTGTTTTATTCGCATTTCAAATTTTTAATCCAAAGTTGTACCATTTGAAATTTTGTTTTCTAATTATTGGATGTTTGTCGTCTTTTTTTTTGCAGCATATACAAATGGCGACATCACGTGAGAAAGTTAAAAGCTCCGTTGATAAGCGTGATTCCAAGCGAAGACAACACATAACTCTCGTCGTCGAATTTCTTCTTTGCTTGAAATTAGAAATTCAGTGATGGAGAAGAGCCATGAACCTAATGTATTAAATTTAGCTAGAAAAAATTGAACAAGTCTATTGTATATACTTAGTAGAAGCAAAAACATAATTTAGTTTTCAAGTTGTCATGTTATTTTAGCATTTGAGTCTTGTTACTGTAATATATGTTTTGTGTTACTGTAATATATTTTCAGTGTTACTTTAATAGCAGTCTTGTTTAATGTATTATCAAATCTATTAGAAGAAAAAACATAATAATCCACTAATAATGAATATTGTTGTAAAGTTAGACACATTATTTTGTAATACGAAATCAAAATTTAGTATTGAAGTTTTGAAAGTTGAAACTTTAGTAATTGAATAATGTTACTTTAATATATATTTTTTGTTACTTTAATTCAATTTTACTGTTACTTTTACAATTTTAAGTTGACATGATATTGGTATATGACCAAACTTAATCCCTCATGTACAAATACAAAAAATTTCAATTTTATATTACTTCAAAGTTAAACTATTGTTATATTAGTACATTTCGACTATTACTTTAATAGTAATAATATTCATATATATATCAGTTGATTTTAAAACGTACAAGTACAATACACTATAATATGTTGTTACTTTAACGTTTAACTGTTGTTACATCAGTTCAATTTGTCTGTTACTTTAACAATCAAAATTGGTAACATGTCTCAATACCGTTTCTTGTCGTATTTTCACATATTCATTGTTTTAATTTGTAGGTTTATATCCGTATATAGACCATTAAAATTACAGGATTATAATGAAGACTTTTATAAGATTTAAAGTCATAAATTGAAATTGCATAATAAAACAATAAGATTTAGAAATAACCTTTAAAACCTTGTGATTTGGCCTAAGATCAATACCAAATAGATGGTATCTCCTAATTATCTCACCCAAGATGTGTAGAGATATGCCCTTGAATTTGCTAGAAAGATTAGAGAGAAAAACTAATTTTTATCTCTAGGTTTGTGTTGTAGTATATGTGAATGATTAAGGAATAGAATTAATTAGAAAATTAGAGAGCAATTAGGAAACATAATATACTACTCTAATCTCCTAATGGCCGGCCACTTATGATCTTTTGGGGAGATTTTTATCTCCTCAAATATCTATCTTATTGATCAAGTAAGAGTGTATCGGGACACGATGTACCTGGACACTTTTCACTTGATCATTTTAGCTTATTATATAATGCATTATACTACTAGTGTCATCTGTATGGACCGACTATAATATATTATAAATATCCTCATATTTATAATTTACTAATTAATTATAACGGTTTATATTTAATTAGCTTGCATTATAAACAACAATTAAATATAACATTTTATATTCAATTCACGAATTACATTTAATTCGCATCAGCTAAAATTATTTAATCAGTATTAAATAGCCGTACCAACATATCACTGACTAACATTTTAGTCAGTAACATCATCACACTTCGACTAACATTTTAGTCACATTTGACTAACCTTTTAGTCAACAACACTAACTAACTGTTTAGTCATTAAGTAAGGCATCAATATGATCATATTCTCAAATAATCATATTTCTCAAACACATCCTTTAGGTGTGACTCTTGAGACCAGTTGATCACCGCCATCTGTATGACAATAACGCCAAACTTATCTAGCAAGCCAACCGTTATTGATAAACGTTAATCAAGCGATTAAATACAAAATGTACCACTGTGTACCTTTAGAGATTTATTTATGTTATTGCACTCACTGTGGAGGACACTAACCCCAACAATCTCCCACTTGTCCGTATAAGTGTAGGTGCGATAACCGATTCTCATATCCATAATAAATTTCTCCCACTCAATGTAAACCAATTTGCAAAGTCCGTACTTTCAAAGGTCGTAGTTCACAAGCGATCAGTATCAAGAGTGGTTTCCCCGACTAGAGAGTAACTTAACTGATAAACGAATCAATATTCGAGCATGGCCATGCATTTTCAGTTACAGCTCCTCGAGTGGCCCTGAGAATAAATATTATAACTCGATAGAAGTTTGGATATTTCCCTCAACTAGAATCCTGCAGATGTAAGCGCAGCATGAAATGACCCAGTGAAAATCTGCTTGGCCGCCTGTTACGATCGACCGTGAGAAAGAAACCAAAGTCACCCAAAATCTGCCTTAATCCCAAGAGACAGTCGATAGTCAAAAGAATCGACTCTAGGAACACTATGGATGTCCTATCCACGACCCGGCACCTAATGTTCTGAAACATTTAGGACTCCATGTAGTCGTCACAAAATTTGTCTGTAGCGATTTCAAGAAACCCGCATCCGTGATCGATCACCAACGATTTGACTTATGGCTCGTTGAACCCACCATCAATCGACGTCACAAAATGATTTCGAGTTATCGGCTCGTGTGGCGATCACGGACCAAAACAAAATATAAAGCAATTCAGTTCACTTTGAGGTGTTCAACGTTGTCTGCACAACCCTCATGAAAAACAATATATATAACAAAACGATGATTTTATTAGAAGTTTTAGGAAATATAAGTGTCAAATCCAGACAAACAACTAATACAACTCAGGAACACGCTTAATTCCCATGGATTTAACGTGCCCTTCATGCTTATCTTGTCTCAACGGCTTAGTGAGAGGATCACGCTATGTTATCATCCGTAGCAATCTTGTCAATCACTATCTCCTTCGCTTCCACGTAATGCCGGATCATGCGAGCCTTCCTTTGCGCGTCGAGACTTGTTCTTTGGACTTAGGCTCCTTTGTTGAAGATGGCACCACTATTATCGCAATAGATGGTGATCGGGTCATTCGAACTAGGAACTACAACTAGTCCTTGTAAGAATCGACGCATCCATATAGCTTTCCTTCGCGACCTCACGAGCGACATAGCACTCGCACTCGGTCGTTGAATCTGCTATAACGCTTTGTTTGGAGCTTTTCCGGTGGCCGCTTGGCGCCATTTAGAGTAAAAGCGAATCCAGTTGAGATTTCGAGTCATCTCGATCCGTTTGGAAACTAGCGTCTGGCGTGAATCGGTTCATAGCTCGGTGTCTCCACCATAAGTCAATACCCAATCTTTAGTCCTCCGTAGGTACTTAAGAATGTTCTTTCTGACCATCCAAAGGTGCTTCACCTGGATTGCCTTCGTATCGGCTCGTCATACTCAATGCATATGCCACGCGTCACGGGCGTGTGCATATCATGGCATACATGATCGATCCTATTGCCGGGCATATGGAATCCGACTCATGCGCCGACCTCTTCCGATGTCTTTGGTGTTTGAGCTTTACTCAAGTGCACCCTGAGATCATTGGAAGGTTCCCCTTCTTGGAGTTGGCCATCTTTGAACCTCTCAAGAATCTTATCTATATAAGACTCCTGGCGAGGGATAGCATCCGTCGTGATCTATCTCTATGAATACTGAGCCCCAAAATACGCTGTGCCTCACCTAGATCTTTCATCCTAAATGGTTCTTTAACCATACTTTTACCGGTTAAGAGAGGTATGTCATTCCCAATCAAGAGTATGTCATCGACGTCTGATTAGGAAGACAATCTTGCTCCCACTCGACTTGATATATAGGCATGGTTCCTCGGCCGATCGAGTGAATCCATTTTCCTTTATCACTTGGTCGGCGATGATTCCAACTCCGTGAAGCTTGCTTAAGTCCATACATGGAACGCTTAAGCTTGCAAACCTTCTTAGGATTTTCTGCATCAATGTAACCTTCGGGTTGTACCTTGTACAACTCCTCCTCCAAATAACCGCTTAAGAAGGCGGTTTTCACGCGTCCATTTGCCAAATTTCTAGTTATGAAAGGCGGCAATCGCTAAGAGTATCCGAATGGAACGAAGCATGACTACGGGTGCAAAATCTCATCATAGTGAAACCCTTGCACTTGAGTGAAACCCTTTGCCACTAGTCGTGCGTTGTATATATCTGGTTGTCCTTCTACAGATCGCTTTATCTTGTAAAGCCATTTGCACTGAAGAGGCCTAGCCTTATCAGGTAAGTCAACCAGATCCCATACATGGTTCTCGTACATCGAGTCCATCTCGGATTGCATGGCTTCTTGCCAAAGCTTTGAGTCAGAACACGTCATGGCACCTTTATAGGTTACGGGTTCGTTACTCTCAAGGAGTAAAACGTCGTCTCTCCCATTCTCCTCGACTATACCGATATATCGATCTGGAGGAATGGAGAGTCTACCCGACCTTCTAGGTTCCAAAGGGACATTAACCGCAGCAGACGTAGAAGGAACAGCTTCCTCCAGTGGTTGCTCGGTTGTTGGTTCAGGAATCTCCGACAGATCGAAGGTTCTATTACCTCTCTTGTCTTCGAGAAACTCTTTCTCTAAGAACGTCGCACTAGCCGCAACAAAAACACGGTGTTCGGTAGGCGAATAGAAGTAATGACCAAACATTCCTTTTGGATAACCAATAAAGTATGTCTTGACCGATCGCGGGCCGAGCTTATCCTCGTGTCTCCACTTGACATAAGCTTCGCACCCCCAAACCCGAATAAAGGACAAGTTAGGGACCGTTCCCTTCCATAACTCGTATGGAGTCTTGTCTACTGACTTTAGACGGACTTGATTAAGTATAAGAGCGGTGACAAAGAGCATAGCCCCACAACGAGTCGTACTACCGTGTGACTCATCATGGATCGAACCATATCAAGTAATGTTCGATTCTGCGTTCGGACACACCATTCGGTTGTGGTGTTAGGGTGGAGTTAATCGTAATACTATCCCGCGGTCTTTCAGGTCGATCAAACTCATTTGAAAGATATTCGCCACCACGATCCGAACGTAGTGCTTTTATCTTTCTATCCGGTTGGTTCTCAACCTTATTCGAATTCCTTGAACTTGTCAAAGGACTCACTTTTATGCTTCATTAAGTAGACATGTCCATATCTACTCAAATCGTCAGTGAAAGTGATAAAATACCTATAAGCCGTCTCTAGCGTTGATTGACATAGGTCCGCACACATCGGTATGTATGAGTCCTAATAGGTCGCAGCCACAAGATTCCAACACCTTTGAAGGAAATTGAGACATTTTGCCTATAAGACATGATTCGCACGTGCCAAAAGTTTCATAGTCAAATGGGGCTATTGTCCCATTATCAATGAGCTTTTTCACGCGTTTCTCATTTATGTGTCCCATACGGCAATGCCATAAATACGTTTGATCTTTGTCACCAACCTTTGCTTTCTTGTTACTCACATGCATGATTACGTGGTTTGATCTAAAACATAAATTAGTTCATGGAAACAAACTTTACCATAAATCATATCGCTCAATGAGAAAATACAATTATTATTCTTAATTGAAAATGAAAATCCTTCTTTATCAAGAACGGATCTGAAATAATGTTTTTAGATAAACTAGGTACATAGTAATGATTATTCGTAAATAACTCAAATCCACTTGGGAGTTGGATTACATATGTCCCTCTTGAAACTGCAGCGAACTCTTGCTCCATTCCCCACTCGCAGTCTACATCACCTCTTGCCAGAGTTCGATGCTTCTTAGGCCTGCCAAATGATTGCACGCATGAGAACCACAACCAAGATCAAGTACCCAAGTTAGAAACTTGCATGGTTAATCTCAATCATATGAATAAAAGAAGACATACCAACAGAGGCGACGGCTGATTTTATGTCCTCAAAGATACACGGAGACGATTCGCCTCCAATGCCCAGACTTGTGGCAATGGTGGCACTCCATGCTCTGCTTTGCTTTTGCCTTGCCTTGTGAGCTACCGCTAGACTCACCAGGCCCACTCTTAGTAACTATCGGCTTCTTAAATTTCGGCTTCCCTACAGTTAGGTTAGCCGGAGTCTTACCCTTACCCTTCTTGTTCCCAATCATGAGAACATCTTGCTTCGTGCTCCCACTCAACTTCAGATCACTCTCCGCATGCGAGGAGTGAATGTAGTTCATGCGGTTTTCTCGCATGTCATTCATGTAATAGTTTGCCCTAAAGAGGGCATACCCATCATGAAGAGAGTGAAGCACTCGATCAATGATGATCTTCTCATCGATCGTGCAACCAAGCTCCTCCAATTTCTCAACGTTCTCGATCATGGCGAGAAGGTGTGGACCAACCGGTTGGCCCTTTTGGAGTCTAGCTTCAAAGAAACGAGTAGTATACTCGTAACTCTTAATTCTCGGAGCTTACGTGAATTCCTTAGTATGGGTGGTGAAAACCTTGTTTGCACCTTGGGTAATGAAACGTCTTTGCAAATTGGGTGCCATTGCATAGATGAGTGCGTTACAGAACGCACCCGCTTCCATCATGAAATCGTTGTAAGCAAAAGTTTCAGCTTCTTCTGCATCGGGAGCTGGTAGAGCCGGCGGTGGCTCAGTCAAGTACTTGAGCTTACCGTCAGCAATGGCAGCATTCCGTAATGCGGCCTCCCAATCAGAAAAATTGGACCCATCACTTTTCAGTCGAGTTGACTGATTCATGGTGCCCATGAAAATTCTAAGCCATGATTCTCGCATTAGTGTGGCACTTGGCATTGGTTAAATGCAATGCGGACGGTCATTTGTTATAGTAGTTATATCTCAGTATATAACGATTCAAAGCTGTGAAAAGAAAGAAGAAGAAGAGAAAAGATAAGAAATCATGGTTTTAAAAGTTTAAGTCATAAAACAATAACGATTTAATGCAATGACTCGTGCACTTATATAATCGACCTCCCTCGAGAATTACATAAGCGATCCCAAGACTCAATTTCTTTAAATTGATAAGCCAACTGCTTAGCTAATTCTCTTTGTTAGAATTCTTGGTCGATAGATTTCAGTAAATCCTATCTATTAGTCCACTATACCTTCGAGATATTACTCGAACCATAATGTTGAGATAAACTAAGTCGACAACCACTACTTACCCAACGTAGAAGGGGTCATATTATGCCTACCGACGAAGAAGGGATTCATAGTGGTTCGACTTATAAAGACTAATTCTCAATTTCAGTTTTAGAGGAAGATCCCATCAACTCATTTTAATTCATTTTAAGTGAACTAATATCTAGCATTATCGTGAATGATTAAATTGAGGTGATAGCTCTAAACAAATGACATCCGTATGTCTATGATCTAGGATGCAACTATATGATCCATTTTCATGCATATTAGGTGGTTTGGTTTAGTTTAGGCGGAATATGATGCTACTATCTAACGTGAATGCAATAAAAACGGTAAAGAAAAAAACGCAAAAAAGAAAAACACCTAGTGTGGCCTAACCCTATGAAAATAAAAACAAGATACAATTTGGAATCCATCCATGGACCCTAAAGCTTGTCTTCATTCTTCATCTTAGGCTTTAAGTGGGAGTCCATCTTGAATCTTCATCTTGAATCTTCTCAATATTACATATTTGAGTTACAAAATAAACCTATTTACATTCTAATTCAGAATATGCCAAATTAAAATATTACAAAATGGGAGATTCGAGATCTCAAAATACAACCAAAATTGTGTTTCCTTCATTACGAAAACACAACTTTCTAAGGCCACACTAGTAAATTACAACCGTTTGTACAATAATTAATGCGTGAAATTAAACCATTCAAACCATTCAATCACAAAATAGAGCATCATCTAAACAAAATTAAAACAATGCATACGAATTGATTTTAATCCAAACCACCCTTTTTAAATGATTATATTATGCAACAATTCCTTAATTGTTCATAACATCTTAATCAAAACATAATCCAAGAGAAATAATTTATATTATCAGTATAATACAAATTAGATCACAAAAATTATTTTAAACCTTTTTAAAATAATAGGTATCATATTTATTATGAACTGCTTCACAATAACACAAAATATATTATCTTTATAATATACCAAAATTGCAAAACAATAAATTTCCAAAAAATTTATTTCGGCCAAATTGAAAAATAGTAATACCGAATTAATCCTTTTTTTTATTTAAAATATGAAATAACTCGGCCAATATTAAAGATAAAAATAAAATTTACCAAAAACATAATTTAATTCGGCCAATACTAATAAAATGAATTAAACTGTTTTAATTCAATTATGTTAATGATTAGATCGATACTAACTCAATTTTAATCCGTATTAAACATTGATTTAAGATATTGAAATTAACTTTTTAATTAAACATCTTAAAACTGATAGATCTAATGATTAACAACATGATATGTTCATTAACATACACAAATTTGGTCCTTTTATGTTTTAATTCAATCAGTATTAAATCAAAACTTATACAAAATCATATGAGATAATTTTAACAACTTAAAACATCGATAATTATGAATTAAATGGACCAAAACAAGCCAAATCAAAACAAAAACCACACGGCATTAATGAAAACAATTCGGCCAATTTAATCAAATCACATGGTCAACTACTCAACTTAATCAAATTGGTTAAAGATTTATACAAATCACACGGCCAATTTTAATCAAATCACATGGTCAACTACTCAACTTAATCAAATTACTTGGCCTAACTTTAATCAAATTGATTAAAAATTTTACAAAACATGCGGCCAAAGTGATAAAGTATACGGCTTACACAAAACAAAACGTGGCCAATTGCAAATTGTTTTGATAATTATACAAATCGATTTTTATGAAAACCTTATAAAAATTTCATGTGCCCTAAGTCTCTGATACCACTTGTAGGTTTATATCCGTATATAGACCATTAAAATTACAGGATTATAATGAAGACTTTTATAAGATTTAAAGTCATAAATTGAAATTGCATAATAAAACAATAAGATTTAGAAATAACCTTTAAAACCTTGTGATTTGGCCTAAGATCAATACCAAATAGATGGTATCTCCTAATTATCTCACCCAAGATGTGTAGAGATATGCCCTTGAATTTGCTAGAAAGATTAGAGAGAAAAACTAATTTTTATCTCTAGGTTTGTGTTGTAGTATATGTGAATGATTAAGGAATAGAATTAATTAGAAAATTAGAGAGCAATTAGGAAACATAATATACTACTCTAATCTCCTAATGGCCGGCCACTTATGATCTTTTGGGGAGATTTTTATCTCCTCAAATATCTATCTTATTGATCAAGTAAGAGTGTATCGGGACACGATGTACTAGGACACTTTTCACATGATCATTTTAGCTTATTATATAATGCATTATACTACTAGTGTCATCTCAGTATGAATGACTATAATATATTATATATATCCTCTTATTTATAATTTACTAATTAATTATCACGGTTTATATTTAATTAGCTTGCATTATAAACAACAATTAAATATAACATTTTATATACAATTCACGAATTACATTTAATTATATCGGCTAAAATTATTTAATCAGTATTAAATAGCCGTACCAACATATCACTGACTAACATTTTAGTCAGTAACATCATCACACTTCGACTAACATTTTAGTCACATTTGACTAACCTTTTAGTCAACAACACTAACTAACTGTTTAGTCATTAAGTAAGGCATCAATATGATCATTTTCTCAAATAATCATATTTCTCAAACACATCCTTTAGGTGTGACTCTTAGGGACCAGTTGATCACCGCCATCTGTATGACAATAACGTCAAACTTATCTAGCAAGCCAACCGTTATTGATAAACGTTAATCAACTGATTAAATACAAAATGTACCCTGTGTACCTTTAGAGATTTATTTATGTTATTGCACTCATTGTGGAGGACACTAACCCCAACATAATTTCTATTACTTAATAATTAATTATTTCAATATTTAATTACCTTCCTAAAACAACAACACATCAGTATCATCAACTTTAAACAACAAAAAAAAACTCATTTGTTTTATCATCTTCACTTTAATACTTCCTCACTTTATTCTCTTTCTATAAAACTTGCTCTGTATTCACTCGCTCAGTAGCCAACTCGACTCATACTCACTCAACTAGTTGCCAACTCGACTTGGACTCACTCACCGAGTCGCTGACTCGCCGCACTTATGAATTTCTTCAGATCTGCTCCAAAACCTTAACAATGGAGACGTTTTTGATACGTAAGTGTGAGAGGAGAGCGAATTGTTGCGGTTTCCGATGAGATACGGCGGTAGTACAGCGAGGTGAAGAATTCGTCGATCTCGATGTATTTGTACGAATTTGAAGATCGATTGTTGATTATGACATTCAATGGATGATTTCAATGATTTAAGTCTAGCTGTTGATGAATTTAGCACAACTTACTGACTAATTGATGCCTTCAAAGTTTTATGGATGATTTTCATCTTATTGATGATTTCAACGAGATTGAATGATGATTATGATCTAATTTTAGGGTTTTGTGAGATGAATTTATGGAATTGTGATGTTTATTTAAAGAATAGGTGGTGGTTTATTTTTAGAGAGAGAATTGGGGAGGTGGTGCTTGGTTTAAAATGACGTGAATGATAAATTGACCCCTATTCAATTTTGGTGAGAGGTAGTCACCATTTAATCTCATCCCTTGATTAAATTAGATCCAAGGGCTCTACGATGGTACGAAGGATGCACCATATATGAGGGATTCATGTGATCCTCTCTGTATATATATATAAATCTATATATATATATATATAGTGGTAGGTTATATAGAGTCCACAAATAGAATAGAGTCCTAATCTAAACCATTAGATTGTGAAGATCAACGGCTGAGATTAAATCACAAAAAAGGTGTGGGACTAGGTCAGGACCGTGGCCAATCCAACCGTAGTAAAATCAACAATTTCATTTTTTTCGTTGGAATTTCATTTTTTGTGGTTGGAATTTCATTTTTTTCGATCGCCGAAATTTGGACTCTAGGACTCTAATTTTTTTGTGGACTCTAATGATCCTATTTCTATATATATATATATATATATATATATATATATATATATATATATATATATATATATATATATATATATAGAAATAGATTCAACAAAGTACTATAAATTTTGGAAGTACTGAAAGTACTGAGTTTGAAATACCAAAAATTCAAAATACCAACGGAAATATTTAAAATACTAACATGAAAGTTTGAAATATCAAGAATTTGAAATACCAAGGGATTGTCAGTAGGTCAGGCCCAGACTTCACGGTCTGACCTACTGACAAACCCCTTGGTATTTCAAATACCAATTTTTTTTTGATATTTCAAACTTTCATGTTAGTATTTCAAATATTTCCGTTGGTATTTCGAATTTTTGGTATTTCGAACTTAGTACTTTCAGTACTCTCCCTATTTAGTGGACTTCATATAACTTACCTCTAATATATAGAGGTAGGATCCGGTGAGTCCACTTATATATTTGAGTCTGTGAGTCCTCATTATGACCGTAGGATCTCAACAAATAAACTGCCCAGATTGAGCCACGTAGCTCCAACATAAACCTCACATTATCTTCAGATTTCCTGTCAAACACATATCCTCTTTCTCTTTCTACAAAAAATATAATTTCAAAAATCTCTCTAAATTTTGCTTAAGGTTAACCAATTTGTGAAAATTCATCTCGATTTCAATTCCTAGTTTAATTCAATCCCTACAATCTGATAATCTCATTGCACTTATCTTCGTAATCAACAAGGTAAAGTCTTTCTCCAATTTTTATAGTTTTCATCGATTTAACTATAATTTTTGCAATATTAAATCGATAACCCATGTTAATTTTGTTCGAAATTATTGTATGTGTGTTGAATTAAAAGAATATGATACATATATTAAAAAAAATCAAAAATATTGCTGATTGATATGTGATGTTTTTATGTTCTTGTTTTTAAGTTGTAAATCTGCTAATACTAGATGATTTTAATCGTTTTTTGAGATTATATTAGCAAAATTCAATTACTTATGACTGATTAATGATATATTATAGGTGTTCATCAGATTTTTTATGTTTAATTGCAAAAAATTAGGGTTTCATAATTTTTGAATTACGAAAAATAGGTTTAGCATTGTTCATTGTTGAAACTACGAAAAATAGGTTTAGCATTGTTCATTGTTTAATTACATATTGTTTGTTTATGATACACATGTTTGCTATGATAAAAAAAAAAATTGCTTGTGATACTGTTATCTGTTTAGTATGATATTGTGTTGAATGGGATGATAAGTGGTACTCAATTATAAAAAAAATAATGTATGGGAGATTAATTACATAAGTTGTTTTCAAATACTGTAATATTAATAAAAAGCAAAAGGTAGATTGGTATAATGAAAATTATCAAAAATAATGTCTGACTTTTATTATGAATTTGTTTTACAGAGAATTTAAATGCAGAGAAGATGTTGAAGATGATGCAACTGATGGGAAAAAAGAGCAATACAATAGAAGAGCTTGAAATTCTAAGAGTAGAGGAGGGGGTTGAGGTAGAAGTTGATGAATAAAAAGAATGATTGTTGATATGTTGGACATATAATTATAACTAAAAGTAATAGATGTAATATTCGTGGGACAAATAATCTAGTAGTATATACTAGTTTTTTTTGGGTGTAGGTGTATATGATACCTCAAAGAACAAATGAAATTATTGCTAATTTTTTGCATCTTTGATTTAATTTCTCGTGTTCGGCATGTATCGTGATATTGTTTTGTTTGACATGTATGGTGATATTGTTTCAAACTCTGTCTGGTATTGTTTATTAGCCTCACTCAATAATTACTAACCAACAAAGTAAGATAATGTGATATTGTTTTAAAAGTCTGATGGTATTGACTTTTACGGATTGTAATATTATTGTCCGTATAACTGGGGACTCATTTTAAATAATTTTAACATTGATATTGTCCAGCAAGTATGGCGATATTGTTTTTTAGACAATGTGATATTGTTTATTAGACTTATAAAATGATTGTTTACCAACAAAGTTCGATAATGTGATATTGTTTTAGAAGTTTGATGATATTGTTTCATACAAAGTGTGATATTGTATGAGATACATGTAATTGAAAAATAAGATGGCAAAACTTGACTAAACCATGTTGATTATGATTTTTCATAATACTGTGAACCAAAAATGAAGAAAAAAAAAAATACAAAAGTGTTTTCATATGGAACAACATATAAGAATAGAAAATATTGTATTTGAAATTTGAGAAAAGAAAGAAGAGCATTTTGCTAAGTTGATGAGATATAGACTTTTTCAACATGCACACCCTATCTCTTGATCAATATCCGCAAATGAATAGATCTGCAAACTACAAAGCAGCAGAAAAACAACCAACAAATATATAATGTCAGTACTAATTAACAAATAAATAACAAAGCTTGACATTTTATACCAATAACATAAAATTGAGTTAAAACACACATATGAGAAATATACTAAATATAGTGATAATTGCTAATAAATATTGTGCAAACAATTGAAGTAACTTGAAAACATGAATTAAAAGTAAAAACATCAATTACCATAGAAAAAACGAACAAAAGATGCTGGAAAACGACAATTAAATGTGAACATCATAAAAAGCAAGAGCAAAAATGGACTAACGGTAAAAACGACATTGAAAAACATCAATTTAAACGAAAAATCGAAATAAAACATCATGAAAAACATGAATTACAGGTGACATCAAACAAGTAAATGATAAACACTAATTAAAATTGATAATGATAATTAAAAAAAAAATTAGATAGGGAATCAAAAGAAGAATAATGAAAATCATCAATTAAGAAGAAATATATGAATTAAAACGAAAAATAATCTGGAAAAACAAGAATTAAAATAAAAAAAACGATCAAAACACATTAATTTGAACTATTTTCCAAAGATTAAATTGATCAATGACAACAAAAATAAAAGAAAGCATAATACCTGACATTGAATGTGCTAGCAGTGAAGAAGAAAGAAAATTATATGTTTAATTTAGATGAACACAAAAGACGAATATGATGCGATGCGGTGCGATGCGCTTGAAAAACTAGGTCAATAAAATAATAAAGTGGAAGAAAGAAGCTAGAGAGAGAAAGTTAATGGCTAAAATGAATTAACTGGGGAATATTTAAGTATATATATTCTATGTTGTCAAATTGCTAAAATACCCTTACTTAATTAGTTTAATCTCAGCCATTAGATCTCCTTAATCTAACGGCTTATATTAGGACTCATGGACTCAAAAAGTTGGGAGGGACTCATGAGATCCTAATTCTATATATATATATATATATATATATATATATATATATATATATATATATATATATATATATATATATATATATATATATAGGTAGGTTATATAGAGTCCACATATAGAATAGAGTCACAGAGTCTAATCTAAGCCATTAGATTGTGAAGATCAACTACTGAGATTAACTCTCAAAAAGGTGTGGGACTGACTGTCCCAGGCAAGCGTGGGTCAGCCGTAAGCAAAATCAACAATTTCATTTTTAGATTTGGAATTTCATTTTTGTGGTTGGAATTTCATTTTTTGATAAGAAATTTGGACTCTAAGACTCTAATTTTTGTAGACTCTAATGATCCTAATTACATATCTATATATATATATATATATATATATATATATATATATATATATATATATATATATATATATATATATATATATATATATATATATATATATATATATATATATATATATATATAGAATTAGGATCATTAGAAATTCACAAAAATTAGAGTCCTAGAGTCCAAATTTCTACCATCAAAAATGAAATTCCAACCACAAAAATGAAATTCCAACAAAATGAAATTGTTGATTTTGCCTACTGGTTGACTCCATTCTGACCTACTGTCCCACACCTTTTTTGAGATTTAATCTCAGCCGTTGATCATCACAATCTAACGGCTTAGATTAGGACTCTAGGACTCTATTCTATATGTGGACTCTATATAACCTACCACTATATATATATATATATATATATATATATAATTGAATCAGGTGAGACCACTCCCTTAAAATGAGGTCACCCCTAAAAATGAGACCACTCTGTTATAATAACATAATATCTTATTACTGTAACAATGTATCTTCTTTATTGTTTTTTTTTTGGTAAAAAAAAAAATTAAAAAATTAAAAAATTAAAAAAAATTAAAAAAATTAAAAAAAATAAAATAATATTAGCTCAATGTTGAAACTATGTTATAATAACAAATATTCATTTATGTTATAATAACATAATTTTAGATGTGTTACTATAATAAACATAGGGTGTTATTATAACATTACAATGACAGATCTAGTAGTTGATTTTTAGATCTAACGTTCCAGATTTGCGGGACGGTCTTATTTTAAGGGGTGGTCTCACCGGATCCTCACTATATATCAAAGAGGATCACATGAATCCCTTATATTTGGTGCATCCTTTTCAGACACTCTTGAAATTTCTGATCTAATGAAATCAATGGTTGAGATTTCTTTTATTTTTTCTTTTATTTTTCTTTTTTTCTTTCTTTTTCTTTTTATTTTTCTTTTCTTTTCTTTTTTTTTTTTTTTTTTTTTTTTTTTTTTTATTTTTTATTTTTTTATTTTTTTACGTTTTTTCTTTAGTTTTTTTTTATTTTTTATTTTTTTTTTTTAACGATTTTTTTTTTCCATTTTTTTTTTTTTTTTTTTTTTTTTTTTTTTTTTTTACGTTTTTTTTTTCGATTATTTTTTTTTTTACGATTTTGTTTTTACGAATTTTTTTAAAATTCTTTTAGTTTTTCAGTTATTTAATTATTTCATTGTTTTTGTTATTTTTTTTTAACGATTTTTGCTATTTTTTTTAAATTCTTTTAATTTTTCAATTATTTGATTATTTCAATGTTTTTGTTAAGATAGAGTCCACATATAGAATAGAGTCCTAGAGTCCTAATCTAAACAATTAGATTGTGAAGATCAACGGCTGAGATTAAATCTCAAAAAAGGTGTGGGACTACTGTCAGACTCTAAGAAATGGCCAACCTACTAAGCAAAATCAACAATTTTATTTTTTTCGTTGGAATTTCATTTTTTGTGGTTGGAATTTCATTTTTTTCGATGGCCGAAATTTGGACTCTAGGACTCTATTTTTTTTGTGCACTCTAATGATCCTAATTCTATATATATATATATATATATATATATATATATATATATATATATATATATATATACAGAGGTGGGATCTGGTACGAACTATCTCTCGCTACGAACCGTACGAACTAGGTTTACTGGTGCTAGATACATCATATAATACTCCAGTTACATTTTTTATAGTTGTACATACATTTTTTCCCTCAACTTTTTTAATGTATCTAACAATGAATTTAATGTAACCACAAGTAAATTTAATGTATTTAAAATGATTTTTAAGAAAAATAATTTTATTTTTTTAAGTATTATTAATCCTTTTATAATATGTATTCGGACTCGTATTTCTTGTATTTGAACTCGTATTTCGTGTATTTGGACTTATATTTCATGTATTTGGACTTTTATTTCATGTATCCGGACTCGTATTTCGTGTAACCGGACTCGTATATCGGGTAACCGGACTCAGATTTCAGAATCCTGACTCAGATTTCAGAACCGGACTCGTATTTCGCGTAACCGGACTCGTATTTCGCGTAACCGGACTCGTATTTCTTGTATTTAAACTCGTATTTCGTGTATTTGGACTTATATTTCATGTATTTCGTGTATTCGGACTTGTATTTCGTGTATTCGGACTTGTATTTCGTGTAACCGGACTCGTATTTCGTGTAACCGGACTCGTATTTCGTGTAACCGGACTCGTATTTCGCGTAACCGGACTCGTATTTCGCGTGCTTAGGACTCGTATTTCCATGCTTAGGACTCGTATTTCTTGTATTTAAACTCGTATTTCGTGTATTTGGACTTATATTTCATGTATCTCTGACTTGTATTTCGTGGTATCTCTGACTTGTATTTCGTGTAACCGGACTCGTATTTCGTGTAACCGGACTCGTATTTCGCGTAACCGGACTCGTATTTCGCGTAACCGGACTCGTATTTCCTTTAACGGACTCGTATTTCTTGTATTTAAACTCGTATTTCGTGTATTTGGACTTATATTTCATGTATTCGGACTTGTATTTCGTGTATTCGGACTTGTATTTCGTGTAACCGGACTCAGATTTAGTAACCTGACTCAGATTTCGTGGTAACCTGACTCGTATTTTGCGTGCTTAGGACTCGTATTTCAAGAACCGACTCAGATTTCGCGTGAACCCACTCGTATTTCTTGTATTTAAACTCGTATTTCGTGTATTTGGACTTATATTTCATGTATTCTGACTTGTATTTCGTGTATTCTGACTTGTATTTCATGTAACCCACTCAGATTTAGTGTAACCAAACCTGCATTTAACTAACATTCCGGGAACTAGTCATGTATTTCGTGTATTTGGACTCGTATTTTATGTATTTGGACTCGTATTTCATGTATCTTGACTCATATTTCGTGTATTTACTTGTATTTCGTGTATTTGGACTCATATTTCGTGTGTTTTTTTCCTCAATAATTTGTTTATATTTACCAGTATTTTGATGTATCTAGAAGTAAATTTGATGTAACTAACTTATTATTTTTCATTACTGGTATTTTTTTTCAACACCTAATGATTAATACTTTTATTATTTTAAATTTAATAATTAATGGTTAAATTTCAAAATTTTAAGTTGATTAATTTAAAGTATCTAGAATAACTTTTCATGTAT
Source organism: Dianthus caryophyllus (assembly GCA_023091065.1). NCBI lineage: Eukaryota > Viridiplantae > Streptophyta > Magnoliopsida > Caryophyllales > Caryophyllaceae > Dianthus > Dianthus caryophyllus. The sequence goes on along the minus strand of CM041517.1, from coordinate 33,181,951 downwards.
CTAACATTATCCTTTAATACTCCCTCCGTTTCAGTGAATTGTTTACAGTTTGACTTTTTTGTGAGGGGAAAAAAGTCAAACTGTAAACAAATGACTGAGACAGAGGGAGTATATATACATAAAAATTGTTATTTAATAAACTGAATATTATTTTCATTTATTTAATAACTAATTTATTAAAATGGTCCAATAATAATGCACATTTTTTTTAATGTATCTAAAATTAGTCAAAATGTACGTAACTACGTATTTGACACAGTTATTGATGTATCTACAAGTGGTAGATGTGTATCCGGACTCGTATTTCGTGTATCTGGACTCGTATTTTGTGTATCCGGATTCGTATTTCGTGTATCCGGACTTGTATTCTGTGTATCCGAACTCGTATTTTGCGTATCCGGACTCGTATTTCACGTATCCGGACTCGTATTTTGCGTATCCGGACTCTTATTTCGCGTAACCGGACTTGTATTTCCTGTAACCGGACTCATATTTTTTGTATCTCCGGCTCCACGACTGTCAAACGGCGACCACCGTTGTGCTCAAGTAGTCCCACCGTGCCTGAGAGAAAGAGTGGGCTGTGGTGGTCGGACGAAGGCCACCCAACAACACTCCGTCAACTATTGTCCTTCCTCTCTCCACCACCGCCAACGCACACGACGACGCCACAACCACCACCTCACCGCCGGAACCACCGTCGTCATCACAATCGAACCTCCTGAAACCGCCGGAACCACCCTTTCTCTCTATCCTTCGTCGCCCTACTTGCCGGAGTAACACCAATTGCCCTCCTTGAACAATTTATTTCAGATCTGCTTCATAAAACGCAACATTTCATATCTGCCATATTTCAACCGCCAAAAAATCTCAGATCTGATTTCACCTTGTCAGGCCACCATCGGCAGCGACTTTCCGGCGTCTAGCTTTAATCCACCGCCCCCTTTCTCGTTCAGTCGTCTCTCTCTTCCAACCACCATCGTCAACTCTCAGCGTCGGTCCAACGCCCCTCTCCTCATCCCGTAAGGGACCACGGTGGAGGTGAGAGAGACGTCTCATGGTGGTCGTCGGCCCTACTAACATTGGCAGGATGGTAGTGTTCTTCATTGTAGGTCGCCGAAATAATAAAAGGTGAGCACAAAAGTGGATCAACGGAGTAAAAATATGCAAGCGTAGAGGCTCTGGTGAGGGAGTTACTCCGGCGTTTGGTGGTGTCGGTGATGGTGGTTTATGTGGTGGCTGACAATCAAGAGGGAGAATATTAGGGTTTGTCTTGTAAATGTGTGGGTTTGGAAAGTATAAGAGTACGTATGTTTGTTTGGGCTTTTAATGTGTGGGAAGTTTGTGTTATGTTTGGGCCAATTTGAGGCTGCTATATTAGTTCGTAGAGTTCGTATCATATCACTAGTTCGCACAGGATCCTAAATCTATATAAATCTATATATATATATATATATATATAGGAATAAGATCAGATAAGAACATCCTTCGATAAGAACGGTAAGAACATTCAAAATACATGATGAATACACATGATGTACATTTTAAATTTATCATTCATAATAGTAATGAAAAATATGTGACACAAATTTTAAATTTATAACGTATAATCCCTTTATATTGTAGATATATGTCAAAATTTTAAGGTACATTTATACTATACCAAAAGTACATTTAATTTTTGAAATTCGAATATACCTATAAATTTTGAATATAACTCATTATTTTGAAATGTACATAACATATATTTATATTGTACCTTAAGAAATATACTTTTTGTGTGTTAGTTAAATGTACCTTATGTATATTTATTATGTACTTTGAATGTTCTTACCGTTCTTACCAAAGCTAGTGTTCTTATCGGATCTTAACCCTATATATATATATATATATATATATATATATATAGAAATAGGTTATTTAGAGTCCAAGGTTAGTTCTAGAGTCTAAGAGTCCTATTTTGAGCCATTGGATTAGATTAGATCAAGGGCTTAGATTTAACTAGCAATTAATACAATGTTCCCCTAAAAAAAAAAAAAAAAAAATTAAAAAAAAAAAAACAAAAAACGAGAAGAAAAAAAAAAGAAAAAAAAAGAAGAAAACCCTAATTCCAAGAATTGTCTCCGACCAAAACACAACAACCAAAATCAGTTTTTCTTTTTTTTCAAATATTTCATTCTCTCTCTTCAAACAACCACTGACTATTCCATTTCCATTTCAGAGATTCATCTTCATCTCCATTTCATCATCCATTTTCTTCTTCTCTCTTCAAACACTCAATTACTGACTTCTTTTTTTTGGTTTATTGATATTGGTCGTTTTCTTCTTCTTTGAAAATACCTTCAGTTTTCCGCCTTAATTAGAGGTTATTCTCATTCCTTTCTTTTTTTCAATTAATTTTATATTTTCGTTTTTTTTTTTTAATTTTTTCGATGTTATTTAGTTTAGATTAATGTTTGTTTTTCAAATTAGGTTGAATCTTTTAACTTATAATTGTAATTTTTCAGTTTGTTATTGTTTAATTTCAGATTTGGTTCCACATTCATCCTTATTTTTGCTTAATCATAGGTGAGTTCTATATCGTTTGTTATTTATTTTTAGTTGTTTAGGTTAGATTTATTAGTTTGTGTATTGGGGTTTTTTTTAAATGTGTTGATTTGGCCATTTTTTATTTTTTTGGGGTACTTTGTTATTGAATTATCTATTTTTTCTGTATTTTTGACGATTCTCATAAAAATAATTGGATAATTTCAGATTAAGTGTATATAATTCTTTTTTTTGTTATTGGAATTTCAATATTTTTCGTTATAACAAAAACTGATAATGTGTCTATAATTATGTTATCTCATGTTGGAATTTTATATGATATGCTTTCAATTTGTTTTTTAGTTTTTAAGTTGTTTCAAGTTTTTCTGTCAATGTAATTTGTTTCTCTTACGTTATGTTTGTAGGTGGTTCATTATTTGTGTTTATAATTCTGCTCCTGGAATTGGAATTTCATTTTTTGTGTTTATAATTCGTTTTTTTGGTGTTGGAATTTCACTTTTTGCGTTTATAAGTGAAACTGATTATTTGTTTATAATTCGTATGTGATTACAATTCCTTTTTTCTTTTTCAACTTGTTGCAAGTTTTTCTGTGACTGTAATTTGTTTCTTTTACGTTATGTTTGTAGGAGGTTCATGAGTTGTACTTGTATATGCAACGGAATGCGGTTGCTGAGCTTTCAAATTTTGAGCCGCGTTATTGAATTGACAAGATGACGATATGATGCACATGCTTCTTATGAAGGAGGTGCCATTGCTGAGCCGAACATAGTGTCAAAGAAATATTGTTACCTTGTTGCCAACTGATTATGTGTTTATAATTCTATTTTTTATATTGGAATTTCACATTATGTGCTTGTAATTCTTTTTTTTTTTCTGTCAGTGTATTTTGTTTGTCTTATGTTAAATTTGTAGGAGGTTCATCAATTGTACCGGCATATGCAACGTAATGTGGTTGTTTTTCACTCTGACAACATTGAAACGCTTAATTTGTTTTCATTTGAACTTTGGTTTTCAATGACCAAATTCAAATTATCTATCTATTGTGGTTTAAATTTTAACAATTAAGCTTTTGTATTCTACTCAAGTCTTTCAATTCAAAAATTCTACGTAATTGAAAATTTCAACACATTTATTTGAGATTTTAACAGGTTTTATAAAAACTATTAACAATGTAAACAACATTCTACGTAATTGAAAATTTCAACACATTAATTTGTCACTGACTTAATCAAATATTTTCATATATCCCATCTCAAAATAATCAAGAATTTTAACACATCTGTAAGAAATTTCAACCATATTTTCTAAAATTCTGAATATAACTTACCAAAAAAAACTACTTTCAGCTATTCCTACTGTTTTCAAAAAATTAAACAGTTACTAAGTAATTTTATAGCATTTCTACATCCTAAAATAACATCTTCCATTAAATGAAATTTCAACAACCAAAAAACGAATTGTAACAAATTTTTTTAGAATTCCAAACTTTACTTTACAAAATACAAATTCAATAACAGAAAACATTTATTAATCTTCCACAAAAGGGAATGGACAATTTCACTTGTCATGGTGTGCTAGTTGCTTACAATTTTTGCCTGATCGTTTGGGTTTACTTGCAACAACAACATCGACATTTTTACTCGACAACATATGTTTTCCACTATCTTTGTTTTTAGATTGCTTAGGGGCATAATAGATATTTGAGATATCACTTTACAACCAAGTAAATTCTCAAACTCCTGCTCCTTAATGCTTGATTTGATGCATGACTTGTGCTCCTCCCGTTGAAAGATAATTAAACTTGTGCTCCTCCCGTTGAAAGATAAATAAACAGTTTCATGCCTCATTGGAAATTTTTAAAGCGGTGTAAGCGTTACCCTATGTTTTGGAACCCTTTAACATGTTCTTTGATCATCCTATACGTGTTTGTAGCAGATATTAAGTCGCCAATGAAAATTTCAATTAAATGTTAAAATGAAATACCAACGAGGATTATTTGAAATTTCAATAACAATTTATAAAATTTCAATGAGCGAAAGTAATGTCCCAAACTCTGGCAAGAAGAACAACTTAGATTACTTCATTCCCAACTTCTTTAATTTTGAAAATCAAGTTCCAGTACAAAAATTTCAATGAATCGTTGCTTGAAGTCTCAACATCATCAACCATGTTATCTTTCGACGTCTCAACATCATTAACCTAGTTAAAGCTGTTTAGGAAATGAAAGGTATCAAATTTGGAGAAAAAACTATCAAATCAAATTAAAACTTCAACACAAAAAATTAAAACTTCAACACATAGACCTTAAACTCCAAATTCAGAACTAACTTGCTGCTCAATGAACCAAGCACTAAAATGAAATTCCAATAAACAAATAAAGCATATTAACAAAGAAACAAAAAAATGTGAAATACTAACCCTTATATTGTAACGAAGTTCTTTAGATTCGTTCTCCTTTCAACCGCCTCTATCTTTGTCATCTTCTTTACCAGACATCTTCTTCGCATAATATGCCCAACAAATACAACTGAACAGCTGAATTTCGTTTTCAATACCGTTGTTTATAAGTAAAATTTTCAGTTTTTGTAAAACTGGAATCAAAAAACTTGAAAAACCAAAAAAAAAAAAAAAAAAAAAAAGGGATGAAGAAGAGCATAATATAACCGGAAAAAAAAAGGAGGATGAAGAAAGAGGATGAAGAAGGAGGATGAAGAAGAAGAAAAAGGATGAAAAACATACCTGGAAGAAGAAAAACCCAGATATTTTAAATAGAAATTTCTAATTTGTTAAAATTAAATCTTTAAAAAAAAAACATATAAGATAAAGGAAGAAGATGATGGCAAGACAATAAAAGAAGATGAATAAAGTACCTGCAAAACGAATGAAAGAAGAAGAAGAAGCAGGGAAATCAATTTGGGAGGTGGATGGTTTTTTTTTTGTCTGCTCAATGTCGTCCATCATAGAAATCAGTAGAGGAAGCCTAATTTTCTAATTGGCTGGAAAAATTATTTTGTTTCTATTTTTTTTAATTAATGAGAACAAATCTCAGCCCTCCATCCATCTCTAATCTAATGGCCCAAAATTGGACTCTAGGACTCTACTTAAAAGGTGGACTCTCTATAACCTTCCACTAAATATATATATATATATATATATATATATATATTTATATATATATATATATACATATATATATATATATATATAGAGTAAAGTTATATAGAGACCACATATAGAATAGAGTCCTAGAGTCCTAATCTAAGCCATTAGATTGTGAAGATCAACAGTGAGATTAAATCTCAAAATAGGTGTGGGACAGTAGGTCCAGACCGTGTGGTCAACCGTAGGAAAAATCAACAATTTCATTTTTTTCGTTGGAATTTCATTTTTTGTCGTTGGAATTTCATTTTTTTCGATGGCCGAAATTTGGACTCTAGGACTCTAATTTTTTTGTGGACTCTAAATAACCTATTTCTATATATAGAGTAAAGTTATATAGAGTCCACATACAGAATAGAGTCCTAGAGTCCTAATCTAAGCCGTTAGATTGTGAAGATCAACGGCTGAGATTAAATCTCAAAAAAGGTGTGGGACTAGTAGGTCAGACCAGTGATGGAGTCAGCAGTAGCAAAATCAACAATTTCATTTTTTTCGTTGGAATTTCATTTTTTGTGGTTGGAATTTCATTTTTTTCGATGGCCGAATTTTGGACTCTAGGACTCTAATTTTTTTGTGGACTCTAATGATCCTATTTCTATATATATATATATATATATATAAACAAGATCAATTAAGTTGACAAATATTGGTACGCTGGCTACGGTGGTGAAACTGTTATTAATATTTTGTGAAACTGTTGTTCTTTGTAAATGAAACTGTATTTACTGTATTTCTCTCTTTATTAGTCTGGTATTAAATTTACAGTTTCATTTACAAAGAACAACAGTTTCACAAAACATTAATAACAGTTTCACCACCGTAGCCAGCTTACCAATATTTGTCAACTTAATTGAACTTGACTCTATATATATATATATATATATATATATATATATATAGAGGTAGGATCCGGTGAGTCCAGCTAAATATTTGAGTCCATGAGTCCACATATGAGCCCTTGGATCTGAGCAAAATGAAGGGTCCAGATAGATCCACGTAACCTCCAACAAAACCCTTACTTTCCATCACAAAATTTATCAAACGCACATTGCACAACAACTATTCTTTCTCTCTCTAAAAATTAGGTCTCAAAATTCTTGCAAAAACTACAAAAATTCGTCAAAACTCAACTCGTTTATTACTTCATAGATTAATTTCGACACTCGAATACAATGATCTCGTTGAATTTGATTACAAAATCAACAGGTAAACTTTTTTTTTTTTTTTTTTCAATTCTTTTCACCGATTTAACTTTATGTTGATTGATATGTGGTATTTTGATGTTGATCTCGTTGTAATCATGATAATTTTGTTCGAAATTATTGAATGTTTGTTGAATTAGAACACTACGATTCGATTATATAAAAAAAATCGAAAATTTGTTGATTGATATTTGGTACTTTGATGTTCTTATTTTAATGTTGTAAATATGTTAATACTTGATGATTTCAAACTTTTTTTTGAGATTATATTAGTAAAAACAAACTAATAATGACAAATTAGTTGTGTATTATAAGTGTTAATCATATCATATTTTTAGGTTTGATTTAGTGTTTCATATCTCCTTCATTCCGAAAATTAGGGTATAAGATTGTTTAATTCTCAAAAATTAGGGTTTCACATTCAAAAATTGAATTTCCTTGACAATGTAATTTTTAGTAAAGTTGAAATAATGGATTTCCTTTTGTTTATAAAATTCTCAGTTGAGTTAGTTAATGTTGTAGGTATATTTTATTAATGGCTACCTAAAGGTCAATTTTGTACCACGAGTGGAGCACAAAATGATGATGATGATCGACAAGAGTACAAGACACAGAAAAGATGATACGAGAGTGTCACAAGTATTACGGGTAGAGGTCGAGGTACTGGAGGAAGAAACTCAAAAGACTACCAAGAATATTTGATAGAAAATTTTGAATGAAAATGAATTGATGTAATGTTGGTGTGATAAGTAGTCTATTGTAAATGGCGTAAAATAGTATGTTGCTAATATTTTCTGATGTTGTTTAAGAACAATAATGATAATGTTTTTTGTTTGTAGTGATATTATATCTTGAACATTTTAGATAAAAATATTTATAGTTGTGATATTGTTAACGACACAATGTGATATTGTTAATCCAATTGTGTGATATTGTTTATTAATATCACTAAAGTGGACGTGTCAAAAGGATCTTTATATTTGTGATATTGTTTAAGGTGAAGTGTCGTATTCTTAGTTAGTGATTATTGTGATATATTTCATTATCAGAGGGTGATATTGTTAATAACAGTAAGTGATATTGTTAAGCAAGTCATGTGATATTATTTCTCATAATGTGTGACATTGTTACTATTAAAATGTGAAGTAAAAATATGCGGAGTATTTTTTATTCCAACGTGTGAAACATAATAGAAATGACAAATATGGATAAAACGACTGTATTGTAACTGAGACAATTAATTTGTGTTACAAGTCTTAGTTGAAACAAAAGTCTATTAATACAATGTAAGGCTAACTTATATGATAAATTAAATAACTAATGCGAGTCTTCTTCTATAGTTCTTGTCACGGGCCCATTTCCGTTATCTAAGCAAATCTCACAAACCTTGCTGCTCTCCAACTGCCAGAAATATAAATTGCCTGATCGCAAAGCTGAAAATAAAACTTTGAGCACATGAAAAACACACAAGTTTACCAAAGGTTAAGTAGGAATAACCAATCAACATACCATGCAGAATGATTAAGAAGAGTAATATTCATTCAACGTAGAGAAAGTTTGTCGCTACAGTGTGATTTTATGATATTGTTTCATAAGTATGGTGATATTGTTTCACATGAAGTATGATATTGTTCATAATAACGTGAGATATTATACACACATATAAGTTGAAATGAAAAAACAAAATAACGATTAAAAAAACGAATTAAAAGTGAATAGCACGCAAGGAAAATGATAGACATAAAGCAAAAGTGCTAAGATGATTGAAAAAAATAAATTAGAAAGGAAAATTGAAAAAATGATGATGAAAATAATCAATTAAGAAGAAATACATGAATTTAAACAAAAATCAGCATGCCGAAAGTATTAATTAAAATTAGTAACAAACAAAAGATGGTGAAGAACTTCAATTAAAACTGGACATCACACAAAACAAGAGCATTACATAAAGTAAAAGTAAAAATCATGAACAAAAACATCAATTAAAACCAAAAAATGAAAAAAACGATAACGAGAATAAATTTAGAAAACGAAAACGAAAAAGGGATGATGATAATCATCAATTAGAAAGAAATACATAAATTAATACGAAACATGAATTAAAACAGGAAAAACTTCAAAACACATGAATTATGACTGGATTCCATTGATAAAACACATGAATTTCTAATAGTTTCCAATAATTAAAGAGATTAATGACAATGAAAATAAAAGTAAACATGAAACCTGACATTGTAGACGTATTATTGAAGAAGAAACGAAATTAGAGATGTATTTCAATTGAAATCAGTTGACAAATATGATTGATATGTGATATCAAAGTTGACGAAGCAAAATTGCAGAAGAGAGAGATGTGAGGGTTAGAGAGAGAAAGTAAATTAGGAAAAATAATGAATGTGTGATTATTTGGGTATATGTATTATGTTGTTAAATGACTAACACACCCTTACTTAATTACTTTAATCTCAGCCATTAGATCTCCTTAATCTGATGGCTAATAATAGGACTCATGGACTCAAAAAGTGATGGATGACTCATGTGATCCTAATTATATATATATATATATATATATATATATATATATATATATATATATATATATATATATATATATATATATATATATATATATATATATATATATATATATATATATATATATATATATTTAAATTCAAATTCAAATTATAACGGTAACATTTGAAATGACATGTAAATGAAAATTCAAATTTAATTGAAATTTGAGTTACAACGGTCACATTTGAAATGACATGTTAAAAAAAAAAAAAAAAAAATACTACATAGTACCATTACCATCCTAATTTGTTGGATAATATTTTTGTAGAAGTTCAAATTTTAATTGTTCTTCTTCGAAACTTAAGTGTTCTCTAGGCAACAAAGTGATTAACATTTTTTTTCTCAATTCGTTTTTATTTCTCTTGTAATTTCTTTTGCTCCAACTCGTGATCGGATTTACACATTTTTTCAAGACCTTCCAATTGTCTTTCTCTAACAATATTCATTCTTTCAAGTTGTGCACAATATTCCATGTTGCTAGAAGATTCACCGATTTTTGACTTTCCCTTCTTTTTCTTTTTTATTGTTTCCCTACCCTCTGGACGATAACGAACCGATTCAGGAGTTTCTGGATTTTCTTCGACATCTTCCCCTCTTGATCTTTTAGAGCTTTCACTACTAACTAGTGGTTCACCCCGTGATAATCACGGCCCGACTCGGTGTATTGTTTCAGTTCATTATCCGAGAAATTGAGTTATCATCAGAGTTTTTTCAGGGTGAGTTGAGGTGATGTCAATCCATCGGAGCCAATTTCGACATAATCGAGGCTAAGAAGTTATGTAATAGGCAATCACGACATTAGGATTGTTCTCATACGACAACGCGACCTCATCTCAAATCGGTGCTGACTTGCAGTGACTATACCATGGTTGCATAGATCTCAAGCAAAACTGCAATCGTACATTACACACAACATTGCAATGAATACAAGGCTCCATATAACGTAATTTCGAGGTAAAAAATGAAAAGATAATATTTACTATACCTGAACATACATGGCCATTGCTATAGATATGAGAGTGGAAACCGTATGATTCAAAACTTTTGCATCCACTTCCGTGTACGGTTGAAACGTGGGGTAAAATAGAGAAACCAGAGAATTCCAATGGACACCAACAAATAGGAGCATTGATAGAGTAAACTTATAAAGTCCTAAAAGTAAACCGTACGTAAGAAATCAATGACGATGCCGAGTTGGAGTTTGTTCGAAGCAGCCAAGCTAGGACCAATGAGGGAGGTCGTTGTACTGTGGTTCAAAGTTACACAAAGCTGTGCCACGATGACATAGAGCATTACCTTTATTTCGTTCAGTCACTCACTTTTCTTCTGTCTACTTATTAAGCTCGATCGATGTTTTTGAAAAGTCAAGTGTTCGATTTATTTACGAACAATTCATAAAATTAAAGTACTCACTTTATCTCAAATTTATTGTCCACATTTTCATTAGGAATAATGTCTAACTCTGGCTCATATTTTCTCACAATATATAGAAATAAAGAGAGATGTCAAAATAAATTTGATAAAGTTGACATTAGTTGATCACCTAATTACTTCAATTTAAGTGAGTCAAAATGGATAGATAATGTTGGATACTCCCTCTATTTCACTCAATTGGTCCCACTTTCTTTTTTTCGGAAATTTCACTCATTTAGACCTATTACTATTTAGGACAACTTTATACAATCAAAATAATACTTTTACCCCTACTAATATATTCATTTTACCAAAATACCACACTTTATCCTCTAAAATGGACCACACTCAACCAAACTACCAATATTACCCTTAACTTTTCAATTCCCTTAAAAATTGTGCAAAAGTCTATGGGGCTTATTGAATGAAATAGAGGGAGTATATTTAGACACCTTGCCCATTTCGGATATTAAAAAAGGCAAGGTTAGCTCTATATCAAGAGAAGTAACAACATCAGCACTCGTATGAGTCTCTTCGGTGAAAGTTGTAATATTCTTTCCTCGGGTAAGGCCTTGCCAAAGCCAGGATCATCGACTCCCTTGGGTAAGAAAAGAATCGCATTATTTGCGGGAAAATAGAATTTTGTGCCATGTGAGGATATAGAAGGATGTGTTAGAATGATTGTAATGAAACAAAATAAATCAAAACCTTGGTCCATATAGGCAGATCAGGGGATGCAGGGTACTCGTCACTTTCTTCAATTCATTATTGATGTCGCCTTCTGATGTGTCACATATTTACATACGTTTAGCCCCTTGTTCGTTAGCGTTTCTTTGCGATTCTCGTGCTTTTATATGCGTTTCAGCTCCTATTTCTCTCCGTTTTGGCCCTGCTGCGTTTTTGTGTCTATTTTGTAGGGAAAAGCACTAATTTGGAGTATAGGATGCTTGTCGAGAAGTTTCGTGAAGTTTCGTGAAGTTTCGTGATGATTCGAGTTGGTTTCGTTGCGTTTCGCTTGCGTACGAGCCTCGTTTCAATGAATGAAGGAGTCCCGGGACCTTGGGTCGGGATTTGAAGCTCCTATAATCATCCTAAGACTCGTCCCTACTCCTAGGCCTCGTCCCTATGCCTTGGGACGACAAATATTGCAAATAATGCTAAGTACAAGAAAGTGCAAAAAGTGAAACAAAACTGAACTCCACGGGATGATGGTCCCGTATGCTTAGGACCTGTTTTAGCCTTGTCCCAGACGGGAGGCTTGTCCCGGACCATAGGGACGGGTCTTGACTCTTCGTGTGATTTGAATACATCGTCTATTTGAAGGGATTAAACATTATAACTTGGCACGAAATTTTTACAGCATTTCATAGACACATAGTAGTACTTTGTCTCCAAAATTTAGGGTTTGATTAATTTTCCTTCTTGTATTTTGAATTCTCGACTCGGAACGTTGTTTGATCATCCTAATTGGTAATTGTTGTCTTTGTTCTTTGATTTCTCTTGCAATTTCTGATTAGGTATTGTTATATACTTCTCTCCTTTGTTTATCATTTCATCTTATATCATTGTTAATCATGTTTTCATCCATTGTTATTGCTTTTGTTGTTGTTTTCATCATGGATGAGTAGTCCTTTATCTAGGGAGGAAGGGTGTGTAGGGATCTCAACCCAATCACTAATCAAATATTAGTGTAAATCAAATTACTCTAATTTGATTTAGCAAGATCTATGTAGTACAAATTCACTTTGTTTACAAGATTAGAAATTTATACCTTTCTTTAAAGGGAAATTAGGGCACAAAACTAGAACTCCTTTCTAGTTTTGTTTCTTGAGTATAAGCTTAGGATGATCCTCCAAAACCGAGTTTCCAAATAAGGAAACCTCCTTTGAGATGCACCCAAGAAGTACTCCAAAATATACTAGTGATTTTGATCTAGAAATCACTTAGTATATAAATGATAATATGTGAAATACTAGTACTAACTCTTAGTATAGAATGAGAGTAAATGTTTAGAGAGAATATGAGAGAGAGAAAGTGAAATTGCATGAATGACTTTTTCTCTCAATGCGTTGTGTTTTTATTAGCAAAAACAAAAAGGAAGTGTATCATGTACACTTGAAGGGGGCCGGCCAAAATGACAAGAGAGGAGAGGAAGAGTTTTGTTCTTGGGTAGAAAAATAGCATGCAATGTAATGATGATGTTTGTCATGCATTTCCAAGCACAAGAAAACAAAACAATAAAACAAATGGAAGCTTCTCCCACTTGCTCTATTTGGACGGTCCATGAGCTCCAATTTGGGTCCATTTTGTTTTCAATATTTGTCTCACAAATAGATATAATTTATCACTTAATTATCTAATATAATAAAGTGTAAATTAATTAAACTCTTCCTTAATATATATATGTACACTTACACATATATTAAAAATGTACTTTTACTAATCTCATTAGTAAAATATACATAATTAGTGAATTAACGTCTAATCACTAATTCCCATCTCCTCAAATAATTTTATCGATATAAAATTCAAACGTCCGAGTTCACAACTCGATTTCTCTCTAAATTAATTCACCGACTAACCGTTAGTCAAATTATCAAGTCACTAACATAATCGTATCTCATACAATATATTAGCTTAAATATTTGGAGTACGTTCCTATAGGTGTGACTTAAAGGGATCAATTGATTACCGCCGTTCTCACGACAATAACGTCAAACTCTAGTCAGTCAACCGTTATTGATTTACGTTAATCAATTGACAATAATCTAGGATTATCCCCACGTATTCCTTAATTGAGATTTATTAAGTAATCGCACTATTGTGGAGGACACATACTCCAACAATCTCCCACTTGTCCGAGACAAGTTGTGCATTACCAATTCTCATGTCCGTTTCACATCTCCCACTCAATGCAAGGTGTCTTACAGGTCGTACTTGCATCCTGAGATATATATCGTGAGTGGTTTCCTCGATATGGAGAGTAGGTATCGTAGGGGAATCTCTGGTAGATTCTTACCGAGCGTGGCCACGCATTTTCAGCGACTACTCCTCGAGTGGCCCAAAAATGTTTTACCCCGACAAGGGTGGACATTTCCCTTCCACTCGATTGTACTGTATGATGCAGATCACCATGACCCCAAAGATGCCCTTATAACCCCATTTCACGGCATGGTTTAGGACAAAAATGAAAGTCACTTTCGGAGCGCAGGCTTCGGACAATCGGTTTCGGTCAAACAATTGACTCAAAGGAAGACTATAGAAATTCCCACCACGACCAGGTTTCAATCGCATTAAAAAGGAATTCTATAAGCGTCTCCGCCCGACAGAGTGTTTTCACGATGCAATACATGCAAACGATCGATCATCTCATATGACCCTATGGTGTTGAACCCACCATCGATCGACTTGCAATCTAGTCTCTCCGAGACGTCACCTCATGTGAGAGACTAGGGACCAAATACTTAGTTTATACCGTTCACTTGAATACGTTCAAAGTTGTCACACAAATATTCGGATAAACAAAGTATGCATTCATAATGAAAAAACAATGAATGTTATTTACATATATGTAATAAGATACATCGTTCAATTACATATTACGAAACTAAAGGAAATCTGGCATACGCCGCAACCCCATGGAGGCGGTGTGTGCGTCATGTTTAGCCCTCGAAAGAGGCTTGGTTGAAGGATCAGCGATGTTATCGTCTGTCCCAACCTAACAAATATCTATTTCTTTCCTTTCCACATTATCTCTAATAACCTGGTATTTCCTCAAAACGTGTCTAGACTTGTTACTAGACTTGGGCTCCTTTGCTTGGAAAATAGCCCCACTGTTATCACAATAAGCGATGGATCGATCCACGGCACTAGGGACTACTCTTAGTCCATCCAAGAATTGCCGAATCCACACGACTTCTTTAGCGACTTGAGATGCCGCCAAATATTCGGCTTAGTTGTAGAATCATTTGTGACACTCTGTTTGAAGCTCTTCCAACAAACAGCTCCTCCATTTAACATAAAGACATAGCGGATTGGGATTTGGATCATCCCGTCGGTTTGGAAACTTGCATCCGTGTAACCCTTTACACGTAGCTCAAGTTCTCCTCCAAACACTAAAGCGAATCCTTAGTTCTTCTCAAGTACTTAAGGATGTTCTTCACGACTATCCGGTGACTCTCAGGGATTAGCTTGATCTGACTCGTCATGCTCAAAGCGAAAGCGACATCGGAGACGAGTGCACATCATAGCATACATGATTGATCCTACGGCGGAAGCATAAGGGATCAATTTCATGCGTTCAATTTCGCGAGAGTCGTAGGACATTGAGATTTCTTCAATGTTATTCCTACACTCATCGGAAGAAAGCCTCTCTTGGAGTCTTTCATATTGAACCTATCAAGAATCTTATCAATATAAGTTTCTTGACTTAATGCTAGTATCCTTTTGGATCTATCTCTATAGATCCGGATACCCAAGATGCGTTGTGCCTCTCCCAAGTCCTTCATTTGGAAATGGTTTCCCAATTCCACCTTTACCGAGTTCAGGCTTGGAATATCATTTCCAATCAATAGTATGTCATCCACATACAAAACAAGGAATGCCTCACATCCCAAAATTCTCGTGAATGACAAATAGGGAACGGTTCCCGTCCATATCTCATATGGAGTCTTATTGGCCGCTTTAGTCGGACTTCGATTTAGTGAGAAAACAGCAGATAACAATGCAAAGCCCCAAAAAGATCCAGGAAGCTCAGTTTGACTCATCATAGACCGAACCATGTCAAGCAAAGTTCGGTTTCTTCTTTCTGCAACACCGTTCAACTATGGTGTGCCCGGAGGAGTCCATTGTGATATTATACCACAATTCTTAAGATGTGAATCAAACTCATTACTTAGATATTCGCCACCACGATCCGATCGTAGTGCTTTTATCCTTTTGTTTAATTGGTTCTCAACCTCATTTTGAAATTCTTTAAATTTCTCAAAAGCATCACTTTTATGCCTTATTAAGTAGACATAACCATATCTACTTAAGTCATCGGTAAAAGTAATGAAGTAATGATATCCTCCTCTAGCGGTGATGTTTAATGGACCACACACATCGGTATGTATGAGTCCTAAAATCTCACTTGCTCGTGTCGCTTTACCACTAAAGGGTTGACGAGTCATCTTGCCTAAGAGGCAAGACTCGCATGTACCATATGATTCGTAATCAAATGGTTTGAGAACCTTGGTCGCAACAAGTCTCTTTATGCGTTTGTCGTTTATGTGACCTAAACGACAATGCCAAAGGTAGGATTTGTTTGATTCATTTGATTTGAGCCTCTTGTTCTCGACATGATAAACATCATTAACATCATTTAAAACATAAATACCTCCAATTGAAATAGCTTCACCATAAACCATTTCATTAAATGAAAAAGTACAACGGTTGTTCTTAATCACAAAAGAAAAGCCTTCCGCATCTAAAACGGAGACGGAGATAATGTTTTTCGTTAGAGTTGGTACAAAATAACAGTTATTCAAAAGCAACTCTAATCCACTAGCAAGAGCGAGTACAAAAGTTCCCACGGAAACGGCCGCTACTCTAGCTCCATTGCCCATGCGGAGATCTACATCACCCTTGGCTAGAGCTCGCACGTTTCTCATCCCCTGCAAATGATTACAAAGGTGAGATCCACATCCGGTATCCAATACCCATGTAGAAATGCAAGCATGATTGATGTCTCTCATATAGAGATTAGAAGGAAGAATACCTTTGGATGTCGCACATCCATCTTTCAAGTCCTTCTTGTACTTGGGACAATTGCGCTTCCAATGACCCACTTCATTGCAATACTTGCAAGTGTCATCGAGAGATTTTCCTTTGTTGATCTTAGGCTTAGGCTTATGTGGAACACCTTCCACAATAGCCTTGCCCTTACCCTTGCCTTTGACGGATGGCGTTTTCTTAGCCACCTTCCCTTTCTTAACTCCAAGAGACATGTTCTTCATTTTCATGGAGAGAACATCTTTCCTCTCCACCTCATTCACTTCCATATCCCTCTCGGCTTGGACCAAGAGAGCATGAAGTTCATGGTAACTCTTATCCATGTTGTTCATGTTATAGTTTACCCGAAAATGAGCAAACTTATTAGGAAGAGAGTGAAGAATGCGGTTAATCGCAAGAGCTTTCAGTATAGCACACTCTTGACGCTCAAGAGTGTCTATTTGCTCAATCATTTTGAGCACATGAGGACCAACTTTTTGGTTCCTCTCAAGCTTTGCATCGAAAAACCGAACCGCGGCTTCATAAAGCCTGATTTGCGGTGCTTTGGAGAACATGGTTGTCACTCGAGTGAATATCTCATATCCACTCTTTTGTGTGACAAATCGGAGTTTGAGAGCGGGTGCCATGGACCAAATCAAGACGTTTTTTACGTCATTGTCCACTTTCACATACTCATCATAGGTGGCTCGTGCCGCCCCGGATCGAGATGTGGGTTTGGCGGGGTGAGGTTCGGTAAGGTGTTTGAGCACATTGTCGGATGTAGCGGCGCCCCTCATTGTCGAATCCCATTCGACAAAGTTGCTACCGTCATCCTTGAGGATACACTTATCCATCACGGTTCGCAACCATGAATCTTTGCCCAAAATGGGCGCGGGAGTTGATGATGATGATGCCATTGCGATTTGAAATAAACGATTCTACAACAAATATGAGGAAATATATAAGCATTCATTGTTCATTAATAACATTTGCTAAAACTCATTTTAAGACAAATGTTCATTTATATAATGATCTCCCACGAAATTATATAAACGATTCCAAGACTCGTTTTTCATATAAAATTAGACATCTCATGTTTCCTTTTATATAAAAACGATAAGTCAACACTTGACTAATTCTACACAAGAATGCTTGGTTGATGATTTTCTATAAAATGCATCGATTAGCCCCAAATAACTCTTATTCGGTTGAGTCCAAACCAAATTAGCAAGGGACTTCCTCCCACTACTTACCCATGGTAACAAGGTTCCACGTCGCGGAGGTCCTCACGAACATGGGGTTCATAGTCGCTACATTTGGAAAGGCTTAATCTCAATTCATTTTGATAAAAATGTGGGTGATCTTGTCAATTTTAGTAATTAATATTCTTTATAAGTGAACTAATTTAAGAATCGTGACATAAATCGACAATCGTAGTGGGATATCGTGACATGCATGGCGATTTTGGCATGTGTGCGGAAAATAAGCAAACAAACAAGCATGATAAAGCAAGTATAAACCTAGTATGGCCACCTAAAACTAATTAAAAATACAAGGAGTTACAAATTGGAAACCAACTCCTTTGGTCCCTCTTCATAAGGACTTCATCCAAAACTCCTCCTTGCAAGCTTTAGAACTCTTCTAAGGCTCCATGTCGATCTCCATCGCCGGTCTTCGATTTTACAAATAATTACAAGAATGAATTACAAATGAATACATAGCAATCCTATTATACATTTGTAAATGAAATAAACTATTAAATTACAAACCCGCGTCTGAGATCGCATTTAATTACAAACCACACGATATTCCACTTTCATTCACGCAATAGCGGTAAAAATATAACAAACTATGGCCATACTAGTAAGAACAAACATTCATTCAATAATAAACATTCATCCAAACATGCATAATGTAAAGCTTATAAATAAAAACATGCCAAAATCGCCCTAAACATAATCGCATTAATTCGTTTCAAACCGATCTCATTTTTAATCGATTAATCTTATATTAATCAATAATGCTTAAAACACCTTTTAAGCTTGAACCAAAACTTCTAAACTGATTTAGAACACTCAAAATTAGTTTTCACTAATTCATGGTGATTTTAGTTCATAAACATGGTCATTTGCTAATTAGATGTACTTTAATCATAACTTTTTATGAATAAAGCTTTATAAAATCAAAATAAAATAAAATAAAATCATTTTTATTTTGACAAAAATTTGTATATTCTGGAACACTTCCAAAATATCAGAAATGAAAAGTTTGGTCAGAAAATATTTACGAATTATTTTATATAAAATAACATACGATTTCATCGATTTTATCTCATAAAATCAAGAAAACGTCTAAAACAGTGAGGAAAAATCCCAAATTTATACGAGAGCATCCTCATAATGTATAAAAATAATGGTATAAATGTCATGTCCAGAAACCAACGTTTACTATATTTTTGGACATAAAATGCATATCATACCGATTTTAAACAAAAATATGAATAAATATTCAAAACTCAAAATCTGACTTTGAAAATTTACATGCAGAATGTATAAATATGAAATATCACTGTGTAAAAATGTCGAGACCAGATTCCAAATATAACTATTTATAGTAATTATTTTAGCCAAAAACACACTTTTTGACTCGGTTTTGTATAAAAATCATTTAAATTAGCAAACAAATTTCAAAAAATACGAAATTTGACCAGTACCTTCATGAGACCAGAAACTTTGCATGCAATAAAAATATCGTGTTAAAACCATTTTTAACACTATTTTCGGATTTTATCATATTTATTCTCAATAAATATATAAAACTCCCAAAATAACAAAATAAATTTGTAACTACAAGCCTTGGCTCTGATACCACTTGTAGGGATCTCATCCCAATCACTAATCAAATATTAGTGTAAATCAAATTACTCTAATTTGATTTAGCAAGATCTATGTAGTACAAATTCACTTTGTTTACAAGATTAAAAAATTATACCTTTCTTTAAAGGGAAATTAGGGCACAAAACTAGAACTCCTTTCTAGTTTTGTTTCTTGAGTATAAGCTTAGGATGATCCTCCAAAACCGAGTTTCCAAATAAGGAAACCTCCTTTGAGATGCACCCAAGAAGTACTCCAAAATATACTAGTGATTTTGATCTAGAAATCACTTAGTATATAAATGATAATATGTGAAATACTAGTACTAACTCTTAGTATAGAATGAGAGTAAATGTTTAGAGAGAATATGAGAGAGAGAAAGTGAAATTGCATGAATGACTTTTTCTCTCAATGCGTTGTGTTTTTATTAGCAAAAACAAAAAGGAAGTGTATCATGTACACTTGAAGGGGGCCGGCCAAAATGACAAGAGAGGAGAGGAAGAGTTTTGTTCTTGGGTAGAAAAATAGCATCTGATGTAATGATGATGTTTGTCATTGCATTACCAAGCACAAGCAAACAAAACAATAAAACAAATGGAAGCTTCTCCCACTTGCTCTATTTGGACGGTCCATGAGCTCCAATTTGGGTCCATTTTGTTTTCAATATTTGTCTCACAAATAGATATAATTTATCACTTAATTATCTAATATAATAAAGTGTAAATTAATTAAACTCTTCCTTAATATATATATGTACACTTACACATATATTAAAAATGTACTTTTACTAATCTCATTAGTAAAATATACATAATTAGTGAATTAACGTCTAATCACTAATTCCCATCTCCTCAAATAATTTTATCGATATAAAATTCAAACGTCCGAGTTCACAACTCGATTTCTCTCTAAATTAATTCACCGACTAACCGTTAGTCAAATTATCAAGTCACTAACATAATCGTATCTCATACAATATATTAGCTTAAATATTTGGAGTACGTTCCTATAGGTGTGACTTAAAGGGATCAATTGATTACCGCCGTTCTCACGACAATAACGTCAAACTCTAGTCAGCCAACCGTTATTGATTTACGTTAATCAATTGACAATAATCTAGGATTATCCCCACGTATTCCTTAATTGGGATTTATTAAGTAATCGCACTATTGTGGTACTCCAACAGGGTGATCATGGGTGAGTAGTCTAGGTTGATTTTGGTGATGATTTGATGAGGGTTTTGCTTGTGTTTTGGTTATCTCGTTTTCTTTGTGTTTGTTGACCCTTTGGCCAAGGATTAGTGAGCGTTTGCTACCCTTAAACTTAAGAACGAAAGCCTAGTTTAAGGTAGGGCACGAGACTAACCATTAGGACCCTCACTTGTAAGTTGCGAGAGCCCGCATTTGAGACCTAGAGGACGCTTAGGGCCGAGAGGCCGAGCCTATTCCTTAGCACTTGCGATTCCCAACTCATTTCTGTCACCATCCTTTATCCTAGCTTTACCCTTGCTATCCCCGACTCCCTAGACCTTTCTCCTATACTTTAAACCCCTATCTTGCGCTCTAGTTTTTAGTAACCAAACCACACTCGAACCGAGATTAGAATCATTCAAAATAACCAACATTTCGACCATCTCCCTGTGGATACGATCCCGACTTACCTAGCTACCCTAGCGTTGAGTTTGGTATTATCTTTGACTAGGCGAGTGCGACTAAGCCTATCAAATTTTGGCGCCATTGCCGGGGAGACGGCTTTGTTTTTTGTTGTTTATTTGGTTCTTTTCTCATTGTTACTCTTGTCTCAAGGAACCTCAATTCCTTGAGGCCGCTTCTTATCGTTTCCTCTAGTGTTGTGTACGCCCAGGAACACGCGTATGTCTCAAAAAGGCTTGGCAATTCAGTTTGACCCGGAGCCGGAGCGTACTTTCTTAAGGCGAAAAAACTTGCTAAGGGACTTGGAAGCTGTTTCTCCTTCTACCTCATCCTCTAAGGAAGCTCACATTGAACCTACACCCGAGCTGTTGAGGATGGTGATGGAGATGGTTATGACGATGAAGAGGATGATGGTAGTGGGTTCGTGTACGACGCGACCCATGGATGGTGGTACTTTTAAGTACCCGTTGCTAACCCCCCGTTTGAAGCTGGTTTGGGGGGACGTTTTCTCCTGTATATATCTTGTATGTACTTTACTTTCTCTTGAGACTTTTGCGTGTTTTTCTCCCTTATTTAAAGGTCCCTGGATGATGTGCTTTAGGACACATTGGGGACAATGTGTCGTTTGGTTTGGGGGGAGAAACGTTTCGCTTTGCTTTTCATTTTGCATTTTTTTTTCGTTTTTCGCTTTTTCAAAAACTTCAAAAAATCCAAAAAATCTGAAAATTCTCAAAAATACAAAAAAATCAGAAAATTCTCATAAAATACCAAAAATACGTATCCCGTTCCGTTGTTTGCGAGCTTGTTTTTACCTTGATCTTTCCCGACATCCCTTCCCTTGTTTGATTTTGGCTTTGGCATGATTTATATTGATGGATTAGCGCTACGGGCATGTTTAGATGCGTTTGCAGGTGATGGCGTGCTTTTACTTTGTTGGCTTTATCATTTCACGGACTATAGCTACTTTTATTGTGAGGTTTTGAGCCTCCAGATGCCGGTTCATCTATCCCGGTCCCCGTGCTTTGATTGTGAGTAGTTCTCCTCGTGGGGTACGTAATATCAACGCGCATAAGTGTGGCCCCTATCCCGTTTTTCCCCACGTTTTTGTCACATGTTTTGCATATGAGGCTTTAGTTGATTTTCTTATGATTCACCTTGTTCTTACATTGCTTTATCCTCTCATATATGATCCTTTACCCCTTATCCACATGAGTTTGCTAGCTACATTGCCAAATAGCCTACCCTAGCCTAGCTAGTTACCGCTTTTGCTTACTCTTGTGCTTGTCCTATGGGTTGTGATCATGGCTACGACTTGCTGACGTCGTTTGCTTGGAGAGTGTTGGTGAATATGAGTCGGGACTGCTGTTTCCCCGACCTTTTATGAGGTATTTCCGCAACTATGTGAGTGTGCTCTTTGCTCAAGAAAAATCAAACAAAAATCAGAAAATAAACAAACACAACACAAAATACAAAAGAAAGAGAATGTGTGCACAAAAATGAAAAGTTGTTGTTGTTATTACATGAGTGAGCACTTGTAATTTGTTGTTATGTTGCGATGATGTGTAGAGGAGATTGATGTGCTGTTTTCGATCCATTTTTCTTGAGAGTTGGGTTCCGCTTGTTGGCTTGGACGAGCACTTGAGTAGTACGAGTGGTTTCTAGTGACTTAGCTCCACGATTCCATAATCTATTTGTCCACCTTCTTGCCCTTACCCTCTCTTTGGCCTTTACACTCCTCATTTCCTATGTAAGCCTTCATGTTTGTTTCGTTTTGTGACATTATTTGTGTACGGGAATGCAAGATTTGGTCCACATTAGATTGCGGGCGTGCTTCCACCAGTCGAGTAGGTGAGTGTCATCACATATATCACCTTGTTCATCATTTGTGTTTGAGTGGAAACCGCGAGAGGTCCGTGATTTGATTACTAGAGAGCCTAAGTCTAAGCCATGCTATTGATTCTGCGCCGTCTCGTAATTCTCATCCGTTAGCTAGCTATTTCCATACATCCCATGCTGTTTCGGGATTGATTGCCATTTGCTAAAGCTACTTGCGGTTTGGTGATTGTTGGGGAAGTCTTCTTTGTCTCGCTTTGTCCTCTATTTTCTGTCATGCTTGGTTGCTTGAGGACAAGCAACGGTTCGGTTTGGGGGAGTTTGATGTGTCATATATTTACATACGTTTAGCCCCTTGTTCGTTAGCGTTTCTTTGCGATTCTCGTGCTTTTATATGCGTTTCAGCTCCTATTTCTCTCCGTTTTGGCCCTGCTGCGTTTTTGTGTCTATTTTGTAGGGAAAAGCACTAATTTGGAGTATAGGATGCTTGTCGAGAAGTTTCGTGAAGTTTCGTGAAGTTTCGTGATGATTCGAGTTGGTTTCGTTGCGTTTCGCTTGCGTACGAGCCTCGTTTCAATGAATGAAGGAGTCCCGGGACCTTGGGTCAGGATTTGAAGCTCTTATAATCATCCTAAGACTCGTCCCTACTCCTAGGCCTCGTCCCTATGCCTTGGGACGACAAATATTGCAAATAATGCTAAGTACAAGAAAGTGCAAAAAGTGAAACAAAACTGAACTCCACGGGATGATGGTCCCGTATGCTTGGGACCTGTTTTAGCCTTGTCTCGGACGGGAGGCTTGTCCCGGACCCTAGGGACGGGTCTTGACTCTTCGTGTGCTTTGAATACATCGTCTATTTGAAGGGGTTAAACATTATAACTTGGCACGAAATTTTTACAGCATTTCATAGACACATAGAAGTACTTTGTCTCCAAAATTTAGGGGTTGATTAATTTTCCTTCTTGTATTTTGAATTCTCGACTCGGAACGTTGTTTGATCATCCTAATTGGTAATTGTTGTCTTTGTTCTTTGATTTCTGATTAGGTATTGTTATATACTTCTCTACTTTGTTTATCATTTCATCTTATATCATTGTTGATCATGTTTTCATCCATTGGTATTGCTTTTGTTGTTGTTTTCATCATGGATGAGTAGTCCTTTATCTAGGGAGGAAGGGTGATCATGGGTGAGTAGTCTAGGTTGATTTTGGTGATGATTTGATGAGGGTTTTGCTTGTGTTTTGGTTATCTCGTTTTGTTTGTGTTTGTTGATCCTTTGGCCAAGGATTAGTGAGCGTTTGCTACCCTTAAACTTAAGAACGAAAGCCTAGTTTAAGGTAGGGCACGAGACTAACCATTAGGACCCTCACTAGTAAGTTGCGAGAGCCCGCATTTGAGACCTAGAGGACGCTTAGGGCCGAGAGGCCGAGCCTATTCCTTAGCACTTGCGATTCCTAACTCATTTCTGTCACCATCCTTTTCCTAGCTTTACCCTTGCTATCCCCGACTCCCTAGACCTTTCTCCTATAGTTTAAACCCCTATCTTGCGCTCTAGTTTTTAGTAACCAAACCACACTCGAACCGAGATTAGAATCATTCAAAATAACTAACATTTCGACCATCTCCCTGTGGATACGATCCCGACTTACCCTAGCTACCCTAGCGTTGAGTTTGGTATTATCTTTGACTAGGCGAGTGCGACTAAGCCTATCACCTTCGCATGGAACAATATGATTGGTCTCCTTTCCTAGAGGAATTACTTACACAAACGCAGTTAAATGCTGAGATTGAAGTTTCAAACCTAAATTCAAATGCAATCAAATAGGGTATACACAAAGTAATGCCACGATCCGAGATGAAGGACAAGACGACGCTGTGACTATTGAAGACATAATGATAAAGAATTCAAAACATTAAAAAAGCAGCAAATTAAAAGTGTTATATCAAACTAAATCGAACATTCAACTGAATCCATCTATAATCACGATAAGTAATAGATTTTCAAAGATAAAATTCAAAACAAAAGCATTTTCTAAAGGATTATTTATTTTTAATTGATCAAAACAATTTAATTCACTAAACAAACCAAATCGAATCATATAAAAAAAAAAATTAACATAAAACTCATTATCAAAACAAACAATAAAAAAACTTAAATTCAAACACGAATCAACAACTAAAAAAACTCAAATGCTATAAACTTGTGATAAAACACATACCTGCAGCTTTACGAAAATCAATACCCGCAGCTTCCCACGCCTAACTACCTAAAAATATCAAACGCATTGTACAATCAGAGTTCCGTCAACACTGATGAACCGAAGGTTACAACCGAAACTTAAAAAATATGTCACATCATATCTATATGTACTAGTGTACTACACTGCAACACTACCGACATCCTACCCTATCTATTAATTGAAACTGCGTTTCTCTAATTCAGAGCTCGCAACATTGCACATTTCCACGTAAGATCTTCCAACATTAGAAACTCTGGTTTTCACCGAAGTTCATAATGAGATCGTCTCACCTTTTTCGATCTTTCTAACAAACTAAAGCGTCAAAATCCTAAAATACCTAAATTATATCCTTAATCAAGGATATCATTTATCTAGTATACAAAATCACGATGTTGAAATCGACAAATCAAAATTATTGACACTTTCGTATAAAAATCCCAAGTTCTTAAAATCATATCGCATAACTTCACTCCCAATCAAAACCACTACGTGTTCAGATCATGTTTGGGATTAATAATCAGCACTGTTAAACGCTCTACGTAAAAAGGGTAAGCAAAGCATACATAGAATGAAAGTAGCAAAAACCTGGTTAATAGATGGCTCAGGGGATCGGGAACTATGATTATGCATCAGCTTTTTTAGCCATTTCTCAAACCTCTGAAATTCATCAAGTAAAGATCACATTTAGGACATGTGAGTCACATGTCAAACTATTAAATATCAATGTGAGATGGTCTAACTACCCACCTATCCTTTCCGCCAATTCGCTCAGCTCAAATAACCTTTGACTTAAACGGAACTAATGCAATGTTATATGATTGAATGGATTTAATCGAGCACCCAAAATAACTCTATTCAATTGGAAGAATATAAAGATTGAAATTGTTAACTGAATGACAATTTAAGGAAGATAAATTATTGACTGAAATCAGAAGGTAAATGTAAAAAGAAAATAGAGAGAAATTATACCAACTTTAATTGCGATAAAATAGAGTAAGTCTTGAAAAAAATCTGTAGAGAAAACTAACTAAAAAATAAATCTGGATAAACTGGAGAGAAAAATGATGCCCTTCTCTACTGTCTTTGTGCTTCTTCGTGACTGTCGTTCTGCTACCCTTTTTGTGTTCTCTTCGTGTTCACAACAATCAATTGATTGATCTTTCATCTTCCTAGAGTATAGGAAATGTTACCAAAGAAATATCAATCAATGTTAGTATGTTCCATACAAATTTAATAAAGTGCAATGACAAATACTCTAGATTAATTAATACTCACCTCGGTATACAATGACCTCGGCGGACTAGTGTAACTTGATGGTAAGAGCACAAAGTCACGAGCGCACAACAAACAACAAAAAAGAGTAGTATGCAGCAGCGAATAGCAGAACGCAACCCGCACAGCAGAACGCAGCAATCTACAGTGGAACGTAGAAATGCGGCAAGTGATAGTTTGACAACAAAACGCAACAGCGGACAAAGGACACCAGACCGCAGTAGCAACTGTGAACAACGAACACCAGAATGCAAAGGCTTCTTGTAATCATCCCATGCGGCCATGCCTACAAATAGTGATTATATGATTTGATTTTAGGTCCATTTTTTATGTATACATATTTTAAACACACAATAGAAATAAAAATAATAATACTAATATGATCTTTACATAATGTATCTCATGTATACCCAAGTTAGGTTATACTATATTTAAAATGGTAATTGAGTGTGTTGATGATACTGAAGACCATAATAAGGACGTAAAAGAACCACAAATAAGACCTGATTTTGACATCATTTTCACGAGGTCCTGCTATAGTGAAAGTACGATTGGCTCCATGAGACATCAATTTTACATACTCACTCAACTCTCTTTGGGCGCTTCCAACTTTCCTTGTTCCATCCCTTAACTGGCCAAAGTCGTTTGCTCCTGCCGACGATATCAAGACATGGTTAGCAAGTTCCAAAATTAGTTGTAACAATTCTCTCTTAGGCCTTCTCTCTTAGGCCCTGTTCTTTTCAAATTTAATTTCTTATAAGTTAATTTCACCAATTCTTATAAGTTCATTTCACATAAGTTAATTTCAAACACATAAGTTAATTTCAGCTCCTATAAGTTCAGCTCCTATAAGTTCAGCTCTTAAGGCCCTGTTCTTTTAGAAACATAGGAGTGAACTTATAGGAAATTTGAACTTATAAGTGAAATTTGAACTTATAGAGCTGAACTTATAAGAGCTTATAAGTTTTGAACTTATAAGAGTGAAATTTGAACTTATAGGAGCTGAATTTATAGGTGCTGAAACTTATTGAGTTAAATTTATTAGAATTTAAAACTTATTGAATAATAATAATAGTAATAATAGTAATAATAATAGTAATAATAATAATAATAATAATAATAATAATAATAATAATAATAATAATAATAATAATAATATTAATAATAATAATAATAGTAATATAATAATAATAATAATAATAATAATAATAATAATAATAATAATAATAATAATAATAATAATAATAATAATAATAATAATAATATTAATATTAATATAATATGAAAAAATTTATTAAATTAATGACAATTGTTGGGGGGTAACTTCTCCCGGGACCGACACCCTGGGACCAGTAGGACCATGGACCGGAAGATGCCCATACACCTGTTGAGTTACCTATTTCTCCCGGGTCTGGCAGCACATGTCCGGGAAGCTTATGGACCGGGGCATTTCATGTACCAAGGGATCTAGTGGTCCACCTTGCCTGGGCAGGCATGGCCCACCCGGGACCGTACAGTACGGAGCAGAGGCGCAAGAAGACAAATCAGTGGCAAGTATAAAAGGTAACCTAAAACCCTAAAAATCACACACACAGATAACACAAAAAACAAGAGACAAAAGGTTTTTCTCTCTCTTTTCTCTCTCTAGATTTATTTGTCTTTGTAGCTGACTTGAGCGTCGGAGGGCCATCACCCGGAAGGCCCCGGGGCTAGGTTTGTTACGTGATTTCAGGAAGAGAGGAAGGAAGGGAAGAACCGGGAGCTGAGGACCGTTAAGGACTTAGTTTATTTAGTTTGTAATCAATATCCAACTTGTAATCACTTGTATTTAGTTTTGGTATTTAGCTCCTAACTTTACACCCGAAACAATTGGCGCCGTCTGTGGGGACATTCCTTACAAAATCCTTACAAAAAGCCATGTCAAATCCACAAACAGAGCCGAGAAAAACAATCGAGGGAACCTCCTCCCCGGGAGGAGAATGCAGTGATACTCTACAGAGACCGAGCTGCAGACGCCCCTAACTCCAGAGGAGAAGAAGATGATGAGCGCCTTCCTTGAAAAGTTAAGGAAGAAACCGCCCACCGGAACCCCGCCACCCGAGCCAAGTCAACAAGAGTCTCCTCCAAGAAAGGAGTCCCCTCCAAGAAGGGATCCCATCCCATCTGTGACACCCAAAAACCTTTTTCACGAGGATAACGAGGTGTCAAGCGATGATAGTACGTGGAAAGAAACGGAGCATACCCACTCAACGTCCCAGTCATCACCTTCAGTTGAGGAGGTGTCCAAGCCATTGTTCCACGCCGAGAGGCCCAGCGCCTGAGCCCAAAGAAAACAAAATGCAAAGGAAAGTCTCAGTAAAATCACCCCTGGCCCCCTCAGTGCTGGAATACCCTCTGCCACCCAAACTAAAGATCCCAACGGTACAATATGATGGGAAGGCGGACCCGGAAGAACACCTGGCGGCTTACGAGAGCCATATGATGATGTACGACCCTACGGACTACGTTTGGTGTAAAGTCTTTCCCACGACCCTAACGGGGCTTGCACAAACGTGGTTCCGTAATCTTCCAACCGGTTCTATATACGGATATGAGGACATGTGCCGAGTCTTCCGCCAGCAGTACGCAGGGAACAAAAGGAGGGAGAAGGTGGCCACGGAGCTTTTGAACGTGGTACAAGGAAGGAACGAAGGGTTGAAGGAGTACATGATAAGATTTGACCGGGAGTCGCAGCAAATCAGGGACCTAGACCCAAAGATAGGAATCCATGCCTTGACAGTTGGATTAAGGGAAGGAGAACTGAAAAGCCTCCTGATCAGGAACCCGCCGACCAGTCTCATGGCGGCCCGGGAGATGGCTGAAGGGTTTGTGAGAGAAGAGCAGTTCCACAAGACGTTCAGCAAGAGAAATGATAAGAAAGAAGACCAGGGCGGGGCCCAATAGGAATGGAAAGGACCGCCCCGTAGACCGAACAGTAACAATGTCCGCAGCAATTACAACCGCAGCAACAATAACAATAGCAGCAATTACAGTCATAACAACCATAACAGTCGCCGGGATAACCGAGATATCCGCGGCCAACAAGGGGGCGGACAAAAATTTGAGACTTGGACTCACTACACGCCCCTCATCAGA
The DNA here is from genome assembly GCA_023091065.1 of Dianthus caryophyllus. Lineage (NCBI taxonomy): Eukaryota > Viridiplantae > Streptophyta > Magnoliopsida > Caryophyllales > Caryophyllaceae > Dianthus > Dianthus caryophyllus. The sequence goes on along the minus strand of CM041517.1, from coordinate 33,152,300 downwards.
TCCCAACCGGAAATTTTAGAGATGACAAAGAATGAGATCAAGTGGGCTACCCCGCGGCCGCTGAAACACCCAGGGAATGACAGATCCGCGTTCTGTGGGTACCATCAGGTAGCAGGCCACGCAACGGAGGATTGCGTATCACTAAAGAATGAGGTTGAGCGCCTAGTGCAGCAAGGTACCCTGCGGCGTTTCGTTAAAAACAAGCGGGAAGGAGACGAAGGAGAAGGGAGTAGGGATACTGCCCAGGCAGGCCCAAAAAGGAACAAGCAAAGAATTGGTGAAATCCATATGATAGCCGGGACGGAAGAATCAGTCTTGTCCGGAAGGAAAAGAAAGGCAGAAAAACGCGAGCAAACCAATATGAGCATCTACTCGGCCGGCAGGACAGCACCAAAACCAGTCCCGGACCTTACCATCAGTGACGAGGACTATCAACGGGTCTCCTACCCACACAGTGACCCGTTGGTTGTCTCCCTAGACATTGGGCCTCATTTGGTCCACAGGTGTATGATAGATACCGGGGCCTGCACTAACCTCCTGTACCGAGAGGTATTCGAGAAGCTCGGTTTGAAGAAGGAGCAGCTGACACCCTACATAGGGTCACTCTATGGTTTCGCCGGAGCTGGTATCAGACCAATGGGAACGATAACTTTGCCGGTCACGTAGGGGAGCAGGACATGGCCCGGGCGTGGGACGCGAAGCCGTGGTCGTGGACCCCCCGCCTGCATACACCGCCCTCATTGGCCGAGTCACCTTGGACCACATTCACGCCGTGGTGTCGAGTGCGAGCAGCCGCCATGGCCTACATCACGCATACAAGCTGGACGGAGGGGAAGATCTACGGAGACCAAAGTGCCGGAAGATCCTGCAATTCCCTATCGGCCCGGGGGGCAAAACAAAAGACAGTAGCGGAGGTAAAACTCCCGGAACAGAGGGAGAAGAAGGGTCTGGAAGTGACGCCGGGTCCGGGAAATGAAACAAAAGAAATTGAGTTGTCACCAGGGAGGAGTGTGATCATAGGGGCAGAACTAGACCCCGGCTTTCAAGATAGTCTGATTAGTATCCTGGAAGAGAACAAAGATGTGTTTGCCTACTCTGCCGCCGAGATGCCGGGGATAAGCCCGGATGTAATTGTGCATCAGTTAAATGTTAACCCCGGCTACAAACCGATCAAACAGAGGCTACGGCCCATGAGTGCAGAGAAGGACGCGGCTATTCTCGAAGAGATAAACAAATTGCTGGAGGCAGGTTTCATTGAACGTTGTGACTATCCCGAGTGGTTAGCAAACGTTGTGATGGTGAAAAAAGCGTCCGGGGCCTGGAGAATGTGCGTTGACTTTACAAACCTAAACAAGGCATGCCCGAAGGATTGCTACCCGTTACCAAGGATTGATCAGCTTGTGGACTCTACCAGTGGACACTCGACCCTAAGTTTCCTAGATGCTTTCTCAGGATACCACCAGGTCTATTTGTCGGAGGAGGATAGGCCCCGGTGCGCTTTTATTACAGGACACGGGGTCTACATGTACAAGATGATGCCGTTTGGGCTCAAGAATGCCGGAGCCACATATCAGCGACTGGTGGATGCCGTGTTTGCAAAGCAGAAAGGGAGGAACATGGAAGTATATGTAGATGATGCAATAGTGAAAAGCAAATCCGATGAGCAGCACCTGGAAGATCTAAGGGAGACATTCAGCTCACTCAGGGAGTACCGGATGAAACTAAATCCAAAAAAATGCACCTTTGGAGTTCGATCAGGGAAGTTCTTGGGATACCTGGTCAGCTCGAGGGGAATTGACGCCAACCCTGAGAAAGTCAAGGCTATCTTGGATTTGCCGGCGCCTAGGACGATTAAAGATATTCAAATTTTGACCGGGAGAATGGCAGCACTCTCCAGGTTCATCTCCAGGTCTGCCGACAAGTCCACACCGTTCTTCCAGGTACTAAAAGGGAACAAGAGATTCGTATGGGGAAAGGAGCAAGATGAGGCTTTTCAGCAGCTGAAAGAACACCTGACAACATTGCCTACCTTGGCAAGACCGGTCACGGGCGAAACGTTGGTCTTGTACATCGCCGTGACCGCGAGCGCAATATCAGCAGTAATCCTACGGGAGGAGGAAAAACAACAACAACCAATCTACTTCGTCAGTCATGCACTGGGACAATCAGAAAGGAACTATCCAATCATCGAGAAGGCAGCATATGCCGTTGTCATAGCCACCCGGAAGCTAAGACCGTACTTCGATGCACACCCGGTGGAGGTGCGCACAGACCAACCCCTGGAGAAGGCCCTCGAGAAATTTGAAAAATCCGGCAGACTCCTCAAGTGGGCGATTGAGCTATCGGGCTTTGGCATAACCTATGCCGGGAGGACAGCAATCAAGGCCCAGGCCCTGGCAGACTTTATTGCCGAATACACCCACCCGGTCAGGGAAGATGCGCCGTCGAAGTATGGCGATTAATACGACGGGTCGGCCACCATCCATGGCTCCGGTGCAGGGGTTGTTATTATTAGTCCTGAGGGACACGAATTTGAGCATGCCTTGAAATTTGCCTTCCCGGCCACAAACAATGATTCTGAGTACGAGGCGGTCTGGCAGATCGAGTGGGTGGCGAAGGCCATGAAGCGGCGAAGTTGAACTAAGAACGGACTCGCAGTTGGTAGCGAGCCAGCTCAATGGAGAGTATGAAGCCCGGGAAGAAGGAATGGCCCTATACCTCCAAAAGGCAAAGAGCTTGACGTCAGGGCTAAAGTCTTTCGAGGCCCACCACATACCCAGGTCCGAGAACAACAAAGCAGATGCACTGGCCAAGCTGGCCAGTGCAACAGCAGACAACAAGTCAAAGACGGTCACCGTCGACATTCGGCGGCAGAAAGGAGTGTTAGCGGTCAATGCAATCTCTGAGGATAACGGCTGGATGCAGCCAATACTGAAGTACAAGCTAGAGGGAGAAATCCCGGGTGATAAAGCAGAGGCTGCTAAGGTGAAAAGATTAGCCCCTTGGTTCATCCTTGTAGACGGAGATCTCTACAGACGATCTTTCTCGGCCCCGCTGCTAAAGTGTGTAGGGGGCATGGACGCTGAGTTCATCTTAAACGACATACACTCTGGAGTCTGTGGCCATCATGTCACCGGGCGTACGTTAGCCCACAAAGCATTGAGGGCTGGCTACTTTTGGCCCACCATGCTAAAGGATGCCAAAGAGCTGAGCAAGCGGTGCCGGCAGTGCCAGATTTTTGCCCCAGATATCCACCTGCCCGCCAGAGATCTCAGACCTGTCCTAAGCCCGGTACCCTTTGACCAGTGGGGAATGGACATCCTGGGACCGTTTACAACGGCAACCGGGGGCAGGAAGTACGTGGTGGCAGCTATTGATTACTTCACCAAATGGATTGAAGCGGAGGCTATCCCTACCATCACTGAGCAAGCCGTAAGGAAGTTCATCTGGAGAAATATAATCACGAGGTTTGGGATGCCCAAGGTAGTAGTGTTTGACCACGGGAAGCAATTTGACAACGACAGCATGAGGGACTGGTTGCAGCGGAACGGAACAATCATCGCCTACTCATCTGTCAGCCACCCACAGAGCAACTGCCAGGCTGAGGCCGCCAATAAACAAATGTTGAACGGCATGAAAAAGCGCCTGGACGAGTTAAAGGGAGCATGGGCCGATGAGTTACCAAGCGTTCTCTGGTCAATCAGAACGACCGTCAAAGAGTCTACCAGCCACACTCCATTTAACATGGTCAACGGGGCCGAAGCCCTGCTCCCGACAAAAGCAATGCTGCCCAGCCCCCGGGCAAACTTACATGATCCCGCCAACAATGAACAAGCAAGAAGGGAGTCGCTGGACTTGCTAGATGAGGTCCGGGACCAAGCAAGAGAAAACCTCGCGGTGTATCAAAACAGGATGAGAAGGATTTACAATCGAAGGGTGAAGCATAGAGAATTTGAACTTGGAGATCTAGTGCTGAGAAGAGCATCCGCCACCGGGAAGGAAAACATTCACGGGAAGTTGTCAGCCACTTGGGAAGGACCCTACCAAATCACAGAAGTAAAACAACCGGGGACCTTCATGCTAAGGGATATGAACGGCCACGACCTCCCGTCCCATTGGAACTCTGACACATTAAAGAAATATTACGTGTAAGCGTTGTACTCTTTTTCCTTACCCGTGGTTTTGTCCCACCGGGTTTTCCACGGGAAGGTTTTAACGAGGCAACGCGTAGACATCTGTAACGCGAGTGACCAGGAATGTTGGCACCGCGAGCTTCTGTAAAGTTTTTGGTAGAACTTTTGCTAGAATTTTTGCCCAGCATTTGTTTAGATTTGTATCACACAAACGCTGGCCAGGGGGCAAGGAGGGGGGACTACCCCCGACCCCGGCCAATCACGATAGTCTTATTCAAAAATAGGAATTTTTGAAATTTTGCTAACACTTTAGGAAAAAGGGGGATGAACACTCCAAACCCCGCCTGGAGCAGAGTGGGGGCAAGAACAAGCCCCGGAGTAGCTAAAAGACATAAAAGACCGGAGAGGGGTAGGACCTCCAAGGCACCCGCCTGGTGGACCTCCCATGCCTACGTAGGTTGAACATCGCGCCTTGAGAGTCCACGGCCCGGGGCCTGGGCGGCTCGCGCCCTGCGTATAGCCTTGCACAATGCTCATCCGGCGTCGTCGGGCCCGGATGAGGGTGCCTTCAAGCAAAATAGCCGGGATGTCTATGATGGCCCACGTGCCTAGGCTGCTCTCACCACGATGTCGATGCCAGAGCCTTGTAGCCGGTGGCGGCTGCGGACCTCCCATGCCTGCGTAGGTTGAACATCGCGCCTTGAGAGTTCACGGCCCGGGGCCTGGGCGGTTCGCGCCCTACGCATGGCCTTGCACAATGCTCATCCGGCGTCGTCGGGCCCGGATGAGGGTGCCTTTATGCAAAAGAGCCGGGATGGCTATGATGGCCCACGCGTGCCTGGCGCTCTCACCACAGTCGATCGATGTCGGCCTTGTAGCCGGTGGCGGCTGCGGACCTCCCATGCCTGCGTAGGATGAACATCGCGCCTTGAGAGTCCACGGTCCGGGGCCTGGGCGGCTCGCGCCCTACGCATGGCCTTGCACAATGCTCATCCGGCGTCGTCGGGCCCGGATGAGGGTGCCTTTATGCAAAAGAGCCGGGATGTCTATGATGGCCCACGTGCCTAGGCTGCTCACCGCGATGTCGATGTCGGCCTTGCAATGGTGGCGGCTGCGGACCTCCCATGCCTACGTAGGCTGAACACCGCGCCTTGAGAGTCCACGGCCTGGGGCCTGGGCGGCTCGCGCCCTACGTATGGCCTTGCACAATGTTCATCCGGCGTCGCCGGGCCCGGATGAGTATGCCTAGTACGAAAACCCAACAGGTAACCTAAAACGCAATTACCCGGCGATGACGTGCATCAGCGTAAACGTATACGGAAATGGTGTGGACCCATCGCCGGAGGTATATATAACATACAAAGGGAAAGCTAGAAAGTTGGCTAAGTGCAAACAAGGTAGTGGTGCCAAAACATCACCATCCGGTCCCGGTACAAACAATGAAAAGTAGCGTAAGCGTTGGAAGTAAAATAAGCTAAGTATGGGAAAATCACCCGGCCTCGGATAAAAGCAATATGAGTAAAAAACAAAAAAGAAATAAGCTAAGTATAAAAGACAAAAGACAACAGCGTTGTTGGAAGAAAAACACGCCTGAAATAAAAAGAGTATTATACAAGTTTGCTGCCCCCGAGCCCACAGACCGGGCCGGGAGCAGACTGATGCAAATGGAAAGAAAAAAGAACAACTAAAAGACCTACCAAGACCGGCAGCCGTCTACACCAAAAAGCCCGCCTACTGCAGACTGGTTTGAGTCTTATTGAAATCTAAAATACAGACAAAATGTAGGCTAAGGGGAGATCCGTCGGGTCATCCCGAGCAGGAAGATTCGGAAGACAGCGGCCCGAGTCCCTAGCAATCGGCGTTCCCGACTTGCGGGTCCGTTCCCTTTCCAGCCCATGCCTCCTGATCCTTGGCCGCTTCCAGCTCGGCGAGGCGGACAAAGTTGAAGTTGGGGTCGACTTTGTCGATAAATCCTTTGGTCTCATTGGAGCCATAGTCAACCCCATCATAAAAGGAGTCGGTCCGGACCTTGATGAGCTCGGCTTGATGGGCTGCCTTCATCTGCTCCATCTCAAGCTCCAGGCGCGCAGCCTTAGCTTGCCCCGCCGACCTCTCAGCCTCAACCGCCTCTGCCCGGGCAACAGCAGCATCCCGGGCCTGGAAGAGCTCTGTATACTGGAGACTCAAACTCTCCTTCTCCTTGATGAGCTCATCCAGCTGAGACTCTCTCTCCTTCAGCTTGCCCAGGAGGGTCTGCACCTCAGCCTTCAAGGCAGCGGTCTCTTGCTCACGGGCCTTGACAATTTTTAGGCAGGCAACGCTTCTTTCATCTCTCTCATCGCCTCGTCAAAGGCCACCTCGCCATGACGGTCAAGTTCGCCTGCGGTATCTTGCGCGAACTTATTGATGGAATCCACGGAGTGGCGGAGTTGCACTGCTAACTCAACGGCCCTTATGCCTAAGCCCCCAGCAATAGGTGGGGTCTCTTCAACGAGACCCGCCGAGCGCTGGCCGACCGCCTTCCCGGAACGGCAATGGAAACTTGACCCTGGACGCCGGCCCTGGCCTTGGAGGAGGAACCCTGGATAGAGAAAGACAATAGGTCAAAAATGTCCTGCTCACTGACGGGAAAAACGGCGGAAAGACCGTCTGAAGGAACGTCCAGGGGGCGCCCCTCAAATAGACTCCCCCACGAAAGTGTGGAGCTAACCTTCTTGTGCCTCTTAAGGGGCCGGGCATCTTCCGAATGAGGTGACTCGGACTCTATGACGACGGCGTCCGGAACCAGAGACGGCTGAGGAATCCTGACCTCTCTTGGCGGGCTAGGGAGAGGGACCTCAGGAGTGACCTCAGATGTGCCTCCGGCAGGGGTAGACTCCACTGCCACGCCCACCTTTTCCGGGTGAGGAGACGAAACAGACCCAGCAGGCTTGGTCACCTGCTCTGCTTCCTTCTCCCGGATTGGTTTGTAGGCCGCACGTTTCCTGCCCATTGGTCTTGGAGGGACTTCACCCTGCATTATCAGCTCCCTCAGCGTGGGTTTACGCCGCTTCAAGTCTACAGAGGCCGGCTCGTCAAGTGGGCGGTTCTTCGCGTCTAGACCAATGGCCGCCAAATCCTCTGGAGTCAGGTAGCCAAGGTCGCCTGCAAAAAAGAAACAAAGCTGGGTCAGAGCAGGAAGATATAGGAAGACAAAATAAACACAAGCTGAAATAACAATGACACTAAACTCCCGGCCACCCGGCCCCTGCTTACCTGCTTTGAGGGCCGGGACCAGGCCGACCACGCTCAGAAATTTGTCCTCGGAGATCGTATCTGCCGGAGGAAGCCAATTCTTAGGGAACCAATCTTTCCCCACTTTGTAGGCCTCGAAGTAGGCCACAGCATCCGACTCCTCCTTGGTCAGCGGAACATCTTTCCAGGGAAGGGTGCTCCCCGGAACCCATTCATCCCGGGTCTCAAGACGGTTTCTCACGTCATTATGAAAGCAGCGAGGGTGGTCGAAAGGAACGGGGGACTTGAGGAAGAACCACCTCTCATTCCACCCTTTCATCGAATCGTTGGCCGGAAAGTGGGTCAGGTAGCCCGACTCGGTGACTAACGACCACCACCCCTTCGTTGACTTGTTGGTACATGGCCGGAAGTGATGGAGACGGCGGAAGAGATTTATCGTGAGAGGAAAGCCCAGATACAAACACGTCCAAGCAAAAGCAACTATGATCCTCATGCCAAACGGCGTCATCTGACATATGGCTATGTTCGCCCGTTCAAGCACTTTGGCGATAAAGGGGTGGAGAGGAAAGCGAAGCCCGTGCTCCAGATTTTTTATGTACACAGCCGTGTGAAGGTCCGGAGGTTGGACAACGTGTTGGTGCCTTCCCGGCACGACAAATTCCCATTTCTCAGGCAAATTGTAATGTTCAGCCGCCAGTTCAGAACAATTACGCTCGTTCAGGAAATCTCTATAACCTACGTTAATCCTAGTGTCCATTGGAATCTGGAACACCGCAGGCTCCAAAATCCGTACATACGCCGGGCCGGCTGAAGAAGCGGCGGCCTGAAGGCCGACCTCGGAAGGTCCCAGCCTGGGCCTCCATATCAGTCTCTCCCTCCCGGCCAAGGGTCAAATCCTCGATCTCAGGCCCTACTTCTGAGTCCGTAACCACATTATAGTCTGAGGCAGTTCTAGAAGACGAATCGGCGGAAGCGCTCATTGTTCTCTACTAACGAATCAAACTTATAAAATCTAAAGCCATGTATGAAAATTACCTCTTGAGAGAATGTAATCAAAGATGGAGTTGAAGACGAGATGGAGCAAGAGAAGAACGCAAGTGGAGTCTGAGGAAATCGGACAAATTTTTATGAAGAGTTGGAGTGTTTAAGGGGTGAGTAAAGAGGGAAATGAAACGAAGTTAGGGGGTATTTATAGAGGAAGGCGTGAGCAGTACACTCTCCACCCGTTGTACGACACGTGTCAGGCCAAAGGAGGTGAAACGTCGCCTGCCTTGGAGTTTGAAATTCAAAAGTTGCGCCAAAACGAAAGAGTACATAGCACACCACCTCTAAGCAGGACGGGAAAGACACAAGGCCGAGAAACAGGGACGAGAGCAGAGCTTAATTTATCCGGGCTGGAGAGAAGCAACCCGCCTGAAAAGTCAGGTCATACAGAGCAAGCCAATGACTTCCCCTGTATGGGGCGATTGTTGGGGGTAACTTCTTAGGGACCGACACCACAGGACCCGATGGGACCATGGACCGGAAGATGCCCATACACCTGTTGAGTTACCTATTTCTCCCGGGTCTGGCAGCACATGTCCGGGAAGCTTATGGACCGGGGCATTTCATGTACCAAGGGATCTAGTGGTCCACCCGGGTCGGGGGCAGGCATGGCCCACCCGGGACCGTACAGTACGGAGCAGAGGCGCAAGAAGACAAATCAGTGGCAAGTATAAAAGGTAACCTAAAACCCAAAAAATCACACACACATATAACACAAAAAACAATATACAAAAGGTTTTTCTCTCTCTTTTCTCTCTCTAGATTTATTTGTCTTTGTAGCTGACTTGAGCGTCGGAGGGCCATCACCCGGAAGGCCCCGGGGCTAGGTTTGTTACGTGATTTCAGGAAGAGAGGAAGGAAGGGAAGAACCGGGAGCTGAGGACCGTTCAGGACTTAGTTTATTTAGTTTGTAATCAATATCCAACTTGTAATCACTTGTATTTAGTTTTGGTATTTAGCTCCTAACTTTATACCCAAAACAACAATAATAACAATGATATTTATAGTAATGATGATGATGATTACAATAATTAAAATCTTTTAATTTATTCAAAATGATTAATTTTACTAATAATAAACAATAGTGTTCAAAATCGATTTTGCGGTCTAGTATAGTTAAATATCTCAATATATAGTTGATTATAAATAAGTTGGCTCGGTTAAATATTTTAATATACTATATTTATTTTCTCGAGAATTTTAGTATTGCATTTTGTAGAAATGTTTTATAGGTGTCAATTTAAAGATAACTCAAAACGAGTCGGGAAAAAGGGTAAAAAAAGAGATTCGAGATGAAAGAAAAATAAAATGAGTAAACCAAAATAACCTACAAAAAATTATACTCTATATTAGTATTATTATTATTATTATGCAATAATAATAGTTATATAAAAATAAAACATAATAGAATTTATAGGAGCTGAACTTATAAGAGCTGAACTTATAGGAGCTGAGCTGAACTTATAGGAGCTGAGCTGAACTTATAGAACTTATAGGAGCTGAGCTGAACTTATAAGAGCTGAGCTGAACTTATAGGAGCTGAGCTGAGCTGAACTTATAGGAGCTGAGCTGAACTTATAAGAGCTGAAATTAAGCTGAAAAGAACAGGGCCTTATAAGTTCAGCTCCTATAAATTCTATTATGTTTTATTTTTTATATAACTATTATTATTGCATAATAATAATAATAATAATAATAATAATAATAATAATAATAATAATAATAATAATAATAATAATAATAATAATAATAATTGATGGGGCATGGCAAGCCGGCAGTTGGTAAGGCGTGGCAAGCCGGCCGACATACCCTCGTCCAGACTTTGGACCATCATGAAAGATGAAAATGCCACGGCTATGCATCATCGGCCATACATTATCGGCCGGCCAAGCAAGTACGACCAAGGGGCTGAGGGGACATGTAACACCCCGTGTTAATTTAATTCATTAATTAGCCATCAATTTCTAATTTCAAAGCCTAAATTAAAACCTAAGCCTTTTAGCCTTCAAAATCACAATTTTTGCTAAACTTTTGTTTTGTAAAATTTATCGACTTCTTTAACACTTTTCAAAATTTTTGAATAATGAAATAAATAATTTAGTCTTAGAATTCAAAAGTAGAAATATTTCGAAAAATCGTCAAACGCGCACACTTTAACTTTTATCGCTTTTGACGCCCGACTTTTAAAAACTGACCAATTTCGTGAAAAACATTTTTAAACACAAAATAAACATTTTCTTACTCAAATAGTGCATTTGCATACTAGTATGCAAATAGTAATTTTTGTTCCCTAATATTCATTTAATTAAAACATTATTTTCTAATTAAAACAAAACTTATCTAACACATTTCTTTTAACCTAATTTCATAACATCCTTTTCATTATTTCTAAGTGTAAAACTCTCATCACTTCCTCCCCATTTTGTCGAGCCATACTACTCTCTTTTCCCTTTTATTTTTCTTTCATTATTTTCCTAAAACCTCCTAAATTAAAACCTTAATATTATTCTAATAATCTCTAGTATTATTTAGCTAATTAGTGGGTATTTGGAGCTTAATAATTACGGGTTTTATTTGAAGGTGAAGACGGGTTTGAGGGTGAAGCTTTGGATCTTGATAATATTCTTGACCCCGATAATCAATAACTTACCAAATAAGGTGACTAACTATGTCTTATATTATTCTCTTAGTAAATTAATTTGTTTTGTTATTATAATTTTATGAGTATGAAAATTATGTTAAATATGTTAAACATCATTTATGTGTGCTTGTATGTTTAAGTGAAGTATAATAAAATGATAATAAATAAGTTATATTGATAATAGATTAGTTGTAGTAAAGTGATACTATGTGTAGTTAATTTGTTTTTGGAGCATTTTTAATTTATGTTCATATGATTTTATTGTTTAGTTATGTTTTAATTGAGTAGTAGTTATATATAAAAATTATGTGAAATATTAAAAATGAGTTTAAAGTGATTAAAATCGAAAATAGAAATATATATATACATATACATCCACACGGTTTTCCCCATTTTTTTTAATATATTTTCACTTTTAATTTTTGTAAATTATATGTAGTATTAAGTTTGTATAAAATGGATGTTCCTATGAAAAAAAAACTAAATTAGGAAAACGAATTATAAATTATTAAAATCGAAATAAGTGTTCTTGAGTTGTTCTTGAGTTCTTCATGTGTGTTCTTGAGTTATTCATGTTGATGTTCATACTTGTTACTCATTTTGATTTTATTTTAATTTATGTTTGTTAATGATTTGTGTTTATGATTAGTTATTGTTTTACATATTACTTAGTATTATACTATAAACCAACTAGAACATTATAAATCATTTAGATTAAAAAGTTAGAAATTTAAAGTGTTGAAAAACACTATTCATAATTATAAATAAAAGTTTAGTAAATTTCATTTTAGTTTAAACTGCTTTAGTATAATTAGAATAATTAAAATATAAAGACTTTAAACTAAAAACCGTTAAAATCAAAAAATGAAAATTTGGACACCACCCTAGCTTAGCCACGGCATTTGCATCACTTATGGGTCAAATTTGTATTTTATCACTTTTTAGTTTAATTGTTAAAATAATTTAATTAGTAGTTAATAAATGAAATTAAGGAATTAAAAGAAATAAACCAATTTGTAACATATAAATATACCACACACGACTTTTCTATTTTAATTTGACTAAATTTGACTAAAATGAAATTATCACTAAGTCACTAAAGTTAAATAGTAATTAGAATTGAATTTTAGTATAAACCGATTTAGTTATAAATGAAATATTGTAAACCGATAAAAATATGTAACCGTTATAAAAATGAATTAAATCGTGTGTTACTACCTTTGCTATTGGATTATTGAGCTTGGACATACGGACTATAAATGAATCATCCACGATACTATCACTAACTTAAATAGATAGACGACTAAATTTAACTGAGTCTCGTTTTAAAATAAATATCATTGATCACCTTTTATAAACCGAACTTAACGTTTTTAAAACTAGAATTTTAGAATATTTTCATAAATGACTAAATACAAAATGAACTTAACATTTTTAAAACTATGATTTTCGAATATTTTCATAAACGACTAAATACAAACCGAACTTAACATTTTTAAAGCTAGACTTTAAAATCTTTTCAAAAATCGCCTAAGTACAAAACGAACCTAACGACTTTGAAACTAAAATCTTGTACTTAGCAAATAAAATGAAATTTTAGTTTATACTTAGGAAATATATTAATATATGCGAATACGTATAAAAATACGTATAGAATACGAAGTATAAAAATACGAAATACGTATAAAGATACGTATAAAATACGGTGAATAGTGAATAGTGAATAGTGAATAATGAATAGTGAAAAGTGAATAGTGAAATACCGAAAATAATTGAAAATTTTACTAAGTATAGAAAATTTAAGATGAAGAAGTAAATGACCTAAAGTGTTTGAAAAACACATAAATAAAATTGGACATACTAATAAACGTTTCAATTTAGAAACCTGAAAACGTTAATAATTAACAACACTTCAAATAATAAACGAACGTGTTATGTGATCATATGAAACCTACAAATACTTAAACGTTTGACGCTGAGACTAGGAGAGTCTAGTAACATGGATTTGTAATATCAAATAAATATGAATATTGAGTAAGTTAAATAAAAGGTCAAGCTTGGGCCTCAGATAAGGGAACGTCAATCGTAAGTGAAGTGGGGTTAAGATAGTCTTGTGAGGATACCACTATCTCGGTCTCTGGCTTGGGTCATATCGAATAGTGTGGTTTAAGCCGGCAGCCTTATTGCTTAGTGCATCCTGCCCATGCCGTTACGCCTTAAGTCGTATAGCCAATGCCGTACAAGATAATGAAAAATTCAACTCTTAGTGGGTCAGGCTTTAGGAAATAGTCGTTTTATCCTGAGTTAAAGTGCTCTATGAATAGCATAGCCTACTCTTAAATTGGATATTAGTGTATGCATACTAGACTAGGGTTTTATTCCCCTATTTCGCTAAAGTTACCAGGGCCACCGTGACATTATGTGCTTATGCGCTTTGCGGTTCTGTCTCCTTGCCGTGTTTCGTTCTTAGTGGGCGCGACACTTGCATTCGCTCTTACCCTGCGTAAAGATTACTTGACGAGATTGTATCTGAAGTTCGAATCATTTCGAACACTAGAGGATGAGATGCAAGTATTATAGTATTCGGCGTGGTTTTAGTCGAGTAAGCCTCTGCACTATGGAAGTGAGATGCAATCGATCAGTACAAAGGCCTACTCGATTGGTCAGGCTCGTAGCGGTATGTGTTGTTTGTTGAATTATTAATTGAGACCGAGTGTGTACCATCTTCGAAAATTAAAGACCACAACTTTCTGAATTGAATCGAGTCTGCATGAGAAGAATGATAAGATACGTATGTTTGATTGCGATCCGATATCGCCTTGTAATGCTATTGAATTATTGTGATACTATTGATATGCTATTATATGCTATTTGCCTTCATATTTGAATATCATGCTTATATGATTTATCGCTTTAAACCGCATGCTTATTATGACTTATATGTCTTTATATGCTATATGTATTAAGCATGTTTATGTTTTTATCATAATGTTATGTTTATAAAGTGATAATATTAAACCAAAGTAATTGAAACCGAGGGTAAGTATGAGCATAGCTAGTCACTTTGTCATCGCTCAATGAGCATCCCCATAGTTTATTGTGCAGGACGATCGTGGACCAGGAGCTGGATTTTGGATGGGGCCACGAGACGTTTTTACGCTTTACTTTTGTTACTTTTGAGAGATATGTAATATATATAACGCTACTCCTTTTAATTTCCGTACTTAGAGTTGTTTTTAATCAACTCTTGCACGATGTTTGTAACATTTGGGCTTTTATGTATAGTTAATGACGCTGGTTTAAGACTTAATTAATTTCCGCCTTAGTAATTAAAGTCGACTAAAAACCGGGTTGTTACAGTTGGTATCAGAGCTGACTCGTGACCGTAACATAAATGGCCTAATGCGATTTATGCTTACCTAACGAGAGACACCTGGGCCAGACATTCATATTGTATGTCAGGCATAGACTAATAGGACCAAATAATAAATTAGATTTTTCTTTTATTAGATCACTTAAATAATAAACTTCAAATCGCTTTAAAGTGTGAGGATGGGTAGAAACCTTAAGGACCGACCATAGGCTTAGTGCTTTTAAATATCAAATTACTTCCCTCAAAATAAAATACACTAACTATCGTATGCTTGCTACTTGCTGAAGTGACTGACAAAAACTAACAACTATCCTCGGATATAAAATCTAAATAATAATTCAACTTCCGAGGATTGAAGCATCGAAGAAGTACCAGACGGCACGGAGTGAGGACATCTGTTAAATTCGTAATCAATTACACAAAAATTACTTTCTCCCTCTCTCCTACCTACTATATCCTTCCTAAGAAAATGTACTTGATACATTTTGAAATCCTAAAACCGATGTAACCAACAATTACATCTCAATGGAATAAATACCTAACTTCTGTGCTTACTTGCATTACTGCTGTTATCACTTTCATTTCAAATAAATTCTATCAATGTCAAGCATGCTATCTAACCTTTTTCAATGCTAATAATCTTCTTCGCTTCCTAATCCTTTCAGAATGGCTGCACCTCCAATGACTAACGAAGAACGAACAATTCTAGCTGAGGAATCTTTGATCCGTATAGCAGAAATAGCCACGGACAACGCGAACCGCCAACATCATCCAAGCGCGTTCGACCGCATTTCCCGTCATCGTCCTCCAACATACTCGGGTTCTAATGACCCTGTCGACCTCACAAATTGGTTGGAGGAAATGAAGAAACTCATGGATCTGGCTAGAACGCCTCCAGAGGATAGAGTCAACATTGCCGCCTTTTACCTAAAGGAAGAGGCAAATGACTGGTGGAACGTGGTCAGGACCAATGAGCCTGACGCCACGTTCACATGGTACGAGTTCACAGCAAAAATCAAGGAGAAGTACTTTGGGTATGAGCTCAGGTGTCAGAAAGAGGAGGAATTCATAGCTCTTAAGATGGGAGACATGACACTCCAAGAATACACCGCAAAATTTCAACAGCTGGCCAAATTTGGGGCTGCGATCGCTCCCAACGAAAGGGCCATGACCCAGAGGTATCTGCGCAATATGTCCAACACTATGCGTACCCACATGAGTACTAACGCCTACAATACCGCTGTCTTTGCAGGCGTATGAGTGCGCATGTAGCCTATGGGCTTCTCTGGAGTTAGAAAAGGCTGAAAAGAAGAAGAAGGTGGTTGTGCCTTCCGTGTCACAGTCGAGCTTCATTCGGAGCCAGAACTACCAACGCCTCGATTCAAATAGAGAGGCCAAATTTTGAGGCCTGCGTTCCAAAACAGGTTCCCTTTGGGAACAACGAGAGAGCCATGGTTGCAGAAAGGGCTCCTCAACCTAGAGCCTTACCGGGAAATTGTCGTATGTGTCACAAGGCACTACATGAGGGTAGGCAGTGCAACGGTCAGCCGATTACCTGCTACAAATGCAAGAAGGTTGGGCACAAGGCAAACGTATGCCCTAATAATCTGAACACGGCGCCGATTGCGGGTGTACCACAATCTGTTGTGGTACAAGGTCGAGTTTATGTCCTCACAGAAGCTGAGGCAGAGGAATCACTTGAGGCCGACGTCATTACTGGTATATTTCTTGTAAACTCTGTGAACGCTATGGTTTTGTTTGACACTGGGGCATCATTGTCCTTTATATCTTCTAAATTTGTCTCTAAAGCTAATCTCATAAATTCCGAACCAATCCACGCAAATATTTCCTTACCAAACGGAAAAATTTTCAAATGCTCAAAAATTTTCAAAGGAACTCCAATCACAATTCATAAAACAATCTTTCTATCTGACCTGATTCTTTTCGACATGCCGGAGTTCGACGTCATACTGGGTATCGATTGGTTGACTAAATACCATGCAATATTCGAGTGCCGGGACCGAAAGATTAGCTTGAAACATCCTACTGGGAATAGAGTCACGTATCAGAAGACATCGCCAATTAAGGGGGCGAAAATCATATCTGTGCTACAACTTCAACGGTTAGAAAGGAAGGGACATCAAGTGTACCTATGCAGTGTCAACGAAGTAAAGGAAAGCGTGAAAATTGAAGATATTCACGTAGTACGGGAATTCCCTGATGTCTTTCCAGACGATTTACCAGGCTTGCCACCTGCACGTGATGTCGAGTTCTCTATCGACCTTGCACCAGGCACGGCCCCAATCTCAAAGGCACCTTATAGGATGGCACCGGTAGAACTACAGGAGTTGAAGAAACAACTTGAGGAGATGATTGAGAAGGGTTTCATAAGACCGAGTGTCTCACCTTGGGGAGCACCGGTTCTCTTTGTGAAGAAGAAAGATGGCAGTATGAGACTCTGCATCGACTACAGGGAATTAAACAAGGTGACCATTAAGAACCGCTACCCTTTACCCAGAATCGACGATCTCTTTGATCAATTGAAGGGCGCGGGAGTGTTTTCTAAGATCGATCTAAGGTCAGGTTACCATCAGATTGCGGTAAGAGAACAGGACATCCAGAAGACTGCTTTCAGAAGCAGATATGGTCACTACGAGTTTAAGGTCATGCCGTTCGGTTTAACAAACGCACCAGCAGTGTTCATGGATCAAATGAACAGAACCTTCCACGAGTACCTAGACATATGCGTGGTGGTTTTCATTGACGATATCCTGATTTATTCCAAGACTGGGGCAGAACACGAGGAACATCTTCGTATCATCTTGGGGATACTAAGGGAATATAAGTGGTATGCTAAATTTTCCAAGTGCGAATTTTGGCTCGAGAAGGTAGCATTCCTGGGTCACGTCATCTCAAAGGACGGAGTGATGGTAGATCCTGCAAAGATCGGCGCAGTGAAAGAATGGAAGGCTCCCACAAATATAACTGAAATACGCAGCTTCCTAGGTTTGGCAGGATACTACAGAAGATTCGTCCCAGACTTCTCTAAGGTAGCACGACCGATGACCAAGTTACTACAGAAGGAGTCCAAGTTCATTTGGGGCGACGAGTGCGAGAATGCATTCCAAGAACTCAAGACAAGGCTTACCACAGCACCAGTCTTAGCTCTCCCCACTGATGGAGACGAGTATGAAGTCTACAGTGACGCCTCACTGAATGGCCTGGGTTGCGTACTGATGCAACAAGGGAAAGTCATTGCTTACGCATCAAGGCAGTTAAAGGTTCATGAGCGAAACTACCCAACTCATGACCTGGAATTAGCAGCTGTGGTGTTTGCTTTGAAAATCTGGCGTCATTATCTCTACGGAGTAAGTATCAAGTTCTACACAGACCACAAGAGCCTGAAATATATCTTCACACATAAGGAGCTCAACATGAGGCAACGCCGGTGGTTAGAACTGATCAAGGACTACAAGATTGAACTATTATATCATGAGGGTAAGGCGAACGTCGTTGCTGACGCTCTGAGTAGAAAGACTACGCATACCCTTGGCAACATTTGGGAAATTCCGGCTGGTATTGTCAGAGACTTCAAGAGAATGAACTTAGAGTTGGTTCGATCGGCGATGCCGATTTGAGCATAATGGTCGCAGAGCCGGAGTTATATCACGAGATTAGAGCTCTACAATGGGAGGATGAAGAACTCGTAAAAATCAGAAGGGAAATTCCTTCAGGAAACCGAGTAGGGTTTGAGATTAAACCTGACGGGAGTTTGAGATTCAAAGAAAGGTGGTGTGTGCCCGATGTACCAGTTTTAAAGAGAAGGATCCTCGACGAGGCACATAGTACACGATACTCCATACATCCAGGTTCTGATAAGATGTACCAAGATTTAAAGCTGAGGTTCTGGTGGGTAGGCATGAAAGCAGAGATTGCCGAGTACGTTTCAAAGTGCCTAATCTGCCAGAAGGTGAAATTCGAGCATCAACGTCCTGGGGGACTACTACAACCCTTGGACATCCCATTGGGAAAGTGGGACTCCATTTCCATGGATTTCATAACGGGTTTACCCAGGACTCATAAGGGGAATAATGCAATATGGGTGATAGTGGACCGTTTAACAAAATCGGCCCATTTCCTACCAATCAAAGATACTTGGAGCCTTGAAGAGTTAGCCAAGGCCTATGAGAAAGAGGTGATCCGACTACACGGGGTACCACTAGACATTATCTCGGACAGAGATCCGAGATTCACCTCTCATTTTTGGGACAAGCTCCAAGCAGCATTGGGAAGCCAACTGAAAATGAGCACCGCTTTCCACCCTGCGACCGATGGTCAAACTGAGCGAACTATCCAAACGGTCGAAGACATGCTCAGGGCATGTGCCCTAGAATTTAACGAGAACTGGGAGAAAAGTCTGCCCTTGATTGAATTCTCCTACAACAATAGCTTTCATGCTAGTCTGGGTTGTGCTCCTTTTGAAGCCCTCTACGGGAGGAAGTGTCGTAGCCGATGCATTGGGGACGATGCTAGTGACAACGTGGGAACTGGACCACAAGTTATCCAAGATCAGATCGAGCACATCAAAATCATTCGTGAACGGCTACAAGCGGCCCAAGACCGTCAGAAGATGTATGCCAACAAGCATCGCCGACCTATTGAATTCGAAGTCGGCGATCATGTGTTCTTGAAAGTATCACCCATGAAGGGGGTCCGACGTTTCGGTTTGAAAGGAAAATTGAGTCCTAAATATGTGGGACCATATGAGATAACCGACAGAATTGGTGAGGTAGCCTATCGCCTAGCATTACCACCCAATTTGTCGAAGGTTCACAACGTATTTCACGTTTCCCAACTGAGGCGATACAGGAGTGACCCAAGTCATATCATCACTCCTGACGTGATCGCAGTCGAGCCTAATTTACTCTACTCTGAGAGGCCTGTCAAGATTCTAGCACGAGAAACCAAAGTGTTGAGGCGGAAGATGGTTCCCTTAGTGAAAGTGCTATGGAAGGGTCAATTGACTGAACAAGCAACTTGGGAGACCGAAGCCTCCATGAAGGAGAAATATCCCGAGCTGTTTACCTCAGGTGAAAATCCTATTCTTCATTCAAGTTTCGGGACGAAACTTTTCTAAGGGGGGAGGTTTGTAACACCCCGTGTTAATTTAATTCATTAATTAGCCATCAATTTCTAATTTCAAAGCCTAAATCAAAACCTAAGCCTTTTAGCCTTCAAAATCACAATTTTTACTAAACTTTTGTTTTGTAAAATTTATCGACTTCTTTAACACTTTTCAAAATTTTTGAATAATGAAATAAATAATTTAGTCTTAGAATTTAAAAGTAGAAATATTTCGAAAAATCGTCAAACGCGCACACTTTAACTTTTATCGCTTTTGACGCCCGACTTTTAAAAACTGACCAATTTCGTGAAAAACATTTTTAAACACAAAATAAACATTTTCTTACTCAAATAGTGCATTTGCATACTAGTATGCAAATAGTAATTTTTGTTCCCTAATATTCATTTAATTAAAACATTATTTTCTAATTAAAACAAACCTTATCTAACACATTTCTTTTAACCTAATTTCATAACATCCTTTTCATTATTTCTAAGTGTAAAACTCTCATCACTTCCTCCCCATTTTGTCGAGCCATACTACTCTCTTTTCCCTTTTATTTTTCTTTCATTATTTTCCTAAAACCTCCTAAATTAAAACCTTAATATTATTCTAATAATCTCTAGTATTATTTAGCTAATTAGTGGGTATTTGGAGCTTAATAATTACGGGTTTTATTTGAAGGTGAAGACGGGTTTGAGGGTGAAGCTTTGGATCTTGATAATATTCTTGACCCCGATAATCAATAACTTACCAAATAAGGTGACTAACTATGTCTTATATTATTCTCTTAGTAAATTAATTTGTTTTGTTATTATAATTTTATGAGTATGAAAATTATGTTAAATATGTTAAACATCATTTATGTGTGCTTGTATGTTTAAGTGAAGTATAATAAAATGATAATAAATAAGTTATATTGATAATAGATTAGTTGTAGTAAAGTGATACTATGTGTAGATAATTTAATTTTGAGCATTTTTAATTTATGTTCATATGATTTTATTGTTTAGTTATGTTTTAATTGAGTAGTAGTTATATATAAAAATTATGTGAAATATTAAAAATGAGTTTAAAGTGATTAAAATCGAAAATAGAAATATATATATACATATACATCCACACGGTTTTCCCCATTTTTTTTAATATATTTTCACTTTTAATTTTTGTAAATTATATGTAGTATTAAGTTTGTATAAAATGGATGTTCCTATGAAAAAAAAACTAAATTAGGAAAACGAATTATAAATTATTAAAATCGAAATAAGTGTTCTTGAGTTGTTCTTGAGTTCTTCATGTGTGTTCTTGAGTTATTCATGTTGATGTTCATACTTGTTACTCATTTTGATTTTATTTTAATTTATGTTTGTTAATGATTTGTGTTTATGATTAGTTATTGTTTTACATATTACTTAGTATTATACTATAAACCAACTAGAACATTATAAATCATTTAGATTAAAAAGTTAGAAATTTAAAGTGTTGAAAAACACTATTCATAATTATAAATAAAAGTTTAGTAAATTTCATTTTAGTTTAAACCGTTTTAGTATAATTAGAATAATTAAAATATAAAGACTTTAAACTAAAAACCGTTAAAATCAAAAAAATGAAAATTTGGACACCACCCTAGCTTAGCCACGGCATTTGCATCACTTATGGGTCAAATTTGTATTTTATCACTTTTTAGTTTAATTGTTAAAATAATTTAATTAGTAGTTAATAAATGAAATTAAGAAATTAAAAGAAATAAACCAATTTGTAACATATAAATATACCACACGACTTTTCTATTTTAATTTGACTAAATTTGACTAAAATGAAATTATCACTAAGTCACTAAAGTTAAATAGTAATTAGAATTGAATTTTAGTATAAACCGATTTAGTTATAAATGAAATATTGTAAACCGATAAAAATATGTAACCGTTATAAAAATGAATTAAATCGTGTGTTACTACCTTTGCTATTGGATTATTGAGCTTGGACATACGGACTATAAATGAATCATCCACGATACTATCACTAACTTAAATAGATAGACGACTAAATTTAACTGAGTCTCGTTTTAAAATAAATATCATTGATCACCTTTTATAAACCGAACTTAACGTTTTTAAAACTAGAATTTTAGAATATTTTCATAAATGACTAAATACAAAATGAACTTAACATTTTTAAAACTATGATTTTCGAATATTTTCATAAACGACTAAATACAAACCGAACTTAACATTTTTAAAGCTAGACTTTAAAATATTTTCAAAAATCGCCTAAGTACAAAACGAACCTAACGACTTTGAAACTAAAATCTTGTACTTAGCAAATAAAATGAAATTTTAGTTTATACTTAGGAAATATATTAATATATGCGAATACGTATAAAAATACGTATAGAATACGAAGTATAAAAATACGAAATACGTATAAAGATACGTATAAAATACGGTGAATAGTGAATAGTGAATAGTGAATAATGAATAGTGAAAAGTGAATAGTGAAATACCGAAAATAATTGAAAATTTTACTAAGTATAGAAAATTTAAGATGAAGAAGTAAATGACCTAAAGTGTTTGAAAAACACATAAATAAAATTGGACATACTAATAAACGTTTCAATTTAGAAACCTGAAAACGTTAATAATTAACAACACTTCAAATAATAAACGAACGTGTTATGTGATCATATGAAACCTACAAATACTTAAACGTTTGACGCTGAGACTAGGAGAGTCTAGTAACATGGATTTGTAATATCAAATAAATATGAATATTGAGTAAGTTAAATAAAAGGTCAAGCTTGGGCCTCAGATAAGGGAACGTCAATCGTAAGTGAAGTGGGGTTAAGATAGTCTTGTGCGGATACCACTATCTCGGTCTCTGGCTTGGGTCATATCGAATAGTGTGGTTTAAGCCGGCTGACCTTATTGCTTAGTGCATCCTTGCCCATGCCGTTACGCCTTAAGTCGTATAGCCAATGCATACAAGATAATGAAAAATTCAACTCTTAGTGGGTCAGCTTTAGGAAATAGTCGTTTTATCCTGAGTTAAGGTGCTCTATGAATAGCATAGCCTACTCTTAAATTGGATATTAGTGTATGCATACTAGACTAGGGTTTTATTCCCCTATTTCGCTAAAGTTACCAGGGCCACCGTAACATTATGTGCTTATGCGCTTTGCGGTTCTGTCTCCTTGCCGTGTTTCGTTCTTAGTGGGCGCGACACTTGCATTCGCTCTTACCCTGCGTAAAGATTACTTGACGAGATTGTATCTGAAGTTCGAATCATTTCGAACACTAGAGGATGAGATGCAAGTATTATAGTATTCGGCGTGGTTTACGAGTCGAGTAAGCCTCTGCACTATGGAAGTGAGATGCAATCGATCAGAGTACAAAGGCCTACTCAGTGGTCAGGCTCGTAAGCAGTATGTGTTGTTTGTTGTATGATTAATTGAGAACGAGTGTGTACCATCTTCGAAAATTAAAGACCACAACTTTCTGAATTGAATCGAGTCTGCATGAGAAGAATGATAAGATACGTATGTTTGATTGCGATCCGATATCGCCTTATAATGCTATTGAATTATTGTGATACTATTGATATGCTATTATTTGCTATTTGCCTTCATATTTGAATATCATGCTTATATGATTTATCGCTTTAAACCGCATGCTTATTATGACTTATATGTCTTTATATGCTATATGTATTAAGCATGTTTATGTTTTTATCATAATGTTATGTTTATAAAGTGATAATATTAAACCAAAGTAATTGAAACCGAGGGTAAGTATGAGCATAGCTAGTCACTGTCCGCTCAGCGGGCATCCCCCCATAGTTTATTGTGCAGGACGATCGTGGACCAGGAGCTGGATTTTGGATGGGGCCACGAGACGTTTTTACGCTTTGCTTTTGTTACTTTTGAGAGATATGTAATATATATAACGCTACTCCTTTTAATTTCCGTACTTAGAGTTGTTTTTAATCAACTCTTGCACGATGTTTGTAACATTTGGGCTTTTATGTATAGTTAATGACGCTGGTTTAAGACTTAATTAATTTCCGCCTTAGTAATTAAAGTCGACTAAAAACCGGGTTGTTACAGGACAGGTGTGTCAGAGCTTGTCCCCCACTTAGCAATCAAATCCCCTATAAAAGGGGGAGCACTTGCAAGGTTAATTGATTATTGAAAAAAGACATAAAAAAGGTATAATACGAATTCTCTCTAGATAATAAACATAAACACTTCATATCAACTGACTTAAGCATCGGAGGAGTTATCCTCGGAAGCTCCCGAGGCTAGGTTTGATTTCTATACAGGTCAGCTAAGGAAGAGACATCAAGTCAAGACATTCCTCACGAAATTCAATCACAGACCTCTAGTCTCAAGTTGTTATCAACTAAATAGTTTCTAACACCCGAAACAATTGGCGCCGTCTGTGGGGAACTTAGTTCAAAATTGAAACACGTCATGGTGGAAGGAAACCCAGAAAAACAACCTGAAGTCACCGAACCTAGGCAGACCGTTGAGCGTGATCTGGTCAACGATGAAGATGCCACACCTCTTACACCAGAAGAGAAGAGGATGATGGATGCGTTCCTTCAGCAGATAAGAAAAACCCCAAGGGTGTCCGAGCCGACTTCCTCAAGAAGGGTTACCCCCAAGAGGTTGTTTGAAGGTATGCACACTCCCCAAATGGTAGAGAGCGAGACAATGCGCATTTTGACAGAGGAAGCCGAGTCAAACTACGACTCGGAGCCGTCCGTGCAAGGGGTCCCAAGGGAGGCAAAGCAGAGGCACAACGCAAAAGGAGGGCAGGTGACAATAAAATCTCCGCTGGCACCTCCCGTGCTAAGATATCCTTTGCCCAAGATGAAGGTGCCATCTTTGAGGTACGACGGAAAGACCGACCCCGACGAGCATTTGGCTGCCTATGAGGGCCACATGATGATGTACGATACTTCCAACTTTGTATGGTGCAAGGTGTTCCCGACCACTCTAGCCGGCCTCGCCCAAACATGGTATAGAAACCTCCCCACGGGGTCGATAGATGGGTATGATGAGATGACGAAATTTGTTTAAACAACAATATCTTTGAAACCGCGAAGAGAAAAGACGCCAGCGAGTCAAGTAAATATCGTGCAAGGGGAAAATGAAGGGCTAAAAGACTACATGGCTCGATTCGACCGCGAATCTCAACAGATACGCAGCCTTGACTCTAGAATTGGAGTCCATGCCTTGACTGTCGGCCTCCGAAAGGGAGAGTTGAGAAGCCTGATGATTAGGAACCCGCCCGCGGACTTGCTGAAAGCAAGGGGGATGGCCGACGGATTTGTTAGGGAGGAGCAGTTCAATCGTACATTTGGCAAGAAGGCAGAAAGGGTAGAAAAGAAACGAGACGAGAAAGGAAGCCGGGAAAAGTGGCAGCCGAGGCCACAAGCGAAACCAATGGCCGTTATCTTTGATAGGCCTGGACAAGATGGACTGGCTTACGGAAAATTCGTCACCTTAAACAAATCAAGGGCCGAAATCTTCGAGCTCGCAAAGGATGAAGCACCCTTCGCGAAACCCAAGCCTATGACTAACGGCGGACAGTTCAAAAATCGATATTGCAAGTACCATAGGGCCGAAGGGCACGACACGGATCAATGTTATACTCTCAAAAATGAGATAGAACGACTAATCCGCCAAGGACATCTAAAGCAATACACAACTGAGAAGAGGGATAAGGATGACAGGACAGGGGCGGATCAGCGTAGGGGAAAGCCGAGAGTCGGGGAAATACATATGATATCCGGGGCCGAAACGACCCCGACCTCAGGAAGGAAGCGCAAAGCCTGCCAACGTAGGGGCGACTACTAGGGGATCTACGCAGCCAGCCGTGTTGAGCCAAAGATGCCAACGCTCTCCGTCACCACCGAGGATTGTGAACGAGTCGCGTACCTACACAGCGATCCGCTGGTGGTAGCCGTAGACATCAATCATCACCTTGTTCACCGTTGCATGGTGGACACGGGAGCATGCACCAACTTGCTGTATAAGGAGGTCTTTGATAAATTAGGGTTGGAGAGGAAGAACCTGACAGCATACGTAGGGTCTTTGTATGGCTTTGCTGGAAATGGAATACAACCCATGGGAACGATCAGCCTGCCCATAACAGTAGGAGAAGGAGACATGGCAAGAAACCTAAATGCCAATTTTGTAGTTGTAGACGCTCCCTCAGCTTACAACGCTCTGATTGGACGGGTCACGTTAGATGAAATCTGCGCCGTCATCTCGGTACGTGCGTTAGTAATGGCTTATGTAACTGATGGTGGGAAGGCTGGCAAGCTGTTCGGCGATCAAACAGCCGGCCGATCATGCAACTCATTGTCAATAAGGAAAACGAAGGATGAAACAGTGGCCGACGTAAAGATAAGCGTCGACGTACGGCCGGATAAGGAGGGTTTGGACGTACAGCCCGGGCCAGGAAGTGACACAAGAGAAGTAGAGCTTTCCCCCGGCCGGGCAGTAGTCGTTAGGGCAGATTTGGACAACAGTTTCCAAGAACAACTTGTTCACATCCTCGAACAGAACAAGGACGTCTTCGCCTATACGGCCGCTGAGATGCCAGGAATCGACCCAAACGTCATAGTTCACCATCTGAACGTCAACCCAAATTTTAAAGCAATCAAACAGCGCCTGAGGCCGATGAGTGTGGAAAAAGATAAAGCCATCATGGAAGAAGTTGGTAAGTTGTTGGAAGCTAAATTCATAGAACGGTGTGACTACCCAGAGTGGGTTGCAAATGTGGTGATGGTGAAGAAGGCCTCGGGAGCATGGAGAATGTGTGTCGACTTCACTAACCTGAACAAAGCTTGTCCGAAGGATTGTTATCCTCTACCAAGAATAGACCAGCTGGTAGACTCCACGGCTGGGCACTCAACTTTAAGCCTGTTAGACGCATACTCAGGTTACCATCAGGTGCATATATGTGAGGAGGACTAACAGCGCTGCGCCTTCATCACCAGCCACGGGGTCTTTATGTACAGAATGATGCCTTTTGGGTTGAAAAACGCAGGGGCTACCTATCAGCGATTAGTAGATACGGTGTTCTCGGAGCAGAGAGGTCGAAATATAGAGGTGTACGTCGATGACGCCATCGTGAAAAGTAGGTCAGACGCGCAGCACTTAGACGACCTCAGAGAAACCTTTGAATCACTGAGGAAGTACAGGATGAAGCTTAATCCTAAGAAATGTGTTTTCGGCGTCCGGTCTGGGAAGTTCCTTGGCTTCCTGGTCAGCTCAAGAGGAATAGACGCTAACCCCGAAAAAATACAGGCCATACTAGACCTGCCTGCTCCAAGAAATATAAAGGACATCCAGACCTTAACAGGGAGAATGGCTGCTCTATCTAGGTTCATATCGAGGTCAGCCGACAAATCCACACCTTTCTTCCAAGTGTTGAAAGGAAACAAAAAATTCGAATGGGGGGCCGAGCAGGATGAGGCGTTCAGCCAGCTCAAAAAGCACTTGATTACCTTACCAACACTAGCACGGCCTACGACCGGCGAAACTCTGATTGTCTACATAGCCGTAACAACAAACACAGTATCGGCTGTCATCCTCAGAGAAGAAGAGAAACAGCAGCAGCCGATATACTTTGTGAGTCACGCACTGGGACAGTCAGAGAAGAATTATCCTCTGATTGAAAAAGCGGCATACGCCGTTGTCATCGCCGCGCGTAAACTAAGACCATACTTCGACGCTCACCCTATAGAAGTAAGGACGGATCAGCCGTTGGAAAAGGCTCTAGAAAGATTTGAAAAATCAGGGCGACTGCTCAAGTGGGCTATAGAGTTGTCTGGCTTTGGGATAAAATACTCCGGCCGTACGACAATAAAAGCCCAGGCGCTGGCCGACTTCTTAGCAGAATGCACACACCCGCTCGAAGTTCAAGAATCGGACGGCCACAAACCGAGACAGAAAATGAGGAAACAATTCCCTCGTCTTCTGACACGGTTATAATCCCTAAGAGGTCAGGAAGAATTAGTCACCAACCTGACCGCTACCTCGGTAACATCGAGGAGGAGGGTGATTTGTTGTTATTCGAAAGCAACGAACCCTCAACCTACAAGGCGGCTATTAGTAGCCCCAACTCCGACCAATGGCTAGAGGCCATGAAATCCGAAATGGATTCTATGTACGAGAACCAAGTTTGGGACTTGGTAGATTTACCTGAAGGAGTGAGACCCCTTCAGTGTAAATGGATATTCAAAATCAAACTCGGCATAGATAAACATATAGATGCTTACAAAGCTAGATTGATGGCAAAGGGCTTTTCACACGTCCAAGGTATTCATTATGATGAAACCTTTGCACCGGTTGCTATGCTTCGATCCATAAGGATAATCTTAGCGGTTGCCGCATTTCATGACTATGAGATATGACAAATGGATGTAAAAACCGCCTTCTTGAATGGGATTCTAGAAGAGGAAGTGTATATAACACAACCTGAAGGTTTTATAGATACATCCAACCCTAAGAAAGTATGCAAGCTTAAGAGATCCATTTATGGTCTTAAGCAAGCATCATGGAGTTGGAATCATAGATTCGATCATGTTATCAAACAAAAGGGATTCACTCGTAGTACCGAGGAACCTTGTTTATACATGAAGTTTAGTGGGAGCAAGGTAACCTTCCTTGTTTTGTATGTGGATGACATACTACTGATTGGAAATGATGTTCCAAGTCTGAATTCGGTAAAGGTGGAATTGGGAAACCATTTCCAAATGAAGGACTTGGGAGAGGCACAACGCATCTTGGGTATCCGGATCTATAGAGATAGATCTAAAAGGATACTAGCATTGAGTCAAGAAACTTATATTGATAAGATTCTTGACATGTTCAATATGAAAGACTCCAAGAGAGGCTTTCTTTCGATGAGTGTAGGAATAACATTGAAGAAATCTCAATGTCCTACGACTCCTGCGGAAATTGAACGCATGAAATTGATCCCTTATCCTTCCGCTGTAAGATCAATCATGTATGCTATGATGTGCACTCGTCCCGATGTCGCTTTCGCCTTGAGCATGACGAGCCGGTATCAAGCTAATCCCGGTGAGAGTCACTGGATAGCTGTAAAGAACATCCTTAAGTACTTGAGAAGAACTAAGGATTCGTTTCTAGTGTTTGGAGGAGAACTTGAGCTACGTGTAAAGGGTTACACGGATGCAAGTTTCCAAACCAATGGGGATGATCTGAAATCCCAATCCGGCTATGTCTTTATGTTGAATGGAGGAGCTATTTGCTGAAAAAAGTTTCAAGCAAAGTGTCACTGCGGATTCTACAATGTAAGTCGAATATTTGGCGACTTAAGTCGCTAAAGAAGCTGTGTGGATTCGGCAATTCTTGGATGGACTAAGAGTAGTCCCAATTGCCGAGGATCCTGTCACTCTTTAATGTGATAACAGTGGGGCTATTTTCCAAGCGATGGAGCCCAAGTCTAGCAACAAGTCTAGACATGTTTTGAGGAAATACCACGTTATTAGAGATAATGTGGAAAGTAAGAAAATAGATCTTTGTAAGGTTGGGACAGACGACAATGTCGCTGATCCTTTAACCAAGCCCCTTTCGAGGGCTAAGCATGACGCGCACACCACCTCCATGGGGTTGCGGCGTATGCTAGATTTCCTTTAGATTCGTGATATGTAATTGAATAAAGTATCCTATTACATATATGAATATAACATTCATTGTTTAGAGTATATTTACTCTTTTAAGTCATTCTGAATGCATACTCTGTTTATCCGAATAGTTGTGTGACAACTTTGAACATATTCAAGTGAACGGTATAAACTAAGTATTTGGTCCCTAGTCTCTCATAAGAGGTGACGTCTCGAAGAGACTAGATTGCAAGTCGTTCGATGGTGGGTTCAACACCACAGGGTCATATGTGATGACTGCTCGTTTGCATAGACAGATTGTGAAACACTGGCTTGACAAAGGACGCTTATAGAATTCCTTTTCAATGAGATTGAAACCTGGTCGTGGTGGGAAATCTATAGTATTCCTTTAGTCGATTCTTTGGTGGGCCCGATTATGCAGTCGGTGCGGTTTAGAGTGACTTTCATTTTTGTCCTAAGCCATGCCGTGAAAGGGGTTATAAGGGCATCTTTGGGGTCATGGTGATCTGCATTATACAAGATAATCGAGTGGAAGGAAATGTCCACCCTCGTCGGTAAAACATCTTTGGGCCACTCGAGGAGTAGTCAAAAAATGCGTGGCCACGCTCAGTAAGAATCTCAGGTAGATTCCCCGGTCAGACAGCTACTCTCCTTATCGAGGAAACCACTCATGATATATATCTTTTGAATGCAAGTACGACCTGTAAGACACCTTGCATTGAGTGGGAGATGTGAAATGGACATGAGAATTGGTAATGCACAACTTGTCTCGGACAAGTGGGAGATTGTTGGAGTAAGTGTCCTCCACAATAGTGCGATTACTTAATAAATCTCAATTAAGGAATACATGGGGATAATACTGTATTATTGTCAATTGATTAACGTAAATCAATAACGGTTGGCTGACTAGAGTTTGACGTTATTGTCGTGAGAACGGCGGTAATCAATTGATCCCTTTAAGTCACACCTATAGGAACGTACTCCAAATAATGGGCTAATTAATTGTATGAGATACGATTAGATTAGTGACTTGATAATTTGACTAACGGTTAGTCAGTGAATTAATTTAGAGAGAAATCGAGTTGTGAACTCGAGTGATTTAAT
The DNA here is from genome assembly GCA_023091065.1 of Dianthus caryophyllus. NCBI lineage: Eukaryota > Viridiplantae > Streptophyta > Magnoliopsida > Caryophyllales > Caryophyllaceae > Dianthus > Dianthus caryophyllus. The sequence continues at coordinate 33,121,980 of CM041517.1, read as the reverse complement.
TTTATATCGATAAAATTATTAGAGGAGATGAGAATTAGTGATTAACTGTTAATTCACTAATCATGTATATTTTACTAATGAGATTAGTAAAAGTACAATTTTAATATACATGTATATTAAGGAAGAGTTTAATTAATTTACACTTTATTATATTAGATAATTAAGTGATAAATTACAAGTATTTGTGAGACAAATATTGGAAAACAAAATGGACCCATAAGGCCCCTTTGGACCGTCCTAAATGGGAGAAGGGAAGGGAGATTCCCTTTTGTCTTATGCTAATTGTTTTCTTTGTGCATGCAAGAGACATCATAATCACAATGCATGTCTTTGTTCTTTACAAGAAAAAGAAAGCACACACTCTTCCTCTCCTCTCACTTTGGCCGAGAAAATGGTGTGTATTATACACATCATTTTGCTTGTTTTGCTATTAAAAAGACAAGGCCAAGTAAGGATATTCATTCATGCATTTCCTCACTTTTCTTTCTAACATTTCTCTCTAAAATATAAGAAACTTGTTCTCATATTTTTACATACTCTACTAAGAGTTAGTAGTAATAATATTCACATATTATCAAGCTACTATTAGTGGTTTCTAGATCAAAATCACTAGTAGGTTTTTGGAGTGTTCTTGGGTGCATCTTTTAGGAGGTTTTCTACTTTGGAAACTCGGGTTTTTGGAGGATCATCCTAAGCTTAAGCTCAAGAAACAAAACTAGAAAGGAGTTCTAGTTTTGTGCCCAATATTTCCCTTTGAGAAAGGTATAATATTTCTAAACTTGTAACAAAGTGAATTTGTACTACAATAGATCTTGCTAAATCAAAATAGAGTAATTTGATTTACACTAATATTTGATTAGTGAATGGGATGAGATCCCTACAGGAACTCGTCTGTGAAAATAACCTCGGCCGGGGGCAGCCAATACCTAGGCTGATTCCCCTCATCGAGTCTGAAATAGTCCAACACTCGTTCAGTTTCGGCCGACCGAGGAACTTGTTTAACCCCAAGCACTGAAATAGGGCTGAACTCCTCGGCCGTCTCAAAACGACGATGGACTCTATTCCTGAACCTGCGAGGGATGGTCCACGGCTTCGGGCTGTAGATATTGAACCATCGGTCTTTCCAGTTATGGACGGACGACAGTTTCTTATTAATCGTCTGGTACCCAGGCTCGTACTTAATTCCCCAGTAGCCTGAGTACTCATTGTTTGACCCCTTGGACATTGTGAGCGAGTGCATTATTCGAAACGCATCCACTGACAGGGGAAGATCAACGAACAGACACGTCCACGTAAACGCAACCATCGTACGGATGGCGAAGGGATTGAGCTGACATAATGCCACGTTCGCCCTCTGAATAAGCAGCTCAATGAAGGGGTGGAGAGGAAAACGAAGCCCAAATTCCAAGTGCTTTGTAAAAACGGCCGTATAACCGTCGGGAGGTTGTGTGACCGTATCATCTTCCTCTGGGATCTCGAACTTCCACCCCTCACCCAGGTTGTAATGATCAGCGGCCAGCAGATGACCGGTCTTTATTAACATCAGGTCTCTATATGGACCTTCTGGTTTCTGCAGCATGGGGGCTCTATACAAAGCTCTATCTAATTTATTTACCCTACGCGGCTCGACGTGAGACGTGGAAGCCTCAGGAATGTCGTCCACAGGAAATACCGCATGCAGGAAGGGCGGCCCGACCGATTCAGGGTCATCAACCTCTGGATCAGTAACATCTAGATAATCCTCTAGGAATGCGGATGGGAGAGTCCGGCTCATTGACAAAGGTCATGATAAAATAAAGTAAGAGCGGATGAGTTACCTAAAAAAGAGAAGACGGCAGCAACAAACACAGCAGGGGCAGCGGACGATTAGGTGGCAGGAGGGATGAGGAAAGCCAGAGAAGTTAAGAATTTTTTAAGAAAATAAAAGAAGTAAGGCGCAAATGAGGGGTCTTTGGGGGTATTTATAGGGAAAGGGTGAACAGTGGCCATTCAACCCCCTCCACACACGTGTCATGCATATAGAGGAAGGAAGTCAAAAAGCCCATGGGTTGCACAGTGTACAAGGCCCAAGTGGGTTGGCGCCAAAGCCTAGAAGATTCAAAATATTTTCAAAACCAAGAAGCTTGTCAGAGAAGCAAGCACTCCAGGTAGCAGCTCACCATGCACTTAGATCACGAACAGCTCCCACCTTCTGAGGAAGCCGTTCGGGGGCAAGTTGATGGGGCATGGCAAGCCGGCAGTTGGTAAGGCGTGGCAAGCCGGCCGACATACCCTCGTCCAGACTTTGGACCATCATGAAAGATGAAAATGCCACGGCTATGCATCATCGGCCATACATCATCGGCCGGCCAAGCAAGTACGACCAAGGGGCTGAGGAGACAGGTGTGTCAGAGCTTGTCCCCCACTTAGCAATCAAATCCCCTATAAAAAGGGGAGCACTTGCAAGGTTAATTGATTATTGAAAAAAGACATAAAAAAGGTATAATACGAATTCTCTCTAGATAATAAACATAAACACTTCATATCAACTGACTTAAGCATCGGAGGAGTTATCCTCGGAAGCTCCTGATGCTAGGTTTGAATTCTATACAGGTCAGCTAAGGAAGAGACATCAAGTCAAGACGTTCCTCACGAAATTTAATCACAGACCTCTAGTCTCAAGTTGTTATCAACTAAATAGTTTCTAACACAGAAACAATAATAATAATAATAATAATAATAATAATGATATTAATAATAATAGCAATAATAATAATAATAATAATAATAATATTAATAATAATAATAATAATAATAATAATAATAATAATAATAATAATAATAATAATATGATAATAATAATAAAATAATAATAATAATAATAATAATAATAATAATAATAATAATAATAATAATAATAATAATAATAATAATAATAATAATAATAATAATAATAATAGTAATAATAATAATATGTTTCTCATATTTTTTTTTTGTGGATTAAAAATTAAGGGTTAAAATGAAATAAATTGTTGGAATTCAACTTGTTCATTTTGATTTATGATTTCATTAAATTTAGAATTGTGATTTATATATTTTGTGAGCGATGAATATGTTGGAATTCAACTTGTTCATTACTTTGTTTGTTTTTTATTTTTTATTTTTTATTTTTCCACATTATATAGAGTATAATTTTTTGTAGGTTATTTTGGTTTATTCGTTTTATTTTTTCTTTCATCTCGAATCTCTTTTTTTACCCTTTTTCCCGATTCGTTTTGAGTTATCTTTAAATTGACACCTATAAAACATTTCTACAAAATGCAATACTAAAATTCTCGAGAAAATAAATATAGTATATTAAAATATTTAACCGAGCCAACTTATTTATAATCAACTATATATTGAGATATTTAACTATACTAGACCGCAAAATCGATTTTGAACACTATTGTTTTTTATTAGTAAAATTAATCATTTTGAATAAATTAAAAGATTTTAATTATTGTAATCATCATCATCATTACTATAAATATCATTGTTATTATTGTTATTAATTTAATAAATTTTTTCATATTATATTAATATTAATATTAATATTTAAATTATTATTATTATTATTATTGTTATTATTATTATTGTTATTATTATTATTATTATTATTATTATTATTATTATTATTATTATTATTATTATTATTATTATTATTATTATTATTCAATAAGTTTTAAATTCTAATAAATTTAACTCCAATAAGTTTAGACTCCTATAAATTCAAACTCTATAAGTTAAATTTCATTTCACATAAGTTAGAATTTCTATAAATTCAAATTTCTATGTAAGAAAAGAACAGGGCCTTAAAAAATGAATAGTTGTAACAAAAAGAGCATCCATAAATCATAACAATGTCTAAAATGTAAGTGACCAGGTCTAACATAGAAACTATAATCCACCAAATGCATCCATCACAAATCGATTCACGAATGTTAAAAGCTCAATAACACTAATATATAATTTAACCTCTCTTAAAAGCGCTAATTAAACCTCAACCAAGAGATACGTAGGACAAAGTAACATAACTGTACAACTTACGTTGCTTAAAGGAGTTCATTTAGAGCAACATAATCTAGGTACGTAGAAAAAAATCAAAGACAGCTAAACTAAAAGTTAACATGGGTAGACTCCTCTACAGACTATAATAGCTCGATTTTGAAACTCGACATCAATGATAACCTCATTAAAACAAAAAACCATCAATTTAACTCACAAAAAACTTCCAACTGTTTTCTTAATATTTTATTTACACATTTCAAACAAAAAATATTTATACAAAAAAAAAAACATAAAATATTCACACGTAGATAGTAAAGGCATTGCTCTCGCCGACTGGTTGTGGTTGTCCTATATATATATTTTTTTTTTTCTTAATTAATTGACGGGCTAAAAGTCGTATGCCGCAAATTACAATTTATAATCACTTAAATCCCTAGTTACTAAACAAGCAGTAAAATGGAAGTAAGGGTCGATCCCACAGAGAAATAGGCTAATTGTAACAAAGTAAAGTGTAAAGAAAGTAATAATACGGAGTAATTAAGTAACAGTAACAGGTTGGGGGGGTTTTGGTTCAGTAAATCTACTAATGAACTAACTAAAAACAATAATAAAGTTAAGGTTTTGAATAAATTGAGAGAAAGGTCTTGACACGATACGATATCCACAGACGATAAAATCACCGATCATAGAAAACAATTAAACCACTTTACTTGAGCACTTTATTGTGAAAGCTAATACCTTTCAATAATATTAACTTGCGTATTCCCTCTTTAATAAGTAATTAGGTCAAATCGGATGCCCTAAATTACCCTTTCTAAGACTAACCCAAATCACGCGAATTAAGTTCAAGTCTATAGAAGAATTAGCACGAGAATCAATAAAGATGACTAATACTAACAACGCTGTTAATACTCGAGTCACAAATTCAATTCCTTTTATGATTAATTCACGACAAACAGAGTACAATAAATCAATCACAATTGCTACCACGATAAGATTAATAAAGCAAACTGAGCCAATAATCAAATCTAGCAAATTAATTAATAATAACCCTAATTAGTTGTACACCCTAATCAAGATTAAAATCAAGATTAAAATCAATAATAATAAGAACAAGGAATTAAATAATACTCAAAGAAAAGTAGAGAAAAAGATAATCTCACGGATCAAGTACCGACGCTTCAATCGATCGTGTTAAGAATATGGAGTTTAGTTACACATGGTCTTGAGAGAAAATTACCCCAAAAATTATTAGAGAGAAATAAAACTAATGAGAAACTAATTAATAGAGTAATAATAAAACTAATCCTAAAACTAATCAATGAAAACTAATTAAGGCTAATGAAAAAATTTTCTACGGTGTAGCCTTCAACTTTTTTGTTTTCTATCGTATACCCCTATTTTTTTTCACTTACACGGTGTACCCTCAAACTTCATTATCCATTCTCAAACGTGACCTAAAGTTACTTAACCGTTAATTAAACACTAACACCGTTACATTAAGCTCTCATTTCTCCATCTCTTTAATATTTCCTTCTAAATTTATGAATTTCAAATATTCATGATTATTTTACGATAAAGTAAATCAATAAAGTTTATGACTTTTAACAACAATTTAAAAAAAATTATATACTATAGAAAAAAAATGAATAAGGATGAAAAATAGTGGAAAATTAGAAAAAAGAAGGGGATATTTTATAATTTTGAAGGAAAAACATAAAAAATAGAAAAAATAGGAGTTTATTCTAACGGTGTTAGTATTTAGTTAACAGTTTAGTAACTTTAGGTCATCTTATAGAATGTGTAATGAAGTTCAAGGATACACGGTATAAGGAAAAAAAAATAGGAGTACACGATAGAAAACCAAAAACTTGAAGGGTATACCGTAGAAAAACCCTAATAAAAATAACCCCAAAAAGTGAATGCTGATAATGAGTCGAATAGTATCCCCTACTAATACCTAGGTTTGACTAAAATAATAATATAAAAAACAAAGAATCTTTCCTAAAATGAAGCAAGAAACAGCCGTAATTTCCAGTCTCCGCCAAGTAATGTCCGCGCCTCGATCGCCTGTTGATTATGTGTCAGTCGCGCCTCACTCGCCAATAGGTTGCGCCCAGGTTGCCAAAAATGCGCTGCCTCTTCTCTTCACTTGAGTTCAGCTCGCGCCTGGGTCGCGTGTAGGTTGCCAATTTCGTCGACTTGTTTTCTGCTCTTCTTTTTCTTCTAAATCACGACGAGAACTCGCTCTATTCTCGTCGTAACACGCTTCCAAACACGATTTTACGTCGCACAATCTGATAATACCAAATCACTCGTAAAGCACAAAATCATCGTAAAATCACATGTAAACCTTCCGAAATGCACTCAAAACACAGCTCCTAATAGGTACTAAATACGACTCATCAAATTCCCCCACGCTTAAGCTTTTGCTCGTCCTCGAGTAAACTCTTCGGACACCATACAAACCAAATCAACACTAGCTCAAAACAACGCGGCGGACTCGAGACTAAACACGTCGTACTCTCACTCCAACTCCAACTCCCTCTAATGGCTTAAGCGATAGCCATTCACGCTTAACTCACATACTCACACTCTCAAAATGAGGATTACTAAGCCCTCTCGACTCGACGACTAACAATGAATACATGGTGACTCAAAACACGGCTACGCCCTTTATTTCTCCAACCTAACTCGGCTCACTTGTGCTACTAATGACCTCCATTGACACAAAGCGCGTGTCAAAACCAAACAACCCACACAAGTGAGCTCCTAAACGCCTCTACTCCGTACGAAAACGCAAACCCAATCGCAAGAGGGGTGCCTACAACTCCGCGCACCGCGATTACGCCTCACCGTAGCCACTAAACTACCCTTCCGACCTTCTTTGTCACCCTTCTTATGTCGCCACGCCAAAAATTGGAAGTATTAGAACATTTTATTTTCCTAAATCTCTCATTTTGCCTAGAGTGCTCGCCCTTGCGGGTTTCACTCTAGCTTATTCACCTCACTCTAACTCTCGTGGCACGCAACTCGATTCTTCATTTTACTCGGAGTTCCCGCCCTTGCGGGTTTCACTCCGCCCTCGGCCACATATCCCAATTTTGCCTAGGCGCCCTTTCGGGTTTTCACCTAGCCGGGATTCACTTTATTCGTATTTTTGAAATTTTTTTTTTTTTTTTTTTTTTTTTTTGAACATAAACAAAAACATACTTTACAATGCAATACAATCGAAACGATTCTCCTCCCCCACGCTTGAATGAAACATTGTCCTCAATGTTGCGAAGGACACTAGAAAGAAGAGGGAGGACGAACATACCTCACCAAGAAAAAATCGCGTCAAAAGACGTCTCCAGACCATCAATCATGCGACGATACTGTAAACATACTCTAACCACACTCCTCACCTCCTCCCCCACGCTTGGGTGAAAGTATCATGAAAACACTACACATATAATGTCGACAAAAGCCATACAAACAACTAGCTCATGTGTAGCATTCCAAACCAAGTGAACTCGATCATGTGAACAAGGTGGTCACAACCTCACAAAACGATTTCACCAATGCTTCCATCACTTATGACGCAAACTCCATAATCGGAGCCCGAGGATGTTCCGATGATCTTTTTTTTTCGGATTTTTTTTTTTTGGTTTTCTTCTCCAACAAACCGCGGGTTGCCTCCGGAAAGCGCCTTTGTTTAATGTCGTTGGCTCGACATCTCGCGGAGTGATTGATGATAGGATTGGTCGCACTCTCCTAATCAAAAATAAATCCAAACTCAACACTAGGGTAGCTAGGGTAAGTCGGGTCGAAATCCACAGGGAGAAGGTTGCAATGTTGGTTATTTTGAACGATTCTAGTCTCGGTTCGAGTGGTTTAGGTATACTAAAACTAGAGCGTAAAAGGTAAGGGATTAGACGATGAAAGAAAGGTCTAGGGAATCGGGTTAGGCACGGGGTAAGCTAGGTCAAGGGATGGTGATCGGAATGAGTAGGAAATCGCTCTCGCTAAGGGTAAAGCTAGGCCTCTCGGTCTTAAGCTTCCTTTAGGTCTCAAGTGCGGGCTCTCGCAACTTACAAGTGAGGGTCCTAATGATTGGTCTCGTACCCTACCTTAAACTAGGCTTTCGTTCTTAAGTTTAAGGGTGGAAAACGCTTGCTAAACCTTGGCCAGAGGATCAACAAACACAATCAAACACAAGACAATCAAAACGAGCGCGAAAACCTAACTCAAAAGATCATCACAAACAACCCAAGCAAGCACCCATGATTCACCCTTCTTCCCTAGATAATAAACTACTCAATCATGGCGAAAACAACAACGAAAACAAGGGAAACAACGAAAGACATGATCAAAAACAATATATAATGAAATAACAATGAAAAGGGAGAAGTTGAATACAATACCAATCAGAAATTCAAGGAGCAAGGATGAAGAACAAGAACAACAAAACCAAATAGAGTATCCAAACAACGTACTTGAGTCGGGAATTCAAATTACAAGAAGGAAAAATGATCAAACCCTAAGTTTTTGATGGAAAGTACTTTAAAGTGTCCTAAGAATGCTCAGAAAAAACTAGACGAAAATAAGATCATTTAGGCCTTCAAATAGACGAATTATTTTAAGCCAACGAAGAGTCAGACCCGTCCCTGGGGTCCGGGACAATGGTCCCGTCCGGGACAACACACAAAACAGGTCCCTGGCTTGCGGGACAGCCATCCCGTATGATTCAGTTTTGATGCTTGTTTTGCCACTTCTTGTACTTAGTCAAATTTGCAACATATGTCGTCCCAAGGCTTAGGGACGAGGCTCACAAGTAGGGACGAGTCTTAGGATGAATATGTGAGCTCCAAATCCCGTCCCAAGGTCCCGAGACACCTTCATTGGTTGAAACGAGGCTCGTGCGCAAGCGAAACGCAACGGAACCAACTCAAATCACCTCGAAACTTCACGAAACTTTATGAAACTTCACGAAACCTCCCGAGTAGCATCCTAAACTCCAAATAGCTGCTTATACCTGCAAAATGGACACAAAAATGCAGCAGAGCCAAAACGGAGAGAAATAGGAAGCGAAACGCATGTAAAAGCACGGGAAACGCAAAGTAAAGCTCGTGAACAAGGGGCTATATATACGTAAATATATGACACATCAAACTCCCCCAAACCGAACCGTTGCATGTCCTCAAGCAACCAAGCGTAACAGAAAATAGAGGACAAAGCGAGATAAGAACACTTCCCCAAACAATCACCAAACCGCAAGCAGCTTAAGCAAATGGCAATCAATCCCGAAGCAGCGTGGGACGTATGGAAATAGCAAGCTAACGGATGAGATTTACAAGACGGCGCAGAATGAATAGCATGGCTTAAACAAAGGCTCCCTAGCAATCAAATCACGGACCTCTCGCGGTTTCCACTCTAACCCAAATGATGAACAAGGTGATATATGTGATGACACTCACCTACTCGACTAGTGGAAGCACGCCCGCAATCTAATGTGGACCAAATCTCGCATTCCCGTACACAATAATGTCACAAAAACGAAGCAAACATGAGGGTTTACATAGGATATGAGGGTGTAAAGGCCAAAAAGAGGATAAGGGTGATAAGGTGGAACAAATGATTATGGAATCGTGGAGCTAAGCCACTAGAAACCACTCGTACTACTCAAGTGCTCATCCAACCAAACGGAACCCAACTCTCATGATAAACGGACCGAAAACAGCATATCGGTCTCCTTTACACATCCACGCAACATGACAACAAATTTCAAGTGCTCACTCATGTAACAACAACAACTCCTTCATTTTGTGCACACATTTTCTTTCTTTTGATTTTTGTGTGTTGTGTTTGTTTTTCAGATTTTTTTGTTTCTTTTTTTTCTTGAGCAAAGAGCACACTCACAAAGTTGCGGAAAACCTCATAAAAGGTCGGGGAAACAGCAATCCCGACTCAAATTCACCAACACTCTCAAGGCAACGACGTCAGTAAGTCGTAGCATGATCAAAACCCGAAGACAAGCACAAGAGTAAGCAAAAGCGGTAACTAGCATGGCTAAAGTAGGCTATATGGCAATGTAGCTAGCAAACTCATGTGGAAAAGGGGGTAAAGGATCATGTATGAGAGGATAAAAGCGATATACACTAGTAGAAAACATACCTAATGTGTCGCTGCTATTGTGGCGGTTTATTAATAAACCGCCACAAATGATGAATGAAAAGGATTTTGTGGCGTTTTTAAAGAAAAACCGCCACAAATGTTGTTTAATTTGTGGCGGTTTTATCATAAACCGCCACAAAAATCGTATTTGTGGCGGTTTTATTTAAAAGCGCCACAAATTTGTTACACCATAAATTGTTGGATATGGCTCTTTTAACATAATTTGTGGCGGTTCTATTTAAAAGCGCCACATATTTGTGATAGGAGTATAACCCCCTTCTCATTCGTGTTCCCCTTCTCTTTCTCTTCTTTTGTGTCTGCCTCACCATTACCCAACACATCTCTCATCATTTCTTTCATCATCGCATCGTCGTCACCACCCATCATCGTCACTCTTTTCCGTCGCCGTCACCGTTCACGGTGCCACCACGGCTGCCTTGTCGACTTCTCTCTTTCTCTTGCTGCTGATGTCGTCCTCCCTAGGTGCTGTCGACCTTGCTGTTGTCGGCCTTATTTTCACTTTCTCTCGACCGCCCTTTCGTTTTTCGGCCAGCCACCGGAGTTCAATCAACAACTCATCCCCCGCGTCGCTGTCATGACCACCACACGCGGCGGTGATGTCGTCTCTTCGTTTTTTTTTGGTTTTGATCGCATAATTCGTCGGGTTATGCTCTTATTTCGTTGGGGTTTGCGAATCTTATCCTAGTTCCTCGAGTAACTGAAGGTATAATTCGTATTTAAATCATTTTATTTCAAAACTCGTTCTAACCCTAACCCTAGAATTGGGGGTTTCTGATTTAAGGTCAAATTTCTTGTATTAATGTATCAGTTATATAGTTCTAGTGTAGTGTTTGATAGTAGCGTGATTTTATTATAGGAATAGCTCGTAAGGATGATTTTGGCGTTATCGAGTTCGGATTCACGGTCTCCTCATTGCAAGGTAAGGGACTGTTTTACGTCGTGCTTAACCTTCTTCTTGCTCTGATTTTGTTTATGCTTGGTGTCTTGCTACTCTACCTTTTGGGGATGTCGAGGGTAGATTGTTGGGGACGCGTGAGGGAGGCTGCCATGGCCAAGTACTGGCCAGGCCACCGCCGAGTATCGACACTGTTCGAATAGCTCGTTTTTTTTTTAAAATATCTGTCATTTGCAGTTCTTCTGGGTTTTTTTTTTTTTTTTTTTTTTTTTTTTTTTCATCTTATTTGTTGTAAAGTTGCAATCTTTTGATGTAATTGTTTGTGTTTTTTTTGTTTGTTTAGGTTGATGTTGCTCCTGTTGCTGTTACACAGTCTGGGAATAAAGGTAATTATTTTTGAATCATCCTAAACTTTGTTAATTTGATGCATTAAGTAAGCAAAATTATTCCTTTTATTTTTAATAATATACTCCGTATCTCTTAAATGTGTTTTATAGGTGTTATAATTCGTTTGTTGTTTGAGTTTATGTTGTGTAATTCATTGTGAACGACTGTCTTTTTTGAGAAAGATGGTCTCTTTTTTCGAGTCTTAGAGAAATGAAAGAAGGGTTGTAAAACAATTGTTAATTTGTTTCTGAAATTTATTTATTTATGTTGTAGTTTCGATAAAATTGTTTAAAATTTTTAAACATTTTGGTGTGATTTTATGATGTGAAGGTAAGAGATGCGCAGAGAAAGAGATAGAGAAAGCAGTGAGTGCAAAGAAACAGAAGGTTGAGAGAGACGAGACGGTCGTAGCAAAGCAGAAGATTGAGAAGAAGGCGCCAAAGAAAGGCGACTAGTCGTGGAACCCGGAACCGCGTTAGAGGACCCAACTCGTCTTGCTTAAGGGCGGATTTTAAAGTTAAAAGATTAAGTTGGAAAAACCTTTAAGAAGCATGGAGTCGCCACCTATTTATCGCGGAAAATAGGAACTCGCTACCATGTTCTAAGTTAAAAACATGTCCTAGATTTTGGAGCACGACACCCCTAGATCTAAGGTTTGTGAAACCAGAATGGATTCTAAAGTGAGGTACTTTAGAAAAAGAGTTAATTCAAATAATGATTTATGAAAACCTTTTAGAAAAGCCTATGTAAAAATAGCCTCTCTTGACCTAGAACAATCCTTGTAAGATGATATTTGGTGATGTTATCGCTACGTACAAGTGCGATAAGTTTGTAAAAGAATGCAGATGCAGATGCAAAAAGATTGATTAAAACCCTCAGTTTAGCATGTTTAACTTGTTAACGAATATGGTTCAGTTAAAGGTCGAATTCATTGTTTAAGTTGATTTTAAATGCAAAATAAGAAGGTGCAAGATGCATGCAAATAAAATAAAGTTCAATTGTCCATTGGTTTATTTTATGAGGTCGGTTGCTTATGCGACTTTGGCGTGTCATCGGATATGGAGTGTACCCGAAGTAAATAGAACACTTGGATTGCAAGCGCGCTGGGTGCCAAAGCCGGGGGGGCGCTAAAGTGTAGACCCCTTTGTTAGTCCATAGAAAATAAGAAAAAGCTTTGATCCAAGTGGATCGGTACCTACCTTGTCCTGACGCTTCAGATCTGGGCAGAGCTTCGCTTCTTGAACTTGAAAGGAGGGTGAATTCAACACGGGATGGTGTGTTGAACTCAAAGATTTGAGTGCTTGAGGCTTTTGTGAAAGAGGATTTGTGTGTTGTGAATTGTGTGTGAAATTGTGATCTGAAAGTATGATTTGAGGTCGAGGTATAGGGCTGTATATATACTAAAAACCTCGGAGAAATTAGGAAATCGGGGATAAAAACAGGCCTAGGAACCGCATAGCCTTATGCGGTTGCCTGGGAAAACCGCATAGGCTTATGCGGTTGCCTACCCAAACCGCATAAGCTTATGCGATTAGAGGGTCGGGTTTTTGTGTAGTTTCCTAGTTTCGGTTGAATTGTATCTTTGAAAGATTACGAGATAATCTCAAACGTGAAGCTCAAGAAAACCCCTAGGATATTTCTGAGATATTTTGTGATGCTTAGGGCTTTGGAGTGCGGGCCAAAGGCTGGGTTTGGGCTCGGTTTCGGGCCCGAGACCCGGAAAAATGAAAAGGGTGTATTTGCATAGTTTTTGTGAAATAAGGTAAGACGTGAAGCCGTATTTTGTGTAAGAGGGGGCTAAATAGCGGTTTTAGCTACCGGGCCTAAATTTAGGAATTTAGGAATGCTGAATTAGACCTTGTTAATGTAAAAGGGCTAATTGTAGTTGCAAATGCGAAGCTCATGCCAAATGAAGCAGGACAAGGACCTAGCTAGACTCCAAATAGACAAAATGAACGTTATTTAAGTGTGATGTAAAGCGACCTAAATCATTTTAACATTTCAAACGACTCAAAAATGAATTCGACATTAGAACCGTTTAAGTCAACGTTAAAGCATGCGTAATAAAAGTCCGTGTTACATCACAGGGTTTTGTGCGGGAGGGTACGGATATGGGTATCCACAGAGCCCCCAGTTTGACTGAGCTCGGACTAGAGCGCTAGTCAAACTCCACGACCATATCCGGACCATTACGGTCTCGTCTGATCGGCGAACGATGCATGTGTCCATGGGTGAGACGAGGACTTCGAACCGGGCTAAACGGGGAGGGGCGTGCGCATTTTAAGGACTTGGCGGTCCGTGCATGCTATAAGGGCCTGCCGGCCTGCTGAATGTCTTCGTTGTGCTTGTTGTACTGTCGTTGTTGGTGCCTTTGTATATGTTTGGTATCATCGGATGCCTGATGCTGGTGCTTGTAATGTCTTCGTATTGCATGTGTACTTTGTAAGATGTTTGGGTATGCGTGAGGTGTATAATTGAGTAGGGGTGCTTGTGTAGGTGTAGGTGTAGGTCTCGTGAAAGAGCGTCCGTGTAATGCTTGTGCTTGAACTCGCCGAGGAGCGTCTATGTAGGGTGAAGTGCTTGGAGTTAGGTGTATATTGCAGAGTGCTTGTGCTTGGGCTCGCCGAGGAGTGTCTATGTAGTTGTGGTTGCATATGATTGCCTTCCGTTGAGGAGAATATGATGTAATGCTCGTAAAGAGCGTTCGTGCTTCTGCTTCTGTACCGTACATTAAATGCTTAATATACGCGTATGGCGGACCGTAGGTGACGCCTTGATCTAAGCACGGGACGTACTTGGAGTTGCATTGGGGCCAGGATGAATTAGGAATCAAAAGGTAGGCGTAAAACGAGAAAAAACCGAGAAAAACCACAGGCTGTAACCGCATAGCCTTATGCGGTTCACGGGGCAAACCGCATAAGGTTATGCGGTTTGCCTTAGTGGCAGTAGGGGCTGTATAAAGCACGAATTCAACCGTGAGCACGCCTCATTATATCATTTCGGTTTCTTCACTCTAAAAACGTCATTTTTCGATTTCTCAACCGATTTTGCTCATTTTTCTTGCGTTGCCTTGCTATGGAACGAGGTATTGCTCCATTTTAACTTGCTTTTACGTTATTTGTCGTTGTAATTAGCTAGTTTTGTCTTGAAATGTTGAAAAGACGGGTTTTGCATGAAATTTGCCATTTGAATGCTTGAAATTGTCGTCATTGTGTTGCATTATGCCATGTGAACGTGTATGTGTGAATTGATTGTGATTTAGACCGTCTTTGTGTGAAAAACGTCCAAATTAGGTTTCGGGCCCGAAAACGAACCCGGATTTTCCGACCCGGAATTTCAATTAAACTTCGGTGTAGGATGCCCATAGTGAGTATAGCATGCCTATAGCGTTAGTTTTGCGAAAAAGCCGAGTTAGGGCTTTCAAATCGCCGTCTTAAGTCGTAGTTATACGGAGTAATTAAGGCGAATTGGGGGTTTTTGATCGGAGTGACCAAAATGCAATTGCTTGTAATGGGTTGTTGTTGGGGACTATTATGGCGCGTAGAAACCATAAAGTTGTAATTTTGAGGTGTAGAGAACGGTTTTCGGCTTAATTGTGAATTAGGCCTAAAAATACTCTGTGAAGTGTATAGTGCAATGTGTTTAAAGGATGTATATGTATTATGTGTGTATTATTTGTGTGTATTTGTGCATGTGTATGCCAAGTTGTATGCTTGCATGCATTATAGCTGTATGTATTGGTTGTGTTTGGTTGCAGGGGAAGATTCTAGTCGTGTTACGAGGTCGAAATCCCGTAGGAGTGCTAGCTCGAGGACCGAGGGAGCCTCTAGCTCGAGTGGTTTGAGGCGTACACGTAGTGAGAGGGAAGCCGACCCTCGTGATTTGTCCACGAGACGTGGGCAGTCACGAGGTAGGGGTCGTGGGAGGCATGTCCCTGCGCCTGATCTTGAGGAGGAGGAGGCGGATGCGTTTGCTCAGGAGTTTGTGGACGAGCTGGAGGCTGAGATGGATGTTGCTGAGGAGGCTGTGGAGGTTGCGCCTAGGGCGAGTAGCTCTAGGCCACGAAAATCACGTGCGAACAGGGCGTTCGCCAAGGGCTGGGATGGCCACAACCTTCTACTTGCTCCGGAGAGACACGTTTCCTATCGAGCGACGATGGGTTGGCAGAAAGGTTCGATGAGGACTTTCTCGGGCGTGTCGTCCGTAATGTGTGTTTTTGAGGAGAAGCTTGCGCCTGGAGCGCAGGCTTGGGTGCTGCGTAGTGCTTTTGGCCCGTTGGTCGGCCATTGGAGGGAGATTGCAAGGAAGAAGCAGACGGCGAACCTGATGTTGATCAGGGCCTTCCTAGACAGGTATTGGGAGTATGCGGTCATAACGGGGCTTTCATATGCCCGGCTTTGAGGCCGGCATTACCTTGTCTGAGTATGCGGTCATAACGGGGCTGCCGTTCGGGGACCGTGACATGAGCTTTGAGTTTGCGCCGTCCGTTGTGGACGAGGTTGTGACCGATGCGATCGGCGGTGGTTTGGAGGTGATTTGCGAGGGTGCTCCACCTTATACTTTCAAGACGAGCTATATCTTGGAGTACTTTTAGGGGAAGACCGAGTATGGCCCCTCGGAGTGGAGTGACGAGCAGAATGCTCGTATGTGGTTGTGGTGGTTTGTCAGCGCCGTGTACTTCGGCGATAAAGGCGAGCGGGCGTCGACATCGGTCCTTATGCATCTCCTGGATTGGAATGCAATTGGGACGTTCGACTGGGTAACGCCGTCTTTGGGTTTGTGCATTCGTTGCTGCATGGATGCCGTGAGACCGCGGGTCATGGATCGAGGGTCGAGATTGTCCTTAGTCTCGCCTGGATTCTTGATGGAGGTATGTGTTAATTCTGTTTTCGTTTCGGGTGCATTGCTGTTTGTTTTCGTTGTCTTTGTCTTTGTCGTCTTTGCCTTTGTTGTCTTTGTAACGTGTTTTTGTAACATGTTTTTGTCTTTTGTGTGTGCAGTCGTGGATTCTTAGTCATTTTCCTTTCTCGCTCCCCGCATGCTCGGCGATCGTGAAGGAGTATCCGTGATGCGTGCCAGAACACGTCTGGCCGTCTGCATTTAACTGGTCGTACGACGAGGTTCGGGATCGTCTGAACCGGATGCAGTTTGATCAAGTTTGTGCTTGAACCATTTTAAATAGAATGTACTTAAAATGATCGTATTTATGAGTGTTTGTTTTTGTTTCTGTAGTTCGTGCCGTTCCCGTGGGGCCAGTACAGGAATATTCCTGAGGGCATTGGCGCTAGGTTTGCAGTGCGAGAGACCCAGCGTCTGTACTTGGCGACGCCGTACGGGCCGGTTTGGTATCTTGGGGAGCGCTTGGCTTTTCAGGCAGGATGGCCAACTCCGGTGGTGCCTAGGGACCCGCCGAGGGTCCTATTTGAGCGAGGGGTTTCCGCTCAGGATCGGGTGGCGCTGTACGGGGAAGGAGAGTCGGTGAGTCTTCTCTGTCCTGGGGAAGACTACAGCCACTTTGCGGAGTCTCGGCTTGCGTGTGGGCCGATTGAGGTATGTTTGCTGCTGTTGGGGGTGCGTAAGGTAATTTTTGCGAAAAATTTCCCTGACGTGTGCGTTTTGAAATTGTTTTGTAGGAATTTGATCCGGAGATGGCGGAGCAGCCTGGTGACTTCCCTACCACCGTTGAGTACGACGAGTCGGGTGTGCGTCGTACTTTCACTTTGCCGACGTACCTGCCGGTGACCAGCGGGCATGGGCAATTTGGACGGGCAGGGTGAAGAAGGTATGTATCTTTGTTGTATATGTGAGTGAGCCCCCAGTTTGATCGAGGTGTGAAACATGGCGAAGATCAAACTAGTGAGATGCGTGTTTTTGTGTTACCCCCTCGGGTTTGGCTTAATTTGAGTGAAATTAAGGCAAAATGGAGATGAGCGCTGTTAATTTGAAATTTCCCCCCTAAGTTTGACTTGATTTGAGTGAAATTAAGGCAAAATGGAGAGAAATGTGAAATGTTTTTGTGTTGTGTATCACAGGTGGCTAAGGAGGCGCATAAGAAGCTATGGCGCATAGCCAACAGGTGGAGGATGGCTTGGGCAGAGCAGGCCGCTCAGCTGTGTCAGAGCCAGGTGAGAGCAGCTCGGTCGGCGTGAGTTTGACGAGTATCGTCGTCGTCATCCCGAGTGAATTTGTGTAATAAAGATTGTACGAACCTTTATGTACATGTCGTTGTAGCTTGAACTTTGAACTTGTTGTAGCTTGAACTTGATTGTCGTTGATAAACCTGTTTGGTAGGCTTGTTTGAAAAATGATATGATTCCCGAGTGGGATGCATTTGATGTTTGATTTTAGATTGTGAAAATATTTTTGTGAAAAGTTCATTTTAAATGCGAAATGAGCTTGCATGAATGTTGAAAATGTTTGTGTTTTGACTCGTGGTACGAATCGTGTATGCTAAAGTGAAGTGTAATGTTGGTGTATGGGGAACCACAAAAGAATGTCGTAGCTCAAAGTAGGTCGTAGTGTTTTAGGAAAGACGAAATTAGGAAAAGTTGAGAAAAACCGGCCCCTGAAACCGCATAGCCTTATGCGGTTCGTCGGGTAAATCGCATAGGCTTATGCGGTTTGGGTTGCAAACCGCATAGAGCCATCTTGATTTCTGATCTGTCTGTAGCCAGTATTTCCATATTTCGGACATTGTTTTCCTATATAAGGAGAGGGGGTGCGTGCCATAATCTCCATTCACAAACACTTCCCTTCTTTTCTTTTGCTTTAGATTTTTGCTCTCATAAATATATTAGGTATATTTATAAAAGTTTTTTGTATTCAAGAAAATGGAGGAGCATTTTGATGCTCTTTTGAAGAGGTGGACTTCTTCACTAAGCTCGGCAATGAAGAAGGCGGTGTATGATGATGGTGCGGGCGTTTTTATTGGCTTTCGCCAAATGAAAGTCGATCTAGACTTCCTTGATGTGTGCTTAGATTATTGGGATCCTAGTTTGCACGTGTTTAGGTTTCCCGGGGGAGAGGTGTGTCCTTTGATGGAGGAGTTCTCAGCCATTGCTGGATGGTCGAAACGGACTACTCCTGTGGTTGTAAGGAGTGAGCTTTGCTATAATACGATGTTGCGAAACTTCCTTGGGATGACGAATGCTCATGCTGCAGGTTTTTTTGAGGGAGGCAAGGTAAACATGCTTCTCTTGTGTCAACGATACATGAATAAAGCTGATACTAGTATTTCGGACCGTTCTAGGCGGAGGGCCCTTACTTTTTGTTTGGTTCATCGGTATGCTTTTGCGGGGTCCATGCCAGATGGAGTGTTCGGAAACGCGAGGTATGCTCGTGTTGTCGAAGAGATGGAGAGGGGATATGATCCTTCTGCGTTGATCTTAGCGGAGACCATACTGGGTTTAGACGACCGTTGTGCTAATCGTCTGAGCTCGTACAGGGGTTGCGCTAGGATTCTCAACGTTTGGCTCATGGAGAGGCTAAGTGTGTATAAAGCTCTCCCCCTTGGAAGTGTTTTCAAGGCTGCGGCCACGACGTCGCGAAAGATGGAGTGGGCTGACCTTCGGGAGCGTTCGCTAAACTACTACCGGTGGTTCGTCAAAGAGAGCTCCATTCGTTGGTACGTGTCATGGTGGGGTATTACGGCGATTACGGCGCCGTCTGTTGCGAACGCTTCTCGTGGGTTGATGTTGTGTGGGTTTGAACGAGGAGTGTGGATTCATCCTCTTCGCCAAGAGGCGGTCGGGCTTGCTCAGACCATACCCGAGCAGGATACTCAGGTTGGAGGGGTTGTTGTGCTAAACAACCAAATGATTGATGCTTGGATCCGAGGATGGTCGGACCGTGTTACTTGGGCTGTTCCGGAGCATATAGAGTCTAGTCGTGTTACCGACTTCTATACACGGTGGTATCGTTCCAATGATCCTCAAGAACGGGAGAATCAAAGGAGGAGGGAAAAGAATGGGCCAAGGCCCTCCTTGGCGTATGAGGTGGTGCGCGAAAGGAGGGACTATGGTGATCTTTGTGCGGCTAGTGCGGATGCTTCTTCTTGAGGCCGTAGCGGGAGAGGCTTTGACCAGAAGGTGGCCAGATTAGGGATCGTCTAGGGTCAAGGATCGAGGAGCCCAATGAGCAGACGAGGATCCGATCGAGTCCCCAGGTTTTGAGAGATCTGTCCCTGTGCTGAGTTCGAAGATTGTGGCGGAGCGGCCCCTTGAAGATGAAGAGGCTAATCCGAAGCGTCAGAAGATGACTTGAGTGGTTTGCTTTGTTTTGTTTAGAAAATTTCCTTTATTTAAATACATGTTTTCAGATTCAAATAAAGGGCTAAGGAGGCTTGTTCCTAGCTCATTTCTAAATTGCGAGAAATTCTAAATAAAGTAATAAAATAGAATTAATTTGCCTTTGCCTTGTCTCGTTGCTTTCTTTTGTTTGTTTTTAAATGTTCTCGACCTTTTTAAGCTTTGAACATTCATACTTTGTCTTAAAATCCTCGACCTTTTTAAGCTTTGGATTTGCCTGTTTGATTTGTTTTGTTCTTAAGTCCTCGACCTTTTTAAGCTTTGGACTTGGATCTTTGTTTTGTTTTGTGTTGACTGTGCTCTTGACCTTTTTAAGCTTTGAGCGTGTCTTTTTGTGAGTGCAACGCCCTTGACCTTTTTAAGCTTTGGGCATGCGTGCTAAAAAGTTCGGTTGTGCTTTGATAAGTCGCCACGATTCTGCTTTTTTAGATCTGCATGAAACCGGCGTAGTTCGTGTGATTCGGTTGAGCTCTTTGCAAAGCTGCCTACGTATCCACAGTGCGTGGAATCAAACCGAGCGTAGTTCACCCATGCGAGAGTGAGTTTTGTTTTGAAATGCATTGCAAAAGTGTTTGTGTTTAAGGGTAGTATTTCTTGAGTTGATCAAGATTCGTTGGTAAGCGGAAGTCCTGACCGTCAAGGTCAGTTAGTTTCTGGCTCCTCAGGGAGGATTTCCTTGACCAAGTACGGTCCGGCCCAATTGGGTTTGAATTTCCCTCTTGGGTCGACTGGTAATGGTGCTCGGACTGATTTGAGTACTAGGTCACCCACTTTGATGTTTCGTGGCTTGACCCGTTTGTTGTAGGCGCGTTGTAGGCGAGATTGATACATTCGGACTGTACTTAGTGAATGTAACCGTCTTTCGTCTAAGAAGATGAGTTGTTCATATCGTTCGCGTGCCCATTCGGCTTCAGGAATGTCTGCTTCCATGAGAATTCGAAGGGATTGCATCTCGATTTCTACAGGTTGGACGGCTTCCATCCCGTAGGTTAGGAAATAGGGTGTCATGCCTGTGGGTGTGCGGATGGTTGTGCGGTATCCCCATAATGGAAATGGGATTTTGTTGGGCGATCGTGGCGGTGTCGATCATCTTTTTGAGGATTGATCTGGCGGTTTGTTCTTTGCCTCGACCGCTAGATTAGTTTGTGGTCGATAGGGTGATGACTTGTGTCGTTGTATCTTGTATTTGAGGAGGAGTGGTTCCACCTCTCCTTGGAAGTGCGATGCCTTGGTCACTTATGAATTAAGTGGGGTATGCCGTAGCGACAAATGATGTTGTTTTGTATGAATTTCGCAACTTCTTTTGTGCCTAGCGTACGGTATGATGCGGCTTCGACCCATTTGGTGAAATAGTCGATGGCCACGAGGATGAAGCAGTGTCCTCCTGCCCCCACGGGTTGTACTTTGCCAATGACGTCAATCCCCCATGTGGAGAAAGGCCATGGCGAGGTTAAACTGTATAGTGGTGAAGGAGGTATGTGTTGTACGTTTGCAAAGATTTGGCAATTATGGCAATGTTTGACATATTTTCTTGTGATCGGCTTCCATGGTTGTCCAGTACCATCTTAGCCTTATGATTTGTTTGCACATGGCTCGTGCGTTCATGTGTGGTCCGCACTCGCCATCGTGTACTTGGGACATGATATCGTGTCCCTTCTTGTGATCGACACACAAGAGTAGTGTGCCTTGGGGTGTCTTTTTGAGTAGTTTGCCCATTTTCATCACGAATTGTGATGATAACAGGCGTAGGGCGCGCTTGGCTCGTTTGTCAATGTTTGGTGGGTATTCCCTGTTTGTTTTGTAATTGATGATTGCTTGGTACCAAGGGTCTGTTTGTTCTTCCTCGGTTTCAATGTCACAGATGTAGGCGGGTTCATTCCGTCGTTCCACGACAATGGGGAGCGTTTCCATTCACGGGGGTATGTTGATTAGTGACGCGAGTTTGGATAACGCGTCGGCGAACTGGTTTTCTTCGCGTGGGAGGTGTATGAATTCTACGTGATAGAATTCGTTTATGAGCTCTTGTATTTTGCTTTGGTATAGTGCTAGGTTTTCATTAAGTATCTTCCATGCTCCGGATACTTGGTTGATTATGAGGGAGGAGTCCCCATAGACTCTTATGTTGCGGGCGTTGAGTACAAGCGCTTGGAGGCAGTGCCGGCGTGCTTCGTGATTCTGGCGTTGTTTGTTACGTCGAAATCTAGCTTGATTGATAAGGGTGTGTGTTCGCCATTTGGGGATATGAGAAGTATTCCTACTCCACATCCTCGATAGTTGGAGGAGCCATCGAAGTATAACTCCCATTGTTCTTGGTTGATGTTGTAGATCCCATCGTCTGGAAGGGATGTTGTGTCGATGATTGGTTCTTCGTTGATTGCATTTTCGGCTAGGAAATCGGAGACTGCTCGTCCCTTGATTGCTTTGAGGGGTACGTACTTAAGATCGAATTCGGCTAGGAGCAATGTCCATCTGGCCATTCGTCCGTTAAGCACAGGTTTCTCGAAAAGGTACTTTACGGGGTCCATTTTGGAATAGACCTTCGTCTGGTGTGCTAGCATATAGTGACGGAGTTTCTTGGATGACCACACTAAAGCTAGACAGCTCTTCTCGACGGGTGAATATCGAGTTTCGTAATCGAGAAATTTTTTGCTGATGTAATAGATTGCATGTTCTTCGCCGTTTATTTCTTGAGCGAGCATGGCGCCCATGGCGGTAGATGTTGTCGTAAGGTATAAGGATAGCGGTAGATCCGCTTGGGGTGGTCGTAGAACTGGTGGGTTAGTTAGCAATTCCTTAACCTTGTCAAATGCTTTTGACATTCTTCGTCCCATACAACGTGGTCGGTTTTCTTGAGTTTCTTGAAACCGGGTTCACATATCATGGTGAGTTTGCTAATGAAGCGCGAGATGTATTGGATTTGGCCCAAGAAACTTCGAATTTTGTCGAGGTTCTCCGGGGGTCGCATTTCAAGGATTGCTTTGACTTTCGAGGGGGCGACCTCGATGCCTCTTTGGCTCACTACATGTCCTAGTAGTTTCTGGGATTTAACTCCAAAAGTACATTTTGGGGTTGGCGCATTTTGTATTGTCGTGGCGAACGAAGAACTTGCGGAGGTTAGTGATGTAATCACTCCTCTCCTTTGACTTCACGATCATATCGTCGACGTAAACTTCGACTTCTTTGTGCATCATGTCGTGTAAAAGGGTTGTAGCGGTGCGTTGGTATGTTCTTTGCATTGATTAGTAGAAGGGCATGACTGTAGCGATATGTCCCCACGGTGTAATGAAGGCCGTCTTTGCCATGTCTTGAGTGACATTTTGATTTGATTGTAACTGCGTGGTATCCATGAAGGATAGGAGGCGTGGTCGGCGGTGTTGTCGACTAGGGCGTCCACATGGGTAACGGAAAGTCATCTTTGGGACTAGCTTTGTTCAAGTCGCGAAAGTCGACGCGTACTCAATTTTGCCATTCTTTTTCAGGACTGGGACCATGTTTGAGACCCATTCAGGATACTCGATGACTTGGATGAAACCGGCTTGTAGTTGTTTTTCGATTTCTTCCTTGACCATAAGTGACCATTCGGGACGTAGTCTTCTTACCTTTTGTTTGATGGGTTTGTAACCAGGTTTAATGGGGATGCGGTGCTCGGCGATACTTCGTTCGATTCCGGGCATGTCTTTGTATGACCAAGCGAATACGTCCTTGAATTCGCTTAGGAGTTGTGTGAAAAGGGTGCGTTCGTGTTCGTCTAGTGAGGCACCCAGTTGTAGTTCTCTTGGTTATTCGGGGGTTCCCACGTTTATGGTTATGGTTTCCTCGATGATAGGGTCTTGTGTTTTTGGGTGTACAATGTTTGCAATGTATTCGTTTAATGATTGATTTGTTTGTTCATTTTCGCATGAGTTAGTGCCTTTTGTATTTTGTGTTTTGTTTGTTGCTTGTTGATTTTTGTTTGTTTGTATTTTGTTATTTGTTTTAGCTTGAGACAAGGCGTAAGCAAATTTATTCATTTCATTATTTTGAAGAGAATTATTCGACAAATCAGAAAATTGCTTGGAGCTAGCCTCCGTAAAGAGAAAATCTAAACTAAAGCTAGAGTCTAGGATAGATGGGTCGACAGATGACCCGACACTAAGAGCATTAGAATCTAAAAGAAATTCTTCTTCTTCTTCATCGTCTTCTGCGCCGCTGGGGCTGCTTGAGCTGCTTGAGTTGCTTGAGTTACTCTCGTCCTTGCCTTTGAGGTTAGTGACGTGGTCGAAGAGTGGTCCTTCACCGGTGATAAGTTGGAAGTGGTGGCCTTGTGCATCGGTCCATTTCAGCGTCTTATACCATCCGTTGAGGGTTTTGTCTGTGGCGTCGGCTATAAGTAAGTTAGGATCGAAGTGGCGGTCTCGCATGATCGTGGAGACAATTTCTTCGTTTTTGGTGCTCGGTGAGGCCTTGAGTGTATTGGGCTCGGCCTCACTAGAGAAACAAGCTTCGGATGAATGGATGATGTCTCGAAGGGAGGTATTCCCGTCGACCATTCCTCCGGGGGTGAAGTATGCGTTCAGGTCGAGGATGTAAGGTCGCAGGGTGACCTTGTGAGTTGACTTTCGTCTTTGAATTTCCTTAACCATCTTCTCGTGGTCGCCGTTCTTGGGTTTGTAGCCTAGACCCATGGTGAGCCAAAGGCTGTTGTTGTTTTTTGTTTTGAAAGGTTTGTAGGTTTTGATTGGTGTACGTGTGATAGCGCCGACTTCGAAGTCGAAACCACATAAGTCTTCTGCGGGTTCAACCACAATTTCGGCAGAATTAGGCTCTTTTGGTGTATCGAAAAGGGCTCGGAAGTTTGAGGCCTTCAAGGTTATAATCTCCTCGTTAAGAGGGATCTTAACCTTTTGGTGTAGAGTAGAAGTTACGGCTTTGGTGGAGTGAATCCACGGGCGCCCTAGGAGTATGTTATAGGAAGGGGTCATGTCGATGACTTGAAACTCGACTTTCCTTTCTATGGGACCACTGCGTACGTGAAGAGAAATGGTTCCTTTCACGTGACGTCGGGTTCCGTCGAAGGCTTTAACTCCGTCCATGCTTGGGGTGAAATCCTTATCGGATAGGCCGAGGCGATGTGCGGTGGCCAATGGTAGAACATTGACTGCAGATCCGTTGTCAACAAGGGATACGGGCAAAGTTTTCTTCATACACTCTACGCTAATGTATAGAGCGAGGTTGTGGTTTGGTCCGAATGCGGGAGATCATCATTCGAAGGTGATAGCCCTGGTAACCAATCTCTTGTGACATGGTGACCATTTGATCTGGAGAGACCTCAGCGTCTGGGCATGCTATTTGTAGAGCACGGATGAATGCATTCCTATGTTCCGCCGAGTCTCGTAAAAGGGCCCAGATGGAAACATCGGCTTTTGTGCGAGCGAGTTGCTTCTGAAGCGCCTCATTCGTGTTTGGTGGTGGAATTATTGTAGAAGTGGAGGGTGTACTTGTAGAGGGTTATCCTCTTGGAGCTACGGCCTTGCCTTTCTCGGCAGATTGCTTTTACGGCATGTTCATCCGTGAAGATGTTACGATAAGGACGGCCAGGCGTGTGAGGTGTGAAACCTCGTCTTGGTTTTCCTTCTCGCCGTTCGCCTCTTCTTTGATCTTTGTTTTCGGTCGCTTGCCCTTCTTTTTCTTTCCCTTCTTGTTCTTTTTGCTTTTATTCGAGGAGGGAGTAGTTGAGAGTTAGACTCTGCTTTGTTAGTGGGTGGCCACTCTTCGTCTTCGTCATCACTAAACCGGACCAGATTGATTTGGTTCTTTGGTGGATGTGACCAAGTAGGAGCAATCTATGACGGGTGCTGATCCGAGGAAGATTGCAGGGTTGTCATAAATTGTGGGGTTGCTTTGGGCTCCGAGGCCGATTTCAATGAGTTCTTCGAAATTCTCGGCATCGCCGTAATCAAAGTGTCTTCGCCACTCGGGTCGTAAGCTACCGAGAAACGTGTACATGAGTTCGTCTTCGTGTGGAGGGTTCAGAACTCGGGCAAGTAGTCCTCTCCAACGGACGAGATATTGAGTGAAATCTTCCTCGTCTATTTGGAGTTGGGTGATGAGAGTATGAAGGGAGACATGCTTGTTGGCCTTGGAGCGTTGTTCCAAGCGCGCAACTTCAAGTTGATGCAAGGCCTTCAAGTTGTCAATGTCTTTGGTGAGCTGATTAACGCGGACACGGAGAGTTCTCAGTCTATTGAGGTTAGCCGTCTTTGAGGAGCGTTTGAAGGAAGGGGTGATGATGCGGTTCATAGTGAGTATTCAGCTGAAGCCTGCATTTCACTTTGCATATTAGCGACACGACTCGACCCACTAGACTCACATTCATTCTAGGCATTCATTTTAGCTCATTTCGTTGTTTTGAAAGACCTTTTAAGCTTGAAAAAGGAGATTTTCGAAAAGGTTTTGCTAAGGGAAGGTTTTGAGGCGAGGATGCGTGCGCACATCTCGTCTCGATGTTAAAAGATTTTGTTTTGCATCCGTCGAACTGATATCGGTGATTTGCCGAGGTGAGCTCGAGTCGGATGTGTAAAAAGAGAAGGATTCGGCTCGCGCAAGTCGAGTCGAGGATGTTAAAACAGAGTCTAGGCCGTGTGACCTAGAGGATCGAAATCCACGAGCTCGGGTTTTAGTCCTTGCTCGAGTTTTTGCTTGTTAGTGAAAAAGGAAATTTTGAAAAGGTTTATTTCAAAAATTCGCGAAAGCTTTGTTTGAAAGGTGTTAGTTTGTTAGGTTCATTTATCTTTGAAAAGTTTTAAGCGAGTTTTCGAAGATATGAATGCAAATGCTCATTTTAAAAAAGACCATGAAGTGCATAGCCTCGAACTTGTACGTATGACTCAAAAGGGGTGAAAAATGAGTCAGTCGGGTACACCTCCAACTACCTCGAGTACGCTTTGGCAGATACTTAACCCCTTCATTTCCTTACGCCGGGCGGATAGGTTTTTCAAGGGAGCACCGGGCGATCGAGATAGCCAGTTTCACGGCAGTAGTGGAGAGGCGAGAGGAAAGCTAGACCGGCATGTGCTTTATCGAGTGGACAAGCCTGCATGTGGGAACCACCTCTCGAGGGTGCAAAGGGTGCCTAGATTCCAAAAGGAATGGACTCTAAACGAATGTGCATAGCTCAAATATGTTTACAAGGATTGTTCAAGGCTTTCAAGTTTCACCTCTTTATTTTTAAATAGAAAAAGCTAGTTTTAAGTTTTAAAAATAAGATCTCCCCAGCGGAGTCGCCAAACTGTGGAACCCGGGAACCGCGTTCGGGGGACCCAACTCGGCGTCTTGCTTAAGGGCGGATTTTAAAGTTAAAACAGATTAAGTTGGAAAAACCTTTAAGAATCGTATGGCGCCGCCACCTATTTATCGCGGAAAATAGGAACCTGCTACCATGTTCTAAGTTAAAAACATGTCCTAGATTTTGGAGCACGCCGACACCCCTAGATCTAAGGTTTGTGAAACCAGAATGGATTCGGGGTGAGGGTACTTTAGAAAAAGAGTTAATTCAAATAATGATTTATGAAAACCTTTTAGAAAAGCCTATGTAAAAATAGCCTCTACTGACCTAGAACAATCCTTGTAAGATGATATTTGAGCTGATGTTATCGCTACGTACAAGTGCGATAAGTTTGTAAAAGAATGCAGATGCAGATGCAAAAAGATTGATTAAAACCCTCAGTTTAGCATGTTTAACTTGTTAACGAATATGGTTCAGTTAAAGGTCGAATTCATTGTTTAAGTTGATTTTAAATGCAAAATAAGAAGGTGCAAGATGCATGCAAATAAAATAAAGTTCAATTGTCCATTGGTTTATTTTATGAGGTCGGTTGCTTATGCGACTTTGGCGTGTCATCGGATATGGAGTGTACCCGAAGTAAATAGAACACTTGGATTGCAAGCGCGCTGGGTGCCAAAGCCGGGGGGGCGCTAAAGTGTAGACCCCTTTGTTAGTCCATAGAAAATAAGAAAAAGCTTTGATCCAAGTGGATCGGTACCTACCTTGTCCTGACGCTTCAGATCTGGGCAGAGCTTCGCTTCTTGAACTTGAAAGGAGGGTGAATTCAACACGGGATGGTGTGTTGAACTCAAAGATTTGAGTGCTTGAGGCTTTTGTGAAAGAGGATTTGTGTGTTGTGAATTGTGTGTGAAATTGTGATCTGAAAGTATGATTTGAGGCCGAGGTATAGAAATTTGTATATATACTAAAAACCTCGGAGAAATTAGGAAATCGGGGATAAAAACAGGCCTAGGAACCACATAGCCTTATGCGGTTGCCTGGGAAAACCGCATAGGCTTATGCGGTTGCCTACCCAAACCGCATAAGCTTATGCGGTTCGAGGGTCGGGTTTTTGTGTAGTTTCCTAGTTTCGGTTGAATTGTATCTTTGAAAGATTACGAGATAATCTCAAACGTGAAGCTCAAGAAAACCCCTAGGATATTTCTGAGATATTTTGTGATGCTTAGGGCTTTGGAGTGCGGGCCAAAGGCTGGGTTTGGGCTCGGTTTTGGGCCCGAGACCCGGAAAAATGAAAAGGGTGTATTTGCATAGTTTTTGTGAAATAAGGTAAGACGTGAAGCCGTATTTTGTGTAAGAGGGGGCTAAATAGCGGTTTTAGCTACCGGGTCTAAATTTAGGAATTTAGGAATGCTGAATTAGACCTTGTTAATGTAAAAGGGCTAATTGTAGTTGCAAATGCGAAGCTCATGCCAAATGAAGCAGGACAAGGACCTAGCTAGACTCCAAATAGACAAAATGAACGTTATTTAAGTGTGATGTAAAGCGACCTAAATCATTTTAACATTTCAAACGACTCAAAAATGAATTCGACATTAGAACCGTTTAAGTCAACGTTAAAGCATGCGTAATAAAAGTCCGTGTTACATCACAGGGTTTTGTGCGGGAGGGTACGGATATGGGTATCCACACTAGCAGTAGTAGCTCTGACGATTCGTCCGATGATTCTGACTCTGATTCTGACAGTGAACCCAAGGTGAATTATAATTTGCTTTTGTTTGTTTTGAGGTTTTTAATTGGCTAATTGATTGGTTGACAAACTTGCATGTTGTAATTATTTGGTGTAATAGATTTTGAGTGAAGTTTGATTAATTTATGTTGTGGCTCATTCTTTTGCTATGGTGGTATTGATTATAGTTTGTTGTGACACATTTGTTTAATTTTATGAATTGTGTCTTATTGTTGTGTTAAATTCTCTGTAGTATTTGGAGGCGTGGTTTTGTCGTGTTGAATGAAATTATATCTACTTGTCGATATTTCTTTAATTTTATACTCCGTACATTATTTTATCCGAAATGAGTTCTTTTTATTTTTGCTTTTGTAGTTAGTTATTGTTTGTGTTGTCATATTTGGTGTTATTTGTCTGTGCTAGTTGGAAATTTGATTTGTGATTTATGCATGCTCACTTTTCAGGTTTCCAAAAACATTTATTTAGCATACTTGGGCTGAGTATTTTTTGTCGGTATTATTTGTTCAAGATAAATAGGTGAAATCGTGATAGATAATGTTGTTTGAGTTGTAGTTGAATTTTGTTGTGTTATTTTGATTTTGATTTCCCTGCAGGTTGTTGCAAAGAAGACACCAGATTCTGTTAAGAATGGATCAGTTGTGGCCAAAAAGCCTAAGGAGGATTCTAGCTCCGATTCCTCGGGCTCTTCAGAAAGTGATTCTGATGACAGCGACGTATGTTTCTTTTTTAAATGTGGAGTGACGGTGGAATTAATCGTAGTTGCTTAGTAAATTATTCCCTTGTCCAGTGGCGTTCTAATTTTCATGTTGTAAGTGTTTTCTTGTTCGGTTAAATTAACTTGTTAATACTTGGTTCTGAAAATTTGACAAAGGTTACATATTTGCAGGAGAAGTTTGCCAAGAAACAAATTTCTTCAGCCTTTGTTAAGAATGGTTCAAAGACCACCAAGAAAGCACCTGCCCCAGATTCTTCGTCTTCAGAAAGTGATTCCGAAGATGTAAAAGTTTAATCCATATGTTTTGAGCGTGTTCATTTTAATCAATTGTGCTGTAATAATATTGAATGGTGGTTTCTGATGATGAAGCTTGTTGTACTCAGGAGGAACCTGCTGTTGTGAAAAATGTTGCTAAAAAGGAGTCGTCTTCAAGTGACAGTGAATCCTCTGATGAAGAAAGAGCGTAACTTCAAATGATTGTTTGTAGTTTAGAAGTGTAAGTTTTAATTAATGTAGAATGTTTGTAATCACGAGACTTTGTATTACGTCTACGTTTTGCCACGATGGATGATGGGTACAGTTGTGACACTTGGATTCAATGAAATCATGGATTGCGTTTTAATTTGCAAAGGTTCATTTTTAAAATTTTGGATTATTAATTTATAGCGAAATGCTGCCAAAATTTTGGCAAAAAAAAAAAAAAAATAATAATAATAAGGAATTGTGGCGGTTTTTTGTGAAAAACGCCACAAACTAATTAAAATTAAAAGCATTTTTGTGGCGGTTTAGCGTAAAACCGCCACTAAATTTATGTAATTTGTGGCGGTTATAAATAAACCCGCCACAAAAAAAAACACTTTTTGTGGCGGTTCTGGGAAAAAACGCCACAAAATATGAAGGAATTTGTGGCGGTTTTTGAAAAAAACGCCACAAAGTTTATGTTTTTGTGGCGGTTTTAAAACCGCCACAAATTAAATGTGACACCTTGATATACGACGGTACAAAACCGCCACAATTGGCTATTTAAAAACGCCACATTAGGTATATTTTCTACTAGTGATAAGAACAAGGTGAATGAAATGAAAATCAACTAAAGCCTCATATGCAATACAAGTGACAAAATCGTGGGAAACACGGGATAGGGGCCTGAAGGTACCGGGAAGGGAAGGAAAACCTATCGGCGCCTGCCTTGAGCCTCGCCGTCTTGGCGCCAGAGGCGAAATGAGCCTCGCAGGAAGAAAAGTGCGAAGTTTTGTAAAAATGGGGGAGATCATTGCATGAATTTGTGATTCAAAAAGAAATGTGAAAAAAAAATCGTTTTGAAATGTGTTTTTCGGAGTCGCCACCAAATATTAAAGGAATTTGGAACCTATTCAACGCGTCTTGAAATACAAGACACGAGTGTCTCAGATTTCAAGGTGCGTCGATACCTATCCGTCTGAGGTTTGAAACCAGAGAAGGGATTCGGAGTGAGGTTACTTTTCAAAAGTTTTGACAAAAAAAGTATTTTTGAAAACTGAAATCGAAAAGCCTACATAAAAGTAGTCTCTACTAATTTGAAAATATTTGCTTAATTTCGATATTTGGGCTAAAAGTCACGCTACGTACAAGTGCGAATAAATATGACTTGGTTAAAATGCATAAATAATGTAAATTGTCAAAATAATGACATATTGCTATAGGAAATGTACGTTAAATAATAATTTATTGACTAAATTATTACCATAAACGTTATTTTCCGACCTCGTATTTGACTCTTTAAGAATTTGTGAAAACCCTCAGTTTTGACATGCTAAAAGACTAAATGAAACGGTACAATTTAGTGTTGAAACCGTGATCCTAGTCGTAATTTAATGCATGAATGAGGACTTGCATAATTATAAAAGTAACGTCGGTTTTGCTTTAGTGATATTGAGTCGTTATTTATGCGATATTGGCGGGGTTTAGACGGATTATGAATCCGAATTGCTACAACCGTATTACGAATACGGCTTCGCTAGTGCCAATATCGGGTTGGGGTTAATGTAACCCCTTTGTCCGAGTCTTAAACGTCCAAAACGTAGGTAAAATGTTTACCTTTCGAAAATGCAAAGACGGTATTTTTGAGTGGATTTTGTGAATAGTGTATGTGTGTTGAAAAACCGATGATTTGAAATGAATGAAGGGGTATGGTATTTATAGGAAATGGCTCGTTTTTGTGCATGGACAAAACTTAATCGCCAGTGAGCCTGTGATTAAGTTTCAGTGCAACCGCCAAATGTAATAAAAGAACCAGGGTTGGGAGAGGAAAACATAATCGCCTGTAAACAGGCGATTTAGTTTTTAATCGCCTGTTTACAGGCGATTTTAATTTTGTTTTGGTGTGCTGCTAAGCCGCCTTTGTTTATGTGACGTATTAGGAGGGTAATGATGGTGTTTTGTGAGGTAATATGTCGTGTATGCTAAGTTAATTTGGGCCAAATTAGTTTTGGTCCAAATTTCGATTTTCGTGTTTCGGTTTTTGTCGTGTTTTTCGGTTTTGGCTCGAACTAAAATAATATTAAGGCATATTATTTTACGATATCGTAGAGTCTAATTTTGTGAAAATGTGACACGGGACGCACTTTGGCCCGTTTTGCGTGTTGCGTTAGTGTGCGTTTTGGGTCGTTTTTGTGATTTTGGGCCTTTTTGTAGTTGGTTGGGGTTTTTTTTTTATGGGTCGTCTTAATAGGACGTTCCTGTATTGTGCTCGTGTTGTGCTCATAATGACTAAGAGTGACATTCATTTTTATGATTATGCAAATTCAAATTAATACGCTAAAAATGACTAAATACGTTTTAGACACTTTTGTACCGTTTCGACTATTTTAAAAGCATGCATGAAAGTCGTTTTCGTCATCGGGTTTGTTTTTGGGGGGTACGGATACAGGCATCTACAGAGCCCCCAGTTTGACTGAGCTTGGACAAAGCGTTAGTCAAACTTAAAGATAGTATCCGGACCATTACAGTCTCGATACTACCTGGCGGCGCTAAGCGTGTGTCTTATGGGAGAGACGAGGACTTAGAGCCGGGAAAAGCGGGGAGGGACGACATGTTTTTAAGGACATGACGATCCTACATGTTTAAGGGCATGTCAGCCTGCATGTGGCCTTAGTACTTTCTGCTGGTGCCTTGCTTGTGCTTATGCTTGTGCTTTGCTTGCGCTTCTGGCTTGCGCTGGTACGGACGTCTCGTCAGGAGGCTACGTGTTTTCGTGTTTAGTTTATAAAAATGGTTTAGGTTTTTGTGAACGTCTCGTAGGGAGGCTACGCGCTTTTGTGTTTCTCATAAAAAGGGTTAGGTTTTTATGAACGTCTCTTAAAGAGGCTACGTGTTTCTGTGTTTCTCATAAAAAGGGCTAGGTTTTTACGAAGGTCTCTTAAGGAGGCTACGTGTTTTTGTGTTTCTCATAAAAAGGGTTAGGTTTTTATGAACGTCTCGTGAGGAGGCTACGTGTTTTTGTATTTTTCATAAAAGGTTAGGTTTTTATGAACGTCTCGTGAGGAGGCTACGCGTTTTTGTATTTCTCATAAAAGGTTAGGTTTTTATGAACGTCTCGTGAGGAGGCTGCGCGTTTTTGTATTTCTCATAAAAGGTTAGGTTTTTATGAACGTCTCGTGAGGAGGCTACGCGTTTTTGTATTTCTCATAAAAGGTTAGGTTTTTATGAGCGTCTCGTGAGGAGGCTACGCGTTTTGTATTTACCATAAAAGGTTAGGTTTTTATGAGCGTCTCGTGAGGAGGCTACGCGTTTTGTATTTCTCATAAAGGTTAGGTTTTATGAGCGTCTCGTGAGGAGGCTGCAGCGTTTTGTATTTCTCATAAAAGGTTAGGTTTTTATGAGCGTGCGTAAGGAGGATCGTGTTTTTGTGTTGGGTTGAAATTGTGTTTGAAATGGGTTGAAAGTGTATTGGTAGGAAAACCATTTCGATATAAAGCTGAAACCCAAAATAAAATTATAATCGCTGTAAAAAGCGAATTAAATTTGTCAGCGCTGTTCTGACGATTAGATTTGTCTAGTGTTTCTTGGTTAAAACACGGGAGAGAGAGGGGTTGGCTCATTTTCATCCGTAAAAACAAAAACAAAATCGAAAACCTCTAAAACTTGATTTGGCGATTTTCTTGGCCGAAATTCAACATTCCGACTCCTAAAATTTGTCATGGACCAAGGTACGTACTCAACTCGCTTGGTTTTTCGTGTTTTGAAGTTTGTTTGAGTCGGTTTTAGCTCGAAAAACCGTTTTGTAGGGTTTAGGTCGAAAATTATTGATTTGATTCGGGTTTAGCCCTCGTCTTTGCTTGAACTTGATGCTTGGGAGTCATATGAGGCTTGTGTTGCTGCCATTGTTGATCGT
This sequence comes from Dianthus caryophyllus, assembly GCA_023091065.1. Lineage (NCBI taxonomy): Eukaryota > Viridiplantae > Streptophyta > Magnoliopsida > Caryophyllales > Caryophyllaceae > Dianthus > Dianthus caryophyllus. Next base: position 33,088,088 of record CM041517.1, on the reverse strand, counting down.
TTGTGAAAACCCGACTTGTGGTCTCGATTTTCGTGCGTTTTGTAGTGTAGGGGCATTTTGGTCATTTTTGAAAACGTCTCGAAAATGGCTCAAAACTTCAGTGTAGCTTACCCATTAGTAGTATAACGTGTTGGTGAGTTCGGTTTGTTGAAATGGGCGCGAGAAGCGGTTCGTTTGGGTGAGAGACCGTGTAAAAGGGGGGTAAAGTCGGGGCTTGTGCTCTGTTTTTGTAGCGTAAGGCGATCCCGATTGGCTTGGTTATTTTGAAAATGTTGTAGTATGCTTGTGTGGAGGTTTGGGTGGCTTGTGTGCGAAAAACGGCTCGAAAAACCGTGATTTTCGTGTGATTTGGTATAGGGGCTGAAATTTTGGTCGAAATTTTCGGTTCCGAAACTTGCCCGAATTCTCTGTATTGCATTGTTATGGCTAGCATGGTACATATTTGGCCTTGTTTTGTAGGGAATGTGTTGTTTGGAGGTGTTTTGGAGAGTTTTTTGTAGTTTGGGTTACGCTTAGAAAGACCGTTTTTCCTCGCTTTTCGTGCCTCGTTCATGGAATGTATGGTAATGTGTGTCGTCTGTGTTGGCTAGGGGGTTGTTTTGTGGGAAGTGGGGGGCTTTTTGGTTGAGTTATGGTCAAGAAAAGGCCGTTTTTGTAGTTGGTAATCGTTTCGTAAAAGCTATTCAGTCGAGGTGTTCGGGACATTGCTTTCGCATGAAAATTTTTGTACGTGTTTATTGTGATTTATGGGTTGGGTCTGTCTCAGGAAAAAAACGGGTTTTTTGCTTTCTGTAGCGTTTTTTTTCCTTTTCTGCTATTTTTAGGTTAAAAAGGCCTGCTTTCTGCTGTTTTGGCCGATTCTCTGCTGTTTTTGCGCGCGCTTGCTCCTGACTTGGCTTTGTATGACGTGTATACTGTATACGTGTCATAAAATATGCTCTTCTGTGCTTCTGCTTCGTTTTGGCCTTATCTGTAGATAATGTAGGCCTTAATGCTTGCTTTCTGTCATTTTTGCGTGCTTCTGCTTTGCTAAATGATTTGCTGTTGTCGTTGTCTGAGTACGCCTTTGAATTTTGTGCAGGTGATCCTGCGCCTACTTCCAGTTCCATAGACCGGGTATGCCTCCAAAAAGAAGCTTAAAGGTTTCAACTTTCCGTTGGCAAACAACTTATACACGTAATTTGTCCTTTATGGCATCAAGTAAACATAAGTTAGCCTCTTGAAGTAATATTGACTCAGCACATTTTCTTGTAAAATGCTCTTTCCATTAATGGCTAAATTAAAGCATCTCCTTTTCAAGTGAATGAAACGGAAAAATGGTGCTTTGAGGAATAAATTATTAGAAAATTAACTCTTTTGACGGTGAAGGCAGTTAAACTTATAGTTAAATGTGTTCTTTGTAATTGAGAAAAAAATGGTTCCCTCCAATATTGTTGAAAACGCAAACACCGTGCTTTCTATGCGTGAACTGCTTGTAACCGTTTTAGCACTTATTTCCAATGATTGATTGGCAGGTGCTCCTTGGCCTATGGGGCATCTATTATGCAGGATAAGAATCTCAGTGAGTACAGTTTGGATGGCTCGAGCACCAGTAAGCCTCTGAACTGCAGTCATCAGCTCTGCAATATGGGACCAGATTGTAAAAGCCCTACGGAATCATGCCCTTACACTGTTCAGTATAGGTCGGAAGCCACATCCAGCTCTGGACTGCTTATAGAGGATGTGCTACATCTCTCTAGTAGTAACAACCCATCAAATTCATCTTTAAAAGCTTCAATCTATTTTGGGTATGTTTATTTATTTGGCTCTGGGTCTCTTCATATGTTATTGAGGGATGAATCAAAGACTTTCTATATTTTGGTTCTAAATATGGTAAAATAAATTAAAACGACTCGCTGAATTTGTTGCAATTGATCGACCCAATTTTCACCTTGGGCCATTCGAAACAACAACTATGTGTGTTTCGGGGGTAAGAGTGCGTACAGCTGTACATCCTGCCCCCCTTACCCCGCCATTTGAAGGAGCCATTGAGGCATAGGGGTAGTGCTGTTATATATTTGACACAGAGTTCAATACCTTTAGTTTGTTTTCTCTGAAACGATGCGGTAAATATGGATCTTATTGTAATAGGTGCGGAAAGAGGCAAAGTGGTGCTTACCTGAACGGAGTTGCTCCTAATGGTGTTTTGGGTTTAGGGCTTGGGGACATATCTGTTCCAAGTGTCCTAGCAAAATCGGGGTTGATCAGAAACTCTTTCTCATTGTGCTTCAACGATGATGGTTCTGGGAGATTGTTTTTCGGAGATCAAGGAAGTACCGCCATCATTGGACCCCTTTATTACCTTTAGATGGAAAATAGTATGTCTTTTTACGTCTTCATAAAATGTTAACAGTCTAAATTGTTACCTGTTATTTTATTAGTTATATTACCATTCATCTCTTGATGTTCACCCTTTCTCTAATCAATGTTTCCAGTTCTACTTATGTTGTTGGCGTAGATGCTTTCTGTGTCGGGAAGGGTCCATGTCTTAAGCAAACAAGTTTCCACGCTCTTGTTGACAGTGGGACCTCTTTTACAGTCGTACCACTTGAAATATATAAAAAAGTTGCCCAGGAGGTAATTCTGTTTGTTGCTTTCATTTTCAGCTAATAGTTTGATGTCACATGCTGTTGTCTTGATTCATTGCTATTTCTAATAGTTTGATAAAAAGGCTAATGCCGTGAGAGCAGATTTTGATCTACCGTGGGAATATTGCTACGAGTCAAGGATAGTTTTGATTTTTTTCATCCTTCCTGCTGTTTTTATGTATTTATTTACTTTTATATATGTTATCGTGCTCTCGTAAACTATGTAGCTTTATTAGCGTTTTTCCACAAATCCAAGGATTTTTGTTGATTAGTGGGCAGGTCCCAAATTTCCCTCCAGTGAAGTTGGTGTTATCAGATAATTAAAGCTTTGTGGTGCAGAAGCCGTTATTCATTATCCAAGGGACCCAGGTTGGTATTTCGCATGTTTGCTTCCTTGATTCCCCTTCTTGTTATGTAAACAAGTAATGAAGTTGTATATGTTGGCACTTGATAATCTCATAATCTGTACGACACCTTAGTTTCTTATTGATGACCTGAACTATATCATAATTTCTTGACTTGTTTTTAGGCATATTTGTATAGACGATTATGTTAAAGCTATATGTACTAAAAGGCTTGTGCGTTTCGTGTAGGGAATTCTGGGATACTGTTTAGCTTTACAGATCATTCTTGGAGACGTTGCAATCATTGGGCGTAAGCAGCTCTCACTCTGTCGTTTTTGGTAATTGCTTAACCTGCTTTTCTGGAAAGCCTTCTTACTTGAAACTGAAACACTATCGTGCAGAGAACTTCATGACTGGATATCCCATGGTATTTGATCGTGAAAACCTGCAATTTGGCTGGTCTCGTTCAGATTGTAAGTTATTTAACCATGATATTATATTATCTAGAATATGAGAGTCACTTTCATGTTTCTTCTAGTTTCTGCCATTCAGTTTCTCCTGGGGCAGCAAAGCTGTCGGTTCTGATTATTTAGTTATACACGCTCCTGCATTCGTAAGACTCAAACTCAAGACAACTACTTAAGCCAGATCAATCCTTTAGACCTTTACCCTCTCATATAAGTGTTGGGGGATACCGTCATGTGAATTGAAGCCTTGATATTTGAGCACTTCCACGTCTTAATGACAATTGATCCCTGTTAATATTTATCTGTGTGCGGCTTTGGTATAAGCAGGTCAAGATCACAGCAACAGCACGTCAGATGCTAATAAGCCACCCAACTCATTACCTACGGATGAAGAACAAAGAAGGCGGGGGCATGCAGTTGCTCCAGCTATCGCTGGAAGGGCACCTTCCAATACGTCCGATGCATCACGGTCAGTCAATGTGTTTTTATCGAGACTACTTTGCGTGCTCATCTTCTCCGGTATGAATATGCTTAAATATGCGATGTAAATACAATCCCTGCGTTTACTAGTGTCATCCAATGTCTTCACGTTTTTCCTCTGTAACGCATTTGATGTGTAGCGTAGACATGCATTTACCTTATCCTATTTTCCTCCTATCTTTGTGTAATTTTCCGTCCTATTTGTGTATATAGACGACTTTATTCTGATGCATTATGCTTTTATGTTTCTAATTTGATGTGAGTATTGATTAACTTACGCACATCTAATCGAGAATGTTAACCAATATGATGTTTAGAACCTTGGATATGATATCGAACCCTTGCTCACGCGTATTCAGGTTAATAGGCATTTGACCCTTTCCTAAGTGAGGAGCCGTTTCGGGAAAAAAGTATTGTTATATTGTTAATAAATGCAATAACTGCAAAATTGTGGGAAATCTTTGGTAAATATGTGTGTTGGAAGGTGCAACAAATGAGTTGGATACTTGGTTGGCTTCTCAATCACACCCACCTTTAGAGGACCCACATCCAGCAACAGCGGCCTGCTCGCCAGCTTTGTTTCTCATTGGCATTGTAGCCGTCGACGTTGATCATCATCTTGTGTCCTATGTTGATCAACGTATCGGAATTAGCTTGGATCAGACTGAATTTTGTTTTGGATTTGTTGCATGCACTCTCGATAGCGAGTCACCTATGATTTGTTGGGTCTTAGTTTTTTCTGATTCGGTTTCAACCTCAAAATCGAGCTCCATAAAATTTTGAGGTATTTAGGTTAATGTAGGACTTTAGGTGTCCGGTGCATAAGACTTGAACAAGAAATGTAGCTAGTGATACATTTTGCAATCAATGTTTCGATTTCAACGAGTCTATGGAGTTATATTACTCATCACATTCAAGATCGACGGATTCTAGATCGTTTTCTGACATGTAGAGTCACCCCTAGTTTGACAACAAACCGAAATGGAGAGTGTTTAGCCGACCGTCCATAGGAAAGTAAACAAGTAATCTAGGATACTAAAAGATGAGTTGTCTAAAGCTATATTCACACATTTTACAACAATATTTATGGTCAACAAATATTATATCGAAAACCCGCAAGGGTGTGGTCTAGTGGTTAAAACATGGATGAAATTCCCATGGGTCTCAGGTTCGATTCCCTCCAAGAGCAATCTTGTGGGGAGTTTAGAACTTGGTATCTTTAGATCACGGCCTCGTCACCCCTGTAGTAAAGGGTGGTTGAAACCGACTGATCATGTTTTATATTTACAACTTTCGACGATGTTATTCTCGATTCTCGAACAATGCATATTTCTTGTGTATGGAATTTTGTACAGCCTGCAGACATAACTAAAGAAGCCTTTTGTTTAAAAATTTGACACCAATTTTTTGATGAAAATTGAGTACAAACTTTGTAGTGGTAGGTGACAGCAATTAGCAGAAAATGAGAGAGACATCAATCCGTACATAACAAACATATAGGCCAATTTAGGTATTTTAAGTTGTTAATTTCGAACCTTTTTTTTTTTTGGGAGGTACAATATGCCGCCGCAAATAAATATTAGATACCGCCGCATTTTGTGTGACTTTCCTCTTATGCCCTTGGTTAGTTAGAGTAGTTTAGTTAGATTAGTTTTAGTTAGTTTTAATTGTTTGAGTCAAAATTAGTCAAAAAAATGTCAATTACCGGCGACGATGAGATTAATGACGGCGATTTTGAGGTTGATGATCAATCCGATTTGGGTGATGATAATATATCGGTATGTATTTTTTTTTTGTTCTAATTATCGGCATTATAGTATTATTTGATTACGATGCAAATTGTTTGATGTGAATATATCGGCATTGTAGTAGTAGTTGATTACGATGAAATTTTGTTAAATGCTTGATTAGTTTGTGTTTATAGGGTTAATTTAATCGAAAAAAATAGGGTACGTTACCCATTCGAGTGAAATAATTTTAGTTTTTTTCAAATTATTTCGAGACCTACGATTATAGAAAATCAAACATAAATTAGAAAATTAGGGGTAAACAATTTAAAATAAATAAAACATATAATTAAATTAATTATTGCAATCACAACTTTTTAAAACAAATAAATAATGTTTAATTAACAAAATATAAAACAAAACAAAAAAAAAAAAAATATACACGCTTTCCATTCGAGTGAAAAACTCGAATGGAGGTGTTCCATTCGTGTTTTTCACTCGAATGACATGCCCATTCGTGTGAAAAACACGAATGGAACACCTCCATTCGAGTTTTTCACTCGAATGGAACATATCCATTCGAGTTTTTCACTCGAATGACATGCCCATTTGTGTGAAAAACACGAATGAAACACCTCCATTCGAGTTTTTCACTCGAATGGATGTCGTTTCCTTTTTTTTTTTTTTTTTTTTTTTTTGCACTTCAATTCGACATTTCCAATTCAATTCCACAAAAATACAAAAAATCGACATCCAGGGGGTTAATTAAGGGGGTTAATTGATTAAATGGGGTTAATTGATTAAATGGGGTTAATTGATAGGGTGGATGTAATTAGATGAGGGGTATAATCGGTACTTCACACAAATATGCGGCGGTATCGAATGTTTTTTGCGGCGGCGTATTGTAATTCGGTTTTTTTGGTCATTTCGAACGAAATAAATTTATTTATTAATTTTTCGTTTCTAGTTATGGGAATTGTTCCCGAGTTGAAAGTATCATTCAATGTATTTATTATGGGTGTTGTTCAACTGTACCCAAATTTTACTCAGTTGTACCCCAGAAAAGACAAATTTACCCTTCTCATTTGCCCATTTAATTTTTTTGATTTGTAAGTTTTCTCTCACTAACTTTTTCAACCCTAAAAATAAGCCACCGTCATCCACCTTGGGCAACCAACCTACCACCGCAAGTCGGCCCCTTGGACAGCCCACCACCGTGAAACACCTTGCTCGACCTTAAACCACCACCGAAACTCCTTCAGTCAGGCCCACCAATGTGAAACCGCCTTTGCCGCCCTTCCCGACCACAGTAACTCACCCCTGGCCACTCCAACCACCGTCGAGCCACCTTTGAAGGCCCTCCCCACCATTGCACCACCCTGTCTATGCCAATCTCCACGTCTAAACACCCCCAAACCTCATAACCTCAAACAATAATAATGTGTGACCCTAATTATCAATATTTTATTAATAAAAAACAACGTAATTTCGAGTTGAAAATTTACATTCGTGATCTAATAATTCAAGATCAATTTGATAGCTTTGATTGAGATTTTTTTGTTGCTTTGAATGATTTTTAATTAAATTTGATTTTCTACCAAAAGAGAGAAAAGGTGAGAAGCTTGAGATTGTAAAAGGGTAAGGTGAGAAATTTTATGGCCAAATGGGTACAAAAGAGTAAAGTTCGGATACAATTAATCAATTACGATTTATTATTTGTGGTCTCTACGGTTTTTTCCCTCCTACTGATAAAATATTACTTGAAAAATGAATATACTTCAAAAATATTGCGCGGCTCCAACATAAACTTGACACTTTTGTCTCATGTTTAGGGATGTCAATTTCACCCGAACCCGAAAAAATCCAATCCACCCGATCCATATAAATGGATTGTAACCCGACTTAAATGGATGAAAGATGGATGATGGATGAAGCGGATGATGGATCGGGTTGGATTCGGGTGGACCTTCATCCAATCCATCACCCGCTAATCACCCGTCCCAACATCCACCCGAACAAAAATACAATTTTTTTTTTAATAATTATCAACATATTATAAAAATAAATAAATTTGAAACAACTCATGTTGTAATCGTTTATGGAATTAATCGTCTTCTAATCATCTTATCGAAAAATTTAGGAAAAATCGGTAATAAGTCATTAAAATATTCATTTTTATTTTTTTTATTTTATTTTTTTATCATCCACGGATCCACCCGATTCACCCGATTCACCCGTGGACGATGGGTGGATTGGATTCGGGTGATAGATTTGTAGGTTTATATCGGTATATAGACCTTAAAATTCACAGGATTATAATGAAAAACTTTATAAGATTTAAGGTCATAAATTGAAATTGCATAATAAAGTATATAGATTTAAGAATTAACCTTTAATCCTTGCAAAATAGGCCTATGAACAATACCAAAAGGATGGTATCTCCTAATAATCTCACCCAAGATGTGATTGTGATATGCCTCTTTGAATTGCTAGAAAAAGTTAGAGGAGAAAACTATTTTTCTCTCTAGGATTTAATGTTGTAGAGTTGTGAATGAATTAGTGTCGTATTAGAAGAGAATTAGGAAACATAATATACTCCTAATACTTCCCTTATGGCCGGCCACCCTAAGACTTTTGGGGAGAATATAATTCTCCTCAAAATCTATCTTATTGACCAAGAAAACGTATCTAGACTAGGATGCATCTGGACACTTTTCTTATGATCATTTTAGCTTATAATATAATGCAATATATTACTAGTGTCATCTGTATGGACCAACTATAATATATTATAAATATCCTTATATTCATAATTTACTAATTAATTATAACGGTTTATATTTAATTAGCTTGCATTATACACAATAATTAAATATAACAGTTTATATTCAATTCACGAATTATATTTAATTCGTCTCAGCTAAAATTATTTAATCAGTATTAAATAGCCGGTTCACTATTATACTGACTAACATTTTAGTCAGTAACATCATCACATTTTGACTAACCTTTTAGTCAACAACACTGACTAACCGTTTAGTCATTAATTAAGGCATCAATATGATCATTTTCTCAAATGATCATATTTCTCAAACACATCCTTTAGGTGTGACTCTTAGGGACCAGTTGATCACCGCCATCTGTATGACAATAACGTCAAACTTATCTAGCAAGCCAACCGTTATCGATAAACGTTAATCAACTGATTAAATACAAAATGTACCCTGTGTACCTTTAGAGATTTATTCATGTTATTGCACTAACTGTGGAGGACACTAACTCCAACAATCTCCCACTTGTCCGTACAAGTGTAGGTGCGATAACCGATTCTCATATCCATAATAAATTTCTCCCACTCAATGTAAACCAATTTGCAAAGTCCGTACTTTCAAAGGTCGTAGTTCACAAGTGATCAGAATCAAGAGTGGTTTCCCCGACTAGAGAGTAACTTAACTGATAAACGAATCAATATTCGAGCATGGCCATGCATTTTCAGTTACAGCTCCTCGAGTGGCCCTGAGAATAAATATTACAACTCGATAGAAGTTTGGATATTTCCCTCAACTCGAATCTTGCAGATGTAAGCGCAGCATGAAATGACCCAGTGAAAATCTACTTAGCCTCCTGTTACGGTCGACCGTGAGAAAGAAACCAAAGTCACCCAAAATCTGCCTTAATCTCAAGAGACAGTCGATAGTCAAAAGAATCGACTCTAGGAACACTATGGATGTCCTATCCACGACCCGGCACCTAATGTTCTGAAACATTTAGGACTCCATGTAGTCGTCACAAAAATGTCCTGCGCGATTTCAGTAAACCCGCATCTGTGATCGATCAGTCAACAGTTTGACTTATGGCTCGTTGAACCCACCATCAATCGACGTCACAAAATGATTGCCAGAGTTATCAGCTCATGTAGGCGATCACGGACCAAAACAAAATATAAAGCAATCCAGTTCACTTTGAGGTGTTCAACGTTGTCTGCACAACCCTCATGAAAAACAATATATATAACAAAACGATGATTTTATTAGAAGTTTTAGGAAAAATACACATGTTTAATCCATACAAACAACTAATACAACTCAGGAACACGCTTAATTCCCATGGATTTAACGTGCCCTTCATGCTTATCTTGTCTCAACGGCTTAGTGAGAGGATCTGCTATGTTATCATCCGTAGCAATCTTGTCAATCACTATCTCCTTACGCTCACGTAATCTCGGATCATGTGAGCCTTCCTTTGCACGTGCCGAGACTTGTTGGTGGACTTCGGCTCCTTCGCTAGGAAGATGGCACCACTATTGTCGCAATAGATGGTGATCGGGTCATTCGAACTTGGAACTACAGTTAGTCCTTGTAAGAATCGACGATCCATATAGCTTCCTTCGCGACCTGCGAGCGACATAGTACTCGGACTCAGTCGTGGAATCTGCTATAACTGTCTGTTTGGAGCTTTTCCAACTGACCGCAGCGCCATTTAGAGTAAAAACGAATCCAGATTGAGATTTCGAGTCATCTCGATACGTTTGGAAACTAGCATCTGCGTAACCGATCAAGCATAGCTCGGTGTCTCCTCCATAAGTCAATACCCAATCTTTAGTCCTCCGTAGGTACTTAAGAATGTTCTTTACGGCCATCCAAAGGTGCTTCACCTGGATTGCCTTGGTATCGGCTTTCGTCATACTCAATGCATATGCCACGCCTGGACGTGTACATATCATGGCATACATGATCGATCCTATAGCTGAAGCATATGGAATCCGACTCATGCGCTCGACCTCTTCCGATGTCTTTGGTGCTTGAGCTTTACTCAAGTGCACCCCTGAGATCATTGGAAGGTTCCCTTCTTGGAGTTGGTCATCTTTGAACCTCTCAAGAATCTTATCTATATAAGACTCTGGTGAGGGATAACATCCGTCGTGATCTATCTCTATAGATCACGAGCCCCAAAATACGTTGTGCCTCACCCGGATCTTTCATCCGAAATGGTTCTTTAACCATACTTTCACCGAAGTTAAGAGAGGTATGTCATTCCCAATCAAGAGTATGTCATCGACGTACAGTATTAGGAAGACAATCTTGCTCCCACTCGACTTGATATATAGGCATGGTTCCTCGACCGATCGATTGAATCCATTCTCCTTTATCACTTGGTCGAAGCGATGATTCCAACTCCGTGAAGCTTGCTTAAGTCCATAGATGGAACGCTTAAGCTTGCAAACCTTCTTAGGATTTTCAGGATCAATGTAACCTTCGGGTTGTACCATGTACAACTCCTCCTCCAAATAACCGTTTAAGAAGGCGGTTTTCACGTCCATTTGCCATATTTTTATAGTCATGAAATGCGGCAATCGCTAAGAGAATCCGAATGGAACGAAGCATGACTACGGGTGCAAAGATCTCATCATAGTGCAACCCTTGCACTTGAGTGAAACCCTTTGCCACTAGTCGTGCCTTGTATATATCTGTGTGGAACCCGGGATCGGACCCAACTCGGCGTCTTGCTTAAGGGCGGATTTCAAAGTTAAAAAAGATTAAGTTGGAAAAAACTGCTACCATGTTCTAAGCTAAAAACATGTTCTTAGATTTTGGAGCACGCCGACACCCCTAGATCTAAGGCTTGTGAAACCAGATTGGATTCGGGGTGAGGGTACTTTAGAAAAAGAGTTAATTCAAATAATGATTTATGAAAACCTTTTAGAAAAGCCTATGTAAAAATAGCCTCTACTGACCTAGAACAATCCTTGTAAGATGATATTTGAGCTAATGTTATCGCTACGTACAAGTGCGATAAGTTTGTAAAAGAATGCAGATGCAGATGCAAAAAGATTGATTAAAACCCTCAGTTTAGCATGTTTAACTTGTTAACGAATACGGTTCAGTTAAAGGTCGAATTCATTGTTTAAGTTGATTTTAAATGCAAGACAGAAAGGGTGCAAGATGCATGCAAATAAAATAAAGTTCAATTGTCCATTGGTTTATTTTATAAGGTCGGTTGCTTATGTGACTTTGGCGTGTCATCGGATATGGAGTGTACCCGAAGTAATAAGAACACTTGGAAGGCAAGCGCGCTCGGGTGCCAAAGCCGGGGGGGCGCTAAAGTGTAGTCCCCTTTGTTAGTCCATAGAAAATAAGAAAAAGCTTTGATCCAAGTGGATCGATACCTACCTTGTCCCTGACGCTTCAGATCTGGCAGTAGCTTCGCTTGAACTAGAAAGGAGGATGAATTCAACACGGGATGGTGTGTTGAACTCAAGGATTTGAGTGCGTGAGGCTTTGAGGGTGTTTAGAAGTGTGTAAGATGTGAAATCTGATGATAAATTGTGTGTTATGAGGTCGGGTATAGGGCTCTATATATACTAAAACCCTCGGAGAAATTAGGAAGCGGGGAATAAAAACAAGCCGAGGAACCGCATAGGCTTATGCGGTTGCAGTGGCAAACCGCATAAGCTTATGCGGTTTCCCTCAAACCGCATAAGGTCATGCGGTTTGGAGGTGTGGTTCTAGGCCTAATTTCCTAGTTTGGTTTGTGAAATCTTTGAAAGATTACGTGATAATTTGGGCGTGTGGCTCAAGAAAAGCGGCTAGGATAATCCTGAGATATTTTGTGGTGTTCAGGGCTTTGGAGTGCGGGCCAAAGGCTTGGGTTTGGGCTCGGTTTCGGGCCCGAGACCCGGAAAAATGAAAAAGGGTGTATTTGCATAGATTTGTGAGATAAGCTAAGACGTGAAGCTGTATTTTGTGTAAGAGGGGGCTAAATAGCGGTTTTAGCTACCGGGCCTAAATTTAGGAATTTAGGAATGCTGAATTAGACCTTGTTAATGTAAAAGGGCCAATTGTAGTGCAAATGCGAAGCTTATGCCAAATGAAGCAGGACGAGGACCAAGCTAGACTCCAAATGGACAAAATGAACGTTTATTTAAGTGTGATGTGATGCGACCTTAGACATTTTAACATTTCAAAACGACTCAAAATGAATTCGACATTAGTTAGAACCGTAAAAGTCAGCGTTAAACATGCGTAATAAAAGTCCGTGATACATCACAGGGTTTTGTTTGGGAGGGTACGGATATGGGTATCCACAGAGCCCCCAGTTTGACTGAGCTCGGACTAGAGCGCTAGTCAAACTCCACGACCATATCCCAGGGCCGTTCTGATCTCGATATGATCAGCGGAACGAAGCATGTGTCCATGGGTGAGACGAGGACTTCGAACCGGGCTATGCGGGGAGGGGCGTGCGCATTTTAAGGACTTGGCGGTCCGTGCATGTTATAAGGGCCTGCCGGCCTGCCGGATGTCTTCGTCGTGCTTGTTGTCGTTTGTTGGCGCCTTTGCGTGTGCTTGTGATGTCAAATGTTGATGCTGGTGTTCGTGCTTGTAATGTCTTCGTATTGCATGTGTTGGATGTAAAAAGGGCTAGAGTGCAGGGTGCATATGCTTGTAAGATGTTTGGGTAAGTGCTAGTGTAGGCTTCGTGAAAGAGCGTTTGTGTAATGCTTATGCTTGAACTCATGGGAGCGTCTATGTAGAGCGAAATGCTTGGAGTTAGGTGTATATTGCAGAGTGCTTGTGCTTGGGCTCGCCGAGGAGTGTCTATGTAGTTGTGGTTGCATATGATCGCCTCCCGTGGAGGGGAAAATGATGTAGTGCTCGTGAAGGGCGTTAGGTCGCTTACATCTGCAGTATATTGAATGCTTGATATCTGGCGTATGGCGGGGTAGGTGACGCATACGACCCAGCTGCACGGACGTACTAGGAATTGCATTTGAGCTAAAATGAATTAGGAATCGAAAAGTAGGCGTAAAACGAGAGAAAACCGAGAAAAACCAGGGGCATGAACCGCATAGCCTTATGCGGTTCGTTGGGCAAACCGCATAAGGTTATGCGGTTTCCCTAGTTGGCTGCTGGGGGCTTATATAACACGAGCAAACCGTGAGTGAAGCTCATTGTATCATTTCGGTTTTTCAACTCAAAAAAACGTCATTTTTCGATTTCTCAACCGTTTTTGCTCGTTTTTCTTGCGTTGCTTTGCTATGGAACGAGGTAATGCTCCATTTTAACTTGCTTTTACGTTATTTGTCGTTGTAATTAGCTAGTTTTGCCTTGAAATGTTGAAAAGACGGGTTTTGAATGAAAACCCGAGTTTTGCTTGAAATTTGCCGTTTGAATGCTTGAAATTGACGTCATTGTGTTGCATTATGCCATGCGAACGTGTATGTGTGAATTGATTGTGATTTAGACCGTCTTTGTGTGAAAAACGTCCAAATTAGGTTTCGGGCCCGAAAACGAACCCGGATTTTCCGACCCGGAATTTCAATTAAACTTCGGTGTAGGATGCCCATAGTGTGTATAGCATGCCTATAACGTTAGTTTTGCGAAAAATTCGAGTTAGGGCTTTCAAATCGCCGTCTTAAGTCGTAGTTATACGGAGTAATTAAGGCGAATTGGGGGTTTTTGATCGGAGTGACCAAAATGCAATTGCTTGTAATGGGTTGTTGTCGGGGACTATTATGGCGCGTAGAAACCATAAAGTTGTGATTTTGAAATGTAGAGAACGGTTTTTTGCTTAATTGTGAATTAGGCCTAAAAATGCTCTGTAGGGCGTATAGTGCAATGTGTTAAGGGATGTATATGTATTATGTGTGTATTATTTGTGTGTATTTGTGTGTATGTGTATGCCAAGTTGTATACTTGCATGTATTATAGCTGTATGTAATGGTTGTGTTTGGTTGCAGGAGAAGGTTCCAGCCGTGTTACGAGATCGAGATCTCGTAAGAGTGCTAGTTCGAGGACAGAGGGAGCCTCTAGCTCGAGCGGCTTAAGGCGTACTCGTAGTGAGAGGGAAGCTGACCCTCGTGATCTGCCCACGAGACGTGGTCGACCACGCAGGTAGAAGCCGTGGGAGAAATGTTCCTGTCGCGACCCTGAGGACGAGCTTGCACAAGAGCTGGTGGATGAGGTGGAAGCCGAGATGGAGGTTGCTGAGGAGGAGGTTGAGGAGGTTGCGCCTAGGGCGAGTAGCTCTAGGCAACGAAAATCACGAGCGAACAGGGCTTTCGCGAAGGGTTGGGATGGCCACAACCTTCGCTGCTCGGAGAGACATGTTTCTATCGAGCGGCGATGGGTTGGGATAAGGGCCCGATGAGGACTTTCTCGGCGTCTCGTCCGCAATGTGTGCTTTGAGGAGAAGCTTGCCGGAGCGCAAGCTTGGGTGTGCGTAGTGCTTTTGGCCGTTGGTTGGCCATTGGAGGAGATTGCGAGGAAGAAGCGGGCAGCGAACCTGATGTTGATCGGGGCCTTCTTGGATAGGTATTGGGACACCACGACGACGTTCCATATGCCCGCGGCTTTGAGGCCGGCATTACCTTGTCCGAGCACGCCATTACACCCGGCCGCCGTTTGGGGATCGCGACATGGATTTTGAGTTTCGCGCCGTCCGTTGTGGACGAGGTTGTAATGCCGGTTGGCGGTGGTTTGGAGGTGATTTGTGAGGGTGCGCCCCCCTATACCTTCAAGACGAGCTATATCTTGGAGTATTTTGGGGAAGACCGAGTATGGCCCCTCGGAGTGGAGCGGCAGCGAATGCTCGTATGTGGTTGTGGTGGTTTGTGGCCGTACTGTGCCCGGCGACAAGGGTGAGCGGGCATCGACATCGGTCCTTATGCACCTCCTGGATTGGAATGCAATTGGGACGTTTGACTGGGTGACGCCGTCTCTGGGCTTGTGCATTCGTTCGCATGGATCTTTGTGAGGCCGCGGGTCATGGATCGAGGGTCGCGACTGTCCTTAGTCGCGCCTGGCTTCTTGATGGAGGTACGTATTGATTTCGTTTTTGTCTTAGGTGCATTGTTGTTCATTTTTGTTGTCTTTTGTCCTTGTAACATGTTTTTGTTTCTTGTGTGCAGTCGTGGATTCTTAGCCACTTTCCCTTTCTGCTCCCCCATCTTTGTCGCGGATCGTGAGGAGTACTCCTGCCAGACGCACTTGGGGCACGCGGTAACCGTGCTGCATTTAATTGGTCGTATGATGATGTTAGGGATCGTCTGAACCGAATGCGATTTGATGAGGTTTGTGCTTGAACCATTTTAAATAGGGTGTACTTAAAATGATTGTATTGTATCTGTATTTGTGAGCGTGTTTGTCTTGTCTTTGTTTGTAGTTCGTGCCATTCCCGTGGGGCCAGTACAGGGATATTCCTGAGGGCATTGGGGCTAGGTTTGCGGTGCGAGAGACCCAGCGCCTATACATAGCGACGCCGTATGGATCGGTTTGGTACCTTGGAGAGCGTTTGGTCTTTCAGGCAGGGTGGCCAGCTCCGGTGGTGCCTAAGGATCCGCCGAGGGTCCTGTTTGAGCGAGGGGTTTCTGCTCAGGATCGTGTAGCGTTGTATGGAGAGGGAGAGTCAGTGAGCCTCCTCTGTCCTGGGGAAGACTATGCCCATTTTGCTCAGTCTCGGCTTGCTTGTGGGCCGATTGAGGTATGTGTGCTTCGGTGTTTGGGGGTGCGTAGGGTAATTTTTGCGAAAAATTTCCCTGACGTGTGCGTTTTGTATTTGTTTTGCAGGAGTTTGATCCCGAGATGGCAGAGCAGCCTGATGACTTCCCTACTACTATCGAGTATGATGACTCGGGCGTGCGTCGTACCTTTGTTCTGCCGACGTACTTGCCGGTGACTACTGACGCGGGCATGGACAGCTGGACGAGCAAGGTGAAGAAGGTATGTACTTGTGTGATTGTATGTATGTGTGTAAGCCCCCAGTTTGATCGAGGTATGAAGTATATCGATGATCAAACTTGTGAGAGTCGTTTTTTGTGTTATCCCCTCCAG
The DNA here is from genome assembly GCA_023091065.1 of Dianthus caryophyllus. NCBI lineage: Eukaryota > Viridiplantae > Streptophyta > Magnoliopsida > Caryophyllales > Caryophyllaceae > Dianthus > Dianthus caryophyllus. Next base: position 33,071,614 of record CM041517.1, on the reverse strand, counting down.
TTTGGTTTAATTTGGGTGAAATTAAGGTAAAGTGGGGTGGACTGCGTTTGTTTTGAAATTTCCCCCCTAAGTTTGACGTAATTTGAGTGAAATTAAGGCAAAATGGGGAAAAGTGTGAACTGTGTTTGTGTTGTGTTTCACAGGTGGCTAAAGAGGCGCATAAGAAGCTATGGCGTATAGCCAACAGGTGGAGGATGGCTTGGGCTGAGCAGACTCGGTTGTGTCGAGCCGAGCCGAGACGGCTCGGTCGGCGTGAGTTCGACGAGTATCGGCCGTCACCACGAGTGAATTTGTGTATTTAAAGATTGTATGAACCTTTATGTACATGTCGTTGTAGCTTGAACTTTGAACTTGTTGCAGTAGCTTGAACTTCGTCGGTAAACCTGTTTGGTGGGCTTGGTTGAAGAAATGATATGATTCCCGAGTGGGATGCGTTGATGTGCATTTTAGATTGTGAAAATGTTTTGCAAAAAGTTCATTTTAAATGCGAAATGAGCTCGTGTGAATGCGAAAAATGTTATGCGTTGACTTGTGGTAAGAATCTAATTGCTAAAGTGAAGCGTGATGTTGATGTATGGGAACAACGAAAGAATGTCGTAGCCCAAAGTAGGTTGTAGTGTTTTAGGAAAGACTAATTAGGAAAATTTTGAGAAAAACCGGCCCAAACCGCATAGGCTTATGCGGTTGCAAGGGGAAAAGCATAGGCTTATGCGGTTTGGTGTCTAAACCGCATAGAGCCATGCGGTTTCTTGGCCTTTAGCTAGCTATTTGTATTTCCATATTTCGGATATTGTTTTCCTATATAAGGAGAGGGGGTGCGTGCCATAATCTTCATTCACAATCACTTCTCTTCTTTGTGCTTTTGCTTTAGGTTTTTGCTCTCATAAATATATTAGGCATATTTATAAAAGTTTTTGTGTTCTAAAGAAAATGGAGGAGCATTTTGATGCTCTTTTGAAGAGGTGGACTTCCTCAATAAGTCCGGGGATGAAGAAGGCGGTGTATGATGATGGTGCGGGTGTTTTTATTGGCTTTCGTCAAATGAAAGTTGATTTTGACTTCCTTGACTCGTGTTTGGATTATTGGGATCCTAATTTGCATGTGTTTAGGTTTCCCGGGGGGGAGGTGTGTCCCTTGATGGAGGAATTTGCGGCCATTGCGGGGTGGTCGAAACGGACGACTCCTGTGGTTGTGAGGAGCGAGCTTTGTTATAACGGGATGTTGCGAAACTTCCTTGGGATGACAGATGCTCATGCTGCAGGTTTGTTCGAGGGAGGTAGGGTGAATATGCTTCTGTTGTGTCAACGTTATATGAATAGAACTGACACTAGTATTTCGGACCGCTCGAGGCGGAGGGCCCTTGCTTTTTGTTTGGTTCATCGCTATGCTTTTGCAGGGTCCATGCCAGATGGTGTGTTCGGGAACGCGAGGTATGCTCGTGTTGTCGAAGAGATGGAGCGAGGACATGATCCTTCTGCGTTGATCCTGGCGGAGACCATACTGGGCTTAGACGACCGTTATGCTAATCGTCTGAGCTCGTACAGGGGTTGCGCTAGGATTCTCAACGTTTGGCTCATGGAGAGGTTGAGCGTGTATAAGGCTCTTCCCCTTGGTGGTGCCTTCAAGGCCGCAGGGACGACGTCTCGGAAGATGGATTGGGCTAACCCTCGGGAGCGTTCACGCAACTACTACCGGGGGTTTGTGAGGGAGAGCAGCATTCGTTGGTATGTTTCGTGGTGGGGTATTACGGAGGTAACGGCACCGTCGGTGTGAGCAGCGGCTCAGCGGGTTGATGTTGTGCTTGGGTTTGAGCGGGGTGTATGGATTCATCCTCTTCGCCAAGAGGCAAATCGGGCTTCGGCGGACTATTCGGATCGGGATACGCGAGGTTGGAGGGGTTGTTGTCCTAAACAACCAGATGATTGATGCTTGGATCCGAGGGTGGTCGGATCGTGTTACTTGGGTTGTGCCGGAGCATATAGAGTCTACTCGTGTCACGGATTTCTATACGCGTTGGTGTCATTCCAAGGATTCTCGTGAACGGGAGAATCAGAGGAGGAGAGAAAAGAACGGGCCAAAGCCCTCCTTGTTGCATGAAGTAGTGCGTGACAGGAGGGATTATGGTGATCTCTGTGTTGTTGATGCAGGTGCTTCTACTTCGAGACCGGTGCGGGAGAGACTTGGACCGAAAGTGACTGTTAAAGATCGCCTAGGGCCAAGGATCGAGGAGCCCCCAGTCGAGCAGGATGAGGATCCGATCGAGCCCCCAGGTTTTGAGAGGTCTGTTCCCGTTCTGAGCTCGAAGATTGTAGCGGATCGGCCTCTTGAAGATGAAGAGGCTAGCCCGAAACGACGGAGGACGTCTTAGTAGTTTGTTTTTGTTTTGCTTTAGAAAATTTCTTTATTCAAACGCATGTTTTTAAATTCGAATAAAGGGTTAAGGAGGCTTGTTCCTAACTCATCTCTGAACTTTGAAGAATTCTAAATAAAGTAATAAAATAGAATTTGTTTGCTTTTGCCTTGTCTCGCTGCTTTCTTTGTTTTGTTTTGAAATGTTCTCGACTTTTTTAAGCTTCGAACACTTGCATTTTGTCTCAAATCCTCGACCTTTGTAAGCTTTGGACTTGTGCGTTTTGAATTGTTTTGCCTTAAATCCTCGACCTTTTTAAGCTTTGGACTTGTGCGTTTTGAATTGTTTTGCCTTAAATCCTCGACCTTTTTAAGCTTTGGATTCGTTTGTTTGACTTGTTCCGTCTTTAAGTCCTCGACCTTTTTAAGCTTCGGACTTGGATTCGTGTTTTGTTTTGTGTTGACTGTGCTCTCGACTTTTTTAAGCTTTGAGCGTGTCATTTTGTGAGTGCAAAACCCTCGACCTTTTTAAGCTTCGGGTGCGGGTGCTAAGAAGGTTCGGTTGCGCTTTTGATAAGTCGCCACGATCTGCGTTTTGAATACAGAATCAAACCGGCGTAGTTCGTGCGATTCGGTTGAGCTTTCTGCAAAGCTGCCTACGTATCCACAGTGCGTGGGATCAAACCGAGCGTAGTTCACTCATGCGTGGGGGAGGATCGTCCTTTTTGTGAAGTACATTGCAAATTTGTTTAAGGGTAGTATTTCTTGAGTTGATCAAGATTTGTTGGTAGTCGGAAGTCTTGACCGTCAAGGTCAGTTAGCGTTACTGCTCCTCCGGGAAGGATGTCTTTGACCAAGTACGGCCCGGCCCAATTGGGTTTGAATTTCCCCCTTGGGTCGACTGGTAATGGTGCTCGGACTGATTTGAGTACTAGGTCACCCACTTTAATGTTTCGTGGTTTGACCCGTTTGTTGTAGGCGCGTTGTAGGCGAGATTGATACATTCGGACTGTACTTAGTGAATGTAGTCGTCTTTCGTCTAAGAGAATGAGTTGTTCGTAGCGTTCGCGTGCCCATTCGGCTTCAGGAATGTCTGCTTCCATGAGGATTCGAAGGGATTGCATTTCGATTTCTACGGGTTGAACGGCTTCCATCCCGTAGGTTAGGAAATAGGGTGTCATGCCTGTGGGTGTGCGGATTGTGGTGCGATATCCCCATAATGCAAATGGGATTTTGTGGGGCCAGTCGTGGCAGGTGTCGATCATCTTTTTAAGGATTGATACGACGGTTTTGTTTGCTGCCTCAACTGCGCCGTTGGTTTGCGGTCGATAGGGTGATGACTTGTGTCGTTGTATCTTGTATTTGAGAAGAAGTGGCTCGACTTCTCCTTGAAAGTGCGTGCCTTGGTCACTAATGAACTCGTGTGGTATGCCATAGCGACAAATGATGTTGTTTTGTATGAATTTTGCGACTTCTTTGCAGGCCTAGCTTGCGGTACGATGCGGCTTCGACCCATTTGGTGAAATAGTCGATGGCCACGAGGATGAAGCAGTGTCCTCCTGCTCCTACGGGTTGTACTTTGCCGATGACGTCGATGCCCCACGTGGAGAAGGGCCATGGTGATGTTAAACTGTATAGCGGTGAAGGTGGTATGTGTTGTATGTTCGCGAAGATTTGGCAATTATGACAATGTTTGACATATTTTGCGCAATCGGCTTCCATGGTAGTCCAATACCATCCTAGCCTTATGATTTGTTTGCACATGGCTCGTGCGTTCATGTGTGGTCCGCACTCGCCATCGTGTACTTGGGACATGATTTCGTGTCCTTTTTTGTGGTCGACGCACAAGAGGAGTGTACCTTGAGGCGTCTTCTTGAGTAGTTTGCCCATTTCCAGCACGAATTGTGACGATAATAGGCGTAGGGCTCGCTTGGCCCGTTTGTCGGTGTCTGGCGGGTATTCGCCGTTTGCTTTGTAGTTGATGATTGCTTGGTACCAAGGGTCGGTTTGTTCTTCCTCGGTTTCGATGTCACAGATGTATGCGGGTTCGTTTCGTCTTTCCACGACAATGGGTAGAGTTTCCATCCCCGGGGGTATGTTGATTAGGGACGCGAGTTTGGATAGCGCGTCGGCGAATTGGTTTTCTTCGCGTGGGAGGTGTATGAATTCTACGTGGTAGAATTCGTTTATGAGCTCTTGTATTTTGTTTTGGTATAATGCTAGGTTTTCGTTAAGTATCTTCCATGCTCCGGACACTTGGTTGATTATGAGGGAGGAGTCCCCATAGACTCTTATGTTGCGGGCGTTGAGTACAAGCGCTGCTTGGAGACCGTGCAAGCATGCTTCAGATTCTCCGCATTGTTTGTTACGTCAAGTCCAGCTTTAATGGATAAGGGTGTGTGTTCGCCATTTGGGGATATGAGAAGTATTCCTACTCGCAACCTCGATAGTTGGATGAACCATCAAGTATAATTCCCATTGTTCTTGGTCGATGTTGTAAATCCGAGTAAATGCAGAAGGGATGTGGTGTCTATGATTGGTTGCTCGGTGATTGCATTTTCGCTAGAAAATCTGAGACCGCCGTCCCTTAATTGCTTTGAGGGGTACGCATTTAAGGTCGAACCGCTAGGAGCAATGTCCATCCGCCATTCGTCCCTTAGAGTACAGGTTTACGAAGGTACCGAAAAGCGATAGTCCTATCGGCGCCTGTAGCGCCGATCCTCGCCCGTCTTGGGTAGGAAGCGGAATCGCCTCGCGAGGAAAAGGGGTGTCTGAAGTTTTGAGGAAAATGGGGAGATCATTGCATGAATTTGTGACCAAAAGAAAAGTAGAAAATCCTTTTTGAAAGTGTATTTTCTGAGTCGCCACCAAATATTAAAGGAATTTGGAACCTATTCAACGCGTCTTGAAATACAAGACACGAGTGTCTCTGATTTCAAGGTGCGTCGATACCTATCAACTGAGGTTTGAAACCAGCGAAGGGATTCCGCGCGAGGTAACTTTTCGAACGTCTTGACAAAATGAGTTTTGCAAACCGTAATGAAAAAGCCTACATAAGAGTAGTCTCTACTAATTTGAAAACATTTGCTTAATTTCGATATTTGGGCTAAAAGTCACGCTCGATTACAAGTGCGAATAAGTAAGGCAGGATTAAAAGGCATAAATAATGTAAATAGCCAAAATAATGACATGTTGCTATAGGAAATGTACGTTAAATAATAATTTATTGGCTAAATTATTACTATAGACGTTATTTTCCGACCTCGTATTAGAATTTGTGAAAAACCCTCGCTTTGACATGCTAAAAGACTCTATGAAACGGTACAATTTAGTGTTGGATCCGTGATTCTAGTCGTTATTTAATGCATGAATGAGGACTTGCATAATTATAAAAGTGACGCGTCGGTTTGCTTTAGTGATAATGAGTCGTTTATTTATGCGATATTGGCGGGGTTTAGACGGATTATGAATCAGACCGCTACAACCGTATTACGAATACGGCTTCGCTAGTGCCAATATCGGGTTTGGGGTTAATGTAACCCCATTATCCGAGTCTCAAAAGTCCGGCCCGTAGGTAAAATGTTTACCTTTCGAAAATGTAAAGACGGTATTTTTGAGTGGATTTCGTGAATAGTGTATGAGTGCTAAAAACCGGGTGTTTGAAAATGAATGAAGTGGGTTGGTATTTATAGAGTTTGGCTGGTTTCTGTGGGATAGCAAAACTTAATCGCCTGTGTACAGGCGTTTAAGTTTGCCTGAGCTAGATATTTTTAAAGAAAAATTACAAAAGGCGGCTGTTACAAAACAAAAAGTAAATCGCCTGTTAACAGGCGATTTGCTTTTTAATCGCCTGTTTACAGGCGATTTCATTTTTGTTTTGGTGAAATTTGCTTATGCCGCCGCTTGGTTTTGGCGGTTTGATTAGGTGATGATTGTGTTTTGTGGTTTACTTAAGGGTTAAGTATTTGTTCGCTTTGGTCCGAATTTCGGTTTTAGTGTTTTGCTTTGTCGTGTTTTTCTGCTTTTGGCCTGAAATAAAATAATATTAGGTTATATTATTTTATGGTTTCATAAAACCTAACTTTTTGAAAATGTGACACAGGACGCACTTTGGCCCGCTTTGAGTGTCGTGTTAGTGTGCGCTTTAGGGTCGCTTTTGTAAGTTCGGGGCCGCTTTGTAGCTAGTTGGGCTTTTGTGGCTTGGCTTAATAAGACGCTCCTATATTGTGCTCGTGTTACGCTCATGATGACTAAAATTGACATTTACTTTCATGATTATGCAAGTCCAAATTAATACGCTAAAATGACTAATACGTTTTAGACACTTTTGTACCGCTTTCGACTCTTTTAAAAGCATGTACGAAAGTCCTTTTCATCATCGGGTTTGTTTTGGGGGGAATGCGGATACGGTATCTACTGAGCCCCGGTTTGATCGAGCTCTCGGACAAAGCGTTAGTCAAACTTAAAGAAAGTACCCGCACCATTACAGCCTCGATACTACCTGGCGGCGCTAAGCATGTGTCTCATGGGAGAGACGAGGACTTAGCGACGGGAAATGCGGGGAGGGACGACATGTTTTTAAGGACATGACGGTCCTACATGTTTAAGGGCATGTCACCGCATGTGGCTCGAGTATTCCCGTGGCGCCTTGCTTGTGTTTGGTTGTGCTCCTTGCTTTGCTTGCGCCGGCTTGCGCTCCTTCGCTTTGCTTGCCGGCTTGCGCTCGCCGGCTTTGCTTGCGCTTACGGCTTGCGCTCCTTTGCTGCTTTGCTTACGGCTTGCGCTCGCTTCGCTTTGCTTGCGCTTACGGCTTGCGCTCCTTTGCTTTGCTTGCGCTTTGCGCTCCTTGTTGGTCGCCTCGTAGCGCAGGTTTACGCGTTTCAGATCTCTCATAAAAAGGGTTGGGTTTTTATGAACGCCTCGTGAGGAGGCTACGTGTTTTTGTCATAAAAGTTAGGTTTTTATGAACGCCTCGTGAGGAGGCTACGTGTTTTTCTCATAAAAGGTTAGGTTTTTATGAACGCCTCGTGAGGAGGTTACGTGTTTTTCTCATAAAAGGTTAGGTTTTTATGAACGCCTCGTGAGGAGGCTACGTGTTTTTGTCATAAAAGGTTAGGTTTTTATGAACGCCTCGTGAGGAGGCTACGTGTTTTGTCATAAAGGTTAGGTTTTTATGAACGCCTCGTGAGGAGGTTACGTGTTTTTGGATTTGAACGCCTCGTGAGGAGGTTACGTGTTTTTGGATTTGAACGCCTCGTGAGGAGGTTACGTGTTTTTGGATTTGAACGCCTCGTGAGGAGGTTACGTGTTTTTGGATTTGAACGCCTCGTGAGGAGGTTACGTGTTTTTGGATTTGAACGCCTCGTGAGGAGGTTACGTGTTTTTGGATTTGAACGCCTCGTGAGGAGGCTACGTGTTTTTGGATTTGAACGCCTCGTGAGGAGGTTACGTGTTTTTGGATTTGAACGCCTCGTGAGGAGGTTACGTGTTTTTGGATTTGAACGTCTCGTGAGGAGGTTACGTGTTTTTGGATTTGAACGTCTCGTGAGGAGGCTACGTGTTTTTGGATTTGAACGTCTCGTGAGGAGGCTACGTGTTTTTGGATTTGAACGTCTCGTGAGGAGGTTACGTGTTTTTGGATTGGGTTGAAATTGTGTTTGAAATGGGTTGAAAGTGTAATGGGCCGAGGAAATGGCCCAAAACAAAAACTGAAACCCAGAAACAAAAACATAATCGCCAGTGTACTGGCGATTAGGTTTTTGTTTTGGTGTTTTTGGTTAAAACACGGGGAAGAGAGGGAGGCTGATTTATTTTATCCGAAAAACAAAAACTAAATCGAAAACCTCTAAAACTCGTCTTGGCGATTTTCTTGATCAAAAATCGATTTTCCGACTCCTACAATTCGTCATGGATCAAGGTACGTACTCAACTCACTTGGTTTTTCGTGTTTTGAATTTGGTTTGAGTCGGTTTTAACTCGAAATACCGTTTTCTAGGGTTTGGGTCGAAAATGTCGGTTTGATTCGAGTTTAGCTCTTGTCTTGGCTTGAAAATGTTCGTCATGGCTAGTATAGTGCTTACCTCGCTTGTCTTGCTGTCGTTGCGTGAAAACCCGACTTGTGGCCTCGATTTTCGTGCGTTTCGACTCGGAGGGCATTTTGGTCATTTTCGAAAACGTCTCGAAAATGGCTCAAAACTTCGCTGTAGCTTACCCATTAGCGATAACGCGTTGGTGAGCTCGGTTCGTTGAAATTCATGCGAAAAACGGTTCGTTTGGGGTGAAACCGTATGAAAGGGGTTAAGCTCGGGGCTTGTGCTCTGATTTCGTTCCTTAACACGGTCCCGATTGGCTTGGTTGTTTTGGAAGTGTTGCAGTATGCTAGGGTATAGGTTTGGGTGGCTTGTGTGCGAAAAACGGCCTGAGAAACCGTAATTTTCGTGTGTTTTGGTATAAGGGCCGATTTTGGTCGAAATTTTTCGGTTCCGAAACTTGCCCGAATTCTTTGTATTGTGTTTTCATGGCTAGTATGGTACACTTTTGGTCTTGTTTTGTAGGAAATGTGTTGTTTGGAGGTGTTTTGGAGCGTTTTTTGTAGTTTAGGCTAGGTTTCCAAAAGTCGCTTTTCCTCGCTGCCAGATTAATGGAATGTAAGGTAATGTATGTTGTCTGTGTTGGCTAGGGGGTTGTTTTGTGGGAAGGACGAGGAGCACACGTTTCAGCCTCGTACGATATGGTTTGCTGACTTCTTCGAGGGGAAGAGGAAGAAGAGAGGGTCTACTCGAGCGAGCCGAGCAGAGGGTCTTGTGGTTGTGGTGGTTCCTGACGGCCACCCACTTTGGCGACAAGGGGAGCGGCGTCGACTACCGTGTGTTGATGGCGTTGTCCGACTTGACACGCCCAGGTGACTTTGATCGGGTCACTCCCGCCTGGGTCCGCTGATCCAGATTACGAGGACGCAGCCGCCCTGACCGGATCGACGAGAAGTCGGATGTGTCGCTTGTGGGCCCCGGTCTTCTGATGGAGGTAAGTTTTGATTTCGCAGAGTCTTGTTATCTTGTTTCTGCTTTCCTTTTGTAACGTATGTTCTGTTTGCCTGCAGGCTTGGTGCTATGCTCACTTTCCCTCTCTGCTCCCGGACACGTTCAAGGTGACGGCTACATACCCGGCTTTCCATGCGTATGCGACGGCGGATCGGAGGGGTATTGGCCTGAACTATGACGCGGCTCGTGTACGCTTCAACGGGATGACGATGGATAAGGTAAGGGCGGTCGTGTTTTGTATTTTGGTCTTTTTGTAGCTTTGTTTTTGGGTTTGTGTTTGTTTTTGTGATTTATAATTTGGTTTTGTTTTGTAGTTCGTTCGCGACCCTTGGAGGAATTTTACCGGCGTTCCTCCGACGATTGCAGCTCGCTTTGGTCCCCTTGACGGACGGCGGCTGTACATTGAGACCCAGTACGGCTCGTACTGGTACTTGGGAGAGCGTCTGTCTGCGCAGACGGGTCGCGGCGGCTTCATCGTACCTGCTCCTCCGCCCTCGGTTTTGTTCGTGGAGACGCCCGACGCTAATGAGCGTCGTGACGTGTATCACGAGGGTGAGTCCGACTCCTTGCTGCGGCGGGATGAGGATTACGTGACTTGGGCACAGCATGCCCTTGCTGACGCTGTGATCGAGGTATGCTTGATTATCCTTTTCGCTTGTATCTGTTTTGGTCCCAGGAAGCAAAAATTTATCCTATTTTTGTTTTGTAGCGACGTGATCCTGACCTTGAGTTCCAGCCTCCTCCGTTCGTTGAGGACCTGCTGGTTGTTCACGAGGGCTGCTCTCATTCGATCGTGCTGCCGCCTTCCATGTCTGTGGTCACCGATGCGGGTCTTGAGAGGTGGGATCCGCGCGTGAGAAAGGTATTAACCTTCCTCTTTGTACAACATGAGTGTTATGTAGTATATAGCCCCCAGTTTGAATAAGATTTTATTGTAAAATCATTAATCAAACTCTGTTGAAGCAGGTTTTTGATGATAGCCCCCAGTTTGAGTAAGATTTTAGTGTAAAATCATTAGTCAAACTCTGTTGAAGCAGATTTTTGATTATAGCCCCCAGTTTGAGTAAGATTTTAGTGTAAAATCATTAGTCAAACTCTGTTAAGGTGTTTTTGATTATAGCCCCGGTTTGAGTAAGATTTTAGTGTAAAATCATTAGTCAAACTCTGTTAAGCAGTTTTGATTATAGCCCCAGTTTGAGTAAGATTTTAGTGTAAAATCATTAGTCAAACTCTGTTAAGCAGTTTTTGATCATAGCCCCGTAAAGCTAAATTGATTTGTCGCATTGTTGCGGTGGCACCGAGGTCCACAGGAGGCTCTGGCGCGGCAAACCGGTGGCGGTCGTGAGCGAAGGTTGTTGACGCCGCATGCAGGCGCGAAGACTACGAGGCGCGACTTCGAAAGTTAGCCAGGGTCGGTCGAGGAGGGAGCCGAGATCGCGGGCCGAGCCTGAGGTCGCGCATGCCGAGGAGTCGGCGAGGGTCCCGGCAGTGGAGGGTCGATGCAGGGAGCCGGATAGAGCACGCGTCTTTGAGATTGATTCCTGCGTCTTTGTCTTTGGCGTCGTGACCCGATCGTAGTAGGCTTGGACTTTGTATATTTTGGACTTTGTATTATGAATATTATTTTCTGCTTGTATTGGTTTATGTATTAGGACTTGTTATGGTTGGTTTGTTTTTGGATTTGTAGGTGTTTATGGGTTTAATTTGGTTATTTTGTCTTGTTGCAAAAATGCATTCTGTCGTGGCGATCCGAAATCCTTGCGTATTTGCTTGCCGAGCGTACCTGCAAAACATCGTTAGTCGTGAAAGCATATATATATGTCTCGATTGAGACTGACTCGCTAATGACTGAATTAAATGCAAAATGAAGAGTTTTTGAAAAATGTTGGTTAGGACATATTTTAGACTCGTAAAGACGTTTTTGACATAGTAAAAATGCGAGCTAAAGCGACGTTTGAGGCGAAAATTGTGAATGTGAAAATCATATTTTGTGTTGTGTTTAATTTTTGTGTTATTATTATGTTTTGTAAAAATGAAAAATCTAAATACGGAATTGATCACGCAAATCGAGACGACGCGACGGGGCCGATTTTAGTCGGTCATGAGGTCGGTAAAAATAGTGTAGGGGTAATAGGTTAAATATTTTGGGTATAGGTGTGTAAGAAGTGTAAGAAATCGAATAATTTTGTCAGAAAAGAAAAAGAAAATCGCACGTAAGCGAGCGATTTGGTTTGTCGCTTTGTTCTGAGCGATTAGAATTTTGTTTTGTGGTTTTTGTTTGATTTATTTTAATCGCTTGTTCACTAGCGTTTAATTTTTTGTGTTGCCTTTCGTCTTGCAAATCTCGGCTATAAAAGGAGGGCTAAGTTAGTTCATTTCACTCATCCTCTCGTCTTCTATTCTCGATTTTCCAAAAATATTCAGAATATTTACGGAACATTCGTCGAGTCATGGAGAGTTTTGAAGGAAACTTGCGTCGTTGGTGTGCGTCCTTATCGGGGCTGGAAGAGGAAGACTTGAAAGATTGCGGTTTTTGGGTCCTCCTGGGTCTAGGGCGGCTTCGAATGGAGCCCGAGTTCCTGGATGCGTGTCTCGACTATTGGGACTTGAGCTTCCACGTTTTCCGTTTTCCTAGTGGGGAGGTCTGTCCGTTGGTTGAGGAGTTTGGAGCTATTGGTGGCTAAGGGAATCTGGTGTTTGTTTTATTGTGTTGTTGTTAGTATTATGTTCATATTATTTTGTATTATGTTCGTATTATGTCTATCCTAAACCCGATGTAAATGCCGGGTTAAGTATAAGTATTATAATATATTGTAGTGTTGTTAGTGTATCTCTAAGGTTGTAGTTACGCTCCTACTTTTGAAAGATCCAAAATGTAACCGTTCTTTTTAAGATTAATAAAAATCAGGTTTTATTTACGACTTTGCCTCATTTTGCTTATTATTTTGTGTAAAATTCCTTGGCCTTAACCTTATTTCAAAGTTTAAGTATAATTCTTGTTTTTAGGAATTTTTGTGTTATTTGCTCCCTTGACTTTTTTAAGCTTTGGGTTTGTCGTTTATTGTTGAATGTCGTCCTTTTTACCTTTTAGGTTTAAAAGACGAATTTTTGTGTTGACTATGTCCTTGGCCTTTTTAAGCTTTGGACGTGTCATTTTTGTGTTGAATATCGGTTGCGCTTTTTGCAAAGTCGCCACGTATCCACGAAAAGTGGAATCAAACCGGCGTAGTTCGAGAATGTATGTTTAAGGGCATACCGGCCCATGAGTTGTGTTTGCTTTTTTGTGGTGAATGTGCACGTTTAGGGGCATGCCGGCCCATGAGCATGTTTAAGGACCTGCCGGTCCATGAATTGTGTTTGATTTTTGTGGGAAGAAAAAGCGCTTTAGGGCATCTTGCGCCCATGAGCATGTTTAAGGACTGCCGATCCATGAATTGTGTTTGATTTTTGTGGAAAGAAAAGCGATTTAGGGGCATGCCGCCCATGAGCATGTTTAAGGACCTGCCAGTCCATGAATTGTGTTTGATTTTTGTGGAAAGAAAAAGCAGTTTTAGGGGCATGCCGGCCCATGAGCATGTTTAAGGACCTGCCAGTCCATGAATTGTGTTTGATTTTTGTGGAAAGAAAAAGCAGTTTTAGGGGCATGCCGGCCCATGAGCATGTTTAAGGACCTGCCAGTCCATGAATTGTGTTTGCTTATGGAAGGTGCACGTTTAAGGGCATGCCGGCCCATGAGCATGTTTAAGGACCTGCCGGTCCATGAGCATGTTTAAGGACCTGCCGGTCCATGAGCATGTTTAAGGACCTGCCGGTCCATGAATTGATTTTTATAAAATTGTATTTTATAGATACATTGCAAGGGGTTTTCAGGGATAGTATTTCTTGAGTTGATCGAGGTTTGTTGCGAGGTTGAACTCTTGGCCGTCGAGGTCGGTTAGTTTGACTGCTCCGCCCGTGAAGATTTCCTTGACGAGGTATGGTCCAGCCCAGTTAGGCTTGAACTTTCCTCGTGGGTCGACTGGAAGTGGTGCTCGGACTGACTTTAGTACGAGATCACCTACTTTTATGTGTCGTGGCTTAACTCGTTTGTTGAATGCTCGTTGTAGTCGGGCTTGGTACATTCGTACGGTGCTCAGGGAATGTAATCGGCGTTCATCCAGGAGCATGAGTTGTTAAATGCAGATTCACCGGGCCCATTACATACGGGATGCTACTTTCCATTAGTATGCTTGCAGAGATTGTATTTCTATTTCCATCGTTGGGCGGCTTCCATGCCGTAGGTGAGGAAATAGGGGTCATGCCTGTAGGGGTTCGGATGGTAGTGCGGTATCCCGCAGTGCATATGGTATTTTGTTAGGCCAATCTTTGCGGTTGTCGATCATCTTCTCAAGTATGGTGACGACCGTCTTGTTTCTTTGTAGCGGCTCCATTGGTTTGGGGTCGATAGGGTGAGGATTTGTGATCTTTGGATGTTGTATTTTGTGAGTATGGCTTCGGTCTCGCGTTGGAAGTGTGAACCTTGATCGCCGATGAACTCGTGGGGTATGCCATATCGGCATATGATGTTCGCGGATGAACTTGGCGACTTCCTTGGAGCCAAGGGTCCGAAAAAGACGCCGCTTCTACCCATTTAGTGAAGTAGTCGATGGCCACCGGCCGCAAAGCAGTGACCTCCTGCTCAGATGGGGTGGACTTTTCCTATCACGTCGATGCCCCAGGTTGAAAAGGGCCAGGGTGAGGTTAGGCTGTATAGTGGTGAAGGTGGTACATGTTGGACGTTGCTGAAAATTTGGCAGTTGGGGCAATGCTTGGCGTATTGGATCTGATGGCTTCCATGGTCGTCCAATACCATCCTAGCCGTAGGATTTGTTTGCAGAGTGCTCGAGCGTTCATGTGGGGTCCGCATTCGCCATCATGGACTTGCGTGATGATTTCCTGCCCCTTCTTGTAGTCGACACATATGAGCAGTGTCCCTTGTGGTGTCTTCTTGAGTAGGTGTCCCACCTCAAGCACAAATTGGGAAGCTAGGAGTCCGATAGCCCTCATCGCGTTTATCGATTGTCGGGTGGGTAGGTGTTGTCTGCTTTGTAGTTGATTATAGCTTGATACCAAGGCTCTGTCATTAGGCCGTCTGCAGGTCAATGGTATGGATGTATCTTTGGTTAAATCACGTCTTTCGGCGATGATGGGTAGTAACTTCATGTCCGTGGCATGTTCGGGAGGGATGAGAGTTTTGGCGGTCGTCGGCAAGCGGTTTTCTTCCCTTGGGAGGTGATAGAACTCAATGCGATCGAAGTTAGCTAGGAGTTTTTGTACTTTTGCTTGGTATTTGGTGAGGTTTCGCTCATGATCTTCCATGCCCTGTCACTTGATTTATGATGAGGAATGAATCTCCATGTACCGTAGGTTCTTTATCTTGAGAGTGATGGTACTGCAGTTATAAATGCAGCCTCGTACTCCGTGGCGTTGTTCGTGACATTGAAGTCGAGCTTGATTGAGAGTGGAGTATGATCGCCGTTTGGGGATATTAGGAGTATTCGACTCCATAGCCCCGTAGTTTGACGCCCGTCAAGTATAATTGCCGATTACTCCTTTTCTATGGCGAAGATCCCATCGTCCGGAAATGACATTGTATCGATCATGGGTCATTCGATGATAGCATTTTCTGCGAGGAAGTCCAAACCGCTCTTCCTTTGATTACTTTCGGAGGGAGGTACTTGAGTTCGTGCTCGGCGAGAAGCGAGTCCACCTGGCCATGCGTCCGCTCAGACGGGTTTTTCAAACAGTATTTGAGGGTCCATTAGGGAATAGACTCTTGTTGTGCTAGTGAGGAGGTAGTGCCTGAGCTTTTTGGTTGCCCGGACGGTGAGAGACGACTTTCTCGACCGGTTCATACCGGTTTCGTAGTCGTGAAACTTTTTTGATGTAGTAGATGGCCCGTTCTTCGTTGTTGACTTCTTGGCGAGCATGGCACCCATGGCGTTTAGGCGTGAGTCGTTAAGTATAGTGACAATGGCGTGTCCTTTTGTGGGGGTACAAGAACAAGGTGGGTTTGTGGCGAGGCCCTTGACTTTGTCGAGCAGCTTGTTGGCGATCATCGTCCCACTTCGTATGTTCCTCCTTCTTCAACTTCTTGAAGATTGGTTCCGCAGATCATGGTGAGCTTCGATGAACCTGGAGATGTATTGGACTTGTCCCAAGAAACTCCTTATTTAAATCGATGTTGCACGGTGTCTTCATGTCCATTATTGCTTTGATTTTGGTGGTCTATTTCGATCCGCTACCGCTCACTATGTGGCCTAATAATTTGCCTGACGTGACCCCAAAGGTGCATTTACGTGGGTTTAATCGCATCTTGTCTTGCCTGATTCGGGTGAAGAACTTAGAAGATTTGTGATGTGGTCATCCCTTTCTTTTGATTTTACGATCATGTCGCCGACGTATACCTCAACCTCCTTATGCATCATGTCGTGGAGCAAGGTGGTGGCGATCTGCGTTGGTAGGTGGCGCGGCATTTATGAGCCCGAATGGCATGATCGTAGCGATATGTTCCCAGGGGGTTCTGAAAGTGGTTTTTGGCATGTCGTCTGGCCGCCATTTTGATTTGGTTGTATCCTGCATATCCATCCATGAATAGCGATGGGCATGGTCTGGTGTGTTGTCGATTAGGATGTCCATGTGAGGTAGTGGAAATCATCTTTTGGGCGAGGCTTTGTTTAGGTCCTAAGTCGGCACATACTCGTATTTTGCCGTTTTTCTTCATAACCGGTACCATATTGGAGACCCAGTCTGGGTATTCGATGACTTGGATGAAACCAGCTTGTAGCTGCTTTTCGATCTCTTCCTTGACCATGAGAGACCATTCTGGCTTGATGCGTCGGAGCTTCTGCTTGACCGGTCTGCTACCTTGTTTGATCGGGATGCGGTGTTCAGCTATCTCGCGGTCTATGCCGCATGTCCTTATATGACCAGGCAAAGACGTCCTTAAACTCTGCGAGGAGCTTAGTATAGGTGGCCCTTTCTTAGTGCTTAGGGAAGCCCCCAGCTGTAGTTCTTGAGGCTCTTCGGGCGTTCCTATGTTGATGGTTGTTGTGTCTTCAATAATTGGGTCCTGTTCGGGTTTTGAAACAATACTTGCAATGTATCTATATAATGCAATTTTATTTAGTTTAGATTTATCGCGATTATTAAGAAAAGTAGAGTTTAAATGAGGCAAAGAGTAACCAAAAACTTTCATGTTATTAATGTTATCAAAAGCGGTTACATTTGAAGATAGCTCAGACGAGGGAGCTTTGGACAACCTTAATGACTCTAGTTCTTTAGCTAAATTAACTATGTCAGGAAAATGATCGAGTAACCTAGCCGATTTTTAGAAAATTGGCGTCATGATGACGCGGGACCCTAGACTCTAGGTGCAGGCGCTTGAATTGGGACTTCCCTGGGCACTGGTGGATTGGGTGGCATCTTCTTCAAGCTTCAGCTGATGGAGGGCGGCTCGGAAATCTGAGGCCTCTATGGTGATGACCTCGTTGTAAAAAGGGATTTTAACCTTCTGGTGGAGAGTTGATGTTATGGCCCCGGTAGCGTGAATCCATGTCCTTCCTAGTAACATATTGTATGCCGGGGGGATGTCCATGAGTTGGAATTCGGTTCTTGTCTTGATGAATCCTGTCATAATGGGTAATGATATGATTCCTTCTATCTTGCGGATGTCTGACGTAAATGCGCCGTATCTTTGTTGGAGCAAGGGTGACATCACTTTCCTTTAGTCCTAACTTGAGGCGGTTGTTAGAGGCGGGATATTGATCGCGAGCCGTTGTCGATGAGGGTAACAGGAGCACCATATTACGACACTCTACGGTTTATGTAGAGTGCTGGGTTGTGTGGATCTTGAAAGGGTGGTAGGTCTGCGTGGGAGAAAGTTATGGCACCTGGTAGCCAATCCCGGACAATGCGGTCAATGAGTTGCGCTGGGAGGATCTCCTTGGTATCTTGCCATGTTGTGTTAAAGGAAAGGTTGTTGGTTATGGGTAGGTTAGTCATATCCTTGACTATGCTCTCTTCTTTGCTTGTGCGTTTGGGAGGGAATCCCGGCGGTATTTGTAGGTTTAAGGGAGACTGATGCGGGCGTTGATGAGGGATTTGGGTGAAAATTTGCTGCCGGTCCCCGTGTCTTGGTTTTGTTCTCGCCCTAGCTCGGCGAATGTGATCGGCGTTGCTCGCATTGTTGTTGATCTTTGTCGAAAGGGCGTTGACCTCGTGATCGCTCGCGGGAGCCAGGAGGGATGATTGAGGATGGGATGAGCTCCCTACGAAGATGGGGCGAGCAAGGAGGTGTCATCTTTGGCCTGATGATTTAGGGGCTATGCTTGGCTTATCGATTGTTTCGTTGTCGATCATGTCTTGGATCCACGTTCTTCAAGCGGAAAGCTTGATTCTCCGTGTCATGTCCCTTTCCCTGTGGAATTCGCGATCACGAGTCCTCGTGCCATGATAACGGCTTCTTATCCTCGGGTGAGTACAGCTGGTGGGTTTGGGAAGATGGAGAATGTTCTTCTTTATGAGTTTTTCTAATGCCTTTGAGTAAGGCATGAAGAGGGGATCGAATCTTTCGCCGTTGTTCGCGAACTGAAATAGTCCAACCGATGATGACCTGGGTGGCGAGAGCGGGTGTCTTAGGAATATTGGTCGTCTTTGCTAGTGCCTTTGAGTTTAGAACGTTAAACGGTCCAGTTATTGCCGCAGCGGGAGAAGCATTTGCCTGGCGGTCATGATCTGAAGTTTTGGCTAGCTTGTATTTGTGAATTTCATCCTCCACGGGTCGGATTCTTTTGATGTGTCGAGCGGATTTTTGGCGAATAGTCTTGCGTTCTTCTCGGTTTCGATCTTTTGCATGGCGGCGGTGTTCGAATAAAGCGGTGAGATTGGCTACCTTGTGGTCGGCGACCTTACGTGTTCGGTGATCGTCATTAGTGGAGGAGGCGGTGAAAAGCGGTTTCATCATTCGCGAGGTTGAAAGCGGAAATTCATCTTGTGCTTACTTGAGCCGGTGTTGAGGTTTTTCAATGAGTGGACCTGACAAAGTTTTCAAACCTTTAGTGATTCTAAAAGAGAAGGAAAAGACTCAAATGAAAAATCACATTCACGACCAAAGGAAGACACAAAAGCGTAAAAAAGTGGGTGACTTGACTCGTGTTTTTAGCTTTTAAAAGGACACGGGAAGCTTTTGAGATAGAGACGCGTTGACACGTCCCTATTCTCGAGGTAGGAAAATTTGTATGATCATAGTCAGATTAACCCAGTTTGGCGGTATGTTGCCAGGGGTTTATCATTGGATTATGATAAAGGATCGCAGCAAAGTAGCGATAGGCTAGTCGATCCGAGGATGTTAAAATTGGGTAAAGGTGATTAATTGTTCGCCTTTACGTGTGACTCGAGGTTCTAAATCGAAAATGACAATAAGTCACTCGATTCAAAGAGTAAATCAACGGGTCCGCATGTGAACGAGCCCGCGTTTTTTTGTTTTTGAGAGAAAAAGATTAAATCGGGACGACTAAAGAGTCACTCGACTTAAAGCTAAATCTAATGTTCTAAAAGTTAATTTCATTTAAAATCTCCGAGATGAATTGACATATTCGGGTTTTTGCTTTGTGAAAGACCTTTTAGCAATAAATGTATTATGACGATACGTCAGTCGCATAATTCATTTACGTTTTGAAAAAGACACAGGATATAGTGGTTATCCTAGGTCGGTTTTAAATGTAGCGGCATTTTATTAAACTCAAATGACTATGGGTCAAAGAGCCTAACGGCGTGTTTTTAAAAGTATGACCTTTTTTGGAAAAAGGTTGAAAAAGCAATTTCAAAGATGGGCGGATTTTAAAAGGATAATGCCTAGGAGGAGTTTTTTCATGCGAAAGTTTTGAAAGACTACTATAGTGAGGGTACTATAGCTTCGCACTTGTACATATAAACACAGGTTTTGGTTTATAGGGTAAGGTTCCCTCAGGTCATTCCCCGCTGACGTTTGGGTAGGGGCACCCGCAAGACTACACACGTCTTAGGTGTGCATTCAAGACGGGCCCTAGGGCGTTCGTGTTTGGGTGGTTACGATCATTTGTACGGATGCCGTACTTGTAATCGTGGAGGGGTGAGAGAACAGTGTGTCCGGAGTTACCTCGCTTATGAAGCGAGAGTTACTGCGGGCCGTCCCTCAAAGAGTGTGGGTTGGATCAGGAGGATTCGACTCAACGTATTTTGCCCAAATATCGAAAGCGTAAATGTTTTCAAAGTTTCAAGCTTCACTTCTTTATGATTTTAAAATAAAAGAAAAACTAGTTTTTCAAAAATAATAAAAATCATGCTCGTCCCCAGCGGAGTCGCCAACTGAAGGTACCGGGAAAAGCGATAGTCCTATCGACGCCCTGCGTCCTCGCCCGTCTTGGGGGCGGAAGCGGAATGCGCCTCGCAGGAAAAGGGGTGTGCGAAGTTTTGAGGAAAATGGGGGAGATCATTGCATGAATTTGTGACCAAAAAGAAAAGTAGAAAATCCTTTTTGAAAGTGTATTTTCGGAGTCGCCACCAAATATTAAAGGAATTTGGAACCTATTCAACGCGTCTTGAAATACAAGACACGAGTGTCTCGGATTTCAAGGTGCGTCGATACCTATCAATCTGAGGTTTGAAACCAGAGAAGGGATTCGGAGTGAGGTTACTTTTCGAAAGTCTTGACAAAATAAGTTTTGAAAACCGTAATCAAAAAGCCTACATAAGAGTAGTCTCTACTAATTTGAAAACATTTGCTTAATTTCGATATTTGGGCTAAAAGTCACGCTACGTACAAGTGCGAATAAGTATGACTCGATTAAAATGCATAAATAATGTAAATTGTCAAAATAATGACATATTGCTATAGGAAATGTACGTTAAATAATAATTTATTGACTAAATTATTACTATAGACGTTATTTTCCGACCTCGTATTAGAATTTGTGAGAAACCCTCGGTTTGACATGCTAAAAGACTCTATGAAGCTTGGTACAATTTAGTGTTGGATCCGTGATACTAGTCGTTATTTAATGCATGAATGAGGACTTGCATAATTATCAAAGTGACGTCGGTTTGCTTTAGTGATAATGAGTCGTTTATTTATGCGATATTGGCGGGGTTTAGGCGGATTATGAATCAGAATTGCTACAACCGTATTACGAATACGGCCGCTAGTGCCAATATCGGGTTTGGGGTTAATGTAACCCCATTATCCGAGTCTCAAAAGTCCTACCGTAGGTAAAATGTTTACCTTTCAAAATGTAAAGACGGTATTTTTGAGTGGATTTCGTGAATAGTGTATGAGTGCTAAAAGCGGGTGTTTGAAAATGAATGAAGTGGGTTGGTATTTATAGAGTTTGGCTGGTTTACGTGGGATAGCAAAACTTAATCGCTGTGTCTGGCGTTTAAGTTACTGAGCTAGATATTTTTAAAGAAAAATTACAAAGCGTACATTCTGAAACAAAGTAAATCGCTGTTAACAGCGATTTGCTTTTAATCGCTCGCTTCTGACGATTTCATTTTTGTTTTGGTGGTCGCTTATGCCGCCGCTTGGTTTTGGCGGTTTGATTAGGTGATGATTGTGTTTTGTGGTTTACTTAAGGGTTAAGTATTTGTTCGATTTTGGTCCGAATTTCGGTTTAGTGTTTCGGTTTTTGTCGTGTTTTTGGTTTGGCTGAAATAAAATAATATTAGGTTATATTATTTTATGGTTTCATAAAACCTAACTTTTTGAAAATGTGACACGGGGCACTTTGGCCCGCTTTGAGTGTCGTGTTAGTGTGCGTTTTAGGGTCGCTTTTGTAAGTTTGGGCGCTTTGTAGCTAGTTGAAATTTGTTTTGTGGCTTGGCTTAATAAGACGTTCCTATATTGTGCTCGTGTTACGCTCATGATGACTAAAATTGACATTTACTTTCATGATTATGCAAGTCCAAATTAATACGCTAAAAATGACTAATACGTTTTAGACACTTTTGTACCGTTTCGACTCTTTTAAAAGCATGTACGAAAGTCCTTTTCATCATCGGGTTTGTTTTTGGGGGGTACGGATACGGGTATCTACAGTTTCTCGAAGAGATATTTTACGGGATCCATTGTGGAATATACCCTTGTTTGGTGTGCTAGCATATAGTGACGGAGTTTTTTGGATGACCATACTAAGGCTAGGCAACTCTTCTCGACGGGTGAGTATCGAGTTTCGTAATCGAGAAACTTTTTACTGATGTAGTAGATTGCGTGTTCTTCGCCGTTGACTTCTTGAGCGAGCATGGCGCCCATGGCGGTGGGTGTTGTTGTAAGGTATAAGGATAAGGGTAAACCTTCTTGGGGTGGTTGTAGAACCGGCGGGTTAGTTAGCAATTCTTTGACCTTGTCAAATGCTTTTTGACATTCCTCGTCCCATTCAACGTGGTCGGGTTTCTTGGGCTTCTTGAAAACTGGTTCACATATCATGGTGAGTTTGCTGATGAAGCGTGAGATGTATTGGATTTGGCCTAAGAAACTTCGAATCTCGTCGAGGTTCTTCGGGGGTTGCATTTCGAGGATTGCTTTGACTTTCGAGGGGTCGACCTCGATGCCTCTTTGGCTCACTACGTGTCCTAGTAGTTTGCCGGATTTAACTCCAAAAGTACATTTTTGGGGATTCAAGCGCATTTTGTATTGCCGTAGGCGAGTGAAGAATTTGCGGAGGTTAGTGATGTGACCACTTCTCTCCTTTGATTTTACGATCATATCGTCGACGTAAACTTCAACTTCTTTGTGCATCATGTCGTGTAAAAGGGTTGTAGCGGTGCGTTGGTATGTAGCGCCAGCATTGATTAGGCCGAAGGGCATAACTGTGTAGCAGTATGTCCCCCATGGTGTAATGAAGGCCGTCTTTGCCATGTCTTCAAGTGACATTTTGATTTGGTTGTAGCCTGCGTAGCCGTCCATGAAGGATAGGAGGGCGTGATCAGCGGTGTTGTCGACTAGGACGTCCACATGGGGTAATGGAAAGTCATCTTTAGGACTAGCTTTGTTCAAGTCGCGAAAGTCAACGCATACTCGAATTTTGCCATTCTTTTTGGGTGGGACCATGTTTGAGACCCATTCAGATACTCGATGACTTGGATGGCAAAGCTTGTAGTTGTTTTTCGATTTCTTCCTTGACCATAAGGGACCATTCGGGCGTAGTTTTCTTAGCTTTTGCTTGATGGGTTTGTATGCTTAGGGTTTGATGGGGATGCGGTGCTCGGCGATGCTTCGTTCGATGCCGGGCATGTCTTTGTATGACCAAGCGAATACGTCCTTGAATTCGCTTAGGAGTTGTGTAAATTGGGTGCGCTCGTGTTCGTCTAGTGAGGCTCCTAGTTGTAGTTCCCTTGGTTCTTCGGGGGTTCCCACGTTTATGGTTATGCTTTCCTCGATGATAGGGTCCTGTGTTTTGGGAGAAACAATGTTTGCAATGTATTTGTTTAGAGATTGTTCATTTTTATCGCATGAGTTAGTGCCTTTTGATTTGTTTGTTGTTTGTTGATTGTTAGATGTTTGTGCTTTGTTGTTTGTTTTAGCTTGGGACAAGGCGTAAGCAAATTTATTCATTTCATTATTTTGAGAAGAATTATTCGACAATTCAGAAAATTGCTTGGAGCTAGCCTCCGTAAAAAGAAAGTCTAAACTAAAGCTAGAGTCTAGGATAGATGGGTCGACAGGTGACCCGACACTTAGAGCATTAGAAGCTAAAAGAATTTCTTCTTCTTCTTCGCTCGCTTTGAGGAGCCGCTGAAAGTTGCTTGAGTTGCTGAGGTGCTTGAGTTGCTTGGGGTGCTTGCCTCTTTGTGTTTGAGGTTGGTGATGTGGACGAAAAGTGGTCCTTCACCGGTGATAAGCTGGAAGTGATGACCTTGTGCGTCAGTCCATTTCAGCGTTTTATACCATCCATTAAGGGTTTTATCAGTGGCGTCGGCTATCAGTTGGTTAGGGTCGAAACGTCGATCACGCATAATAGTGGCGACGATCTCTTCATTTTTGATGCCCGGTGAGGTCCGAGGTGCATTATGCTCGACCTCACTAGAGTAGCAGGCTTCGGATGTGTGGATGAGGTCTCGAAGGGAGGTATTTCCGTCGACTTTTCCTCCTGGGGTGAAATATGCGTCTAAGTCAAGGATGTAAGGTCGTAGGGTAACCTTGTGGGTTGACTTTCGTTTTTGGACTTCTTTGACCATTCGCTCTTGGTCACCGTCCTTGGGTTTGTAGCCTAGGCCCATGGTGAGCCAAAGGCTATTGTTGTTTGTTGTTTTGAAGGGTTTGTAGGTTTTGATTGGTGTATGCGTGATGGCGCCAACTTCGAAGTCGAAACCACATAAGTCTTCTGCGGGTTCAGCCACAATTTCGGCAGAATTGGGCTCTTTTGGTGTATCGAAAAGGGCTCGGAAGTTTGAGGCATTCAAGGTTATGACTTCCTCGTTGAGAGAGATCTTAACCTTTGATGTAAGTAGAAGTTACGGCCTTGGTGGAGTGAATCCATGGTCGCCCCAGGAGTATGTTATAGGAAGGGGTCATGTCGATGACTTGAAACTCGACTTTTCTTTCTATGGGACCACTGCGTATGTGAAGAGAAATGGTTCCTTTCACGTGGCGTCGGGTTCGTCGAAAGCTTTGACTCAGATCCATGCTTGGGGTGAAGTCTTTGTCGGATAGGCGGAGACGGTGTGCGGTGGCCAATGGTAGAACATTGACTGCAGAGCCGTTATCAACAAGGGACACGGGCAAAGTTTTCTTCATACATTCAACGCTGATGTATAGGGCGAGGTTGTGGTTTGATCCAAATGCGGGGAGCTCGTCGTGTGAGATGGTGATAGCCCAGAACCGATCCACTAGTGACATGGCTGACCATTTGATCTGGGGAGATCTCAGCGTCTGCGCATGCTATTTGTAGAGCGCGGATGAATGCATTCCTATGTTCAGCTGAGTCTCGTAGAAGGGCCCAGATTGAAACATCGGCTTTTGTGCGAGTGAGTTGCTTTTGAAGCACTTCACTCGTGTTTGGTGGTGGGATTGCGGTGGATGTAGAGGGTGTGCATGTGGAAGGAGCGTCTTCCTGGACTACGGCCTTGCCTTTCTCGGCCGCAGTTGCTTTTCTGGCATGTTCATCTGTGAAAATATTTTGATAAGGACGACCAGAGCGTGTGAGGTGTGAAACCTCGTCTTGGTCTTCCTTCTCGGGCTGCTTGCCCTTTTCTTCTTGATCTTTACTTTCGGACTGCTCGCCCTTTTCTTTTTGATCTTTGCTTTCGGACTGCTTGCCCTTCTTTTTCTTTCCCTTCTTGTTGCTTTTGTTTTTATTCGAGGAAGGAGTAGTCGAGAGTTGAGCTACCGTTTTGTTAGTGGGTGGCCACTCTTCGTCTTCGTCATCACCGAACTGCACCCATTGATTTGGTTGTTGGTGGGTGTGACCAAGTAGAGCAATCCATGACTCTTGCTGATCCGAGGAAGATTGCCGGATTGTCATAGATTGTGGGGTTGCTTTGGGCTCCGAGGGCAATTTCAATGAGTTCTTCGAAATTCTCGGCGTCGCCGTAATCAAAATGTTTTCGCCACTCGGGTCGTAGGCTACCGAGAAATGTGTACATGAGTTCGTCTTCGTGCGGAGGATTCGGAACCCGAGCAAGTAATCCTCTCCAACGGACGAGATATTGGGTAAAATCTTCTTCGTCCTTTTGGAGTTGGGTGACGAGAGTGTGGAGGGAGACATGCTTGTCGGCCTTGGAGCGTTGTTCCAAACGTGCAACTTCGAATTGATGCAAGGCCTTCAAGTTGTCAATGTTTTTGGTGAGCTGATCAATGCGGTGACGGAGGGTTTTCAGCTTGTTGAGGTTAGCCATCTTTGAGGAGCGTTTGAAGGAAGGGGTGATGATGCGATTCATGGTGAGTAGTCAGCTGAGGCCTGCATTTCACTTTGCATTAGTGACACGACTCGACCCACTAGACTCACATTCATTTTAGGCATTCATTTTAGCTCATTTCTTTGTTTAGAAAGACCTTTTATGTTTGAAAAGAGGAGATTTTCGAAAAAGGTTTTGCTAGAGGAAGCTTTTGAGGCGAGGATGCGTCTTGGCGTCTCGTCTCGATGTTAAAACGTTTTGCTTTGCACCCGTCGAACTGATGTCGGTGATTTACCGAGGTGAGCTCGAGTCGGATGTGTAAAAGAAGAAGGATTCGGCTCGAGAGTGATTAGCAAGTCGAACCGAGGATGTTAAATGTAGAACCTAGGCCGTATGACCTAGGGGATTGAAATCCTCGAGCTTGGGTTTTAATCCTTGCTCGGGTTTTTGCTTGTTAGTGAAAAAGGGAAGTTTTGAAAAAGCTTGTTTCAAAAATTCGCGATAGTTTTGTTTGGAAAGGTGTTAGATGTTAGGTTCATTTATCTTTGAAACGTTTTAAGCGAGTTTTCGAAGATATGAATGCATATGCTCGTTTTGAAAAAGACCATGGAGTGCATGGCCTCGAACTTGTACGTATGACTCAAAAAGGGTGAAAAATGAGTCACGGTACACCTCCAACTACCTCGAGTGCGCTTTGGCAGATACTTAACCCTCTATTTCCTTACGCCGAGCGATAGGTTTTCTAGAGGGAGAACCAGGCGGTCGAGATAATCGTTTACGGCAAGCCGTGGAGGGGAGAGAGGAAAGTTAGTCCTGCACGTGCTTTATCGAGTGGACAAGCCTGCGTGTTGGAACCACCTCTCAAGGGTGTAAAGGGTGCCTAGATTCCAAAAGGAATGGACTCTAAACGAATGTGCATAGCTCAAATATGTATACTTGGATTGTTCAAGGCTTTCAAGTTTCACCTCTTTATTTTTAAAAAGAAAAAGCTAGTTTTTAGTTTTAAAAATAAGATCTCCCAGTGAGTCGCCAACCGTGGAACCCGGATCGGACCCAACTCGGCGTCTTGCTTAAGGGCGATTTTAAAGTTAAAAGATTAAGTTGGAAAAACCTTTAAGAATCGTTATGGAGTCGCCACCTAATTATCGCGAAATTAGGAACTCGCTACCATGTTCTAAGCTAAAAACATGTTCTTAGATTTTGGAGCACTTGTGACACCCCTAGATCTAAGGCTTGTGAAACCAGTTGGATTCGGGTGAGGGTACTTTAGAAAAAGAGTTAATTCAAATAATGATTTATGAAAACCTTTTAGAAAAGCCTATGTAAAAATAGCCTCTACTGACCTAGAACAATCCTTGTAAGATGATATTTGAGCTAATGTTATCGCTACGTACAAGTGCGATAAGTTTGTAAAAGGATGCGGATGCAGATGCAAAAAGATTGATTAAAACCCTCAGTTTAGCATGTTTAACTTGTTAACGAATACGGTTCAGTTAAAGGTCGAATTCATTGTTTAAGTTGATTTTAAATGCAAGACAGAAAGGGTGCAAGATGCATGCAAATAAAATAAAGTTCAATTGTCCATTGGTTTATTTTATAAGGTCGGTTGCTTATGCGACTTTGGCGTGTCATCGGATATGGAGTGTACCCGAAGTAATAAGAACACTTGGAAGGCAAGCGCGCTCGGGTGCCAAAGCCGGGGGGGCGCTAGAGTGTAGTCCCCTTTGTTAGTCCATAGA
Source organism: Dianthus caryophyllus (assembly GCA_023091065.1). Classification (NCBI taxonomy): domain Eukaryota; kingdom Viridiplantae; phylum Streptophyta; class Magnoliopsida; order Caryophyllales; family Caryophyllaceae; genus Dianthus; species Dianthus caryophyllus. The sequence continues at coordinate 33,044,577 of CM041517.1, read as the reverse complement.
AAATAAGAAAAAGCTTTGATCCAAGTGGATCGATACCTACCTTGTCCTGACGCTTCAGATCTGGGCAGAGCTTCGCTTCTTGAACTAGAAAGGAGGATGAATTCAACACGGGATGGTGTGTTGAACTCAAGGATTTGAGTGCGTGAGGCTTTTGAGGGTGTTTAGAAGTGTGTAAGATGTGAAATCTGATGATAAATTGTGTGTTATGAGGTCGGGTATAGGGCTCTATATATACTAAAAACCTCGGAGAAATTAGGAAAGCAGGGAATAAAAACAAGCCGAGGAACCGCATAGGCTTATGCGGTTGCCAGGGCAAACCGCATAAGCTTATGCGGTTTCCCCTCCAAACCGCATAAGGCTGTGCGGTTTGGAGGTGTGGTTCTAGGCCTAATTTCCTAGTTTCGGTTTGACGAAATCTTTGAAAGATTACGTGATAATTTGAACGTGTGGCTCAAGAAAACAGCTAGGATAATCCTGAGATATTTTGTGGTGTTCAGGGCTTTGGAGTGCGGGCCAAAGGCTTGGGTTTGGGCTCGGTTGCCCGAGACCCTAAAATGAAAAAGGGTGTATTTGCATAGATTTGTGAGATAAGCTAAGGCGTGAAGTCAGTATTTTGTGTAAGAGGGGCTAAATAGCGGTTTTAGCTACCGGGCCTAAATTTAGGAATTTAGGAATGCTGAATTAGACCTTGTTAATGTAAAAGGGCCAATTGTAGTGCAAATGCGAAGCTCATGCCAAATGAAGCAGGACGAGGACCAAGCTAGACTCCAAATGGACAAAATGAATGTTTATTTAAGTGTGATGTGATGCGACCTTAGACATTTTAACATTTCAAAACGACTCAAAATGAATTCGACATTAGTTAGAACCGTAAAAGTCAGCGTTAAACATGCGTAATAAAAGTCCGTGATACATCACAGGGTTTTGTTTGGGAGGGTACGGATATGGGTATCCACAATCTGGTTGTCCTTCTACAGATCGCTTTATCTTGTAAAGTCATTTGCACTGAAGAGGCCTAGCCTTATCAGGTAAGTCAACCAGATCCCATACATTGTTCTCGTACATCGAGTCCATCTCGGATTGCATTGCTTCTTGCCATAGCTTTGAGTCGGAACACGTCATGGCACCTTTATAGGTTACGGGTTCGTTACTCTCAAGGAGTAAAACGTCGTCTCTCCCATTCTCCTCGACCATACCGATGTATCTGTCTGGAGGAATGGAGAGTCTACCCGACCTTCTGGGTTCCAAAGGGACATTAACCGCAGCAGACGAAGAAGGAACAGTTTCCTCCATTGGTTGCTCGGTTGTTGGTTCAGGAATCTCCGACAGATCGAAGGTTCTATTACTTCTCTTGTCTTCGAGAAACTCTTTCTCTAAGAACTTCGCACTAGCCGCAACAAAAACTCGTTGTTCGGTTGGCGAATAGAAGTAATGACCAAACATTCCTTTTGGATAACCAATAAAGTATGTCTTGACCGATCGCGGGCCGAGCTTATCCTCGTGTCTCCACTTGACATAAGCCTCGCACCCCCAAACCCAAATAAAGGACAAGTTAGGGACCGCTCCCTTCCATAACTCGTATGGAGTCTTGTCAACAGCTTTAGTCGGACTTCGGTTAAGTATAAGAGCAGCTGACAAAAGAGCATAGCCCCATAATGAGTCACGTACAACCGTGTGACTCATCATGGATCGAACCATATCAAGCAATGTTCGATTCCTGCGTTCGGACACACCATTCAAAAAAATTTACAAAAATACGAGTCTTTTTGGTCTGCTTTGTCCCGTTTGGAGAATTGATTAGTGCGCTTACTTTGATCTTTAGCATCTCCGAGTCGACTTTCTATCGTCGTAGCTGCACTATGTGTTTGTTTCCTATTAATAGATTGCGAGTCTCAAACACTAGCCCACTTGTATTTGCTTAATTCTTATCGCTTTTCGCTTGTTTACTTTCGACTTTGACGTTCGAGCTTGGCAATGGTTTGTGGAATGTTTGGTATGTTGGTTTGCGGTTTGTTTGGAAAGATATATATGTTGGAGCAATGCTTCGATGCTCTCGGAGGGGACTCATTGACTTGAGTAACCACAGTGGCCATGAATTTGGTTGCGACCGAGAGTATGAGCAATAAGGTAACCCTTAAGGAAATATGTGTACCCGAGCGCGATTTTTACCGAGTGAACGTCAAGCTAAACGGTATACATACGAGGGATACTCCACATTTGCGCAAAAGAAAAAAGAATGCAAAGAAAAAAAAAGGAATGGAATGATGTGGTAAGATTGGTTGTTTGGAAAGTGGTTCGTACGGTTGGCGTTGCGTGAATTGATTTGTCGTTAGTTTTACTTTAGCGAAAGCGTTAGAGGCTAGTGATATAATGTGGTGTGAATGGTTGAGACTTGTGCTCTATTTCTGGTGGAATAGTCTATGGTTGTATGTTTATGTGCATAGGTCGTCCACTTTGAGATACTAACGTGATAGGTTCGTGTCACTTTGTTTTTCTCCGACGCTGTTTGCTTGAGGACAAGCAAAGGTTTGGTTTGGGGGAGTTTGATACACTTTATTTATATTCATTTTAGGCCCCTGCTCACCACATTTAGCTCGTATTTATTCGTATTTATTATGATTTTAGGAGCTATTTGCTATACTTCTCGATACTGCTGCCTTTTATTTATATTTTGCAGGTTTTGGTGGTTTTGAGCCAAAACCCGAGACATTGGAGCATTTTGAGAACCAAGCTGACGAGACCAAGCTCGAGCCATCATGAGAGCTCGGGAATACCAAGACCAAGACCAAAGGAAGACTAAGGGCCACGAATACAAGGCCTAAGAGTAAAGGCCCAAGGCTAAATTGGGCTCAAGGATGAAAGAAGCAAGAGCCGGCCCAAATAAGGGTCAGGCCGGTCCAAGCCAGGCCGACAGCCGGCCGGCCGGCTGGAGGGCTTTTTACGCGAGTTTTGTTTTATTCCGAGTTTTAGTAATTGGGAACATATAAATAGGTGTTTTAGGTCGAAAATTAGATTTTCATGTTTTATTTTCATAAGTTTAGTCTTAGTTTAGTTTCTGCTTTATTTATTTTCTCTCTTTTAAACTCAAGAACTTTAGTTTTAGCTTTCAAGATTCAATCTTTACTTTGCAATTTCAGGAATCCTTCCAGGTTTATTTATTTACTTCTATTTCCTTTATCATGTTTATGCTTATTGTTTTGATTGTTATTGCCCTTATTATGTCTAGCTAATTCCCCAATTAGGGTTTAGGGGAATTTGTGATAATCGGTTTAGGAACATGTTTTAGGATTAAATTGGTTGAATAAATTGTGCACTTGATTTCTTTCTACGCGTTTTATGCCAATTGAATTAGGATTATTTCGCCTGATCAACGATTTGTCTGAGTTTAATTGAACCTGAGTAAGTTTTGATTTAAGATCGAAAGCCGAGTTAAAAGTAGACTTACGCGAGATTGATGAGTTGAATTTAGTAAGTTGCGAGAGCCCGCTAAATTTGCTTAAGGCTAAAATTGACTCGAGAGAGCGTTTTATAAACCTAGTCATTTGCACAGTTTATCTTTTCCTTCTTATGAACTTGAGTTCCTGAATCGTTGTCATAATGAACCCGATGCCCTAATCTTTCCTCTCATATATTTCTATTCATCTTTGCTTTTGCTTTAGTTTAGCTTAAAACAAACCTTTTTCACACCTTGAGTTGAACCTGTTACTCCTTCTTTAGCTTAAAACTACTCCGTTTCTCTGTGGATACGATCCTGCTTGCCGCTAGCTGCTGTTAGTTGTTTGTTAGGTTTATTTTGATTTCAGCGATACGACTTAGCTGCATCAATTCCATTGAATAGATGAGTACGTTCTGTATCGCACCCGCCTCCATCATGAAATCATTGTAAAGATAGAGTTCATTTGCTCCTCGTGACGGAGTCGGTTTAGCCGGCAGCGGGCTCGATCAAGTACTTGAGCTTACCGTCAGCGATGGCGGCATTCCGTAATGCGGCCTCCCAATCAGAAAAATTGGACCCATCATGCTTCAGTCGAGTAGACTGATTCATGCTGCCCATAAAAATTCTAAGCCATGATTCGCTATCTAGTGTAGCACTTGGCATTGGTTCGTCTGTACGTACAGCCATTTGTTATAGTAGTTATATCTGTATATAACGTATTCAAAACTGTGAAAAGAAAGAAGAAGAAGAGAGAAGATAAGAAATCATAGTTTTAAAAGATTAAGTCGTAAAGCAATAACGATTTAATGCAATGACTCGTGGACTCATATAATCGACCTCCCTCGAGAATTATATAAATGATTCCAAGACTCAATTTCTTTAAATTGATAAGCCAACCTCTTGGCTAATTCTACTGTTAGAATTCTTGGTCGATAGATTTCAGTAAATCCTATCTATTAGTCCACCATAACTACGAGATATTACTCGAACTATAGTGTTGAGGTAAAATAGGTCAACGCGTACTACTTACCCAACGTAGAAGGGGTCATGTGGAGAGTAAGGTCCTACATGCCTACCGACGAAGAAGGGGCTCATAGCATGCTTTTCCTATAAAGACTAGTCTCAATTTTAGTTTTAGAGGAAGGTCCCATCATCTCATTTTAATTCATTTTAAGTGAACAAATATCTAGCATTTTCGTGAATGATTAATTTGAGGTGATAGCCCTAAACGAATGACATCCGTATGTCAATGAAAAAATAATGCAACTATATGATCCATTTTCATGCAAATTAGGTGGTTTGGTTTAGTTTAGGCGGAATATGATGCTACTAACTAACGTGAATGCAATGAAAAACGGTAAAGAAAACGCAAAATGGAAAAACACCTAGTGTGGCCTATCCCTATGAAAATAAAAACAAGATACAATTTGGAATCCATCCATGGACCCTAAGCTTGTCTTCATTCTTCATCTTGGGCTTTAGTGGGAATCCATCTTGAATCTTCAATCTTGAATCTTCTCAAAATTACATTTTGAATTACAAAATAAACCTATTTACATTCTAATTCAAAAATGCCAAAAATAAAAATATTACAAGATGGGAGATTCGAGATCTCAAAATACAACCAAAATTGTGTTTCCTTCATTACGAAAACACAATCTTCTAAGGCCACACTAGTAAATTACAACCGTTTGTACAAAAATTAATGCGTAAAATAAACCATTCATCCAAACATTCATTCACAAAATATAAATAGCATCAACTAAACATAATAAAATCAAATGCAAAACGAATTGATTAAATCCAAACCACCCTTTTTAAATGATTAAAATTATGCAACAATTCCTTAATTGTTCATAATATCTTTTAATCAAAATATAATCCAAAATTTATATTATCAGTATAACATAAATTAGGTCACAAAACATTTTAAACCTTTTTAAAATATTTGGTATCAAATTTTATGAACCTTTTCATAATAACTTAATATCCATGATCTTTATCACAAATATTACCAAAACATACAATTTCCAAAATAATAAAATTTTCGGCCATAATAAAAAAAATACCAAAAATATTTTTTTTATAATAGTTTCGGCCAATTAAAATAAAACAAAAAAAACAAAATCTTTTTTTTTTATAAATTTTAATTCGGCCCTTTTTAAAAATTACCAAAAAAATTAAAATCTAATTCGGCCAAAACAATATAATTGAATTAAACTGATTTAATTCGATTACGCTAATGATTAGATTAATACTAACTCAATTTTAATCCGTATTAAACATTGATTAAGAGATTCAAAATAACCTTTTAGATTAAACATCTTAAATTAGTAGATCTAATGATTAACAACATGATATGTTCATTAACATACACAAATTAGGTCCTTTTATGTTTTAATTCAATCAGTATTAAATCAAAACTTATACAAAATCATATGTTATAGTTTTAACATCTTAAAACATTGATAAATATGAATCAAATGGACCAAAATAAGCCATAACATAACACAAAAACACACGGCCAAATCAAGAAATCAATTCGGCCATAATAAAATTTTTATCAAAATTATACAAAACTCGATTTTTATGAAAACCTTATAAAAATTTCATGTGCCCTAAGGCTCTGATACCACTCGTAGGTTTATATCGGTATATAGACCTTAAAATTCACAGGATTATAATGAAAAACTTTATAAGATTTAAGGTGATAATTGAAATTGCATAATAAAGTATATAGATTTAAGAATTAACCTTTAATCCTTGCAAAATAGGCCTATGAACAATACCAAAAGGATGGTATCTCCTAATAATCTCACCCAAGATGTGATTGTGATATGCCTCTTTGAATTGCTAGAAAAAGTTAGAGGAGAAAACTATTTTTCTCTCTAGGATTTAATGTTGTAGAGTTGTGAATGAATTAGTGTCGTATTAGAAGAGAATTAGGAAACATAATATACTCCTAATACTTCCCTTATGGCCGGCCACCCTAAGACTTTTGGGGAGAATATAATTCTCCTCAAAATCTATCTTATTGACCAAGAAAACGTATCTAGACTAGGATTGTAACAACCTGGTTTTTAGTCGACTTTAATTACTAAGGCGGAAATTAATTAAGTCTTAAACCAGCGTTATTAATTATACATAAACCCAAATATTACAACCATCGTTCAAGAGTTGAATGAAACAACTCTAAATACGGTACTTTAAAAGAGTAGCGTTAAATATATTACATATCTCTCAAAAGCAACAAAAGTAAAGCGTAAAAACGTCTCGTGGCCCCATCCAAAATCCAGCTCCTGGTCCACGATCGTCCTGCACAATAAACTATGGGGGGATGCCCGCTGAGCGGACAGTGACTAGCTATGCTCATACTTACCCTCGGTTTCAATTACTTTGATTTAATATTATCGCTTCATAAATACAACATTATGATAAAAATGTAAACATGCTTATTCAAATAGCATATAAAGACATATAAGTCATAATAAGCATGCGGTTTAAAGCGATAAATCATATAAGCATGATATTCAATTAGGAAGGCAAATAACAGATAATAGCATAGCAATAGTATCACAATAATTCTATAGTATTACAAGGCGATATCGGATCGCAAACAAACATAAAGATTATATCATTCTCATCATACAGACTCGATTCAATTCAGAAAATTGTGGTCTTTAGTTTTCGAAGATGGTACACACTCATTCTCATTTAATCATACAACAAACAACACATACTGCTTACGAGCCTGACCACTGAGTAGGCCTTTGTACTCTGATCGATTGCATCTCACTTCCATAGTGCAGAGGCTTACTCGACTCGTAAACCACGCCGAATACTATAATACTTGCATCTCATCCTCTAGTGTTCAAATGATTCGAACTTCGGATACAATCTCGTCAAGTGATCTTTACATGTGGCAAGAACGAATGCAAGTGTCGCGTGCAATAAACACGAAACACGGCAAGGAGGCGAGCCAGTAAAGCGCATATGCACATAATGTTACGGTGGCCACGATAACTTTAGCGAAATAGAGTGAATTAAACCCTAGTCTAGTACATGTACATTAGTATCCACGTTAAGAATGGGCCACGCTATTCGTAGAGCACCTTAACTCCAGATAAAACGACTATTTCCTAAAGCCTGTGGCAAAAACCATGGCATATTCAATTATCTTGTCCGTGATGGCGGCGCGACAAGACTATCTTAAACCCCACTTCACTCACGATTGACGTTCCCTTATCTGAGGCCCAAGCTTGACCTTTTATTTAACTTACTCAATATTCATTATTTATTTGTTATTACATATCACATGTTACTAGACTCTCCTAGTCTCATCGTCAAACGTTTTATTTGAATTGTAGGTTTCATATGATCACATAACACATTCGTTTATTATTTGAAATGTTGTTAATTATTAACATTTTTAAGTTTCTAAAATGATATGTTTATTAGTATATCCAATTTTATTTATGTGTTTTTCAAACACTTTAGGTTATTTACTTCTTTATTTTAAATTTTCTATACTTAGTAAAATTTTCAATTATTTTCAGTATTTCACTATTCACTTTTTACTATTCATAAATCACTATTCACTTGACACTATTCATTGGTCACTATTCATCGTATTTTATACGTATTCCTATACGTATTCGTATTTTTTTATACTTCGTATTCTATTCGTATTTTTATACTTATACGTATTCCTATACTTGTACGTATTTTATATTTATACGTATTTTTATACGTATGCATTAATATATTTCCTAAGTATAACTAAAATTTCATTTTATTTGCTAAGTACAAAAATTCTAGTTTCAAAGTCGTTAGGTTCGTTTTGTACTTAGTGATTTTTGAAAATATTTCAAAAGTCTAGTTTTAAAAACGTTAAGTTCGGTTTGTATTTAGTGATTTTTGAAAATATCTAAAAGTCTAGTTTTAAAAACGTTAAGTTCATTTTGTATTTAGTGATTTGTGAAAATATTTTAAAATGTAAGACTCGGTTAAATTTAGTCGTCTATTCATTTAAGCTAGTGATAGTATCGTGGCTGATTCATTTATAGTCCGTATGTCCAAGCTCAATAATCCAATAGCAAAGGTAGTATCACACGATTTAGTTCATTTTTATAACGGTTACATATTTTTATCGGTTTATAATATCTTGTTTATAACTAAATCGATTTATACAAAAATTCAATTCTAATTACTATTTAACTTTAGTGACTTAGTGATAATTTCATTTTAGTCAAATTTAGTCAATTAAAAATGAAAATGCCGTGTACAACCTATATAATACAAAAATTGATTTATTTCTTTTAATTTCTTAAATCTAACTTATTAACTAATAATTAAATTATATTAACAATAAACTAAAAAGTGATAAAAACAATTTTAACCCTAAAAATAGTGAGGATGCCGTGAGCAACTAAGGTGGTGTCCAAAATTTCATTTTTCGATTTTATCGGTTTTTAACTTAAAGTCTTTATATTTTAATTATTCTAATTAAACTAAAACGGTTTAAACTAAAATGAAATTTACTAACAATTTCATTTATATTTATGAATAGTGTTTTTCAACACTTTAAATTTCTAACTTTTTAATCTAAGTGATTTATAATGTTTTAAGTTGATTTATATAATAAGACTAACATTATATAAAACAATAACTAAACATAAACACAAATTATTAACAAACATAAATTAAAATGAAATCAAAATGAGTAACAAGTATGAACATCAACATGGAGAAAATAAGAACACTCATGAAGATCATAAATAAACTCAAGAACACTAATTTCGCTTTTAATAATTTATAATTTGTTTTCCTAATTTAATTATTTTTTTATAGGAACATCTATTTTAACTAACTTATTCTAACATATTATTTACAAAAATTAAAAGTGAAAATTTATTAAAAAAAATGGGAAATGCCGAGATAATGTATATATGTATATATATTTTTATTTTTCATTTTTAATCACTTTAAACTCATTTCTAATATTTCACATAATTTTTATATAACATTACTACTTCATTAAAACATAAATAAACATAGAAATCATATGAACATAAATTAAAAATGCTCAAAATTAATTTAACTAACATATGAACAATATTACTACAAATACACTATTATCATTATTACTTATTTATTATCATTTTATTATACTTCACATAAACATATAAGTTCATACAAGTGATGTTTAACATATTTAACATAATTTTCATATCCATAAAATCATAATAACAAAACAAATTAATTTACTAAAAAGGTAATACAAGACATAGTTAGTCACCTTAGTCGGTATGATTATTGGTTATCCGGATCGACTAAGATATCAAGGTCTAAGTCTTCACCCAAGTACCCGTCTTCACCTTCAAAAACCCGTAGTAAAGTAAGCTCCAAGTACCCAAAGTATACTAAGAACACTAGTAAATTATTAGAGTATTATTAGGGTTTTTATTTAGAATGTTTTAAGTGAAAAATGAAAGAAAAATATAGAGGAGAAATGGACTAAGGTGGCCGGCCAAATGAAGGAGAAAAAGAGATGGTTTTGCACTTAGAATAAATGAAAATGATGTTATGTAATTAGGTTAAATGAAATGTGTAGTATAAGTTTTGATTTATTAAGAAAATAATGTTTTATTAATATGTAATTAGGGGACCAAAACTTTCAACTAGCTCCTAATAGTCTTCCATTACTATTTGTGCTAGAAAATGTCTAAAGTGTGTTTTAAAATGTTTTCCTCGTATTTGGTCAGTTTAAAAGTCAAGGCGTCAAAAGCGATAAAAGTTAAAGTGTAGCGTTTGACGATTTTTCAAAATATTTCTACTTTTAAATTCTAAGACTAAAATATTTATTCTATTATTCAAAAATTTTAAAAAGTATTAAAGAAGTCGAGAAATTTTACAAAACGAAAGTTTAGTAAAAATTGTGATTTTGAAGGCTAAAAGGCTTAGGTTTTGATTTAGACTTTGAAATTAGAAATTGATGGCTAATTAATGAATTAAATTAACACGGGGTGTTACAAACCTCCCCCCTTAGAAAAGTTTCGTCCCGAAACTTGAATGAAGGATAGGATTTTCACCTGAGATAAACAGCTCGGGATATTTCTCCTTCATGGAGGCTTCGGTCTCCCAAGTTGCTTGTTCAGTCAATTGACCCTTCCATAGCACTTTCACTAAGGGAACCGTCTTCCGCCTCAACACTTTGGTTTCTCGTGCTAGAATCTTGACAGGCCTTTCTGAGTATAGCAGGTTAGGCTCAACTGCGATTACGTCAGGAGTAATGATATGACTTGGGTCACTCCTGTATCTCCTTAGTTGGGAAACGTGGAACACGTTGTGAACCTTGGATAAATTGGGGGGTAGTGCCAGGCGGTAAGCTACCTCACCAATTCTTTCAAGTACTTCGTATGGTCCAACGTATTTAGGACTCAGTTTCCCTTCAATCAAACGCCGAACCCCTTCATGGGCGATACTTTCAAGAACACATGATTACCGACTTCGAACTCAATAGGTCGGCGATGCTTGTTAGCATACATCTTCTGGCGGTCCTGGGCCGCTTGTAGTCGTTCACGAATGATTTTGATGTGTTCGATCTGGTCTTGAATAACTTCTGGTCCAGTACCCACGTTATCACTAGCATCGTCCCAACAGACCGGGCTACGACACTTCCTCCCGTAGAGTGCCTCGAATGGGGCACAACCTAAGCTTGCATGGAAGCTATTGTTGTAGGAGAATTCAATCAAAGGTAGACTTTTCTCCCAATTCTCGTTGAATTCTAATGCACATGCCCTGAGCATGTCCTCGACCGTCTGGATAGTTCGCTCAGTTTGACCATCGGTCGCAGGGTGAAAAGCGGTGCTCATCTTCAGTTGACTTCCCAATGATGCTTGGAGCTTGTTCCAAAAATGAGAGGTGAATCTTGGATCCCTGTCCGAGATAATGTCTAGCGGTACACCGTGTAGTCGAATCACCTCCTTCTCATAAGTCTTAGCTAGCTCTTCAAGGCTCCAAGTATCTTTGATTGGTAGAAAATGGGCCGATTTGGTCAGGCGGTCCACTATTACCCAAATTGCATTATTGCTTCGGTGAGTCCTTGGCAAACCCGTTATAAAATCCATGGAAATGGAGTCCCACTTTCCCAATGGAATGTTCAAGGGTTGTAGTAGTCCCCCAGGTCGTTGATGTTCAAACTTCACCTTTTGGCAGATTAAGCATTTCGCAACGTATTCAGCAATCTCTGCTTTCATTCGGACCCACCAAAACTTCAGTTTTAAGTCTTGGTACATTTTATCAGAACCAGGATGTATGGAGTATCGTGTACTATGTGCCTCGTCGAGAATCTTTCTTTTCAACACAGGTACGTCAGGCACACACCACCTTTCCTTGAATCTCAAACTTCCGTCAGGTTTAACCTCAAACCCTTCTCGGTTTCCTGAAGGAATTTCCCGTCTAATCTTAACAAGCTCTTCATCTTCCCATTGTAGAGCTCTTATCTCGTGATATAACTCCGGTTCTGCGATCATGGCGTTCAAATCAGCATCGTCAGACTGAACCAACTCTAAGTTCATTCTCTTGAAGTCTCTGACAATACCAGCCGGAATTTCCCAAATGTTGCTAAGGGTATGCGTAGTCTTTCTACTCAGAGCGTCAGCAACGACGTTCGCCTTACCCTCATGGTACAATAGTTCAATCTTATAGTCCTTGATCAGTTCTAACCACCGGCGTTGTCTCATGTTGAGTTCCTTCTGCGTGAAGATATATTTCAGACTCTTGTGGTCAGTGTAGAACTTGATACTCACTCCGTAGAGGTAATGACGCCAGATTTTCAAAGCAAACACAACAGCTGCTAATTCTAGGTCATGAGTTGGGTAGTTTCGTTCATGAACCTTTAACTGTCTTGACGCATAAGCAATGACCTTCCCTTGTTGCATCAGTACGCAACCCAGGCCATTCAGTGAGGCGTCACTGTAGACTTCATACTCGTCTCCATCTGTAGGGAGTGCTAAGACGGGCGCTGTGGTAAGCCTTGTCTTGAGTTCCTGGAATGCATTCTCGCACTCCTCGCTCCAAATGAACTTGGACTCCTTCTGTAGTAACTTAGTCATCGGTCGTGCTACCTTAGAGAAGTCTGGAACGAATCTTCTGTAGTATCCTGCCAAGCCTAGGAAGCTGCGTATTTCAGTTATATTTGTGGGAGCCTTCCATTCTTTCACTGCGTCGATCTTTGCAGGATCTACCATTACTCCGTCCTTCGAGATGACGTGACCTAGGAATGCAACCTTCTCGAGCCAAAACTCGCACTTAGAAAATTTAGCATACCACTTATATTCCCTTAGTATTCCCAAGATGATACGGAGATGCTCCTCGTGTTCTGCCCCAGTCTTTGAGTAGATTAGGATATCGTCAATGAATACAACCACGCAAATGTCAAGGTATTCGTGGAAGGTTCTGTTCATCTGATCCATGAACACTGCTGGTGCGTTTGTTAAACCGAACGGCATGACCTTAAACTCGTAGTGACCATATCTGCTTCTGAAAGCAGTCTTCTGGATGTCTGACTCCCTTACTGCAATCTGGTGGTAACCTGACCTCAGATCGATCTTAGAAAACACTCCCGCTCCTTTTAGCTGATCAAAGAGGTCGTCAATCCTTGGCAAAGGGTAACGGTTCTTAATGGTCACCTTGTTTAACTCCCTGTAGTCGATACAGAGTCTCATACTGCCATCCTTCTTTTTCACGAAGAGAACCGGTGCTCCCCAAGGCGAGACACTTGGTCGTATGAAACCCTTTTCAATCATTTCTTCAAGTTGTTTCTTTAATTCCTGTAGTTCTACCGGTGCCATCCTATAGGGTGCCTTTGAGATTGGGGCCGTGCCTGGCACAAGGTCGATAGAGAATTCCACGTCACGTGCAGGTGGTAAGCCTGGTAAATCGTCTGGGAAGACGTCAGGAAATTCCCGTACTACGTGAATAGCTCCAATGTTCACGCTTTCCTTGACCTCGTTGACGCTGCATAGGTACACTTGATGTCCCTTTCTTTCTAACCGTTGAAGTTGTAGCATAGATATGATTTTCGCCCCCTTAACTGGCGAAGTTTTCTGATACGTGACCCTAGCCCCTGTAGGATGCTTCAAGCGAATTTTCCGATCTCGGCATTCGAACAACGCATGATACTTAGTCAACCAATCGATCCCCAGAATAACGTCGAACTCCGGCATGTCAAAAAGAATAAGGTCGGAAGGGAAGATTGTTTTATGGATTGTGATTGGAGTTTCTTTGAATATTTTGGAACATTTGAAAATTTTTCCGTTTGGTAAAGAAATATTTGCGTTGATTGATTCGGATTTTGTGAGATTAGCCTTTGAAACAAATTTAGAAGATACAAAGGACAATGATGCCCCGGTGTCAAATAAAACGACAGCGTTCACAGAGTTTATAGGAAAAATACCAGTGATGACGTCTGCCTCAGGTGACTCTTCTGCCTCGGCCTCTGTGAGGACATACACTCGACTGCACTCACAACAGTTGTGGTACCCCGCAACAGTCTTGCCGTGTTCTGGTTGTTGGGGCATACATTCGACTTATGCCCTACCATCTTGCATTTGAAACAGGTGATTGGCAGACCATTGCACTGCCTCCCCTCATGTAGAGCCTTGCGGCATATCGACAATTTCGGTCACGGCCCTTGGTTGAGGAGCCCTCGCTCCAACCATGGCGCTCTCGTTGTTCCCAGCAGGAACCCTGTTTTGGAACGTAGGCCTCTGAAAATTTGACCTCTGCTGAATCGGGCGTTGGTAGTTCGGCTTCTGAATGAAGCTCGACTGTGACACGGAGGGCACAAACACCTTCTTCTTCTTTTCAGCCTTTTCTAACTCTAGAGAAGCCCATAGGCTACATGCGCATTCATGCAGCTGCGACCCACGATTGTAGGTGTTGGTACTCATGTGGGTACGCATAGTGTTGGACATATTGCGCAGATACGTCTGAGTCATGGCCCTTTCGTTGGGAGCGATCGCAGCCCCAAATTTGGCCAGCTTTTGAAATTCCTTTGTGTACTCTTGAAGTGTCATGTCTCCCATCTTGAGATTTATGTACTCCTCTTCCTTCTGACAACTGAGCTCATACCAAGTATTTCCTTAATCTTCTCAATGAATTCGCACCAGGTGAACGTAATGTCGTGTTCATTGGTCCCGACCACGTTCACGATCATTTGCCTCTTCCGTTAGGTAAAAGGCGGCAATGTTGACTCTATCCTCTGGAGGCGTTCTAGCCAGATCCATGAGTTTCTTCATTTCCTCCAACCAATTTGTGAGGTCGACAGGGTCATTAGAACCCGAGTATGTTGGAGGACGATGACGGGAAATGCGGTCGAACGCGCTTGGATGATGTTGGCGGTTCGCGTTGTCCGTGGCTATTTCTGCTATACGGATCAAAGATTCCTCAGCTAGAATTGTTCGTTCTTCGTTAGTCATTGGAGGTGCAGCCATTCTGAAAGGATTAGGAAGCGAAGAAGATTATTAGCATTGAAAGGGGTTAGATAGCATGCTTGACATTGATAGAACTTATTTGAAGTGAAAGTGATAACAGCAGTAATGCAAGTAAGCACAGAAGTTAGGTATTTTATTCCATTGAGATGTAATTGTTGGTTACATCGGTTTTAGGATTTCAAAATGTATCAAGTACATTTTCTTAGGAAGGATATAGTAGGTAGGAGAGAGGGAGAAAGTAATTTCTTTGTGTAATTGATTACGAAATTAACAGATGTCCTCACTCCGTGCCGTCTGGTACCTCTTCGATGCTTCAATCCTCGGAAGTTGAATTATTATTTAGATTTTATATCCGAGGATAGTTGTTAGTTTTTGTCGATCACTTGACAAGTAGCAAGCATCGATAGTTAGTGTATTTTATCCTGAGGGAAGTAATTTGATATTTAAAAGTCCTTAGCCTAAGGTCGGACCTTAAGCTTTCTACCCATCCTCACACTTTAAAGCGCTGTCAATCTATTATTTAAGTGATCTAATAAAAGAAAAATCTAACTTATTATTTGATCCTATTAGTCTATGACTGGCATACAATATGAATGTCTCGCCCAGTGTCTCTCGCTAGATGAAATAACTATTAAGTTATTCACTACGCAAGACTCTCGATACCAATCAGTAACAACCTGGTTTTTAGTCGACTTTAATTACTAAGGCGGAAATTAATTAAGTCTTAAACCAAATAAGTATTAGTTATACATAGACCCAAATATTACAACCATCGTTCAAGAGTTGAATGAAACAACTCTAAATACGGTACTTTAAAAGAGTAGCGTTAAATATATTACATATCTCTCAAAAGCAACAAAAGTAAAGCGTAAAAACGTCTCGTGGCCCCATCCAAAATCCAGCTCCTGGTCCACGATCGTCCTGCACAATAAACTATGGGGGGATGCCCGCTGAGCGGACAGTGACTAGCTATGCTCATACTTACCCTCGGTTTCAATTACTTTGATTTAATATTATCGCTTCATAAATACAACATTATGATAAAAATGTAAACATGCTTATTCAAATAGCATATAAAGACATATAAGTCATAATAAGTGTTTTGGTAAAATTTCTACAAGGGTGAAAAAGAGCTAAGATGGGCCAACTAGTACTGTTTGTGAAACAGAACAGAACATAGTCTACTCCGAACAGAACTGATGACAACTAGATTAACGAGACCAAGCAGAACATAGCCTTCTCCGAACAGAAATGAGGGGACAACGAGATTGATGACGCAGAAACCCCGAGAAGAAGATGGGGAAAACTGCGGGCTACCAAGCCAGGACTTCTTTTATTAATCTCATGATGATTACAAGGCTTTTGATTACAATTGAATGATTTTCGTAGGAGAAACTAGCGAATAATGCTAATACATCGTTTATGTGTACTTCTATGTGAAAGTATAAGAAAATCCTATGAGAAAACATATGAGAGACCTCCCTCAAAATGACTAAGTGAGCCTCTATATATAGGTAGAATGCTCACAATACAACTCCTAAAATCTAGGGCCACTATCTCATGAACTTAGGTAGTTGGATAACTACCCACTATGCATGACTTGTAACTTCCCATTATGACTTCTATTCTGATCCGCAGAACTGCATGCCAATAACTACCCATGATCTTAGGTGGTTAAATAACTTCCATTGACTCCACTTCTGCTCAGCTATGATATCTTCCATTATCCCATGATCTTTGTAACCGCTATAGTTGACCTCTGCTGACCACAACTGTCATGCCTCTTCTGACCTGTTCTGGGCGATAACTGCCATATCTCTTCTGACCTGTTCTGGGCTATAACTGCCATTGTTCTTCTGACCTGTTCTGTACCATATTCGCAACGTCTATCCAGAACTGCCAATTCTGGGTAGTGTAAAATCTGGTCATAACAAATGCCCCTTGTTTTCTCAAGTGCAGCGTTCAGCAATCTTGAGGAAACAATCCTGTACAAACACTTCTATACAGAACAGACTAGAGTAGAAACAACGGCTATAAAATTTTGAACAACTATGCATCTGGCAAGACTTGTGTACCACATTCAAAGAGACAACGTTTAAATCAGAAGTAGGAGAGAATTAAAACCTGATTGACTGCTTCACGGTAGCGATGACTAGTAAATCGTAAGTTCAACTTGAACATACAACGAATAGATTATCGAGGGGCATACCTTGGGCTTATACCTTGCTTTGAAACACTATAGTTTGAACCTTGATATGGCTTGTTGGACAAGAGATGTTCCCTTAGTATATACGAGCTTTGGACTCTCCTTAACCTTAAAAAAGGAAGGCTAGCCACATGTTGTGCAATCTGGGGATAGTTGAGACCCATTAGATTGTGCAAAACTTGCGGTGACTTGATCTGTAGATACTTCGTTTGACTGTTGATAATGCATCGTATGAACTATTGTTTAACCTTCTCGAGGATGGTTAAATGCTTTGTGCCTTGTCTTTCAAAGGGCTTCTTCGTATGTGTGCCTTATGTCATTCCAAAGGGCTTCGTCGTATGTGTGCCTTATGTCTTTCCAAAGGGCTTCGTCGTATGTGTGCCTTATGTCTTTCCAAAGGGCTTAACTTTTGTTGCTACTGTGGATCTTTTGCTTAGTCTGCAGAGCAAGACATTTTTCTAGTCTGCTCTGACAGCTTCGGTTGCTAAGCAATTAGCCTTGGTGGTCCAAGGACTTAATCACTATTGTCGCTATTGCTTCTATTGCTTCTATTGTTCTGTGAATGTACTAACCTCGCAGGTGTACACCCCAGACTTATGTACGCATGATCATGGCTTACCTTGAGGGATATTATAGGACTCTCTTAACGGCGGCTAAGCCCTGGTCCGTCAATCCGAGGGCGCACCCTCAACGACAGGTCTGGCTGCCCTGCAGGACTGGCTGCACTATTGTCTGGAGGACTGGCTCCTCTGCAGGACTGGCTGCACTGTTGTCTGGAGGACTGGCTCCACTGCAGAACTGGCTGCAAGAATGCTGAGGTCTAAGCTCGAGACCAGAATACATGTTCTAGTCGTACAGAACTGGAGGGGTAACTCCAAAGATGTCGAGGACAAAGCTCAGAACTGGAGGTTAAGCTCCAAAGTAAAACTGGAGGTTAAGCTCCAAAGCAGAACTGGAGGATAAGTTCCAAAGCAGAACTGGAGGATAAGTTCCAAAGCAGAACTGGAGGATAGATTCCTTTATTTGTAATATGTGACATACTAGGTTTTTAGTGAGTCTTTTGTGATAGATAAAAATATTTACTTCTGTACTGGAAATGTAATTTTCAAAACTAGAAATAAAAGTTAGATTATACCATCGTAGACTAGCTCCACTTTTGCAAGGCTGGAGGTCTAGGCTCCAAGACTGACGATATGCTCGAGACCAAGGACTAGGCTCAATACTGGAGGGCAAGCTCCAAAGATGCTTAGCACGAGCTCAAAACTATAAACGTGCTCAAGATTGAGAACTCTACTCAAGACTGGAAAACCGGCTTCAAGAGTGCTGAAGATCCGCCCAGGACTGAAGGGTAAAACTCCAATATCAAGATTGCATAGAATAAGCTCCAAAAATAGTAGAATAAGATACATGATAGAACTTGATGCAATTAGGATCAAAATAAGATGCTTCCATATTTATATAATCCAAAGGCAGCAAGATAAGGTTGCAAGAGCATTATGATGAACTCCAAAGTTGGCGGCATAGTGCAAGACTGTAATAAATAGAAAATATTCTTCAAAGTGTGTAGCGCAAGGCCGCAAACACAAGATAATATACTCCAAGTTAATATATGCTCCAAGAACGGCAACGTGACCATAAACACAAGATAATATGCTCCAAGATTCCTGGTATAATATTATGAAGAAACTTTTGATATATAATAAGCAAGATTGAGAATACTTTGAGATTCTGGAAAAGTGCTGTAAAATGTAAAAACTTGGTTAGTACTAGCCATTGATGTATTCAATGGTTTTTCTCATGATAAAATAATATTAAGTAAAGCGATATATAAAATAAATTAATTGAAATTAAATAAATAGAGTTTGAGTTTGGTTGATTTCCAAGCTTTGGAATCAACTTTCCCTCAAGAGTTACCAATTCATGTACCCCTTGACCGATGATGGAGTCAACGAGGTAAGGACCTTTCCAACTTGAGCAAACTTGTTTGATGTTACATCTCTTGCATTCTTGAATATATTTCTCTAAAATAATTCTCCTTTACCAAGGGCTCTCGCTTTGACATTCTCATTGAATCTTCTCACCATATCACCTTGATACGAGGTCGACGTGATCTTTACTGCATTTCATACTCGTTCAAAGTTTTCAAGGTTAGTGAACAAAGAATAATTTTAGAATCTAGAATACATAGGACATACCTTGGTGTTTGAATTACCAATTCTGGAAAGATAACTCTTTCACAAACATAAACAAGTTAGAAAGAAAGAAAGAAAAATGTCTTATAAAAAGCTATAAAAAGCTATCAAGCTATAAAGGTTGATGTAACTAACTTAACGTCCAACTTGTTATTACAAACAAACTATAGATGAATTGCATACCTTTAGATTTTGCTTTCCTTAATAATGAAATTACCTCTTTCACTGTTTCAAATATGTACAGCTTCTATTCTGGAGCAAACGACATCTTCTGTCTTGGAGCAGATGACATCTTCTGTTCTAGGGCGAACGACAACGTCTGTTCTGGAGCGAACGACAACGTCTGTTCTGGAGCGAACGACAACGTCTGTTCTGGAGCGAACGACAATGTCTCTTCTGGAGCGAACGACAACGTCTGTTCTGGAGCGAACGCCAATGTCTGTTCTGGAGCGAAACGACAACGTCTGTTCTGGAGCGAATGACAACTTTCTAGTGTCATTAGTGCCCCACTTTGTAGTTAAAAAACAAGGACAACAATCTTCTCCATAAAGCTCTATCTTGACATTATTTCGTCATCTCTAACACCGTGAATTTTCACCTGCCACATACTTCTCAAAAAACATGTGAGCTCGCGTAAAAATTATAACCTTTACCCTTTCTTAAAACAACTCGTCAACCTTGAGCAATAAGAATATGAGACCGTTCAGGAAGTTCGATCACGTTGGTATAGGGTTGAAAACACTCTTGCAAAAATAAACTCAAAAAGCAACGGCTACAAAGACAACATTAAAAAATTCTGCAAGACACGTACCAGATCAGGATTAAAATTCGGGATCAGAACTGAACGAAATTCAAACCTGTTCTGACAATCACTTCTGTGAATGTCTTGCCGACCACGTACCAATGAATCCATCACCCTCATACTACTTGTTGGGTTGACTTGCTTTGACCAGCGCTGACTTGCGAATCTTGACTTTGTCAGTACTAGTGACTTGCAAAAACTTCAGAGCTGACAGTCTTGAAAGATGGAGATTCAAGACACAAAAGATGCCCCTAGTTCTCTCAAGGGAAACGTTTAGCAAATTCAAGGAAACAATTCTGAAAAGATAATTCAGAACACAACGAGCAGAAGAGAAACACCCAGAAAATATAACGGGTAGGAAATTAAAAGGGTCAAGATTCAAGAGATAAGCATCAAGACTTATATATAGACGTCAGACCAGAACTGATAAAAATTCAAACCTGACTTGGCTGATCATTGTAACAATGGTTTACCTCTGCAAAATTTGAAATTCTTCCAACGGTAGAGTCCTGAAGACTATAGGACTGATTCTTGCTCAAAGCCGTTAGCATGCAAATTTGAAAAATACCTCATGCAAAATCAATCATCTTCAAGCGTTAGAAAAACTCCGACTTGTAAAAAATAATTAATCACTAACAAAATTTAAAAGATAATAAAATAATAACACATGAGAAAATTAATCACAAGATCAAGACAAGGCTGAAAATCGGATCTGTAACAAGTTTCACAACTTACAACCTTGGCTATTCTGTCCCCTTGTGGCGATTTCAGGACTGTGTCAATCCTGGTCCTCTGACATTAGCAACTCTATCAGTATAGAAGGTCCAAGCTTTCATTATTCTCTCATGACCAAAATCTCAAGGCCGAAGTCTCCTT
This sequence comes from Dianthus caryophyllus, assembly GCA_023091065.1. NCBI lineage: Eukaryota > Viridiplantae > Streptophyta > Magnoliopsida > Caryophyllales > Caryophyllaceae > Dianthus > Dianthus caryophyllus. The sequence goes on along the minus strand of CM041517.1, from coordinate 33,023,567 downwards.
CCAGACCAGAACTGAAATTCGCCACAAAATCTGCCAAGGATTCTGACTTGATGGCAGTCTTGGCCTGCAACTGATGTTATACATAATGATCTGCACAAACCATATAACCATACTCCCGGACAGCCCAGACTTTCTCAAGACTGGCTTGACGGAAAAGTTAGTCACGACAATAATATGATAACTCTTAAAATAAGATCAGACTTTGTAATATACATTAATTAAGTAAAAATGTATATTTCTCGAAGAGTGTACCTTATTCCGGCATCCAAGAGGTTCTTACTTGCACACTATATGGGGTATCGTAGATTATCCTTTTCATCGATCAGAACTGGATAATTAGTATGATCTGCACAGCATTGGATAATATGATCTGCACAGGACTGAATAATAGTTCTGATTTGCACAGAACTGACTTCAGATCCACTCTTGCCAACAATGCAACATTGGAACTATCATGAGGAAACGCCAAATGAGTGCTTGACAAGATTGAACTTCATGTTATATCTCTCCAAGAATACAAAAGGATGCTTGCAAGTGTCGAACGTGATCTTTGACACTCTTGGACTTCATCACCAAATCATACGTGTACACCTTCGTTGTGTCCCCAATAAAAATACTCCAACATTGTGCTAATTACCACCTTGGTAGGTTGCCCACTTCATCTCTCAAAGCGTAAGGCATAACAAATTAAAAATATATTATGCAAAAAATAAAATTCATCTTTTGATGAGTAGGATACACTTCGATTCGATTGGACTTGATGAAAGCATCCACAATTGTAAGCTACTTGTATCCTGAAATCTTGGCAAGCACAACATTAGTATTGGGTAGATGAAAAGAATCTATGTGCAAACTTTATCTTAAATAAACATAATCAACACTTGAAACATACCATGTTTTTGTCGGATGATTACTACGATGGTTAACCAATCAAGATACATTACCTCTCTTACCATTTCATGTCTAGAAGCTTTTGAACCTCGTCGTTAATTATTTCCTTTCTAGAGGAAATCTCTTGCGTCTCCACTGTACAGACTTGAACTTTGGGCCAACATCAGACTTGTGAGAGATCAGACCAGGACATGACTTATACCAGTCCTGTCAAAGCGAGTCCACGCAGAACAGGATACTTTGGACTGTAAAAAGATTAACTACCAAGGTCATACCTGATTCTGGTCGGTACATCACCTACCAGTAGTTTCTCACCAGAACAGGAGTGGTCGAGGATGTCTATGTTCTGTCTTGTCTGATATTTAAGGAGACTTGTTTCTTTGATTTCTACATGTTGGATTTCTGTACTGAATGACAGCTCTAAGGCTACTCCATAGCACTCTTGTGTATTCTGCCATTCTCCATTGATCATCAAGATTCCCTACTTGATAGACATTTTGACATATTAGTGGTACGTCGAAGGCACGAGCATTATATTATGAATTAAAACATACCAAGCAAGATATACAACGTCATCAAATTAAATCAATAAAATAATTAAGAGAAAAGACTCCCTTCGTAGGTAGAGAAATTTTGCCAAAAGTATGTTGACCTAGGTCTCTCCGTAGAATCCACAAGCATGTTAAAATTTGTAGTGAGTTTATCATGGTTGATCCTCATTTCTTCCAAGACACCAAGCATAACCATTCAGAACTGCCTTGACGATCTCCGTGACCAAGAGTCACTAGTTTCCAGTTCTGTTTAGTTCTGTTGGGGACGACATCATTTCTTCTTAAGTTATCATTTAAGTGCTTGTGACACAAGTCAAACCACAAATATTAGAACCGTCATTAGCATAATCAACTTTATGAGTGTAAGGAGAAAAAGGTGAAGATTGATTTGGATCTTGTGATTGTGGTTGTTCAGTCTTGCTCGTATTCCTCCGTGCAAGACTGGTTGTGTCCTTCAAGCGTCCAGAACTGAAACATCTATAACAAGACTCTCAAGCTTAGAAACCAATCCTGAAAAATCTATAACAAGACTGTTAATATCAAAATTGTCAATCCAGAATTGAAAACAGAACTACTAATATCGAGACTATCAGTCCAGAACAAGACTGTTAACATCGAGTTTACCAGTCCAGAACCGAAAATAAGATTGTTAATATCGAGATTACCAGCCCAGAACTGAAAACAAGACTGCTAATATCGAGATTATCAACCTAGAAATGAAACAAGACTGCTAATATCGAGATTACCAGTCCAGAACTGAAACAAGACTGCTAATATCGAGATTACCAGTCCAAAACAGAAAAAACAAGAGAGTATTCAAAATCTCTTATCTTAGGGCTGGATGAGTGGACATGTGTTCACTCTTGTCTCCGGTATGAACCAGTTCTGTTCTGCTGACGACCACTTCCAGCTTTCTTGTTAGGCCTATTCTGACACAAACTCCGCTGTTCTGTTTGTTGAAGGCATCTTCTTCAAGTATGACGACCCTTGCTTGTAAGTACGAACTGTCCCAGAACTGTCACTGTTCAGAATTGTGAACATTTCTTTGTTCAACTCTGCACTACTCCAGCAAACGACAGAAGCTATTCTGGCTGGTAGTTCTGACGTGGAACCTCCATCCATTCCAAGTAGAGTTATCACACCTACTCCAGGGTTCCAGGAGTTGAAAGCTGAGGAGCAGAACAAACTGGAGGTCCTACCCAGGACATCACTGTCTAACATGCCATCTACAGGCGTGGTGAAAATTGTCCAGAACATGGCGGAAAAGATCAGTCCAGAAATGCTCAGGACTGACATTACAGAATTGGAGCCTTTGCACATGCAAGTCTCCGTCGAATCTTTGGGAATAAGAATTGTGAGCATCGTGTGTTTGTATTGCGCAACGTGGTCTTGAGGATGTTCTGTTCTATAGCACAACTTCAATTGATGGAACGTTGATTGTTTGCGGAACATCCTTCAAAACCGTGATATTGTCGAAGGGAATGGTCCTTCATTTTCTTAGGAGAGGCTTCTGGTTCCTAGGAGAGTCCTCTTTGAGTTGATCTTCATAGCCTTTGTCCCCATCATGATAGGAAAAACTTTTCTTTTTGTGATGAAAGATAAGGACAATTCTGGCCTGATTCTTGAGTTGTAACCACTAATCTCGCTGGAGTTCTGTTCCGATTCAAGACTGACTCAATCTCTTTGAGTCTTGTATTTTCTTGTAAAATTGAGGCAATCCTCGAGCGAGATTCCTCCAACTATTGTGCTAGTTATTCAAGGATCTTGTCAACCATGTGGTCATGACAAGAGTGTGTTTTTTTGTGGAATTTTGAGAAGAGAGTTTCACAAACTAATAAACTAGATGCCCCACGGTGGGCGCCAATTTGTTTTGGTAAAATTTCTACAAGGGTGAAAAAGAGCTAAGATGGGCCAACTAGTACTGTTTGTGAAACAGAACAGAACATAGTCTACTCCGAACAGAACTGATGACAACTAGATTAACGAGACCAAGCAGAACATAGCCTTCTCCGAACAGAAATGAGGGGACAACGAGATTGATGACGCAGAAACCCCGAGAAGAAGATGGGGAAAACTGCGGGCTACCAAGCCAGGACTTCTTTTATTAATCTCATGATGATTACAAGGCTTTTGATTACAATTGAATGATTTTCGTAGGAGAAACTAGCGAATAATGCTAATACATCGTTTATGTGTACTTCTATGTGAAAGTATAAGAAAATCCTATGAGAAAACATATGAGAGACCTCCCTCAAAATGACTAAGTGAGCCTCTATATATAGGTAGAATGCTCACAATACAACTCCTAAAATCTAGGGCCACTATCTCATGAACTTAGGTAGTTGGATAACTACCCACTATGCATGACTTGTAACTTCCCATTATGACTTCTATTCTGATCCGCAGAACTGCATGCCAATAACTACCCATGATCTTAGGTGGTTAAATAACTTCCATTGACTCCACTTCTGCTCAGCTATGATATCTTCCATTATCCCATGATCTTTGTAACCGCTATAGTTGACCTCTGCTGACCACAACTGTCATGCCTCTTCTGACCTGTTCTGGGCGATAACTGCCATATCTCTTCTGACCTGTTCTGGGCTATAACTGCCATTGTTCTTCTGACCTGTTCTGTACCATATTCGCAACGTCTATCCAGAACTGCCAATTCTGGGTAGTGTAAAATCTGGTCATAACAATAAGCATGCGGTTTAAAGCGATAAATCATATAAGTGATATACGTTATTTTTATATGTTTTTACCCCCGTCCCGAGCTGCGTTTTATTGTCAAAATGCGCCCTTTAGGGCCATTTTGTTCTCACATTTCGCTCGAGTAGCGTTTTTGGTGTTTTTCCGTGGTTTGCAGGAATTTGTAGCATTTCCGTGCATTTGAGCTGAATATTTGAGTTATGACGGAAACCCAGAAGTCGAGGCGAAGACGAGCTCGGGAATTGAAGTGACACGAGTAAACTTGGGCGAAATCTAACATTAAGGCCCAAGTAGAAGGAAAGTCAAAGGCCCAAAGTTGAGTCCAAATTGCTGAGGGCCTGGTCAAACTTGACCAGGGCCACGACTTAGGTGCTTTTGTTGACTTTTTCACGAGATTTTAAGCCCAAAATTTGGGCTACGTGGTCGCGTAAGCCGTGCATTACCGACTGGGAATTTTATTCGACGGATTTAATTTGTAATTTAATTATTTTAATGTTTTAGGAAACTACTATATAAGAGATTTTCGGGAGTTAGGTTTAGGCTATCTTTCATTACTGCTTTCTACTGCTTTTTAGAATTATTCTCTCTTAGAAAAACTTCAAGTTCTCTTTTAAGTTCATCTTCAAGCTTTGTAACCGTCGGTACTCAGGATTAATTTCAAGATTATTTCAATTGGTAATTTCATGTTTATTGTTCTTAATTTCTTCTCTTTAATTATTAATATGTCTTTTGCCTTAGTTATGAGTAGCTAATTCCCCAACTAGGGTTGAGGGGGAATTATGCCTTTAATCCGAAGTTTTGATTAAACTGTTGTAATTGATTGGTTTGTGTTTGTGCGATTTCTTCCTGCGCGATTAATTATCAATTGAATTTAGGGACGCCTTAATTGAATTGAACCTAGGGTAATATTGATTTAAGATCGAAAGCCTAATCAGTATTAGACCACTTCGCGTAATTGATAAGTTGAATTAGTAAGTCGCGAGAGCCCGCTAAATTGAACTTAAGGGAACATTGATTCGAGAGAGCGTGTTCTGCCCTAATCGCCTTGCATGATCCAATTGATTGCTATTTCGGTGAAACTTACTTTATCCGGATTATTGACATAAGGAACCCGAGACCCTAGTCTTTTCTCCCTAGTATAAACCCCTCTTTATCATATTTGCTAGTAGTTTATTAGTTTTTCCAACCAAACATCGTCATACCTAGGAATAACCTGTCAACTAAGTGTCTTGCGAGTAATTGTTTCTCTGTGGTTCGACCCCTTCTTGCCGCTAGCTATTGTTAGTAGTCCGTAGGGTTTATTTTTGATTTCAGCGATACGACTTAGCTGTGTCAATAAGCATGATATTCAATTAGGAAGGCAAATAACAGATAATAGCATAGCAATAGTATCACAATAATTCAATAGTATTACAAGGCGATATCGGATCGCAAACAAACATAAAGATTATATCATTCTCATCATACAGACTCGATTCAATTCAGAAAATTGTGGTCTTTAGTTTTCGAAGATGGTACACACTCATTCTCATTTAATCATACAACAAACAACACATACTGCTTACGAGCCTGACCACTGAGTAGGCCTTTGTACTCTGATCGATTGCATCTCACTTCCATAGTGCAGAGGCTTACTCGACTCGTAAACCACGCCGAATACTATAATACTTGCATCTCATCCTCTAGTGTTCGAAATGATTCGAACTTCAGATACAATCTCGTCAAGTGATCTTTACATGTGGCAAGAACGAATGCAAGTGTCGCGTGCAATAAACACGAAACACGGCAAGGAGACAGTAACTGCAGTTTATATGCACATAATGTTACGGTGGCCCAGATAACTTTAGCGAAATAGAGTGAATTAAACCCTAGTCTAGTACATGTACATTAGTATCCACGTTAAGAATGGGCCACGCTATTCGTAGAGCACCTTAACTCCAGATAAAACGACTATTTCCTAAAGCCTGTGGCAAAAACCATGGCATATTCAATTATCTTGTCCGGCAATGGCGACCGCGACAAGACTATCTTAAACCCCACTTCACTCACGATTGACGTTCCCTTATCTGAGGCCCAAGCTTGACCTTTTATTTAACTTACTCAATATTCATTATTTATTTGTTATTACATATCACATGTTACTAGACTCTCCTAGTCTCATCGTCAAACGTTTTATTTGAATTGTAGGTTTCATATTGTAACACCCCGTGTTAAATTAAGCTAATTATAATTAGTAAATCAATGATTAGACCATCTTGCTCATTTAAATCCTTAAACAATACGCTACAAGTTTTCCTCGCACCTAAATTAAAACCATTTTGATATACTTCGAATTTGAACTTTATTTTTACTTATTCAAACTCGATAAATCAAATGATGAATCTACGACAAATTTCTCAACAACAATTTTCGGCACGCAAATCGAGGTCAATCTTGACCAAAGTGGCCGAGCCACTCAAGGTGATTAAAATCACCTAATTCTTTTTCAATTATACTTACCCATAATCCAAATTTAACAAATCAGTTAAGGCTTAATCATTTTGGATTATTACTAACAAAACATATTATAATAATATCATATTACTATTCCATTTTGGTTCAACTAGCACTTTCACCAAAACTCGAAATAATGAGTCACACTAAGCCCAAACTAATAAACGTTTTGACGTTTGATTCTAATTATTTAAATCATTAACCTGCATCCAAAAAAATATATATTTCGGACTAGTAAATTTTTAATCAAAATTCGAGGAGCCAAAACCCAATTTTGATTTCAATCACACTTCGAGTTTTAATTTCATTTTTATTTTCAATCTTATTTCAAAACATTATTTTAGAATCATATATTTTATTTCAAGACTTTTCGCGTACGCGTAAATCGAAAATTCCGAAAACGAAAAATCGAGCCAACATGGGCTCACCTAGGCCGGCCACCTTGCACACACATGAGCAACTTTAGCCTCCTCTACTTCTCTTACACAAGCAAGCATGCTTGCATGCTCTTACACATCTCTTACACCTCTTTAAATCCATCATCACCTATTTTAATTTCATTAAACATTATTTACTAATTAAACTAAATCTTACACAACACATTTCTCATTCAATCTTATTACAACTTATTCATTTTCACAAGTCAAAAAAATACTCCCTCCTTGCTCTCTTGACCGAGCTCCCTTGCCCTCTTTTCTCCCTTTGATTTTCTTCCATTTTATTACAAAAACCTCTTAAATAAAAACACTAATATTATTCTAATAATCTCTAGTATATTTGAGCTAATTAGTGGGTATTTGAAGCTTACTTGTTACGGGTTTTGAAGGTGAAGACGGTACTTGGGTGAAGACTTAGACCTTGATAACTTAGTCGATCCAGGATAACCAATAATCATACCGAGCTAAGGTGACTAACTATGTCTTATATTATCTTTTTAGTAAATTAATTTGTTTTGTTATTATAATTTTATGAGTATGAAAATTATGTTAAATATGTTAAACATCACTTATATGTGCTTGTATGTTTATGTGTTGTATAATAAAATGATAATAAATAAGTAATAATGATAATAGTGTAATTGTAGTAATATTGATCATAAGTTAGTTAAATTAATTTTGAGCATTTTTAATTTATGTTCATATGATTTCTATGTTTATTTATGTTTTAATGAAGTAGTAATGTTATATAAAAATTATGTGAAATATTAGAAATGAGTTTAAAGTGATTAAAAATGACAAATAAAAATATATATACATATATACATTATCTCGGCATTTCCCATTTTTTTTAATAAATTTTCACTTTTAATTTTTGTAAATAATATGTTAGAATAAGTTAGTTAAAATAGATGTTCCTATAAAAAAATAATTAAATTAGGAAAACAAATTATAAATTATTAGAATCGAAATTAGTGTTCTTGAGTTTATTTATGATCTTCATGAGTGTTCTTATTTTCTCCATGTTGATGTTCATACTTGTTACTCATTTTGATTTCATTTTAATTTATGTTTGTTAATAATTTGTGTTTATGTTTAGTTATTGTTTTATATAATGTTAGTCTTATTATATAAATCAACTTAAAACATTATAAATCATTTGGATTAAAAAGTTAGAAAATTAAAGTGTTGAAAAACACTATTCATAAATATAAATGAAATTTTTAGTAAATTTCATTTTAGTTTAAACCGTTTTAGTATAATTAGAATAATTAAAATATAAAGACTTTAAGTTAAAAACCGATAAAATCGAAAAATGAAATTTAGAAACATCCTATGCATGCTCACGGCATTCTTGGCCATTTTAGGTTAAAAATTGTTTTTATCACTTTTTAGTTTATTGTTAAAATAATTTAATTAATAGTTAATAAGTTAGAATTAAGAAATTAAAAGAAATAAATCATTTTAGACATATATAAATACTACACGGCTTTACTATATAAAATGGACTAAATTTGACTAAAATGAAATTATCACTAAGTCACTAAAGTTAAATAGTAATTAGAATTGAATTTTTGTATAAATCGATTTAGTTATAAACAAAATATTATAAACCGATAAAAATATGTAACCGTTATAAAAATGAACTAAATCGTGTGATACTACCTTTGCTATTGGATTATTGTATTTGGACATACGGACTATAAATGAAACATCCACGATACTATCACTAACTTAAATAAATAGACGACTAAATTTAACTTAGGAGTCTTACATTTTAAAATATTTTCACAAATCACTAAATACAAAATGAACTTAACGCTTTTAAAACTAGACTTTTAGATATTTTCAAAAATCACTAAATACAAACCTAACCTAACATTTTTAAAACTAGACTTTAAAATATTTTCAAAATCGCCTAAGTACAAAACTTACCTAACGACTTTGAAACTAGAAATTTGTACTTAGAAAATAAAAACAAGTTTAGTATTATACTAAAATAGCTTAAGTATAAAAATACGTATAAACATAGAAATACGTACAAGTATAAGAATACGTACAAGTATAGGAATACGTATAAGTATAAAAATACGTATAAAATACGAAGTATAAAAATACGTAATACGTATAAAAATACATATAAAAAACGATGAATAGTGACCAATGAATAGGGTCAAGTGAATAGTGATTTATGAATAGTAAAAAGTGAATAGTGAAATACTGAAAATAATTGAAAATTTTACTAAGTATAGAAAATTTAAAATGAAGAAGTAAATAACCTAAAGTGTTTGAAAAACACATAAATAAAATTGGACATACTAATAAACGTATCAATTTAGAAACTTAAAAACGTTAATAATTATCAACACTTCAAATAATAAACGAACGTGTTATGTGATCATATGAAACCTACAAATACTTAAACGTTTGTGATGAGACTAGGAGAGTCTAGAAACATGTGATAAGTAAAATCAAATAAATAATAAATCATGAGTATGTTTAAATAAAAGGTCAAGCTTGGGCCTCAGAAAAGGGAACGTCAATCGTGAGTGAAGTGGGGATAAGATAGTCTTGTGGCGGTCGCCATTCTTGGGACAAGATAATGAATATGCCAAGGCTTTTGTCTCGGGCTTTAGGAAATAGTCGTTTTATCCTGAGTTAAGGTGCTCTATGATTAGCATAGCCCATTCTTAAATTGGATACTAGTGTACATGTACTAGACTAGGGTTTTATTCCCTATTTCGCTAAAGTTACCAGGGCACCGTGGCGATTAATGCCGATTATAGCGGTTCAAGTCTCTCCTTGAGTGTTTCGATCTTAGTGGGCGCGACACTAGCATTCGTTCTTGCCACATGTACAGATCACTTGACGAGATTGTATCTGAAGTTCGAATCATTTCGAACACTAGAGGATGAGATGCAAGTATTATAGTATTCGGCGTGGTTTACGAGTCGAGTAAGCCTCTGCACTATGGAAGTGAGGTGCAATCGATCGTAGTACAAAGGCCTACTCAAAGTGGTCGCTCGTAGCGATGTGTTGTTTGTTGTATGATTAAATGAGAATGAGTGTGTACCATCTTCGAAAACTAAAGACCACAATTTTCTGAATTGAATCGAGTCTGTATGATGAGAATGATATAATCTTTATGTTTGTTTGCGATCCGATATCGCCTTGTAATACTATTGAATTATTGTGATACCATTACTATGCTATTATCTGTTATTTGCCTTCCTAATTGAATATCATGCTTATATGATTTATCGCTTTAAACCGCATGCTTATTATGACTTATATGTCTTTATATGCTATTTGAATAAGCATGTTTACACTTTTATCATAATGTTGTATTTATGAAGCGATAATATTAAATCAAAGTAATTGAAACCGAGGGTAAGTATGAGCATAGCTAGTCACTGTCCGCTCAGCGGGCATCCCCCCATAGTTTATTGTGCAGGACGATCGTGGACCAGGAGCTGGATTTTGGATGGGGCCACGAGACGTTTTTACGCTTTACTTTTGTTGCTTTTGAGAGATATGTAATATATTTAACGTTACTCTTTTAAAGTACCGTATATAGAGTTGTTGCATTCAACTCTTGAACGATGATTGTAATATTTGGGTTTATGTATAATTAATAACGCTGGTTTAAGACTTAATTAATTTCCGCCTTAGTAATTAAAGTCGACTAAAAACCAGGTTGTTACAGTTGGTATCAGAGCTGACTCGTGACCGTAACATAAATGGCCTAATGCGATTTATGCTTACCTAACGAGAGACACACAGGCCACATTCATATTGTATGTCAGGCATAGACTAATAGGACCAAATAATAAATTAGATTTTTCTTTTATTAGATCACTTAAATAATAAACTTCAAATCGCTTTAAAGTGTGAGGATGGGTAGAAATCTTAAGGACTGACCATAGACTTAGGATTTTTAAATATAACAAACTACTTCCCTCAAAATAAAATACACTAACTCGCGTATGCTTGCTACATGCTGAAGTGACTGATTTAAACTAACAACTATCCTCGGATATAAAATCAAAATAATAATCCAACTCCCGAGGATTGAAGCAACGAAAGAAGTACCAGACGGCACGGAGTGAAGACATCTGTTAAATTCATGAACAATTCCACAAAAAATCCACTCTCTACTTTCAACCCTTCTTCTATTTTCTTCGTAAATGTACCGTAGACATCTCAATGGAATAAAATACCTAACTTCTGCTTACTTGCATAATCGCCAAGTTATTGCATTTACTTTCAAGTAAAAGCTATCAATGATAAGCATGTCTTCTAACCCCTCGCAATACTAATAAATTCCTTCACGCCTTAATTCTTTCGTAATGGTCGCACCTCCAATGACAGACGAGGAAAGACACCTCTGGCAGAAGAATCTTTGATCCGCTTGGCGTAAATAGCCACGGACAACGCAAACCGCCAACATCATCCAAGCGCGTTTGATCGTATTTCCGCCATCGCCCACAAGAGTACTCGGGTTCACGACCCTATCGATCTCACGAATCGGCCGGAGGAAATGAAGAAACTCATGGACTCGACAAGGACGCCTCGTAAGATAGGGTCAACATAGCCGCTTTTTACCTGGCGCCGAGGCTAATGATCGTGGAACGTGGTCGACTAATGAACCTGACGCCACGTTCACATGGTACGAGTTCACAGCAAAAATCAAGGAGAAGTACTTTGGGTATGAGCTCAGGTGTCAGAAAGAGGAGGAGTTCATAAGTCTCAGAATGGAAGACATGACACTCCAGGAATACACTGTGAAATTCCAACGACCGCAAAATTCGGAGTCGCGATCGCTCCCAACGATAGGGCCATGACTCGAGGTACTGCGCAATATGTCTAATGATCTGCGTACTACATGAGCAAAGAACACCTACGCTACTTTTGCCGCAGCCTACGAGTGTGCGTGCAGGGTATGGGCTTCCTTAGAGTTGGAAAAAGCCGAGGAGAAAAAGAAGAAGAAGGTGTTTGTGCCATCTGTGGCACAGTCGAGCTATATTCAGAAGCCGAACTACCAACGTCCTATTCAGCAGAGGCCAAATTTCCAGAGGCCTGCGTTCCAAAACAGGCTTCCTGCTGGGAATAATCAGAGGGCAATGGTTGCAGGAAGGGCTCCTCAACCAAGGGCCTTACCGGGGAATTGTCATATGTGGCAAGGCGAAACATGAGGGGAAACAGTGTAATGGCCAACCAATTACCTGCTATCGTTGTAAACAGATAGGGCATAAAGCAAATGTATGCCCCAACAACCTAAACGCGGCACCTGTTGCGGGAGTACCACAATCTGTTGTGGTACAAGGTCGAGTATATGTCCTCACAGAAGCGGAGGCAGAGGAGTCACCTGAGGCTGACGTCATTACTGGTATTTTTCTTATAAACTCGATTGAGCCTTGATCGTTTTGTTTGACACTGGGGCATCATTGTCCTTTATATCTTCTAAGTTTGTTTCAAAGGCTAATCTCACAAAATCCGAATCAATCAACGCAAATATTTCTTTACCAAACGGAAAAATTTTCAAATGCTCCAAAATTTTCAAAGATACTCCAATCACAATCCATAAAACAATCTTCCCTTCCGACCTTATCCTTTTTGACATGCCGGAGTTCGACGTCATTCTGGGGATCGATTGGTTGACTAAGTATCATGCCTTGTTCGAGTGCCGAGATCGGAAAATTCGCTTGAAACATCCTACAGGGACTAGAGTTACGTATCAGAAGACATCGCCAATTAAGGGGGCGAAAATCATCTCTGTGCTACAACTACAACGGTTAGAAAGAAAAGGGCATCAAGTGTACCTATGTAGCGTCAACGAAGTAAAGGAAAGCGTGAACATTGAAGATATCCACGTAGTACGGGAGTTCCCTGATGTTTTCCCAGATGAGTTGCCAGGCTTGCCTCCTGCACGTGATGTTGAATTCTCTATCGACCTTGCGCCAGGCACGGCACCTATCTCAAAGGCACCTTACAGGATGGCACCAGTAGAACTGCAAGAGCTGAAGAAACAACTGGAAGAAATGATCGAAAAGGGTTTCATAAGACCAAGTGTCTCACCTTGGGGAGCACCGGTCCTCTTTGTGAAGAAGAAGGATGGCAGTATGAGACTCTGCATCGACTACAGGGAATTAAACAAGGTGACCATTAAGAACCGCTACCCTCTGCCAAGGATTGACGACCTTTTTGACCAGCTAAAAGGAGCGGGAGTGTTTTCTAAGATCGACCTGAGGTCAGGTTATCATCAGATCGCTGTTAGGGAATCGACATCCGTAAGACCGCTTCGTAAGCGATATGGTCATTACGAGTTTAAGGTCATGCCTTTCGGTTTGACAAATGCACCAGCAGTGTTCATGGATCAGATGAACAGAACCTTCCACGAATACCTTGACATTTGCGTGGTGGTATTCATTGACGATATCCTAATCTACTCAAAGACTGGGGCAGAACACGAGGAACATCTCCGTATCATCTTGGGGATACTAAGGGAATATAAGTGGTATGCTAAGTTTTCAAAGTGCGAATTTTGGCTCGAGAAGGTAGCATTCCTGGGTCACGTCATCTCGAAGGACGGAGTGATGGTAGATCCTGCAAAGATCGACGCAGTGAAAGAATGGAAGGCTCCCACAAATATAACTGAGATACGCAGCTTCTTAGGTTTGGCAGGATACTACAGAAGGTTCGTTCCGGATTTCTCTAAGGTAGCACGACCAATGACATAGCAGCTACAAAAAGAATCCAAATTCATATGGAGCGACGAGTGCGAGAATGCGTTTCAGGAACTCAAGACAAGGCTTACCTCAGCGCCTGTCTTAGCCCTCCCCACTGATGGAGACGAGTATGAAGTCTACAGTGACGCCTCACTGAATGGCCTGGGTTGCGTGCTGATGCAACAAGGGAAGGTTATAGCTTATGCGTCAAGGCAGTTAAAAGTTCATGAACGAAACTACCCAACTCATGACCTAGAATTAGCAGCAGTTGTGTTTGCTTTGAAAATCTGGCGTCATTACCTCTACGGAGTAAGTATCAAGTTCTACACAGACCACAAGAGCCTGAAATATATCTTCACACGTATGAGCTCAACATGAGACAACGCCGATGGCTAGAATCGATCAAAGACTACAAGATTGAACCGTACCATGAGGGTAAAGCGACGTCGTTCTGCACGCCCGAGTAGAAAGACTACGCATACCCTTAGCAACATTTGGGAAATTCCGGCTGGTATTGTCAGAGACTTCAAGAGAATGAACTTAGAGTTGGTTCAGTCTGACGATGCTGAGTTGAACGCAATGATCGCAGAGCCGGAGTTATATCACGAGATTAGAGCTCTACAATGGGAGGATGAAGAACTCGTGAAAATCAGAAGGGAAATTCCTTCAGGAAACCGAGAAGGGTTTGAGATTAAACCTGACGGGAGTTTGAGATTCAAAGAAAGGTGGTGTGTGCCCGACGTACCAGTGTTAAAGAGAAAGATCCTTGACGAGGCACATAGTACACGATACTCCATACATCCGGGATCCGATAAAATGTACCAAGACTTAAAGCTGAAGTTTTGGTGGGTTCGAATGAAAGCTGAGATTGCCGAGTATGTGGCAAAGTGTCTAATCTGTCAGAAGGTGAAGTTTGAACATCAACGACCCGGAGGACTACTACAACCGCTTGGACATTCCATCGGGAAATGGGACTCTATTTCTATGGATTTCATAACGGACTACCAAGACCTCACCGAGGAAATAATGCAATTTGGGTTATAGTGGACCGCTTAACTAAGTCGGCCCATTTTCTACCAATCAAGGACACTTGGAGCCTTGAAGAGCTAGCTAAGGCTTATGAGAAGGAGGTGATCCGATTACACGGCGTACCGCTGGATATTATATCGGACAGGGATCCGAGATTCACCTCTCATTTTTGGGACAAGCTCCAAGCATCATTGGGAAGTCAACTGAAGATGAGCACCGCTTCATCCCGCGACCGATGGTCAAACTGAGCGGACTATCCAAACCGTCGAGGACATGCTCAGGGCATGTGCATTAGAATTCAACGAGAACTGGGAGAAAAGTCTACCTTTGATTGAATTCTCCTACAACAATAGCTTCCATGCAAGCTTGGGTTGTGCCCCATTCGAGGCACTCTACGCGAGGAAGTGTCGTAGCCCGATCTGTTGGGGACGATGCTAGTGATAACGTGGGTACTGGACCAGAAGTCATTCAAGACCAGATCGAACACATCAAAATCATTCGTGAACGCCTACAAGCAGCGCAAGACCGCCAGAAGATGTATGCTAACAAGCATCGCCGACCTATTGAGTTCGAAGTCGGTAATCATGTGTTCTTGAAAGTATCGCCCATGAAGGGGGTTCGACGTTTCGGATTGAAAGGAAAACTGAGTCCTAAGTACGTTGGACCTTATGAAGTACTTGAAAGGATTGGCGAGGTAGCCTATCGCCTAGCGCTACCCCCCAACTTATCCAAGGTTCACAACGTGTTTCACGTTTCTCAACTGAGGAGATACAGGAGTGACCCAAGTCACATCATTACTCCTGACGTAATTGCGGTTGAGCCTAACCTGCTTTACTCCGAGAGACCAGTGAAGATTCTAGCTCGAGAAACCAAGGTATTGAGACGGAAGACGGTTCCCTTAGTAAAGGTACTATGGAGAGGTCAATTGACCGAGCAAGCAACTTGGGAGACCGAGGCCTCAATGAAGGAGAAATACCCCGAACTTTTTAACTCAGGTGAAAATTCTTTTCTACATTCAAGTTTCGGGACGAAACTTTTTCTAAGGGGGGAGGTTTGTAACACCCCGTGTTAAATTAAGCTAATTATAATTAGTAAATCAATGATTAGACCATCTTGCTCATTTAAATCCTTAAACAATACGCTACAAGTTTTCCTCGCACCTAAATTAAAACCATTTTGATATACTTCGAATTTGAACTTTATTTTTACTTATTCAAACTCGATAAATCAAATGATGAATCTACGACAAATTTCTCAACAACAATTTTCGGCACGCAAATCGAGGTCAATCTTGACCAAAGTGGCCGAGCCACTCAAGGTGATTAAAATCACCTAATTCTTTTTCAATTATACTTACCCATAATCCAAATTTAACAAATCAGTTAAGGCTTAATCATTTTGGATTATTACTAACAAAACATATTATAATAATATCATATTACTATTCCATTTTGGTTCAACTAGCACTTTCACCAAAACTCGAAATAATGAGTCACACTAAGCCCAAACTAATAAACGTTTTGACGTTTGATTCTAATTATTTAAATCATTAACCTGCATCCAAAAAAATATATATTTCGGACTAGTAAATTTTTAATCAAAATTCGAGGAGCCAAAACCCAATTTTGATTTCAATCACACTTCGAGTTTTAATTTCATTTTTATTTTCAATCTTATTTCAAAACATTATTTTAGAATCATATATTTTATTTCAAGACTTTTCGCGTACGCGTAAATCGAAAATTCCGAAAACGAAAAATCGAGCCAACATGGGCTCACCTAGGCCGGCCACCTTGCACACACATGAGCAACTTTAGCCTCCTCTACTTCTCTTACACAAGCAAGCATGCTTGCATGCTCTTACACATCTCTTACACCTCTTTAAATCCATCATCACCTATTTTAATTTCATTAAACATTATTTACTAATTAAACTAAATCTTACACAACACATTTCTCATTCAATCTTATTACAACTTATTCATTTTCACAAGTCAAAAAAATACTCCCTCCTTGCTCTCTTGACCGAGCTCCCTTGCCCTCTTTTCTCCCTTTGATTTTCTTCCATTTTATTACAAAAACCTCTTAAATAAAAACACTAATATTATTCTAATAATCTCTAGTATATTTTAGCTAATTAGTGGGTATTTGAAGCTTACTTGTTACGGGTTTTTGAAGGTGGAGAATTTTACTTGGGTGAAGACTTAGACCTTGATAACTTAGTCGATCCGGATAACCAATAATCATACCGACTAAGGTGACTAACTATGTCTTATATTATCTTTTTAGTAAATTAATTTGTTTTGTTATTATAATTTTATGAGTATGAAAATTATGTTAAATATGTTAAACATCACTTATATGTGCTTGTATGTTTATGTGTTGTATAATAAAATGATAATAAATAAGTAATAATGATAATAGTGTAATTGTAGTAATATTGATCATAAGTTAGTTAAATTAATTTTGAGCATTTTTAATTTATGTTCATATGATTTCTATGTTTATTTATGTTTTAATGAAGTAGTAATGTTATATAAAAATTATGTGAAATATTAGAAATGAGTTTAAAGTGATTAAAAATGAAAAATAAAAATATATATACATATATACATTATCTCGGCATTTCCCATTTTTTTTAATAAATTTTCACTTTTAATTTTTGTAAATAATATGTTAGAATAAGTTAGTTAAAATAGATGTTCCTATAAAAAAATAATTAAATTAGGAAAACAAATTATAAATTATTAGAATCGAAATTAGTGTTCTTGAGTTTATTTATGATCTTCATGAGTGTTCTTATTTTCTCCATGTTGATGTTCATACTTGTTACTCATTTTGATTTCATTTTAATTTATGTTTGTTAATAATTTGTGTTTATGTTTAGTTATTGTTTTATATAATGTTAGTCTTATTATATAAATCAACTTAAAACATTATAAATCATTTGGATTAAAAAGTTAGAAAATTAAAGTGTTGAAAAACACTATTCATAAATATAAATGAAATTTTTAGTAAATTTCATTTTAGTTTAAACCGTTTTAGTATAATTAGAATAATTAAAATATAAAGACTTTAAGTTAAACCGATAAAATCGAAAAATGAAATTTAGAAACATCCTATGCATGCTCACGGCATTCTTGGCCATTTTAGGTTAAAAATTGTTTTTATCACTTTTAGTTTATTGTTAAAATAATTTAATTAATAGTTAATAAGTTAGAATTAAGAAATTAAAAGAAATAAATCATTTTAGACATATATAAATACTACTGCAGCTTTACTATATAAAATGGACTAAATTTGACTAAAATGAAATTATCACTAAGTCACTAAAGTTAAATAGTAATTAGAATTGAATTTTTGTATAAATCGATTTAGTTATAAACAAAATATTATAAACCGATAAAAATATGTAAATTATAAAAATGAACTAAATCGTGTGATACTACCTTTGCTATTGGATTATTGAATTTGGACATACAGACTATAAATGAATCATCCACGATACTATCACTAACTTAAATAAATAGACGACTAAATTTAGCAAGTCTTACATTTTAAAATATTTTCACAAATCACTAAATACAAAATGAACTTAACGCTTTTAAAACTAGACTTTTAGATATTTTCAAAAATCACTAAATACAAACCTAAACCTAACATTTTAAAAACTAGACTTTAAAATATTTTCAAAAATCGCCTAAGTACAAAACGAACCTAACGACTTTGAAACTAGAAATTTGTACTTAGAAAATAAAAACAAGTTTAGTATTATACTAAAATAGCTTAAGTATAAAAATACGATAAACATAGAAATACGCATAAGTATAAGAATACGTACAAGTATAGGAATACGTATAAGTATAAAAATACGTATAAAATACTTAAGTATAAAAATACGAATACGTATAAAAATACGATGAATAGTGACCAATGAATAGGGTCAAGTGAATAGTGATTTATGAATAGTAAAAGTGAATAGTGAAATCTGAAAATAATTGAAAATTTTACTAAGTATAGAAAATTTAAAATGAAGAAGTAAATAACCTAAAGTGTTTGAAAAACACATAAATAAAATTGGACATACTAATAAACGTTTCAATTTAGAAACTTAAAAACGTTAATAATTAACAACACTTCAAATAATAAACGAACGTGTTATGTGATCATATGAAACCTACAAATACTTAAACGTTTGTGATGAGACTAGGAGAGTCTAGAAACATGTGATATGTAATATCAAATAAATAATAAATCATGAGTATGTTTAAATAAAAGGTCAAGCTTGGGCCTCAGATAAGGGAACGTCAATCGTGAGTGAAGTGGGGTTAAGATAGTCTTGTGGCGATTCGCCATTGCTTGGGACAAGATAATGAATATGCCAAGGCTTTTGTCTCAGGCTTTAGGAAATAGTCGTTTTATCCCGAGTTAAGGTGCTCTATGATTAGCATAGCCCATTCTTAAATTGGATACTAGTGTACATGTACTAGACTAGGGTTTTATTCCCTATTTCGCTAAAGTTACCAGGGCACCGTGGCGATTAATGCCGATTATAGCGGTTCAAGTCTCCTTGCCGTGTTTCGCTCTTAGTGGGCGACACTAGCATTCGTTCTTGCCACATGTATGCATCACTTGACGAGATTGTATCTCAAGTTCAATCATTTCAACACTAGAGGATGAGATGCAAGTATTATAGTATTCGGCGTGGTTTACGAGTCGAGTAAGCCTCTGCACTATGGAAGTGAGATGCAATCGATCAGAGTACAAAGGCCTACTCAGTGGTCAGGCTCGTAAGCAGTATGTGTTGTTTGTTGTATGATTAAATGAGAATGAGTGTGTACCATCTTCGAAAACTAAAGACCACAATTTTCTGAATTGAATCGAGTCTGTATGATGAGAATGATATAATCTTTATGTTTGTTTGCGATCCGATATCGCCTTGTAATACTATTGAATTATTGTGATACCATTGCTATGCTATTATCTGTTATTTGCCTTCCTAATTGAATATCATGCTTATATGATTTATCGCTTTAAACCGCATGCTTATTATGACTTATATGTCTTTATATGCTATTTGAATAAGCATGTTTACATTTTTATCATAATGTTGTATTTATGAAGCGATAATATTAAATCAAAGTAATTGAAACCGAGGGTAAGTATGAGCATAGCTAGTCACTGTCCGCTCAGCGGGCATCCCCCCATAGTTTATTGTGCAGGACGATCGTGGACCAGGAGCTGGATTTTGGATGGGGCCACGAGACGTTTTTACGCTTTACTTTTGTTGCTTTTGAGAGATATGTAATATATTTAACGTTACTCTTTTAAAGTACCGTATATAGAGTTGTTGCATTCAACTCTTGAACGATGATTGTAATATTTGGGTTTATGTATAATTAATAACGCTGGTTTAAGACTTAGTTAATTTCCGCCTTAGTAATTAAAGTCGACTAAAAACCAGGTTGTTACACATATGATCACATAACACATTCGTTTATTATTTGAAATGTTGTTAATTATTAACATTTTTAAGTTTCTAAAATGATATGTTTATTAGTATATCCAATTTTATTTATGTGTTTTTCAAACACTTTAGGTTATTTACTTCTTTATTTTAAATTTTCTATACTTAGTAAAATTTTCAATTATTTTCAGTATTTCACTATTCACTTTTTACTATTCATAAATCACTATTCACTTGACACTATTCATTGGTCACTATTCATCGTATTTTATACGTATTCCTATACGTATTCGTATTTTTTTATACTTCGTATTCTATACGTATTTTTATACTTATACGTATTCCTATACTTGTACGTATTTTATATTTATACGTATTTTTATACGTATGCATTAATATATTTCCTAAGTATAACTAAAATTTCATTTTATTTGCTAAGTACAAAAATTCTAGTTTCAAAGTCGTTAGGTTCGTTTTGTACTTAGTGATTTTTGAAAATATTTCAAAAGTCTAGTTTTAAAAACGTTAAGTTCGGTTTGTATTTAGTGATTTTTGAAAATATCTAAAAGTCTAGTTTTAAAAACGTTAAGTTCATTTTGTATTTAGTGATTTGTGAAAATATTTTAAAATGTAAGACTCGGTTAAATTTAGTCGTCTATTCATTTAAGCTAGTGATAGTATCGTGGCTGATTCATTTATAGTCCGTATGTCCAAGCTCAATAATCCAATAGCAAAGGTAGTATCACACGATTTAGTTCATTTTTATAACGGTTACATATTTTTATCGGTTTGTAATATCTTGTTTATAACTAAATCGATTTATACAAAAATTCAATTCTAATTACTATTTAACTTTAGTGACTTAGTGATAATTTCATTTTAGTCAAATTTAGTCAATTAAAAATGAAAATGCCGTGTACAACCTATATAATACAAAAATTGATTTATTTCTTTTAATTTCTTAAATCTAACTTATTAACTAATAATTAAATTATATTAACAATAAACTAAAAAGTGATAAAAACAATTTTAACCCTAAAAATAGTGAGGATGCCGTGAGCAACTAAGGTGGTGTCCAAAATTTCATTTTTCGATTTTATCGGTTTTTAACTTAAAGTCTTTATATTTTAATTAATCTAATTAAACTAAAACGGTTTAAACTAAAATGAAATTTACTAACAATTTCATTTATATTTATGAATAGTGTTTTTCAACACTTTAAATTTCTAACTTTTTAATCTAAGTGATTTATAATGTTTTAAGTTGATTTATATAATAAGACTAACATTATATAAAACAATAACTAAACATAAACACAAATTATTAACAAACATAAATTAAAATGAAATCAAAATGAGTAACAAGTATGAACATCAACATGGAGAAAATAAGAACACTCATGAAGATCATAAATAAACTCAAGAACACTAATTTCGATTTTAATAATTTATAATTTGTTTTCCTAATTTAATTATTTTCTTATAGGAACATCTATTTTAACTAACTTATTCTAACATATTATTTACAAAAATTAAAAGTGAAAATTTATTAAAAAAATGGGAAATGCTTGAGATAATGTATATATGTATATATATTTTTATTTTTCATTTTTAATCACTTTAAACTCATTTCTAATATTTCACATAATTTTTATATAACATTACTACTTCATTAAAACATAAATAAACATAGAAATCATATGAACATAAATTAAAAATGCTCAAAATTAATTTAACTAACATATGAACAATATTACTACAAATACACTATTATCATTATTACTTATTTATTATCATTTTATTATACTTCACATAAACATATAAGTTCATACAAGTGATGTTTAACATATTTAACATAATTTTCATATCCATAAAATCATAATAACAAAACAAATTAATTTACTAAAAAGGTAATACAAGACATAGTTAGTCACCTTAGTCAGGTATGATTATTGGTTATCCTGATCGACTAAGATATCAAGGTCTAAGTCATCACCCAAGTACCCGTCTTCACCTTCAAAAACCCGTAGTAAAGTAAGCTCCAAGTACCCAAAGTATACTAAGAACACTAGTAAATTATTAGAGTATTATTAGGGTTTTTATTTAGAATGTTTTAAGTGAAAAATGAAAGAAAAATATAGAGGAGAAATGGACTAAGGTGGCCGGCCAAATGAAGGAGAAAAAGAGATGGTTTTGCACTTAGAATAAATGAAAATGATGTTATGTAATTAGGTTAAATGAAATGTGTAGTATAAGTTTTGATTTATTAAGAAAATAATGTTTTATTAATATGTAATTAGGGGACCAAAACTTTCAACTAGCTCCTAATAGTCTTCCATTACTATTTGTGCTAGAAAATGTCTAAAGTGTGTTTTAAAATGTTTTCCTCGAATTTGGTCAGTTTTAAAAAGTCGGGCGTCAAAAGCGATAAAAGTTAAAGTGTGCGCGTTTGACGATTTTTCAAAATATTTCTACTTTTAAATTCTAAGACTAAAATATTTATTCTATTATTCAAAAATTTTAAAAAGTATTAAAGAAGTCGAGAAATTTTACAAAACGAAAGTTTAGTAAAAATTGTGATTTTGAAGGCTAAAAGGCTTAGGTTTTGATTTAGACTTTGAAATTAGAAATTGATGGCTAATTAATGAATTAAATTAACACGGGGTGTTACAAGGATGCATCTGGACACTTTTCTTATGATCATTTTAGCTTATAATATAATGCAATATATTACTAGTGTCATCTGTATGGACCGACTATAATATATTATAAATATCCTAATATTCATAATTTACTAATTAATTATAACGGTTTATATTTAATTAGCTTGCATTATACACAATAATTAAATATAACATTTTATATTCAATTCACGAATTATATTTAATTCGTCTCAGCTAAAATTATTTAATCAGTATTAAATAGCCGGTTCACTATTATACTGACTAACATTTTAGTCAGTAACATCATCACATTTTGACTAACCTTTTAGTCAACAACACTGACTAACCGTTTAGTCATTAATTAAGGCATCAATATGATCATTTTCTCAAATGATCATATTTCTCAAACACATCCTTTAGGTGTGACTCTTAGGGACCAGTTGATCACCGCCATCTGTATGACAATAACGTCAAACTTATCTAGCAAGCCAACCGTTATCGATAAACGTTAATCAACTGATTAAATACAAAATGTACCCTGTGTACCTTTAGAGATTTATTTATGTTATTGCACTAACTGTGGAGGACACTAACTCCAACAAGATTATCGGATGGATGATGGATTCGGGTGGAGTGGGTGGAGTCGGGTGATGGATTCGGGTGAGGCTCCACCCGACCCGAACCCGATCCATTGCCATCTCTACTAGTCATGTTTCATTGGAAGAGGCTCAAGTAATTGAAAAAATCTGAGAAATTTCTTTTTCGCTGAGAAAGTAAAAGACAACTTTTTTATGCGTAAATATATCCGCACGCAATATTTGAATATTCAAAAATGGTCACAATTTTAGTTAGTGATGAATTGATGATCACGATCATTCTAAAACTTATAATATACGCTGTACTTAAGAGTCTTTAAATAATAATAAAATCTTTCCTAAATTGCATTGAGCGTATTTCAGAGTGACATGACTTTTGGATTGTTGAGTGACATTATAGTTGTAAATAAAAACTTTTACTCCATAGGTTAAACTTTAATGATTTTGTTTTTACCAAGAATAGTACACTTGTAAATGCAAGTTTCAATCTCCTTGATCGTGCGTATTTTATACGAAGTAGTAGAATTGTTTCACAGTAATGACTAGTGAATAGGGTGTGCTAGTTCATTACATGAATAATAGACTGTCAGAAGTCTCTTTTTTCTACCTTGTACGTATTTTCCGATATATAATTCCCTATTTGACGGTCCAAAAAATAATTCGTCTCACGGTTTTCACATTTGTATATGTTAATTTTTTTTTAAATTCGCTTATAAGCTTTCTAAATCTAACAAAGCATAAATCCAAAATTTATTATAACTCCATCAACTAAAATAAAATTAAAAAATAAGTATAAAGTTAAGTGATCACCTTTTTTTAATTAAATAAATAAATAAAATAATTTAAACGTCCATTTAAAAGGCCTATTTAAACCGACAAGCCCAAACTCAAAGGCCGAAACTAGAAGGGTACATAAACAAACAAACAATCAAAAACAATTGCAGAAAACCCCTTTCCTCTTCAATTTCACCCCCAAAAATTATTGTTAGGGTTAGGGTTAGGGTTTGTGTTCGAATTGAATTGAATCGAAACAATGGCGAATCGAACGGATCCATTGGCGCGGAACATAAGAGGAACAAATCCGCAGAATTTAGTGGAGAAGATTGTGAGAACGAAAGTGTACCAACACACTTACTGGAAAGAACAATGCTTCGGTTTAACTGCCGAAACCCTTGTTGATAAAGCTATGGAGCTTGATCATGTCGGCGGTACTTACGGCGGTAATCGTAAACCTACCCCCTTTTTGTGCCTTGTCTTGAAGATGCTCCAAATTCAACCTGAGAAAGATATTGTTGTTGAATTCATCAAAAATGAAGATTATATGTATGGTTTTATTCTTTTGATTGATGTAGAAATATGTTGATTGTGCTGTTGATTTCTTTGTATGTTGGTGTGTGATTAAGCAGAATGTGCTAAAGATTTTAATTCGAAAGTCGAGAAATTGAATTTTGTCAGATTTTAATTATTCGGAATTCATGAGCTCCAGAAGAAAAACTTTCTGATGGTTTCTCGTAACCCGTTGAAGGAGCTCTTTTTAAATAGTTTTGGGTCGTCTGAGCTTTCGTTTGTTTGACTGTTAGGTTTACGACATAAGTGTGTTGGTTTAACGAATGCTTGAATGTACTAATCGATATACAACTGGCTCGAGGGGGAGAGTGTTTTGCAAAATCACTAGAGTGGGTGACGCGGTGGAAGGGGTTCTTGTTTTCAAGTATCGGTATACGACTGGCTAAATTAGTTATTGTTTACTCTTTCTTTTGCGAGTTAGTAAGAAAAACATACTACCCGTTGTCCTCTTTCTGAATAATCAATCAGTCATAAAATGTTTTTACTGTGAGCCTTTACATTGGAACGTAATTATGAAACTTGCATTGTAAAAAAAATGCTTTCGTAAACGTATACATTTGTGAGATATTGGAGAAATAATGCGTCTTTAAATGTGAGGATGCCATTTTAATACAACCAAGCTAGTATGGTACTGTTGGTAGGTTTAGGCGGATTTTTGATTAAAGCTATTGTGATTACAGATATGTGAGGATTCTTGGAGCCTTCTACTTGCGTCTTACTGGAACAGATACCGACGTGTACTTATACCTGGAACCTTTGTATAACGACTACCGTAAACTGCGGATGAAGAAGCAAGATGGACGTGAGTTTTCTGTTTCGGCGTTTATGTTTTTTCTCCCTCCTTTCTCGGCTAATCTGATTGTAATCATGCTAATTTGTTTCATCTTTTGCAGAGTTTATGCTGACCCATGTTGATGAGTTTATTGATGACCTGCTTACCAAAGATTACTCGTGTGACATTGCAATGCCTCGCATCAAGAAAAGGCACGTATTTTCATTTTTTATGTCCTTTTTGTTGTTTGTGCATTTTTTACGTGTTTCTTGCAGCTGATTACAAAGTATTCTATTCGTTTGGATTGTTGGTTCTCAGAGGTGTTTTAACTTCCAACTTTTTTGCAACAGATGGAATCTTGAAAACATTGGCACCTTGGAACCTAGAAGAAGTGCGCTAGAGGATGATTTCGAATGATTTCGAGGAGGAGGAAGAGAAGGAAGAAGATACAATGGAAGTCGATGATGAACCTGAAAAGGTTGAAAGGATGTTATTTATGCCAGTAGTTGTGTTTGTGTAATTGCTTAAAATTTTGATATGATTAAGAAAAGAATCATAGTTTGTTGCACGGAATTTTGTCTTACAATTTCTCAACTCATGTTAGTTTAAGGTATAAAAACTCAGCTGTATCCTTCTCATTTTACACATTTGTTTATAATTGGCTGACTAAAACTGTAGAAATGATAATGAGTAGCAGAGAAGCAACGCAGCGAAGTCATCACACGCGCTCATCTTCATCTTCGTCATGCTCTGTTTTTGTTACACTCTGTTATTGTAACAACCGCTGTAACTAACTCACTCACGATTCTGTTATGAGTTTGTTAGGGCAGTTATGAGGTAGTTGTAGGTTTGTACATACTCTATAAATAGGCACCATCAGTTGTACATAATTAATTAATTCAATACAATCACAACTTTTATTTAGCTTTTGTTCCTCATAATTTTCTCTGAAATTCTTCTAAATTCATCCTCTTCAAGCTTTCTAATCTTCATCAATGGCGTCACAAATCACCATTGAAGCTTCATGCTCACCATTTTACATGGTATCAGAGCAGGTTTAACGTGCTTCTGTGCTATTGTAATCTGGTTGTGTTTTTCCCCCTTTTTTTTTTTTTCACAAACCCTAATTTTTCAATTTTTCGTCAATTTTCCAGAAATTCGTTTTCATTTCTTCAATTCAAACATAAAATCAACTCATACTTCTTATTTTCTTCAAATTCAATCAAAATGGAAGCATCTCTCACAGGATTAAACACAGAAACTCAACAAAATTCGGCTCAATCAGAGAATTCAATTCAAAGTCCTTACGATGATGAGCTCTATCTTTCGTCTTCAGATTCTCCAGGAATGATGCTTGTAAACAGCTTGTTTCAAGGCAAAGGATTCATCAATTGGAGTCGAGGAATTCATATGGCGTTGGATTCAAAGAACAAAGAAGGATTTCTCACTGGAAAGACCGCCATGCCTGCGATTACTTCTCCAAGGTTTCAGCAATGGCAAAGAGCTGAAAGTATGGTCAAATGCTGGATTCTAAACTCACTATCTCCAGCAATTCAGAAGGATTCATGTCTGCTAAGTCAACAAAGCAACTTTGGTCAGAAATTGTTGAAACTTATGGTCAATCTAATGGACCTCTCTTGTATCAATTGAAGAAGGAATTGAGGAATGTTTCTCAAGAAAAACATGTCAGTTCCCGAGTATTTTACTACACTGAAGAAATATTGGGATGATATTGATGAAATTGAAGGAATTCCTGAGTGTACTTGCGGTATTATGGAGAAGTGCACCTGCAATATTCTGAAAGATTCGCTTGAAAAAGAAAGTAAAGACAAAGTGATGATGTTTTTGATGGGACTAAATGATGCCTATGACAGTCTGAGGACTTCAATCTTGTCTATGGAACCATTTCCAAATGCTCAGAAATGCTATTCAATTGTCTGTCAAATTGAAAGTCAGAAGAATGCTGCTGTTGTTATTCATAATCCTCAAAATATGAGTGCATTAATGGCGTCCATGCTACATGAAGGTCCTTCTGCCAACTCTGTTGGAAGATTTTCTGGCAAGAATACCTGGAATTCATGGAAGAAAGATGGGAAGAAACCTAGGTTTGATGAAAGATGGTGTGATCACTGTCAAAGAAAGGGGCACACCAGAGATACTTGCTTCAGATTAATTACATCCTGAACAAAAACTGAAGTATCAGGCAAAGTTTCCTTCTTCTTCTGCAAACAACGTGGAAGTTCCTCCTCAGGTTGCATATCAGACAACAAATCACACAGCAAATCAGCCTGCAAATCAATCAGCACAAGGAGATATGAAGCTTGATCCTGCACTAGTCTCAGCAATGTACAAAGAAATGGTTAAAATGTTTCAGTCACAGGCTGGTACCTCACAGGCTACAGACATTCAGGAGACACCTTTCTCAGCAATGAACTATGCAGGTATCATCTCAGTTTCTAATATGGCTCAATCTAGTGATGATTCTCAACATATTTGTTGGTTTATTGATTCTGGAGCAACTGATCATATGACTTCTAAAAGAAGCTTGTTCATGCGTATTAAATCTCTTCCTAAGCCTATCATAGTTGGTTTACCTGATGGATCCACCAAAGTAGTTTCAGAAATTGGGGATATCCAACTGAATTCAGACATTCTCCTGCATAATGTGCTGTTGATACCTGATTTTAAGCATCATCTTATTTCTGTCAGCAAGTTGCTACTAACAAACAAGTTTCTTATACACTTTGATGATGACAAATGTGTTATTCAGGACCCTCTTTCTAAGAGAAACCTGGCTTTTGGACTGCTAGAAGAAGGTCTATACAAGATTTGTCATAAAGCTGCATCTTCTACAACAGTTTGTCCCAAGAATTTCTGTTATAGTTGTTCTACTTGTAATAAAAGGAGTAGATTAGAGTTGATACATGCTAGACTTGGTCATAGTTCTCTTAGCGAGCTCCTTCATATAGCTGACCTAAAATCTGATGTTCAAAAGTCTTCAAAAGACTTCTCTTGTGATGTCTGTATTTCTGCAAAACTGCATCAGTTTCCCTTTAATAAAAGTACTTCCAGAGCTTTGTCTTCTTTTGATTTGGTACATATTGATCTATGGGGACCCTATAAGGTTGCCTCTGTCACAGGAGCACATTATTTTTTGACTATAGTTGATGATCATACCAGAGTAACTTGGACTTTCTTACTCAGTCACAAGACACAGGTTCATGGCATTATCAGTTCTTTCCTTGCACAGGCTGAAACCCAATATAATTCTAGGGTTAAAACTGTTAGAAGTGATAATGGTACTGAGATAGTACAAGACATGTGTGGCTTGTTGTTTGCTTCTAAAGGTATTATCCATCAGAAAAGTGTCCCTGGTGTTCCACAGCAAAATGGACGTGTGGAACGCAAGCATAGACACTTAGTTGAGACTGCTAGAGCTTTGTTATTATCTGCCTCATTACCTAAGAAATTCTGGGGAGAAAGTCTCCTTGCAGCAACTTTTCTTATAAACAAGATGCCTTCAAGTGTGTTGGAATGGCTGACACCTTTTGAGGTTCTCACAAAAACCAAACCCAAGTATGATGATTTAAGGGTATTTGGTTGTCAGTGTTTTGCATTGCTTAGAAGTCCTGTGAAGGATAAATTTGCTTCTAAAGCAAGGAAATGTATTTTCATTGGGTATCCTTTTGCACAAAAAGCTTACAAACTTTATGATTTGGAGTCCAAGAAGATTTTTGTGAGCAGGGATGTGGTATTTCAAGAGAACATATTCCCTTTTCAAACCTCTGCAGAGAATTCAACTGCTCATCCTCATGTTTATCCCCTTTTTCCTGTCACTGAGAATGGGGACTTAGAAGATGCTCCTCTGATATCAGACTTGTCTGAGCATGTTCAGCATCAAATTGAATCTCCCTCTACTACATCTACTACACCAGATCTTACTCAGGAAGTTTCTCATCATCTCAGAACCTCTACTGTTGAGAATACTGAGACATCTCTCAGCACCGATCAATCTATTCCTGTTCATTCCATCCATGATACTGAGCCTCCAGGAAGACCTGCAAGGACTAAGAGAAAATTATGAGGAACAAAAGCTAAATAAAAGTTGTGATTGTATTGAATTAATTAATTATGTACAACTGATGGTGCCTATTTATAGAGTATGTACAAACCTACAACTACCTCATAACTGCCCTAACAAACTCATAACAGAATCGTGAGTGAGTTAGTTACAGCGGTTGTTACAATAACAGAGTGTAACAAAAACAGAGCATGACGAAGATGAAGATGAGCGCGTGTGATGACTTCGCTACGTTGCTTCTCTGCTACTCATTATCAATAATGCCTTTCTTCATGGCTACCTCGACGAAGAAGTGTATATGAAGCCTCCTGAGGGCTACTCTCAGGCCTCTCCAGGCCAAGTTTGCAGGTTGCTAAGGTCCTTATATGGCCTCAAGCAAGCTTCTAGACAGTGGAATTTGGAGCTCACAAAGTTATTGTTGGCTAATGGGTTTACTCAATCTAAACATGATTATTCTCTTTTCACACATGGCTCAGCTGACACCTTTGTGGCAGTGTTAGTTTATGTGGATGATCTTCTGATTACAGGTCCTAATTCCAGTCTGATTTCTCAGCTTAAGTCTGCTCTAGACAAGGCCTTCACCATCAAGGATTTGGGTCAGATCAAATATTTCCTGGGATTGGAAGTTACAAGAACACCTGAAGGGTTGTTCCTTAATCAAAGGAAGTATGTGTTGGACATTCTCAAAGACACTAATCTTGTTCACAGTCATCCAGCTTCTTTTCCTTTACCAAGGGGTTTGAAACTCAGCACAGAAGAAGGTGACTTTCTCCAAGATCCTGAGATGTATAGGAGATTGGTGGGCAAGCTATTGTATCTGAATCTTACAAGGCCAGACTTGTCATACTCAGTGCAACATTTGAGTCAATTCATGAGTACACCACGTCTTCCTCATCTGCAGGCTGCCTTGCATGTTGTAAGGTACTTAAAGGGGACCATTGATGCCACACTGTTCTACTCTTCATCATCTCTCCCTACGCTATCTTCCTTTTGTGATTCAGATTGGGGTTCCTGTCAATTTAGTTGCAAATCAGTGACAGGCTGTTGTGTATTCTTTGGTCAGTCTTTGATCTCTTGGAAAACGAAGAAGCAGAAGACGGTTTCCAAATCATCACCTGAGTCTGAATATCGAGCCATGTCCTATACTGCCTCAGAAATTGTCTGGATCACAGGCCTTCTAGCTGACATGGATGCACGAGTTCCTTTACCTGTTACTCTCTTTTGTGACAATAAATCTGCTCAACATATAGCAGCAAACCCGGTCTTCCATGAGCGTACCAAGCACCTAAATATCGACTGTCACTATATTCGAGAAAAGGTGCAAGAGGGTTTCATTGCCACCAGTTATGTTCCCTCTAATTCTCAGTTAGCAGACGTATTGACCAAACCCTTGGGCCAACAGCAACACTATACTTTGGTATCCAAGTTGGGATTGCACTTTTCCCCTTCTAATGCAATTCCAACTTGAGGGGGGTATGTAGAAATGATAATGAGTAGCAGAGAAGCAACGCAGCGAAGTCATCACACGCGCTCATCTTCATCTTCGTCATGCTCTGTTTTTGTTACACTCTGTTATTGTAACAACCGCTGTAACTAACTCACTCACGATTCTGTTATGAGTTTGTTAGGGCAGTTATGAGGTAGTTGTAGGTTTGTACATACTCTATAAATAGGCACCATCAGTTGTACATAATTAATTAATTCAATACAATCACAACTTTTATTTAGCTTTTGTTCCTCATAATTTTCTCTGAAATTCTTCTAAAATTCATCCTCTTCAAGCTTTCTAATCTTCATCAATGGCGTCACAAATCACCATTGAAGCTTCATGCTCACCATTTTACAAAAACATCATTACTCAACAACACCACCAAAACCCTTCAATATTTAAGCTCATTCAATTTCAAATAACAAAATAAAATCATTACTACATTGCAAAATAATTTGGCAAAACTTTTTATTTAGTTTTAATATGGGAATTTTTTCGGAATTAATAGGCGGACGACAAAAGTATAAGAAAAAAATTAAACAATTTCAAACCGTGGAGCTCAAAATTAAAATAGATTGCGATGGTTGTGAACTTAAGGTCAAAAGAGCCTTGTCCTCACTCTCTGGTAAGGTTTTTATCGACTAAAATTCTACGGAATACTTCGTATTTATTTATTTATTTATTTTCCTATAAACCCGTAAACTTTGTAGCTATTTGAAGTTAATGTCGATAATTTGACTATTACCCCTGTATAAACATCAATTACAACCAATATTACGTACAATCTCTTTTCTACATTATTAGAAAATAAATATATATCACCTGCATTAAAATATACTGCATATTATTATTCTATTGATGATTTAAAAAGAAACTTTCAGTAGCATTACTCATTAATCTAATTACAAGAGTGTATTATATTTTGTGACAAAATATTTTTTTGATTTTGAAGGGGTGAAAACAGTGGAAATAAACAGAAAACAGCAAAAGGTGACAGTAACAGGGTATGTAGAACCAAAAAAGGTACTAAAGAAGGCCCAATCAACAGGCAAAAGGGTTGAAATATGGCCTTATGTGCCCTACAATTTAGTGGCTAATAATTCTTATTCTTTTACTATGTCTTATGACAAGAAAGCTCCTCCTGGTTATGTTAAAAGAATTGATTTCATAAACAACCCTCAACACGGTACCGTGACCCCGTTCGATCACGACCCTTTTGTCTCGATGTTTAGCGATGAAAACCCTAATGCTTGTTCTGTTATGTAAGTAGGATTTTGAATAATGTTCGTTGTCTCTAACTTTCTCGACATAGTTTTTAAATAATTTTGTCGTTTTATATAGTGGTTGTTATTGCGGTTTGTGTTTAATTTGATTGCGGATCAATTCAAGTATTTGTATAATCCAATGTGATTATACGACGTGGAGAATCGAGTTATGGATGATGAATTTTTCTTGATACAAATTATTTGAAATGTTATTAATTACGGAGTAGCTGATTAATAGAACCCCTGACAACAGAATGATATTTAGGAGTTAACATATATACGGAGTAACAGCTTCACAAATCACATTTTTTTCGTGAAATATAATGGTCTGATATAAGTTTAAACTTTAAAGCTCAAAATTTTCTTGGAAATTAAAATATTCCATCACTTGTTCATATGTGAAAAGGATCAATTGTTTCAATCTCATGCAGTCATGCATCAATTTGAATGAAGTTCTTAAATTAAACGAAATCAGTATGGCAAATCTTCCTTTCTAAAAGAATAATACACGTGTAAA
The DNA here is from genome assembly GCA_023091065.1 of Dianthus caryophyllus. Taxonomy (NCBI): domain Eukaryota; kingdom Viridiplantae; phylum Streptophyta; class Magnoliopsida; order Caryophyllales; family Caryophyllaceae; genus Dianthus; species Dianthus caryophyllus. Next base: position 32,990,530 of record CM041517.1, on the reverse strand, counting down.
CTTCGTCTAAAGTTTTCTGTACGAATCTGTAGTCTTGCTTCTCAATTTATCTGAAATTATCTACTCCGTATTATTTTTTATTAATATTCCGTATAACACTAGTTCTCAATGTGTAGAGATCCTCTAGAGTAACTCTACTGTAGAGTTACTCCATTTTTGTCACATTACTTGCATAGAATAAAAAATTTCTTTTCATCCATCACCCAAACAGGTTCATCAATTTTATGTTGGGTATCTTTTGGTTTGGAGCTGCCGGAATATCCCGGCAAAAGGGTTGGGGTACAGTTTTACGGTGTCGCTACGCGGCACCGTAAAATTGTACCCTAAACCCTTTTTCGGGAAAAAAAATCGATGAGGAACGCATATGAGGGTATTTGTATAAGAGAAATATCAAAATTAAATAAATTTATTATGATTATCTAATTTAAAAACCGAAATCCTAGAGTAACTCTACGGTAGAATTACTCTAGAGGATCCTGACACGTTCTGAATATGTATGAAACACTTGTTAGAATATTTTATAATATTCGAATGTCCTATGTGTTACGGGTTTAATTAATAATTGAGATTATTAAATATTATAAGATTCTAATATAATAGACGATACCGTAATGGATCGGTTTCGATAAATGAATTAGAATCCGGGAGTATATTCCCTCCGACCTTACCCAAATCAATATATCTATATAATTGAAGGTTTTTTCGAGCGACGTGAGAGAATCAACTTTTTCAAAACTCTTCATTTAAAATTTTAATATTTTTGATATTATATTATTTGGCTATATTTTATTATAAGTAAATTGATTATGCTATATATTATTTATATTATCTTTTTATAGTTTCCGATGGTCCGTCTCAGTCGGACTTGCTGCGAGCTTTTCCTCCTCAGACGCCGGGGGCTCCTCCGACACCAGGGAGTGAGTTTCAGGGTGCTGCTGTGGAGTCTCCTGCCTTTTCTGCTAGTGGTGCCGGTGCTGTCAGTGCGTCGTCTGGGCCTTCTGCGAGAGGCCTGGGACATGGGGGCGTTCCTGGTGGTCCTGGGCCGTCGTTTAGTGGTGCGGTCGTGGCGTTCTTTCTTAGAGTCACCTGCTTTTGAACTTATGAGGCGCGCGAGAGGCTGTCGGCGAGCGGCGGTCTTCTGGTGATGCTAAGCGGTAGTGGGCTGGCTTCGAGTCGTCGAGGTCTCCTGTTGGTGGCTGAGGTCAGGTCCAGGGTGTCCTCTCAGAGTCTTTGCAGGGGCGTGGACGTGGCGCTGCTGTGGAGACGTCTGAGACTCCTGGGGGAGGCCTAGGTAGAGGCCGAGGTGCAGCTGCAGGATCTTTGCAGGGGCGTGGTCGTGGCACTGCTGCGGGGGTGCCTGCGGCTCCGGGAGGAGGCAGCGGTCGTGGTCTTCTTCTTGCCGAGGTCTTTGAGGGGTCGTGACCACGGCGTTGCTTCAGGGGCGCCTGCGGCTCCTGGAGGGGGCCAGGGTAGAGGTCGTGGTCGCGACCGGAGGAACCCGAGGCCGAAGCGCAAGGTTGGCGAGGCTTCTAGTAGTGCTGAGGGTAGCGGCAGGCCACGACGTCGAGCTCGTGCTGCTGCGAGGGTGGTGACCGGGACGAGGCTGATGTCGCCGGTGTTTTTGAGGAGGTTGGAGCAGGGGGAGCCCCTGCCGAGGTTACGCGGAGGCGTGGTCGTCCTCGGGGTCCGGGGAGCCGTTACGAGGATCCCTCAGGGGAGTCTTCGAGTGACGCGAGCGAGCTCTGACGAGATTGCGGCCGAGGGCCGCTGCTGGCCACTGCCGCGTCTTTACTCGCTGCCGCTTCTTCGCCGCAGCTATTACTTGGCCGTTTCGAGGCCGAGGGTCAGGTTCAGGGCCAGGTTTAGGATGAGGCTGAGGACGAGGCAGAGGCTGAGGGTCAGGCCCAGGACGCAGGTGCGGCGGCTCTTGAGGCCGCGACGGAGGTTTTCATGGGGATGGTTGACGAGCTGGGTGTGAGGCCTAACTATCCCCAGGGTCCGCGCTTGTGGTCGCAGGTGGCCAAGGATTGGGACGGCGTGACTCTGGTTTGGAACCCTTTGGAGATTCGAGTGAAGGTCGGCTTCCCGTTAGGCGCGATGAGGACCTTCTCTGGGTTTCGGACGGTGTTCGACGCGTTTGACGAGAGGCTCACACAGGAGGAGCGGGACAGAGTGCTTGGGATGCCTTTCGGTCCCCAGTGCGAGAAATGGAGAGAGGTGCGGCGTAGCGGGTGAACTCGCGTCTTCGTACTCCGGGCGTTCTTTGGATAGGTTTTGGGACCACGACCAACACCTTCCACATGCACAGTTACGAGGTTAGCGTGACCCTTCTTCGTGGGCGGTTGTCAGAGTCGCCTCATGGTGGCGTGCTTGGCCGGGGCGTGGCGCCCTCCTATTGATAGCCCACGGGTCGTGCGGTTGATCGGTGACGGGGTTAGGTGCGGGGTAGGTGAGGAGCACACGTTTCAGCCTTGGACTATATGGTTTGCCGATTTCTTCGAGGGAAAGAGGAAGAGGAAGGGGTCTACTCGGCGGCGCCGGCGAGGGCCTGGGCCGTGGTTGTGGTGGTTCCCGACGGCCACCCACTTCGGCGACAAGGGAGCGGCGTCGGCGGCTGTCTTTGAAGGCCTGTCGGACATGACACGCCTGGGCGTTTTCGATTGGGTGACCCCTGCTCTGGGGCTGCTGATCCGGTATCTGAGGGACGCGGTGCGTCCTGACCGGATTGACGAGGATTCAGATGTGTCGCTCGTGGGTCCTGGTCTTCTGATGGAGGTAAGGTTTGATTTCGCAGGGTCTTGTTATCTCGTTTCTGCTTTTCTTTCGTAACGTTGTATTCTGATTGCTTGCAGTCTTGGTGCTACGCTCACTTCCCCTCTCTGCTCCGAACACGCGTTCAGGTGGCGGCCACGCGTGCGACTTTCCATGCATACGCCGATGACGGATCGGAGGGGTATTGGTCTGAACTATGACGCTGCTTGTGTGCGCTTCAACGGGATGACGATGGATAAGGTAAGGGTGATTATATTTTGTATTTTGGTTTTTTGTAGTTTGTATTAGGGTTTGTGTTTGTTTTTTTTTTTTTATAACTTGGTTTTGTTTTGCAGTTCGTTCGCGACCCTTGGAGGAATTTTACCGGCGTCCCTCCGTCGATTGCAGCTCGCTTTGGTCCCCTTGACGGCCGGCGGCTGTACATTGAGACTCGATGCGGCTGCGTCTTGGAGTTTGGGTGGCGTCTGTCTGCCGAGGCGGTCGCGGGGCTTCATCGTACTGCTCCTCTGCGCCGGTTTTGTTTGTGGAGACGCCCGACGCTAACGAGCGTCGTGACGTGTATCACGAGGTGAAGTCAGACTCCTGCTGCGGCCGGTGAGGATTACGTGACTTGGGCGCATGCCCTTCGACGTGTGATTGAGGTATGTTTTGGTGTTTCGTTTCTGCTTATGTGTTTTGGTTTCAAAAAGCAAAAATTTACCCTATTTTTGTTTTGTAGCGCCGTGATCCTGACCTTGAGTTCCAGCCTCCTTCGTTCGTCGAGGATCTGCTGGTTGTTCACGCAGGGTACGCCAACATTCGATCGTCTTTGCCGCTTATGTCTGTAGTCACTGATGCGGGCCTGGAGAGCTGGGATCCGCGCGTGAAGAAGGTACTTTCTGTCTTTTTTATCGTGGAGTATTATGTAGTATAGCCCCCCAGTTTGAATTAGATTTTTATGGTTAAAATCATTATTCAAACTCTGCTTGAAGTCGCTTTTGAGTATAGCCCCCAGTTTGAGTTAGATTTTAGTGTAAAATTATAATACAAACTTTGTCGAAGCAGCCTTTGATTGTAGCCCCCAGTTTGAGTTAGATTTTATTATAAAATCATTATTCAAACTCTAGTAAAGCAGCCTTTGAAAATAGCCCCCAGGTTTGAAAGCTAAGTGGAATTCGTTGGGTTTTTGCAGGTGACGGCTGATGTGCACAGGAGGTTGTGGCTGGCGGCGAACCGATGGCGGGCGGTTGTGAACGAGAAGGTAGTTGAAGCCTGGAAGGGGCAGAAAGAGGCGTCCGACGCTCGACTGGAGTTAGCCAGGGTCAGGGCTGAGGAGGGAGCGAGATCGCGGGCCGAGCTGGAGGCTGCGCATGTCGAGGAGTTGGCGAAGTCCGGCGAGCTAGAGGGTCGGCACGCAGAGGAGCTGGATAGGGCGCGTGCTGAGATTGATTCCTTGCGTGCTGTCTTAGAGCGTCGTGACCGGTCGCAGTAGGCTCGGACTTGTATATATACTTTGGACTTGTATTATGAGTATTTGTTTGTAACGGTTTATGTATTAGGACTTTGTGTATGGTTGATTTTTGGACTTGTGGGTGTTTACGGGTATATTTCGGTTATTTTGTCTTGTTGCGAAAAATGCATTCCTGCGTCGTAGTCGGGTCTGAAATCCTTGCGTATTTGCTTGCCGAGCGTACCTGCAAAAAGTTGTTAGTCGTAAAAGCATATATAAGTGTCTCGATTGAGATTGACTCGTTTAGGATGAAAATGCAAAGTTTTGAAATATGCTGTTTAGAAAATATTTTAAATTCGTGAAAAGACGTTTTTGACACTGTAAAAATGTGAGCTAAAACGATGTTTTGAGACGAAAAATTGAATGCGAAAGTCGTATTTTGTGTCGTGTTTAATTTTTGTGTGATTATCGTGTTTTGTGAATACGAAAAATACGAAAGACGGGAGCTGATTATGCAAATCGAGACGACACGATGGGGCCAATTCAGTCGGCCATGAGGTCGGTAAAAAAGGTAATAAAGGGTAATAAGTTAAAAATTAGGGCGTAGGTGTGTAAGAAGTGAAAGAAATCGAATAATTTTGTCAGGAAAGAAAACATAATCGCCTGTAAACAGGCGATTTAGTTTTTAATCGGCTGTTTACAGGCGATTAGATTTTTGTTTTGTGGTTTTTGTTTGATTTATTTTAATCGCTTGTTCACTAGCGTTTAAGTTTTTGTGTTGTTGTGGAACCCGGGAACCGCGTCGAGGGACCCAACTCGGCGTCTTGCTTAAAGGGCGGATTAAAAAGTTAAAAAAAAGATTAAGTTGGAAAAACCTTTAAGAACTGTTATGGAGTCGCCACCTAATTATCGCGGAAATTAGGAACCTGCTACCATGTTCTAAGTTAAAAACATGTCCTAGATTTTGGAGCACGCCGACACCCCTAGATCTAAGGCTTTGTGAAACCAGATTGGATTCGGGGTGAGGGTACTTTAGAAAAAGAGTTAATTCAAATAATGATTTATGAAAACCTTTTAGAAAAGCCTATGTAAAAATAGCCTCTACTGACCTAGAACAATCCAAGTAAGATGATATTTGAGCTAATGTTATCGCTACGTACAAGTGCGATAAGTTTGTAAAAGAATGCAGATGCAGATGCAAAAAGATTGATTAAAACCCTCAGTTTAGCATGTTTAACTTGTTAACGAAAACAGTTCAGTTAAAGGTCGAATTCATTGTTTAAGTTGATTTAATGCAAAATAAGAAGGTGCAAGATGCATGCAAATAAAATAAAGTTCAATTGTCCATTGGTTTATTTTATAAGGTCGGTTGCTTATGCGACTTTGGCGTGTCATCGGATATGGAGTTTACCCGAAGTAAATAGAACACTTGGAGTGCAAGCGCGCTGGGTGCCAAAGCCGGGGTGCCAAAGCCGAGTGTAGACCCCTTTGTTAGTCCATAGAAAATAAGAAAAAGCTTTGATCCAAGTGGATCGGTACCTACCTTGTCCTGACGCTTCAGATCTGGGCAGAGCTTCGCTTCTTGAACTTAAAAGGAGGATGAATTCAACACGGGATGGTGTGTTGAACTCAAGGATTTGAGTGCTTGAGGCTTTGAGAGTGTTTTGTAGAAGGGTGCAAGATGTGAGAAATTGTGTGAATTGTGTTTTCTGAAGAGAAATTGATGATGAATTGTGTTCTCGAGGTCAGGGTATATGGGTGTATTTATACTAAAAACCTCGGAGAAATAGGAAATCCGGGGATAAAAACAGGCCTAGGAACCGCATAGGCTTATGCGGTTGCCTCCCCAAACCGCATAAGCTTATGCGGTTTGAGGGTGTGGTTTTAGTGTAGTTTCCTAGTTTCGGTTGAATTATATCTTTGAAAGATTGCGAGATAATCTCAAACGTGAAGCTCAAGAAAACCCCTAGGATATTTCTAAGATATTTTGTGATGCTCAGGGCTTTGGAGTGCAGACCCACAATTTGGAGTTTGGGCTCGGTTTGGGCTGAGACCGAGAAAAATGAAAAGGGTGTATTTGCATAGTTTTTGTGAAATAAGGTGAGACGTGAAGCCGTATTTTGTGTAAGAGGGGGCTAAAGGGAAGATCTAGCCACCGGGCCTAAATTTAGGGATTTAGGAATGCTGGATTAGACCTTGTTAATGTAAAAGGGCTAATTGTAGTGCAAATGCGAAGCTCATGCCAAATGAAGCAGGACAAGGACCTAGCTAGACTCCGAATGGACAAAATGAACGTTTATTTAAGTGCGATGTGAAGCGACCTAAATTATTTTAACATTTCAAACGACTTAAAATGAATTCGACATTAGTTAGAATCGTTTAAGTCAACGTTGAACATGCGTAATAAAGGTCCGTGATACATCACAGGGTTTTGTTCGGGAGGGTACGGATATGGGTATCCACAGAGCCCCCAGTTTGACTGAGGCTCGGACTAGAGCGAAAGTCAAACTCCACGACCATATCCGGACCATTACAGTCTCGTCTGATCGTGAGCGAAGCATGTGTCCATGGGTGAGGCGAGGACTTGAGCCAAGGCTAAGCGGGGAGGCGTACATGTTTAAGGGCGTGACGGTCAGTGCATGCTATAAGAACTCTTGAACTTCTTTGGATGTCTTCGCTGCGCTTGTTGTATCGCCGCGTTGATAGTGCCCTTGTATATGCTTGGTATCGTCGGGTGCCTGGTGTTGCTGCTTGTGATGTCTTCGCATTGCATGTGTATAAGGGGCTAAAGTGCAGGGGTGTATGTGCTTGTAAGATGTTTGGGTATGCGTGAGGTGTATAATTGAATAGGGGTGTTTATGTAGGTGTAGGTGTAGGTGTAGGTGTAGGTCTCGTGAAAGAGCGTCCGTGTAATGCTTGAACTCGCCGAGGAGCGTCTATGTAGAGTGAAATGCTTGGGGTTAGGTGTATATTGCAGAGTGCTTGTGCTTGAACTCGCCGAGGAGTGTCTATGTAGTCGTAGTTGCATATGATTGCCTTCCGTTGAGGGGAAAATGATGTAATGCTCGTAAAGAGCGTTAGGTATACATACATGCAGTACATTAAATGCTTAATATACGCGTATGGCGGACTGTAGGTGACGCCTTAACCCAAGCACGGGACGTACTTGGAGTTGTATTAAGGCCAAGATGAATTAGGAATTCAAAAGTAGGCGTAAAACGAAAAAAAACCGAGAAAAACCAAAGGCTGAAACCGCATAAGCTTATGCGGTTCATGGGGCAAACCGCATAAGCTTATGCGGTTTCCCCTGCGGGTTGTAGGGGCTATATAAAGCTCGAGTGCACCGTATATTTGCCATTATATTTCATTTTCGGTTTTCTAACTCTAAAAACACCATTTTTCGATTTTTCAACCGTTTTTGCTCATTTTCGTTGCGTTGCCTTGCTATGGAACCAGGTAATGCTCCATTTTAACTTGCTTTTACGTTATTTGTCGTTGTAATTAGCTAGTTTTGCCTTGAAATGTTGAAAAGACGGGTTTTGCATGAAAACCCGAGTTTTGCTTGAAATTTGCCGTTTGAATGCTTGAAATTGGCGTCATTGTGTTGCATTATGCCATGTGAACGTGTATGTGTGAATTGATTGTGATTTAGACCGTCTTTGTGTGAAAAACGTCCAAATTAGGTTTCGGGCCCGAAAACGAACCCGGATTTTCCGACCCGGAATTTCAATTAAACTTCGGTGTAGGATGCACATAGCGTGTATAGCATGCCTATAGCGTTAGTTTTGCGAAAATACCGAGTTAAGGCCTTCAAATCGCCGTCTTAAGTCGTAGTTATACGGAGTAATTAAGGCGAATTGGGGGTTTTTGATCAGAGTGACCAAAATGCAATTGTTTGTAATGGGTTGTTGTTGGGGACTATTATGGCGCGTAGAAACCATAAAGTTGTAATTTTGAGGTGTAGAGAACGGTTTTCAGCTTAATCGTGGATTAGGCCTAAAAATGCTCTGCAGGGCGTATAGTGCAATGTGTAAAGGGATGTATATGTATTATGTGCGTATTATTTGTGTGTATTTGTGTATGTGTATACCAAGTTGTATGCTTGCATGTATTATAGCTGTATGTATTGGTTGTGTTTGGTTGCAGGGGAGGATTCTAGTCGTGTTACGAGATCGAAATCTCGTAGGAGTACTAGCTCGAGAACTGAGGGAGCCTCTAGCTCGAGTGGTTTGAGGCGTACGCGTAGCGAGAGGGATGCTGACCCTCGTGACTTGCGCACGAGACGTGGTCAGTCACGAGGTAGAGGCCGTGGGAGGAATGTCCCTGTGCCTGATCCTGAGGAGGAGCTTGCTCAAGAGCTGGTGGACGAGCTGGAAGCCGAGATGGATGTCGAGGAGGAGGCTGAGGAGGTTGCGCCTAGAGCGAGTAGCTCTAGGCCGCGGAAATCACGTGCGAACAGGGCCTTTGCCAAGGGTTGGGATGGCCATAACCTTCTACTTGCTCCGGAGAGACACGTTTCCTATCGAGCGGAGATTGCAAAGAAGAAGCAGACGGCGAACCTGATGTTGATCAGGGCCTTCCTAGACAGGTACTGGGACACCACGACGACGTTCCATATGCCCGGCTTTGAGGCCGGCATTACCTTGTCTGAGTATGCGGTCATAACGGGGCTGCCGTTCGGAGACCGTGACATGAGCTTCGAGTTTGCGCCGTCCGTTGTGGACGAGGTTGTGACTGCCGCGATTGGCGGTGGTTTGGAGGTGATTTGTGAGGGTGCTCCACCTTACACTTTCAAGACGAGCTACATCTTGGAGTACTTTGAGGGGAAGACCGAGTATGGCCCCTCGGAGTGGAGTGACGAGCAGAATGCTCGTATGTGGTTGTGGTGGTTTGTGAGCGCCGTGTACTTCGGCGATAAGGGTGAGCGGGCGTCGACGTCGGTCCTTATGCATCTCCTGGATTGGAGTGCAATTGGGACGTTTGACTGGGTGACGCCGTCTCTGGGTTTGTGCATTCGTTTCTGCATGGATGCCGTGAGACCGCGGGTCATGGATCGAGGGTCGAGACTGTCCTTAGTCTCGCCTGGATTCTTGATGGAGGTACGTGTTGATTTTGTCTTTGTTTTAGGTGCATTGTTTGCTTGTTTGTCTTTGTCTTTGTAACGTGTTTTTGTTTCTTGTTTTCGCTTTTTGTGTGTGTGCAGTCGTGGATTCTTAGCCATTTTCCTTTTCTGCTGCCTCCGCATGCTCTGAAGTTTCCGCGGGTATATCCGGCGGTACGTACTTGGGGCACGTGCAACCATGCGGCGTTTAACTGGTCGTATGACGAGGTTCGGGATCGTCTGAACCGGATGCAGTTTGATCAGGTTTGTACTTGAACCATTTTAAATAGCGTGTACTTAAAATGATTGTATCTGTGAGTGTTTGTTTTTGTTTTGTTTGTAGTTCGTGCCGTTCCCGTGGGGTCAGTATACGGGCATTCCTGAAGGCATCGGGGCGCGGTTTGCGGTGCGAGAGACCCAGCGTCTGTACTTGGCGACGCCGTACGGGCTGGTTTGGTATCTTGGGGAGCGCTTGGTCTTTCAGGCAGGGTGGCCAGCTCCGGTGGTGCCTAGGGATCCGCCGAGGGTCCTATTTGAGCGAGGGGTTTCCGCACAGGATCGGGTGGCGTTGTACGGAGAAGGAGAGTCGGTTAGTCTTCTCTGTCCTGGGGAAGACTATGGCCAGTTTGCTCAGTCTCGGCTTGCTTGTGGGCCGATTGAGGTATGCTTGCTTCGTTTGAGGGTGCGTAAGGTAATTTTTGCGAAAAATTTCCCTGACGTGTGCGTTTTGAACTTGTTTTGTAGGAATTTGATCCCGAGATGGCGGAGCAGCCTGGTGACTTTCCTACCACCGTTGAGTACGACGAGTCGGGTGTGCGTCGTACCTTCACTTTGCCGACGTACTTGCCGGTGACCACTTACGCGGGCATGGACAGCTGGACGGGCAGGGTGAAGAAGGTATGTATCTTTGTCTTTTGTACATGTGAGTGAGCCCCCAGTTTGATCGAGGTATGAGTTATAGCGATGATCAAACTTTGTGAGAGTCGTGTTTTTGTGTTACCCCCTCGAGTTTGACTTAATTTGAGTGAAATTAAGGCAAAGTGGGGTTTGACTGCTTTGTGTTGAAATTCCCCCCTAAGTTTGGCTTAATTTGAGTGAAATTAAGGCAAAATGGAGAGAATGCGCTTTGTTTTTGAATTTCCCCCTAAGTTTGGCCTAATTTGAGTGGAATGAAGGCAAAATGGAGAAAAATGTGAAATGTGTTTGTGTTGTGTATTACAGGTGGCTAAAGAGGCTCATAAGAAGTTATGGCGAATAGCCAACAGGTGGAGGATGGCTCAATTTGAGCAGTCGCTCGGTTGTGTGTCGGCCGAGACTGAGGCAGCGCGGTCGACGGGAGTTTGACGAGTATCGTCGTCGTCATCCTGAGTGAACTTGTGTAATAAAGATTGTATGAACCTTTGTTTACATGTCGTTGTAGCTCGAACTTTGAACTTGATTGCGGTTGTGAACCTGTTTGGTTATTAAGCTTGTTTGAAAAGTGAAATGATTCCCGAGTGGGATGCATTGATGTTGATTGTAGATTGTGAAAATGCGTTTGCGAAAAGTTCATTTTAAGTGCGAAATGAGCTTGCATGAATGTCGAAAATGTTTGTGTTTTGACTCGTGGGATGAATCGTTGTTGCTAAAGTGAAGTGTAACGTTGCTGCATGGGGAACAACAAGAGAATGTCGTAGGGTAGTGTATATTGTCGTGTTTAGGAAAGACGAAATTAGGAAAGTTGCGAGAAAACCCGCCCCTTGAACCGCATAGCCTTATGCGGTTGAGGGGTCAAACCGCATAGGCTTATGCGGTTTGGGGTGCAAACCGCATAGGGCTATGCGGTTGGGGGTGCAAACCGCATAGGGCTATGCGGTTTGGCAGGTTGGCTGGTAATACCGAGTTTCCATATTCCGTAATATGTTTTGTATATAAGGAGAGGGGGGGGGGGGGGGGGGGGGGGTGCGTGCCATAATCCTCATTCACAATTACTTCTCTTCTTCTCTTTTAATACAAGTTTTTGCTCTCATAAACATATTAGGTATATTTATTAAAGTTTTTGTATTCAAGAAGATGGTGGAGCATTTTGATGCTCTTTTGAAGAGGTGGACTTCCTCACTAAGTCCGGTGATGAAGAAGGCGGTGTACTCGTCTCCGACATCATACGCAACTCCAACTTCAACCCCACTGACCTAATCGTTCATTACGAAGAAAAAACACACGACGGATGGTCAAAAACTCTTGAATGGACCGACGAACAAGGCCGCACTTTCAAGATCACTACCGGCCAAGGCTACACCTTCGAAGATTCTGACTCCGACGAAGATGAAGACAACGCCCTCAACAAAAAGACCGTCATAGAATTTAAACTCCCTCGTCGTCATTTTAAGTCTTATGCCCCAACCAAGCCCCCCGGGCTATCTCCCAGATGTAATCAATTTAGCTAAAGAACTAGAGTCATTAAAGTTGTCCAAAGCTCCCTCGTCTGAGCTATCTTCAAATGTAACCGCTTTTGATAACATTAATAACATGAAAGTTTTTTGTTACTCTTTGCCTCATTTAAAATCTACATATTCTAATGATCACGATAAATTTAAACCAAATAATATTGCATTATATAGATACATTGCAAGCATTGTCTCAAAACCCCAACAGGATCTCATTATTGAAGACACAACAACCATCAACATAGGCACGCCTGAAGAGTCTCGAGAACTACAGCTGGGGGCTTCTCTTAGCACAGAAGAAAGGACCACATAGACCAAGCTCCTCACAGAATTCGAGGACGTCTTCGCATGGTCATACAATGACATGCCCGACATCGACCGTGAGATAGTTGAACACCGCATCCCAATCAAGCAAGGTAGCAAACCGGTCAAGCAGAAACTCCGACGCATCAAGCCAGAATGGTCCCTCATGGTCAAGGAAGAGATTGAAAAGCAGCTACAAGCTGGGTTCATTCGAGTCATTGAATACTCTGACTGGGTCTCCAACATGGTCCCGGTTATGAAGAAAAACGGTAAAATACGAGTATGTGCCGACTTTCGGGACCTAAACAAAGCCTGTCCAAAAGACGATTTCCCATTACCTCACATGGACATTCTAGTCGACAATACAGCAGACCACGCCCTACTCTCATTCATGGATGGGTACGCAGGATACAACCAAATCAAGATGGCAGCAGACGACATGCCAAAAACAACTTTCGTAACCCCCTGGGGACGTCTTTGCTATATCTGGTCATGCCATTCGGGCTCATCAATGCCGGCGCTACCTACCAACGCACCGCTACAACCCTGCTCCACGACATGATGCATAAGGAGGTCGAGGTATACGTCGACGACATGATTGTAAAGTCAAAAGGAAGGGATGACCACGTCACAAACCTCCGGAAATTCTTTACCAGAATCAGACAGTACAAAATGCGATTAAACCCACAGAAATGCACCTTTGGAGTCACATCAGGCAAGCTACTAGGCCACATAGTAAGCTAGCGAGGGATCGAAATAGACCCGACCAAAATCAAAGCAATAATGAGCATGAAGACGCCAAGCAACATCGACGAAATAAGGAGTTTCTTGGGACAAGTCCAATATATCTCCCGATTTATCAGCAAACTCACCCTGATTTGCGAACCAATCTTCAAAAAGTTGAAGAAAGAAGAGCGTACGAAATGGGACGATGACTGCCAACAAGCATTCGACAAAGTCAAGAGCCTGCTTACAAACCCACCCGTTCTGGTACCCCCACAAAAGGACTTGCCCCTGTCGCTATACTTAACAACTACGCCAAACGCTATGGGTGCCATGCTCGCCCAAGAAGTCAACAATGAAGAAGGGGCATCTACTACATTAGCAAAAAGTTCCACGATTACGAAACTCGGTATGAACCAGTCGAGAAAAGCTGCCTCTCACTGGTTTGGGCAACCAAAAAGCTCAGGCACTACCTACTCACTAGCACAACAAGAGTCTACTCCTTAATGGACCCCCTCAAGTACCTATTTGAAAAACCAGTCCTAAACGGCCGCATGGCCAGATGGACTCTGCTTCTCGCTGAATACGAACTTAAGTACCTCCCTCTGAAAGTGATCAAGGGAAGAGCAGTTTCCGACTTCCTTGCAGAAAACGCTATCGTCGAACAACCCATGATCGACACAATGTCATTTCCTGACGATGGGATCTTTGCCATAGAAAAGGAATACTGGCAATTATACTTTGACGGAGCATCAAACTGTTGGAGTATGTGTCCTCCACAATAGTGCGATTACTTAATAAATCTCAATTAAGGAATACAGAGGGATAATCCGGTATTATTGTCAATTGATTAATGTAAATCAATAACTGTTGGTTGACTAGAGTTTGACGTTATTGTCGTGAGAACGGCGGTAATCAATTGATCCCTTTAAGTCATCACACCTATAGGAACGTACTCCAAATATTAAAGCTAATTAATTGTATGAGATACGATTAGATTAGTGACTTGATAATTTGACTAACGGTTAGTCAGTGAATTAATTTAGAGAGAAATCGAGTTGTGAACTCGGATGATTGAATTTTATATTGATAAAATTATTTGAGGAGATGGGAATTAGTGATTAACTGTTAATTCACTAATCATGTATATTTTACTAATGAGATTAGTAAAAGTGCAATTTTAATATATGTGTTAGTGTACATGTATATTAAGGAAGAGTTTAAATTAATTTACACTTTATTATATTAGATAATTAAGTGATAAATTATAAGTATTTGTGGGACAAATATTGAAAAACAAAATAGACCCATATGGGTCATGTTGGACCGTCCAAATTAGAAGGGAGAAAGATTCCCTTGTCTTATTTGGTTTGTCTTATTTGCTTGTTCTTTTTACTTTAGACAAAGCATGCCAAACACCATCATGAGCATGCATTAAGTTGTTCTAAACAAGAAAAAGAACAAGCATGCAAAGACAAACTCTTCCCTCCTCTCTTCTATGTTGGCCGAATTTTTTGGTGTCTTGGACACACTTTGTGTTGCTTGTTTTCTAATAAAAAAGACAAGGCAAAAGAAAGAGAATTCATTCATGTATTCTCCTCATTTTCTCTCTAAAACTTCTCTCCAAAAAATATTAGAATATGATTCTCATATTTTCTATATACTACTAAGAGTTAGTAGTAATAATATTCACATATTATCAAGTCAATACTAAGTGATTTCTAGATCAAAATCCTTAGTATTTTTGGTGTAGTTCTTGGGTGCCACTAAGAGGAGGTGTCCTATTTTGGAAACTCGGGTTTTGGAGGATCGTCCTAAACTTTAGCTCAAGAAACAAAACTAGAAAGGAGTTCTAGTTTTGTGCCCATATTCCCTTTTATAGAAAGGTATAAATTTCTATAAACTTATAACAAAGTATTTATATAACCACATAGATCTTGCTCATCAAATTAGAGTAATTTGATTTACACTAATATTTGATTAGTGAAGGGTATGAGCTCCCTACAAGTGGTATCAGAGCTTAGGCTTGTGGTTACAAATTTATTTTGTTATTTTTGGAGTTTTATATATTTATTGAGAATAAATATGATAAAATCCGAAAATAGTGTTAAAAATGGTTTTAACACGAGATTTTTATAGCATGTAAATTTTCTGGTCTCATAAAGTTACTGGTCAAATTTTGTAATTTTTGAAATTTGTTTGCTAATTAAAATGATTTTTATACAAAACCGTGTCAAAAAGTGAGTTTTTGGCTAAAATAATAACTATAAATAGTTATAGTTGGAATCTGGTCTCAAAATTTTTACAAAGTGATATTTCATAATTATACTTTCTGCATGTAAATTTTCAAAGTTCTATATTGAGTTTTGAATATTGATTCATTTATTTGTTTAAAATCGGTATATAATGAATTTTATGTCCAAAAATATAGTAAACTTAGTTTTCTAGACATGAAATTTATACCAATATTTTTATACATTATGAGGATGCTCACGTATAAATTTTGGATGTTTCCTCACTGTTTTGGACGTTTTGTTGATTTTATGAGATAAAATCGATGAAATCGTATGTTTATTATCATAAATATAATTCTGAAAAGTTTTTGACCAAGATTTTCTTTTTTGACATCTTGGAAGTGTTCCAGAATGTACAAAATTTTTCCAAAATAAAAATGGGTTTATTTTATATTATTATGTATTTTGAATGCTTTATTCATAAAGTGTTATGATTAAAGTTAAAGTAATTAGCAAAAGGACCACTAAAGTGAACTAAAATCACCATGAATTAGTGAAAACTAATTTTGGGTGTTCTAAATCAGTTTAGAAGTTTTAGTTCAGGCTTAAAAGGTGTTTTAAGCATTATTGATTAATATAAGATTAATCGATTAAAAATGAGATCGGTTTTAAACTTTTTAATGCGATTATTGTTTAGGGCGATTTTGGCATGTTTTATTTATAAGCTTTTCATTATGCATGTTTGGATGAATGTTTATTTTGAATGAATGTTTGTTCTCACTAGTATGACCATAGTTTGTTATATTTTTACCGATATTACCCGTAATGAAAGGGAATATCGTGTGGTTTTGTAATTAAATGCAATCTCGTATCGCCGGTTTTTAATTTTAATAGTTTATTTCATTTACAAATGTATAATAGGATTGCTATGTATTCATTTGTAATTTAAACTTGTAACTATTTGTAAACCGAAGACCGGCGATGGATCGAGATGGAGCCTTAGAAGTGTTCTAAAGCTTGTAAGGAGGAGCTTGGATGAAGTCCTTATGAAGAGGGACCAAAGGAGTTGGTTTCCAATTTGTAACTCCTTGTAATTTTAATTACTTTTAGGTGGCCATACTAGGTTTATGCTTATGCTTACTTATGCTTGTTTGATTGCTTTTTTTTTTTTCCGCACACATGCCAAAATCGCCATGCATGCCTCGTTATCCCACTACGATTGTCGTTTTTAGGTCGCCATTCTTACATTAGTTCACTTATAAAGAATTCTATGACTAAAATCGACAAGATCACCCACATAATTTACCAAATGAATTGAGATTAAGCCTTTCCAAATGTGGCAACTATGAACCCCATGTTCGTGAGGACCTCCGCAACGTGGAACCTCGTCACCATGGGTAAGTAGTGGGAGGAAGTCCCATGCTAATGTAGTTTGGACTCAACCAAATAAGAGTTATTTGGGGCTAATGGATGCATTTTATAGAAAATCATCAACCAAGCATTCTAGTGTAGAATTAGTCAAGTGTTGACTTATCGTTTTTATATAAAAGGAAACATGAGATGTCTAATTTTATATGAAAAACGAGTCTTGGAATCGTTTATATAATTTCGTGGGAGATCATTATATAAATGAACATTTGTTTTAAAAAGAGTTTTAGCAAATGTCATTAATGTACAATGAATGTTAATTTCCTCATATTTGTTGTAGAGTAATTTATTTGAAATCGCAATGACAACCTTAACTCCCGCACCCATTTTGGGTAAATATTCATGGTTGAGAACCGGGATGGATAAATGTATCCTAAAAGATGACGGTAGCAACCTTGTCAAATGAGATTCGACTTTAAGGGGCGCCACTCAATCCGACAATGTGCTTAAATACCTTACCGAAAAACCTCCCGCCGAACCCGGACTTAGGGCCCCCGCGGCGGCACGAGCCGCCTACGATGAACACCTAAAGGTGGACAATGACTTGAAAAATGTGTTGATTTGGTCAATGTCACCTACTCTCAAACTTCGCTTCGTTACTCACAAAAGTGCATATGAGATATTCACTAGAGTGACGATGATGTGCTTTAACCAAGAGAGCATCAAAGTGAATGAGAATGAGAGAAACGATGTTCTTTCAATGAGATTGAAGAACATAAACATTGGGGTCAAGAAAGGGAATGGAGCTAATGAAGCTCGGTTCAAGGAAGATAAGGGTAAGGGGAAGACTATTGAGAATAGCAAGCCCACACCCGGTCATTGGAAGCGCAATTGTCCCAAATTCTTGAAGGAAAAGAATGATGGATGTGCGACATCCAAAGATATTGTTCCTTCTAGTCTTCATATGATTGACATAAATCATGCTTGCATTTCTACATGGGTATTGGATACCGGATGTGGATCTCACCTTTGTAATCACTTGCAAGGGATGAGAAACGTGCGAGCAACTAGCCAAGAGTGATGTAAATCTCCGCATGGGTAATGGAGCTAGAGTAGCGGCCATTTCCGTGGGAACCTATGTACTCGCTCTAGCTAGTGGTTTAGAGTTGTACTTGAATAACTGTTATTTTGTACTAACTCTAACCAAAAACATTATCTCTGTCTTCGTGTTAGATGCGGAAGACTTTTGTTTTATGATTAAGGACAATCGGTGTACGTTTTCATTTAATGAAATGGTTTATGGTGAAACCATTTCAATTGGAGGTATTTATGTTTTGAATGATGTCAATGATGTTTATCATATAGAGAACAAGAAGCTCAAAACGAATGAATCAAACAAATCCTACCTTTGGCATTGCCGTTGAAGTCATATAAACGATAGACGCATAAAGAGACTTGTTGAGACCAAGGTTCTCAAACCATTTGATTGCGAATCATATGGTACATGCGATGCTTGCCTTTTAGGCAAGATGACTCGTGCACCCTTTAGTGATAAAGGGACATGAGTAAATGAAGTTTTAGGACTCATACATACCGATGTGTGTGGTCCATTAAACATCACCGCTAGAGGAGAATATCATTACTTCATTACTTTTACCGATGACTTAAGTAGATATGGTTATGTCTACTTAATAAGGAATAAAAGTGATGCTTTTGAGAAATTTAAAGAATTTCAAAATGAGGTTGAGAACCAATTGGATAAAAAGATAAAAGCACTACGATCGGATCGTGGTGGCGAATATCTAAGTAATGAGTTTTGATTCACATCTTAAGAATTGTGGTATAATATCACAATGGACTCCTCCGGGCACACCACAGTAGAATGATGTTGCAGAAAGGAGAAACCGAACTTTATGAGATATTGATCGGTCTATGATGAGTCAAAGTGAGCTTCCTGGATCGTTTTAGGGCTTTGCGCTATTATCTGCTGTTTTCTCACTAAATCGAAGTCCGATTAAAGCGGCCAACAAGACTCCATATGAGATATGGACGGGAAAGGTTCCCTATTTGTCATTCATGAGAATTTAGGGTTGTGAGGCTTTCGTTAAGAATAAATCTGACGATAAACTCGCACCAAAGTCAGACAAATGTCTTTTTGTAGGTTATCCTACGGAAACATGTGGTTATTACTTCCACAACCCTCACGAGAACAAAGAGTTTGTGGCTCGTGATGCTGTCTTTTTAGAAAATAAATATATTTCTAAAAGACAGAGTGGGAGAAAATTTGAACTTGATGAAGTTCAAGAGCCACAAACCGAGACAGAAAATGAGGAAACCGTTCCCTCGTCTTCTGACACGGTTGTAATCCCTAGGAGGTCAGGAAGAGTTAGTCATCTAACTGACCGTTACCTTGGAACATCGAGGAGGAGGGTGATTTGTTGTTATTCGAAAGCAACGATCCCTCAACCTACAAGGCGGCTATTAGTAGCCTCAACTCCGAACAATGGCTTGAAGCCATGAAATCCGAAATGGATTCTATGTACGAGAACCAAGTTTGGGACTTGGTAGATTTACCTGAAGGAGTGAGACCCCTTCAGTGTAAATGGATATTCAAAATCAAACTCGGCATAGATAAACATATAGATGTTTACAAAGCTAGATTGGTGGCAAAGGGCTTTTCACAGGTCCAAGGTATTCATTATGATGAAACCTTTGCACCGGTTGCAATGCTTCGATCCATAAGGATAATCTTAGCGGTTACCGCATTTCATGACTATGAAATATGGCAAATGGATGTAAAAACCGCCTTCTTGAATGGGATTCTAGAAGAGGAAGTGTATATGACACAACCTGAAGGTTTTGTATATACATCCAACCCTAAGAAAGTATGCAAGCTTAAGAGATTTATTTATGGTCTTAAGCAAACATCAAGGAGTTGGAATCATAGATTCGATCATGTCATTAAACAAAAGGGTTTCGCTCGAAGTGCCGAGGAACCTTGTTTGTACATGAAGTTTAGTGGGAGTAAAGTAACCTTCCTTGTTTTGTATGTGGATGACATACTACTAATTGGAAATGATATTCCAAGTTTGAATTCGGTAAAGGTGGAATTGGGAAACCATTTCCAAATGAAGGACTTGGAAGAGGCACAACGCATCTTGGGTATCCGGATCTATAGAGATAGATCCAAGAGGATACTAGCATTGAGTCAAGAAGCTTATATCGATAAGATTCTTGATAGGTTCAATATGAAAGACTCCAAGAGAGGCTTTCTTCCGATGAGTGTAGGAATAACGTTGAAGAAATCTCAATGTCCTACGACTCCTGCGGAAATTGAACGCATGAAATTGATCCCTTATGCTTCCGCTGCAGGATCAATCATGTATGCTATGATGTGCACTCGTCCCGATGTCGCTTTCGCCTTGAGCATGACGAGTCGGTATCAAGCCCATCCCGGTGAGAGTCACTGGATAGCCGTAAAGAACATCCTTAAGTACTTGAGAAGAACTAAGGATTCGTTTCTAGTGTTTGGAGGAGAACTTGAGTTGCGTGTAAAGGGTTACACGAATGCAAGTGTCCAAACCGATGGGGATGATTTGAAATCCCAATCCGGCTATGTCTTTATGTTGAATGGGGGTGCTATTTGCTGAAAAAAGTTTCAAGCAAAGTGTCACTGCGGATTCTACAACAGAAGCTGAATATTTGGCAGCTTCGGAAGCTGCTAAGGAAGCTGTATGGATTCGGCAGTTCTTGGATTGACTAAGAGTAGTCCCTAGTGCCGTAGATCCAATCACTATTTATTGTGATAATAGTAGGGCTATCTTTCAAGCAAAGGAGCCCAAGTCTAGTAATAAGTCTAGACACGTTTTGAGGAAATACCATGTTATAAGAGATAATGTGGAAATGAAGGAAATAGATATTTGTAAGGTTGGGACAGACGATTATATCGCTGATCCTTTAACCAAGCCTCTTTCGAGGGCTAAGCATGACGCTCACACCGCCTCTATGGGGTTGAGGCGTATGCCTGATTTCCTTTAGTTTTTGAGATATGTAATGGATAAAGTATCCTATTACATATATGAAAATAACATTCATTGTTTAGAGTATATTTACTCTTTTAAGTCATTTTGAATGCATACTCTGTTTATCCGAATAGTTGTGCGACAACTTTGAACATATTCAAGTGAACGGCATAAACTTAGTATTTGGTCCCTGGTCTCTCATAAGAGGTGACGTCTCGAAGAGACTAGATTGCAAGTCGATCGATGGTGGGTTCAACACCATGGGGTCATAAGTGATGACTGATCGTTTGCATAGACAGACTGTGAAACACTCTGTCGGACTGTGACGCTTATAGAATTCCTTTTCAATGAGATTGAAACCTGGTCGTGGTGGGAATTTCTATAGTATTCCTTTGAGTCGATTCTTTGACCTTTAGGCTGATTATGCAGTCGGTGCGGTTCAGAGTGACTTTCATTTTTGTCCTAAGCCATGCTGTGAAAGGGGGTTATAAGGACATCTTTGGGGTCATGGTGATCTGCATTATACAGTACAATCGAGTGGAAGGGAAATGTCCACCCTCGTCAGGGTAAAACATCTTTGGGCCACTCGAGGAGTAGTCGCTGAAAATGCGTGGCCACGCTCGGTAAGAATCTACGGTAGATTCCCCGGTCAGACAGCTACTCTCCATATCGAGGAAACCACTCATTTATATCTTTTGGATGCAAGTACGACCTGTAAGACACCTTGCATCGAGTGGGAGATGTGAAACGGACATGAGAATTGATAATGCACAACTTGTCTCGGACAAGTGGGAGATTGTTGGAGTATGTGTCCTCCACAATAGTGCGATTACTTAATAAATCTCAATTAAGGAATACAGAGGGATAATCCGGTATTATTGTCAATTGATTAACGTAAATCAATAACGGTTGGCTGACTAGAGTTTGACGTTATTGTCGTGAGAACGGCGGTAATCAATTGATCCCTTTAAGTCACACCTATAGGAACGCATCTAAATATTAAAGCTAATTAATTGTATGAGATACGATTAGATTAGTGACTTGATAATTTGACTAACTTGCTTGATGAATTAATTTAGAGAGAAATCGAGTTGTGAACTCGGATGATTGAATTTTATATCGATAAAATTATTTGAGGAGATGGGAATTAGTGATTAACTGTTAATTCACTAATCATGTATATTTTACTAATGAGATTAGTAAAAGTGCAATTTTAATATATGTGTTAGTGTACATGTATATTAAGGAAGAGTTTAAATTAATTTACACTTTATTATATTAGATAATTAAGTGATAAATTATAAGTATTTGTGGGACAAATATTGAAAAACAAAATAGACCCATATGGGTCATGTTGGACCGTCCAAATTAGAAGGGAGAAAGATTTCCTTGTCTTATTTGGTTTGTCTTATTTGCTTGTTCTTTTTACTTTAGACAAAGCATGCCAAACACCATCATGAGCATGCATTAAGTTGTTCTAAACAAGAAAAAGAACAAGCATGCAAAGACAAACTCTTCCCTCCTCTCTTCTATGTTGGCCGAATTTTTTGGTGTCTTGGACACACTTTGTGTTGCTTGTTTTCTAATAAAAAAGACAAGGCAAAAGAAAGAGAATTCATTCATGTATTCTCCTCATTTTCTCTCTAAAACTTCTCTCCAAAAAATATTAGAATATGATTCTCATATTTTCTATATACTACTAAGAGTTAGTAGTAATAATATTCACATATTATCAAGTCAATACTAAGTGATTTCTAGATCAAAATCCTTAGTATTTTTGGTGTAGTTCTTGGGTGCCACTAAGAGGAGGTTTCCTATTTTGGAAACTCGGGTTTTGGAGGATCATCCTAAACTTTAGCTCAAGAAACAAAACTAGAAAGGAGTTCTAGTTTTGTGCCCATATTCCCTTTTATAGAAAGGTATAAATTTCTATAAACTTATAACAAAGTATTTATGTAACCACATAGATCTTGCTCATCAAATTAGAGTAATTTGATTTACACTAATATTTGATTAGTGAAGGGTATGAGCTCCCTACACAAACTACCGCGGCTACGGAGTAGGAATACTCTTAATATCCCCAAATGGTGACCATACTCCGCTCTCAATCAAGCTCGACTTTAGCGTCACGAACAACGCCGCAGAATACGAAGCCTGCATTTACGGCCTACAAGCAGCAATCACCCTCAAAATAAGGAACCTCCGCGTGCATGGAGATTCATTCCTCATCATAAATCAAGTGACCGGAGCATGGAAGATCATGAGCGAAACCCTCACCAAATACCAAGCAAAAATCCAAAAACTCCTAACCAACTTCGACTGCATCGAATTTTATCACCTCCCAAGGGAAGAAAATCAGTTTGCCGACGCATTGTCAAAACTCTCATCCCTCCTAAACATGCCACCAAACATGAAATTACTACCCATCATCGTCGAAAGACGAGACGAACCAGCATACATCCATACCATTGACTTAGACGAAGCCGAGCAAACAGAGCCCTGGTACCAAGCCATACTCAACTACAAAACGAACAGCACTTACCCACCCGACACCGATAAACGTGGCCAGAGAGCCATTAGACTCCTAGCTTCCCAGTTCGTGTTAGAAATGAGACAATTACTCAAGAAGACGCCACAAGGCACGCTCCTCATATGTGTCGACTACAAAAGGGGACAAGAGATCATCACGCAAGTCCACGAAGGCGAATGCGGACCCCACAGGAACGCTCGGGCACTCTGCAAACAGATTCTGCGGCTAGGATGGTATTGGACAACCATGGAAGCAGACTGCATCCAATACGTCAAGCACTGCCACAACTGCCAAATTTTCAGCAACGTGCAGCATGTACCCCCTTCACCATTATATAGCCTAACCTCGCCCTGGCCCTTTTCAACTTGGGGCATTGACGTAATAGGAAAAGTACACCCCATCGGAGCAGGAGGTCACTGTTTCGTGCTAGTAGCAATCGACTACTTTACAAAATGGGTAGAAGCAGTATCCTTTCGAACCCTCGGCTCCAAAGAAGTCGCTAAGTTCATCCAGACAAACATCATATGCCGATATGGCATACCCCATGAGTTTATCAGCGATCAAGGCTCGCACTTTCAGCGCGAGACAGAAGCCATACTCACAAAATACAACATCCAACATCACAGATCCTCACCCTATCGACCCCAAACCAATGGAGCCGTTGAAGCGGCAAACAAGATAGTCGTCACCATACTCGAGAAAATGATCGACAGTTGCAAAGATTGGCCCAACAAGATACCATATGCACTCTGGGGATACTGTACTACCATCCGCACCCCTACAGGCATGACCCCCTATTTCCTTACCTACGGCATGGAAGCCGTCCAACCAGTGGAAATAGAAATACAATCACTACGCATACTAATGGAAAGTAGCATCCCAGAAGCAGAATGGGCCCGCGAACGCTACGAACAACTCATGCTCTTGGACGAACGCCGACTTCACTCCCTGAGTACCGTACGAATGTACCAAGCACGATTACAACGAGCATTCAACAAACGAGTCAAGCCACGAAACATAAAAGTAGGTGATCTC
The DNA here is from genome assembly GCA_023091065.1 of Dianthus caryophyllus. Lineage (NCBI taxonomy): Eukaryota > Viridiplantae > Streptophyta > Magnoliopsida > Caryophyllales > Caryophyllaceae > Dianthus > Dianthus caryophyllus. Next base: position 32,966,587 of record CM041517.1, on the reverse strand, counting down.
GTACTAAAGTCAGTCTGAGCACCGCTTCCAGTCGACCCACGAGGGAAATTCAAGTCTAATTGGGCTGGGCCCTACCTCGTCAAGGAAATCTACACAGGCGAAGCAGTAAAACTAACCGACTTGGACGGTCAAGAGTTTAACCTCGCAACGAACCTCGATCAACTCAAGAAATACTACCCTTAAAAAACCCTTGCAATGCATCTATAAAATATAATTTTCTAAAAATCAACTCATGGGCCGGCATGCCCTTAAACGTGCACATTCCATAAACAAACTCTTGGGCCGGCATGCCCTTAAACGTGCACCCTCTCTACAAAAATAAAGCAAACACAATTCATGGGCCGGCATGCCCCTAAACATGCACATTCACCACAAAAAAGCAAACATAACTCCTGGGCCGGTATGCCCCTAAACGTACATTTCCTGAACTACGCCGGTTTGATTCCATTTTCCATGGATACGTAGGCAGCTTTGCAAAATGCACTACCGATATTCAGCACAAAAATGACACGTCTAAAGCTTAAAAAGGTTAAGGACATAGTCACCACAAAACTCGCCTCATAACCTAAAAGGTTAAAATAAGGCAGCATTCAACACAAAATGACACGTCTATAAAAGCTAAGGATATAGTCAATACAAAAACGTTCCACCACCCGGAGGGTAAGAGGAACAACATTCAACAATAAACGACAAACCCAAAGCTTAAAAAAGTCGAGGGAATAGTCAATACAAAAATTTCCTAAAAACAAAAAACCATGCTTGCATTCTAAACTTTAAAAAAGAGATTAGAGCCAAGGAATTTTACACAAAATAATAAACAAAATGAGGCAAAGTCGTAAATAAAAACCTGATTTTTATTAATATTAAAAAAGACGGTTACATTTTGGATTTTTCAAACGTAGGAGCATAAACTACACTAACAACACTACAATATATTACAATACAAGTCCCGACATGTACATTGGGTTTAGGATAGATAATATAATACATAAAACCACATAATACAACATAATATGAACATAATACTAACAAAAAGCGATAAAACTACATCAGGTTCCCTTCATTATCAAGCGGACACGAAACCTTTCAGCTGAATAGGGAATCACCAACCCTCAACCCCTACAGCGATCCCCAACATTACCATGACGACCTGGAGCACCCGGCCCTGGTATGCGCCGACGGCCGAACACACACTCCGCCGCTGAGAGAGGCCCTGAGCTCGAAGCATCACCCCCACCACTAGTGCCCCCGAAGCGGATCGGGTTATAAGCAGACGTCGGCGGAGGCTCGTTAAGTTCAAGGGCACGGAGACGAGCCCTCTCATGAGCACTTTGAGCAACGGTCCATTTAACATAGGCTCTCGATACCCGGATCGTCCCAGGAGTGCCAGCCACAAGCCACTTAGGGCGCAAGACCCAGCCACAAGCCACTTAGGGCGCAAGACCCAGCCACCTGCCCACTCGTCAGTCACCTGGTTATTTAAAATGACCATGTCCTGCACCTTGGTGTCCTGGCACGGAATGAACTGCGCATACCCTACCTATCGCCTCACTCGCAGGGGATGAATGTAAACACCCATCTCAAACCCGCACAAGAGAACTCCCGGGGCCATCGCCATCGCTCGCCGCCGTCACGTCAATTACTCCCCACCATGGTACCGACCAGCGGATAGCAGCGGACCTCACAAACTCAGGGAAATAGTCGTTAGGACGGTCATCTGGACCCAACCACCGCATATAACGGTTGGTTATACCTCCTGCAACGTACTCGCCATCAAAGCCAAAGTCGTTCAACACATTCAGCCTCTCCATTAACGACACCTGGAGAATCAGGGGACATCCCCTATACGCATGCTCCCTGTTACATACCCGGTCATCCAAGCCAAGGATCGTCTCTGCCAGGATTAAGGCAGAAGGATTGCAACCCAACTCCATCTGCTGAACAACGGCGATTAAACGTGGATCACCTAACGCTCCCTCCTGCATTGAGTCTGGAAACATGTAGCGATGTACCAAGCAAAAGGCCAACGCCCTCTTCCTGGCTACGGCAGAGATATTCCCATTCTCATGGTTCCTAAACCACTGACACAAGCGAAGGAGGTTGATATGACTCCCAACGAATAGCTCTTATGCCTCGTCGCGGGTCATCTGGAGATAATTCTGTACTTGCCTCTTATAGCCAAACTCTGCACGACACATACAAAGTGTGCTAATACGAACCCACCCGCCAATGGCCCCGAACTCCTCGACTAAAGGGCAAACCTCTCCGCAAGGAAAGCGGAACACATACAGGCTCGGGTCCCAATACTCAAGACAAGCATCTAGGAACTCGTACTCCATTCGAACCTGCCTTAGCCCACGAAATACGCCAACGCCACAATCCTTCAAATTCTTCTTTTCCATACCCGACAACGACGCACACCAACGACGCAAGTTTCCCTCAAAATTCTCCATAACTCGACTAACGTTCCGTAAATATTTTGAATATCTTTGGAATGCCGAGAATAGAACGTTGAAAGGATGAGTAAAATGAGTTAACCTAGCCCTCCTAATATAGCCGAGATTTGCAAAATAAAATACAACACAAAACATAAACGCTAGTGACCAAGCGATTAAAAGAAATCAAAGAAAAACCACAAAACTAAAAACTAATCGCTTGTAAACAGGCGATTAAATTTTTATTCGCCTGTTTACAGGCGATTTTCTTTTTCTTTCCTGACAAAATTATTCGATTTCTTACACTCTTACACACCTATACCCTATACTTTTAACTTATTACCCTTTTACTTTTTTTACTTACCTCATGACCGACGTTTTCGGTCCCGTCGCGTCGTCTCGATTTGCGTAATCGGCTCCCGTCTTTCGCAGTTTTCGTATTCACAAAACACGATAATCACCCAAAAATTAAACACAACACAAAACAAGACTTTTCGCATTCACAATTTTCGTCTCAAAACATCGTTTTAGCTCACTTTTTTTACAATGTTTTAAAAAAAAAAAAAAGAAAAAAAAAAAAAAAAACGTCTTTATACGAGTCTAAAATATTTTCTAAACAGCATTTTTGAAAACTCTGCATTTAATTTTAGTTTAAAACGACTCGGCCTCAATCGAGACGCATGCGTATGTTTACGACTAACAATGTTTTGCAGGTACGCTCGGGAAGTAAATATGCAAGGATTTCAGGCCCAGCCACAACCTGAGCACGCATTTTTCGCGACAAGACAAAATAACCTAAGTTTAGGACGCCGTACGTAGAACCTTTAGCTATAAGGAAAGCCAAAACAACCACTTATAAACACCTACAAAACACCAAAACCACAAACACAAGTCCAAAAATCAACCATACACAAGTCCTAATACATAAACCGTTACAAACAAATACTACTACTCATAATACAAGTCCAAAATACAAAACCAACACGTTCAAGACTACTGCGACCGGTCACGACGCTCTAAGACAGCACGCAAAGAATCAATCTCAGCACGCGCCCTACCCAGCTCCTCTGCGTGCCGACCCTCTAGCTCCGCCCGGACTCTCGCCAGCTCCTCGGCATGCGCAGCCTCCAGCTCGGCCCGCGATCTCGCGCCCTCCTCAGCCCTGACCCTAGCTAACTCTCGTCGAGCGTCGGTCGCCTCCTTCGCCCGCCCAGCCTCTACTACCTTCTCGTTCAAGACCGCCCTCCACCGGTTCGCCGCCCGCCACAACCTCCTGTGCGCATCAGCCGTCACCTGCACACAATAAAGGACATACACTTAGCTTTCAAACCTGGGGGCTCCACTCAAAAGCTACTTCAACACAGTTTGAATTATGATTTTACACTAAAATCTAACTCAAACTGGGGGCTATAATCAAAAGCGACTTCAAGCAGAGTTTGAATAATGATTTTCACCATAAAAATCTAATTCAAACTGAGGGCTATACTACATAATACTCCACGAAACTCGAAGACAGAAAGTACCTTCTTCACGCGCGGATCCCAACTCTCCAAGCCCGCGTCGGTCACCACGGACATACACGCAGGCAACACGATCGAATGCTGGCAGCCCTCATGCACAACCAGCAGGTCCTCGACGAACGGAGGAGGCTGAAACTCAAGGTCAGGATCACGGCGCTACAAAAACAAAAATAGGGTAAATTTTTGCTTTTTTAAAAAAACCAAAACACAAAAAAGAGAGAACAACAAAGCATACCTCGATCACAGCGTCAGCAAGGGCATGCTGTGCCCAAGTCACGTAATCCTCGGCCGGCCGCAGCAGGGAATCGGACTCACCCTCGTGATATACGTCACGACGCTCGTTAGCGTCGGGCGTCTCCCCAAACAGAACCGAGGGCGGAGGAGCAGGTACGATAAAGCCGCCTCGACCCGTCTACGCAGACAGACGCTCACCCAAGTACCAAGATCTGGCCGTCTTGAGTCGCACATATCTGACCGCCGTCCGTCAAAGGGACCAAAGCGGGCTGCAATCGACGGAGGAACACCAGTAAAATTCCTCCAAGGGTCGCGAACGAACTGCAAAACAAAATCAGGTCATAAACTACAAAAACCAAACACGAACCCAAACACAAGGCCAAAATACGAAACACAACCACCCTTACCTTATCCATGGTCATCCCGTTGAAGAGCACACGAGCCTTGTCATAGTTCAGGCCAATACCCCTCCGATCCACTGTCGCGTACTCATGGAAAGCCAGGTATGTAGCCGTCACCTGGAACGTGTTCGGGAGCAGAGAGGGGAAGTGAGCATAGCACCAAGACTGCAAGCAACCAGAATACGCGTTACAAAAAAAAAGAGGAAAAAGAAGCGGAAACGAGACAACAAGACACTACGAAATCAAACTCTACCTCCATCAGAAGACCAGGGCCCACGAGCGACACATCCGAATCCTCGTCAATCCGGTCAGGACGCACCGCGTCCCTCAAGTATCGGATCAGCAACCCCAGAGCAGGGGTGACCCAATCAAACTCGCCTAGACGTGTCATGTTCGACAACGCCATCAGCACAGCCGTCGACGCTCGCTCCCCCTTGTCGCAAAAGTGGGTGGCCGTCAGAAACCACCAAAACCACAGTAAGACCTCTCGCTTCGGCGCTCGCTCGAGTAGACCCCTTCTTCTTCCCAGTAGAAGAAGTCGGCCAAACCACACGGTCCGGTCAAAGCGTATGCTCCTCGCCGATCCGCGCACCTAACTCGCTCACCAATCGATCGCCGCGACGCGTGAACTGTCGATAGGAGCACGCTCACGCCCCCAGTCAAGGACACCCTCGCCATGAGGCAGCCCCGAGACAACCGCCAGCGAAGAATGGGTCACGCCAACCTCGTATCCAGGCATGTGGAAGGTGTTGGTCGTATCCCAAAACCTATGCAGCAACGCCCGGAGCACAGCAAGGCGCGCATTCACCCGCTTCTCCCGCACCTCTCTCCATTTTTGCACCAAGAGACCAAAAGCCGTCCCGAGCACTATCTGCCGTTCCTCCTCTGTGAGCCTCTTCTCAAAGGCATCGAACGCCGCCCGAAACCCAGAGAAAGTCCTCATCGCGCCTAACGGGAAGCCGACCTTCACCCGGATCGACAGGTGCTCCAGCTGGCTCCAAACCAAGCTCACGCCATCCCAGTCCTTGGCCACCTGCGACTACAAGCGCGGACCCTGGGGATAGTTAGGCCTTACGCCCAGCTCGTCAACCATCCCCATGAAAACCTCCGTCGCAGCCTCGAGAGCTGCCGCACCTCCATCCTGGGCCTCACCCCACCGACCCTCACCATCCTCACCGTCCCAACCAGGCCCCGAACGACCCTACCAAAACCCGGCGAAGAAGAAGCGATGCAGCGGCGGCGATAGCGGCCGGCCGTAGCAAAGGCGAGCAGCGGCCGTAGCGGCAAGAAGATAGCAGCGGCGGCGATAGCGGCGGCCGTAGCAGCAGTAGCAGCCGCAGCCTCAGCAATCTCAACCTCGACAGCAGCCTCTGTCACAGCCTCTTCAGGAGCCTGCTCCTGGTCACTCGAAGACTCCTCTGACTCGGAGGGATCCTCGTAACGACTCCCCGGACCCCGAGGACGACCACGCCTAGGTCTATCCTTCACCGGGTCCCCCCTGCTCCAACCTCCTCAAAAGCACCGACGATCTCAGCCTCGTCCCGGTCACCACCCTCGGCAGCAACACGAGCTCGACGTTGTGGCCTGCCGCCACCCTCAGCACTACTAGAAGCCTCGCTAACCTTGCGCTTCGGCCTCGGGTTCCTCCGAGTCTCACCACGACCTCTACCTTGGCCCCCTCCCGGAGCCAACAGCGTCCCTGCAACAGCGCCACGACCACGCCCCTGCAAAGATCCTGCAGGTACACCTCGGCCTCTACCACGGCCTCCCCCAGGAGTCCTAGACGTCTCCACAGCAGCGCCACGTCCGCGCCCCTGCAAAGACTCTGAGACGACACCCTGAGCCTGACCTCGGCCACCAGCAAGAGACCTCGACGACTCAAAGAAGAAATTTCCACTACCACTAGCACCACCAGACGACTCACTGACACCACCTCCGCCAGCAGTGGCAAAGACGGTGTCACTCTCTCGCAGGACCTGACTGGGGACAAGAGATTCTACTATCTCGATTCTGGCACGACTAGCACCAGCAGAAGGCTCGGACGACGCACTAACAGCGCCGTCACCACTAGCAGAAAAGGCAGGAGACTCCACAGCAGCGCCCTGAAACTCACTCCCTGGTGTCGGGGGAGCTCCTAGCGTCTGAGGAGGAAAAGCCCTCAACAGGTCCGACTGAGACGGACCGTCAGAAACCTCCAAAGGCGCAGGCATACCCGAAGTAGGAGTACGCTCGTCCCTGAATCTGCAGTAAAGTCAACACCGCCAAGACCCGGTCTATAGAAGCTGGAAGTAGGTCTAAGCGCGAGATCACTGCACAAAATTCAAAGGCATACTCAGACAACGGCAACAGCAAATTACTCAGAAAGCGAAGCACGAAGGATGACGATAAAGCAAGCATTAGGCCCAAATGCTTGACAGATAAGGCCAAGATCAAGCAGAAGCACAGAAGAGCATATTTTATGACACGTATACAGTATACACGTCATACAAAGCCAAGTCAAGAGCAAGCACGCACAAAAACAGCAGATAGCAGGCCCCTTTAACCAAAAAATAGCAGAAAGGGGAAAAACGCTACAGACAGCCAGAAACCCATATTTTCTGAGACGGACCCGACCCATAAAATCACAATAAGCACGTGCAAAGAATTTCACGCGAAAACGATGTCCCGAACACCTCGACTGAATAACTTTTACAAAACACCTCCAAACTACAAAAACGGCCTTTTCTTGACCATAACTCAACCAAAAAGCCCCCACTTCCCACAAAGCAACCCCCTAGCCAACACATACGACATACATTACGATATACTCAACCCTGGAGGCGCGAAAAGCGAGGAAAAATGATTTTTACGAACCTAACCTAAACTACAAAAAACACTCCAAAACACCTCCAAACCACACATCCCCTACAAAACAAAGCCAAATGTGTACCATGCTAGCCATAACAATGCAATACAGAGAATGCGGGCAAGTTTCGGAACCGAAAATTTCGACCAAAATTTCGGCCCCTATACCAAAACACACGAAAATCACGGTTTTTCGAGCCGTTTTTCGCACACAAGCTACCCAAACCTCCACACAAGCATACTACAACATTTTCAAAATAACCAAGCCACTCGGGATCGCCTTACGCAACGAAAACAGAGCAAAACCCGACCTTAACCCCCCTTTTTACGTTTTTTACCCAAACGAACCGCTTTTCGCGCACATTTCAACAAAACGAACTCACCAACGCATTGTACTACTAATGGGTAAGCTACACTGAAGTTTTGAGCCATTTTCGAGACGTTATTTAAAATGACCAAAATGCCCCTACACTACAAAACGCACGAAAATCGAGGCCACGAGTCGGGTTTTCACACACAATCAACAGAGACAGCAGCATAGGCCTTGCACGGCTCCCAAGTACCGAGTTCAAGCAAAGACGAGGGCTAAAATCGAATCAAACCGACAAATTCGACCTAAACCCAAGAAAATGGATTTTCGAGCTAAAACCGACTCAAACCAAATTCAAAACACGAAAAACCAAGTGAGTTGAGAACGTACCTTGGTCCATGACGAATTGTAGGAGTCGGAAAATCGATTTTTGATCAAGAAAATCGCCAAGACGAGTTTTAGGGGTATTTGATTTTGTTTGGTTTTTGCGGATGAAAATGAGCCAACCCCCCTCTTGCCCGTGTTTTAACCAAAAAATCACCAAACAAAAACCTAATCGCCTGTAAACAGGCGATTATATTTTTATTTCATGGGTTTTAGTTTTGTTTTGGGCTGGTTTTCCTCGGCCCAACACACTTTCAACCCATTTCGAACACAATTTCAACCCAAAATAAAAACACGTAGCCTCCTCACGAGACGTTCATAAAAACTTAGCCCTTTTTACGAGAAACACAAAAACACGTAGCCTCCTCACGAGACGTTCATAAAAACCTAGCCCTTTTTATGAGAAACACAAAAACACGTAGCCTCCTCACGAGACGTTCATAAAAACCTAGCCCTTTTTATGAGAAACACAAAAACACGTAGCCTCCTCACGAGACGTTCATAAAAACCTAGCCCTTTTTATGAGAAACACAAAAACACGTAGCCTCCTCGCGAGATGTTCATAAAAACCTAGCCCTTTTTATGAGAAACACAAAAACACGTAGCCTCCTCACGAGACGTTCATAAAAACCTAGCCCTTTTATGAGAAACACAAAAACACGTAGCCTCCTCACGAGACGTTCATAAAAACCTAGCCCTTTTTATGAGAAACACAAAAACACGTAGCCTCCTCGCGAGACGTTCATAAAAACCTAGCCCTTTTTATGAGAAACACAAAAACACGTAGCCTCCTCACGAGACGTTCATAAAAACCTAACCCTTTTTTATGAGAAACACAAAAACACGTAGCCTCCTCACGAGACGTTCATAAAAACCTAGCCCTTTTTATGAGAAAAACAAAAACACGTAGCCTACTCACGAGACGTTCATAAAAACCTAGCCCTTTTTATGAGAAAAACAAAAACACGTAGCCTCCTTACGAGACGTTCATAAAAACCTAGTTCTTTTTATGAGAAACACAAAAACACGTAACCTCTTTATGAGACGTTCACAAAAACCAAAAGCGCGTAACCTCCTTATGAGACGTTCACAAAGACCTAACCTTCCACAAAAACACCAACCACTCTTGTAAACCAAACCCAAAAACGCGTAACCTCCTTTACGAGACGTCTAGCAAGAAGCAGAAGCAAAGAGCAGAAGCAAGGAGCACAAGCAAAGGGCGCGAGCATTCAGCACCGGCAAGAAGCAAAGCACTAGCAGGAAGCACTCAGGCCACACGCAGGCTGACACGCCCTTAAACATGTAGGCCCGTCATGTCCTTAAAAACATGTCGTCCCTCCCCGTATTTCCCGGCACTAAGTCCTCGTCTCTCCCCTGAGACACATGCTTAGCGCCCCCAGGTAGTATCGAGACTGTAGTGGTCCGGATACTATCTTCTAATTTTGACTAACGCTTTGTCCAAGCTCAGTCAAACTGGGGGCTCTGTAGATACCCGTATCCGCACCCCCCAAAAACAAACCCGATGACGAAAAGGACTTTCATGCATGCTTTTAAGTAAGTCGAAACGGTACAAGAGTGTCTAAAACGTATTTAGTCATTTTTAGCGTATTAATTTGAATTTGCACAATCATAAAAATGAATGTCATTCTTAGTCATTATTAGCACAACACGAGCACAATGCAGGAACGTCTTACCAGAACGACCCACAAAAATAGCCCAACTAGCCACAAAAACGGCCCAAATACACAAAAACGACCCAAAGCGCACACTAATGCAACACGCAAAACGGGCCCAAGTGCGTCCCGTGTCACATTTTCACAAAACTAGGCTCTATAAAACCACAAAATAATATAGTTCAATATTATTTTATTACAGGCCAAAACCGAAAAACACGACAAAAACCGAAACACGAAAACCGAAATTCGGACCAAAACAAAACGGCCCAAAAATACTTAACCCATAAGTTAATTACATCACAAAACACCATCATTACTCTAAAATACGTCACTTAACCAAAGGCGGCTTAAACAGCCCACCTAAACAAAAATAAAATCGCCTGTTGACAGGCGATTAAAAATTTAAACGCCTGTCAACAGTCGATTATTATTTTTGTTTCTTCCCGCCCCCCTTTGTTTTTCCTACAAATTCAAATTTCAAACAAAATAAAAAACGCCTGTACACAGGCGATTTATATTTTGTTCACCTTCAAACCAGCCAACCTCTATAAATAATACCCCTTATGTTCATTCTTAAGGGTCGGTTTTTCAAAACACATACACTATTCACAAAAATACACTTAAAATCCACTCAAAAATACCGTCTTTGCATTTTCGAAAGGTAAACATTTTACCTACGTTTTGGACGTTTGAGACTCGGACAAAGGGGTTACATTAACCCCAACCCGATATTGGCATTAGCGAAGCCGTATTCGTAATACGGTTGTAGCAATTCGGATTCATAATCCGTCTAAACCTCGCCAATATCGCATAAATAACGACTCAATATCACTAAAGCAAACCGACGTTACTTTTATAATTATGCAAGTCCTCATTCATGCATTAAATTACGACTAGAATCACGGTTCCGACGCTAAATTGTACCGTTTCATTTAGTCTTTTAGCAAGCCAAACTGAGGGTTTTTGACAAAATCTTAAAGAGTCAAAATACGAGGTCGGAAAATAACGTTTATGGTAATAATTTAGTCAATAAATTATTATTTAAACGTACATTTCCTATAGCAAAAGTCATTATTTTGACGATTTACATTATTTATGCATTTTTAATCGAGTCATACTTATTCGCACTTGTACGTAGCGTGACTTTTAGCCCAAATATCGAAATTAAACAAATGTTTTCAAATTAGTCGAGACTACTTTTATGTAGGCTTTTTGATTTCAGTTTTCAAAAATACATTTTGTCAAGACTTTCGAAAAGTAACCTCACTCCGAATCCCTTCTCTGGTTTCAAACCTCAGATAAATAGGTATCGACGCACCTTGAAATCAGAGACACTCGTGTCTTGTATTTCAAGACGCGTTGAATAGGTTCCAAATTCCTTTAATATTTGGTGGCGACTCTGAAAATACATTTTCAAAAAGGATTTTCTACTTTTCTTTTTGGTCACAAATTCATGCAATGATCTCCCCCATTTTTACAAACTTCGCACTTTTTCCTGCGAGGCGCATTCCGCCCCGGCGCCCCCGCACGGGGCGAGGACGGGCGCGCGCAGGGCGTCGATAGGTTTCATCCAATTCCCGGTACCTTCAGCACCGCATTCATTTGGAGGAGGGTCATAAGCCGTGTATTCAGGGTCAGCGTCGTTTAAACCCGAATATGCAGGAAGTGGTGAAGAAGGAGGTAATGAAATTACTTGACGCAGGGATTATTTATGCTATTTCTGATTCGAATTGGGTTAGTCCTGTGCAGGTAGTACCTAAGAAAGGAGGGACCACTGTGGTTAAGAATGATAAGAATGAACTCATCCTGACTAGGATAGTTACAGGGTGGCGCATGTGTATAGACTATAGACGACTTAACACGGCCACTAAGAAAGACCACTACCCCCTTCCCTTCATTGACCAGATGCTTGAGAGGTTAGCTTGCCATAAGTATTTCTGTTACTTAGATGGCTATTCGGGATTCTTTCAAATCCCTATTCATCCCGAAGACCAGGAGAAGACGACCTTTACTTACCCCTACGGCACATTTGCTTACCGTAGGATGCCTTTTGGTTTGTGTAATGCCCCTGCTACTTTTCAGCGTTGCATGACTAGTATCTTCTCTGATTTTATTGAGTCTATTATGGAGGTCTTTATGGATGATTTCAGCGTTTATAGGACTACTTTTGATATTTGTTTATCTAACTTGACTAAAGTTCTTAAACGTTGTGAAGAAGTCGATCTTGTTTTGAATTGGGAAAAGTGCCACTTCATGGTGAATGAAGGAGTGGTACTTGGCCATGTTGTCTCTGAAAATGGCATCCAGGTGGATCGAGCGAAAGTTCAAGTGATTGAGCAATTACCTCCGCCCATCAATGTTAAAGGGGTTCGGAGTTTTCTTGGTCATGCGGGGTTTCATCGCCGCTTTATCAATGACTTTTCAAAAATTGCTAAACCACTGACTGAGCTTCTCCTCAAGGATGCCCCTTTCGTGTTTACTAATGCGTGTCTTGAGGCCTTTGACAGGATTAAACAGGCTTTGATTTCGGCGCCTATTATTCAGTCACCTGATTGGAGTTTGCCGTTCGAGATCATGTGCGATGCAAGCGACTATGCTGTTGGCGATGTGCTAGGTCAAAGGAAGGATAAAGTTCTTCATGCCATTTACTACGCTAGTAAAACACTTGATGAAGCTCAGGTCAACTACGCCACCACCGAGAAGGAACTACTTGCGATTGTCTTTGCCTTGGACAAGTTTCGATCTTACCTCATTGGGTCGAAAGTCATTGTCTACACTGATCATGTGTAGATACCCGTATCCGTACCCCCCAAAAACAAACCCGATGATGAAAAGGACTTTCATGCATGCTTTTAAAAGAGTCGAAACGGTACAAAAGTGTCTAAAACGTATTAGTCATTTTTAGCGTATTAATTTGGATTTGCATAATCATGAAAATGAATGTCAATTTTTAGTCATCATGAGCGTAACACGAGCACAATATAGGAACGTCTTATTAAGCCAAGCCACAAAAACAAATTTCAACTAGCTACAAACGGCCCCAAACTTACAAAAGCGACTCCAAAACGCACACCAACACAACACATAAAGCGGGCCAAAGTCGTCCGTGTCACATTTTCACAAAATTAAACTTTACAAAACCATAAAATAATATACCTTAATATTATTTTATTTCGAGCCAAACCAAAAACACGACAAAAACCGAAACACACCGAAATTGACCAAAAGCGAGCAAATACTTAGCCCATAAGTAAACAACAAAACATAATCATTACTTAATCAAAACATCCAAAAACCAAATGGCGGCATAAAACAACCCACCAAAACAAAAAGAATCGCTGTGACAGCGATTAAGTTTCTAATCGCTGTTAACAGCGATTATAAACTTCTCCCATACTGACCGCCTTTTGATTTTTCTTTAAAAATATCTAACTCAAGGAAACTTAAACGCAGATATTAAAGCGATTAAGTTTTGTTATCCCACAGAAACCACCAAAACTCTATAAATACCAACCCACTTCATTCATTTTCAATACCCGGTTTTTAGCACTCATACACTATTCACAAAATCCACTCAAAAATACCGTCTTTACATTTTCGAAAGGTAAACATTTTACCTACCGGCTAGACGTTTGAGACTCGGCCAATGGGGTTACATTAACCCCAAACCCGATATTGGCACTGGCGAAGCCGTATTCGTAATGCGGTTGTAGCAATTCGGATTCATAATCCGTCTAAACCCCGCCAATATCGCATAAATAAACGACTCATTATCACTAAAGTAAACCGACGTCACTTTTATAATTATGCAAGTCCTCATTCATGCATTAAATAACGATTAGAATCACGGATCCAACACTAAATTGTACCGTTTCATAGAGTCTTTTAGCATGTCAAAACTGAGGGTTTTTCACAAATTCTAATACGAGGTCGGAAAATAACGTCTATAGTAATAATTTAGTCAATAAATAATTATTTAACGTACATTTCCTATAGCAATATGTCATTATTTTGACAATTTACATTATTTATGCATTTTAATCGAGTCATGTTTATTCGCACTTGTACGTAGCGTGACTTTTAGCCCAAATATCGAAATTAAGCAAGTGTTTTCAAATTAGTAGAGACTACTCTTATGTAGGCTTTTTTATTACTGTTTTCAAAACTCATTTTGTCAAAACTTTCGAAAAGTAACCTCACTCCGAACCCCTTCTCTGGTTTCAAACCTCAGATTGATAGGTATCGACGCACCTTGAAATCTGAGACACTCGTGTCTTGTATTTCAAGACGCGTTGAATAGGTTCCAAATTCCTTTAATATTTGGTGGCGACTCCGAAAATACATTTTCAAAAAGGATTTTCTACCTTTCTTTTTTGGTCACAAATTCATGCAATGATCTCCCCCATTTTTACAAACTTCGCACCCCTTTTTCCTGCGAGGCGCATTCCATTACCAAGATGGCGAGGGCTCAGCGCAGGGCGTCGATAGGTTTTCCCAAAAGGAAAAGATTTTCCCGGTACCTTCAGCTGGCGACTCCGCTGGGGACGAGCATGATTTTTATTATTTTTGAAAAACTAGTTTTTCTTTTATTTTAAAATCATAAAGAAGTGAAGCTTGAAACTTTGAAAACATTTACGCTTTCGATATTTGGGCAAAATACGTTGAGTCGAATCCTCTGATTCAAACCACACCCTTTGAGGAACGGCCTCAAAGAACTCTCGCTTCATAAGCGAGGTAACTCCGACACACTGCTGTTCTCTCACCCTCCACGATTACAAGGCACGGCATCCGTACAAACAATCGTAACAGTCAAACTCGAACGCTCTAGGGCCCGTCTTGAATTCACACCGAGACGTGTGTAGTCTTGCGGGTGCCCCTACCTAAACGTCACTGAATGGCCGAGGGAACCTTACCCTATAAACCAAAAACCTGTGTTTATATGTACAAGTGCGAAGCTATAGTACCCTCACTATAGTAGTCTTTCAAAAAAAAAAAAAAAACGTTCTGCATGTAAAAACTTTTCCTAGGCATTATACTTTTAAAATACGTCCATCTTTGAAGTTGCTTTTTCAAAACTTTTTTCAAAAAAGGGTCATACTTTTAAAAACACGCCGTTAGGCTCTTTGACCTATAGTCATTTGAGTTTAATAAATAAAATGCCGCTACATTTAAAACCGACCTAGGATAACCACTATATCCCAGGTCTTTTTCAAAACGTAAATGAATTATGCGACTGACGTATCGTCATAATACATTTATTGCTAAAAGGTCTTTCACAAAGCAAAACCCGAATATGTCAATTCATTTTGAGATTTTAAATGAAATTAACTTTTAGAACATTAGAATTAGCTCTAAATCGAGTGACTCTTTAGTCATCCCGATTTTAATCCTTTTCTCTCAAAAAGCAAAACGCGGGCTCGTTCGGATGCGGACCGTTGATTTACTCTCTCAATCAAGTGACTTATCGTCATTTTTGATTTAAAACCACGAGTCACACGTAGAAGGCGAACAATTGATCACCTTTTACCCAATTTTAACATCCTCAGGTCGGTTAGCCTATCGCTACATCGGCCTGATCCTTTTTATCGTAATCCAATGATAAACCCCTGGCAACATACCGCCAAATTGGGTTAATCTGATTATGATCATGCAAATTTTTCCTACCTCGAGAACAGGGACGTGTTAACGCGCCTCTATCTCAAAAGCTTCCCGTGTCCTTTTAAAAACTAAAAACACGAGTCAAGTCAAGTCACCCACTTTTTACGCTTTTGTGTCTTCCTTTGGTCGTGAATGTGATTTTTCATTCGAGTCTTTTCCTTCTATTTTAGAATCACTAAAGATTTGAAAACTTTGTCAGGTCCGCTCATTGAAAAACCCTGAATACCCGGCTCTCGAACACAAGATGAATTTCCGTTTCAACCTCGCAAATGACGAAACTACCTTTCCACCACCTCCTCCGCTAATGACGATCACCCAGAAACACGTAAGGTCGCTTTCGCCCACAAGGTAGCCAATCTTACCGCTTTGTTCGAACATCTGGCCGCCATGCAAAAGATCGAAACCGAGAAAAACGCAAGACTATTCGCCGAAGAGTCTGCTCGACACATCAAAAGAATCCGATCCTTGGAGGATGAAATTCACAAGTACAAACTGGCCAAAACCTCAGATCATGGCCGCCAGACAAATGCTTTTCCCACTACAACAATGACTGAACCGTTTAACGCCATAAACTCAAAGGCACTGACGGCACGACCAGTATTCCTAGCACAACCCACTCCTGCCTCACCCAGGTCATCATCAGTCGGACCATTTCCATTGCAACAGCGACGAAGGTTCGATCCCCTCTATATGCCCTACTCAAAGGCATTAGAAAAGCTCGTAAAGAAGAACATTCTCCATCTTCCCAAGCCCACCAGCGTACCACCTGAGGATAAGAAGCCATTATCATGGCACGAGGACGCCATCTTTGCGAGTTCCACAGGGAAAGGGACATGACACGAGAATCAAGCTTTCCGCGAAGAACGTGATCCAAGACATGATCGACAACGAAACAATCGATAAGCCAAGCATAGCCCCTAAATCATCAGGCCAACATGACACCTCCCTTGCTCGCCCCATTTTCGTAGGAGCTCATCCCATCCTCAATCATCCCCTCCTGGCTCCCGCGAAGCGATCACGAGGTCAACGCCCTTCGACAAAGATCAACAACAACGATGAGCAACGCGTCGATCGCATTCGCCGAGCTAGGACAAGAACGAAACCAAGTCACGAAGGCAGTAAAGGAAATTCCTCCCAGATCCCTCATCAACGTCCCCTCAGACAGTCCGACGGCCACAATGAAACTCCACACCCCCAACGCCCGCATCACTCCCCTTTTGATCTACAAATACCCCCCCGTTTCCCTCCTTAACACACGCGCAAATGCAAGAACAAAGACATAATCGAAAATATGATTACCCCACCCATGGCGAACGGTCCGCCATATAACACAGCATGGCGAGATGCCAAGGAGATCCTCCCAGCACAACTCATTGACCGCATTGTTCGGGATTGGCTACCGGGTGCCATAACTTTCTCCCACGCAGATCTGCCGTCCTTCCAAGATCCACACAACCCAGCACTCTACATAACCGTAGAGTGCCGCAACATGATATTACCCGTTACCCTCATCGACAATGGCTCCGCGATCAACATCCTGCCCCTAACAACTGCCCTCAAGCTAGGACTAAAGGAAAGTGATGTCACCCCTTGCTCCAACAACATAAGAGCGTACGACGGTACCTCGCGCAGCATAGAAGGTGTCATATCACTACCCATCATGACAGGATTCATCAAGACAAAAACCGAATTCCAACTCATGGACATCCCCGTGCATAATATGTTACTAGGAAGGACATGGATTCACGCTAAGGGGCCATAACATCAACTCTCCACCGTAGTTAAAATCCCTTTTTACAACGAGGTTATCACCATAGAAGCCTCAGATTTCCGAGCCGCCCTCCATCAGCTGAAGCTTGAAGAAAATGCCACCCAATCTACCAGTGCCCAGGGAAGTCCCAATTCAAGCACCTGCACCTAGAGTCTAGGGTCCTGCGTCATCATGACGCCAATTTTCTAAAAATCGGCTAGGTTACTCGATCATTTTCCTAATGTAGTAAGTCTTAGTACAGAGCTAGAGTCATTAAGGTTGTCCAAAGCTCCCTCGTCTGAGCTATCTTCAAATGTAACCGCTTTTGATAACATTAATAACATGAAAGTTTTTGGTTACTCTTTGCCTCATTTAAACTCTACTTTTCCTAATAATCGCGATAAATTTAAGCTAAATAACATTGCATTATATAGATACATTGCAAGTATTGTCTCAAAACCCGAACAAGACCCCATTATTGAAGACACAACGACCATCAACATAGGAACACCCAAGAGGCTCAAGAACTACAACCTGGGGCTTCCTGGCCGTGACGAAAGGGCCACATATACTAAGCTTCTCACGAGAATTGGGGCGTCTTCGCATGGTCATACAGAGACATGCCCGGCATCGACCGTGAGATAGTGAACATCGCATCCCGATCAAGCAAGGTAGCGGACGGCCAAGGTAAACTCCGACGCATCAAGCCGAATGGTCTCTCATGGTCAAGGAAAAGATCGGCGACTACAAGTCGGGTTCATCCAAGTCATCGAATACTCGGTGGGTCTCCAATATGGTACCAGGTTATGAAGAAAAGCGGCAAAATACGAGTATGTGCCGACTTAGGACTGAACAAAGCTCGCCCAAAAGATGATTTCCAGCTACCCCACATGGACATCCTAATCGACAACACACAGACCACGCCTTCGCTCATTCATGGATGGATACGCGGGATACAACCAAATCAAAATGGCGGCCAGACATGCCAAAAACCACCTTCAGAACCCCCTGGGAACATATCGCTACACGCCATGCCATTTGGGCTCATAAATGCCGGCTACTTACCAACGCATCAAGCTACCACCTTACTCCACGACATGATGCATAAGGAGGTCGAGGTATACGTTGACGACATGATTGTAAAGTCAAAGGAAGGGCGACCACGTCACCAACCTCCGCAAGTTCTTCACCGTAATCGAGGCAAGACAAAATGCGATTAAACCCACGAAATGCACCTTTGAGTCACATCGTGCAAACCGCTAGGCCACATAGTAAGCCGTGAGGATCGAAGTAGACCCGAGCCAAAATCGAGCAATAATGAGCATGAAGACGCCGAACAACATCGGCGAAATAAGGAGTTTCTTGGGACAAGTCCAATATATCTCCGATTCATCGCCAAGCTTACCATGATTTGCGAGCCAATCTTCAAAAAATTGAAGAAGGAAGAGCATACGAAGTGGGACGATGATCGCCAACAAGCGTTCGACAAAGTCAAGAGCACGCTACGAACCCCGCTGGGTACCCCACAAAAAGACTTGCCATCGTCACTATACTTAACGACTACGCCAAACGCCATGGGTGCCATGCTCGCCAAGAAGTCGACAACGAAGAACGGGCCATCTACTACATCGCAAGAAGTTTCACGATTCTACGAACTTCGGTATGAACCGATCGAGAAAAAGCGCCTCTCGCTAGTCCGGGCAACCAAAAGCTCGAGACACTACCTACTCACCAAAGACTACAAGAGTCTACTCCCTAATGGACCCCTCAAATACCTATTTGAAAAACCAGTCTGAGCGGACGCATGGCCAGGTGGACTCGCTTTTACGAGTATGAACTCAAGTACCTCCCCAAAGTAATCAAGGGAAGAAGCGGTTCCGACTTCCTTGCAGAAACGCCATCGTCGAACATCCCATGATCGACACAACGCTCTATCGACGAAGGAATCTTTGCCATAGTAAAGGAATACTGGCAATTATACTTTGTCGGAGCGTCAAACTACCGCGGCTATGGAGTCGGAATACTCCTAATATCCCCAAACGGCCATCATACTCCACTCTCAATCAAGCTCGTCTTCAGTGGCACGAACACCGCCGCGAGAATCACGGCTTTGCATTTACGGCCTACAAGCAGCCATTGCCCTCAAGATAAAGAACCTACGGGTACATGGAGATTCATTCCTCATCATAAATCAAGTGACAGGGGCAAGGAAGATCATGAGCGAAACCCTCACCAAATACCAAGCAAAAGTACAAAAACTCCTAGCCAACTTCGACTGCATTGAGTTTTACCACCTCCCGAGGGAAGAAAACCAGTTTGCCGACGCACTGTCAAAACTCTCATCCCTCCTCAACATGCCACCAAACATGAAATTACTACCCATCATCGTCGAAAGACGTGATGAACCAGCATACATCCATGCCATCGACCTAGATGAAGCCGAGCAGACAGAGCCTTGGTATCAAGCCATAATCAACTACAAAACAGACAACACCTACCCACCCGACACCGATAAACGCGGACAGAGGGCTATCAGACTCCTAGCTTCCCAATTCGTGCTAGAGATGGGACAACTACTCAAGAAGACACCACAAGGGACACTGCTCATATGTGTCGACTACAAGAAGGGGCAGGAAATCGTCACGCCAAGTCCATGATGGCGAATCACGGACCCACATGAACGCTCGAGCACTCTGCAAACAAATCCTACGGCTAGGATGGTATTGGGCGACCATGGAAGGCATCAAATCCAATACGTCCAAGCATTGCCACAATCGCCAAATTTTCAAAGAACGCCCAACATGTACCACCTTCACCACTATACACCCTAACCTCACCCTGGCCCTTTTTCAACCTGGGGCATCGGCGTGATAGGAAAAGTCCACCCCGCCGGAGGAGGTCAACGTTTCGTCTTTGGTGGCCATCGACTACTTCACTAAATGGGTAGAAGCAGCGTCTTTTCGGGCCCTTGGCTCCAAGGAAGTCGCCAAGTTCATCCAGACGAACATCATATGCCGATATGGCATACCCCACGAGTTCATCAAGATCAAGGTTCGTGACTTTCAACGCGAGACCGAAGCCATACTCACAAAATACAACATCCAAAGATCACAAATCCTCACCCTATCGACCCCAAACCAATGGGCCGTTGAAGCGACAAACAAGCGATGCGTCACCATACTCGAACAAATGATCGACAGCTGCAAAGATTGGCCAAACAAAATACCATATGCACTCTGGGGATACCGTACTACCATCCGAACCCCTACGGGCATGACCCCCTATTTCCTCACCTACGGCATGGAAGCCGTCCAACCAAAGGGAAATAGAAATACAATCTCTACGCATACTAATGGAAAGTAGCATCCCAGGAAGCGAGAATGGGCCCGTGAGCAGTGCGAACAACTCATGCTCCTGGATGAGCGCCATTGCATTCCCTGAGCACCGTACGAATGTACCAAGCCCGACTACAACGAGCATTCAACAAACGAGTTAAGCCACGACACATAAAATTAGGTGATCTCGTACTAAAATCAGTCCGGGCACCACTTCCAGTCGACCCACGAGGAAAATTCAAGCCTAACTGGGCTGGAACCTACCTCGTCAAGGAAATCTTCACGGGCGGAACAGTCAAACTAACCGACCTTGACGGCCAAGAGTTCAACCTCGCCACAAACCTCGATCAACTCAAGAAATACTACCCCTAAAAACCCCTTGCAATGTATCTGATAAATACAATTTTATAAAAACAATTCATGGACCGACATGTCCTTAAACATGTTCATGGGCCGGCATGCCCCTAAACCTGCTCTTTCTCTCCACAAAAATCAAAAGCAATTCATGGACCGACATGTCCTTAAACATGTTCATGGGCCGGCATGCCCTTAAACGTGCACATTCCATAAGCAAACACAATTCATGGGCCGGCATGCCCCTAAACATGCATCCACCAAACACAATTCATGTACCGGCAGGTCCTTAAACATGCTCATGGGCCGGCATGCCCCTAAACGTGCACATTCACCACAAAAAAAAAAAAAAAAAAAAAAAAAAAAAAAAAGCAAACACAACTCTTGGGCCGGTATGCCCTTAAACATACATTCTCGAACTACGCCGGTTTGATTCCACTTTTCGTGGATACGTAGGCAGCTTTGTAAAAAGCACAACCGATATTCAACACAAAAATGACGCCTCCAAAGCTTAAAAAGGCTGAGGATATAGTCAACACAAAAACCGTCTCATAACCTAATGGGTTAACATAAGGCGATATTCAACACAAAAATGGCGCGTCTAAAGCTTAAAAAGGCCAAGGACATAGTCAACACAAAAATTCGTTTTTTAACCTAAGGGTGAAAAGAACGACATTCAACACAAAACGACAAACCCAAAGCTTAAAAAAGACGAGGGAATAGTCAACAAAAAAATTTCCTAAAAACAACAAAAACCATGCTTGCATTCTAAACCTTTGAAAAAAGATTAGAGCCAAGGAATTTCACACAAAATAACAAGCAAAATGAGGCAGAGTCGTAAATAAAAACCTGATTTTTATTAATCTTAAAAAGAACGGTTACATTTTGGATTTTTCAAACATAGGAGCATAACTACGACCTTAGAAATACACTAACAAACACTATATATTATAATACGAGTCCCGGCATGTACATCGGGTTTAGGATAGGTAATATATTACATAATACAACATAATACGAACATAATACTAACAAAGCACACATAAACTAAAACCAGGTTACTCTCCGAAGCCGACTCAAAACCTTCCAGCTGGATAAAGGGAGCACCAACCCTCAACCCCAATGGCGATCCCCAACATTGCCATAACAACCTTGATCACCTGACCCTGGAATATGCCGACGGCCGAACACACTTTCATCGGCCGAGAGTAGCTCCGGACTCGAACCCTCGCCATCACCACCGATACGTCCAAGGTCGGCCGGGTCATAAGCAGACATCTGAGAAAGCCCGTTGAGCTCTAGGGCTCGAAGGCGTGACCTCTTGTGGGGGCTCTGCGCAACAGTCCACCTAGCGTAGGCTCGTGATACCTGAGTCGTCCTAGGAGTGCCCGCCACAGGCCACCTGGGGCGCGTAATCCATCCGCTCGCCCAGGCATCGGCTATGCCACTAGTCAACATAAGCATGCCCTGCACCTTGGTGTCATGACCAGGAATGAACTGTGCCCACCCTATCTGTCTCCTCACTCGCACGGGATGGATGTAAACACCCATGTCGAATCCGCAAAGGAGGACTCCAGACGAACCATCGCCAGCCTCACTTGCCGTCACATCAACTATTCCCCACCACGGTACCAACCAACGGATGGTCGATGACCCCACAAGTCCAGGGAAGTAATCGTCAGGGCGATGATGTGGATCCAGCCACCTAATATAACGACTAGTCACGTCCCCAGCAGGATGTGACCCAGCAATATCACCTAGCACGCTCAACCGCTCCATCAACCAGACCTGAACGATTAAGGGACCCCCCCGCAACGGGCTCGCCCTATTGCAGGCACGATCATCCAGACCCAGGATCGTCTCAGCTAGGATCACGGCGGAAGGGTTACAGCCATACTCCATCTCTTGAACGACAGTGATTAGGCGAGGATCACCAAGCGCTCCCTCATACAAAGAATTAGGAAACATGTAACGGTGGACTAAGCAGAATGCCAACGCCCTTTTTCTGGCACCAAAGGAGATCGTCTCATTTTCGCGGTTCATAAACCGCTTGCACAAGCGATAGAGGCGTCGACTCCCGACAAATAACTCCTCTGTCTCCACACGAGTCATCTGAAGGTAGTTCTGCACGTGCCTCTTATATCCAGGCCCCGATCTAACGCACACGGGAATGTTAGTTCGCAACCAACCACCAATGGCTCCAAATTCCTCGACCAACGGACAGACCTCCCCACTAGGAAAACGGAACGTGGAAACTCAAGTCCCGATAGTCGAGACACGCATCCGGGAACTTGGGCTCCATTCGAAGCGCCCTAGACCCAGGAGGACCCCAAAACCGCAATCTTTCAAGTCTTCCTCTTCCGGCCGACAAGGGCCAGCACCAACGACGCAAGTTTCCTTCAAAACTCTCCATAACTCGGCCAGATGTTCCGTAAATATTACGAATATTTTTGGAAAATCGAGAATAGAAGACGAGAGGATGAGTGAAATGAACTAACTTAGCCCTCCTTTTATAGCCGAAATTTGCAAGGCGAAATACAACACAAAAACTTACTTGTTGATGAACAAGCGATTAAAATAAATCAAACAAAAACCACAAAACAAAATTCTAATCGCGTAAGCGAGCGATTAAAAATGAAATCGCTTTGTTACGGCGATTTTCTTTCTTTTCGACAAAATTATTCGATTTCTTACACTTCTTACACACCTACACCCAAAAATTTTTAACTTATTTACCCTACACTATTTTTACCGACCTCTGTCAGCGTTTACGATCCCGTCGCGTCGTCTCGATTTGCGTAATTGACTCCCGTCTTTCGTATTTTTCAAAACACAATAATCACACAAAAATTTAACCCAACACAAAATATGATTTTCGCATTCACAATTTTCGTCTCAAAACATCGTTTTAGCTCAAATTTTGCTATGTCAAAACGTCTTTTCCACGAGTCTAGAATATTTTCTAAACCAAAGATTTTTCAAAAACTCTTCATTTCGCATTTAATTGAGTCATTAGCGAGTCGGTCTCAATCGAGGCGTATATATATGCTTTCACGACTAACAATGTTTTGCGAATGCGCTCGTGAAGCAAATACGCGAGGATTTCGGACAGACTCTGACGCAGGAATGCATTTTTCGCAACAAGACAAAATAACCAAATTATACCCATAAACACCTACAAGTCCAAAAAACAAACCAACCATAACAAATCCTGATACATAAACCGTTACCAACAAATACTAATACTCATAATACAAGTCTGAAATATACAAGTCCAAGCCTACTACGACTGGTCACGACGCTGCAAGACAGCACGCAGGGAATCAATCTCGGCCGTGCCACTATCCGGCTCCACTGCATCTTGACCCTCGACTCTGCCGGACCCTCGCCCGACTCCTCGGCATGCGCGACCTCCATTTCGGCCGCGATCTCGCCTCCTCACCACGACTGGCTAACTCAAGTCGCGCGCCGCCTCTCCTTCTCGCGCCCTGCAGGCACCAACAACCTTCTCGTTCACACCCGCCCGCCATCGGTTGGCCGCCCGCCACAGCCTCCTGTGGACCTCAGCTGTCACCTGCAACAATGCGAGAAATCAATTTAGCTTTCTGGGGGCTATACTCAAAAACCTGCTTCGACAGAGTTTGACTAATGATTTTACACCAAAAATCTTACTCAAACCGGGGCTATAATCAAAAACCTGATTTCGACGAGTTTGACTAATGATTTTACACTAAAATCTTACTCAAACCAGGGCTATAATCAAAAACTGCTGGCGAGTTTGACTAATGATTTTACACCAAAATCTTACTCAAACGGGGGGCTATATACTACATAACACTCATGCTGTACAAAGAAGAAAGTGAATACCTTTCTCACGCGGGGATCCCACCTCTCAAGACCCGCATCGGTGACCCGCAGGCGAGGAAGGCTGCGACGCGATCGAATGAGGCGACCCTCGTGAACAACCAAGAGGTCCTCAGCGAGCGGAGGAGGCCGAACTCAAGGTCGAGGTCACGTCGCTACAAAACAAAAATAGGATAAATTTTTGCTTCCTAAAACCAAAACACATACAAGCAAAGGGATAAACAAGCATACCTCGATCACGGCATCGCTAGGGCATCTTTGTGCCCAAGTCACGTAATCCTCATCCCGCCGCGAAGGAGTCGGACTCACCCTCATGATACACGTCCACGACGCTCATTAGCGTCGGGCGTCTCCACGAACAAAACCGAGGCGGAGGAGCGGTGCGATGAAGCCGCCGCGACACGTCTGCTGTGACAGACGTCACTCAAGAACCAAAGACGATCCGTGACCGGGTCTCAATGCACACCGCCGCTGTCAAGGGGACCAAAGCGTGCAATCGCTTGAGGAACGCCAGAAATTCCTCCAAGGGTCGCGAACAAACTACAAAACAAAACCAAATTATAAACCACAAAAACAAACCCAAAACAAGCTACAAAGACCAAAATACAAAACACGATCACCCTTACCTTATCCATCGCCATCCCGGGTTGAAGCGTACCACGAGCCGCTGGGCCATAGTTCAGGCCAATACCCCTCCGATCATTGTCGCATCGCATGGAAAGCGGGTATGTAGCCGTCACCTGGGCGTGTCCGGAGCGAGAGAGGAAGTGAGCATAGCACCAAGCCCGCAAGCAAACAAAACACACGCTACGTAAGAAAAGCGAAACAAAACAACAAAACTACAAAAATCGAACCTTACCTCCATCGGAAGACCGGGGCCCTGGCGACACATCCGAATCCTCGTCAATCCGATCAGGCGCGCATCGTCCCTCAGGTAACGGATCAGCGGACCCAGGCGAGTCACCCACCAAAGTCACCTAGGCGTGACATGTCCGACAGCGCCATCAACCACGGCCGTCGGCCCGCTCCCCCTTGTCGCCAAAGTGGGTGGCCGTCGGGAACCACCACAACCACCAGTGGACCTACGCTGCCGGCGCTCGCTCGAGTAGACCGCTTTCTTCTTCCTCCTCCCCTCGAAGAAGTCGTGAAACCATATCGTCACGAGGTGAAAGCGTGTGCTCCTCGTCCTTCCCGCACTTAACCAGCCAATCGGCGCACGACTCGTGGGCTATCAATAGGAGGTCGCTCACGCCCCAGTCAAGTACACCCTCGCCATGAGGCGACCAGTAATGCCGCCCACGAATAAAGAGTCACGCCAACCTCGTAACCAGGCATGTGGAAGGTGTTGGTCGTATCCCAAAACCTATCCAACAACGCCTAAGTACGGTGGCGCGAGTTCACCCGCTGCCCCGCACCTCCTCTCCACTTCGCACCAAGGGACCGAAAGCATCCCCAAGCACTATGTCTCGCTCCTCCTGGGTAAGCCTACCCTCAACGTCAAACACCGTCAGGAACCCGGAGAAGGTCCTCATCGAGCCTAACGGAAGCCGACCTTCACTCGGATCGACAAATGCTCCAAGGACTCCAAACCAAAGTCACGCCATCCCAGTCAAGGCCACCAGACCCTGGCGGGCCGTGAGGATAGTCAGGCCTCGCGCCCAACTTCGTCAACCATCCCCATGAAAACCTCGGTCGCTGCCTCAAGACTTGCCGCACCCGCATCCTGAGCCGCGCCCTCGGCCTCGCCCTCAGCCTCACCCTCAGCCTCACCCTCAGCCTCGGCCTCATCCGAACTGCTCCCGAGCATGGCCTGAACGACCCGGACCACTGGCGGCCCGCGGCGGCAGACAAAGCGGCGGCGTCGGCGGCGGCTGGCGGCGGCGGCCGCGGCAGCCTCAGCAGTCTCAACCTCGGCAGCCACCTCAGCCACAGTCTCGTCAGGAACCCCCTCCTCGTCACTCGAAGACTCCTCCGACTCGGAAGTGTCCTCGTAACGGCTCCCCGGACCCCGAGCACGACCACGCCTCCGCGGAACCTCCACGGGAGCTCCCCCTGCTCCAACCTCCTCAACAACACCGGCGACCTCAGCCTCGTCCCGGTCACCCCCCTCGGCAGCAACACCAGCTCGGCGCCTCGGCTGCTTCTTTGCCTCACCGAAGCCACATCCACCTTGCGCTTCTTCGGCCTCGGGTTCCTCCGACCGCGACCACGGCCTCTAACCTGACCCCCTCCAGGAGCCGCGGCGCCTGGCAACGCTGCGTGTGCGTCCCTGCGAAGCCCCTGCAGCAGCACCACGACCTCTGCCTCGGCCCCCTCTCGGAGCCACAGGCGTCCCTCCAGCACCGCCACGGCCACGCCCCTGCAGAGACCCTGCAGCTACGCCCCGACCTCCGCCACGGCCTCCCCCAGGAGCCTCAGACGTCTCCACAGCAGCGCCACGTCCGCGCCCCTGCAAAGACTCTGAGACGACACCCTGGACCTGACCTCGGCCACCAACAGGAGACCTCGACGACCCGGCAGCAGCTCCACTACCGCTAGCGTCACCAGAAGGCCGCGTCCGCTCAGCGGCGGTGTCTCCTCACGCATCACATTAAAAAGCGGCGACTTCGGCGACGCCACGACTCCACACCACTAGCGGCGGCTCGGGACCACCAAGCGGCACCACGCCCCAGGCCACTAGCGAAAGCCCAGCGACGCGCAGCAAAGACTAGCACCACTAGCAGAAAAGGCCGGAGACTCCGCAGCGGCACCCTGGAACTCACTCCCTGGCGTCGTAGAAACCCCTGGCGTCGGAGGAAAAGCTCTCAGCAGGTCCGACTGAGACGGACCGTCGGAAACCTCCAAGGGCGCAGGCATCCCCGAAGTAGGAGTGTGCTCGCCCCCCGGAACAGCTAAGTCAACTCCAGCCAGTACCCGGTCCATGTCATCGAAGTAAGCGGCTGGGCGTAGGATCACCTGCACAAGATTCAAAGACATACTCGAAGCAGCAAAGAAATCATTCTAGAAAGATCAAGACAAAGCAAAGCGTAGCAAGCCATAGGCCCATTTTTGACAGATAAGGCCAAAGCGGGCGAGAAGCAGGAGGCCAAAATCCATGAGACGATCACGATATATACGTCCTACTCGATCAAGTTAAGAGCAAGCACGCACAAAGCGGAAGAATTGGCCAAACAAGCAGAAGCGTGCCTTTTAAACCAAAAATAGCGAAGAGGGAAAACGCCATGAAAGCCGAAACCCATATTTGGCGACACAAACCCAACCCATAAATCACAATAAGCTCATACAAAAAAATTTCATGCAGCGATGTCCTGAACACCTCGGTGAATAGCTTTTACAAAACACCTCCGAACTACAAAAGCGGCCTTTTCTTGACCATAACTCAACCCAAAAGCCCCACTTCCCACAAAACAACCCCTAGCCAACCACAGACGACATACATTACCATACATTCCATGAGCAGGGCCTGGCGAGGAAGCGACTTTTGGAAACCTAGCCTAAACTACAAAAACGCTCCAAAACACCCCCAAGCATCACATTTCCTACAAAACAAGACCAAAAGTGTACCATACTAACCATGAAAACACAATACAGAGAATTCGGGCAAGTTTCGGAACCGGAAAATTTCACCCAAAATCGGCCCTTATACCAAAACGCACGAAAATGGCGTTTTTTCGTGCCGTTCTTCGCACACAAGCCACCCAAACCTCCACACACGGGCATACTACAACACTTTCAAAATAACCAAGCCACTCGGGATCGCCTTACGCTACAAAAAGCGAGCACAAGCCCAGAGCTTAACCCCCTTTCATACGGTTTCACCCCAAACGAACCGTCTTTCGCATGAATTTCAACAAACCAAACTCACCAACACGTTATACTACTAATGGGTAGGCTACACTGGAGTTTTGAGCCATTTTGAGACATTTTCAAAAATGACCAAAATGCCCTCCGAGTCAAAACGCATTTAAAATCGAGACCACAAGCCGGGTTTTCACACAACGACAAGACAACCAAGGCAAGCACAATACCAACCATGGCTAACGTATTCAAGCAAGGGCGAGAGCTAAACTAGAATCATAACGACATTTTCGTCCCATACCCTAGAAAACGGTATTTCGAGTTAAAACCGACTCAAACAAACTTCAAAACCCGAAAAACCAAGCGAGTTGGATACGTACCTTGGTCCATGATGAATTGTAGGAGTCGAAAAATCGATTTTTGATCAAGAAAATCGCCAAGACGAGTTTTAGAGGGTTTCGATTTTGTTTTTTTTTAATTTCAGATGAAATGAATAAGACTCCCCTCTCTTCCCCGATTTTTATACAAATTCACAAAACAAAAACAAAATCGCCAGTTTACTGGCGATTTTCTTTTTGTTTCATGGGTTTCTGTTTGGTTTTGGGCCATTTCCTCGGCCCAATACACCTTCCAACCCATTTTTAAACACGATTTCAACCCAACCAACAAAAACACGTAGCCTCCTCACGAGACGTTCATAAAAACCTAACTTTTTATGAGAAAAACACGTAGCCTCCTCACGAGACGTTCATAAAAACCTAACTTTTTATGAGAAAAACACGTAGCCTCCTCACGAGACGTTCATAAAAACCTAACTTTTTATGAGAAAAACACGTAGCCTCCTTACGAGGCGTGAAAAATACCAAAACACGTAGCCTCCTCTCGAGACGTTCATACACACCTAACCTTTTATGAGAAAAACACGTAGCCTCCTCGCGAGACGTTCATAAAAACCTAACCTTTTATGAGAAAAACACGTAACCTCCTCACGAGACGTTCATAAAAACCTAACCCTTTTTATGAGAAATACAAAAACACGTAACCTCCTCACGAGACGTTCATAAAAACCTAACCTTTTATGAGAAAAACACGTAGCCTCCTCACGAGACGTTCATAAAAACCTAACTTTTTATGAGAAAAACACGTAGCCTCCTTACGAGACGTTAAAAATACAAAAACACGTAGCCTCCTCACGAGACGTTCATAAAAACCTAGCCCTTTTTATGAGAACCACAAAAAACACGTAGCCTCCTCACGAGACGTTCATAAAAACCTAGCCCTTTTTATGAGAACCAAAAACACGTAACCTCCTCACGAGACGTTCATAAAAACCTAACCCTTTTTATGAGAAATACAAAAACACGTAACCTCCTCACGAGACGTTCATAAAAACCTAACCTTTTATGAGAAAAACACGTAGCCTCCTTATGAGACGTTCACAAAAATCTAAACCACTCTTATAAACCAAACCCCAAAAACGCGTAACCTCTTCTACGAGACGTCCAGCAAGGAAAGCAGAGCAAGGAGCGCAAGCCAGAAGCGCGAGCAAAGCAAAGGAGCGCAAGCCAGAAGCGCAAGCAAAGCAAAGGAGCGCAAGCCAGAAGCGCAAGCAAAGCGAAGGAGCGCAAGCCAGAAGCGCAAGCAAAGCAAGGAGCACAAACGGAAACACAAGCAAGGCGCCAGCTGGGAGTACTCAGGCCACATGCAGGCTGACATGCCCTTAAACATGTAGGACCGTCATGTCCTTAAAAACATGTCGTCCCTCCCCGCATTTCCCGACGCTAAGTCCTCGTCTCCGCCATAAGACACATGCTTAGCGCCGCCGGATAGTATCGAGACTATAATGGTCCGGATACTATCTTTAAGTTTGATTAACGCTTTGTCCAAGCTCAGTCAAACTGGGGGCTCTGTAGATACCCGTATCCGTACCCCCCAAAAACAAACCCGATGATGAAAAGGACTTTCATGCATGCTTTTAAAAGAGTCGAATCGGTACAAAAGTGTCTAAAACGTATTAGTCATTTTTAGCGTATTAATTTGGATTTGCATAATCATGAAAATGAATGTCAATTTTTAGTCATCATGAGCGTAACACGAGCACAATATAGGAACGTCTTATTAAGCCAAGCCACAAAAACAGCCCAACTAGCTACAAAACGGCCCAAACTTACAAAAACGACCCAAAACGAACACCAACACAACACATAAAACGGGCCAAAGTGCGTCCCGTGTCACATTTTCACAAAATTAAACTTTACAAAACCATAAAATAATATACCTTAATATTATTTTATTTCGAATAAACCGAAAAACACGACAAAAAGCGAAACACAACCAAATTCGGACCAAAACTGAGCAAATACTTAGCCCATAAGTAAACAACAAAACATAATCATTACTTAATCAAAACATCCAAAAAACCAAATGGCGGCATAAAACAACCCACCAAAACAAAAAAGAATCGCTTTGTGGACGAGCGATTAAGTTTCTAATCGCTGTTATGACGATTATAAACTTCTCCCATACAGCCGCCTTTTTGATTTTTCTTTAAAAATATCCAACTCAAGCAAACTTACCCGCCTGTATACAGGCGATTAAGTTTTGTTATCCCACAGAAACCACCAAAACTCTATAAATACCAACCCACTTCATTTATTTTCAATACGGTTTTAGCACTCATACACTATTCACAAAATCCACTCAAAAATACCGTCTTTACATTTTGAAAAGTAAACATTTTACCTACGGGCTGAGACGTTTGAGACTCGGACAATGGGGTTACATTAACCCCAAACCCGATATTGGCACTAGCGAAGCCGTATTAAATACGGTTGTAGCAATTCAGATTCATAATCCGTCTAAACCCCGCCAATATCGCATAAATAAGCGACTCATTATCACTAAAGCAAACCGAGCGTCACTTTTATAATTATGCAAGTCCTCATTCATGCATTAAATAACGACTAGAATCACGGATCCAACACTAAATTGTACCGATTTCATAGAGTCTTTTAGCATGTCAAAGCGAGGGTTTTTCACAAATTCTAATACGAGGTCGGAAAATAACGTCTATAGTAATAATTTAGTCAATAAATTATTATTTAACGTACATTTCCTATAGCAATATGTCATTATTTTGACAATTTACATTATTTATGCATTTTAATCGAGTCATGTTTATTCGCACTTGTACGTAGCGTGACTTTTAGCCCAAATATCGAAATTAAGCAAGTGTTTTCAAATTAGTAGAGACTACTCTTATGTAGGCTTTTTGATTACTGTTTTCAAAACTCATTTTGTCAAAACTTTCGAAAAGTAACCTCACTCCGAACCCCTTCTCTGGTTTCAAACCTCAGATTGATAGGTATCGACGCACCTTGAAATCTGAGACACTCGTGTCTTGTATTTCAAGACGCGTTGAATAGGTTCCAAATTCCTTTAATATTTGGTGGCGACTCCGAAAATACATTTTCAAAAAGGATTTTCTACCTTTCTTTTTTGGTCACAAATTCATGCAATGATCTCCCCCATTTTTACAAAACTTCGCACCCTTTTTCCTGCGAGGCGCATTCCGCCCCGGCGCCCCCGCACGGGGCGAGGTCGGGCGCGCGCAGGGCGTCGATAGGTTTTCCCAAAAGGAAAAGATTTTCCCGGTACCTTCATCATGCTGCATTGAGGTATCTCCTTGCTAAGAAGGAGGCAAAGCCAAGACTTATTCGATGGATACTGTTGCTGCAAGAGTTCGATCTCGAAATTCGAGACAAGAAGGGAGCCGAGAATGTTGTTGCTGATCACCTTTCTCGGTTGAGATTTAATGAAGGAGGAGTCGTTATTCCTATCGATGACTCCTTTCCCGATGATACTTTAATGATGGTTAACGCAGCTGGCGTTACTGAGACTCCGTGGTTCGCTGATATCGCGAACTATCTAGTAGGCAAGCAGTTGCCTTCCGATCTTTCTTCTCAGCAGAAGAAGAAATTTCTGCATGATGCTCGCTATTATTTCTAGGACGATCCTTATTTATTCAAATGGTGTGCAGACGGGTTATATCGTCGATGTATTCCGCAGTGGGAGGTCCCGGGTGTACTCGAGAGCTGTCATTCCTCACTCTATGGTGGTCATCATGGTCCTTCTACGACCGCGGCGAAGGTTCTGCAGTCGGGTTTCTATTGGCCGACTTTATTCAAGGACGCTCAAACTTTCATTCAATCATGTGATGCGTGCCAACGTACCGACAACATTTCTAGGAGGCATGAGATGCCTCAGACGGGTATCCTTGAGGTAGAAATTTTCGACGTTTGGGGAATTGACTACCAAGGCCCTTTTCCCTCATCCAAAGGGAATAGATACATTCTTGTTGCCGTAGATTATGTGTCGAAATGGGTAGAAGCTGTGGCGCCGCGGACTTGTGATGCTAAGACCGTGGTTGCTCTTTTTAAGAAGATCATCTTTCCACGCTTTGGAGTTCCTAGAGCTATTATTAGCGATGGCGGTTCTCACTTCTATGAGAAACGCTTAGAAGCGCTCTTGGCAAAGTATGGAGTGTCTCACCGTACCGGATTGGCCTATCATCCTCAAACTAGTGGCCAAGTTGAGGTCTCGAACCGCGAAATCAAGTCAATCCTCGAGAAAGTTGTTTCAAAGTCGAGGAAGGATTGGAGCCTCAAGTTAGATGACACTTTATGGGCCTATCGTACAGCTTTCAAGACTCCTATTGGCGCCTCGCCGTATAGGTTAGTCAATGGGAAAGCTTGTCATCTCCCTGTCGAGCTAGAGTATAAAGCTTTTTGGGCTATTAAGGAGCTTAACTTTGACTCGACTCTGTGTGGGGAGAAGCGTCTTCTACAGCTTAATGAACTTGATGAATTCCGGTTGCAAGCATATGATAGCGCACGGTTGTATAAGGAGCGAACGAAGCGACAACATGATAAGATGATTGCCCCGCGGGAAATCAATGTTGGCGACAAGGTCCTTTTGTTTAACTCACGACTGCGTATTTTTCCGGGAAAGCTGAAATCTCGGTGATCAGGACCTTTTACTGTCACTAAAGCGAGCAAGTACGGTTATTTCGAAGTTGAGAACGACTCGGGTAAACGTTTTCAAGCGAACGGACAGCGGCTCAAAGTTTATCATGACGGAGCTATGGTTGGAGTGGTCGAGGTACTGCACCTTAACCCTCTCGATTCCTCTTGCTGACGAGGTATTTAGGTTGTGCGGGACCTTTATAAACCAGCGCTAACCGGAAGGCAATCCGTGTTTTATGCATTTCGTAGTGTGTTTTTTTGTTTTTTATTCGTTTTTCATTCATGTGCATTTCTAGTTTTAGTTGCATTTCATTTTAGAGCGCGTGAGGGAGGGTATTTAACTACGTTTTGAGCGCAGGTAATGAAGTCCATGGCTAAATATCTGCAAAATTCGGAAAAAGTGTAAACCTAGAGGTTCACATGGAACCTATAGGGTTGAAAAATAAGAAAAAGTTGCTGGAAAACGGGAAGTGCATAAAAACCGATCGGTTCGGGTCAAAACCGATCGGTTCCAGGGCAAAACCGATCGGTTCCTACCCGAACCGATCGGTTCTAAGGGCTACCATAAGTTTTTTCGTGTTTTCCAGCTTATAAACACCCCCCCCCCCCCCTCCCCCTTATACTCTCATAACCTAGCTTAAAAAAGAAAAAAAAAAAACCCCCAAACCCTCTTCAACCTTCATCCCTCCTCTTCAAATCACCATTAAACCTTCAAAATTTAAGCTTTTTTCTTCAAATCATCCCTCCAACTTCATCTTCAACCTCTCCACATCCTCATTCCACCATTAAAACACTTAAAAGCTTGAAAAATTAAAAAAATTGATTTCTAGGGTTTGAGTTCAAAACTCAAATTAAACATCTTTGGGTCGATTTCTGAGTTCATTGTTGGTTTATATAGGGTCCTAGGAGGGTTTTGAAGAGTATATTGCAAGCACAAATCAATTTTTGACAACTTTGATTTTTGGGCTTAAGGGGTGCTACGAATTTCTGATTTCGTTCGGGTTTGGCTCGGGTTTCACTTGGTTTTCATCATCATTGTGGTTATGGAAGGACGGGAGACGCGTGCGGGAAAGAGAAAGGCGGGTGCGGGTGCGAGCGCATCACGTAGGGCTCCACCGAGAGCGCCTCAAGCACCGGCGATTCCACCGGTTCCCGGCTTTGAAAATGTCGTGTTCGCAAGTCCTGACCAGCGCACTCGGTTCCTCGCTCTCACTACGAAGGAAATGGTATCTACTCGATTTCTTTCCTTTCAGCTTTTGAATAAATTAGGTATACTCTCTGCTATGGAACAATTCTGCGCTGGTTTGCATATGTCTGCGTTATTCAATATGATCGAGAAAAGCTACGCCGACCTCACTCTTGAATTCCTTAGTAGCTTTGTTTTTTATGAGGATGCGGACCCTTGTTCGGTTCATTTCAATCTACTTAATGAGCAGCATAATCTCATTCTCGACCGCTTCCGTGAGATTTTTGGTTTTCGTCGTTTGGTTGATGAAAACGAGCAGAATATGACCGCGAATGCCCCTGACGAGTTCAATGCGGGCTACTTATGGCGCTTGGTCGCAAATTCCACCTTGCCCTCAAGCTTTAAACGCGTCAGTAGCCATTTAGTCCACCACCCGGTCATTCGAATTTGGCATCGTCTGCTCGCTAATTCGGTTTTTGGTCGTCATGAGACGGGGCAATTCACTAAGGCAGAGCTCGAGATTTTGGGCTCGTTTCTTAACGTTCAGCGAACCGAACCGTTCTATATGGACTTGGGCTATCTAATGGCTCTACATTTCCGGAAGTTGGCTAAGGGTGGGTCTAAAGTGAGGACCATTTCCGTGGGTGGCTTGATCACTCACCAAGCTAAGGCTTTGAATGCTGGTTTTTCTGTTGACGACAGGGTTCCAGTGAACGACCAAAATCTGCTCGACATGACATGCCTCTCCACCCTTTATAAGTGGGTGCGATTTGACGAGGGATACTATTGGCATGTCACGAGGGACCTTGATCGGTGGCATAAGCTCCCCCACGAGCGTTTGCCTGCACTGACACAGTTGGCTATGGTGGAGCCTCATCTTTTCCACACTATGCCGGAGCCAAACTACTTGCTCCCGCTCGACGAGGCGGTGCCTTTTAATGCACCACGAGCACCTATGCGTCGTCCAACTCGCCCTAGTCAAGGCGAGTCTAGTCGTGGCGCGACTAGCCAGCAGGTTCAGCCATCCCCTACGCCGCAGCTGCCGCAGATGCCCCCGATGACTTCGTATGGCCAGCCGCCTTTCATGGGTGGCTCTAGCATGGACCAGTTGTGTTCCATGATGCAGTCGCACTTCATTGACCAGGAGCGCGCAACATTTCCAGGCTACCGGCACTTGCACGAGCAGGGTCATGTGTACGAGACCGACTCATTCCCTTCTTGGTACAATTACTCCGACATGACTTATCAGCAGAGTCAGGGAGTGAGTCGGTTCTCGTTTGGAGGAGGGTTACAGAGCGACGCTGGGGTTAGTGGAATGCCGCAGACCGGTTACGCAGGTTTTGGTGTTCAGGTTGCCTTTGACGAAGGGCAACACTACTATGGTCATGACGCGAGCTACGCGGGTTATTCCGAGGATCATGGCCGCGACTTCTATGGCGAGACATTCACTAGCGCGCCGATGCGGTTCCCAGTGAGGGGTGATGCCTCCGACGACGAGATACAGAATTAGTGGCGTGCTGGCCACTACCTCCCCCATGTTTGCTGCTGGTTTGGGGAAGACATGATCACATTGTACATACCATGTGAGCTATCTTTTCTCTTATCTTTTCTATTTGTCTTTTTGTTTCTACGCTCCATATATAGTTGTTGTGTCCTCTGATCTGCTGTTGTGGTTGTGCTGTTTTCCACATTGAGGACAATGTGTGATTTGGTTTGGGGGGAGAGACGTCTTCTCGTTTTATAGCTTAGTTGCATTAGCTTAGTTACATGTTTTATTTCAGCATGCATTCAAAAAAAAATTCAAAAAAAAAGTCTTGAGTCGTTTTAGAAACCTTTGTGCAGGATTGGCTTTAGTGTCTTTTGAGATACGCCCGTTGTTGCGGAGTTGAGTCTTTTGATTGCGCTTTGATTTTCATGCCTTGCTTACCCTACCCTTTAACCCTAAAGGTGATTTGAGTGAGTCGACTATAATCTGACATAGAGGCATGTGACGTAGACGGGGCGCGTTTCTTAGACTACCCATCCATCGAACATTGATTAAAACTCGTGCTAGTGAATGAAAACTTGGATTTTGTCATTGTTTGAGCCTACTTGCGTTTGAATGATCGAGCATTGCACGAAGAGGTACTTGATTTTGGTTACTATTCTATGTTAACTCCACATAGCCAAACGGCCTACTTTTCCACCCTTTAGATTTAGGTCCCTCATTTGTAGCCCGTCCTAGCCTTTGTAGCCTGTTTTTCTAGCCACATTATATATTCAGCTACATTCCAGAATTATCCTACCCGGGCTTACGAGCTGCATTAGGGTCCTACGTATTTCACGGAGTATTTGGTTGGGAGGATGTGGATCGAGAACATAATTTTTATTCTTTGTGAGTTGGAGTTACAGAGTTGTTTTGTTGCGAGAGTATCACCGCTATTTTTGCGCTTACCCCTTGCGTTCCGGGTTTCTATCCGGTCTTATTTCATTTCATACTAAAAAAAAAAAAAAGAAGAAGAAAAAAACAATAAAAACAAAACAGAAACAGAAAAATAAAATTCAGAAAAAAAAACCAAAAAAGAAAAAAAAAAAAAAAAAAGAGAAGTGAGTTGGTTTGTAAATATGTGTTAGTTGAATAAAAGGATCGGAGTTGGGTTGTGAAGCGATTTACATTACTCTTATGCGGGAGTTGATTTCATTGATACGTGGTTAGTGAGGAGTCTTTCGTTGGAGTGTGGTTGTTGGTTTCTAATGCAGCTGTATACCGTTGAGCTCCACATTTTCCAAATGATTACCCCCTTCTTACCCTTGTTAACCCAAGCCTAACATTACAACCCTTGGAAACCTCGCTCGGTGTGATTTTGGATACATTTTGGGTGATAACGTGCTTAGTTCGAGCAGTTTTGCTAGCTATCGAGTTAGTGAGATTATTTATAGTCTCAGCGTTTTGTTGGATGCATACGGTCGAAGTTTTTGCATGGAGTTTGCGTCGTTTTGTTTCGCCGTTAGTTATATGTTGGTCTTGTAACACCCCGTGTTATTTTAACACAATATGATAAAAGAATTTAATTCCTCAAATTAAATTCATCCTTTTTCCATAGAATAAAAATGCGACTAAAATTTTTCGCCAAATAATACTAAAATTTCTTAAGTCAAAATTTAAAATTTTGAAAAAAAATAATAAGGTTTGTTGTATTCTCTTTAGAATTTAAAAATAAACACATTTCAAAATTTTATAAAAATCAACACAAAATTTATATCGCCTTTCAAATTTCAAAAATGTTAAGTTATGTTTACTATTCATAAAAATAAATGTAAAACCTTTTATTCATAAAATTCAATTTCGAACATTTTTCATTTTCAAATAAAAATGAACCCTTATACTTTTCCCGTCTCTGAAATTCGGGTCAACAATTTCAAACACGCAAATCAAAAATCAAACAATCTTATCCTCTTCCATTTTCTTTTTAATTTTGAAAAGCAAACTTAACATCACTTTTAATGAAAATATAATCCTTTTGATTTATTTTTAATAAATCATATTTTATTAATAACTAATTACTATTTCATTTCTATTAAACTAGCTTTTTCTAAATTGTCGATATTTGAAATCACACCTAATTTAAATTGATTAACTTTTTGACGTTTGAATATAATTCTTTAAATCTATAAGATTCAACGAAAAAAATAAGTATTTCGACCTAGGAAATTTTTATTCAAAATTTCGAGGATTAGGATCCGATTTTTGTTTTAATACCCTTTCAAAAATTATTTTTATTTTTAATTCCGATTTTATTTCAAAACACTATTTTAAGATCATATCCTTTATTTTGAGACTTTCTGCGATCGCGCAAATCGAAAATTTCAAAAACGATAATCGAGCCCGAAACATAAACCTTTGACTTTCGGACACCAAAGTCAAATTCTATCCTCTTCCTTATTTTCTTACACAAATTAGATTTTTCTTACACGTCTAATTTATCATCATTACTTTTATTTTTGTATTTATATTTAAAGTTATACTTAATAATAATACATAAATATAAAATACGATACTACTACTTTAATACTACCATTTTCATTTCCGTCACTTTTAAATATTTTCTTCAATAATAAAGAAAATATTTTAGTCTTAAAATTTAAAAGTAGAAATATTTCAAAAAATTGTCAAACGCGCACACTTTAACTTTTATCGCTTTTGACACCCGATTTTTTAAAACTGATTAATTTCGTGAAAAACATTTTAAAACAACCAAGAGACATTTTTAATGCCAAATAGTGATGAGCACACTCTAGTTTGCCACTTGATTTATTTGTTCCCTAATTTAGTTTAATAAAACATTATTTTCTAATTAAAATCAAACAAAACCTAATACCTTTAACCTAAAAGA
Source organism: Dianthus caryophyllus (assembly GCA_023091065.1). Classification (NCBI taxonomy): domain Eukaryota; kingdom Viridiplantae; phylum Streptophyta; class Magnoliopsida; order Caryophyllales; family Caryophyllaceae; genus Dianthus; species Dianthus caryophyllus. The sequence goes on along the minus strand of CM041517.1, from coordinate 32,927,441 downwards.
TTTCTAACTTATTTCTCATAATTTACAAGTGGAAAAATCAACATGAATGGGTCTCCAATCAGCCGTAGCATTGCCCCTCCATTTCTCTCTTTTATTTTTCCATTTTTCTTCCTAAAACACTTAAATTAAAACCTATAATATTTCCTTAATAATTCACTAGTGCTCTTAGTTTATCCTTGGGTATTTAGAGCTAACATTCTTGGGTATTATGGGTGAAGAAAAATCCGATCTAAAATTTATTTTAGATCCCCGACGATTAACATCCTTTTTAAGGTGACTAGTTATTTCTCATATTAGTCTCTTTGAAAATTAATTTGATTTTTATTATAAGTTTTATGAGTATGATTTTTATGTTAAATATGTTAAACATCACTTGTATGCACCTGTATGATTATGTGTTGTATAAATAAATGATAATAAATAAGTAATATGGATAATAGTTAAAGTGTAGTAATATGAAAATATGTTTAGTTAAATTAATTTTAAGCATTTTTAATTATGATTCATATGATTTTTATGTTTATTTATGTTTTAGTTATGTAGGAATCATTTATGAAAATTATGATAAATATTAACAATGAGTTTAAGTAAAGAAAAATCGAAAATGAAATTTATGTTCAATATATAAAACCCACGGCTATTTGCATTTATTTTACTAAATTTTCACTTTTAATTTTTGTAAATAATATGTTATGTTAAGTTGTATTAAAATGGTTGTTATTATGTTATAAAAATTAATTTAGAAAAATAAATTATTAAGTGGAAAATATGCAAAATGTGTTCTTAATAAAGTATGGTGTTCTTAAGTGTTCATGAGTGTTCTTGAGTATCTTCATGTGTGTTCTTCATTCTAGCTCATTTTGATTCTTATTATTTTTATGTTTGTTATATTTATTGTTTTATTTAACTAACAAGTAATTATATTAATAACTATATAAATTAAACTAGCTAAATCATTAAGATTAAAAAGTTAGTAATTTAAAGTGTTGAAAAACACTATTCATAAATATAAATGAAATTTTTAGTAAATTTCATTTTAGCTTAAATCGTTTTAGTATAATAAGAATAATTAAAATATAAAGACTTTAAGCTAAAAACCGATAAAAATTGAAAAATGAAAAATATGAACACTACTACCTTGCTCACGGCATTTAGGCCATTTTTAGGTTAAATTTTGTTTTTATCACTTTTTAGTTTATTGTTAAAATAATTTAATTATTAGTTAATAAGTTAGAATTAAGAAATTAAAAGAAACAAATCAATTTTGATATATATATAAAACTACACGACATATACACTTTAAATGGACCAAATTTAATCAAAATGAATTTATCACTAAGTCACTAAAGTTTAATAGTTAGTAGAATTGAATTTTTGTATAAGTCGATTTAGTTATAAATGAAATATATTAAACTGATAAAAATGATTAACCGTTATAAAAATGAACTAAATCGTGTGCTACTACCTTTGCAAATATTGGACTGTTGGATTTGGACATACGGACTAAAATGAACCATCCATGATACCATTATTATTAAAAATGAAAATCGCTAAATTTAGTAAATAGACGACTAAATTTAACTAAGTTTCAGTTTTAAAATAAATATCATTATCACTAAATACAAAACGAACTTAACGACTTCGAAACTAGAAAAGTATACTTAGTAAATAAAAATGGTTTAGTTTTATACCTAAAATATCTTAAGTATAAAAATACGTATAAATATAAAAATACGTACAAGTATAAGAATACGTATAAGTATAAAAATACGTAGGAATACGAAGTATAGGAATACATATAAGTATAATAATACGTATAAAATACGAAGTATAAAAATACGAATACGTATAAAAATACGTATAAAATACGATGAATAGTGAATAGTGAATAGTGAATAGTGAAAAAAATTACGAAACTTGTAAAACAAGTTACGTCTCAAAATTCAAGGATATTTCAAATCTCAAAATTTGAAATAATGAAAATAATTGAAAATTTTCCTAAGTATAGAAAATTGAAAATGAATAAGTAAATAACTTAAAGTGTTTTGAATAACACTTAAATAAAATTGGACATACTAATAAACATTTCAATTTAGAAATTTAAAAAAAAAAAAAAACGTTAATAATTAACAACACTTCAAATAATGAACGAATATGTTATGTGATCATATGAAACCAAATAAAATACTTAAACGTTTGACGATGAAACTAGGAGAGTCTAGTAACATGTGATATGTAATATCAAATAAATAATGAACATTGAGTAAGTTAAATAAAAGGTCAAACGCTTGAGCCTCCGATATGAAAACGTCAATCGTGAGTGAAGTGGGGTTAAGATAGTCTTGTAGCGGACGCCACTATCTCGGCCTTATTGCGATTGTCATCCCGAATAGTGTGGTTTAGCCGGCAGCATTTTATGCTTAGAGCATCCTGCCCATGCCGTTACGCCTTAAGTCGTATAGCCTGTTCCGTACAAGATAAAGAATATGCCAACTCTTAGTGGGTCAGGCTTTAGGAAATAGTCGTTTTATCCAGAGTTAAGGTGCTCTATGAATAGCATAGCCTATTCTTAAAGTGGATATTAGTGTATGCATACTAGACTAGGGTTTTATTCCCCTATTTCGCTAAAGTTACCAGGGCCACCGTGACCTTATTGCGATTGTCATCTCACGGTTCTGTCTCCTTGCCGTGTTTCGTTCTTAGTGGGCGCGACACTAGCATTCGTTCTTACCCTGCGTAAAGATTACTTGACGAGATTGTATCTGAAGTTCGAATCATTTCGAACACTAGAAGATGAGATGCAAGTACTATAGTATTCGGCGTGGTTTACGAGTCGAGTAAGCCGCTGCACTATGGTAGTGAGATGCAAGCGACTAGAGTACAATAGCCTACTCAGTGGTCAGGCTCGTAAGCAGTATGTGTTGTTTGTTGTTTGATTAAATGAGAATGAGTGTGTACCATCTTCGAAAAACTAAAGACCACAAAATTTCTGAAGTGAATCGAGTCTGCATGATGTGAATGATACGATATGTATGTTTGTCTGCGATCTAATATCGCTTTGTAATTCTGCTGATATGCTGTGACACTATTGCTATGATATTATCTGTTATTTGCTTTCATAACTGAATATCATGCTTATATGATTTATCGCTTTAAACCGCATGCTTATTATGACTGATACGTCTTTATATGCTATATGTAATAAGCATGTTTATGTTTTTATCATAATGTTATGTTTATAAAGCGATAGTAATAAACCAAAGTAATTGAAATCGAGGGTAAGTATGAGCATAGCTAGTCAACTTTGTCACTCGTAGCACCCCCATCAGTTTATTGTGCAGGACGTTCGTGGACCAGGAGCTGGGTTTTGGATGGAGTCACGAGACGTTTTTATTGCTTTTCCTTAGTTGTTTTCAAGAGAGATGTAATATTGTGGATACTCATATCCGTACCCTCCCGCACAAAACCCTGTGATGTATCACGGACTTTTATTACGCACGTTTAACGTTGACTTATACGGTTCTAACTAATGTCGAATTCATTTTGAGTCGTTTTAAATGTTAAAATGTTTAAGGTCGCATCACATCACACTTAAATAACGTTCATTTTGTCCATTTGGAGTCTAGCTAGGTCCTAGTCCTGCTTCATTTGGCATGAGCTTCGCATTTGCACTACAATTGGCCCTTTTACATTAACAAGGTCTAATTCAGCATTCCTAAATTCCTAAATTTAGGCCCGGTAGCTAAAACCGCTATTTAGCCCCCTCTTACACAAAATACAGCTTCACGTCTTAGCTTATCTCACAAATCTATGCAAATACACCCTTTTACATTTTTCCGGGTCTCGGGCCCGAAACCGAGCCCAAACCCAAGCCTTTGGCCCGCACTCCAAAGCCCTGAACACCACAAAATATCTCAGGATTATCCTAGCTGTTTTCTTGAGCCACACGTCCAAATTATCACGTAATCTTTCAAAGATTTCGTCAAACCGAAACTAGGAAATTAGGCCTAGAACCACACCTCCAAACCGCACAGCCTTATGCGGTTTGGAGGGGAAACCGCATAAGCTTATGCGGTTTGCCCTGGCAACCGCATAAGCCTATGCGGTTCCTCGGCTTGTTTTTATTCCCTGCTTTCCTAATTTCTCCGAGGTTTTTAGTATATATAGAGCCCTATACCCCGACCTCAGAAACACAATTTGCAATCAGAATACATCTCTCTCTCTCACAAAACACAATTTCTCATCAGATTTCACATCTTACACTTCTAAACACCCTCAAAGCCTCAAGCACTCAAATCCTTGAGTTCAACACACCATCCCGTGTTGAATTCATCCTCCTTTTAAGTTCAAGAAGCGAAGCTCTGCCCAGATCTGAAGCGTCAGGACAAGGTAGGTACCGATCCACTTGGATCAAAGCTTTTTCTTATTTTTTATGGACTAACAAAGGGGACTACACTCTAGCGCTCCCCCCGGCTTTGGCACCCGAGCGCGCTTGCCTTCCAAGTGTTCTTATTACTTCGGGTACACTCCATATCCGATGACACGCCAAAGTCGCATAAGCAACCGACCTTATAAAATAAACCAATGGACAATTGAACTTTATTTTATTTGCATGCATCTTGCACCCTTCTTATTTTGCATTAAAATCAACTTAAACAATGAATTCGACCTTTAACTGAACCGTATTCGTTAACAAGTTAAACATGCTAAAGCGAGGGTTTTAATCAATCTTTTGCATCTGCATTTGCATTCTTTTACAAACTTATCGCACTTATGCGTAGCGATAACATTAGCTCAAATATCATCTTACAAGGATTGTTCTAGGTCGATCGAGGCTATTTTTACATAGGCTTTTCTAAAAGGTTTTCATAAATCATTATTTGAATTAACTCTTTTTCTAAAGTACCCTACTTAGAATCCAATCTGGTTTCACAAGCCTTAGATCCAGGGGTGTCGGCGTGCTCCAAAATCTAAGAACATGTTTTTAGCTTAGAACATGGTAGCAGGTTCCTATTTTCCGCGATAAATAGGTGGCGACTCCATGTGATTCTTAAAGGTTTTCTAACTTAATCTTTTTAACTTTAAAATCCGCCCTTAAGCAAGACGCAGGAGTTGGGTCCGATCCGGGTTCCACGGTTTGGCGACTCATTTGAGAGATCTTATTTTTAAAACTTAAAACTAGCTTTTCTTTTTAAAAATAAAGAGGTGAAACTTGAAAGCCTTGAACAATCCAAGTATACATATTTGAGCTATGCACATTCGTTTAGAGTCCATTCCTTTTGGAATCTAGGCACCCTTTACACCCTTGAGAGGTGGTTCCAACACGCAGGCTTGTCCACTCGATAAAGCACGTGCAGGACTAACTTTCCTCTCTCCCCTCCACGGCTTGCCGTAAACGATTATCTCGACCGCCCCAGTGCTCTCTCTAGAAAACCTATCGCTCCGGCGTAAGGAAATAGAGGGGTTAAGTATCTGCCAAAGCGTACTCGAGGTAGTTGGAGGTGTACCCGACTGACTCATTTTTCACCCTTTTTGAGTCATACGTACAAGTTCGAGGCCATGCACTCCATGGTCCCTTTTCAAAACAAGCATATGCATTCATATCTTCAAAACTCACCTAAACGTTTCAAAGATAAATGAACCTAACATCTAACACCTTTTCAAACAAAACTATCGCGAATTTTTGAAACAAGCTTTTTCAAAACTTCCCTTTTTCACTAACAAGCAAAACCCCGAGCAAGGATTAAAGCCCAAGCTCGTGGATTTCAATCCCCTAGGTCATACGGCCTAGGTTCTACATTTAACATCCTCGGTTCGACTTGCTAACCACTCTCGAGCCGAATCCTTCTTCTTTTACACATCCGACTCGAGCTCACCTCGGTAAATCACCGACATCAGTTCGACGGGTGCAAAGCAAAACGTTTTAACATCGAGACGAGATGCGCGCACGCATCCTCGCCTCAAAAGCTTCCTCTAGCAAAACCTTTTTCGAAAACCTCCTCTTTTCAAACATAAAAGGTCTTTCTAAACAAAGAAATGAGCTAAAATGAATGTGAGTCTAGTGGGTCGAGTCGTGTCACTAATGCAAAGTGAAATGCAGGCCTCAGTTGGATACTCATCATGAGCCGCATCATCACCCCTCGCTTCAAGCGCACATCAAAGATGGCTAACATCAACAAGCTGAAAACCCTCCGTCACCGCATTGATCAGCTCACCAAAAACATTGACAACTTGAAGGCCTTGCATCAATTCGAAGTTGCACGTTTGGAACAACGCTCCAAGGCCGACAAGCATGTCTCCCTCCACACTCTCATCACCCAACTCCAAAGCGACGAAGAAGATTTTACCCAATATCTCGTCCGTTGGAGAGGATTACTTGCTCGGGTTCCGAATCCTCCGCACGAAGACGAACTCATGTACACATTTCTCGGTAGCCTACGACCGAGTGGCGGCATTTTGATTACGGCGGCGAGAATTTGAAGAACTCATTGAAATTGCCCTCGGGCCCAAAGCAACCCCACAACCTATGACAATCCCGTGATCTTCCTCGGATCGGCACCCGTCATGGATTGCTCCTACTCGGTCACACCCACCACCAACCAAATCAATGGGGTTTGGTTCAGTGATGACGAAGTCGAAGAGTGGCCACCCACTAACAAAGCGGTAGCTCGACTCTCGACTACTCCTTCCTCGAATAAAAACAAAAGCAACAAGAAGGGAAAGAAAAAGAAGGGCAAAGCGGTCCGAAAGCAAAGATCAAAAAGAAAAGGCGGCGGTCAGAAAACAAAGTTCAAAGAAAGAGAAAGCGGCGAGAAGGAAAACCAAGACGAGGTTTCACACCTCACACACTCCGGTCGTCCTTATCAAAATATTTTCAATGACGAATACGCCCAAAAAGCAACTGCGGCTGAGAAAGGCAAGGCCGCACTCCAGGAAGACGCTCCTTCCACAAGCACACCCTCTACATCCACAATCCCACCACCAAACACGAGCGAGGTGCTTAAGCAACTGCTCGCACAAAAGCCGATGTTTCCATCTGGGCCCTTCTACGAGACTCGGTGAACATAGGAATGCATTCATCCGCTCTACAAATAGCATGCGCGCTGAGATCTCCCGGATCAAATGGTCGACCATGTCACTAGGGATTAGTTCTGGGGCTATCACCTTCTTAAACGACGATCTCCCGCATTTGGATCAAACCACAACCTCGCCCTATACATCGGCGTTGAATGTATGAAGAAAACTTTGCCGTGTCCCTTGTTGATATGGCTCTGCGGTCGATGTTTTACCATTGGCCACCGCGCCAAATCTCGCCTATCAGACAAAGACTTCACCCCAAGCATGGGCCGAGTCAAAGCTTTCGGCGGAACCCGACGTCACGTGAAAGGAACCATTTCTCTTCACATCGCCTGGTCCCATAGAAAGAAAAGTCGAGTTTCAAGTCATCGACATGACCCCTTCCTATAACATACTCTGGGGCGACCATGGATTCACTCCACCAAGGCCGTAACCTACTCTACATCAAAGGTTAAGATCCCTCTCAGCGAGGAAGTCATAACCTTGAATGCCTCAAACTTCCGAGCCCTTTTCGATACACCAAAGAGCCCAATGCTGCCGAAATTGTGGTGAACCCATGAGAAGACTTATGTGGTTTCGACTTGAAGTTGGCGCCATCACGCGTACACCAATCAAAACCTACAAAACCTTCAAAACAACAAACAACAATAGCCTTTGGCTCACCATGGGCCTAGGCTACAAACCCAGGGCGGTGACCAAGGCGAATGGTCAAAGAAGTCCAAAAGCGAAAGTTAACCCACAAGGTTACCCTACAACCTTACATCCTTGACTTAGGCGCATATTTCACCCAGGAGGAAAAGTCGGCGGAAATACATCCGCCGAGACCTCGTCCACACATCCGGAAACTGCACTCTGGTGAGTCGAGCATAATGCACCTCGGACCCCAGGGCATCGAAAAATGAAGAGATCGTCGCCACTATTATGCGTGATCGGCGTTTCGACCCTAACCAACCCGATAGCCGACGCCATCGATAAAACCCTTAATGGATGGTATAAAAGCGGCGAAGTGGGCCAGATGCACAAGGCCACCATTTTGACTTATCAGGTGAAGGACCACACCGACCACATCACCAACCTCAAAAACAAAGAGGCAAGCACCCCAAGCAACTCAAGCACCCCAAGCAACTCAAGCACCTCAAGCAACTCAAGCACCTCAAGCAACTCAAGCAGCTCAAGCAGCTCCTCAAACAGCGAAGACGAAGAAGAAGAAGAAGAAGAAGAAATTCTTTTAACTTCTAATGCTCTAAGTGTCGGGTCATCTGTCGACCCATCTATCCTAGACTCTAGCTTTAGTTTAGACTTTCTTTTTACGGAGGCTAGCTCCAAGCAATTTTCTGAATTGTCGAATAATTCTTCTCAAAATAATGAAATGAATAAATTTGCTTACGCCTTGTCTCAAGCTAAAACAAACAACAAAGCACAAACATCTAACAATCAACAAACAACAAACAAATCAAAAGACACTAACTCATGCGATAAAAATGAACAATCTCTAAACAAATACATTGCAAACATTGTTTCTCCCCAAAACACAAGACCACTATCATCGAGGAAACCATAACCATAAGCGTGGGAACCCCAGAAGAACCAAGGGAACTACAACTAGGAGCCTCGCTAGGCGAACACGGCGCACCCAATTTACACAACTCTGGCGAATTCAAGGGCGTATTCGCTTGGTCATACAAAGACATGCCGGCATCGAGCGAAGCATCGCGAGCACCGCATCCCCATCAAACCGGTTCTGAACCAATCAAACAAAAGCTAAGGAGACTACGTCCGAATGGTCCCTTATGGTTAAGGAAGAAATCGAAAAACAACTACAAGCGGTTTCATCCAAGTCATCGAGTATCCTGAATGGGTCTCGAACATGGTCCCGATCCTGAAAAAGAATGGCAAAATTCAAGTATCGTTGACTTTCGCGACTTGAACAAAGCTAGTCCCAAAGATGACTTTCCATTACCCCATGTGGGCGTCCTGATCGACAACACCGCCCGACCACGCCCTCCTATCCTTCATGGGCGGCTACGCGAGCTCTGATCAAATCAAAATGTCACTTTCGAAGACATGGCAAAAGCGGCCTTCATTACAGTGGGGACATCTTCTTCTGCGATTATGCCGCCCGGCTAATCAATCTTTGGCGCTACATACCAGCGCACCGCTACAACCCTTTTACGACATGATGCACAAAGAAGTCGAAGTTTCGTCGGCGATATGATCGTAAAATCAAAGGAGAAGTGGTCACATCACTAACCTCATGAAGTTCTTCGTTCGCCTCACGACAATACAAAATGCGCCCCAACCCCCAAAATTGTACTTTTGGAGACAAATCCGGCAAACTCCTAGGACTCGTAGTGAGCCAAAGAGGCATCGAGGTCGACCCCTCGAAAGCCAAAGCAATCCTCGAAATGCAACCCCAGAAGAACCTCGGCGAGATTGAAGTTTCTTAGGCCAAATCAATACATCTCATGCTTCATCAAGAAACTCACCATGATATGTGAACCCGGTTTTCAAGAAGCTCAAGAAAACCGACCACGTTGAATGGGACGAGGAATGTCAAAGCATTTGACAAGGTCAAAGAATTGCTAACTAACGCCGGTTCTCTGACCACCCCAAGAAGGTTTACCCTTATCCTTATACCTTACAACAACACCCACCGCCATGGCGCCATGCTCGCTCAAGAAGTAAGCGGTGAAGAAAACGCGATCTACTACATCGGTAAAAGTTTCTCGATTCTGAGCTTCGATACTCACCCGTCGAGAAGAGTTGCCTAGCCTTAGTATGGTCATCCAAAAACTCCGTCACTATATGCTAGCACATCAAACAAGCGTATATTCCACAATGGACCACAGTAAAATACCTCTTGAGAAACACATACCTAACGGACGAATGGCGGATGGACATTGCTCTGGCGGTCGACCTTAAGTATGTACCCCTCAAAGCAATTAAAGGGACGGCGGTCTCAGATTTTCTAGCCAAAAATGCAATCAGAGCAACCAATCATAGACACCACATCCCTTCCAGGCGGCGGGATTTACAACATCGACCAAGAACAATGGCAATTATACTTCGATCGTTCATCCAACTATCGAGGTTGTGGAGTAGGAATACTTCCATCTCCCCAAATGGCGAACACACACCCTTATCCATTAAAGCTGGACTTGACGTAACAAACAATGCGGCGAATCTGAAGCATGCTTGCCGCGGTCTCAGCGGCGCTTGTACTCAACGCCCGCATGACATAAGAGTCTATGGGGACTCCTCCTCATAATCAACCAAGTATCAGGAGCATGGAAGATACTTGAGGAGAACCTAGCAGTGTACCAGAACAAAATACGATACCTCATAAGCGAATTCTGCCACGTAGAATGCATACACCTCAGCGAAGAAAACCAATTAGCCAGCGCTATCCAAACTTCGCGTCCACTAATCAACATACCAGGGATGGAAACTCTACCCATTGTCGTGGAAAGGCGAAAGCGAACCGCGCATACATACGTGACATCGAAGCGGGAAGAACAAACCGAGCCCTTGGTACCAAGCAATCATCAACTACAAAACAAGCGGCGAATACCCGCGAGCAAACAAGCAGACCAGCGAGCCCTCGCCTATTATCATCACAATTACGTCTTTGGAAATGGGAAGATTACTCAAAAAGACGCCTCGAGGAACACTCCTCTTGTGCGTCGACCACAAGAAAGGACACGAAATCATGTCCCAGTACGATGGTGAGTCACGGACCACACATGAGCATACGAGCCATGTGCAAACAAATCATAAGGCTAGGATGGTCTTTGGACAACCATGGAAGCCGATTGCGCCAAAATATGTCAAACATTGCCATAATTGTCAAATCTTTGCAAACGTACAACACATCCCTCCTTCACCACCATACAGTTTAACCTCGCCATGGCCCTTCTCCACGTGGGGCATCGACGTCATCGGCAAAGTACTGACCGTAGGAAGCGGAGGACAACGCTTCATCCTCGTGGCCATCGACTATTTCACCAAATGGGTCGAGCGCGCATCGTCTGCAAGCTAGGCACAAAAGAAGTTGCAAAATTCATACAAAACAACATCATTTGTCGCTACGGCATACCGCACGAGTTCATTAGTGATCAAGGCACGCACTTTCAAGGAGAAGTAGAACCACTTCTTCTCAAATACAAAATACAACGACACAAATCATCACCCTATCGACCGCAAACCAACGGCGCAGTCGAGGCAGAAAACAAAACCGTCGTATCAATCCTCAAAAAGATGATCGACACCTGCCACGACTGGCCCAACAAAATCCCATTTGCATTATGGGGATATCGCACCACAATCCGCACACCCACGGGTATGACACCTGTTCCTAACCTACGGGATGGAAGCCGTTCAACCCGTAGAAATCGAAATGCAATCCGCCGGATCCTCGTGGAAGCGGACATTCCTGGCCAGAATGGGCGCGAGCGCTACGAACAACTCATTCTCTTAGGCGAAAGGCGACTACATTCACTAAATGCGGTCAGAATGTATCAATCTACGCCTGCAGCGCCTACAACAAGCGGGTCAAACCACGAAACATTAAAGTGGGTGACCTAGTACTCAAATCCGTCAGAGCACCATTACGGTCGACCCAGGGGAAATTCAAACCCAATTGGGCGGACCGTGCAGTCAAGGACATCCTTCCCAGGAAGCGATGCGTTAAGCCCGACCTTGGCGGCCAAGACTTGAGCTACCAACAAATCTTGATCAACTCAAGAAATACTACCCTTAAACAAATTTGCAATGTACTTCACAAAAGGACAAAACTTCGCTCTCGCATAAGTGAACTACGCTCGGTTTGATTCCACGCCTTTGTGGATCGTGGCGACTTTGCAAAGAGCTCAGCCGAATCACCACGAACTCTGGCCGGTTTGATTACGTATTCAAAAAGCGTGAATCGTGGCGACTTATCAAAAGCGCAATCAACTTTTTCTAGCACGCATGCCCAAAGCTTAAAAAGGTCAAGGCGTTGCACTCACAAAAAGACACGCTCAAAGCTTAAAAAGTCGAAACACAGTCAACACAAAAACAAAACACAAATCCAAGTCAAAGCTTAAAAGGTCGAGGATTTAAGACAAAACAATTCAAAGCGCACAAGTCCAAAGCTTAAAAAGGTCGAGGACTTAAAGACAAAACAAGTCAAACAAGCGAATCCAAAGCTTAAAGAGGTCGAGGATCTAAAAACAAAATACAAGTGTTCGAAGCTTAAAAGGTCGAGAACATTTGAAAACAAAACAAAGAAAGCAACGAGACAAGACAAAAGCAAATCAATTCTATTTTATTACTTTATTTAGAATTTTCATGATTTAGAAAGGAGCTAGGAACAAGCCTCCTTAGCCCTTTATTCAAATCTAAAACATGTATTTAAATAAAGGAATCTTTCTAAACTAAACAAAACAAACTACTCAAGTCCTTTTACGGCGCTTGGGTTGACCTCTTCATCTTGAGGCCGATCCGCCACAACTTCGACCTAAGGGCGGGAGTAGATCTCTCAAAACACAGGGCTCGATCGGATCCTCATCCTGCTCAACTGGGGGCTCCTCCATCCTTGGCCCTAGGCGTTCTTTAACGGTCACCTTCGGTCCAACCCTTTGCCGCGCCGGGCTCGGAGAAGAAAGACCTGCACCAACAGTACAAAGATCACCATAGTCCTCGCTTTTCGCGCCTCATACGCCAAGGAGGGCCTTGGCCATTCTTTTCCCTCCTCCTTTGATTCTCGCGTTGCTTAGGATCATTGGAACGGTACCACCGTGTATAGAAGTCCGTAACAGGGCTAGACTCTATATGCTCGACCTGACCCAAGTAACACGGTCAGAGCCATCCTCGGATCAAGCATCAATCATCGGTTGTTTAGGACAACAACCCCTCGACTGCGTATCTGATCGGGTATAGTCCGCGCAAGCCGATTTGCCTCTTGGCGAAGAGGATGAATCCATACGCCCCTGCTCAAACCCGCGCACAACATCAACCCGCGAGCGCGCCACACCGGACAAGTTTGCCGCTCCGTAATACCCACCACGAAACATACCAACGAATCGCTCTCCTTCACAAACCACCGGTAGTAGTTTAGCGAGCGCTCCCGAGGGTTAGCCCGATCCATCTTCGAGGCGTCGTCCCCGCCGCCTTGAAGACACTTCCAAGGGAAGAGCTCTATACACACTCGGCCTCTCCATGAGCCAAGCGTTGAGAATCCTAGCGCGACCTGTGCGAGCTCGGGCGATTAGCATAGCGGTCGTCTAAGCCCGATATAGTCTCGCATTAGGATCAGCGCAGAAGGATCATGTCCTCTCCATCTCTTCGACAACACGAGCATACCTCGCGTTCCGAACACACCATCTGGCATGGACCCGCAAAGCATAACGATGAACCAAACAAAAGCGAGGGCCCTCGCCTAGAGCGGTCAGAAATACTAGTATCGGCCTTATTCATATATCGTTGACACAAGAGAAGCATGTTTACCTTGCCTCCCTCGAAACAAACTGCGGCATGGCGTTTGTCATCCCAAGGAAGTTTCGCAACATCCCGTTGTAACAAAGCTCACTCCTCACGACCACGGAGTAGTCCGTTTCGACCATCCAAAGATGGCGAGAACTCCTCCATCAAAGGGCACACCTCTCCCAGGAAACCTAAAAACATGCAAGCTAGGATCCCGATAATCTAAGCACGAATCAAGGAAGTCTACATCGACTTTCATTTGGCGAAAGCCAATAAATACACCCGCACCGTCATCATACACCGCTTCTTCATTGCCGAACTCAAGGAAGGCGTCCACTCTTCAAAAGAGCATCAAAATGCTCCTCCATTTTCTTGGACACAAAAAAAAAAACTTTTATAAATATACCCAATATATTTGTGAAAGCAAAATCCTAAAGCAAAAGCACAAAGAAGAGAAGTGATTGTGAATGAAGATTATGGCACGCACCCCCTCTCCTTATATAGGAAAACAAAATCCGAAATATGGAAATCTGGCGCTAGCGACCAGACTGACAAACCGCATGGCTCTATGCGGTTTGCACAAACCGCATAAGCCTATCACGGTTTCCCTCTGACCGCATAAGCCTATGCGGTTTGAGCTGGTTTTTCTCAAAATTTTCCTAATTTCGTCTTTCCTAAAACACTACAACCTACTTTGGGCTCGACATTCTTTCGTTGTTCCCCGTACATCAACATCACGCTTCACTTTAGCAATTAGATTCTTACCACGAGTCAACGCATAACATTTTTCGCATTCACACGAGCTCATTTCGCATTTAAAATGAACTTTTTGCAAAACATTTTCACAATCTAAAATGAACATCAACGCATTCCACTCGGGAATCATATCATTTCTTGACCAAGCCCACCAAGCGAGGTTTCTGAAGCGAAGTTCAAGCTCTGACAACAAAGTTCAAAGTTCAAGCTACAACGACATGTACATAAAGGTTCATACAATCTTTAAATACACAAATTCACTCGGGGTGTGGCGTAGATACTCGTCGAACTCACGCCGAATCTGGCGTCTCGGCTCGGCTCACGACACAATCACATTTGTCTGCTCGGCCAAGCCATCCTCCACTGTTGGCTATACGCCATAGCTTCTTATCGCCTCCTTAGCCACAGTGAAACACAACACAAACACAGTTCACACTTTTCTCCATTTTGCCTTAATTTCACTCAAATTAAGTCAAACTTAGAAATTTCAAAACAATCATGATCCACCCAGCTTTACCTTAATTTCACCCAAATTAAACCAAGCTGGAGGGTAACACAAAAAGCGACTCTCACAAGTTTGATCATCGATATACTTCATACCTCGATCAAGCGGGGGCTTATACACATACATACAATCACACAAGTACATACCTTCTTCACCTTACTCGTCCATTTGTCCATGCCGCGTCGAGTCACCGCAAAGTACGTCGGCGAACAAAGGTACGACGGACGCCGAGTCATCATACTCGATAGTAGTAGGGAAGTCATCGGTACGCTCTGCCATCTCGGGATCAAACTCTGCAAAACAAATACAAACGCACACGCGTCGGAAATTTTTCGCAAAAATTACCCTACGCACCCCAAACAAAGCACACATACCTCAATCGGCCCACAAGCAAGCGAGGCGAGCAAAATGGGCATAGTCTTCCCGGAGACGAGAGGAGGCTCGCGACTCTCCCTCTCCATACAACGCTACGATCGATCCTGGCGAAACCCTCGCTCAAACGGGACCCTCGGCGGATCCTTAGGCACCACCGGGCCGCCACCCTGCTGAAAGACCAACGCTCTCCAAGGTACCAAACCGATCCATACGGCGTCGCTATGTATAAGCGCTGGTCTCGCGCTGCAAACCGAGCTCCAATGCCCTCAGGAATATCCCTGTACTGGCCCCACGGGAATGGCACGAACTACAAACAAAGAAAAGACAAACACGCTCACAAATCTGAATACTGTCTGATCATTTTAAGTACACCTATTTAAAATGGTTCAAGCACAAACCTCATCAAATCGCATTCGGTTCGGGCGATCCACTAACATCATCATACGACCCAATTAAATGCGACGCGGTTACCGCGTACCCCAATGCGTCTGGCGAGTACTCACTCACGTCCGCAGCGGCGTGTGGGGAAGCGAGAAAGGAAAGTGGCTAAGAATCCACATTTGCACATGAGACAAAAACATGTTACAAGGACAAAAGACAACAAAAATGAACAACAATGCACCTAAGACAAAAACAAAATCAATACGCACCTCCATCAAGAAGCCAGGCGCGACTAAGGACAGTCGCGACCATCGATCCATGACCGCGGTCTCACGGCATCCATGCGGCGAATGCACAAGCCCGAGGCGGCGTCACCCGGTCAACGTCGGTGCATCCCGATCCGGGAGATGCATAAGGGCCGATGTCGATGCCCGCTCGCCCTTGTCGCCCGAAGTACCACGGCGCTCCTGAACCACCTGACCACATACGAGCATTACGCTGCGTCACTCCTCCAGGGGCCATACTCGGTCTTCCTCAAAATACTCCAAGATATAGCTCGTCTTGAAGGTATAGAAGCGCGCCTCACAATCACCTCGAACCACCGCCAATGGCGGCGGTCCGCAACCTCGTCCACAGCGGACGGCGCAAACTCAAAATCCATGTCGCGATCCCCCAAACGGCCGGGTTATGACCGCGTGCTCGGACAAGGTAATACCGGCCTCAAAGCCAGGCATATGGAGCGTCGTCGTGGTGTCCCAATACCTATCCATGAAGGCCACGATCAACATCGGGTTCGCCGTCTGCTTCTTCCTCGCAATCTCCTCCGATGGCCAACCAGCGGGCCCAAAGCACTCTGCAACACCCAAGCTTGCGCCCTCGGCGAAGCCTCCTCAAAAGCACACATTGCGGACGAGACGCCCGAGAAAGTCCTCATCGGGCCCTTATCCCAACCCATCGTCGCTCGATAGGAAACATGTCTCTCCGGAGCAAGCAGAAGGTTGTGGCCATCCCAACCCTTCGCGAAAGCCCTGTTCGCACGTGACTTTCGCGGCCTAGAGCTACTCGCCCTAGGCGCAACCTCCTCAACCTCCTCCTCAGCAACCTCCATCTCGGCTTCCAGCTCATCCACCAGCTCTTGAGCAAGCTCGTCCTCAGGATCACGCACAGGAACATTTCTCCCACGGCCCCTACCTCGTGACTGACCACGTCTCGTGGGCAGATCACGAGGGTCAGCTTCCCTCTCACTACGTGCACGCCTCAAGCCGCTCGAGCTAGAGGCTCCCTCAGTCCTCGAACTAGCACTCTTACGAGATCTCGATCTCGTAATACGACTAGAACCTTCCCCTGCAACCAAACACAACCATTACATACAGCTATAATACATGCAAGTATACAACTTGGCATACACATACTCAAATACACACAAATAATACACACATAATACATATACATTCCCTCAACGCATTGCACTAAACGCCCTACAGAGCATTTTTAGGCCTAATTCACAATTAAGCCGAAAACCGTTCTCTACATTTCAAAATTACAACTTTATGGTTTCTACGCGCCATAATAGTCCCCAACAACAACCCATTACAAGCAATTGCATTTTGGTCACTCCGATCAAAAACCCCCAATTCGCCCTAATTACTCCGTATAACTACGACTTAAGACGGCGATTTGAAAGCCTTAACTCGACATTTTCGCAAAACTAACGTTATGGGCATGCTATACACGCTATGGGCATCCTACACCGAAGTTTAATTGAAATTCCGGGTCGGAAAATCCGGGTTCGTTTTCGGGCCCGAAACCTAATTTGGACGTTTTTCACACAAAGACGGTCTAAATCACAATCAATTCACACATACACGTTCGCATGGCATAATGCAACACAATGACGTCAATTTCAAGCATTCAAACGGCAAATTTCAAGCAAAACTCGGGTTTTCATTCAAAACCCGTCTTTTCAACATTTCAAGGCAAAACTAGCTAATTACAACGACAAATAACGTAAAAGCAAGTTAAAATGGAGCATTACCTCGTTCCATAGCAAGGCAACGCAAGAAAAACGAGCAAATTTGGTTGAGAAATCGAAAAATGGTGTTTTTATGAGATAGAAACCGAAAATAAAGTAATGAAGCTAAGCCACGACATATTCGTGCTTTATACAGCCCCAACTGCCACTAAGGCAAACCGCATAACCTTATGCGGTTTGCCCCGTGAACCGCATAAGGCTATGCGGTTACAGCCTGTGGTTTTTCTCGGTTTTTTTCTCGTTTTACGCCTACTTTTCAATTCCTAATTCATTTTAGCCCCTATACAACTCCAAATACGTCCCGTGCTTGGGTCAAGGCATCACTCACAACCCGCCATACGCGTATATTAAGCATTTAATATACGGTACAGAAGCAGAAGCACGAACGCTCTTCACGAGCATTACATCATTTTCTCCTCCACGGAAGGCAACCATATGCAACTACAACTACATAGACACTCCTCGGCGAGCCCAAGCACAAGCACTCCGCGATATACACCTAACTCCAAGCATTTCACTCTACATAGACGCTCCTCGGCGAGTTCAAGCACAAGCATTACACAGACGCTCTTTCACGAGACCTACACTAGCACTTACCCAAACATCTTACAAGCATATGCACCCTGCACTTTAGCCCCCACGCATTGCAGCACATGCGCTCTTTCACGAGACCATACGAAGACGCTACAAGCAGCAGCACTATACGATACCCAACATGTACAAGACGACGACATCAACATCAGCAAAGGCATTAGCAACAAGCACGACGAAGACACTCTGCGGTAGCGAATACCTTATAGCATGCACGGACCGCCAAGTCCTTAAAATCGCACGCCCTCCCCCGCATAGCCGGTTGAAGTCCTCGTCTCACCCATGGACACATGCTTCGTTCGTGATCATATCGAGGCTGTAATGGTCCTGATATGGTCGTGGAGTTTGACTAGCGCTCTGGTCAGAGCTCGATCAAGCTGGGGGCTCTGTGGATACCCATATCCGTACCCTCCCACAAAACCACTGTGATGTATCACGGACTTTTATTACAATACGTTTAACGTTGACTTATACGGTTCTAACTAATGTCGAATTCATTTTGAGTCGTTTTAAATGTTAAAATGTTTAAGGTCGCATCACATCACACTTAAATAACGTTCATTTTGTCCATTTGGAGTCTAGCTAGGTCCTAGTCACCTTCATTTGGCATGAGCCGCATTTGCACTACAATTGGCCCTTTTACATTAACAAGGTCTAATTCAGCATTCCTAAATTCCTAAATTTAGGCCCGGTAGGTAAAACCACTATTTAGCCCCCTCTTACACAAAAGACAGCTTCACGCCTTAGCTTATCTCACAAAGCTATGCAAATACACCCTTTACATTTTTCTGGTCTCGGCCAAACCGAGCCCAAACCCAAGCCTTTGGCCCGCACTCCAAAGCCCTGAACACCACAAAATATCTCGGGATTATCCTAGCTGTTTTCTTGAGCCACACGTCCAAATTATCACGTAATCTTTCAAAGATTTCACAAACCGAAACTAGGAAATTAGGCACAGAACCACACCTCCAAACCGCATTGACCTTATGCGGTTTGGAGGGAAACCATAAGCTTATGCGGTTTGCCTGGCAACCGCATAAGCCTATCACGGTTCCTCGACTTGTTTTTATTCCTGCTTTCCTAATTTCTTCGAGGTCTTTAGTATATATAGAGCCCTATACCCGAGCCTCGAAACACAATTTGCAATCGTAATACATCTCTCTCTCACAAAACACAATTTCTCATCAGATTGCACATCTTACTCTTCTAAACACCCTCAAAGCCTCAAGCACTCAAATCCTTGAGTTCAACACACCATCCCGTGTTGAATTCATCCTCCTTTTAAGTTCAAGAAGCGGCTCGCCCAGATCTGACGTCGAGGACAAGGTAGTGCCGATCCACTTGGATCAAAGCTTTTTCTTATTTTTATGGACTAACAAAGGGACTACACTCTAGCGCCCCGGCTTTGGCACCGAGCGCTTGCCTTCCAAGTGTTCTTATTACTTCGGGTACACTCCATATCTGATGACACGCCAAAGTCCCATAAGCAAGCGACCTTATAAAATAAACCAATGGACAATTGAACTTTATTTTATTTGCATGCATCTTGCACCCTTCTTATTTTGCATTAAAATCAACTTAAACAATGAATTCGACCTTTAACTGAACCGTTTACGTTAATAAGTTAAACATGCTAAACTGAGGGTTTTAATCAATCTTTTGCATCTGCATTTGCATTCTTTTACAAACTTATCGCACTTGTACGTAGCGATAACATTAGCTCAAATATCATCTTACAAGGATTGTTCTAGGTCACTAGAGGCTATTTTTACATCGGCTTTTCTAAAAGGGTTTCATAACTCATTATTTGAATTAACTCTTTTTCTAAAGTACCTCACTTGAATCCAATCTGGT
This sequence comes from Dianthus caryophyllus, assembly GCA_023091065.1. Taxonomy (NCBI): domain Eukaryota; kingdom Viridiplantae; phylum Streptophyta; class Magnoliopsida; order Caryophyllales; family Caryophyllaceae; genus Dianthus; species Dianthus caryophyllus. Next base: position 32,907,408 of record CM041517.1, on the reverse strand, counting down.
TTCACAAGCCTTAGATCTAGGGGTGTCGGCGTGCTCCAAAATCTAAGAACATGTTTTTAGCTTAGAACATGGTAGCAGGTTCCTATTTTCCGCGATAAATAGGTGGCGACTCCATAACAGTTCTTAAAGGTTTTTCTAACTTAATCTTTTTTAACTTTAAAATCCGCCCTTAAGCAAGACGCCGAGTTGGGTCCGATCCCGGGTTCCACAAATATATATAACGCTACTCTTTTGAATTTCCGTATTTAGAGTTGTTTTATTCAACTCTTAAACGATGATGTAATATTTTGGGTTATTGTATAATTAATAACGCTGGTTTAAGACTTAATTAATTTCCGCCTTAGTAATTAAAGTCGACTAAAAACCAGGTTGTTACAGGTCTTGCTCCTTAACTCTTCAATTTATTTGAAGAGGAAGCTGGTTTTGGATTGATTACGCTTTTGTATGAGGCTACGATGCTTGCGACGACGGGTTGCATTTTCTTGCACTCGCTTTGTCCTCTGGTTTTGTATGCTAATTGCTGGGTAGTTTGCTTGAGGACAAGCAAAGGTTTGGTTTGGGGGAATTTGATGTGTGCATTTTATATTGATTTATTTACCCCCGTTTTGTCACTTTTAGCTCGCGTTTAGCTGAGTATGAATGTATTTTAGGAGCTATTTTCTGTGAATGTTGGTACTGCCGCCTCTTTATGTCATTTTACAGGTTTTGGTTGATTATGAGCTGATTTGCGAGGCATTTCTCGGAGGCGTTGTTGATAACACGAGCTCAGTAGTTGCTGGAAGGGCTCGGGAGTGCTAAACGAGACTTGAAACGGAAGAACTCAAGCTCGAGAGTTGATACGGAAGCAATACGATAGGTTCAGGATACGTGAATCAAGCCTATAGGTTCAGGATACGTGAATCAAGCCAAAGTTGCTGGAAATTTCTGAAGCTGTTAGAACCGATCGGTTCAAGGCTGAACCGAACGGTTCACACACCCGAACCGATCGGTTTGCCCCAAAACCGATCGGTTCTGCCCCCTTTATCCTCCGGATTTTCGTGCTTGTATAAATAGACTCGAGTAGGGTTTAACTTTTTATCTTTGATTTTACTTAGCAGTTTTAGAATACTTTCAAGTCCTTTTTCTCTAGAACTAAAAACTCATCCTTGGAGATCGAATTTAAACTTTGTAATCGTCGGTTCTACGCATTAATTTCAAGCATCTCAATCGTTGGTAATTCATGTTTGCTATTCTCAATTCTTCTACTTTAATGCTTAATTTCCTTTTTGCCCTAATTATGAGTAACTAATCCCTTTCTAGGGTTTATGGGGATCGATGATTAGTAATTAGGTTTAATTATTGGAATTGGTTACCTTGTGATTGTTCGTTGTTAATCTATTCCCTTGCCCTAATTTCACATTCAATTAATCAAAGGCCACGATTGATCGTTTGACCTAGGAAGCCTAAACCTAAGACCGAAAGCCGGGTTAAGGTGAGCCTTGCGTGAGAATTAGTAGAGCGAGACTAATACGTAGCGAGAGCCCGTTAGTCGAGCTTTAGGATTGACTTTGATCCGAGAGGACATGTCTTATTCCATTAACACGAACCGTTACTAGTACCTTTATTCCGTGATAACCCTAGTACTTTTGTCATCGTGAACCTGCGACCCTAGACCTCTCCCTTTATCGACTTTTAATCCTTTAGTTCTTGTCCATCCTTAGTTTAGTAACTCATAAACCAAACCTTTTCACACCTTGAGTACACTAGAACCCTAAGTCTATAGTAGTTTCGACCTTCTCCTAGTGAATTCGACACCCTGCTTGCCGCTAGGTATTAGTTAGTAGGACCGTAGGTTTATCTTGACATAGGTGACACGACTTTAGCCTTGTCAACGGGCACATACCACACAACTTCTTGAACCGCTCCAAGTACTCATACATCGTTTCCCCATCACGTTGCTCAACATTTGAAATTTCCTTCTTCAGTTGAGATGCTCGAGAGGCAGGGAAATACTTCTCAAGGAATGCCTTCTTCATCTTTAGCCAAGTGTCGATACTACCCGTAGGTAGATAATAGAGCCAATCCTTTGCAGCCTCTTCAAAGGAGAACGGAATGCTCTTAGCTTCAATCAAGCCATCACCACAAAGAGAAGCTTCATACTCGAGCAGACGATGTGAAAATCCGATAGATGTTTGTTCGGATCTTCACCACTCAACCCATGAAATGTGGGCAATAGATGAATAAGCCCGGACTTCAACTCAAAGTTCACATTTTCCACAAGAGGCGGGATTGTGATGCATAAGGTTTGTTGTCGAAGGTCCGGAGCTGTAAGTTGCTTAATAGATTGGGCCATCACGTCGTCTTCCTTTACAATCTCATAAATATCCGAATCGGAGCCGAGATCCTCTAAATTAGAATCGCCAACGACAACGATTTGACCTCTCTTGTTCTTGCGAAACCTGAAAAGTGTTCTTCCAATCTCTGAGTCAAAAGGCTCGAGTGTCAGGTTAGCAGAACGGGTATTATGCATACAACTACACTAAATAAAGAAAACAATTAACGTCTAAATCCCCGGCAACGGCGCCAAAATTTGACGGGCTAAAAGTCGTATGCCGCAAATTACCATTTATAATCACTTAAATCCCTAATTACTAAACAAGTAGTAAAATGGAAGTAACGGTCGATCCCACAGAGAAATAGGCTAATTGTAACAAAGTAAAGTGTAAAGAAAGCAATAATACGGAGTAATTAAGTAACAGTAACAGGTTGGGGGGGTTTTGGTTCAGTAAATCTACTAATGAACTAACTAAAAACAATAATAAAGTTAAGGTTATGAATAAATTGAGAGAAAGGTCTTGACACGATACGATATCCACAGACGATAAAATCACCGATCATAGAAAACAATTAAACCACTTTACTTGAGCACTTTATTGTGAAAGCTCCTTTCAATAATATTAACTTGCGTATTCCCTCTTTAATCAGTAATTAGGTCAAATCGGATGCCCTAAATTACCCTTTCTAAGACTAACCCAAATCACGCGAATTAAGTTCAAGTCTATAGAAGAATTAGCACGAGAATCAATAAAGATGACTAATACTAACAACTGTTAATACTCAAGTCACAAATTCAATTCCTTTTATGATTAATTCACGACAAACAAAGTACAATAAATCAATCACAATTGCTGCCACGATAAGTTTAATAAAGCAAACTGAGCCAATAATCAAATCTAGCAAATTAATTAATAATAACCCTAATTAGTTGTACACCCTAATCAAGATTAAAATCAATAATAATAAGAACAAGGAATTAAATAATACTCAAAGAAAAGTAGAGAAAAAGATAATCTCACGAATCAAGTACCGACGCTTCAATCGATCGTGTCAAGAATATGGAGTTTAGTTACACATGATCTTGAGAGAAAATTACCCCAAAATTATTAGAGAGAAATAAAACTAATGAGAAACTAATTAATAGAGTAATAACAAAACTAATCCTAAAACTAATCAATGAAAACTAATTAAGGCTAATGAAAAATAATAAAAACAACCCCAAAAAGTGAATGCTGATAATGAGTCGAATAGTATCCCCTACTAATACCTAGGTTTGAGTAAAATAATAATATAAAAAACAAAGAATCTTTCCTAAAATCAAGCAAGAAACAGCCGGAATTTCCAGTCTCCGCGAAGTAATGTCCGCGCCTCGATCGCCTGTTGATTGTGTGTCAGTCGCGCCTCACTCGCCAATAGGTTGCGCGCAGGTTGCCAAAAATGCCCTGCCTCTTCTCTTCACTTGAGTTCAGCTCGCGCCTGGGTGGCGTGTAGGTTGCCAATTTCGTCGGCTTGTTTTCTGCTCTTCCTTTTCTTCTAAATCACGACGAGAACTCGCTCTATTTTCGTCGTAACACGCTTCCAAACACGATTTTACGTCGCACAATCGGATAATACCAAATCACTCGTGAAGCACAAAATCATCGTAAAATCACATGTAAACCTTCCGAAATGCACTCAAAACACAGCACCTAATAGGTACTAAATACGACTCATCACTAATTGAAATATCAAAGGACTTAAATTTCTTAACTAATTGAAATTTCAAAGGACTTCAAAAAAAGCTTCTGAAAATGACTACTGAAAATACACAATACTACAGACAAAGAGAAGAGTACCAAAGTAATATGAAAGGGAACATCATGGTAGCAAGAGAATATTATGAAACAAAATCCACAGTTAATTCCTGCCATCAAAGCACTGGAAGTATTCAAAGGTAACATAAGCGGTTTAAAACTCCCAGTGGAAGAAGCTTCAAATCACAAGCGACCTTGAGCCAGCGAGTACTGCTCCCAGCCACACATCCCAAAAACTCCACTGGCAGCTGCCTCAATATTTTTAACTTCTGATCCTTCTCAGTCCTCCTAGTTTGCCCAGGCTAGTTATAATCCCACCACATGTATAAGGCGTTCTTTTTTAGCACGACCACATGACTTAATTTTCCCAACATTTCACTAACAGCTATTTATAAACGGAGATAAGAATGAACTTCGAAAACCGTGGTGACAATTAGAAACCAACAAAGCTATATTATGTCAATGAACCACCAAATGAACCATGCTCAGAACTGATAAGTCGCCGTAGACAATGACATCAAAGCAAGAAATTAATCCAAATTATATGTAACATGAGTAATACTCCGTAAAAACGTATAACCTCAATTGGAAATTGGGAATGAACCACGGTTACCGAAACCTCAATTCCAAAAATTCAATATACAAATGCAATTCAATTCAAAACCAGAAACAATCAACCACGCACGAAATCACAATACCTGAGCATGGAACGACTATGGTGGCGGGCAATTCAGAGCAAGAGATGGAATGAAGATCTACACGAAGTTGTGAGACCCTTGTCGTATATTCAAAATTTGATTATTTATTGATTAAAATTTTCATCTTCCGTCATTTGATAGATCAAATATCACCACAAATCAACACAAAAAGTACACAAAATCGTACACCAAATGTAACACCCCGACCCCAACCAAAGGTCGAAATGTCATTCACTGTTGTCAGCAATCAGACATCGCCTACGCACTAACACGCTCTTTCCAGTAGACTTTGTCCTCACTCGTGCACATCCCGAGAACTTCCCAGAGGCCACCCATCTCTAAGACTACTCTCCAAAGAAGACGCTTAATCAAGAGCTTCTTAAGATGAACACCGTAGTTAAGATGATCTTGTTGAGCATGAGTAGATTTCATAATCCTTTTTAAGCGACTATGTCACTTGAGCTCATCACATAGACCACTTCATGGGAACCTACCAATAACCTCGGACAACACCGGTGTTACACACCCCACTGAAACGCAACGTCCTCGTTCGCGCGCAGTAGCTACTTACAATATAGCATTCCGAATCTTCCCAGCCTGTGCGTGCACTGGCCAACAAGACACGGATTCGACCACCGCGGTCGCCGGTTGCTCTAATACCATTTGTAACACCCCGACCCCAACCAAAGGCCGAAATGTCATTCACTAGCTCGCCAGTCACAGACATCGCCTACAGCACTAACACGGCCCTTTCCAAATAAGACTTTGTCCTCACTGCAAGCGCATCCTAAGAACTTCCTGCGAGGTCACCCATCCTAAGACTACTCTCCAAAGAAGACGCTTAATCGAAAAGTTCTTAAGATGAGCCACCAGAAAAGAAGATGCATCTTGTTGATATGAGTAGTACTTACAATCCTTTTTAAGCACTATGTCACTTGAGCTCATCACATAGACCACTTCAAGGGGGAACCCGGCCCGAATAACCTTGGACAACACCGGGTGTTACACACCCCCACTTGAAGAACGCAACATCCTCGTTGCGCCTGGTAGCTACTTACAATATAGCATTCCGCATCCTCCCCAAAAGTGCGTGCACGCCAACAAGACACAGGATTCGACCACACGGTCGCCGGGTTGCTCTGATACCATTTGTAACACCCCGACCCCAACCAAAGGCCGAAATGTCATTCACGGTAGCTCGCCAGGTTGCGTACATCGCCCACAGACCAACACGGGCCCTTTCCAGCGCACTTTGTCCTCACTCGTTCGCATCCTGAGAACTTCCCAGGAGGTCACCCATCCTAAGACTACTCTCCAGCAAGCACGCTTAACTGAAGAGTTCTTAAGATGAGCCACTAGAAAAGAAGATGCATCTTATTGATATGAGTAGTACTTACAATCCTTTTTAAGCACTATGTCACTTGAGCTCATCACATAGACCACTTCTAGGGGGAACCCGGCCCGAATAACCTCGGACAACACCGGGTGTTACACCAAACCCAAAAAAAGACTCAAATTAAACTGAAACAAAGAAAATAACTAAAATCATAAGTTCAGTGCGACAAACATAGTACTCCTAAACACTATATCGAAGCAATAATAGGTGTTTAACTCACTAATTCAACCAATTATATCATCAACACAACAAAATTAACACAAATCTCCACACAAAACAACAGAAAAACACAAAATCAAACACCAAACCCAAACAATCGCAAATCAAACCCAAACAAACACGAAAAAAATAGATCATACATTTGGTGTAATGATTAATGAATATAGTTTTTTATAGTTTTTTTTACAGACCAAAAGTGAAGGAAATTGTTGAAGGGATAAGAACTTGACGCGCCCTTTTATGTCGTTCTAAAAGGGGTCAAATTAAGAATTTATAAAGCCTATTCGTTTCACACAAAACACGTAGTCGAGTGGTAAGAATCGGGCCGAACCCAAAGGAAGGACTTATTAATTAAGCTATGTGTATTTCTAATGTCACAACTAAAGTAAACAAAAAGGGGGGTTTTAAAGGTTTTGTTATCAAGCAAAGACTAACACTAATCAAGTGGAAAATTTAGACAAATTCAAAAGTAAAAGCAAGTAAAAGATGATTTCAACAATTAAAGGGAACAACTTGGCATAATTAATCTCACTTTCAACCAACCAAAGTTCAACAATTCTCACAAATAATAACCTTGTTTACTCAACCAAAACTAATCAAAGATTAGAACTTTCCCAACAATTAGCAATTTATGATAACATCCATGCATAAACTACCATAATCAATGGACAAATCATTCAAAGCACACAACTTTAATCCAAAGAAACACATTAAAGATCAATACTTGGGAAAGAGGCAAAGATAATTAGCACTAAAACAAACATTTAGCACTTAATCACATATGAATCTCCCACTTTCTCAACATTTCCATAACATCCATTTCAATGTGTAGAAAGTTTGCCTCGAAAATCAACATCAATAATAATATCCACTATTGATAAAGAAAGACATTAATTTGCATAAATTCAAACAAAGGTGATCAAACTAAGAGAGAATTTCATGCAAATGCAACAATAATATCAAGGAGATTCATATTAAACAAGGATTAAAATAGTAGAGAAATTGTCTTACAATGGAAAGTTAAAAGCTTGAAGAATTACACCAAGTTTAGGAAGAATTAGCCTTCCATTATCATGAAAACTCAATCTTAGATCTAAGAATTCTAATGTTTAAAAGTTTGTAGATGATAGAAAAATTCAAAAGATGTCTAAAGATGTTTTATGATATGTGATAATGTGTAATAATGTTCTCCTAAAACCCTAGATAAGCCTTGTATATGAGAGAATAAAATCTACTTCAAAACAAGCAATTGCGGCCACGCGGAAAAACAGAGCTGGCAGTCGGTGTGGGTCACTCCAGGATAGGCGCGGGTCGCGCCGGGGGGCGTGGGTCACGCCTGGATGGGTGCGGGTCACGCCGAAGGCTGCTGTAAAGTTCTTCAATTTCCTTCGCTTTTTTTCGTCCTGACTTCTTTCTTGGGCCTCTTTTGTACCTCATTCTTGAGCCTTGAACCTTTATTGAAGACTTCATAATCGAGACCAATATTTCTTGCATTAAAAATCGGAAATAAACGACTCGAGATGGAATTCGGCATTTCATTATTAAAGTACTCAAAATCGCTCCAAACTCGATATTAATCACTTAATTACTCCGAATAAATACCTACTAAAACCGACTTATCAAACTCCCCCACACTTGAACCTTTACTCGTCCCGAGTAAACTCCAAGACTTTAAACCATCAATCTCCTCAAGGTCCATAGAAGAGTGTGGAGCTAGCTCGATCCTTCAAACAAAAATAACCAACAAACATATCTCGTCCCTCACACATCTTCCTCCTTATGACTCCCTCATCTAAGTCGGTCCTAACCTCTCTTCAACTTTCTTATATCTCCCTCAAATCCTCACATGATGTTCCACCAACTCCAAGCCCTCACTACTTTCTCCCTCGACTCATTCCCAAACCGAGACCAAATCGATACATCTCTCATTTCTCCAACATTAACACCTTAGGCTATCATGGCATCACAACATCACCAAACAAAGTAAGTAGCCTCAAGACACCAAGAATCACCATACACACCTCCAAACACCTAGTGCACCAAGCACCATACAAATGTAACAATCTATCCCCGAAACTCTAATGGCTTCGGTGCACTCTAACCTACCCTTCCACCCTTCTTTTTCTCTGCTTCTTATGCCGCCAACGCCACAACAAAACGCATATTATCACAAACTTCAGCCCATAGTACGGGATATTAGTATTAGCCCCATACTTAGGGGGTAAATATGACCATTTTTAGACTCTTTTGACCTCAATTTTGTTGCTAATGGTTGCATACAAAGGCTCCCAAAAGCGAGGCCCCCCCAAATCTTGCATAAGCCGCCCTTTCGAGTTTTCAACTTATCGGGTTTTTTTTTTTTTTTTTTTTTTTTTTTTTTAATAAGATATACGAAATACAAAATTATACAATATATATAAAATCGACTCATCCCTCCCCCACACTTAGTTTTCACAATGTCCTCATTGTGGAGGAGGGAACTCGTATCAAGTAGCTAGGAGTGTGAGCCCAGGCAGAAGTTTCACCTTTCCTTATTAATACAAACCACACAAAAGCTTGAATTGGAAGTTCTTTGAGGCTTTTTGACAAACACTTGGTGTGCACAACAAAAATTCAACCAAACACCAATTTTTTGGCAACAATACTCCACCAAAACTAAACAACAACTCAATGACAATGCTCAAAGATGTATACTAATCAAATTTGACCCAAAATTATTCAAGTAGCATCGAAAATACGGTGACTAAAAATTCAAAGAAAAGGTTTGATAATTACACCTCCCTTAGATCTTTGATAAGTTGTTTTAGATCATAATGTTGATATTGCAAACACCAAAAATCGACCCCTTAAAGCTTGGATATCAAATTCGAAATAATTAGGGTTTGAATTTTGGTGAGTGATTTAGAGTGAGTTTTTGATGAATTTGTTGTTTAATGAAGAGTAAATTGGTATTATGATGAGGAAATGAACTTGTAAGAACAACTAGTGATGTGACCCGTAAAATTCACGTTACATTTATTAGTCCTTTTTAAACAACATTTTGAACATACGATTTGTTTAAAATACTTCAAAGTTTCTCTATATTGTTTTAAAACATTGCACACATTCCCATTGAGTTTTATTGTTGCTATTTAGTGATGTTATGTTCATACATATGACTTTGAAGCAAAAGGGCAATAACTAAGTACTCATTTTTGAGTGAAGAATGAAGATAACCAAATCAATAATCGTAGAGTCGTTCAGCTAGAAATACTCCTGTGACAACCTGATGTTTACAATTCATCGCAGCAACCTTGGTAACAACTTTTGATTCTTGATGTGCACCCTGCATGTCAATTGATTTAGCGAGTCAATAAAGATGGTACTAAAGTCATTTCATAAATGCTTATGTAACCACTATCAATTACGGAGTAACATACTTTCAACTGAAAAAATCAATAGCTCAACTTCAACAATTGTTACTTCAAGATATCATTAGCATGCTTTTACAACTTAATGTTTGATCAAATAAAAACTAAATAACATTTTGTTGACACACAAGTTTGGAGATTTATGTAGTATTATAATCTCGAAATCATATGAGAATGGACATGACCTATTAACATGAAAGGTCAATTTCACAGAGAAGCAAAAGACAAGATATACGAGGAATGATTGCTTTTCCCCGGTATCGTCTTATGATATTTCCACTTGCATATTGAAACTTCACTCCAATTCCCATAACCTCAGTACACTCTTGCCCTCTGGCCTCCACTCATCGAAAACATGCAACTTAGCCTATATGTTAGAATCATGTAACGGGCCTGGCCAAACCCGTGTGGAAGAGAGCGAGCCCGGTTTACAAGTCCAAGGGTGTCCACATTTCTCAAAACCAATTGGCAATGAGAGGAGGACCCTTACACTTTATAAAACCACACCAAACTCTCTTCCACAATCGATGTGGGACACTCACATGTGGGTATTATACTCCAACACTCCCCCTCACATGTGAGGTCCTCGGAAACCCAGGGCGAAACCATGGGAGCGCACTCGTAGTGGTTACATTCAACAAACCCTCAAAGAGGACCTCCTACGGTGGCATATTTTTCAGGGACCAGTTTTAAACTTTATCGAACCCAGGGCGAACCCGAGCTCTGATACCATGTTAGAATCATGTAACGGGCCTGGCCAAACCCGTGTGGAAGAGAGCGAGCCCGGTTTACAAGTCCAAGGGTGTCCACATTTCTCAAAACCAATTGGCAATGAGAGGAGGACCCTTACACTTTATAAACCACACCAAACTCTCTTCCACAATCGATGTGGGACACTCACATGTGGGTATTATACTCCAATACCACGTCCTTTATCCTCCTAGAATTGTAGGAGTGCAAGGCACGACACTCCAACACCTCAATATAAACATGAAATGTTTTCACAAAATGGTTGTATCTTGTGGGTTCCAGTTCGTGCACCCAAAAAAAAACTATAATCAATTCAAAGTATACAAGCATTTATACAATGAACACAGAAGCCAAAATACTTAGGGAGTACTTAAGCAATCGATTAACTATGGAAAGATTGAAATTTGATTGAAGTTGGCGAGCATGGGACAATGGTGGAGGCCAATTGAGTATGATTCATAAGACTTCAGTTAAATCTACCTTGTGGATAACTTAGAACGAAATAGATGAATTAAAGGAGAAGTTGGTAAAGGAATCGAAAAACATAAAGGAAAAAATCAATACGCAGACTCACAATTTTGTAGGATCCTAGCTGAAACAGTTCGTGACCAGCTTGAATAATTGCAATCGTCTGTTTATAACACGAGTCAGTAGCATAATCTGTAACAACCTGGTTTTTCGTGACTTTAATTAAACTAAGGCGGAAAATTAATTAAGTCTATATATTACAAAACCAGCTGTTAATCGTGATAAAACTCTAAATACATAGTACGAGTTTAGGATAACAGAATATAGGTTTAATTACATCTCTCCAAAATACAAAATAAGGCCTTCAATCCCCTGATATAATTCGTCAATGTAGCCTCGGGGTACCTACGGGAAAATGCCGTTCAAACTCGATTATGCCCCGCACACGCTAAACCACATAAAACCCATAGCGGTAAACACATAATAATTAACATATGCGCATGTAATTAAATCAGCGCAAATAATACATACAATAATGCAATACATAATACATAACATATCATAAGTCATATAACATAGCAATTAAATCATCAAATTATCTCAATTCATAATCATGTAAGCAAATCATTATCATTTCATTCACATTCGGGGTAGTCGACCCTTTTCAATTATTCATATAGTAACATATACTCGCGAGTCTTGACTACAGAGTGGCTTGTGTACTCTCATGGTAAATCACCCATATGATTCGCCATCAAAGTGCACTAGTTACTCAGACTCGTACATCAGATCAAACACTAAGTAGCATAAGATACAGCTACCTAACATCCAACACAACATGGATAATCTAAGATGAAACACGACCATAAGCCAACAAACTAGCAAGGATGGAAACATGCGTTAACACAAATAGCATGTTAACGCAGCGACAACGTCTTGGCCACATCAACGGACTTTAAATCTTTCAAGATATCAAGCGTGTAATAAGGAGGATCAGTCCCTTGTCTTTTGCATGCACACACCACCCTATTGGTGCGACTATTACACTACGACAGATTCCCCGGATGGGAATGGCTATTTTCCGTTACCTCATATGGGCCCGTGAACGAATCACTACCCAGGGCGAAAATCACGTTAAATAAAGACTAGGAGAGTCATTAGATTACCACTAGCACCAAATAGCGATGATAGTGTCCCCATATGCGGCTACCTTACCAACCTCGACCTATAGCGTTTAACATCGCAGACACGAGTAATTCACACTTACTTTCTTTATCATTTTCTCATTCTTATATTACTCAAGTGACAACTCATACTAATTATTATCTTAACTTGTATAATGAAAATTTAGTTCTAGCAGTTCTTGAGGTAAACGGAAGCACATAGAAAACTTAAATATTTATTTTGAGTCCGTTCGTAAGTTTTAAATATTTTTACTATTCATTATTTTACTATTCATTGTATTTACTATTCATCGTATTTACTATACATCGTATTTACTATTCATCGTATTTTTATAATGTATTCGCATTTTCAGTATTTCTCAGATTTGTACGTATTTTTATACGTATGTATTTTTATACTTCGTATTTTATTCGTATTTTTATACTTTGTATTTTATTCGTATTTTTATACTTTGTATTTTATTCAGATACTTAGTATTTATTGTTATATTTTCTTTATACTTAGTATTTTTATACTTTATACCAATTTTTATACTTAGGATATTTTTAGGTTTACAAAACCAACTTTTATTTTCTAAGTACTGAAATTCTAGTTTTAAGGTCGTTAGGTTAGCTTTTGTATTTAGTGATTTTGAAATATTATTTTAAATGAAAAACTCGATTTAAACTTAAGTACAAATTCTAATTTCAAAGTTGTTAAGTTCATTTTGTACTTGGTCATTTTAAATAACATTTCAAAAGTAAAACTCGGTTAAATTTAGTCGTATACTTAACTAAGCTTTAGCGGTTTCCATTTTTTAGCGAGGTTGTCGTAGTTCATTTTAAATAGTCCGTATGTCCACATCCAAATTTAAGCATAGGTAGTAGCACTCGACAAGGTTCATTTTAATACTTGTAACGTTTATTTTTATCGGTTTAGTTGATTCTTTTTATTAACGGTTCATTATACAATCTAATATAATCCTACTCATAAATCAATTTTAGTGACTAAGTGATAAATTCATTTTGACCAAAATTGACCCATTTTAAGGGTGAATGCCGTGTATATATATATTGTTAGTCTATTTATTTCTTTTTTTGTTTTTATTAACAATTCATTACTTTAACTAATTTAATTACTTAAGTGATAAAAATAAAAAGTGACAAATTCCTTTTTGGTCCAATTTACTCACTAAAACCGTGGCACTTATATACTTAAGTGTTTTATTTTCGTTTTCTAATTTATCGGTTTTTGACTTAAAGTTTTTATATACTAATTTCTTAAATTATACTAAAGTGATTTAGTTAGTTTACGATTTTCACTAAATATTTTATTTCATTTATGAATAGTGTTTTTACGCACTTTAAATTTCTAACTTTTATATTTTAAAGATTTAGCTTATTTAACTTATACATTTAGTTTTGTAATTATCTATTAGTTACTAAAAACAATAAATAACCACATAAAAATCTTATAAATCAAAGTGAGCTAAAATCATTAAGAACACATGAAGGAAATGAAGATCACTCATGAATTTCATATGAACATTAATTAGTCTAATTTTCATATGTTTATATAATTTCCTCAAATTTTTCCTACAAGTCTAATTTAACTAGACTAATTATAATATGTTATTTAGAAAAATTAAAACTAAAAATTGGCCCAAATTATTTAACAAAACCGTGTATATATATATATTGTTCAAAGTTTTATTTTTTGATTTTTTTATACTTCTAATTCAACAACTAATTTACTTAATATTACTTATGTATTTAACATATGTAAAAATCATATACAAACATTAACACACATAACTAAAAATCATTTAAACACATAAATAACAACAAAAATTCAAGAACAAACATAAACACATTAAAACATTTAAAATTCATAACAAATTCATTTTAAGTCCTAAACATAAACTAATTATATTTTCATGTTCACCTTATTACGAGTATTTTAAGCATGCAATTTACAAAAATTAAAACGAAAAATTAAGTGAAAAATAATAGGGTGGCCGTGGGTTTTGTGTATGAGCAACAAATTCTATTTTTCGATTTTTGTCTCCTAATTTATCATGTGATGCTAGGTGTTCATAAACACAATAAATATAACACATAAACATTTATATCATGCGATTAACAAAATTAAAACCTAGTGTGCGGGGGCACCTTAATTACTCGGTATGATTTTTCTAGCAATTATCCGGATCCACTATATGGTCAAAGATGCTCAAGTCGATGGCTTCACCTTGCTCCTCGTCTTTGGTTAGGAGTAGTACATAAAAATGAAAATAAATAAGTTAGTAATTTATTTTAAACTAAACTAACTAAACTAAAAATTTAAATTGTAGTATCATTTTATGTTTTAGGTGATGTTTATATTTTAAGTGTTTTGATTTATGTTCATAGTTATTTATGAGCTAAAAGAGGAAGTGATGACAAGTTATAAATGGTGAGGAATTAATTTAGGTGTTCTAAGAATTTAAAGTAAGAAAATAATTGATTAAAGAAGAAAATAAAGAGGAGGAAGATGAAGTTCATATGAGCTTCAAGGTTGAACATGAGTTTGTTTCTTACTTGTGTTCTTGAGTATGGTTTTATTTAGAGAGAAAAATAAGCTAAGTGTTTGTTGTGTTTGTTTGTTTTGTGCGTGTGAGTGTATGTATGTAGTAGTAGTTTGTGTTTTATTTTTGTAAGCATTAAAGATTCAATTTGCATTCACATTAAAACTAGAAGAAGCTATTATGTGATGATGAATAATATAGGGTGTAAGAATGGATTAGACATGGTGCTAAAGCAAGGAAGAAATGGAAGGAGATAACCTTGACCAAGGGCCAAGAATTTCGGCCAACATGCATGCATACAAGTCCCGATTTTCGTTTTTGAAATTTTTGATTTGCGCGCACGCGAAAAGTCTCGAAATGAAATATATAGTCTTAAAATAATGTTTTGAAGTAAGATCGAAAATAAAAATGAAGAAAAACGTTAAAGGGTGATCGAAACAAAAATTGGGTCTAGGATCCTCGAAATTTTTAATAAAAATCTCGTTTGGTTGAAATATATATTTTTTTCGTTGAATGTTATCGAATTAAATCATTATACTCAGACGTCAAAAAGTTTATCAGTTTAGGCTTAGTGTAACTCAATATATCGAGTTTTAGTGAAAGTGTTAGTTAAATCAAAGTGAAATAGTAATTTGATAATAATATAAAATGTTTTGTTAGTAATAATCAAAATGATTAAGCTTAAACTACTTTAATTAGATTTGGATTATGAG
Source organism: Dianthus caryophyllus (assembly GCA_023091065.1). Lineage (NCBI taxonomy): Eukaryota > Viridiplantae > Streptophyta > Magnoliopsida > Caryophyllales > Caryophyllaceae > Dianthus > Dianthus caryophyllus. The sequence goes on along the minus strand of CM041517.1, from coordinate 32,891,915 downwards.
TAAGTATATTTAGGAAAAGATTAGGTGACTTAATCACACTTAGGTGGCTTGGCCATTTAGTCAACATTTGACCTCGATTTGCGTGCCAAAATTTGTCGTTGGTGCTTCATTTGATTTATCGAGTTTGAATATGTAAAAATAAAGTTCAAATTTGAAGTATATCAAAATAGTTTTAATTCAGGTGCGAGAAAAGTTGTAGTGTATTGTAATTGTTGATTTTTATAAATTTTTGAATTGTGTTTCCTTTTTGAATTCTAAAGATAATACAATATATTTCATTTCTCAAAAGTTTTAAATTTGGACTTAGGAAATTTAGTATTATTTGGCGAAAAAAAATTTCAGTCGCATTTTTATTATATGGAAAAAGAGCGAATTTAATTTAAGGAATTAATTTCTTTTATAAAATTGTGCTATAAAAACACGGGGTGTTACAATCCTACCCCCTTAAGAAAGTTTCGTCCCCGAAACTTGGATAGGGTGGATAACTACTCGAGATTAAACAAGGCAGTTAGAGAGAATATTGAGATTTTACAAATTTGGATAATAACATTTGATTTTGCTGGAATAAGACTTTTTTTGAAAAGATTGGGTTTTCAATTTAATATAGAAACGTCTAATAGAGTGAAGACATTAGAGGATAAAATCGCGTTTGATTTATTAATGAGACATTTAAATAAATATAGAAATGTTGCTAGAATGTTATTTTTGAAAGTGACGTGAAAGAGGTCCACAAAAAGGTAGGGCCTAGAAGTTTTGTACGGATTTAAATTAAATTAAAAATAACAAGAGTTTTAAGAATAAAAACACTTTATTTAGTTTTGAGAATAAATGTTATCCTTAAAATAGATGGAAATAAGAAATTTCAGATTTTAGTAGGACTTTAATATAGTCAAATTATAGTCCTACCCCCTTAAGAAATTTTTAAACGTATATACATAATATTATTTTTGTTATTTTTAAATGATCACGTGAATATGAAATATAGCCTTAGGAGAAATGGCATTTTGGGAAAAATAGGTAAAAGTCGTAGTGATCATAAGGAAAATATGAGACTAAATGAAATTAAGGAAATTTAGGTTATCGTTGAATGGTTAAATAAACTTTTCGGAAATTATGGATAACCTAGTTGATATAGCTCATTTTCTAAAATTTATTATTATAATGTTATTAGAAGAAACGGAAATGTTATAAATCATATTTAGGATATGATTCGAAATTTATAATAAGGGGTTATTGGAAAATATGATATATGTAACAACCTGGTTTTTAGTCGACTTTAATTACTAAGGCGGAAATTAATTAAGTCTTAAACCAGCGTTATTAATTATACAAATAACCCAAAATATTACATCATCGTTTAAGAGTTGAATAGAACAACTCTAAATACGGAGAATAAAAGGAGTAGCGTTATATATATTACATATCTCTCAAAAGCAACAAAAGCAAAGCGTAAAAACGTCTCGTGGCCCTATCCAAAATCCAGCTCCTGGTCCACGATCGTCCTGCACAATAAACTATTGGGATGCGTCACTGAGCGGTGACAAAGGACTAGCTATGCTCATACTTACCCTCGATTTCAATTATTTTGGTTTAATATTATCGCTTTATAAACATAACCTTATGATAAAAATATAAACATGCTTATTACATATAGCATATAAAGAGATATAAGTCATGATAAGCATGCGGTTTAAAGCGATAAATCATATAAACATGATATTCAAATATGAAGGCAAATAGCATATAATAGCATATCAATAGTATCACAATAATTCAATAGCATTACAAGGCGATATCAGATCGCAATCAAACATACGTATCTTATAATTCTCCTCATGCACTGATTCAATCTCGTAAAGTTGTGGTCTTTAATTTTCAAGATGGTACACACTCGTTCTCAATTAATCATACAACAAACAACACATACTGCTTACGAGCCTGACCACTGAGTAGGCCTTTGTACTCTGATCGATTGCATCTCACTTCCATAGTGCAGAGGCTTACTCGACTCGTAAACCACGCCGAATACTATAATACTTGCATCTCATCCTCTAGTGTTCGAAATGATTCGAACTTCAGATACAATCTCGTCAAGTGATCTTTACATGTGGCAAGAACGAATGCTAGTGTCGCGCCCACTAAGAACGAAACACCGCAAGGAGACCACCGCTATAATCGCCCAAATCGGCATTGCATGCCTGTTAACTTTAGCGAAATAGGGAATAAAACCCTAGTCTAGTACATGTACACTAGTATCCAATTTAAGAATGGGCTATGCTAATCATAGAGCACCTTAACTCGTGATAAAACGACTATTTCCTAAAGCCTGAGACAAAAGCCTTGGCATATTCAATTATCTTGTCCTAAGAATGGCGTAGCGACAAGACTATCTTAACCCCACTTCACTCACGATTGACGTTCCCTTATCTGAGGCCCAAGCTTGACCTTTTATTTAAACATACTCATGATTTATTATTTATTTGATATTACATATCACATGTTTCTAGACTCTCCTAGTCTCATCGTCAAACGTTTAAGTATTTGTAGGTTTCATATGATCACATAACACGTTCGTTTATTATTTGAAGTGTTGTTAATTATTAACGTTTTCAAGTTTCTAAATTGGAACGTTTATTAGTATGTCCAATTTTATTTATGTGTTTTTCAAACACTTTAGGTTATTTACTTCTTCATTTTAAATTTTCTATACTTAGTAAAATTTTCAATTATTTTCAGTATTTCACTATTCACTTTTTACTATTCATAAATCACTATTCACTTGACACTATTCATTGGTCACTATTCATCGTATTTTATACGTATTTTTATACGTATTCGTATTTTTATACTTCTCAGTATTTTATAATGATTTTTATACTTATCGTATTCCTATACTTGTACGTATTTTTATATTTATACGTATTTTTATACTTAAGATATTTTAAGTATAATACTAAACTTGTTTTTATTTTCTAAGTACAAATTTCTAGTTTCAAAGTCGTTAGGTTCGCTTTTGTACTTAGGCGATTTTTGAAAATATTCTAAAGTCTAGTTTTAAAAATGTTAAGTTAGGTTTGTATTTAGTCATTTATGAAAATATTCGAAAATCATAGTTTTAAAAGCGTTAAGTTCATTTTGTATTTAGTCATTTATGAAAATATTCTAAAATTCTAGTTTTAAAAACGTTAAGTTCGGTTTATAAAAGGTGATCAATGATATTTATTTTAAAACGAGACTCAGTTAAATTTAGTCGTCTATCTATTTAAGATAATGATAGTATCGTGATGATTCATTTACAACTGTATGTCCAAGCTCAATAATCCAATAGCAAAGGTAGTATCACACGATTTAGTTCATTTTTATAACGGTTACATATTTTTATCGGTTTATAATATCTTGTTTATAACTAAATCGATTTATACAAAAATTCAATTCTAATTACTATTTAACTTTAGTGACTTAGTGATAATTTCATTTTAGTCAAATTTAGTCCATTTAAAGTGAAAATGTCGAGTGGACTATATATATATCAAAAATTCATTTATTTCTTTTAATTTCTTAATTCTAACTTATTAACTACTAATTAAATTATTTTAACAATTAAACTAAAAAGTGGTAAAAACAATTTTGGACCTAAAATGGCAAGAATGCCGTGGCTAAGCTAGTTAGGGTCCTAAAATTTCATTTTTCGATTTTAACGGTTTTTAACTTAAAGTCTTTATATTTTAATTATTCTAATTAAACTAAAACGATTTAAACTATAATGAAATTTACTAACAATTTCATTTATATTTATGAATAGTGTTTTTCAACACTTTAAATTTCTAACTCTTTAATCTAAATGATTTATAATGTTTAAGTTGATTTATAGTATAATACTAACAATATATATAAACAATAACTAAACATAAACACAAATTATTAACAAACATAATATAAAACATAATCAAAGTGAACAATATTGATGAACATCAACATGAATATCATATGAACACACATGAAGATCATAATAAAACTCAAGAACACTTATTTCGATTTTGATAATTTATAATTTATTTTCCTAAATTAATTCTTTTCATATGGTAACATCCATTTTAACTAACTTAATCTAACATATTATTTACAAAAATTAAAAGTGAAAATTTATTTAAAAATTAAATAAAGCTAGTGTATATGTAATATATATATATAAATTTTCATTTTTGATTTTAATCACTTTAAACTCATTTTTAATATTTCACATAATTTTTATATAACATTACTACTTCATTAAAACATAAATAAACATAAAAATCATATGAACATAAATTAAAAATGCTTAAAATTAATTTAACTAAACATAGAACAAAATTACTACAATAATCTATTTAGTATATTATTTAGTTATTATCATTTTATTATACAACACCTAAACACACAAGTACATATAAGTGATGTTTAACATATTTAACATAATTTTCATACTCATAAAATTATAATAACAAAACAAATTAATTTACTAAAAAGATAATATAAGACATAGTTAGTCACCTTGATCGGTATGATTATTGGTTATCCGGATCGACTAAGTTATCAAGGTCTAAGTCTTCACCCAAGTACCCGTCTTCACCTTCAAAAACCCGTAGAATATAAGCTTCAAATACCCAAGGAACAACTAAGAACACTAGTGAATTATTAGGATAATATTTAGGGTTTTAAATTAGGATGTTTTAAGTGAAAAATGAAAGAAAATAAAGGGAGAAAAGGGGAGTATTATTTCGGCTGTTTTGGAGGTGCTCAAGGGTTGATTTTTACACTTATGAAATATGGGAACAAGTGGTGATAATTTAGGTTAAGTAATTTAGGTGTTAAAGTTGATTTTAATTAGAAAACTAATGTTTAATTAAATGATTTAATCCATCATCACCTCCATCATCAACACACTAAGTCCACATTACTATTCATGCATTAAAAATGTCCATTTTGTGTTTTAAAATGTTTTCCTCGAATTTGGTCAGTTTTAAAAAGTCGGGCGTCAAAAGCGATAAAAGTTTAAGCTTGCGCGTTTGACGATTTTTCGAAATATTTCTACTTTTGAATTCTAAGACTAAAATATTTATTTTATTATTCAAAAGTTTTCAAAAGTTTTAAGAAAGTCGATAAATTTTACAAAACAAAAGTTTAGCTAAAATTGTGATTTGAAGGCTAAAAGGCTTAGGATTTGATTTAGACTTTGAAATTAGAACTTGATGGCTAATTAATGAATTAAATTAACACGGGGTGTTACAAACCTCCCTTAGAAAAGTTTAGTCCCGAAACTTGAATGAAGGATAGGATTTTCACCGAGATAAACAAATGTGGTATTTCTCCTTCATGGAGGCCTCGGTCTCCCAAGTTGCTTGTTCGGTCAATTGACTCTTCCATAGCACTTTCACTAAGGGAACCGTCTTCCGCCTCAGCACTTTGGTTTCTCGTGCTAGAATCTTGACAGGCCTTTCTGAGTATAGCAAGTTAGGCTCAACTGCGATCACGTCGGGAGTAATGATATGACTTGGGTCACTCCTGTATCTTCTCAGTTGAGAAACGTGGAACACGTTGTGAACCTTGGATAAATTGGGGGGTAGTGCCAGGCGATAAGCTACCTCACCAATTCTTTCAAGTACTTCGTATGGTCCAACGTACTTAGGACTCAGTTTCCCTTTCAATCCGAAACGTCGAACCCCCTTCATGGGTGATACTTTTAAGAACACATGATCACCGACTTTGAACTCAATAGGTCGGCGATGTTTGTTAGCGTACATCTTCTGGCGATCCTGGGCCGCTTGTAGTCGTTCACGAATGATTTTGATGTGTTCAATCTGGTCTTGAATAACCTCCGGTCCAGTACCCACGTTATCACTAGCATCGTCCCAACAGACTGGGCTACGACACTTCCTCCCGTAGAGTGCCTCAAATGGGGCACAACCTAAGCTTGCATGGAAGCTATTGTTGTAGGAGAATTCAATCAAAGGTAGACTTTTCTCCCAATTCTCGTTGAATTCTAAGGCACATGCCCTGAGCATGTCTTCGACCGTTTGGATAGTTCGTTCAGTTTGACCATCAGTCGCAGGGTGGAAAGCGGTGCTCATCTTCAGTTGGCTTCCCAATGCTGCCTGGAGTTTGTCCCAAAAGTGAGAGGTGAATCTCGGATCCCTATCCGATATAATGTCCAGTGGTACACCATGTAGTCGGATCACCTCCTTCTCATAAGCCTTAGCTAGCTCTTCAAGACTCCAAGTGTCTTTGATTGGTAGAAAGTGGGCTGATTTGGTCAGGCGGTCCACTATTACCCAAATCGCATTATTGCTTCGGTGAGTTCTTGGCAAACCTGTTATAAAATCCATGGAGATGGAGTCCCATTTCCCCAAAGGAATGTCCAAAGGTTGTAGTAGTCCCCCGGGTCGTTGATGTTCAAACTTCACTTTTTGGCAGATTAAACACTTTGCAACATACTCTGCAATCTCTGCTTTCATTCTAACCCACCAAAACTTCAGTTTTAAATCTTGGTACATTTTATCAGACCCAGGATGTATGGAGTATCGTGTACTATGTGCCTCGTCGAGGATCTTTCTTTTCAACACAGGTACGTCAGGCACACACCACCTTTCTTTGAATCTCAAACTCCCGTCAGGTTTAATCTCAAACCCTTCTCGGTTTCCTGAAGGAATTTCCCGTCTGATCTTAACAAGCTCTTCATCTTCCCATTGTAGAGCTCTTATCTCGTGATATAACTCCGGCTCTGCGATCATGGCGTTCAAATCAGCATCGTCAGACTGAACCAACTCTAAGTTCATTCTCTTGAAATCCCTGACAATACCGGTAGATTTCCCAAATGTTGCTAAGAGTGTCGTAGTCTTTCTACTCAGGCGTCGACAACGACGTTCGCCTTACCCTCATGGTACAATAGTTCAATCTTATAGTCCTTGATCGGTTCTAACCACCGGCGTTGTCTCATGTTGAGTTCCTTCAACGTGAAGATATATTTCGGACTTTTGTGGTCGCTGTAGAACTTGATACTCACTCCGTAGAGGTAATGACGCCAGATTTTCAAAGCAAACATACCAGCTGCTAATTCAAGGTCATGAGTTGGGTAGTTTCGTTCATGAACCTTTAATTGCCTTGACGCATAAGCAATGACCTTCCCTTGTTGCATCGATGCGCAACCCAGGCCATTCGGTGAGGCGTCATCAGAGACTTCATACTCGTCCCCCATCCGTAGGGAAGAGCTAAGGCAGGTCTTTGTGGTAAGCCTTGTCTTGAGTTCTGAAACGCATTTTCGCACTCGCCGCCCATATGAATTTGGATTCTTTTTGTAGCGACTTTGTCATTGGTCGTGCTACCTTAGAGAAATCCGAACGAACCTCCCAGTAGTATCCCGCCAATCCTAAGAAGTCACTGCGTATTTCGCTTATATTTGTAGGAGCCTTCCATTCTTTCATTTGCGTCGATCTTTGCAGGATCTACCATCACTCCGTCCTTCGAGATGACGTGACCCAGAAATGCTACCTTTTCAAGCCAAAACTCGCACTTGGAAAATTTAGCATACCACTTATATTTCCTCAGTATTCCCAGGATGATACGGAGATGTTCCTCGTGTTCTGCTCCAGTCTTTGAGTAGATTAGGATATCGTCAATGAATACAACCACGCAAATGTCAAGGTATTCGTGGAAGGTTCTGTTCATCTGATCCATGAACACTGCTGGTGCATTTGTCAAACCGAAAGGCATGACCTTAAACTCGTAATGACCATATCTGCTTCTGAAAGCAGTCTTCTGGATGTCCTGTTCTCTTACCGCAATCTGATGATAACCTGACCTTAGATCGATCTTAGAAAACACTCCCGCGCCCTTCAATTGATCAAAGAGATCGTCGATTCTGGGCAAAGGGTAGCGGTTTTTAATGGTCACCTTGTTCAATTCCCTGTAGTCGATGCAGAGTCTCATACTGCCATCTTTCTTCTTCACAAAGAGAACCGGTGCTCCCCAAGGTGAGACACTCGGTCTTATGAAACCCTTCTCAATCATCTCCTCAAGTTGTTTCTTCAACTCCTGTAGTTCTACCGGTGCCATCCTATAAGGTGCCTTTGAAATTGGGGCCGTGCCTGGTGCAAGGTCGATAGAGAACTCGACATCACGTGCAGGTGGCAAGCCTGGTAAATCGTCTGGAAAGACATCAGGGAATTCCCGTACTACGTGAATATCTTCAATTTTCACGCTTTCCTTTACTTCGTTGACACTGCATAGGTACACTTGATGTCCCTTTCTTTCTAACCGTTGAAGTTGTAGCACAGATATGATCTTCGCCCCCTTAACTGGCGAAGTCTTCTGATACGTGACCCTAGCCCCTGTAGGATGCTTCAAGCGAATTTTCCGATCTCGGCATTCGAACAACGCATGATACTTAGTCAACCAATCGATCCCCAGAATAACGTCGAACTCCGGCATGTCAAAAAGAATAAGGTCGGAAGGGAAGATTGTTTTATGGATTGTGATTGGAGTTTCTTTGAAAATTTTGGAGCACTTGAAAATTTTTCCGTTTGGTAACGAAATATTTGCGTCGATTGATTCGTATTTTGTGAGATTAGCCTTTGAAACAAACTTAGAAGATATAAAGGACAAGGATGCCCCGTCAAACAAAACAACAAATAAGCGTTCTGAGTTTATAAGAAAAATACCGGTGATGACATCGGCCTCAAGTGACTCACCTGCCTCGGCCCGGTGAGCACATAAACTCGACCACCACTGTACCTGACAGTTGTGGTACTCCATAACAGTGTTGGTCTCGGAGCATTAGGGCATGCATTCGCCTTGTGCCCTACCGGCTTACTACGGTAACAAGTAATTGGCTGTCCTTTACATTGTTTCCCTACATGATGCGCCTTGTTGCATATAGGACAATTTCCCGGCAAAGCTCTTGGTTGAGGAGCCCTTCCTGCAACCATGGCCCTCTCGTTGTTCCCAAAGCAGAAGTCCGCTCGAACGCAGGCCTCTGAAAATTTCCGCCTCTGTTGGATCGGGCGTTGATAATTCGGCTCGAATGAAGCTCTCGATCGCGCACGATGGCACAAACACCTTCTTCTTCTTTTTCTCCTCGGCTTTTTCCAACTCCAAGGAAGCCCATACCTCGCACGCACACCGTGAGTCAGCGGCAAAAGTAGCGTAGGTGTTGCTGCTCATGTGGGTACGCAGATCGTTAGACATATTGCGCAGGTACCTCTGAGTCATGGCTCTATCGTTGGGAGCGATCGCAGCCCCGAATTTTGCCAGCTGTTGGAATTTCTCAGTGTATTCCTGGAGTGTCATGTCTCCCATTCTGAGACTTATGAATTCCTCCTCTTCTCGACACCGAGCTCATACTCCAAAGTACCGCCCCTTGATCTTCTCAACGACCTGCACTCAGGTGAACGTAATGTCAGGTTCATTGGTCCTGACCACGTTCCACCAGTCATTTGCCTCTTCTTTTAGGTAAAAGGCGGCAATGTTGACTCTATCCTCTGGAGGCGTTCTAGTCAGATCCATGAGTTTCTTCATTTCCTCCAACCAATTAGTGAGGTCGATAGGGTCATTAGAACCCGAGTATGTTAGTGGACGATGACGGGAAATGCGATCAAACGCGCTTGGATGATGTTGGCGGTTTGCGTTGTCCGTGGCTATTTCTGCCAAACGGATCAAAGATTCTTCTGCCAGGAGGTGTCTTTCCTCGTCTGTCATTGGAGGTGCAGCCATTCTGAAAGAATTAAGACGTGAAGGAATTTATTAGTATTGCGAGAGGTTAGAAGACATGCTTATCATTGATAGCTTTTACTTGAAAGTAAGTGCAATAACGACAGTTATGCAAGTAAGCACAGAAGTTAGGTATTTTATTCCATTGAGATGCTTCTGGTACATTTTCTGAAGAAGATTGAAGAAAGGTTGAAAGTAGAGAGTGTATTTTTGTGGAATTGTTTATGAATTTAATGTATGTCTTCACCCGCGTCGCCTGGTACTTCTTTCGATGCTTCAATCTCTGGAGTTGAATTATTATTTTGATTTTATATCCGAGGATAGTTGTTAGTTTAAATCACTACTTGAAGAAGTAGCAAGCATACGCGAGTTAGTGTGTTTTATTTTGAGGAAGTAGTTTGTTATCTAAAAGTCCTTAGTCTATGGTCGGGCTTCTTAGGTTTCTACCCATCCTCACACTTTAAAGCGATCTGAAGTTTATTATTTAAGCGATCTAATAAAAGAAAAATCTAATTTATTATTTGATCCTATTAGTCTATGCCTGACATACAATATGAATGTCCGCCCAGTGTCTCTCGTTAGGTAAACATAAATCGCATTAGGCAATTCATGTTACTTACACGAGTCACTGATACCAATCAGAATAACCTGGTTTTTAGTCGACTTTAATTACTAAGGCGGAAATTAATTAAGTCTTAAACCAAATAAGTATTAATTATACAAATAACCCAAAATATTACATCATCGTTTAAGAGTTGAATAGAACAACTCTAAATACTGAGAATAAAAGGAGTAGCGTTATATATATTACATATCTCTCAAAAGCAACAAAAGCAAAGCGTAAAACGCCTCGTGGCCCTATCCAAAATCCACCTCCTGGTCCACGATCGCCCCAAGCACAATAAACTATTGGGGATGCCGCACGAGCGGACAAAGTGACTAGCTATGCTCATACTTACCCTCGATTTCAATTACTTTGGTTTAATATTATCGCTTTATAAACATAACCTTATGATAAAAATATAAACATGCTTATTACATATAGCATATAAAGAGATATAAGTCATGATAAGCATGCGGTTTAAAGCGATAAATCATATAAACATGATATTCAAATATGAAGGCAAATAGCATATAATAGCATATCAATAGTATCACAATAATTCAATAGCATTACAAGGCGATATCGGATCGCAATCAAACATACGTATCTTATAATTCTCCTCATGCAGACTCGATTCAATTCAGAAAGTTGTGGTCTTTAATTTTCGAAGATGGTACACACTCGTTCTCAATTAATCATGCAACAAACAACACATACTGCTTACGAGCCTGACCACTGAGTAGGCCTTTGTACTCTGATCGATTGCATCTCACTTCCATAGTGCAGAGGCTTACTCGACTCGTAAACCACGCCGAATACTATAATACTTGCATCTCATCCTCTAGTGTTCGAAATGATTCGAACTTCAGATACAATCTCGTCAAGTGATCTTTACATGTGGCAAGAACGAATGCTAGTGTCGCGCCCACTAAGAACGAAACACCGCAAGGAGACCACCGCTATAATCGCCCAAATCGGCACGGATGCCCTGTTAACTTTAGCGAAATAGGGGAATAAAACCCTAGTCTAGTACATGTACACTAGTATCCAATTTAAGAATGGGCTATGCTAATCATAGAGCACCTTAACTCAGGATAAAACGACTATTTCCTAAAGCCTGAGACAAAAGCCTTGGCATATTCAATTATCTTGTCCGGCAATGGCGACCGCGACAAGACTATCTTAACCCCACTTCACTCACGATTGACGTTCCCTTATCTGAGGCCCAAGCTTGACCTTTTATTTAAACATACTCATGATTTATTATTTATTTGATATTACATATCACATGTTTCTAGACTCTCCTAGTCTCAGCGTCAAACGTTTAAGTATTTGTAGGTTTCATATGATCACATAACACGTTCGTTTATTATTTGAAGTGTTGTTAATTATTAACGTTTTCAAGTTTCTAAATTGGAACGTTTATTAGTATGTCCAATTTTATTTATGTGTTTTTCAAACACTTTAGGTTATTTACTTCTTCATTTTAAATTTTCTATACTTAGTAAAATTTTCAATTATTTTCAGTATTTCACTATTCACTTTTTACTATTCATAAATCACTATTCACTTGACACTTTATTCATTGGTCACTATTCATCGTATTTTATAATGATTTTTATAACGTATTCGTATTTTTATACTTCGTATTTTATAATGTATTTTTATACTTATACGTATTCCTATACTTGTCGTATTTTATATTTATACGTATTTTTATACTTAAGATATTTTAAGTATAATACTAAACTTGTTTTATTTTCTAAGTACAAATTTCTAGTTTCAAAGTCGTTAGGTTCGCTTTTGTACTTAGGCGATTTTTGAAAATATTCTAAAGTCTAGTTTTAAAAATGTTAAGTTAGGTTTGTATTTAGTCATTTATGAAAATATTCAAAATCATAGTTTTAAAACGTTAAGTTCATTTTGTATTTAGTCATTTATGAAAATATTCTAAAATTCTAGTTTTAAAAGCGTTAAGTTCTGGTTTATAAAAGGTGATCAATGATATTTATTTTAAAACGAGACTCAGTTAAATTTAGTCGTCTATCTATTTAAGTTAATGATAGTATCGTGGATGATTCATTTACAGTCCGTATGTCCAAGCTCAATAATCCAATAGCAAAGGTAGTATCACACGATTTAGTTCATTTTTATAACGGTTACATATTTTTATCGGTTTATAATATCTTGTTTATAACTAAATCGATTTATACAAAAATTCAATTCTAATTACTATTTAACTTTAGTGACTTAGTGATAATTTCATTTTAGTCAAATTTAGTCCATTTAAAGTGAAAATGTCGAGTGGACTATATATATATCAAAAATTCATTTATTTCTTTTAATTTCTTAATTCTAACTTATTAACTACTAATTAAATTATTTTAACAATTAAACTAAAAGTGGTAAAAACAATTTTGGACCTAAAATGGCAAGAATGCCGTGGCTAAGCTAGTTAGGGTCCTAAAATTTCATTTTTCGATTTTAATCTGCTTTTAACTTAAAGTCTTTATATTTTAATTATTCTAATTAAACTAAAACGATTTAAACTATAATGAAATTTACTAACAATTTCATTTATATTTATGAATAGTGTTTTTCAACACTTTAAATTTCTAACTCTTTAATCTAAATGATTTATAATGTTTAAGTTGATTTATAGTATAATACTAACAATATATATAAACAATAACTAAACATAAACACAAATTATTAACAAACATAATATAAAACATAATCAAAGTGAACAATATTGATGAACATCAACATGAATATCATATGAACACACATGAAGATCATAATAAAACTCAAGAACACTTATTTCGATTTTGATAATTTATAATTTATTTTCCTAAATTAATTCTTTTCATATGGTAACATCCATTTTAACTAACTTAATCTAACATATTATTTACAAAAATTAAAAGTGAAAATTTATTTAAAAAATAACAAAAAACCGTGTATATGTAACATATATATATAGAATTTCATTTTGATTTTAATCACTTTAAACTCATTTTTAATATTTCACATAATTTTTATATAACATTACTACTTCATTAAAACATAAATAAACATAAAAATCATATGAACATAAATTAAAAATGCTTAAAATTAATTTAACTAAACATAGAACAAAATTACTACAATAATCTATTTAGTATATTATTTAGTTATTATCATTTTATTATACAACACCTAAACACACAAGTACATATAAGTGATGTTTAACATATTTAACATAATTTTCATACTCATAAAATTATAATAACAAAACAAATTAATTTACTAAAAAGATAATATAAGACATAGTTAGTCACCTTGATCGGTATGATTATTGGTTATCCGGATCGACTAAGTTATCAAGGTCTAAGTCTTCACCCAAGTACCCGTCTTCACCTTCAAAAACCCGTAGAATATAAGCTTCAAATACCCAAGGAACAACTAAGAACACTAGTGAATTATTAGGATAATATTTAGGGTTTTAAATTAGGATGTTTTAAGTGAAAAATGAAAGAAAATAAAGGGAGAAAAGGGGAGTATTATTTCGGCTGTTTTGGAGGTGCTCAAGGGTTGATTTTTACACTTATGAAATATGGGAACAAGTGGTGATAATTTAGGTTAAGTAATTTAGGTGTTAAAGTTGATTTTAATTAGAAAACTAATGTTTAATTAAATGATTTAATCCGTCATCACCTCCATCATCAACACACTAAGTCCACATTACTATTCATGCATTAAAAATGTCCATTTTGTGTTTTAAAATGTTTTCCTCGAATTTGGTCAGTTTTAAAAGCTCAAGGCCAAAAGCGATAAAAGTTTAAGCTTGCGCGTTTGACGATTTTTTGAAATATTTCTACTTTTGAATTCTAAGACTAAAATATTTATTTTATTATTCAAAAGTTTTCAAAAGTTTTAAGAAAGTCGATAAATTTTACAAAACAAAAGTTTAGCTAAAATTGTGATTTGAAGGCTAAAAGGCTTAGGATTTGATTTAGACTTTGAAATTAGAACTTGATGGCTAATTAATGAATTAAATTAACACGGGGTGTTACAATATATGTAAGTATATTTTGACGAGAGAAAGTTGTAACAGATATGATAAGTTCGAAAGGTATTTAAAATTTTAAAGAAAAGAATGCTCCCGTACTGAATAAAATAAAGGCAGGTACTGAGTTAATCAGAAATTTTACCAGTAATAACGTCTACGTCAGGGCAATCCTCGGTGTCTTCGTCAATCTCCGACAAGACGTAAACACGTCCTTGTACCTTAACTGCGGGTAGTGGTCCCGTGTTCTTTCTTCCCATCGCTTCTTTCTTCGGGCATGCGTTAGATTTGTGCCCCGCTTCATTGCAGAAGAAACAGACGATTGGGGATCCGTTGCACTGCTTTCCAGGGTGTAGAGCCTTGTGACAGAAATAGCAATTGTCCGATCGTACAATCGGCGGCGGGGTTCTTCCACCTTTTGTAGTCAGCCTCCCATTGTTCGAGTTGTTGTTGTTGCGGTTGTAAACCGGCTTGTTGAAATTGTTGTTTTGGGAGTTCGGCCTCTGGAAATTTCTTTGTTGGAAGGTCGGCTTCTGGATGAAACTAGAACTTGCCACAGGAGGCGTAAAAGTTCTCTTCTTCATTTTCTCCTCAGCTTCTCTCTTCTGGATAGGGGCCCAGATACTCGTCGCTTTTTCGTAGGCCTCAGCAAAGTTCTTACAGTTGAACCCGCTCATGTTTATCCTAAGATCGTTAGTCATACCCCTTACATAACGGGTTGCGAGTTCCTCCTCGTTCGTTAATATTCTAGGAGCAAACTTAGATAGCTCCTGGTATTTCTCGGTGTATGCCTGCAGAGACATATCACCCTGGTTTAGGTTGCGGAACTCCTCCTCCTTCTCCCACTTTAACTCCTCCCCGAAGTATTTGGTCTCGAGAAGTAACTTGAATTCACTCCAATTGTAAATCCTCAGGGGAAAAGTGGATCGGATTAAGCGCCACCACCGTTGGCCTCTCCTTCGTAGTAAGCTACCACATTCACCTTCTCTCAGAGGCGGTGTCTTACCGAGCTTCAACAGCCTTCTCCATTTCTTCAATCCATTCAATGTAATCGGTAGGGTTGACCGAGCCTGAGTACGGTTGAGGTCTATGTTTTGAGAACCTCTCAAACGCGGATTGGTTATTACCGCCACCCTGATATTGGTGGACATTCTGAGCAATCTTCACGATTGCGTCCTCGAAGCCTCTTCTTCTTGCCTCCTCTTCGAGGAATTGTTGGTTAAGGTCATTGTCTGGAATACCGTTTGCAGCCATTCTGAAAAAGAATATTAAAATCAAAAGTTACAAAGCTTCCTAATTCCTTCTCAATGAAGTGAACTATGACAGAGGGTTAGAAACCAAGCTCAGAAAATAACATAAGAGTTCAGATATATGTTCAAGGGGTATGGAGTTGAGTCTGAGAATTGATAAGGGTTAGCCTTCGGTACTATGAACAGTACGAATAAGGTTAGAAGGTTTGAAACAAAGAGAAAGAAGTTTATGAATTCGTAGAGTAAGGTTGAACACATTCTACGAAGTTGAGAGAAAAGAAAATTAGTTTACAGAGTCATTTATAAAGGATTATTGATTCAGAACATCAAAAGTCTCGAAGAAGTTAAAATTTTACGAGATTGACCCTTATTAGTAGGGATTTTAGAATGTAAAAAGGAAATCCTAAAATCATGGAGAGATTAAATGTCAAGAGATTTTATGATCTAGAAATTCTGAAAGTTGAAAAGCGTTGCAATGATGGGGATAATTAAAGAACGATTAGAGATGGTTGTAGGAATTTTTAAAGCTAAAGAAGTCTCCGACGTCTTGGAAGCTGCCTCAGATAGCATGATTCTTGATACGTCTCTCTGCATGCGCTTCAGTCTTGCCTTCGATTCTTACGTCTTGATTCTTGTAAAGTTAGTATAAGGGACTTGTTAGTCAAAAAGATCAGTCGGTCAGTCCTTAATGTTTCTACCCATTCTCACTTTTAAAGCGTTCTAAGATTATTATTTTAGCGATCTAAGATTTCTAATTTATTATTTGATCCTATAAGTCTATGCCTGACATACGATATGAATATGCGGCCAGTGTCGTCTCGCTTAGATGAAATAACTTTAAGTCATTCACTATTAGCAAGACGACTTTGATACTAACCAGTAACAACCTGGTTTTTCGTGACTTTAATTAAACTAAGGCGGAAAATTAATTAAGTCTATATATTACAAAACCAGCTGTTAATCGTGATAAAACTCTAAATACATAGTACGAGTTTAGGATAACAGAATATAGGTTTAATTACATCTCTCCAAAATACAAAATAAGGCCTTCAATCCCCTGATATAATTCGTCAATGTAGCCTCGGGGTACCTACGGGAAAATGCCGTTCAAACTCGATTATGCCCCGCACACGCTAAACCACATAAAACCCATAGCGGTAAACACATAATAATTAACATATGCGCATGTAATTAAATCAGCGCAAATAATACATACAATAATGCAATACATAATACATAACATATCATAAGTCATATAACATAGCAATTAAATCATCAAATTATCTCAATTCATAATCATGTAAGCAAATCATTATCATTTCATTCACATTCGGGGTAGTCGACCCTTTTCAATTATTCATATAGTAACATATACTCGCGAGTCTTGACTACAGAGTGGCTTGTGTACTCTCATGGTAAATCACCCATATGATTCGCCATCAAAGTGCACTAGTTACTCAGACTCGTACATCAGATCAAACACTAAGTAGCATAAGATACAGCTACCTAACATCCAACACAACATGGATAATCTAAGATGAAACCACGACCATAAGCCAACAAACTAGCAAGGATGGAAACATGCGTTAACACAAATAGCATGTTAACGCAGCGACGACGTCTTAGATCACATCAACGGACTTTAAATCTGTCAAGATATCAAGCGGGTAATAAGGAGGATCACCCTTGTCTTTGCATGCACACACCACCCTATTGGTGCGACTATTACACTACGACATTCCCTGATGGGAATGGCTATTTTCCGATTACCTCATATGGGCCCGTGAACGAATCACTACCCAGGGCGAAAATCACGTTAAATAAAGACTAGGAGAGTCATTAGATTACCACTAGCACCAAATAGCGATGATAGTGTCCCCATATGCGGCTACCTTACCAACCCTGACCCTATAGCGTTTAACATCGCAGACACCCGAGTAATTCACACTTACTTTCTTTATCATTTTCTCATTCTTATATTACTCAAGTGACAACTCATACTAATTATTATCGGCGAACTTGTATAATGAAAATTTAGTTCTAGCAGTTCTTCAGGTAAACGGAAGCACATAGAAAACTTAAATATTTATTTTGAGTCCGTTCGTAAGTTTTAAATATTTTTACTATTCATTATTTTACTATTCATTGTATTTACTATTCATCGTATTTACTATTCATCGTATTTACTATTCATCGTATTTTTATACGTATTCGCATTTTCGTATTTCGTATTTGTACGTATTTTTATACGTATGCGTATTTTTATACTTCGTATTTTATTCGTATTTTTATACTTTGTATTTTATTCGTATTTTTATACTTTGTATTTTATTCGTATACTTAGTATTTATTGTTATATTTTCTTTATACTTAGTATTTTTATACTTTATACCAATTTTTATACTTAGGATATTTTTAGGTTTACAAAACCAACTTTTATTTTCTAAGTACGATATTCTAGCTTTAAGGTCAAAGTAGGTTCGTTTTGTATTTAGTGATTTTGAAATATTATTTTAAATGAAAAACTCGATTTAAACTTAAGTACAAATTCTAATTTCAAAGTTGTTAAGTTCATTTTGTACTTGGTCATTTTAAATAACATTTCAAAAGTAAAACTCGGTTAAATTTAGTCGTATACTTAACTAAGCTTTTAGCGGTTTCCATTTTTAGCGAGGTTGTCGTAGTTCATTTTAAATAGTCCGTATGTCCACATCCAAATTTAAGCATAGGTAGTAGCACTCGACAAGGTTCATTTTAATACTTGTAACGTTTATTTTTATCGGTTTAGTTGATTCTTTTTATTAACGGTTCATTATACAATCTAATATAATCCTACTCATAAATCAATTTTAGTGACTAAGTGATAAATTCATTTTGACCAAAATTGACCCATTTTAAGGGTGAATGCCGTGTATATATATATTGTTAGTCTATTTATTTCTTTTTTTGTTTTTATTAACAATTCATTACTTTAACTAATTTAATTACTTAAGTGATAAAAATAAAAAGTGACAAATTCCTTTTTGGTCCAATTTACTCACTAAAACCGTGGCACTTATATACTTAAGTGTTTTATTTTCGTTTTCTAATTTATCGGTTTTTGACTTAAAGTTTTTATATACTAATTTCTTAAATTATACTAAAGTGATTTAGTTAGTTTACGATTTTCACTAAATATTTTATTTCATTTATGAATAGTGTTTTTACGCACTTTAAATTTCTAACTTTTATATTTTAAAGATTTAGCTTATTTAACTTATACATTTAGTTTTGTAATTATCTATTAGTTACTAAAAACAATAAATAACCACATAAAAATCTTATAAATCAAAGTGAGCTAAAATCATTAAGAACACATGAAGGAAATGAAGATCACTCATGAATTTCATATGAACATTAATTAGTCTAATTTTCATATGTTTATATAATTTCCTCAAATTTTTCCTACAAGTCTAATTTAACTAGACTAATTATAATATGTTATTTAGAAAAATTAAAACTAAAAATTGGCCCAAATTATTTAACAAAACCGTGTATATATATATATATTGTTCAAAGTTTTATTTTTTGATTTTTTTATACTTCTAATTCAACAACTAATTTACTTAATATTACTTATGTATTTAACATATGTAAAAATCATATACAAACATTGACACACATAACTAAAAATCATTTAAACACATAAATAACAACAAAAATTCAAGAACAAACATAAACACATTAAAACATTTAAAATTCATAACAAATTCATTTTAAGTCCTAAACATAAACTAATTATATTTTCATGTTCACCTTATTACGAGTATTTTAAGCATGCAATTTACAAAAATTAAAACGAAAAATTAAGTGAAAAATAATAGGGTGGCCGTGGGTTTTGTGTATGAGCAACAAATTCTATTTTTCGATTTTTGTCTCCTAATTTATCATGTGATGCTAGGTGTTCATAAACACAATAAATATAACACATAAACATTTATATCATGCGATTAACAAAATTAAAACCTAGTGTGCGGGGGCACCTTAATTACTCGGTATGATTTTTCTAGCAATTATCCGGATCCACTATATGGTCAAAGATGCTCAAGTCGATGGCTTCACCTTGCTCCTCGTCTTTGGTTAGGAGTAGTACATAAAAATGAAAATAAATAAGTTAGTAATTTATTTTAAACTAAACTAACTAAACTAAAAATTTAAATTGTAGTATCATTTTATGTTTTAGGTGATGTTTATATTTTAAGTGTTTTGATTTATGTTCATAGTTATTTATGAGCTAAAAGAGGAAGTGATGACAAGTTATAAATGGTGAGGAATTAATTTAGGTGTTCTAAGAATTTAAAGTAAGAAAATAATTGATTAAAGAAGAAAATAAAGAGGAGGAAGATGAAGTTCATATGAGCTTCAAGGTTGAACATGAGTTTGTTTCTTACTTGTGTTCTTGAGTATGGTTTTATTTAGAGAGAAAAATAAGCTAAGTGTTTGTTGTGTTTGTTTGTTTTGTGCGTGTGAGTGTATGTATGTAGTAGTAGTTTGTGTTTTATTTTTGTAAGCATTAAAGATTCAATTTGCATTCACATTAAAACTAGAAGAAGCTATTATGTGATGATGAATAATATAGGGTGTAAGAATGGATTAGACATGGTGCTAAAGCAAGGAAGAAATGGAAGGAGATAACCTTGACCAAGGGCTAAGAATTTCGGCCAACATGCATGCATACAAGTCCCGATTTTCGTTTTTGAAATTTTTGATTTGCGCGCACGCGAAAAGTCTCGAAATGAAATATATAGTCTTAAAATAATGTTTTGAAGTAAGATCGAAAATAAAAATGAAGAAAAACGTTGAAGGGTGATCGAAACAAAAATTGGGTCTAGGATCCTCGAAATTTTTAATAAAAATCTCGTTTGGTTGAAATATATATTTTTTTCGTTGAATGTTATCGAATTAAATCATTATACTCAGACGTCAAAAAGTTTATCAGTTTAGGCTTAGTGTAACTCAATATATCGAGTTTTAGTGAAAGTGTTAGTTAAATCAAAGTGAAATAGTAATTTGATAATAATATAAAATGTTTTGTTAGTAATAATCAAAATGATTAAGCTTAAACTACTTTAATTAGATTTGGATTATGAGTAAGTATATTTAGGAAAAGATTAGGTGACTTAATCACACTTAGGTGGCTTGGCCATTTAGTCAACATTTGACCTCGATTTGCGTGCCAAAATTTGTCGTTGAGAAATTTGTCGTTGGTGCTTCATTTGATTTATCGAGTTTGAATATGTAAAAATAAAGTTCAAATTTGAAGTATATCAAAATAGTTTTAATTCAGGTGCGAGAAAAGTTGTAGTGTATTGTAATTGTTGATTTTTATAAATTTTTGAATTGTGTTTCCTTTTTGAATTCTAAAGATAATACAATATATTTCATTTCTCAAAAGTTTTAAATTTGGACTTAGGAAATTTAGTATTATTTGGCGAAAAAAAATTTCAGTCGCATTTTTATTATATGGAAAAAGAGCGAATTTAATTTAAGGAATTAATTTCTTTTATAAAATTGTGCTATAAAAACACGGGGTGTTACATAATCAATACCAACATGATTTTCAAAAGTCGACACTTTTTAAACTCACTAAAGAAAAAATTAAATGTGCACCTGTATCTAAGATTCGAATTGTTCAGTTCATTTAGGAGCGAGGAAGCTGCAATCAACAAAAATTTAGAACCAAAAAGGTGCATACTTATAAACACCACTTTTGAAGTATTCAAGACATGAAATTAAACTTGTAAGCACTGCTTAAGCAATAATAAACTTTTCTAATAGCACGAAATAATTGTAACATTACACTTTTTGGTCAAAGTGTTCACCGGCGATTAACCACATAATCATTATAAACTGACAACTGAGCATTGAACAAAGTGACATTTACGTTTAAAAAAAATTAACATAGCTCATCTCGTACAAACAAGCTATTAAAAAACAAAATAATTGATATTTTGAAAAATTAAAGGGTCTGGTTTTTGTACATACATCATCAAAGGAGCTCTACCAGTAGTTAAAATTTTTTTGGCTCACATTAGGTAGGCTTTTTGAAAATCCATTTGTGACATTTATTAGAAGCAACTTTTCACATGAACTTGCAATGCTCAAAACGCTCGTACAATCATAAATATGTACATTATATACATACTCATCTTTGATTCAATACAAATACAAAGTACACTCATGTTCATAATGAACCTAAAAGCAAGTGAGGGTTGTAGTGCATGGTCGGCTATTCTAAACTGAAAATCCTCTCTTTGGCGTTGAAATTATAATCCCTACGTTTCACTGTCTTCTTCTCTATTGATTTTGACTCGTCGATAAAAGAATTTTGTATAGAAATTAATAAACTGTATAATTTGACAAAAATAATTTTGAGATATAATAATTGCAGCTAATATTTAGGCTAACATAAAAGGAGCATGGATTCTTGCCTGCATCTGATCATTGACTCCAGCAATGATGTTTAAAACAAACCTTAGGTTTCTAACTTTATACTTTTCTTGTAATTTTGAGTAAGCGAGGAAATGACCGATGACCTATGAGGCATTGCCGAAGACACAAGTAGGTGAGAAAATGTTCGATAAATACCTTGTCTAAACCCTCAAACTGTGAGGAAAATGCACTTAAAACAAAGAACAATAACAATTGGAATATGTTACAGCCACAAAGAGAAAAACAAATTTAAAGCATTTTAGAACGATCTCTTAGACAACTGTAACATTCCACTAACATTAGTGAACTCGTTTAATTGAAAGCAACAGCGAGCTTCACTTGCCTTTAAAGGGAAGGGGTTACAGAGATGAAAGCAGGTTACCTTTACCAACTGGATATTGTCGCAAAGGTAAGTCTTTCAGTATCTCCGTGATAGCCCTAGTACATAGAAAGTGATTACACACATTACAATAAGATATCAGATGATGGATTACCATCTTAAAATGTATCATAGTACGGAAATAAAGTTAATACACGCGTGAAAATGGTAACCAAATATTTTGAAAAACTGTCGAAAGAGATCTATTACTGAAATTGGAAATAAATTATTACCACCGTCTATGAACCTGTAGTTGGCGAGAGTCAGGTATGTCGTGGCACATATACTTATTAACTGACGTCCAGACATTCTTCGAAAAACCACCATAGCCTAAAGGAGAAGGATAAGCTCCATTACAAGTGGGTAAGGGACCAAAGATTTTACACAGTACAGGGAGAAATGATATACACGAGTACACGACAACGATAAAGATAGTAATTAGCACCTATAATTTTCGTGTAATTGCATCTGAATTATCTAAAATTCCAAGTTTTTTTTCTTGCAAAAAGGATTTCAACTTTAACTATACAACACTTCTAAAGCTCTAAGTCACGATTATATAACTTTAAGATGAAGTGAAAATTGAAATTGAAATTTTGAAGTAAAAATCTTAACTTTTACACGGTTCTGTACTTCTATTACCCATACTACCTTCCCTTACCTCCATGAAATTTCTAAGAAAAGCTAACAACAAAAAGCATTCTTCGAAGCAGAATTCTTCTCAGGGTACCCTTAATTTAACAAAACATGTCTTAGGCTAACAACCATGGAAAACCGTAGCAGACAATCATGAATAGTTGAAAAAACAGCATTTATAGCTTACATTACATGGAGATTGAATATAGATTTTGCAAGAGAAACGCTGGGTACCGTTCCTTGGAATTTATGTCTATCCAAGTGACACTCCTTAAGATTTCTTCAAACGAAAGAGTGAAAGTGTGAAACTTAGGCACTGAACATCAACAGATCGACATACACATAAACATTTTCTTTAATAGCATATGTTTCTATACATTTTTAAAAAACTCGATGTATTTCCAATCTCACAATGAGATTCCCCTGAAGAATTCTACATATTAGATTACGACTAACCAATAATTTGCACAAGCGGCCAAAAATAGGGAGGTAGAACATACAACTTCTACAAGTTAGTCAGCCAACCCAATTCAAGAGTGAGAAATTCCTTCAAAGATAAGCCAATGTTCCTGAAAACACAATTACTTTCACTAAGGACTTGTGATCCTCATCTTATATTTTTTTTTTTAACTTCACATAAAATTTTGAAGGACTTTAGGGGGAAAAATTTATTCGTACCTAAAAAAACCACTAAACATCAGAAAATTACAGCCAACTAAATCATTGAGAAATGCCCTAAATTCCCCTAAGCAAATCTTAACGCTAAACTCAACCAATATTGCTTCTTAATGCGGTAAAATACATTCACAATTATCTTGAAAACCGTAGCTAAACGGTCGCATTGTACTCGATTTAAATACAAAAGTAGGTGAATAGCAAGTAAAGGTCGATTTGCTTACAATTTAAGGGACACGATCCTGAGATATCGAGCAAGAAAAACAGAGCAATCACATGGTGTACGATCTAAACTGCTCCAATCAGCCAAAATAACCGTCTGAAAGAAAACAGAATCTCCATAACGCAACCTCAATTCAAAAAAGTTTAGACGCCGACCAACAAACAAACAAACTCAAGACATGACCAAATTCAAACAAATATAAATCAAAAAGGTGATCTCGTACAATATTAACTTTTAAAACATCAAAAACAGTGATACCAAACATTGATCAATGATGGTGGCATGAAATTTTATTGAAGATATTAAGCATGTATTCATGGAGGCGGCATGCAATTTGCTTTACCTGAGCCTAAGTAACATTGATCAAAGCAACATGGAATTTTCAACAAATGTGAGAAGCCAAAAGATTACCTATCATCACTGGAATGTTATCATCAGGGATGATTATATAAAACAGCTCAACATGAATTTGTCGCAAAATTATTTAGGGCCGGTTAACATGAATTAATCATTTAGAAGTGTACAAAATCGACATGAATTATTGTCGAGGATGAATATCTCCCAAAAAAAGTCTAAATCATCAAATGCTATTAAATCAAGATTAAATCAACAACCTTTCCCTAAAATCACCTGTTATTTACGACCAAAGAGGTAAGCATTCGATGAGCTACCGAAACCCTAAAATTCAACAATATAGTGGCGTTAGTACGGAATCAAACCTCATCAACTTGGAAAATGCATACCATAAATTGAAATTTCAAAATCTCAAACTGAAATTAAAAATCAGACTTTCAAATATAAAAGGATTGAAAGAATCAAAATCTTAAACCTACAAATTAATTAACCACAACTCCTCAAAAATGCACTGAAAAAATTGGGATAAAGGAAATGCAACACCTTTATGTGACGAGCAGAAAGATTACGATGTTAACGGCGGGTGAGCAGAAACCAGTGATGGAGATCATCCCGATGTGAATAATACCCCCTTTGAAGTTGAGAATTAATTATATCGGAGACAGATAGAAGGACGCCTTTCTAATGTCTCAAGTCGTTAAACGGGCGCACAGAAAGATGAGGAAGTGGAATGAATGCAGGCAGTAAGGGCAAGTTGTTCTCATTTTTTTGACGTGGTAATTACGCTGACGTGGCAGCATTAGGAGGAAATTTGGTTTGATTTTATGAGAAACTTGTTAAAGATTTAGTTTTAATAGATATATATAGACGAGGGAAGAATTTTGAGCTAGAAGGTTTTAATGGAATTTTAGTGTGTTTTTAGAGGTAAGGAAGAAGAAAAAGATGAAAAATTATGAGGAAATATGAGGGTGTGTGTATAAGTTGGCAGTAACAAAAAAATTTTGGCAGTGTGTTTTGAGCGTAGGTCACGCCCGTAAGCGCGGGTCGCGCCTTGATGAGGTGCAGATCACGCTGGAGAACTGCTCATTGTTGCTTGCCGTTGTTTTAATTCTTCCTGCTGCTGCTGTTTGAGACCTGCTGCGTTTTTTTTTTTTTGTTCTTTTTTTTACCTAATTTCTTCAAAGTCGGGGTCGGTTTAAAACCTACACACATAGAAACAAACCAAAACGCAAAAATACGACTCTACGGATATTTTAAATTACTAAACTAACTAATTATGCAATAACATGAGACATACTAAAATCTAAAATTAAGCGAAAATATTAAAACTACTATGTGAAAAAATAAATTGATCTAAAATCGAAACTCACTTAGCTAATTATGCAAACTAATAAATTCATTTTAACTAGAATACCATAACATAAAATGAACTAAAATCTATACTAATTAATTATGCGACCTAATTAAGATTATTCTAAGCTAAATTATGAAATAAATTGCAAGAATGCACTAAGTTAACTAAAAATGCAATAAAATTAACTAGAATGCAATGAGAATAATTAAAATGCAAGAGGATAAGAAATATTTACAAGGTGTTGCCGTTTATTTAACATCAATGGCTCGACGTAATTCATAAAAGCTCAAAAATTCAAGTCACAACTTATAAAACAATTCAATGCTCTAAGTAACTTGTCATGCATACTAGCAAAGAAACATGAGAAATGCACATAGTAAATGAGAAGAAAGATAAGTAAAACCAAACATTGCTATTATGAGAACAAGCATACAACAATCGATAACCAAGCTCATCATCCTCAAACATATAGCTAATGTCAATATATGTTTCTTTGTGAGACGATTTGGTCCTAGAGACGACCGGGAAAAGAGAAACCAAATTCAATTCATCAATATGGTCAAGTCTCTCAATTTTCTCAATTAACCCCTCTAGTATTTTCTTTCCTTGCTTTTCCACCTTAATGACATCTAATGTGTCTCCAAGGTTAGATGCATCACTCATGACAATGTTCTCTTGCAAATTATCATCACAATGTGGAGTCTCAACACTATTCAATGGAGGGGTGTCATCAAACACACAAATGGATTGCAAGGGACATGTATGACACTCATGTTCACCATCATCATCATCAAATATGTCAAAAAAAACATCCATCGAAAGTTTTGAGGGATAGGGGTCATCGGAAACATTCAAATCATCAATTTGAGACTCTTGCAAATTAGGCTCACATTCTTCTCGACCCACTAGCTCACCAACTATCCTAGACAAGGTATTCACTTGATCTTCCAAATCTAGAATGCTAGACCTCGTCTCAACTTGGGTTTGATTAACTATGTCATGCAAGTTAGACATGTTGGTAGCAAGACCCTTAATTATATCCTCCGTCGACATATATGAGCCATTATGAAAAGTGGAGGTCTCAAAGTGTTGGGGTTGGGATTGGCTCTAGAGTGAGTTGTGCATCTCCCACTCCTTAGTGTCATGTACCAAGTATTCGAACAACTCCCAATTATAACCATAGTTCGTCTCACAAAATTGACCCTCACTCAAAGAGTGGACACGTCCCCAAGTCTCATAGTTCATTCCATCATAAATTACTTGACAAATTTCCCAAAGATCATAAGCACGACAAGAATGAGTCATATATGCATAAAGTCGATCAAAATAACGGTAAAACAACTCATTCTCATATTGAGGAAAATGAAATGGAGCCATCAAGCAAGAAAAATTTCAACGAAAATCAACGCTAAACTAAAAACGAAAATATTTACAAACTAAACTACACTACACTACTCTACTCTACTCTACTCTACCCTAAGCCTAGCCAATTGCCTTCCCCGGCAACGACGCCAAAATTTGACGAGCCCTTTTATGTCGTTCTAAAAGGGGTCAAATTAACAATTTATAAAGCCTATTCGGTTCACACAAAACACGTAGTCGAGTGGTAAGAATAGGGTCGAACCCAAAGGAAGGACTTATTAATTAAGTTATGTGTATTTCTAATGTCACAACTAAAGTAAACAAGAAGGGGGGTTTTAAAGGTTTTGTTATCAAGCAAAGACTAACACTAATCAAGTGGAAAATTTAGACAAATTCAAAAGTAAAAGCAAGTAAAAGATGATTTCAACAATTAAAGGGAGCAACTTGGCATAATTAATCTCACTTTCAACCAACCAAAGTTCAACAATTCTCACAAATAATAACCTTGTTTACTCAACCAAAACTAATCAAAGATTAGAACTTTCCCAACAATTAGCAATTTATGATAACATCCATGCATAAACTACCATAATCAATGGACAAATCATGCAAAGCACACAACTTTATTTTTTTTTTTTTTTTTTTTGATGACGAGGGGTTGAGTCCCCCCGGGTACATGCATTCCCGCACCACCACATGTACCATGTAAGCCACCCCCGACGGGGGCTGCGGTGGCCAAGTGGTGTGCTTTGGTTTTTTATTCTTTTTGGTTCCAGGTGGGATTTGAGCCTTGGACCTCACACTTTGTCACACTTCCAGGTTAACCCAAATTTCACCTGGGCAACCACCACTTAGTTCAAAGCACACAACTTTAATCCAAAGAAACACATTAAAGATCAAAACTTGGGAAAGAGGCAAAGATAATTAGCACTAAAACAAACATTTAGCACTTAATCACATATGAATCTCCCACTTTCTTAACATTTCCATAACATCCATTTCAATGTGGAGAAAGTTTGCCTCAAAAATCAACATCAATAATAATATCCACTATTGATAAACAAAGACATTAATTTGCATAAATTCAAACAAAGGTGATCAAAGTAAGAGAGAATTTCATGCAAATGCAACAATAATATCAAGGAGATTCATATTAAACAAGGATTAAAATAGTAGAGAAATTGTCTTACAATGGAAAGTTAAAAGCTTGAAGAATTACACCAAGTTTAGGAAGAATTAGCCTTCCATTATCATGAAAACCCAATCTTAGATCTAAGAATTCTAATGTTTAAAAGTTTGTAGATGATAGAAAAATTCAAACGATGTCTAAAGATGTTTTATGATATGTGATAATGTGTAATAATGTTCTCCTAAAACCCTAGATAAGCCTTATATGAGAGAATAAAATCTACTTCAAAACAAGCAATTGCGGCCACGCGGAAAAACAGAGCTGGCAGTCGGTGTGGTTCACGCCAGGATAAGTAGCCGCTGTGGCTGGCGTGGAGTCACGCTTTGGATGGGTCTTGAATCACGCTTAGAAGAGGCTATTTGTAAAGATCTTCAATTTCCTTCGCTTTTTTTCCTCCTGACTTCTTTCTTGGGCCTCTTTTGTACCTCATTCTTGGGCCTTGAACCTTTATTGAAGACTTCATAATCGAGACCAATATTTCTTGCATTAAAAATCGGAAATAAACGACTCGAGATGGAATTCGGAATTTCATCGTTAAAGTACTCAAAATCGCTCCAAACTCGATTTTATTCACTTAATTACTCCGAATAAATACCTACTAAAACCGACTTATCAGAACTCCATGATATTCCAAGAGATGAAGATGATGACTGAAAGTATAATGATGATTTTTGAATTGATCAAAACAATCAATTACTTTGGGGTTCAGACACATCAAAACTAATAATACAAAGCAAATCTAATTACAAAAACATCAAAAAGATTAGAACTCAAACAAATTTCACAAAAAATCATACCTTTTGTCCATATTTTGAGAAGCATCATTAACAAAAGATTATGGAGATTGAGTTAGACACGTCCGATCAACACCCGGACAGTTTTGCTTCAGGAGATTATTGAATATGGGAAAAACGAACCTGGAAGATGAAGTAATTTGGGAGGGGTTTTTCTGCTGTGTTGACGTGGCAAATGTAGGCCCGATTATTCTGACGTGGCATCACCAGAGAATAGGTTGATGTGTTTTTAGAAGTGTTTGTTTCAAAGATTCTCTTTTGATATATAATATATAATATAACTAATGACGTGACCCGTGGTTTCACGGTACCTTTTTAATTTTCATTTTGTGCTTGAACTGTTATAAATAACGACATGATTATTAGATTGTGTATTTTCATTCCAAATGTGATTGTCGCCCAAACTCTAAATAATTAACCATATGTCTACTCATATCATCGTGAAACTCTAATCAGTAAAATTGAACATAAAAGTCAACAGATCTTCAAACAACGGTTCGAAAAGCAAAATTCCAAGCATTACTTTTTCCCATTTTAGTTTGAGTTCTCTTCATGTCCTCCTTGTCCTTTTCTTTGCAGATGGCTTAGTGTCTTGTTGTTCTTTTTGTTCATTCGGCTGTTGTCTGGTAACTTGTTTGTCGTTTGGTTTGCCTTCGCTTTTTCTTTTCTGTTTCTTCATTGGTTTTGTCTTCTGTTTCGATCCTGCAGCATTTAGTTGTTAGTTCTTGGGGTTTTTTTTTTTTTGGTTGCTATTGTTTCAATTTGCTTACTTTGGTTTTTTTAGCTATGTTGTTTAGCGTCCATTCCTTACCTTGGTGCTTTTGTGGCATTCCACGGTCCTTGTCTTCGGTATCCTGTTATTTTTTTGTCCTTTATTTATTGTTGTTGATAAGCAACAAACTGCCTATAACTCGATTATGGTTGAATTCACTAAGCCAACATAGTTTAGTTGTTTACCTTTTCTTGGTTGGTTTCTTCGTGCTTGTCTTCGTTTTTTTTGTTGTGCGGCAATGTCTTTTGTACCTTGAGCTCTGTTTCGTTTGTGTACATGTTGTAGCCTACCTTTACCTTGAATTTGTATTATTTCCCGACATAGCTTTCCAGTATTTCATATACATGTTGTCACCCGTCTTCTTTTTTTTTTGGATAAGTGTAAGCTCCAATTTTTTTTTTTTGGGACCTCGTGTTTGAGTCGTTGGTTGGTTTTTTTTTTTCTTTTTTGTTTTGTTTTGTTTTGTTTTGTCGTACGTACCTTTTCATTTAGTGCGATTAGTTTTTCGATCGGCTTGTTGATCACCTTTTCTGCTTCTTTATTAAACAGGACGACGTAAGTTGTTTCACTTTCATCTGATATAGTGGCCATTAGTTTGTGCCTGCGATTTTTTGTCACCAAATACCATTCCTTGGTGAACTTTGTTGTTCCCTGTGGGTTGCTCATGTTTTTTTGGTTTTGTTACTTTTGTGTCGGGTAGTCGATCTTTTTGTTGCAGCTCCGACAATATCCAACTTAATCCACTCCAGTCTTACATGGTGGACATGATAAATATTTCCAGTCGACATCTGTGCGCACGTGCGTTATTGTCCCGTAGCATAGGTACTGTTGCCCCTAAGTGGGTGTTTGTTGTTGTAGCAGTTCAACTATAGTTTTCTCCTCGAGTTCTTCTATTTCGTCATTATTGTCATTGATCACGTATTGTACTTTTGTTGGTATGTTAGTTGTGGGAAAATATCTGTATACATCCCCATTAATAATCCAGGATTATAATGAAATTCATACTATATGATAAATAGTCATAAAAGAAATTGCATAATTAAACAAGAGATTCAAAAAAACAACCTTTAGTCCTTGCTTTAATGGCCCAAGATTGAATATCAAAAGTATGATATCTCTTAATTGTAGCACCCAAGATTGAATAAGATATGCTTTAGTTCTTGCTAGAAAACTTTTAGGAAAGAAACTACTTCTTTCTCAAATTTGTGTTGTGAATTCGGGAATTAGGTTGAGTCAAATTCTCCCTCTTGTACACCAAAATACACGGCCCCCTCTATTATATTTGGGGAGAAATTTTTCTTTCCAAAATTTTCTTTCCAAAATACAACAACTTGTTGACCAAGAAATCAAAGTGTATCTTGACTCTTTCCTCTTGGTTTCCTTAGCTTTATAATATAATGTAATATATATTACTAGTGTCATTATCATGGACCCACTATAATATACCATTAAATATTAATATCCATATATTTATAATTTGCTAATTAATTATAATAGTTTATAGTATGAGAACTCCGTCAGTGGCTTGGGAGAAGGTTTGTAGACCAAAAAAAAAGGAGGCTGGGGGTTAAAGGATATTGTTGTTTGGAATACGGCTGCTGTAGGTAAGTTGGTATGGTGGCTTGCTGTAAAGGAGGATCGTTTGTGGGTTAGATAGGTTAACCATGTTTATTTAAAAGATGGTGCTTGGTTTGAATATGTTCCTGGTCTGGATGTTTGCTGGTATTGGCGGAAGATCTGTCATGTTCGGGATGTGTTACGGAGTGGTTTTGATTCGGCTGGGTGGACTTTGAATGGTGGCGTCTATTCGATTAATGGTTGTTATAAATGGCTCACGGATGGAGCCCCTGCGGTTTCATGGTATAAGTGAGTGTGGTGTTCAAAAGCACTGCCCAAACACGTTATGATTGCTTGGTTTGTGATGTCTAATGGTCTCTTTTTGAAGGATAGGCTTCATTCTTATTGAGTATCCGAGGATCCGTATTGTTGCATTTGTGCTCTGCAGGAAGAAACACATGCTCACGTTTTCTTGCATTGTGTGTATGTGGTAAAGGTGGTGCGTTTTGTTTTATCATGGCTAGGCGTATATGATGGAGACCTTAGTAGTTTAGTGGTCCATAGTCATCGACGATGGTCTTATGGTAAGAAAGTGGTGGTTAATTTTGAGTACATTGGTCTGTTGGTATAGTATTTGGTTCCAAAAGGAATCGAGCTAGATTGTTCAATGTTGTGGAACACCCACGTAAGGTTGCTAGTGATGTTCGGCAGCTTGTTAGTGATCGTGTTAGTGTTATTGATAAAAAGAAGTGGTGTAACAGAGATTTGATGTGGTGGTTCTCCAGATTGTAGAGACTTGTACCACTTTGTCTTGTATGTGTTTATTGATATGAATGAAATCTTACATTCTAGCAAAAAAAAAAATAATTATAACAGTTTATGTTTAATTAGCTTACATTATATACAACAATTAAATATAACATTTTATATTCAATTTACGAATTACATTTAATTTGTCTCAGCTAATATTATTTAATCCTTATTAAATGGTCGTATCATCATCACACTGACTAACATTTTAATCAGTATTTTCATCACACTGACTAACATTTTAGTCAAAAACACTGACTAACCTTTTAGTCTATTAGTAAGGCATCACTATGATTATTTTCTCAAATAATCACATTTCTTAAACACATCCTTTAGGTGTGACTTTTAGGGACTAGTTGATCACCGCCATCTGTATGACCGTAACGTCAAACTTATCTAGCAAGCCAACCGTTATCGATAAACGTTAATCAACTGATTACAATACAAAATGTGCCCTGTGAACCTATAGAGGTTTATTTATGTTATTGCACTAACTGTGGAGGACACTAACTCCAACAATCTCCCACTTGTCCGTACAAGTGTATGTGCGATAACCGATTCTCATATCCCATAAATTTCTCCCACTCAATGTAAAACAATTTGCAAAGTTTGTATTCACAAAGTTCGTATTTTACAAGTGATCAGTATCAAGAGTCGTTTCCCCGACTAGAGAGTAACTCAACTGATAAACGAATCTTCATTCGAGCATGGCCATGCATTTCAGTTACAGCTCCTCGAGTGGCCCTGAGAAATAACATAACCTGATAAAGGTTGGATATTTTCTTCAACTCGCATCACTACTACAATATTGACCTATTGCAACATTTTGTGTGCAACACTTTGTATATGTGTTGCAATTTCGGAGAGAGATTTTAATTATGCAACACTTGATTCATAAGTGTTGCAAATACTAATATAATGCAACATTGTTATTGAAGTGTTGCATTCCACATTCAAATATGCAACATTTTCTTATAAGTGTTGCATTTTATTGTCATAAATGCAACCTTTGTATAATATTGTTGGTTTAATATATATATATTTAGTATAGTTAATTTATAATACGATACGACTAATATAATGACAATAAATGTAATTTGTAAAACATACCTACTTAATTTGTTCATTTTGTAATACTCCGTATTTATCATGTCTTGTTATAAGTTCAGTCTCAAATTTTAAGCCGGATCATATACGGAGTACATTTTACCCTCCGCACTTGTTCTCCGCGTGTCTTCGGGGAGGCCCACCTTGTGTTTGATGCGGCGCTCCGTTCTAGCTTGGAACGTATTGTCGCGGCGGGCGGGCCTGGGTTTGGGGACTGGCAGTGGCGCCTTGCCACGCTCCCTTTCCGCCTCGGTGGGCTTGGGGTCTATGCGGCGGGGGACGTTATCCATTATGCATTTCTGGCTTCCCGTTTGCAGACTGCAGAGTTGCAGGCTACGCTACTACGGTCTTCCAGTCGGTCGGCTTCGCCTGCTGACGTCGCTTTACAGGGGTTTACCGAAGCTACGGGTTTTGCTTTCCCACGTGGCCCAAGTGAAGTCGCTGCCACTAGACATATGAAGAAATTGGCAGATATATACTTCAAAGGTTCTTTGGTTCTGCGGAATCTGCTTTCTCCCTCTCCCCGCGACAGATCGCTTTATGGAGGTCTCAGCAGGGTGCCCATTCATCAGACTGGTTGCGCACCTATTTCCGTTAGAGGCGGACTATGAATGGGAGGACTTACCGTAGTGTGCTTAGTTCACCGCTTGGTGTTCCGTTATTTACTGTCTCTACCTGCTCGCACATTCTCGGGTTTTCGTTGATGACGTGTACGGTGATCATGCGGTCTCGTGTACTGGTACTGTTGGGGTTAAGCATCGGCATAACCTTGTCCGCGACACCTTACTGGATATCTGCTATAGGGCTGGTATCTCGGCGGGGAAGGAGGTCGACATTGGTCTGGTTGATGGGCACGGCGGATCCCTTCGTCCTGCGGATTTGCTTCTATACTCTTGGGACGGGGGCGGGATGTTTGTGTGGACCTCACGAGTTCCTCTTCCTTGACTCAGACTGGGTTGGCCGACTTCGATGCAGCGGGGTTATTCTTGATGCATTTCCAGTATGAAATGTGCTAAGTACATGGATTCTTTGTCATGTGGCGAGTTATGGTTTCTCTCCGTTCTCGCCTACGTTGGGGAGGCTGGGTTCGTGACCATAGCTTTACTCAGCGGGTTCGAACCTGCCTCCGTGATCTGGGGGCTCGGTGTCACATATTTTATTTTCATTCGTCTAGGCTTTGCGATAGCAAAGGGGGTGGGGGCCCAGATTGTATCGCGGCTCCCCACCAATTTTGTGTAAATGATGTAACCTTTTTCTTTCATAATAATAACAACGGCTGCGATAATAAAAAAAAAAAAAAAATAATAATAATAATAATAATAATAATAATAATAATAATAATAATAACAATAATAACAATAATAATAACGGGCATTTAATTGAATAATAATAATAATAATAGAAATAGAAATAGAAATAGAATTTACTTAAAAACTTAAATCAGCCTGTAATACTCCGTATTTTTGTATCTTGTTATAAGTGAGTCTCATATTTTAATACGAGTTTTTTTATTTTAAGTCGAGCTTATACGAATTATATTATAATAAGAGTAAATGAAATAGACCCAAAAAAAATCAATAACCGCCCACCAAATTAGAAAAACAAAACAAGAGACTAAAAGTCTCCTGCTTCTTCTTCTTCAACATCGTCATTACTTTCTTCTTCTTCCTTGATTCTTCCTCGTCTTCATCATAATCATCATCACTCCTCATCATCATCCCCATCATCATCATCACCATAACCATCATCCTCATCATCATCATCATCATCATCGTAGGTCATCTTCATCGCCACCACCGATTTCCCTCTCAATCGTCGGTCATCATCATCTTCACCGAGTTTAGGCTTTAATTCGTCAGTTTTCCATGATTTCTAGCCTTAGCTTTCAAATAATTGAGGTAATATTATCTTTAACCTTTCGATTTTGATTTTCGTCGATTTTTGACCTAGAACTTGGGGGTTTCCGTTTTAGGGTTTGATTTTAATGATTCAGAGTGTTGAATAGTTAGCATTTTATTAGTAATTGATGGTTATTTCGTAAATTGTAGAGGTTGTTTCCATGGGGTGATGATTTTTACGTTTTTGACGGTTTTGAGCTCGAGTTCGCGGATTCGCTTCGAGGTAAGGCTTTAGCCTTACTTAGTCCGGTATAAGTGTTGATCGATGAGTGAGTTTGATGTATATGTGGGTATGTTATGCGTGTATGTGTAAGCGTCGTGTAGTATTTGTGAGGTTGGAGCTGTGATCGTTATGTTGCTGCTGCTGCGTAATCTGGCTGCTGTCCACTTCTTTTTGTCGTTCTTTATGCTCTATCTAGTATTGAATCGACATTATAAGCCTAAACTAACTAGTAGTGGTGAGTAGAGTGTAAAAGCTATCTATACTAGAGTAAGTAAAATGTTAATTGGAGTATTATATATACTTCCTCCATTCCGTTTGATTCTATACGTTTGACCAAAACACGGTAATTAAGGTATAAGAAAATCAAGTGGGGTAGATAATGGAATTACTTAAATACCCCTACTTTATTGTTTGCAAGTGGGTTGAGTGGGTATTAGTGAAGGGTATATTGGTCTTTTAGTTTAATAAAGTAGAGACTAAAATAGAAATGTATAGAATTGATTGGAATTTCCGAAAAAGGAATATGTATAGAATCAAATGGAATGGAGGAAGTATATGTTAGAAAAGGTGTGAGGACTTGTGTTTTAGCTGCGGTCCATGCTCAAAAACCACTCCTTTGAGGCGTGCTAATTTGATATTGTGAGCTCATAAATGACATGTGAGTTTTCTTTTATGATATAACTGCTGCCCGGTTTAACTCATAAATGATGTTCAATAATGTGTATGGCATACGAGTGTGCTTGTTTTGGTGTAAAGGTGGCGTGTTGTAGCGAATAGGGGCCTTGTGTGAGGACTAAACCAAAACCTAGTGTGCTGTGAACATGTCATTTGAACCATGCTGCTTTACTTCACATTTCTGTTTCTCTATACGCTTTTATCCTTGTTGCTTGTATGTGCTTGTCGCTGCTGCTCGTCACGTTAATATGGCTGCTATGTTACACTTTTGGCTATGGTGTGGTTGTATTTGGTTTGTTCATCTGAAGCTTGATTTGTAGTAAGCATACTTATTAAGGTGTTGTGCTTTGGGTAAAGAACACGAGAAATAAGTTGAATATGAGTTATGTCGCAATAGAATTGAAAAGTATTAAGTCGTGTGTGTATCTGCCATGCATATCTTCCTCGATTCCATTATTCATTGTTAATTTGTCTATTGTGTTGCTTAGGTTATAATTCTTTGTAATTGTTGAGTGTCTTGATGTTGTACCATATGACTCATTTATTCGCGACATAAATCTCCTCTGATTCATCAATATTTCATAAATCAATTCATCTGTCGCTAATGACATGCAGGGTGCTGGGAAGAACTTGCTCATTTCCTGTACTAGTCACACAGACCCAACTTCGGTAAATAATTTCTCGTCTCTTGAGCCTTGTGCATTTATCAACTTACAACAAAATCGCCGTTGTTGTCTTCAAAGTTTAATATTTACGTGTAAATGTCTGTGTTCAGTGCTTTTTCCCTTAGAATTTGATCGCCAGCATCAAGACACCTTTGTTCATCCTCAATGCCGCTTATGATTCATGGCAGGCATGTTACCACTAAATAATCAAATTTTATCACGAGTATTATTATTGGCAATCACAGGATAAACGTCTCTTAATGTTTACATACGGTGGCGTGAGTTTAGCTCCAAAGTCGGTCGATCCTGAACCACGAGTGGGACAATTGTAGGGCGCACCTTGCTCGGTGTTCGTCATCACGGATCGAATTCTTCCAAAGTAAATATCGACAATGTATAAATTAGGGCCGGTTTCCATCGTGACAATCTTCTAAGTCGATGTCGTTGTTTCGCATGCGATTTCGACTCCAAATGCTCGATGTGGTGAAGGACTTTTCAAGCTCTCAGCAAACCGGGTTGTTCTTGAATTCTTGCTTTGCTCACTGTCACACAGAAAGACAGGACACATGGTTTGCTACGGACTCTCCTGCTTTGCGGAAGAAGGTAAAGTATCGAACATAAAAAAGCGTGTGTAAGATTTTGAAATCGAAGTAAACTAGAGTGCAAACTTTTGAACTTTCTTTGCGGAAAAAGGTAATCGAACATGTTTTGGCCTTGTTTTTCACGATTCGCGAGGTTGTGGCGGCAAATTGTTGGAAGACTGCGAATACAATACAACAAACAATTTAAATTATACGGTTTAAGTAGAGCTAAATTATAAAACCGGATGGTACTATTTATTTGTATCCGAACAAGGGTACACTATTAGTCGGCTAAGTGACACCAGGATATACGATTTTTGCTCATCGTTGCAGGTTGGGGTAATGACTCACATACTGTGACGGGATATGTCAGTGGTTTCCATGTCTTTGGGAGGAGGTTAGGTTCTTATACTTTTGCTCCGTAGGACTGGTGTAAAGAAAGAGCTTCAGATCAGCGATTACTACAGTTGTGGTGGTCCCGTTTTACAAAAGACTAATGGACAATGGGGAGCTTGTTAGCCAAGTAGTGGATGCTCAATACAAGAATTAAGCTATGGCATGCCTTAGTCTCTTCACTTTAAGTTTACAAGTTGTAATTTAATGTTATTATAATTGTCAGTTTTAATCGTATCTTATAAACGGTGTATTTAAAATTCCTTTTTAATGAAATTATATGTCTTTTATAAAATTTGTGCATTGTCTATAGAATAAATGTCATAATCGGTATCAAAGGCGTCACATCTATTTGGCAAAAGTGTTACAAATGGTGAAAAAAATGTTGCTATTTGAACAACATAAATGTTGCAATTGTTGGTAGAAGTGTTGCCGTTTAAATTACTAAGTGTTGCAATTGTTTAAAAAAGTGTTCTTTGGAAAAAGGTGTTGCATACTAAAAATTAGTGCAACACTTTGTTAAAGTGTTGCTTTTGTGGACAAAGTGTTGCAATATGTGTTGCGTTGGTATTCAGCGGAGTTTTAAGCAGCGCATGTAAAAGTGTTGCATAATGTTTAAAGCAACATTTCTAAGACCTTTTGCAACATTTTCATGGTGTTGCTATA
This sequence comes from Dianthus caryophyllus, assembly GCA_023091065.1. Classification (NCBI taxonomy): domain Eukaryota; kingdom Viridiplantae; phylum Streptophyta; class Magnoliopsida; order Caryophyllales; family Caryophyllaceae; genus Dianthus; species Dianthus caryophyllus. The sequence goes on along the minus strand of CM041517.1, from coordinate 32,853,488 downwards.
CATTCATTTTGTAGTAGTGCATCTTGCAGATACAAGCGCAGTATGAAATGACCCAGTGAAAATCTACTTAGCCTCCTGTTACGGTCGACCATGAGAAAGAAACCAAAGTCACCCAAAAGCTGCCTTAATCTCAAGAGACAGTCGATAGTCAAAAGAATCGACTCTAGGAATACTATGGATTTCCTATCCACGACCTGGCACCTAATGTTCTGAAACATTTAGGACTCCATAACGTTGTCACAAAAATGTCCTACGCGGTATCATTATAACCCGCATCTGTGATTGATCAGTCAACAGTTTGACTTATTGCTTGTTGAACCCACCATCAATCGACTTCAATATATAATTGCCAGAGTTATCAGCTCATGTAGGCGATTACAGACCAAAACAAATATAATGTAATTCAGTTCACTTTGTGATGTTCAATGTTGTCTATACAACCTACATGAAAAACAAAATATGAAAACAATACGATGATTTTATTAATAGTTTTATGGAAGAAGATACATATGTCTAATCCATATATAAAACAACTAATACAACTCAGGAACACGCTTAATTTCCATGGAAATAACGTGCCCTTCATGCTTATCATATCTCAACGGTTTAGTGTGAGGATCTACGACGTTATCATCCGTAGCAATCTTGTCTTTCACTATCTCCTTTTGCTCCACGTAATCTCTGATCATGTGAGCCTTCCGATGTACATGCCTAGACTTGTTGCTGGACTTAGGCTCCTTAGCCTGGAATATGGCACCACTATTATCACAATAGATGGTGATCGGGTCATCCGAACTAGGAACTACGGTTAGTCCCTACAAGAACTGAAGCATCCATATAGCTTCCTTAGCAGCCTCTGAAGCAGCATAGTACTCGGACTCAGTCGTAGAATCTGCTATAACACTTTGTTTGGAGCTTTTCCAGCTGACCGAAGCGCCATTAAAAGTAAATACGAATGCAGAATGAGATTTCGAGTCATCTCGATCCGTTTGGAAGCTAGCATCTGTGTAACCGATTGTGCATAGCTTAGTGTCTCCTCCATAAGTCAATACCCAGTCCTTAGTCCTCCGTAGGTACTTAAGGATATTCTTAACAGCTATCCAGTGTGCTTCACCTGGATTGCCTTGGTAACGACTTGTCATACTCAATGCATATACCACGTCTGGACGTGTGCATATCATGGCATACATGATCGATCCTATAGCCGATGCATAAGGAATCCGACTCATGCGCTGCACCTCTTCCGATGTCTTAGGTGCCCGAGCTTTACTCAAATGCATCCCAGAGATCATAGGAAGGTTCCCCTTCTTGGAGTTTGTCAAGCTGAACCTCTCAAGAATCTTATCTATATAAGACTCCATACTGAGGGATAACATCCGTCATGATCTATCTTTGTAGATACAGATCCCCAAAATTCTTTGTGCCTCTCCCAGATCTTTCATCTGGAAATGGTTCTTTAACCAAACTTTTACCGAAGTTAAGAGAGGTATGTCATTCTCAATCAAGAGTATGTCATCAACATACAATATTAGGAATGCAATCTTGCTCCCACTCGACTTGATATATAAGCATGGTTCCTCGACCGATCGAGTGAATCCATTCTCTTTTATCACCTGGTCGAAGATGATTCCAACTCCGAGAAGCCTCTTAAGTCCATATATGGAACGCTTAAGCTTGCATACTTCTTAGGATTTTTAGGATCAATGAAACTTTCGGGTTGCACCATGTACAACTCCTCCTCCAAGTAACCGTTTAAGAAGGCGGTTTTCACATCCATTTGCCAAATTTCATAATCATGAAAAGCGGCAATCGCTAAGAATATCCGAATGGAACGCAGCATGACTACGGGTGCAAAAATTTCATCATAGTGCAACCCTTGAACTTGAGTGAAACCTTTTGCCACTAGTCGTGCCTTGTATATATCTGGTTGTCCTTCTACAGAATGCTTTATCTTAAAAAGCCATTTGCACTGAAGAGGCCGAACCTTATCAGGTAAGTCAACCAAATCCCATACATCATTCTTATACATAGAGTCCATCTCGGATTGCATGGCTTCAAGCCATAGCTTAGAGTCGGAACATGTCATGGCACCTTTATAGGTAGCGGGTTCGTTACTCTCTAGGAGTAAAACGTCATCTCTCTCATTATCCTCGACCATACCAATGTATCTGTCTGGAGGAATGAACACTCTACCCGACCTCCTAGGTTCCAAAGGAATAGTAACCGCAGCCGATGATAAAGGAACCGTTTCCTCCATTGGTTGCTCGGTTGTTGGTTCTGGAATCTCCGACAGATCGAAGGTTCTACTACTTGTCTTATTCTCGAGAAACTCTTTCTCTAAGAACTTCGCACTGGCCGCAACAAAAACTCGGTGTTCGGTAGGCGAATCGAAGTAGTGACCAAACATCCCTTTTGGATAACCAATAAAGTATGTCTTGACCGATCGCGTGCCGAGCTTATCCTCATGTCTCCACTTGAGATAAGCCTCGCAACCCCAAACCCGAATAAAGGACAAGTTAGGGACCGATCCCTTCCATAGTTCATATGGAGTCTTGTCTACAGCTTTAGACGGACTTCGATTAAGTATTAGAGCTGCTGACAAAAGAGCATATCCCCATAATGAGTCAGGTACTACCGTGTGACTCATCATGGATCGAACCATATCAAGTAATGTTCGATTTCTCCGTTCGGACACACCATTCAATTGTGGTGTCCCAGGTGGAGTTAACTGTAGTACTACACCACAGTCTTTAAGGTGTTGATCAAACTCATTCGAGAGATATTCGCCACCACGATCAGAACGTAGTGCTTTAATCTTTCTATCCAATTGGTTTTCAACCTTCTTCTGGAATTCCTTGAACTTGTCAAAGGACTCACTTTTATGCTTCATTAAGTAGACATAACCATATCTACTCAAATCGTCCGTGAAAGTGATAAAATACGTATAGCCATCTCTAGCGTTGATTGACATAGGTCCACACACATCAGTATGTATGAGTCCTAATAGGTCAGCAGCGCGCATTCCAACACTTTTGAAGGAAATTCGAGTCATTTTGCCTATGAGACATGATTCACACGTGCCAAAAGATTCATTGTCAAATGGTGAGATAGTTCCATTATCAATGAGCTTTTTCACGCGTTTTTCATTTATGTGTCCCATACGGCAATGCCATAGATAGGTTTGATCTTTGTCACCAACCTTTGCTTTCTTATTACTCACATGTAATATATCTGTGGTTTGATCTAAAACATAAATTCCATTTATAGAAACTGCTTTACCATAAATCATATCGTTTAAAGAGAAAATACAGCTATTATCCTTTATTGTAAACGAAAAACCGTCTTTATCAAGTACGGAAACAGAAATAATGTTTTTAGATAAACAGGGTACATAGTAACAATTATTCAAAAATAACTCAAATCCACTCGGGAGTTGGATTACATATGTTCTCACTGAAACGGCAGCAACTCTTGCTCCATTCCCCACTCGCAGGTCCACCTCACCCTTTGCGAGAGTTGTGATGTTTCTTAGGCCCTGCAAATGATTACACAGATGAGAACCACAACCAGTATCAAGTACCCAAGTTCCGAAACTTGCATGGTTAATCTCAATCATATGAATAAAAGATGACATACCAACAGAGTAATGGCGGCCGATTTTATGTCTTCAAAGATACAGGGCGATTCGCCTCCAATGCCCAGTCTTGTGGCAATGGTAGTACTCCATGCTTTCTTTGCTCTTTGTCTTTCCTTATGAGCTACCGCTAGACTCACCAGGCCCACTCTTGACATTTCCTGACTTCTTGAACTTTGGTTTCCCTACAGCTAGGTTGGCCTGAGCCTTGCCCTTACCCTTGCCCTTGTTTGCAACCATGAGAACATCCTGCTTCAAGTTCCCACTCAATTTCAGATCATTCTCGGTCTGTACGAGAAGCGAGTGGAGCTCATGAAGACTTTTCTTCATGTCATTCATATAGTAATTTGCCCTGAAAAGGGCAAAACCATCATGAAGTGAATGAAGCACACGATCAATGATGATCTTCTCATCGATTTTGCAACCAAGTGCCTCCAGTCTCTCGACATTCTCGATCATGTCAAGAAGGTGTGGGCTAACTGGTTGACCCTTCTGGAGTTTCGCCTCAATCAAGTGAGTGGTATACTCATAACTAATGATTCTCGGTGCTTTCGAGAAATCCATAGAAAGAGTGGTGAAAATCTTGTTTGCACCTTGGGCAATTAACCGCTTTTGCAAATTGGATTCCATTGAATAGATGAGTACGTTCTTTATCGCACTCGCCTCCATCACGAAATCACTATAAGCAAGCGTTGCACTGGCTCCTGCATCCGGACCTGGGTTAGGCGGTAGTGGCTTAGTCAAGTACTTGAGCTTACCATCAGTAATGGCAGCATTCCGTAATGCCACTTCCCAATCCGCAAAATTGGACCCATTATTCTTCAGTCAAGTGGACTGATTCATGTTGTCCATAAATATTTTAAGCCAGGATTCACGTCCGAGCGTGGCACTTGGCATTGGGTCGTCTGTACTTCCAGCCATTTGTTATTTTTGCAGTTATAACGAATTCAAAAACTGTAAAAGAAGAAATAAATATAATAAGAATTCATCGTTTTAAATTTAAGTCTTAATGCAGAACTGATTAATGCGATGACTTATGCATTTATACAATTGACCTCCCTCAAGAATTATATAAATGATCCCAAGACTCAATTTCTGTAAATTGATAAGCCAACCTCTTGGCTAATTCTACCTTTAGAATTCTTGGTCGATAAATTTATGTAAATTCTATCTTTTAGTCCACTATAATCACGAGATATTACTCGGACTACAATGTTGAGGTAAAATAGGTCAACACTCACTACTTACCCAACGTAGGAGGGGTCATATGGAGAGTAAGGTCCTATATGCCTACCGACGAAGAAGGGGTTTATAGTAGTTTTCCCTATAAAGACTAATCTCACTTTTCGATTTAGAGGAAGATCCCATCATCTTGTTTTAATTCATTTAAGTGAACGAAAGTCTATCAATACAAGAATGATTTAAACTAAGGTGATGGCCTTATAAACGAGTGACATCGGTATGTCCATGATAAAAATGCAAACTATATGAGTCATTTTTCATGCAATTTTAGGTGGTTTGGTTTAGGCGGAATATGATGCAACTATCTAACAAGCAAACATAGTAACGAGAATGGAAAAATAAAGTACAAAATAAAAGCACCTAGTGTGGCCTATCTACCAAAACAAACAAAAATACAAGTTGGAATCCATCATTGGACCCTTGAAGCTTGTCTTGATGTTCCATCTTGGTTTGGTCCATATAGCGGGAGTGAGCCATCCGATCTCCATCTTGAATCTTCTCAAATTACATTTTAAAATTACAATTGTAAACCTATTTACATTCTAATTCAAAAATAATACCAAAATTTAACATTACAAGAGCGGAGATACGAGATCTCAATATACAACCAAGACTATGTTTCCATCATTACGAAAACATAATCTACTAAGGCCACACTAGTAAATAACAACATTTTGTACAAAATAATGCGAAAAATTAAACCATTCAAACAACATTCAACAAGATAAAAGCATCAACTTAACAAAATTAATCATTATTAATTATCCAAACCACCTTTTAACATGATCAAAATTATGTGACAATTCCTCAATTGCTCACATCAATTTTAATCTATCATAATCCAATCTAATATATATATATATATATATATATATATATATATATATATATATATATATATATATATATATATATATATATATATATATATATAAAGCAGAAACCATGGTCTATATGGTCGACATTTGTCACAATATAATTGGTCTAAAAAATTAGTATTATTTATAATTCTACTATTGCTAGGATTTTAGATGAAAAAAATATTAACATATGTAACTTAAAATATAAAACTAAATCTACAATTGAAATCTTTACTATATTAGAACTTTCCAAAAAAATTAATTGAAGATGTTTTTAATTGAGAAGAAAAATAATAATTTGAAAATAAACAATTATATGACACATAATTACCTTATTTAATTTTTAGTTAAGTCTCCATTCCTTTTTGTATATATATATACATCAAAAACTTTAGCTAGATCTTTTTAGGTACGTACTTTGTTAAATAGTTTTACTTTATTATGTTTTAATTATGATTACAATTTGTGTTAAATTTATTTTTTTACAGTGTATTTGATAAGAGTGTTTAAAATTTGAATATTTTTATTTCTTAATTACTATGTTTGATACTTAAACATAGCTTGATTAAATTACTGCTATTTTTTTCTTTATATGTTGTAGATTTATATTTTACGTTCAAGATTTGAAGTTTTTTATTGAACAAACTTGATTATAACCCAATAGAAAAACTAATGAATATGTAACATGAAAGGTAAAAATATGTAACATGAAAGGTAAAAGTGATGTACAATATCTATCGATTATCTTATTTTTAAATCAAGTAATTAGATATGGTTGTATAATAATATTTGTAATGCTTAATGCGTAATCTTTTAGTTAGTTTAATAGTATTAAGTTTTGATTATATTGTTCATCTCGATCAATTTTGTATGATAACATCTGCTAATTAAGAAAAAAAAACATGTTTAGTATAATGATAGGGTAAAGTTTGATTTAATGACAAAATTCCAATTTCTTTATTACCCATTTTAACGTAACAAAAAAGAGAATATATGTATCGTATCCCGCAACCCAACTTATACAAAGAAAAACATCTGTTTTCCCATTACTAATTAACAAAAAAAACAAAAAAAAAAAACAAAAAAGAAAAAAGAAGAAGATGGTGTAGTATAATTAACATATGTAATCTAAAATAAATACTAAGTTTGATTTAATGACAAAATTCCAATTTCTTTATTACCCCATTTTAACGTAACAAAAAAGAGAATATATGTAATTAACAAAAAAAAAAAAAAAAAAAGAAGATGGTGTAGTATAATTAACATATGTAATCTAAAATATAATACTAAATCTACAACTGGAATCCTTAAAATTGTAGGATACCAAAATTGAAGAATACATATTTTGTCTTAAATATATTGGATTAAATATTCAAGTTAAGGGAAAAAAAATATAAGTAAGTTATATTTTAAAATATTAAAAAAAAAATGAAAAAGCAAAATAAATATGGTAATTCATAAAATTTTAAAAAGTCAAATAATTGTTGATTTAATAAATAAGTTAAGGGAATAAAAAATAGTATTAGGTAAGTATTATAAAATATAATTAGCAAATAAACAAAAACAAATATGATAAATCATAGATTTTAGAAAATTATCATATTAAATATGGCCTTAATATTTATATTTTAGAAGTCATATTAAATATCATAGAAAATTATATCATAATTGGTAAATATATAAACTAGAAAAAATATATATAAATTACATTTTATACTTATTTTTAAATCTTAATAATAATGATAGATTGTAACACCCCGTGTTTTTATTAATACTAATTAATTATTTTAACAAAATTCTTAAATTAAAATTTATATAAATTAACTTTTATTCAATTACTTCAAAAACGCGGCTGAAAAATTTCGATTAAATAAACTTTCTCAAGATATTTCTAGTTAAACTTTCTCGATTTTTATATTAATCTGTATTATATTTTTATTCTTAAAATACTTGTCAAACTAAAACCTCGATTCAATTGTTTTTATTAAACTTAATAAATTTGCGTTTTACTTTAAAAATTATTATTACTTGAATAAAAATAATTTTATTGAAATGTATCTTGCGAATAAACTAGCCGTTTGAAAATCTATGACACCGTAATAAATTTTGTAACTAATGTTCTTATACACCTTTTCATTTTAAAATATAATTTTTTTATGATATAGAAAATAAAAATAAAATTTCAACAAAATATATTACACATAAAATACTTTATAAAATATAAAGATTTATAAATAAGATCGAATGAAACAGAGCAAATCGGAAAAACAGACCCATATACTCCTCATCCTTTTTGTCGACATACATACACTGATACACACAACACACCCACTTGCTTTGTGATATTTTTTTTAGGTCAACTTTCTCAGCACATTTCACCACCTCCTTATATCCCCTTTTCATTTTCATTTTCTGATTTTTCCAAGTCTCCTGCCTCCTTCTCCCTTCTTCTTCTTCTTCTTCTTCTTCTTCTTCTTCTTCTTCTTCTTCTTCTTCTTCTTCTTCTTCTTCTTCTTCTTATGCTTTCTCTTATCTCTTCCTCCATTAACATACACAATAACAACAACAAACAAAACAACAGCAAACAACAATAACAACACGAGCAACAACAACAACTCACACGACAACAACAACAGCAGCGGCCACCATGGCCATGGTCACCGGAGCTCTGACCTCCGACCACCCATGCCGCCGTGGTCCCCACTCGGCTCGGTCCCTGTTTCTCTCCCCTTCTTCTCGCCCGCTTTGTTTGATCCACCGGAGTTGCCTCCGCCTTGCTCAGCCGGCAACCACGGCCACCGTCACCATCACCGACCTCACCATTGGAGCCGCCATTAATGGTGAGCTCAAAAGCTTGACCACCGTGGTCCCCTGCTTCTTTCTCGGCCTCCCCTGTTCTCCCCTGCTCTCCCTCGCCTTTGCCTTCTTCTTCTCTGCCACCGTGAACCACGGGGCCCTGCCCACCGTGGCCTGGCCTTGCTCTGCTTCCTGTCGTATTCTTATCGTCGGTAAGTATCGTCGATTAAATCGTTTTTATTTCATTAAATTATCGACTTTTGATTTGGCCCATTTTAATTGATTTCCTTTGTTTATCGCCTTGCTCTCGCCGGAGATTCGCCGGAGATTCACCGGAGCTTCACCTCCGGCAACCACCACGGTGACTACCACCGTGTTCTGCTCCTCCCTGCTCTCCCTGTTGGCTGACGTAGTATGCCACCCTCTGCTCACTCGCCTCTCTGTCTTTCCCCTGCTCCCGGCTCGGTTTCGACTTTGACCACGGAGTTTTCTCAATGGTGAGCTGCGTTTCAGCTCTATTTCAATTAATATGAAGTACTCTCGGTTTCATTTTATTCATCCTGTCAATACATCGTGTCTCACGCTCGAAATTTAATTCGCTTCTATTAAATTTTGTTCTCGTTCTATTTTGTAAATGATTTGTATTCCCTTTTTGTGGGTGTGCTGTCAACGTCATTATCGCTGTCGCTGTTCTCTTTCGACTTCACTACTATTTGGGTCCAAGAGGAAACGGGTCAGTTTTGGGTCTTGAGTCGACAATATCGTGGAGCCAGACGAGCTAAGGAAATTCGTACCGAGCTGACTTAAGGTGCCCCCGCACACTAGGTTTTAATTTTGTTAATCGCATGAGATAAATGTTTATGTGTTATATTTATTGTGCTTATGATCACCTAGCATTCACATGTTAAATTAGGAGACAAAAATCAAAAAAAGAAATTGTGTGCTCACTATAGTAAACCCACGGCCAACACCTAATTTTTGGCTTAATGTTTCGTTTTAATTTTTGTAAATTGCATGCTTAAAATACTTAGGCTAATACGTACATGAATATATAATTAGTTTTTGTTTAAGACTTAAAATGAATTTGTTATGAATTAAATTGTATTGAAATGTTTTATTGTGTTCTTGAAGTATTATTGTTATTCTTAAGTTATAATGATTTTTCTTTTGTGTGTTAATGTTTGTAGTTGTTGTTCACTCATGATTAAGTATATATATGATATAGAATAAATTAGTTGTTGAATTAGAAGTATAAAAATCAAAAATCAAAATTTAGGAACATATATATATATATATACACGGCTTACATGAAATATTTGGACCAATTTTTAGTTTTAATTTTTTCTAAATAACATATTATGATTAGTCTAGTTAAATTAGACTTGTATGAAAAATTTGAGAAAATTTTATAAACATATAAAAATTTGACTAAATAATGTTCATATTAAAAGCATTAGTGTTCTTCACATCTTCATTGTGTTCTTCATCATATGACTAAGTTTTGACTTATAAATTTTATAAGTTTTAGTATTTATCGTTTTTGTTTACTAGTTTATGTCACTTTAGTATAAACTAAATAATTAGTATATAAAAACTTTAAGTCGAAAACCGATAAAATTAGAAAACGAAAATAAATTGCTAAGTAGTTAAGTGCCACGGTTTAGGGTCCATTTTTGACCTAAAATGAATTTGTCACTTTTTATTTTTATCACTTGAGTAATTTAAATTAGTTAAAGTAATGAATTATTAACAAAAACAAAAAAAGAAATAAATAGAGTAGTGTATAAGGGGCCACGGCATTTCTATAAAAATTGGGTCAATTTTGGTCAAAATGAATTTATCACTTAATCACTATAATTGAGTAGTAATTAGTTTTATATTTTTACTGTATAAAGAATCGTTAATAAAAAGAATCAACTAAACCGATAAAAATAAGCGTTACATATATTAAAATGAATCACATCGTGTGTTACTACCTATGCATAATTGTGGATGTGGAGATACGGACTATTTAAAATAAACTACGACAACCTCGCTAAAATTTGAAACCGCTAAAATTTTAGCTAAGTATACGACTAAATCTAAACCGAGTTTTACTTTTGAAATATCATTTAAATCACCAAGTATGAAAATGAACTTAACCACTTTGATTTAAATATGTTTCAAAATCACTAAATACAAAATGAACTTAACAAGTTCGATTAAAATATATTTCAAAACCGCTAAATGCAAAATGAACTTAACAACTTTAAAACTAGAATTCTACACTTAGAAAATAATAAGCTTAGTTTAGAGTCTAAATAAAATACTAAGTATAAATATACGAATAAAATACTAAGTATAAAAATACGTATAAAATACGATGAATAGTAAAATACGATGAATAGTAAATACGATGAATAGTAAATACGTGAATAGTAAAATACGTGAATAGTAAAAATATTTAAAATTTACGATTGGACTCAAAATAAATATTTAAGTTTTCTATGTGCTTCCGTTTACCTGAAGAACTGCTAGAACTAAATTTTCATTATACAAGTTCGACGTTATTGATTATTATGAACTGTCACTGGAGAAATAAAAGAACGAGAAAATAATAAAGAGAGTACTTGTTAAATACTCGGGTGTCTGTCATGTTGCGAATCTATTGTGCCATCGTTGGAAAGGTAGCCGCGTATGGGGACTCTTTCACTCTCGATCTTGGTAGAGGCGTTAATGACTCTCATAGTCTTTAGGCAAGCAGGCGTATACATCCCTTGAATGGGCATAAATGTTGCGTTTTGCGGTCCATACGAGGTAACGGAAAATGACCATCCCACCCGGGGACCTTGTCGTTAGGTATTAATCGTTTGGTTAGGAAAAGCATACTCTCGAGTAGCGAGGGACTGTGTCGTTCTAAGTGAAAGTGTGTGCACACATAAGATAAGGGATTGAATCGTCCTTCTTACCTAGTGGTATACTAGCATTAAAGTCCGTTGATGTACCGGCGACTTATGAGCGGGCCTTGCTTTTGTAGGGTTTTGCATGCTTCCATCCTGGTAGGTTGTGGTTCATAGGACAACGTATGATAGATTATCCATGTTGTATTGGATATTAGGTAGTTATCACGTCACGCTACTTAGTGTTTGATCCGATGTGCAGTCCGAGCGACTAGTGCACTTTGATAATTATCTATGAGAGTACACAAGCCGCTCTGTAGTCAAGACTCGCGAGTTATGTTACTATATGCATAATTGAAAAATTCGACTACCGAATATGATTGAGATGGTAATGATTTGTTGAGTATGATTGGTTATGAGTGTGGTGTGGTATATGATTTGATCTATACTCATGTTTGAATCATCCCGATATCCTTATGTGTTTTTGCTTGCACCTTGCCATCTATTTTATTTAATTGTCATGTATATCGCACATGTCTATAATTGCTATACTACGTGATTTATTTGATGTGTTTAGATTGTGTTGGGGGAGAAAACACTAATACGAGATGAACTGCAGGTACCCCGAGGACTTATGTTTATCAAATGCTGGGGATGGTTTACCTTATTTTGTACTTCGTTGTTTTGGAGAGATTTGTAATCAAACATATAATCTGTTTCATCCTAAGACTCGTACTATGTATATAGAGTTTTAATACGATAACAGCTGGTTTGTAATAAATAGACTTAATTAATTTTCCGCCTTAGTTTAATTACAGTCACGAAAAACCAGGTTATTCTGATTGGTATCGAGAATCTTCTTTGGCCAGTGAATGACTTAAAGTTATCTCACATAGCGAGACGACACCTGGGCCCGACATTCATATCATATGTCAGGCATAGACTTATAGGATCAAATAATAAATTAGAAATCTTAGATCGCTAAAATAATAATCATAGAACGCTTTAAAAGTGAGATGGGTAGAAACATTAAGGATTGACCGACTGACTTAGACTTGAGGTTCTCTATGGTTGCTTGCCTGCTAAGTGCTCTATGACTAAACTTTTTGGCTGACAAGTCTCTTATAATAACGTTACCTAAACTCGAGAAGTATAAATCGAAGACGAGACGACTAGGACTCAAGCACTTGTAAATGGACGCATCAAGAGTCGAACGATCTGAAAAGATGTTCTAGACCTCGAAGAATTCTATTGCCTTGAAGACGTCTATAACTTTTTCTAACATCCTTATTAAAATAGATTATCATTTTCTCTTCCAAAAATTCTAAATCTATTTAACTGATCTTCTCCTTCTATTTAACTTCCTATAATGACTTCATAAAATGAATTTTTATCTCTTTTCATTTCTCGCAAATACAAGACTTAAAGACAAGACCGGAAGCGCATACAGAGAGACGTATCAAGGATCATGCTATCTGAGACCACTTCCAAGACGTCGAAGACTTCTTTATCATTGAAAATTTATACAACTATATCTAAATCATCCTCTAAATTTAGATATTTTTAATTTGATTACCTTTCAAATTCTACTTACTATCTCATTCTAAATATCTAAAATCGTAAATTTATAATTCCTAACTACCTTCAAAAATTTACCTTCGTATTTCGTCTTAAAAACATCTTCAAAAATTATTCCTTTGTATCACAAGATTTTTATTTCGTAATTTGAAATATCATTGAAATTTAATCGTCATAACTTTCTTATTCTCATTTCATACACTTTGAACTTTATTATTTTCCAAATTCTCCTAAACCTTTTGTCACCTTCTGGTAAAATTTCACCTATTTTAAAACTTTTAGTTTTCTATGCATTAGTCAATAAATTTGATTTCATATTTTCAATTCCCTTCATAAATTCCTTATTTCTTAAATGTAGATACTTTTGAAACATATTTATTTCGACCTTCTATATTTAAAATTTTTATCAATCTCCTAATATAATTCTAAAATTTTGTTTTCATACGTTCCTTATAAAAATACCTTTGAAAATTCATTGCTTGTTCCGTAAAATCTTTTTAACGTAATTTGAAATACTTTTGAAACTTCATGGTTCAAACTTTTCATTCCTTTATTTCTAAAATCTTTGAAATTGTTTTATTTCTACTATTTCTTCTATTTTAGAAATATATACAACAAAGTTATTTTACGTCATCAAATATTATAAATTTTCAAACTTACCCGAAATATAATTTATAACATTTCTGTTTCATCTAATAACATTATAATAATAATTTAAAAAAAAAAAAAAAAAATGAACTATATCAACAAGGTTATCCATAATTCTCTAAAATTTTACTTGAATCATTCAACGATAGCCTATATTCTCGTAATTTCATAAAAGCTCATATTCTTCTTATGATCACTACGACTTTTACATAATTTCCCTAAAATGCCGTTTTCCTAAGGCTATATTTCATATACACGTGATCATTAAAAGTAACAAAAATAATATTATGTATATAAGTTTAAAACTTCTTAAGAGGGTAGGACAATAATTTGATTTTATTAAAGCCCTAATTCAATTTTAAAACTTCTTATTTTAGCCTATTTTAAGGCTAACTTTCATTCTCAAAAATTAAATAAATTGTTTTTATTCTTAAAACGCTTATAAATTTAATTCGATTTAATTCCGTACAAAACTTCTAGGCCCTACCTTTTTGAAAACGTCCTTCTCGCTGATTTTGAAAATGACAATGCAGCAACATTTAGATGTTAATTCGAAAAAGAATTATTTATATTATTAAGTTATTAAATTCTTCAATCTTTCCTTTTTAGAAAATTCAAACCTAATCAAGAGTAATATTAATATTCCAATTCCAAAAACCTTGATGTTTTCTCCAACTGCTTTTTAATCTGGAGCAGTTATCTATCCTATCTAAGTTTCGGGGACGAAACTTTTCTTAAGGGGGTAGGATTGTAACACCCCGTGTTTTTATTAATACTAATTAATTATTTTAACAAAATTCTTAAATTAAAATTTATATAAATTAACTTTTATTCAATTACTTCAAAAACGCGGCTGAAAAATTTCGATTAAATAAACTTTCTCAAGATATTTCTAGTTAAACTTTCTCGATTTTTATATTAATCTGTATTATATTTTTATTCTTAAAATACTTGTCAAACTAAAACCTCGATTCAATTGTTTTTATTAAACTTAATAAATTTGCGTTTTACTTTAAAAATTATTATTACTTGAATAAAAATAATTTTATTGAAATGTATCTTGGAATAAACTAGCTGCTTGAAAATCTATGACACCGTAATAAATTTTGTAACTAATGTTCTTATACACCTTTTCATTTTAAAATATAATTTTTTATGATATAGAAAATAAAAATAAAATTTCAACAAAATATATTACACATAATATACTTTATAAAATATAAAGATTTATAAATAAGATCGAATGAAACAGAGCAAATCGGAAAAACAGACCCATATACTCCTCATCCTTTTTGTCGACATACATACACTGATACACACAACACACCCACTTGCTTTGTGATATTTTTTTTAGGTCAACTTTCTCAGCACATTTCACCACCTCCTTATATCCCCTTTTCATTTTCATTTTCTGATTTTTCCAAGTCTCCTGCCTCCTTCTCCCTTCTTCTTCTTCTTCTTCTTCTTCTTCTTCTTCTTCTTCTTCTTCTTCTTCTTCTTATGCTTTCTCTTATCTCTTCCTCCATTAACATACACAATAACAACAACAAACAAAACAACAGCAAACAACAATAACAACACGAGCAACAACAACAACTCACACGACAACAACAACAGCAGCGGCCACCATGGCCATGGTCACCGGAGCTCTGACCTCCGACCACCCATGCCGCCGCCGTGGTCCCCACTCGACTCGGTCCCTGTTTCCTCTCCTTCTTACGCCTGCTTTGTTTCAGTCACCGGAGTTGCCTCCGCCTTGCCCAGCCGGCAACCACGGCCACCGTCACCATCACCGACCTCACCATTGGAGCCGCCATTAATGGTGAGCTCAAAAGCTTGACCACCGTGGTCCCCTGCTTCTTTCTCGGCCTCCCCTGTTCTCCCCTGCTCTCCCTCGCCTTTGCCTTCTTCTTCTCTTGCAGTGAACCACGGGCCTCGCCTTACCGTGGCCTGGCCTTGCTCGCTTCCCGTCAGATTCTTATCGCTTGTGAAGTATCGACGATTAAATCGTTTTTATTTCATTAAATTATCGACTTTTGATTTGGCCCATTTTAATTGATTTCCTTTGTTTATCGCCTTGCTCTCGCCGGAGATTCACCGGAGCTTCACCTCCGGCAACCACCACGGTGACTACCACCGTGTTCTGCTCCTCCCTGCTCTCCCTGTTGGCTGACGTAGTATGCCACCCTCTGCTCACTCGCCTCTCTGTCTTTCCCCTGCTCCCGGCTCGGTTTCGACTTTGACCACGGAGTTTTCTCAATGGTGAGCTGCGTTTCAGCTCTATTTCAATTAATATGAAGTACTCTCGGTTTCATTTTATTCATCCTGTCAATACATCGTGTCTCACGCTCGAAATTTAATTCGCTTCTATTAAATTTTGTTCTCGTTCTATTTTGTAAATGATTTGTATTCCCTTTTTGTGGGTGTGCTGTCAACGTCATTATCGCTGTCGCTGTTCTCTTTCGACTTCACTACTATTTGGGTCCAAGAGGAAACGGGTCAGTTTTGGGTCTTGAGTCGACAATATCGTGGAGCCAGACGAGCTAAGGAAATTCGTACCGAGCTGACTTAAGGTGCCCCCGCACACTAGGTTTTAATTTTGTTAATCGCATGAGATAAATGTTTATGTGTTATATTTATTGTGCTTATGATCACCTAGCATTCACATGTTAAATTAGGAGACAAAAATCAAAAAAAGAAATTGTGTGCTCACTATAGTAAACCCACGGCCAACACCTAATTTTTGGCTTAATGTTTCGTTTTAATTTTTGTAAATTGCATGCTTAAAATACTTAGGCTAATACGTACATGAATATATAATTAGTTTTTGTTTAAGACTTAAAATGAATTTGTTATGAATTAAATTGTATTGAAATGTTTTATTGTGTTCTTGAAGTATTATTGTTATTCTTAAGTTATAATGATTTTTCTTTTGTGTGTTAATGTTTGTAGTTGTTGTTCACTCATGATTAAGTATATATATGATATAGAATAAATTAGTTGTTGAATTAGAAGTATAAAAATCAAAAATCAAAATTTAGGAACATATATATATATATACACGGCTTACATGAAATATTTGGACCAATTTTTAGTTTTAATTTTTTCTAAATAACATATTATGATTAGTCTAGTTAAATTAGACTTGTATGAAAAATTTGAGAAAATTTTATAAACATATAAAAATTTGACTAAATAATGTTCATATTAAAAGCATTAGTGTTCTTGTAACACCCCGTGTTTTTATAGCAAAATATTATGAAAGAATTTGATTCCTTAAATTAAATTCATCCTTTTTCCTTATAATAAAAATGCGAATGAATTTTTTTTCGTTAAACATGTGACACTCCATGTCAATTTCAAATTTATTATAATTGCACAAGTCATTAATTAAACAATCTACTTGATACTTTTCTAACACAATACACTACAATCATTTTTGCACCTAAACTAAAACCATTTTGAATTACTTTGAATTTGAACTTTATGTTTACTTTTTCAAACTCGATAAATCAAATGGAGAATCCTCGACAATTTTCTCAACGGCAAATTTTGGCACGCAAATCGAGGTCAAACATTGACTAAAGGGCCAAGCCACCTAAATGTGATTTAGTCACCTAATCCTTTATTAAATAAAATTACTCATAATCCAAACCTAATTAAAATAGCTTAAGCTTAATCATATTGATTATTACTAACACAACATATAATAATAATATCAAATTACTATTCCACTTTGATTTAACTAACACTTTCACTAAAACTCGATATATTGAGTTACACTAAGCCCAAACTGATAAACTTTTTGACGTTTGAGGGTAATGATTTAATTCGATAACATTCAACAAAAAAATATATATTTCGATCGAATAAAATTTTATTTCAAAGTTGCGAGGCAAACTAGTACCCAAATTTTTGTTTGAATTCGTTTTGAGGTTTATTTTCATTTTTATTTTCGATCTCACTTCTAAACATTATTTCAAGACTATATATTTCATTTCGAGACTTTTCACGTACGCGCAAATCGAAAATTTCAAAAACGAAAAATCGGGCCAAGTAACCCATGTTGGCCGAGAATTTGGAGCATGCAAGCTCTACATTGTCTTCCTTTTGCCTTTTTGCTTTTCCTACACAAGTGTTCCCTTGTCTCAAGCATGCTCTTCTTCCTCTTACACCCATGCTTCTTCTCTTACACCCTTGGTCTCCTTGTCTCAAGCATGCATGCATTCTCCTTACACATACACATGCATTCACACACTAAACTACTTGATAAACAAAACACAAACAAACTCCTACTACTACTACTCCATACGGTCCAAACAACAACAACACAAAACACATAAAATTTTTCTAAGTCTTCCATTTTTCTCTCTAAATAAAATCACCTCAAGGACACAAGTAAGCCAAGTTCATCTTCAACCTCAAGATCTTCATCTTCTTCCTCTAGCTTATCTTCTTTAAACTTTCTTTTTATCGTTTTAAATTCACTAGAACATGTAAATTAACTCCTCACCATTTTTATTTAGTACTCACTTACTCTTCTTTTTACATACAAATAAATATGAACCTAAATTGAAGTCATGAAAGAATTAAATCATTACCTAAACAAATAAAATGATACTACACTTAAAATTTTTATTATTGTTAGTCTAGTGTAAAATTAAGATTTCTAACTTGCTTATTTCTTTTATGTACTAATCTACCAAAGAAGAGGAGCAAGGAGGAAGCATCGACTTGAGTCAATTCGACCATATTATCGATCCCGATAATTGCTAGGATTTCATTCCACTAACCTAAACAAGGTGCTTCCTCACATTTATATGATAAAGCGCCTCGAATTTGATTATGTGTTATTGTTTTTGATGCATGTATGGTTTTATTATATCACCTAGTATTCATGTGTTAAATTAGGAGACAAAAATCGAAAAATAATAATAGTGTAACATTACCAAAACCCTCTGCCACCCTTCCATTTTTTAGTTCAATTTTTCGTTTTAATTTTTGTAAATTGCATGCTTAAAATACTTGTAATGAAATGGATATGAAAATATAATTAGTTATTGTTTAGGACTTAAAATGAATATGTTATGAATTTTAAATGTTTTAATGTATTTATGTGTGTTCTTGAAATTTTGTTGTGATTCATGTGTTTGAATGATTTTTATTCATGTGTGTTCATGTTTTGTATATGATTTTCACATATGTTAAGTATATAAATAATATAAAGTAAATTAGTTATTGAATTAGAAGTATAAAAATCAAAAATCAAATTTATGAACATATATATATTATACACGGCTATTTTGAAAAATATGGGCCAATTTTTAGTTTTAATTTTTCTAAATAACATATTATGATTAGTCTAGATGAATTAGACTTGCTATAAAAATTTGAAGAAATTATATAAACATATGAAAATTTAACTAATTAATAATCCTATGAAAAATAATAGAGTTCTTCATATCTTCATGTGTTCTTCATTTTTATGACTAAGTTTGATTTATAAATTTTCATAGGTTTTAGTATTTGATGTTCTTATTGCTAGCTTAAATCACTTTAACATAAACTAACTAATTAGTATATAAAAACTTTAAGTTAAGCAGATAAAATTTGAAAACTAAAATAAATTGCTATGTATGTTTAAGCCACGGTTTAGTGTCTATTTTAGACCTAAAATGAATTTATCACTTTTATTTTTATCACTTAAGTAATTAAATTAGTTAAAGTAATGATTTAGTAATAAAAACAAAAAGAAAATAAATGGGTAACCTATGTAGAGTGCCACGGTTTTATCACTTAAATTGGGTCAATTTTGGTCAAAATGAATTTATCACTTAGTTACTAAAGTCGATTTGTAATTGGGATTATATTAGATTGTATAATGAATCGTTAATAAAAAGAATCAACAAAACCGAGTAAAAATAAGCGTTACACGTATTAAAATGAATACTGTCGAGTGATACTGCCTTTGCTTAAATGTGGATTGGACATACGGACTATTTAAAATGAACTACGACAACCTCACTAAAAATGGAACCCGCTAAAACCTTAGTTAAGTATACGACTAAATTTAACCGAGTTTTACTTTTGAAATGTTATTAAAATTGACCAAGTACTAAATGAACTTAACAACTTTGACTCTAGAATTTTGTACTTAGATTATATTAAATTTTACTTCCGAAATCATTTTTCAATCACTAAGTGCAAAACGAACCTAACGTCTTTAAAACTAGAATTATATACTTAGAAAAATAAAGGTTGGTTTTGTAAAACCTAAAAATATCCTAAGTATAAAAGTAGTTGTAAAGTATAAGAAAACTAAGTATAAAAGGAAAATACTAAGTATAAGGAAATAAAATAAAAATACTAAGTATAAAGGAAATATAATAATAAATACTAAGTATAGGAATACGCATACGTATAAAATACGTATAAAATACGAATAAAATACGAAGTATAAAAATACGCAAACGCATAAAAATACGTATAAATACGGTGAATAGTAAATACGATGAATAGTAAATACGGTGAATAGTAAATACGATGAATAGTAAAATAATGAATAGTAAAAATATTTAAAATTTACAAACGGACTCCAAATAATTAACTAAGTCTTTCTATGTGTTTTGTTTACCTGAAGAATTGCTAGAACTAAAATTTCATTATACAAAGTTAGACGATATATTTAAGTTACAGAATTGTCACCTACTTTGAATGAACGAGGAAATAAGAAATTAAGAAATGAACTACTTGAATAAAATACTTGGATTGTTCGCCATGTCGCGACTCTTGAATTCGAAGTTAATGAGGTAGCCGTCTATGGGGACTTTAGCTCCCTCCCAGAGTTGCTAAAGGCGATCTAATATTTTTATATAAAGTATTATTTCGGTGCGGGATATTCAACCTCAGGGATGGGGCATACTTGATATCTCCGTGAGCCCATACTACGGTAATTGGAAACTCCAGCCCCACCCGGGGGTACCCGTCTAAGGTGATAGTCGTATTATTAGGTGACTACTTACTCGAGGGCGAGTATGATACGATCCTATCTATAGTGGTGTATGCATACATGAGACTCGGGATTTGGCTGTCCTTATCGCTTTAGGTATCTTTAGCTTTGTCGGACACGTCGCTTTGTTCGTACTGATAAACGCTGCGCGGGACGTCTAGTATGTCGACCACGTCAGCTCTGTTCGCCCTGTCTACTATTGCGTTTACGTCTGCATGCTTAGCCTCGCTAACGAACAATCATTAGTTAGCATTATGAAGAATGTATTTCCTTGTCTTGTTTGATTGATATTGTTTGATGGCTTGAATTTATGATCGTTGGAATATGGTGTTGAGAATGATATGTTGAGAGTGTTGTATGATATGTGATTGGATTTATACTCATGTTTGAATCATTTTGATCTCTTTATGTGTTTTACTGTTTACTTGCTAATTGTTTTTACCTATTTTATTATTCATTATTATTCTGCATATTGCTTTAGAAATTGCATGTATCGAAACTTCGAAGGAGTGTCTTGGGAAAATGATGAGAGTTTAATGCAGTACCCAGGAGTCTTGAGCGTTGATCTATCGAGGATTGGAGGCCTTATTTTGTAACCTATTTTGAGAGGATGTAATTAAACTTATACTCTGTTATTCTAAACTCGTACTATGTACTTAGAGTTTTACTACGATTAACAATTTGGTTTTGTAATATATAGACTTAATTAATTTTCCGCCTTAGTTTAATTAAAGTCACGTAAAAACCAGGTTATTACTGATTAGTATCAAAGTATCTTGCGGCCGTGAATGACTTAAAGTTATCTCACATAGCGAGACGACACACAGGCAGACATTCATATCGTATGTCGTGCATAGACTTATAGGATCAAATAATGAAATTAGAAATCTTAGATCGCTAAAATAAATAACTTAGATCACTTTAAGGTGTGAGGATGGGTAGAAACTTTAAGTACCGTCCATACGCTAAAATCTTTTTAAATAAGCGAGCTGCTACCCTAAAATAAAATACGCTAACCATCGTATGCTTGCTACTTGCTGATGTGACTGACTAAAACTAACAACTATCCTCGGATATAAAATCGAGTTAATAAAACTCTCGAGAAATGAAACACTGAAGGAGTACCAGGCTATGTGAAGTAAAGACATCTACTAAATCCTTAACCTATTCACTAATAAAATTCTTAAACCCTTGTTAATCCTGTTTTTGTTCGATCAAAAATTTATATATTCTCTTAATAGCCATTTTATTTCCGTTCAAACAATATCTTGGTTGTTGTTTGACTCCTTTCCTTAAAATCCCTTGTAGATGTCATCAACCGGCGATTCACCAGTATGCGGAGACGGGAAGGGCAATCGGTCGATTAATACGCCTACGTGCTTCCATGCCTGCACTTCCGGATACTCCGGAGCTTGCATGGACTGACCCTGCCAGGATCAATGCTTACAGGAATTTCTTAGGAGATCCCCCGCGCACATTCGCAGGAGACCATGACACCTGCTGGTTTTGGTTACGCGAAATGGAGGCGAAATTCGTTGAGGCGAAAGTTCACGAAGAGTGGAAAGTACGTTTGACCGAGAAGTTCCTCAGAGGTGACGCTTTCCCCTGGTGGTTTCTTGTCGCCACTGTCTCACCGCTCGAGGGGAAAGTTCCACGGGTGGAATTTCTTCAAATGCGACCTCAAGCTTGCATGCCGTGCCATTGCTCGAGGACACACCTTTGATGACGAAGAGGAAGTCAGCGATGCGGAGTCCTCCAACGGACTCTAGATCCTTTTAGTCTTATGAACTACTAGTACGGACAACTTTTTGGAAAATCTTTAGATTCTAACTACCTAACATCAGTGTATCTGTGTAGCACTATTAGGAGGCGTTGTCCCTACATTCTACTTTCAGTTACCTTCCTATGAAATGTATTAGTTGCATTTTGCTACTCTAAGTCGATGTAACCAATTTCTATCTTGTATTATATAATAGGCTTCTTTTGGAACTACTCAATTTCATACGGTTTAACATTTTTCTAATGGATGCAAACAACTTAAACAACATGGATAACTTGAACTTCGCCCAACATTTTGTCTTTGAAGAAGAAGCAAGGAGGAAAGGGTTCAAGATGCAATTACAAAATTGCTCAAAATATGTATCAACATCAAGGTGGCGGGAATAACCAATCCGCATTTGAGAGATTCTCCAAACATAGACCCCAACCATATCACTCTGTCAACCCCACGGTCTTGGACAGAATGGATCGAGAGATGGAGAAATTGCTAGAACTAAGCAAGACACCACCTAACGAAATGGTGAACGTGGTAGCGTACTATTTGAAGGGAGAGGCAAATAGTTGGTGGCGCCTAATCAAAGCCCAATTCCCCCTAAGACTCTATAACTGGAGCGAGTTTAAGACACTATTAGAAAACAAGTACTTTGGGGAAGAGTCGAAGTGGGAAAAAGAAGAAGAGTTTAGGAATCTAACCCAGGGTGAAATGACCCTACAAGCTTACACAGAAAAATATCAGGAGCTGTCCAAGTTTGCTCCTAAGATATTGACTAGCGAGGAGGAACTCGCAACTCGTTACGTACGAGGCATGGACAATAACCTGAGGATAAACATGAGCGGGTTCAGCTGTAAGAGCTTCGCTGAAGCCTACGAAAAGGCAACGTGTATCTGGGCACCCATCCAGAAGAGGGAAGCTGAGGAGAAGAAGAAGAGGAAGACGTTCACGCCACCTGTGGCGAGTGCTAGCTTTATCCGCAAACCACTTTTCAATCGCCCGAGTTATCAGGGTTCAGACAACCGTAACAAGAACCAGGGCGGATCCCAGAACTTCAATCGAAACCCCACAACTTTCGTCGCAAGGGACAATCCACAAATTCCTGAGGGCCCAAGCGGTGTCGCAGATGCCGACAACCGAATCACCAGGGAAACAATGTAATGGAGAACCAGGTAGTATGTTTTTCTGCAAAATAGTGGGGCACAAGTCAAATGAATGCCCAAAAAGGTGCACGGCCATTGAAGACAAGCGGCGGGACCACCGCCCACGGTAGTGAAGGTTCAGGGCAGTGTGCGTCTTGGACTGAAGTCTCAAGAGTGCGTAGAAGATTGTATCGATGTTGACGCCATTCTAGGTAATCTTCTAATTAGCACTGTATGCAGATTTACTTTGTTTGATACATGAGCTTCGTTATCGTTTATATTTTTCAAAATTTCACCAAACAATCCAAATTCACTAACTCCTGACAAATCAATACTAATACATCTCTACCGATGGGTAAAAATACTTCTTGCCCATCAAAATGCAATAATGAACGAATTACAATTCACCAAACAAATTTCCTTTTTAACTTCCTAGATTTTAAATTTTTATCGATCTCATTTATATACTTAACATCGTGGTTCGAACTTTTCATTCTTTCATTATCAAAATTGTTTTATTTCCACTAATTCTTCTATTTTAGAGATATATACGACAAAGTTATTTTACGCCATCACTTATTTTAAATTTTGAATTTTACGCGAAGTATGGCTCATAACATTCCCGTTTCAGTTAGTAACATTATAATAATAATTTTTAAGAAAATGAGCTATGTCGACAAGGTTATCTGTAATTCTCTAAAATTTTAGTTTACCCATTCAATGATAACCTATATTCTTTTAACCTCATAAAAGCTCACATATTCCTTACGATCACAATGACTTTTACCTACCTTCCCTAATTACCAATTTTCATAAGGCCATACACCTCATAATGATCATTAAAAATAACCATAATAGTATTATTATGTATATCGTTTAAAATTTCTTAAGGGTAGGATAATAATTTAACTATACCCCAACTCTAATTTATTCTAAAAGCTCTTACTTGACCTACTTTTAGGTTAACATTATTTAAAATTTAAATAAGCGAGTTTTATTCCTAAAACACTTATTATTTTAATTTCATTTAATTCAAATACAAACCTTCTAGACCCTATCTTTTTGCGATTCTCTTTCGCGTCTTTTTCAAAAATAACATTCTACTAACTTTTCTATATTTATTTAAATATCTCATTAATAATACAAACGCGATTTTGTTCCTCGATACTTTCACTCTGTCAAGCGTTTCGATATTAATTTGAAAACTCAACTTTTCCAAAAGTCTTAATTCCTACAAAATCAAATGTTATTATCCAAATTTGTAAAATCTCAATATTCTCTCTCATTGCCTTGTTTAACCTCGAGCGATTATCCACTCTTTCCAAGTTTGAGACGAAACTTTTCTTAGAGGTAGGATTGTAACACCGTGTTTTTATAGCAAAATATTATGAAAGAATTTGATTCCTTAAATTAAATTCATCCTTTTTCCTTATAATAAAAATGCGAATGAATTTTTTTCGTTAAACATGTGACACTCCATGTCAATTTCAAATTCTATTATAATTGCACAAGTCATTAATTAAACAATCTACTTGATACTTTTCTAACACAATACACTACAATCATTTTTGCACCTAAACTAAAACCATTTTGAATTACTTTGAATTTGAACTTTATGTTTACTTTTTCAAACTCGATAAATCAAATGGAGAATCCTCGACAATTTTCTCAACGGCAAATTTTGGCACGCAAATCGAGGTCAAACATTGACTAAAGGGCCAAGCCACCTAAATGTGATTTAGTCACCTAATCCTTTATTAAATAAAATTACTCATAATCCAAACCTAATTAAAATAGCTTAAGCTTAATCATATTGATTATTACTAACACAACATATAATAATAATATCAAATTACTATTCCACTTTGATTTAACTAACACTTTCACTCAAACTCTATATATTGAGTTACACTAAGCCCAAACCGATAAACTTTTGGCGTTTGAGGGTAATGATTTAATTCGATAACATTCAACAAAAAATATATATTTGGATCGAATAAAATTTTATTTCAAAGTTGCGAGGCAAACTAGTACCCATATTTTTGTTTGAATTCGTTTTGAGGTTTATTTTCATTTTTATTTTCGATCTCACTTCTAAACATTATTTCAAGACTATATATTTCATTTGAGACTTTTCACGTCTGCAAATCGAAAATTTCAAAACGTAAAAATCGGGCCAAGTAACCCATGTTGGCGAGAATTTGGAGCATGCAAGCTCTACATTGTCTTCCTTTTGCCTTTTGCTTTTCCTACACAAGTGTTCCCTTGTCTCAAGCATGCTCTTCTTCCTCTTACACCCATGCTTCTTCTCTTACACCCTTGGTCTCCTTGTCTCAAGCATGCATGCATTCTCCTTACACATACACATGCATTCACACACTAAACTACTTGATAAACAAAACACAAACAAACTCCTACTACTACTACTCCATACGGTCCAAACAACAACAACACAAAACACATAAAATTTTTCTAAGTCTTCCATTTTTCTCTCTAAATAAAATCACCTCAAGGACACAAGTAAGCCAAGTTCATCTTCAACCTCAAGATCTTCATCTTCTTCCTCTAGCTTATCTTCTTTAAACTTTCTTTTATCGTTTTAAATTCACTAGAACATGTAAATTAACTCCTCACCATTTTTATTTAGTACTCACTTACTCTTCTTTTTACATACAAATAAATATGAACCTAAATTGAAGTCATGAAAGAATTAAATCATTACCTAAACAAATAAAATGATACTACACTTAAAATTTTTATTATTGTTAGTCTAGTGTAAAATTAAGATTTCTAACTTGCTTATTTCTTTTATGTACTAATCTACCAAAGAAGAGGAGCAAGGAGGAAGCATCGACTTGAGTCAATTCGACCATATTATCGATCCCGATAATTGCTAGGATTTCATTCCACTAACCTAATCAAGGTGCTTCCCGCACATTTATATGATAAGCGCCTCGAATTTGATTATGTGTTATTGTTTTTGATGCATGTATGGTTTTATTATATCACCTAGTATTCATGTGTTAAATTAGGAGACAAAAATCGAAAAATAATATTAGTGTAACATTAACAAAACCCACGGCCACCCTTCCATTTTTAGTTCAATTTTTCGTTTTAATTTTTGTAAATTGCATGCTTAAAATACTTGTAATGAAATGGATATGAAAATATAATTAGTTATTGTTTAGGACTTAAAATGAATATGTTATGAATTTTAAATGTTTTAATGTATTTATGTGTGTTCTTGAAATTTTGTTGTGATTCATGTGTTTGAATGATTTTTATTCATGTGTGTTCATGTTTTGTATATGATTTTCACATATGTTAAGTATATAAATAATATAAAGTAAATTAGTTATTGAATTAGAAGTATAAAAATCAAAAATCAAATTTATGAACATATATATATTATACACGGCTATTTTGAAAAATATGGGCCAATTTTTAGTTTTAATTTTTCTAAATAACATATTATGATTAGTCTAGATGAATTAGACTTGCTATAAAAATTTGAAGAAATTATATAAACATATGAAAATTTAACTAATTAATAATCCTATGAAAAATAATAGAGTTCTTCATATCTTCATGTGTTCTTCATTTTTATGACTAAGTTTGATTTATAAATTTTCATAGGTTTTAGTATTTGATGTTCTTATTGCTAGCTTAAATCACTTTAACATAAACTAACTAATTAGTATATAAAAACTTTAAGTAAAAACCAGATAATATTTGAAAACTAAAATAAATTGCTATGTATGTTTAAGCCACGGTTTAGTGTCTATTTTAGACCTAAAATGAATTTATCACTTTTTATTTTTATCACTTAAGTAATTAAATTAGTTAAAGTAATGATTTAGTAATAAAAACAAAAAAGAAAATAAATGGGTAACCTATGTAGAGTGCCACGGTTTTATCACTTAAATTGGGTCAATTTTGGTCAAAATGAATTTATCACTTAGTTACTAAAGTCGATTTGTAATTGGGATTATATTAGATTGTATAATGAATCGTTAATAAAAAGAATCAACAAAACCGATAAAAATAAACGTTACACGTATTAAAATGAATACTGTCGAGTGATACTGCCTTTGCTTAAATGTGGATTGGACATACGGACTATTTAAAATGAACTACGACAACCTCACTAAAAATGGAACCCGCTAAAACCTTAGTTAAGTATACGACTAAATTTAACCGAGTTTTACTTTTGAAATGTTATTAAAATTGACCAAGTACTAAATGAACTTAACAACTTTGACTCTAGAATTTTGTACTTAGATTATATTAAATTTTACTTCCGAAATCATTTTTCAAATCACTAAATACAAAACATACCTAACGTCCTTAAAACTAGAATTATATACTTAGAAAAATAAAGGTTGGTTTTGTAAAACCTAAAAATATCCTAAGTATAAAAGTAGTTGTAAAGTATAAGAAAACTAAGTATAAAAGGAAAATACTAAGTATAAGGAAATAAAATAAAAATACTAAGTATAAAGGAAATATAATAATAAATACTAAGTATAGGAATACGCATACGTATAAAATACGTATAAAATACAAATAAAATACGAAGTATAAAAATACGCAAACGCATAAAAATACGTATAAATACGGTGAATAGTAAATACGGTGAATAGTAAATACGGTGAATAGTAAATCGATGAATAGTAAAATAATGAATAGTAAAAATATTTAAAATTTACAAACGGACTCCAAATAATTAACTAAGTCTTTCTATGTGTTTTGTTTACGAAGAATTGCTAGAACTAAAATTTCATTATACAAAGTTAGGCGATATATTTAAGTTCTGAGAATTGTCACCTACTTTGAATGAGCGAGGAAATAAGAAATTAAGAAATGAACTACTTGAATAAAATACTTGGATTGTTCGCCATGTCGCGACTCTTGAATTGAAGTTAATGAGGTAGTCAGTCTATGGGGACTTTAGCTCCCTCCCGAGTTGCTAAAGCGATCTAATATTTTTATATAAAGTATTATTTCGGTGCGGGATATTCAACCTCGGGGATGGGGCATACTTGATATCTCCGTGAGCCCATACTACTACGGTAATTGGAAACTCCATTTACCCGGGGTACCCGACTAAGGTGATAGTCGTATTATTAGGTGACTACTTACTCGAGGGCGAGTATGATACGATCCTATCTATAGTGGTGTATGCATACATTAGACTCGGGATTTGGCTGTCCTTATCGCTTTAGGTATCTTTAGGCTGTCAGACACGTCCGCTTTGTTCGGCCCTGATCGCTTCTGCGCGGACGTCTAGTATGTCAGCCACGTCCGCTCTGTTCGGCCCTGTCTACTATTGCGTTTCGTCGCATGCTTCCGCCTCGCTAACGAACAATCATTAGTTAACGTATGAAGAATGTATTTCCTTGTCTTGTTTGATTGATATTGTTTGATGGCTTGAATTTATGATCGTTGGAATATGACTGTTGAGAATGATATGTTGAGAGTGTTGTATGATATGTGATTGGATTTATACTCATGTTTGAATCATTTTGATCTCTTTATGTGTTTTACCTGTTTACTTGCTAATTGTTTTTACCTATATTATTATTCATTATTATTCGCATATTGCTTTAGAAATTGCATGTATCGAAACTTCGAAGGAGTGTCTTGGGAAAAGATGAGAGTTTAATGCAGTACCCAGAGTCTTGAACGTTGATCTATCGAGATCGAGGCCTTATTTTGTAACCTATTTTGAGAGGATGTAATTAAACTTATACTCTGTTATTCTAAACTCGTACTATGTACTTAGAGTTTTACTACGATTAACAGCTGGTTTTGTAATATATAGACTTAATTAATTTTCCGCCTTAGTTTAATTAAAGTCACAGAAAACCAGGTTGTTACAGTTCTTCACATCTTCATTGTGTTCTTCATCATATGACTAAGTTTTGACTTATAAATTTTATAAGTTTTAGTATTTATCGTTTTTGTTTACTAGTTTATGTCACTTTAGTATAAACTAAATAATTAGTATATAAAAACTTTAAGTCGAAAACCGATAAAATTAGAAAACGAAAATAAATTGCTAAGTAGTTAAGTGCCACGGTTTAGGGTCCATTTTTGACCTAAAATGAATTTGTCACTTTTTATTTTTATCACTTGAGTAATTTAAATTAGTTAAAGTAATGAATTATTAACAAAAACAAAAAAAGAAATAAATAGAGTAGTGTATAAGGGGCCACGGCATTTCTATAAAAATTGGGTCAATTTTGGTCAAAATGAATTTATCACTTAATCACTATAATTGAGTAGTAATTAGTTTTATATTTTTACTGTATAAAGAATCGTTAATAAAAAGAATCAACGAAACCGATAAAAATAAACGTTACATATATTAAAATGAATCACATCGTGTGTTACTACCTATGCATAATTGTGGATGTGGAGATACGGACTATTTAAAATAAACTACGACAACCTCGCTAAAATTTGAAACCGCTAAAATTTTAGCTAAGTATACGACTAAATCTAAACCGAGTTTTACTTTTGAAATATCATTTAAATCACCAAGTATGAAAATGAACTTAACCACTTTGATTTAAATATGTTTCAAAATCACTAAATACAAAATGAACTTAACAAGTTCGATTAAAATATATTTCAAAACCGCTAAATGCAAAATGAACTTAACAACTTTAAAACTAGAATTCTACACTTAGAAAATAATAAGCTTAGTTTAGAGTCTAAATAAAATACTAAGTATAAATATACGAATAAAATACTAAGTATAAAAATACGTATAAAATACGATGAATAGTAAAATACGATGAATAGTAAATACGATGAATAGTAAATACGATGAATAGTAAATACGTGAATAGTAAAATACGTGAATAGTAAAAATATTTAAAATTTACGATTGGACTCAAAATAAATATTTAAGTTTTCTATGTGCTTCCGTTTACCTGAAGAACTGCTAGAACTAAATTTTCATTATACAAGTTCGACGTTATTGATTATTATGAACTGTCACTGGAGAAATAAAAGAACGAGAAAATAATAAAGAGAGTACTTGTTAAATACTCGTGTTATGCATCATGTTGAATCTATTGTGCCATCGTTGGAAAGGTAGTCACAGTGTGGGGACTCTTTTTCACTCTCAAGCTCGACTGAGGCGTTCTAATGACTCTCATAGTCTTTAGGCAAGCAGGCGTATACATCCCTTGAATGGGCATAAATGTTGCATTTTGCGGTCCATACGAGGTAACGGAAAATGACCATCCCACCCGGGGACCTTGTCGTTAGGTATTAATCGTTTTGGTTAGGAAAAGCATACTCTCTCGAGTAGCGAGGACTGTGTCGTTTCTAAGTGAAAGTGTGTGTGTAACAACCTGGTTTTTCGTGACTTTAATTAAACTAAGGCGGAAAATTAATTAAGTCTATATATTACAAAACCAGCTGTTATCGTTTAACAAACTCAGTATACATAATACGAGTTTATAGATAAAACAGAGTATTTAGATTACAAGTCCTCTCAAAATAGGTTACAAAATAAGGCCTTCAAATCCCCTGATAGATCAACCGTCAAGACTCGGGGTACCTGCATTAAACTCTCATCATTTTCCCGCACACTCTTTCGATACATGCAATTCTAAAGCAATATGCGATATGAATAATAAATAAACAAGGGAAACAAATAGCAAGTATGCAAGCAAAAACACATAAGGAGATCATGATGATTTAATGCGAGTATAAACCAACCAATTAACATACTACGCTCACAGATAAACATACTCAACAAATCACATTCCAATACTCAACCAAATCATTCAGATAATCATCAAACAACCCAGGAAATGCATTCAACATGTGATAACAAATGAATCTTCGTTAGTAAGGCGGAAGCATGCAGACATAATCCGCGCAGTAGCAGTCAGGGCCGAACGAAATCGGACGTAACTGAATATGCTAAAGATATCTAAGGTAATAAGGACGGCCTAATCCCTTGTCTAATGTATGCATACACCACCTATCGAGGATCATACTTATTCGCTATTCAAAAGGTATCACCGACGAAAAAGTTCGACTATCACCAGACGGTACCAGGATGTCAAGGCGTTCCAATTACTAATATATGGGCCCACGGAAATATCAAGGATGCCCCATCTCTGAGGTTGTATATACCGTGTCGAGTAGCAATCTTAAGATCGTTATTTCGCCTTGGGCAACTCTGATAGGGAGCCCAAGTCCCCATATACAGCTACCTCGTTAACTTCGAATTTCAAGAGTCGCAACATGGCGAACAATCCTAGTATTTTATTCAAGTACTTGCTTTCTCAATTTCTCATTCTCTCGTTCATAAATAATAATAATGACGAACTTGTAATCTAAATATAACGTCAAACTTGTATAATGAAATTTTAGTAACAACAGTTCTTCAGGTAAAACAGAACACATAGAAACACTTAATTATTTATTTTGAGTCCGTTCGTAACTTTTAAATATTTTTCACTATTCATTATTTTACTATTCATCGTATTTACTATTCACCGTATTTACTATTCATCGTATTTACTATTCCTCGTATTTATACGTATTAAGTATTTTCAGATTATTAGTATTTGTACGTATTTTTATACTTCGTATTTTATTCGTATTTTATACGTACATGTATTCTTATACTTAGTATTTATTATTTTATTTTCTTTATACTTAGTATTTTTATTTTATTTTCTTTATACTTTAGTATTTATTATTTTACTTTATTTATACTTAGTATTTTGTACTCTTATACATTTTTGTTATACTAAGGATATTTTGGAAAATAAAACTAAGCTTTTTATTTACTAAGTGTAAAATTCTAGTTTTAAAGTCGTTAGGTTCGTTTTGTACTTAGTGATTTTTGGAAATATTTTAGTCGAACTCGTTAAGTTCATTTTTATACTTGGTGATTTAAATGATATTTCAAAAGTAAAACTCGGTTTAGATTTAGTCGTATACTTAGCTAAAATTTATGCGGTTTCAAATTTTAGCGAGGTTGTCGTAGTTCATTTTAAATAGTCCGTATCTCCACATCCAAATTTAAGCATAGGTAGTAGCACTCGACAAGATTCATTTTAATACGGGTAACGTTTATCTTTATCGGTTTAGTTGATTCTTTTTATTAACGGTTCATTTTACAATCTAATATAATTCTACTTATAAATCAATTTTAGTGACTAAGTGATAAATTCATTTTGACCAAAATTGACCAAAAATAATGGTGGATGCCGTGAGCCTTTATTTACATTAGTTATTTATTTCTTTTGTTGTTTTTATTAATAAATCATTACCTTAACTAATTTATTTACTTAAGTGATAAAAATAAAAAGTGACAAATTCATTTTTGGTCCAAAAATACACCAAATGCCGTGGCCTAACACACATAACAACTTATTTTCGTTTTCTAATTTTATCGGTTTTTAACTTAAAGTTTTTATATACTAATTATTTAGTTTATGCTAAAATGATTTAAATTAGTACTTAAAAACAATAAATAACTAAAACTTATAAAATTTATGAATCAAATTAATCAACTAAGTGAAGAACACATGAATGTGTGATGAATTTTAATGTTTTTCATATGAACATTATTTAGTCAAAATTTTATATGTTTATGAAATTTTCTCAAATTTTTCCTACAAGTCTATTTTAACTAGTCTAATCATAATATGTTATTTAGAAAAATTAAAACTAAAATTTGGTCCAAATAAGGCAAAAATGCCGTGTGTATGTATGTATGTATATGATTTTTGATTTTTGATTTTTATACTTCTAATTCAAATACTAAATTACTTTATATCATTTATACATTTAACATATGTGAAAACATAAGTAAACATTATCATACATAAATGAAAATCATTTAACACATGAATAAACATAAAAGTTCAAGAACACACATAAACACATTATAACATTTAAATTCATAACAAATTCATTTTAATTCCTAAACATAAACTAATTATATTTTCATGTTCATTTCATTACAAGTATTTTAAGCATGCAATTTACAAAAATTAAAACGAAAAATTTAGTGAAAAATTTAGGGTAGTAGTAGGTTAGTATAGTGAGCAACAAATTCTATTTTTCGATTTTTGTCTCCTAATTTAACATGTGATTACTAGGTGGTAAAATAAATCATACAAGCATCAAAAATAATAACATATAATCAAATTCGAGGCGCTTATCACATAAGTGTGCGGGAAGCACCTTGATTAGGTTAGTGGAATGAAATCCTAGCAATTATCGGGATCGATAATATGGTCGAATTGGCTAAGATCGACTCCTCCACCTTGCTCCTCTTCTTTGATTAGAGATGGTACATAAAAATGAAAATAAGAAAGTTAGTAACTTATTTTAAAACTATACTAACTAAACTAAAATTCAAAGTGTAGTAGTATTTTATGTTTAGGTGATGTTTGTCTTTTAAATATTTTGATTCATATTCTTATATAAATGCATGTGCAAAGTGGATGTGATTACTAAAATATTTAGGGAAGGTTTTAGTTATGTGTTTAAAGATTTAAACCTAAAGAAATAAAGAAGTTAAAGGAGGAAAGAAATGGAAGTAATGTGTTCTTCATGTTCTTGAAGATTGCTTACAAAGGTTTCTTGAGTATGAGTTTTTAATTAAAGAGAAAGTGTTAGGAAAATTTGTTGTGTGTGTGTTTGTTTGGACCGTGTAATGTAGTAGTAGTATAGTAATTGTGTTTTGTTTTTGTAAAGTAATTTGCATGCTTGATAATGTAGGGTGTGTAAGGAAAAGGGAAGCATGTTGTGTAAGAGTGGAAGCATGCTTGTAAGAAGGAGTAAGGCATGCTTGAGACAAGGGGACAATGTGTAGGAAAAGCAAAAGAAAAAGGAAAGACAATGTTGAGCTTGTGAAGCTCAAAATCTCGGCCAAACATGGGTCACTTGGCCCGATTTTTCGTTTTTGAAATTTTCGATTTACGCGTACGCGAAAAGTCTCGAAATGAAATATATAGTCTTAAAATGATGGTTCGAAGTAAGGTCAAAAATTAAAATGAAGAAAAACGTAGAAGAGTAATAAAAATGAAAAATGGCCTTAGGGTCCTCGAAACTTTTAATAAAAATTTCGTTTGGTTGAAATATATATTTTTTTGTTGAACGTTATCGAATTAAATCATTATGATCAAACGTCAAAAAGTTTATCAGTTTAGGCTTAGTGTAACTCAATATATCGGGTTTTAGTGAAAGTGTTAGTTAAATCAAAGTGAAATAGTAATTTGATATTATTATTATATGTTGTGTTAGTAATAATCAATATGATTAAGCTTAAGCTACTTTAATTAGGTTTGGATTATGAGTAGTTATAATTAAGAAAGGATTAGGTGACTTAATCACATTTAGGTGGCTTGGCCATTTAGTCAAAGTTTGACCTCGATTTGCGTGCCAAAATTTGCCGTTGAGAAAATTGTCGAGGATTCTCCATTTGATTTATCGAGTTTGAAAATGTAAACATAAAGTTCAAATTCAAAGTAATTCAAAATGGTTTTAGTTTAGGTGCAAAAATGATTGTAGTGTATTGTTTTAGGAAATTCAGTGAGCGAGGATGATTAATTATTGATTTCCTAATTATAATTAGCTTAAATTAACACGGGGTGTTACAGTGTGCACACATAAGATAAGGGATTGAATCGTCCTTCTTACCTAGTGGTATACTAGCATTAAAGTCCGTTGATGTACCCGGCAGCTTATGAGCAGGCCTTGCTTTTGTAGGGTTTTGCATGCTTCCATCTGGTGGTTGTGGTTCATAGGACAACGTATGATAGATTATCCATGTTGTATTGGATATTAGGTAGTTATCACGCACGCTACTTAGTGTTTGATCGATGTGCAGTCTGAGCAGCTAGTGCACTTTGATAATTATCTATGAGAGTACACAAGCCGCTCTGTAGTCAAGACTCGCGAGTTATGTTACTATATGAATAATTGAAAAGGGTCGACTACCCCGAATATGATTGAGATGGTAATGATTTGTTGAGTATGATTGGTTATGAGTGTGGTGTGATATATGATTTGATCTATACTCATGTTTGAATCATCCTGATATCCTTATGTGTTTTTGCTTGCCTGCTTGCCATCTATTTTATTTAATTGTCATGTATATCGCACATGTCTATAATTGCTATACTACGTGATTTATTTGATGTGTTTAGATTGTGTTGGGGGAGAAAACACTAATACGAGATGAACTGCAGGTACCCCGAGGACTTATGTTTATCAAATGCTGGGGATGGTTTACCTTATTTTGTACTTCGTTGTTTTGGAGAGATTTGTAATCAAACATATAATCTGTTTCATCCTAAGACTCGTACTATGTATATAGAGTTTTAATACGATAACAGCTGGTTTGTAATAAATAGACTTAATTAATTTTCCGCCTTAGTTTAATTACGATCCACGAAAAACCAGGTTATTCTGATTGGTATCAGTGTCTTGCGGCCAGTGAATGACTTAAAGTTATCTCACATAAGCGAGGCGACACACTGGGCCCGACATTCATATCATATGTCAGGCATAGACTTATAGGATCAAATAATAAATTAGAAATCTTAGATCGCTAAAATAATAATCATAGAACGCTTTAAAAGTGAGATGGGTAGAAACATTAAGGATTGACCGACTGACTTAGACTTGAGGTTCTCTATGGTTGCTTGCCTGCTAAGTGCTCTATGACTAAACTTTTTGGCTGACAAGTCTCTTATAATAACGTTACCTAAACTCGAGAAGTATAAATCGAAGACGAGACGACTAGGACTCAAGCACTTGTAAATGGACGCATCAAGAGTCGAACGATCTGAAAAGATGTTCTAGACCTCGAAGAATTCTATTGCCTTGAAGACGTCTATAACTTTTTCTAACATCCTTATTAAAATAGATTATCATTTTCTCTTCCAAAAATTCTAAATCTATTTAACTGATCTTCTCCTTCTATTTAACTTCCTATAATGACTTCATAAAATGAATTTTTATCTCTTTTCATTTCTCGCAAATACAAGACTTAAAGACAAGACCGGAAGCGCATACAGAGAGACGTATCAAGGATCATGCTATCTGAGACCACTTCCAAGACGTCGAAGACTTCTTTATCATTGAAAATTTATACAACTATATCTAAATCATCCTCTAAATTTAGATATTTTTAATTTGATTACCTTTCAAATTCTACTTACTATCTCATTCTAAATATCTAAAATCGTAAATTTATAATTCCTAACTACCTTCAAAAATTTTCCTTCGTATTTAAATCTTAAAAACATCTTCAAAAATTATTCCTTTGTTTCGCAAGATTTTTATTTCGTAATTTGAAATATCATTGAAATTTAATCGTCATAACTTTCTTATTCTCATTTCATACAGCTTTGAACTTTATTATTTTCCAGCCTCCTAAACCTTTTGTCACCTTCTGGTAAAATTTCACCTATTTTAAAACTTTTAGTTTTCTATGCATTAGTCAATAAATTTGATTTCATATTTTCAATTCCCTTCATAAATTCCTTATTTCTTAAATGTAGATACTTTTGAAACATATTTATTTCGACCTTCTATATTTAAAATTTTTATCAATCTCCTAATATAATTCTAAAATTTTGTTTTCATACGTTCCTTATAAAAATACCTTTGAAAATTCATTGCTTGTTCCGTAAAATCTTTTTAACGTAATTTGAAATACTTTTGAAACTTCATGGTTCAAACTTTTCATTCCTTTATTTCTAAAATCTTTGAAATTGTTTTATTTCTACTATTTCTTCTATTTTAGAAATATATACAACAAAGTTATTTTACGTCATCAAATATTATAAATTTTCAAACTTACCCGAAATATAATTTATAACATTTCTGTTTCATCTAATAACATTATAATAATAATTTAAAAAAAAAAAAAAAAATGAACTATATCAACAAGGTTATCCATAATTCTCTAAAATTTTACTTGAATCATTCAACGATAGCCTATATTCTCGTAATTTCATAAAAGCTCATATTCTTCTTATGATCACTACGACTTTTACATAATTTCCCTAAAATGCCGTTTTCCTAAGGCTATATTTCATATACACGTGATCATTAAAAGTAACAAAAATAATATTATGTATATAAGTTTAAAACTTCTTAAGAGGGTAGGACAATAATTTGATTTTATTAAAGCCCTAATTCAATTTTAAAACTTCTTATTTTAGCCTATTTTAAGGCTAACTTTCATTCTCAAAAATTAAATAAATTGTTTTTATTCTTAAAACGCTTATAAATTTAATTCGATTTAATTCCGTACAAAACTTCTAGGCCCTACCTTTTTGAAAACGTCCTTCTCGCTGATTTTGAAAATGACAATGCAGCAACATTTAGATGTTAATTCGAAAAAGAATTATTTATATTATTAAGTTATTAAATTCTTCAATCTTTCCTTTTTAGAAAATTCAAACCTAATCAAGAGTAATATTAATATTCCAATTCCAAAAACCTTGATGTTTTCTCCAACTGCTTTTTAATCTGGAGCAGTTATCTATCCTATCCAAGTTTCGGGGACGAAACTTTTCTTAAGGGGGTAGGATTGTAACACCCCGTGTTTTTATTAATACTAATTAATTATTTTAACAAAATTCTTAAATTAAAATTTATATAAATTAACTTTTATTCAATTACTTCAAAAACGCGGCTGAAAAATTTCGATTAAATAAACTTTCTCGATTTTTATATTAATCTGTATTATATTTTTATTCTTAAAATACTTGTCAAACTAAAACCTCGATTCAATTGTTTTTATTAAACTTAATAAATTTGCGTTTTACTTTAAAAATTATTATTACTTGAATAAAAATAATTTTATTGAAATGTATCTTGCGAATAAACTAGCCGTTTGAAAATCTATGACACCGTAATAAATTTTGTAACTAATGTTCTTATACACCTTTTCATTTTAAAATATAATTTTTTATGATATAGAAAATAAAAATAAAATTTCAACAAAATATATTACACATAATATACTTTATAAAATATAAAGATTTATAAATAAGATCGAATGAAACAGAGCAAATCGGAAAAACAGACCCATATACTCCTCATCCTTTTTGTCGACATACATACACTGATACACACAACACACCCACTTGCTTTGTGATATTTTTTTTAGGTCAACTTTCTCAGCACATTTCACCACCTCCTTATATCCCCTTTTCATTTTCATTTTCTGATTTTTCCAAGTCTCCTGCCTCCTTCTCGCTTCTTCTTCTTCTTCTTCTTCTTCTTCTTATGCTTTCTCTTATCTCTTCCTCCATTAACATACACAATAACAACAACAAACAAAACAACAGCAAACAACAATAACAACACGAGCAACAACAACAACTCACACGACAACAACAACAGCAGCGGCCACCATGGCCATGGTCACCGGAGCTCTGACCTCCGACCACCCATGCATGCCGTGGTCCCCTGACTCAGCTCGGTCCCTGTTTCTCTCCCCTTCTTACGCCCGCTTTGTTTTGATCCGGAGTTGCCTCCGCCTTGCTCAGCCGGCAACCACGGCCACCTTCACCATCACGGCCCCCACCATTGGAGCCGCCATTAATGGTGAGCTCAAAAGCTTGACCACCGTGGTCCCCTGCTTCTTTCTCGGCCTCCCCTGTTCTCCCCTGCTCTCCCTCGCCTTTGCCTTCTTCTTCTCTGCCACCGTGAACCACGGGGCCCTGCCCACCGTGGCCTGGCCTTTGCTCGCTTCGCCGTATTCTTATCGTCGGTAAGTATCGTCGATTAAATCGTTTTTATTTCATTAAATTATCGACTTTTGATTTGGCCCATTTTAATTGATTTCCTTTGTTTATCGCCTTGCTCTCGCCGGAGATTCGCCGGAGATTCACCGGAGCTTCACCTCCGGCAACCACCACGGTGACTACCACCGTGTTCTGCTCCTCCCTGCTCTCCCTGTTGGCTGACGTAGTATGCCACCCTCTGCTCACTCGCCTCTCTGTCTTTCCCCTACTCCCGGCTCGGTTTCGACTTTGACCACGGAGTTTTCTCAATGGTGAGCTGCGTTTCAGCTCTATTTCAATTAATATGAAGTACTCTCGGTTTCATTTTATTCATCCATCAATACATCGTGTCTCACGCTCGAAATTTAATTCGCTTCTATTAAATTTTGTTCTCGTTCTATTTTGTAAATGATTTGTATTCCCTTTTTGTGGGTGTGCTGTCAAGCGTCATTATCGCTGTCGCTGTTCTCTTTCGACTTCACTACTATTTGGGTCCAAGAGGAAACGGGTCAGTTTTGGGTCTTGAGTCGACAATATCGTGGAGCCAGACGAGCTAAGGAAATTCGTACCGAGCTGACTTAAGGTGCCCCCGCACACTAGGTTTTAATTTTGTTAATCGCATGAGATAAATGTTTATGTGTTATATTTATTGTGCTTATGATCACCTAGCATTCACATGTTAAATTAGGAGACAAAAATCAAAAAAAGAAATTGTGTGCTCACTATAGTAAACCCACGGCCAACACCTAATTTTTGGCTTAATGTTTCGTTTTAATTTTTGCAAATTGCATGCTTAAAATACTTAGGCTAATACGTACATGAATATATAATTAGTTTTTGTTTAAGACTTAAAATGAATTTGTTATGAATTAAATTGTATTGAAATGTTTTATTGTGTTCTTGAAGTATTATTGTTATTCTTAAGTTATAATGATTTTTCTTTTGTGTGTTAATGTTTGTAGTTGTTGTTCACTCATGATTAAGTATATATATGATATAGAATAAATTAGTTGTTGAATTAGAAGTATAAAAATCAAAAATCAAAATTTAGGAACATATATATATATACACGGCTTACATGAAATATTTGGACCAATTTTTAGTTGACTACTTACTCGAGGGCGAGTATGATACGATCCTATCTATAGTGGTGTATGCATACATTAGACTCGGGATTTGGCTGTCCTTATCGCTTTAGGTATCTTTAGCCTGTCAGACACGTCCGCTTTGTTCGGCCCTGATCGCTTCTGCGCGGACGTCTAGTATGTCAGCCACGTCCGCTCTGTTCGGCCCTGTCTACTATTGCGTTTTACGTCTGCATGCTTCCGCCTCGCTAACGAACAATCATTAGTTAACGTATGAAGAATGTATTTCCTTGTCTTGTTTGATTGATATTGTTTGATGGCTTGAATTTATGATCGTTGGAATATGACTGTTGAGAATGATATGTTGAGAGTGTTGTATGATATGTGATTGGATTTATACTCATGTTTGAATCATTTTGATCTCTTTATGTGTTTTACCTGTTTACTTGCTAATTGTTTTTACCTATTTTATTATTCATTATTATTCTGCATATTGCTTTAGAAATTGCATGTATCGAAACTCGAAGGAGTGTGCGGGAAAATGATGAGAGTTTAATGCAGGTACCCCGAGTCTTGAACGTTGATCTATCAGGGGATTGGAGGCCTTATTTTGTAACCTATTTTGAGAGGATGTAATTAAACTTATACTCTGTTATTCTAAACTCGTACTATGTACTTAGAGTTTTACTACGATTAACAGCTGGTTTTGTAATATATAGACTTAATTAATTTTCCGCCTTAGTTTAATTAAAGTCACAGAAAACCAGGTTGTTACAGTTCTTCACATCTTCATTGTGTTCTTCATCATATGACTAAGTTTTGACTTATAAATTTTATAAGTTTTAGTATTTATCGTTTTTGTTTACTAGTTTATGTCACTTTAGTATAAACTAAATAATTAGTATATAAAAACTTTAAGTCGAAAACCGATAAAATTAGAAAACGAAAATAAATTGCTAAGTAGTTAAGTGCCACGGTTTAGGGTCCATTTTTGACCTAAAATGAATTTGTCACTTTTTATTTTTATCACTTGAGTAATTTAAATTAGTTAAAGTAATGAATTATTAACAAAAACAAAAAAAGAAATAAATAGAGTAGTGTATAAGGGGCCACGGCATTTCTATAAAAATTGGGTCAATTTTGGTCAAAATGAATTTATCACTTAATCACTATAATTGAGTAGTACTTAGTTTTATATTTTTACTGTATAAAGAATCGTTAATAAACAGAATCAACGAAGCCGATAAAAATAAACGATACATATATTAAAATGAAACACATCGTAATGTTACTACCTATGCTTAATTGTGGATGTGGAGATACGGACTATTTAAAATAAACTACGACAACCTCGCTAAAATTTGAAACCGCTAAAATTTTAGCTAAGTATACGACTAAATCTAAACCGAGTTTTACTTTTGAAATATCATTTAAATCACCAAGTATGAAAATGAACTTAACCACTTTGATTTAAATATGTTTCAAAATCACTAAATACAAAATGAACTTAACAAGTTCGATTAAAATATATTTCAAAACCGCTAAATGCAAAATGAACTTAACAACTTTAAAACTAGAATTCTACACTTAGAAAATAATAAGCTTAGTTTAGAGTCTAAATAAAATACTAAGTATAAATATACGAATAAAATACTAAGTATAAAAATACGTATAAAATACGATGAATAGTAAAATACGATGAATAGTAAATACGATGAATAGTAAATACGATGAATAGTAAATACGTGAATAGTAAAATACGTGAATAGTAAAAATATTTAAAATTTACGATTGGACTCAAAATAAATATTTAAGTTTTCTATGTGCTTCCGTTTACCTGAAGAACTGCTAGAACTAAATTTTCATTATACAAGTTCGACGTTATTGATTATTATGAACTGTCACTGGAGAAATAAAAGAACGAGAAAATAATAAAGAGAGTACTTGTTAAATACTCGGGTGTCTGTCATGTTGCGAATCTATTGTGCCATCGTTGGAAAGGTAGCCGCGTATGGGGACTCTTTCACTCTCTTGATCGAGGCGTCTAATGACTCTCTCATAGTCTTTAGGCAAGCAGGCGTATACATCCTTGAATGGGCATGAATGTTGCGTTTTGCGGTGCATACGAGGTAACGGAAAATGACCATCCCACCCGGGGACCGTGTCGTTAGGTATTAATCGTTTTGGTTAGGAAAAGCATACTCTCTCGAGTAGCGAGGCGTGTCGTTCTAAGTGAAAGTGTGTGCACACATAAGATAAGGGATTGAATCGTCCTTCTTACCTAGTGGTATACTAGCATTAAAGTCCGTTGATGTACCCGTGACTTATGAGCGAGGCCTTGCTTTTGTAGGGTTTTGCATGCTTCCATCCCTGTTGGTTGTGGTTCATGGGACAACGTGTGATAGATTATCCATGTTGTATTGGATATTAGGTAGTTATCACGTGCGCTACTTAGTGTTTGATCGATGTACGAGTCCGAGCAATAGTGCACTTTGATAATTATCTATGAGAGTACACAAGCCGCTCTGTAGTCAAGACTCGCGAGTTATGTTACTATATGCATAATTGAAAAGGGTCGACTACCCCGAATATGATTGAGATGGTAATGATTTGTTGAGTATGATTGGTTATGAGTGTGGTGTGGTATATGATTTGATCTATACTCATGTTTGAATCATCCTGATATCCTTATGTGTTTTTGCTTGCCTGCTTGCCATCTATTTTATTTAATTGTCATGTATATCGCACATGTCTATAATTGCTATACTACGTGATTTATTTGATGTGTTTAGATTGTGTTGGGGGAGAAAACACTAATACGAGATGAACTGCAGGTACCCCGAGGACTTATGTTTATCAAATGCTGGGGATGGTTTACCTTATTTTGTACTTCGTTGTTTTGGAGAGATTTGTAATCAAACATATAATCTGTTTCATCCTAAGACTCGTACTATGTATATAGAGTTTTAATACGATAACAGCTGGTTTGTAATAAATAGACTTAATTAATTTTCCGCCTTAGTTTAATTACAGTCACGAAAAACCAGGTTGTTACATAGATGGCCCGGACGGGGACGGGCACGCCAACTAGTTTAATTCATATTATCAAGTATAACATAAATCAAATCCAACATTATTTTAAACCTTTTTAAAATAATAGGGTATCAAACAAGTGTGAACCTTTTCACAAACCTCAATCATACATTATCTTTATAATGTATAAATCAATAAACGATTTAATTAATAAATAAAAAAAAACCGAAACAAACAATAAAAAAAACCCCGGTTTATTAAAAAAAACGAAACAACCTTTTTTTTAATTTATAAAAAAGACCGAAACTTTTATATAATTTTTTTATATATATTGTTTTAGATCTAACTCAAATTAAACAGTATTAATTCGATCATGCTAATATTAACTAGATTGGTACAAAACAAACAACATCTAATCTTGTATTAAACATTGATGTAATATTTAGATCATTCAAATTAACCTTTTAACATGAATATCTAAATCATATGATACCAAAAATATAAAGCAACAAGATGTTCATTAACATTCATCTATGTCCTAATTCAAT
This sequence comes from Dianthus caryophyllus, assembly GCA_023091065.1. NCBI lineage: Eukaryota > Viridiplantae > Streptophyta > Magnoliopsida > Caryophyllales > Caryophyllaceae > Dianthus > Dianthus caryophyllus. Next base: position 32,809,469 of record CM041517.1, on the reverse strand, counting down.
CAATATTGAATCATAACATTAACAAATTCATATGTTATCATCTTAACCTTTTAAATTAACAACTAGTGACGTGACCCGTGAAATTCACGGAACGCTTTTATATTTGTTTGTGTTTTTTGATTGAAATTCTCCGAATTAGCTTCGTCAATAATTATGTTTCCGATCAATTTCTAACACAAGTTCCAAATATTTCCCCTCACAAAATAAAGTGAACGTTAACAATTCACTGGAACGAATGTAGTACATATTTGGAGTGCATACTGAAAAATGTACTTCCAATCCAACGAAAAAGCCAAACAACAACGACGAAATTCAACAACGATACCCTCACCAGCTACATACACATGCCACTTTCATTAAATGCTCTCATGCTACCATTGGAAATCAATGCTTATATTTTGTGTAAATCGGTAGGGTGTTTGGAAAATTGAACGATTATTGTTCTAATGCTTGCAATTGTGGGAAAGATAATGCATTCACTTACATATAGCTAAACTTGTTCTTCATGATTTAAGTGTTGGCTATCTTAGCTTGTATCTTTCTTTCTTTTTGTTTTGATATAGATTGCTGAAGCCATTGACTGTGAGAACAATGTTCTTGTGGTCGTAGTTTTCGGTTTATGATTTTCCATATCATTTGTACAATGTTATTAAAATTATACATCAACAGTCTTCCTCCAAAGGCTCAAGTATTTCACCATTTTCAATTTTATACCTAGGACACCACAAGCATTAGATATAATCACACAACATACATGGGAGACACTCACAAACTTTATCATATGAAAGATAAATCATAATTTTCAAGAACCCTACCCTATACAACGCAAGTACATGTGAACACAAGTCGAGAAAAAAAAAATGTATGACGCCTAACGAAAATCCAAACTGTTATTATGTTATTTCTTGTTAAACAGATTCCTTGGACAAAAAAGGTGCCCATAATTCTACCACGACAGGATATTAGATCGAGAGGGATTTTTTTTCATGACATGCTCTCTTTATTCGCACGAACTCGTTATTTACTCTCGAGCCGAGTGTTAGATGAAATAATCTCTTTGGCATTGGTAGGTATGAATAAAATGTCGCCGATCCTAACCTTTCCCAAAAAATGACAGTCAAAAAACGTAAGTGAACCTTATTGTCATCCTCTAAGCAATCAACTTCAAACACCTTATATGGTTTGTTAGGAAGTCAATTATTCTTTACATTCATGTGTGTCTTCCATGTTCAAAACTTCAAGCAAAAACAACATGCCTAAAGGGAGATTACATTACAATGTTAATTCAGAAATCATGAACACAACTACAAAAAGCAAACACCTCAAAGGACTCCAATATAAACATTAGTAAGACTCCATTATATCAAAAGTCAGAGTATATCCCTCTCCCAAGTGGTTTCTGGTTACTCAAAGACAACACATCAGCTACATCTTTATGGAATACTTAAATGTCGTAGTGAACAACTGAGCAATTATGTATAAAATCAACAATATGTTACATTTAACCAAAAAGGGAAGTCATCAAATTTGATAGATTGTTCTACAACCGAAAAATGAACATGATGCACCAAAACAGCTTTGACATCAAGAATTAGATCCAAAGACTTGACCAAGTAAAACGCATGCATTCATCATTGCGATGACTCGATAGCAAAAGATGCGATGTCGCGCACCTCAGTTTTAGTTTTAGTATCCACAAATGCTTCAGTCTTCTTCCAATCCCCATCGAATTAAATTTGAAACATAATTAAATTAACCGAGAATAAAGTTATTAACAATTGAATAACTAACTAATTATAGACGCTTCTATTTTTTTATGTCATCAATGTTGCTATTTAATCCCATAATTTAAGATACCATAATGCTTTCGATTTCAGTGAGAAAGTGAAGGTTTACGAGTCTGATATCATTATGTTAAAACTACAATTTCTTCCCTTCGAATACTTTGCCTAAAATAATAAGCAAAAACCAAATGCATAGTATCGGGTGAAACGGATAAACTAACAATTAACATTAGCGCAATCTACAAATTTTGGAGTGCTTTCCTCATAAAGAGAGAAATATCATTTTGCATCTATGGACTTATTTGAATTTTATCATATGACATTCAGCTTCTTTATACTACCCCAAGCCTCAAGCAATCAAAACTTTACTTTCATATATGTATGTCAGTATGTCACCATTTTCACAATTTCTTAGATTACTTAGTATTTTACAATATCCAAGTATTTTTACTTTTGTGCTTTTCAACCGTGTATACAATCACCTACATCGTGTCTTTATCCAGTGGCGAAACGATCAAAGGGATAACGTGACTTGGCCATCCACCTACTTTTGTGTTTATACTTGCATCTAAAATCTGGAGTATCGATGACATGCATAGGACGACACCAATAATAAAGGGAACAAACCTGCAAATTAATTTGGCTATGAGTAAACAATAGCTAATTCCCCTTTAGCAGACTCCAGAAGCAATTCTTTTATAGCACTTGGTACGTCTTCTAAAAGGTAACACTGGAATTCACACAAAAGAAGACTTTGAATCAACTAACAAAAATCATCATCCATAGCGGGATTAAGTCTCGAAAAGGCGAGTCAATGTTTGACCAACAATAAATGAAAACATATTAAAAACGTTGTTAGAATTGAGTGTTTTACTTATCGTTCTTTTTGCTTTCAGTCAAATGAAAACACCAAATCTTGACCTGGATAACACTGAAATATAAAAACACAAATTCTTGACCAATAAAAAAAGCATGAGGACTAAATACCCTCTTTCACCGATTCTAAACAGCTGCGTATGATTAATGTCACATATTTAGCAGTAAGAATGCACACTTCTGACTTTCGACAGAAAAGACGCATAATCACAGTGAGTTATGGACTTATGATATATATACCGATGTTAATTGCAGGTGGGAAGGCGTAGTGAAGTATTAGAATGAACTGAAGAAGTGGATCATGTGGTTGCACAAAACCAAAGCGAACAACGCCCTTGACAATTAGGATGCCTAGCGGCAGTAAGAGGATGTATTGAATTTTATTACCCCGGTTAGTACAATAAGTTGAACTGCCCATCCTCTTAAACCTAAAAAATACAAATCAAGGTTATATGTTTGTTTACGACTACTTTTTGAACTTTATGAAACTTAACTAAAATCAAGTAAAAAAGGAGTACAACCTAAGTAGTCGATACTCACCCTTAAGAAGGTTAGCTCCGACTATATCACTGCAGTAAGATGGCCGCATCTCTACAAATTTCATAAGTTTGAAGGCCTTTTCCAAAATCAATTTTTATTCAACTTTTTCTTCCACTTCTCCCTCTTCTTTCACTTCATTCTCGTCGTTAAAGTCTCCATCGTTTGTAATTGTTGGCACGAACGCCTCCGTCTTGATCGTAAATAGAATCATCCTCGTATTCTTTCAAATCATCAACTTATCATCTGAAACAATATCACAACATTGTTTTAATTAATTAGTACGATGATTTAGGTTTCAGAAATCGTGATTTTCAAAATTTCAATTCATTCCTACCTACCACAAGCCCCCGTTCTTTATTGATCTTCGATCACAATCACATGTATGGAGTAAGAAATAAGGGAATAAATCGATCAGAATAAATTACAAATTGATTGGAAGAAATTCCTACCTGACCACAACTCCCCATTTTTTATTCCGTTGGATTTGAAGAAGTTCATTGATCTCCATACATGTCATTGTACAAAATGATCAGAATAAATTATTGGGAAAAAAGAGGAAAATTAAACACTTAAATTGGTGCTTATCATCAAATTACGATGTTCAATTAGAAAACAAACAATTACTTACGTAGACTTCGAGTACAAACTCAACAATGAACTTTATCAAAATCATTGATAGCAACCTTCAATCCAAAGACGATGGCGGGCATGATGGCCGAATATTGTGAGCGATGACAGTGCTGATTCTGCAATTTGTTTCACAGTGATTTGTTGATTAGGATGTTAGAATTGATTTAAAATAATAAGTGGTTGTGGGATCGTTCGTCTTCTGCAAGTGTAGGAGTTGGAGGGGTAGATTAGATGAGGCACAATGTCAGTTTTACTTAGTCTGACGTGGAAATAAAAGATGAAGTTTTGTCCCACGTGGCATGTAAATAGAGTAGGAAATGAGATGAGAAAGTTTTGAAGAGCAATACAAAGTCAATACACTAGTCAATGTTTTAGATTTTATATGTATTAGATATATGAATCAAATTGAAATCAAGAATTAAAAAAATAAAATAAAATAACTCGGCATAATTAAAAAATTTCGGCCGAATGAATTTTTTTTCAAAAACTTGTTTTTTATTCAAATTATACAAATCCATCTTTAATTAAAATCATATAAACAATTTCATAGCCCTAAGGCTCTGATACCCCTTGTGGAAAAATATCTGTATACATCTCCTTTAATCGTCCATGATTATAATGAAATTCATACTATATGATAAATAGTCATAAAAGAAATTGCGTAATTAAACAAGAGATTAGAAAAAACAACATTTAGTCCTTGCTTTAATGGCCTAAGCTTGAATATACAAAGTATGATATCTCCTAATTGTAGCACCCAAGATTGAATAAGATATGCCTTAGTTCTTGCTAGAAAATTTTTAGGAAAGAAACTACTTCTTTCTCAAATTTGTGTTGTGAATTATGATGAGTGAATTCGGGAATTAGGTTGAGTCAAATTCTCCCTCTTATACACCAAAATACACGGCCCCCTCTATTATATTTGGGGAGTGTTGTGAAATAATAAGAACAAGAGAGAGAATAGAGGGAAGAGAATAGATCTATGTTATTCATCCTTCATGAGGGTGTATATATATAGTACATCAGTAATGAGGGTTTTACCCAAACCCTAGATACATAGAGGTAGTAATGGGCTTTGGGCCCGATGGACATCCACACAATATATTATTTATAACACTCCCCCTTGGATGTCCATTACTAAAGAACGTGCCTCATTAAAACCTTCCTAGAAAAACCACATGGGAAAAACACTAACGAAGGAAAAAGAGTACAACATTCTCGAAACACGCATAAATGATAAGTTGCCTCGTTAAAACCTTTCCATGGAAAACCCAGTGGGACAAAACCATGGTTAAGGAAAAAGAGTACAGCACGTGTCTACTCCCCCTGACGATTACATCCGTTGCTTGACTTGTCTTGGCCCATAATAATGAAACTTTTTGTCTTCAAGAAAATGATTCTTCGTAGTAGATAAATTTGAAGCAATCTTTGATCAAATAAACCATGGCCACCATTTTTCCTTTCAAAGCTCGCAGTACGCAGAAAACCGTAATGTTCTCCGCTTCATTTGAAATAATATTTCGATTTGCTTGTTTGAGAATAATTCTTTTTCCACCATTCATAGGCATACGTGCAATTCGCTATAACACTTGTCGTCCAAACAAAGTGATAGTCACAAATATTGCCAATTTGTGTGTTGACCTGCTGCCTCATTAAAAACCTCGCTAGGAAAAACCCTTTGGGACAAAAACCTAGTCGAAGGGAAAAAGAGTGCAGCAACCATTCATACTTTATTGAATAATTTTATCTCTTCAGGAGATACCTTTTTAGAATTAGTATAAGAATCTAAAATACGCAATAAGTATTTGAAGTAGATCGATCACACGGATTAATAATCCCATCATGAATCAAATTTATCCCTCCAATATTATGGTTCTTCCAATCCGTGAATTCCTTTACTTTACTGTTGTAACCATTCAAAACATTTCACAGTCTCAAACTTCAGGTTGAGACAACAAGGAATGAATTTCAACTCTTCAAGAGTTTCAAAGTTCCTCTAAATGAATTCAAACCATAGAATTCAATTATACTACTCCGTAGTATTAACTTGATGCGCCCTATAACCGCAATCATTATAGAGGTTCATGAGTCTCCCGTAAACTCAATTGATTCGTCATTGCTAATTTGACGATCATTCATCATATACTTCAATATGGAATTACCAATCTTAGGAGCGTATATCTCCTTACAAACATTTGTATAGAAATACAACATTGACAATCATGTGCATGCATATGTTACGAACTAAAAATTAAGATATATATCCTCTAATGTATGCAATAATGTAGTATCGAAACTAAAATGTATATGCAAATGATTAACTTATTCTCTAAAAGCACATGATGACTCGATAATGCAAAGCATATGCAGGTTCAGACCAATTACCATAATTTTAATGGACTCCACGTCCTTTGATAGACTTCAGGTCTATGAGCTCTTTTCAAACCATACATTATGTCGACAAACAAAATGGACATACATTAGATTCCCATCATCTAGTCCATTAGATTATGCGCGCAAATGCAAATGCATATCAGTTCCTTACACGTATCGATACAATTCTATCATCTCCTGATAGTCAGCACTGATTAATGATATCTGAATATATGTGGTACCATAGTCCATTTACTTTCCAATATAGGCCATCTATTGTCATTCAGATATCTATGTCACTTCCAGGACATTCCAATTTCTATAGATGTACTAACTGCTTATTCTTGCCACCAAATTATGTAAACCGATATGACTTTCATACTACACCCCGTGTGTAGGTGTTGTTCAATTTGGCAAGAATTTCAATGTTCATTACAAATACTTTTCATGACTAATCTATAGCTCAATACGCCTTAGACCAGGTCATACATGTCTATAGTCAAATCATAAATTTCAATGAATAAACATACCATATTTCGATAAGGAGATCAAGCCGGTATACTTTAGTACATATCTTAACCAAATGAATACCATCATTTTAGTTTTAATGAACCTCTACTTGTTGTACATTAGATTTCAAATAAATCACTGAACTTTCAGTTCTGTTGAGGATCAAAACCAATTGTCCGTTTTTTTCCAGCTTTCCTTATCATCCTCCCCCTAAGATGGTAAAAACTATCAGCACCGGATAGATTTATTGGGCAATCGATCATTATAACCACCTTCTATCACATCACATCACATATCCTTTTTATGCCATGATCATATATTTATTTTAAAAGGATAAAATATGGGGAGTTAGTTAAACCATATTATGCAGTTGGCACAAGTGCTGAATATAATGCCCAATTTAGGAGATCAATAATTTCAAGTCATAATCAAACTGTGATAATCTCCGATCACATAATTACTCGTAGGTGACTAAAATGTCACTCAATATATTCAATCCATGTGTGAACATATAAGTTCTTTAATTTCGAGTAATATATTCAGATCTCCAATATCAACATACTCAATCTCAATGTACAGTCTTGCCATTAAAACCATTTATGATACATGAGAGAGTTTCAGCACTTTATTGTTTTACCTTTAAGATAAACTCCACGTTTATCAATACGGGTATAATTAGAACCCGGATGACCTTTATTGTCACATCTTAAGTATTTCATGTCAACATTTCTTTGTCAAAACTGTGACAAATTTTCACAAAATTGGCTACGACCCAACCAATTCGCTTATTAAATACCAAACTTGTTGACTGAAATTATAGTGCTAAACTTCCAGTTAGCAATAATTCATCGTGTAATTTTAACATTTGGCCAAATAAACCACCGATGTGACTTAAGACACTAACTGATGTCTCATTTATATTGGCAAGACTTATATGTCTCAAGATTCCTTTTGTGAATATACCACATTATTACTCGTTTTGAGTTTCATATAAATCAGAACTGATTGTTTGAGTAATCCCAGCTCTGTTCAGTTAATTTATCCATCCTTCCAGCGGATGTAGCGATTTCAATGATTTTTAGTGATTATTCCCTCACAATATATATTGATCACATATCGCTTGCATTTATCCCACACCATTGTTGGTGGATTTAATTTATAGATTATCAACCAAGATCCATAAATCTTTGTGAATGTTTAGGACTAGCCACTTAGTCCCTTAACCATTTTAAGTGATATAATATTTATCCATTTCAATTTATATGTAATGTCATATTCACTTCAGGGAATAATGATCATTTACCAATCAAAACATTCACATTTTCCATTAATAACTCATCATTTTCTCGATCTACAAAGAGATCAATATCAATTCAAATAATTGTGGAACCCTTTTGTTCTCACAATGTATCGTCTCTAAGACAATATTATTTGCATATGAGAAAAAGTATGATTTTTCTCCCATTTCTCAAATTTGCGCATCTAGCATGATCAGATTGACACGACTTTTCGTGTTATGTATCCTTTTAATATACAATTTAGGCTCAAAACACTATGACGTTAGGCTCAATTAAGGCCACATATTAAATTTAAGAAAACCACATTACTCATCCTCAAAAGATGTTTCATTAATTCAATTGCGAGTTTTGCAATTCATAAATTGCACAAGTGGACCTCCAGCCATTAGCATTTATATTGTAACACCCCGTGTTTTTGAAACACATTTTTATAAAAGAATTTAATTCCTTAGATTAAATTCATCCTTTTTCATTATAATAAAAATCTTTGAATTTTTCGCTAAACATGTAACACTCCATGTTAAGTTAAGCCTTTATAATTGCGCAAATCATTAATTAAACATCCTCGCTCACTTATTTCCCTAACACATTATACTACAAGTTATTTTGCACCTAAATTAAAACCGTTTTGAATTACTTCGAATTTGAACTTTATTTTTACATTTTCAAACTCGATAAATCGAACAAAGAATCTACGACAATTTTCTCAACGACAAATTTTGGCACGCTTAGCGAGGTCAACCGTCGACCGAATGGCCAAGCGGCCTAAATGTGATTAAGTCACCTAATCCTTTCTTAAATATACTTAATCATAATCCAAATCTAATTAAAGTAGGTTAAGCTTAATCATTTTGATTAATACTAGCAAAACATATAATAATAATATCAAATTACTATTTCATTTTGATTTAACTAAGACATTCACTAAAACTTCGACATATTGAGTCACACTAAGTCAAAGCTGATAAACTTTTGGCGTTTGAGGATAATGATTTATTTCGATAACATTCATGAAAAAATATATATTTCGATCGAATAAGATTTTATTTCAAAGTTTCGAGGATTCTAGACCCAATTTTTGATTTGGATTCTTTCCTACGTTTTTCTTCATTTTAATTTTTGGTCTTACTTCTAAACATTATTTTAAGACTATATATTTCATTTTGAGACTTTTCACATGCGCAGTAAATCGAAATTTTGAAAAACAAAAATCGGGACAAGTGGTGGTGGTGGTGGCTAGACTTCTTTAAGTCTTTGGCCCAACCTTAGCTTCTTCCATTCCTTCTTTTTCTCTTACACACCATGTCTCCTTTACTAACTTGTCAAGTCCTCTTACACCTCTACTAAATTCATCATCAATTCTAGCTTGTTTTTATTTAAAGATTATACAATATTAATACAAAACAAATACATGCAAATATACTACAAGTTACTAGTATACTTTCATTACTACTACTACTTTCATTCACACACAAACACAACTAAAAACACTCTAACTTTTTCTCTCTAAATAAATCAAACTCAAGAACAAAGTAAGCATATTCATATGCAAACTCAAGAACACCATATGATCTTCATCTTCTTTAATTCCATTTTTCTTCCTTAAGCTTTTATTTTCTTGTGTTTAATTTCCTTAAGCTCTTAAGTAAACTCTCCACCATTTTAACTTGTAATCATTTCCTCTTTTAACTTATAAATATTTAAGAACATAAGTCAAAACATATAAAATATAAACATCACCTAAACTAAAAACAATACTACACCTAAATTTTGTTAGTATAGTTTAGTTAGCTAAATGATTTACTAACTTTCTTATTTACATTTTTATGTACTACTTCTAACCAAAGACGAGGAGCCAAGTGACGGGGTGGATTTAAGCATCTTTGACCATATAGTGGATCCGGATAATTGCTAGAAAAATCATACCGAGTAAATTAAGGTGCCCCCGCACACTAGGTTTTAATTTTGTTAATCGCATGATATAAATGTTTATGTGTTATATTTATTGTGTTTATGAACACCTAGCATCACATGATAAATTAGGAGACAAAAATCGAAAAATAAAATGTGTTGCTCACTTAACAAACCACACGGCATTACCCTAATTTTTAGCTTAATTTTTCGTTTTAATTTTTGTAAATTGCATGCTTAAAATACTAAGGCTAATATGTACATGAATATATAATTAGTTTATGTTTAGGACTTGAAATGAATTTGAAACGAATTTAAATGTTTTAGAATGTTATATGTTGTTCTTGAACTTTTATTGTTATTCATGTGTTTAAATGATTTTTAGTTATGTGTGTTAATATTTGTATATGATTTTCACATATGTTAAATGCATAAATGATATTAAATAAATTAGTTATTGAATTAGAAGTATAAAAATCAAAAATAAAAATTGTGAACATACATATATTATACACGGTTTTCCCTTTATTTTTGGACCAATTTTTAGTTTTAATTTTTCTAAATAACATATTATGATTAGTCTAGATAAATTAGACATGCTATAAAAATTTGAGAAAATAAAACGATAATATGAAAATTTGAGTATTTGATGTTCATATGAAATTCATGAGTGTTCTTTATTTCTTCATGTGTTCTTGATGATCTAGCTTAGTTTGATTTATAATGTTTATATGTTTGTTATTATTTATTGTTTTTATTAACTAATAAGTAATTACAAAACCAAATATATAAGTTAAATAAACTAAATCATTAAAATATAAAAGTTAGAAATTTAAAGTAAGTAAAAACACTATTCATAAATATAATAAAATGTTTAGTGAAAATTTCAAGTTAGTTTAAGTCACTTTAGTATAACTTAAATAATTAGTATATAAAAACTTTAAGTCAAAAACCGATAAATTAGAAAACGAAAATAAAACACTTAAGTATATAAGTGCCACGGTTTTAGTGAGTAAATTGGACCTAAAATGAATTTGTCACTTTTTATTTTTATCACTTAGATAAATTAATTAGTTAATGTAATGAATTGTTAATAAAAAACAAAAAAAGAAATAAATAGACTAACAATATATATATACACGGCATTCACCCTTAAAATGGGTCAATTTTGGTCAAAATGAATTTATCACTTAGTCACTAAAATTGATTTATGAGTAGGATTATATTAGATTGTATAATGAACCGTTAATAAAAAGAATCAACTAAAGCAGATAAAAATAAAGCGTTACAAGTATTAAAATGAACCTTGTCGAGTGCTACTACCTATGCTTAAATCTGGATGTGGACATACGGACTATTTAAAATGAACTACGACAACCTCGCTAAAAAATGGAAACCGCTAAAGCTTAGTTAAGTATACGACTAAATTTAACCGAGTTTTACTTTTGAAATGTTATTTAAAATGACCAAGTACAAAATGAACTTAACAACTTTGAAATTAGAATTTGTACTTAAGTTTAAATCGAGTTTTCATTTAAAATAATATTTCAAAATCACTAAATACAAAACGAACCTAACGACTTTAAAACTAGAATTTCGTACTTAGAAAATAAAAGTTGGTTTTGTAAACCTAAAAATATCCTAGGTATAAAAATTGGTATAAAGTATAAAAATACTAAGTATAAAGAAAATATAACAATAAATACTAAGTATACGAATAGAATACAAGGTATAAAAATACGAATAAAATACAAAGTATAAAAATACGAATAAAATACGAAGTATAAAAATACGCATACGTATAAAAATACGTATAAAATACGATGAATAGTAAATACGATGAATAGTAAATACGATGAATAGTAAATACGATGAATAGTAAATACGTGAATAGTAAAATAATGAATAGTAGAAATATTTAAAATTTACGAACGGACTCAAATAAAATATTTAAGTTTTCTATGTGCTTAGTTTACCAAGAAGCTAGAACTAAATTTTTAAATTTATCACAAGTTAGCGATAATAATTAGTATGAGTTGTCACTTGAGTAATATAAGAATGAGAAAATGATAAAGAAAGTAAGTGTGAATACTCGGGTGTCTGTCGTATTATTGCGAATCTATTGTGCCATCGTTAGAAAGGTAGCGCGTATGGGGACACTTGGCACCCTATGAATTGCCGGTGGTAATCTAATGACTCTCTCGGTCGTTATTTAGCGTGACTCTCGCCCTATGAATCGAGTTCGTTCACGGGCCCATATGAGGTAAATCGGAAAATAGCCATTCCCATCCAGGGATGCATGCCGTAGTGTAATAGTCGTACCACTGGGGTAGTGTATGCATACATTAGACAAGGGATTTGGTGTCCTTATTACCTACTTGATATCTTTAGCTTGAATGACTTGGCCAGTTGAATGTTTCCTGGCCTTGACCTGCGCAAGCAGCCTTGCTTTTGTAAGGTTTTGCATGTTTCCATCCTAACTGGTTGTGGCTCATAGGACAACGTATGATAGATTATCCATGTTGTATTGAATATTAGGTAGTTATCACGTACGCTACTTAGTGTTTGATTTGATGTATTTGCAGTCTGAGCTAGTGCACTTTGATAGAAGATTATATGGGTAATTATCTATGAGAGTACACGAGCCACTCTGTAGTCAAGACTCGCGAGTATATGTTGCTATATGAATATAATTGAAAAGGGTCGACTACCCCGAATGTGAATGAAATGATAATGATTTGCTTACATGATTATGAATTGAGATAATTTGATGTTTCAATTGCTATGTTATATGGTTTATGATTTGTTATGTTTTTATGAATTGCATTATTATATGTTTATTTACGTTGATTTAATTACATGCGCATATGATATATATTATGTGTTTACCGCTATGGGTTTTATGTGGCTTAGCGTGTGCGAGGTCATAATCGAGTTTGAGCAGCATTTTCCGTAGGTACCAGAGGCTACATTGACGAATTATATCGAGGATTGAAGGCCTTATTTTATATTTTGAGAGAATGTAATCAATTAAACTCGCTTTATCTATGACTCTTATTATGTATAATGAGTTGTAATCTGATGACAATTTGGTTTTGTAATAAATAGACTTAATTAATATTCCGCCTTAGTTTAATTAAAGTCACGAAAAACCAGTTATTCTGATTTAGTATCGGTCGTCTTGCGACCGTGAATAACTTAAAGTTATTTCATCTAGCGAGACGACACCTGGGCCAGACATTCATATCGTATGTCAGGCATAGACTTATAGGATCAAATAATAAATTAGAAATCTTAGATCGCTAAAATAATAACTTAGAACGCTTTAAAAGTGAGATGGGTAGAAACATTAAGGACCCACCTTTGTAAATAGACTAACTCTTTGACCTAAAATAAAATACACTAACTATCGATACTTGCTACTTTCGATGTGGTGACTAAAACTAACAACTATCCCTGATATAAAATCGAAATAATAAACTTAACTCTAGAAGTGAAAAGCGGAAGAAGTACCAAACTATACAAAGTGAGGGCACCTACTAAATCCTTAACCAATTTCGCTAATGATCTTAAACCTTTTGATCCTGTTTTTGTTCGATCAAAATTTATATTCTCTTAATAGCCATTTTATTTCATTCAAACAATGTTTTTATTGTTGTTTGACTCATTTCCTTAAAATCCCTTGTAGATGTCATCGTAGACGATTCACCAAAGACATGTGGAGGCGGAAGGAATCATCGTTCGATCAACCTGGAAGCCGAGTGCTCTCCGTGCCATTCTGTCGTTCTACTACTCCTGGACTTGGGCGAGGTACCCCTGTCGAGTCAGTTGCGGCCTACGAGATTCTATGAAAACCCTCCGCAAATTCACGGAAGACCGCGACACTTCGGAGCTGGATACATGAGCTAGAGGCGAAGTTCGTTGAAGCAGGAGTTCACGAAGAGTGGAAGGTGCGCTGGCGAGAAGTTTCTTAGGGGCGAAGCTTGCCTTTGGTGGTTTACGGTACGTCACCTTTCTACAGTTCGAGGAGGAAAGTTTCACGAGTGGAACTTCTTCAAATGCTCCCTCAGACTTGCATGCCGTGCCATTGCTCAGGGACACACCTTTGATGATGAGCAGGAGGTCAGCGATGCGGGGTCTTCAAACGGGCTCTAGATCCTTTTAGCCTTATGAATTACTAGTATGGATGACATTTTGTAAAATCTCTAGATTTTAACTACCTAACCTCAGTGATTCTGTATGACACTATTAGGAGTCGTTATCCCTACCTTCTACTTTCAGTTATCTTTCTAGGAAATGTATCGGATTGCTTCTGCTACACAGAATCGATGTAACCAACTTTTACCTTGTATTCTATGTTATGCCTCTCTTAGAACTACTCAAATTCATACAGTTTAATATTTTCAGAATGGCTGCAAACGGTATCCCAGACAATGATCTTAACCAACAATTCCTCGAAGAGGAGGCAAGAAGAAAAGGCTTCGAGGATGCAATCACAAAGATTGCTCAAGGCATGTACCAACATCAGGGTGGCGGAAACAACCAATCCGCATTTGAGAGGTTCTCAGCCACGCACCTCAACCTTACTCAGGCTCCGTCAACCCTACCGTTCTGACTGAATGGATTGAGGAAATGGAGAAGCTGTTGGAGCTCAGTAAGACACCGCCTACAGAGAAGGTGAATGTGGTAGCTTACTACCTCAAGGGAGAAGCCAACAGCTGGTGGCGCTTGATCAGGTCCACCTTTCCCCTGAGGATATACAACTGGAGCGAGTTCAAACCTGGCCGCTAGAGAACAAGTACTTGAGGAAGAGCTAAGATGGGAGATGGAAGAGAAATTCAGAACTTAGATCAAGGTGATATGTCTCTGCATACATGCAAAGATATCGTGGAGCTATCTAAGTTTGCTCCTAGAATATTAACTAACGAGGAGGAACTCGCAACTCGTTATGTAAGGGGCATGACTAATGATCTAAGGATAAACATGAGCGGGTTCAACTGTAAGAACTTTGCCGAGGCCTACGAAAAGGCAACAAGTATCTGGGCGTCAATCCAGAAGGGAGAAGCCGAGGAGAAAAAGAAAAAGAGAGTTTTTACGCCTCCTGTGGCAAGCGCTAGCTATATTCAGAAGCCGGACTTCCAACAAAGGAGCTTCCAGAGACCGAATTTTCAAAACAGAAATTTCAACAAGCCGGTTTATAACCGTGACAACAAACCGAGTCAGGGAAGGTTGACTTCAAGCGTTAGAAGGGCTCCGCCGCCGGGTGTCCTTACGAACAAATGCCGCTTCTGTCACAAAGCGATACACCCTGAAAAACAGTGCGACGGATCGCCGGTCGTCTGTTTCTTTTGCAATGTTGAGGGACACAAATCTACTGTGTGCCCAAGGAAAGCGATGAGAAAGGTAGACACGGGACCGCTACCCGCAGTTAAAGTACAAGGACGTGTTTACGTCTTGTCAGAGTTTGACGAAGACATCGAGGGCTGCCCTGACGTAGACGACATTACGGGTAAATTCCTGGTTAACTCAGCACCTACCTTTATTTTATTCAACATAATTATGTCCTTGTCCTTCTTCTCGTCAAAGTAGTTAACAAGATCCAAACTGACAAAGACCTGAACAAATATTTACTAAGTTAGATTTTCATAAAACCCCTTTCTATTAAAATTTTTGAATTTTACCCAAAATACGACTTATAACATTTCCGTTCCATCTAATAACATTATAATATTAATTTTTAAGGGAATAAGCTATATCAGCTAGGTTATCCAAAATCCTCTAAAATTTTTATTTAACCATTCAGCGATAACCTATATTTCTTTTAACTTCTTTAAAGCTCATATTCTCTTTATGATCACTACGACTTTTATCTAATTTCCCTAATTGCCGTTTTATTCCTAAGGCTATATATTCTATTTAAGTGGTCATTAAAAGTAACAATAAAAATATTATTAAGTACATGGGTTTGAAACTTCTTAAGGGGTAGGACAATATTTTGATTTTACCCCAACTTAAATTTAATTTTAACACTTTTTATTTCAGCCTATTTTAAGGTTAAATTTTATTTCTGAAATTTAAATAAACGGTTTTATTCTTAAAACACTTATTATTTTAATTTAATTTAAATCCGTACAAAACTTCTAGGCCCTACCTTTTTGTGGGCCTCTTTCAAGTCATTTTCAAAAATAACATTCCAACAACATTTCTATTTTTATTTAAATATTTCATTAATAAATCGAAAGCGTTTTTGTTCTCCAATAATTGCACTCTATCCGACGTTTCTATATTAATTAGAAAACTCAAACTTTTCAGAAAGTCTTATTCCAACAAAACCAAATAATGTTATCCAAATTTGTAAAATCTCAATATTCTCTCTAAACTGCCTTGTTCAACCTCGAGCAGTTATCCACTCTTTCAAGTTTCGGGGACGAAACTTTTCTTAAGGGGGTAGGATTGTAACACCCCGTGTTTTTGAAACACATTTTTATAAAAGAATTTAATTCCTTAGATTAAATTCATCCTTTTTCATTATAATAAAAATGCGACTGAATTTTTTTCGCTAAACATGTAACACTCCATGTTAAGTTAAGCCTTTATAATTGCGCAAATCATTAATTAAACATCCTCGCTCACTTATTTCCCTAACACATTATACTACAAGTTATTTTGCACCTAAATTAAAACCGTTTTGAATTACTTCGAATTTGAACTTTATTTTTACATTTTCAAACTCGATAAATCGAACAAAGAATCTACGACAATTTTCTCAACGACAAATTTTGGCACGCAAACCGAGGTCAAACGTTGACCAAATGGCCAAGCCACCTAAATGTGATTAAGTCACCTAATCCTTTCTTAAATATACTTAATCATAATCCAAATCTAATTAAAGTAGTTTAAGCTTAATCATTTTGATTATTACTAACAAAACATATAATAATAATATCAAATTACTATTTCATTTTGATTTAACTAACACATTCACTAAAACTCGACATATTGAGTCACACTAAGTCAAAACTGATAAACTTTTTGACGTTTGAGGATAATGATTTATTTCGATAACATTCAGCGAAAAAAATATATATTTCGATCGAATAAGATTTTATTTCAAAGTTTCGAGGATTCTAGACCCAATTTTTGTTTTGGATTCTTTCCTACGTTTTTCTTCATTTTAATTTTTGATCTTACTTCTAAACATTATTTTAAGACTATATATTTCATTTCGAGACTTTTCACATGCGCGTAAATCGAAATTTTGAAAAACAAAAATCGGGACAAGTGGTGGTGGTGGTGGCCGACTTCTTTGAAGTCTTTGGTCCAACCTTAGCTTCTTCCATTCCTTCTTTTTCTCTTACACACCATGTCTCCTTTACTAACTTGTCAAGTCCTCTTACACCTCTACTAAATTCATCATCAATTCTAGCTTGTTTTTATTTAAAGATTATACAATATTAATACAAAACAAATACATGCAAATATACTACAAGTTACTAGTATACTTTCATTACTACTACTACTTTCATTCACACACAAACACAACTAAAAACACTCTAACTTTTTCTCTCTAAATAAATCAAACTCAAGAACAAAGTAAGCATATTCATATGCAAACTCAAGAACACCATATGATCTTCATCTTCTTTAATTCCATTTTTCTTCCTTAAGCTTTTATTTTCTTGTGTTTAATTTCCTTAAGCTCTTAAGTAAACTCTCCACCATTTTAACTTGTAATCATTTCCTCTTTTAACTTATAAATATTTAAGAACATAAGTCAAAACATATAAAATATAAACATCACCTAAATTAAAAACAATACTACACCTAAATTTTGTTAGTATAGTTTAGTTAGCTAAATGATTTACTAACTTTCTTATTTACATTTTTATGTACTACTTCTAACCAAAGACGAGGAGCCAAGTGACGGGGTGGATTTAAGCATCTTTGACCATATAGTGGATCCGGATAATTGCTAGAAAAATCATACCGAGTAAATTAAGGTGCCCAGACACTAGGTTTTAATTTTGTTAATCGCATGATATAAATGTTTATGTGTTATATTTATTGTGTTTATGAACACCTAGCATCACATGATAAATTAGGAGACAAAAATCGAAAAATAAAATGTGTTGCTCACTTAACAAACCACACGGCATTACCCTAATTTTTAGCTTAATTTTTCGTTTTAATTTTTGTAAATTGCATGCTTAAAATACTAAGGCTAATATGTACATGAATATATAATTAGTTTATGTTTAGGACTTGAAATGAATTTGAAACGAATTTAAATGTTTTAGAATGTTATATGTTGTTCTTGAACTTTTATTGTTATTCATGTGTTTAAATGATTTTTAGTTATGTGTGTTAATATTTGTATATGATTTTCACATATGTTAAATGCATAAATGATATTAAATAAATTAGTTATTGAATTAGAAGTATAAAAATCAAAAATAAAAATTGTGAACATACATATATTATACACGGTTTTCCCTTTATTTTTGGACCAATTTTTAGTTTTAATTTTTCTAAATAACATATTATGATTAGTCTAGATAAATTAGACATGCTATAAAAATTTGAGAAAATAAAACGATAATATGAAAATTTGAGTATTTGATGTTCATATGAAATTCATGAGTGTTCTTTATTTCTTCATGTGTTATTGATGATCTAGCTTAGTTTGATTTATAATGTTTATATGTTTGTTATTATTTATTGTTTTTATTAACTAATAAGTAATTACAAAACCAAATATATAAGTTAAATAAACTAAATCATTAAAATATAAAAGTTAGAAATTTAAAGTAAGTAAAAACACTATTCATAAATATAATAAAATGTTTAGTGAAAATTTCAAGTTAGTTTAAGTCACTTTAGTATAACTTAAATAATTAGTATATAAAAACTTTAAGTCAAAAACCGATAAATTAGAAAACGAAAATAAAACACTTAAGTATATAAGTGCCACGGTTTTAGTGAGTAAATTGGACCTAAAATGAATTTGTCACTTTTTATTTTTATCACTTAGATAAATTAATTAGTTAATGTAATGAATTGTTAATAAAAAACAAAAAAAGAAATAAATAGACTAACAATATATATATACACGGCATTCACCCTTAAAATGGGTCAATTTTGGTCAAAATGAATTTATCACTTAGTCACTAAAATTGATTTATGAGTAGGATTATATTAGATTGTATAATGAACCGTTAATAAAAAGAATCAACTAAACCGATAAAAATAAACGTTACAAGTATTAAAATGAACCTTGTCGAGTGCTACTACCTATGCTTAAATCTGGATGTGGACATACGGACTATTTAAAATGAACTACGACAACCTCGCTAAAAAATGGAAACCGCTAAAGCTTAGTTAAGTATACGACTAAATTTAACCGAGTTTTACTTTTGAAATGTTATTTAAAATGACCAAGTACAAAATGAACTTAACAACTTTGAAATTAGAATTTGTACTTAAGTTTAAATCGAGTTTTTCATTTAAAATAATATTTCAAAATCACTAAATACAAAACGAACCTAACGACTTTAAAACTAGAATTTCGTACTTAGAAAATAAAAGTTGGTTTTGTAAACCTAAAAATATCCTAGGTATAAAAATTGGTATAAAGTATAAAAATACTAAGTATAAAGAAAATATAACAATAAATACTAAGTATACGAATAGAATACAAGGTATAAAAATACGAATAAAATACAAAGTATAAAAATACGAATAAAATACGAAGTATAAAAATACGCATACGTATAAAAATACGTATAAAATACGATGAATAGTAAATACGATGAATAGTAAATACGATGAATAGTAAATACGTGAATAGTAAAATAATGAATAGTAGAAATATTTAAAATTTACGAACGGACTCAAATAAAATATTTAAGTTTTCTATGTGCTTAGTTTACTGAAGAAGCTATAGAACTAAATTTTCATTATACAAGTTCATGATAATAATTAGTATGAGTTGTCACTTGAGTAATATAAGAATGAGAAAATGATAAAGAAAGTAAGTGTGAATACTCAGTGTCCGCTATGTCATGAATCTATTGTGCCATCGTTAGAAAGGTAGCCGCATATGGGGACACTTGGCACCCTATGAATTGCCAGTGGTAATCTAATGACTCTCTCAGTCGTTATTTAACGTGACTCTCGCCCTATGAATCGAGTTCGTTCACGGGCCCATATGAGGTAACGGAAAATAGCCATTCCCATCCGGGGGATCTGTCGTAGTGTAATAGTCGTACCACTAGGGTAGTGTATGCATACATTAGACAAGGGATTTGGCTGTCCTTATTACCTACTTGATATCTTTAGCTTGAATGACTTGACCGTGGAATGTTTAGGCCCTTCACCTTGCAGGCCTTGCTTTTGTAAGGTTTTGCATGTTTCCATCCTAACTGGTTGTGGCTCATAGGACAACGTATGATAGATTATCCATGTTGTATTGAATATTAGGTAGTTATCACGTACGCTACTTAGTGTTTGATTTGATGTACGAGTCTGAGCAGCTAGTGCACTTTGATAGAAGATTATATGGGTAATTATCTATGAGAGTACACGAGCCACTCTGTAGTCAAGACTCGCGAGTATATGTTGCTATATGAATATAATTGAAAAGGGTCGACTACCCCGAATGTGAATGAAATGATAATGATTTGCTTACATGATTATGAATTGAGATAATTTGATGTTTCAATTGCTATGTTATATGGTTTATGATTTGTTATGTTTTTATGAATTGCATTATTATATGTTTATTTACGTTGATTTAATTACATGCGCATATGATATATATTATGTGTTTACCGCTATGGGTTTTATGTGGCTTAGCGTGTGCGGGGTCATAATCGAGTTTGAACGGCATTTTCCCGTAGGTACCCCGAGGCTACATTGACGAATTATATCAGGGGATTGAAGGCCTTATTTTATATTTTGAGAGAATGTAATCAATTAAACTCTGCTTTATCTATGACTCTTATTATGTATAATGAGTTGTAATACGATGACAGCTGGTTTTGTAATAAATAGACTTAATTAATATTCCGCCTTAGTTTAATTAAAGTCACGAAAAACCAGGTTGTTACATATATGTGGATCTCCGGCCACTAATTTTACGTGTGGAATTCTCGCCACTAATAATATCTTGTGAGTTTGGACAGTATTTCTCAAACTTTGAACATCAGGCCAAAGTCTTACTGCATAAGATAAATGTTTGGAACTTCAGGTCCAAATTTATTTGCCATATTTTAAGCCTTATACTCTTGGTCACCCATGTCAAAAGTTTTAATTGTAATATCATGGCAAATTTATTTGCTCATTTATGGGATCTCCGGCCCAAAATTGTGTTTAAATCAAATATTATGAAATTTGTAGTCCAAATAGAATAGTCCACATGACTAAATTAAATAACATTCATGGGATCTCCGGCCCAAAAATTATATGAACATATCATATTTAGTCGGCATGACTGATTTGTGCTTTGAGCATTTTTCATCATCCCACTTCCAGGGGAGAGAATTTTAAAGTGTATTTGCTCAATTTATGACCAACCTCGAGGTCATATTATCCTTAGCCACTTCTGGTGGAAGGACAATTTTAGTTAATTAGTTGTCACTTTTGACCATAACTATGGTCAAACTCTCAACGACCTTAACCCTGGTCATATTCTCAACCTCCCTTTATGGGAGAAAAAGTTTAACCAAAACTATTAGATCGTCTCCGCGATCATATTCTCAACTACTACAAGTAGGAGAAACGATTTACACAAAAATTTAATTTGTAACCGTCTTTGCGGCCACATCCGCGCCCACGTCCCGTACGTGGGGGAAAATTTTAAATTATAAGTCAGATCTTGATAATGACCACTTCCAGTGGAAACAACGATGTTAGATAAAATCTGATTTAGACCGTCTCCGCGGTCACATCCTCAATCACATCCCGTATGTGGGAGGAAATATTACATTCGCTTCCGGGAATGCATTATATAATCAATATATATATATAAAAGAGAGTTTTTTCGAGCGCTCTCCTTAATTCAAGGAGATTTAGACCAATCATAAAATTACATTAAAAAAATAAATTAAATTGTGAAAATATAGTAATTTGGAAAGAAATAATTATATGAGAAATAATTCCCTTATTTAATTATGAAACATTAGAAAGTTTTTAGCTAAGTCTTTGATTATTATGTTTCATAAAATGTATTTGTCGAAATAATATAAAAATAACATCATTAGTTTCGAAACGAAAAATGCTATCAAATGAGTATAAATATCAAAGTATTTCATCCACTAAAAAAATTCATTTGAAAAATAGATTAAATAATTTGCATTCAATAAATAAAATTTGGAAAGAAACAATTATATGACACATAATTTATTTGTTTAATTATGATACATAAGATATTTTTTTTAGGTAAGTCTTCAAACCTTTTTTGTGTGTATATATATCAAAAACTGTAGCTTTGTCTTCCAAGGTACCGGGTTAAATAGTTTTAGTTTATTATGTTTTATTTATGATTACGATTTGTGTTATTTTTATTTTTTTACGTGTATTTGATTTGATATGTGTATTACTTTTGAAAAGTTTTATTTCTTAATTATCATGTTTGTTATTTAACCATAGCTTGATTGAATTCATAATGATCTTTTTTCCCTTTGTATATTGCAGATTTATATTTTAAGTTCAAGATCTGAGGTACTCATTGAATAAACTTGATTACAAAATCAATCGAATATGTATCGTGAAAGGTAAAAGAGATATACATAATCTACTGATTATCTTATTTTCATATCAAATAATTATTTATTGTTGTATAATAATATTTACTATTCATCATACTTGATCTTTTAGTTAGTTTCATCGTATTAAGTTTTGATTTAATTGTTCATGTCAATTTTGTATGATAATATCTGAAAATTAGGTATAAAAAGAATGAACATGGTGTATTAGTTTGATGACAAATTTTCAAAATTTTATTTTTTACTATCCCCTTTTAAAGTTTTTCTTTTAATTCTTTTATAAATAGAAATCAAACTATATATTTCATATCTATGTACATATTTCATATCTATGTACATCTACATAAAAGAGAGTTTTGCTAAGTGTGTTTTTAGAGTGCCCACACCATAATTTATTAAATTTGTATATACATTATTATTGATGATTAATTTTTTTTTAATTACTTATTAATAAAAGTGAACAACATTTACCATTATTATTTGATAATCTAATAAAAAATAACTATTTGATAATTTAATAAATTCAAAACAATTAGTTTTGTATAAAATTAAAAGAAGAACTCTTCTAGAAATAAATTCAATTAAGAGCAATTAACTTTCACCAAAATTTAAAGAACAAAAAAAAGTAAGCTAAAAAATATTGAGACCAACATTTTTCCTATTGTTATAATATTAACCTTTAGCCTTTTTCCTAATGTTTTTCAAAATAGTTTAGTTCTTTATAAAAACTTACTTAAAAATATTAAGACTCACATTAGGAAAAATAGTATTTTATTTTAGTTTCCATCTGATATACTTACATTTTTATATAAATTGGAGAGATATTGAGTAACACTTATCATACTTATTTGATAATTTAATAAAAATAATATCTTGATAATCTAATAAAATTTAAAGAAATTAGTTTTCTATAAAATTAAAAGAAAATCTCTCCTAAAAAAGAAATTTAATTTAAAGTAATTATCTTTCTATACAACTTAAACAAAAACTTACCTAAACAAAACTAAGACTAGGAAATAAAATAAAAAAAAATCAAAAACTCAGCTAAAAAAATATTAAGACTAACCATTTTCCTAATTTTATAAAACTAAAAAAATAATCTAAAAAATTTCCTTATTTAATTATCATACATTATATAATTTTTAGGTGTGTCTTAAATCCTCTTTATACATACAAATAGGATTATGTAAGTCCACCCTATTTTTTTAAGTCCTATATCTAAATCTCAACCGTAGGATCTTAAAGATCAAATGATTCAAATTAAATCTCACTAATTAATTTACAATTCATGCTTATTTATATATACATAAAAAAATTAGCTTTATCTTCTTAAGTATTAGTTTAAGTTTAGTATGTTTTTGTTATGAGTATGATTTGTGTTATTTCTATTTTTTACGATGTATTTGATTTGATAAAAATATTTAATTTTGAACAGTTTTATATTTTTTTAATTACCATGTTTGTTATTTAAACATAGCTTGATTGAATTGGTGATGATCCTTTTTTCCGTTGTATATATTTTTTTATAATTTATAATATTTGACCTTTTAATTAGTTTCATCGTATTAAGTTTTGATTTAATAAATAATGTCAGTTTTGTAGGAGAGCATCTGAAAATTATGGAAAAAAAAAAAAAACTAATTTACATGGCGTAGATGAATGTTGGTAGTTTTTTTCCAAAATAAAAATAATTGAGGCAATACTTTCTATTTTTTAAAAACAAATGTAGCATAAGTAAGGTAGTTTTGGACAAAATACCCAAATTTTAGATTCAAAAGTATTATGTCGATAATATACAATTATATTATTCGTATAATATATTACCATTAAATTAGGTTATAAATTAAATTATTATTGATAATTAAAAATATTTTTTAAATTACTTATTAATCAAAGTGAGCAACACTTACCATAATTATTTGATAATCTAAGAAAAATAATCATTTGATAATCTATTAAATTGCAAATTAATCTAATAAATTCTATTAAGAGCAATTAGCTTTCTACAAAATTTAAATGAAGAAAACAAAGATAAAAAAAATATAAAGACTAACATTTTCCTTAATTTCATACGACTACCCATTAACATTTTCCCATATATTATTCAAAGTAATCAATTCTCTAAATAATTTGAATAAAAACTTACCCAAAAATATTAAGACTAATATTATGGAAATTAAGTTTATTATATTATTTTCAACAAGATACATAAATTGAACAGCTCATGGGTAACGCTTACCATAATTATTTGATAATCTATAAAAATAATATTTTTATACTAATAAAATTTAAAACAATTAAATTTTTTTCTATAAGATACAAATATTTAAATAAAACTCTCCTAAAAAAAAGTTTAATTCAAAGCTAAGTCTTCTTTGAGACAATCTCAAATTAATTTATCGTGCATCTAAGAGAATAAATCATAGTTAAAGGGGTATAGAAATATAAAATTAATCAACTAAAGTCACAAACAGGGTTACTAAGGAAATTTAGGTATAATTAGTAATGAAATACAAATACTATGAAAATAATAACGACAACATAGTATCATTATTCATAAATAAGCTAAAAACTGTACAAATTTATATAAACATTTTTACATTTATATAATTCTATATTCCTCAATATTTTTTTATATATTACAATGAACATGATATTAATAACCCTTCTTCATATTTATTGAATTTTTTTTTTTAATATTTGTACTGAATTCAAATTAAAAACGATAAATCATGAATTAATTATTAAATTCACGTTACTGGAACCCGTGCATCGCACGGGCTTTAAAACTAGTATCCATGAATTTATACTTTAAAATTATCATATGAATACCATCAATAAAAGACAATTCATTGTATCCTTTAATATATAATCATATTGAACTCCATCTTTTATACAGTCAATCTTGTACCGTTCAAATATTAGTATAAATGTAACCATATAAGGATTTTGTAAACTGTACAAAATATTATTTAATATACGGGTCACAAAAATAAATTCAATAAGAAACTTAAAACATTCATGCCGAGGTTAACCAGTAATACGGAGTACTAGCAGATTATTAAACGCGCTGAAGCATATGATTTATTAATACCCATAATGGTAAATAAAACTTATGTCCAAACTTTAAACATAACTAAATAAATAAGACCAAGATCTTAAGGACACACGAAAAGTTTCCATCTTTCCGGATCATATATTCTTACAAACGGATAATAATATATAGGTATATATTTTGGTTTAGGAAACAACTTAATAAATAAGTTAATACCATGTATAGTTTCTTAAATCCCTTATCGCAAAAACATACAGAGTATCTCAAATCTTAACATTATATTTCATAATATGTGACAAAACAAAACATGTGTCATAATATAATCCACCCACGACAAACAAAACAATCAAGCAAAATATGCAACAAAGGTGCAATATAGCATGCGGAGTATAACATTAAATGAAGAAACAAACCATTATTTAGTTGATTATATTGATTAAAACAAAGACCATATCATAGTTATAAAAGTACTCTGTATAATATATTGGTAAAAGCTTAGTCTACAACAACTTGTAAAATCAACGTAAGCAAGTCACAAACTATCAAAAGCATCCAAAGATTTGTCCATGTAATTGATACGGAGTATATAATATATTGATATCACGTGTAGCAGAAATAAGTAGTACTCCGTACATGTTAACAATTAATTAAAAAAATGGTCTCATACCTTAATTACCAAAATAGTAAAATTAGATCTAATATGAACCTCCAAATTATTAGATCTTGCATCCAACAAATAAACCTCATGAAATAATATTACTCCGTAATAACTCCGAGACGATTCGTGCTGATAACGTGTTGAGAAAAAATAAGAACAAGAGAGAGAATAGAGGGAAGAGAATATATCTATGTTATTCATCCTTCATGAGGGTGTATATATATAGTACATCAGTAATGAGGGTTTCACCCAAACCCTAGATACATAGAGGTAGTAATGGGCTTTGGGCCCGATGGACATCCACACAATATATTATTTATAACAGGGAGAAATTTTTCTTTCCAAAATTTTATTTCCAAAATACAACAACTTGTTGACCAAGAAATCAAAGTGTATCTTGACTCTTTCCTCTTGGTTTCCTTAGCTGTATAATATAATGTAATATATATTACTAGTGTCATTATCATGAACCCACTATTATATACCATTAAATATACATATCCATATATTTATTATTTTCTAAATAATTATAACAGTTTATGTTTAATTAGCTTACATTATATACAACAATTAAATATAACATTTTATATTCAATTTACGAATTACATTTAATTCGTCTCAGCTAATATTATTTAATCCTTATTGAATGGACGTATCATCATCACACTGACTAACATTTTATTCAGTATTTTCATCACACTGACTAACATTTTAGTTAAAAACACTGACTAACCTTTTAGTCTATTAGTAAGGCATCAATATGATTATTTTCTCAAATAATCACATTTCTTAAACACATCCTTTAGGTGTGACTTTTAGGGACCAGTTGATCACTGCCATCTATATGACAATAACGTCAAATTTATCTAGCAAGCCAACCGTTATCGATAAACGTTAATCAACTGATTACAATATAAAATGTACCCTGTGAACCTATAGAGGTTTATTTATGTTATTGCACTAACTGTGGAGGACACTAACTCCAACATTAGTGCTGCATGTTTGTTGTGCTATAAGATTACTTAATTGGTTTTGTTGTTTGGTATGTAATTATGGTTTAATTTGTCGATTACCTGTTCTGGATTTCCTTTGTCTCGGGTATGTCGAGGTTTAGATACACCTTTGTGGCGTAAGTGGACTACAGCTGGCTTTCTCCTGTGAAAGTATTGAATTTTTGACACAGTATATTGTGTTTACAATCTTGATCTACTACTCTGTCTCTTCGTCACATCATAATTTTTAGTTTTTTACCAATTTCGTCAAGCTTTACACGGGTCATATTTGACCTGTTTTGGTTTTTTTTTTTTCGTGTTTTATTTGTACAGTTGTTTATTTTTTTTCTTAAAGAAAAAGTCGAGAAATACGTCTACCATATTTTATCGTCGATCCTTTCTCTGTGAAAATTCTTCAAGAATATATTAATTACTGATGTGTCGTTTATATATATACTTATAGCCCCCTTGTTCACTAGCGATTCTATGCGATTCTCGCGCTTTTATTTGTATTTCGCCTCCTATTTCTCTCCGTATGGCTCTGCTGCATTTTTATGTCTATTTTGTAGGGAAACGCGCTTATTTGGAGGATTGGATGATGGTCGGGAAGTTTCGTGAAGAGTCGTGGTGTTTCGAGTTGGTTTCGTGCCGTTTCGGTTGCGTACGAGCCATGTTTCAATGTTTGAAGGTGTCCCGAGACCTCGGGATGGAGTGTGAAACTCAAATTCTCATTTTAGACCTCGTCCCAAGCCATATGGACGAGCCATGCCTTGTCCCAAGCCATAGGGACGACATACAAAAAGATTGGAGCAAGAACAAATAAAAAGCAAAAACCTGGAAGCATAGGGACGCCCGTCCCTACCCCTTGGGACAGCTGTCCCGACAGGGACGCCCATCCCGACCCCCTGGGACGGCTCCTGACTCCTCGTGTGCTTTAATTGTTCGACTTATTTGAAGGGGTTTCGCTCATTATTTTGACACACAATTTTTACAGCATTTTTATGACTCTTTCAAGAACATTTCCGTAAAAACTTAGGGTTTGAATATTTTTATATTTTGTACTTTCAATTCCCGACTCGAATTCGTTGTTTTGATCATCTATTTGGTTTTGTTGTTCTTGTTCATCATCTTTTCTCTTGGAATTTCTGATTTGGTATTGATATTTCTTCTCCCTTTTGATTGCAATTTTATTTCTTGTTGTGCTTAATCATGTTTTCATCCTTTTCCCTTGTTTTGATCATCGTTTTTATCATGTGTGAGTAGTTCTTTACTCTAGGAGGAAGGGTGAAGCATGGGTGTCGGTTTTGGTTGTGTTTGATGATCATTTTGAGTTAGGTTTTGTGCTTGCTTTGTTTAGTCTTTGCTTGATTGTGCTTGTTGATTCCTTGATCAAGTTTTAGCGAGTATCTAGCATCCTTGAACTTAAGAACGAAAGCCTAGTTCTAGGAGAGGCGCGAGACTAAACATTAGGACCCTCGATTGTAAGTTGCGAGAGCCCGCATTCGAGACCTAGAGGAAGCTTAAGACCGAGAGGACGAGCTGCGCTATACCCTTGGCATGTGCGATTCCTTACTCATCCCGATCAGCATCTTTGACCTAGCTTACCCATTGTCTAACCCGACTTCCTAGACTTTCTTCATATAAGTTAAGCCCTTCCTTTTCACTCTAGCTATAGTAACCCTCAACAATCGAACCGACCGAGACTTGAAACACTCCATAAGTAACCTACAATTGCAACCATCTCCCTGTGGATTCGACCCCCACTTACCCTAACTGCCCCTTAGGATTGTCAAGTTTATCTTTGACTAGGCGAGTGCGACTAAGCCTATCAATTACCAACAATCTGACATCATCTTAATCCATATCAATGTTTTCAACATTATGAAGTCAATGTTCAAAATATGTCTACACTACTCAGGTAACCTATACTAATCTAAATAATCATACATGTTGCTTGGTTGAATAATAATAACATTGTTGAATTAAGTCAGGTATTTTTTTTTTTATATCAGTTAATATTTTGTACCAAATCAGGTGTATTTAGCATTTGATAATTTCAGTGTTTATTATTCTTTTTAAAAACCGTAATGTTTTTAAAATTATTCTCGATTAATCTGGGAATTATTTCGTAGGCGTACCTTTATAATCCACCACTATTGCCGATATTATTATTACTTGGTCGCCTGCGTTGGAAGCCGCTGTGTTTTCGTTTATAAGATCGGTCACTCATTCCCATAATGTCACTCGTACTGCTTTTTGACTGCATGTAAAATACTTGCTCATTGTACATCGTATCGGGGTATTAACTTTGTTTTTGTATCTTTGATTTTCGTAAACTTTTATACTAAACAATTTTTCTCTAATTTTTTTGTAATTACAAAGTATATCGCCTTTATTGAATACTTCTAAAAAAATAAATGTAAATAAATCATTGGGAGAAAGAAAGTACTTCGTATAATCATATGAGATAACAATCAACCTGCTGCGTTGCTAACAAACATCCAAATATCATATTTTGATTGATGATATTTATGCGGTCTAAATTATTAGTCATTTAAACCACATGAAATTCTGTCATATGAAAGGAAAACTCTATTCAAACCCTCCAACTATCTATATGTTCGGGTCGAGCAAGGATAGGCTTTGGGCGGGCTTTCACCGGTTTGTATGATCTTGCTATTTTGGCGACTTCGAAGTGTTGTATTTTGTATAATTTCCCTTCTTGAATAGTGTTTTCGTAGTCCTTGATCATATGCCTTGGTATCGTGGCATGGATATGATCGCCCTGTTTTCATTCATATGCGGTTATATGTTATTTTTTTTGGCCTTTTATCAAAGCTTCTTAAATATCACAAAACTAAAGTTAATGGACTACTACGTACTACTCATATCCTTTAATTTACTCCGTGTAAAGAATTTGTACCTCTTTTTTTCACGAATATCTTAACCATTTTGTGATGTACGGTATATGTACTTCGTTTTAATTTATATATCATTCTTTGTAGAATTTAAACTACACCGTAAAGAATTTGTACCACAAAATTAACACGGACTTCAATTTTCGCCCGAATATCTAAACCATTTTACTATTTTCGATATATGTACTCTGGTTTTATTTTTAATTAATTTATGTATGTATTGCTTCACTATGCAATTCTCTAACGTACAGACACTGCTCTGTGGAGATAAAAAAAATCCTTCAACTCTACTTGCCGCAGCAATTAGTCCCTCAAAACTCTATATTCGTACCGTACACTACCACAAATATGAGCATCCTCAACGGCAAATAAACAACACCAATTATGGTTTTGCGTTGTTTATAATATTAAAAACAACGAACAATAAATATCCGTTGTTAGAAGTAAGGGGCGCCAAATCAAACTCCTCATAAAAAACAACGCAATTTTTAAAAAATAACGGTTTTGAAAAATATAACGGTTTTTAAACAAAAACCGTTACTTTACATTTAATAAAAACAACGGTTTCTGGGTAATAACCGTTATATATATATCATATATACAACGGTTTTTGTATTATTTTTTTTAACGGTTTGTAAAATAAACCGTTATATAAAAGTTTTTTAAACGGTATTTTAAAAAACCGTTGTTTATCACTATATACAATCTGGCTTTTGAAAAAAGTGTTATGAAAACAATTATTTAAAACACTTTTTGTTGAAACCGTTGTTTAAAGCTTTTTATATAACGGTTTTGTATAAAAACCGTTATTTGAGGTTTGTGTATTTAAAACCCTGAAATTACTTTGCAAGAGTTCATTCTAGCTTTTTATTTTTCTTCTCAAATTAAACTTCATCTCTTTCGTTGGTGTATTTGCAGTTTTAGCGTTTTATTATTACAAATTTTACTCAAATTTTTCGTATTATTAAACTTCATCTCTTTCGTTGGTGGCTTAAATTTTCGATCAAACTTCATCTTTCAATTCAGAAAAGGTACATACATACGTAGTTGTTGGCTTTGCATTGAACGTTAAGTTGTTGTTGTTTTTGTGGTTGCATTGAACTTGGATGATCGAATCGTATGTGTGTATGTGTGTAGGTATATATTATTATGGCTCGAACTTGGATGATCGAATCAAGTAAGGGTGATCCAGTGTATAATGCCGGTTTAGCTGAATTTTACGATTTCGTTGCGATCCATATGAAAGGTAATTTAAATAATATTCCGTGTCCTTGTGAGAGGTGTGGTAATTTTATGTATATGAGTGTAACAACCTGGTTTTCTGTGACTTTAATTAAACTAAGGCGGAAAATTAATTAAGTCTATATATTACAAAACCAGCTGTTAATCGTAGTAAAACTCTAAGTACATAGTACGAGTTTAGAATAACAGAGTATAAGTTTAATTACATCCTCTCAAAATAGGTTACAAAATAAGGCCTCCAATCCCCTGATAGATCAACGTTCAAGACTCAAAATTTTTGCATTAAACTCTCATCATTTTCCTCACACTCCTTCGAAGTTTCGATACATGCAATTTCTAAAGCAATATGCGAATAATAATGAATAATAAAATAGGTAAAAACAATTAGCAAGTAAAGCAATTAAAACACATAAAGAGATCAAAATGATTCAAACATGAGTATAAATCCAATCACATATCTTACAACACTCTCAACATATCATTCTCATCAGTCATATTCCAACGATCATAAATTCAAGCCATCAAACAATAACAATCAAACAAGACAAGGAAATACATTCTTCATCGTTAACTAATGATTGTTAGAGTTAGCGGCGGAGCTTATCAGGCGTAAAAACGCAATAGTAAACCAGGTAAACAGAGCGGGCGTGGGTGACATACTAGACGTCCGCCGAAGCGATCGGGGCGAACAAAGCGGGCGTGTCGACCAGGCTAAAGATACCTAAAGCGATAAGGACGACCAAATCCGAGTCTAATGTATGCATACACCACTATAGATAGGATCGTATCATACTCGCCCTCGAGTAAGTAGTCACCTAATAATACGACTATCACCTTAGGCGGGTACCCGGGTGGCTGGAGTTTCCAATTACCGTAGTATGGGCTCACGGAGATATCAAGTATGCCCCATCCCTGAGGTTGAATATCCATAGAAATAATACTTTATATAAAAATATTAGATCGCCTTTAGCAACTCGGGAGGAGCTAAAGTCCCCATAAACGGCCTACCTCATTAACTTGAATTCAAGAGTCGCGACATGGCGAACAATCCAAGTATTTTATTCAAGTAGTTCATTTCTTAATTTCTTATTTCCTCGTTCATTCAAAGTAGGTGACAATTCTGTAACTTAAATATATCGTCTAACTTTGTATAATGAAATTTTAGTTCTAGCAATTCTTCAGGTAAACAAAACACATAGAAAGACTTAGTTAATTATTTGGAGTCCGTTTGTAAATTTTAAATATTTTTACTATTCATTATTTTACTATTCATCGTATTTACTATTCACCGTATTTACTATTCATCGTATTTACTATTCACCGTATTTATACGTATTTTTATGCGTTTGCGTATTTTTATACTTCGTATTTTATTCGTATTTTATACGTATTTTATACGTATGCGTATTCCTATACTTAGTATTTATTATTATATTTCCTTTATACTTAGTATTTTTATTTTATTTCCTTATACTTAGTATTTTCCTTTTATACTTAGTTTTCTTATACTTTACAACTACTTTTATACTTAGGATATTTTTAGGTTTTACAAAACCAACCTTTATTTTTCTAAGTATATAATTCTAGTTTTAAAGACGTTAGGTTCGTTTTGTATTTAGTGATTTGAAAAATGATTTCGGAAGTAAAATTTAATATAATCTAAGTACAAAATTCTAGAGTCAAAGTTGTTAAGTTCATTTAGTACTTGGTCAATTTTAATAACATTTCAAAAGTAAAACTCGGTTAAATTTAGTCGTATACTTAACTAAGGTTTTAGCGGGTTCCATTTTTAGTGAGGTTGTCGTAGTTCATTTTAAATAGTCCGTATGTCCAATCCACATTTAAGCAAAGGCGATCACTCGGCAAGATTCATTTTAATACGTGTAACGTTTATTTTTATCGGTTTTGTTGATTCTTTTTATTAACGATTCATTATACAATCTAATATAATCCCAATTACAAATCGACTTTAGTAACTAAGTGATAAATTCATTTTGACCAAAATTGACCCAATTTAAGTGATAAAACCGTGGCACTCTACATAGGTTACCCATTTATTTTCTTTTTTGTTTTTATTACTAAATCATTACTTTAACTAATTTAATTACTTAAGTGATAAAAATAAAAAGTGATAAATTCATTTTAGGTCTAAAATAGACACTAAACCGTGGCTTAAACATACATAGCAATTTATTTTAGTTTTCAAATTTTATCGGTTTTTAACTTAAAGTTTTTATATACTAATTAGTTAGTTTATGTTAAAGTGATTTAAGCTAGCAATAAGAACATCAAATACTAAAACCTATGAAAATTTATAAATCAAACTTAGTCATAAAAATGAAGAACACATGAAGATATGAAGAACTCTATTATTTTTCATAGGATTATTAATTAGTTAAATTTTCATATGTTTATATAATTTCTTCAAATTTTTATAGCAAGTCTAATTCATCTAGACTAATCATAATATGTTATTTAGAAAAATTAAAACTAAAAATTGGCCCATATTTTTCAAAATAGCCGTGTATAATATATATATGTTCATAAATTTGATTTTGATTTTTATACTTCTAATTCAATAACTAATTTACTTTATATTATTTATATACTTAACATATGTGAAAATCATATACAAAACATGAACACACATGAATAAAAATCATTCAAACACATGAATCACAACAAAATTTCAAGAACACACATAAATACATTAAAACATTTAAAATTCATAACATATTCATTTTAAGTCCTAAACAATAACTAATTATATTTTCATATCCATTTCATTACAAGTATTTTAAGCATGCAATTTACAAAAATTAAAACGAAAAATTGAACTAAAAATGGAAGGGTGGCCGTGGGTTTTGTTAATGTTACACTAATATTATTTTTCGATTTTTGTCTCCTAATTTAACACATGAATACTAGGTGATATAATAAAACCATACATGCATCAAAAACAATAACACATAATCAAATTCGAGGCGCTTATCATATAAATGTGCGGGAAGCACCTTGATTAGGTTAGTGGAATGAAATCCTAGCAATTATCGGGATCGATAATATGGTCGAATTGACTCAAGTCGATGCTTCCTCCTTGCTCCTCTTCTTTGGTAGATTAGTACATAAAAGAAATAAGCAAGTTAGAAATCTTAATTTTACACTAGACTAACAATAATAAAAATTTTAAGTGTAGTATCATTTTATTTGTTTAGGTAATGATTTAATTCTTTCATGACTTCAATTTAGGTTCATATTTATTTGTATGTAAAAGAAGAGTAAGTGAGTACTAAATAAAAATGGTGAGGAGTTAATTTACATGTTCTAGTGAATTTAAAACGATAAAAGAAAGTTTAAAGAAGATAAGCTAGAGGAAGAAGATGAAGATCTTGAGGTTGAAGATGAACTTGGCTTACTTGTGTCCTTGAGGTGATTTTATTTAGAGAGAAAAATGGAAGACTTAGAAAAATTTTATGTGTTTTGTGTTGTTGTTGTTTGGACCGTATGGAGTAGTAGTAGTAGGAGTTTGTTTGTGTTTTGTTTATCAAGTAGTTTAGTGTGTGAATGCATGTGTATGTGTAAGGAGAATGCATGCATGCTTGAGACAAGGAGACCAAGGGTGTAAGAGAAGAAGCATGGGTGTAAGAGGAAGAAGAGCATGCTTGAGACAAGGGAACACTTGTGTAGGAAAAGCAAAAAGGAAAAAGGAAGACAATGTAGAGCTTGCATGCTCCAAATTCTCGGCCAACATGGGTTACTTGGCCCGATTTTTCGTTTTTGAAATTTTCGATTCTTGGCGTGCATTGAAAAGTCTCGAAATGAAATATATAGTCTTGAAATAATGTTTAGAAGTGAGATCGAAAATAAAAATGAAAATAAACCTCAAAGCAATTCAAACAAAAATTTGGGTACTAGTTTGCCTCATGACTTTGAAATAAAATTTTATTCGATCGAAATATATATTTTTTTGTTGAATGTTATCGAATTAAATCATTACCCTCAAACGTCAAAAAGTTTATCAGTTTGGGCTTAGTGTAACTCAATATATCGAGTTTTAGTGAAAGTGTTAGTTAAATCAAAGTGGAATAGTAATTTGATATTATTATTATATGTTGTGTTAGTAATAATCAATATGATTAAGCTTAAGCTATTTTAATTAGGTTTGGATTATGAGTAATTTTATTTAATAAAGGATTAGGTGACTAAATCACATTTAGGTGGCTTGGCCCTTTAGTCAATGTTTGACCTCGATTTGCGTGCCAAAATTTGCCGTTGAGAAAATTGTCGAGGATTCTCCATTTGATTTATCGAGTTTGAAAAAGTAAACATAAAGTTCAAATTCAAAGTAATTCAAAATGGTTTTAGTTTAGGTGCAAAAATGATTGTAGTGTATTGTGTTAGAAAAGTATTGGGCGAGATTGTTTAATTAATGACTTGTGCAATTATAATAGGCTGAAATTGACATGGAGTGTCACATGTTTAACGAAAAAAAATTCATTCGCATTTTTATTATAAGGAAAAAGGATGAATTTAATTTAAGGAATCAAATTCTTTCATAATATTTTGCTATAAAAACACGGGGTGTTACAATCCTACCCCCTTAAGAAAAGTTTCGTCCCCGAAACTTGGAAAGAGTGGATAACTGCTCGAGGTTAAACAAGGCAGTGAGAGAGAATATTGAGATTTTACAAATTTGGATAATAACATTTGATTTTGTAGGAATTAAGACTTTTTGGAAAAGTTGAGTTTTCAAATTAATATCGAAACGTCGGATAGAGTGAAAGTATCGAGGAACAAAATCGCGTTTGTATTATTAATGAGATATTTAAATAAATATAGAAAAGTTAGTAGAATGTTATTTTTGAAAAAGACGCGAAAGAGAATCGCAAAAAGATAGGGTCTAGAAGTTTTGTACGGAATTAAATGAAATTAAAATAATAAGTGTTTTAGAATAAAACTTCGTTTATTTAAATTTCAGAAATAATGTTAACCTAAAAAGTAGGTTTGAAGTAAGAGCTTTTAGAATAAATTAGAGTTGGGGTATAGTTAAATTATTATCCTACCCCCTTAAGAAATTTTAAACGTATATACATAATAATACTATTATGGTTATTTTTAATGATCATTATGAGGTGTATGGCCTTATGAAAATTGGTAATTAGGGAAGGTAGGTAAAAGTCATTGTGATCGTAAGGAATATGTGAGCTTTTATGAGGTTAAAAGAATATAGGTTATCATTGAATGGGTAAACTAAAATTTTAGAGAATTACAGATAACCTTGTCGACATAGCTCATTTTCTTAAAAATTATTATTATAATGTTACTAACTGAAACGGGAATGTTATGAGCCATACTTCGCGTAAAATTCAAAATTTAAAATAAGTGATGGCGTAAAATAACTTTGTCGTATATATCTCTAAAATAGAAGAATTAGTGGAAATAAAACAATTTTGATAATGAAAGAATGAAAAGTTCGAACCACGATGTTAAGTATATAAATGAGATCGATAAAAATTTAAAATCTAGGAAGTTAAAAAGGAAATTTGTTTGGTGAATTGTAATTCGTTCATTATTGCATTTTGATGGGCAAGAAGTATTTTTACCCATCGGTAGAGATGTATTAGTATTGATTTGTCAGGAGTTAGTGAATTTGGATTGTTTGGTGAAATTTTGAAAAATATAAACGATAACGAAGCTCATGTATCAAACAAAGTAAATACTGGTACAGTGCTAATTAGAAGATTACCGGTAATGGCGTCAACATCGATACAATCTTCGGCGCACTCTTCAGACTCAGTCAAGACGTACACTCGTCCTTGAACCTTCACGGCTGGCGGTGGTCCCGCGTTTGTCTTCGCAACCGTACCCCTTTTTGGGCATTCATTTGACTTGTGCCCCACTATTTTGCAGGAAAAACATACTACCGGTTCTCCATTACATTGTTTCCCTGGGTGATTCGGTTGTCGGCATCTGCGACACTGGCTTGGGCCCTCAGGAATTTGTGGATTGTCCCTTGCGACGAAAGTTGTGGGGTTTCGATTGAAGTTCGGGATCATACGGTTCTTGTTACGGTTGTCTGAACCCTGATAACTCGGGCGATTGAAAAGTGGTTTGCGGATAAAGCTAGCACTCGCCACAGGTGGCGTGAACGTCTTCCTCTTCTTCTTCTCCTCAGCTTCCCTCTTCTGGATGGGTGCCCAGATACACGTTGCCTTTTAAAGGCTTCCGGTGAAGCTCTTCACGGTGAACCGCTCATGTTTATCCTCGGGTTATTGTCCATGCCTCAAATGCGTAACGAGTTGCGAGTTCCTCCTCGCTAGTCAATATCTTAGAGCAAACTTGGGACAAACTCTGATATTTTTACGTGTAAGCTTGTAGGGTCATTTCACCTGGGTTAGATTCCTAAACTCTTCTTCTTTTTCCACTTCGACTCTTCCCCAAAGTACTTGTTTTCTAATAGTGTCTTAAACTTCGCTCGATTATAGAGTCTTAGGGGAATTTGGGCTTTGATTAGGCGCCACCAACTATTTGCCTCTCCCTTCAAATAGTACGCTACCACGTTCACCATTTCGTTAGGTGGTGTCTTGCTTAGTTCTAGCAATTTCTCCATCTCCTCGATCCATTCTGTCAAGACCGTGGGGTTGACAGAGCCGGTATATGGTTGGGGTCTATGTTTGGAGAATCTCTCAAATGCAGTTAGTTATTCCCGCCACCTTGATGTTGATACATATTTTGAGCAATTTTGTAATTGCATCTTGAACCCTTTCCTCCTTGCTTCTTCTTCAGCAAAATGTTGGGCGAAGTTCGGGTTATCCATGTTGTTTAAGTTGTTTGCATCCATTCTGAAAAATGTTAAACCGTATGAAATTGAGTAGTTCCAAAAGAAGCCTATTATACAATACAAGATAGAAATTGGTTACATCGACTTAGAGTAGCAAAATGCAACTAATACATTTCATAGGAAGGTAGCGAAAGTAGAATGTAGGGACAACGCCTCCTAATAGTGCTACAGATACACTGATGTTAGGTAGTTAGAATCTAAAGATTTTCCAAAAAGTTGTCCGTACTAGTAGTTCATAAGACTAAAAGGATCTAGAGTCCGCTTGGAGGACTCCGCATCGCTGACTTCCTCTTCGTCATCAAAGGTGTGTCCCTGAGCAATGGCACGGCATGCAAGCTTGAGGCCGCATTTGAAGAAATTCCACCCGTGGAACTTTCCCCCTCGAACGGTAGACAGGTGGCGTACAGTAAACCACCAATGGAAAGCTTCACCTCTGAGGAACCTCTCGGTCAAGCGGACTTTCCCCCCTTCGTGAACTTTCGCCTCAGCAATTTCGCCTCCATTTCAGCATAACCAAAACCAGCAGGTGTCATGGTCTCCTGCGAATGTGCGCGGGGGATCTCCTAAGAAATTCCTGTAAGCATTGATCCTGGCAGGGTCAGTCCATGCAAGCTCCGGAGTATCCGGAAGTGCAGGCATGAAAGCACGTAGGGCGCGCTGCTTAATCGAACGATTGCCCTTCCCGTCTCCGCATACTGGTGAATCGCCGGTTGATGACATCTACAAGGGATTTTAAGGAAAGGAGTCAAACAACAACCAAGATATTGTTTGAACGGAAATAAAATGGCTATTAAGAGAATATATAAATTTTTGATCGAACAAAAACAGGATTAACAAGGGTTTAAGAATTTTATTAGTGAATAGGTTAAGGATTTAGTAGATGTCTTTACTTCACATAGCCTGGTACTCCTTCAGTGTTTCATTTCTCGAGAGTTTTATTAACTCGATTTTATATCCGAGGATAGTTGTTAGTTTTAGTCAGTCACATCAGCAAGTAGCAAGCATACGATGGTTAGCGTATTTTATTTTAGGGTAGCAGCTCGTTTATTTAAAAAGATTTTAGCGTATGGTCGGTACTTAAAGTTTCTACCCATCCTCACACTTTAAAGTGATCTAAGTTATTTATTTTAGCGATCTAAGATTTCTAATTTCATTATTTGATCCTATAAGTCTATGCCTGACATACGATATGAATGTCTGGCCCAGGTGTCGTCTCGCTATGTGAGATAACTTTAAGTCATTCACTAGTGCAAGACGACTTTGATACCAAGCTAGTAACAACCTGGTTTTACGTGACTTTAATTAAACTAAAGGCGGAAAATTAATTAAGTCTATATATTACAAAACCAGCTGTTAATCGTAGTAAAACTCTAAGTACATAGTACGAGTTTAGAATAACAGAGTATAAGTTTAATTACATCCTCTCAAAATAGGTTACAAAATAAGGCCTCCAATCCCCTGATAGATCAACGTTCAAGACTCAAGGTACTGCATTAAACTCTCATCATTTTCCCAAGACACTCCTTCGAAGTTTCGATACATGCAATTTCTAAAGCAATATGCGAGAATAATAATGAATAATAAAATAGGTAAAAACAATTAGCAAGTAAGCAATTAAAACACATAAAGAGATCAAAATGATTCAAACATGAGTATAAATCCAATCACATATCATACAACACTCTCAACATATCATTCTCAACAGTCATATTCCAACGATCATAAATTCAAGCCATCAAACAATATCAATCAAACAAGACAAGGAAATACATTCTTCATAATCGTTAACTAATGATTGTTCGTTAGCGGCGGAAGCATGCAGGCGTAAACGCAATAGTAGACGAGGGCGAGCAGAGCGGGCGTGGGTGACATACTAGACGTCCGCCTTGAAGCGATCGGGCGAACAAAGCGGGCGTGTCGGCAAAGGCTAAAGATACCTAAAGCGATAAGGGCGGCCAAATCCGAGTCTAATGTATGCATACACCACTATAGATAGGATCGTATCATACTCGCCCTCGAGTAAGTAGTCACCTAATAATACGACTATCACCTTAGACGGGTACCCCCGGGTGGGGCTGGAGTTTCCAATTACCGTAGTATGGGCTCACGGAGATATCAAGTATGCCCCATCCCTGAGGTTGAATATCCCGCACCGAAATAATACTTTATATAAAAATATTAGATCGCCTTTAGCAACTCTGGGAGGGAGCTAAAGTCCCCATAGACGGCTACCTCATTAACTTCGAATTCAAGAGTCGCGACATGGCGAACAATCCAAGTATTTTATTCAAGTAGTTCATTTCTTAATTTCTTATTTCCTCGTTCATTCAAAGTAGGTGACAATTCTGTAACTTAAATATATCGTCTAACTTTGTATAATGAAATTTTAGTTCTAGCAATTCTTCAGGTAAACAAAACACATAGAAAGACTTAGTTAATTATTTGGAGTCCGTTTGTAAATTTTAAATATTTTTACTATTCATTATTTTACTATTCATCGTATTTACTATTCATAGTATTTACTATTCATCGTATTTACTATTCACCATAGTATTTATACGTATTTTTATCTTGTTTGCGTATTTTTATACTTAAGTATTTTATTCGTATTTTATACGTATTTTATACGTATCGTATTCCTATACTTAGTATTTATTATTATATTTCCTTTATACTTAGTATTTTTATTTTATTTCCTTATACTTAGTATTTTCCTTTTATACTTAGTTTTCTTATACTTTACAACTACTTTTATACTTAGGATATTTTTAGGTTTTACAAAACCAACCTTTATTTTTCTAAGTATATAATTCTAGTTTTAAAGACGTTAGGTTCGTTTTGTATTTAGTGATTTGAAAAATGATTTCGGAAGTAAAATTTAATATAATCTAAGTACAAAATTCTAGAGTCAAAGTTGTTAAGTTCATTTAGTACTTGGTCAATTTTAATAACATTTCAAAAGTAAAACTCGGTTAAATTTAGTCGTATACTTAACTAAGGTTTTAGCGGGTTCCATTTTTAGTGAGGTTGTCGTAGTTCATTTTAAATAGTCCGTATGTCCAATCCACATTTAAGCAAAGGCAGTATCACTCGACAGTATTCATTTTAATACGTGTAACGTTTATTTTTATCGGTTTTGTTGATTCTTTTTATTAACGATTCATTATACAATCTAATATAATCCCAATTACAAATCGACTTTAGTAACTAAGTGATAAATTCATTTTGACCAAAATTGACCCAATTTAAGTGATAAAACCGTGGCACTCTACATAGGTTACCCATTTATTTTCTTTTTTGTTTTTATTACTAAATCATTACTTTAACTAATTTAATTACTTAAGTGATAAAAATAAAAAGTGATAAATTCATTTTAGGTCTAAAATAGACACTAAACCGTGGCTTAAACATACATAGCAATTTATTTTAGTTTTCAAATTTTATCGGTTTTTAACTTAAAGTTTTTATATACTAATTAGTTAGTTTATGTTAAAGTGATTTAAGCTAGCAATAAGAACATCAAATACTAAAACCTATGAAAATTTATAAATCAAACTTAGTCATAAAAATGAAGAACACATGAAGATATGAAGAACTCTATTATTTTTCATAGGATTATTAATTAGTTAAATTTTCATATGTTTATATAATTTCTTCAAATTTTTATAGCAAGTCTAATTCATCTAGACTAATCATAATATGTTATTTAGAAAAATTAAAACTAAAAATTGGCCCATATTTTTCAAAATAGCCGTGTATAATATATATATGTTCATAAATTTGATTTTTGATTTTTATACTTCTAATTCAATAACTAATTTACTTTATATTATTTATATACTTAACATATGTGAAAATCATATACAAAACATGAACACACATGAATAAAAATCATTCAAACACATGAATCACAACAAAATTTCAAGAACACACATAAATACATTAAAACATTTAAAATTCATAACATATTCATTTTAAGTCCTAAACAATAACTAATTATATTTTCATATCCATTTCATTACAAGTATTTTAAGCATGCAATTTACAAAAATTAAAGCGAAAAATTGAACTAAAAATGGAAGGGTGGTAGTGGGTTTTGTTAATGTTACACTAATATTATTTTTCGATTTTTGTCTCCTAATTTAACACATGAATACTAGGTGATATAATAAAACCATACATGCATCAAAAACAATAACACATAATCAAATTCGAGGCGCTTATCATATAAATGTGCGGGAAGCACCTTGATTAGGTTAGTGGAATGAAATCCTAGCAATTATCGGGATCGATAATATGGTCGAATTGACTCAAGTCGATGCTTCCTCCTTGCTCCTCTTCTTTGGTAGATTAGTACATAAAAGAAATAAGCAAGTTAGAAATCTTAATTTTACACTAGACTAACAATAATAAAAATTTTAAGTGTAGTATCATTTTATTTGTTTAGGTAATGATTTAATTCTTTCATGACTTCAATTTAGGTTCATATTTATTTGTATGTAAAAAGAAGAGTAAGTGAGTACTAAATAAAAATGGTGAGGAGTTAATTTACATGTTCTAGTGAATTTAAAACGATAAAAGAAAGTTTAAAGAAGATAAGCTAGAGGAAGAAGATGAAGATCTTGAGGTTGAAGATGAACTTGGCTTACTTGTGTCCTTGAGGTGATTTTATTTAGAGAGAAAAATGGAAGACTTAGAAAAATTTTATGTGTTTTGTGTTGTTGTTGTTTGGACCGTATGGAGTAGTAGTAGTAGGAGTTTGTTTGTGTTTTGTTTATCAAGTAGTTTAGTGTGTGAATGCATGTGTATGTGTAAGGAGAATGCATGCATGCTTGAGACAAGGAGACCAAGGGTGTAAGAGAAGAAGCATGGGTGTAAGAGGAAGAAGAGCATGCTTGAGACAAGGGAACACTTGTGTAGGAAAAGCAAAAGGAAAAAAGGAAGACAATGTAGAGCTTGCATGCTCCAAATTCTCGACCAACATGGGTTACTTGGCCCGATTTTTCGTTTTGAAATTTTCGATTCTTGGCGTCACGTGAAAAGTCTCGAAATGAAATATATAGTCTTGAAATAATGTTTAGAAGTGAGATCGAAAATAAAAATGAAAATAAACCTCAAAAGCGAATTCAAACAAAAATTTGGGTACTAGTTTGCCTCGCAACTTTGAAATAAAATTTTATTCGATCGAAATATATATTTTTTTGTTGAATGTTATCGAATTAAATCATTACCCTCAAACGTCAAAAAGTTTATCAGTTTGGGCTTAGTGTAACTCAATATATCGAGTTTTAGTGAAAGTGTTAGTTAAATCAAAGTGGAATAGTAATTTGATATTATTATTATATGTTGTGTTAGTAATAATCAATATGATTAAGCTTAAGCTATTTTAATTAGGTTTGGATTATGAGTAATTTTATTTAATAAAGGATTAGGTGACTAAATCACATTTAGGTGGCTTGGCCCTTTAGTCAATGTTTGACCTCGATTTGCGTGCCAAAATTTGCCGTTGAGAAAATTGTCGAGGATTCTCCATTTGATTTATCGAGTTTGAAAAAGTAAACATAAAGTTCAAATTCAAAGTAATTCAAAATGGTTTTAGTTTAGGTGCAAAAATGATTGTAGTGTATTGTGTTAGAAAAGTATTGGGCGAGATTGTTTAATTAATGACTTGTGCAATTATAATAGGCTGAAATTGACATGGAGTGTCACATGTTTAACGAAAAAAAATTCATTCGCATTTTTATTATAAGGAAAAAGGATGAATTTAATTTAAGGAATCAAATTCTTTCATAATATTTTGCTATAAAAACACGGGGTGTTACAATGAGTTTTCCTGAGGTTCAAATTCACTTAGAGAAGTATAAATTTAGTAGTATTTACACACGTTGGATTTTTCACGGAGAATCATTATTAGAGGGAGACGAGGGTGGTAATAATGAGACCGACGGCGATCAAGATGATGAATTTGTTGATGGTGATGATGTGGAAGTATCATATGGTAATACACCTAATGATATTGAGGTTGACATAAATGATGACGCTATTAATTCACCTGATGATGATGCATTACTTGAGGCCTTTGAAGATATATTAATAGGTGATGCAACAACTAATTCAGATGCTCGTAATGAACTA
Organism: Dianthus caryophyllus; assembly: GCA_023091065.1. Lineage (NCBI taxonomy): Eukaryota > Viridiplantae > Streptophyta > Magnoliopsida > Caryophyllales > Caryophyllaceae > Dianthus > Dianthus caryophyllus. The sequence continues at coordinate 32,764,942 of CM041517.1, read as the reverse complement.
GTCGTAAAGTTGCTTGATTACGAAACGCCTTTGTATCCTGGTTGCAAAAGTATTCAAAGTTGTCGCGGTTGTAAAGTTGTACAATTTGAAGGGGCGAATAATTTGGGCGATAAAGGGATTTGGTGATCTACTCGAATTGCTTATCGACATGTTTCTGAAGGTAATGTCTTACCTAGTAGGACATATGACGCCAAAAACTAATTAGAGAGGCGGGAATGAAATACGAGAAAATACATGCATGTTGTAATGATCGTGCATATTGTATCGAAAACAATACGAGCACTTAACGTATTGTCCGAAATGTAATGAATGGCGTTATAAAGGCAAAGAAGGGATTCATGAAGCTTATGTGGTATTTTTCAGTACTTCCAAGATTTACTCGAATCTATGCGAATGAAGAAGATGCTAAGATGATGTTGTGGCATATCGTTGGTAGAATCAACGATGGAAAGTTAAGACATCCGGCTGACGGTATGCAATGGAAGTCTTTCGACGAGATGTATCCAGATTTTGCCAAAGAACCTAGGAACTTACGTCTTGCTCTTTCAACAGATGGAATGAACCCTCATGGAAATATGAGTAGCCAACACAGCACTTGGCCAGTAGTGTTAGCTATTTATAATTTACCCCCGTCTGTTTGCATGAAGCGTAAATATCTGTTGTTGGCATCTATAATTTCTGGTCCTAAACAACCTGGAAACGATATAGATGTTTACTTGGAACCCCTTCTCGATGATTTGAAGCTTTTGTGGGATAAGGGGATACAGGTGTTTGATGCTTTTAGGAAAAGCGTTCAATTTGAGGGCAATGTTGTTGTGTACTATTACTGATTTCCCTGCTTATGGTGATCTATCTGGACATACTGTGCATGGGGCAGAGGCTTGCCCGTTATGTGGTGAGGACCTACAATCAGAGTATTTGAAATGTTCTCGTAAGCATGCTTACCAAGGGTATCGCAGGTTCCTACCCCCTGACCATCGTTATCGTAGGCAACAAAAGGCGTTTAATGGAAAATCCGAGCACCGTCAACCTCCTAAGATTTTGAGTGGACATGAAGTTCTTGAGAAAGTCAGTAAAATCGAGATGACATTCGGAAAGAAGGCGGGTTCTAAGTTGGCAACTCGTGGGTATAAGAAGAAGTCAATATTTTTCGCCAAACTTCCGTATTGGTGCGACCTTCCGGTGAGGCATTGTCTAGATTTCATGCACATTGAGAAGAATGTTTGTGATAACATCACGAATACTCTTTTAAATGTTCCGGGTAAGTCGAAAGACAACAAAGCAGCTAGGGATGATATGGTTGAGATGGGTATTAGACTTGAGTTAGCCCCAAAAAAGAAGGGAGCACGTACTTACTTGCCTCCAGCAGCTCATACACTTTCAAAACAAGAGAAAATTCAGTTTTTAGAGTGCTTGCGGGGAATTAAGGTGCGAGAGGATATTCCTCAAACATCGCTGACCTTGTATCGATGCAGACTTCAAGTTGACTGGGTTGAAGTCACATGATTGTCACACTTTGATGCAACAATTACTCCCGCCTTTATCCGCTCTATTTTGCCTAAGAAAGTTCGATATGCAATTACTAGATTTTGCTTCTTCTTCCAATCCATATGTGACAAAGTCATTGACCCTAGTGACACTGAATCTCTACAAAACCTTATTGTCACAACTCTTTGTCAATTTGAAATGTATTTTCCACCCTCTTTTTTCACTATCATGGTCCATCTAACCGTTCACCTAGTTAGAGTAGTATCGTATCTTGGCCCTGTATATTTGAGATATCGATGTCCGCTTGAGAGATTGATGAAAGTTTATAAGGATTACACCTCTAATCGTTATCGCCGTAAGGTTCTATCGCCGAGCGTGCTATAATCGATGAAGCTCTATCATATTGTTATGCCCATCTATCAAGAAATGAGTTAATTGGTGTTCTAAACATCGTCATAGTGACTGGATGACGGGAAAGGGGATCAGAGGTCGTGTCCGTAAGGATATGAGCCGTGAAATGTTGCATAAAGCTCACACATACGTTCTCCATAATGATGATGAAGTGCATCCATACATTTTTCAACACAAATCTGATCTTAAAGCCGCTCACCCAACAAAAAGTGAGATGTGGATTGCGAATGAGCACAATCGGACTTTTAGTGAATGGTTTAAGGATTTTGTGTTAAATGATGATGTGCCTAAAGAAGAGGATGAAATAACTCCTCGAATGTTGAAGTTGGCCCTAGGTCCAAACAATCTTGCTACTTTTTACTCTGGTTATGCTATTAATGGTTATACATTTTATACTCGGCAACAAGATGAGGGAAGTACTACGCAGAACAGTGGTGTATGTGTAGAAGCCGAGGCAATGCACTTTGCCAGTTCGAAAGACAAACGACCTGTTAAGGGTAAAATGTATTATTATGGAGTCATTGAAGACATTATGGTGTTAGATTACATTGATTTTCATATTCCTTTATTTCGATGCAAGTGGGTTGACAACAACAACGGCGTGCGAAAGGACGATTTAGGCTTTACGTTGGTGAACTTTGAAAAGGTAGGCAGTAAACAAGATCCTTACATTATGGCGTCACAACCTAAGCAGGTCTTTTATGTCGTTGATCCTTGCGACAAGAGATGGTCAATTGTTTTGTCTGCACGTAGTAGACGTGCATTGTCTGGTGATGATGATGCTGATTTTCAAGAAGTCGTTTTTGAGGGAGTGGATCGTCGTATTACATTATCAAACATTGATGATGATGATGTACATAATGATAATGATACAATGACTCGGAGCCCTTATGTACGTGACGATCATGATGAAGTAATATGGATAAATGAAGACACTGCTCCATCTAAAAAACGTCTTCGATCTTGAGTAAGATTGTTATTTATATATATCGATCATTGATGTATGCATGTATATGAATTATCTTTAAATAAATTTCAGCATTTTCTTCTTTAATTATATATTACCTGTAAAAATTAATACAAATTAATTATAAAATCTTTTGTTTATATAGGTACTTGCAGGTTGTTAAGCATATCATGGACTCGAAAGATAAACGCAAGAGATGGACGAAATTATTATCGATCACAGGAAGAATTATTATGATCACAGGAAAATTATTGAGTTTGCATTGTATTTAGTTTGTACTTGATCGATGATGAATGTATTAAGTTTGTATGATCACAGGAAAAAAGAATGCATATTCGTAAAGGATATGTGGCAATCTATTTCTTTAATTATTATTTAAAAAAAAAAAGACAAAATTAACGGTTTTTAAAGAAAAACCGTTTTAAAAACACTTTAAATAACGGTTTTTATACAAAACCGTTTCTTATAATAGTTAAAAACAACGGTTTAATATTAAACCGTTGTTTATAATATGTTTTACAGCGGTTTGTTTTTCAAAAACCGTTGTTTATAAGGAAATTGTAATAAATTTTATCAACCAAATGTAATAAATTTCATCAACCAACACTATATTTAAAACAACGGTTTCATACGAAAACCGTTGTTTATAATAAAGTTTTAAAACGGTTCTTTTTAGAACCGCTGTTTTTCAAACCAACTATAATAATTTTCATCAACCAATTGTAATAAATTTTTTCAACCAATTGTAATAAATTTCTTCAACTACACTATATTTGCTTATAAATATATTCAAACGTAAACTCTTGTAAACATAAAAACATTAAAAAATTTTATCTTTTACAAATTTAAAAAAATTACAAATAAAAATGGCTCCAATTGAATATATTGTACCATGGACATGCATTTTATCAAATCTTCCAAGCCATATAGAAAATGGCATAGTTGTACATAGAAGTTACAAAAGAGTTAGAGATTGTTTAACTAATATGGGGTTTCTAGTTAAAAAAATTGAACTTTGTTTGGAAGGAGAGGTCAGTTTGAGGAAAATATTAATCGAGTTTGGAATGTCCGAGAATCATAAAAATCGACTTGGAAATTGGAGTGGAAATTTTACTACAATTTACTGGGGTCATAATGGAGGAATTTATATTAGAGATGGACCCAAAGATGGTCCAATTTGTTGGGTTGCAAGAAAAGAAGACTTGCATCTATTTAACCGTCCCAAAGATTGTGTCTTTCTATCATTCTTTGAAAGACATGCAATGATACCACGTGATGAGGAAGATGTTTATTCTCATTGCTTTTGATGCTATTAAAAGTGTTTATCCGGAGATGTTTGTGAATTAGAACAGGTAATAATGTAATAAAGTATTGAGTTTGTTGTATTGAGTTTGTAGTTTGTACGTAGTTGAGTTTATGTAGTTGTGTTTGTATTGAGTTTGTAGTTTGTAGTTGTGTTTGTATTAAGTTTTTAGTTGAGTTTGTATTATTGAGTTTAATTAATTTGTACTACGTTTGTATTAAGTTTGAATAATGTAATGAATAATAATGTAGTATAATGTAGTATTAATTAATAATATAATGTATTTGTATATATGAATAATGTAATAATGTTTATATTTTGTTTATACTTTTTTAAAGCAATTAAACCTTATATTAAATCCAAACCGCCAACGTCAGAATGGCGATCGGAAAATTGTCGATGTACACCACATCGTGAGACAAGGTCGAGCACAACCTAGCCGCTGATGCTTGGCCGTATTACTGCTCTTTTAACATGAGACCACACACATACCTGACGAAAAACAAGATCTGAAAGACACAATATCACGAATACATAAGCCAAAAGGTGTTGAAACCACTTCTTGTCATTCACAGCCTCCACGATAATCTGCCATTACAACCATAAGCCAAAACGTTGGATGGGGGAGTATAAACGTTGATTACAACCATTACAACAACAACTTAAACAACTTAAACAACTTAAACAACTTAAACAACTTCAATTCAACCATTACACAACTAACCTAACTTGGAATAAACAACAAAGAACACCACAAATGCAATGACAATAATAAGGTTGGTCTTTTTATTTTTGGCCTTCAAGATATGCATTTCATTCTTCAATTCATTGCACTCGCCTTCAAGTGTGCTAACCAACACATCCATGGCTTCATCATCAATGAAATCCCTACCATGTTGACCCAATTGTTGTTTGAGATGACGATTCTCATTCAATAATTCATTGATTACCTGTTTTTGCCACTCCGTCATGTGTTGGTCAATCCAACGAAAGTAGTTGCAACCACGTTTATTCGTATTAGGGTTCGAAAATTTGCAACAAACAAATTTTCTCCCGGGATTCATTGTTGTCCATGACGTCTTGTATGCGACATTGATCCCACAATTGCAAACTATAGTTGCACTCGAATTATTTGACGACAAAGAGCTACTAGACATCGTAAAATATGTTGATTAATTGATTTTAATTTAGCCAAAAGAGGGGATTTTTGGTTGAGTTAGAAAAATTAGGGTTAAAATGGGGGATTTTAATTTAGGAGAGTTTTTGGTGGGGGAGGGGTTTATAACAAAGCTGGTTTATGTTTGTGAAATATTTATAGTTTTGCAAACGGTTTTATTGTAAAACCCGTTGTTTATAACTTGTTTTTTTTTTAAAAAAAAGGGGATTTTAAAATAGACTTTGTAATTCTGATAAAGTTTTTAATAAAAACCGCTTTTAAACATATATCTAAAGCGGTTATAAACAAAAACCGTTGTTTTAAAACTATATAAAACAAGTTTTGAGCGAAATATAAACTTTCAAGATTACTATTTTATTGATTTTATGTATACTAGAAATTTAGATTTCAAAACATTTAAATAACGGTTTTTATTCAAGAACCGTTTTAAAAACCTTTTCTACAAGCGGTTTTATTAAAAACCGTTATGTAAAATACTTTAAAACAGCGGTTTTTATAGAAAACCGTTTCTTAAATCTATATAAAAAACGGTTTTATTTTAAAACCGTTGTTTATATATAGTTTTTAAAACGGCTTTTTAAAACCCGTTGTTTATATTTTGTTTTTTAAAAAAAAAGACGCTCATATATTTTCATTTTTGGCAGTTTAAAATTTTATTCTTCGTCTCAGTTTAAAAGTTCATTTTTCGCACCAATTTTCTCCTCTACTCTCAGATTAAAAGTTTCTTTCATTTTTCGTGACCAATTTTATTCAAACTTAATTTCTCCGTTGCTTTTTCGTTTTCAAAGTTCGTACTCTGTTCGAAGTTGGGCTTAAACCCTAATTTAGTTGATTTAAACAGGTTATTTCTTTCCCTTTTATTCCGTTTTTTAAACCCTAATTTGTTATTGAATTAATGTTGTTGTTGTTGAATTACTGTCGTTAGTGTTGAGGGTTTAGTGTTGTTGTTAATTTAGGGTTAGTGCATGTTGTTAATTTAGGGTTAGTGTTGTTAATTTAGGGTTAGTGTTGTTAATTTTACTTGAGGGTGACAATGGGTGGGTAGGGTATGGGGTTTAGGGTGGGTATGAGGGTAGGTTTACGGTGGGTATGAGGGTTTAGGGTGGGTATGAGGGTTTAGGGTGGGAGGCAGGGGATGTGAGGGTTTAGGGTTAGTGTTGTTCTTTATTCTTTGTCGTTCTTTATTCTTTGTTGTTGTCGTTCTTTGTTGTTCTTTGGTAGATCTTCTTTGTTGTTGCAATCTTTGGTAGTCTTCTTTGTTATTCTTGTTATTCTTTCTTTCTTTGTTATTGTTTATCACGAGTAATAATGTCGAGATCATATGTTCTGTTTTGAAGGCTTGCTATGGACAATAACGAGCGTCAAAATGATAGTACAATCAAACGTCGAGGTAGAGGGCGTGCCAAAGCACCCGAGGCAATGATGGCCATTACCGATGGTATACCGCTTCCTCTTACGTGGAGCGATGAACTTGGATTGCCAAATGGTCCATTGAGAAAGAAGTTTGCTTCTTACATTGGGACTGTCACAAAACAATATGTACCTTACGATCTACCAAATATAAAGCAATTGAATCCCGTTGAGGGGTGAAATTTTAGCTACGTTGAAGGTATACATATTATTCATTATTTAATTAATTCTAAAACTTTTGTCATGGTTATTTTTTAATGAAACTAAATATTTAATTATGTAAATTATTTTATCTGAGAAAGCTTACAATGTGCCGATAAATACAATAAATATTGTATGACCAAGGTAGCAAATTCTTTTCGATCGTGGAAGTCTCGAGTGGCTAAAAGGCACTTGAACAAAAAGGAGAAAGGGAAGGTGACAGATCCAAAGATGCCACCAGAAACATATCCCGGGATCACACCCCAAGCTTGGAAGAACTTTAAAACACGACTTGAAACACCTGAATTTAAGGTATATACTACGTTTGAAAATACATAATTGAGTTGATTTAAATTAACTAATTTATATATATATGTGTCTTTAATTTATTGATTTCATTTGAAGGTTGTAAGTCAAAGAAACAAGGAAAACATTGCAAAGAAAGAGTATTATCAATGCACCGGTCGAGACGGTTTTCTGCCTCTTGTGGAGAAAGTTGTAAGTCTTATAAATGTTTGTTGTTTCTTTGTTATTGTTGTTCTTTGTTTTGCTTTCTTTCTTTGTTTGCTATTATTGCCTTCTTTGTTATTGTTGTCGTTCTTTGTTAAGTGTCGTTGTCGTTGTTGTCAATCTTTGTCTTTGTTATTGTTGTCTATTATGCGTATTATTATTATATTCTCTTATGCGTATTATTATATTATTTTTGTGAATGTTTAGGTCAAAAAGGATGAATCAGTGTGATAGTAAACCGGCATGATGTATGGGTCCTAGGCCACACTCAGAAATCCGCAAATTATCGGGGCCAGAGTGAAAAGGCAAAAGCAAATATTATGCGTACTACTCTTTATATTTGATTATTCATTAACTATTTTTGCAATTTAACACCATATTATAATACTTGCATGAATTAATTTTTCAATGAATTAGGATGTAGTAGTTGAAAAGGTGAAAGAAGGGACCTTCACTCCTGGACCGAAAAGGACATACTTGCCGAGGCAATTGGTCGACTGAGCACAAGGGTCGTTTGAGAGGTATGCCAGGTGGAGTCGGCGTGACTAAGGCTTTTGGAAGGACCGCCAAAAAACAACGAGCGGCTATATCTACCGATGATCCATTAGTACGTATATAGTAATAAACTAAATGTTCCTTTTTTGTTGATAAATATAGAATAATTACATTCGCATATCTACCGATGATCCGTTATTGCATTGCGAGTAAAAATGATGGCTCGGATGCTCGTAAAAATGGCCAAGGGTGGTAAGTTAACTCCGATCAATTTGAAATGATTGATCAATTGGTCGGGAACGATAACACGACAGAGAAGATGAGGTGATGAATTATATATTAAATTCTTTTTATAATTAGGAATCATAGAATTATATTTTCAAAGTACATATATATATATACGTTCTTGATCTCACCTTTGTACTTTCATGTGAGCGAAAAACATATTTTTAGGGTGGTAAGAACCTTGGCGAAGATGAATCGCAAAAACAATTAGACGTCGGGGTCGTTGATGATGAATCCACCGCGACGAGCAGTGATGAGGCTATCGAATGGTCGAATGATGCTTTAAAACGCCATACTTGGGAGCTAAGGCTATAATACCGAAGCTTTGGCATTGAGGTACCGTTGCAATGTTTATTTACTAGCTATATAATTTAAATTTTAGTAGTAATTTTCCTAATTGTAAATCATTAATAAATTTAGTAATAATTTTGTAATTATATATATATATATATATAGGGTGACAAATGCGGTGTGTACTACTTCACCAAGTCCCAGGACTAATAGGTGTCCATCAAGTTGGAGCCGGATTTGCGTTCAAACAAGGCACGCCCGAGAGTCTAACTATTCATGGCAAAGTTCTCCCGGAGAATCATGCAAAAGTGACGATCACGAGGATACAGCCGAGTGCGAAGAAATTCTACTACCCTTCCCAGTGCCCGTGGCGGAGCTAGTGACGTTAAAGAGTGCCATGCGTGCCTTTGTCGAGTGGCCTGCGGAAAATATTATTCCTATTGCGTTAACCGGCAAAAATCAGAAGGTAATCATTTATTTTATGGACTACAATTTTTTATATCTAAATAATTAAACCGTATTTTGTTAATGATAATTTTATGTTTTATATATATATATATTGTAGGAAGCAAAAGAAGCGGTTCTGAATGTGTTAACGAAGGACGACCACCAGCAAGTCAATAAACCAAATTGAACTGAGCGAATCACAACAACAACAACAACCTGAACCTCAACGACCTGAACCTGAACCTCAACAACAACAACAACCTGAACCTCAACAACAACAACCTGAACCTGAACAACAACAACAACCTGAACCTGAACCTACTATTACTTATTCCCGCAAACATTCGGAAACGGTATATTACTAATAATTACTTATATATATATATATATATATTATTATCAACTTAATTAAATAATGTGTGAATAAATAGTTACGAAGTAATTTATTAATTAATTTTATTTTTTAGGAGGGACCATCATCTTCAAAGAATCTCGCAAAGGCGCTATTTGACGATTTAGGTAATTTATTAATTAGCTAGTTACGGGCCAGTTAATAAGTTATATATTTAATGAATTTCCTTCTTTGGTTTTGACATCATTAATTATTTATTAATTATGTTAATGATGATTATATTGTTTTTCGTAGAAACTTGCGAGTATATCTGACGATGTGGTGCCCAAACCGACGCCTTAAGAATAAGAGGGCGTTACTGGCGTTTACACCACAATCGAAGTTTAAGCAAAAGGTGAGAACCGAGACAATGAAAAAGCGCATACCGAGGGGTTAGCTCGCTTTAACGATGAGAGTCTTATTCAAATTAGTCTCGGCGGAAATAGCGGGAAGAGCGGAAGTTGCATTTTGTCTTACGACTTTTACTCGATTGGTGTGGGTTACGCAAAATTGATGCTCATCATATGTTCGTATGGATCAAGTAAGTCACATGATTTAATTATTAATTAGTTTTATGTGAAAAATTATATTTATATATGTACTAATGCTTTATTTATTTTCTTGAGCGTGTAGGTTCTTAATCGTATTCATCAATAACATGCGGACATACCTTATGACAAATACGGATTTATGTGCCGTCACGCATTGTCAATGCATATCAAACAATTCACATGGCGAGCAGATCCAACACGTAGCTGACCGTTTGACTAAAGGCAAAAAAATTATTTTCGCTCCTTATAATGAAACCGGGTACGTATATGATTAAATATTATACGTATACGCTTGTGTGTGTGATTGTGTGCTGTTAATTGTTGTCGTGCGCTTGTTGGGTATTGTTGTGTTAATTCATTTTAATTATATCTTAACTAAATATTGTAAATTAAATGTATAGGAATCATTGGGTATTGACGGCGTTTGAGCTGTCGACGAACAAAGTGTTTTGGTTAGACTCATGTGGTGGTCGGCCATCAAACATATTTAAAGATTTGGTGAATGGGTAAGTTAATTTAAATCACATGCATATATATATGCGTTGAATTATAAATAGCTATATATAATCGACGTTCTTAAGCGATATTTCTAATTTTTTTGTAGTGCTTATTCGCTAAATAGGGAACGTGATCCATTGTTGCAAGTGATGGAAACAAATACTAGCCCTACATTTATTGCGATGACAATGGTATGTTATATATACTCCGTATATGATTTAAATCATAAATAATATATATCGTGTCAACTATATTTTAATTTATTTATAATAAGCATTGATTGTTTGTTTCTATGCCATGTTATTATTTTAGTGTCCCCGACAAACCGATTCAGACTCATGCGGCTATTATGTTTGTCGCTATATGTATGAATTGATAAGCTGTGGACGTAGAACTTTGAAAAATTCGGTAAGTGTTAAGTTGCTTTTTAAAAGAATTTGTGATATGTTTTGTTTATTATTTTACGTACGTACAATTTGTGATATGTTTTCTAATATTTTTTGTAGTATCAACCAATAAGGCGACAAGCTAAAACATTTACAAACCAGGAAGTCGACGAGATACGCGATATATGGGCAAAGTATGTGTTTAACCATCCAAAAGAGGAAGATTTTTGTAAGTGATTAGCGGTCTTGTAAATCATTTTTTATGCTCTATGTATATAATATATGTACAAACCGTTGTTTGATTGCGGTGTATATGGAATGATGTTGAATATATTGGTTTGATTTTGTGCAGAAATATTATTTTGGAACGTCGTATTGACGTGATATTAAAATTATTAGCAAATTTCTAAAAAAATACAAAACCCAATCAATAACGGTTCTACACTTAAAACCGCTTTGTAATTTAATTAGACAAATAAAATCAGAAAAGAATTAATAACAACAAAAACAACGGTTATAAATAAATAACCGTTTTAATTATTATATTAAATACAATCGGGTTTTATAAAAGCGTTGTTTTTAATATAATATAAATAACGGTTATTTAGTAAAACCGTTGTTGTAAGTTTTTCAAATAAAAGATAAAATCGATTTAAATAACACAAAAAACCACGGTTATATATAAAAAACCGTTCTCTTTGTTAAATTATAAACAATCGGTTCTTTATTAAAACCGTTGTTTTTATTTAAAACAACGGTTTTCTATATAACCGCTGTTTATAATATAATAAAGATAACGGTTTTTCCTTTATAACCGTTGTTTTTAATCAATTATAACGGTTTTTTTTGAGCGTTGTATTTGATTTTATCAACGGGGTTTCCATTTTTTTTGGCGTTGTTTATCTTTTTTGCAACGGTCGATTATAAAACGGTGCTTATTTTTATTTAAAACGGTTTACACCCGTTTTTAAAAGCTGTTTTTGTAGTAGTGGTATTATTCAGTTTTCTTATATTCTTTAGTCGGTTATTCCAAAATTACATATGCTCGCTCGTCTCTTTGTCTCTTCTTGATAGTTAGTCGGCGATATAACGCTGACGTTTCAATTCTCAAAATAAACATAATTAAACTCTAATCCGTGTACACGAGTCACCCGCATGACTCACACACCCTCTCATAAATTAACATAATAAAACTCTGCCTCCCTTTAACTCTGTTTCTCACTCCACTCTCTTTAACCCTTAACTGACAACACAAATTTCTTACAAAATGGATCTACTTTAAAAAAAGGTCAACCTAAAATATGAGTAGTAAGAAGTGCCATGAATTTGACATAGTACTTAGTTAAACGTCCACATTAGTGGAATTTAAACACTCAAAACAAACAATACATGAAAACGATAAAAATCGATCAAAATAAATAATATCTGAATGACCTTCAATAATATTGGTCGGGAGAAACAATGACGATGACATAAACGATGGACGCAATGGTGTAAGATCGGATTTAAACCCCATGATTAACCTCATAATTGCGGGAAATGATGGAGCGTCTCTACGTCTACCTCCGTAAGCGACGGCGTAATTAAAAAAAAATAATGGGATACCACGGGTCTTTTTTTGGATGTAACAGAAGAGGGTGACGTGGAATTAGGAGGTGTGAGTTTGGCTGACGTGGCAAGCTGATAAGAAGTAGGAAATGGTAGGAAAAATGGGGAGGAATTTCAAGTCAATTGGCAAGTCAATGATCTTGTTTTTATATGTATTAGATAATATAGATATAGAAATAGATATAGATATAGAATATAGATGTAGATATAGATATAAATATAGATATAAAAGATAGATATAGATTTGAAAACTACCCTCAGCAGATTCATTCATGCTATTATTATTATTATTATTATTACTATTATTATTATTATTATTATTATTATTATTATTATTATTATTATTATTATTATTATTATTATTATTATTATTATTATTATTATTATTAAATAAATTTATTGTAAATAACTACCTTATAAAAAATGTTTTTCTAAAATTACTACCTTTTAAAATAAAATTTAAAAATTACTACCTTTTAAAAGCATTTTGTTTAAAATTTACTACCAAAGTCCATTTTTAATGATAATAAAATCGAAGTTTCGAATGTTTTGAAACCAAATTCATTTAGTTTGAAAACATTTTTGGAGATAATGATATACTACACAAATTTCCTATAGCAAAAAAGTTAACTTTTTAATCGTCAAAAACGTCTTTTGGTAGCAAAATTTAATAAAACTGTTTTTAAAAGGTAGTAATTTTAGAATTTTATTTTAAAAGGTAGTAATTTTAGAAAAACGTATTTTATAAGGTAGTTATTATTATTATTATTATTATTATTATTATTATTATTATTATTATTATTATTATTATTATTATTATTATTATTATTATTATTATTATTATTATTATTATTATTATTATTATTATTATTATTATTATTATTATTATTATTATTATTATTATTATTATTATTATTATTATTATTATTATTATTATTATTATTATTATTATTATTATTATTATTATTATTATTATTATTATTATTATTATTATTATTATTATTATTATTATTATTATTATTATTATTATTATTATTATTATTATTATTATTATTATTATTATTATTATTATTATTATTATTATTATTATTATTATTATTATTATTATTATTATTATTATTATTATTATTATTATTATTATTATTATTATTATTATTATTATTATTATTATTATTATTATTATTATTATTATTATTATTATTATTATTATTATTATTATTATTATTATTATTATTATTATTATTATTATTATTATTATTCTTACTTAAGCTCTACTTTGGATATTTACTCATAATAGTATTAAAAACTTTAAAGTGCTCAAATGTTTTTTTTGTAATCACTATCAAAAATTTGTTGAGCTTCTTCCTCATCGTCTTGCGCATTAGTTCCGCTTTTTCTAGGACGACCTTAAACCTCTTTTAAGCACCTGATCCACTTGTTTCCCAACTCATTAAGTCGTCTAAATCGACTTCTCATAGCCTCAATAGATTTTGGGCGAATTACTCTTGGATTTTCAGCACGAGATTGTTCATACAACGCGTGAACTTTTGTCTATCGTGTGTTTTGAGATTGATTTGCCCCAGTCAGTGCATCATTGCTAATTATACATGTAACACCCCGACTTTTTCTAAGTCATTTTTTTTGTTCACTTTCCATAATTAGTAAGTTTCCTAATCGAGCAACTTTCTATTTTTAGCTCGAGAGCTACATTGTTGTCAGAACTTAAAGAAACGGAGTAATTTAGCTTAAGACGGTGTAATTTCCTCTTACGAACTCCGATTCAGGCGATTCAAAAGGCTAAACTGCGTATTTTTTCGACGCCGTTGCATCTGCCAACTTTTCAGAAGCTAGTTTGGACCGGCCCACTTTGGACCGAACCAAAATCCCCTTTGCACGGGTTGAGGTTAGGGTTTAGATGGCTTTATGAGCAAGATAAGTAATTATCTTATTATCTCCTAATCTTGGCATATGATAATTCTGATTTCACTCCTTAATCTCTCATTCCTCTTTCCCATCCACATTCATCCTTCATTCATCCCTCAAAATATCTCTCCAAAATACATTCAAACTCCATTGATTCTCTTGCAAGCTTTCACCTTATTCATCCTAAGTCTTTCCTAGCCTTTTTCCTTGGTGTATGATCTTATTATTCTCTCTTTTTATTTCTGATTTCTTATTATTTTTTGTGTTATGTTGTTGTGTGTATTCATTATTTGCTTGTTTGGCTTGGATATCAAGGAGAAGAAGGGTTTGAAGAAGGAGATACCATCCTTGTTGAAGAGGAGGAAGAGTAGCACGAGTTTGAGGCTCTACAAAGGTAACTAGGTGTGATCTAGTCATGTTTTAGGATGTATGAGGCCTTGCTTGTGTTGTTGTTGTTGTTTTCATTATGGTGTTGTTAATGGTTGATGTTTTGATCATGATTTCATGCTAGTTTCATTGGCCTCATACTAGGGTTGTCATGTTATCATTCATATTATCATCATTATATGCATAACTATCATAATTCATTGCTAATCATGTTTGTGGAGTCATAAAAATTGATTTGGTATAGTGGTGATGATGATGCCGTGAGATTGGGTTGAGGGCCGTGGCCCTTGACTTGGTTTCTCTTGTTTTTTCTTCCTTGTTTTGGCTTAATTATGATTAATCTTGATGTATGCATGATCCACCTAATGATGAGTATGAGTTAAGATGGTTTTGATTGAGTTTAAAGTATATGAATGCATGGTTTAATGAACTAATCACCTAAATCGATTATTGGTCACATGATAATTGAGTTTGATGCATGAAATCGTGATTGTGATGTGTTGGCCGTGTGGTATGTGTGTTGGCCGTGAGTTGTGAGGGTTGGCCGTGTGTATGTATGTGTGTGGAGTCTCGGTTTGTCGCTTGTTTGAGTCTTGGCATGTCTCATAATGTTAACTATGCTAAAATGAGTCGGTCTATGCGTTGTTTGATCACTAAATAATGAGTTATGAGCATGATAATTGAATATATGACTTGTAATGTTTTATAATCATATTGTACTCCGTATGTATGGTTGAGTATGCTTGTGATGATGCTTGTGTATGCATGAGTATGTTTGTTGTGGTTGTGTGGTTGTGTTGGAGTGATGGAGACAGGTTACAGGTTATGCTTGGGTTAAGTTTGCACATGGGTACTGTTCTGGCACATGTGTGAGGAGATACAACGTCCTAGGATGGACGGATACCGCCCATAATCCCCTCGGCTATTCTTGTTGCTTAGTTAGAGCGACTATGGGTTCTCAACCAGAAGGGTTAGAGACTATGGTTATATTTATGTCGTCACCGTTCTTGTTGCTCGGTGGAATTTGGCCAAATTTAGACTTGTGATTATTGAGGAACTTCTTGTTGCTGTTCCGCCATAAGGTTTGGGTGATTCTTGTTGCTTCACCCGGGGTGGTTCTTGTTGCTCCACCCAGTTCTCCGCGCTTACTCTTGCAATTGGTTGGAGGAAGGATCGACTTGAGGGCAGATGGATTGGGTCACAACATTTGGTTGTGCCGTGTATTTGTTGTTTGTGTTGTATTGTTGTTTTGTCGTTGCTTGTCTTGTTGATCATGTATTTGTACTTTGGATTAGGCCGTAGGCCAGGTGAGCTTGTTGCATTGTTGTTGTTGCATTCGTTATGTTAAAATATGACTGGGGAGCACCTAGTTACTCCCCACTGATTGTGGATGTTGTTTCTCTTTTTATAGGTATGCGCGTGACGGGATTCGAGTGAGGAAACGCGAGGATATGACCATGCTATACCTTAGAAGAGATGTGTTTTGTTGGACTATTTGGATTTGTATTTTGGATTTGTTTTAGACTCTCGTTTGGACTTGGACGTTGTTTTATTTGGGTTGTAAGGGGTATTTATTCCCCATGTTTTTGCTAGGCCTTAAGGCCTACTCTTTTCTTTTTGTTTGGTATTAGTAGTTGTTTGAGTAATAATCCGGGCTACGGTGTTTCCGCCACCGTGATTTCAGTTTTTAAACCTTTATCTTTCCAAAAACCTTTTTAAATCATAGTTTATCTTATTTTATTTTATTTTGAAAACCCGAGTTGTTACAGTTGGTATCAGAGCGAATACGCTCCCAACTCTCTTAGTCGAGTGAGTAGGATTGACTTAGCACACCGAGTGAGAGTGTTGGGTAGACACACTAGGGGGTTTGCGTTGCTGCTTGAAGTGGCATGTGTAGTAGATGCTGCTATTAACAATGCTTTTGTGTTACAGATGGCCAGGAACGGGAATCCAAACAACGACCTTCAACGCATGCGCCGAATTGAGGATGCAATCTTAGCTTTGACGGAGGCACGTGAGAACAACCAGTCCGTCTTTGATCGCTTTGACCGTCATCATCCACCCACGTATGATGGCAAGGCAGATCCAGTTACGCTCGAGAGCTGGATTAGGGAGATCGAGAAGCTGTTCGTGGCTACCCGTTGTCCCGAGGCACAGAAGGTGGATATTGCCACCTACTACCTGAAGATGGAGGCCGACAACTGGTGGGCCCTATCTAGAGCTACCTGCCAGCTCGAGGTTGGGTTCAATCGGGCTATGTTACGTGAAGCGTTGAAGAAGCGCTTATCCGATGTGCTCATTGGGAGAAGGAGCAAGAATTCATTAATCTTGTGCAGGTACCATGTCGGTGAGGAGTACATCGATAAGTTCACGCCCCTAGCTCGTTTGCGCCACACGTTATTCCCGACGAGGCTGCTCGCATTCGTCGATATGAGAAGAACTTGTCCTTTGGAGTTAGGACTGTGCTAGCTGGAATGCCTTCCACTACATTCCAGCAGGCTTATGATCGAGCTCTGAGTGTGTATGCATCTATCCAGGCTGAGGAGGCCGACGCTGCTGCTAAAAGTCACTTGGAGAAGAGGCGTTTCGATTCGCAGGAGCCTTTTCGAGCTGAGAAGAAGGGGAGGTTCGAGCCTAGACCAGTGGAGAACCATGCTCAGGTTGCTCCCAAGCCCGGTGCGTTCTGTTATCGTTGTAGGAAGGCATACCACCCGGGTAAGATGTGTGATGGGACAATTATCACCTGCTTCACATGTAACGAGCGGGGGCACAAGTCCTCTGAGTGTCCTAAGGCTGTGACGCCTACTGCTGCTGCCGGTTCTTCATCAGCTATTGTTCCTCCTACAATCGCTACGAAGGCTAACCCTCCTGCTAAGAAGGGTCGTATCTTCGTCATAAGTCGAGCCGAAGCTGAGCGTCATCCTCATTTTGTCACTGGTATATTTCTTGCTAACTCGGTACTTGCTTTCGTTCTTTTTGATATTGGAACCTCAACATCATTCTTGTCTCTTTTCGTTTTTAATAATTCCTTACCTCTTCTTTTATTTATCTTTTATTTTCAAGTTTCGAGGACGAAACTTTTTGAAGTAGGGGAGATTGTAACACCCCGTGTTTTTAAGATTAAATTAAAATATATTTTAATTCAAAAATTTATTTAAAACTACATCTATTTTTCATAATACCTTATATTTTAATAGTTTTAAAGCTAATTTTGAGCCTTTTCATTTATATAATATTTTAAATGCTATTTGATACTAAAAATTAATAAATTATTTGGAAAATAATATTATTACTTTATAATATAAAAATAGTAAATAATAGTAAAATAGTAAAAATTAATAATATTTTCTATGGTTATAAATATTTATTATCATATGTACTAGTATTTTATAAAATATCACATTTAACTTAATTTGTATGTTTTCAACTATTTTAATCAAAATTTGGTTAAAGTTAAATTTAAATTTATTTATTTTATCAAAAATATTAGACTTTTAATAAGAGTAAAGGATAACCTAATACTCCTTATTCAAAACGTATATATATATAAAACCCTAAATAAATAATCAAATACTCCGTGCATTCGCCTTCTTCGTCTTCCTCGCTCATCTAATACCTCCATTAACATTCTCTTTAAACCTTCCCTTTCTCCTTCGTTTCTTGACGGTTTTACTCCGTTCTTGCGCCATAATTACCCTCTCTTCATCCTCTTCACATTAAGGTAAGTTATACTCCGTTTCGTCTCTGTCGCTCGGATCGCCGTTGATATCGTAACTCGTATTTATACTCGTTTTCACCCTCATCGATCGTAGGACTGAACCAGGACGACCCTGACGCTGACACGCACGTGGTGGACGACTCAATTGAGGATTAGCGCGAAAAGGTAACGGTGATGACGTTACTCGATATTACGTTACATTAAGGTTTATATGTGTAGTATTAGGTTACGATTTGTGTGTATAAAATCGTCGTATGGTTGTATGTTGCGGTTGTGGAACGTTTGGGTCTGTTTTCGTGTTTAGAATAGAGAAGAATATGGGGTCTGTGTTATACGGTTTATGGGTTTAGCTACATAGGGTCGACCAGTGTTTGATTTTCAATAAAATACTCTTCATACTTGTGATAAGGTGTTTATAATTATTTGGTCTGTGCAAATAACAACTATTTTTACACCTACATATCGTGGATTATATATTTGTTTTATAGTTCATGTTAATAGTCCTTGAGTTTTGATGGTGCGTGTTCATGTGTGTGATTTACGTAGGTGCTTATTGTATATTTACATATACATGAATGAATGATGAATGTGGTGTTTGTGTACGTAAATGTGTATGCACTTTATATAGGATTTAGTGGTGGTGTAATTAGTTAGTTATTCGTCTACTAAACCTATTGAATTATGTTGCATTTATATTTTTATAAAGTACGGTGCATAGTTAAAGGTTGTTGTATTGACATTGATTTTGATTGATTTGATTGAGCTTGAGTTGAGTGTGCGTACATGCACTGTTGGGCACGTGCGTGAGGAGATACAACGTCCATTGTGGGACGGATACCGCCCTTAGGGGTTTCCATCCGCTTTTGTCACGGATAGGGACTATGGTTTGATTATAAGTCGACACCGTTTTTGTCGCGGTGACACCGTTTTTGTCGCGGTGGGTTTGGCCAAATTTAGACAGTTTGAGGAGCTTTTGTCGTTCCGCCATAGGGTTGGGACTTTTGTCGTTCCGGGGTGATTCTTGTTGCTTCACCCAGTCCTCCGTGCTTACTCTTGCATTGGTTTGATTGATGATTGGATTGACTATTGATTATTTGACTTGAGGTTGTTATATTAATGCTAATGATGATGATGGAGCTAGCTATTGTTGTTGCATTTGTTGTTGTACTCTGATCATAGGCCGTAGGCCAGGTAAGGTACATGTTGAGTTGTATGGAGTTATTATTATTATTATTATTATTATTATTATTATTATTATTATTATTATTATTAGCTGTTTTATTTACTTGTTAACTTTATTGTGATGTAATATGGCTGGGAGAACGTCTGAGTTACTCCCCACTGACTGTGGCTGTTGCATGTTTTGCGACAGGTTAGCGCGGGTTCGGGATTGAAAAGTGAGGAAGCTGTGAGACGACCCCTAGCTAGCTTACACGTGTGGATTATAGGACACATATGGATTGTTTGATCCTTAGACTTGTTTAGACTTTATCATTTTGGTTTATACTTATGTTCGTTTGGATTTGTAAGGGGTACTTATTCCCCGTTTTTGCTAGGCCTCAAGGCCTACTTTGTCATTTTGATTTGATTAGATTGTTTGCGTGAGTGACAGCTCGGATTCACGGTGTTTTCCGCCACCGTGGCTTTCACTTTTATTCATTTTCTTACTAAAACCTTTTTAAAACGTATTTTATTTTATTTGAAAAATCCGGGTTGTTACAGTTGGTATCAGAGCCACAAGTATATATCTTACTACCTCTGTACCTATTTCCTTGTCCTTTTGATACTAGTACCTCTCTGTCGTTCATTTTTCCTTCAATGAACGACCAAAACTCAACTTACTTCCTTTATTTCCCTATATACATTCTCATCTCTCTCTCCGCGAGTGTAACAGTTCCATGTTCACTCCTATTTGAGGGTGTCCCTACTTCTTTCGGGGAATCCGTCCTAGCTCCCTTACGTGTGTGTTTGGGTCCGACCAAGTTAAGTGTCTTTGGGGTATGTGAGGCTTGGTGGAGATGACCTAGGCTGGGAGAGCTATCCTTTCGTCATTAAGGCGGGTAGAGTTAGTTGTTCTTAGGATGGACATCGTAGTGGTAGACTCTTTCCACTTGTTTTGGGTGTCACTTTGATCTCAAGTTTCGAGAACGAAACTTCTTTTTAGGGGGTAGGATTGTAACACCCCGACTTTTTCTAAGTCATTTTTTTTGTTCACTTTCCATAATTAGTAAGTTTCCTAATCGAGCAACTTTCTATTTTTAGCTCGAGAGCTACATTGTTGTCAGAACTTAAAGAAACGGAGTAATTTAGCTTAAGACGGTGTAATTTCCTCTTACGAACTCCGATTCAGGCGATTCAAAAGGCTAAACTGCGTATTTTTTCGACGCCGTTGCATCTGCCAACTTTTCAGAAGCTAGTTTGGACCGGCCCACTTTGGACCGAACCAAAATCCCCTTTGCACGGGTTGAGGTTAGGGTTTAGATGGCTTTATGAGCAAGATAAGTAATTATCTTATTATCTCCTAATCTTGGCATATGATAATTCTGATTTCACTCCTTAATCTCTCATTCCTCTTTCCCATCCACATTCATCCTTCATTCATCCCTCAAAATATCTCTCCAAAATACATTCAAACTCCATTGATTCTCTTGCAAGCTTTCACCTTATTCATCCTAAGTCTTTCCTAGCCTTTTTCCTTGGTGTATGATCTTATTATTCTCTCTTTTTATTTCTGATTTCTTATTATTTTTTGTGTTATGTTGTTGTGTGTATTCATTATTTGCTTGTTTGGCTTGGATATCAAAGGAGAAGAAGGGTTTGAAGAAGGAGATACCATCCTTGTTGAAGAGGAGGAAGAGTAGCACGAGTTTGAGCCTCTACAAAGGTAACTAGGTGTGATCTAGTCATGTTTTAGGATGTATGAGGCCTTGCTTGTGTTGTTGTTGTTGTTTTCATTATGGTGTTGTTAATGGTTGATGTTTTGATCATGATTTCATGCTAGTTTCATTGGCCTCATACTAGGGTTGTCATGTTATCATTCATATTATCATCATTATATGCATAACTATCATAATTCATTGCTAATCATGTTTGTGGAGTCATAAAAATTGATTTGGTATAGTGGTGATGATGATGCCGTGAGATTGGGTTGAGGGCCGTGGCCCTTGACTTGGTTTCTCTTGTTTTTTCTTCCTTGTTTTGGCTTAATTATGATTAATCTTGATGTATGCATGATCCACCTAATGATGAGTATGAGTTAAGATGGTTTTGATTGAGTTTAAAGTATATGAATGCATGGTTTAATGAACTAATCACCTAAATCGATTATTGGTCACATGATAATTGAGTTTGATGCATGAAATCGTGATTGTGATGTGTTGGCCGTGTGGTATGTGTGTTGGCCGTGAGTTGTGAGGGTTGGCCGTGTGTATGTATGTGTGTGGAGTCTCGGTTTGTCGCTTGTTTGAGTCTTGGCATGTCTCATAATGTTAACTATGCTAAAATGAGTCGGTCTATGCGTTGTTTGATCACTAAATAATGAGTTATGAGCATGATAATTGAATATATGACTTGTAATGTTTTATAAGCATATTGTAACTCGTATGTATGGTTGAGTATGCTTGTGATGATGCTTGTGTATGCATGAGTATGTTTGTTGTGGTTGTGTGGTTGTGTTGGAGTGATGGAGACAAGTTACAGGTTATGCTTGGGTTAAGTTTGCACATGGGTACTGTTCTGGCACATGTGTGAGGAGATACAACGTCCTAGGATGGACGGATACCGCCCATAATCCCCTCGGCTATTCTTGTTGCTTAGTTAGAGCGACTATGGGTTCTCAACCAGAAGGGTTAGAGACTATGGTTATATTTATGTCGTCACCGATCTTGTTGCTCGGTGGAAATTGGTCTAATTTAGACTTGTGATTATTGAGGAACTTCTTGTTCTTTGTTCGCCATAAGGTTTGGGTGATTCTTGTTGCTTCACCCGGTGGTTCTTGTTGCTCCACCCGCCTCTCTCGCGCTTACTCTTGCTATTGCTAGGAGGAAGGATCGACTTGAGGGCAGATGGATTGGGTCACAACATTTGGTTGTGCCGTGTATTTGTTGTTTGTGTTGTATTGTTGTTTTGTCGTTGCTTGTCTTGTTGATCATGTATTTGTACTTTGGATTAGGCCGTAGGCCAGGTGAGCTTGTTGCATTGTTGTTGTTGCATTCGTTATGTTAAAATATGACTGGGGAGCACCTAGTTACTCCCCACTGATTGTGGATGTTGTTTCTCTTTTTATAGGTATGCGCGTGACGGGATTCGAGTGAGGAAACGCGAGGATATGACCATGCTATACCTTAGAAGAGATGTGTTTTGTTGGACTATTTGGATTTGTATTTTGGATTTGTTTTAGACTCTCGTTTGGACTTGGACGTTGTTTTATTTGGGTTGTAAGGGGTATTTATTCCCCATGTTTTTGCTAGGCCTTAAGGCCTACTCTTTTCTTTCTGTTTGGTATTAGTAGTTGTTTGAGTAATAATCCGGGCTACGGTGTTTCCGCCACCGTGATTTCAGTTTTTAAACCTTTATCTTTCCAAAAACCTTTTTAAATCATAGTTTATCTTATTTTATTTTATTTTGAAAACCCGAGTTGTTACAATACACCTGGCTGACATTAATGCCTCATCTTCAGCCTCACGCCAAGCATTACTTTCAGCTCTTTTTTTTGTATTTGTTAGACCTTGATTATTATAAGGCGATGGTTGAGTTTCTTGAACGAAAAATTGAGTAGAATTCTGTAATGATATTGGGCATGGAGACAAATTTACCAAATCTGAAAAATTTTGAGAATGAGAAACATTATAAAAATTTGGAGGATTTGAGTAGTTTGAATGGTTTTGAGAGTCTAAATTAGTTTGAGAGTTTATATTACTTTGAGAATTTGGATTATTTTCCAAATTATAGTTATTATAATTATTAGTATATAGTAGATCTAAAAAATTATAGGACATTATTATCAGATTTTTTTTTTTTGTAAAATTAAAACAAATAATGCAAATGAATAAAATAGTGAAAATGTTAAGTATGATAAAAATAGGTAAAATTAGTCTCCTTTTAATGAGAAAAATAAAATATAAACATTGGCATATTTTTTTTTAATTATTTTTTTTTTTAACTTTTTAGCCTTAATAAGAGTGTGTATTTATTTTCATGAGTAAATGAAAGTTTAATTAAATACCCCTTCCACCCTCTCACCTTTAATGAAAGTGACAGTTTTTTTGCATGCAAAAGTAAGAAGGGAGCCGCTACTCTCCATTGTAATGCATGCAAAGTTGATTTTTTTTTTTTGACAAAATTAATTACCACCACTAAAAAGAAGACAACAACATGGTGAACGTTTTTTTTGAAGTGGTTTTCTACTACCCACTGTACACAAACGGTGGAAGCAGAAATATTAGTTTTTTTAAATTAATTTTGTGTTCATGAACACCTTCACATTTTACCAATGGGGATGGTCTTATACCGGAAGAACGAGTCCATTCGGTTTAGTTTTGAATTGGGTTGATTTGGTTCGATTCAGAATGAACTCACCTTCTTTTTAATTTCAATTTGATTTTGATTGGTGTTATTTTGTTTAGCCACTTTAATCAATTTATATTATTTCAAATCAGATACAATTTGTGTCGGGTAAACATCGATTCAATTAAGTTTCATGTTATATAGTTTTTTTTGGCGTTAATGATAAAAAAAAAAATCTTAGATGAATAAATAATTTTTTCAATTTGAATATAAACGTAAAATTAAAAAAAAAAATAAGAAGAAATGGAATCAATAAAAATAAAACGTAAAATTGGATGTATTGAAGAGAAATAATTATTTATAGTTTAGGTCAGTTGGCTTATTAGTTATTAGTTCAGGTATATTTGGGTTTGGTGTCATTCAATTATTATTTAATTCAGTTATGTTTCGGTTCAATTAGGATGAACTAGAGTTTCAGGCACTATTCAGATTACTCATGTCGGGTGGTCAATTGGTTATCGATCCAAACATTTTCAGTCGATTTATCTGGTTCAGGTTGATTTTGCCAAGTCTAGTTAGAGTGATTGGACTCATGTTATGTCTTGTTCTTTTGAACTTATTTCTTTTGTGTTTATTGGAGATGATTTAAACCGAATTAAATTGAACTGAATGGTGCTGAATTGAACTGATGTGAACTAAACTGAACTGATTTTATATGAACTTAATCATTAGAATGAATAAAATGATTATTGAAAACTATGATATAATATAATATAATTTAAGATAATCTTCATCAAAATCTTATAATATTATATGCAAATTAATACTCCATTAATATATTACTCCCTCCATTCACATCCAAAGGCATCATTTGCCTTTTTGACACTATTCATATGTGTCGGTAATCTTTGAAATTCCCGACAATCTATAAGTGAAAATATAATCGTGTGTGATCTTGTTTTATTCGTCTTTATGCGTACTATATCATATCCAATTTTTAGATTTTTTTATCGTGTGAAATTATAGATATTTCCGTTCCGACATTCGCCTCGACAAATGTGATAAAGCAACCGATGCCTTTGGATGTGAATGGAGGGAGTATAATTTAAGAATATAAATATAAGTTAATAGGAATTAACATTGTTTTGAGCGATAATTATGTGGTCACTTAATCACTCGAAAGGAATCTTTAATCAGTTGTGGGTATTCGGTCTCGCCTGCCTTTCCTCAATCTGCTTCCTACACAGATAACAAACCTAGCCTCGGGGGTGGCCGAGGAAATCCCTTTGAATGCTTATGTCAGCGGATTGTGTTGAATATTTTATGGAATGTAGACAGAAAAAGCTTAAGCAATACGGAGTACCTTTGTTTTGTGTAATGTTTGAATGAATCAACCGTTGATTTCTCATCTGTATATATAGGCTTGTTACTTTGTCGTCTAGTGCGTTATGTCAGTGAAAATCTATTCACTTGTCCAATAGTTTTGTCTTGTAGTCTATCTAGCCAGACTAAGTCTGACACGCTTGTCCCATGTAAGGGGCGACCGAGGTACTTAGGTGGTCGTGCGGGGTGACAGTCATTTGCCCTCATTTGGAGTCCTGCAGAAGGACACATTGCGGCCTCTTGACCTCGGTAAGGTAAGTTTCATGACCTCGGTAAGGTTGATTTCATGTCCTCGGCTAACCATACCCCATCAACTTGCCATCACACGGCTTCAACTCGAGTTGAGGTTCGTCCAGTCACTAACGTTCCCTATGTACGTACTAAGAATCACAAGGAGGTCCTTCGAAAGGTCATGAAACAGAAGAATTTGAAGTCTCACAAGCGACCAGTGACTGATAAGCAGACGGAGGGGTCTAATTCGCACACCGATCGCCAAAGAGACCTCGAGTTGTATCTCCTCAAGCCGAGACCACTCCTCCTCCGCCACCATCTTCATCGATTAGGACCATCCCCTCAGTTAACTTGGAGGATGAGGAAGACTCTTTCGAAGAGGCCCTATGCCGTTCTTTTTGACCTCGAAAGAAACCGCAGTCTGCGAAGGAAAATATTAGATCAGATCCCTCTTTGGACGAGTTGCTATCGGGGTGCCACGTTTTGGACACTCCGGCGGATAGTTTGTCCTTTGTTCTCATCCTCAAAGAAATGGATTTGAATACCTTCTTTTCTTCGCATGTGGTGGAGCAAGGGAAGAGGCTGGCGTCCGCAAATCAGGACAACACCAAGGTTACGGTACTATTGATACGTCCAGGAAGGGTATGGTTTGGCTCCATGGTGGCAACGTCGAACAAATAGACGGCCTGAGGACTCTCCTAAGGTCGGTTGAACGTTTTGAGAAAGAGGTGGCCGAGCTAAGGAAGCGTGCGTTCGCCGCGGAGGCTTTCGATCAGATTTGTTAGGCGTGCAAGAAGACAAGGGAAAACCATACTGTCAAGGAGGCCGAAAAGAGACGCTTAAAGCGCTAGTCAAACTACATGACAGTATCCAGACCATCACAGTCTCGATACTATCAGCGGAACGGAGCATGTGTACTTGGGTGAGACGAGGATTCCGAACCAGGCTTATCCGGGGAGGGACAACATGTTTAAGGACATGACGGTCCGCGCATATTCAGGGGGAATGTCAGCCCGCAGAATGCCTTTGCTTGCTTGTTGCTGTATGTGCCGTTGCGTAGTGTTGTTGCGAAATGCTGTTGTCGTTGCTGTGATTGTGCTTGCTTGGTCTCGCCGAGGAGCGCATGTGCTTAGTATAGTTGTATGGTCTCACCGAGGAGCGCATATGCATTGTATGGTGCTTATGTAAATGTTTAGTGCAGTTGCAAATGCTTTTCTAGTTGTAGTTGTAAAATGCACATGCTTTGTAAATGTTTGGACTTGCTAGGGAGTGCTTATGTAGTTGTTTTTGTATATATCCGCTTGTGAGATGTTTCATATTTGTATTGGGTTTCCGCTGGGGAATAGAGGAATGATGATGATCCGCTGGGGATGCGTATGTGTAATAGCGCATATGCATTGTTGGGTACTCACCTTCATACAGATAATGTTAACTTTGAGCTTGTTAAGAGAGGATCCATTTGTAATGCTGAACATTGGAGAATCCTGTCTCAACCTGTGACAAAGTCTGAAATTAGGGCCCTTTTTTTAGTATTCCTGGTTCTAAAGCTCCTGCCCCGAATGGTTTTACTAGTTCCTTCTTTAAAGATGCTTGGAGTATAGTGGGAGATGAGGTATGCGAGGCTATTTTGGACTTCTTTGATTCGGGTAAGCTACTCAAACAACTTAGTTCTACTTTTCCTTCGTTGATTCCCAACGTGAAAAGGCATGTTTCTATTACTCAATATAGATCCATCGCTTGTTGCAAAACTATCTATAATGTCATCTCTAAGTAACTTTGTGCTAGGCTTTTTGAAGTTTTACCTTATGTAGTTAGTTAGAGTCAAGGTGGGTTTGTTAAAGGTCGAAGTATTATTGAGATTATTTTGATTTGTCAAGACATTATCCGGTTGTATAATAGAAAATGTGCTTCCCCTAGATGTATTTTTAAAATGGACTTAATGAAGGCGTATGATTCAGTGAGTTGGAAATTCCTTGGGGAGTTGATTGTGGCTTTTAACTTTCCTCCTCATTTTAAATCAATGCTCATGGAGTGCGTTACTAGTGCTTGTTATACTATCTCCTTAAATGGTACTGTAATACCCGAGAATTTTGAGATCTTATTAATTTACATTTCTTAGCTTGACTTAGTTAAGTTCAACTATTTTATTCTTACTTAGCTCATTTGAAGCTCTCTCAACTCTTTTCAGTTCAATTAGCTTACATAAGCTCTTAAGTCAGCTTATATTTATATCTCGTGTCTATACATTATTCGAAATTTATTTTTGGGTCACATAATATCTATAAAATATTTTAAGGATCATTTTCAAATAAAAGAAAGAAAATTTCTCTTAATACATTCTTATGGTACTATAAATATTTACGTATACGTATATATTTTAGTAAAAGTCTTTTATTGTATTTGGGTTATATAAATCAAATTTGTTTTATGAAAATATTTTACCTAATCACTTATTTAATAAAATGAATTAAAGGTATGACTCATTATGTAAAAATAAGAGCAAAAGTAACCCCGACATACATATAAATCACACGTTGGAATCAAGGATGTATATACATCTTTTCCTCTTGCTTTATCATTTATTTTTCTTGGTGTTTGCTGCAAAGAAATTCATTCCCTAGAAGTCTAAAACCTACTCAAAAATGCTCTTAGTTGGAGTATTAATGATAGGCTTAATTTCCAAAGATGAATGAGGAAAACATCCCCCTTGACCACCTAGATTACACCGTATGACTTGTTTGGGGAAGTGTTTCTTTTGCTCCCTATTAACTCCTAATAATCCTATATAAATCCCACACTTTAGGATCATTTTCACTCTATAATCTCTGCAAAAACCTCTCAAAAGTTCACTCAAAAATCCAATAGAAAAGGGTCTCTCGAGCGACACTCAATCACACAAGTTCTAGTTCGGGTTATCTTAAGTCGGGTTTTCAACAAGGGTTTTGGAGGATCTTTTAACCACACTCTTAAGGCTTCTAAGTATGATTCTTATCACTTTCTTAGTGCTTAATTTCGTGCCCTATCTTAGTCTTAATCCTTGTTTAGAGAGCATATAAACTTACTAAGAATTGAATCGTAAAATCTGTCTTTTGTTGTTCTGTTTTCGACGAATTATTTTGGGACGCTAAAATAAATCCTAAATTGAAAGTGATTTTTATACTATCACCATAAAGGTCTTAAAGGTTCATATAAATTTTTAAATCACGTTTCTAAGATGTTTTGATATTTTAAAGGAATTTATTTTGTAACTATCCTCAGCAAATTTTAGTTCCAGAAACAAAGGGGTCTGTTCAATAAACGTTTTCTCAAACTTCTGAGCCAAATTCGTAGTTTCTCATAAAATGAAAGTTGTAACTTTATGGATTTAGAGTATACCCTCAAAAGCACGAAACCTAACTCTCAAAGAATCACCCTGTACAACATTTTTCATAAACTCGCGCAAAACTGTCTTTTCTGGAAAAATATTTCTGTCCGGATTTTATTTCGTCAGTTAAACGTATTATTTTATCATTAAATTTGGCATAGACCTTCCACAGTGTTTTTAGTACACCCTCAAAAAGTTTCAAGTCAAAATTCGATCGTTTAGATTTTCAAAAGTATTTTATTCCGAGAGTACACGAATCTGCCAAAACTGGAATTCTTAGGTCTTGTTTAGTCACTTCCTTTTTCGACTAGGGTTTGGCCCTAGGTCTCAATAGACAATCCTAGAACTCATATAGAAACTTAATAAACTCCGTTTAAGACCATAAATAAAGGTTCGGGAATTTTTAGATCACCTCGAGTCGAGTAACTAAGTCATCGCTCTAAGCTAGACTACGCATAGTTAAAACGCAACATGACTATAGGTATCGAACGTATTATAATAGGATGTTCTTGTTTATTGTAGAATCCGAGTTCGTCGAGGAACCCTTCTAACTTGAACGTATCGTAGAAAAAGAATAACTCGAGGTAAAGAATCGATCTTTGCTTCCTCTATTGTTTTTATGAATTGTTTAAGGCTCTGTTTGATTGATGCTTTTATAAATTAAGTTTGGATGTTCCAAGCATGATTTTGGATTTGGTTTTTAATATTAATATTGTAATTCTCGATTTTATATTTCTAATGATATTTCCTAAAAGTTTTGAATGTTTAATTATGGATTGGAAAATGATTTAGTCTAAAGAATTTCAAGGCAAATTATTATATTGAAATGTTTTCAATTTTTGGGTGATAGTGTTATTATCGACATGTTTTCGATAAAGGATTTGATAAAGGATTTGGAAATGTTTTCCTATTTAAGAAAGGTTTTAATCCATGGTTCTTGAGATGGAGGGTAGTTCGTCTTCTAGGCGACTACATTTTATATATATTGGCTTTGGGGTTGTTGATCACTTCCCCGTGTCTGTTAGATCACTTCTTGGGGTTGGCCCTTGTAAGGGTGCATGCACTTAAGTCTAAACATGACCTATTATTGTAGTTGGTTGGGTTATGCCCGCCTTCATGGTTACTCTATTCGTATTGATTCCATGGTACCAATGCATTTGATTATTGTTGGTTTGAAAAGTCTATCTTCTAAAATTTTGTTACAAAGGTTATCTATTTTATAATTCAAAGTTTCTAACGATTGTTTTATTAATCTTTCGTTTATTTAAATTATCATTCTTTACTCAACCTTTGTGTTGACGCTTTGCTTATTTGTCCACTCTTGGTGGGCCTGTGGTGATCCATATGACTCTTTGGGTTATATTGGGGAGCAGACTCCGTGCAGGTCGTTTGAGTTTTGGCGGGGTTAAAGGGCGCGATCACTACGAGAATCATTCGCTTTATTTAATGTTGAACGCTGATATGACGTAGTTAGTATGTGTTTAGTGGGCGATTTTAGGTGACTTTAAGACGATTAGGAAGGTGAATTACGCGGATTTTGGAGTGATTTGGAGTTGTAATGATAAGAGGATTAAATGTGATTTTTAGAATATCTTGTTTATTTTAGTGTGTTTCCGATGATTTTGGAGTGCGTGCCAAGCTCGGGACGCGAAGGAAGAGAAGTCCGAAAGAGGGATGTTGAAGCAAGGAGAGAAGCTTAGAAGAAGAAGACAAGAGAGCTCCATAGAGCCTTTTGTCGTGTAAAGATCTCTACTGGAGCCTAATGTGGCTCTACTAAGGATGAGGAAGCTCTACTAGAAGGCTCAATGGAGCCTAATTTCGATGGAAGGCTCTACTGGAGCCTACGAAGGCTCTGCTGAGATTGTTGAGATTTACTGAAGGCTCTGCTGAGCCTACCAAGGCTCCAGTGAAGCCTATATATCCGAATTTTGGAAATTACTAGACTTACTTTATTTTATTTTTAGTTTTTGGAAAGCCTTCATATATAAGGTTTATTTTTCATTAGGTTGAGACACATTATTTTACCTCGTTATATTTTTCATCACTTTTATTATCAATAGTTTCTAGACCTAGTTTTATTCAAGAATTTTGTAACCGTCGGTCATGAGTAGCTAATTCCTTATTCTCAATTCAAGTGATTGAAACGGTTCGACTTTAATTGTGAGTTTGAAAGTTCTTATCTTTATTCTTGATTATTGATTATTGCTTAATTATTATTGTTATTTGCGAGATTGATTGTGATTGCTAGGTGTACAACTAGTCTTCTTATTAATCGCGTAATTGTTAGTTTCGTTGATTTAACTGGATTGTGATTAACGTAACGCTAGTAACAAACTAGGTTTAATTATTGTACGGGATTCGTGATAATTATTCTTAGAAGCAATTTTCATAATACCTAAAACACAACTGGATTGTATGTGTTATTTATTCCTTATCGATTCTCTCGTTATTAAGGCTGCTAATTGATTAAATCTTTAACTGGATTGTGAGATTGTCTTTTAGTTAGGGTTAGTTAAAGAACGGGATACGTTTTAATTAACTAAACATACGGAGAATTAGAATTATATGATTCACGATAAGGTAGTCAAGAATATAAGTTTGAACCGGATAACTATGATCAATTGTCTTTGAACCGTGGATATTAACTTGAGTTGAGACCTTTAGTCTATTATATTTCATCCTCATATTCACTTTTATTGCTTTATTATTAGATTTCGTTTAGCTTAATTAGTCAACAAACCCCCCCTGGTTACTAGTTACTTTGTTACTTTATACTTGCATTTCATCTGCGCTTAACTTTGATTCTGTTAGCCTTTTTCCCTGTGGTTCGACCCCTTACTTCCACTTTACTATTTGTTTAGTATTAGGATTTAAGTGTTATAAATAGTTAATTTGCGGCATACGACTTAGGACCGTCAAATTTTGGCGCCGTTGCCGGGGAAGTTTAGGCATTGATTGTTTTCATTGTTTTAGTGTAGTTGTATGCATAATACTCGTTTGTCTAACCTGAACCTCGAGCCTTTTGACTCAGAGATTGAAAGAACACTTTTCAGGTTTAGGAGGAACGCAAGTGGTCAAGTCGTCGTCGTGCAGGATCCTGTGGTAGACGAACCCCAATACGCTTCGGATCTTTCGGATTACTCAGACGAAAGCGACGAGATGGCCGCTCAAACGATTAAAGAACTCACAGCTCCGGATCTCACTAGTCAACCATTGTGCATCACCATCCCACCTCTTGCGGCTGGTGTTAACTTTGAGTTGAAATCCGGGCTCATACATCTTTTGCCCGCATTCCATGGGTTGAACGACGAGGATCCGAACAAGCATTTGTCGGATTTTCATATTGTCTGTTCCAGCATGAAACCAGCTGGAGTTACTGATGAGCAACTGAAGCTCAGGGCCTTCCCGTTCTCACTAAAGGACGCTGCGAGGGATTGGCTCTATTTCTTACCCACGGGTAGCATAGACACGTGGATAAAGATGAAGAGGGCGTTTCTAGAGAAGTACTTTCCCGCCTCTCGTTCCTCACAATTGAAGAAAGAGATAAGCAACGCTGAACAACGAGACGGTGAAAGTATGTACGAGTATTGGGAACGTTTCAAGAAGTTATGCGGCACTTGTCCTTATCACGGGTATAAGAATTATGATCTCGTCATGTACTTCACTGGTGGCTTGAGTAAAGATGATGCTCGTATGCTCCATGCGGCTAGTGGAGAAGGTATTGCTAATAAAAACCAGGATGATGTTATACGGTTGAACACGGAGCTTGCTGAAAGCTCGAGAGACTTTGACAGGGGTTAATGCAGTTGGCTCAAGTAACGCTTTACTTGAGGAGAAGGTTGATAGCTTGGCATCTTTAGTCAAGGACATGGTCATAGGTAAGAAAGCGGTGATGGCTTGTGGCATTTGCTCTTCCGAGTCGCACTATAGTGAGAATTGCCCACAAATGGGGGCGGAATCACCTTATGAAGAGGTGAATGCTGCGGGTTATATGGAGCCGGGACAAAGGAAGTGGGACCCTTATTCCAATACTTTCAATGAGGGATAGTGGGCTAATCCGGCCTTTAGGTGGGGAAATTGTCAAGGAAACCCCTCTCACAATCAAGGGAACCCATCATATGCTCAAGGGAACCAAGCCGGTCCACCACGAGGACAATTTATGCCTCGTCCTCAACACCCGCCTCCACACTCACAAGCTCCACCGCAACCAAATCCGATTTCATCTATGTCCACCGCGGACATGATCCGTGCCTTAACTATAAGCGTTACACAAAACCAATTGGAGACTAAGAATAGCATCAAGAATTTAGAGACTCAAATTGGTCAAATGGCCACTGCTATTAGTCGTTTGGAAGCTAGAGACTCGAATGTGTTGTCAAGTCAAACTATACCTCCTAGAGAAAATGTGAGTGCCGTTTCATTGAGGAACGGGAGACAATTAGAGGAGGTTGAGAAGAAAACGAAGAAGAAGATAGTGGATGATGCGGCGGGTAGTGAGGAGTTGGAAATTGAGGCCGAGGAAGATGCGGGTAAGATGAATGAAGGTCCATTGCCGGTGTATGAACCGGAAGTTCCTTTTCCTAATGCTCTCAAGTCCACGCGAAAGATCGAGAAGGATAGTGACATCTAGGAGACATTTCGTCACTACGAGGTAAACATTCCACTTTTTAATTTGCTTAAATCGGTACCTCGTTATGCTAAATTTTTGAAAGAGATTTGCACCCTTAAGAGAAAGAAGAGTGAACCTAAGGGTAAGGGGCTTAAGGGTAAAGTGAGTGAGTATGTTTCCGCGTTGTTTCAGAAAAAATTACCCCCTAAATGTAGTGACCCCGGGATGTTCTCTATTCCCTGCACTATTGGAGACCTTAGGTTAGGAGAGGCCATGCTAGACCTAGGGGCATCCATTAATGTCATCCCCTACTCCGTGTATCAACGCCTTAAGCTTGGACCTCTTAAGAAGACTAGCGTGGTGGTGCAGTTAGCCGATAGGTCAAGTGTCCATCCTAAAGGGGTAGTGGAGAATGTCATGGTTCATGTGGATAAGTTGGTCTTCCCTGCCGACTTTTATGTTTTAGACATGCAAAGTGAGGTGAACGCTATCCCCGTGTTGTTAGGGAGACCGTTCTTGAAAACTGCAGGGACTAAGATTGATGTTCCTAAGGGGTCCCTCACTATGGAGTTTGATGGAGTGGTAGTTAGTTTTGAGATTAATAAACCATCTTCACATTCACCTGCAGTTCATTCATTGTGCGTTATAGACACTTCTACTAACTGTTCATTATCTAGATGCCAGGAGCCCCCACTTCCGAGCAAAGTGTCTAAAGTTTTGCAGGAATCTCCTCCAGAGCGAAGAGTTGTCCTCTTATGGGATCGACGTAATGATGCGGAGGCATCCAAGGACAAACCTAAAGCTTGGTTTGACAAGTTGATCAATCGGAAGGGGTCCGGTAGAAGTGCACTAATTGTCCATGTCAAATCTTGCGGTTCCTGTACTCGTACTACTACTTGTAAGGTAAGGTAAGATTCTATCCTTGAACTGGAGACGGGTGATCAATCACTCCGCGAGATGTCGAGCCAACGACGTTAAACAAAGGCGCTTTCGGGAGGCAACCCGCCGTTTGTTGGAAAGAAAAACACAAAAAAAAAAAAACAAAAAAAAAAAACAAAAAAAAACAAAAAAAAAAAATCCGAAAAAAAAAATCATCGGAACATCCTCGAGCTCCGGGTGATGGAGTAGGCGTCATAAGTGGTGGATGCGATCGAGTTGACTTGGTTTGAAATAGAGGAGCTCACGCTACTACACATGAGTTCGGAGTTTGCATGGCTTGTTGTCCAAATTATATGTGTGGTGCTTTCATTATGCTTTTATTCAAGCGTGGGGGAGGAGGTGAGGAGTGTGGTTGGAGTATATCTACGGTATCGTTGTGTGCTTGATGATTTGGAAAAATCTTTTGACGCGGTTTTCTCGGTGAGGTATGTTCGTCCTCCCTCTTTTTCTAGTGTCCTTTGCAACATTGAGGACAATGTTTCATTCAAGCGTGGGGGGAGGAGAATCGTTTCGGTTGTATTGCATTGTAAAGTGTGCTTTTGTTTATGTTCAAAAAAAATAAGAAAAATGAAAAAAAAATTGAAAAAAAAAAAGAAAATACGAGAAAAAAACAAAGTGAATCTCGGCTAGGTGAAAACCCGAAAGGGCGCCTTGGCAAAAGTGGGATATGTGGCCGAGGGCGGAGTGAAACCCACAAGGGTGGGCACTCCGAGTAAAATGAAGAAACGAGTTGCGAGCCACGAGCGTAGAAGTGAGGAAAGAAGCTAGAGTGAAACCCGCAAGGGCGGGCACTCTAGGCAAAATGACAGATTTAGGAAAAAAAAAATGTTCTAATACTTTCAATTTTACCGGCGTGGCGACATAAGAAGGGTGACAAAGAAGGTCGGAAGGGTAGGTTAGAGGCTACGGTGTCGAGTAATCGCGGTGCACGGAGTCGTAGGCACCATCTCTTGCGATTGGGTTTTGATTTGTTGTACGGAATAGAGACGTTTAGGAGCTCGCTTGTGTGGGTTGTATGCGGTTGTGACATGTGCTTTTTGTCACGGGAGAACATTAGTAGCCCAAGTGAGCGGGTTAGGATGGAGAAATAAGGGGCGTACGAATTTCTTGTCATAATGTCTTCACTTACATGTCGTCGGTCGATGGGTATTTGGTTCCTAAATGTCTAGAGTTGTTGATATGTGATGTGAACTAGAGTGTGTGGTGGCTAATGCTAAGCCACTAGAGGGAGTAGGGAGTATTTTGTGAGGTTTGCTTTGTTTGATCCACCATGTTTTGAACTAGTGTTGGTTTCAATATGTATTGTGTCATTCGAGTTTACTCGAGGACGAGTAAAAGTTCAAGTGTGGGGGAATTTGATATGACGTAGTTAGTATGTGTTTAGTGGGCGATTTTAGGTGACTTTAAGACGATTAGGAAGGTGAATTACGCGGATTTTGGAGTGATTTGGAGTTGTAAAGATAAGAGGATTAAATGTGATTTTTAGAATATCTTGTTTATTTTAGTGTGTTTCCGATGATTTTGGAGTGCGTGCCAAGCTCGGGACGTGAAGGAGGAGAAGTCCGAAAGAGGGATGTTGAAGCAAGGAGAGAAGCTTAGAAGAAGAAGACAAGAGAGCTCCATAGAGCCTTTTGTCGTGTAAAGAGCTCTACTGGAGCCTAATGTGGCTCTACTAAGGATGAGGAAGCTCTACTAGAAGGCTCAATGGAGCCTAATTTCGAATGGAAGGCTCTACTGGAGCCTACGAAGCCTACGAAGGCTCTGCTGATATTGTTGAGATTTACTGAAGGCTCTGCTGAGCCTACCAAGGCTCCAGTGAAGCCTATATATCCGAATTTTGGAAATTACTAGACTTACTTTATTTTATTTTTAGTTTTTGGAAAGCCTTCATATATAAGGTTTATTTTTCATTAGGTTGAGACACATTATTTTACCTCGTTATATTTTTCATCACTTTTATTATCAATAGTTTCTAGACCTAGTTTTATTCAAGAATTTTGTAACCGTCGGTCATGAGTAGCTAATTCCTTATTCTCAATTCAAGTGATTGAAACGGTTCGACTTTAATTGTGAGTTTGAAAGTTCTTATCTTTATTCTTGATTATTGATTATTGCTTAATTATTATTGTTATTTGCGAGATTGATTGTGATTGCTAGGTGTACAACTAGTCTTCTTATTAATCGCGTAATTGTTAGTTTCGTTGATTTAACTGGATTGTGATTAACGTAACGCTAGTAACAAACTAGGTTTAATTATTGTACGGGATTCGTGATAATTATTCTTAGAAGCAATTTTCATAATACCTAAAACACAAGCCGATTGTATGTGTTATTTATTCCTTATCGATTCTCTCGTTATTAAAATTTGCTAATTGATTAAATCTTTAACTGAATTGTGAGATAGTCTTTTAGTTAGGGTTAGTTAAAGAGCGGGATACGATTTAATTAACTAAACATACGGAGAATTAGAATTATATGATTCACGATAAGGTAGTCAAGAATATAAGTTTGAACCGGATAACTATGATCAATTGTCTTTGAACCGTGGATATTAACTTGAGTTGAGACCTTTAGTCTATTATATTTCATCCTCATATTCACTTTTATTGCTTTATTATTAGATTTCGTTTAGCTTAATTAGTCAACAAATCCCCCCTGGTTACTAGTTACTTTGTTACTTTATACTTGCATTTCATCTGCGCTTAACTTTGATTCTGTTAGCCTTTTTCCCTGTGGTTCGACCCCTTACTTCCACTTTACTATTTGTTTAGTATTAGGATTTAAGTGTTATAAATAGTTAATTTGCGGCATACGACTTAGGACCGTCAAACGCTTCCGCAATATTTATATTACATTTTATTTTTCGACAGTTGTTTTAAACCTCTTTTGTTTCAATAAAGCATCGTTGGATTTGTTTTATGTTTTAAAATAGTAATATCCCGAGTAGGTTTAGTCGGGGTGTTACAGGTACGAGTTATGGTTTTATTAAAGGTAAGCGAGGGGTCAGGCAAGGGGATCTTATCTCTCCTTTATTGTTTGCTTTATCCATG
The DNA here is from genome assembly GCA_023091065.1 of Dianthus caryophyllus. Lineage (NCBI taxonomy): Eukaryota > Viridiplantae > Streptophyta > Magnoliopsida > Caryophyllales > Caryophyllaceae > Dianthus > Dianthus caryophyllus. The sequence continues at coordinate 32,727,414 of CM041517.1, read as the reverse complement.
GAGTATTTGATCTAGATTATAGCCAGTGCTACTGGAGTCTTGAAGTTCAATTTACATCCTTTGTGTAAACAGATTAAGCTTAGTCATCTCATGTTTGCTGACGATCTCATATTGTTTTGTAAGGGTGATCTTGAGTCGATTATGGTTCTTTTTGAGATCGTTCTCATCATTTTCTCGTGCTTCTGGTCTCAAAATGAACCCGAACAAGTCCAATGGTTATTTTAATGGTATGTCATCTTCTCTTAAGAATGAAATTCTTCTCATTTCTAGTTTTAAGGAGGGGAATCTTTCGTTTAAATATTTGGAAGTACCTATCACAGTTGGTCGTTTGAAGAAGAAGGATTGTGCTTTACTTGTTGATAGAATTGTGGAGAGGATAAGGAGTTTTGGTGCAAGGAGGTTATCTTATGCTGGTAGGCTTGTTTTAGTAAAGTCCATTTTAACTTCCTTGAATTGTTATTGGACTTCTATTTTTGTTCTCCTTAAAGGAATTCTTTCTAGAGTAAATAACAGTTGTTGGAACTTTTGTGGGATTGGGTTTCTAAGTTTCATCGTGTCCCTACTATAGCTTGGGCCAGAATTGAATTTGTTCACCTAAGAAAGTTGGTGGCCTTGGTGTGAGAGATTCATATAGGTGGAATCTTGCTATGGTTGGTAAATTGGCTTGCTGGGTATCTACTAGACCGGATAAGTTATGAGTTCAGTGGATACACCATTTGTACTTAAAGAGGCAGTCCTGGGCTGAGCAACGACCTAAAACCGACTCCTCTTGGCAATGGAGGAGGATTTGCCAGGTCCGGTTACTCCTAGAGGACATTCTCCATACGTTTTTTGCTTCTTATTCTGTTAAGGCGGTATATAGGTGGCTTTCTCCTTCTTTGGAGACAGTACCTTGGTATAAATCGGTTTGGAAGACTTGGGCTTTTCCAAAGCATGTTTTCCTTATGTGGATGTTGGTAAATCAGGGGCTCATTATCAAGACCAAGTTGATGGTGTTTGCTATATTTCCTGATGATTTGTGTTGTGTGTGTAGTGCTTCCAAAGCATGTTTTCCTTATGTGGATGTTGTTAAATCAGGGGCTCATGATCAAGACCAAGTTGATGGCGTTTGCTATAGTTCCTGATGTTCTGTGTTGTGTGTATAGTGCTTCGAGGGAGACGTATACTCATCTTTTTGGAGTGTCCGTATGTGATAGCTGTGATGCACTGCTTCTTCTTTGTTTCATGTCAATTTTGGTAGTGGCAACTGGTTGGAAAACGTCAACAAGAAACAGTGGTCCAAGGTCAAGAAAAGGATGATGGGAGCGGTTGTTGAGAGATGTTGGTATAGTGTATGGCAACAACGGAATGGGGCTTGGATCAATGGTTGTATTCTTCGGCCTCAAGTTACGCCTTGTAATCTTAAAACGCTTTTTCGTAGCTATATGAGAAGTGGTTGTATGAAATTGGTATGATGTAATCAGCCTATCATATAATATTTGCTATCTTAATGAAATTCTGACATTTTTAGCAAAAAAATAATTTGATTTGAGTGCGCGAAAGTAAAATTTTTAATACTCGACCAATATGGATTGTAATACTCCGTAATAAAATAATATTATATATAATTTTAGCACTAGAATTAGTAGAATCTTTTATTAGAATTGTTTTATGATCAACTTTACATTTTAAATCGACGAAGACTAAAATTATATTTTTCCTACATGCGTTTCCTCAACTGGAAAATACAATTAATTCTGTAACGTCTACTTTATGAATAGTACATTTGGCTCCGTGATTAAATCATCTTTCATAATTTTTTTTCCATACAATATTCTTATACAGTTATGTCATTTTACGACGGACTGTATATTTTCTACAGAACCATATCTCGACCAATCATTTTTCACCACATTTCAAGTCCTCATTGGTAATGTCACTTTTGTGACACTTGTCACTCATGCAAGCAACAGTGGACAAGTGTTTGTCATGCACACAAATTAAGGACACTTGTTAAGCATGCCAAGTATGATGTGACATTTCATAAAATACAATGTACATGGCAAATTCTCTACATCATCTTCCTCCTTGTTTTTCTGCTCTTTGTGCCATATAAACCTCCCTCCATTTCCTACTTTTTTTCTTCAATTTTTCTCTACAAAATTATAAGTCAAGTGTTTTACATTCAAGATAAATTTATACCCTTCATTTTCAAGTCGATTTAAAAGGTAAAAGCTATCATTTTCGAGTAGTGTGGAACCCGGGAACCGCGTTCGGGGGACCCAACTCGGCGTCTTGCTTAAGGGCGGATTTTAAAGTTAAAAGAGATTAAGTTGGAAAAACCTTTAAGAACTGTTATGGAGTCGCCACCTAATTATCGCGGAAATTAGGAACCTGCTACCATGTTCTAAGTTAAAAATATGTCCTAGATTTTGGAGCACGCCGACACCCCTAGATCTAAGGCTTGTGAAACCAGATTGGATTCGGGGTGAGGGTACTTTAGAAAAAGAGTTAATTCAAGTAATGATTTATGAAAACCTTTTAGAAAAGCCTATGTAAAAATAGCCTCTACTGACCTAGAACAATCCTTGTAAGATGATAATTGAGCTAATGTTATCGCTTACGCATTACAAGTGCGATAAGTTTGTAAAAGAATGCAGATGCAGATCACGGTGCAAAGAGATTGATTAAAACCCTCGAGTTTAGCATGTTTAACTTGTTAACGAATACAGTTCGATTAAAGCTCGAATTCATTGTTTAAGTTGATTTTAATGCAAAATAAGAAGGTGCAAGATGCATGCAAATAAAATAAAGTTCAATTGTCCATTGGTTTATTTTATAAGGTCGGTTGCTTATGCGACTTTGGCGTGTCATCGGATATGGAGTGTACCCGAAGTAAGTAGAACACTTGGATTGCAAGCGTATTTGGGTGCCAAAGCGAGCGCTAAAGTGTAGACCCCTTTGTTAGTCCATAGAAAATAAGAAAAAGCTTTGATCCAAGTGGATCGGTACCTACCTTATCCTGACGCTTCAGATCTGGGCAGAGCTTTGCTTCTTGAACTTAAAAGGAGGATGAATTCAACACGGGATGGTGTGTTGAACTCAAGGATTTGAGTGCTTGAGGCTTTGTGAATGTGAAAGGGTGTAAGATGAGAATTTGTGGTGTAAAAGATGTATTCTGGTTGTGAATTGTTGTTATGAGGTCGGGGTATAGGGGTGTATATATACTAAAAACCTCGGAGAAATTAGGAAATTCGGGGATAAAAACAGGCCTAGGAACCGCATAGCCTTATGCGGTTGCCAGGGCAAACCGCATAGGCTTATGCGGTTGCCTCCCCAAACCGCATAAGCTTATGCGGTTCGAGGGTGTGGTTTTAGCGTAGTTTCCTAGTTTCGGTTGAATTATATCTTTGAAAGATTTCGAGATAATCTCAAACGTGTGGCTCAAGAAAACCCCTAGGATATTTCTGAGATATTTTGTGGTGCTTAGGGCTTTGGAGTGCGGGCCAAAGGCTGGGTTTGGGCTCGGTTTCGGGCCCGAGACCCGGAAAAATGAAAAGGGTGTATTTGCATAGTTTTTGTGAAATAAGGTAAGACGTGAAGCCGTATTTTGTGTAAGAGGGGGCTAAATAGCGGTTTTAGCTTCCGGGCCTAAATTTAGGAATTTAGGAATGCTGAATTAGACCTTGTTAATGTAAAAGGACTAATTGTAGTGCAAATGCGAAGCTCATGCCAAATGAAGCAGGACAAGGACCTAGCTAGACTCCAAATGGACAAAATGAACGTTTATTTAAAGCGATGTGAAGCGACCTTAATCATTTTAACATTTCAAATGACTCAAAAATGAATTCGACATTAGTTAGAACCGTTTAAGTCAACGTTAAAGCATGCGTAATAAAAGTCCGTGATACATCACAGGGTTTTGTTTGGGAGGGTACGGATATGGGTATCCACAGAGCCCCCAGTTTGACTGAGCTCGGACTAGAGCGCTAGTCAAACTCCTTCGACCATATCCGGACCATTACAGTCTCGATATAGTCAGCGGAACGAAGCATGTGTCCATGGGTGAGACGAGGACTTGAGCAAGGCTAAGCGGGGAGGCGTGCGCATTTTAAGGACTTGGCGGTCCGTGCATGCTATAAGGGCCTGCCGGCCTGCCGGATGTCTTCGTCGTGCTTGTTGTACTGTCGTTGATGGTGCCTTTGTATATGCTTGGTGTCGTCGGATGTTGGGGGCTGCTGCTTGTAATGTCTTCGTATTGCATGTGTATAAGGGGCTAAGGTGCAGGGGTGCAGGTGCTTGTAAGATGTTTGGGTGCTTATGTGAGGTGTATAATTGAGTAGGGGTGCTTATGTAGGTGTTAGTGTAGGTCTCGTGAAAGAGCGTCCGTGTGATGCTTGAACTCGCCGAGGAGTGTCTATGTAGAGTGAAATGCTTGGGGTTAGGTGTATATTGCAGAGTGCTTATGCTTAGGCTCGCCGAGGAGTGTCTATGCAGTCGTAAATGCATATGATTGCCTTCCGTTGAGGGAAATATGATGTAATGCTCGTGAAGAGCGTTCGTGCTTCTGCTTCTGTACCGTACATTAAATGCTTAATATACGCGTATGGCGGACTGTAGGTGATGCCTTAACCCAAGCACGGGACGTACTTGAAATTGCATTAAGGCTAGGATGAGTTAGGAAACCAAAAGTAGGTCCAAAACGGGAAAAACCCGAGAAAAACCAAAGGCTGAAACCGCATAAGCTTATGCGGTTCATGGGGCAAACCGCATAAGCTTATGCGGTTTCCCCTAAGGGCTGTAGGGGGTTATAAAGGCTCGTGTATACCGTGACTTTGCCTCATTCACCATTTTCGGTTTTCATACTCTAAAAACACCATTTTTCGATTTCTCAACTGATTTTGCTCATTTTTCTTGCGTTGCCTTGCTATGGAACGAGGTATTGCTCCATTTTAACTTGCTTTTACGTTATTTGTTGTTGTAATTAGCTAGTTTTGCCTTGAAATGTTGAAAAGACGGGTTTTGAATGAAAACCCGAGTTTTGCTTGAAATTTGCCGTTTGAATGCTTGAAATTGTCGTCATTGTGTTGCATTATGCCATGTTAGCATGTATGTGCGAATTGGTTGTGATTTAGACCGTCTTTGTGTGAAAAACGTCCAAATTAGGTTTTCGTCTCGAACTAACCCTAATTTCCGACCCGGAATTCCAATTAAACTTCGGTGTAGGATGCCCATAGTGAGTATAGCATGCCTATAGCGTTAGTTTTGCGAAAAAGTCGAGTTAGGGCTTTCAAATTGCCATCTTAAGTCGTGGTTATACGGAGTAATTAAGGCGAATTGGGGGTTTTTGATCGGGATGACCAAAATGCAATTGCTTGTAACGGTTTGTTGTTGGGGACTATTATGGCGTATAGAAACCATAAAGTTGTAATTTTGAAGTGTAGAGAACGGTTTTCGGCTTAATTATGAATTAGGCCTAAAAATGCTCTGTTGGGTGTATAGTGTAATGTGTTAAGGGATGCATATGTATTATGTGCGTATTATTTGTGTGTATTTGTGTATGCCAAGTTGTATGCTTGCATGCATTATAGCTGTATGTATTGGTTGTGTTTGGTTGCAGGGGAAGATTCTAGTCGTGTTACGAGGTCGAAATCCCGTAAGAGTGCTAGCTCGAGGACCGAGGGAGCCTCTAGCTCGAGTGGTTTGAGGCGTGCGCGTAGTGAGAGAGGGAAGCCGACTGCGTGACTTGTCCACGAGGCGTGGCGATCCGCAGGTGGAAGTCGAGTTCGTGGGAGGCGTGCCCCTGTGCCTGATCCTGAGGAGGAGGAGGCGGATGCGTTCGCTCAGAGTTTGTGGGCCAGTGGAGGTGAGATGGGCGTTCTTGAGGGGAGGCTGAGGAGGTAGAGGAGGCTGCGGAGGCTATGGCTAGAGCGAGTAGCTCTAGGCCGCGAAAATCACGTGTGAACAGGGCCTTCGCCAAGGGTTGGGATGGCCGCAACCTTCTACTTGCTCCGGAGAGACACGTTTCCTATCGAGCGACGATGGGTTGGCAGAAAGGTTCGATGAGGACTTTCTCGGGCGTCTCGTCCGTAATGTGTGTCTTTGAGGAGAAGCTTTCGCCGAGGGCGCAAGCTTGGGTGCTGCGTAGTGCTTTTGGCCCGTTGGTCGGCCACTGGAGGGAGATTGCAAGGAAGAAGCAGACGGCGAACCTGATGTTGATCAGGGCCTTCTTGGACAGGTACTGGGACACCACGACGACGTTCCATATGCCCGGCTTCGAGGCCGGCATTACCTTGTCAGAGTATGCTGTCATGACGGGGCTGCCGTTTGGAGACCGTGACATGAGCTTCGAGTTTGCGCCGTCCGTTGTGGACGAGGTTGTGACCGATGCGATCGGCGGTGGTTTGGAGGTGATTTGCGAGGGTGCACCACCTTATACTTTCAAGACGAGCTATATCTTGGAGTATTTTGAGGGGAAGACCGAGTATGGCCCCTCGGAGTGGAGTGACGAGCAGAATGCTCGTATGTGGCTGTGGTGGTTTGTCAGCGCCGTGTATTTCGGCGATAAGGGCGAGCGGGCATCGACGTCGGTCCTTATGCATCTCCTGGATTGGAATGCAATTGGGACGTTCGATTGGGTGACGCCGTCTTTGGGTTTGTGCATTCGTTTCTGCATGGATGCCGTGAGACCGCGAGTCATGGATCGAGGGTCGAGACTGTCCTTAGTCTCGCCTGGATTCTTGATGGAGGTACGGGTTAATTCTGTTTCTGTTTCGGGTGCTTTGCTGTTTGTTTTTGTTGCCTTTGTCTTTGTAACGTGTTTTCGTAATGTGTTTTTGTTTCTTGCTTTTGCTTTTTGTGTGTGCAGTCATGGATTCTTAGCCATTTTCCTTTTCTGCTCCCCCCGCATGCTGTGAGGATCGTGAAGGAGTACGTGATGCGTGCCAGAATGCGATGTAAGCAGTCTTTGCGTTTAACCGGTCGTATGACGAGGTTCAGGATCGTCTGAACCGGATGCGGTTTGATGAGGTTTGTGCTTGAACCATTTTAAATAGAGTGTACTTAAAAGGATTGTATTGTATTTATGAGTGTTTGTCTTTGCTTTTGTAGTTCGTACCATTCCCGTGGGGCCAGTACAGGGATATTCCTGAGGGTATTGGAGCTAGGTTTGCAGTGCGAGAGACTCAGCGCCTGTACCTGGCGACGCCGTATGCATCGGTTTGGTACCTTGGAGAGCGTTTGGTCTTTCAGCAGATGGCGGCTCAGGTGGTGCTGGCGATCCGCCGAGGGTCCTGTTTGGCGAGGGTTTCGCTCGAGGATCGGGTGGCGTTATGCGGGAAGGAGAGTCGGTGAGTCTTCTCTGTCCTGGAGAAGACTATGGCCAGTTTGCTGAGTCTCGGCTTGCTTGTGGGCCGATTGAGGTATGCTTGCTTCTTTTGAGGGTGCGTAAGGTAATTTTTGCGAAAAATTTCCCTAACGTGTGCGTTTTGTACTTGTGTTGTAGGAATTTGATCCGGAGATGGCGGTGCAGCCTGGTGATTTCCGTACCACCATTGAGTATGACGAGTCGGGTGTGCGTCGTACTTTCACTTTCTGCGTCAGATTTCTTGCAGAACCACCGACGCGCATGGATAGGCTGGGCCAGGCAGGGTGAAGAAGGTATGTATCTTTGTATATGTGAGTGAGCCCCCAATTTGATCGAGGTATGGAATATAGCGATGATCAAACTTGTGAGAGTCGTGTTTTTGTGGTTACCCCCTCGAGTTTGGCTTAATTTGAGTGAAATTAAGGCAAAGTTGGGATGAGCGTTGTTAATTTGAAATTTTCCCCCCTAAGTTTGACTTGATTTGAGTGAAATTAAGGCAAAATGGAGAGAAATGTGAAGTGTTTTTGTGTTGTGTATCACAGGTGGCTAAGGAGGCTCATAAGAAGCTATGGCGGGTAGCCAACAGGTGGAGGATGGCTTGGTCGAGCAGCCGCTCGGTTGTGTCGAGCCGGCCGAGACGGCTCAGTTCAGCGAAGTTTGACGAGTATCGTCGTCGTCATCCCGAGTGAATTTGTGTAATAAAGATTGTATGAACCCTTGTTTGCATGTCGTTGTAGCTTGAACTTTGGACTTGATCGTTGTAGCTTGAACTTGATTGTCGTCGGTAAACCTGTTTGGTAGGCTTGTTTGGAAAGAAATGAAATGATTCCCGAGTGGGATGCATTGATGTTGATTTTAGATTGTGAAAATGCGTTTGCAAAAGGTTCATTTTAAATGTTGAAATGAGCTTGTATGAATGTCGAAGATGTTTGTGTTTTGACTCGTGGTAAGAATCGTTGTTGCTAAAGTGAAGTGTAATGGTGGTGCATGGGGAACAACGAGAGAATGTTGTAGCCGAGCGTAGGTTGTAGTGTTTTAGGAAAGACGAAATTAGGAAACGTTGAGAAAAACCAGCCCCTGAAACCGCATAGGCTTATGCGGTTCGTGGGCTAAACCGCATAAGCTTATGCGGTTTGGGTTGCAAACCGCATAGACCCATGCGGTTTGTTGGTCTGTCTGGTGGCGCTGTATTTCCATATTTCGGACATTGTTTTCCTATATAAGGAGAGGGGGTGCGTGCCATAATCTTCATTCACAACTACTTCTCTTCTTTTCTTTTGCTTTAGATTTTTGCTTTCGTAAATATATTAGGTATATTCACAAAAGTTTTTTGTATCCAAGAAAAATGGAGGAACATTTTGATGCTCTTTTGAAGAGGTGGACTTCCTCTTTAAGCTCGGCAATGAAGAAGGCGGTGTATGATGATGGTGCGGGTGTTTTTATTGGCTTTCGTCAAATGAAAATCGATCTAGACTTCCTTGATACGTGCTTGGACTATTGGGATCCTAGCTTGCACGTGTTTAGGTTTCCCAGGGGAGAGGTGTGTCCTTTAGTGGAGGAGTTCTCGGCCATTGCGGGGTGGTCGAAGCGGACTACTCCTGTGGTTGTAAGGAGTGAGCTTTGCTATAACGGGATCTTTGCGAAACTTCCTTGGGATGACGAATGCTCATCTTTGCGAGGTTTGTTTGAGGGAGGCAAGGTAAACATGCTTCTCTTGTGTCAACGATACATGAATAAAGGCGATACTAGTATTTCTGACCGTTCTGGCGGAGGGCCCTTGCTTTTGTTTGGTTCATCGTTATGCTTTGCGGGGTCCATGCCGGATGGAGTGTTCGAGGAGGCGAGGTATGCTCGTGTTGTCGAAAAGATGGAAAGGGGATATGATCCTTCTGCGTTGATCCTAGCGGAGACCATACTGGGCTTGGACGACCGTTGTGCTAATCGTCTGAGCTCGTACAGGGGTTGCGCTAGGATTCTCAACGTCTGGCTTATGGAGAGGCTAAGTGTGTATAAAGCTCTTCCCCTTGGAAGTGTTTTCAAGGCTGCGGCCACGACGTCGCGGAAGACGGAGTGGGCTGACTTTCGAGGCGTTAAGCTAAACTACTACCGGGGGTTTGTCAAAGAGAGCTCCATTCGTTGGTACGTGTCTTGGTGGGGTATTACGGCGTTTACGGCGCCGTCTGTTGCGAATGCTTCTCGTGGGTTGATGTTGTGTGGGTTTGAACGAGGAGTGTGGACTCATCCTCTTCGCTTGAAGAGGCAAATCGGGCTTGCTCAGACCATACGGCCGGGATACTCAGGTTGGAGGGGTTGTTATGCTAAACAACCAAATGATCGATGCTTGGATCCGAGGATGGTCGGACCGTGTTACTTGGGCTGTTCCGGAGCATATAGAGTCTAGTCGTGTTACCGACTTCTATACACGGTGGTATCGTTCCAATGATCCTCAGGAACGGGAGAATCAAAGGAGGAGGGAAAAGAATGGGCCAAGGCCCTCCTTGGCGTATGAGGTGGTGCGCGAAAGGAGGGACTATGGTGATCTTTGTCTTTGTTAGTGCAGGTGCTTCTACTTGAGACCCGGGAAAGGCTTGGGCCGAAGGTGACCAGATTAGAGATCGTCTAGGGTCAAGGATCGAGGAGCCCCCAGTCGAGCAGGACGAGGATCCGATCGAGCCCCCAGGTTTTGAGAGATCTGTCCCTGTGCTGAGTTCGAAGATTGTGGCGGAGCGGCCCCTTGAAGATGAAGAGGCTAATCCGAAGCGTCAGAAGACGGCTTGAGTAGTTTGCTTTGTTTTATTTAGAAAATTTCCTTTATTTAAAAAACATGTTTTAGATTCAAATAAAGGGCTAAGGAGGCTTGTTCCTAGCTCATTTCTAAATTGCGAAAAATTCTAAACAAAGTAATAAAATAGAATTAATTTGCTTTTGTCTTGTCTTGTTGCTTTCTTTTGTCTTGCTTTGAAATGTTCTCGACCTTTTTAAGCTTCGAACACTTGTATTTGTTTTAAATCCTCGACCTTTTTGAGCTTTGGATTCGTTTGTTGTTTTGTTTAAGATCCTCGACCTTTTTAAGCTTTGGATTCGAATTTTTGTTTTGTTTTGTGTTAATTGTGCTCTCGACTTTTTTAAGCTTTGAGCGTGTCTTTTTGTGAGTGCAACGCCCTTGACCTTTTTAAGCTTTGGGCGTGCGTGCTAGAAAGTTCGGTTGTGCTTTTGATAAGCTGCCTACGTATCCGCGTTTTACGGAATCAAACCGGCGTAGTTCGTGTGATTCGGTTGAGCTCTTTGCAAAGCTGCCTACGTATCCACAGTGCGTGGAATCAAACCGAGCGTAGTTCACCCATGCGAGAGTGAGTTTTGTTTTTGAAATACATTGCAAAAGTGTTTGTGTTTTAGGGGTAGTATTTCTTGAGTTGATCAAGATTTGTTGGTAATCGGAAGTCCTGACCGTCAAGGTCAGTTAGTTTCACGGCTCCTCCGGGAAGGATTTCCTTGACCAAGTACGGTCCGGCCCAATTGGGTTTGAATTTCCCTCTTGGGTCGACTGGTAATGGTGCTCGGACTGATTCGAGTACTAGGTCACCCACTTTGATGTTTCGTGGCTTGACCCGTTTGTTGTAGGCGCGTTGTAGGCGAGATTGATACATTCGGACTGTACTTAGTGAATGTAACCGTCTTTCGTCTAAGAGGATGAGTTGTTCATATCGTTCGCGTGCCCATTCGGCTTCAGGAATGTCTGCTTCCATGAGGATTCAAAGGGATTCCATCTCGATTTCTACAGGTTGAACGGCTTCCATCCCGTAGGTTAGGAAATAGGGTGTCATGCCTGTGGGTGTGCGGATGGTTGTGCGGTATCCCCATAATGCAAATGGGATTTTGTTGGGCCAGTCGTGGCTGGTGTCGATCATTTTTTTTAGGATTGATACGACGGTTTTGTTTGCTGCCTCGACCGCGCCGTTAGTTTGCGGTCGGTAGGGTGATGATTTGTGTCGTTGTATCTTGTATTTGAGGAGAAGTGGTTCGACCTCTCCTTGGAAGTGTGTGCCTTGGTGTTTGATGAATTAAATGGGGTATCTGTAGTGACAAATGATGTTGTTTTGTATGAATTTCGCAACCTCTTTTGTGCCTAGCGTACGGTATGATGCGGCTTCGACCCATTTGGTGAAATAGTCGATGGCCACGAGGATGAAGCAGTGTCCTCCTGCTCCCACGGGTTGTACTTTGCCAATGACGTCAATCCCCCATGTGGAGAAAGGCCATGGCGAGGTTAAACTGTATAGTGGTGAAGGAGGTATGTGTTGTACGTTTGCAAAAATTTGGCAATTATGGCAGTGTTTGACATATTTTGCGCAGTCGGCTTCCATGGTTGTCCAGTACCACCCTAGCCTTATGATTTGTTTGCACATGGCTCGTGCGTTCATGTGTGGTCCGCACTCGCCATCGTGTACTTGGGACATAATCTCGTGTCCCTTTTTGTGATCGACACACAAGAGTAGTGTGCCTTGAGGTGTCTTTTTGAGTAGTTTGCCCATTTCCATCACGAATTGTGATGATAACAGGCGTAGGGCGCGCTTGGCTCGTTTGTCGATGTTTGGTGGGTATTCACCGTTTGTTTTGTAGTTGATGATTGCTTGGTACCAAGGGTCGGTTTGTTCTTCCTCGGTTTCAATGTCACAGATGTAGGCGGGTTCGTTCCGTCGTTCCACGACGATGGGTAGCGTTTCCATCCCCGGGGGTATGTTGATTAGTGACGCGAGTTTGGATAACGCGTCGGCGATTTGGTTTTCTTCGCGTGGGAGGTGTATGAATTCTACGTGATAGAATTCGTTTATGAGCTGTTGTATTTTGTTTTGGTATAACGCTAGGTTTTCGTTAAGTATTTTCCATGCTCCGGATACTTGGTTGATTATGAGGGAGGAGTCCCCATAGACTCTTATATTGCGGGCGTTGAGTACAGGTGCTGCTTGGAGACCGTGCAAGCACGCTTCGTATTCTGCGGCGTTGTTTGTTACGTCGAAGTCTAGCTTGATTGATAAGGGTGTGTGTTCGCCATTCGGGGATATGAGAAGTATTCCTACTCCACATCCTCGATAGTTGGAGGAGCCATCGAAGTATAACTCCCATTGTTCTTGGTTGATGTTGTAGATCCCATCGTCTGGAAGGGATGTTGTGTCGATGATTGGTTGTTCGTTGATTACATTTTCGGCTAGGAAATCGGAGACTGCTCGTCCCTTGATTGCTTTGAGGGGTACGTACTTAAGGTCGAATTCGGCTAGGAGCAATGTCCCTCTGGCCATTCGTCCGTTAAGTACAGGTTTCTCGAAGAGGTACTTTACGGGATCCATTGTGGAATAGACCCTTGTTTGGTGTGCTAGCATATAGTGACGGAGTTTCTTGGATGACCACACTAAAGCTAGGCAGCTTTTCTCGACGGGTGAATATCGAGTTTCGTAATCGAGAAATTTCTTTTGCTGATGTAATAGATTGCATGTTCTTCGCCGTTTATTTCTTGAGCGAGCATGGCGCCCATGGCGGTAGGTGTTGTTGTAAGGTATAAGGATAGCGGTAGATCCGCTTGGGGTGGTCGTAGAACTGGTGGGTTAGTTAGCAATTCCTTAACCTTGTCAAATGCTTTTTGACTTTCTTCGTCCCATTCAACGTGATCGGTTTTCTTGAGTTTCTTGAAAACCGGTTCACATATCATGGTGAGTTTGCTAATGAAGCGCGAGATATATTGGATTTGGCCCAAGAAACTTCGAATTTCGTCGAGGTTCTCCGGGGGTCGCATTTCAAGGATTGCTTTGACTTTCGAGGGGTCGACCTCGATGCCTCTTTGGCTCACTACATGTCCTAGTAGTTTACCGGATTTAACTCCAAAAGTACATTTTTGGGGATTCAGGCGCATTTTGTATTGTCGTAGGCGAGTGAAGAACTTGCGGAGGTTAGTGATGTGACCACTTCTCTCTTTTGACTTCACGATCATATCGTCGACGTAGACTTCGACTTCTTTGTGCATCATGTCGTGTAAAAGGGTTGTAGCGGTGCGTTGGTATGTTGCGCCAGCATTGATTAGGCCGAAAGGCATGACCGTGTAGCAGTATGTGCCCCACGGTGTAATGAAGGCCGTCTTTGCCATGTCTTCGAGTGACATTTTGATTTGATTGTAGCCTGCGTAGCCGTCCATGAAGGATAGGAGGGCGTGATCGGCGGTGTTGTCGACTAGGACGTCCACATGGGGTAATGGAAAGTCATCTTTGGGACTAGCTTTGTTCAAGTCGCGAAAGTCAACGCATACTCGAATTTTGCCATTCTTTTTCAGGACTGGGACCATGTTTGAGACCCATTCAGGATACTCGATGACTTGGATGAAACCGGCTTGTAGTTGTTTTTCGATTTCTTCCTTGACCATAAGTGACCGTTCGGGACGTAGTCTTCTTAGCTTTTGCTTGATGGGTTTGTAACCGGGTTTGATGGGGATGCGGTGTTCGGCGATGCTTCGTTCGATTCCGGGCATGTCCTTGTATGACCAAGCGAATACGTCCTTGAATTCGCTTAGGAGTTGTGTGAACTGGGTGCGCTCGTTTTCGTCTAGTGAAGCACCTAGTTGTAGTTCCCTTGGTTCTTCGGGGGTTCCCACGTTTATGGTTATGGTTTCCTCGATGATTGGGTCTTGTGATTTAGGAGAGACAAGGTTTGCAATGTATTTGTTTAATGATTGATTTGTTTGTTCATTTTCGCATGAGTTAGTGTCTTTTGTATTTTATGTGTTGTTTGTTGATTGTTGATTTTTGTTTGTTTGTATTTTGTTATTTGTTTTAGCTTGAGACAAGACGTAAGCAAATTTATTTATTTCATTATTTTGAAGAGAATTATTCGACAATTCAGAAAATTGCTTGGAGCTAGCCTCCGTAAAGAGAAAATCTAAACTAAAACTAGAGTCTAGGATAGATGGGTCAACAGATGACCCGACACTAAGAACATTAGAATCTAAAAGAATTTCTTCTTCTTCTTCATCGTCTTCTGTGCCGCTGGAGGTGCTCGAGCTGCTTGAGTTGCTTGAGTTTGAATCACTCTCGTCCTTGTCTTTGAGATTAGTGACATGGTCGAAGAGTGGTCCTTCACCGGTGATAAGCTGGAAATGGTGACCTTGTACATCGGTCCATTTCAGTGTCTTATACCATCCGTTGAGGGTTTTGTCTGTGGCGTCGGCTATAAGTAAGTTAGGATCGAAGTGACGGTCTCGCATGATCGTGGAGACAATCTCTTCATTTTTGGTGCTCGGTGAGGCCTTGAGTGTGTTGGGCTCGGCCTCACTAGAGAAACAAGCTTCGGACGAATGGATGATGTCTCGAAGGGAAGTATTCCCGTCGACCGTTCCTCCGGGGGTGAAATATGCGTTCAGGTCGAGGATGTAAGGTCGCAGGGTGACCTTGTGGGTTGACTTTCGTCTTTGGATTTCCTTAACCATCTTCTCCTGGTCGCCGTTTTTGGGCTTATAGCCTAAACCCATGGTGAGCCAAAGGCTGTTGTTGTTTTTTGTTCTGAAAGGTTTGTAGGTTTTGATTGGTGTACGTGTGATAGCGCCGACTTCGAAGTCGAAACCACATAAGTCTTCTGCGGGTTCAGCCACAATTTCGGCGGAATTAGGCTCTTTTGGTGTATCGAAAAGGGCTCGGAAGTTTGAGGCATTCAAGGTTATGATCTCCTCGTTGAGAGGGATCTTAACCTTTTGATGTAGAGTAGAAGTTACGGCCTTGGTGGAGTGAATCCACGGTCGTCCCAGGAGTATGTTATAGGAAGGGGTCATGTCGATGACTTGAAATTCGACTTTTCTTTCTATGGGACCACTGCGTATGTGAAGAGAAATGGTTCCTTTCACGTGACGTCGGTGTAACACCCCGTGTTAATTTAAGCTAATCATAATTAGGAAATCAATAATTAATCATCTTCGCCCATTAAATTCCTAATGCAATACACTACAAGTCACTTTCGTACCTAATCTAAAACCGTTTTGAATTGCTTCGAATTTGAACTTTATTCTTTCATATTCAAACTCGATAAATCAAATGAAGACTATACGACAAATTTCTCAACGACGAATTTTGGCACGCAAATCGAGGTAAAATTTATAAAAGTGGCCGAGCCACATAGGATGACTTAAATCACCTAATTCTTTTCCTAATCTACTTACTCATAATCCTAATCTCACAAAAACGGTTAAGGCTTAATCAATTTAGATTAGTACTAACAAAACATATTATAATAATATAAAATTACTATTCCTTTTGATTTAACTAACACTTTCACTAAAACTCGATATAATGAGCCACACTTATTCAAAACTGATAAACTTTTTGACGTTTGAGCATTATGATTTATTTCCATAACATTCAACGAAAAAAAATATATATTTCGATCAAGTAAGATTTTATTATTTCAAAGTTACGAGGAACTTTTACCCGATTTTTCTTTTGATTTCGTTTTGAGTTTTATTTTCATTTTTATTTTCAATCTCACTTCTAAACATTATTTTAAGACTATATATTTTATTTCTAGACTTTTCGCGTGCGCGTCAATCGAAAATTTCAAAAACGAAAAATCGAGCCTTGTGCATGCATTTGGGCCGGTTTCTTTGACTTGGACCAAGGCTTATCTTCTTCCATTTTTCTTCTCCTTTTGCACCATGTCTAATCCATCTTACACACTACTAATTCATCATCATTCTAGCTTATTTAAATTAAATGATTTATGCAAATAAATGGAAGTGCATTCACACATTAACTTACATTACAAAAAATAAAACACAAACTACTACTACATACATACATATCACACGCACAAAACACAAACAAACACACCAAACACTTAGCTTATTTTCTCTCTAAATAAATCATACACAAGAGCATTAGTAAGACTTTCATCTTCAACCTTGGCTTTCCATTGAAGATCATCATCTTCCTCCTTTACTTTCCTTCCTTAATTCATTTCTTTTCTTGTTTTAAATTCACTAGTACACCTAAATTAATTCTCCACCATTTTAACTTGTAATCACTTCCTCTTTTAAGTTATAAATAGTTAAGAACATAAATCAAAATATATAAAATATAAACATCACCTAAACTAAAAACAATACTACACTTACATTTTATTAGTAAAGTTTAGCTAGTTTAGTAAAATAAATTACTAACTTTCTTATTTTCATTTTTATGTACTAATCTTAACCAAAGACGAGGAGCAAGGTGGTGAAGTCGACTTGAGCCAGTTTGATCATATTGTCGATCCCGACAACTGCTAATCTTTTCATTCATAACCTAATCTAAGGTGCCCCCGCACACTAGGTTTTAATTTTGTTAATCGCATGATATAAATGTTTATGTGTTATATTTATTGTGTTTATGAACACCTAGCATCACATGATAAATTAGGAGACAAAAATCGAAAAATAGAATTTGTTGCTCATTAACAAAACCCACGGCCTACCCTCTATTTTTAGTTTAATTTTTCGTTTTAATTTTTGTTAATTGCATGCTTAAAATACTAAGTATATGATGGTTATGAAAATATAATTAGTTTTTGTTCAAGGCTTAATATGAAATTGTTAAGAAATTTAAATGTTTTAAATTGTTTATATGTGTTCTTGAAGTGTTGTTGTTATTCTTATGTTATAATGATTCTTCCCTTGTGTGTTAATGTTTGTAGTTGTTGTTCACTCATGATTAAATATATATATGATATAGAATAAATTAGTTGTTGAATTAGAAGTATAAAAATCAAAAATCAAAATTTAGGAACATATATATATATACACGGCATACATGAATTATTTGGACCAATTGTTAGTTTTAATTTTTCTAAATAACATATTATGATTAGTCTAGTTAAATTAGACTTGTATGAAAAATTTGAGAAAATTATATAAACATATAAAAATTTGACTAAATAATGTTCATATTAAAAGCATTAGTGTTCATCACATCTTCATTGTGTTCTTCATCATATGACTAAGTTTTGATTTATAAATTTTATAAGTTTTAGTATTTATCGTTTTTGTTTACTAGTTTAAATCACCTTAGCATAAACTAAATAATTCGTATATAAAAACTTTAAGTTAAAAACCGATAAAATTAGAAAACGAAAATAGATTGCTACATAGTAAAAGGCCACGGCATTTAGTGTATTTTGGGACCAAAAATGAATTTGTCACTTTTTATTTTTATCACTTAAGTAATTTAAATTAGTTGAAGTAATGAATTATTAACAAAAACAAAAAAAGAAATAAATAGAGTAGTGTATAAAGGGCCACGGCATTTCTATTAAAATTGGGTCAATTTTGGTCAAAATGAATTTGTCACTTAGTCGCTAAAATTGAATAATGTCGAGGTTTATATTTTTATTGTATAAAGAATCGTTAATAAAAAGAATCAACGAAACCGATAAAAATAAACGTTACATATATTAAAATGAATCATATCGTGTGTTACTACCTATGCTTAATTGTGGATATGGAGATATGGACTATTTAAAATGAACTACGACAACCTCGCTAAAATTTGAAACCGCTTAAATTTTAGCTAAGTATACGACTAAATCTAAACCGAGTTTTACTTTTGAAATATCATTTAAATCACCAAGTATAAAATAAACTTAACCACTTTGATTTAAATATGTTTCAAAATCACTAAATACAAAATGAACTTAACAAGTTCGATTAAAATATATTTCAAAACCGCTAAATGCAAAATGAATTTAACAACTTTAAAACTAGACTCCTAAAATATTTCCAAAAATCACTAAGTACAAAACGAACCTAACGACTTTAAAACTAGAATTTTATACTTAGTAAATAAGGAGGGTGTTTGGTAAAATACTTTAAGTATAAAGAAATGTATAAAATATAGAAATACTAAGTATAAGATATAATAATGAAATACTAAGTATAAAATATAATAATAAAATACTAAGTATACGAATAAAATACAAAGTATAAAAATACGAATAAAATACGAAGTATAAAATACGCATACGTATAAAAATACGTACGAATACGAAATACGGAAATACGAATACGTATAAAAATACAATGAATAGTAAATACGATGAATAGTAAATACGATGAATAGTAAATACGGTGAATAGTAAATACGATGAATAGTAAATACGATGAATAGTAAATACGGTGAATAGTAAAATAATGAATAGTGAAAATATTTAAAATTTACGAACGGGCTCAAAATAAATATTTAAGTTTTTCTATGTGCTTCCGTTACCTGAAGAACTGCTAGAACTAAATTTTCATTATACAAGTTCGACGTTATTGATTATTATGAACTGTCACTGGAGAAATAAAGGAACGAGAAAATGATAAAGAAAGTACTTGTTAAATACTCGGGTGTCTGTCATGTTGCGAATCTATTGTGCCATCGTTAGAAAGGTAGCCGCGTATGGGGACTCTTTCACTCTCAGTGCTGACTGAGGCGTCCTAATGACTCTCATAGTCTTTAGGCAAGCAGGCGTATACATCCCTTGAATGGGCATAAATGTTGCGTTTTGCGGTCCATACGAGGTAACGGAAGATGACCATCCCATCCGGGGACCTTGTCGGTAGGTATTAATCGTTTTATTTAGGAATGCATGCTTTCCCGAATAGCGAGGGGTATGTTGACTCTAAATAGAGGTGTATGCATACATTAGATAAGGGATTGAATCGTCCTTCTTACCTATTGGTATCTGTGGCAGTAAAGTCCGTTGATGTACCCGGCAGCCATTGCGCAGGCCTTGCTTTTGTAGGGTTTTGCATGCTTCCATCCTAACTTGTTGTGGTTCATAGGACAACGTATGATAGATTATCCATGTTGTATTGGATATTAGGTAGTTATCACGTACGCTACTTAGTGTTTGATCTGATGTACGAGTCTGAGCAGCTAGTGCACTTTGATAATTATCTATGAGAGTATACAAGCCGCTCTGTAGTCAAGACTCGCGAGTTATGTTACTATATGAATAATTGAAAAGGGTCGACTACCCCGATTATGATTGAGATGATGATGATCTGCTTACACGATTATGAATGGAGATAATTTGATGATTCAATTGCTATGTTATATGATTTATGATATGTTATGTTTTATGAATTGTATTATTGTATGTTTAATTGCGCTGATTTAATTACATGCGCATATGTTATTGTTATGTGTTTACCGCTATGGGTTTTATATGGCTTAGCGTGTGCGGGGCATAATCGAGTTTGAACGGCATTTTCCCGTAGGTACCCCGAGGCTACATTGACGATTTATATCAGGGGATTGAAGGCCTTATTTTGTATTTTGGAGAGATGTAATCAAACTTATACTCTGTTATCCTAAACTCGTACTATGTAATTAGAGTTTTATTACGATTAACAGCTGGTTTTGTAATATATAGACTTAATTAATTTTCCGCCTTAGTTTAATTAAAGTCACGAAAAACCAGGTTGTTACAGTCGGGTTCCGTCGAAAGCTTTGACTCCATCCATGCTTGGGGTGAAGTCTTTATCGGATAGGCCGAGGCGATGTGCGGTGGCCAATGGTAGAACATTGACTGCAGATCCGTTGTCAACAAGGGATACGGGCAAAGTTTTCTTCATACACTCTACGCTAATGTATAGAGCGAGGTTGTGGTTCGGTCCGAATGCGGGGAGATCATCATTTGAGAAGGTGATAGCCCCTGGTAACCAACCCCTTGTGACATGGCTGACCATTTGATCTGGAGAGATCTCAGCGTCTGCGCATGCTATTTGTAGAGCGCGAATGAATGCATTCCTATGTTCCGCTGAGTCCCGTAGAAGGGCCCAGATGGAAACATCGGCTTTTGTGCGAGCGAGTTGTTTCTGAAGCACCTCACTCGTGTTTGGTGGTGGGATTATTGTAGAGGTGGAGGGGGTACTTGTAGAAGGAGTATCCTCTTGGGCTACGGCCTTGCCTTTCTCGGCCGCAGTTGCTTTTCTGGCATGTTCATGCAGAAGATATTACGATAAGGGCGACGAGGCGTGTGAGGTGTGAAACCTCGTCCTGGTTTTCTTTCTCGGGCTGCACGCCCTTTTCCTTTTGGTCTTTGTTTTCGGGCTGTTTGCCCTTCTTTTTCTTCCCCTTCTTGTTCTTTTTGGCTTTATTCGAGGAAGGAGTAGTTGAGAGTTGAGCTACCGTTTTGTTAGTGGGTGGCCACTCCTCGTCTTCGTCATCACTGAACCAAACTCCATTGATTTGGTTGTTGGTGGGTGTGACCAAGTAGGAGCAATCTATGACGGGTGCTGGTCCGAGGAAGGTTGCAGGGCTGTCATAAATTGTGGGGTTACTTTGGGCTCCGATGCCGATTTCAATGAGTTCTTCGAAATTCTCGGCATCGCCGTAATCAAAGTGTCTTCGCCACTCGGGCCGTAAGCTACCCAGAAATGTGTATATTAGCTCGTTCTCGTGTGGAGGGTTTGGAACCTGGACCAGTAGTCCCCTCCAACGGGCGAGGTATTGGGTGAAATCTTCCTCGTCCCCTTGGAGTTGAGTGACGAGGGTATGGAGGGAGACATGCTTGTCGACCTTGTTCTTAGCGCGTTGCTCTAGGCGTTCAACTTCGATCTGATGCAAGGTCTTCAAGTTGTCAATGTCTTTGGTGAGCTGATTCACACGGTCACGGAGAGTTCTCAATCTATTGAGGTTAGCCATTTTTGAGGTGCGTTTGAAACGAGGAGCGATGATGCGATTCATGGTGAGTATTCAGCTGAGGCCTGCATTTCACTTTGCATATTAGCGACACGACTCGACCCACTAGACTCACATTCATTCTAGGCATTCATTTTAGCTCATTTCGTTGTTTAGAAAGACCTTTTAAGCTTGAAAAAGGAGATTTTCGAAAAGGTTTTGCTAAGGGAAGCTTTTGAGACGAGGATGTGTGCGCACATCTCGCCTCAATGTTAAAAGATTTTGTTTTGCATCCGTCGAACTGATATCGGTGATTTGCCGAGGTGAGCTCGAGTCGGATGTGTAAAAAGAGAAGGATTCGGCTCGCGTAAGTCGAGTCGAGGATGTTAAAACGGAGTCTAGGCCGTGTGACCTAGAGGATCGAAATCCACGAGCTCGGGTTTTAGTCCTTGCTCGGGTTTTTGCTTGTTAGTGAAAAAGGAAATTTTTGAAAAAGTTTATTTCAAAAATTCGCGAGAGTTCTGTTTGAAAAGTGTTAGTTTGTTAGATGTTAGGTTCATTTATCTTTGAAACGTTTCAAGCGAGTTTTCGAAGATATGAATGCAAGTGCTTGTTTTGAAAAAGACCATGGAGTTGTAGATACCCGTATCCGTACCCCCCAAAAACAAACCCGATGATGAAAAGGACTTTCATACATGCTTTTAAAAGAGTCGAAACGGTACAAAAGTGTCTAAAACGTATTAGTCATTTTTAGCGTATTAATTTGGATTTGCATAATCATGAAAATGAATGTCAATTTTTAGTCATTATGAGCATAACACGAGCACGATACAGGAACGTCTTGTTAAGCCAAGCCACAAAAACAACCCAACTAGCTACAAAACGGCCCAAACTTACAAAAACGACCCAAAACGCACACCAACGCAACACGCAAAACGGGCCAAAGTGCGTCCCGTACCACATTTTCACAAAATTAGGTTCTATAATACCACAAAATAATATAATTCAATATTATTTTATTTCGAGCTAAAACCGAAAAACACGACAAAAGCAGAGGCACAATCGAATTGGACCAAAAGCCGATTTGGCCCAAGTTATACTTAACCCACACGTAAATATCCCAAAAAAACATAATCATCACTCAATCATACGTCACCTAAGCAAAGGCGGCATAAACAGCCCCCAAAACAAAATAAAAATCGCCTGTTGACAGGCGATTAAAAACTTAATCGCCTGTTAACAGGCGATTATCTTTTTCTTTTCTACCAGCCGCCTTTTTGTTTTTCTTACAAAATTACAGCCAGAACAAAACTAAAATCGCCTGTTCACAGGCGATTTAATTTTTCCTCACACATGAACCAGCCTTTTCCTATAAATACCAACCCATTTCATTCATTTCAAAGGATCGGTTTTTCAACACACATACACTATTCACAAAATCCACTCAAAAATACCGTCTTTACATTTTCGAAAGGTAAACACTTTACCTACGGGTTGGACGTTTGAGACTCGGGCAATGGGGTTACATTAACCCCAAACCCGATATTGGCACTAGCGAAGCCGTATTCGTAATACGGTTGTAGCAATTCGGATTCATAATCCGTCTAAACCTCGCCAATATCGCATAAATAAACGACCCCATATCACTAAAGCAAACCGACGTCACTTTTATAATTATGCAAGTCCTCATTCATGCATTAAATAACGACTAGAATCACGGATCCAACACTAAATTGTACCGTTTCATAGAGTCTTTTAGCATGTCAAAACTGAGGGTTTTTCACAAATTCAAATACGAGGTCGGAAAATAACGTCTATAGTAATAATTTAGTCAAGAAATTATTATTTAACGTACATTTCCTATAGCAATATGTCATTATTTTGACAATTTACATTACTTATGCATTTTAATCGAGTCATACTTATTCGCACTTGTACGTAGCGTGACTTTTTAGCCCAAATATCGAAATTAAGCAAATGTTTTCAAATTAGTAGAGACTACTCTTATGTAGGCTTTTTGATTACTGTTTTCAAAACTCATTTTGTCAAAACTTTCGAAAAGTAACCTCACTCCGAACCCCTTCTCTGGTTTGAGCCTCAGTTGATAGGTATCGACGCACCTTAAAATCTGAGACACTCGTGTCTTATATTTTAAGATGCGTAGAATAGGTTCCAAATTTCTTTAATATTTGGTGGCGACTCCGAAAATACATTTTCAAAAAGGATTTTCTACTTTTTCTTTTTGGTCACAAATTCATGCAATGATCTCCCCATTTTTACAAAGGGCGCGCGCAGGGCGTCGATAGGGACTAGCGATTTTTCACATTCCCGGTACCTTCAGCTGGCGACTCCGCTGGGGACGAGCATGATTTTTATTATTTTTGAAAAACTTGTTTTTCTTTTATTTTTAAATCATAAAGAAGTGAAGCTTGAAACTTTGAAAACATTTACGCTTTCGATATTTGGGCAAAAATACGTTGGGTCGAATCCTCCTGATTCAAACCACACCCTTTGAGGAACGGCCCAAGAACTCGCCTATAAGCGAGGTAACTCCGGACACACTGTTCTCTCACCCTCCACGATTACAAGTACGGCATCCGTCTGAAACGATCGTAACTACCAAACTCGAGCGCTCTAGGGCCCGTCTTGAATTCACACCTAAGACGTGTGTAGTCTTGCGGGTGCCCCTACCTAAACGTTACGGGAATGGCCGGAGGGAACCTTACCCTATAAACCAAAAACCTGTGTTTATATGTACAAGTGCGAAGCTATAGTGCCCTCACTATAGTCGTCTTTCAAACCATTGCATATAAAAACATTTCCTAGGCATTATACTTTTAAAATACGTCCATCTTTGAAATTGCTTTTTCAAACTTTTTTCAAAAAAGGTCATACTTTTTAAAACACGCCGTTAGGCTCTTTGACCTATGGTCATTTGAGTTTGATAAATAAAATGCCGCTGCATTCAAAACCAATCCAGGATAATCACTATATCCCAGGTTTTTTTCAAAACATAAATGAATTATGCGACTGACGTATCGTCATAATACATTTATTGCTAAAAACATTTCACAAAGCAAAAACCCGAATATGTCAATTCATTTCGGAGATTTTAAACGAAATTAACTTTTAGAACATTAGATTTAGCTCTAAGTCGAATGACTCTTTAGTCATCCCGATTTAATCTTTTTCTCTCAAAAACAAAAACGCGGGCTCGTTCAGATGCGAACCCGTTGATTTACTCTTTGAATCGAGTGGCTTATCGTCATTTTTCGATTTAAATTCCTGAGTCACACGTAAAAGGCGAACAATTGATCGCCTTTTACCCAATTTTAACATCCTCAGGTCGGTTAGCCTATCGCTACTTGATGCCTGATCCTTTTTATCGTAATCCAATGATAAACCCCTGGCAACATACCGCCAAACTGGGTTACTCAGATTATGATTATACAAATTTTTCCTACCTCGAGAATAGGGACGTGTCAACACGCCTCTACCTCAAAAGCTTCCCGTGTCCTTTTAAAAGCTAAAAACACGAGTCAAGTCAAGTCACCCACTGTTTTTTCACTTTTGTGTCTTCTTTTGGTCGTGAATGCGATTTTTCATTTGAGTCTTTTTCTTTTCTCTTAGAATCACTAAAGGTTTGAAAACTTTGTCAGGTCCGCTCATTGAAAAACCCTGGATACACGACGAACTAAAAACCGTCACTTAAACCGGCTCCGCCTCCAAAGAAGCGCTCCTACAACAGATCAAAACCAAAACTTGTCATGGCCTTTCAACACGATGAAGGTCTCGGAGGACCACCACCCCCCCCCCCCCCCCGGAGGTAACTGCCGAACAAGTCCGACAGCTCAATGATAGGATAGCTAGTCTTACTACGACGATCGAGCAAATGGCTATCATGCAAAAGTTTGAAGCAGAGAAACACGCCGTGCGCCTCGCCGAAGAATCCCGGCGAACGCTAAAAGAATTGAACCATGGAAGAACGCCTCACGACGCAGCGAGGCTACTCCATCCACCAAGAGAATGAGCGCATCCCAAAGAACGTCAGATCCATGCTACCCGATGAGCTAGCGCTCAGCGACCTTCCCATTTTCAAAGGTCACGAAAGCCCGCTCGTACACGTCAAAGCTTTCAAAGCCAAGATGGCCATTATGGGGGTCGACCCCCCCGCCTGGGCCACTTTATTCCCACACTCACTGGACCCGCAACCCAGGGCATGGTTCTATTCTTTAGAGCCACACAAGGTGGTAGTTTCAAGACATAACAGTGGCATTCGATCTGCAGTACCGGGACAACAACGACATCCAAGTCTCGCTACGTACTTTGGAGGTCCTGACTCAGAAGGACAATGAAGGGTTTACCGAATACCTGACACGTTGGAAGAAACTCTGTGCCCAATTACCTAACCGCCCAAGGGACACTGATTTAATCACCAAGTTCATCAACAACCTCACCCCTGCATACCAACATCATCTACGGTGCAAGAACTTCGGACGACTTCTCAACACTCGGCGTCGTCGGTGAACTCATTGAAGGCGACCTCATAAAGAAAATAGGAATAAAAACACGAGTCATGGATATCAAGGAAGCTCGTCTCGAGCCCTTTGCCAAAGTCGAGCCCATACACGCTATCAACGCCTTTGGGCGCACTAAAGGCACCGCCGATTCTTCTGGCGCCCCAAGGCTGGCGCCTCACCAAAAGGTTAGGATACCTTTAGATGACAAGATCATCACCACAAAGGCCTCGGACTTCCAAGCCGCCCTCCAATGGCTAAAGCTCGAAGAAAACAACGCCCAATCTACTAACGACCTAAGCGGTTTGATTCAAGTATCTACACCTAGAGTATAGGGTCTGGCGTCCTTATGACGCCAAAATTTTCTTAACGGCAGGGTCACTAGGTTACATTACTAAAGTAGTAAACCTAATTGAAAAACTAGAGTCATTAAGGTTATCCAAGCTCCTGCGTCTGAGCTATCTTCAAATGTAATCGCTTTTGATAACATTAATAACATGAAAGTTTTGTTACTCTTTGCCTCATTTAAAATCTACATATTCTAATGAATGCGATAATTTTAAACAAAATAACATTGCATTATATAGATACATTGCAAGCATTGTCTCAGAACCCGAGCAGACCCCATTATTGAAGACACAACAACCATCAACATGGGCACGCTGAAGAACCTCGAGGACTACGGTGGGGCTTCTCTTACGGAAGAAAGGACCACATATACCAAGCTCCTCATAGAATTCAAGGGCGTCTTCGCATGGTCATACAAAGACATGCCGGCATCGACAGCGAGATAGCCGAACACCGCATCCCCATCAAGCAAGGCTCCGGACTGTCAAAAGAAACTCAGACGCATCAAGCCGTAATGGTCTCTCATGGTCAAAGAGAGAACGAAAAACAACTACAATTTGGATTCATCCAAGTCATCGAATACTCAGTTGGGTCTCCAACATGGTTCCGATTATGAAGAAAAAGCGGCAAAATACGGTATGTGCCGAGCTTTCGAGACCCGACCAAAATCAAGGCAATAATGGGCATGAAGCCGCCAAGCAACATCGACGAAATAAGGAGCCTTTTGGGACAAATCAATATATCTCCCGATTTATCGATAAACTCACCATGATTTGCGAACCAATCTTCAAAAAGTGAAGAAAGAAAGAGCATCTGAAATGGGGACGACGATTACAATGTGCCTTCAACAAACGAGTTAAGCCACGAAACATTAAAGTGGGGGATCTCGTGCTAAAGTCAGTTCGAGCACCACTCCCAGTCGGCCCACGAGGAAAGGTCAAGCCTAAGCTGGTGGACCCTACCTCGTCAAGGAGATCTACACGGGCGGAGCAGTCAAACTAACCGACCTCGACGGCCAAGAGTTCAACCTCGCCACAAACCTCGATCAACTCAAAAAATACTACCCTTAAAAACCCCTTGCAATGTATCTATAAAATACAATTTTAAAAAAAAAACTCATGGGCCGGCATGCCCCTTAAACGTGCACTCTCCATAAACAACTCATGGGCCGGCATGCCCCTAAACATGCATCCACCAAACACAATTCATGGGCCGGCATGCCCCTAAACATGCACATTCACCACAAAAAAAAGCAAACACAACTCTTGGGCCGGTATGCCCTTAAACATACATTCTCAAACTACGCCGGTTTGATTCCACTTTTCATGGATACGTAGGCAGCTTTGCAAAAAGCGCAACCGATATTCAACACAAAAATGACACGTCCAAAGCTTAAAAAGGCCAAGGACATAGTCAACACAAAAATTCGTCTTTTAGACCTGAAGGGTTAAAAGGACGATATTCAACACAAAATGACGCGTCCAAAGCTTAAAAAGGCTAAGGGCATAGTCAACACAAAAATTCGTCTTTTAAACCTAAAAGATAAAAAGGACGACATTCAACAATAAACGACAAACCCAAAGCTTAAAAAAGTCAAGGGAACAGACAACACAAAAATACCTAAAAACAAGAATTATTCTTAAACTTTGAAATAAGGTTAAGGCCAAGGAATTTTACACAAAATAATAAGCAAAATGAGGCAAAGTCGTAAATAAAACGATTTTTATTAATCTTAAAAGAACGGTTACATTTTGGATCTTTCAAAAGTAGGAGCGTAACTACAACCTTAGAGATACACTAACAACACTACAATATATTATAATACTTATACTTAACCCGGCATTTACATCGGGTTTAGGATAGACATATCTGAACATAATACAAAATAATATGAACATAATACTAACAACAACACAATAAAACAAACACCAGATTCCCTTAGCCACCAATAGCTCCAAACTCCTCGACCAATGGATGACCTTCCCGCCAGAAAGCGGAACACGTGAAAACTTAGGTCCCGATAGTCGAGACAAACCTCCAATAACTCGGGCTCCATTTGAACTCGCCCAAACCCAGGAGTACCCCGATCTGCATGATCTTTCAAAATCTTTCTTCTATACCCGACAACGATTTAACACCAATCTACGCAAGTTTCCTTCAAAATTCTCCATAACTCGACTAACGTTAAAGTAAATATTTTGAATATCTTTGGAATACCGAGAATAGAACGTTGAAAGGATGAGTAAAATGAGTTAACCTAGCCCTCCTTTTATAGCCGAATTTGCAAAACAATCTACAACACAAAAATTAACCACAACACAAAACACGATTTTCGCATTCACAATTTTCGTCTCAAAATGTCATTTTAGCTCACATTTTTACAATGTCAAAAGCGTCTTTTTACAAGTCTAAAATACTTTCTAAAACAACATATTTCAAAACCCTGCATTTGCATTTAGTTTAGTCCTAAGCGAGTCAGTCTCAATCGAGACATATATATATATGTGTTTTTACGACTAACGACTTTTTGCAGGTACACTCGGCAAGCAAAAACGCAAGGATTTGGACGACTCTGGCTACAACCCGAACATGCATTTTTGCAACAAGACGAAATATTCGAAGCCTAGGACGTCACACACAAAGCCAACAACTACAATCAAAACCGAACCACAAATATACCCATACATACCCACAAAACCAAACAAAAACGCGTAGCCTCCTCACGAGACGTTCATAAAAACCTAACTTTTTATGAGAAAAAGAAAAGCACGTAGCCTCCTCACGAGACGTGCATTTCAACCAAAAAACGCGTAGCCTCCTCACGAGACGTTCATAAAAACCTAACTTTTTATGAGAAAAAGGAAAAGCACGTAGCCTCCTCCCGAGACGTGCCTTCCAACCAAAAAACGCGTAGCCTCCGCACGAGGCGTTCATAAAAACCTAACTTTTTATGAGAAAAAGAAAAGCACGTAGCCTCCTCACGAGACGTGCATTTCAACCAAAAAACGCGTAGCCTCCTCACGAGACGTTCATAAAAACCTAACTTTTTATGAGAAAAACAAAAACGCGTAGCCTCCTCACGAGACGTTCATAAAAACCTAACTTTTTATGAGAAAAACAAAAAACGCGTAGCCTCCTCACGAGACGTTCATAAAAACCTAACTTTTTATGAGAAAAACAAAAAACGCGTAGCCTCCTCACGAGACGTTCATAAAAACCTAACTTTTATGAGAAAAGAAAAGCACGTAGCCTCCTCACGAGGCGTGCATTTCAACCAAAAAGCGCGTAGCCTCCTCACGAGGCGTTCATAAAAACCTAACTTTTTATGAGAAAAACAAAAGCAGCGTAGCCTCCTCACGAGACGTTCATAAAAACCTAACTTTTTATGAGAAAAACAAAAAACGCGTAGCCTCCTCACGAGACGTTCATAAAAACCTAACTTTTTATGAGAAAAATAAAAGCACGTAGCCTCCTCACGAGACGTGCATTTCAACCAAAAAACGCGTAGCCTCCTCACGAGACGTTCATAAAAACCTAACTTTTATGAGAAAAAGAAAAGCACATAGCCTCCTCACGAGACGTGCATTTCAACCAAAAAACGCGTAGCCACCTCACGGGACGTTCATAAAACCTAACTTTTTATGAGAAACACAAAAACGCGTAGCCTCCTCACGAGACGTTAAAACACAAAAAAAAAAAAAAAAAAAAAACGCGTAGCCTCCTTACGAGACGTTCACAAAAACCTAAACCATTCTTATAAACCAAGCCCCAAAACACGTAACCTCTTCTATGAGACGTCCAGCAAGGAGCGCAAGCCAGAAGCGCAAGCAGAAGCACGAGCAAGGAGCGCAAGCCGGCGGCGAAGCACAGCGAAGCCAAGAAGCCCAAACAGAGACACGAGCAAGGCGCCAGCTGGGAGTACTCAGGCCACATGCAGGCTGACACGCCCTTAAACATGTAGGACCGTCATGTCCTTAAAAACATGTCGTCCCTCCCCGTATTTCCCGACGCTAAGTCCTCGTCTCTCCCATAAGACACATGCTTAGCGCCTTGTAGTATCGAGACTGTAATGGTCCGGATACTATCTTTAAGTTTGACTAACGCTTTGTCCTAGCTCAGTCAAACTGGGGGCTCTGTAGATACCCGTATCCGTACCCCCCAAAAACAAACCCGATGATGAAAAGGACTTTGATACATGCTTTTAAAAGAGTCGAAACGGTACAAAAGTGTCTAAAACGTATTAGTCATTTTTAGCGTATTAATTTGGATTTGCATAATCATGAAAATGAATGTCAATTTTTAGTCATTATGAGCATAACACGAGCACGATACAGGAACGTCTTGTTAAGCCAAGCCACAAAAACAGCCCAACTAGCTACAAAACGGCCCAAACTTACAAAAACGACCCAAAACGCACACCAACGCAACACGCAAAACGGGCCAAAGTGCATCCCGTACCACATTTTCACAAAATTAGGTTCTATAATACCACAAAATAATATAATTCAATATTATTTTATTTCGAGCCAAAATCGAAAAACACGACAAAAACCGAGGCACGAAAATCGAAAAACACGACAAAAACCGAGGCACGAAAATCGAAATTGGACCAAAAACCGATTTGGCCCAAATTATACTTAACCCACACGTAAATATCCCAAAAAAAAACATAATCATCACTCAATCATACGTCACCTAAGCAAAGGCGGCATAAATGACCCCAAAACAAAATAAAAATCGCTGTTGACAGCGATTAAAAACTGTCGCTGTTAACGGCGATTATCTTTTCTTTCTACCACGGTAGCCTTTTTGTTTTCTTACAAAATTACAGCCAGAACAAAACTAAAATCGCTTTGTTCACGGGCGATTTAATTTTTCCTCACACATGAACGGCCTTTTTCCTATAAATACCAACCCATTTCATTCATTTCAAAGGATCGGTTTTCAACACACATACACTATTCACAAAATCCACTCAAAAATACCGTCTTTACATTTTGAAAGGTAAACACTTTACCTACGGGTTGGGCGTTTGAGACTCGGGCAATGGGGTTACATTAACCCCAAACCCGATATTGGCACTAGCGGCCGTATTAAATATCTGTTGTAGCAATTGATTCATAATCCGTCTAAACCTCGCCAATATCGCATAAATAACGACCCCATATCACTAAAACAAACCGACGTCACTTTTATAATTATGCAAGTCCTCATTCATGCATTAAATAACGACTAGAATCACGGATCCAACACTAAATTGTACCGGTTCATAGAGTCTTTTAGCATGTCAAAACTGAGGGTTTTTCACAAATTCAAATACGAGGTCGGAAAATAACGTCTATAGTAATAATTTAGTCAATAAATTATTATTTAACGTACATTTCCTATAGCAATATGTCATTATTTTGACAATTTACATTACTTATGCATTTTAATCGAGTCATACTTATTCGCACTTGTACGTAGCGTGACTTTTTAGCCCAAATATCGAAATTAAGCAAATGTTTTCAAATTAGTAGAGACTACTCTTATGTAGGCTTTTTGATTACTGTTTTCAAAACTCATTTTGTCAAAACTTTCGAAAAGTAACCTCACTCCGAACCCCTTCTCTGGTTTCAAACCTCAGATTGATAGGTATCGACACACCTTAAAATCTGAGACACTCGTGTCTAATATTTTAAGATGCGTAGAATAGGTTCCCAATTCCTTTAATATTTGGTGGCGACTCCGAAAATACATTTTCAAAAAGGATTTTCTACTTTTTCTTTTTGGTCACAAATTCATGCAATGATCTCCCCATTTTTACAAATTTCGCACTTTTTCCTGCAGCGCATTCGCCCCGCCCAAGACTGGCGAGGCGCGCAGGGCGTCGATAGGGACTAGCGATTTTTCACATTCCTACCTTGAAGAAAGACTCACTGGGACGAGCGATTTTATTAGTTTTGAAAAACTTGTTTTTCTTTTATTTTTAAATCATAAAGAAGTGAAGCTTGAAACTTTGAAAACATTTACGCTTTCGATATTTGGGCAAAAATACGATGGGTCGAATCCTCCTGATTCAAACCACACCCTTTGAGGAACGGCCCCGATAACTCGCCATGGCGAGGTAACTCGGACACCTTTGTTCTCTCACCCTCCACGATTACAAGTACGGCATCCGTACAAACGATCGTAACGGTCAAACTCGAGCGCTCTAGGGCCGTCTTGAATTCACACCTAAGGCGTGTGTAGTCTTGCGGGTGCCCTACCTAAACGTTACGGAATGGCCGGAGGGAACCTTACCCTATAAACCAAAAACCTGTGTTTATATGTACAAGTGCGAAGCTATTGTGCCCCCACTATCGGCGTCTTTCAAACCATTGCATATTAAATCATTTCCTAGGCATTATACTTTTAAAATCCGTCCCTCTTTGAAATTGCTTTTTCAAACTTTTTTCAAAACAGGTCATACTTTTTAAAACACGCCGTTAGGCTCTTTGACCTATGGTCATTTGAGTTTGATAAATAAAATGCCATTTGCATTCAAAACCAATCCAGGATAATCACTATATCCAGGTTTTTCAAAACATAAATGAATTATCACGATCGACGTATCGTCATAATACATTTATTGCTAAAAACATTTCACAAAGCAAAACCCGAATATGTCAATTCATTTCGGAGATTTTAAACGAAATTAACTTTTAGAACATTAGATTTAGCTCTAAGTCGAATGACTCTTTAGTCATCCCGATTTAATCTTTTTCTCTCAAAAACAAAAACGCGGGCTCGTTCAGATCACGAACCCGTTGATTTACTCTTTGAATCGAGTGGCTTATCGTCATTTTTCGATTTAAATTCCTGAGTCACACGTAAAAGGCGAACAATTGATCGCCTTTTACCCAATTTTAACATCCTCAGGTCGGTTAGCCTATCGCTACTTCGGTCTGATCCTTTTTTATCGTAATCCAATGATAAACCCCTGGCAACATACCGCCAAACTGGGTTACTCAGATTATGATTATACAAATTTTTCCTACCTCGAGAATAGGGACGTGTCAACACGCCTCTACCTCAAAAGCTTCCCGTGTCCTTTTAAAAGCTAAAAACACGAGTCAAGTCAAGTCACCCACTGTTTTTTCACTTTTGTGTCTTCTTTTGGTCGTGAATGCGATTTTTCATTTGAGTCTTTTTCTTTTCTCTTAGAATCACTAAAGGTTTGAAAACTTTGTCAGGTCCGCTCATTGAAAAACCCTGGATACACGACGAACTAAAAACCGTCACTTAAACCCACCTCCGCCTCCAAAGAAGCGCTCCTACAACAGATCAAAACCAAAACCTGTCATGGCCTTTCAACACGATGAAGGTCTCGGAGGACCACCACCACCGGAGGTGGCTGCCAGAACAAGTCAAATGACTCAATGATAGGATAGCTAGTCTTACTACGACGATCGAGCAAATGGCTATCATGCAAAAGTTTGAAGCAGAGAAAAACGCCGTGCGCCTCGCCGAAGAATCCGAGCGAAACGCTAAAAGAATTCGAACCATGGAAGAACGCCTCACGAACGCAAGGGGCTACTCCATCCACCAAGAGAATGAGCACATCCCAAAGAACGTCAGATCCATGCTACCCGATGAGCTAGCGCTCAGCGACCTTCCCATTTTCAAAGGTCACGAAAGCCCGCTCGTACACGTCAAAGCTTTCAAAGCCAAGATGGCCATTATGGGGGTCGACCCCCCCGCCTGGGCCACTTTATTCCCACACTCACTGGACCCGCAACCCAGAGCATGGTTCTATTCTTTAGAGCCACACAAGACTGGTAGTTTCGAAGACATAACAGTGGCATTCGATCTGCAGTACCGGGACAACAACGACATCCAAGTCTCGCTACGTACTTTGGAGGTCCTGACTCAGAAGGACAATGAAGGGTTTACCGAATACCTGACACGTTGGAAGAAACTCTGTGCCCAATTACCTAACCGCCCAAGGGACACTGATTTAATCACCAAGTTCATCAACAACCTCACCCCTGCATACCAACAACATCTACGGTACAAGAACTTCGACACTTCTCACTCAGCGTCGTCGGTGAACTCATTGAAGACGACCTCCGCAAAGAAAATAGGAATAGAAACACGAGTCATGGATATCAAGGAAGCTCGTCTCAAGCCACTGCCAAAGTCGAGCCCATACACGCTATCAACGCACTGGGCGCACTAAAGGCACCGCCGATTCTTACAAAGACTCTCAAGGCTGCCAAGGCCCACCAAAAGGTTAGGATACCTTTAGATGACAAGATCATCACCACAAAGGCCTCAGACTTCCAAGCCGCCCTCCAACAGCTAAAGCTCGAAGAAAACACTGCCCAATCTACTAACGACCTAGGCAGTTTCAATTCAAGTATCTACACCTAGAGTATAGGGTCTGGCGTCCTTATGACGCCAAAATTTTCTTAACGGCAGGGTCACTAGGTTACATTACTAAAGTAGTAAACCTAATTGAAAAACTAGAGTCATTAAGGTTATCCGAAGCTCCCTCGTCTGAGCTATCTTCAAATGTAACTGCTTTTGATAACATTAATAACATGAAAGTTTTGTTACTCTTTGCCTCATTTAAAATCTACATATTCTAATGAATGCGATAATTTTAAACAAAATAACATTGCATTATATAGATACATTGCAAGCATTGTCTCGTAACGACGAGGACCCCATTATTGAAGACACAACAACCATCAACATGGGCACGCCTGAAGAACCTCGAGGACTACAGCTGGGGGCTTCTCTTAGCACAGAAGAAAGGACCACATATACCAAGCTCCTCATAGAATTCAAGGACGTCTTCGCATGGTCATACAAAGACATGCCCGGCATCGACCGCGAGATAGCCGAACACCGCATCCTCCTCCAGCAAGGCTCCGGACCACAAAAGAAACTCCGACGCATCAAGCCAGAATGGTCTCTCATGGTCAAAAGAGAGAACGAAAAACAACTACAAGCTGGATTCATCCAAGTCATCGAATACTCAGATTGGGTCTCCAACATGGTTCCAGTTATGAAGAAAAACGGCAAAATACGGGTATGTGCCGACTTTCGAGACCCGACCAAAATCAAGGCAATAATGGGCATGAAGCCGCCAAGCAACATCGACGAAATAAGGAGCCTTTTGGGACAAATCCAATATATCTCCCGATTTATCAAGAACTCACCATGATTTGCGAACCAATCTTCAAAAAGCTGAAGAAAGAAGAGCATACGAAATGGGACGACGATTACAATGAGCCTTCAACAAACGAGTTAAGCCACGAAACATTAAAGTGGGGGATCTCGTGCTAAAGTCAGTTCGAGCACCACTCCCAGTCGGCCCACGAGGAAAGTTCAAGCCTAACTGGGCTGGGCCCTACCTCGTCAAGGAGATCTACACGGGCGGAGCAGTCAAACTAACCGACCTCGACGGCCAAGAGTTCAACCTCGCCACAAACCTCGATCAACTCAAAAAATACTACCCTTAAAAACCCCTTGCAATGTATCTATAAAATACAATTTTAAAAAAAAAACTCATGGGCCGGCATGCCCCTTAAACGTGCACTCTCCATAAACAACTCATGGGCCGGCATGCCCCTAAACATGCATCCACCAAACACAATTCATGGGCCGGCATGCCCCTAAACATGCACATTCACCACAAAAAAAAGCAAACACAACTCTTGGGCCGGTATGCCCTTAAACATACATTCTCAAACTACGCCGGTTTGATTTCACTTTTCATGGATACGTAGGCAGCTTTGCAAAAAGCGCAACCGATATTCAACACAAAAATGACACGTCCAAAGCTTAAAAAGGCCAAGGACATAGTCAACACAAAAATTCGTCTTTTAGACCTGAAGGGTTAAAAGGACGATATTCAACACAAAATGACGCGTCCAAAGCTTAAAAAGGCTAAGGGCATAGTCAACACAAAAATTCGTCTTTTAAACCTAAAAGATAAAAAGGACGACATTCAACAATAAACGACAAACCCAAAGCTTAAAAAAGTCAAGGGAACAGTCAACACAAAAATTCCTAAAAACAAGAATTATACTTAAACTTTGAAATAAGGTTAAGGCCAAGGAATTTTACACAAAATAATAAGCAAAATGAGGCAAAGTCGTAAATAAAACCTGATTTTTATTAATCTTAAAAAGAACGGTTACATTTTGGATCTTTCAAAAGTAGGAGCGTAACTACAACCTTAGAGATACACTAACAACACTACAATATATTATAATACTTATACTTAACCCGGCATTTACATCGGGTTTAGGATAGACATAATACGAACATAATACAAAATAATATGAACATAATACTAACAACAACACAATAAAACAAACACCAGATTCCCTTAGCCACCAATAGCTCCAAACTCCTCGACCAATGGACAGACCTTCCCGCCAGGAAAGCGGAACACGTGAAAACTTAGGTCCCAATAGTCGAGACAAACCTCCAATAACTCGGGCTCCATTTGAACCTGCCCCAGACCCAGGAGTACCCCGATACCGCAATCTTTCAAAATCTTTCTCTTCTATACCCGACAACGACGAACACCAACGGCGCAAGTTTCCTTCAAAATTCTCCATAACTCGACTAAAGTTCCGTAAATATTTTGAATATCTTTGGAATACCGAGAATAGAACGTTGAAAGGATGAGTAAAATGAGTTAACCTAGCCCTCCTTTTATAGCCGAATTTGCAAAACAATCAACAACACAAAAATTTTCCACAACACAAAACACGATTTTCGCATTCACAATTTTCGTCTCAAAATGTCGTTTTAGCTCACATTTTTACAATGTCAAAAACGTCTTTTTACAAGTCTAAAATACTTTCTAAAACAACATATTTCAAAACCCTGCATTTGCATTTAGTTTAGTCCTAAGCGAGTCAGTCTCAATCGAGACATATATATATATGTGTTTTTACGACTAACGACTTTTTGCAGGTACACTCGGCAAGCAAAAACGCAAGGATTTCAGACCCGGCTACAACCCGAACATGCATTTTTGCAACAAGACGAAATATTCGAAGCCTAGGACGTCACACACAAAGCCAACAACTACAATCAAAACCGAACCACAAATATACCCATACATACCCACAAAACCAAACAAAAACGCGTAGCCTCCTCACGAGACGTTCATAAAAACCTAACTTTTTATGAGAAAAAGAAAAGCACGTAGCCTCCTCACGAGACGTGCATTTCAACCAAAAAACGCGTAGCCTCCTCACGAGACGTTCATAAAAACCTAACTTTTTATGAGAAAAAGAAAAGCACGTAGCCTCCTCACGAGACGTGCATTTCAACCAAAAAACGCGTAGCCTCCTCACGAGACGTTCATAAAAACCTAACTTTTTATGAGAAAAACAAAAACGCGTAGCCTCCTCACGAGACGTTCATAAAAACCTAACTTTTTATGAGAAAAACAAAAACGCGTAGCCTCCTCACGAGACGTTCATAAAAACCTAACTTTTTATGAGAAAAACAAAAAACGCATAGCCTCCTCACGAGAAATTCATAAAAACCTAACTTTTTATGAGAAAAAGAAAAGCACGTAGCCTCCTCACGAGACGTGCATTTCAACCAAAAAACGCGTAGCCTCCTCACGAGACGTTCATAAAAACCTAACTTTTTATGAGAAAAACAAAACGCCAGCGTAGCCTCCTCATGAGACGTTCATAAAAACCTAACTTTTTATGAGAAAAACAAAAAACGCGTAGCCTCCTCACGAGACGTTCATAAAAACCTAACTTTTTATGAGAAAAAGAAAAGCACGTAGCCTCCTCACGAGACGTGCATTTCAACCAAAAAACGCGTAGCCTCCTCACGAGACGTTCATAAAAACCTAACTTTTTATGAGAAAAACAAAAACGCGTAGCCTCCTCACGAGACGTTCATAAAAACCTAACTTTTTATGAGAAAAACAAAAAACGCGTAGCCTCCTCACGAGACGTTCATAAAAACCTAACTTTTTATGAGAAAAAGAAAAGCACGTAGCCTCCTCACGAGACGTGCATTTCAACCAAAAAACGCGTAGCCTCCTCACGAGACGTTCATAAAAACCTAACTTTTATGAGAAAAAGAAAAGCACGTAGCCTCCTCACGAGACGTGCATTTCAACCAAAAAACGCGTAGCCTCCTCACGGGACGTTCATAAAAACCTAACTTTTTATGAGAAACACAAAAACGCATTGCCTCCTCACGAGACGTTAAAACACAAAAAAAAAAAAAAAAAAAAAAAAAAAAAACGCGTAGCCTCCTTACGAGACGTTCACAAAAACCTAAACCATTCTTATAAACCAAGCCCCAAAACACGTAACCTCTTCTATGAGACGTCCAGCAAGGAGCGCAAGCCGGCGCAAGCGGCACGAGCAAGGAGCGCCAAGCGGCGGCGAAAGCACAAGCGTATACGCGAAGCCCAAACAGAGACACGAGCAAGGCGCCAGCTGGGAGTACTCAGGCCACATGCAGGCTGACACGCCCTTAAACATGTAGGACCGTCATGTCCTTAAAAACATGTCGTCCCTCCCCGTATTTCCCGACGCTAAGTCCTCGTCTCTCCCATAAGACACATGCTTAGCGCCGCCAGGTAGTATCGAGACTGTAATGGTCCGGATACTATCTTTAAGTTTGACTAACGCTTTGTCCTAGCTCAGTCAAACTGGGGGCTCTGTAGATACCCGTATCCGTACCCCCCAAAAACAAACCCGATGATGAAAAGGACTTTGATACATGCTTTTAAAAGAGTCGAAACGGTACAAAAGTGTCTAAAACGTATTAGTCATTTTTAGCGTATTAATTTGGATTTGCATAATCATGAAAATGAATGTCAATTTTTAGTCATTATGAGCATAACACGAGCACGATACAGGAACGTCTTGTTAAGCCAAGCCACAAAAACAGCCCAACTAGCTACAAAACGGCCCAAACTTACAAAAACGACCCAAAATGCACATCAACGCAACACGCAAAACGGGCCAAAGTGCGTCCCGTACCACATTTTCACAAAATTAGGTTCTATAATACCACAAAATAATATAATTCAATATTATTTTATTTCGAGCCAAAACCGAAAAACACGACAAAAACCGAGGCACGAAAATCGAAATTGGACCAAAAACCGATTTGGCCCAAATTATACTTAACCCACACGTAAATATCCCAAAAAAAAACATAATCATCACTCAATCATACGTCACCTAAGCAAAGGCGGCATAAACAGCCCCCAAAACAAAATAAAAATCGCCTGTTGACAGGCGATTAAAAACTTAATCGCCTGTTAACAGGCGATTATCTTTTTCTTTTCTACCAGCCGCCTTTTTGTTTTTTCTTACAAAATTACAGCCAGAACAAAACTAAAATCGCCTGTTCACAGGCGATTTAATTTTTCCTCACACATGAACCAGCCTTTTCCTATAAATACCAACCCATTTCATTCATTTCAAAGGATCGGTTTTTCAACACACATACACTATTCACAAAATCCACTCAAAAATACCGTCTTTACATTTTCGAAAGGTAAACACTTTACCTACGGGTTGGACGTTTGAGACTCGGGCAATGGGGTTATATTAACCCCAAACCCGATATTGGCACTAGCGAAGCCGTATTCGTAATACGGTTGTAGCAATTCGGATTCATAATCCGTCTAAACCTCGCCAATATCGCATAAATAAACGACCCCATATCACTAAAGCAAACCGACGTCACTTTTATAATTATGCAAGTCCTCATTCATGCATTAAATAACGACTAGAATCACGGATCCAACACTAAATTGTACCGTTTCATAGAGTCTTTTAGCATGTCAAAACTGAGGGTTTTTCACAAATTCAAATACGAGGTCGGAAAATAACGTCTATAGTAATAATTTAGTCAATAAATTATTATTTAACGTACATTTCCTATAGCAATATGTCATTATTTTGACAATTTACATTACTTATGCATTTTAATCAAGTCATACTTATTCGCACCTGTACGTAGCGTGACTTTTTAGCCCAAATATCGAAATTAAGCAAATGTTTTCAAATTAGTAGAGACTACTCTTATGTAGGCTTTTTGATTACTGTTTTCAAAACTCATTTTGTCAAAACTTTCGAAAAGTAACCTCACTCCGAACCCCTTCTGCGGTTTGAACCCCAGATTGATAGGTATCGACGCACCTTAAAATCTGAGACACTCGTGTCTTATATTTTAAGATGCGTAGAATAGGTTCCAAATTCCTTTAATATTTGGTGGCGACTCCGAAAATACATTTTCAAAAAGGATTTTCTACTTTTTCTTTTTGGTCACAAATTCATGCAATGATCTCCCCATTTTTACAAACTTCGCACTTTTTCCTGCGAGGCGCATTCCGCCCCGGCGCCCCCGCACGGGGCGAGGGCGGGCGCGCGCAGGGCGTCGATAGGGACTAGCGATTTTTCACATTCCCGGTACCTTCAGGAGTGCATAGCCTCGAACTTGTACGTATGACTCAAAAGGGGTGAAAATGAGTCAGTCGGGTACACCTCCAACTACCTCGAGTACGCTTTGGCAGATACTTAACCCCTTCATTTCCTTACGCCGGGGCGATAGGTTTTCTGAAGGGAGCACTGGGGCGGTCGAGATAGCCGTTTACGGCAAGCCGTGGAGGGGTGAGAGGAAAGCTTGTCCGGCATGTGCTTTATCGAATGGACAAGCCTGCATGTGGGAACCACCTCTCGAGGGTGTAAAGGGTGCCTAGATTCCAAAACGAATGGACTCTAAACGAATGTGCATAGCTCAAATATGTTTACAAGGATTGTTCAAGGCTTTCAAGTTTCACCTCTTTATTTTTAAAAAGAAAAAGCTAGTTTTTAGTTTTAAAAATAAGATCTCCCCAGTAGAGTCGCCAAACTGTGGAACCCGGGAACCGCGTTCGGGGGACCCAACTCGGCGTCTTGCTTAAGGGCGGATTTTAAAGTTAAAAGAGATTAAGTTGGAAAAACCTTTAAGAACTGTTATGGAGTCGCCACCTAATTATCGCGGAAATTAGGAACCTGCTACCATGTTCTAAGTTAAAAACATGTCCTAGATTTTGGAGCACGCCGACACCCCTAGATCTAAGGCTTGTGAAACCAGATTGGATTCGGGGTGAGGGTACTTTAGAAAAAGAGTTAATTCAAGTAATGATTTATGAAAACCTTTTAGAAAAGCCTATGTAAAAATAGCCTCTACTGACCTAGAACAATCCTTGTAAGATGATAATTGAGCTAATGTTATCGCTACGTACAAGTGCGATAAGTTTGTAAAAGAATGCAGATGCAGAAGCAAAGAGATTGATTAAAACCCTCAGTTTAGCATGTTTAACTTGTTAACGAAAACGGTTCAGTTAAAGGTCGAATTCATTGTTTAAGTTGATTTTAATGCAAAATAAGAAGGTGCAAGATGCATGCAAATAAAATAAAGTTCAATTGTCCATTGGTTTATTTTATAAGGTCGGTTGCTTATGCGACTTTGGCGTGTCATCGGATATGGAGTGTACCCGAAGTAAGTAGAACACTTGGATTGCAAGCGCGCTGGGTGCCAAAGCCGGGGGGGCGCTAAAGTGTAGACCCCTTTGTTAGTCCATAGAAAATAAGAAAAAGCTTTGATCCAAGTGAATCGGTGTACCTACCTTATCCTGACGCTTCAGATCTGGGCAGAGCTTTGCTTCTTGAACTTAAAAGGAGGATGAATTCAACACGGGATGGTGTGTTGAACTCAAGGATTTGAGTGCTTGAGGCTTTTGTGAGTGTGAAAGGGTGTAAGATGAGAATTTGTGGTGTAAAAGATGTATTCTGGTTGTGAATTGTTGTTATGAGGTCGGGGTATAGGGGTGTATATATACTAAAAACCTCGGAGAAATTAGGAAATTCGGGGATAAAAACAGGCCTAGGAACCGCATAGCCTTATGCGGTTGCCAGGGCAAACCGCATAGGCTTATGCGGTTGCCTCCCCAAACCGCATAAGCTTATGCGGTTCGAGGGTGTGGTTTTAGCGTAGTTTCCTAGTTTCGGTTGAATTATATCTTTGAAAGATTTCGAGATAATCTCTAACGTGTGGCTCAAGAAAACCCCTAGGATATTTCTGAGATATTTTGTGGTGCTTAGGGCTTTGGAGTGCGGGCCAAAGGCTGGGTTTGGGCTCGGTTTGGGCAGAGACCCTAAATATGAAAAGGGTGTATTTGCATAGTTTTTGTGAAATAAGGTAAGACGTGAAGCCGTATTTTGTGTAAGAGGGGGCTAAATAGCGGTTTTAGCTTCCGGGCCTAAATTTAGGAATTTAGGAATGCTGAATTAGACCTTGTTAATGTAAAAGGACTAATTGTAGTGCAAATGCGAAGCTCATGCCAAATGAAGCAGGACAAGGACCTAGCTAGACTCCAAATGGACAAAATGAACGTTTATTTAAAGCGATGTGAAGCGACCTTAATCATTTTAACATTTCAAACGACTCAAAAATGAATTCGACATTAGTTAGAACCGTTTAAGTCAACGTTAAAGCATGCGTAATAAAAGTCCGTGATCACTACAAGAAATACGAAATCGGGCGACTGAATTTGTCGACTAAAATTTATAGTCGCCAAATTGGCGACCAATATAAAAATCGGGCGACTAAATATGGTCGCCAAATTTGGCGACCACACCTTTTTCAAATTTTTTTTTCAGCCAAATTGGCGACTGGAAAAACACAGATGGCGACTGTGTTTCAGTCGCCAAATTTGGCGACCAAAATTAAAACAGTCGCCAATTTTGGTCAATTTTTTTTTAATTCACTCGCACAACTCACTTCCCCCTTTATTCAATTCTCTCTTACTCTCTTATTCTCTTACCCAAAAACTAAAACCCCAATTCATCACCACCACCCTTACCACCCCACTCTTCGCCGCCGGCCACCGCCGCCGTCACCGTCGCCGCCACCAGCGCCTTCCCCAGTTGCTTGCCACCGTCACCACCGCCGCCACCTAATCCCCCATTTAATTTAGGTATTTTTTTTTTTAAATTTATAACTTAAATTTTGTTTAATTAGTGATTAAAGTTAGAAGTTTTGATGTTGACTTTGTTTTTTGTTATATGTTGTATGTGTTGTGTTTAATTAATTTGTTGAACATATGATTTTAGTTGAAATTTTGTAGTTAGGGTTTTTTGATTTTTGTTTGTAATGGTTTAATTAGTAATGGTAGTAGTGTTGAATTAGTAATGGTAGTAGTGTTGAATTAGTAATTAGTAATGGTAGTAGTGTTGAACATATGATTTTAGTTAGGGTTTTTTTATTTTTGTTTGTAATGGTAGTAGTGTTGAATTAGTAATGGTTTAATTTAGTAATGGTTTAATAATGTTAGGGTTTTAGTGTTGAATTAGTTGTAGTTGAATTGATTTTACTTAATGTTTTAAAGTTCAATTAGTTGTAGTTGAATTGATTTTACTTAGTTTTTAAAGTTTTTAGAGTTTCAAGTTAGTGTTTTGAATTGAAATTATAGTTGAATTATTGATTTTACTTAGTTATTGTTGTAAAGATAGTATGAATTGTTAGTATATAATGTTAGTATTGTGAGTATGATTAAAGTTAGTATATAATGTTAGTATTATTAGTATGATTGAAGTTAGTAGAATTGTTGTATATTTAGTTTCCAATTATGTTACTAACGACGAAATAAGTAGAGTTGAAGAACCGCACCCACAAGCTAAAGCTTTTTTTGACATGTTAAGTGCTTCTGAAAAGCCGTTATATGAAAAGAGCAAAATGTCATTGTTAGAAGCCACCGCTAGAATAGTGAAAATGAAGTGCAAGTTCAATTTACCTTTTGACCTGTTGATCAAATTCGTCTTTGGTTGAGGATGCTATCCCCGACAACAACGTCATGACCCGAAGTTTCTACGATATCAAAAAACTACTTAAAGGTCTAGAACTTCCTCATCAAAAGATCGATGCATGTCAGAAGGATGTATGCTCTTTTGGAAAGATGATGCTTTCCTCGACAAATGCAAGAAGTGTGGCTTGGAAAGATATGAAACATGTGAGACGGTTATTGTTTTGAAGGGTAAGAAGGGAAGAAAGAGAAGTAAGAGTAGCAAGAAGCGTAAGAAACAAGTAGTAAACACATTAACTTACTTTCCTTTGCTTCAAGATTACAACGCATGTATGCGATCAAATCATTGCGAGCAAATGAGATGGCACAAAACAAATCCGGGTCACCTGGAAAAATGGGTCACCCGAGAGATGCAGGAAGAGTGGAGCGTTTTGATCAAACGCCACTCGGATCGAGGAAGAGGAGGAAGAAATGGAGGTAGAATTGCTTGAGAACGATCAAACGCCCAATGATGGTTCGAGCAACGAGCAGCGAGTTCGACGACTGAGTCGAAGGTTCCTAAAGCGGACGATGGTAGGTTTAAACTAGATCCTAAGGACTTATGGTAAGTTTTTACATTATAAAAAAAGTACTCATTTCTAATTCTTTCAATTTATTTGTTTTAATTTTCTGGTTTCAATGTTTAGGTTTAATGAAGATAGGATCGTTCGAGCTTGTTCAAGAAGTACCAAATCTAAAATGGATCGAGGGTACACTTGTTGGTCATGACTTCAAATGCATGTAGGAAGAGTGGTTTAATATCTTTCGAGTATGTTTTTTTATATAGTAACTTGATTTTGTTAGTTGCATATTTAATTATTAAATATGGACTAACTTCTTTTTTGTAGCAAAAATGTCAATGGCCTGCAAATCTAGAATATTTGGTGCGTGAGAGGTACAATGAAACGTGCCAACGACGATTGAAAGATAACATGCATAAGGTGGCTGTGAGGAAGAAAGAACCCGAGTACATGAAAGGTATAAATTACAATATATATAAACGTTTCATATCTATTACAATTAAATTACATATTTATGTAATCTTAAACTATGATGGTAGGTGCCCCTTTCCAAACTTTGTTGAAA
This sequence comes from Dianthus caryophyllus, assembly GCA_023091065.1. Lineage (NCBI taxonomy): Eukaryota > Viridiplantae > Streptophyta > Magnoliopsida > Caryophyllales > Caryophyllaceae > Dianthus > Dianthus caryophyllus. Next base: position 32,682,582 of record CM041517.1, on the reverse strand, counting down.
CATCGCGAGACTCCTGAATTTAGAGCAAGATCCGCCCGAGCAAAAGTCAATAAGCGTCGAGGAGACAAAGACGCAGTGGTGGAGCCGACACATTTCGGTGGTTCACAATCATTCTATAAGCGTGTACAAGAGTTGGTGAGTGGATAACTTATTTTAGTTTTTAAGTTTAATAATTTGAATGGAACATTAGTATGTATTCCGTATATTCTAATGCATGACTTATTTGTTTTCAATCGTAGGCGCACAAGAAAGGCGGTGAATTGCCAACCGTGCCCGAACTATTCCTTGAGACCAGGTCCAAATTGACTGATTAGGGTGATAGTAATTTTGTTACTCAAAAAGATGCCGACTTATATGTAAGTTACTCCGTATATAAGTATTATTGATTTTACTTTGTGTATTTTTTAACTAACTGTGTATGTTTAAAATTGTTCGGTTTAAATAATGTAGGGAAAGTTCGACGAGGCCGTCCAAAACAATCCCTCTAGTAATCCTAATGAAATTTGGTATGACTTAGTTAAAGGATACCAAAAGGGGGGCGTTTATGGAACGGGATCTGCTGCCCCGATTTTCTACGAACCGCCTCGTCGACGTCAATCATTGATGACTAAACAAAGTTACGTGCCGGGGATGGTGTCTCAACTCCAAACTCAACTTCAAAAGGAGCGAGAACAAAATGCCGCCCGTGACGAGCAAATGCGACAAATGCAAGAGCAAATTAAATTGATGCAAACCCTTTTTGGCTCTTGTAACCCGGGGTTTACTCCACAAAATCCGGATCCTCGTGATCCTAACAATGGAGGTGGTAGTGGCGCAGCGTCTAGTTTTATGGTATCATAAACGTTTTAGTAATTAGTGACGGGTATGTATATAACAACAATTTCAATGACTTACGGTATTTTCTTTGTGGACAAAGTAGTATGATGGTTAATGAAGCTACTATTTATTGTTATTGTTGTCGTGTTAGTTGAATGATTATTGTTGTCGTGTTGGTTGAATTTTGATTGATAATGCAGGACTTGGGGAGTGCAAAATACCATTTTTCATGTTATATAAACAGAGGTTTGGCGACCAAAAGATGGCTTTGGAGACCAAAATTTGGTCGCCAAATTTGGTAAAAAAAATTTTAAAAAAAAAATGATCAGTGATTTGGCGACCAAAAACTGGTTTTAGAAACCAGAATTTGGTCGCCAAATTTGGTTGTAAAAATTTTTAAAAAAAAAAATCAGTGATTTGGCGACCAAAATCTGGGTTTGGAGACCAGAATTTGGTCGCCAAATTTGGTTGAAAAAATTTTTAAAAAAAAAATATCAGTGATTTGGCGACCAAAAACTGGATTTGGAGACCAGAATTTGGTCGCCAAATTTGGTTGAAAAATTTTTAAAAAAAAAAAAAAATCAGGGATTTGGCGACCAAAAACTGGATTTGGAGACCAGAATTTGGTCGCCAAATTTGGCGACTAAATATAATTTGGTCGCCAAATTAGAAATTTGGCGACTGTTTGTGGTCCCCAATTTTGGCGACTATTTTTAATTTCAGTCGCCAAAATGTTGTTTTGGCGACTAGTTTCAGTCGCCAAAATTTGGCGACTGAAATTAGTCGCTTGGAATTTTTGGCGACTAATTTGGCGAGGAAATTTGGCGACTAATTTCAGTCGCCTTTTGTATTTGGCGACTGAAATTGGTCGCCAAATTTGGTCGCCCGATTACTAATTTCTTGTAGTGGATACATCACAGGGTTTTGTTTGGGAGGGTACGGATATGGGTATCCACAAGTAGTAATTTCTAGTTTAGTGTCGTAATTATATAAGCTAATTTCTCTTTCTTTTTGGTCATGAATCCGTACCATGAAGCCGAAGAAGTGCAAGAAGACCTTTCCATATTTGACGGTATTGTCGTTCCCGACAATCTGTGAGCCGTGACAAGGTGAGAGGACATGCACCTCCACCTTTAACTTCATCTGTTTCATTTTTAGTGCAATTTCTATGATTTAAGTATATATTTTAGCCTATATGTTATTGTCTTTGTTTGTGTTGTTGTAGTTGTGTATGTCCAGTTGTACCACCTTTATTTATCATGTTAAAATGTTATATTTTACCACCTAAAGAGATCAAAATATAAACTTGTAAATGAGTAAGTTGATAATTAAAATGGTAGATATATGCCTTATAATTAATATTATGTGATTCTTTAAAATGAACTAGGATTTAGTATCATGTCCACCACTTTATAATTTATTTAATCTCATGTTAAAAATATTTATTTTAGGGTTAGTTAACAGGAATAATACAAACTATCACTATTCTTCTCCCAATAATCCATACTATCAATAATTCCGCAATAATACAAACTACTATACCTATATTCTCAAAATAGTACCATATAAAATATGACCGTTTTCTTACCTTTTGAATCCGGTAAATGTTGTGGGACCCCTATATTTTCTAATATAGACGTTGTAGCATCTTGTCTTCTTCATTATTACAACTCCTCCATTTTTATACCAACTAAGCTTCAAAATTGAAAACCTTGAAGGTTATACTATTGTTGAAGTTCACCTACAATATTACCATAAAAGGAGATTACAAACCAAATTCTCACATATGCATAGAAAGCGAAAAAATAACAAAAAAAATCAAAATAATTAGGGTTTTAAATCGGGATATTTTTTCTAATAAATTCATCTAATTACACTAAATTAGGGTTCACAAATGCAAATTTAAGCAAAATTAGGAAAGAACGATACCATTTTGCGTCGATCTTAGGTTAATATTGAACAAAGGACCAAACTTTTCCTAAAATCGTTTCCCTATTAACTCAAACACCATTGTTGATGATCTTCAAGGCGAGCTTCATTGATTTGGGATGAAAATGGAGATGAGGATTGAAAAGTTGATGAAGATGATGATGATTTATTGAAGAGTTTTGAAATTAAGTAAAGAGGAAAGCAAACAAACGAAGTGAGTGGGAATGACAAATTTTACTCTCCTCTTCATTTAATTTCATTTTTACCGGTTCTTCCGGTGTCAAGTTACCAAAGTTCATTTTAAGAATAGAGGTATAATAGTTTGTATTATTGCGGGATTATTGATAGTATGTATTATTGGGAGAAGAATAGTGATAGTTTGTATTATTCCTGTTAAATAACCCTTTATTTTATGTATAAATGCATGCTTAACTTTGTTGCTATGCTATTTATTTTAGTTGCATTTTAATCATGTCATTATACGCAAAATTGTGTTTCATGAGCTATACTTCGTATTTTCCCTTGAAATTTTTATATGATGTGTATTATGATGTTACTAAATTGTGTTTTAAATTTCGTAACTTTTGGATTTATAATTCTTCCTATATAAAATGAACAAGGCCTAAAATTACTTTAATTCGTTAAATAAATAAAATAAATATTTTAAACTGAAATTTTTATGTATATTTTAAAATATGTTTTTGAAGCGACTATCCAAATTTCAATCGAAAATATTATGTTTTGACCTTTCGTTTAATTTTCACAAATGTATTATTATATACGGTTTTTAATTTATTTAGTGTACCAAATAAATTTATTTTTTAAAACGATTTTAACCCATGATTATATATATTTTGGGAAGTTCAAAAGTAATTTTTATCAATTAATTCATCTTTGGGCTTATTTTATATTTTAACCGTTAAACAACCGTAAACTATTGTAAGTAATATTATGTTCATAAAATGATTTTACTTTTTAACCTATATTCTCCTATTAAACTTGTTTTCATAATTTAAAAGACACATCACCCCAAAGTATATGAAAATATAATTAAATATTATTAAAATATGTATAATTTTAAATTAACAATTAAGGACTTGGCTATGTCTTAACTTGACTTCCACTAGCAAGTTTTGACTAAGTCATTATAATATACCTTGACCATGACCAAAGTCAAACATTGACCTATAGTCATTTGTTGACCAAAGTCAATGTTGAGCAACTCTTAAATAAGCTACTTAGAAATAAGCTACTTAATCTATCCTAAACGTTATATCAAATAATGAACCTTAATCTACTCTTCAAATAAGATTTTCCAAAGATAAATAATTAAAAGACTTTCATACAAGATAAACAAAGATCACAATTATATATTAAAAGATACTATTCTAGGCCAAGCTGGATATGTCTCCGTTGTTTGTGACCTCTAAACCCCTTGTGTCCTCCGATCATAAGTGAAAATCATAAAGCTTATGTCATTTAGCCTTTAACTCGCCAAGACGATGATTAATGCCGCTTGGATTCAGTCGTCGTGGGTGGAAATCATAAAGCCCATGAAGCACAACTTTAGCCTGGGTACATGGTGTAACACCCCGTGTTAATTTAAGCTAATTATAATTAGGAAATCAATAATTAATCATCCTCGCTCATTAAATTCCTAATGCAATACACTACAAGTCATTTTCGTACCTAAACTAAAACCATTTTGAATTCCTTTGAATTTGAACCTTATTCTTTCATATTCAAACTCGATAAATCAAATGAAGACTATACGACAAATTTCTCAACGACAAATTTTGGCACGCAAATCGAGGTCAATCTTGACCAAAGTGGCCGAGCCACTTAAAGGATTAAATCATCTAATCTTTATTCAATTACACTTACTCCTAATCCTAGGCTAACAAAAATGGTTAAGGCTTAATCATTTTAGGTTATACTAACAAAACATATTATAATAATATAAGATTACTATTCCTTTTTGATTTAACTAACACATTAGCTAAAACTCAAAATAATGAGCCACACTTATTCAAAACTGATAAACTTTTTGACGTTTGATCATAATAATTTGATTCGATAACATTCAACGAAAAAAATATATATTTGGACCAAACGAAATTTTTATTAAAAGTTTCGAGGATCCTAAGGCCATTTTTCATTTTTATTACTCTTCTACGTTTTTCTTCATTTTAATTTTTGACCTTACTTCGAACCATCATTTTAAGACTATATATTTTATTTCGAGACTTTTCGCGTGCGCGCAAATCGAAAATTTCAAAAACGAAAAATCGAGCCACTTGACCCTTGGTTTGGCCGAGATTTTGGGGTCAATGGTCAAGGACTATCCTCTTCCATTTTACATAACTTGTACAAGTTTAATTTGTCTTACACAACACCTAACACTTACCATCCTACCTTAATTCATCATTGCATTCTAGCTTGATTTAATTTAAAGATTAATACAACTAAATACAATTGCATTCATACATAAACTTACTACATAATACAAACTACAACTACTACTACATTATATACATCACACGCACAAACAAACACACACAACAACACTTCAACTTATTTTCTCTCTAAATAACCTACTTAACATACTTGTAAGCATATCTTCATCTCCAAACCTCAAGAACACTTTGATCTTCATCTTCCTCCTTTACTTTTCTTCCTTAATTCATTTCTTTTCTTACTTTAAATTCACTAGAGCACTAGTGTTAACTCACCATTTATATTTATGAAACACTACATCATTTAACTTATGAATGAACATGAACATAAATCAAATCACCTAAAATATAAACATCACCTAAATTAAAAACACTACTACACTTTAAGATTTTAATTTAGCTAGTTTAGTTATAAAATCAATTACTAACTTGTGTATTTCATTTTTATGTACTCTCCTAATCAAAGACGAGGAGCAAGGTGGTGAAGTCGACTTAAGCCAGTTTGACCATATAGTCGATCCCGACAACTGCTAATCTTTTCATTCATAACCTAACCTAAGGTGCCCCCGCACACTAAGTTTTAATTTTGTTAATCGCATGATTTAAATGTTATGTGTTATATTTATTGTGTTGTTTATCACCTAGTAATCATATGTTAAATTAGGAGACAAAAATCGAAAAATAACATTTGTGCTACATACACAAAACCCACGGCCACCCTATTGTTTTTCACTTAATTTTTCGTTTTAATTTTCGTAAATTGCATGCTTAAAATACTAAGGCTAGTATGTACATGAATATATAATTAGTTTTTGTTTAGGACTTAAAATGAAATTGTTATGAATTTAAATGTGTTCTGATGTTTTATTGTGTTCTTGAAGTATCATTGTTATTCTTAGGTTATAATGATTTTTATTTTGTGTGTTAATGTTTGTAGTTGTTGTTCACTCATGATTAAGTATATATATGATATAGAATAAATTAGTTGTTGAATTAGAAGTATAAAAATCAAAAATCAAAAATTAGAACATACATATACATCACACGGTTTTCCCTTTATTTTTGGACCAATTTTTAGTTTTAATTTTTCTAAATAACATATTATGATTAGTTTAGGTAAATTAGACTTGTATGAAAAATTTGAGAAAATTATATAAACATATGAAAATTTGACTAATTAATAATCATATGAAAAATACTAGAGTTCTTCATTTGTTCAAGTGTTCTTCATTTATATAATTAGTTTGATTTATAATTTTTATAAGTTTTAGTTATTTGTTGTTTCTTTTACTAGTTTAAATCACCTTAGATTAATTTGATTAATTGTTATATAAAAACTTTAAGTCAAAAACCGATAAAATTAGAAAACGGAAATAAATTGTGTAAGTATAGAAGGCCACGGTTTTGAGGGTTATTTTAGACCTAAAATGAATTTGTCACTTTTTAATTTTATCACTTAAGAAATTAAAATAGTTAAAGTAATGATTTATTAATAAAAACAACAAAAGAAATAAATAGCAAATATAAATAAAGGCTCACGGCATCTATGTTATTTTTGGGTCAATTTTGATCAAAATGAATTTATCACTTAATCACTATAATTGAATAGTAATCAGGTTTATATTTTTATTGTAAAAAGAATCGTTAATAAAAAGAATCAACGAAACCGATAAAAATAAACGTTACATATATTAAAATGAATCATATCGTGTGTTACTACCTATGCTTAATTGTGGATATGGAGATATGGACTATTTAAAATGAACTACGACAACCTCGCTAAAATTTGGAACCGCTTAAATTTTAGCTAAGTATACGACTAAATCTAAACCGAGTTTTACTTTTGAAGTATCATTTAAATCACCAAGTATAAAAATGAACTTAACCACTTTGATTTAAATATGTTTCAAAATCACTAAATACAAAATGAACTTAACGAGTTCGATTAAAATATATTTTCAAAACCGCTAAATGCAAAATGAACTTAACAACTTTAGAACTAGACTCCTAAAATATTTCCAAAAATCACTAAGTACAAAACGAACTTAACGACTTTAAAACTAGAATTCTACACTTAGAAGAAAATAAGCTTAGTTTAGTAACTAAATAAAATACTAAGTATAAATATACGAATAAAATACTAAGTATAAAAATACGTATAAAATACGAGGAATAGTAAAATACGATGAATAGTGAAATACGATGAATAGTAAATACGATGAATAGTAAATACGATGAATAGTAAATACGTGAATAGTAAAAATATTTAAAATTTACGATTAAACTCAAAATAAATATTTAAGTTTTTCTATGTGCTTCCGTTTACCTGAAGAGCTGCTAGAACTAAATTTTCATTATACAAGTTCGACGTTATGGTTTATTATGAACTGTCACTGTAGAAATAAAGGTACGAGAAAATGATAAAGGAAGTACTGGTTAAATACTCGAATTATGTCATGTTGCGAATCTATTGTGCCATCGTTAGAAAGGTAGCGCGTATGGGGACTCTTTCACTCTCGATCTTGTTGGCGTTCTAATGACTCTCATAGTCTTTAGGCAAGCAGGCGTATACATCCCTTGAATGGGCATAAATGTTGCGTTTTGCGGTCCATACGAGGTAACGGAAGATGACCATCCCATCCGGGGACCTTGTCATTAGGTATTAATCGTTTTGGTTAGGAAAAGCATACTCTCTCGAATAGCGAGGACTGTGTCGTTTCTAAGTGAAAGTGTGTGCACACATTAGATAAGGGATTGAATCGTCCTTCTTACCTAGTGGTATCCTTGGCAGTAAAGTCCGTTGATGTACCCGGCAGCCATTGCGCAGGCCTTGCTTTTGTAGGGTTTTGCATGCTTCCATCCTGACTTGTTGTGGTTCATAGGACAACGTATGATAGATTATCCATGTTGTATTGGATATTAGGTAGTTATCACGTACGCTACTTAGTGTTTGATCTGATGTACGAGTCTGAGCAGCTAGTGCACTTTGATAATTATCTATGAGAGTACACAAGCCGCTCTGTAGTCAAGACTCGCGAGTTATGTTACTATATGAATAATTGAAAAGATTCGACTACCGAATATGATTGAGATGGTAATGATTTGTTGAGTATGATTGGTTATGAGTGTGGTGTGATATATGATTTGATCTATACTCATGTTTGAATCATCCCGATATCCTTATGTGTTTTTGCTTGCACCTTGCCATCTATTTTATTTAATTGTCATGTATATCGCACATGTCTATAATTGCTATACTCGTGATTTATTTGATGTGTTTAGATTGTGTTGGGGAGAAAACACTAATCTGAGATGAGCTAGTACCCAGGGACTTATGTTTATCAAATGCTGGGGATGGTTACCTTATTTTGTACTTCGTTATTTTGGAGAGATTTGTAATCAAACATATACTCTGTTTCATCCTAAGACTTGTACTATGTATATAGAGTTTTAATACGATAACAGCTGGTTTGTAATAAATAGACTTAATTAATTTTCCGCCTCAGTTTAATTAAAGTCACGAAAAAACCAGGTTATTCTGATTGGTATCGAGTCATCTTGCGGCCGTGAATGACTTAAAGTTATCTCACATAGCGGCGACACACTGGGCAGTACATTCATATCGTATGTCGGGCATAGACTTATAGGATAAAATAATAAACTAGGAATCTCTAGATCGCTAAAATAATAACTTAGATCAGTTTAAAATGTGAGAAAGGGTAGAATCTTAAGGACCGACCAAATAATAATGAACTAGTTAGATGAGCGTTAGAATCTTAACTTTATGATTCTTTACTTGCTATTTGCTCTATGGCTAACTTTAGTCTGACAAAGGCCCTTAGGATGTCATCTTTCCGCTCTTTCCGTTACTACGCACCACGAAGGCCGCCGATGATGCAACTAGGAGAGTACATACGTAGCCATTCCCTCCACATAGAGCGACATGTGGAAGCTCATGGAATCATGACGGGCAGAATCTACCACACGAGGGGCATTGGCATCAGTTTGACCATGATTGAGAGCTTCCATCCATACGATGAGTTTTGGGCACCTCTAGGATGGCGACTTCTCCGCGATTACGAGCTACACATGGATCGCATGTACCATCCAGACCCACTTCAGAGGGTGGAGGAACCACCTGCGTGGATGGAGTATGATGAACTACTCGACAGTTTGATGATTCAAGAATATGAGCGCGACTATCCTCCATTCCCACCCGACGCCATCATACCTCCAATCATATGGGAGAGGGATCTTACCTCTGGGAGACTCTTGAGGGTCGCAAATCATATTTAGGGTCATTTGACTCCAGTTTGTAAAATATATGTAACCGACTTTTAACCATCCTAAGAACGATCTTAATATCGTCTTCTTTCCTACGGCTATGGATGTTATATTCGGATGTGACGTTTGGTGAACTTATGTATTATATTCCTTTGAAATGTAATATTCTACCCATGTATATATTTATATATATATGGAGACGTTATGTTACTACCTAGTCGTATGCTTTTCTTAACGCATTATTTTAAAATTATACATACATATTTGTACTTCCAAATCTCATTTAAATTATTTTATCCAATTTGATTTCAGATGAGACTACCGTGCGGTAAGAGGTACTCTGAGTGGACACCTAAAGAGAAGGCCCGCAAGAAAGCCGTCGAGGCTCACGCACGGCGTCAACAATTGAAGTCATGGAAGAGATCACAGGACTCGAGTGATTCGGAGATCGACTGGAAGACTAGGGCACTTAAGACTCCGTATATGGAGCATCGAGTTCCGGATCATCTCCGCCGATCCTCAGAATATACAGATGTGATCGAAGCGTTCATGCAGGGAAAACCTGAGACATTTGAGGGAATCGATGGGACACTCTACCCATGGATCAGAGTATGAATGCGAGGTTCTGGAACACTTTCAGTTAGAGAGGAATGGAAAACCTCCCTAGCGTACCGCTTGCCTTGATGAAGAGGCCAAAGCATGGTGGAGACGACTCGCTCCCCACTATACTTGAGGGTGAGTACTACGAGCTGGGAGGACTTCAAGCTCGGTTTGGCGGCATGACTAATCTTTGTTAAATATAAATACAGCTTCTCGGAGGAAGAATACCACTACTCAAAATTTGCTTAGAATCTAGGACAAATCTTTTGTCATTCTCGATCTAATTTTATAACTCTTGAGAATGTATCTAAGCTTTTATGTTATTTTGCTGAACCTTGTATCTAGGTTTTCACCTTAGTTCATTTCATAGAGAATGTATTAGGAGGCTTTGTAACTTTTTGATGTAACCCTTTTACATTATCAATGAAATGTCTTTTACCTTGCATTTTATAATGTGTCTATCTTGTTAACTACTCAAAATTCATACAGCTTCGTCTTTATTTCATTTTACAGAATGGCTGCAAACGATATTCCAGACAATGACCTTAACCAACAATTCCTCGAGGAGGAAGCCAGAAGAAGGGGTTTTGAAGACGCAATTATGAAGATTGCGCAATCCGCACAACAAAACCGTGGGGGCGGTAACAATCAGTCAGCATTTGAAAGATTCTCCAAACACCGTCCTTTAACATACTCTGGATCCGTCGATCCTGTGGTCCTGACTGAATGGATCGAGGAAATGGAGAAACTGCTGGAGCTCAGCAAGATACCCCCCACAGAAATGGTGAATGTGGTGGCATATTACTTGAAGGGAGAGGCGAACAGTTGGTGGCGCCTAATCAGATCTAATTTCCCACTCAGAATCTACAACTGGAGCGAGTTCAAAACGCTCTTAGAGAACAAGTATTTCGGGCAGGAGCTCAGGTGGGACAAAGAAGAAGAATTCAGGAATTTGAAACAGGGTGATATGCAACTGCAGGCATACACCGAAAAATTCCAAGAGCTGTCAAAATTTGCTCCCAAGATAACGATTGATGAGGAAGAACTCGCCAACCGATATGTTCGGGGTATGACTTACCGCTTCTGATTGATCATGGCGGGTTCAATTGCCGAACTTTCTTTGAAGCCTATGAGAAGGCAACGGGTATCTGGCGTCAATCCGTAAGAACGGGCGAGAGGAGAAAGGGAAAAAGAGAGTTTTTACGCCTTCTGTGGCGAGCGCCAGCTTCATTCAGAAGCCTAACTACCAACGACCTTTTCTATCAAGGTCTAACCCATCAATCAGGAGTTACCAAAAGCCTACAAACTTCGCTCAGAACACAACCCAGAACAAGCCAAGGTTTACCCCCAACCCACCAGGGCCTCCACCAGTATACGAGGCCGATAAGTGTCGTTCCTGCCTACAACGACTACACCCGGGGAAACAATGCAATGGCGCACCGATCACGTGCTTCATATGAAGGGAAGTAGGCCATAAGGCCAACGTCTGCCCTAAAAAGGGAACAATGGGTAGATTGAACACGGGACCACCGCCCGCCGTAAGAGTTCAGGGGAGAGTTTATGTGCTGTCAGAAAATGATGGTGATGCCGAGGAATTTGTCGAGGATGTAGACGCGTTGTCACCGTAAATTTTTGGTTAACTCAGACCGCCTTTATTTTGTTCGATACGGGTGCATCCTTATCTTTTATCTCAACAAAATTTCTAGCAAAATCCAAACTTACAAAACCTGAACAAATACGCACTAACATATCGCTACCAAATGGCAAAAATATTTCTTGTTCTGCAAAATACAATTATGATTCACCACACAAACTTTCTTTCTGACCTGATTCTATTCGACCTTCCTGAATTCGATATAATTTTGGGAATGGATTAGTTAACTCGTCATCATGCTACGTTCAAATGCCGAGACCGGAGAATCACATTGAAGGGTCCTAATGGAACAGTGGTGACTTACCAAAATACGCCTTCAAAGGAAAAAGTACGATTCGTGTCTGCCATGAAAATTCAGAACATGGGGAGAAAGGGACATCAAATATTTCTGTGCAGCATCAACAAAATGGAAGACGAGCAAAAGATAGAGAACATTCACATTGTAAATGAATACCCGGATGTGTTTCCTGATGAAGCTGCCAGACTGCGCTGCACGAGGCAGTAGAATTCTCAATCGACTTCATCGCCAGCACCGCACCAATCTCAAAGGCACCCTACCGAATGGCACGGTTGAACTCCGGGAACTTAAGAAACAATTGGAGGAGTTAATAGATCGAGGCTTCATCGACCAAAGTGTCTCGCCTTGAGGCGCTCAGATACTTTTGTTAAGAAAAAGGACGGGAGTATGCGCCTATGCATCGACTACCGTGAACTCAACAAGGTTACAATCAAGAATCGTTACCCTTTGCCAAGGATAGACGACCTATTCGATCAACTCAAGGGAGCAGGTGTTTTCTCCAAAATTGATTTAAGATCGGGTTATCATCAGATAGGTGTACGAAAGGAGGACATACAGAAGACTGCATTCCGATCTAGACACGGCCACTATGAGTTCAAAGTGATGCCTTTTGGCCTCACCAACGCACCTGCAGTGTTCATGGATCAGATGAACAGAACCTTCCACGAATACCTAGACGTTTGCGTGGTCGTATTCATAGATGACATACTAATCTACTCGAAGACTGAGGAAGAACACGAAGAACATTTACGCACTGTATTGGAGATTTTGAGGAAAGATAAATGGTATGCAAAATTCTCCTAGTGCGAATTCTGGTTGGGTGAAGTGGCATTCCTGTGCCACGTGATTTCGAAAGAAGGAGTAATGGTAGACCCAGCAAAGATAGAAGCCGTAAAGGAATGGGTCGCACCAAAGACCGTCCACGAGAGGTTCAAGCTTTCTAGGCTTGGTGGTTACTACAGGCGATTCGTGCAGACTTTTCAAAGGTAGCACGCCCAATGACTAAACTTCTCTGAGAAGGACTCCAAATTTGTGTGGAGCAGGCGTGAAAAGGCGTTCCTAGAACTCAAAACAAAGGTGACTACATGCAGGTCCTAGCCCTACCAACCCAGGGATGAATACGAGGTGTATAGCGATGCGTCCTTAAATGGACTAGGATGTGTCCTAATGCAGCAGGGCAAGGTGATCGCTTATGCATCTAGACAACTCAAGGTGCATGAAAAGAACTATCCAACCCATGACCTTGAACTCGCAGCAGTTGTGTTCGCTTTGAAGATTTGGCGACATTATCTTTACGGAGTCAGCATAAAGTTCTACACTGACCACAAGAGTTTGAAGTACATATTCACGCAGAAAGAGCTGAATATGAGACAAAGGAGGTGGCTAGAACTAATCAAAGACTACAAGATCGAGCTGCTCTATCACGAAGGAAAAGCAAACGTCGTAGCAGACGCTTTAAGTCGTAAGACTCCACGCTCACTGAATAATATCTGGGAGATTCCATCCGACCTCGTTCAGGATTTGAGAAGATTGGATTTGGACTTGATGCAGTCAGGTAATCTTGATTTAAATGCAATGGTAGTGGAACCCGAGATACTCCACGACATCCGAGCACTACAATGGGAAGACCCTGAACTAGTAACGATTCGAGGAAGGATTCCGTCAGAAGGGACTGAAGGATTTAAAATTCACCCTGACGGGAGCCTTCGATTCAAAGAGAGATGGTGTATACCAAACAATGAGGCGCTAAAGCGAATTTTAGGCGAAGCACCACAGACTGATATTCCGTACATCCTGGGTCAGGCACAAGATGTACCAAGATTTGAAATTACGATTACGGTGGATCGGGATGAAAAAAGGAGATAGCGAACACGTGGCTAAATGCTTGATTTGTCGGAAGGTGAAATTCGAACATCAAAGGCAGGAGGACTCCTACAGATTAGAGATACCACGAGGAAATGGGACTCAATCTCAATGGACTTCATTATGGGACTACAGGGACCTCGAGTGGTAAAGATGCAATCTGGGTCATCGTAGATCGATTAACAAAGTCTGCCCACTTTATTAGATCAAAGAGGCGTGGGGATTGGATGAGTTAGCAAAGGCCTATGAGAAAAAGTAATCGATTGCATGGTGTGCCCCTTGATATTATTTAGGATAGGGGCCTTAAGGTTTACATCCCATTTACGGAAGAAGTTGCAAGAAGCCTTAGGTAGCTGAGTTGAAAATGAGCACCGCTTTTCACCCGACTACGGATGGCCGACCGAAGCGAACCATTCAAACCTTAGAGGACATGTTGAGAGCTTGCGATGGAGTTTAACGCTAAGCGGGAAAAGAGTTTGCCATTAATCGAGTTCTCCTACAACACTTGATTACCATGCTGGCCTCAAATGTGCCCTTTCGAAGGTCTATATGGAAGGAAGTGTCGAAGCCCAGTGTGTTGGGACGACGCTAGTGACAATGTGGGCACCGAACCCCAAACTATTCAGGACCAAACCGAGCACAATAAGGTCATCCGAGAAAGACTACGAGCGGTACAAGATCGTCAAAGAAGTATCTTTGACCAACATCGTAAGCCTATTGAATTCGGAAGAGGCGACAATGTATTCCTGAAGGTGTCGCCCATGAAAGGAGTAAAACGATTCGGCTTAAAAGGGAAGCTAAGCCCGAAGTATATAGGACCCTATGAGATACTTGAGCGAATCGGGGAGGTGGCGTATCGACTTGCTCTACCGCCTAACCTATCAAGAGTACACAATGTTTTCCACGTATCTCAACTACGGAGGTATCGATCTGATCCAAGCCACATCGTTTCACCCGATGTCATTGAGATCGAGCCTAATATGTTGTACTCTGAGAAACCGGTGGAAATCTTGGCACGGGAAACCAAGACCCTGAGACGAAAGGCAATACCCTTAATTAAAGTCCTTTGGAGGGGTCATAATACCGAACAAGCTACTTGGGAAACCGAGGCGTCAATGAAGGAGAAATACCCGAAGCGTTGGTAGCAGGTAACCTTAACCACCTAGTTAACTTTAAGTTTCGGGGACGAAACTTCTTTAAGGGGGGAGGATTGTAACACCCCGTGTTAATTTAAGCTAATTATAATTAGGAAATCAATAATTAATCATCCTCGCTCATTAAATTCCTAATGCAATACACTACAAGTCATTTTCGTACCTAAACTAAAACCATTTTGAATTCCTTTGAATTTGAACCTTATTCTTTCATATTCAAACTCGATAAATCAAATGAAGACTATACGACAAATTTCTCAACGACAAATTTTGGCACGCAAATCGAGGTCAATCTTGACCAAAGTGGCCGAGCCACTTAAAGGATTAAATCATCTAATCTTTATTCAATTACACTTACTCCTAATCCTAGGCTAACAAAAATGGTTAAGGCTTAATCATTTTAGGTTATACTAACAAAACATATTATAATAATATAAGATTACTATTCCTTTTTGATTTAACTAACACATTAGCTAAAACTCAAAATAATGAGCCACACTTATTCAAAGTGATAAACTTTTTGACGTTTGATCATAATAATTTGATTCGATAACATTCAACGAAAAAATATATATTTGGACCAAGCGAAATTTTTATTAAAAGTTTCGAGGATCCTAAGGCCATTTTCATTTTTATTACTCTTCTACGTTTTCTTCATTTTAATTTTTGACCTTACTTGAACCATCATTTTAAGACTATATATTTTATTTGAGACTTTTAGCGTCTTGTATAAATCGAAAATTTCAAAAAGCGAAAAATCGAGCCACTTGACCCTTGGTTTGGCGAGATTTTGGGGTCAATGGTCAAGGACTATCCTCTTCCATTTTACATAACTTGTACAAGTTTAATTTGTCTTACACAACACCTAACACTTACCATCCTACCTTAATTCATCATTGCATTCTAGCTTGATTTAATTTAAAGATTAATACAACTAAATACAATTGCATTCATACATAAACTTACTACATAATACAAACTACAACTACTACTACATTATATACATCACACGCACAAACAAACACACACAACAACACTTCAACTTATTTTCTCTCTAAATAACCTACTTAACATACTTGTAAGCATATCTTCATCTCCAAACCTCAAGAACACTTTGATCTTCATCTTCCTCCTTTACTTTTCTTCCTTAATTCATTTCTTTTCTTACTTTAAATTCACTAGAGCACTAGTGTTAACTCACCATTTATATTTATGAAACACTACATCATTTAACTTATGAATGAACATGAACATAAATCAAATCACCTAAAATATAAACATCACCTAAATTAAAAACACTACTACACTTTAAGATTTTAATTTAGCTAGTTTAGTTATAAAATCAATTACTAACTTGTGTATTTCATTTTTATGTACTCTCCTAATCAAAGACGAGGAGCAAGGTGGTGAAGTCGACTTGAGCCAGTTTGACCATATAGTCGATCCCGACAACTGCTAATCTTTTCATTCATAACCTAACCTAAGGTGCCCCCGCACACTAAGTTTTAATTTTGTTAATCGCATGATTTAAATGTTATGTGTTATATTTATTGTGTTGTTTATCACCTAGTAATCATATGTTAAATTAGGAGACAAAAATCGAAAAATAACATTTGTGCTACATACACAAAACCCACGGCCACCCTATTGTTTTTCACTTAATTTTTCGTTTTAATTTTCGTAAATTGCATGCTTAAAATACTAAGGCTAGTATGTACATGAATATATAATTAGTTTTTGTTTAGGACTTAAAATGAAATTGTTATGAATTTAAATGTGTTACAATGTTTTATTGTGTTCTTGAAGTATCATTGTTATTCTTAGGTTATAATGATTTTTATTTTGTGTGTTAATGTTTGTAGTTGTTGTTCACTCATGATTAAGTATATATATGATATAGAATAAATTAGTTGTTGAATTAGAAGTATAAAAATCAAAAATCAAAAATTAGAACATACATATACATCACACGGTTTTCCCTTTATTTTTGGACCAATTTTTAGTTTTAATTTTTCTAAATAACATATTATGATTAGTTTAGGTAAATTAGACTTGTATGAAAAATTTGAGAAAATTATATAAACATATGAAAATTTGACTAATTAATAATCATATGAAAAATACTAGAGTTCTTCATTTGTTCAAGTGTTCTTCATTTATATAATTAGTTTGATTTATAATTTTTATAAGTTTTAGTTATTTGTTGTTTCTTTTACTAGTTTAAATCACCTTAGATTAATTTGATTAATTGTTATATAAAAACTTTAAGTCAAAAACCGATAAAATTAGAAAACGGAAATAAATTGTGTAAGTATAGAAGGCCACGGTTTTGAGGGTTATTTTAGACCTAAAATGAATTTGTCACTTTTTAATTTTATCACTTAAGAAATTAAAATAGTTAAAGTAATGATTTATTAATAAAAACAACAAAAGAAATAAATAGCAAATATAAATAAAGGCTCACGGCATCTATGTTATTTTTGGGTCAATTTTGGTCAAAATGAATTTATCACTTAATCACTATAATTGAATAGTAATCAGGTTTATATTTTTATTGTAAAAAGAATCGTTAATAAAAAGAATCAACGAAACCGATAAAAATAAACGTTACATATATTAAAATGAATCATATAAGTGTTACTACCTATGCTTAATTGTGGATATGGAGATATGGACTATTTAAAATGAACTACGACAACCTCGCTAAAATTTGGAACCGCTTAAATTTTAGCTAAGTATCTGACTAAATCTAAACCGAGTTTTACTTTTGAAGTATCATTTAAATCACCAAGTGTAAAAATGAACTTGACCACTTTGATTTAAATATGTTTCAAAATCACTAAATACAAAATGAACTTAACGAGTTGGATTAAAATATATTTTCAAAACCGCTAAATGCAAAATGAACTTAACAACTTTAGAACTAGACTCCTAAAATATTTCCAAAAATCACTAAGTACAAAAGCGAACTTTACGACTTTAAAACTAGAATTCTACACTTAGAAGAAAATAAGCTTAGTTTAGTAACTAAATAAAATACTAAGTATAAATATACGAATAAAATACTAAGTATAAAAATACGTATAAAATACGAGGAATAGTAAAATACGATGAATAGTGAAATACGATGAATAGTAAATACGATGAATAGTAAATACGATGAATAGTAAATACGATGAATAGTAAATACGTGAATAGTAAAAATATTTAAAATTTACGATTAAACTCAAAATAAATATTTAAGTTTTTCTATGTGCTTCCGTTTACCTGAAGAGCTGCTAGAACTAAATTTTCATTATACAAGTTCGACGTTATGGTTTATTATGAATCATCCTTTGGAGAAATAAAGGAACGAGAAAATGATAAAGAAAGTACTTGTTAAATACTCGGGTGTCTGTCATATTGCGAATCTATTGTGCCATCGTTAGAAAGGTAGCCGCGTATGGGGACTCTTTCACTCTCAGTGCTGACTGAGGCGTTCTAATGACTCTCATAGTCTTTAGGCAAGCAGGCGTATACATCCCTTAAATGGGCATAAATGTTGCGTTTTGCGGTCCATACGAGGTAACTAACGGAAGATGACCATCCCATCCGGGGACCTTGTCATTAGGTATTAATCGTTTTGGTTAGGAAAAGCATACTCTCTCGAATAGCGAGGACTGTGTCGTTTCTAAGTGAAAGTGTGTGCACACATTAGATAAGGGATTGAATCGTCCTTCTTACCTAGTGGTATCCTTGGCAGTAAAGTCCGTTGATGTACCCGGCAGCCATTGCGCAGGCCTTGCTTTTGTAGGGTTTTGCATGCTTCCATCCTGACTTGTTGTGGTTCATAGGACAACGTATGATAGATTATCCATGTTGTATTGGATATTAGGTAGTTATCACGTACGCTACTTAGTGTTTGATCTAACAAGTCTTCTATAATAACGTTACCTAAACTCGAGACGTATAAATCGAAGACGAGACGACAAGGACTCAAGCACTTGCAAATGGACGCATCAAGAGTTGAACCATCTGAAGCGACGCTCTGGACCTTGAAGAAATCCATTGAATTGAAAACCTCTATAACTTTCTCAAACGTCCATATTCATCTTTTCCTAACTCGTTCAAAAAGAAAATTTTAATCGATCTATTTAAATTATTTTCTCCTTCTAAAATAAAACATTCCTAACTTATACTCTTATAATGACTCATAAAATGAATTTTATCTCTTTTCATTTTCTCGCAAATACAAGACTTGAAGACAAGACTGGAAGCGCATGCAGAGAGACGTATCAAGAATCACTCTATCCAAGACAATTTTCAAGACATCGAAGATTTCATTAGCGTTGGAGATTTCTACAACCATATCAAAATCATCCTTCAAATTTAAATATTTTTTTAAATTGAGTAGTTTCAAAATCCTAGCCTTAATATCTCGTTTTAAATATTTAAAAGCGTAAATTTATAATTCCTAACTACCTTCAAAAATTTACCTTCGTATTTCGTCTTAAAACATTTTCGAAAATTATTCCTTTGTTTCGCAAGATTTTTATTTCGTAGTTTGAAATATCTTTGATATTTGTTGTTTTAAATTGCTTATTCTTTATATTTTAAATACCTTTCGAACTTGACATATCTATTACAATTTTACTCTCGTCAAAATATACTTACATATATCGTATTTTCTCTTTATATAACCCCTTATTATAAATTTCGAACCATATCCTAAATATAATTTATAACATTTCCGTTTCATCTAATAACATTATAATAACAATTTTAAGGAAATAAGCTATATCAACAAGGTTATCCATAAATTTCTAAACATTTTATTTAATCATTCAACGATAACCTGTATTCCTCTTAAATTTCAATAAAGCTCATTTTCTCTGCGTGACCACTACGACTTTTTGTAACACCCCGTGTTTTTATAGCAAAATATTATGAAAGAATTTGATTCCTTAAATTAAATTCATCCTTTTTCCTTATAATAAAAATGCGAATGAATTTTTTTCGTTAAACATGTGACACTCCATGTTAATTTCAGCCTATTATAATTGCACAAGTCATTAATTAAACAATCTCGCTCAATATTTTTCTAACACAATACGCTACAACTTTTCTCGCACCTGAATTAAAACCATTTTGATATGCTTCAAATTTGAACTTTATTTTCACTTATTCAAACTTGATAAATCAAATGAAGCACCTACGACAAATTTCTCAACGACAAATTTTGGCACGCAAATCGAGGTCAAACGTTGACCAAATGGCCAAGCCACCTAAATGTGATTAAGTCACCTAATCCTTTCTTAAATATAATTACTCATATTCCAAACCTAATTAAAGTAGCTTAAGCTTAATCATATTGATTATTACTAACACAACATATCATAATAATATCAAATTACTATTCCACTTTGATTTAACTAACACTTTCACTAAAACTCGATATATTGAGTTACACTAAGCCTAAACTGATAAACTTTTTGACGTTTAAGGATAATGATTTAATTCGATAACATTCAACAAAAAAAAAATATATATTTCGATCGAATAAAATTTTATTTCAAAGTTGCGAGAAAAACTAGTACCCAATTTTTGTTTGAATTCGTTTTGAGGTTTATTTTCATTTTTATTTTCGATCTTACTTCTAAACATTATTCCAAGACTATATATTTCATTTCGAGACTTTTCACGTGCGCGCAAATCGAAAATTTCAAAAACGAAAAAATCGGACCAACTTGGTCCATGTTGGCCGAAAATTTGAGCATGCCCTAGCATGCACTTGTCTTCTCTTTTTCTTCCTTTCTCTTACACACACCTTACATGTCTTACACACATGCTTCTTCACCTACACAAGCATGCTCTTCCTTTCTCTTACACACACCTTACATGTCTTACACACATGCTTCTTCACTTGTACAAGCATGCCTTCCTTCCTCTTACAAGCATGCCTTCCACTCTTACACACATGCTACCTCTCTTACACACATGTTTCCCTTGTCTCAAGCATGCCTCCATTTTCCCTACTACAAGTTTACTAGTATACATTCATACAACTTATTTCATTACAAAAACAAAAGACAACAACTACTACTACATTACTACACATACACGACATACACACAACACAAACACCAAATATTTCTAATTCATTTCCTCTCTAAAATAAACTCAAACTCAAGAACATTAGTAAGCTTATTCATGTGCAACTTCAAGAACATCATCCTTCCACTTCTTCTTTTCCTTTAAATCATTTATTTTTTATTCCTTAAATCATTCAAGTTCATAAATAGATCTTTCATTAGTTATGTTAGTAATCACATCCTCTTTATGCTTATATTTATTTAAGAATATGAATCAAATTAATTAAAATACAACCATCACCTAAACATAAAATACTACAACACTTTAAAATTTTAGTTTAGCTAGTTTAGTTTTAAAATAAATTACTAACTTGTTTATTTCATTCTTATGTACCTCTCCTAACCAAAGACGAGGAGCAAGGTGGTGGAGTCGATCTTAGCCAATTCGATCATATCGTAGACCCCGAAAACTGTTGATCTTTTAGCTCATAACCTAACTAAGGTGCTTCCCGCACACTTATGTGATAAGCGCCTCGAATTTGATTATATGTTATTATTTTTGATGCTTGTATGATTTATTTTATCACCTAGTAATCACATGTTAAATTAGGAGACAAAAATCGAAAAATAGAATTTGTTGCTCACTATACTAACCCACGGCCTACCCTAAATTTTTCACTAAATTTTTCGTTTTAATTTTTGTAAATTGCATGCTTAAAATACTTGTAATGAAATGAACATGAAAATATAATTAGTTTATGTTTAGGACTTAAAATGAATTTGTTATGAATTTAAATGTTATAATGTGTTTATGTGTGTTCTTGAACTTTTATGTTTATTCATGTGAAATGATTTTCATTTATGTGTGTTAATGTTTGTATATGACTTTTACATATGTTAAATACATAAGTAATATTAAGTAAATTAGTTATTGAATTAGAGGTATAAAAATCAAAAATAAAAATATAGTGAACTATATTCATATACACGGTTTTATGGGTATAATTGGACCAATTTTTAGTTTTAATTTTTCTAAATAACATATTATGATTAGTTTAGTTAAATTAGACTTGTATGGAAAATTTGAGAAAATTATATAAATATATAAAAATTTGACTAAGTTGAGTTCATATGAAAAATACTAAAGTTCATCATACATTCATGTGTTCTTCTTTTAGGTGACTAGTTTGATCCAAAATAATTATAAGTTTTATTTTATTTGTTGTTTAAATCCACTAGTAAACAAATAAGATACTAATTATATAAGTTAAATAAGCTAAATCTCAATAATGAAAAACATAGAAATTTAAAGTGAGTAAAAAACACTATTCATAAATGAGATAAAATATTTAGTGAAAATCGTAAACTAGTTAAATCGCTTTAGTATAACTTAAATAATTAGTATATAAAAACTTTAAGTCAAAAACCGATAAAATTAGAAAACGAAAATAAAACACTTAAGTGTATAAGTGCCACGGTTTTAGTGAATAAATTGGACCTAAAATAATCTTGTCACTTTTTAATTTTATCACTTAAGTATTTTAATTAGTTAAAAAAAACGAATTATGAATAAAAACAAAAAAAGAAATAGTTAGCTAAATAAATAAAAGGGCTACGGCCTAATCAATATATTTGGGGTCAAATTTGATCAAAATGAATTTATCACTTAGTCACTAAATTTGATTTGTATTTAGAGTTATATTATTTTGTATAATGGATTGTTAATGAAAAGAATCAACTAAACCGATTAAAATAAACGTTACACGTATTAAAATGAATCATTTTAGTGCTCACGCCTATGCTTAAATGTGGATGTGGAGATACGGACTATTTAAAATGAACTACGACAACCTCGCTAAAATTTGAAACCGCTTAAATTTTAGTTAAGTATACGACTAAATTTAACCAAGTTTTGCTTTTGAAATATCATTTAAAATCACTAAGTGCAAATGAACTTAACAACTTTGATTAAAATATATTTCAAAATCACTAAATACAAAACGAACCTAACGTCTTTAAAACTAGAATTATATACTTAGAAAAATAAAGGTTGGTTTTGTAAAACCTAAAAATATCCTAAGTATAAAAGTAGTTGTAAAGTATAAAGAAAACTAAGTATAAAAGGAAAATACTAAGTATAAGGAAATAAAATAAAAATACTAAGTACAAAGGAAATATAATAATAAATACTAAGTATATGAATACACATACGTATAAAATACGAATAAAATCACAGTATAAAAATACATAAGCGTATAAAAATACGTACAAATCTGAGGAATAGTAAATACGAGGAATAGTAAATACGGTGAATAGTAAATCGATGAATAGTAAATACGGTGAATAGTAAATCGATGAATAGTAAAATAATGAATAGTAAAATATTTAAAATTTACAAACGGACTCAAATAATTAACTAAGTCTTTCTATGTGTTTTGTTTACCCAAGAACTGCTAGAACTAAAATTTCATTATACAAAGTTAGGCGATATATTTAAGTTACTGAATTGTCACCTACTTTGAATGAGCGAGGAAATAAGAAATTAAGAAATGAACTACTTGAATAAAATACTTGGATTGTTAAGCCATGTCGCGACTCTTGAAATTGAAGTTAGCGAGGTAGTGTATATGGGGACTTGGGCTCCTCACTGAGTTGCCCAGGCGATTTAACGATTTAAGATTGTTATTTGTACGGTATATACAACCCTAGGGATAGGGCATCCTTGATATTTCCGTGGGCCCATATATGGTAAGTGGAAAAAGCCAGCCCCATCCGGGAGTACCGTCTCTCGGTGATAGTCGTATTATTAGGTGACTACTTACTCGATGGGCGAGTATGCTACGATCCTATCTATAGTGTTGTATGCATACATTAGACAAGGGATTGAATCGTCCTTATTTCCTCAGATATCTACAGCTTTGTCGACCATGTCCAAGTTATGTTGGCCCTGTTGGCTATTGCGCGGATGCTTATGAGGTCTGCATGATTCCGCCTTACTAACGAAGATTCATTTGTTATCACATGTTGAATTTATTTCCTTGTCTTGTTTGATTGATTATTGTTTGATGATTTGAGTTTATGAGTATTGGAATACATTTGAGAATGGTTATTTGAGAGTGTTGTACAATATATGATTTGATTGATACTCATGTTTGAATAATCTTGATTTCTTTATGTGCTTTACCTGTTTTACTTGCTAATTGTTTTTACTCATTCATTATTCCTTATTTATACTGCATATTGCTTTAGAATTGCATGTGTCGTAAGAGTGTGCGGGAAAATGATGAGATGTTAAATGCAGGTACCCCGAGACCAACACTATTGAATGCTGGGGGAGAGTTTACCTTATTTTGTATGTATCTGAGAGAATTTGTAACCTAAATACTCTATTCTATCTCTAAACTCGTATTATGTATACTGAGTTTGTAAGACGATAACAGCTGGTTTGTAATATATAGACTTAATTAATTTTCCGCCTTAGTTTAATTAAAGTCACGAAAAACCTGGTTGTTACACTTTTATCCATTTTCCCTAATTACCGTTCTTTCCTAAAGGCTATATATCTTGATTGAGTGGCCATTAAAAGTAACAATAATAATATTAGGTATATACGTTGAAACCTTCTTAAGGGGGTAGGACTATAATTTGACTATATTAAAGTCCTACTAAAATCTGAAATTTCTTATCTCCATCTATTTTAAGGATAACATTTATTCTCAAAACTAAATAAAGTGTTTTTATTCTTAAAACTCTTGTTATTTTTAATTTAATTTAAATCCGTACAAAACTTCTAGGCCCTACCTTTTTGTGGACCTCTTTCACGTCATTTTCAAAAATAACATTCTAGCGACTTTTCTCTGTTTATTTAAATATTTCATTAATAAATCAAAAGCGATTTTGTCCTCCAATATTTGCACTCTATCCGACGTTTCTATATTATTTAGAAGACTCGAGCTTTTCAAAGAGTCTTATTCCAACAAAGCTAAATGTTATTACCCAAATTCGTAAAATCTCAATATTCTCTCTAACTGCCTTGTTCAACCTCGAGCAGTTATCCACTCTATCCAAGTTTCGGGGACGAAACTTTTCTTAAGGGGGTAGGATTGTAACACCCCGTGTTTTTGAAACACATTTTTATAAAAGAATTTAATTCCTTAGATTAAATTCATCCTTTTACCTTATAATAAAAATGCGACTGAATTTTTTTCGCTAAACATGTAACCCTCCATGTTAAGTTAAGCCTTTTATAATTGCGCAAGTCTTTAATTTAACAATCTCGCTCAATATTTTTCTAACACAATGCGCTACAACTTTTCTCGCACCTAAACTAAAACCATTTTGCTATACTTTGAATTTGAGCTTTATTTTTACATATTCGAACTCGATAAATCAAATGAAGTATCTAAGACAAATTTCACAACGACAAATTTCGGCGCGCAAAACGAGGTCAATTTGACCCAAGGTGGCCGAGCCACATTTATTGACCAAGTCACCTATTTTCTTCAATCTTGACTTACACAAATTCAACCCTTAACATCAAGACCTTTCTTTAATCATTTTGATTATTATTTATAAATCTTATTATATTAATAAACAAATTACTATTCAAATTTGATTTAACTAACACTTTCGTTAAAACTCGAAATAATGAGCCTCACTTATTCAAAATTGATAAACTTTTTGACGTTTGAGTATAATGATTTAATTCGATAACATTCAACGAAAAAAATAAGTATTTCGATCAAATAAGATTTTATTTCAAAGTTTCGAGGATCTTTTGGCCAATTTTTGTTTTGATCACCCTTCAACGTTTTTCTTCATTTTTATTTTTGATCTTACTTCGAACCATCATTTTAAGACTATATATTTTATTTTGAGACTTTTCGCGTGTGCGCAAATCGAAAATTTCAAAAACGAAAAATCGGCCCTTTGTCATTTAGGTAGGCCGAAATTCTTGACCATTATTGGTCTTTACTTATCTTCTTCCATTCTTCTTTTCTCTTACACAATACATGCACCTATTTTCTTACACACCATGTCTCCTTTAATGCCTTGTCTAATCCACTTACAACCTACATAATTCATCATCACTTATTCTAGCTTATTTTTGTTTAAAGATTAAACATTTTTAACAAACAAATGCATTAATACATACTACAAAAATTACTCCTACAACTACTACTACTACACGTTTTATTTACTACACACAAACACACAAATCCTCTCTAAAAACAAAACCAATTTATTTCCTAAGTAAGAACACAACTTTGGTGTTCTTCATTTTCATGAGCAACTTCATCTTCCACTCTTCTTTATATTTATTTCTAAATTTGTTTCACTTTAGTTTTTGTTTATAATTACTCCACTTAATTCAACACCTAAATTAGATCATTTCTATATAAATGATATTACTACAACACTTATTAAATGAGTTTTAGAAAATTAAAGTGTTGTTCTAAAATGAATAAACTCAAGATCTTCATCTTCCTTATTTAAGTTTTCCACTTAAATTTTCACTATTCATTAAAATAAAAATCCTTCATAAGTTAAATTAAATCACTTCCTCTTTTTCCTACTAAATTTTAGTAGACGTAAATCATAAAACAAATTTAAAATCTATACCTCACCTAAACCTAAAATAGTACTACACTAAAAATTTTAGTATAGTTTAGCTAGTTAAAATAATTACTAACTTGCTTATTTCATTTTTATGTACTCATCCTAACCAAAGACGAGGAGCAAGGTGGAGGCGTCGACTTGAGCCAGTTTGACCATATCATAGACCCCGACAATTGCTAAACAATTTCACTAACCTAATTAAGGTGTCCCCGCACACTAGTTTTCATTTTTGTAAATCGCATGCTATAAATGTTATGTGTTATGTTTATTGTGCTTATGATCACCTAGTAATCATATGTTAAATTAGGAGACAAAAATCGAAAAATAACATTTGTGTAACATAGGAAAACCACACGGCATCCCCTTTGATTTTGGTTTAATTTTTCGTTTTAATTTTTGTTAATTGCATGCTTAAAATACTATGAATAAGATGTATATGAAAATATAATTAGTTTATGATTTGGACTAAAAATGAGTTCATTATGAAATTTACATGTTTTAAAATGTTTATGTGTGTTCTTGAAATGTTGTCATTATTTTTATATGAAATGATTTACTTTTGTTTATAAATGCTTTGTTATGAAATTCACTTTTGTTGAGTACATATACAATATAAAAGAAATTAGTTATTGAATTAGAAATATAAAAATCAAAAAAATAAAAATTGTGAACATTATACATATACACGGTTTTCTTGTGATTTTTGGACCAATTTTTAGTTTTAATTTTTCTAAATAACATATTATGATTAGTCTAGTTTAATAAGACTTACTATAAAAATTTGAGAAAATAAAACGATAATATAAAATTTGAGTTAAAAGTGTTCTTTAGAAAACCATAAGAGTTTTTGAAAAGTTCATAAGTGTTCTTCAATTTTTAGCTAGTTTTGATTTATGATTTTTATAAGTTTTATTAAATTGTTGTTTAGTACACTAGTGAATAAATTCGATACTAAAACACATAAGTTAAATAAGCCAAATCTTAATAATGAAAAAGTTAGAAATTTAATGTGAGTAAAATTACTATTCATAAATGAAATAAAATGTTTAGTGAAAATTACAAATTAGTTAAATCACTTTAGTATAATTTAAATAATTAGTATATAAAAACTTTAAGTCAAAACCGATAAATTAGAAAACGAAAATAAAAATGAATAAGTCTAAGAGGGCCACGGTTTTGGGATGATTTTTAGACCTAAAATGAATTTGTCACTTTTTGTTTTTATCACTTAAAATGGGTCAATTTTGGTCAAAATGAATTTATCACTTAGTCACTAAAGTTGAATAGTAATTAGGATTATATTAGATTATAAAATAAATTGTTAATAAAAAGAATCGACGAAACCGATTAAAATAAACGTTACACGTATTAAAATGAACAAATTCGAGTGTTACTACCTTTGCTTAAATTGGATTGAGACATATGGACTATTTAAAATGAACTACGACCACCTCGCTAAAATTTGAAACCGTTAAAATAATAGTTAAGTATACGACTAAACTTAACCAAGTTTTACTATTAAAATATATTTCAAAATCACAAAGTATAACATGAACTTAACAACTTCGGTTAAATTATATTTCAAAATCACTAAATACAAAACGAACTTAACGACTTTAAAACTAGAATTTTACACTTAGTAAATAAAAAGCTTAGTTTTATATCTAAAAATATCCTAAGTATAAAATTGGTATAAAGTATAAAAATACTAAGTATAAAGAAAATATAACAATAAATACTAAGTATAAAAACATAAATAATGAATACTAATAATACATGTACGTATAAAAATACGAATAAAATACGAAGTATAAAAATACGCATACGTATAAAAATACGGACAAATACAAATCTGAAAATACAATCTGAATACGTATAAAAATACGAGGAATAGTAAATACGATGAATAGTAAATACGATGAATAGTAAATACAATGAATAGTAAAATAATGAATAGTGAAAATATTTAAAATTTACAAACGGACTCAAAATAAATAATTAAGGTTTTCTATGTGTTCTGTTTACCTGAAGAACTGCTAGAACTAAAATTTCATTATACAAGTTCGACGATGTTATAACTAATAAGAATTATAGCATGTGTTATGAATAATAAAATAAATAATGATTTAGGTGTTGAATACTTGACGTTACCGTTTTTCCTCACATGTATAGAATAATACGCACCTCTCTTTTGAATTGCCCTTTCGATGACTTCTCTTTGACCGTCCACTCTAACTTGGGAACCCTAAGATTCTCTGCGGTTGTTTGGGTTGAATCCGATAGTGAGGAATATATTCCTCATACTCGATATTCCTTCGACAACTTAGGATAATGAATCAAAAGGCAGGCGACATGAGATTATACCCCTTGATTATAACGTTGTATGATTAGTACTCGGGTGTCTGCGATGTTAAACGCTATAGGGTCAGGGTTGGTAAGGTAGCCGCATATGGGGACACTATCATCGCTATTTGGTGCTAGTGGTAATCTAATGACTCTCCTAGTCTTTATTTAACGTGATTTTCGCCCTGGGTAGTGATTCGTTCACGGGCCCATATGAGGTAACGGAAAATAGCCATTCCCATCCGGGTGTGGAACCCGGGATCGGACCCAACTCGGCGTCTTGCTTAAGGGCGGATTTTAAAGTTAAAAAAGATTAAGTTGGAAAAACCTTTAAGAACTGTTATGGAGTCGCCACCTATTTATCGCGGAAAATAGGAACCTGCTACCATGTTCTAAGTTAAAAACATGTTCTTAGATTTTGGAGCACGCCGACACCCCTAGATCTAAGGCTTGTGAAACCAGATTGGATTCGGGGTGAGGGTACTTTAGAAAAAGAGTTAATTCAAATAATGATTTATGAAAACCTTTTAGAAAAGCCTATGTAAAAATAGCCTCTATTGACCTAGAACAATCCTTGTAAGATGATATTTGAGCCAATGTTATCGCTACGTACAAGTGCGATAAGTTTGTAAAAGAATGCAGATGTAGATGCAAAAAGATTGATTAAAACCCTCAGTTTAGCATGTTTAACTTGTTAACGAATACGGTTCAGTTAAAGGTCGAATTCATTGTTTAAGTTGATTTTAAATGCAAGACAGAAAGGGTGCAAGATGCATACAATTAAAATAAAGTTCAATTGTCCATTGGTTTATTTTATAAGGTCGGTTGCTTATGCGACTTTGGCGTGTCATCGGATATGGAGTGTACCCGAAGTAATAAGAACACTTGGAAGGCAAGCGCGCTCGGGTGCCAAAGCCGGGGGGGGCGCTAGAGTGTAGACCCCTTTGTTAGTCCATAGAAAATAAGAAAAAGCTTTGATCCAAGTGGATCGGTACCTACCTTGTCCTGATGCTTCAGATCTGGGCAGAGCTTCGCTTCTTGAACTTGAAAGGAGGATGAATTCAACACGGGATGGTGTGTTGAACTCAAAGATTTGAGTGCTTGAGGCTTTTGTGAGAGAGGATTTGTGTATTGTGAATTGTGTGTGAAATTGTGATGTGAAAGTATGATTTGAGGTCGAGGTATAGAAATTTGTATATATACTAAAAACCTCGGAGAAATTAGGAAAGCGAGGTATAAAACCAGGCCCAGAAACCGCATAGCCTTATGCGGTTGCTAGGGCAAACCGCATAGCCTTATGCGGTTGCCTCACCAAACCGCATAAGGTCATGCGGTTTGATGGCAAGTTTTAGTGCTTTCAGTTTGATTGCATAAAATCTTTGAAAGATACAGTATAATTTAGATGCGTGTGTGCCAAGAAAAGAGCTGAGATATTTCAGATATTTTATGATGTGCGAGGCTTTGGAGTGCGGGCCAAAGGCTTGGGTTTGGCTCAGTTTGGGCAGAGACCAGAAAAATGAAAAAGGGTGTATTTGCATAGATTTGTGAAATAAGCTAAGGCGTGAAATTTGTATTTTGTGTAAGAGGGGCTAAATAGCGGTTTTAGCTACCGGGCCTAAATTTAGGAATTTAGGAATGCTGAATTAGACCTTGTTAATGTAAAAGGGCCAATTGTAGTGCAAATGCGAAGCTCATGCCAAATGAAGCAGGACGAGGACCTAGCTAGACTCCAAATGGACAAAATGAACGTTTATTTAAAGTGATGTGAAGCGACCTAAACATTTTAACATTTAAAACGACGCAAAATGAATTCGACATTAGTTAGAACCGTATAAGTCAACGTTAAAGCATGCGTAATAAAAGTCCGTGTTACATCCACAGGTTTTTGTTTGGGAGGGTACGGATATGGGTATCCACAGGCCCCGCTTGATCGAGCTCGGACTAGGCGCTAGTCAAACTCCACGACCATATCCCACCATTACGCCTCGATCTGATCGGAACGAAGCATGTGTCCATGGGTGAGACGAGGACTTGAACCGGGCTAAGCGGGAGGGCGTACATGTTTAAGGGCGTGGCCGGTCCGTGCATGCTATAAAGAACTCTTGACCTGCCAGGTGTCTTAAATCGTGTTTGTTGTACTGTCGTTGGTGTCTTTGCGTGTGCTTGGTATCGTCGGATGCCTGGTGCTGCTGCTCGGTGCTTGTAATGTCTTCGTATTGCATGTGTAAAAGGGGCTAAGGTGTAGGTGTAGGTGTAGGTGTAGGTCTCGTGAAAGAGCGTCCGTGTAATGCTCGTGCTTGAACTCGCCGAGGAGTGTCTATGTAGAGTGAAGTGCTTGGAGTTAGGTGTATATTGCAGAGTGCTTGTGCTTGGGCTCGCCGAGGAGTGTCTATGTAGTCGTGGTTGCATATGATTGCCTTCCGTTGAGGAGAAAATGATGTAATGCTCGTTGTCGTGTAGTGCCGTTGTCGTTCTTTGATGCCTTAAATGTTGTTGATCTTAGTAAGCTTATCTTTGATGCCATTCTTTGATGTTGTACTGGGTGTCGCCGAGGAGCGCAGGTGCTTAGTGTAGTATTTGCTGGAGAAGTACTAGTTTGCTGGGGAAGGGTGTATATGTATGGTCTTGCCAAGGAGCGTAGGTGTAGTTGTGGTTGTTTGATCTTGTGGAAGAATGATGGTGTTTAGATCTGTTAGAGTGCAGTGTATATTCGCCGGATTATGGTCAGGAAGGTGTATGTGCTCAAGTGTACGGCTTAGTGTAATTGCTTGGATGTCTTTGAATGTCTTTGATGCACGCTTGGTGTTTATGTTAGTGATTTGCTGGGGAAGTCGAAGGGTATGTCTTGGACTCCGTAGGAAATGTCTGTATAGGTGTGTGGACTCCATGGGGAGGAGGTAATACTCCACAGGGACGTGTAAGAGGGTGTAAGGACTCGTGAAGAGTGTTCGTGTTTCTGCTTCTGTACCGTGTATTAAATGCTTAGCACACGAGTATGGCGGACTGTAGGTGACGCCTTAACCAAGGCATAGCGCATAATGTATGTGCTAGTGCTTGTGGCGATCGCAGTGGCGCCTTAACCATGAAAGCTTGCGTGTATGAAGAAAAAATGAGGAGAAAACGTGGAACAAAACATGCTCTGGAAATTGCCTGTAGACTAGTGACTCTTCCGGGGAGTCTCTCATCAATTGGCGACTTTAAGCTTGAACTCATTCGCACATGTCGCGGCTTCAAATCCGGAAATATTCGAACTCGCGATTTTCCTTCTGAAATCTTCATTTTCGCCTGCTTCGTCCATGAAACGTGGTATCATTGCGATTCGTTTGGATTCGTATGATACATGTCTCTTGGACTTGGAATGCATGGTGCTTGGGATGTTTCTTGGATATGTTAGGGTACTTGGTGCTTGGACCTACGTTCGGGTGTTGCTTGTCTGATGCATACATGAAAGTGTTATGCTTTTAGCGTGCATGCTCATGTTTGTAGCGGTTCTGGAGGTGTCGCTCAACCGTAGATGCTTATGTTGATGTGGGTATTCATAGCAAGGGTGTCTTCAAAAATGCGAAAAATTATCCCATTTTTCGTTGTAAAGGTTTAATTCTTGATAGGAGCGTCGACCCAGTTTGGTGAGTTATGGTGTCGGTGTATATGAGCCCCAGTTTGGTGAGTTATGGTGTATAACGATAGTCAAACTATGTAAAAGGCTATGGGTTGCATTAGGATAAAGGGTGTTTTGGATTACCCTCGAGTTTGACTAAGTTTTGTATGAAAACCGAGTCAAAGTATAGGCGATGTATCGGGAGGAGTTTTTGGATTACCCCTCGAGTTTGACTAAGCTTTGAATGGCCAGATCAAAGTGAAGAGTATGGTGTTTGGTTTTGAAATTTCCCAGTAGTTTGGCTTAATTTGATTGAAATTAAGGCAAAATGGAGAATAATGTAGCGTGGAGTGGAAGCGAGGCAATTAATGTGTCGAGGTCGTCTTTGGGGTGGCTCGGGTTCGATGAACTTTGACGAGTACCGTCGTCTTCACCCTTAGTTGTATTAGTATGTTTGTGTAATAAGGATTGTGTGAACCCTTGTTTACATGACTGTTTGTTGTAGCTTGGCTTGAACTTTGTAGTTGCTTTCGTCGTCTTTCGCTTCCGTGCTGTGTTGTGCTTCCGTGTACCTGCGTAGTTGGTAGGCTTGGATTTGAAAGTGAAATGATTCCCGATTGGGATGTTTGGATTAAAAAGCTTTTTGTTGAAAAATCATTTTTGTAAAAGATTCATTTTAGTTGTCGAAATGAGCTTTAAAAATGAATGCTAGAAATGTCGGTTGTAAGGCTTCATGCAAGATGAAAAAGCGTTTTGACGTTGTGAGCTTAAGCTAGAGTTGTGAAGACCGTGGAGGGTCATTTGAGTGCAAAGGTTGAAAAGCCCCCAGTTGTCGAGGATGAGAATTCGGTAGAATCTCAACACGGAGTGGGGTGTAGTGCTAGGTTCGGTTGTGCTTTGCGTAAGCTGCCTACGTATCCACGAACGTGGAATCAAACCGGCGTAGTTCGAAAGAGCTTTTGCTTAAAATGTGTTAACTCGAGTGAGTTAAATTCGAAGAATGCTGTTTCTCAAAATGTATTAACTCGAGTGCCGAGTTAAATTTTTGGAAAAGTTTAGACTTCGAAGATTCGAGATGCATTTCAAGGATTTGAGATGCATTTTCGCAAGGTACATTTTGTTTGCGAAAGGGTGTGTTTGCAAAAAGTGAATTGCAAAGTGCTTTCATATTAACTCGAGTATTGGGTTAATTTTGAAAGGTGATTAGCTAATTTGAGGGTGCATTGCCTCGTGTAAGTTTGAAAAAGCGCGTCGTTCCGTGAGAGCGTTTTGAAGACTGGAGAGTTTTTGAAAGGAGCGGTTTAAATGTCGCTAAATTGTTTGATTGGAAGAGGATTGACTCGACGTGTGAGTCGATGTTTATGAATGCCGAAAAGTTTGCAAAATAGAGACGAATCGTATGCGTGATTTGAGACTCGACGGTTGCATGAATGCCATATTCGGGAACACTTGCGTTGGTGGAGCCCCCAGTGGTGCTTGCTTGTCTGCTGTGGGATGCTGTTGTTCCTGCAAAACAGTGTTAGACCAAAAAGCAGAGTACTACTCCTAAGTCTATGACAACTTTGTCTTGACGAATTCGTTTTAGTCGCCTCGATAAAGAAATAGTTTGCCTTTGAGCCTTGTGAATTTTTGTGGACACATCCTTAGCATGGAAAGTTTTGGACGAGGAATATTTTGTGGATTTTTGTAAAAGGTTGGTTGAGCTCGGGAGAGCGGCCTACGTATCCGTGGTTACGGAATCAAACCTAGGGTAGTTCCGAAAGGGGTGTTTAAGGGCGTGCATGAGGTGTTTATGTGGAAAGGTGTGTTTAAGGATCCACCGGTCTGGGAGGTGGGTTTGTTTTTGTGGAAAGGTGCGTGTTTAAGGACTCGCCGGTCCAAGGGGTGGGTTTGTTTTTGTAAAAAGGTGCGTGCTTAAGGACTCGCCGGTCCAAGGGGTGTTTATGTGTTTGACCTTGATACATTGCATCCGAAGGGTGGTTTCTCCTTAGTTGATCTAGGCTGGTTGTTTGCTACTTCTGTCTTGTCTTCAATTTGGAATTTCAAGGACCTGGCCACTCGTTTCGGGCTTTGCATTTCTTGCCTTTGGGGTTTCGGCCCCTTGCTTATTGATTTCTAAGCTTGTCGACTTCTTAAGCTTTTGACTTCTTAAGTTTTTGCTTAGTTGTTTTGCCCCTTGTTCTGGAGCTTTTGAGACTTTTGCTTTTTGGTGACTTTGGTTTTTTGACCGTCGTACCTTGTATTCCCGTTTGGTTTGAGAATATCCCACGCCCTGTATGGCTTGGGCTTGAGCTCGGACCCTGCTAAAACCCTGTGGCTCGGTGGTCACTTGTGATCGTGTGTCTATCACGCCGGGCTCCTCTGACAAGTTCGTTTGCTTATTAGGCACGCGATCGAGTACGCGGAGGACGATCCAGGAATACTCGTACTTTTGGTCGCGATCAAATTCATGACCACTGTGGAGCTCCAAATTAATGGATCCTCCTCCGAAAGCAGCGGAGTAGTAGACCACAAGCAGACTAGTGAACCTTAGGTGTTTAGTCGTCGGAACCTTCTTTGTCTTTGTGTTTGTCTTTGATTTTGTTGTTTACTTGGACCTTCGTACCCGGCCTAGATCTTCTTAGGATAGCTGTTCCTGGGATGCAATGTATGTCAGTGTATAATTGTGTCTTTCATGGGAAAAGTGTGTAAAAAGGAAGCTGGGTTGTAGGTAAACTTATTCCTTTATCGATTTGTTAAAAATGTCGTACGTCGAAGACTCGATTGCCCTAGACTGACAGAGGTTGACTCAATGCTTAAAAACTCGACCCGTATTAAAAAGACTCGAATTTCTTGAGGAGATCCGTGAGATCGTCGGTGGCGCCTTGATGGATTCTTCGCTGGGTGCTCGAGACGCACATGTCTCGGATGGGGTTGATGCTCGCGTCGGGACTTGGCTCATGCATACTTAGATTTGTCTTCGATTTTGTAAAAGTTTTGTTTTCGGCGAAAAGCAGGATGTTTTGTTGAGCAAAATGTGTTGTCACATTTTGGCTCGATGTAAAAGGCGTTTTGAAATCAAATCCGATAAGCTCGTGTTAGTGGCTTGTCGGTGAAAGTGTGAATCGATTCGGAGTGGCGATAGGCTATCCGAATCAAGGGTGTTTGAAAATGTGATGAAGACGGTTATACTTGTTTTCATACATTTGGTTTTGAAAGAGGGTTAGATTAAAGCGACTATGAGCCACTGCGGGATGATGCTAGTTCATTCCTAGGTTTTGTTGTCTTGTGAAAAGAGATGTTTGGATTAAAATGGCGGTAGGCCATTTTGAATCATGGATTTCGAAAATGTTTATTTTGCTAGATTTGTTTTCAAGAAAAGGTTCATTCTCGGGTTTGAAAATGTTTGGTAATAAATGGGTTACAATGAGTGCGGGTCATGTAGTTCATTTATGTTTTGGAATGTCACGAGAATAAAGTGATTATTCTCGGGTGTTTTGAGGAGACTGTTTGTCTAGATCAAACCGTCCTGACTATGGGCCATTCGGTTCGAAGGAAGGATTTTTGAAAAAGGTTATTTCAAAAACGTGATGGGGATTTTGTGAAAGTAGTTTGTAAGAGGATTTGGGCCAAGATGGTTATGAATCATTTGGTCTGATGAAAAGTCCGCGAGATTGGGCTTGGCCATTCTCGGGTTTTGTTTGCTTGAAAAAGACGATTTTTGCTGAAACGAGTTGACTTTGGGCCGTTTGGCCTAAAGAGAGTGTCGTTATTTGTTTTGCAGGAGTGAGGAGATTTTTGAAAAGAGCTCATTTCAAAAGCGGGTGTGTTTTGCTTGGTTTGTAAAAATAAGAAGATTTTGAAAAGAATTTATTTCAAAAATGAGAGTGTGTTGCTTGTTTTGTAAAAGTGAGGAGATTTTTGAAAAGAGCTTGTTTCAAAAATGAGAGTGTATTGCTTTAGGAGCAATGTTGTGCCTAAGAAGTCTTTGAGGCAAGAACGCGTGTGCGGATCTTGTCTCGACGTTGAAATGTGTTTGAGCCCATGTTAACGGTTCATCGTTAAGGGCTCGAGCCTAGATGCATGGAAAGGATTCGACTCGTGAACGGTTAGCTAGTCGAGTCGAGGATGTTGAGAATGGATTGGTTTGTGTGACATGTATCTAGTTAGTCCTACTAGGTTCAACGTTTGTTTTAAGCGTTCATTTTTAGCTCATTTTTGTTTAGGAAGACCTTTTTAAGCTTGAAAAAGGAGGTTTTCGAAAAAGTTTTAGCTAAAGGAAAGCTTTTGAGACGAGGATGTGTGCGCACATCTCGTCTCGATGTTAAAAGGTTTTGCGTTTGCATCCGTCGAACTGATATCGGTGACTTGCCGAGGTGAGCTCGAGTTCGGATGTGTAAAAGAGAATGGATTCGACTCGAGAGCAGTTAACAAGTCGAGTCGAGGATGTTAAAAGTGGAGTCTAGGCCGTGTGACCTAGAGGAATAAATTCACGAGCTCGGGTTTTAATCCTTGCTCGGGTTTTTGCTTGTTAGTGAAAAAGGGAATTTTGAGAAAGCTTATTTCAAAAATTCGCGATAGTTTTGTTTGAAAAGTGTTAGCTTTGTTAGGTGTTAGGTTCATTTATCTTTGAAACGTTTAAGCGAGTTTTCGAAGATATGAATGCAAATGCTCGTTTTGAAAAAGACCATGGAGTGCATAGCCTCGAACTTGTACGTATGACTCAAAAAGGGTGAAAAATGAGTCAGTCGGGTACACCTCCAACTACCTCGAGTACGCATTGGCAGATACTTAACCCCTTCATTTCCTTACGCCGGGGCGATAGGTTTTCTGAAGGGAGCACTGGGGCGGTCGAGATAGCCGTTCACGGCAAGCCGTGGAGGGGCGAGAGGAAAGCTAGTCCGGCATGTGCTTTATCGAGTGGACAAGCCTGCATGTGGGAACCACCTCTCGAGGGTGTAAAGGGTGCCTAGATTCCAAAAGGAATGGACTCTAAACGAATGTGCATAACTCAAATATGTATACTTGGATTGTTCAAGGCTTTCAAGTTTCACCTCTTTATTTTTAAAAGAAAAAGCTAGTTTTAAGTTTTAAAAATAAGATCTCCCCAGCGGAGTCGCCAAACTGTGGAACCCGGGATCGGACCCAACTCGGCGTCTTGCTTAAGGGCGGATTTTAAAGTTAAAAAAGATTAAGTTGGAAAAACCTTTAAGAACTGTTATGGAGTCGCCACCTATTTATCGCGGAAAATAGGAACCTGCTACCATGTTCTAAGTTAAAAACATGTTCTTAGATTTTGGAGCACGCCGAGCACCCCAGATCTAAGGCTTGTGAAACCAGATTGGATTCTGGTGAGGTACTTTAGAAAAAGAGTTAATTCAAATAATGATTTATGAAAACCTTTTAGAAAAGCCTATGTAAAAATAGCCTCTATTGACCTAGAACAATCCTTGTAAGATGATATTTGAGCCAATGTTATCGCTACGTACAAGTGCGATAAGTTTGTAAAAGAATGCAGATGTAGATGCAAAAAGATTGATTAAAACCCTCGCTTTAGCATGTTTAACTTGTTAACGAATACGGTTCGATTAAAGGTCGAATTCATTGTTTAAGTTGATTTTAAATGCAAGATGTAAAGGGTGCAAGATGCATACAATTAAAATAAAGTTCAATTGTCCATTGGTTTTATTTTATAAGGTCGGTTGCTTATGCGACTTTGGCGTGTCATCGGATATGGAGTGTACCCGAAGTAATAAGAACACTTGGAAGGCAAGCGCGCTCGGGTGCCAAAGCCGGGGGGGGGGGGGGGGGGGGGGCCAGAGGGTAGTCCCCTTTGGTAGTCCATAGAAAATAAGAAAAAGCTTTGATCCAAGTGGATTGGTACCTACCTTGTCCTGATGCTTCAGATCTGGGCAGAGCTTCGCTTCTTGAACTTGAAAGGAGGATGAATTCAACACGGGATGGTGTGTTGAACTCAAAGATTTGAGTGCTTGAGGCTTTTGTGAGAGAGGATTTGTGTATTGTGAATTGTGTGTGAAATTGTGATGTGAAAGTATGATTTGAGGTCGAGGTATAGGGCTGTATATATACTAAAAACCTCGGAGAAATTAGGAAACTGAGGTATAAAACCAGGCCTGGAAACCGCATAGCCTTATGCGGTTGCTAGGGCAAACCGCATAGCCTTATGCGGTTGCCTCACCAAACCGCATAAGGTCATGCGGTTTGATGAAAGCTAAGTTTTAGAAATTTGCTTTCCAAAGTTTGATTGCATAAAATCTTTGAAAGATACTGATAATTTCGATGCGTGTGTAAGAAAAGAGCTGAGATATTTCTGAGATATTTTATGATGTGCAGGGCTTTGGAGTGCGGGCCAAAGGCTTGGGTTTGGGCTCGGTTTCGGGCCCGAGACCCGGAAAAATGAAAAAGGGTGTATTTGCATAGATTTGTGAAATATGCTAAGACGTGAAGCTGTATTTTGTGTAAGAGGGGGCTAAATAGCGGTTTTAGCTACCGGGCCTAAATTTAGGAATTTAGGAATGCTGAATTAGACCTTGTTAATGTAAAAGGGCCAATTGTAGTGCAAATGCGAAGCTCATGCCAAATGAAGCAGGACGAGGACCTAGCTAGACTCCAAATGGACAAAATGAACGTTTATTTAAAGTGATGTGAAGCGACCTAAACATTTTAACATTTAAAACGACTCAAAATGAATTCGACATTAGTTAGAACCGTATAAGTCAACGTTAAAGCATGCGTAATAAAAGTCCGTGTTACATCACAGGGTTTTTGTTTGGGAGGGTACGGATATGGGTATCCACACCGGGGAATCTGTCGTAGTGTAATAGTCGCACCAATAGGGTGGTGTGTGCATGCAAAAGACAAGGGACTGATCCTCCTTATTACCTGCTTGATATCTTCAGCATTTAAAGTCCGTTGATGTGGCCAAGACGCATTTGTCGCTGCGTTAACATGCTATTTGTGTTAACGCATGTTTCCATCCTTGCTAGTTTGTTGGCTTATGGTCGTGTTTCATCTTAGATTATCCATGTTGTGTTGGATGTTAGGTAGCTGTATCTTATGCTACTTAGTGTTTGATCTGATGTACGAGTCTGAGTAACTAGTGCACTTTGATGGCGAATCATATGGGTGATTTACCATGAGAGTACACAAGCCACTCTGTAGTCAAGACTCGCGAGTATATGTTACTATATGAATAATTGAAATGGGTCGACTACCCCGAATGTGAATGAAATGATAATGATTTGCTTACATGATTATGAATTGAGATAATTTGATGATTTAATTGCTATGTTATATGACTTATGATATGTTATGTATTATGTATTGCATTATTGTATGTGTTATTTCTTGATTTAATTACAAGCGCATATGTTAATTATTATGTGTTTACCGCTATGGGTTTTATGTGGCTTAGCGTGTGCGGGGCATAATCGAGTTTGAACGGCATTTTCCCGTAGGTACCCCGAGGCTACATTGACGAATTATATCAGGGGATTGAAGGCCTTATTTTATATTTTGAGAGAATGTAATCAATTAAACTCTGCTTTATCTATGACTCTTATTATGTATAATGAGTTGTAATACGATAACAGCTGGTTTTGTAATAAATAGACTTAATTAATATTCCGCCTTAGTTTAATTAAAGTCACGAAAAACCGGGTTGTTACAAACTTGCTGTAGGAACATTCAGAGAAGAGATGTTCATGCGTTTCAGTAGCTTGTTCACATAAGACGCACATACTAGAGCTACACACTCCAATACGATACAAATGATCTCTCGTGTTTAGAGACTTGTGCTTGATAAGCCATCCGATGAAGGAATGCTTTGGCACATTCCAGTGATCCCAGACCTCCTTATACCACCTCACCTTAGGCACCTCACCTCGCAACCAATCGTACCCAGCTTTGACAGAGTAACCTTTCGGACAAGAGGACCAAATCCCATCAACATAACCTGACTTTATCCTCTCCTTGACCTTACAGATATTCCTCCAGTTCCAGTTAACATCATTTATTTGTGTTTGTATGTTATGTGAAGTATAATAAAATGAAAATAAATAAGTATTTTTGCTAATAGTTAAGTTGTAGTAATATGTTAATATGTTTAGCTAAATTAGTTTTGAGCATTTTTAATTGTTGTTCATATAATTTTTATGTTTATTCACATCTTAGTTATGTTTTAATTATATATAAAAATTATTTGACATATTAACAATGAGTTTAAAGTGAATAAAAATCGAAAATAAAATTTATGTGTATGTTGTATGTCTCACGGCTTTCCCTTAATTTTTAAATAAATTTTCACTTTTAATTTTTGTAAATAATATGTTGTGTTAAGTTAGATTAAAATGGATGCTAATATGTTATAAAAATTAATTTAGGAAAATAAATTGTTAATTGTTAAATGTACAAATTGTGTTCTTGACTT
The DNA here is from genome assembly GCA_023091065.1 of Dianthus caryophyllus. Taxonomy (NCBI): domain Eukaryota; kingdom Viridiplantae; phylum Streptophyta; class Magnoliopsida; order Caryophyllales; family Caryophyllaceae; genus Dianthus; species Dianthus caryophyllus. The sequence continues at coordinate 32,641,469 of CM041517.1, read as the reverse complement.
TGTTTGGTGTTCTTCATGTTCTTGAGTTGTTCATCATGTTCTTCATGTGTATGCAAATTTTGATTCTTAATGATTTTATGTTTGTTGTTATTTATTGTTTTATTTCACTAATAACTAATTATATTAGTAACTATATAAATTAAACTGACTAAATCTTTAAGTTATAAAAGTTAGAAAATTAAAGTGTTGAAAAACACTATTTATAAATCAAATGAAATTTTTAGTAAAATTTCATTTTAGTTTAAAACGTTTTAGTATAATTAGAATAATTAAATTATAAAGACTTTAAGCTAAAAACTGATAAAATCGAAAAATGAAAATTTAGGACACCACCTATTGCTCACGGCATTTCCATGTTTTTAGGGTTAAATTTTTTTTTTTTTGGTAAAATGTAAATCTTTATTAAGCCCTCAAACATTTACCAAACATCATACAAGCAAATTACATCTTCATACGTGAAATCCAATTCTGATCCCTACACTTAATATCATTAGCTAAGAGGAGAATTCTACTCAAAACTGATGACTTCAATTGCTGCCAAATGAATTCCGGCCGAGGAACACCTTCTTCATGCTTCGCTAGATTCCGAGCTTGCCACACATGATACATCAAGCCACAAAACAGACCAAAGCCAAATTGCTTCCATAAGGGTGAGTATCCACGGACCTTGAGTATGTGTTGCCATGAGTTCACTTTGATAACCGTATAGCCAAGTGAAGACGCCATAAATCCAATCAAACGTCTGCTGAAAGCACAATCAAAAAACAAGTGTGAGTGGGAGTCTTCTCCCTGCCCACACAGATAACAATCCAAATTATCACAAAACCCAAATCTCATCATACGATCCTTGGTGAGCAATCGTTGACGAACCCCTAGCCAAGCCACAAAGCAATGTTTAGGGATATTATATCGAGACCACACAATCCTACTCCAAGGCTCAACAACTTGTGAACCCATCAACCACTGGTAACCTTTACGAATAGTGTAAGGACAAGCATCCGCACTCCATTGTTGTAGGACAAAACCATCTTTAAGCCTTTCTTTGACAGCACAAATCTTCCTCCAAGTCCATGAGGAGTCTAAACTAGGAGAATAAGAGAGGAACGACATACCTTTCAGATACGTATGATGAACCCATTTTACCCAAAGATGGTCAGCCTTCACCACTAACCACCAAACCAGCTTGCCTATGGCTGCGTAATTCCAGGTACCCGACTCAATTATGCCCAGGCCACCCTCCTTCTTGGTCCTACAAACAGATTCCCAGCTAACAGGTGGCCCTTTCCAGAAGTGTTCGTGACCCTCCCACAGAAAGTTCCGACACAAGGCCTGAATCTTCTTCATTACCCCATTTGACAGGACAAAAATCTGAGCCCAGTAAGAGTGAAGAGTACTCAAAACTGATTTTACCAACACCAACCTTCCAGCATAAGAGAGTTTTCGACACCCAAACCCTCTGATTCTGTGCACAATCTTCTCAATGAGGACATGACAATCAAGTACTGATAATCTTCTGGGGGAGATAGGAACCCCTAAGTATCTGAAGGGGAGATTGCCTTTCCGAAACCCTGTCACAGTCAAAAAATGAGCCATAACAGCACCAGAAATTCCATTAAAAAAAGCCTCAGATTTATCCTGATTCATTTCCAACCCTGACGCCTCTGAAAATGCTAAAAAACCTCTCACCATTAGCACTATAGAATGTAACTGACCTTTGCAAAATAACAAAAGGTCATCAGCAAAACAAAGATGGTTTAGTTTCAAACTTTTACACAGGGGATGAAACCTGAAACCCTTGTCCTCTGCCACTACTCTCAAAATTCTTGACAAGTAATCCATACAAATAGTAAAGAGTAAAGGTGAAAGAGGGTCTCCTTGACGAAGACCTCTCTTACCTTCAAAGAAACCATGTAGCTCCCCATTTATCAGCAAAGAATAGGTGGGAGTGGAGATACATTGCGTTATCCATTCAACAAATCTCATGGGAAAGTTCATACCCAACAACAGTTCTCTAATAAAAGCCCACTTAACTGAATCATAGGCTGTTTTGAGATCAATCTTGAGCATACATCTGGGGGACACCACTTTCCTGCCATATAGTCTAACTAAATCTTGACAAATAAGCACATTGTCTAAGATAGATCTTCCCTTCACAAAAGCTGACTGATTCTCACATAACACTTCAGGCAATACTTGCCCTAATCTGTTGCATAAGACCTTTGAAATGATCTTATAGAGGGTGTTACAACAAGCAATTGGTCGATACTCAGTAACCAACCTGGCGTTCTCCTTCTTCAGGATTAGAGTAATGGAAGTGGAATTTATTTGTTTCAGAATAGTAACAGAGGAGAAGAACCCCTGCACTGCCTCCACTACTTCCCCACCAACAGTTGCCCAACTTTCCCTAAAAAACCTGCTAGTATAACCATCATGCCCAACTGTATAGAATCGGGCAAGGTACCCCCAATCTCCACTTCAACCATATATCGAGCGTAGCCCAATCTAGTCTTCAACGTAGTAGCGGCATCACTTTGAATAGGACGCCCCACTAGTTGGACTATTTTAGCCAAACAACCTGCTCCCCAAAATTTCAAATCCAAGTGCTTGAGTCTGATCCATTTAGGGTTAAATTTTGTTTTTATCACTTTTTAGTTTATTGTTAAAATAATTTAATTATTACTTAATAAGTTAGAATTAAGAAATTAAAAGAAATAAATGAATTGTGACATTTATTAAAATCACACGACATACCATTAAAAATGGGCTAAAATTGATCAAAATGAAATTATCACTAAGTCACTAACTAAAGTTTACTAGTTAATAGAGTTGAATTTTTGTATAAATCGATTTCGTTATAAATTAAATATATTAAACCGATAAAAAAATGTAACCGTTATAAAAATAAATTAAATCGTGTGCTACTGCCTTTGCAAATATTGGACTGTTGGACTTGGACATACGGACTAAATGAATCATCCACGATACTATGATTTTAAAAATGAAAATCGCTAAATTTAGTAAATAGACGACTAAATTTAACTAAGTCTCAGTTTAAAATAAATATCGATTATCACTTTTTACAAACCGAACTTAACGTTTTTAAAACTAGATTTTTAAAACTTAGTAACTAAGTTAGGATGTGAATAGTGACCGATTTGAATAGTGACCGATTTGAATAAAGACCGATGTGAATAGTGACTGAGATGAATAGTGACTGAGATGAATAGTGATTGATGAATAGTGACCTAGATGAATAGTGTCGATGAATAGTAAATCGGGACGAAACTTGTTAAGCAAGTAACGCCCCAAATTTCAAAACGGTGAATAGTACCCGGGACGAAACTTGTTGAACAAGTAATGTCCCAAAACCTATTTTAATGGAATTTGAGGTAACTTGTTGAACAAGTTATCTTTTCAAATCCTGAGACGTGAATAGTGAAAAATTCACGAAACTTTTAAAACAAGATACGTCTCAAAATTCAAAGATATTTCAAATTTCAAAATTTGAAATGTTGTAAATAATTAAAAATTTACTAAGTATAGAAAATTGAAAATGAATAAGTAAATAACTTAAAGTGTTTTGAAAAACACTTAAATAAAATTGGACATACTAATAAATGTTTCAATATAGAAACTTGAAAACGTTAATAATTAACACCACTTTAAATAATAAAAGAACGTGTTATGTGATCATATGAAACCGAAAATAAAATGCTTAAACGTTTGACGATGAAACTAGGAGAGTCTAGTAACATGTGATATAAAATATCAAGTGAATAATAAATTATGAGTAAGTTAAATAACGGGTCAAACGCTTGAGACTCCGATATGAAAACGTCAATCGTAAGTGAAGTGGGGTTAAGATAGTCTTGTGCGGATACCACTATCTCGGTCTCTGACGTTGGTAATTCCGGTTAGTGTGGTTTAAGCCGGCAGCTTTATTGCTTAGCATGTTGCCCATGCCGTTACGCCTGAAGTCGTATAGCCAAAGGCGTACAAGATAATGAATATGCCAACTCTTTTGGGTCGGTCTCTAGGAAATAGTCGTTTTATTCAGAGTTAAGGTGCTCTATGAATAGCATAGCCTACTCTTAACGAGAATACTCATATATGCATATTAGACTTAGGTGTAATTCACCTTATTTCACTAGGGGTATCAGGGCACCCGCGACCTTGTGGATTAAGGTCTTGTATGCGGTTCGGTCCCCTTGCTGTGTTTTGTTCTTAGTGGGCGCGACACTTGCATTCGTTCTTGCTCTGCGTAAAGATTACTTGACGGGATTGTATCTGAAGTTCGAATGATTTCGAACACTAGAAGATGAGATGCAAGTACTATAGTATTCGTCGTGGTTTATGAGTCGAGTAAGTCGCTGCACTATGGTAGTGAGATGCAAGCGACTAGAGTACAATGGCCTACTCAGTGGTCAGGCTCGTAAGCAGTATATGTTGTTTGTTGTTTGATTATATGAGAATGAGTGCGTACCATCTTCGAAAACTATAGACCACAAATTTCTTAAGTGAATCGAGTCTGCATGATCTGAATGATAAGATATGTATGTTTGATTGCGATTTGATATCGCCTCGTAATACTGCTGATTTTTGTGACACTATTGCTATGATATTATCTGTCATTTGCTTTCATAACAGAATATCATGCTTATATGATTTATCGCTTTAACCGCATGCTTATTATGACTTATATGTCTTTATATGCTATATGTAATGAGCATGTTTATGTTTTTATCATAATGTTATAATTATAAAGCGGTAATAATAAACCAAAGTAATTGAATTCGAGGGTAAGTATGCGCATAGCTAGTCACTGTCCGCTCAGCGGGCACCCCCTATCAGTTTATTGTGCAGGATAACCGTGGACCGGGAGCTGGATTTTGGACGGGGCCACGAGACGTTTTTATGCTTTACTTTAGTTGCTTTTCGAGAGATATGTAATATAATTAACACTACTCTTTTAAATTACCGTACTTAGAGTTGTTTTATTATGTATAATTAATGACGCTGGTTTAAGACTTAATTAATTTCCGCCTTAGTAATTAAAGTCGACTAAAAACCAGGTTGTTACACCTTAGGTGGGATAAATGGACCTTACCCCTACTATTCGTACTCGTACATTTCCGGAACACAATGAACTGGAATTTAACCGTAGATGCCTTGCTGACACGTACGGAATTTGATGAGATCCGCTTGTTTTTAGTTATTTGAAAATCGACAATCTCTTGAACAATCTGATCACTCTCAGGAGTAGTTGTAGAATACTCAACCTACGGCTCAGCTGAAGGAGAAAGAGGATTAGGGGAAACTTCTGTTGCCCGTGAAATGTCGCCATGGGGAGTTTCCATCTAGATGGAATTTTTGTAGAATGAGGGGCCGAATGATACGTGTCGTTAGCGTACTCAAATTAATAAATATAAAACCGTTACTATCCGTTTAAAATACTCAATTTACGTAATATAGGGTAGTAAGGTGTCGATCCTACGGAGAGGCGAGTACTTAAATCTGCTAGCTTACACTAATGAGAAATATAAATTTTACAATTTTTATGGGGGGTTATTTAGGTTTTCAGATTATAAATTATAAATAAATTACTAATGGAGAAACTAAATTATAAGTTGAGACAAAAACCAAATTATGGTCATATAGACCTAGCAAACAGATTGGGTCGTGTCGGGTTCGTGTTTTTGTCAATGTTAAATGGGTCATTATCCTCCCAACCCTAACTCGACCCATTACATAATCTTGTCAATTGCCTCAACCCTAACCTAACCCATTTATTTTTTTCATAACCCAACCTGACTTGTTTAACCCAATTATCTTTTGACAGATCAATTTTAACCCATTTAACCCATATAACCCATTTAAATTTCTAAACTCGGGCGACTTCTGTATGATTAATTAGCCCAAATTTTAAATTTAAATATTTTCGTTTTAATATTTTAGATAGTTTATTATCCTGATTAATCCAATTATGTCACTTTTAGATAATTAACAGGTTACTCGTGTCAAATTCGTGTCGGCAGACTTCAACCCTAACCCGACCCATTTAATTTCGTGTCGTGTTCGTGTCGACCTAATTACTTAAATGGGTCACTTTATCTCAACCCAAACCCGCTAACTTCGTGTCGGGTTCGTGTCGTGTTATCGTGTCGTGTCACTCATTGCCACCTCTAAGCCCAAATATGAGATATTCGACCTTTCAACCACAATTTACGCACTTAATTCTGTTAACTCGAATTCACTTTATCAGGTTAATGTTAGGAATCTCAGTAGTGAAATTCCCCTTGAAGCCCTCTTATACAATTTAATGTAGACTAAATTGAATGTAGGTGTTGTAATTTTGAACTAGGCCAAAACTACTCTCACAATTCAAATTCTTGACCATATATCGCAACGCTCAAAAATTCAAATATGTAGTGTTAAGAACGATTAACCCACGCTTATAAAACGATTGGGCGTCAAATTAAACGTGACCAAATTATACCCTCTAACCACAATTTAGCTATGTCGCAAGTCCAAATTATGATTAGTTGCTACTTTTAGTATATAATTTAGAGTAGCGCAAATTCTATACTTAGCTATAAATTACACCCTAATACAAGAATAGTAGCACTCAAGATTAGAGAGTAAATTTAGGAAATTTCATATAAGTATAATTCGATAAATTAAGCAAATTCAAAATTAATTCAAACTGAACTGTTATCAAATTGTCACATAATCAGTCAATTGATCGAACATTCTCGAGTACAACCGAAAACTGAAATTACAAGTAAAATAAAGGAATAGAATAGAGAAGAACTTAAGAATATCACCCTGAAAATCGCGGCTCAAAATTGGTGGCGAACCTCGAGAGAGCCACAAATTTCCGACCTCCTTATGGTGTAGATAGCTACCCACTCGGACTCGCTCTTACTCGACCCAAATTCCTCAAATTCACTCCAAATTTCACTCTCAATTCACTCAATTTCTCAATTCTTTGATGTTTTTGTCTACCTCAAATGAGAGTTCAAATGGGATTTTTATAGAAAGTCATGGAAACGTGAATAAGCTCGTTTCAATTATTGCTGCTCTTAACCAACGATTAATTCTGTCTTCAATCATCTTCTTAATTGCATCCGTTACGAGCTCCAAACGACGATTCATTTCCTTGTACTGTGCACTGTCGTCCTCTGTTGCTCACTCTTCTCTATAGCCCTTCTCTTCTTTTGGTTGTCTTTTGTGTTGTTTCCACGTACCAAAGTGGAAAGCAAAGTTATGTAAATTATGTTACACAAATCCACTTAATTTGGACTTTGAACTAAAAATTAACTTGAACCAAAGTGAATCCATCTCTTGAATTTCATATACGGGCCAAACCATGGACACATCACCTAAGCCATTAAGATAGATCCAAATTAGTATTATTTGGCCACTAAATAATATTAACGTGATTTAAACATAGATTTATCAAAAAAAAATATAAAATAAAGCTCAATTTATATAAAAGACGACTCTAAGTGGATGAAAATTACTAATAAAAATATAACAAATTATGCACTTATCACCGAACCCTCATAAAAGACATGGATCCGGAATGATAAAACAAAAGATCCTTTGCAGCTAACAAATTCTCGTAGTCTTTAGATGAAATATGTAGCTTGTTTTTATCATGCTTTGTGTGGAAAAAACAAATGTAGTAGTTACCAGCCCAAGTTTGGCCCACTTAGCAACAACACTTGGCAAAGGGCCCTAAAAACTTAGGATCCTGGGCAAGAAAAGTACCCTGGGCAAGCAGGATCCTCTAGAAATCTCACCAACGAATCCACTTAAATCACAACGAGAAGTATGACTCGACTCAAAGGGTAGGGTCAAGTCGGGTACACCTCCAACTATCTTTAGTACGCTTTGGCAGATACTTAACCCCTTTATTTCCTCACGCCGTGGCGTGCGGTTTTCTAAAGGGAGCACTGGGGCGGTCAAGATAGTCGTTTACGGCAAGCCGTGGAGGGGCGAGAAGAAAGTTAGTCTTGCACGTGCTTTATCGACTGGACAAGACTGTGTGTTGGAACCACCTCTCGAGAGTGCAAAGGGTGCTTAGATTCCAAAAGGAATGGACTCTAAACGAACGTGCATAGCTCAAATATGTATACATGGATTGTTCAATGCTTTCAAGTTTCACCTCTTTATTTTTAAAAAGAAAAAGCTAGTTTTTGGTTTTAAAAATAAAATGTCCCTAGTGGAGTCGCCAAACTGTGGAACCCGGGATCGAGAGGGACCCAACTCGGCGTCTTGCATAAGGGCGGATTAAGTTAAAAAGATTAAATTAGAAAAACCTTTGAAAACTGTTTGGAGTCGCCACCTAATTATCGCGGAAATTAGGAACCGGCTATCATGTCCTAAGCTAAACACATGTCCTAGATTTCGGAGCACGCCGACACCCCTAGATCTAAGGTTGTGAAACCAGAATGGATTCGGGGTGAGGGTACTTAACTAAAGATTAATTCAATTAATGATTTATGAGAACCTTTTAGAAAAGCCTATTAAGAAAAATAGCCTCTACTGACCTAGAACAATCCATGTAAGATGATATTTGAGCTAATGTTATCGCTACATACAAGTGCGATAAAGTTTGTAAAAGAATGCAGATGCAAATGCAAAAAGATTGTTTAAAACCCTCAGTTTAGCATGTTTAACTTGTTAACGAAAACGGTTCAGTTAAAGGTCGAATTCATTGTTAATGTTGATTTAATGCAAAAGAATAAGGGTGCTAGATGCATACAAATAAAATAAATGTTCAATTGTCCATTGGTTCATTTTAAAAGGGTCGGTTGCTTATGCGACTTTGGCGGTGTCATCGGATATGGTGTGTACCCGAAGTAATAAGACCAAATGGCGGCAAGCGGGCTCGGTCACAAAGCCGCTGTGGGTGCCTAAGTGTAGTCTTCTTTGTTGGTCTATAGAAAATAAGAAAAAGCTTTGATCCAAGTGGATAGGTACCTACCTTGTCCTGACGCTTCAGATCCGGCAGAGCTTCGCTTCATGAACAACAAAGGATGATGAGTTCAACACGGGATGGTGTGTTGAACTCAAAGATTTTGAGTGCGTGAGGCTTTTGTGAGTGTATTTGTGTGTATACCGTGCTAGACGGTATTTTTTGTGGGACCCATGTGTGGGTACTAAACCTAGGAAGAAAGGTTGTGAGGAGAGGTGTCTTATGCGGTTTGGTGGGGCAACCGCATAGCCTTATGCGGTTTGCACCCTGAGCCGCATAGGCTGTTTCGGTTTGGTGGTGTGGTTTTAGTTCCGTGATTTCGTATTTCCTTAATCCGGTTTGCCAAATCTTGGAAATATTCGACACAATCTCCTTGCTTGTGCTCCAAGTAGACCAAGTATGACCTACTAGAAGGTTAAGGGCTTTGGAGTGAGGGCAAAAGGCGGGTTTGGGCTCGGTTCTGGGCCCGAGACCCGAAAATGTGAAAAAGGTGTATTTTGTGGTGTTTTGTGAAATGAGATAACCCGTGAGGCTATATTTCTCAAATGAGGAAGCTAAGTAGCGGTTTTAGCTACCGGGTCTAAATGTAAGGAATTTAGGAATGCTGAATTGGGCCTCGTTAATGTAAAAGGACCAATTGTAATGGAAATGCGAAGCTCCTGCCAGACGAAGCGGGACGCGGACCAAGCTAGACTCTAAAAGGACAATATGAACATTTATTTTAGCGTGATGTGAAGCGACCGACTCATTTAATATTTCAAACGACTTAATATGAATTCGACATAGTTAGAACCGTTTAAGTTAACGTTAAAACATGCGTAGTAAAAGTCCCTGTTAAATCACAGGGTTTGGTTTGGGAGGGTACAGATATGGGTATCCACAGGTACAGAAGCAGAGACACGAGCACTCGTCACGAGTCATCACACCTTTAATACATCCCTGCGGCGTATCATTCGTTCCCCACGGAGTTCGAACACTTGCATTTCACGTCCCCCACGGATCTTTACATCCCTCAACAGACCGCAGTCTCCCCAACGAGTCTCATTTACTTAAACGTCATATTCTCCAGCGGAAGGCAACCGTGCAATAGCAACTACACAAGCACTCCCCAGCGAGTTAAGGCACAAGCATTAAACACTTATGAAACATAAGCGTTCTACAAGAGCATCAATAATTACAAACGCATTTACAACGAAAAATTTCACTAAGCATCTACATCTGCATTAAGCACAAGCATTTACAACAACACATGTGCTCCTCTGCGAGACCGAACAACTACAGCTTCTCCTACGCTCCTCGGCGAGACCATACATTTTCATTCTTCCCCAGCGGACTAGCACTCCTCCAACGGATACTACACTAAGTACATGCGCTCCTCGGCGAGACTCAACAGAAGCACAACATCAACAATAACATACGCAAAAGCAGAAGCATAAGCACATCACTACGCAGCGGCAAGCATATAGCAAAGGCAGTCAGCAGGCCGGCATGCCCTTACAATATGCACGGACCGCCATGTCCTTAAACATGCACGTCCCGCCCCGGATAGCCCGGTTCGGAGTCCTCGCCTCACCCGTATATCGAGACTGTGATGGTCCAGATATTGTCGTGTAGTTTGACTAGCGCTCTAGTCCGAGCTCAGTCAAACTGGGGCTCTATGGATACCCATATCTATACCCTCCCAAAACAAGCCCAATGATGTAACGGACTTCTAACATGCATGCTTTCAACGTTGACTTAAACGGTACAAATTATGTCGAATTCATATTAAAGTCGTTTGAAAAGTTAAAATGAGTTGAGTCGCTAAACATCACGCTTAAATAAATGTTCATTTGTCCATTTAGAGTCTAGCTTGGTTCGCGACTCGCAGCATCTGGCATGAGCTTCCACATCGCATTACAATTGGCCCTTTTATATTAACAAGGCCCAGGATTCCTAAATTCCTAAATTTAGGCCCAGTAGCTAAAACCGCTATTTAGCATCCTCATTTAAAAAATACGGTCTCATGGGTCATCTCATTTCACAAAACACTACAAAATGCACCTCTTTTACATTTTCGGGTCTCGGGCCCAGAACAGAGCCTAAACCCGCTTTAGGCCCGCACTCCAAGGCCCTAAGCTCACACAGATATCCCACAAAATATTTTGAAGGGCCTTTTACACGGTATACTTGATGTACAAGTCGAGATTATACCGTATCTTTTCAAAATATTTTAGGAAATTGAGAAAAACACATTAATAACCCCGCCAACAAACCACAAGGCCTATTGCGATTTGGGGGCCAAACCGCAAGACCTCTTGCGGTTTGCCTGGCAGGTTTTCCTCGGATTTTCCTAATTTGTTCGAGGTTTTAGTATAAATATTTCCCTATACCCGACCTCCTAACACACAATTACACAATTTAATCAGCTTATACACACAAATACTCACAAAAGCCTCACGCACTCACACCTTGAGTTCAGAACACAATCTCGTGTTGAATTCCTCATTTTGGTTCAAGAAAGAAGCGAAGCTCTGCCGGATTTGAAGCGTCGATTCAAGGTAGGTACCGATCCACTTGAATCAAAACTTTTTCTTATTTTCTTATGGACTAACAAAGGGGACTAACCCCTCCCCCCCCGGGCTTTGGCAATGAAATACAGGGAGTAGTGTTGGGTATTTTTGTCAATAAAGATGGCAAATAATGGATGGTATGTGTTGGAGTATTAGGCAATAAATACTATTCATGTATTGACTTTGGTGCACAATTGGAAAAACATGCATGAAGTTTTTGCCTATATAAAGAAAGCACTCCTTTGGGTTTTAGGCAGAGAGAAGAGCAAAGAGTTGCGAAGTAATTCTTTGGTATTGTGTTTTAGTGGTTTAGTGATGAGGCGAAGTCGTAGTCGCCTATCAAAAATAAACCTAAGGTCAACTAACTGGGTAGCTAGCGGCAGTAGGGTCGAAATCCACAAAAGACAGAGTAGTAAAAAGGTCGCTTAGCTAAACTAGGTCAATCTCAAGAGTAACAAAACGGGGTATAAAGGTAGACTAAACTAAGAACAATAAACAAAGGGATATAAAGGTATATGAGAGGGAGATTAGGGCATCGGGATCAATGTGACATCGATTCAGGAACTCAACTCAAAAGGAAATATCAATCAATTGAAGCTATGCAAGTGACTAGGTTTAACGCTCTCTCGAGTCAATATTAACCTTAAGCAAATTTAGCGGGCTCTCGCAACTTACTAAACTTAACTTATCAAATACGCGTGAGTCTAGTTTTAATTCGACTTTCGATCTTAAATTAAAACAACCTAAGTTCAATTCAATTAAGGCGTCCCTAAATTCAATTGATAATAAAAACGTGTAGGAAGAAGTCAACTTGCACAAGTTCAATCAATTTAGCAATTAAAACATGTTCCTAAACCAATCTCACAAATTACCCTAAACCCTAATTGAGAAATTAGCTAGACATGGTAAGGGCAAAAGCAAAGAAATCAATAATAATAAACATAGTAGATGAAATAAGAACAATTAAATTAAACCTGGAAGAAATCTTGTATTGCAATGTAAAGATCGAATCTTACGAAATAATTAAATCTAACCTAAGTGTTTGAGAGTTTTTGTAAAAAGCGAAAAACTAAACTTAACCTAATATTAAAACCAGAAAATAAAGCATATCCTCGAGTGTATTCGTCCTAGGAGTTTATATATAACTTCCCAAACAATTAAACCCGAACTAAAACAAAACCGTCAGACTTAACCCTTGGGCGGTAGTAGTGGCTGACAACCGTAGGACCCCTTTACTTTGGGCCGGCTCTTCTTCCTTCATCTCAGGCCCAATTCTCATTTGGGCTTCAATTTACTCGTGGCCCTTTTGATCTTTTGGTCTTTTATCTGAACTCCCGAGCTTCCGTATAAGCTCGAGCTTGGTCTCGTTGTCTCGGTACTTAAAATGCTCCAATTATCTCAGGTTTTAGCTCAGGACCGCCAAAACCTGCAAAATATAAACGAGGAACATCAGTACCGTAATATAAAGCAAATAGCTTCTAAAATAATAATGAACTCGAATAAATGCAAGCTAAATGCGACTAAACCGGGGGCATATAATCAATATAAATAGCACGTATCATTTAGCTAAAATACAAGGCAGATCTCACATACAGCTGTGAGATATACTCACACAAATTAAACACGGGGTTGAGTCCGAGTTATGTTACTCAACTGGGTGAGGTGTGAGGGCAGTATAACGGGTCTTCTCTTACAATAATTTAGGGGTTACTCTAGGGATATTTATTGGTCGTTTTTACCAATTATAATGGTGGTCTAGAGGGTTTGTCATTGTACCTAAATTATTGTTGGGTTCTGTAGATACCCGTATCCGTACCCCCCAAAAACAAACCCAATGACGAAAAGGACTTTCATGCATGCTTTTAGAAGAGTCGAAACGGTACAAAAGTGTCTAAAACGTATTTAGTCATTTTTAACGTATTTACTTGGATTTGCATAATCATAAAAATGAATGTCACTCTCAGTCATTATAAGCACAACACGAGCACGATACAGGAACGTCTTATTAAGCCAAGCCACAAAAACAGCCCAACTAGCTACAAAACGGCCCAAACCTACAAAAACGACCCAAAACGCACACTAACGCAACACGCAAAACGGGCCAAAGTGCGTCCCGTGCCACATTTTCACAAAATTAGACCCTACAAAACCGTAAAATAATATACTTCAATATTATTTTATTTCAAGTCAAAACCGAAAAACACGACAAAAACCGAAACACGAAAACCGAAATTCGGACCAAAACAAAACGACCCAAAAATACTTAACCCATAAGTTAATTACATCACAAAACACCATCATTACTCAAAAATACGTCACTAAGCCAAAGGCGGCTTAAGCAGCACACCAAAACAAAATTAAAATCGCCTGTAAACAGGCGATTAAAAACTAAATCGCCTGTTTACAGGCGATTATGTTTTCCTCTCCCAACCCTGGTTCTTTTATTCCATTTGGCGGCTGCACTGAAACTTAATCGCAGGCTCACTGGCGATTAAGTTTTGTCAATGCACAAAAACGAGCCATTTCCTATAAATACCAACCCCTTACCTTCATTTCAAAACATCGGTTTTTCAACACACATACACTATTCACAAAATCCACTCAAAAATACCGTCTTTACATTTTCGAAAGGTAAACATTTTACCTACGCTTTGGGACGTTTGAGACTCGGACAAAGGGGTTACATTAACCCCAACCCGATATTGGCATTAGCGAAGCCGTATTAAATATCGTTTGTAGCAATTCGGATTCATAATCCGCCTAAACCCACTTGATGTCGCATAAATAACGACTCATTATCACTAAAGCAAACCGACGTCACTTTTGTAATTATGCAAGTCCTCATTCATGCATTAAATTACGACTAGAATCACGGATCCAACACTAAATTGTACCGTTTCATAGAGTCTTTTAGCATGCAAAACTGAGGGTTTTTCCCAAAATCTTAAGAGTCAAAATACGAGGTCGGAAAATAACGCTTATGGTAATAATTTAGTCAATAAATTATTATTTAACGTACATTTCCTATAGCAAAAGTCATTATTTTGACGATTTACATTATTTATGCATTTTTATCGAGTCATACTTATTCGCACTTGTACGTAGCGTGACTTTTAGCTCAAATATCGAAATTAAGCAAATGTTTTCAAATTAGTAGAGACTACTTTTATGTAGGCTTTTTGATTTCAGTTTTCAAAAATACATTTTTGTCAAAACTTTTGAAAAGTAACCTCACTCCGAATCCCTTCTCTGGTTTCAAACCTCAGACGGATAGGTATCGACGCACCTTGAAATCTGAGACACTCGTGTCTTGTATTTCAAATTCCTTTAATATTTGGTGGCGACTCCGAAAATACATTTTCAAAAAGGATTTTCTACTTTTCTTTTTGGTCACAAATTCATGCAATGATCTCCCCATTTTTACAAACTTTGCACTTTTACCTGCGAGGCGATTCTCGACCGGCGCCAAGACGGCGAGGCCGAGGCGTAGGCGTCGATAGGTTTTCCTTCCCTTCCCGGTACCTTCAGCTGGCGACTCCGCTGGGGACGAGCATGATTTTTATTATTTTTGAAAAACTGGTTTTTCTTTTATTTTAAAAACATAAAGAAGTGAAGCTTAAAACTTTGAAAACATTTACGCTTTCGATATTTGGGCAAAAGTACGTTGAGTCGAATCCTCCTGATTCATAACCACACCCCTCGAGGAACGGCCCCTAGTAAAGCTCGCTTCATAAGCGGGATAACTCTGGACACGTCGTTCTCTCACCCCTCCATGATTACAAGTACGGCATCCGTACAAACGATCGTAACCAGTCAAACTCGAACGCTCTAGGGCCCGTATTGAATTCACACCTAAGTGTAGATACCCGTATCCGTACCCCCCCCCCCCCCAAAAAAAAAACAAACCCGATGATGAAAAGGACTTTCGTGCATGCTTTTAAAAGAGTCAAAACGGTACAAAAGTGTCTAAAACGTATTAGTCATTTTTAGCGTATTAATTTGGACTTGCATAATCATAAAAATGAATGTCACTCTTAGTCATTATAAGCACGACACGAGCACTATACAGGAACGTCTTATTAAGCCAAGCCACAAAAATAGCCCAACTAGCTACAAAACGGCCCAAACTTACAAAAACGACCCAAAACCCAACACTCAAAACGGGCCAAAGTGCGTCCCGTGTCACATTTTCACAAAACAAGACTCCACGATACCATAAAATAATATAACCTAATATTATTTTATTTCGAGCCAAAACCGAAAAACACGACAAAAACCGAAACACGAAAACCGAAATTCGGACCAAAACTGAACAAATACTTAACCCATAAGTAAACAACAAAACATAATCATTACTTAATCAAACAACCAAAACCAAAAGGCGGCATAACAAGCCCACCAAAACAAAATAGAAATCGCCTGTGAACAGGCGATTAAGTTTCTAATCGCACATTAACGGCGATTATAAACTCCTCCCCACACAGCCGCCTTTTCATTTTTCTTACAAAATCCAACCCAAACAAAATATAAAACGCCAGTATACAGGCGATTTATATTTTGTCCACCTTCAAATCAGCCAACCTCTATAAATACCAACCCACTTCATTCATTTCTAAAACACACATCGGTTTTACAAAACACAAAAATACTCACAAAATCCACTCAAAAATACCGTCTTTTCACTTTCGAAAGGTAAACATTTTACCTACGCTCTGGGACGTTTTGAGACTCGGACAAAGGGGTTACATTAACCCCAACCCGATATTGGCATTAGCGAAGCCGTATTCGTAATACGGTTGTAGTAATTCGGATTCATAATCCGTCTAAACCCCGCCAATATCGCATAAATAAACGACTCATTATCGCTAAAGCAAACCGACGTCACTTTTATAATTATGCAAGTCCTCATTCATGCATTAAATAACGACTAGAATCACGGATCCAACACTAAATTGTACCGTTTCATAGAGTCTTTTAGCATGTCAAAACTGAGGGTTTTCACAAATTCTTAAAGAGTCAAATATGAGGTCGGAAAATAACGTTTATAGTAATAATTTAGTCAATAAATTATTATTTAACGTACATTTCCCATAGAAAAGTCATTATTTTGACGATTTACATTATTTATGCATTTTAATCGAGTCA
Organism: Dianthus caryophyllus; assembly: GCA_023091065.1. Classification (NCBI taxonomy): domain Eukaryota; kingdom Viridiplantae; phylum Streptophyta; class Magnoliopsida; order Caryophyllales; family Caryophyllaceae; genus Dianthus; species Dianthus caryophyllus. Next base: position 32,624,789 of record CM041517.1, on the reverse strand, counting down.
TATATATTCGCACTTGTACGTAGCGTCATTTTAGCCCAAATATCGAAATGAACTAAATGTTTTCAAATTAGTAGAGACTACTTTTACGTAGGCTTTTTGATTTCAGTTTTCAAAAACACATTTTTGTCAAAGCTTTTGAAAAGTAACCTCACTCCGAATCCCTTCTCTGGTTTGAACCTCAGTTGATAGATATCGACGCATCTTGAAATCTGAGACACTCGTGTCTTGTATTTCAAGACGCGTTGAATAGGTTCCAAATTCCATTAATATTTGGTGGCGACTCCGAAAATACACTTTCAAAAAGGATTTTCTACTTTTCTTTTTGGTCACAAATTCATGCAATGATCTCCCCCATTTTTCTCAAATCTTCGCACTTTTTCCTGCGGCGCATTCGCTTCCCAGCGCCCGCGCGGCGAAGCGCGCGTATGGCGTCGATAGGTCTCACTTTCCTGCACCTTCACCGGTGGCGACTCACTGGGACGAGCATGATTTTATTATTTTTGAAAAACTAGTTTTTCTTTTATTTTAAAATCATAAAGAAGTGAAGCTTGAAACTTTGAAAACATTTACGCTTTCGATATTTGGGCAAAAATCGTTGAGTCGAATCCTCTGATTCAAACCACACCCTTTGAGGAACGGCCCCGGTAACTCTCGCCATAGCGAGGTAACTCGGACACCTTGTTCTCTCACCCTCCACGATTACAAGTACGGCATCCGTACAAACGATCGTAACCAGTCAAACTCGGACGCTCTAGGGCCCGTCTTGAATTCACACCTAAGACGTGTGTAGTCTTGCGGGTGCCCCTACCTAAACGTTACGGGAATGGCCGGAGGGAACCTTACCCTATAAGCCAAAAACCTGTGTTTATATGTACAAGTGCGAAGCTATAGTACCCTCACTATAGTCGTCTTTCAAAACTTTCTGCATACGAAAACTTTTCCTAGGCATTATACATTTAAAATACGTCCATTTTGATAATTCATTTTTAACTTTTTTTTCAAAAAGGTCATACTTTTTATTACACGCCGTTAGGCTCTTTGACCTATAGTCATTTGAGTTTGATAAATAAAATGCCAGTGCATTTAAAACCGATCCAGGATAATCACTAGATCCCCGATCTTTTTCAAAACGTAAATGAATTATGCGACTGACGTATCGTCATAATACATTTATTGCAAAAATTTCATAGAGCAAAAACCCGTAAATGTCAATTCATTTCGGAGATTTTAAATGAAATTAACTTTTAGAACATTAGATTTAGCTTTAAGTCGAGCGACTCTTTAGTCGTCCCGATTTAATCTTTTTCTCTCAAAAACAAAAAACGCGGGCTCACTCATATGTGAACCCGTTGATTTACTCTTTGAATCGAGTGACTTATTGTCATTTTCGATTTAAATCCCTGAGTCACACGTAAAAGGCGAACAATTGGTCGCCTTTTACCCAATTTTAACATCCTCAGATCGATTAGCCTATCGCTACTTCGGTTTGATCCTTTTTATCGTGATGATAAACCCCTAGCAACATACCGCTAAACTGGGTTAGTCAGATCATGATCATAAAATTTTTCAACCTCGAGAATAGAGACGTGTCAATATGCCTCTACCTCAAAAGCTTCCCGTGTCATTTTAAAAGCTAAAAACACGAGTCGAGTCTTGCACCCACCTTTTGCATTTTTATGTCTTTCTTTGGTCGTGAATGTGATTTTTCATTGAGTCTTTTCTTCCTTTTTAGAGTCACTAAAGGTTTGAAAACTTTGTCAGGTCCACTCATTGAAAAACCCTGGATACACAACAAACCACCCATTGAACGAAACCTGGATACACGACGAACCAAGAACCGTCACTTAAACCCACCTCCGCCTCCAAAGAAGCGCGCCTACAACAAATCAAAACCAAAACCTGTAATGGCCTTTCAACAAGATGAAGGTGATGAGGCTAAAGTCGTGTCTCCTCAATCAAAATAACCTAAGGTCAACTAACTGGGTAGTTAGTGGCAGTAGGGTCGAGATCCACAGGGAGATGGTGCAGTCAAAGAGATGTTCAGCTAGGAAAGGTCAATCTCAAGGTATGAAAAAGGAATTTGGTTTGAACTATAAACTAAGGGCGGACTAAAATCAAAGGTTCAAAAGATGAATAGGGAGAAATCTAGGGTCACAGGTTCACGATGATTTCAACTAAGGTCGTCACTGAATAAGGATACTAATGGTGGTTTGTGTTAATGGATTAGGACAAGTCCTCTCGGATCAAAGTCAATCCTAAAGCTCTACTAACGGGCTCGCTACGTATTAGTTTCGCTTTACTAACTCTCACACAAGGCTCACCTTAACCCGGCTTCGATCTTAGGTTTAGGCTTCCTAGGTCAACACAATCGATCGTGGCCATTGATCAATTGAGTGAGAAATTAGGGCATGAGATTAGATTAACAACAAGCAACCAAAAGATAACCAAAAACAGAAATCAAACCAAAGAATCAATCATCGATCCCCATAGAACCCTAGGATGAGATTAGCTATGCATAATTGGGGATGAATTCAAAGCAACAAAATAATAATAACAAAACATAATGAATGAAAAGCAATTGAAATCAAACCTTGAAATAATCTTGAATTACAATGTAAAAGATCGGAACTTGCAAGAGAATTCAACCTAAACTTAAGAGTTATTGAGTTTGAAAGGAGAGAAAAGTTATTCTAAACCTAAGGCTGAAAATAAAATAAAAAGCATAAGTCTAAACCCTAACTTCGGGTTATATTTATAGGCCTTCGAAAATCCGGAGAATAATGCAGGTGAACCGAGCGGTTCGGGTCTGAACCGATCGGTTGAGTGGGAAACCGTCGGTTTGACCCCAAACCGAGCGGTTCTAAGGGCTCCAGTAGCTTCCAGCACGTTTAAGCTCTGTTTCAACTATCCGGAACCTATAGGTTTGCTCTGAACCTATAGGTTTAACTTCACAAATCCTCGTATTGACTCCTCGACACTTGTAAACGCTCCAAATGACTCAGGTTTCAGCTCAGGACCGCCAAAACCTGCAAAATACACACGAGGAACGACAGTATCGCAATATAAAGCAAATAGCTACTAAAATACTAGTGAAATCGAGTAAGTACGAGCTAAATGCAACTATAACGGGGGCATATAATCAATATAAAAGACATGTATCAAACTCCCCCAAACCAAACCTTTGCTTGTCCTCAAGCAAATAACGTCGGAGAAAATCAAAGCACAGCTAGTTAATCACGTTAGCATCTCGAAGTGGACGACCTATGCACATAAACTCACAACCCATAGTCTATTTCACCGAAAATAGAGCACAAGTCTCAACCGTTCACACCAACATCATAATGCTAGCCTCTAACGCTTTCGCAAAAATTAAACTAACGATAATTGGATTCAAGCAAAGCTAACCATGCATACCACTTCCATCATACCATTCTTACCACATCATACCATTTTTCTCTTTTCTTTTCTTTTCATCTTTTTTTTCTTTTTCGCGCAATGTGGAGCATCCCTCGTATGTAGTACCGTTTAGCTTGACGTTCACTCGGTAAAAATCGAGCTCGGGTACACATATTTCCTTAAGGGTTACATCATTGCTCATACTCTCGGTCACAGCCAAATTCATGGCCACTGTGGTTACTCAAATCAATGAGTCCCCTCCGAGAGCATCGAAGCATTGCTCCATCATTAAATGATCGGTCCAAACAAACCACATTCCAACATTCCAAACTTTCCACAAGCCAAATGCCTCGCAAGAATACCAATATCGAAAGTAAAAGGAACGAAAAGCGATAAGAATTAAGCAAATACAAGTGGGCTAGTGTTTGAGACTCGCAATCTATGAACAGGAAACAAACATATAGTGCAAGCTACGACGATAGAAAGTCGACTTGGAGATACTAAAGATCAGAACAGCACACTAATCAATTCTCCAAACTAACAATTCAAAGCGAAAAAGGTTTGGAAACGCAAAATTTTTTTTAAAATAAGCACACAAAATGGAAAATGCAAGGCAATAAGCGCGAAAGTGCTTTCCTCCCCCAAACCAGAATCACACATTGCCCTCAATGTGGAAAACAGCATAACCACAAGCAGCATGAAGGGACAACAAAAGACGGGGGTAGGAAAAGCAAAGCGAGTAAACGAGGGAAAAAGGAGTAAAGAAAGCTCACATTAGCAAGTTGGAGCTCCCCCAAACCGAAGCGAAGCATGGAGTGCGGCTTACGATCCACGAATATGCATCCATTTCAGTCCAGCTATAAAGTGCTTCGGAATAGCACGCGAGAAAAAGTAGGCCGAATCAGCAGGTCCGCCAAGGCCGTCGATGAGGCCTGTCTCAAAATACCAAGGGCCTTGAGTCCTCAAGTACCTGCATGCTAAAACAAGTATAAATCCCTCGTCCTCACGCGCTCAAAACAAAAGTCTAAAGTGTCATAGTAAAAAACAAACCAAATCCAAAACAGAGTACAACAAAATACAAAATCATCGGGTTGCCTCCCGGAAAGCGCTGGTTTATAATGGTCCCGCACGACCGTCGTCAAACTCATCAAATCACGTCAAATTGGGCCAAGGACGTTGACCACTAGCAGCAGCTTCACTTGGCGAAATAGAAGTCGTTCGCCACAAAACTCGATCTCCACGAGGTAGAGCAGCATAATCCATCACGCAAGGTATTCCGTCGCGAAATGGCTCTCCAAAACAGCTCCGTGCGCCGCGCACCTCAGACCGTGGGTCCCCATCTCCAAATAGCCCACCATAGCGCCCCTGTGCTCCAAGCATCCTAGACCTTGGGACTCCACCTCCATCGCCCGGATCATAGACATCCGCCTTCGTGACCTTCCGTTCCCCCAAACCAGGATCACAGCCACCCTGCGTAAGACCTGCACATGAAAAAGCAGAAGAAACAACCTCCAAAGAGTCTCCCCGGCAACGGCGCCAAAATTGATGAGGCTAAAGTCGTGTCTCCTCAATCAAAATAACCTAAGGTCAACTAACTGGGTAGTTAGTGGCAGTAGGGTCGAGATCCACAGGGAGATGGTGCAGTCAAAGAGATGTTCAGTTAGGAAAGGTCAATCTCAAGGTATGAAAAAGGAATTTGGTTTGAACTATAAACTAAGGGCGGACTAAAATCAAAGGTTCAAAAGATGAATAGGGAGAAATCTAGGGTCACAGGTTCACGATGATTTCAACTAAGGTCAAATCCTTGAATAAGGATACTAATGGTGGTTTGTGTTAATGGATTAGGACAAGTCCTCTCGGATCAAAGTCAATCCTAAAGCTCTACTAACGGGCTCTCTCTACGTATTAGTTTCGCTTTACTAACTCTCACACAAGGCTCACCTTAACCCGGCTTTCGATCTTAGGTTTAGGCTTCCTAGGTCAACACAATCGATCGTGGCCTTTGATCAATTGAGTGAGAAATTAGGGCATGAGATTAGATTAACAACAAGCAACCAAAAGATAACCAAAAACAGAAATCAAACCAAAGAATCAATCATCGATCCCCATAGAACCCTAGGATGAGATTAGCTATGCATAATTGGGGATGAATTCAAAGCAACAAAATAATAATAACAAAACATAATGAATGAAAAGCAATTGAAATCAAACCTTGAAATAATCTTGAATTACAATGTAAAAGATCGGAACTTGCAAGAGAATTCAACCTAAACTTAAGAGTTATTGAGTTTGAAAGGAGAGAAAAGTTATTCTAAACCTAAAATTTGAAAATAAAATAAAAGCATAAGTCTAAACCCTAACTTCGGGTTATATTTATAGGCCTTGAAAATCCGGAGAATAATGCGAGGTGAACCGAAGCGGTTCGAGTCTGAACCGTCGGTTCGAGGTGGAACCGATCGGTTTGACCCCAAACCGAGCGGTTCTAAGGGCTCCAGTAGCTTCCAGCACGTTTAAGCTCTGTTTCAACTATCCGGAACCTATAGGTTTGCTCTGAACCTATAGGTTTAACTTCACAAATCCTCGTATTGACTCCTCGACACTTGTAAACGCTCCAAATGACTCAGGTTTCAGCTCAGGACCGCCAAAACCTGCAAAATACACACGAGGAACGACAGTATCGCAATATAAAGCAAATAGCTACTAAAATACTAGTGAAATCGAGTAAGTACGAGCTAAATGCAACTATAACGGGGGCATATAATCAATATAAAAGACATGTATCAGAAGGTTTCGGCGGACCGCCACCACCCCCTCCGGAGGTAACTGCCGAGCAAGTCCGACAGCTCAACGATAGGATAGCTAGCCTCACTACGACGATCGAACAAATGGCCATAATGCAAAAGTTTGAAGCGGAGAAGAACGCGTCGCCTAGGCGAGAATCCGAACGGAATGCAAAAAGGATTCGAACCATGGAAGAACGTCTCACGAACTCAAGAGGTTACTCCATACACCAAGAAAACGAGCACATCCCAAAGAACGTCAGGTCCATGCTACCAGACAAGCTAGCACTCAGTGATCTTCCCATCTTCAAAGGTCACGAAAGCCCGCTCGTTCACGTTAAGGCTTTCAAGGCTAAAATGGCCATCATGGGTGTTGAACCCCCTGCATGGGCTACCTTATTTCCTCACTCATTAGACGCGCAACCGAGGGCATGGTTCTATGCTTTAGAGCCACACAAAACGGGTAGTTTCGAGGACATAACGGTTGCGTTTGATCTACAGTATCGGGACAACAACGATATCCAAGTCTCGCTACGTACCTTGGAGGTCCTAACTCAGAGGGACAATGAAGGGTTCACCGAGTACCTGACACGCTGGAAGAAACTGTGCGCTCAAATACCTAACCGTCCAAGGGACACTGATCTAATCACTAAGTTCATCAACAACCTCACCCCCGCATATCAGCAACACCTACGGTACGGAAATTTTGACAACTTCTCAACCCTCAGCGTCGTCGGCGAGCTCATCGAGGATGACCTCCGTAAAGAAAATAGAAATAAAAGTACAGGTCGAGGATATCAAGGAAGCTCATCCCGAGCCACTGCCAAAGTCGAGCCCATCCATGCCATCAACGCACTGGACGCGTTAGAGGCACCACCGGTTTTTACGACACCACCAAGGCCTGCCGTACCTCCTCCAAAAGCATCATACTCACCTCCTGGTCCCAATTCAATGAAGGCACGACGAAACTTTGACCCCATATACATGACTTACTCGAAGGCCCTACAGAAGCTTGTGAGCCGCAACGTACTTCAACCTATAGGACCTACTAGCGAGCCTCCCCCAGACAAGAAACCGAAGTCATGGGATCGGAGCATCTTGCGAGTTTCACAGGGGAAAGGGCATGATACCAGCGGTGTTTCGCCTAAAAACATAGTCCAAGATCGATCGACGACAATACTATTGTGAAGCCCGGCCAGGAGCCCTAAACCTTGAACCAAATTTCGATCCTTTGCATAACCATGCTATATTCACAGGAACACATCCCATCATCGACTGCTCTAAAATGATAGTCTCAGATGATTACGAAGTCAACGGCATCTGGAATACTTCTGAGGATGAAGCCGACAATAGCGACATCCGCATATGTCTCCAAGATGAGCTCTACGAAGAAGAGGCTCAACCCCGTCGCCCTCCAGGCAAGTACGGAGAGCTACGTCACAAGTACCCATTTAGGCTATCAGACAGTGATGACGAGGTAGCCTACCTAACACGTTCTGGACGTCCATACCAAGCTTCTCTAAAGTTACTTGAGCCCCAGAACCCCCCGCCAAGGCTGACTGCTCAAGAAAAGAACAAGGGAATAATCATAGACGAGGATACGCCGCCCACTTCGCCTACCTCTGCGGCCTCACTCCCAAACGTCGCTCCTACAAGCTTTACCAGTTCACCTGCAAGCATTGCTCCTATCCCTGCGCCGCCATCCAGCAAAGCATCATTTCCTAACGCTGATCCCACGTCTGCTCCACCAGCTGGTAAAATAGCATCACCAAGCGTCACCCCTTCACCCTTACCCACGCCTGAGGTCGGAGACACGCTCCACAAACAGCTCAACAAAACAAAGGCGGACATTTCAATCTGGCAGCTCTTAAGGGACTCGATGGGACATCGTGAAGCCCTTTACCAAGCATTACAGGTCACCCCAATGACATCGGAAATGTCTCCAGAAAAACTTATCAGTAACATAACGCGCGAATGGCAGGCTAATGCCGTCACCTTTTCGGATAAGGACCTCCCTCCTTTCGGCGGCACGCACAATCTACCTCTCTACATCAACGTGGAATGCCACGGCATGACATTACCAGTCGTCCTCATCGACAATGGATCCTACCCCTGGAAACAGCCAAAAAACTAAGGATTGAAGAGAACGATTTCATTCCATGTGCAGAAGCGGTGTCGTGGCTTCACGATGGAACACGTCGCGGCATAAAGGCAACCTCGCTTTCCCATTATGACAGGGCCAGTCATGAGAGAAACCGAATTTCAAATCATTGACATACCCCCAACCTACAACATGCTATTAGGAAGGCCATGGATCCACGCTACCAAGGCCGTCACCTCAACCCTACATCAAAAGGTCAGGATGCCTTTAGGTGACGAGATTGTCACCATCGACGCTTCAAACTTTCGTGCTACGCTTAAACAACACAAAGGAAGCAACAGTACTGCAGAAATAAACGCCGATCCGGCCGATGACGTATGTGGTTTCGACTTCGACTTCAGTATCTGCACCATGACTCGCGAAGAGGAAATCGCTTCGCTCTACGCCAGGGACAACGACAATAAATGGCCCACCATGGGTCTATCTTATGTGCCATGGGCACACGAAGTCTCCCACGGTTGGGAATCGTACAACGATCGCAAAAAGCGTCATGATTTCCACATGCAGCCATACCACATCTTCCCCAGCAACTACTTCGTCAAGGAGGGCACTAGCAGAATCCCTAAGAACGTATCCACATACACCATCGCCGGAATTGAACTTGTCTCCGACAACATACGCAACTCCAACTTCAACCCCACTGACCTAATCGTTCCTTACGAAGAAAAAACGCATGACGGATGGTCAAAAACCCTTGAATGGACCGACGAACAAGGCCGCACTTTCAAGATCACTACCGGCCTAGGCTACACCTTCGAAGATTCTGACTCCGACGAAGATGAAGACCACGCCCTCAACAAAAAGACCGTCGTAGAATTTAAACTTCCTCGTCGTCATTTTAAGTCTTATGCCCCGACTAAGCCTCCGGGCTATCTCCCTGACATAATCAATTTAGCTAAGGAACTAGAGTCATTAAGGTTGTCCAAAGCTCCCTCGTCTGAGCTATCTTCAAATGTAACCGCTTTAGATAACATTAATAACATGAAAGTTTTTGATTACTCTTTGCCTCATTTAAAATCTACTCTTTCTAATGATTGCGATAGACTTAAACTAAATAACATTGCATTATATAGATACATTGCAAGCATTGTTTCAAAACCCGAACAGGAGCCCATCATTGAAGACACAACAACCATCGACATAGGCACGCCCGAAGAGCCTCAAGAACTGCAACTGGGGGCTTTCCTAAGCACAGAAGAAAAGGCCACATACACCAAGCTCCTCGCAGAGTTTAAGGACGTCTTTGCCTGGTCATATAAGGACATGCCCGGCATAGACCGCGAGATAGCTGAACACCGTATCCCGATCAAGCAAGGTTCCAGACCCGTCAAACAGAAGCTCCGACGCATCAAGCCAGAATGGTCTCTCATGGTCAAAGAAGAGATCGAAAAGCAACTACAAGCTGGATTCATCCGAGTCATTGAATACTCTGATTGGGTCTCCAACATGGTACCGGTCATGAAGAAAAACGGCAAAATACGGTATGTGCCGACTTCCGAGACCTAAACAAAGCCTCGCCTAAAAGACGATTTCCTGCTACCTCACATGGATATCCTGATCGACAACACAGCAGACCACGCCTTACTGTCATTCATGGATGGATATGCAGGATACAACCAAATCAAAATGGCAGCAGACGACATGCCAAAAACCACTTTCGTAACCCTCTGGGGAACCTATTGCTACACAGTCATGCCATTTGGGCTCATAAATGCCGGCGCTACCTACCAACGTACTGCTACCACCTTGCTCCACGACATGATGCATAAGGAGGTTGAGGTATACGTCGACGACATGATCGTAAAATCAAAAGAAAGGGATGACCACGTCACAAACCTTCGAAAATTCTTCACCCGAATTAGGCAATATAAGATGCGACTAAACCCACAGAAATGCACCTTTGGGGTCACGTCAGGCAAGTTGCTGGGTCACATAGTAAGCCAGCGCGGGATCGAAATAGACCCAACCAAAATCAAGGCAATAATGGGTATGAAACCGCCAAGCAACATCGACGAAATAAGGAGCTTTTTGGGACAAGTCCAATATATCTCCCGATTTATCAGCAAACTCACCATGATTTGTGAGCCAATCTTCAAAAAATTGAAGAAAGAAGAGCATACGAAATGGGACGACGATTGTCAACAAGCATTCGACAAAGTCAAGAGCCTGCTCACAAATCCACCCGTTCTGGTACCCCCACAAAAGGACTTGCCATTGTCGCTATACTTAACGACCACGCCAAACGCTATGGGTGCCATGCTCGCCCAGGAAGTCAACAACGAAGAACGGGCCATCTACTACATCAGCAAAAAGTTTCACGATTACGAAACTCGGTATGAACCAGTCGAGAAAAGCTGCCTCTCGCTGGTCTGGGCAACCAAAAAGCTCAGACACTACCTACTCACTAGCACAACAAGAGTCTACTCCCTAATGGACCCCCTCAAATACCTATTTGAAAAACCAGTCCTAAACGGGCGCATGGCCAGATGGACTCTACTCCTCGCCGAGTATGAACTCAAATACCTCCCTCTGAAAGTAATCAAGGGAAGAGCAGTTTCCGACTTCCTTGCAGAAAACGCTATCATCGAACAACCCATGATCGATACAATGTCATTTCCGGACGATGGGATCTTCGCCATAGAAAGGGAGTACTGGCAATTATACTTTGACGGAGCATCAAATTACCGCGGCTACGGAGTAGGAATACTCTTAATATCCCCAAATGGTGACCATACTCCGCTCTCGATCAAGCTCGATTTTAGCGTCACAAACAACGCCGTAGAATCTGAGCTTTGCATTTACGACTGCAAGCCGCCATCGCCCTCAAAATAAAGAACCTACGGGTGCATGGAGATTCATTCCTCATCATAAATCAAGTGACCGGGGCATGGAAGATCATGAGCGAAACCCTCTCCAAATACCAAACAAAAGTACAAAAACTCTTAACCAACTTCGACAGCATCGAATTTTACCACCTCCCAAGGGAAGAAAACCAGTTTGCCGACGCATTGTCAAAACTCTCATCCCTCCTGAACATGCCACCAGACATGAAGTTACTACTCATCATCGTCGAAAGACGTGACGAACCAGCATACATCCATACTATTGACCTGGGACGGCCGAGCGCATGTAACCTTGGTATCAAGCCATAATCAACTACAAAACAGACAACACTTATCCACCCGACACCGATAAACGTGGACAGAGAGCTATCAGACTCCTAGCCTCCCAATTTGTGCTAGAAATGAGACAATTACTCAAGAAAACACCACAAGGTACGCTGCTCATATGTGTCGACTACAAGAAGGGACAGGAAATCGTCGCACAAGTCCACGACGGTGAATGCGGACCCCACATGAACGCTCGAGCACTCTGCAAACAGATTCTACGACTAGGATGGTATTGGACGACCATGGAAGCAGACTGCATCCAATACATCAAGCACTGCCATAATTGCCAAATTTTCAGCAACGTCCAACATGTACCACCTTCACCACTATACAGCCTAACCTCACCCTGGCCCTTTTCAACCTGGGGCATCGACGTGATAGGAAAAGTCCACCCCATCGGAGCAGGAGGTCACCGCCCGTCTTTGGTGGCCATCGACTACTTTACTAAATGGGTAGAAGCGGCATCTTTTGAACCCTCGGCTCGAAGAAGTCGCCAAATTCATACAGACAAACATTATATGCCGATATGGCATACCCCATGAGTTCATCAGCGATCAAGGCTCGCACTTTCAGCGCGAGACGGAAGCCATACTCACAAAATACAACATCCAACATCACAAATCCTCGCCCTATCGACCCCAAACCAATGGAGCCGTTGAAGCAGCAAACAAGACGGTCGTCACCATACTCGAGAAGATGATCGACAGTTGTAAAGATTGGCCCAACAAGATACCATATGCATTATGGGGATACCGCACTACCATTCGCACACCCACAGGCATGACCCCCTATTTCCTCACCTATGGCATGGAAACCGTCCAACCAGTGGAAATAGAAATACAGTCTCTACGCATACTAATGGAAAGTAGCATCCCGGAAGCAGAATGGGCCCGTGAACGGTACAAACAACTCATGCTCCTGGATGAACGCCGACTGCATTCCCTGAAAATGCATTTAATGTACCAAGCCCGACTACAACGAGCATTCAACAAACGAGTTAAGCCACGAAACATAAAAGTAGGTGATCTCGTACTATAGTCAGTCCGAGCACCACTTCCAGTCGACCCACGAGGGAAATTCAAGCCTAACTGGGCTGGACCCTACCTCGTCAAGGAAATCTTCACAGGCGGAGCAGTAAAACTAACCGACTTGGACGGTCAAGAGTTTAACCTAGCAACGAACCTCGACCAGCTCAAAAAGTACTACCCTTAAAAATGCCTTGCAATGTATCTATAAAATGCGAAATTTTCTAAAAAACAATTCATGGACCGACATGTCCTTAAACATGTTCATGGACCGGCATGTCCTTAAACATGCTCATGGGCCGGCATGCCCCTAAACATGCTCTTTCTCTTCACAAAAATCAAAAGCAATTCATGGACCGACATGTCCTTAAACATGTTCATGGGCCGGCATGCCCTTAAACGTGCACCCCTCGCAAACACAATTCATGGGCCGGCATGCCCCTAAACATGCATCCACCAAACACAATTCATGGGCCGGCATGCCCCTAAACGTGCACATTCACCACAAAAAAGCAAACACAATTCCTGGGCCGGTATGCCCCTAAACGTACACTTAGAACTCTGCGGTTTGATTCCACTTTTCGTGGATACGTAGGCAGCTTTGCAAAAAGCGCAACCGATATTCAACACAAAATGACACGTCCAAAGCTTAAAAAAGTCAAGGACATAGTCAACACAAAACTCGTCTTTTAAAACCTAAGGGTAAAAAGGACGATATTCAATACAAAATGACGCGTCCAAAGCTTAAAAAAGTCAAGGACATAGTCAACACAAAACTCGTCTTTTAAAACCTAGGGGTTAAAAGGACGATATTCAACACAAAATGACACGTCCAAAGCTCAAAAAAGTCAAGGACATAGTCAACACAAAACTCGTCTTTTAAAACCTAAGGGTTAAAAGGACGATATTCAACACAAAATGACGCGTCCAAAGCTTAAAAAAAAGTCAAGGACATAGTCAACACAAAAATTCGTCTTTTAAACTTAAAGGTGAAAAGAACGACATTCAACACAAAACGACAAACCCAAAGCTTAAAAAAGTCGAGGGAATAGTCAATACAAAAATTTCCTAAAAACCATGCTTGCATTCTAAACCTTTGAAAAGAGATTAGAGCCAAGGAATTTCACACAGAATAACAAGCAAAATGAGGCAAGGTCGTAAATAAAAACCTGATTTTTATTAATCTTAAAAAGAACGGTTACATTTTAGATTTTTCAGACGTAGGAGCATAAACTACACTAACAAACACTACAATATATTACAATACAAGTCCCGGCATGTACATCGGGTTTAGGATAGATAATATATTACATAAATACAACATAATATGAACATAGTACTAACAAAGCACACATAAACTAAAACCAGGTTATTTTCCAAAGCAGACTTAAAACCTTCCAGCTGAATAGGGGAACACCAACCCTCAACCCCTACGGCAACCCACGGCCAAACGCACATTCAGAAGCCTGAGGAGGCCCGCTTTAGCTCTAAGGCGCGAAGCCACGACCTCTTATGAGGGCTCTGGGCAACAGTCCACCTAGTATAGGCCGGTGATACCCGAATCGTCCTAGGAACACCAGCTACAGGCCACCTAGGGCGCGTAACCCAGCCGCTCGCCCAAGCGTCGACTATATCACTAGTCAGCATAACCATCCCCTGCACCATAGTGTCATGACCAGGGATAAACTGTGCCCACCCTATTTGTCGCCTAACTCGCAGAGGGTGGATATAAACGCCCATCTCAAACCCACATAAGAGAACTCCGGAGGGACCATCGCCTACTGCGCTAGCCGTCACGTCAACTATCCCCCACCACGCGGGCAGGCCAGCGGATAGCACATGACCTCACAAACTCAGGGAAATAATTACCGGGGCGTTAAATGCGGACCGACCACCGCATATATAACGGTGGTGATACCCTGCGACATACTCAACATCGGCCGAAGTCGTTCAACACGCTCGCACGCTCCATCGACCACTGGCCCCGGAGGATCAAGGGACATCCTCAGACGCATGCTCCCTATTGCATGCCGGTCATCCAATCCAAGGATCGTCTCGCGAATTAAAGCGGAAGGATTGCAACCTATTTCCATCCGCTCCTGGCGGCAATTAAACGCGGATCTCCCAACAACCCCTCGGATACAGAGTCCGGGAACATGTAGCAGTGTACCAGGCAAAAGGCCAAAGCCCTCCTCCTGGCCACAGCTGAGATATGCCCATTCTCGACATTCCTAAACCATTGACACAAGCGATAGAGGTTGATACGGCTCCCAACAAATAGCTCTTCCACCTCGTCCCGGGTCATCTGGAGGTAGTTCTGAACTTGCCTCTTATATCCAAACTCCTGCCTGACGCATACCGGCAAGCTAATACGCACCCACCCACCAATGGCTCCAAACTCTTCAACCAAAGGGCAAATTTCCCCGCAAGGAAAGCGAAACACGTGAAGGCTTGGATCCCAATACTCAAGACATGCATCCAAGAACTCTGGCTCCATTCGAACCTCCCTCAGACCCATGAGTGCCCCGAAACCACAATCTCTCAAGTCTTTCTCTTCGATACCCGATAAAGACGCACACCAACGGCGCAAGTTCCTTTCAAAATCCTCCATAATTCGACGAATGTTCCGTAAATATTCTGAATATTTTTGGAAAATCGAGAATGGAAGACGAGAGGATGAGTGAAATGAGTTAACCTAGCCCTCCTTTTATAGCCGAGATTTGCACAACGAAATACAACACAAAAACTTAAACGCTAGAGAACAAGCGATTAAAATAAATCAAACAAAAACCACAAAACAAAAATGTAATCGTCAGAAGCAGCGATTAAAAATAAATCGCTTTGTTCTGCGATTTTCTTTTTCTTTTCTGACAAAATTATTCGATTTCTTACACTTCTTACACACCTATACCCTAAATTTTTTTAACTTATTACCCCTTATTACTTTTACCGACCTCTTGGTCGACATTCACGGTCCCGTAACGTCGTCTCGATTTGCGTAATTGATCCCGTCTTTTGTATTTTTCGTTTTCACAAAACACGATAATCACACAAAAATTAAACACAACACAAAATATGATTTTTCGCATTCACAATTTTCGTCTCAAAACGTCGTTTTAGCTCACATTTTTAATGTCAAAAATGTCTTTTTACAAGTCTAAAATATTTTTCAAAACAGCGCTTTTCAAAACTCCATATTTGCCTTTGGTTTGGTCATTAGCGAGTCAGTCTCAATCGAGACGTATATATGTGCTTTTACGACTAACACCTTTTGCAGTGCGCTCGTCACGCAAATCTGCGAGGATTTCGGACCTACTACGACGCAGGAATGCATTTTTCGCAACAAGACAAAATAACCAAATTAAAACCATAAACACCCACAAAACCAAAAAATCAACCCTACACAAGTCCCGATAAATAAACCGTTACAAACAAAATATCAATACAAGACCAAAATATACACACAAGTGCAAGCCTACTGCGAATGATCACGGCGCTGTAAGACAGCACGCAAGGAGTCGATCTCAGCACGCGCCCTATCTAGCTCCTCTGCATGCCGACCCTCTAGCTCTGCCCGGACTCTCGCCAGCTCCTCGGTATGCGCAGCCTCCAGCTCGGCCCGCGATCTCGCACCCTCCTCAGCCCTGACCCTCGCTAACTCAAGTCGAGCGTCGGCCACCTCCCTCTGCGCCCTGCAGGCGTCAACCACTTTCTCATTCACGACAGCCCGCCACCAGTTTGCCGCCCGCCACAGCCTTCTGTGCCCCTCAGCCGTCACCTGCCAACAACACGCAAAATATACTTAGCTTTCCACCCTGGGGGCTCCAATTGAAAACCGCTTCAACGGAGTTTGACTAATGATTTTACATTAAAATCTAACTCAAACTGGGGGCTACAATTGAAAACTGCTTCACCGGAGTTTGACTAATGATTTTACAATAAAGTCTAACTCAAACTGGGGGCTATAATCAAAAAACTGCTTCAACAAAGTTGGAATTATGATTTTACAATAAAATCTAATTCAAACTGGGGGCTATACTACATAATACTCATGTTGTACAAAGAAGAAAGTAAATACCTTTCTCACGCGCGGATCCCACCTCTCAAGCCCGCGACGGTGACTACGCAGCAAGGCGGCAGCACGATCGAATGAGAGCAGCCCTCGTGAACAACCAACAGATCCTCGACGAACGGAAGAGGTTGGAACTCAAGATCAGGATCACGTCGCTGCAAAACAAAAATAGGGTAAATTTTTGCTTCCTAAAACCAAAAACGCAAAAAAGAAGAACATCAACAAAACATACCTCGATCACACAAGAAGGGCATCGCCAGGCCCAAGTCACGTAATCCTCGGCCGCAAAGCGTGAGCCTGACTCACCCTCATGGTCCACGTCACGACGCCCGTTAGCGTCGGGCGTCTCCACAAACAAAACCGAGGGCGGAGGAGCAGTGCGATAAAGCCGCCACGACTGCTCACAGACAGACGCTCACCCAAGTGCCAAGATGCAGTCAGACTGGTCTCGATGTCTGATCGCCGTCAGTCAGGGGACCAAAGCGAGCTGCAATCGTCGGAGGGACGCCGGTAAATTTCCTCCAAGGGTCACGAACAAACTACAAAACAAAACCAAATTATAAACCACAAAAACAAACACAAACCCAAAACAAGCTACAAAGACCAGAATACAAAACACAATCACCGCACCTTATCCACGGTCATCCGGTTGAAGCGCGCCGAGCCGCGTCGTAGTTTAGGCCAATACCCTTCCGATCATTTGTCGGCGTAAGCATGGAAGCGGGATCTGCGCCTCGACCTTGAACGTGTCCGAGCGAAGAAGGGAAGTGGCGTAGCACCAAGGCTAAGCAATCGAATACAACGTTACAAAGGAAAGCGAGAGACAAGATAACAAGACTCTGCGAAATCAAAACTTACCTCCATCGGAAGACCAGCCCTGGCGACACATCCGACTTCGTCGATCCGGCCAGACGCGCTGCATCCTCAAGTAGCGGATCAATGACCAAAGCGAGAGTGACCCAGTCAAAGTCACCTAGACGCGTCATGTCCGACAGCGCCATCAACACAGCCGTCGACGCACGGTCCCCCTTGTCGCCAAAGTGGGTGGCCGTCAGGAACCACCACAACCACAGCCGGGCCCTCTGCTCAGCGCTCGCTCGAGTAGACCCCTTCTTCTTCCTCTTTGCCCTCAAAGAAATCAGCAAACCAAATAGTCCGGTCAAACGTGTGCTCCTCACCTACCCCGCACTTAACCCCGTCGCCAATCAGGCGCACGACTCGTCGGCTATCAATTGGAGGTCGCTCACGCCCCCAGTCAAGTACGCCCTCACCATGAGGCAGCCCCGTGACAACCGCCCACGAAGAAGGAGTCACGCCAACCTCGTAACCAGGCATGTGGAAGGTGTTGGTCGTATCCCAAAACCTATCCAACAACGCCGAGAAATGCGATGGTAGGCGCGAGTTCACCCGCTTACCCGCACCTCCCTCCACTACGCACCAGGGGACCAAAAGTCGCCCCGAGCACTATATCCCGCTCCTCTGGGTGAGCCTACCCTCAAAGACGTCAAACACCGTCAGGAACCCAGAAGGTCCTCATCGAGCCTAATCGAAGCCGACCTTCACTCGAATCGACAAGTGCTCCAAGCGACTCAAACCGTAGTCACGCCATCCCGATCAATGGCCACTGCGACCCTGGCGAGGACCGTGAGGATAGTTAGGCCTCTCGCCCAACTCGTCAACCATCCCCATGAAAACCTCCGTTGCGGCCTCAAGAGCTGCCGCACTTGCATCCTGGGCCGGACCCTCGGCCTCTGCCTCACCCTCGGCCTCTGCCTCAGCCTCAGCCTCTGCCTCAGCCTCCGCATGGCCCTCAGCCTCAACCTCATCCTGAACCTGGCCCTGAACCTGACCCCCGGCCATAAGCGGCCGCGGCGGCGAAGCGGCAACCTGGCGGCGTTAGCGGCGGCCTAGCGGCCGGCGGCCGGCGGCGGCCTGCGGCCTCGGCAATCTCGGCCTCGGCGGTGGCCTCTGCGCCGATCTCGTCAAGATCCTCATCCTCGTCACTCGAAGACCCCTCCGACTTCGGGAGGATCCTCGTGAACGGCTCCGGACCGAGCACGACCACGCCTCGCGTGACCTCGCGAGTCTCCCTTCTCCAACCTCCTCAAAAACACCGGCGACCTCAGCCTCGTCCCGGTCACCACCCTCAGAAGCAGCACGAGCTCGACGTCGTGGCCTACTGCTGCCCTCACCAGAAGCCTCATCCACCTTGCGCTTCTTCCTCGGGTTCCTCCGACCACGACCGCGACCTCTAACCTGGCCCCCTCCAGGCGCGGGCACCCTGGCAGTACGCTAACGTCCCTGCGAAGCCCCTGCCGCAGCACCACGACCTCTGCCTCGCCCCCCTCCTGGAGCCACAGGCGTCCCTCCAGCACCGCCACGGCCACGCCCCTGCGAAGACCCTGCAGCTACGCTCCGACCTCCACCACGGCCTCCCCCAGGAGCCTCAGACGTCTCCGCGGCCGCCACGTCGCGCCCTGCAAAGACTCTGAGACGACACCCTGAGCCTGACCTCGGCCACCAACAGGAGACCTCGACGACCCAGCAGCAGCTCCACTACCACTAGCATCACGTAAGACCGCGTCCGCCAACAACGGTCTCTCACGCACTACATTAGCCAAAGCGGCGACTCGTCGAACGTCACGACCCACACCACTAACTGACGGCTCAGGACCACCAGGAACAGCACCACGTCCCAGGCCACTCGCATAAGGCCCAGACGACGCACTGACAACACTAGCACCACTAGCAGAAAAGGCAGGAGACTCCACAACGGCGCCCTGAAACTCACTCCCTGGCGTCGTAGAAGCTCCAGGCGTCTGAGGAAAAGCTCTCAGCAAGTCCGACTGAGACGGACCTTCAGAAACCTCCAAGGGCGCAGGCATACCCGAAATAGGAGTATGCTCGTCCCTCAGAACGGTAAAGTCAACGCCAGCCAAGACCCGATCCATGTCACTGGAAGTAGGTACTGAAGGCCTAGGATCACCTGCACAAGATTCAAGGGCACGCCGACGACAAGAATAAAGAAGTCACTCAAGAAAGCGATAAACAAAAACAACGGAAAGCAAGCAGCAAGGCCTACATTATCTACAGATAAGGCCAAAACGGAGCAGAAGCACAGGAAATCAAATTCCAAGAGACGTATACGACATATACGTCCTACTCAGTCAAGTCAAGAGCAAGCACGCACAAAAGCAGCAGAGAACTAGCCAAAATAACAGAAGACAAGCCTTTTTAACCTAAAAATAGCAGAAAAGGGAAAAACGCTACAGAAAGCCGGAAACCCATATTTTTTGGGACAAACCCAACCCATAAATCACAGTAAGCACGTGCAAAAAATTTCATGCGAAAGCGATGTTCCGAACGCCTCAGCTGAATAGCCTTTACAAAACGCTTACCAACTACAAAAACGGCTTTTTCTTGACCATAACTCAACCAAAAAGCCCCCACTTCCCACAGAACAGCCCTCTAGCCAACACAGACAACATACAGTCCAATACATTACTTGCACGGAACACGAAAAGCAAGGAAAAACGGTTTTTGTAAACTTAGCCTAAACTACAAAAAAGGCTCCAAAACACCTTCAAACAACACATTTCCTACAAAACGAAGCCAAATATGTACCATACTAGCCATAACAATGCAATGCAGAGAATTCGGGCAAGTTTCGGAACCGAAAATTTCGAACCAAAAACTGACCCCTATGCCAAAACGCACGAAAATGGCGTTTTTTCGAGCCATTTTTCGCACACAAGCCACCCAAACCTCCACACAAGCATACTACAACATTTTCAAAATAACCAAGCCACTCGGGATCGCCTTACGCTACAAAAACAGAGTACAAGCCCCGACTTAACCCCCTTTCATACGGTTTCACCCCAAACGAACCGTTTTTCGCACGAATTTCTACAAACCGAACTCACCAACACGTTATACTACTAATGGGTAAGCTACACTGAAGTTTTGAGCCATTTTCGAGACGTTTTCAAAAATGACCAAAATGCCCTTCTAGTCAAAACGCACGGAAATCGAGACCACAAGCCGGGTTTTCACACAACGACAGCAAGACAAGCAATGCAAGCACAATACCAACCATGGCTAACGTTTTCAAGCAAGGACGAGAGCTAAACTCGAATCAAACCGACATTTTCGACCCAAACCCTAGAAAACGGTATTTCGAGTTAAAACCGACTCAAACAAACTTCAAAACCCGAAAAACCAAGCGAGTTGGATACGTACCTTGGTCCATGATGAATTGTAGGAGTCGGAAAATCGATTTTTGATCAAGAAAATCGCCAAGACGAGTTTTAGAGGGTTTCGATTTTGTTTTTTATTTTCGAATAAAATGAATAAGTCTCCCCTCTCTTCCCCGATTTTTATACAAATTCACAAAACAAAAACAAAATCGCCAGTTTACCGGCGATTTTATTTTTGTTTCTGGGTTCCTATTTACATTTAGTTGGTTTCCCTCGGCCCAATACACTTTCAACCCATTTCAAACACATTTTCAACCCAACAGAAAAACACGTAGCCTCCTTAAGAGACGTTCATAAAAACCTAGCCCTTTTTATGAGAAACCAAAAACACGTAGCCTCCTCACGAGACGTTAAAATACAAAAACGCGTAACCTCCTCACGAGACGTTCATAAAAACCTAACCTTTTATGAGAAAAACACGTAACCTCCTCACGAGACGTTCATAAAAACCTAACCTTTTATGAGAAAAACACGTAACCTCCTCACGAGACGTTCATAAAAACCTAACCTTTTATGAGAAAAACACGTAACCTCCTTACGAGACGTTCATAAAAACCTAACCTTTTATGAGAAAAACACGTAACCTCCTCACGAGACGTTCATAAAAACCTAACCTTTTATGAGAAAAACACGTAACCTCCTCACGAGACGTTCATAAAAACCTAACCTTTTATGAGAAAAACACGTAGCCTCCTCACGAGACGTTAAAATACAAAAACGCGTAACCTCCTCACGAGACGTTCATAAAAGCCTAACCTTTTATGAGAAAAACACGTAACCTCCTCACGAGACGTTCATAAAAACCTAACCTTTTATGAGAAAAACACGTAACCTCCTCACGAGACGTTCATAAAAACCTAACCTTTTATGAGAAAAACACGTAGCCTCCTTAAGAGACGTTCATAAAAACCTAGCCCTTTTTATGAGAAACCAAAAACACGTAGCCTCCTCACGAGACGTTAAAATACAAAAACGCGTAACCTCCCCACGAGACGTTCATAAAAACCTAACCTTTTATGAGAAAAACACGTAGCCTCCTTAAGACACGTTCATAAAAACCTAGCCCTTTTTATGAGAAACCAAAAACATGTAGCCTCCTCACGAGACGTTAAAATACAAAAACGCGTAACCTCCTCACGAGACGTTCATAAAAACCTAACCTTTTATGAGAAAAACACGTAACCTCCTCACGAGACGTTCATAAAAACCTAACCTTTTATGAGAAAAACACGTAGCCTCCTCACGAGACGTCCATAAAAACCTAGCCCTTTTTATGAGAAACACAAAAACGCGTAGCCTCCCTAAGAGACGTTCACAAAAACCTAAACCACTTTTATAAACCAAACACAAAAACACGTAACCTCTTTTTACGAGGCGTCGGTGCAGTAAGAAGCCGGCGCAAGCAAAGCACAAGCCAAGAGCGCGAGCGGCGCAAGCAAAGCACACCCGATGGCGCAAGCCGGCGCAAGCAAAGCACGACCCGAGCGCAAGCGGCGCAAGCGAGCGCAGCGAGCGCCAAGCAAAGCACAGCCAGGAGCGCAAGCCAGAAGCTTAAGCAAAGCACAGCCAGAAGCACAAGCAGAAACACAAACAAGGCGCCAGCTGGGAGTACTCAGGCCACATGCAGGCCGACATGCCCCTAAACATGTAGGACCGTCATGTCCTTAAAAACATGTCGTCCCTCCCCGCATTTCCCGATGCTAAGTCCTCGTCTCTCCCATAAGACACATACTTAGCGCCGCCAGGTAGTATCGAGACTGTAATGGTCCGGATACTATCTTAAAGTTTGACTAACGCTTTGTCCAAGCTCCGTCAAACTGGGGCTCTGTGAATACCGTATCCGCACCCCCAAAAAACAAACCCTATGATGAAAAGGACTTTCGTGCATGCTTTTAAAAGAGTCAAAACGGTACAAAAGTGTCTAAAACGTATTAGTCATTTTTAGCGTATTAATTTGGACTTGCATAATCATAAAAATGAATGTCACTCTTAGTCATTATAAGCACGACACGAGCACTATAAAGGAACGTCTTATTAAGCCAAGCCACAAAAACAGCCCAACTAGCTACAAAACGGCCCAAACTTACAAAAACGACCCAAAACCCAACACTCAAAACGGGCCAAAGTGCGTCCCGTGTCACATTTTCACAAAACAAGACTCCACGATACCATAAAATAATATAACCTAATATTATTTTATTTTAAGCCAAAATCGAAAAACACGACAAAAACCGAAACACGAAAACCGAAATTCGGACCAAAACTGAACAAATACTTAACCCATAAGTAAACAACAAAACATAATCATTACTTAATCAAACAACCAAAACCAAAAGGCGGCATAACAAGCCCACCAAAACAAAATAGAAATCGCCTGTGAACAGGCGATTAAGTTTCTAATCGCCTGTTAACAGGCGATTATAAACTCCTCCCACACACCGCTTTTCATTTTTCTTACAAAATCCAACCCAAACAAAATATAAAACGCCAGTATACAGGCGATTTATATTTTGTCCACCTTCAAATCAGCCAACCTCTATAAATACCAACCCACTTCATTCATTTCTAAAACACACATCGGTTTTACAAAACACAAAAATACTCACAAAATCCACTCAAAAATACCGTCTTTTCACTTTCGAAAGGTAAACATTTTACCTACGCTCTGGGACGTTTTGAGACTCGGACAAAGGGGTTACATTAACCCCAACCCGATATTGGCATTAGCGAAGCCGTATTCGTAATACGGTTGTAGTAATTCGGATTCATAATCCGTCTAAACCCCGCCAATATCGCATAAATAAACGACTCATTATCGCTAAAGCAAACCGACGTCACTTTTATAATTATGCAAGTCCTCATTCATGCATTAAATAACGACTAGAATCACGGATCCAACACTAAATTGTACCGTTTCATAGAGTCTTTTAGCATGTCAAAACTGAGGGTTTTCACAAATTCTTAAAGAGTCAAATATGAGGTCGGAAAATAACGTTTATAGTAATAATTTAGTCAATACATTATTATTTAACGTACATTTCCCATAGAAAAGTCATTATTTTGACGATTTACATTAT
Source organism: Dianthus caryophyllus (assembly GCA_023091065.1). Lineage (NCBI taxonomy): Eukaryota > Viridiplantae > Streptophyta > Magnoliopsida > Caryophyllales > Caryophyllaceae > Dianthus > Dianthus caryophyllus. The sequence continues at coordinate 32,600,852 of CM041517.1, read as the reverse complement.
TTATGCATTTTAATCGAGTCATATATATTCGCACTTGTACGTAGCGTCATTTTAGCCCAAATATCGAAATTAACTAAATGTTTTCAAATTAGTAGAGACTACTTTTACGTAGGCTTTTTGATTTCAGTTTTCAAAAACACATTTTTGTCAAAGCTTTTGAAAAGTAACCTCACTCCGAATCCCTTCTCTGGTTTCAAACCTCAGATTGATAGATATCGACGCATCTTGAAATCTAAGACACTCGTGTCTTGTATTTCAAGACGCGTTGAATAGGTTCCAAATTCCTTTAATATTTGGTGGCGACTCCGAAAATACACTTTCAAAAAGGATTTTCTACTTTTCTTTTTGGTCACAAATTCATGCAATGATCTCCCCCATTTTTCTCAAAACTTCGCACTTTTTCCTGCGAGGCGCATTCCGCTTCCCGACGCCCCCGCACGGGGCGAGGGCGGGCGCGCGCAGGGCGTCGATAGGTCTCACTTTCCCGGTACCTTCACTAAGACGTGTGTAGTCTTACGGGTGCCCCTACCTAAACGTTGCGGGAATGGCCGGAGGGAACCTTACCCTATAAACCAAAAACCTGTGTTTATATGTACAAGTGTGAAGCTATAGTACCCTCACTATAGTCGTCTTTCAAAACCATTGCATGCAAAAACATTTCCTAGGCATTGTACATTTAAAATACGTCCATTTTGAAAATTCTTTTTCAAACTTTTTTTCAAAAAAGGTCATACTTTTTCTAAACACGCCGTCAGGCTCTTTGACCTATAGTCATTTGAGTTTGATAAATAATGTGCCATTGCATTTAAAACCGATCGGGATAATCACTATATCCCAGATCTTTTTCAAAACGTAAATGAATTATACGACTGACGTATCGTCATAATACATTTATTGCTAAAAACATTTCACAAAGCAAAAACCCGAGAATGTCAATTCATTTCGGATATTTTAAAACAAAATTTACCTGTTTTGTACTTTAGAATTAGCTCTAAGTCGAGTGACTCATTAGTCATCCCGATTTTAACCCGATCTTTTTCTCTCAAAAAAAAAAACGCGGGCTCGTGCAAATGCGAACCTGTTGATTTAAATTTTGAGTCAAGTGACTTATTGTCATTTTGATTTGGTTTCCTGAGTCACACATAAAAGGCGAACAATTGATCGCCTTTTACCCAATTTTAACATCCTCAGATCGACTAGCCTATCGCTACTTCGGTTTGATCCTTTTTATCGTAATCTAATGATAAACCCCTAGCAACATGCCGCTAAACTGGGTTAATCGGATTATGATCATACAAATTTTTCTACCTCGAGAATAGAGACGTGTCAATTTGCCTCCACCTCAAAAGCTTCCCGTGTCCTTTTAAAAGCTTAAAACACGAGTCAAGTCATGCACCCACTTTTTACACTTTTGTGTTTTTCTTTGGTTGTGAATGCGATTTTTCTTTGAGTCTTTTCCTTCCCTTTTAAAATCACTAAAGGTTTGAAAACTTTGTCAGGTCCACTCATTGAAAAAACCTGGATACACAACAAACCTCCCATTGAACAAAACCTGGATACACGACGAACCAAGAACCGTCACTTAAACCCACCTCCGCCTCCAAAGAAGCGCGCCTACAACAAATCAAAACCAAAACCTGTCATGGCCTTTCAACACGATGAAGGTTTCAGCGGACCGCCACCACCTCCCCCAGAAGTAACTGCCGAGCAAGTCCGACAACACAATGACAGAATAGCTAGCCTCACCGCAACAATTGAGCAAATGGCCATCATGCAAAAATTTGAGGCAGAGTAGAACGTCGCGCGCCTCGCCGAAGAATCCGAACGAAACGCGAAAAGGATTCGAACCATTGAAGAACGCCTTACAAACTCCAGGGGTTACTCCATACACCAAGAAAATGACCACATCCCAAAGAACGTCAGGTCCATGCTACCAGACAAGTTAGCACTCAGCGATCTTCCCATTTTCAAAGGTCATGAAAGCCCGCTCGTGCATGTCAAAGCCTTCAAAGCTAAGATGGCCATCATGGGTGTCGAACCCCCCGCATGGGCCACATTATTCCGCGTTCGCCGGACGCCTGACAACCCAGGCGTGGTTCTATGCTTTAGAGCCACATAAAACCGGTAGTTTCGAGGACATAACGGTGGCATTCGATTTACAATACCGGGACAACAATGACATCCAAGTCTCGCTACGTACTTTGGAGGTCCTGACTCAGAAGGACAATGAAGGGTTTACCGAGTACCTAACACGTTGGAAGAAACTCTGTGCTCAAATACCTAACCGCCCAAGGGACACCGATCTAATCACTAAATTCATCAACAACCTCACCCCCGCATACCAACAACACCTACGGTACGAGAATTTTGACAACTTCTCAACACTCGGCCGCTTACGAGCTCATTGAGGACGATCTCCGCAAAGAAAATAGGAATAAGAGTACGGGTCGCGGATATCAAGGAAGCTCGTCTCGAGCCACCGCCAAAGTCGAGCCCATCCATGCTATCAACGCACTAGACGCGCTAGAGGCACCGCCAGTTTTTACAACACCACCAAGGCCTGCCGCACCTCCGCCAAAAGCATCATACTCACCTGTGGGTCCCAGCTCACTAAAAGCACGACGAAACTTTGACCCAATATACATGACCTACTCAAAGGCACTGCAGAAGCTTATGAGCCGCAATGTACTTCAACTCATAGGACCTACTAGCGAGCCTCCCCCAGACAAGAAACCGAAGTCATGGGATCAGAATGCATACTGCGAATTTCACAGAGGAAAAGGGCACGACACCGAGCAATGTTTTCGCCTAAAGAACATAGTTCAGGACTTGATCGACGACAATACTATTGTGAAGCCCAGCCCGAGTCCTAAGCCTTCAAACCAGCTGAATCCTTTGCATAACCATGCTATATTTGTAGGGACACACCCCGTCATCGACTGCTCTAATCTGATCGTCTCAAGTGATCACGAAGTCAACGGCATCTGGAATACTTCTGAAGATGAAGCCGACAATGATGACATCCGCATGTGTCTCCAAAATGAACCCTACGAGGAGGAGGCCCAACCCCGTCGCCCGCCTGGCAAATACGGAGAATTACGTCACAAATACCCAATCAGGCTATCGGATAGTGATGACGAAGTAGCTTACCTAACACGTTCTGGACGCCCATACCAAGCTTCCCTCAAATTACTTGAACCTCAAAACCCCCCGCCTAGGTTGACTGCTCAAGAGAAAAACAAGGGAATAATCATAAACGAGGACACGCCGCCTACTTCGCCTACCGCGATCCCACCTCCAAACACCGCTCCTACGAACTCTACTACTTCACCCGCAAGCATTGTTCCTACGCCGCCGGCCAGCGATGTATCACTGCCTAACACTAGTCCTACGCCTATACCACCAGTTAGCAAAATAGCGTCATCAAACACTACCCCAACACCCTTACCTACACCTGAGATCGGAGACACGCTCCACAAACAACTCAACAAGACAAAGGCGGACATTTCAATCTGGCAACTCTTAAGAGACTTAATGGGACACCGAGAAGCCCTTTACCAAGCATTACAAGTCACCCCAATGACATCGAAAATGTCTCCAGAAAAGCTCATCAGTAACATTACGCGCGAATGGCAGGCTAACGCCGTCACCTTCTCGGATAAGGACCTCCCTCCATTCGGTGGCACGCACAATCTACCTCTCTACATCAACGTGGAATGCCACGGCATGACGTTGCCAGTCATCCTCATCGACAATGGATCTGCAGTCAACGTCCTACCTCTGGAAACAGAAAAAAACTAGGAATTAGGGAGAATGATTTTATCCCATGTACCGACGGTGTCAGGGCCAACGATGGAACACGTCGCAGCATAAAGGGAACCACCTCCTTTCCCATTATGACGGGGCCAGTCATGAGAGAAACCGAATTTCAAATCATCGACGTACCCCCAACCTACAACATGCTATTAGGAAGGCCATGGATCCACGCTACCAAGACCGTCACCTCAACCCTACATCAAAAGGTCAGGATACCTTTAGGTGACGAGATTGTCACCATCGACGCTTCAAACTTTCGGGCTACGCTCAAACAACACAAAGGAAGCAATAGTACTGCGGAAATAAACGCCGATCCAAATTGATGACATATGTGGTTTCGACTTCGACTTCAGCATCTGTACCATGACTCGCGAAGAAGAAATCGCTTCACTCTACGCCAAGGACAACGACAATAAATGGCCCACCATGGGTCTATCTTATGTGCCATGGTCATACGAAGTCTCTCACGGTTGGGAATCGTACAACGATCGCAAGAAATATCACGATTTCCACATACAGCCATACCACATCTTCCCCAGCAACTACTTCGTCAGAGAAGGCACTAGCAGAGTTCCCAAAAACGTATCCACATACACCATCGCCGGAATTGAACTCATCTTCGACATCATACGCAACTCCAACTTCAACCCCACTGACCTAATCGTTCCTTACGAAGAAAAAACACACGACGGATGGTCAAAAACCCTTGAATGGACCGACGAACAAGGTCGCACTTTCAAGATCACTACCGGCCAAGGCTACACCTTCGAAGATTCTGACTCCGACGAAGATGAAGACAACGCCCTCAACAAAAAGACCGTCGTAGAATTTAATTTCCCCCGTCGTCATTTTAAGTCTTATGCCCCAACCAAGCCCCCGGGCTATCTCCCAGATGTAATCAATTTAGCTAAAGAACTAGAGTCATTAAGGTTGTCCAAAGCTCCCTCGTCTGAGCTATCTTCAAATGTAACCGCTTTTGATAACATTAATAACATGAAAATTTTTGGTTACTCAATGCCTCATTTAAAATCTACATTTTCTAATGATTGCGATAAATTTAAACTAAATAACATTGCATTATATAGATACATTGCAAGCATTGTCTCAAAACCCGAACAGGAACCCATTATTGAAGACACAACAACCATCAACATAGGCACGCCCGAAGAGCCTCAAGAACTACAGCTGGGGGCTTCTCTAAACGCAGAAGAAAGGACCACATACACCAAGCTCCTCACAGAATTCAAGGACGTCTTCGCGTGGTCATACAAGGACATGCCCGGCATCGACCGTGAGATAGCTGAACACCGCATCCCAATCAAGCAAGGTAGCAAACCGGTCAAGCAGAAACTCCGACGCATCAAGCCAGAATGGTCTCTCATGGTCAAGGAAGAGATTGAAAAGCAGCTACAAGCTGGGTTCATCCGGGTCATTGAATATTCTGAATGGGTCTCCAACATGGTCCCGGTTATGAAGAAAAACGGTAAAATACGAGTATGCGCCGACTTTCTAGACCTAAACAAAGCCTGCCCAAAAGACGATTTCCCACTACCTCACATGGATATTCTAGTCGACAACACAGCGGATCACGCCCTACTCTCATTCATGGATGGGCACGCAGGATACAACCAAATCAAGATGGCAGCAGACGACATGCCAAAAACAACTTTCAGAACCCCTGGGAGCGTCGCTACACGCCATGCCATTTGGGCTCATTAATCTTTGGCGCTACCTACCAACGCCTTCAAGCTACAACCCTACTACATGACATGATGCACAAAGAGGTCGAAGTATATGTCGACGACATGATCGTGAAGTCAAAGGAAAGGGACAACCACGTCACCAACCTCCGCAAGTTCTTCACCCGAATCAGGCAGTACAAAATGCGATTAAACCCGCAGAAATGCACCTTTGGAGTCACATCAGGCAAGCTACTAGGCCACATACTAAGCCAGCGCGGGATCGAAATAGACCCGGCCAAAATCAAGGCAATAATGGGTATGAAACCGCCAAGCAACATCGACGAAATAAGGAGCTTTTTGGGACAAGTCCAATATATCTCCCGATTTATCAGCAAACTCACCATGATTTGTGAACCAATCTTCAAAAAATTGAAGAAAGAAGAGCATACGAAATGGGAGGACGATTGTCAACAAGCATTCGACAAAGTCAAGAGCCTGCTCACAAATCCACCCGTTCTGCTACCCCCACAAAAGGACTTACCCCTGTCGCTATACTTAACGACTACGCCAAACGCTATGGGTGCCATGCTCGCCCAAGAAGTCAACAACAAAGAACGGGCCATCTACTACATTAGCAAAAAGTTCCACGATTACGTAACTCGGCATGAACCGGTCGAGAAAAGCTGCCTCTCGCTGGTCTGGGCAACCAAAAAGCTCAGACACTACCTACTCACTAGCACGACAAGAGTCTACTCCTTGATGGGCCCCCTCAAGTACCTATTTGAAAAACCAGTCCTAAACGGGCGCATGGTCAGGTGGACTCTGCTTCTCGCCGAGTACGAACTCAAGTACCTCCCTCTGAAAGTAATCAAGGGTAGGGCAGTTTCGGACTTCCTTGCAGAAAACGCTATCGACGAACAACCCATAACCGACACAATGTCATTTCCTGACGATGGGATCTTTGCCGTAGAAAAGGAATACTGGCAATTATACTTTGACGGAGCATCAAATTACGCTGACTCACGAGTAGAATACTCCTAATATCCCCAAATGGTGACCATACACCACTCTCGATCAAGCTCGATTTTAGCGTCACGAACAAAGCCGCAGAATCTGAAACTGCATTTCTGACCTACTGGCAAGAATCACCCTCAAAATGAGGAACCTCGCGTACATGGAGATTCATTCCTCATCATAAATCAAGTGGCCAAGGGCATGGAAGATCATGAGCGAAACCTCACCAAATACCAAACAAAAGTACAAAAACTCCTAACCAACTTCGATTGCATTGAATTTTATCACCTCCCGAGGGAAGAAAACCAATTTACCGAAGCCTTTGTCAAAACTCTCATCACTCCTAAACATGCCACCAAACATGAAATTACTACCCATCATCGTCGAAAGACGAGACGAACCAGCATACATCCATACCATCGACTTAGACGAAGCCGAGCAAACAGAGCCCTGGTACCAAGCCATAGTCAACTACAAAACAAACAGCACTTACCCACCCGACACCGATAAACGTGGTCAGAGAGCCATTAGACTCCTAGCTTCCCAGTTCGTGTTAGAAATGGGACAATTACTCAAGAAGACACCACAAGGCACGCTCCTCATATGTGTCGACTACAAAAAGGGACAAGAGATCATCGCGCAAGTCCACGACGGTGAATGCCGACCCCACATGAACGCTCGAGCACTCTGCAAACAGATTCTACGGCTAGGATGGTATTGGACAACCATGGAAGCAGACTACATCCAATACGTCAAGCACTGCCACAACTGCCAAATTTTCAGCAATGTCCAACATGTACCACATTCACCACTATACAGCCTAACCTCGCCCTGGCCTTTTTCAACTTGGGGCATCGTTGTAATAGGAAAGGTCCACCCCATCGGAGCAGGAGGTCACTGTTTCGTACTAGTAGCAATCGACTATTTTACAAAATGGGTGGAAGCGGCATCTTTTCGAACCCTTGGCTCCAAAGAAGTCGCCAAGTTCATACAGACAAACATCATATGCCGGTACGGCATACCCCATGAGTTCATCAGCGATCAAGGCTCGCACTTTCAGCGCGAGACAGAAGCCATACTCACAAAATACAACATCCAGCATCACAAGTCCTCACCCTATCGACCCCAAACCAATGGAGCCGTTGAAGCAGCAAACAAGACAGTCGTCACCATACTCGAGAAAATGATCGACAGTTGCAAAGATTGGCCCAACAAGATACCATATGCGCTCTGGGGATACCGTACTACCATCCGCACCCCTACAGGCATGACCTCCTATTTTCTCACCTACGGCATGGAAGCCGTTCAACCAGCGGAAATAGAAATACAATCACTACGCATACTAATGGAAAGTAGCTTCCCAGAAGCAGAATGGGCCCGTGAACGCTACGAACAACTCATGCTCTTGGACGAACGCCGACTTCATTCCCTGAGTACCGTACGAATGTACCAAGCACGATTACAACGAGCATTCAACAAACGAGTTAAGCCACGAAACATCAAAATCGGGGATCTCGTACTAAAGCCGGTCCGAGCACCACTTCCAGTCGACCCACGAGGGAAGTTCAAGCCTAATTGTGCTGAGCCTTACCTCGTCAAGGAAATCTACACAGGCGGAGCAGTAAAACTAACCGACTTGGACGGTCAAGAGTTTAACCTCGCAACGAACCTCGATCAACTCAAGAAATACTACCCTTAAAAAAAACCCTTGCAATGCATCTATAAAATACAATTTTCTAAAAATCAACTCATGGGCCGGCATGCCCTTAAACATGCATCCACCAAACACAATTCATGGGCCGGCATGCCCTTAAACATGCTCTTTCTCTCCACAAAAATCAAAAGCAATTCATGGGCCGGCATGCCCCCAAACGTGCACTCTCTTTACAGAAATAAAACAAACACAATTCATGGGCCGGCATGCCCCTAAACATGCACATCCTGAACTACGCCGGTTTGATTCCATTTTCCATGGATACGTAGACAGCTTTGCAAAAAGCACAACCGATATTCAACACAAAAATGACGCGTCCAAAGCTTAAAAAGGTCAAGGACATAGTCACCACAAAACTCGCCTCATGACCTAAAAGGTTAAAATAAGGCGGCATTCAACACAAAATGACACGTCTAAAGCATGAGAAAGCTAAGGACACAGTCATCACAAAAACGTTCCATAGCCCAAAGGGTAAGAGGAACAACATTCAACAATAAACGACAAACCCAAAGCTTAAAAATGTCGAGGGAATAGTCAATACAAAAACTTCCTAAAAACAAAAAAAAACAACCATGCTTGCATTCTAAACTTTGAAAAAGAGATTAGAGCCAAGGAATTTTACACAGAATAATAAACAAAATGAGGCAAAGTCGTAAATAAAAACCTGATTTTTATTAATCTTAAAAGGAACGGTTACATTTTGGATTTTTCAAACGTAGGAGCATAAACTACAACATTACGATATATTACAATACAAGTCCCGGCATGTACATCGGGTTTAGGATAGATAATATAATACATAATACAACATAATAAAATACAAAATAGTATGAACATAATACTAACAAACCAACAACAAAACCAAACACCAGGTTCCCTTCCTTCTCAAAAGCAGACTTAAAACCTTTCAGCTGAATAGGGGAGCACCGACCCTCAACCCCTATGACGACCCCCATCGTTGCCATGGCAAGCTTGAGCACCCGACCTGCGTGGCGGCCGACCATGGAAAACTTCGTTCGGGTCTAGGGCCCGAAGGCGTGACCTCTTGTGGGGACTCTGGGCAACGGTCCACCCAATATAGGCCTGTGATACCCAAACTGTCCTAGGAGTATCAGCCACCGGCCACCGAGTACGCGTGATCCAACCACACGCCCAAGCATCGGTTACGTCGCTGGTCAGCATAAGCATACCCTGCACCTTAGTGTCGTGACCAGGAATGAACTGTGCCCACCCTATCTGTCTCCTCACTCGCACGGGATGGATGTAAACACCCATGTCAAACCCGCAAAGGAGGACTCCAGACGGACCATCGTCAGCTTCACTCGCTGTCACATCAACTATTCCCCACCACGGTACCGACCAACGGATGGTCGATGACCTCACAAGTCCGGGGAAGTAATCGTCAGGACGATAATTTGGGTCTAGCCACCAAATATAACGACTAGTCACGTCCCCAGCAGGATGTGACCCGCAATATCGCCAACACACTCAACCGCTTCCATCAACCGGACCTGAAGGATTAAGGGACACCTCGATACGGGCTCGCCTATTGCGAGCACGATCATCCAGGCCCAGGATCGTCTCGGCCAGGATCACGGCAGGCGGTTACAACCATACTCCATCCGTTGGGCGGTGATTAAGCGGGGATCACCGAAGCGCTCCTCGCATACAAGGAATCGTGGGAACATATAACGATGGATTAAGCAGAACGCCAACACCCTTTTCCTTGCCCCGAAGGAGATCGCCTCATTTTCGCGGTTCATAAACCGCTGGCACAGACGATTGAGTTTGATGCGACTCCCGGCAAATAAATCCTCCGTCTCGTCAGAGGTCATCTGGAAATAACTCCCCACGTGCCTTTTGGACCCCACCTCCCGCCTAACACACACTGGAGAGTTAGTACGCAGCCAACCACCGATGGCTCCAAACTCCTCAACCAGTGGACAAACCTCTCCGCAAGGAAAGCGGAACACATGCAGGCTCGGGTCCCAATACTCAAGACAAGCATCCAGGAACTCGTACTCCATTCGAACCTGCCTTAGTCCACGAAATACGCCAACGCCACAATCCTTTAAAATCTTCTTTTCCAGCCTCGACAAGGACGCACACCAACGGCGCAAGTTCCCTTCAAAATTCTCCATAGTTCGACAAACGTTCCGTAAATATTTTGAATATTCTTGGAATATCGAGAATGGGAAGATGAAGGATGAATAAAATGAGTTAACCTAGCCCTTTTTATGAGAAAAACACGTAGCCTCCTCACGAGACGTTCACAAAAACCTAGCCCTCTTTATGAGAAAAACACGTAGCCTCCTCACGAGACGTTCATAAAAACCTAACCTTTTATGAGAAAAACACGTAGCCTCCTCACGAGACGTTCATAAAAACCTAACTTTTTATAAGAAAAACACGTAGCCTCCTCACGAGACGTTCATAAAAACCTAACAACTTTTTATGAGAAAAACACGTAGCCTCCTCACGAGACGTTCATAAAAACCTAACCTTTTATGAGAAAAACACGTAGCCTCCTCACGAGACGTTCATAAAAACCTAACTTTTTATGAGAAAAACACGTAGCCTCCTCACGAGACGTTCATAAAAACCTAGCCCTTTTTATGAGAAAAACACGTATCCTCCTTACGAGACGTTCATAAAAACCTAGCCCTTTTTATGAGAAAAACACGTAGCCTCCTTACGAGACGTTCATAAAAACCTAGCCCTTTTTATGAGAAATACAAAAAAACACGTAGCCTCCTCACGAGACGTTCATAAAAACCTAGCCCTTTTTATGAGAAACACAGAAACACGTAACCTCCTTATGAGACGTTCACAAAAACCAAAAACGCGTAACCTCCTTATGAGACGTTCACAAAAACCTAAGCCTCCACAAAAACACCAACCGTTCTTGTAAACCAAACCCAAAAACGCGTAACCTCTTCTACGAGACGTCCAACAAGAAGCAAGGCACCAGCAGGAAGCACTCAGGCCACACGCAGGCTGACACGCCCTTAAACATGTAGGACCGTCATGTCCTTAAAAACATGTCGTCCCTCCCCGCATTTCCCGACGCTAAGTCCTCGTCTCTCCCATAAGACACATGCTTAGCGCCGCCAGGTAGTATCGAGACTGTGATGGTCCGGATACTATCTTTAAGTTTGACTAACGCTTTGTCCAAGCTCAGTCAAACTGGGGGCTCTGTAGATACCCGTATCCGTACCCCCCAAAAACAAACCCAATGACGAAAAGGACTTTCATGCATGCTTTTAGAAGAGTCGAAACGGTACAAAAGTGTCTAAAACGTATTTAGTCATTTTTAACGTATTTATTTGGATTTGCATAATCATAAAAATGAATGTCACTCTCAGTCATTATAAGCACAACACGAGCACGATACAGGAACGTCTTATTAAGCCAAGCCACAAAAACAGCCCAACTAGCTACAAAACGGCCCAAACCTACAAAAACGACCCAAAACGCACACTAACGCAACACGCAAAACGGGCCAAAGTGCGTCCCGTGCCACATTTTCACAAAATTAGACCCTACAAAACTGTAAAATAATACACTTCAATATTATTTTATTTCAAGTCAAAACCAAAACACGACAAAACCGAAACACGAAACCGAAATTCGGACCAAAACAAAGCGACCCAAAAATACTTAACCCATAAGTTAATTACATCACAAAACACCATCATTACTCAAAATACGTCACTAAGCCAAAGGCGGCTTAAGTAAAGACACCAAAACAAAATTAAAATCGCACAGAACAAAGCGACAGGTTAACTAAATCACTGTTTACAAAGGCATTATGTTTTCCTCTCCCAACCTTGGTTCTTTTATTCCATTCATGGCTACGACTGAAACTTAAGCGAGGCTCATCAAGCGCTTAAGTTTTGTCAATGCACAAAACGAGCCATTTCCTATAAATACCAACCCCTTACCTTCATTTCAAAACATCGGTTTTTCAACACACATACACTATTCACAAAATCCACTCAAAAATACCGTCTTTACATTTTCGAAAGGTAAACATTTTACCTACGCTTTGGGACGTTTGAGACTCGGACAAAGGGGTTACATTAACCCCAACCCGATATTGGCATTAAGCGGCCGTATTCGTAATGTCTGGTTGTAGCAATTCATTCATAATCCGTCTAAACCCACTTGATGTCGCATAAATAACGACTCATTATCCCTAAAGCAAACCGACGTCACTTTTATAATTATGCAAGTCCTCATTCATACATTAAATTACGACTAGAATCACAGAGCCAACACTAAATTGTACCGTTTCATAGAGTCTTTTAGCATGCAAAACTGAGGGTTTTTCACAAAATCTTAAGAGTCAAAATACGAGGTCGGAAAATAACGTTTATGGTAATAATTTAGTCAATAAATTATTATTTAACGTACATTTCCTATAGCAAAAGTCATTATTTTGACGATTTACGTTATTTATGCATTTTTATCGAGTCATACTTAATCGCACTTGTACGTAGCGTGACTTTTAGCCCAAATATCGAAATTAAGCAAATGTTTTCAAATTAGTAGAGACTACTTTTATGTAGGCTTTTTGATTTCAGTTTTCAAAAATACATTTTTGTCAAAACTTTTGAAAAGTAACCTCACTCCGAATCCCTTCTCTGGTTTCAAACCTCAGACGGATAGGTATCGACGCACCTTGAAATCTGAGACACTCGTGTCTTGTATTTCAAGACGCGTTGAATAGGTTCCAAATTCCTTTAATATTTGGTGGCGACTCCGAAAATACATTTTCAAAAAGGATTTTCTACTTTTCTTTGGTCACAAATTCATGCAATGATCTCCCCATTTTACAAACTTGACTTTTTCTGCGAGGCGCATTCTCGGACCGCCCAAGACGGCGAGGCTTAAGGCAGTATGCGTCGATAGGTTTTCCTTCCCTTCCCGGTACCTTCAGGTTCAGATTGGTTTGTAATTTGACCCGATTATGTTGTACTGACACGATCTTTATAGTGGAATTCAGTCGGTTCTGCTGGTGGGTTTTTCCTCCGTCTTGGAGGGTTTTGTCCTGGGTATTGACCCTAAAATTTGTCTCAACTTATTATTAGCTTGCGGTTATTTATACCTTTATTTTACTTGTCGATCGGTGCTTCCGTTGCGCGTCGGGAGATTGTCGTTAATTTCCCAACAAAATTTTAAAAAAAAAAATTAAATCATGGTCCTGTATCAATAAAACACGGAGTAGTTGCGAGGGATTGGCCATCAAGAAATACGGAGTAATCTTCTACGGATGCAAATGAATGTTCGAGACCTCGTTACGCTGAAACACACAAATGTGGACGTAACACGGTCTCGAGGGGGCAAATTTGTAGACATAAAAAAAAATGTCTATGACAATTTATTTGAGTCGAAGTCAAAATCCCGACTCATTTAAATGAAAGCCGAGCCAAAAATTAAACCGACTCACAAGTCGACACAAAAAAAATCGACTCACAAGTCGAATACAGACTCAAAAAAAGAAAGTCCAAAAGCCCAACAAGAAAAAAAGGAAAAAAAACCCTTACATTTTTCTATAAATAAATAAACTCACCTCATTTTTTAGGATGGTGAAAAAAATTGACAAAAAAGGTCACACTCAGAAAACAAAACTCCAAAATTACAGTTGACCAAAAATACAAAACACAAAAGACTTCTCTTGAGAAACCTTTATTTTCTTTAACTCTCACAGTTAAAGGAAGAAATCATCTTTCTTTCAATTCCCGGCGTCAAGCATCCAAAAATCGGTGCAGTCGAGATTGTTGAAGAGAGATTAAAGCAAGGTGGTCAAGTCTTTCGAGGCCCTCCAAGAAGTTCTGTACTAAATTTTGTGTTCGTGTGAAGATCGAATCAGTGGAGTACGAGAAATTGTAACCCAAAAATTCAGATTAATAAAATTGTTATTTTGTTCGCATTTATTTAATTTTGTATTTGTTAATTTATTTTGCTGATCACAAAAATTTGTGTTTACACCTATTTGTTGTACTCCTTATAATATATATATCAACACCTATTTGTTGTTATTATGTTATATATAATGAAAGTATTAACAAATCACATAATATGAAGGTATAAAATGCATAATGGGTTAAAAATGGAATTTTCATTTTTTGGAATTTCTATTTTTATGTACGTGCAACAATGCCCTTCATGAAAAACGGATTTCGAATTTTCCTAGAGTAGCTAGCTAGTAGCGAATTAGCAATGTAGTTTAGCATTTAGATTTCTACGTAAGAGTTCTTCAATATCCAATACTTGGTTCCGTCACTTTGTTATTCCATAGCCTCTGACCACGGCGGCGTGACTCAATTGTGAGCCACATTCCCCATTGAACACCCCCTGAAATCAATCATTATCAATCCGATACATCACCTATGTGTCTCGATTAGACCCGGGAAAGTTGACCTGACTCAATAAGCTTGTTTTACAATGTAAAACTGACTCGTAAATTAAGCCCTAACTTGGCCTAAAGCCTGGATTAACCCATCCCGAAAGTGACTCAACCAGACCCGTTATGTTGCCATACTCTAAATTACTCGACTCGATTGACCCGTTGGCTAGCCTGGTGACTTATGGTGACATTTACGGGATAATATGTTAACAATTACAAGAATTGTTTTGTTTTTTTCCCTTAGGGTGTGTTTGGATTGAGGGAAATTGAGGGAAAGGAAAGGGAGGGAAATGGGGGGATTGATTTTCCTTTGTTTGTATACAAAATATGGAGGGAAGGAAAAGGAGGGGGGTGGATTTGGAGGGATCCATTTTCCCTCCTCAAAGCCTAATTGGAGTCCCTCCAAAATAGGCAAGATTTGGAGGGAAAATGGTATCCAAACACCACCATTTCCCCTCCCCTCCCATTCCTTCCCCTTCCTTCCCCTTCCCTCATTTCCCCTCACCTCCCTTTCCCTCCTATTTTGCTATCCAAACACACCCTTAGAGTAGAGCTGATAATCTTGATTGTTGGCATCAATGGTCACGACTACGGGTTGATTAGGAATGGCTTTGAGCAGTGCGCTTTCGTCGTTTTGAGGTACGTTCTCATGCCCATCAATCGACACCATTGGAGCATTCATCTGCCATAACAATATCAAAATCAGTCTGACATTTCTGAATCATGAAACTTTCATGCGAGAATGCATCATCACCTTTGCCTTGTTGCAACTTTCACGGGTGCCCGTATATGGATAGTTTGCCTCGCTCGTGACACCGCCTACCCTTTCGATGAAATCTTATGCAAACTCCATGGTGCCACCGTCGCAACCTCGGTTAAGGAAAGTGTCACAGTCGACTAGCTCTTGGTCAGATAAAGGCATTAGTTTCCCTGTTTTGATTTTGTTGATCCTTTCGACTGCTGCGATTACTGAAAATGCCCAGCAACTGCCTATAAACAACAAATATCACCACACTGTTATTAACTCTTTTACCAATTTACGATGCTACTAACCATTCTAGTCGAGTCATTCGTAAGTAAAGAGTCATTTGTTAGAACGAGATTCGAGGCAACTGACTTTTTCATTAACGAAATACGAGTACTACTTACTACAGTTCCCTTGATGCTTAACATTTGTGACAGTGCCCGTCTTTCTCCAATCAACAGACGCGGGAACACTCTCGACATTAGCGTACTTGAACCTTCCGTTAGCATTACTTCTCAAATCGTTGAGCATCTCTTGACGACGAACTTCAAACCCGGAATAGAGGTTTCGAAACTCGTGGCTGGTCAAGTCAGCAAACTTGTTCAATTTGAGTTTGTAAGGCCTGTCCATCTTATTAAACTTATACACATGTTTTGTTGGATTATATGATCCAAAATAATTAATTAAATGCTACTCCGTATATCCTAAATTTTAGTTAGTAGTTATTCATATCCTAATTATATGGAGGATGGTAGTGCATCAAAGTAGTTATTCATCATAACTTTTGTAGTAGTTGTGTCGTGGGATTATCCCACTAATAATCCTACTAATTAGGTTAGTTATTTTGTTATTGTAAGCCTATATTAAGGCATTTAGTTTAGGTTATTATTGGAGCAAGTTTATAATAACTTCTCCATTTCCTCTCCAATATTATTCCCCCTTAAAAATTCTACATGCTTTGCATTCTCCTTGAACACATCAAACCTCTTTCGTTTCTCGTCGAGGTTTCTCGACACAGTGTGGTGGCTACGCCACCTCTCGTACAAACTCCATAGACCCTCCTCGTTCTCGAGCTCCTTCTCCTCGTAATCGAACGCCTTAGATAGCCCTATAACCATTACTACTAAGGCTAGAGAAATAAGCAATATGAATTTGTTGTATGACATTGTTTTTGAATTGTTTGGGTCATCTATGTGAAGGTTTGAGGTACTTGTAGGGGTGTGTCGTTGAGCAACAAGACAAAGTTTGGGGCAACTGAAATTTGGGCAAAGAGGTTTCTTAATGGTAAAGGGCATAATAGAGGTTATGTAGGGAGTTTGCAACAATGTGTACTTTCCTAATAAGAAATCATGACAAGATCGAAAGATAACGACGAGAAAACGTTCGTTTATTTAACGAAGTAGGGGGTTGGATACACGCCGTATTACATGTAGGTTGTTTCAAACGAATTATTATGAGAGTCTCATCAGTTGCTGCATAGATAACCCGTTCCTTTTTGTGATATAAGAATCATATGTACCTTATCGTAACTTTATTTCGGTTACGTCTTCCTACTATGAAGTTCAAAAACTATTAATTCGATGTTCAATTGAAGTGACCTTTTGCCTCTCATTTTCGATAATTATTTAAAATTATTGCTCCTAAAACGCATTTGTGACAGCAGAAAGAACGAAATCCATTGATTAGCGCGCAATTGCGATGTACGATCACAATACAATCTAGTACAAGCAGTAGATTGTCATACTTATTTCATTATAACCAAACACTAAACAACCTTATGAAGAAAAACAAAGACAAGAACTGAAACAAAAAAATTAAGTTTATTTCCATCAAACTAACACCAGTCGTCGTGCCAACTATCCCAACAAAGTGCATCGAGCAAGTTTACAATTCATCCTTAGTAGCCGACCACCAGGCATCACCACCGGTGGCACCACCATCGTCGGTTGAAGGATTGGTCGACGAGTTCTTGGTAGGGTAAGAGGCCTCCATAGCAATTCCACACAAGCCTCCTTCGGTTGAGACACCACGTTGCATCCTTATGAAACGATATCATCCAGTGGTAATACTCTTTTCAAATCCTTTTGATGTTTACTTTTGAAATTTGTGAGGACCACGTCTTATTATCGTCAAAACTCATGTTAAATTGTTCTTTTTCGAATTGTTTCTAATCTAATTAAGATGCGTAATTCTAAATGGGTTTTCTGACGTGTGTCCACAAGATTAACGCGTAATTTTGAACAGATTTTCTAACATGTGTCCACTAGATAGTACACACTACTAGTGAAGGGTCCAAAACACTTGCAATTAATTATCAATTTTGCAACCGTATTATCGTGTGTTTGTTTGGTTAACACATGTTAGAAAAACCGAATATTAGCGGAGAACATCTAATATATATATATATATATATATATATTTAGATTTAGGTTCATATGAGAACAACCCCTTATATGAGAACTATGAGAACAAATCATAACCATTGATTGTTTTAATCTAAGGGTTGATATTAATTGTTTTTTATATATATATATATATAGAAAGAAGATCATTTAAGTCCGCAAATATTGGTAAGTCCGTATAGCATTACTACCATTTCTTTGAAGCTATGATTCTTTGTAAATGTTACTGTAACTGTAATACTTTGTAATGAAACTGAAAAAATGTTGCAAATACAGTTACATCTACAAAGAATTACAGTTTCAGAAAATAGTGTTAACAGTTACACGGACTTACCGGACTTACCAATATTTGCGGACTTAGCTGAACTTGACTCTTAGGATTCCAAAATAAAATAAGTTTCTTTTAGTAAAGATTTTGAAAAAAGAAAAATTACCTTAAACATAATCAAAAATCCTTAAAAATATATAATCAAATATTGTAACAATCACTCTATATTTCCAAATTAAAATTCAAAAAAATAGATACATTATATTTGGAAGGTGTGAAAAATAAAATAAATAAAATTTTGAAAGTAATATATTTTTTAATGAAAATTAAATTAGTTAGGTTACATTAGGAAAATTTAGTATTTAATTCTTAGTGTTATTTAAAACAACTAAATGAATTAATTTTCAATGATATTTAAATAAAAACTTACCTAAAAAATATTATGACTCACATTAGGAAAAATTTAGTATTTGTGAGTTTATATTTGAAATAAAACACCAAGAAGAACTCATAGATTTAATATCATTAATTTTATATTAAAACAATATTTTTCATGGGAGTATACATTGATAATGTATACATTGAGAATAATTTTATATTAATTGAAGTATGATTAACAATTATACTTAATATTTCAAGAATTTTCATACAAATATGTCATAAATAGTAAATGTATAAACTTGACAAGTATTTAATATAATGCAAATTTATATAAAATTAATTTTTTAATGTAAATATATATAGTTAGCCCGGGCGGGGCCGGGCATGCAAACACTAAATATAAAGTCGAAACCATAGTCTCTATGGTCGACATTTGTCTTAATATAATTGGTTGATAAAAAAATATTATTTTAATATATATAATCTAAGTTATTATATTAATATATAATAAAACTTATTAAGCTTATTCTAATTGGATATTTTAATATTGTTAGGATTCTAAAATAAAATAAGTTTTTTTTAGTAAAGCATTTAAAAAAAGAAAAATTACCTTAAACATAATCAAATATCCTTAAAAATATATAATCAAATATTGTAACAAACACTCTATATTTCTAAATTAAAATTGGAAAAAATAGATACATTATATTTGGAAGGTGTGTAAAATAAAATAAATAAATTTTTGAAAGTAATATACTTTTTAATGACAATTAAGTTAGTTAGGTTACATAAGGAAAATTTAGTATTTAATTTTTAGTGCTATTTAAAACAACTAATTCTCTATGATATTTAAATAAAACTTACCTAAAAATTATTATGACTCACATTAGAAAAAATTTAATATTTGTGAGTTTATATTTGAAATAAAATACCAAGAAGAACTCATAGATTTAATATCATTAATTTTATATCAAAATAATATTTTCCATGAGAGTATACATTGATAATGTATGCATTGAGAATAATTTTATTAGTTGAAGTATGATTAACAATTATACTTAATTATGATTTCAAGAATTTTCATACAAATATGTCATAAATAGTAAATGTATAAACTGGACAAGTATTTAATATAATGTAAATTTATATAAAATTAAATTTTAATGTAAATATAGTTAGCCCGGGCGGGGCCGGGCATGCAAACTAGTATGCTCATAAGATTTAATCTTAGTAATAAATGATAAACATGAGGTAAAGTATATAAAACTACAGTATAAACTAAATTTAATGACCAAAAGATTTTAAGTGCAAGTAAATACAAAATTTAAGTACATATGTTATCACAGTGACCTTGGTTTTGAGTAGGTGTAACAGCACCCTTTTCCCTCCAATCGACCGATGTGGGAACACTATCAACGTTAGCATACATGTAATTTTTTGCACCACCATTGCTTGACCTTTGCCCTTGCAACATGCTATGGTGTCGAATCCTCGACGACGCAAAACGTGTTCGAAATTCGTGTGTCGTTAAGTCCGCAAACTTGTTGAGTTTGAGCTTGTAAGGCTTGTCCAAATTGTTAACTTTGTGTACATGCCTTACATTTTCTTTGAACACATTGAACCTCTTTTGTTTTTCGTCGAGATCTCGAGACACCATGTGGTGGCTACGCCACCTCTCGTAAAGATTCCATAGGCTGTCTTCGGTCTCGAGTTCTTTTTCCTCGAAATCAAACGCCTCGGTACTGCATCCTAGGAGTAGTGTTATTGCTAGGGAAACTACCAATATGTTTGTTTTGTAACCCATGATGTTTTTTTTTTGTGTGTGTGTGTTCAGTTTATATGTGATGTGTGTAGTTTTGTGTGAATTTTATTGTGTAGGAAATGAGGTGTATTAATAGAGGAATATTGTGAGTATAAAAATAATAAATTAAGTGATCAAATTAAGGGTATGAACAGCATATAATCAAGACATTGATCGAACCACATTGACCTCATTATCGTCGTAGCAAACTCACTTGCTACTCTAACTTTGTAGACATCATTAACAATGTTTGTATAACAAAATGGATCCTCTCCATTTCTTTTCTCTCCATCTCCTCTTACAATACATTATTTTATTATATATTTCTATCTCATTAATTAACTTTTTATTACCAAATAAATCTACAACCATCCGATCTAGCCTAAATTTAATCTGAATCGTTAATGAGTAATGGACCCTCTATTTCTTTTTGAGAAATGAAGAGGATCCTTACTCAAGAACAACATTAGAATCATTATTTGTGGTTAATTGTGTAAAGAGGTTGAACACTAGATGTACTTAATAGTTGTTAATTGTGTAAGGAGAATATTGCCTTAAAGAAAAATGGGCTTAGTGGAAAAAGTTTCTATAAAAGAGAAATGGAGCTCAGTGAAAAATATGGAGGGAGTATAATTGTATATTTAGTGACTAATGACAAAATAGACGCTAAATTGCAACCAACATGTAATTAGTGACTAATTAGAAACTAACTTATTATTAGTTGCAACGGTTAGTCGCAAATGACCCTTTTTCTTGTGGTGTATTGCTCATAATCCAAAAAATTTGAGCAATTTGTGTACAAGAAACTCTCAATTTATAGTATTGACATGACATTAAAGTTTTGGCGCACTACACCACAAGTATATTCAAAGGCGGACCTAGATAGTGCTATGGGGTAGCTACCCCATACTAAAGAAAAATCGAAAGTTGTACTAGCAATTTCTAAAAATTAAATATATTTACATTATATTGTATATTGTATTTATAATATATTTACAATATATTTACAATATATAGTAAATTTGTATTTAAATATGAATTTTTTATGATTTTGTAACCAATTAAAAATAGTAATATTACCCCAATATAAAAATTTTGGGTCCGCCTCTGAGTATATTAGTCTACAACCGTAATATACATATAATCCTATACAACACCAATAAGTTTAATCCAATTTTAACTCAAATTGGTCATTAGACTTTGTTAACTCATTATGAAAATTAGATGTTTTTCTAGATAAAGTTTTGTGTGTTTCAACCGATATCATTATTACTTTTATTGGTTTCAAAAACAATATTAGTAGCAAAAAAAAAAAACTACTAGTGTACCCTTTCCATTCAACTTCCACTAATTTTATTGATTGGTTTGTTAAAATAAAATTGAATCATGTGTACGTTGTAGCTAATATCATACAAAAGTTCTACTACCTTTTATTGGCTTCGTAGTTGTAGAGTCCAAGGACCCGACAATACTTAAGAGGGGGGGTGAATAGAGGATTGTACCTCTTAAAAATTTCAACGAAAATATTAACGATTTAAATGTAAAATGCGGAAAATAAATAACACCAGAGTTTAACGTGGTTCGGCCCAATTGAAAAGCCTACATCCACCCCTTCTTCTATTAATTATTTATTAGAGCACCTACTCCGGCCAAGCTTACAACAAATAATTAATAACACCGATGACTAGCCCTAATCTCGGTGTGAAGCTTTTGTCTCAAAAAGTAAATCTCTACAAAAGTATAGATTACAAGTCTCTCAAATAAACGAAAATACAATTCAATTGTTCTAGAGAGACTTATCGTAACTTTGCACTTTTAATAAGATGAAAATATAAACGGAGTTGCAAAGATTAAAATTGCTTTCAAAGATAGAAAAATAATTTTGCAAAATAACAATGAAGTACGACTTAGAGAAGACAGAAAGTTTGCAAAATGAATTGATTGTGTTTGAAAGACTTAAGAAAAGAATAGGTTATCACCCACATATATACGTAAACATTAGTGGGTAACAAGTCAACACAAAACAAATTTTGTTACCCCTTTTGTAGGATTAAAATAACAAATATTAGTTTGTTTGTTGCACACCTTTTTTACGAAAAAATGGGATAGTGTAAAGTTGATGTTGACTTATCATACTAGATAAAATATAATAGCAAATACTATTTTGGTGTACACCCAACTTGTACGTAAAAGTAGGGGCCTTATGTGCATGGGATTAATTTGGTTTTGTTGCTACTATATTTTAGGAAATGGAATACATAGTTTGTTACTACTAAGTTGTTCCTCCATTCATTTTGGATGAGTAAGTAGGATGGAACAAGTGAATTAGTTTTGACTTATTATTAATGCTATTATTTAGGAGTGTGTCGACAAAGAACTAAAATGTACCTAGACATTTTGTTAAAAAGAGGTATTAGTTAAATAAAACCAACTTGAGGAAATATATTCTCCAAATTTATTTTTATCAAAATAAATTACTAAAAATAGAAATTAAAAGATAAATAATAAATTTGATTTGTAAAACAATATATACTAAACTGAGATATAATACTTTCCACATCCTTTTACAACGAGATTCAATATATCTTAATAACTTAGATATATATAAAATCGAGTTCGAAAGATGAGTAAAGTTATTCTCAAAATACTATATTGTAAAATAAGAATTTAAATAAGTTGGAAATAAAATAAAATGTATTTAGTACCATTGTTATCATAACCCAAATATATGGTATGGTAACATTGCTACTAAACAATTTAACGTGCATAGTTTCGTTAAGACTCTTTACAAGTTATAAACCCTAGTAATATTGTCTTGAACGAAAGCTTCCTTTTTCTTCTTTTCGAGCGATGATTCCTAAAAATAAGTCCACACACAAGAACACCCGAGTAATACCAAAATAATAGAAATAAATAATTGACATCGATCAAAACCAAAAGACCTAAAGTCAACAAATTCCCCCTTTTTGATGATGTCATGTCTCCTAAGATTTATTTCTAAGGTCGTTCCCCCTCAAATTAATATCGTCTCAAAAACCAAAGCGATCGAGAGAAAAGAGAACATAAAACCATTGTAGTCCAACCGATCTCGTTAGTCGATACGTAAACAAAACAACGAGGAAGAGAATGATAAAGATTAACAACATCACAAGAATGAGAATGATTATGACGGAGAAATCTTAGACTTTCTTCCCCCTCTTGACATCGTCGAAAAGGAGAAAATGGACTAGAATAATATCGTAGAGGCAAGCACACATATGCAACTCGTAGACATAAACATCACACACGATTTTATTATTATTAAGCAAACCATAACCTAGACATTGTTCCTTCCAAAGCACACAAAATAAAGAAAGAAAGTTATTGTTGTAGAGTTGGATAGCAGATAAGACAAAAGATGAGATAAAAAGCAACCCTAAAAGCAAACTAAGATTTTTGTAAGAGGGTCACCAACCAATCATTATGAAAAATTTTCATAGAGTTCAAAGATAGCTAACAAACACAACCTAAAAACACGTCCTCAAACCGTATAAGAACACATCCATTTTTTTTCATTGTCTCCAACTCGGAACACTCTTCAAAGAACCAATATTTATTTTGAACTATTCACCTAAATCTTCAAGGACTCCAAGTTTGGATATAAGAATTACTGCAACCGATATCCAATTTTCCTTAATATTCCCCCTCACTTTTTTTTTTGTTTTTTTTTTTTTTTTTTTTTGTTTTTTTTTTTTTTTTTTGTTTTAACATCACTCAACCCCTTTTGGAGGAAAAAAAATAAACTATATGTGAGAGAGGTATTTGTATCGGTAAGAAGAAATTTAGGTAACGATGTAATTATGAGTATGAAGAGACATGAGTTGTGAGAGAATGTCAAAACTGATGTTAACCTAACATGGGACAAAGTTATGTTAACATGAGAATGAAGTGAACTTAACTCGGATGAGGTTACATTAACATGGAAGAATTTTGTACCGTGTTTATTTTCGTTGGTAAGAAAATATTTGTGGATATAATTTGATCTTTTGTAAAAAAGATTCTATTTGTCAAATCTTTAACACACGAGTAGGAAAATTTTTGTAAGAAAGTTTTTGTGGGAGACTCAAAGACCAAAAAGCAAGCTATTTATTGTGAGGATTATACCATATTTTATGAAAGAAAATTTCACTATACAAAACATGGTTGTTTTCAAGCATGCTAGGAATATTTAGAAAACGGTTTCTAAATACAGAATATAGTGAAATAAAATGTCATATGATATAAGAATAATCAAAAGAACAATATCAAAATTATAGAGCTAATAAAAATAAATCAAAGTGCGCAAAGACACACGGAAGCATATAGAATTTCACCACTAACGATACGGACACAGTCACAAATTCAACATCTAGTCAATCATAGAGGAAATGTAAGATCAAAAGAAAATCAAACATCATTAATCAAACCAATCTCAAGACGAAGTTTTTCAAAACGTTCCCTTGCTAAGGGTTTTGTAAAAATATCGGCTTTTTGATCGTCGGTCGGACAAAAAATAAGTTCGATGTTACCTTTCTCAACATGATCCCTTAAGAAATGATGACGAATATCAATGTGTTTGGTCCGGGAATGCATGGCGGGGTTTTTAGAAATAGCAATAGTACTAATATTATCGCAATAAATGGGTACGCGGTCAAAAACTACCCCATAGTCACATAACTGCTGCCTAAGCCAAAGTAATTGAGAACATACCAGTGATGCGGCGATGTACTCACTTTCAGTTGTGGATAACGCAACAGTTGCTTGTTTCTTTGAACCCCATGAAATAATTCCCGAGCCAAGAAATGTGACTGTACCAGATGTGCTTTTTCGATCTATAGAACATCCTCCATAATCAGCATCTGAATAGCCCTTAAGATCAAACTCGTCATACATAGGATCAAAAAGATATAAATTCATGGTTCCAATTAAATAACGCAATATACGTTTAACTACAATAAAATGAGATTCCTTCGGAGCGGCCTGAAATCGAGCACAAACACACACGCTGTGCATAATGTCAGGACGACTAGCCGTAAGATAAAGAAGAGAACCGATCATACCTCGATACACAGTTTCATCGATAGGCTTACCATTTTCATCTTTATCTAGTTTAGTCGTCGTGGCCATTGGTGTGGTTATAGCTTTACCACCCTCGAGACCATACTTCTTTAGCAGCTCCTTTATGTATTTCTGTTGATGTATCATTATACCTTCTTTGGTTTGCTTGATTTGTAGACCAAGGAAGAAACCTAGTTCTCCCATCATACTCATTTCAAATTCCGACTGCATCAGGTCAGAAAAATGACTACACAAACTCTCGTTAGTAGCACCAAAAATAATATCATCAACATAGATCTGGATGATCAAAATATCGGACCCCTCGGTTTTCAAAAATAACGTCTTATCAACGGATCCACGTTTAAAATCATTTTTGAGTAAAAATTGTGATAATCGATCATACCACGCCCTCGGCGCTTGTTTTAGACCATAAAGAACTTTATCAAGATAATAAACATGGTTAGGAAATTCATTATTTTGGAAGCCGGGGGGTTGTTCCACATAAACTTCTTCTTTCAAATAGCCATTAAGAAAAGCAGTCTTAACGTCCATTTGAAAGAGTTTAAAACCTTTGTGAGCTGCGAAGGCAATTAGCAGTCTAATAGCTTCTAGACGGGCTACTGGTGCGAAGGTTTCGTCAAAATCAATACCTTCTTGTTGGTTATAACCTTGCACCACTAGCCTTGCCTTGTTCCTCACAATGACTCCCGAATCGTCTAGTTTATTTCGGAAGACCCAACGGGTTCCTATAACTGTACGATTTGGGGGCCGTGGCACTAAATGCCAAACCTTGTTTTTCTCAAATTGTCGTAACTCATCTTGCATCGCAACAATCCAATCGGAATCGGTTAGTGCGACCTTGATGTTGTTAGGTTCAATAGTTGAGAGAAACGAGTTTAAAACGCAATAATTATTCATGATCGACTTACGCGTTTTAATACCTTTATTGTAGTCGCTAAGTATAGCATCAGTGGGATGAGAACTTTGATGTTTCCATTTCTTGGTTGTGGTTGGAATGTTATTCAAGTTTTCATCACGGAGTTCTGATAACGGGATTAAATAGCGTCGGATGTTCCCCACGAATCCAAGCTAGGTGTTATCGTTGGTGTTACCTTAACATCGGTTTCAAAGAATCGTGGAAGAATCTTTGGGTTTGGATGATGAAATAACGTCAACATTATCTTTACCTTGAATTTCATCAACATTCGACTTTTGACCCTTTTAGCGTCGATTCAGATGGTGGTTTCTCGTCGTTTCTCCTCCTCTAACTTTCGGGTAAGTCTTTGTGAGTAAGCCAGAAATCTGGATCTGCCTCATCATGCAAGTCATCGTCCTCATATTGCTCGAGAGTATTTGATTCATCGAAGACAACATGTATGCTTTCCTCTACGCACATTATTCGCTTATTATATACTCGGTAGGCCTTACTATGATTAGAATAACCCAAGAGAACACCTTCGTCACTACGAGGATCAAACTTTCCCAATCTATTTTTGCCATTGTTATGTATAAAGCATTTACTTCCAAAACACCTTAGATGGGATATGTTTGGTTTTCTTCCTCGTAGTAGTTCGTATGGGGTTTTCTTTAAGATTGGTCTAATCATAGCTCGATTGTGTATATAACATGCGGTGTTCTGACTTGACCCAAAAGTTTCTAGGCAATCCACTACAAAGTAACATTGTGCGTGACATGTCTTCGAGAGTTCGATTCATCCTTTCAACAACTCCATTTTGTTGAGGAGTTCGAGGAGCTGAGAAATTATGATCGATACCATGCTCTCGACAATATTCAATAAAGGCTTGATTATCAAACTCGGTACCATGATCTGTTCTAATGGATACAAGATTATGGGAATACTTGTTTTGCGCCAATTTTATTAAACACACAAACTCATCAAAGGTATGATCTTTGGAGTTCAAGAAAATTGGCCAAACAAATCTCGAATAATCATCCACTAGAACAAATACATACCTAGCACCGGCTCTACTACTCACCTTCATTGGTCCACATAAATCCATGTGAACTAGTTCGAGGGGCTTGGATGTACTTACCACATTTTTAGATTTAAAGGACGACCTCACATGTTTACAACGTATACACGTGCCACACAATTTATCGGTGTCGAATTTTACCGAGGGAAGCCCTTCAACTAAATCCAACCTCTTTAACCTCTTCAAGCCATGTGCATTAATATGACCGAAACGCTTGTGCCAAATCGAAAGATCACTTGTAATGGCACTCATACACGTGAAGGATGCAGAAGGAATATTTTCTATGTCGACCACATAGACATTATTCTTTCTTCTTCCTTCAAGAATGACATGGCTAGATCCTTCGCGTACGATGCGACATATGCTTGAATGAAACACCACTTTATTCCCTCGATCACATAGTTGCGAAATACTTAGCAAGTTATGTTTAAGACCTTGTACGAGAAGAACATTGTCGATGGAATGGGTTTTGGAAATTCCTACACGACCAATCCCTATGGTTTTTCCTTTACCATTATCTCCAAATGTTACACTACCACCGTAATATGTTTCGAGTGAGAGGAACTTGCTCTTATCCCCAGTCATGTGCCTCGAACAACCACTATCCAAACACCATTGGTTGTTCCCTCTCACTTTGTCCTGCAAGAATTCACTTTCGAGATTTAGGTACCCACACAAAGTTGGGTCCCCTTTTATTAGCAAATTTAGGAAGTAAATCTTTGCGTATCCAAACTTGCTTTATGATATATTTTGATTTAGCTTTAAAATAGAAGTTCGGATCGAAGGTTTCATAAGTTGGACAACTAGATTGTTTAGGGTTAGCTTGCTTATGTGTGTAAGACTTAGGTGTACTTTGACCGTCATGGCTAAGATTCACATAGTCTTCATTTCTTTTAAAAGCCATGTTACGCTTATTACATGAGTTTAAGTAATGACCCGTTTTTCCACAAAAGTTGCAAATCTTATACTCAGAAAAACCAACGTATTCTCTTTTACGGAAATCACGGTTCTCGGGTTCATTCATCTCCTTAACATGTTCCATGCGACGTCTAGTTTGATACCCTAAACCTTCTTTAAAGTGTTGATTTGACTGTTGAGTTAGAAAATTTAAAACTTCTTGACTTGCGTCCCACTTTTTACTGACGTTAAAAGCTTCTTTTAATTTTTCATTTAATTCGTCCTTTTCTGCACTAAACTTTTCACAATTTTCACAATTTACAACTACTTTATCCATAGTCGATTCTTTTTCACTTAATTTCGATTGAAGATCTATAATTTTCTTTATAAACGAAGACTTCATGACCTTAAAACTTGATTGTTGTTGTATTAGTTCATTGGTTAACACTGTCACTTGATCATTTAAGATTTTGATCTTGTTCTCCATTTCGTGATTTAGGGAAACATGAGATGATGTTATATTAACGTTAGCAATAGTTGATGTATCACTATCAGATGTTAGGTCCACCCCTTTCGTGGTTTCCTTTATCTGGTCAGATGTTATAGTAACATTGACTGAATTTACACCTTCCTTTGATGACGTCACACTAACATTATCTCGTGTTACACTAACATCACTAGTGGAAAATTTACTATTGACAGAAGTTATAGAACCTTTAGATCTATTATCATCTTCGGAAGTATAATTTGAATCAAGATCATAATCACTACGATCCAAGTTAGGCGCGGGTTCAACATACGCGTCAAAGCTTTGCTTTGAGACGCTTGGTGAACGTGCGTTCTTCTTGGAACGAAGCCTTTTGACCTTTTCATTTAACAAGAAGTTTTCTTGCTCATTTTTATCAGCCTCATTTTGAAGATCTTTAATATAGACTCTTTGTTCTTCACATTTATTGTACACTTCCTCAAAGACTCGTAAAATTTTATCTTTTGAAAGTTTCTTAAACTTATGTTTAAATTGAACAAAATTTACCTCTTCTTCTTCATCTGAATCTGAGCTAGACTTTCCCATTAAGCACAAGTCTTTATGGGTTCCACCTCTTGTCTTTTCTTTTCCATAAGCATTTAGACAAATATTTGCCTCATCTTCTTCTTCAGATTCATTTTCAGTGTCGTATTCCAAATCTCCCCAACCACCAGAAGCGAGCATAGCCGTTTTATAAGTGCTCTTTGCTTTTTCTCGCTTATTTTTGTTTTTGATGTTTGCCCATGTAGGACAATCTTTAATGATATGCGTTGTCTCTCCACATTTATAACAACCCTTTCTTGTGGTTTTGGATTTCGGATACTTAACATTTTTGTTTGGATTTTTGTTTGAGTTGAAAACGAATTTTTTATTAAATCGCTTTACAAATAAACCTATTTCATCATCTGTTAATTCATCATCGCTAGATTCAAACGCGAGCTATCCCTTTATTTTTGATTGTTTAGTATGGCCTTTGTTGAGTTGTAACTCATGTGCCATTAGGGAACCAATCAAACTCTCATAAGAAAGTGTGGATAGATCTTTAGCTTCTTCAATAGCGGTGATTTTAGGTTGCCATTTATCGGTGAGACTACGAAGGACTTTGTTAACAAGTTCCTCAGTCTCATATGTCTTACCTAAATTTTTCAACTCATTGATTATTCCAAGGAATCGTGCAGACATGTCATTGATGTTCTCATTTTTCTCCATGTGGAACATCTCGTACTGCTGAGTTAATAAATTTATTCGACACTTCTTAACTTGGGTTGTTCCTTCATAGGAAGCCTCTAGACCATCCCAAATTTCTTTAGCACTGACAGATGATGAAAATCGATTTGAAACTTCTATTGTGATTCCTCTTTGTAAGAGGGTTAACGCTTTAAAGTTTTTCTGTGCAATTTTAAAATCTTTTTCATTATAGTCATCTTCTTGCTTTTCTTCATCAGTACCACTTTTAGTGATCGCAAGAGGTCCTCTGACTATAATTCTCCAACATTCAAAATCCGTTCCTTTAATGTAATTTTTCATTTGATTCTTCCAATGACTATAATCCGTACCATCGAAGATAGGATATTTATTAGAATCACTGGACTCCGTAATAAATTTTTTTAAAAAAAAAAAAACCGAAATAAATAAAATAAAACAGTAAATTAAAATAGAAGATAACTAGAGTATTGGATCAATCTCTTTAGCGGTCAAGCTATCAAGAGCACGAGGCTCTGATGCCAATTGTAGAGTCCAAGGACCCGACAATACTCAAGAGGGGGGGTGAATAGAGGATTGTACCTCTTAAAAATTTCAACGAAAATATTAACGATTTAAATGTAAAATGCGGAAAATAAATAACACCAGAGTTTAACGTGGTTCGGCCCAATTGAAAAGCCTACATCCACCCCTTCTTCTATTAATTATTTATTAGAGCACCTACTCCGGCCAAGCTTACAACAAATAATTAATAACACCGATGACTAGCCCTAATCTCGGTGTGAAGCTTTTGTCTCAAAAAGTAAATCTCTACAAAAGTATAGATTACAAGTCTCTCAAATAAACGAAAATACAATTCAATTGTTCTAGAGAGACTTATCGTAACTTTGCACTTTTAATAAGATGAAAATATAAACGGAGTTGCAAAGATTAAAATTGCTTTCAAAGATAGAAAAATAATTTTGCAAAATAACAATGAAGTACGACTTAGAGAAGACAGAAAGTTTGCAAAATGAATTGATTGTGTTTGAAAGACTTAAGAAAAGAATAGGTTATCACCCACATATATACGTAAACATTAGTGGGTAACAAGTCAACACAAAACAAATTTTGTTACCCCTTTTGTAGGATTAAAATAACAAATATTAGTTTGTTTGTTGCACACCTTTTTTACGAAAAAATGGGATAGTGTAAAGTTGATGTTGACTTATCATACTAGATAAAATATAATAGCAAATACTATTTTGGTGTACACCCAACTTGTACGTAAAAGTAGGGGCCTTATGTGCATGGGATTAATTTGGTTTTGTTGCTACTATATTTTAGGAAATGGAATACATAGTTTGTTACTACTAAGTTGTTCCTCCATTCATTTTGGATGAGTAAGTAGGATGGAACAAGTGAATTAGTTTTGACTTATTATTAATGCTATTATTTAGGAGTGTGTCTGACAAAGAACTAAAATGTACCTAGACATTTTGTTAAAAGAGGTATTAGTTAAATAAAACCAACTTGAGGAAATATATTCTCCAAATTTATTTTTATCAAAATAAATTACTAAAAATAGAAATTAAAAGATAAATAATAAATTTGATTTGTAAAACAATATATACTAAACTGAGATATAATACTTTCCACATCCTTTTACAACGAGATTCAATATATCTTAATAACTTAGATATATATAAAATCGAGTTCGAAAGATGAGTAAAGTTATTCTCAAAATACTATATTGTAAAATAAGAATTTAAATAAGTTGGAAATAAAATAAAATGTATTTAGTACCATTGTTATCATAACCCAAATATATGGTATGGTAACATTGCTACTAAACAATTTAAAGTGCATAGTTTCGTTAAGACTCTTTACAAGTTATAAACCCTAGTAATATTGTCTTGAACGAAAGCTTCCTTTTTCTTCTTTTCGAGCGATGATTCCTAAAAATAAGTCCACACACAAGAACACCCGAGTAATACCAAAATAATAGAAATAAATAATTGACATCGATCAAAACCAAAAGACCTAAAGTCAACAGTAGTAATATTTTATAATAAAATAAAATTGTATTTACCACGAGAATTTTAAATTATGTTGAGTTTTCATTATGTCATATCATTGCTCACCTGTAAAATATATAAATACAATATAAAAGTCATTAAAATCTTGATTATATATAAAAGGTGGGAGATATCAAATCACCCTTATTAAAACCCGAAAATTATATTAACTATTGTGTTTAATGTGTTTAAGCTAGAATTAGTATCATTCTTTTAACATTAATGTGTTTAATGACATTAACATTAATTAATGCATATTTCACCTGGTGTTAAATTAATATTACTGAAAGTTGATCTTTTTTTAATCTAATACATAATTAGTTTAAAAATACATATTAATGAAAACATTGTAAATGTATGACATATAATTATGAGTAATATATAGATGAACACGTTGAATTAAATTGAGAAAAACTAAAATAAAAATAAGGGTGATTTGATATCTCCCACCTTTTACGGGTTTTCTATTGTGTGCATACCATGCACACAATAAGAATAACTAACTCACTAATTAACAGTTGAAAATGAATTGAATTTATTATTTCTCTCTCCTCTTTTACTAGTAGTTAGTTAACATTAAATTATTTTAATGTGTGTTTCTATCCTAATATAATTATTTTTCCTAATAAATCTAATCTATTATATATATATTTTTAAAATGACTCAATCAAGAAAAAATAAAGAATTTACATTGATTACTTTTCACGTAAAAGGGTTTAGCGGCACCGTAAAATCGAACCCTAAACCCTTTTCCGGTGTACTCCGGCGGCTTCGTCGCCGTAATCTAATGAGACAAAAAAAGAATTTGGTGAATCCTTTTGGGGCTTATTGTAACGTGGGTGATTGATATCGTAGACTACTCGATGATAAGAACGATTAATAAAAATTACGGTATTGGTGGCAAAAGAGACTTAATTTATTCAATAAGAGTAATCAAAGTACATTATTTTTGGTTAGAACGAAGTTATAACTTTAATATGTATTTTTTTTATAATTTAAATAGAAGATCAAGGATGTTAAAAATAAATAATAAATAAATAAATAAATAAATAAACGTGAGGGTAAAACCCTAGAGAATAATTAGGGAGTCAAATGAGGAGAGAAATAAGGGGTAGTTATAAGAATCTTACTTTTATGAATTTGTTCCCTTAAATAAATAGATTAGTTATGCTTATTGTGTGCATGGTATGCACACAATAGAAAATCCGTTATTACTAATATACTAGTTGAATGGCCCGTGCGATGCACGGGTGTTAAAACATTGATTTTTATTTTTTTGGTGGTTGTGTGTCTTTCAATACAATTTTGTTGATTTTTTTACAATTTTGGTTGTGTTTTTTTGTGGTTTATGTCGTATTCAGGATTTTTCTTTTTCTTTTTATTATTCATTATTTCATGCGAAGTAACAGAAATCTTAATATTTCTTCTTCAATTGATTTTTTGAGCACATGATTTAGTTTGACTATTAACTGAAATGATGTCAAATATTATTTGTCGTTTTACAGAAGAGATCGTTTCATTTTAAAATATGTTACGGAGTATTTATTTATTATGGTTATGGCAAAAGTTTCTGCTGTAAAAAGATGGACACCGCATAGTTCTTGATGTTTTGTCGGTTTCTGTCAATATGTCGTTAGTTTGTATTTTTATATGCTTTTTATAATTTATCATTTACTTTAGACCAGACCCATGCAAGAGTCACACTAACTAAGTCATCACCCAATTTTATTCTTAATCATATACTCCGTATTAATTATCTTGTCCCATATATATCCTACAATACAAATTGTTCTGACATAAATCATCGATCTAATCATCTTTTTACTTTTTCTACCCCTTCTAAATTTCTCCTTTTTGTTTTTTATCATCAAATCTTATAAATTTTCTTTTTTATTCAATTAATAATTATAAGATAAATATTATTAATTTTACCCCTTCTTAAATAGATTAAACAATTTGTAGACATAAAGTTAACCTAAAAATTAATTAATTTTTGCCAAAGTTACACGTGGTGCATAAACCACATCCTCACCTTTTTTTAGAATTATAAAATTAAATTAAAATCAATCCATCTTCTTTCTACAACATTCATCTTATTTTTATTTTGGAAAAAAACTATCAACATTCATCTACGCCATGTAAATTAGTTTTTTATTATTATTTTTTTCCGTCATTTTCAAATGCTCTTCTACAAAACTGACATTAACTATTAAATCAAAACTTAATACGATGAAACTAATTAAAAGGTCAAACATTATGAATTATACTCTCTCTGTTTCAGTCATTTGTTTACAGTTTGACTTTTTTCCCCTCACAAAAAAGTCAAACTGTAAACAATTCACTGAAACGGAGGGAGTAAAAAAATATCATATAACGATAATTAATGACTTTATTTGATATATGACAATCAATAAATCTTGTATATCTATTTTATCTTTCATGTTACATATAGTTTTGCTATTGGTTTTGTAATCAAGTTTATTCAATGAGAACAAAAAATCTTGAATTTAAAATATAATTCTACAATATATACAACGGAAAAAAGGATCATCACCAATTCAATCAAGCTATGTTTAAATAACAAACATGGTAATTAAAAAAAATATAAAACTCTTCAAAATTAAATATTTTTATCAAATCAAATACACCGTAAAAAATAGAAATAACGCAAATCGTACTCATAACAAAACATACTAAACTTAAACTAATACTTAAGAAGATCAAGCTAATTTTTTTATGTATCTATAAATAAGCATGAATTGTAAATTAATTAGTGAGATTTAATTTGAATCATTTGATCTTTAAGATCCTACTGCTGAGATTTAGATGTAGGATTTAAAAAGATAGGTTGGACTTACATAATTCTATTTGTATGTATAAAGAGGATTTAAGACACACCTAAAAATTATCTAATGTATGATAACTAAATAAGGAAATTTTTAGATTATTTTTAGTTTTATAAAATTTGAAAAATGGTTAGTCTTAATATTATTGATTTTTTTATTTATTTCCAAGTCTTAATTTTTTTTAGGTAAGTTTTTGTTTAAGTTGTATAGAAAGATAATTACTTTATATTAAATTTCTTTTTTAGGAGAGATTTTCTTTTAATTTTATAGAAAACTAATTTCTTTAAATTTTGTTAGATTATCAAGATATTATTTTTATTAAATAATCAAATAAGTATGATAAGTGTTACTCAATATCTCTCCAATTTATATGAAAATGTAAGTATATCTTATGGAAATTAAAATAAAATACTATTTTTCCTAATGTGAGTCTTAATATTTTTAAGTAAGTTTTTATAGAGAACTAAAATATTTTGAAAAACATTAGGAAAGAGGCTAAAGGTTAGTATTATAACAATAGGAAAAACGCTGGTCTCAGTATTTTTTAGCTTACTTTTTTTGTTCTTTAAATTTTGGTGAAAGTTAATTGCTCTTAATTGAATTTATTTCTAGAAGAGTTCTTCTTTTAATTTTATACAAAACTAATTGTTTTGAATTTATTAAATTATCAAATAGTTATTTTTTATTACATTATCAAATAATCATGATAAATGCTGTTCACTTTTATTAATAAGTAATTAAAAAATATTTTAATCATCAATAATAATGTATATACAAATTTAATAAATTATGGTATGGACACTCTATAGCAAAACTCTCTTTTATGTAGATATATATAGATATGAAATATATAGTTTGATTTCGAATTATAAAAGAATTAAAAGAAAAACATTAAAAGGGGATAGTAAAAAATAAAAATTTGAAAATTTGTCATCAAACTAATACACCATGTTCATTATTTTTATACCTAATTTTCAGATATTATCATACAAAATTGACATGAACAATCAAATCAAAACTTAATACGATGAAACTAACTAAAAGATCAAGTATGATGAATAGTAAATATTATTATACAACAATAAATAATGATTTGATATGAAAATAAGATAATCAGTAGATCATGTATATCTCTTTTACCTTTCACGATACATATTCGATTGATTTTGTAATCAAGTTTATTCAATGAGGACCTCAGATCTTGAACTTAAAATATAAATCTGCAATATACAAAGGGAAAAAAGATCATTATGAATTCAATCAAGCTATGGTTAAATAACAAACATGATAATTAAGAAATAAACCTTTTCAAAATTAATACACATATCAAATCAAATACACGTAAAAAAATAAAAATAACACAAATCGTAATCATAATTAAAACATAATAAACTAAAACTATTTAACCCGGTACCTTGGAAGACAAAGCTACAGTTTTTGATATATATATACACACAAAAAAGGTTTGAAGACTTACCTAAAAAAATATCTTATGTATTATAATTAAACAAATAAATTATGTGTCATATAATTGTTTCTTTCCAATTTTTTATTTTATTGAATGCGAATTATTTAATCTATTTTTCAAATGAATTTTTTTTATCTTATGTATTATAATTAAACAAATAAATTATGTGTCATATAATTGTATCTTTCCAATTTTTTATTTTATTGAACGCAAATTATTTAATCTATTTTTCAAATGAATTTTTTTAGTGGATGAAATACTTTGATATTTATACTCATTTGATAGCATTTTTCGTTTCGAAAGTAATGATGTTATTTTTATATTATTTCGACAAATACATTTTATGAAACATAGTAATCAAAGACTTAGCTAAAAACTTTCTAATGTTTTATAATTAAATAAGGGAATTATTTCTCATATAATTATTTCTTTCCAAATTACTATATTTTCACAATTTAATTTATTTTTTAATGTAATTTTATGATTGGTCTAAATCTCCTTGAATTAAGGAGAGCTCACGAAAAAAGCCTCTTTTACTTATATATATTGATTGATTACAAAGACATGGAAAAATAATTGTTATTTCCTTTTTTTTATGATTCTATTCTAAAAGTTGGGCTTCTATTCTCATGTAGAGTAAGATCTTTTATATTTCTAATTTGAAAAGCCATCTTAAAGATTTCCATATTATTAGCTGTAGCTAAAAATAATCTTATTATTTCTTAATTTTATAGTAAGATTTTCCATATTTCTAATATTATTATTTTGAAAGAGTTGTATCTGAATGTAATTTTACCGTTTCTTTAATTATTATGTTTCTTGAGAGTTTTCACCATTATTCTCATTAAACACTTTTTATTCTCATGAATTATAGTGATTTTTAACTTTCATATCTGTCAACATTTGCTATTTACTTTTTGCATGATAAGTTGTATTAAAATTTGTTTAATTGTTTAATACTTCTTTTAAGATACTTGTGAGTTTTATTATCTATATGCAACATTGTAGATTTTAATAATAACTCTATTTGCCAAAATCAGTTGAGTTTTATTGTTTGTTTTTTGCGTAGGGGATTATAACGCTTATTTTCATAAAAATATTCAGCATTTTTGTCTATTTGCAGGATTTCCTACTTCAAGAGTTATATTTTTCTGATCAATGACTATTCAAGCCCTCTTCCTATAGTGAGTCGTCTCATGTACTTATGTGAAACCTGTTGCAGAAATCCATGAGTTCTTTTCTCTATCTGCGCCTTTATTGTGAGTTTAATCTTTTTGATCAATTATTATTGAAGCCCTCCTCGTTTTATTGTCAATTTTTAGCAGTCGAGATTATAATAATTATTTGTGCTGATATGTGATGAGTTTTGTCTACATGGAGAACAATAGATATGCTACTTAAGAGAACTCTCCATTAAAAAATTCATAATTGTAGCTTAACATATTAACTAATTAAATGCAAATAGCAGTGAAGTAAAACAATTTTTCAAAATTCATAAATGAACTAATGGACAATTCTAACAACTAATAACTACTCTAGTCTATAGCTGCAAAATTTAATCCCACAATAAAAACAAAAAGTTTTTTCTATTTTAATGAATTAAATAATTCTAAAACTTGTTGTAGATCTCTTCAAGGCCCGACTTTGGGGATGTCATTGGGGGGGGCGGGGGGCGGGGGAAGCATATCCGGCCACCACCGCATCCACCACCAAAAACCTACCTCCACCTCCGCCCCATCACCCATGGCGGGTGACCACCCGTCCTCCACCACCCGCCTGATGGGGAATTTTTTAGACCCACCACCGCCCCACCACCCGCCCCATAGAATCGCTTTATCGCAACGTAAATTTCAATAATTTTTTCCCTAAAATATTCTAATAACGATCTAGTCACGTAGAAAACACATTTTAAGTAACTAATCAAAATTTTGTGAGTACCAAATTAAAATACATAAGACACACATTTAAAATTTATGAATTAAAGAAATATGGAGTATTAGTAATATTTATATTTCAAAATATTAAAGTTAAAAAAACAATTTAAAAGTAAAGTTTTAAATTGTTAAATTTTTCTCTAATTTATATATTCTTAAGAATATAATAATGCGGGTATAGACGAGGCAAGTATAGGCGGAGCGGTGGCCAGGGCGGGTACGGTGGCGGGGCAGGGGCGGGGCGGTGTTGTTGGAGCTAGTGTCCTCCACAGTTAGTGCAATAACACAAATAAATCTCTTAAGGTACACAGGGTACATTTTGTATTTAATCAGTTGATTAACGTTTATCGATACCGGTTGGCTTGCTAGATAAGTTTGACGTTATTGTCATACAGATGGCGGTAATCAACTGGTCCCTAAGAGTCACACCTAAAGGATGTGTTTGAGAGATGTGATTATTTAAGAACATGATCATATCGATGCCTTACTTAATGACTAAACGATTAGTCAGTGTTGTTGACTAAAATGTTAGTCAATGTGATGATGTTACTGACTAAAATGTTAGTCAGTGTAATGGTGATACGGCTATTTAATACAGATTAAATAATATTAGATGAGACGAATTAAATGTAATTCGTGAATTGAATATAAAATGTTATATTTAATTGTCATGTATAATGCAAGCTAATTAAACATAAACTGTTATTATTAATTAGCAAATTATAAATATAAGGATATTTATATTTAATGATGTATTATAGTCGGTCCATATAGATGACACTAGGAATATATTGCATTATATTAAAAGCTAAAATAACCAAGAGAAAAATGTCCAGATTCATTCTGACCCGATACATTTTGTTTCTTGGTCAACAAGTGATGTATTTGAGGAGAATATAATCTCCCCAAAATACATGAAGTGGCCGGCCTAATGGGATAGAATTTAGGAGATTTTATTCTTATATAACTCTCTAATTCATTCCTTAATTCATTCATCCTTTTGATAACACAAAAACCTTGAAGAAAAATCAGTTTTTCTCTAAAAGTTTCTAGCAATCTTAAGGGCATATCTCAACACATCTTGGGTGTGATAATTAGGAGATACCATAATTTTGGTATTGTTTTTAGACCAATTTTCAAGGATTAAAAGGTTAATTCTTAAATCTTTATACTATGTTATGCAATTTCAATTTATGACTTTAAATCATATAAAGTTTTTCATTATAATTGTAATACCCTAGTTTTTCTGTAGTTGGTATTTTCGAGTCGTTACATTAGTTCGGGTTGGATATTTTATTTTTGGGGTTTTTAGTGAAATTTTAGTTTGAACTCGAAAGTATAGCTTGGGTATACTCGTTAGATTTGTAAAAATGGTGAAATTTGGGAAACGTTGCTAATTACTTGTGGAAAGGGTTATTAGTTTAGCCTAGTTTCAATTAAAGGTCGGGTTTAAGTAGGTTGACTCGGGTTGACCACCCTTATTAGTCTTTTATGAGTCTATTTATTAACTTAGACACACTAAACCTTCCCACAATTTCATTTAAACTTCTCTCACTAAAACATAATGTCCTCCTCTCTTACTTAAAAACACAAGCAAAAGCATCCAAAACAAAACAAAATCAGCCAACTCCTCTTGAAGAGGAGCCGTGAACCTCAAGGGGCTGAAAAACCCTCGGCTCTCCCTCGTTACACCTCGGTTTTTGTCGATTTTCGTTGCGTCCACCCTCTACCCTTTCATACTCTTCTTCCTTGTAGGTAAGCCTGGTTTCCTTTTCAAGTTGGTACCTTTTATGTTAGGGTTTGGCTGAACTCCGTAAACCTTGAACTTATATGACTATACCTAGTGTTGTTCGAGTGGTTAGTGACGTTTTGAGTGGTTTTAAACCTTGTAAAGGACGGGTTTCTCGAAGAGCCTTTGTGATCAGATTCATCTTCAACCTCGAGTCAGTCCTTGAATTGTTCTTCTTTCAGGTAAGGATCTTTTCCTTACTTAGTCTTGAATATGAGTGTGTTGTTATTGAATTGAGTGTAGATATTTGGTATGAATCTTGTGGTTATATTGGGTGTAGATATTTGGTATGAATCTTGTGGTTATATTATGTGTATATGGGTAAGTTTGGATGTGATGGCTTTGAGTATTTTAATGGGTCGAAGGATGAGGTTATGGGTCTTGTAATTGTTGAATTAGGACCATGTGAGGGAGTCGGTTTTTGCTGTCAGGTTTTGGGAGCTTGGAGCTGCTGCTACGGGCTATAAGGGGACTGATTTTGGGCAAGGGAATGGGGGCTGAATCACCGTAGAGTTTCTTGAGGAAGAAGGCGGTGTGGGGCTGCGCTTGATTTTTAGGCGTAGTAATTTCTGCCGTTGTTGTTGGGCCGTAGTCGCCGCCGCCGGTTGTTTGCGTTGTTAATTTGTTGCCCCGTATTTGCTACACTACCGTGTTTACATCACTCATTTTCTGCTGCTGTAATTCCCCACGTTTTCTACTGTTAATCTTACTAATCTGGTCAGCTAGTAGAGTGGGTATAAGGGGCCGTCCAGCCTTGTGTTTTAGGATAATTAAGGGCCCGTAAGCGTGTACGGGTGGCTAATAGCGTTGTGGGTGAGGGCTGACCGTAAATGGGAACCTCATTAAGGCTAAAACGGCCTAAGTGGGTAGTCTTTTCTTGTCGAAATCGTCGCGTTAGATGCGTTGTTCTAGTGCGTTATGATTAAATGGTGGTACTAACGAAGGTCGTTATTCCGTATAAAGGTCTTTTTACCTTACTTAGAGTAGTGTCGAGCTATATGTAGATTGTAAGTATATATGACCTATATGGTGAGCTTACTGTACTTGTGTTATGTGCCGAGGTATGTTGTGAACTAGTGGGTGTGCGTGTGGCAACCGATACAAGTAAGGATGATTTGAGAGATTGGTCGGTAATGTAAGCAATCGTTCTATGCTTGATATTATGTTTTGTCGGCTTAGAGAGGTTGTGATAAATGAGTATGTATAATGATTAATGTCCGCCTTGTTAAAGGATTGTAATATATGATTACGAGGAAGTTCTCTTGTCATGATGTTCTGTACCTTGTGAGTGGTGGTATGTGTGACCTGGAGATTTGTGGTCTGTGTGACCGTGTGATTTGTGGTCTGTGTGACCTTGTGATTTATGGTCTGTGTGACCTTGTGATTATGGTCTGTGTGACCTTGTGATTATGGTCTGTGTGACCCTGTGATTATGGTCTGTGTGACCTTGTGATTATGGTCTGTGTGACCTTGTGATTATGGAGGAGTTGTGACAGGAGACTGAGTGGAGTTGACGACATGGTAAGTCCCCTGTCTGGAGGTACACAGTGGGGTTCTCGTCTGGTCTTATTGTTTGAGTGGTTTGTCAGCGTCCGAGCTAGTAGCTATATTAACATGCTTGTAATTGAATAAGAGATCGGTGCCACTAAAATTAAGCAAACGTTTTCTACTTTGAACTTAATAAGAACCTTTAGTTTGTCGGGTTCCTTTGAGTCTTTTGAGTTTGGATTATGACTAACTAGTTTTGTGTTGTGTCTGTTGTCTTTCCACCTCGTAGGTACTCGGACGCTTTCTTGTTAGCTTGGGACGCCGGAGGGATCACTAGAGTCTTGTAGAGTCTAGTCCCGCCTTAGACGTTTTCTTTGACACTTTCAGTTTCCGGCCTGCGTGCCTTGATGCTGTCGTGAGTGACAGTTGTAGTAGTGAGTTGATTTCTCTTTTGTTCTTCTGTGACGTTCCGGTTTTATATATATATACATCCTTGGCAGGTTTTTGGTTTGTCTCACAGGTGTTGGCTCATGGACCCGTTCAGTCGGGTCCCGTAACACCGTCATTTAGGTGGGGCCCGCCCGACTTAAATGGGGGTGTTACAAGGTGGTATCAGAGAGGTGACCCTGATTAAATGAACCCTAAAATGAACATAGGAGAGTCGTGTCTTAAAATGAATATAGGAATTAAAATGAACCCCATGGAAATGATTGGTGATCCAAGCAACACCAGGGTTAGGGAGACGTCCCAAAACCCTGGGTCGGAGACGTCCCTAGAGAGTTTGGTAGCTATGAATTGAAGTGGTTAACGGGGGGTAAAATGTGTCGGGTTGCGTTGATATGCTGTTGAATTGCCTTGTTTGTGTATGTGTTGTGTGATCATGGAGTATGGAGATATGGTGATGTGATGCGATGAGATGTGATGAGGCGTGAGGAGTTGTGGTGGAGTTGTGGAGATACTATGATGTTGTTGTTGATCTTTCGGAGTGGGTTGAGTACGAGGAACGTCATGGCAAGAAAACGATAAACAATAAAGGTTAAGTTATTGTTCTTATATATGTACGTTGCTAATATTATGTTTTGGTAGGGATACTATAATGAACCCGCCCACCCTCCTCTTTAAGCCAGACATTGATATAATGATGTTATTTATACTCGTTTACGTTTATGCTATCGTTTTTATTTATGATTCTGAAGGTACCGGGAAAAGCGATAGTCCTATCGACGCATACTACTGGCCGTCCTCGCCGTCTTGGCGCCGGGAAGCGGAATGCGCCTCGCAGGAAAAGGGGTGTGCGAAGTTTTGAGGAAAATGGGGGAGATCATTGCATGAATTTGTGACCAAAAAGAAAAGTAGAAAATCCTTTTTGAAAGTGTATTTTCGGAGTCGCCACCAAATATTAAAGGAATTTGGAACCTATTCAACGCGTCTTGAAATACAAGACACGAGTGTCTCGGATTTCAAGGTGCGTCGATACCTATCAATCTGAGGTTTGAAACCAGAGAAGGGATTCGGAGTGAGGTTACTTTTCGAAAGTCTTGACAAAATAAGTTTTGAAAACCGTAATCAAAAAGCCTACATAAGAGTAGTCTCTACTAATTTGAAAACATTTGCTTAATTTCGATATTTGGGCTAAAAGTCACGCTACGTACAAGTGCGAATAAGTATGACTCGATTAAAATGCATAAATAATGTAAATTGTCAAAATAATGACATATTGCTATAGGAAATGTGTTAAATAATAGTTTATTGACTAAATTATTACTATAGACGTTATTTTCCGACCTCGTATTAGAATTTGTGAAAAACCCTCAGTTTTGACATGCTAAAAGACTCTATGAAACGGTACAATTTAGTGTTGGATCCGTGATTCTAGTCGTTATTTAATGCATGAATGAGGACTTGCATAATTATAAAAGTGACGTCGGTTTGCTTTAGTGATAATGAGTCGTTTATTTATGCGATATTGGCGGGGTTTAGGCGGATTATGAATCAATTGCTACAACCGCATTACGAATACGGCTTCGCTAGTGCCAATATCGGGTTTGGGGTTAATGTAACCCCATTATCCGAGTCTCAAAAGTCCGGCCCGTAGGTAAAATGTTTACCTTTCGAAAATGTAAAGACGGTATTTTTGAGTGGATTTCGTGAATAGAGTATGAGTGCTAAAAACCGGGTGTTTGAAAATGAATGAAGTGGGTTGGTATTTATAGAGTTTGGCTGGTTTCTGTGGGATAGCAAAACTTAATCGCTGCAATGTCTGAGCGTTTAAGTTACTGAGCTAGATATTTTTAAAGAAAAATTACAAAAAGCGGTGTTACATAAACAAAGTAAATCGCACATTAACAGCGATTTGCTTTTAATCACTGTTCTGACGATTTCATTTTTTGTTTTGGTGAAATTTGCTTATGCCGCCGTTTGGTTTTGGCGGTTTGATTAGGTGATGATTGTGTTTTGTGGTTTACTTAAGGGTTAAGTATTTGTTCAGTTTTGGTCCGAATTTCGGTTTTTAGTGTTTCGGTTTTGTCGTGTTTTTCGGTTTGGCACGAAATAAAATAATATTAGGTTATATTATTTTATGGTTTCATAAAACCTAACTTTTTGAAAATGTGACACGGGGCGCACTTTGGCCCGCTTTGAGTGTCGTGTTAGTGTGCGTTTAGGGTCGCTTTTGTAAGTTTGGGGCCGCTTTGTAGCTAGTTGAACATTTTTGTGGCTTGGCTTAATAAGACGTTCCTATATTGTGCTCGTGTTACGCTCATGATGACTAAAATTGACATTTACTTTCATGATTATGCAAGTCCAAATTAATACGCTAAAAATGACTAATACGTTTTAGACACTTTTGTACCGTTTCGACTCTTTTAAAAGCATGTACGAAAGTCCTTTTCATCATCGGGTTTGTTTTTGGGGGGTACGGATACGGGTATCTACAGAGCCCCAGTTTGGTGAGCTCGGACAAAGCGTTAGTCAAACTTAAAGATAGTATCCGGACCATTACAGTCTCGATACTACCTGGCGGCGCTAAGCATGTGTCTTATGGGAGAGACGAGGACTTAGCGTCGGGAAATGCGGGGA
The DNA here is from genome assembly GCA_023091065.1 of Dianthus caryophyllus. NCBI lineage: Eukaryota > Viridiplantae > Streptophyta > Magnoliopsida > Caryophyllales > Caryophyllaceae > Dianthus > Dianthus caryophyllus. The sequence continues at coordinate 32,556,261 of CM041517.1, read as the reverse complement.
GGGACGACATGTTTTTAAGGACATGACGGTCCTACATGTTTAAGGGCATGTCAGCCTGCATGTGGCCTGAGTATTCCCAGCTGGCGCCTTGCTTGTGTTTCCGTTTGTGCTCCTTGCTTTGCTTGCGCTTCTGGCTTGCGCTCCTTCGCTTTGCTTGCGCTTCTGGCTTGCGCTCCTTCGCTTTGCTTGCGCTTCTGGCTTGCGCTCCTTTGCTTTGCTCGCGCTTCTGGCTTGCGCTCCTTCGCTTTGCTTGCGCCGGCTGCGCTCCTGCTTTGCTTGCGCCGGCTTGCGCTCCTTTGCTTTGCTTGCGCTTCTGGCTTGCGCTCCTTGTTGGTCGTCTCGTAGCAGAGGTTTACGCGTTTCTGTATCTCTCATAAAAAGGGTTGGGTTTTTATGAACGTCTCGTGAGGAGGCTACGTGTTTTTGTCATAAAAAGTTAGGTTTTTATGAACGTCTCGTGAGGAGGCTACGTGTTTTTCTCATAAAAGGTTAGGTTTTTATGAACGTCTCGTGAGGAGGTTACGTGTTTTTCTCATAAAAGGTTAGGTTTTTATGAACGTCTCGTGAGGAGGCTACGTGTAATTGTCTAAAAAGGTTAGGCTTTTATGAACCTCTCGTGAGGAGGCTACGTGTTTTTGACATTAAACGTAAGGTTTTTATGAACGTCTCGTGAGGAGGTTACGTGTTTTTGGATTTGAACGTCTCGTGAGGAGGTTACGTGTTTTTGGATTTGAACGTCTCGTGAGGAGGTTACGTGTTTTGGATTTGAACGCCTCGTGAGGAGGTTACGTGTTTTTGGATTTGAGCGTCTCGTGAGGAGGTTACGTGTTTTTGGATTTGAACGTCTCGTGAGGAGGTTACGTGTTTTTGGATTTGAACGCCTCGTGAGGAGGTTACGTGTTTTTGGATTTGAGCGTCTCGTGAGGAGGTTACGTGTTTTTGGATTTGAACGTCTCGTGAGGAGGTTACGTGTTTTTGGATTTGAGCGTCTCGTGAGGAGGCTCGTGTTTTTGGATTTGAGCGTCTCGTGAGGAGGTTCACGTGTTTTTGGATTTGAGCGTCTCGTGAGGAGGCTCGTGTTTTTGGATTTGAACGTCTCGTGAGGAGGTTACGTGTTTTTGGATTTGAACGTCTCGTGAGGAGGTTCGTGTTTTTGGATTTGAGCGTCTCGTGAGGAGGTTACGTGTTTTTGGATTTGAGCGTCTCGTGAGGAGGTTACGTGTTTTTGGATTTGAGCGTCTCGTGAGGAGGTTACGTGTTTTTGGATTTGAGCGTCTCGTGAGGAGGCTACGTGTTTTTGGATTTGAACGTCTCGTGAGGAGGTTACGTGTTTTTGATCGGGTTGAAATTGTGTTTGAAATGGGTTGAAAGTGTAATGGGCCGAGGAAATGGCCCAAAACAAAAGCGAAACCGAAACAAAACATAATCGCCCGATTGTCTTGGCGATTAGGTTTGTTTTGGTGTTTTTGGTTAAAACACTGGGAAGAGAGGAGGTGATTTATTTTATCAGAAAAACAAAAACTAAATCGAAAACCTCTAAAACTCGTCTTGGCGATTTTCTTGATCAAAAATCGATTTTCAGGCTCCTACAATTCGTCATGGATCAAGGTACGTACTCAACTCACTTGGTTTTTCGTGTTTTGAATTTGGTTTGAGTCGCTTTTAACTCGAAATACCGCTTTCTACAGGGTTTGGGTCGAAAATGTCGGTTTGATTCGAGTTTAGCTCTTGTCTTGGCTTGAAAATGTTCGTCATGGCTAGTATAGTGCTTACCTCGCTTGTCTTGCTGTCGCCGCGTGAAAACCCGACTTGTGGCCCCGATTTTCGTGCGTTTCAACTCGGAGGGCATTTTGGTCATTTTCGAAAACGTCTCGAAAATGGCCCAAAACTTCAGTGTAGCTTACCCATTAGCAGTATAACGCGTTGGTGAGCTCGGTTCCTTGAAATTCATGCGAAAACGGTTCGCTTGGGGGTGAAACCGTATGAAAGGGGGTTAAGTCGGGGCTTGTGCTCGCTTTTCGTTACTTAAAACGGTCCCGATTGGCTTGGTTGTTTTGGAAGTGTTGCGGTATGCTAGGTATAGGTTTGGGTGGCTTGTGGTGCGAAAAACGGCTGAGAAACCGTAATTTTCGTGGTGTTTTGGTATAAGGGCCGATTTTGGTCGAAATTTTTCTGGTTAAACTTGCCCGAATTCTTTGTATTGTGTTTTCATGGCTAGTATGGTACACTTTTGGTCTTGTTTTGTAGGAAATGTGTTGTTTGGAGGTGTTTTGGAGCGTTTTTGTAGTTTAGGCTAGGTTTCCAAAGTCGCTTTTTCCTCGCTTTTAGTGCCAGATTAATGGAATGTAAGGTAATGTATGTTGTCCTGTGTTGGCTAGGGGTTGTTTTGTGGGAAGTGGGGGCTTTTTGGGTTGAGTTATGGTCAAGTAAAGGTCGCTTTTGTAGTTTGGAGGTGTTTCGTAAAGCTATTCACCGAGGTGTTAGGGACATCGTTTTCGCATGAAATTTCTTGCATGAGCTTATTGTGATTTATGGGTTAGGCTTGTGTCAGCAAATGTGGGTTTCTGGCTTTCTGTAGCGTTTTTCCCTCTTCTGCTATTTTTGGTTTAAAAAGGCCATTTCTCTTTGTTTGGCCAATTCTCTGCCGCTTTTGTGCGTGCTTGCCCTTAACTCTGGTGAGTAGGACGTACATATCGTGATATCGTCTCATGGATTTTGGCTTCTGTGCTTCGCCCGTTTGGCCTTATCTGTCACAAATGGGCCCATGGCTTGCTTTTTGCCGCTTTGTCTTGACCTTTACGGAATGATTCTTTGTTGCCGCTTTTAGTATGTCTTTGAATCTTGTCGCAGTGATCCTAGGCCTCCAGCGCCTACTTCGATGACATGGATCGGGTTTTGGCCGGCGTTGACTTTATCGTTCAGGGGCGAGCATACTCTACTTCGGTATGCTCGCGCCTTTGGAGGCTTCGAGGGTCCGTCTCGGTCGGACTGCCGAGAGCTTTTCCTCGGACTCCTGGAGCCTACGACGCCTTGAGGTGAGCTTGAGTGCGGTGTGGAGTCTCGGCCTTTTCTGCTAGTGGTGCTAGTGCTGTTGGTGCGTCGCCTGGGTTCTCTGCTAGTGGCCTGGGACGTGGTGCTGCTCCTGGTGGTCCTGCGCCGCCAGTTAGTGGTGTGGTCGTGGCGTTCTTTGCCGAATCGCCGCCGGTAATGTAGTGCGTGAGGCCGTCGTTGGCGAGCGACGCGGTCTTCTGGCGACGCTAGCGGTAGTGGGGCTGCTGCTGGGTCGTCGAGGTCTCCTGTTGGTGGCCGAGGTCAGGCCCAGGGTGTCCTCTCAGAGTCTTTTCAGGGGCGTGGACGCATACTGCCGTGGAGACGCCCGAGGCTCCCGGGAGGCCGTGGAGGTCGGGCGTAGTCTGCGGGTCTTCGCAGGGCGTGGGCCGTGGCGGTCTTTGGAGGACGCCTTTGTGGCTCGGCAGAGGCCGAGGCGTAGGTCGTGGGTGCCGCCGCAGGGGCTTCGAGGACGTGTACTGGCGTTGCCAGGGGAGCTGTGGCTCTGGAGGGTCGAGTTAGAGGCCGTGGTCGCGGCCGGAGGAACCCGGAGGCGAAGCGCAAGGTGGATGTGGCTTCGGTGAGCGGCGCAGCGAAGGCGTCGAGCTCGTGTTGCTGCCGAGGGTGGTGACCGGGATGAGGCTGAGGTCGCCGGTGTTTTTGAGGAGGTTGGAGAGGGGGGAGCTCCCGTGGAGGTTCCGCGGAGGCGTGGTCGTGCTCGGGGCCCGGGGGGCCGGTACGAGGATCCTCCCGAAGCCTGAGGGTCTTTGAGTGACGAGGATGAGGATCTTGACGAGGCCGCGCAGGTGGCCGCCGAGGTCGAGATTGAGGCCGCCGCGAGCCGCCGCCGCCAGCCGCCGCCGCCAGTCGCCGCCGCCAGCGCTCGCCAGCCGACGATGCTCGGTTTGAGGCCGCTGCCATCGCGGGCCGCTTTGTGGCCGGGTCGGGCTGTGGCCATGCTCAGAGCGAGTTCAGGATAATCCCGAGGCCGAGGTAGGCCGAGGCGAGGGCCGAGGCGAGGCTGAGGGTGCGGCTGAGGGCGCAGCCCAGGATGCAGGTGCGGCAAGTCTGGAGGCCGCGACCGAGGTCTTCATGGGGATGGTTGACGAGCTGGGCGCGAGGCCTGACTATCCTCATGGTCCGCGCTTGTGGTCCCAGTGGCCTTGGATCGGGATGGCGTGACTCTGGTTTGGAGTCCTTGGAGCACTTGTCGATCCGGGTGAAGGTCGGCTTTCAGATTAGGCTCGATGAGGACCTTCTGCAGGTTTCTGACGGTGTTTGACGTTTTGAGGGTAGGCTCACCCAGGAGGAGCGCGACATAGGGCTAGGGACAGCTTTTGGTCCCCTGGTGCAGAAGTGGAGGGAGGTGCGGGGCAAGCGGGTGAACTCGCGCCTCAGCATTTCGGCGCGTTGTTGGATAGGTTTGGGATACGACCAACACCTTCCACATGCCTGGTTACGAGGTTGGCGTGGATCGCTTCTTCGTGGGCAACAGTATTCTGGTCGCCATGGCGAGGGTGTACTTGACCTGGGGCGTGGCGACCTCCTATTGATAGCCCACGCAGTCGTGCGTCCCGATTGGCGACTGTTAAGTGTGGGAAGGACGAGGAGCACACGATTCAGCCTCGTACGATATGGTTTGCTGACTTCTTCGAGGGGAAGAGGAAGAAGAGAGGGTCTACTCGAGCGAGCGCTGGGCAGCGGGCCCGGCTGTGGTTGTGGTGGTTCCTGACGGCCACCCACTTTGGGGGCGAGGGGGAGCGAGCCTCCCCGGCTGTGTTGATGGCGTTGTCTGACTTGACACGCCTAGGTGTCTTTGACTGGGTCACTCCTGCTCTGGGTCTGTTGATCCGTTACCTGAGGGACGCAGCCAAGCGTCTGGCCGGATCGGCGAAGTCGGATGTGTCGCCAGGGCCCCTTGCCTCGATGGAGGTAAGTTTTGATTTCGCAGTCTTGTTATCTTGTTTCGCTTTCCTTTTGTAACGTATGTTCTGTTTGCTGCGCAGGCTTGGTGCTATGCTCACTTTCCTCTCTGCTCCGGACACGCTCAAGGTGCGGCCACATACCCGCTTTCCATGCGTGATGACGGCGGATCGGAGGGGTATTGGCTCAACTATGACGCGCTGCGTGTACGCCTAACGGGATGACGATGGATAAGGTAAGAGGCGGTCGTGTTTTGTATTTTGGTCTTTTTGTAGCTTTGTTTTGGGTTTGTGTTTGTTTTGTGATTTATAATTTGGTTTTGTTTTGTAGTTCGCTCGCGACCCTTGAGGAATTTACCGCGTTCCTCAGACGATTGCAGCTCGCTTTGGTCCCCTTGACGGACGGCGGCTGTACATTGAGACCCAGTACGGCTCGTACTGGCACTTGGGTGAGCGTCTGTCTGCGCAGACGGGTCGCGGCGGCTTCATCGTACCTGCTCCTCCGCCTTCGGTTTTGTTTGTGGAGACGCCCGACGCTAACGAGCGTCGAGATGTGTATCACGAGGGTCAGTCCGACTCCCTGCTGCGGCCGGCTGAGGATTACGTGACTTGGGCACAGCATGCCCTTGCTGACGCTGTGATCGAGGTATGCTTGATTATCCTTTTCGCTTGTATATGTTTTGGTCCCGTGAAGCAAAAATTTATCCTATTTTTGTTTTGTAGCGACGTGATCCTCGACCTTGAGTTCCACCTCCTCCGCTCGCTGAGGACCTGGCCGTTGTTCACGCAGGGTCGCTCTCATTCGATCGTCTTTGCCGCCTTCCATGTCCGTGGTCACCGATGCGGGTCTTGAGAGGTGGGATCTCGCGTGAGAAAGGTATTAACCTTCCTCTTTGTACAACATGAGTGTTATGTAGTATATAGCCCCCAGTTTGAATAAGATTTTATTGTAAAATCATTAATCAAACTCTGTTGAAGCAGGTTTTTGATGATAGCCCCCAGTTTGAGTAATATTTTAGTGTAAAATCATTAGTCAAACTCGTTAAGGCATTTTTGATTATAGCCCCAGCTTGAGTAAGATTTTAGTGTAAAATCATTAGTCAAACTCGCTGAAGCATTTTTGATTATAGCCCCCAGTTTGAGTAAGATTTTAGTGTAAAATCATTAGTCAAACTCTGTTGAAGCAGGTTTTTGATCATAGCCCCCAGTTTGAGTAAGATTTTAGTGTAAAATCATTAGTCAAACTCTGTTGTAGCAGGTTTTTGATCATAGCCCCCAGCAAGGCAAATTGATTTGTCGCATTGTTGCAGGTGACAGCTGAGGTCCACAGGAGGCTCGCGCGCAAACCGGTGGCGGCCGTGAACGAGAAGGTTGTTGACGCCATAGGCGCAGGGCGAGACTACCGAGGCGCGACTTCGAAGTTAGCCAGGTCGGCCGAGGAGGAGCCGAGATCGCGTCGAAATGGAGGCCGCGCATGCCGGAGAGCCGGGCGAGGGTCCGGCAGAGCCGAGGGTCGTGATGCAGGGAGCCGGATAGGCACGTCTTTGAGATTGATTCCTGCGTCTTTGTCTTGCGGCGGCGTCGTGACCGATCGTAGTAGGCTTGGACTTTGTATATTTTGGACTTTGTATTATGAATATTATTTTCTGCTTGTATTGGTTTATGTATTAGGACTTGTTATGGTTGGTTTGTTTTTGGATTTGTAGGTGTTTATGGGTTTAATTTGGTTATTTTGTCTTGTTGCAAAAATGCATTCCGTCAAGGCCGTAGTCGTCTGAAATCCTTGCGTGTTGCTTGCCGGCGCACAATAAACCATCGTTAGTCGTGAAAGCATATATATATGTCTCGATTGAGACTGACTCGCTAATGACTGAATTAAATGCAAAATGAAGAGTTTTTGAAAAATGTTGGTTAGGACATATTTTAGACTCGTAAAAAGACGTTTTTTGACATAGTAAAAATGCGAGCTAAAACGACGTTTTGAGACGAAAATTGTGAATGTGAAAATCATATTTTGTGTTGTGTTTAATTTTTGTGTTATTATTATGTTTTGTAAAAATGAAAAATACGAAATACGGGAATTGATCACGCAAATCGAGACGACGCGACGGGACCGATTTTAGTCGGTCATGAGGTCGGTAAAAATAGTGTAGGGGTAATAAGTTAAATATTTTGGGTATAGGTGTGTAAGAAGTGTAAGAAATCGAATAATTTTGTCAGAAAAGAAAAAGAAAATCGCCTGTAAACAGGCGATTTGGTTTTTAATCGCCTGTTTACAGGCGATTAGAATTTTGTTTTGTGGTTTTTGTTTGATTTATTTTAATCGCTTGTTCACTAGCGTTTAATTTTTTGTGTTGCCTTTCGTCTTGCAAATCTCGGCTATAAAAGGAGGGCTAAGTTAGTTCATTTCACTCATCCTCTCGTCTTCTATTCTCGATTTTCCAAAAATATTCAGAATATTTACGGAACATTAAATCGAGTCATGGAGAGTTTTGAAGGAAACTTGCGTCGTTGGTGTGCGTCCTTATCGAAATTTGGAAGAGGAAGACTTGAAAGATTGCGGTTTGGGTCCTCCTGGGTCTAGAGGCGGCTTGAATGGGCCCGAGTTCCCGGATGCGTGTCTCGACTATTGGGACTTGAGCTTCCACGTTTCCGCTTTCCTAGTGGGGAGGTCCGTCCAGTTGGTTGAGGAGTTTGGAGCTATTGGTGGCTAAGGGAATGCGGTGTTTGTTTTATTGTGTTGTTGTTAGTATTATGTTCATATTATTTTGTATTATGTTCAGATTATGTCTATCCTAAACCCGATGTAAATGCCGTTAAGTATAAGTATTATAATATATTGTAGTGTTGTTAGTGTATCTCTAAGGTTGTAGTTACGCTCCTACTTTTGAAAGATCCAAAATGTAACCGTTCTTTTTAAGATTAATAAAAATCAGGTTTTATTTACGACTTTGCCTCATTTTGCTTATTATTTTGTGTAAAATTCCTTGGCCTTAACCTTATTTCAAAGTTTAAGTATAATTCTTGTTTTTAGGAATTTTTGTGTTGACTGTTCCCTTGACTTTTTTAAGCTTTGGGTTTGTCGTTTATTGTTGAATGTCGTCCTTTTTACCTTTTAGGTTTAAAAGACGAATTTTTGTGTTGACTATGTCCTTGGCCTTTTTAAGCTTTGGACGTGTCATTTTTGTGTTGAATATCGGTTGCGCTTTTTGCAAAGCTGCCTACGTATCCACGAAAAGTGGAATCAAACCGGCGTAGTTCGAGAATGTATGTTTAAGGGCATACCGGCCCATGAGTTGTGTTTGCTTTTTTGTGGTGAATGTGCACGTTTAGGGGCATGCCGGCCCATGAGCATGTTTAAGGACCTGCCGGTCCATGAATTGTGTTTGATTTTTGTGGAAAGAAAAAGCAGTTTTAGGGGCATGCCGGCCCATGAGCATGTTTAAGGACCTGCCAGTCCATGAATTGTGTTTGATTTTTGTGGAAAGAAAAAGCAGTTTTAGGGGCATGCCGGCCCATGAGCATGTTTAAGGACCTGCCAGTCCATGAATTGTGTTTGATTTTTGTGGAAAGAAAAAGCGATTTAGGGGCATGCCGCCATGAGCATGTTTAAGGACCCGCCACCCATGAATTGTGTTTGCTTATGGAAGGTGCACGTTTAAGGGCATGCCGGCCCATGAGCATGTTTAAGGACCTGCCGGTCCATGAGCATGTTTAAGGACCTGCCGGTCCATGAATTGTGTTTGCTTATGGAAGGTGCACGTTTAAGGGCATGCCGGCCCATGAGCATGTTTAAGGACCTGCCGGTCCATGAGCATGTTTAAGGACTGCCGTCCATGAATTGATTTTTATAAAATTGTATTTTATAGATACATTGCAAGGGGTTTTCAGGGATAGTATTTCTTGAGTTGATCGAGGTTTGTTGCGAGGTTGAACTCTTGGCCGTCGAGGTCGGTTAGTTTGACTGCTCCGCCCGTGAAGATTTCCTTGACGAGGTATGGTCCAGCCCAGTTAGGCTTGAACTTTCCTCGTGGAGTCGACCGGAAGTGGTGCTCGGGTGACTTTAGTACGAGATCACCTACTTTTATGTGTCGTGGCTTAACTCGCTTGTTGAATGCTCGTTGTAGTCGGGCTTGGTACATTAAATGCGGTGCTCGGGGAATGTAATCGGCGTTCATCCAGGAGCATGAGTTGTTCGCACTGCTCACGGGCCCATTCATACGGGATGCTACTTTCCATTAGTATCTTGCCGATTGTATTTCTATTTCCTTTGGTTGGGCCGGCTTCCATGCCGTAGGTGTGAGGAAATAGGGGTCATGCCCTGTAGGGGTTCGGATGGTAATGCGGTATCCCAGTGCATATGGTATTTTGTTAGGCCAATCTTTGCGGTTGTCGATCATCTTCTCAAGTATGGTGACGACCGTCTTGTTCTTCTTAACGGCTCCATTGGTTTGGGGTCGATAGGGTGAGGATTTGTGATCTTTGGATGTTGTATTTTGTGAGTATGGCTTCGGTCTCGCGTTGGAAGTGTGAACCTTGATCGCCGATGAACTCGTGGGGTATGCCATATCGGCATATGATGTTCGCTCTGGATGAACTTGGCGACTTCCTTGGAGCCAAGGGTCCGAAAAACGCCGCTTACCCATTTAGTGAAGTAGTCGATGGCCACCAAAGACGAAACGGTGACCTCCTGCTCAGATGGGGTGGACTTTTCCTATCACGCCGATGCCCCAGGTTGAAAAGGGCCAAGGTGAGGTTAGTCAATTTGTATAGTGGTGAAGGTGGTACATGTTGGGCGTTCTTTGAAAATTTGGCAGTTGTGGCAATGCTTGCCGTATTGGATACAGTCTCCTTCCATGGTCGTCCAATACCATCCTCGCCGTAGGATTTGTTTGCAGAGTGCTCGAGCGTTCATGTGGGGTCCGCATTCGCCATCATGGACTTGCGTGATGATTCCCTGCCCCTTCTTGTAGTCGACACATATGAGCAGTGTCCCTTGTGGTGTCTTCTTGAGTAGTTGTCCCATCTCTAGCACAAATTGGGAAGCTAGGAGTCTGATAGCCCTCTGTCCGCGTTTATCGGTGTCGGGTGGGTAGGTGTTGTCTGTTTTGTAGTTGATTATAGCTTGATACCAAGGCTCGCATGCATTAAACCGTCTAGGTCAATGGTATGGATGTATGCTGGTTCGTCACGTCTTTCGACGATGATGGGTAGTAACTTCATGTCTGGTGGCATGTTCAGGAGGGATGAGAGTTTTGACAGTGCGTCGGCAAACTGGTTTTCTTCCCTTGGGAGGTGATAGAACTCAATGCAGTCGAAGTTAGCTAGGAGTTTTTGTACTTTTGCTTGGTATTTGGTGAGGGTTTCGCTCATGATCTTCCATGCCCCTGTCACTTGATTTATGATGAGGAATGAATCTCCATGTACCCGTAGGTTCTTTATCTTGAGAGTGATGGCTGCCTGCAGGCCATAAATGCAGGCCTCGTACTCCGCGGCGTTGTTCGTGACACTGAAGTCGAGCTTGATTGAGAGTGGAGTATGATCGCCGTTTGGGGATATTAGGAGTATTCCGACTCCATAGCCCCGGTAGTTTGACGCTCCGTCGAAGTATAATTGCCAGTACTCCTTTTCTATGGCGAAGATCCCATCGTCCGGAAATGACATTGTATCGATCATGGGCTGTTCGATGATAGCATTTTCTGCGAGGAAGTCTGAAACCGCTCTTCCTTTGATTACTTTCAGAGGGAGGTACTTGAGTTCGTACTCGGCGAGAAGCAGAGTCCACCTGGCCATGCGTCCGTTCAGGACTGGTTTTTCAAACAGGTATTTGAGGGGGTCCATTAGGGAATAGACTCTTGTTGTGCTAGTGAGGAGGTAGTGCCTGAGCTTTTTGGTTGCCCAGACCAGTGAGAGGCAGCTTTTCTCGACTGGTTCATACCGGGTTTCGTAGTCGTGAAACTTTTTGCTGATGTAGTAGATGGCCCGTTCTTCGTTGTTGACTTCTTGGGCGAGCATGGCACCCATGGCGTTTGGCGTAGTCGTTAAGTATAGTGACAGTGGCAGGTCCTTTTGTGGGGGTACAAGAACAGGTGGGTTTGTGAGCAGGCTTTTGACTTTGTCGAATGCTTGCTGGCAGTCATCGTCCCACTTCGTATGTTCCTCCTTCTTCAACTTTTTGAAGATTGGTTCACAGATCATGGTGAGCTTGCTGATGAACCTGGAGATGTATTGGACTTGTCCCAAGAAACTCCTTATTTAAATCGATGTTGCACCGGTGTCTTCATGTCCATTTTTGCTTTGATTTTGGTCGGGTCTATTTCGATCCCGCGCTGGCTCACTATGTGGCCTAACAATTTGCCTGACGTGACCCCAAAGGTGCATTACTGTGGGTTCAATCGCATCTTGTCTTGCCTGATTCGGGTGAAGAACTTAGAAGATTTGTGATGTGGTCATCCCTTTCTTTTGATTTTACGATCATGTCGCCGACGTATACCTCAACCTCCTTATGCATCATGTCGTGGAGTAAGGTGGTAGCGATGCGTTAGTAAGTAAGCCGGCATTTATGAGCCCGAACGGCATGATCGTATGTAGAAGATGTTCCCAGGGTTACGAAGGTGGTTTTGGCATGTCGTCTGCCGCCATTTTGATTTGGTTGTATCCGCGTATCCATCCATAAATGACAAGAAGGCGTGGTCTCTGTGGTTGTCGATTAGGATGTCCATGTGGGGTAGTGGGAAATCATCTTTTGGCGGGCTTTGTTCAGTCCGGAGTCGGCACATACTCGTATTTTGCCGCTTTTCTTCATAATCGCACCATATTGGAGACCCACCGAGTATTCGATGACTTGGATGAAACCAGCTTGTAGCTGCTTCTCGATCTCTTCCTTGACCATGAGAGACCATTCTGGCTTGATGCGTCGGAGCTTCTGCTTGACCGGTCTGCTACCCTGTTTGGTCGGGATGCGTTGGTCAGCTATCTCGCGGTCTATGCCGGCCATGTCCTTATATGACCAGGCAAAGACGTCCTTAAACTCTGCGAGGAGCTTGGTATAGGTGGCCCTTTCTTCCGTGCTTAGGGAAGCCCCCAGCTGTAGTTCTTGAGGCTCTTCGGGCGTTCCTATGTTGATGGTTGTTGTGTCTTCAATAATTGGGTCCTGTTCGGGTTTTGAGACAATACTTGCAATGTATCCATATAATGCAATTTTATCTAGTTTAGATTTATCGCGATTATTAGTAAAAGTAGAGTTTAAATGAGGCAAAGAGTAACCAAAAACTTTCATGTTATTAATGTTATCAAAAGCGGTTACATTTGAAGATAGCTCAGACGAGGGAGCTTTGGACAACCTTAATGACTCTAGTTCTTTAGCTAAATTAACTATGTCAGGAAAATGATCGAGTAACCTAGCCGATTTTTAGAAAATTGGCGTCATGATGACGCGGGACCCTAGACTCTAGGTGCAGGCGCTTGAATTGGGACTTCCCTGGGCACTGGTGGATTGGGTGGCATCTTCTTCAAGCTTCAGCTGATGGAGGGCGGCTCGGAAATCTGAGGCCTCTATGGTGATGACCTCGTTGTAAAAGGGATTTTAACCTTACGGTGGAGAGTTGATGTTATGGCCATTAGCGTGAATCCATGTCCTTCCTAGTAACATATCAGATCTTGGGGGATGTCCATGAGTTGGAATTCGGTTCTTGTCTTGATGAATCCTGTCATAATGGGTAATGATATGATTCCTTCTATGCCGCGGGATGTACCGTCGTACGCTCGTATGCTGTTGGAGCAAGGGGTGACATCACTTTCCTTTAGTCCTAACTTGAGGGCAGTTGTTAGGGGCAGGATATTGATCGCGGAGCCGTTGTCGATGAGGGTAACAGGTAGCACCATATTACGACACTCTACGGTTATGTAGAGTGCTGGGTTGTGTGGATCTTGAAAGGGTGGTAGGTCTGCGTGGGAGAAAGTTATGGCACCTGGTAGCCAATCCCGGACAATGCGGTCAATGAGTTGCGCTGGGAGGATCTCCTTGGTATCTTGCCATGTTGTGTTAAAGGAAAGGTTGTTGGTTATGGGTAGGTTAGTCATATCCTTGACTATGCTCTCTTCTTTGCTTGTGCGTTTGGGAGGGAATCCCGGCGGTATTTGTAGGCTTAAGGGAGACTGATGCGGACGTTGATGAGGGATTTGGGTGAAAATTTCCTTCCGGTCCTCGTGTCTTGGTTTTGTTCTCGTCCTAGCTCGGCGAATGTGATCGACGTTGCTACTGTTGTTGTTGATGCTGTCGAAAAGGACGTTGACCTCGTGATCGCTCGCGGGAGCCAGGAGGGGATGATTGAGGATGGGATGAGCTCCTACGAAGATGGGGCGAGCAAGGGAGGTGTCATGCTGGCCTGATGATTTAGGGGCTATGCTTGGCTTATCGATTGTTTCGTTGTCGATCATGTCTTGGATCACGTTCTTCAAGCGAAAGCTTGATTCTCCGTGTCATGTCCCTTTCCCCTGTGGAATTCGCAGTACGAGTCCTCGTGCCATGATAACGGCTTCTTATCCTCAGGTGGTACAGTGGTGGGTTTGGGAAGATGGAGAATGTTCTTCTTTATGAGTTTTTCTAATGCCTTTGAGTAAGACATGAAGAGGGGATCGAATCTTCGTCGTTGTTGCAACGGAAATAGTCCAACTGATGATGACCTGGGTGAGGCAGGAGCGGGCTGTGCTAGGAATATTGGTCGTGCTGCTAGTGCCTTTGAGTTTAGAACGTTAAACGGTCCAGTTATTGCCGCAGCGGGAGAAGCATTAGCCTGGCGGTCATGATCGAAGTTTTGGCTAGCTTGTATTTGTGAATTTCATCCTCCAGGATCGGAATCTTTTGATGTGTCGAGCGGATTCTTCGGCGAATAGTCTTGCGTTCTTCTCGGTTTCGATCTTTTGCATGGCGGCCAGGTGTTCGAATAAAGCGGTGAGATTGGCTACCTTGTGGTCGAGCAGCCTTACGTGTTCGGTGATCGTCATTAGTGGAGGAGGCGGTGAAAAGGCAGTTTCATCATTCGCGAGGTTGAAACGGAAATTCATCTTGTGCTTGCGAGCCGGGTGTTCGGGGTTTTTCAATGAGCGGACCTGACAAAGTTTTCAAACCTTTAGTGATTCTAAAAGAGAAGGAAAAGACTCAAATGAAAAATCACATTCACGACCAAAGGAAGACACAAAAGCGTAAAAAGTGGGTGACTTGACTCGTGTTTTTAGCTTTTAAAAGGACACGGGAAGCTTTTGAGATAGAGACGCGTTGACACGTCCCTATTCTCGAGGTAGGAAAATTTGTATGATCATAGTCAGATTAACCCAGTTTGGCGGTATGTTGCCAGGGTTTATCATTGGATTATGATAAAAAGGATCAGGCAAAGTAGCGATAGGCTAGTCGATCGAGGATGTTAAAATTGGGTAAAGGTGATTAATTGTTCGCCTTTTACGTGTGACTCGAGGTTCTAAATCGAAAATGACAATAAGTCACTCGATTCAAAGAGTAAATCAACGGTCCGCATGTGAACGAGCCCGTTTTTTGTTTTTGAGAGAAAAAGATTAAATCGGACGACTAAAGAGTCACTCGACTTAAAGCTAAATCTAATGTTCTAAAAGTTAATTTCATTTAAAATCTCCGAGATGAATTGACATATTCGGGTTTTTGCTTTGTGAAAGACCTTTTAGCAATAAATGTATTATGACGATCGTCGATCGCATAATTCATTTACGTTTTGAAAAGACACGGGATATAGTGGTTATCCTAGGTCGGTTTTAAATGTAGCGGCATTTTATTAAACTCAAATGACTATGGGTCAAAGAGCCTAACGGCGTGTTTTTAAAAGTATGACCTTTTTTGGAAAAAGTTTGAAAAAGCAATTTCAAAGATGGACGATATTTTAAAAGTATAATGCCTAGGAGGAGTTTTTTCATGCAGAAAGTTTTGAAAGACTACTATAGTGAGGTACTATAGCTTCGCACTTGTACATATAAACCACAGGTTTTTGGTTTATAGGGTAAGGTTCCCTCAGGTCATTCCCGCGACGTTTGGGTAGGGCACCCGCAAGACTACACACGTCTTAGGTGTGCATTCAAGACGGGCCCTAGGCGTTGAGTTTGACGATTCACGATCATTTGTCACGGATGCCGTGCTTGTAATCGTGGAGGGTGAGAGAACGGTGTGTCGGAGTTACCTCGCTTATGAAGCGAGTTCTTGAGGCCGTTCCTCAAAGGGTGTGGTTTGAATCGGGAGGATTCGACTCAACGTATTTTTGCCCAAATATCGAAGCGTAAATGTTTTCAAAGTTTCAAGCTTCACTTCTTTATGATTTTAAAATAAAGAAAAACTAGTTTTCAAAAATAATAAAAATCATGCTCGTCCCAGTGAGTCGCCAGCGAAAGTCTGGAAAAGCGATAGTCCTATCGACGCCTGCCTTGCCGTCCTCGCCACCGTCTTGAAGGCAGGAAGCGGAATCGCCTCGCGAGGAAAAGGGGTGTCTGAAGTTTTGAGGAAAATGGGGAGATCATTGCATGAATTTGTGACCAAAAGAAAAGTAGAAAATCCTTTTTGAAAGTGTATTTTGAGTCGCCACCAAATATTAAAGGAATTTGGAACCTATTCAACGCGTCTTGAAATACAAGACACGAGTGTCTCGATTTCAAGGTGCGTCGATACCTATCAATCGAGGTTTGAAACCGCAGAAGGGATTAGGGTGAGGTTACTTTTGAAAGTCTTGACAAAATAAGTTTTGAAAACAGTAATCAAAAGCCTACATAAGAGTAGTCTCTACTAATTTGAAAACATTTGCTTAATTTCGATATTTGGGCTAAAAGTCACGCTACGTACAAGTGCGAATAAATATGACTCGATTAAAATGCATAAATAATGTAAATTGTCAAAATAATGACATATTGCTATAGGAAATGTATCGTTAAATAATAATTTATTGACTAAATTATTACTATAGGCGTTATTTTCCGACCTCGTATTAGAATTTGTGAAAAACCCTCGGTTTGACATGCTAAAAGACTACATGAAGCGGTACAATTTAGTGTTGGATCCGTGATTCTAGTCGTTATTTAATGCATGAATGAGGACTTGCATAATTATAAAAGTAGCGTCGGTTTGCTTTAGTGATAATGAGTCGTTTATTTATGCGATATTGGCGGGGTTTAGACGGATTATGAATCCGAATTGCTACAATCAGTATTACGAATACGGCCGCTAGTGCTAATATCGGGTTTGGGGTTAATGTAACCCCATTATCCGAAGTCTCAAAAGTCAGGCCCGTAGGTAAAATGTTTACCTTTCGAAAATGTAAAGACGGTATTTTTGAGTGGATTTCGTGAATAGAGTATGAGTGCTAAGCAAGCGGGTGTTTGAAAATGAATGAAGTGGGTTGGTATTTATAGAGTTTGGGTGGTTTTTACGTAGGATAGCAAAACTTAATCGCCTGTGGTACAAAGGCGTTTAAGTTTGCTCCTCGAGCTAGATATTTTTAAAGAAAAATTACAAAAAGCGGTATTCTGAAACAAAAGTAAATCGCTTTGTTAACGAGCGATTTGCTTTTTAATCGCCTGCTTCTGAGCGATTTCATTTTGTTTGGTGAAATTTGCTTATCATGCTTGGTTTTGGCGGTTTGATTAGGTGATGATTGTGTTTTGTGGTTTACTTAAGGGTTAAGTATTTGTTCGATTTTAGTCCGAATTTGGTTTAGTGTTTCGGTTTTTGTCGTGTTTTGGTTTTGGCACGAAATAAAATAATATTAGGTTATATTATTTTATGGTTTCATAAAACCTAACTTTTTGAAAAATGTGACACCGGGCGCACTTTGGCCCGCTTTGAGTGTCGTGTTAGTGTGCGTTTTAGGGTCGCTTTTGTAAGTTTGGGGCCGTTTGTAGCTAGTTGAAATTTGTTTTGTGGCTTGGCTTAATAAGACGTTCCTATATTGTGCTCGTGTTACGCTCATGATGACTAAAATTGACATTTACTTTCATGATTATGCAAGTCCAAATTAATACGCTAAAAATGACTAATACGTTTTAGACACTTTTGTACCGTTTCGACTCTTTTAAAAGCATGTACGAAAGTCCTTTTCATCATCGGGTTTGTTTTTGGGGGGTACGGATACGGGTATCTACAGATTCATACAGCTTGCTACTATATCATTGATTATATCATTATCTTATGCTTTCGTATGCGTACTCGTTGATTATATCATTTACACTGTTGGTTATTGTTGATGGAGGGTGGGATTAGGACCTTCAGGTCATTGAAGGCACTTATGGTGCATTTTGAGGAACTGTGAAATATTGTTGCTGCTACTTATAATATTTATTGTCACTACATACCTGTGATATTATTTTCTGGTATTGAGCACTTATTTGTCTCGTATATGGATTGCTTTGACATGAGGTTATTCCTTTGACATGGTATTTCTTGCGTAATATCATGGTTGTGTAATATCATAGTGGTTATACGTGTAGAATGGTTTTCTCAACTAGTCATTGCTTGTGTATTCTTAGTATGTCATCTTTTGACTAGATAGTTTGTCGGATATGTCATAATCATTGAGGATGATGTATGTATGAGTTTGCATTTCGTCTTAATGTTATTCAAGTTCTATTGTAATTATATTGGGCACTAGTTGTTTCATATATACATAATGTTGTTTATTGCTATGCTACACTATGTTGTTGTCTTATTGTCTTCGATGTAATTGTTGATTGTTGACGACGGAGGTTGGGATTACGACCGTATGGTCACTAGAGGCACTGTGATGTGCATTTTCGGGGAACTGTGATTTTGGCTGCTCATAAATCTATATAGTCAAAACTGACTTTGGGCTGATTATATTTGGTACTTGTGATATTGGTATCGGATACATATCTGTCTTATATGTACATTAAGGAACTGTGGACTTGTTTGTTGCTAGGAATAGTTGAACATTGTATGATTTGAAATTATGATATATATATTGATACGTGACGCCTTATGTTGCTGATTTGACATAAATCCTTGCATAATTCTTCGATTACTCTATGTTGTCCATGTGGCCATCGATGATTGTTTAAGTCCTTGTATGTAACAGTCTTTGCAAATGAATCATTTCCTTAAAAGTTTTCTGTGTTGAATATTTTTGAGTATCCTATATTGTGTATTGTATAAAGGTGTCAACGAAATTCATTGATAAACATAATAGGATGTCGTGCCCACCCTACCACCCTTTTAAAAAAAATGAGGACTTGATATGATGATATGGTGAATTTTACTTAAGTATACTTGGTACTTGACTACTGCAAATTGACATGTTCTAGTTGTGTGTGTGATATTGTTTAACAACAATCGTTGAGTAAATTTACGCATCAATAAATGTGTACTCGTGCCCTGAGTTATAAATGTGATATTTGAAAAGTATTTGAAATATTAGAATGGTGGTTGTATTGAGAAAAGTGATGGAAAAAAAAAAAGGTAATATGGTGATATTATTTCTACAGATACTTGTAAATGATATGGTTATGATTGAATGTGATTACTTATGATTTGAATTATGATCATGAGTGCGTGTATGAACGAGATGTATATTCTGTGACCTATGGCTTATGATATATATTGTCAATGTAAACATTAAGTTGGTGTGTTGTGGGTTACGACCCTTGTGGTTAGTGGAGGCACTTTAGAGTATGCTATTTTCGAGGGGTTATGTATTCTAGCGGCTGTAAAGTTGATTGTACGAGGATGTGATGTTTGTTATAAGTGAAGTATGAGCTATTGGTATGTTTGCCTAATCACACGATTTTTATCACCGGGGTAGTATGGATTGCTTGTATGTATGATTAGTGAGTGATGTCTTGGTCGTTAGCCATAAGCTTTATTTACTTGCTTGGTACGATAATAGGAAGTAAAGTACATTGTGATTATTCATTGAGGAGTTTAAGGCTTCATGATTATTAGAGTATGTAATTGTACATATTAGAGTATGTAATTGTACATTGCTTGTATGTATGATTAGAACTTTATATATATTTAGTGTTATGGATGTTCTGTTGATGTGTGAAGTGAAAGATAAGTATATGAATTGTATTTGTATACGACTTGTGTTTGAGCGAGACTTGTTAATATGCAAGACTTATGTGTGGTTATGGAGTTTGAAATGATGATAGAGGAATATGTTGTTTGTATATATATTTGGAGAGTAAAGTATATTTATATTCGTCCTACGCTCGTCTGTTGTAGTTGTCCTCATATCCCTTTGTCGTCTGCTAAGTTGTCGTATTGTGTATTGAGGAATTGTGGGTTTGTATGCTGGTAGGTTTGATATAATTGTGTTGTTATCGCGCGTAGCATGATGTTGCCGCCGGTAGGTATGGTTATCCCTATGGTTAGGCGTATGCTTTCATTCATTTACATGGATAGGCAAGTCACAGTTAGGTAAGTGAGGATGTCACTCATGATTGTTGGTGGACATGTTTAGAACCTTATGGCTATAGAGCATGTATATATATGCATAACTTGGTTGTTGTAGTTTTATATATCGTAAGACGAGTTAGTAAGGATGTTACGCGTTATGGTCGAATACAAACAAGCTTGATAATGGTGGAGTGTCCATATATGTCTATGTGAATATTGTGATTAATAGTAGATTAAGATATGAGTTAGCTTCGAGTCGTATAACTCGTATAAGGGTGTACCTAGTTAAAAGTGAGTATAGAGTTTCATGAGGACGGGTAATATTTAATGCTAATGTTTTTGAGTCTGTTTAAACGTGTATACCTTGACTGAGGGCGTGCGACATAAGTAAAAAAAGAATGAAGTCGTGTGAGTTATACGACTGCATGTCTGAATAAAGGTGAGTACAGTGTTTCGAAGAGTTCGAGTATTAATTGTTGTGAGTAAAATGTTTCAAGAGTACGAGTTATAAAGAATGATTGTTGGAGGTAATATTATGTTTGAAAGTGAGAGAATGAATTGGTTGAAGTATACAGACGATTGTTGGTCACTTGGTGAGAACTAGAATATGAATGAAAAGTTACAAAAAGGAGATGGAGAGTGTATAAATGGATAAAGGATGAGTAGTGTAATGGTTTAGTATGGTGTAATGGTAGACACTCGATTTAATTTAATGGTTAGAGTCAGGGGTTAGTAGTATGAGTTTGAGGAAACAAGCTATAATAGTGATGTGGTGTACGACGCGAATGATTGGGATAACAAGAATGAGGATCTAGGAAACGCGAGTGAATTTGGGGATATAGGATGAATATTTGTATTGTGCAAATTGTATATAAAGCGGGATTGTACGGAGTTGTACAGAACTCGATTGTTCGAATGTATGTGGATTGTTATGACCCATGATTTTGATTATAATTTTATAGTTAATGTGGATTGTTATGATTTTTGATTATAATTTTTGATTGTGATCTTTTCGAATAAGTTCAATAATGGTTGGAAAAAGGTCGGATTGTGTTGGCAATGTAAGGGTATATATATTTTGCTTTTATGTGTGAGTTGAATCGATTGCGCGTTTGCTGTGACCGGAGATGTCAGAGTTGTGTGTGTCAGGCGTGGTGTGTGAAACTGTACGTGCTGAAGTCTGTCGAGAAGACTGTTGTCATACAGTTCTATAGTGTGTGTGAGATGATGAGGGTCAAGGCTTGGTCTCGTTTAGGCGTGCACCACTAACGTTAACTAGGATGTTGTTCAAAGAGTTTTAGCCGTGTTTTAAGAGGATTTCTCTAATGTTAAAGAAGTTAAGAGGGTCGGTGTAGATGTTGACTACGTGTTATTGCTATGATGATGAACCGTTGCAGCTCTGCTTTTAACCTACTGTTGTCTGCTGCATTTCGTTGCTGGTCATGTTTAATTGTATTGTTGTCTTCTGCTGCCACTGCTGTCATCATTCAACTATGCTGATGATGTCGTAGCGTTTTGTAGTTAATGTTATAATGTAGAAAGTCATTATAAAATGTCGAAAATATTGTTAGAATAGTGTAAAAGTACACTTCTTAGTGAGAAGTAAAAGTGTTAAACATAACTGTCAGCAGAAATAGTTCATCATGGTGAACGTGTGAATGGAAGAAGTATAACGAGAACCCCGGGGACGGTCGTGTAAAGAATGAATAATAATTGAGGATATAATATTCGTATTAGGATAGTTTAATGCATGTGTCAGTAACGGGTCGGAAATGGTAACAATACGGAAAAGGTGAGAAGGCTCCAGGGGTTATGAATTAAGTATACCAACAGCAGGGCACGATTAAGATTAGATAGATAGAATGATAGACTAGATTAGTCAGAGTTATACGTGTAAGCTTATTAATTCATCTAACAGACTAATAGAACAGTAACAGGGACTAAGATTGTAGTGGATAAATAATATTACTATGGTGCGCTAATTATAATTAGTCTAGTGTGAACTTGCTGGCATAATTATAATTAGTCTATGGTGCGCGTGTACAACATCGTATTGCCTTCCATGTGTGTTTTAGAACTGTGATTTATAAAGGGTAGTGATGTTCGTCATATGCATAGTACATACTAGGAATCGTAGTTGGTGGTAGATCTAATGCAGCGGTTGCATGGGCAGTCAACATATGTCTTAGTTAGTCTATACGTTGGAGATAAAACTTGCTAGTTACGAGGACTTAACTCTTTTTTTTAGGAGGGTAGAAGGCGCGCATTTTGTTTCGTACTGTTGTTTACTCGTTTATATGTGTCGTGTTGTATGTTGTTGTGCTTAGCGTGGTGTTGAGCTGGTAACCACGGGATAGTAGGGTCATATGTTTGGTCATTGAGATGGGTTGTGTTATTGTGGATACCCATATCCGTACCCTCCCAAACAAAACCCTGTGATGTATCACGGACTTTTATTACGCATGCTTTAACGTTGACTTAAACGGTTCTAACTAATGTCGAATTCATTTTGAGTCGTTTGAAATATTAAAATGATTTAGGTCACCTCACATCGCATTTAAATAACGTTCATTTTGTCCATTTGGAGTCTAGCTAGGTCCTTGTCCCGCTTCATTTGGCATGAGCTTCGCATTTGCACTACAATTAGCCCTTTTACATTAACAAGGTCTAATTCAGCGTTCCTAAATTCCTAAATTTAGGCCCGGTGGCTAAATCTTCCCTTTAGTCCCCTCTTACACAAAATACGGCTTCACGTCTTACCTTATTTCACAAAAACTATGCAAATACACCCTTTTCATTTTTTCGGGTCTCGGGCCCAAAACCGAGCCCAAACCCACCTTTGGCCCGCACTCCAAAGCCCTCAACAACTCTCTAGAAGATCATACTAGGCCTTCTTGGGGCACAAGCAAGGAGATTACACCGAATATTCCCAAGATTTAGCAATTCGGATTAAGGAAATACGAAATCACGAAGTTAAAACCACACCAGCAAACCGCATAAGCTTATGCGGCTCATGGTGCAAACCGCATAAGCCTATGCGGTTTGCCCACCAAACCGCATAAGGCTATGCGGTTTCCCAGGCTGGTTTTTTCCCCTGCTTTCCTATTTTCTCTCGGCTATTCTCCTATATATACAACCCCTCGCACGACCTATTCGGACAAGTTTTCCACACAAGAAAACCTCTCTTCTCACAACCTCTCTTCTTAGTTTTATTGCCTACACATGGGTCCCACAAAATATACCGTCTAGCACGGTATACACCTAAATACATCCACAAAAGCCTCAAGCACTCAAATCCTTGAGTTCAACACACCATCCCGTGTTGAATTCCTCCTCCTTTTAAGTTCAAGAAGCGAAGCTCTGCCCAGATCTGAAGCGTCAGGACAAGGTAGGTACCGATCCACTTGGATCAAAGCTTTTTCTTATTTTCTATGGACTAACAAAGGGGTCTACACTTTAGCGCCCCCCCCGGCTTTGGCACCCAGCGCGCTTGCAATCCAAGTGTTCTATTTACTTCGGGTACACTCCATATCCGATGACACGCCAAAGTCGCATAAGCAACCGACCTTATAAAATTAACCAATGGACAATTGAACTTTATTTTATTTGCATGCATCTTGCACCTTCTTATTTTGCATTAAATCAACTTAAACAATGAATTCGACCTTTAACTGAACCGTATTCGTTAACAAGTTAAACATGCTAAACTGAGGGTTTTAATCAATCTTTTTGCATCTGCATCTGCATTCTTTTACAACCTTATCGCACTTGTACGTAGCGATAACATTAGCTCAAATATCATCTTACAAGGATTGTTCTCTGTCAGTAGAGGCTATTTTTACATAGGCTTTTCTAAAAGGTTTTCATAAATCATTATTTGAATTAACTCTTTTTCTAAAGTACCCTCACCCCGAATCCAATTTGGTTTCACAGCCTTAGATCTAGGGGTGTCGGCGTGCTCCAAAATCTAGGACATGTTTTTAACTTAGAACATGGTAGCAGGTTCCTAATTTCCGCGATAATTAGGTGGCGACTCCATAACAGTTCTTAAAGGTTTTTCCAACTTAATCTTTTTTAACTTTAAAATCCGCCCTTAAGCAAGACGCCGAGTTGGGTCCCCCGAACACGGTTCCCGGGTTCCACAGTTATGAATTTCGGGACGAAATTCTTTTAAGGGAGGAAGACTGTAATACCCTGGTTTTTCTGTAGTTGGTATTTTCGAGTCGTTACATTAGTTCGGGTTGGATATTTTATTTTTGGGGTTTTTAGTGAAATTTAAGTTTGAACTCGAAAGTATAGCTTGGGTATACTCGTTAGATTTGTAAAAATGGTGAAATTTGGGAAACGTTGCTAATTACTTGTGGAAAGGGTTAGTTTAGCCTAGTTTCAATTAAAGGTCGGGTTTAAGTAGGTTTACTCGGGTTGACCACCCTTATTAGTCAGTCTTTTATGAGTCTATTTATTAACTTAGACACACTAAACCTCCCCACAATTTCATTTAAACTTCTCTCACTAAAACATAATGTCCTCCTCTCTTACTTAAAAACACAAGCAAAAGCATCCAAAACAAAACAAAATCAGCCAACTCCTCTTGAAGAGGAGCCGTGAACCTCAAGGGGCTGAAAAACCCTCGGCTCTCCCTCGTTACACCTCGGTTTTTGTCGATTTTCGTTGCGTCCACCCTTTACCCTTTCATACTCTTCTTCCTTGTAGGTAAGCCTGGTTTCCTTTTCAAGTTGGTACCTTTTATGTTAGGGTTTGGCTGAACTCCGTAAACCTTGAACTTATATGACTATACCTAGTGTTGTTCGAGTGGTTAGTGACGTTTTGAGTGGTTTTAAACCTTGTAAAGGACGGGTTTCTCGAAGAGCCTTTGTGATCAGATTCATCTTCAACCTCGAGTCAGTCCTTGAATTGTTCTTCTTTCAGGTAAGGATCTTTTCCTTACTTAGTCTTGAATATGAGTGTGTTGTTATTGAATTGAGTGTAGATATTTGGTATGAATCTTGTGGTTATATTGGGTGTAGATATTTGGTATGAATCTTGTGGTTATATTATGTGTATATGGGTAAGTTTGGATGTGATGGCTTTGAGTATTTTAATGGGTCGAAGGATGAGGTTATGGGTCTTGTAATTGTTGAATTAGGACCATGTGAGGGAGTCGGTTTTTGCTGTCAGGTTTTGGGAGCTTGGAGCTGCTACTACGGGCTATAAGTGGACTGATTTTGGGCAAGGGAATGGGGAAATTTGAATCAGTAGAGTTTCTGAGGAAGAAGGCGTGGTGGGGTCTTCTTTATTCTTGATTTTTAGGCGGTAGTAAGTCTTCTTGCCGTTGTTGTTAGGCGTAGTAGGCTGCTCTTCTTCTTGATTGTTTGCGTTGTTAATTTGTTGCCCCGTATTTGCTACACTACCGTGTTTACATCACTCATTTTCTGCTGCTGTAATTCCCCACGTTTTCTACTGTTAATCTTACTAATCTGGTCAGCTAGTAGAGTGGGTATAAGGGCCTGTCCAGCCTTGTGTTTTAGGATAATTAAGGGCCCGTAAGCGTGTACGGGTGGCTAATAGCGTTGTGGGTGAGGGCTGACCGTAAATGGGAACCTCATTAAGGCTAAAACGCCCTAAGTGGGTAGTCTTTACTTGTCGAAATCGTCGCGTTAGACGCGTTGTTCTAGTGCGTTACGATTAAATGGTGGTACTAACGAAGGTCGTTATTCCGTATAAAGGTCTTTTTACCTTACTTAGAGTAGTGTCGAGCTATATGTAGATTGTAAGTATATATGACCTATATGGTGAGCTTACTGTACTTGTGTTATGTGCCGAGGTATGTTGTGAACTAGTGGGTGTGCGTGTGGCAACCGATACAAGTAAGGATGATTTGAGAGATTGGTCGGTAATGTATGCAATCGTTCCATGCTTGATATTATGTTTTGTCGGCTTAGAGAGGTTGTGATAAATGAGTATGTATAATGATTAATGTCCGCCTTGTTAAAGGATTGCAATATATGATTACGAGGAAGTTCTCTTGTCATGACGTTCTGTACCTTGTGAGTGGTGGTCTGTGTGACCTAGAGATTTGTGGTCTGTGTGACCGTGTGATTTGTGGTCTGTGTGACCTTGTGATTTATGGTCTGTGTGACCTTGTGATTATGGTCTGTGTGACCTTGTGATTATGGTCTGTGTGACCTTGTGATTATGGTCTGTGTGACTCTGTGATTATGGTCTGTGTGACCTTGTGATTATGGAGGAGTTGTGACAGGAGACGGAGTGGAGTTGACGACATGGTAAGTCCCCTGTGTGGAGGTACACAGTGGGGTTCTCGTCTGGTCTTATTGTTTGAGTGGTTTGTCAGCGTCCGAGCTAGTAGCTATGTTAACATGCTTGTAATTGAATAAGAGATCGGTGCTACTAAAATTAAGCAAACGTTTTCTACTTTGAACTTAATAAGAACCTTTAGTTTGCCGGGTTCCTTTGAGTCTTTTGAGTTTGGATTATGAATAACTAGTTTTGTGTTGTGTCTGTTGTCTTTCCACCTCTTAGGTACTCGGACGCTTTCTTGTTAGCTTGGGACGCCGGAGGGATCACTAGAGTCTTGTAGAGTCTAGTCCCGCCTTAAACGTTTCCTTTATCACTTTCAGTTTCCGGCCTGCGTGCCTTGATGCTGTCGTGAGTGACAGTTGTAGTAGAGAGTTGATTTCTCTTTTGTTCTTCTGTGACGTTCCGGTTATATATATATATATATATATATATATATATATATATATATATATATATATATATATAGAAATAGGATCTTATACATCCTCCCAACAATTATACATCCTACATCCAAATCTCAGCCCTAGGATCTTGATGATCCAATGGCTCAGATTTATAGTTTTTTTTGGTGAGGGGAGATTTATTTATTTTTTATTTATTATTAATTTTTTTTTTTTTAATGTGAGGGGAGATTTATTTATTTAATTTTTTTTTTTTATTAGGATGAATTTTATTTTTTTGTTTTTTTTCCCCTTTATGAGGGGGGATTTATTTTTTTTATTTGTTTTTATCTTTATGAGGGGATTTATTTTTTTATTTTTTTTCTTTATGAGGGGGGATTTATTTTTTTTTTTCTTTCATATTTTTTTTTTTTTTTTTTCTTTTTTTTTTTTCAATTCTTTTTTTTTTTTTTTTTGTTTTTTTTTTTGTCATTCAATTCTCATCTACCAATTTCTACATTTAATTGTGCTAAATAAAAATATAATTCTCCTCGATCAATTTATGCATCGATTTATGTTGAATTTTCATATCGTCATCGTTCAATTTTATGTTTTTCATCATCATTCATCTTCATCATCAATCAAGCTTTTGCGTTCAACGCCATCATTATCGTCATCGTTCATTTTGATGTTCATCGTGATCGTGATCGTCCATCGTCATCTCACTTTGATGTGGTGGAACTACTATGTTCAATTAAGTTATTATTGTGTTCTTGTGTGTTGTACACTAAGTGTTTGATGAAATGTCTCAATGAGTTGCTTGTAATATTATTTTTTTAAATAGAAGTATCACTAATTTAAACTGAAAGTATCATATTATTACACAAGAAGTATCACGATGCTGTTGAATTCATTATGATTTTAATTCTACAATGTTTCATTACTCAATATATATATATATGAATTTATTGTAAGAAGTATCAAATGTTAATATAAGAAGTATCACAATATTATGTTAAAAGTAACAAAACATTATGTGGAAGTATCACTTTATTTTATATTATGTCACAATATTATGTTAAAAGTATCACTAATTTACACTAAAAGTTTCACAGTGTTACACTAAAAGTATCACGATGCTGTAAATCTATAGCAAAATATTTATGTCTTACATCCTACAAAAAGTATCACTTACGATAACTGAAAGTATCACTATTTAGAACTAAAAGTATCAAAACAAATCATAGTAACTTTATAACTAATAGTTAGGCCGCGCGCTTTTTTTTTCTTTTTTTTTTGGCTCAATCTTGGCCCTCCATTCCTTTGATCTAAGGGCTTAGATTAGGATGTAGGATGTACAAAGATGTTAGGATGTACCGGATCCTAACTATATATATATATATATACATCCTTGGCAGGTTTTTGGTTTGTCTCACAGGTGTTGGCTCATGGACCCGTTCAGTCGGGTCCCGTAACACCGTCATTTAGGTGGGGCCCGCCCGACTTAAATGGGGGTGTTACAATAATCCTGTTTTTTTTTTTTTTTTTTTTTTTTTTTTTTTGCCAGGTGGGAGGACTTCGTTATTTAGGTCCGCATAACACTTTTAGCAAGGTTATGGGCCCGTTTAACGAAAGTCCTTGGTACATAAGAGAGACTAAAACAATGAAAGTAAACTGCTAAACTAATAATATCCTTAATAATACTACTCGTATGGTGACTCGGCGTCTGGAGTCCACCCACTTCATACAGCACTTGCAAACAGTCCGTAAGCACTGAGATATGGTAGAGTCCTTTTTTCCTTGCCCACAGCAGGACTTCCTGGATTCCTTTAGCTTCGGCCTGTGCTGCTGTCTGTGCAAAGAAGGTGGTAGTGATCTCATCCTTTACCACTCCATTCTCTAGCAAAATCCATCCTGCTGCGGCTTGTCTGCCCTCCATCCATGCTGCGTCCACTAGCACATTCACCTGCAAAAAACAACCTTCCGGACCTGCCACTTGAAAATCCCTATTCTCGACCCCCGTTACCTGAGCGGGTGAGATTGCATCAACCTTGTTTCCATACGTCTTCCCTGCCAATAACCACTCAGACTCCAGAGCCTTGAGGGTATAAACCATACTCCTCGGATCGGGTTTCTGTTTTCTAAAAATCACGTTATTCCTACTAACCCATATAACCCAGAGAACACACAGGAATCTCAGCTTGTTATTATTCTTCGTCTCCATATCCTCATCCTTCCTCCTTCCCAGGTAAGATAGCCAATTGCATATCCATTGCTCAACCCCTGTGCACTCTTTTTCCACACATCGTATCCCAAGTGCACTACCAAACCAGAGTCTTCTTGCTGAGTCACAGTCCCTGAATAGGTGCGTATATGATTCTACCTGGTCTTCCTTTCCACATAGCGAGCATCCATAGTTGTTCCCAATGTGCCTCCTTGAAAATTCCTCTCCTAAGGGTAAGCAGTTATTGATAATTTTCCATAGGAGTACCTTCCATCTCGGCGGTCCAGGAAGCTTCCAAATGTCCTTGCTGAAATTTGCGTACTTCTTGTGGGTACGGGCCACATCCTTCCTCGTCGCTTTCCTATCAAAATGTCTCTCAAAGGCTACCCCATACCCACTTTTTACATCATACTCCCCAGTTCTGGTTTTCATCCAGTAGCAACTGTCTTCCGTCTTCTCAATACTCATTGGAATAGCAAGAATCTTTTTGGACCACTCATCATTAAAAACTTCCCTTATTACTATCTCGTTCCACCTTCACCCATTTTCCTGAATCCCACCCACCTTCCAGTCAGCAATTGCATTGTGATTCACAAGACCACAGCCAGATTTGGGAATTGGAATTTCCCCATCAACCCATCTCGTACTCCACATGTTTATCTTTGATCTCCATCCTATCTTCCATGCAATATTTTCGTTAATCAGCTCCATTCCCCAGCTAATTCCTTTCCACGTCCAAGAGGACGCTGTTGGCCTCGTATAGTCTATGAGTCCCGACTCGTTAATAGACACCCTGTACTTGTGATAGAACACCTTGCTTAGAAGAGTTTCTCTTTTTTTGACGATCCTCCAGGCCTGCTTAGCTAGCAAAGCCTGATTCAAGCACACAACATTTCTGATTCCCAAACCTCCTTTAGATTTCGGAAGACTGAGGAAATTGGTGCTGCACCAGTGAATGGTCCTTGATTGTCTCACTCCTGCCCACCAAAAATGTGCTAAAAGTGCATTGATCTTGTTAGCAACACTTGTCGGTGTACGAAATACCGATAGGGAGAAAACAGAAGGGGAGGAAAGGATTGAGGTAATCAAGGTAAGTCTTCCAGCTGGTGATAGAAAAACGCCATTCCAAGAGCTTATTCTAGCTCTAATATTTTCCACTAGTGACTGGAAAGTTCGCCTCTTTGAAGCTCCAATCATTGTCGGGGTTCCAGGTACACCCCCAGGTCAGTACAAGGTTTCACATTGAAGCTCTTTAGACTTGTACGTACCATATTAAGAGTGCAGCTAGGACTGAACACAATTGCAGATTTTGTGTTATTCACCCTTTGTCCCGACGCAGCGCAGTAGCAGTCTAAGATATCACGTAGATAGTGGATCGCATTCTCATTACCTTCCAGGAAGAATAGAGAGTCGTCAGCAAAAAAGAGATGTGAGACTGGAGGGCTATTCCTTGAGGCTTTAATTCCTTGTAGGCCCGAAAGTCTTTCCGCTCTAGCAAGGTTTTGGGACAAGATTTCCGTACATAATACGAAGAGGTAAGGCGATAACGGATCTCCTTGTCTGAGCCCACACTTGGGTTCAAAGTTTTCTAGAGGGATTCCATTAAGCAGTACTGCATAGCTGACAGTTGACACACACTCCATGATAAGCCGTACCCATTTTTCCGGGAACTTCATGGACCGAAGCGTATAGTAAATGTAATTCCAGCTAATCCTATCATACGCCTTACTCATATCCACTTTTAAGGCCATCCTCCCCTTTTTTCCTTGCCGATGTCTATTGATCGAGCACAATATTTCCTGTGCAACCATAATATTATCGCCAATGTTTCTTCCTTTGACAAACGCATTCTGAAAGTCACCAACTAGGTTATTCATGACTCCTTTCAGTCTATTCACAATGCATTTAGTTGTGATTTTCATTGCTACGTTGCAGAGGCTAATCGGTCTAAAATCATCCACAGAATCTGGTGCCTCTATTTTGGGAACAAGAGTGATAAGAGTTTTATTTAGGAATCGTGGGACCTTCCCTGACTCCAAAATCATCTGGACAGCGTTAGTAACATCTTCTTTGACCACATGCCAATACTTCTGGAAAAAGGAAGCCGGGACCCCATCAGGCCCTGGAGATTTGAGGGGTCCCATTTGGAACACAGCCGTTCTAATTTCCTGAGTTGTGAATGGTTTTTCTAGACTTTCTATATCCCCTCCCGTTAGCCGCCTAGTGTTTGTTTCAAAGTGATCCCCAAACCGATCCCAGTAGCTGCTCCGCATGTGGTCGTCCGACTCTGGTCTGTACACCTTCTTGAACCTTCCTTGAAACAGATCGCCAATCCTCTGTTGGTCGTACGTCCACAGTCCTTCCTTCTCCTTGATGCCGAGTATATGGTTAGCTCCCCTTCTTCCTTTGACCCAGTTAAAGAAATATCGAGTACTCGTATCACCATCCACATTCCACTTCAGTTTCGCCCTCTGCCTCCAGAAGATGGCAGCAGCCCTCGAAAACTCCTTTAGCTGTCCGTGTACAAAGTCATACCCAGCATCGTCTTTTCCCGCAAAGCAGTTCTCCAGCTCTGCTGATAACCTATTATCGAAATCTGACCATTTCTCCCTCCATTCTTTCTTCTTATCTAAAGACCAACCTTTTAAAGCAGTCCTAGTTAGTGATAGCTTCCTTGTGAGCACCACTGGAGGGGGGCCCAGAATCATTTCCCCCCACGTTTCCCTGACTAGGTCCAGGACCTCCTCGTACTCAAAATTCCAAGCTTCCATCTTATACGGCCTCTTCCCTTTCTTCTCCAGTAGACTTGTGCTAAATTCAATGGGAGCATGGTCGGAAAGTTGGATAGGGAAGTGTTTAACACCTGAGTCAGGAAAAACTGCCAACCAATCCTTCGATCCCATTGCTTTATCCAACCTCTCATAAGTCTTAGCATTTCCTTTCCTATTATTACACCATGTAAACCTTGGACCCTTAAATGGAATGTCAATGAGTTGGCAGCCTATCTTCCATTTTGCAAAGTCCTCTGCTCCATATAGTCTCGACGCGTTTTTCCCCCATTTATCCCAACTATACTCTACTTGATTGAAATCACCAAACACTAGATAGGGGCAGTCAAACGTGCTAAACCAGGATTCTAATTCTTGCCATACTTGGTTTCTTCTTTCTACTCTTGGTTCACCATATAAACAACACAAGTACCACGAATAGTTGAAACCTTGATTAACATAGACAATTACAAAATTCGGACTCTTGGCTATTACATTCATCATTACATTTCTGCGCCATCCTAGCCAAAGTCCACCACTAGACCCTACCGCGTCTACACCATCAAAAGCATTAAATCCAAAGGGTCTACAAAACGGAGTAACATTTGCTACACTACATTTGGTTTCACTTAAAAACACAAAATCATACTTATTATTATTATTCAAGATCGCTCTCAGCTTCGCGATTGTAGGGGCGAGCGGATCATTTAAACCCCTACAATTCCAGGCCAAGCCTTTCATGGAACCGTGGGAGGTTGCTCATGCCCAACCTCCATAAGCCTGTCCTTATCATTATCCGAGCTTTCCCCGGACGAAATTACAATCTCCATCTCATCCAATTTCACTCGAAACGGGCACTACAAAAAACTGTGCGTCTTGCGACCGAAAAAATCCGTCGCAAGAACTTGAATTCCGTCCCTACAACAGTTGTAGCGACGGAATTGCTACCAAAAACAGTAGTCGCAAAATCTGGTCGCAAGCGAGTCAAATTGCGACTAAAAAATCCGTCGCAAAAAATCTTGCGACGGAATTGCGACGGAGTTTTTTTGGTTTTTTTTTTTTTTTAAAATAAGTTTTGCTTTTATTATTTTCCGGAGGAAAAAAAAAAAAAAATCCGTCGCAATGGTCCGTCGCAAGGTTTTTAATTTTTTTTTTTTTAATTTCATTCCGTCGCAAAAGTCCGTCGCAATTTTTGCCGCAATTTGCAGTTTCGGCTGCTTTTTTTCATCCCCCAAACCTGTGCCAAAACCAATTTTAATCGACCATTTCAATCAAATAACATCCGAAGATTGTCAAACACATCAACACATATATAAACATGTTCAAAGTTTCCAAATACATAACCTTAAACGTTAGAAAGTCTTAAACACCATAAATGACAAACATACATGTTCGCTTCATAGTTTTCCAAATACACAACTTTAGTTCGTTCTCGAGACTCTAATAAACAGGAGTGGAAGCACAAGCTCCACTACCACCTTCACCTCCGTCGTCTCCATCAAAGAAATCGTCACGAAAATAGTTAGGAATGTCCGGATTGCAAGATTGGGTCGGAGGATCAAATTGTTGAGATTGCTCTTGTTGTTCATTCCAACGTTCCAATTCGGCAATTCTCTGTTTGAGTTCTTCGTTTTGTTGTGTCATCCGGGACAATACTCCTGGTGCATATGATGAAGACCCTCCAGCTCCAGCCTTTCTTGCGTCCCCGTAGTATAGAGACGTTGCTTGTCCGACACCATATACACGGCCTTTGTTGTTATGACCGCCAACGACGTCATAGTAAAGTTGGTTGTCGTCAATAGGCGTTTCGGGTTGGGTTTCGATTATTTCACTTTTTTTGCTTTTAAATTTATCTTGAAATAAACAATATATCGTCAGTTAAATTATTTACAATATGTAAGTAACTAATTGCACGCATATATATATCCGTAATTTGAACAACGTTTCAGTTTCTCACCAATATAGCTGCAGCTTTACGCGATACAAAACCGCCACTCTTTTTTGCCTTGGACTTCGCAACAACGTCCACAGCGGGGATTTTCCTTCGATCAACAAACTCATCGGTCTAAACGATCAAATTAAAACAACGTTAATTATAATTATTTTGAATTACAAATCTTTGATCATAACTAAACTAAAAAGATTAAATATGTTGAATTACCATTCTCTCCATAAGTTGGATCGTGTTCAGTCGACCCATTGTGTGGGTACCCGACGGTTTTCCTTGTTCACCGTGTTTGGCACGATTAGCTTTGGCGGCGGCTGATCTTTTTTTGAAACCCTTTGAAACATTTTCGAATAATTATATAATCAACTACAATAGGTTTAAGATATAAGAAATTTAAGCTAGAAATAAAACTAATTGCATTACTTACGTCACTTTCACGGTATCTAGCTAATTCAGGTAAAAGGTGATCAGGCATCCAGTCAGTAGAAATGCCCGCACCGGCCTTGTGTACCATATTTTTCAACCGCTTTTTCATTTGTTCTTCAAAACCGGCCCTACAATTAGCCTCATCGTCCACAAAGTAGGAGAATTGATTCTACACCAAGTATTTAGAGTTAAACTTACAATATATATATATTTATATAGATTTTGAAATGTAAATACAAACGTTACCTTGAAATAATTCCACCACGAGTCTTTTTGTTCCTGCGACAATGCTTTCCAAGTAGGAACAAAAGTATCGTACTTCGCCTTAATAGTCTCGTAAATGACTTTTTTCACTTTGGGATCACAATACCTGTTGGAGTTAGTGTCCTCCACAGTTAGTGCAATAACATAAATAAACCTCTTAAGGTACACAGGGTACATTTTGTATGCAATCAGTTGATTAACGTTTATCAATAATGGTTGGCTTGCTAGATAAGTTTGACGTTATTGTCATACAGATGGCGGTGATCAACTGGTCCCTAAAAAGTCACACCTAAAGGATGTGTTTAAGAAATGTGATTATTTGAGAAATTAATCATATTGATGCCTTACTAAAAGACTAAAAGGTTAGTCGGAGTTTTTGACTAAGATGTTAGTCAAGTGTGTGATAATAATACGGCCATTTAATAAGGATTAAATGATATTAGCTAAGACGAATTAAATGTAATTCGTAAATTGAATATAAAATGTTATATTTAATTATTGAATATAATATAAGCTAATTAATCATAAACAGTTATAATTAATTAGAAAATTATAAATATAAGGATATTAATAATTTAATGATATATTATAGTGGATCATATTTATGACACTAGTAATATTATATTATATTAAAAAGTTAAAGGAAACCTCTAGGAAAGAGCCTTATTGCTCTTTGACTCCTTGGTCAATAAGGAATTGGTTTTTGGAAAGCAAAAATTACTCCCCATAATTGATGGGTTAGCCGAAATTTAGAGTTTATATAAAGGGAGTTTTGGCTCATCTTTATTCACTAATTCATTGATCATAATTCACACACAAAATTTAGAAAATCAATTTTCTTCTCTCTAAAGTTTTCTAGCAAGAACCACTACAAAAAAAACTGTGAATAGCGACGGAACATTTGTGACGGGAAAAAAATCCGTCACAAAAACTATTTATGTGACGGAATTGTGACGGATTTGTGACGGAAAAAACCTTCTGACGGGTAAACCGCCACAAATTAAGCGCGCCAACTTTTGTGACGGGTAATCCGTCACAATTCCGTTTCATATATTGGCGCCATTAGAAATACAACTACGCGCCAGACCAAATAACTTTGTGACGGGTAATCCGTCACAAAAAGCTGACTTTGTGACGGATTGCCCGTCACAAAATAAAAAAATACGAAGTTTTTTTTGCCTAGACAGCTGTAGCGCAAAAGCCTTTCCTTTATATTCTTTTATTACTTTGTGACGGGTAATCCGTCACAAATAGTCGACTTTTGTGACTACTTTGTCCGTCCCAAATAAAAAAAATACGAAGTTTTTTGCCTTGACAGCTGTAGAGCAAAAGCCTCTCCTTTCATATGCTTTTATTATTTTGTGACGGGTAATCCGTCACAAAAAGCTGACTTTTGTGACGGCTTGTCCGTCACAAAGAAAAAAATTCGAAGAAAATTTCTTTCTTGACAGCTGTAAATAATTAAATGATATTGTGGATTTGTGATTTGACTACCCGTCACAAAAATATTTTTAGTGACGGGTTTGTGACGGATTACCCGTCACAAGTTTTCTTATTATTCACAGCGGCCGCGTCTTCCTCCTTCATTTCCCCCTTTTTTCCTTTTGCGAACCCTAATCAACCCAAATCGCCCCAAAATCGCCCCACCCTTTCCCGTCTCTCCGGTCACCTCTTTTTGCTCCGGTCATCTCCGTCTACTCCGGTCGCCGACCTAATCCCGCCCTCAACTAATTTCAGTCAGTTATTTAGGTAATTTTTTCTTTTTTAGTTAATTTCTAATTTATGTTTATTTATATTATGTTAATGATTTAGGATAGAAACCATGATTAGTATTAGTATTGTGTTAGGTTAGTGTTGAATGATTTAGGATAGAAGCCATTGTAAGTGTTAGTGTTGAATGATTTAGGGTAGAAGCTATTGTTAGTGTTATTGGAAATTAGTGTTAGTGTTGAATTGAAAATGATTGAAATTTTGTTATGTGAATTTGATGATAATGTGTAATTGTTATGAATAATGTTGAAATAATTGATATTAGGGTGATTATTATGATTTTTATGATAATGTGTGATTGTTATGTGAATTTGATGATAATATGTGATTGTTATGATTGTTATGACGATCTCAAATTAATTGAAAATGTAACTTAGGAGCAATTTTTTGGAAAGTGATTTTTGGAAAGCAAAAATTACTCCCCATAATTGATGGGTTAGCCGAAATTTAGAGTTTATATAAGGGGAGTTTTGGCTCATCTTTATTCACTAATTCATTGATCATAATTCACACACAAAATTTAGAAAATCAGTTTTCTTCTCTCTAAAGTTTTC
This sequence comes from Dianthus caryophyllus, assembly GCA_023091065.1. Classification (NCBI taxonomy): domain Eukaryota; kingdom Viridiplantae; phylum Streptophyta; class Magnoliopsida; order Caryophyllales; family Caryophyllaceae; genus Dianthus; species Dianthus caryophyllus. The sequence goes on along the minus strand of CM041517.1, from coordinate 32,520,220 downwards.
TAGCAAGAACTAAGGGCATATCTTAAACAATCTTGGGTGCAACTTTTAGGAGATATCAAGCTTCTTGATATTCAATCTTAGGCCATTAAGCAAGGACTAAAGGTTGTTTTCTTAATCTTATGTTTATTTATGCAATTTCTTTTATGACTATTAATCATATAGAATAAGTTTCATTATAATCCTGTGATCTTAAAGGGCATGTATACAGATATATTCTCACAAGTGGTATCAGAGACTTAGGGCTATGGAATTGTTTATATGATTTTCATAAAAATTTAATTTGTATAAGTTTAAAACAAATTGAAAAAGTCGGTTTTCATCAAATAAGTTTTCGGCCAGTTTTGTATTTATGTATGCCGTGTGGTTTTTGTTATTTTCTTGGTCCAATTTGATTCATATATTGTTAATTTAAAAGGTTAAGATGATAATATATGAACTTGTTTATGTTTTGATTCAATATTGATTGAGTTAGGACTTAGATGGATCTTTAAGATGGATGTTTATGAACATTATTTATTGCTTTATATTATTGGTATAAATTGATTGAGATATTCATGTTAATAGGTTAATTTGAATGATCTTAATATTACATCAATGTTTAATCAAGATTAGATGTTGTTTTGTTTGATATCAATCGAGATAATATGAGCATGTTCAAGTTAAATCAGTTTAATTTGAGATTAGTTTTAAAAACAAACTTTAAAATAAATAAAAATTTAATTTCGGTTTTTGAAAATTTTTTAAAACCGTGTGTTTTTTTTTTTATTTGTTTCGGTTTGTTTTATTTTTGTTTAAACCGATTTGTATTATGCATTATAAAGATAATGTATGATTAAGGCTTGTGAAGAGGTTCACATTAGATTGATACCCTATTATTTTAAAAAGGTTTAAAATAATGTTGGATTTAATTCATGTTATACTTGATAATATGCATTAAGATGGATTATGATTGATTAAGATTGTTGTGTGCAATTGAGGAATTGTCACATAATCTTGATCTTGTTAAAAGGTGGTTTGGATTAATTATAATTAATCTAGTTTAGTTGATGCTTTTATCTTGGTTGAATGTTGTTTGAATGGTTTAATTTTTCGCATTATTTTGTACAAAAGGTTGTAACTTACTAGTATGGCCTTAGAAGATTATGTTTTCGTAATGAAAGGAAACATGATCGTTGGTTGTATTATTGAGATCTCGTATCTCCCCTCTTGTAATAATATTTTTAAAGTTATTTTGAAATTAGAATGTAAATAGGTTTGCATTTGTAATTTTAATTGTAATTTGAGAAGACTCAAGATTCAAGATGGAGATCGGATGGCTCACTCATACTATATGGATCAAACCAAGATGGAACATCAAGACATGCTTCTAGGGTCCAAGGATGGATTCCAACTTGTATTTTTGTTTATTTTGGTAGGATAGGCCACACTAGGTGTTTTTATTTTGCGTTCTTTTTCCATTCTCGTTGCGATGTTTGCTTGTTTAGATAGTTGCATCATATTCCGCCTAAACTAAACCAAACCATCTAATATTGCATGAAAATTGACTCATATAGTTTGCTTTTTCATCCTAGACATACCGATGTCACATGTTTTAAGCCATCACCTTAGTTTATATCATTCTCGTTTTGCTAGACTTTTGTTCACTTAAAATGAATTAAATAAGATGATGGGATCTTCCTCTAAATTTAAAAATTGAGATTAGTCTTTATAGGAAAAGCTACTATGAGCCCCTTCTTCGTCGGTAGGCATGTAGGACCTTACTCTCCACATGACCCCTTCTACGTTGGGTAAGTAGTATGTGTTGACCTATTTTACCTCAACATTATAGTTCGAGTAATATCTTGTGATTATAGTGGACTAAGAGATAGAATTTACAGAAATTTATCGACCGAGAATTCTAAAGGTAGAATTAGCCAAGAGGTTGGGTTATCAATTTACGAAAATTGAGTCTTGGGATCATTTATATAATTCTTGAGGGAGGTCAATTGTATAAATGCATAAGTCATCGCATTAATCTGTTTTGCATTTAGACTTAAAATTAATTAAAACGATATTTTCTTATCTTTTCTCTTCTTCTTCTTCTTTCTTTTCACAGTTTCGAATACGTTATATACGTATATAATCAAGCTAAAACAAAATGGTCAGTCGTATTGAAGGCCCAATGCCAAGTGTCACACTTGAGCGTGAATCATGGCTAAGAATATTTATGGACGGCATGAATCACCCACTCGATCAAGAATGATGGGTCCAACTTTATCGATTGGGAGGCGCATTACGGAATGTCGCCATAGTGACGGCAAGCTCAAGTACTTGATCGAGCCATCGTCTTGAACCAGCTCCCGATGCAGGAGCAAATGAAGTCGTTGCTTATAGTGATTTCATGATGGAGGCGGGTGCGTTAAGGAACGTACTCATCTATGCAATGGAATCCAATTTGCAAAGACGATCCATTATCCAGGGTGCAAACAAGATTTTCACCACCCTAACTAAAGAGTTCTCGAAAGCACCGAGAATCAAGAGTTACGAGTATACCAATCGTTTCTTTGAAGCTAGACTCCAGAAGGGCCAACCGGTTGGTCCACACCTTCTCGACATGGTCGAGAACGTTGAGAAACTGGAAGAGCTTGGTTGTAAGATCGATGAGAAGATCATCATTGATCGAGTGCTCCACTCTCTTCATGTTGGGTATGCCCTCTTTAGGGCAAACTATTACATGAATGACTTGCAGAAAAGTCTGCATGAGCTTCACTCACTCCTCGTGCAGACGGAGAGTGATCTGAAATTGAGTGGGAGCATGAAACAAGATGTTCTCATGATAGGCAACAAGCACAAGGGTAAGGGTAAGGCTCCGGCTAACCTAACAGTAGGAAAGCCAAAGTTTAAAAAGCCAGTGATTGCGAAGAGTGGGCCTGGTGAGTCTAGCGGTAGCTCACAAGGTAAGGCAAAAGCGAAGCAAAGCATGGAGTGCCACCATTGCCACAAGTCTGGGCATTGGAGGCGAATCGTCCGTGTATCTTTGACGACATTAAAGCAGGCCGCGTCGTTCCTGTTGGTATGTCTTCTTTTATTCATATGATTGAGATTAACCATGCAAGTTTCGGAACTTGGGTACTTGATACTGGTTGTGGTTCTCATCTGTGAAATCATTTGCAGGGCCTAAGAAGCATCAAAACTCTGGCAAGAGGTGATGTAGACCCGCGAGTGGGGAATGGAGCAAGAGTTGCCGCCGCTTCAAAGAGGAACATATGTAATCCAACTCCCGAGCGGATTTGAGTTATTTCGAATAATCAAGCACTATGTACCTAGTTTATCCAAAAACATTATTTCTATTCCGTTCTTGATAAAGAAGGATTTTCATTTTTAATAAAGAATAATAGCTGTATTTTCTCTTTGAATGAAATGATTTATGGTAAAGCTGTTTCCATGAATGGAATTTATGTTTTAGATCAAACCACAGAAATCATGCATGTGAGTAACAAGAAAGCAAAGGTTGGTGACAAAGATCAAACCTATCTATGGCATTGCCGTATGGGACACATAAATGAGAAACGCGTGAAAAAGCTCATTGATAACGGGACAATCACCCCATTTGACTATGAAACTTTTGGCACGTTTGAATCATGTCTTATAGGCAAAATGTCTCGAATTTCCTTCAAAGGTGTTGGAATGCGCGCTGCTGACCTATTAGGACTCATACATACTGATGTGTGCGGACCTATGTCAATCAACGCTAGAGATGGCTATAGGTATTTTATCACTTTCACGGACGATTTGAGTGGATATGGACATGTCTACTTAATGAAGCATAAAAGTGAGTCCTTTGACAAGTTCAAGGAATTCCAGAATAAGGTTGAGAACCAACTGGATAGAAAGATAAAAGCACTACGTTCAGATCGTGGTGGCGAATATCTTTCAACTGAGTTTGATCAACACCTAAAAGACCGCGGGATAGTACTGCATTAACTCCACCCTAACACCACAATTGAATGGTGTGTCAGAACGCAGAATCGAACATTACTTGATATGGTTCGATCCATGATGAGTCACACGGTTGTACCTGACTCGTTATGGGGCTATGCTCTTTTGTCAGATGCTCTTATACTAAACCGAAGTCCGACTAAAGCAGATGACAAGACTCCATACGAGTTATGGAAGGGAACGGTCCCTAACTTGTCCTTTATTCGGGTTCGGGGGTGCGAGGCTTATGTCAAGTGGAGACACGAGGATAAGCTCGGCCCGCGATCGGTCAAGACATACTTTATTGGTTATCCAAAAGGAATGTTTGGTCATTACTTCTATTCGCCTACCGAACACCGAGTTTTTGTTGCGGCTAGTGCGAAGTTCTTAGAGAAAGAGTTTTTCAAAGACAAGAGAAGTAATAGAACCTTCGATCTGTCGGAGATTCCTGAACCAACAACCGAGCAATCAATGGAGGAAACTGTTCCTTCTTCGTCTGCTGCGGTTAATATTCCCTTGGAACCCAGAAGGACGGGTAGACTCTCCATTCCTCCAGATAGATACATCGGTATGGTTGAGGAGAATGGGAGAGACGACGTTTTACTCCTTGAGAGTAACGAACCCGTAACCTATAAAGGTGCCATGACATGTTCCGACTCACAGCTATGGCAAGAAGCCATGCAATCCGAGATGGACTCTATGTACGAGAACCATGTATGGGATCTGGTTGACTTACCTGATAAGGCTAGGCCTCTTCAGTGCAAATGGCTTTACAAGATAAAGCGATCTGTAGAAGGACAACCAGATATATACAAGGCACGACTAGTGGCAAAGGGTTTCACCCAAGTGCAAGGGTTGCACTATGATGAGATCTTTGCACCCGTAGTCATGCTTCGTTCCATTCGGATTCTCTTAGCGATTGCCGCATTTCATGACTATGAAATTTGGCAAATGGATGTGAAAACCGCCTTTTTAAACAGTTATTTGGAGGAGGAGTTGTACATGGTACAACCCGAAGGTTACACAGATCCTGAAAATCCTAAGAAGGTTTGCAAGCTTAAGCGTTCCATCTATGGACTTAAGCAAGCTTCACGGAGTTGGAATCATCGCTTCGACCAAGTGATAAAGGAGAATGGATTTACTCGATCGGTCGAGGAACCATGTCTATATATCAAGTCGAGTGGGAGCAAGATTGTCTTCCTAATACTGTATGTCGATGACATACTCTTGATTAGGAATGACATACCTCTCTTAACTTCGGTAAAAGTATGGTTAAAGAACCATTTCCAGATGAAAGATCTGGGTGAGGCACATCGTATTTTGGGGCTCCGTATCTATAGAGATAGATCACGACGGATGTTATCCCTCACCAGAGACTTATATAGATAAGATTCTTGAGAGGTTCAAAGATGACCAACTCCAAGAAGGGAACCTTCCAGTGATTTCGGAGTGCACTTGAGTAAAGCTCAAGCACCAAAGACATCGAAGAGGTCGAGCGCATGAGTCGGATTCCATATGCATCGCCTATAGGATCGATCATGTATGCCATGATATGCACACGCCCGCACGTGGCATATGCATTGAGTATTACAAGTCGGCACTCAAGGCAATCCATGTGAAGCACACCGGATGGTCAGAAGAACATTCTTAAGTACCTACGGATGGAGGACTAAAGATTGGGTATTGACTTATGGAGGAGACAACGAGCTATGCGCACCTGCACGCAGACGCTAGTTTCCAAACGGATCGAGATGACTCAAAGTCTCAATCAGATTCGTTTTACTCTAAATGGCGCTGATGGCCACCGAAAAGCTCCAAACAAACAGCTTATAGCAGATTCCACAATCGAGTCCGAGTACTATGTCGCTCGAGGTCGCGAAGGAAGCTATATGGATGCGCTGGGCCTACAAGGACTAATCAGTAGTTCCAAGTTCGAATGACCCGATCACCATCTATCGCGACAATAGTGGTGCCATCTTCCGTGCAAAGGAGCCAAGTCCAAAGAACAAGTCTCGACGCGTGCAAAGGAAGGCCCACATGATCCGGATTACGTGGAGCGTAAGGAGATAGTGATTGACAAGATTGCTACGGATGATAACATAGCGCATCCTCTCACTAAGCCGCTGAGACAAGATAAGCATGAAGGGCACGTTATTTCCATGGGAATTAAGCGTGTTCCCGAGTTGTATTAGTTGTTTGTATGGATTAGACACTTGTATTTTTCATAAACCTTCTAATAAAATCATCGCTTTGTTTTATATATTGTTTTTCATGAGGGTTGTACAGACAACGTTGAACACCTCAAAGTGAACTGAATTGCTTTATATATTGTTTTGGTCCGTAATCGCCTACATGCGCTGATATCTCTGGCAATTAACTTGTGACGTCGATTGATGGTGGGTTCAACGAGCCATAAGTCAAACTGTTGGTGATCGATCGATCACAGATCTTGAGTTTCTTGAAATCATACAGACAATTTTTGTGACGACTACATGGAGTCCTAAATGTTTCAAAACATTAGGTCTTAGGGTCGTGGATAGGACATCCATAGTGTTCCTAGAGTCGATTCTTTTGACTATCGACCGCCTCTTGAGATTAAAGCGATTTTGGGTGACTTTGGTTTCTTTCTCACTACGACCGTAATGTGAGGCTAAGTAGATTTTCACTGGTCATTTCATGCTGCGCTTACATCTGCAGGATTCGAGTTGAGGAAAATATCCAACTTCTATCGAAGTTATAATACTTTTTCTCAGGGCCACTCGAGGAGTCAGAATCGAAAATGCATGGCCATGCTCGAATAATGATTCGCTTATCGCTTAAGTTACTCTCCGGTCGGAAACCACTCTTGATTCTCGATCACTTGTGAACTACGACCTTTGAAAGTACGGACTTTGCAAATTGGTTTACATTAGTGGGAGAAATTTATTATGGATATGAGAATCGGTTATCGCACCTACACTTGTATGCGGACAAGTGGGAGATTGTTGGAGTTAGTGTCCTCCACGCTTAGTGCAATAACATAAATAAACCTCTTAAGGTACACAGGTACATTTTGTATGCAATCAGTTGATTAACGTTTATCAATAATGGTTGGCTTGCTAGATAAGTTTGGCGTTATTGTCATACAGGATGGCGGTGATCAATGGTCCCTAAAAAGTCACACCTAAAGGATGTGTTTAAGAAATGTGATTATTTGAGAAATTAATCATATTGATGCCTTACTAAAAGACTAAAAGGTTAGTCGGAGTTGTTGACTAAGATGTTAGTCAAGTGTGTGATAATAATACGGCCATTTAATAAGGATTAAATGATATTAGCTGAGACGAATCAAATGTAATTCGTAAATTGAATATAAAATGTTATATTTAATTATTGAATATAATATAAGCTAAATAATCATAAATGATTATAATTAATTAGAAAATTATAAATATAAGGATATTAATAATTTAATGATATATTATAGTGGATCATATTTATGACACTAGTAATATTATATTATATTAAAAAGCTAAAGGAAACCTCTAGGAAAGAGCCTTATTGCTCTTTGACTCCTTGGTCAACAAGGAATTGGTTTTTGGAAAGTGATTTTTGGAAAGCAAAAATTACTCCCCATAATTGATGGGTTAGCCGAAATTTAGAGTTTATATAAGGGGAGTTTTGGCTCATCTTTATTCACTAATTCATTGATCATAATTCACACACAAAATTTAGAAAATCAGTTTTCTTCTCTCTAAAGTTTTCTAGCAAGAACTAAGGGCATATCTTAAGCAATCTTGGGTGCAACTTTTAGGAGATATCAAGCTTCTTGATATTCAATCTTAGGCCATTAAGCAAGGACTAAAGGTTGTTTTCTTAATCTTATGTTTATTTATGCAATTTCTTTTATGACTATTAATCATATAGAATAAGTTTCATTATAATCCTGTGATCTTAAAGGGCATGTATACAGATATATTCTCACAATACCTATATAAAACAAAAGCACTGTTACATCCTTATTAAAAAAATCATTATTAAAAAAACTGACAAAGAAATAACTTTATATGTAAAAGAATTTTACCAAACTCCAAGAGAAGAATGCAAACGTGGAAGACCTTCATTAACTATCGGATCGGGTTGACGCACATACGATCCCTCAACATTTGCGGTACCACTACCTTCCCCACGCGTGTGCTGCGTCCCCCTAGACCTGCGATCACTTCTTGCTCCTCCTGCCATCTTTCAAAACCACCATCTAAAAATCATCAATCATGTAAAAAAAAAAACAACCAACCAAAATAAACATAACAGAAAACAAAACAATTAATCAAAATACACCTTACATAAAACAAAACAATCAATCAAAATACACATAACATTAAACAAAAATGTCAATCATAAAGTTTTGTTAAAACATAACAAACAATCAAAATAGACATAACAAAATTAACAATCGTCTTCATCGTCGACATCGTGATTAGATGAACCATCATCGCCAAGAGGAAAAATATCTTCATCGTCGTCGTCATCATCCTCATCTTCCTCATAAAGATATAACAACTCTTCCTCATCCGTTTCATCATCTTCATTGTTATCATCTTCTTCACTGTTGGGAACAACATTAATAAAGGGCTCAATATCATCGTCGTCCACCGCATTTAAGTCGTCAACAAGATCTTCTACAAGAGATAAATTGATATTATTGTCAGCGTTCGGTTCTTGGAAAACAGTTTCATCGATAGGCGCGTCAATGTTTGACCGTGCCTTGGTCTTGAACACCGCCAACCACTGATCTCGATCCTTTTTCATATTAGGCAAATCAGTGTAATACACTTGTTCAACTTGATAAGCTAAGACAAAAGGATCATAAGTGGGATACTTTCTGTTACGGTGTACTTCAACCAACTTGTACTCCTTATGTACAGTCAAACCCCGATCGGAGTTGTCAAACCAGTTACATTTGAACAAAACTGTCTTGTAATTGCATTTGGATCCACTGTAGACAAGTTCGACAACTTCTTCAAGCAGTCCATAATAGTCACAACCATCTCTAGAGGATACGCATACACTATTATTAATGGTAGATTTTTCAAGATCAGTCTTAGCGTTAAAGGTTCGAAAGTTGTAACCATTTATCGAGTAACGTCTCCAAGTGTTCACTTGTCTAGCTGGACCCATAGCAAGTGCTTTCAGCATATCATCTCTTAAGTGAACAACCTAAACAATATAAAATAATATAAATCTTTTTAATTATTTTTATCGAAATATAAAATTTATTATTTATTCGAATGTTAATTAATTAAAAATTACTTACATGTTGTTTAAACCATTTAGGATACTCGTTCTCATGTTGACTCCAAATTTCATCCGTTGATATTTGAGGGTATTGGTCACGTATGAAATTCTCGAATAACCTATATATAAAATATCATATGTAATTAAGTTGAATCTATATATGTTGTACATAAATTATGACCATAGCCCGGGCTATGTTGCATCTCTCCAGCCTTAGTCTTCTTGTTTCCCTCTCCATCCTTACCCAGGCAGCGCTTTTTGGCTATTGCTTCAAGATAAAAGCTTGTAATTTCCTTGGAGTCCAAAATGCAATCTGGTATCACAGCCATTTCAGGGTCAGAAACAGCCCTTCTCTTCCTTGTTTCTCGAATCCATGTATCCAGTTTCTTGACATAGGCATTGGCTTCCAATTCACCCGAAACTGGTTCCTCCTTCGTTACCTGTTTCATGGTCGCTGCCCTGCTCCTCATTTGCTGTCCACCTCTGCTGCTCTCTCCTTGAAGAAAGTAATTCTTCCTCCCATAGATATCCTTGTGTTTCCAGTCAGCTTTCTCCCCCAAACCAAATACAAGAAGTGGTGTCGAGTATGAGGTCACCTCATCCTTCTCCCCCTGGCCCAGCTCTTTTTGGTTCTGGTCTTCGGATTCAGAGCTTGAAATGAGAATTACAGTATCATCTTTCTGCTGCTGCTGCTCCAATTTCCTGAGCACTTCTCCTGGGTTCTCTTCCAATGCCTTCTTCACCTCTTTTAGTTCCCGTATGTTTCCCTTCTCTTTGATTTTGCCTATCATTCCACGTATGTAGTTTACTGCTCTATCAACTGAGAATAAGGAAGATTCTGGTACAGAGGCCATTTTGACATCAGATATTGCTCTTCGAGATTTTCCATCCTCTTGGCAAGGGGCCTCCTCTGCCACTTCCTTTGCTAGGTGCATCGCAAGTTCCTGATCTGCTCCTTCTCTCTGAATTCCCCTGTCTCCATCACCATCTCCTTTATCCCTTGCTCCACTTCTTCTCCCCGCAATTCCTCTCCAGCCAGATTATGGGAGAGGCTTTCTGAAGATCCGCTCCTCGCTATAGTGTAGAGAGAGGTGTCTGAGCTATGGTTTTCTTCCACTGCAGCTTCATCACCGGAGGTCCCATACGGCCAGCCCTCGTCTGCTCTCTTCTCCCAATCCTGTGTTTTAAAGGACTATATACCGATATAATCCTACAAGTGGTATCAGAGCCTTAGGGCTTATGAATTTTTTATATGGTTTTCATAAAAAAATCGATTTTGTATAATTTTAAATTGATTTTGATTTTGGCCGTATGATTTTGATATTAGCCGAATTGATTTTGTTAGTATGCCGTGTATTTTTGACAAAAATTTGGCTTGTTTTGGTCCGTTTGATTCATAATTATTAATGTTTTAAGATGATTAAAACGATTACATATGATTTTGAATGAGTTTTGATTTAATACCGATTGAATTAAAACATAAAAAGACCAAAATTTTTGTATGTTAATGAACATATTGGCTTGTTAATCATTAGATCTATATGTTTAAGATGTTTATATTAAAAGGTTACTTTGAATCTCTTAACATCAATGTTTAATACGGATTAAAATTGAGTTAGTATCGATCTAATTATTAGCATAATCGAATTAAAACTGTTTAATTCAACTTTCGAGGGCCAAATTAAAATTTTTGTAGTTAATTTTCACTTTGGCCGAATTGGTTTTGAAAATAAAAAAAATAAAAAATTATTTCGGTTTAATTTTATTATTGGCCGAATTTTTTTATTTTTTTTTTTTTGTATTTGGTAAATCGTTTTTTGGCAGGATATAATTTAAAAAAAAAAAAAAATTCGGATTATTTTTGATATTGGCCGAAAATATTTTATTATTTTTGGAAATTAATATTTTGTGATATTTGTTATAAAGATAATAAATATTATGTTATTGTGAAACAGTTCATAATAATATTTGATACCAAATATTTTAAAGAAGTTTAAAATATTTTGTTACCTAATTTATGTTACACTGATAATATAAATTTTGGATTATATTTTGATTAAGGTATTATGAACAATTAAAGAATTGTTGCATAATTATAATCATTTTAAAAAGGGTGGTTTGGATTTAATCAATTTGTTTGCATTGGTTTTTTTGTTTAGTTGATGCTTTATTTTTGTGTATGAATGTTTTGAATGGTTTAATTTTACGCATAAATTTTGTACAAAAGGTTGTAATTTACTAGTGTGGCCTTAGAAGATTGTGTTTTCATAATGAAGAAAACATAATCGTTGGTTGTATTTTTGAGATCTCGAATCTCCCATCTTCTAATTTTATTATTTTTGGCATATTATGAATTAGAATGTAAATAGGTTTATTTTGTAATTCAAAATGTAATTTGAGAAGTTTCAAGATGAAGATTTAAGATGGAGCTCAAATGACCCAACTCCCACTTAAAGCCCAAGATGAAGAATGAAGACAAGTTTTAGGGTCCATGGATGGATTCCAATTTGTACTTTGTCTTTATTTTCATAGGGATAGGCCACACTAGGTGTTTTTCGTTTTTGCGTTTTCTTTTACCGTTTTTCACTGCATTCACACATTAGATAGTAGCATCATATTCCGCCTAAACTAAACCAAACCACCTCATATGCATGAATATGGATCATATAGTTGCATCTTATATCATAGACATACGGATGTCACTCGTTTAGGGCTATCACCTCAAATTAATCATTCACGTAATGCTAGATATTTGTTCACTTAAAATGAATTAAAATGAGATGATGGGACCTTCCTCTATTCTAAAATTGAGATTAGTCTTTATAGGAAGAAGTGCTATGAGCCCCTTCTTCGTCGGTAGGCATGTAGGACCTTACTCTCCACATGACCCCTTCTACGTTGGGTAAGTAGTACGTGTTGACCTATTTTACCTCAACATTATAGTTCGAGTAATATCTCGTAGTTATGATGGACTAATAGATAGGATTTACTGAAATCTATCGACCAAGAATTCTAACAGTAGAATTAGCCAAGAGGTTGGCTTATCAATTTAAAGAAATTGAGTCTTGGGATCACTTATATAATTCTCGAGGGAGGTCGATTATATGAGTGCACGAGTCATTGCATTAAAACGTTATTGTTTTTTACTTAAACTTTTAAAAACCATGATTTCTTATCTTCTCTCTTCTTCTTTCTTTTCACAGTTTCGAATTCGTTATATACAGATATAACTACTATAACAAATGGTCATCGCGTCGATTTAACCAATGCCAAGTGCCACACTAACACGCGAATCATGGCTTAGAATTTTTATGGACAGCATGAATCAGTCAACTCTACTGAAGAGTGATGGGTCCAATTTTTCTGTTTGGGAGGCCGCATTACGGAATGCCGCCGTCGCTGACGGTAAGCTCAAGTACTTGACTGAGCCACTGCCGACTAAACCAGCTCCCGGTGCAGGAGCAGATGAAGTCTATGTTTATAGTGATTTCATGATGGAGGCGGGTGCGATACAGAACGTACTCATCTATTCAATGGAATCAAATTTGCAAAGACGGTTCATAACCCAAGGTGCAAACAAGATTTTCACCACTCTAACTAAGGAGTTCTCGAAAGCACCGAGAATCAAGAGTTACGAGTATACCACTCGCTTCTTTGAAGCGAAACTCCAGAAGGGCCAACCGGTTGGTCCACACCTTCTCGACATGATCGAGAATGTCGAAAAACTGGAGGAGCTTGGTTGCAAGATCGATGAGAAGATCATCGTTGATCGAGTGCTCCACTCCCTTCATGATGGGTATGCCCTCTTTAGGGCAAACTATTACATGAATGACATGCAGAAAAGTCTGCATGAGCTTCACTCACTCCTCGTGCAGACGGAGAGTGATCTGAAATTGAGTGGGAGCATGAAACAAGATGTTCTCATGATAGGCAACAAGCACAAGGGTAAGGGTAAGGCTCCGGCTAACCTAACAGTAGGAAAGCCAAAGTTTAAAAAGCCAGTGGTTGCGAAGAGTGGGTCTTGTGAGTCTAGCGGTAGCTCACAAGGCAAGGCAAAAGCGAAGCAAAGCATGGAGTGCCACCATTGCCACAAGTCTGGGCATTGGAGGCGGAACTGTCCCGTGTATGCTGAGGACATAAAAGCAGGCCGCGTCGCTCCTGTTGGTATGTCTTCTTTTATTCATATGATTGAGATTAACCATGCAAGTTTCGGAAGTTGGGTACTTGATACTGGTTATGGTTCTCATCTGTGTAATCATTTGCAGGGCCTAAGAAACATCAAAACTCTGGCAAGAGGTGATGTAGACCTGCGAGTGGGGAATGGAGCAAGAGTTGCTGCCGTTTCAGTAGGAACATATGTAATCCAACTCCCGAGCGGATTTGAGTTATTTCTGAATAACTGTTACTATGTACCTAGTTTATCCAAAAACATTTATTTCTGTATCCGTACTTGTTAAAGACGAATTTTCGTTTTTAATAAAGAATAATAGCTGTATTTTCTCATTGAACGATATGATTTATGGTAAAGCAGTTTCCATGAACGGAATTTATGTTTTGGATCAAACCACAGATATAATGCATGTGAGTAACAAGAAAGCAAAGGTTGGTGACAAAGATCAAACCTATCTATGGCATTGCCGTATGGGACACATAAATGAGAAACGCGTGAAAAAACTCATTGATAGTGGGACAATCGCCCCATTTGACTATGAAACTTTTGGCACATGTGAATCATGTCTCATAGGCAAAATGTCTCGGATTTCCTTCAAAGGTGTTGGAATGCGCGCTGCTGACCTATTAGGACTCATATATACTGATGTGTGTGGACCTATGTCAATCAACGCTAGAGATGGCTATAGGTATTTTATCACTTTCACGGACGATTTGAGTAGATATGGTCATGTCTACTTAATGAGGCATAAAAGTGAGTCCTTCGACAAGTTCAAGGAATTCCAGAATATGGTTGAGAACCAACTGGATAGAAAGATAAAAGCACTACGTTCAGATCGTGGTGGCGAATATCTTTCAACTGAGTTTGATCGATACCTGAAAGACCGCGGGATAGTACTACAATTAACTCCACCCGGAACACCGCAACTGAATGGTGTGTCCGAACGCAGGAATCGAACATTACTTGATATGGTTCGATCCATGATGAGTCACACGGTTGTACCTGACTCATTATGGGGCTATGCTCTTTTGTCAGCTGCTCTTATACTTAACCGAAGTCCGACTAAAGTTGTAGACAAGACTCCATACGAGTTATGGAAGGGAACGGTCCCCAACTTGTCCTTTATCCGGGTTTGGGGGTGCGAGGCTTATGTCAAGTGGAGACACGAGGATAAGCTCGGTCCGCGATCGGTCAAGACATACTTTATTGGTTATCCAAAAGGAATGTTTGGTCATTACTTCTATTCGCCTACCGAACAACGAGTTTTTGTTGCGGCTAGTGCGAAGTTCCTAAAGAAAGAGTTTCTCGAAGACAAAAGAAGTAATAGAACCTTCGATCTGTCGGAGATTCCTGAACCAACAACCGAGCAACCAATGGAGGAAGCTGTTCCTTCTTCGTCTGCTACGGTCAATATTCCCTTGGAACCCAGGAGGTCGGGTAGACTCTCCATTCCTCCAGATAGATACATCGGTATAGTTGAGGAGAATGGGAGAGACGACGTTTTACTCCTTGAGAGTAACGAACCCGTAACCTATAAAGGTGCCATGACATGTTCTGACTCAAAGCTATGGCAAGAAGCCATGCAATCCGAGATTGACTCTATGTATGAGAACGATGTATGGGATCTCGTTGACTTACCTGATAAGGTCCGGCCTCTTCAGTGCAAATGGCTTTATAAGATAAAGCGATCTGTAGAAGGACAACCAGATTTATACAAGGCTCGACTAGTGGCAAAGGGTTTCACTCAAGTGCAAGGGTTGCACTATGATGAGATCTTTGCACCCGTAGTCATGCTTCGTTCCATTCGGATTGTCTTAGCGATTGCCGCCTTTCATAATTATGAAATTTGGCAAATGGACGTGAAAACCGCCTTCTTAAACGGTTATTTGGAGGAGGAGTTGTACATGGTACAACCCGAAGGTTTCATAGATCCTAAAGATCCTAAGAAGGTTTGCAAGCTTAAGCGTTCCATTTATGGACTTAAGCAAGTTTCACGGAGTTGGAATCATCGCTTCGACCAAGTGATAAAAGAGAATGGATTCACTCGATCGGTCGAAAAACCATGTCTATATATCAAGTCGAGTGGGAGCAAGATTGTATTCCTAATATTATATGTCGATGACATACTTTTGATTGGGAATGACATACCTCTCTTAACTTGGGTAAAAGTATGGTTAAAGAACCATTTCCAAATGAAAGATCTGGGTGAGGCACAACGAATTTTGGGGCTCCGTATCTATAGAGATAGATCACGACGGATGTTATCCCTCAGCCAGGAGTCTTATATAGATAAGATTCTTGAGAGGTTCACCATGACCAACTCCAAGAAGGGGAACCTTCCAATGATCTCTAGAGTGCAATTGAGTAAAGCTCAAGCACCAAAGACATCGGCAGAGGTCGAGCGCATGAGTCGGATTCCTTATGCATCTGCTATAGGATCGATCATGTGTGCCATGATATGCACACGTCCAGACGTGGCATATGCATTGAGTATGACGAGCCGATACCAAGGCAATCCAGGTGAAGCACATTGGATGGCTGTAAATTAAAGAACATTCTTAAGTACCTACGGAGGACTAAAGATTGGGTATTGACTTATGGAGGAAACACTGAGCTATGCGCAATCGGTTACGCAGATGCTAGTTTCCAAAACGGATCGAGATGACTCGAAGTCTCAATCTGGATTCGTCTTTACTCTTAATGGCGCTGCGGTCAGCTGGAAAAACTCCAAACAAACTGTTATAGCAGATTCTACAACTGAGTCCGTTGAGATATGCTAAGCATGAAGGGCACGTTATTTCCATGGGAATTAAGTGTGTTCCTGAGTTGTATTAGTTGTTTTATATATGGATTAGACACATGGGTCTTCTTCCATAAAACTTCTAATAAAATCATCGTTTTGTTTATATATTGTTTTTCATGAGGGTTGTGCAGACAACGTTGAACACCTCAAAGTAAACTGAATTGCTTTATATTTTGTTTTGGTCCGTGATCGCCTACATGAGCTGATAACTCTGGCAATCATTTTGTGACGTCGATTGATGGTGGGTTCAACTAGCCATAAGTCAAACTGTTGGCTGATCGATCACAGATGCGGGTTTACTGAAATCGCGTAGGACATTTTTGTGACGACAACATGGAGTCCTAAATGTTTCAAAACATTAGGTGCCTGGTCGTGGATAGGACATCCATAGTGTTCCTAGAGTCGATTCTTTTGACTATCGACTGTCTCTTGAGATTAAGGCAGATTTTGGGTGACTTTGGTTTCTTTCTCACGGTCGACCGTAACAGGAGGCCAAGTAGATTTTCACTGGGTCATTTCATGCTGCGCTTACATCTGCAGGATTCGAGTTGAGGAAAATATCCAACTTCTATCGAGTTATAATACTTTTCTCAGGGCCACTCGAGGAGCTGTAACTGAAAATGCATGGCCATGCTCGAATATTGATTCGTTTATCAGTTAAGTTACTCTCTAGTCGAGGAAACCACTCTTGATACTGATCACTTGTAAACTACGACTTTTGAGAATGCAGATTTTGCAAATTGGTTTACATTGAGTGGGAGAAATTTATTATGGATATGAGAATCGGTTATCGCACATACACTTGTACTGACAAGTGGGAGATTGTTGGAGCTAGTGTCCTCCACAGTTAGTGCAATAACATAAATAAATCTCTTAAGGTACACAGGGTACATTTTGTATTTAATCAGTTGATTAACGTTTATCGATAACGGTTGGCTTGCAAGATAAGTTTGACGTTATTGTCATACAGATGGCGGTGATTAACTGGTCCCTAAGATTCACACCTAAAGGATGTGTTTGAGAGATGTGATTATTTGAGAACATGATCATATCGATGCCTTACTTAATGACTAAACGGTTAGTCAGTGTTGTTGACTAAAATGTTAGTCAATGTGATGATGTTACTGACTAAAATGTTAGTCAGTGTAATGGTGATACGGCTATTTAATACAGATTAACTAATATTAGCTGAGACGAATTAAATGTAATTCGTGAATTGAATATAAAATGTTATATTTAATTGTCATGTATAATGCAAGCTAATTAAACATAAACTGTTATTATTATTAATTAGCAAATTATAAATATAAGGATATTTATATTTAATGATGTATTATAGTCGGTCCATACAGATGACACTAGTAATATATTGCATTATATTAAAAGCTAAAATAACCAAGAGAAACATGTTCAGATTCATTCTGACCCGATACATTTTGTTTCTTGGTCAACAAGTGATGTATTTGAGGAGAATATAATCTCCCCAAAATACATGAAGTGGCCGGCCTAATGGGATAGAATTTAGGAGATTTTATTCTTATATAACTCTCTAATTCATTCCTTAATTCATTCATCCTTTTGATAACACAAAAACCTTGAAGAAAAATCAGTTTTTCTCTAAAATTTTCTAGCAATCTTAAGGGCATATCTCAACACATCTTGGGTGTGATAATTAGGAGATACCATAATTTTGGTATTGTTCTTAGGCCAATTTTCAAGGATTAAAAGGTTAATTCTTAAATCTTTATACTATGTTATGCAATTTCAATTTATGACTTTAAATCATATAAATTTTTTCATTATAATCCTGTGTTTTAAAGGACTATATACCGATATAATCCTACAGGTGTTTTGATGAAATCCACCACCGCTCCACGACCCACTAAAGTGTCTCTCACCTCCACCCTAACTGGGGCGGATGCGGGGCGGTATCCGCGTTGACCCGCCCCACTGACATCCCTACTCCACTTGTTTTTTGGGTTGATGCTTACATTTTGTTCTTTGAATTTTTGCTGAAAATAACATCAGAGTAGAGTGCCACAACTCCTCGCAGTAGCTATAGAGTCCATTTTGCCCATGTAGCTCGACTACTTTTTGTGATTCGGCAAAGAAATTCATACTAAAAATGGCTCGCATGCAAAAAAGACGGGGTTTCATGAAAATCAAAGTTATGGTATCCTATTGTACTATGTAGAAAAAAAAACATAGTTACGATGCAAAATAGATACCTTCTCTTTCTCGTTGCTTTTTCTTTCACTTGTACCGTTGAATTGGTTTTGTATCCTATCGTACTATTCTTCTTGGTATTGTGTGATAATTCTACTGGTGTCGGAATTATCTGAAAATCATTAAATACCTAGTAATCATACTATTAGACAAAAAAAATGAATTAATTATGGTATTGATAAAATACATTTTCTTGACTTATTTGATTAGACGAATCTTCTGCCCCGTTCAGCATCAATTTGTTGACAGTGAAGCCCTCTCTTTTTCCAATAAGATTGAAGTTATTTAGTTTTATTTGGAAGGCGTGTGTTGTAGCAATCAAGTTTTTGATTGCTTCAGGAAGTAAGGCTGGTATTCCATCCTGTTACTTTATTATTAGTTGTAAAGTCATATGAGAATATATTAAGAGGTTATTGGAAATTAGACAGCTAAATACCTCTGTGTTATCACGCAAAATTGCTGACACTGGTACTTGTATGAGTCTTTCTGCTAATTTGTCGAGTAAAACAAACATAGTGCTCCCTATATTATCTTCTGCTTCAAATTCAATTCTATACCTTTTATTTGGACAATTAGAATGTGGTATGAATAATTAAGCAGAAAAAAAGTAAAATTGGACAATGAGAATTACCTAATTATCAGTGTGTCCACTATCTTGTCACATTTTTCACATTTTAGTTTTCCTTTTTCATATATTAATTTCTTACGGCAATTTTGCTCAGGGCAGGAAGTGAAGAACCCAGGTTTTGTTGAGTCAATTCTGATTATGGTTGTGCAGCATACCACTTTAGTGCCATCAGGAACACCATCCTGATGTATTAGCTCTGTGAGTTCTTTTACTGTCACCATTCTTTCGTGTGTTGTATCATTTGACGATGTTTCCAACTCAAATTTGAAATCTTCGTTTTTTGTCCTTTGTATGCATGTAGTTAATGTAACAACCCGGCTTTTCGTAACTTAATTAAACAAGGCTGAAAATTAATTAAGGACTTTATATTACATAAACGGATGTTATCGTAACACAACTCAAAATACATAATTAGAGTTATAGATAAATATGGTCATTAAATTACAATCTCTCGAAATACAAAAGTAGACCTTCAATCCCCTTGTGCTCATCATCGTCAATTAACCTCGGGGTACCTACGGTAACTTTCCGTCAGACTCGATTTCACCCCGCACACGCTAAGCCATATAAACCCATAGCGCTAAACATATAGCATTTAAAAACTTAATAAGTCTTAAATAAGCATGCGATTTAAAGCGATAAATCATATAAAGCATGGTATACAATTATAAAACAATTAACAAGTAAAATCATATCAATAAAATCAAGCAGAATTACGATGATATCGCGAATTATCAGACAATACTATATATCAATCACATCATGCAGACTCGATCATTTCATAAATTTGTGGTCTTTAATTTTATAAGACGTTTTGACTCACTTTCATTCAATTCAAACAACACATTCTACTTATGTAATACCCGGTGTTGTCCGAGGTTATTCGGGCCAGGTACCTCGTTGAAGAGGTTCATGTGTTGGCTCAAAAGACATAGTACTTAAAAGGATTGTAAGTACTACTTATATCAACAAGATGCATCTTCTTTTCTGTTGACTCATCTTAAGAACTCTTCAGTTAAGCGCGCGTGCTTGCTGGAGAGTAGTCTTAGGATGGGTGACCTCCTGGGAAGTTTCCAGGATGCGCACGAGTGAGGACAAAGTGTACTGGAAAGGACTCGTGTTGGTTTGTGGGCGATGTATGCAGCCTGGCGAGCTACCGTGGGTGACCTTCCGGCCTTCAGTTGGGGCCCCAACCGGGGTGTTACAGCTTACGAGCCTGAGCACTGAGTAGACCATTGTACTCTAATCATAGTGCAGCGATTTACTCGACTCGTAAACCACGCCAAATACTAGTTAACTTGCATCTCATCTTCTAGCGTCAAGTGATCTTTACGCAGGGCAGGATCGAATGCTAGCGTCGCGCCCACTAAGAACGAAACGCGGCAAGGAGACAGAACCGCAGGATGACAAGCAATTAGGCTGCGGTGGCCCTGATACCTCTAGCGAAATAGGGGGATCAACCCTAGTCTAATATGCATATTCTAATATTCACTTTAAGAATGGGCTATGCTATTCATAGAGCACCTTAACTCTGAATAAAGCGACTATTTCCTAGATACAAACCCAAAAGTGTTGGCATATTCAATTATCTTGTATGGCTTAGGCAGTGCGACTTAAGGCGCAAAGGCATGGGCAGGATGACAAAGCAATAAGGTCGCCGGCTTGATGACCACACTATTCGGGATGACAAGCAATTAGGCCGAGATAGTGGTATCCGTACAAGACTATCCTAACCCCACTCCATTCACGTTTTGACGTTTTCATAACAGAGGCTCAAGTTTTTGACCTATTCTTTAACTTACGATTTATTATTTGGTTTGATTTCTTAATCACATGTTACTAGACTCTCCTAATCGTATCGTCAAACGTTTAATTTTGTATATTCGGTTTCATATGATCACATAACATGTTCGTTTCTTATTTGAAGTGTTGTTGATTATTAACGCTTTTAAGTCTTTAAGTTGTTACGTTTATTAGTATGTGTGGATACCCATATCCGTACCCTCCCAAACAAAACCCTGTGATGTAACACGGACTTTTACTACGCACGCTTTAACGTTGACTTAAACGGTTCTAACTAATGTCGAATTCATTTTTGAGTCGTTTTGAAATGTTAAAATGATTAAGGTCGCTTTACATCGCTTTAAATAAACGTTCATTTTGTCCATTTGGAGTCTAGCTAGGTCCTTGTCCTGCTTCATTTGGCATGAGCTTCGCATTTGTGCTACAATTAACCCTTTTACATTAACAAGGTCTAATTCAGCATTCCTAAATCCCTAAATTTAGGCCCGGTGGCTAGATCTTTCCTTTAGCCTCCTCTTACACAAAATACAACCTCACGTCTTACCTTATTTCACAAAATCTATGCAAATACACCTTTTTCATTTTTCTCGTCTCTGCCCAAACCGAGCCCAAACTCAGCCTTTGGCCCGCACTCCAAAGCCCTCAACATCAAAATATCTCGTAAATATCCTAGGCCTTTTTCTTGACGCATACAAGCAAGGATTATACTAAATCTTTTCGAGATATAATCAAACCTAACTAGGAAACTACGCAAAAACCACACCTTCAAACCGCATAGTCTTATGCGGTTTGAGTGGCAACCGCATAAGCCTATGCGGTTTGCCTGGGCAACCGCATAAGGCTATGCGGTTTCTCGGCTTGTTTTTATCCCTGATTTCCTAATTTCTCCGAGATTTTTAGTATATATACACCCCTATACCGACCTCGAAAACACAATTCACAACCGGGCCACAAAGAAACACACTACAAAACTCTCTCAAAGCCTCACGGACTCAAATCCTTGAGTTCAAAACCCCATCCCGTGTTGGATTCATCCTCCTTTAAGTTCAAGAAGCGAAGCTCGCCAAATCAAGCGTCCAGACAAGGTAGGTATCGATCCACTTGGATCAAAGCTTTTTCTTATTTTCTATGGACTAACAAAGGGGACTACACTCTAGCGCCCCGCTTTGGCACCCAAATACGCTTGCACTCCAAGTGTTCTATTTACTTCGGGTACACTCCATATCCGATGACACGCCAAAGTCGCATAAGCAACCGACCCTTATAAAATAAACCAATGGACAATTGAACTTTATTTTATTTGCATGCATCTTGCACCTTCTTATTTTGCATTAAAATCAACTTAAACAATGAATTCGACCTTTAACTGAACCGTTTTCGTTAACAAGTTAAACATGCTAAACTGAGGGTTTTAATCAACCTTTTTGCATCTGCATCTGCATTCTTTTTACAAACTTTTTCGCACTTGTACGTAGCGATAACACTAGCTCAATTATCATCTTATTTGGATTGTTCTAGGTCAGTAGAGGCTATTTTTACATAGGCTTTTCTAAAAGGTTTTCATAAATCATTAATTGAATTAACTCTTTTTCTAAAGTACCCTCACCCCGAATCCAATCTGGTTTCACAAGCCTTAGATCTAGGGGTGTCGGCGTGCTCCAAAATCTAGGACATGTCTTTAGGCTTAGGACATGATAGCAGGTTCCTAATTTCCGCGATAATTAGGTGGCGACTCCAAAACAGTTTTAAAGGTTTTTCTAAATTAGTCTTTTTAACTTAATCCGCCCTTAAGCAAGACGCCGAGTTGGGTCCCCTCTCGATCCCGGGTTCCACAGTTTGGCTACTCCGCTGGGGATTTTTTATTTTTAAAATTTAAAACTAGCTTTTTCTTTTTAAAAATAAAGAGGCGAAACTTGAAAGCCTTGAACAATCCATTATACATAATTGAGCTATGCACATTCGTTTAGAGTTCATTCCTTTTGGAATCTAGGCACCCTTTGCACCCTCGAGAGGTGGTTCCCACATGCAGGCTTGTCCACTCGATAAAGCACATGCCGGACTAGCTTTCCTCTCGCCCCTCCACGGCTTGCCGTAAACGGCTATCTCGACCGCCCAAAGGTTCTCTTCGAAAAACCTATCGCCCCGGCGTAAGGAAATGAAGGGGTTAAGTATCTGCCAAAGCGTACTCGAGGTAGTTGGAGGTGTACCCGACTGACTCTTTTTCACCCCTTTTTGAGTCATACGTACCAGTTCGAGGCTATGCACTCCATAGTCTTTTTCAAAATAAGCATTTGCATTCATATCTTCGAAAACTCGCTTAAACGTTTCAAAGATAAATGAACCTAACATCTAACATCTAACACCTTTTCAAACAAAACTATCGCGAATTTTCGAAACAAGCTTTCTCAAAATTCTCCTTTTTCACTAACAAGCAAAAACCCGAGCAAGGATTAGAACCCGAGCTCGTGGAATTCAATCCTCTAGGTCATGTGGCCTAGACTCCGCTTTTAACATCCTCGACTCGACTTGTTAACCACTCTCGAGTCGAATCCTTTCTCTTTTACACATCCGAACTCGAGCTCACCTCGTCAAATCACCGATATCAGTTCGACGGATGCAAAGCAAAACATTTTAACATCGAGGCGAGATGTGCGCACATATCCTCGTCTCAAAAGCTTCCTTTAGCTAAAACCTTTTCGAAAATCTCCTCTTATCAAAACATAAAAGGTCTTTCTAAACAAAGAAATGAGCTAAAAATGAATGCTTAAAAATGAATGTGAGTCTAGTGGGTCGAGTCGTGTCCCTAATATACGAAGTGAAATGCAGGCCTCAGCTGGATACTCGACGCACTAAACAACGTGTAATAATCCCATACAAGAAACGAACCTACACCCGCAAAATGGCCGGCAACAACGAAGAAGTCAACGCACTCCGTGACCAAGTTGCAAAGCTGACCACTGACCTTGAGGGCCTTTTGACCCACCATACAGTCGAGGTGGAACGTATGGAACTCAAGATTAAGGAGGAAGCTGATAGGCATGCTAAGAAACTCCAAGCTATGGAGGAGAGGCTCTATGTCTCGAGCACTTACTCTATCCACAAGGAGAATGAGAACGTACCTACTAGCATTAAGGACGAGCTCCCAAACAAGCTCGTCCTTAGTGATCTTCCTATCTTTCAAGGACATGAGAGCCCGATCATTCACATCCGAGTTTTCAAGTCCCAAATGGCCATCAATGGGGTCGACTCCAAGCATTGGCTCACTCTCTTCCCGCACTCCCTTGCGGCAGTGCCGAATACATGGTTCTACTCACTCGACCCACAGCGGGTCCCTGAAGGTACCGGGAAGGTGAGAAATCGCTAGTCCCTATCGACGCCTGCGGCGCCGCCCCTCGCCGTCTTGGGCGCGCCGGCTAATGCCTCGCAGAAAAAGTGCTAAGTTTTGAGAAAAATGGGGAGATCATTGCATGAATTTGTGACCAAAAGAAAAGTAGAAAATCCTTTTTGAAAGTGTATTTTCTGAGTCGCCACCAAATATTAAAGGAATTTGGAACCTATTCAACGCTGCCTTGAAATACAAGACACGAGTGTCTCTGATTTCAAGGTGCGCCGATACCTATCAACTGAGGTTTGAAACCGCAGAAGGGATTCTGAGCAGGTTACTTTTGAAAGTCTTGACAAAATAAATTTTGAAAATCAGAATCAAAAAGCCTACATAAGAGTAGTCTCTACTAATTTGAAAACATTTGCTTAATTTCGATATTTGGGCTAAAATGACGCTACGCATAAGTGCGAATAAGTATGACTCGATTAAAATGCATAAATAATGTAAATTGTCAAAATAATGACATATTGCTATAGGAAATGTACGTTAAATAATAATTTATTGACTAAATTATTACTATAGACGTTATTTTCCAATCTCGTATTAGAATTTGTGAAAAACCCTCAGCTTTGACATGCTAAAAGACTCTATGAAACGGTACAATTTAGTGTTGGATCCGTGATTCTAGTCGTTATTTAATGCATGAATGAGGACTTGCGTAATTATAAAAGTGACGTCGGTTTGCTTTAGTGATAATGAGTCGTTTATTTATGCGATATTGGCGGGGTTTAGACGGATTATGAATCCGACCGCTACAACCAGACATTTAATACGGCCGCTTAGTGCCAATATCGGGTTTGGGGTTAATGTAACCCCATTATCCGAGTCTCAAACGTCCAGCCCGTGTAGGTAAAATGTTTACCTTTCGAAAATGTAAAGACGGTATTTTTGAGTGGATTTCGTGAATAGTGTGTAAGTGCTAAAAACCGGGTGTTTGAAAATGAATGAAGTGGGTTGGTATTTATAGAGTTTGGCTGGTTTCTGTGGGATAGCAAAACTTAATCGCCTGTGTACAGGCGTTTAAGTTTGCCTGAGCTAGATATTTTTAAAGAAAAAAAACAAAAGGCGTATTGTTATAAAACAAAACTTAATCGCTCGCTGACAAAGCGTTTAAGTTTTTAATCGCCTGTCAACTGGCGATTTGTTTTTTGTTTTGGTGGGCTGCTTATGCCGCCGTTTGGTTTTGGCGGTTTGATTAGGTAATGATTATGTTTTGTGGTTTACTTAAGGGTTAAGTATTTGTTCAGTTTTGGTCCGAATTTGGTTTCTGTGTTTCGGTTTTTGTCGTGGTTTTTCGCTTTGGCTGAAATGAAATAATATTAGGTTATATTATTTTATGGTTTCATAAAACCTAACTTTTTGAAAATGTGACACGGACGCACTTTGGCCCGCTTTGAGTGTTGTGTTAGTGTGCGTTTTAGGTCGCTTTTGTAAGTTTGGGCCGCTTTGTAGCTAGTTGAAATTTGTTTTGTGGCTTGGCTTAATAAGACGTTCCTATATTGTGCTCGTGTTACGCTCATGATGACTAAAATTGACATTTACTTTCATGATTATGCAAGTCCAAATTAATACGCTAAAATGACTAATACGTTTTAGACACTTTTGTACCGCTTCGACTCTTTTAAAAGCATGTACGAAAGTCCTTTTCATCATCGGGTTTGTTTTTGGGGGTACGGATACGGTATCTACAGAGCCCCAGCTTGACTGAGCTCTGACAAAGCGTTAGTCAAACTTAAAGATAGTATCCTGACCATTACGGCCTCGATACTACCCGCTTCAAGGCTAAGCATGTGTCTTATGGGAGAGACGAGGACTTAGCGTCGGGAAATGCGGAGGGACGACATGTTTTTAAGGACATGACGGTCCTACATGTTTAAGGGCATGTCACCGCATGTGGCCTCGAGTACTCACGGCGCGCCTTGCTTGTGTTTCCGCCAGGTTCTTGCTTTGCTTGCGCCGCTTGCGCTCCTTTGTTTTGCTTGCGCCGCTTGCGCCTTTGTTTTGCTTGCGCTCGCTTGCGCTCCTTTGCTTTGCTTGCGCCGCTTGCGCTCCTTTGCTTTGCTTGCGCGCCGCTTGCGCTCTTGCTTTGCTTGCGCGCCGGCTTGCGCTCCTTTGCTTTGCTTGCGCCGGCTTGCGCTCCTTTGCTTTGCTTGCGCGCCGCTTGCGCCCTTGTTGGTCGCCTCATAGCGGAGGTTACGCCGTTCAGACATTTCTCATAAAGGGTTGGGTTTTTATGAACGCCTCGTGAGGAGGCTACGTGTTTTTCTCATAAAAGGTTAGGTTTTTATGAACGCCTCGTGAGGAGGTTACGTGTTTTTGGATTTGAACGCCTCGTGAGGAGGCTACGTGTTTTTCTCATAAAAGGTTAGGTTTTTATGAACGCCTCGTGAGGAGGTTACGTGTTTTTCTCATAAAAGGTTAGGTTTTTATGAACGCCTCGTGAGGAGGCTACGTGTTTTTCTCATAAAAGGTTAGGTTTTTATGAACGCCTCGTGAGGAGGTTACGTGTTTTTCAGTATTGGGTTGAAATTGTGTTTCAAACGGGTTGAAAGTGTAATGGGCCGAGGAAAACAAACAAAACAAAGTCAAAACCCATAGAACAAAATATAATCGTCAGAACAAAGCGATTAGAAATTTGTTTGGCGTTTTTGTTTAAAACACGGGAAAAGAGAGAGGTTTGGTTTATTTTATCCAAAATAAAAACTAAATCGAAAACCTCTAAAACTTCGTCTTGGCGATTTTCTTGATCAAAAATCGATTTTCCGACTCCTACAATTCGTCATGGACCAAGGTACGCACTCAACTCACTTGGTTTTTCGTGTTTTGAATTTGGTTTGAGTCGGTTTTAACTCGAAATACCGCTTTCTAGGTTTGGGTCGAAAATGCTCGGTTTGATTCGAGTTTAGCTCTTGTCTTGGCTTGAAAACGCTCGTCATGGCTAGTATAGTGCTTACCTCGCTTGTCTTGTCGTTGCGTGAAAACCCGACTTGTGGCCTCGATTTTCGTGCGTTTGACTCGGAGGGCATTTTGGTCATTTTTGAAAACGCCTCTAAATGGCTCAAAACTTCAGTGTAGCTTACCCATTAGCAGATAACGCGTTGGTGAGCTCTCGGCTCGTTGGAATTCATGCGAAAAACGGTTCGTTTGGGGTGAAACCGTATGAAAGGGGTTAAGTGGGGCTTGTGCTCTGTTTCGTTACTTAAAACGATCCCGATTGGCTTGGTTGTTTTGGAAGTGTTGTAGTATGCTAGGGTATAGGTTTGGGTGGCTTGTGTGCGAAAACGGCTGAAACCGTAATTTTCGTGGTGTTTTGGTATAAGGGCCGATTTTGGTCGAAATTTTTCTTGCCCAAACTTGCCCGAATTCTTTGTATTGTGTTTTCATGGCTAGTATGGTACACTTTTGGTCTTGTTTTGTAGGAAATGTGTTGTTTGGAGGTGTTTTGGAGCGTCTTTTGTAGTTTAGGCTAGGTTTCCAAAAGTCGCCTTTCGTGCCCCGTTAATGGAATGTATGGTAATGTATGTTGTCTGTGTTGGCTAGGGGTTGTTTTGTGAGAAGTGGGGGCTTTTGGGTTGAGTTATGGTCAAGTAAAGGTCGCTTTTGTGGTTTCGAGGTGTTTTGTAAAAGCTATTCAATGAGGTGTTCGGACATCGCTGCATGAAATTTTTGCATGAGCTTATTGTGATTTATGGGTTAGGCTTGTGTCAAGAAATGTGGGTTTCTCGCTTCTCGTGGCGTTTTCCTCTTCTCGCTATTTTTGGTTTAAAAGGCCTCGCTTCATTGTTTTGGCCAATTCTCTGCCGCTTTTGTGCGTGCTTGCTCTTAACTTGATCGAGTAGGACGTACATATCGTGATACGCCTCATGGATTTTGGTTTCGTGGCTTCGCTCCGCTTTGGCCTTATCTGTCGAAAATGGGCCTATGGCTTGCTTTTTACGCTTTGTCTCGATCTTTCTAGAATGATTTCATTGCTGCCGCTCGAGTATGTCTTTGAATCTTGTGCAGTGATCCTAGGCCTCCAGCCTACTTCCAAAGGACATGGATCGGGTTTTGGCCGGCTGCTGACTTTATCGTTCGGTGGACGAGCATACTCTACTTCAGGTATGCTCGCGCCTTTGGAGGCTTCGAGGGTCCGCTCGGTCGGACTTCTTGAGCTTTTCCTCGGGCGCTGGAGCTTCTACGACGCCAGGGAGTGAGCTTGGCGCGTGTGGAGTTCTCGACCTTTTCGCTAGTGGTGCTAGTCTTTGTTGGTGCGTCGCCTGGGTTCTCTCGCTAGTGGCCTGGGGCGCGGTCTTTGCTCTGGTGGTCCTGGCGCCGCTAGTGGTGTGGGTTGTGGCGTTCTGCCGAATCGCACCGCACCAGGCTAATGTGAGTGCGTGAGAGGCCGCCGTTGACGGACGCGGTCTTCTGGCGATGCTAAGCGGTAGTGAAATTTCTTCTTTGGGTCGCCGAGGTCTCCTGTTGGTGGCCGAGGTCGCCCAGGTGTCCTCCTGCAGTCTTTTCGTGGGCGTGGGCGGACGCATACCGCCAGGAGACGCCCGAGGCTCCCGGGAGGCCGTGGCGAGGTCTGAGCGTAGCCGCGGGTCTTCGCAGGGCGTGGGCCGTGGCGGTGGCCGAGGACGCCTGTGGCTCCGGCAGAGGGCCGAGGCGCAGGTCGTGGGTGTCAGCTGCAGGGCTTCGCAGGACGCATTACTGCTACAGCCAGGGAGCTCGCGCTCTGGAGGGGGTCGTTAGAGGCCGTGGTCGCGGCCGGAGGAACCCGAGGCCGGGCAGCGCAAGGTGGATGTGGCTTCGAGGCGCAAAGAGCAGCCGAGGCGCCGAGCTCGTGGTTGCCGCCGAGGGTGGTGACCGGACGCAGGCCGAGGTCGCCGGTTTTTGAGGAGGTCGAGAGGGGAGCTCCTGGCGCTCCGCGAGGCGTGGTCGTGCTCGGTCCGGAGCCGCGATGAGGACACTTCCGGCCGAGGAGTCTTCGAGTGACGAGAGGGGGTTCTGACGAGACCGTGGGTCGAGGTGGCTGCCGAGGTCGAGATCGCCGAGGCCGCTGCCGCCGCCGCCAGCCGCCGACGATGCTCGGGCCAGGCCGCTGCCATCGCGGGGCCGCCTTTGTGGTCGGGTCGGGCCAGGCCATGCTCAGAGCGAGTTCAGATGATCCCGAGGCCGAGGTAGAGGCCGAGGTAGGCCGAGGGCGAGGCCGAGGGCGAGGCCGGTGGCGCGCCCAGATGCAGCGCGGCAAGTCCGAGGCCGCGACCGAGGTTTTCATGGGGATGGTTGACGAAGCCGGGCGCGAGGCTCGACTACCTCACGGCCCGCGCCAGTGGTCGCAGTGGCCCTGGATCGACGGCGTGACTCGGTTTGGAGTCGCTGAGCACTTGTCGATCCGGGTGAAGGTCGGCTCGTTAGGCTCGATGAGGACCTTCTCTCGGGTTTCGACGGTGTTTGACGTCTTTGAGGGTAGGCTCACCCAGAGGAGCGGGACATAGTGCTTGGGACAGCCTTTCGGTCCTTGGTGCGTGGAGGGAGGTGCGGGGCAAGCGGTGAACTCGCGCCACCAGATTTAGGGCGTTGTTGGATAGGTTTTGGGATACGACCAACACCTTCCACATGCCTGGTTACGAGGTTGGCGTGACTCCTTCTTCGTGGGCAGCTGTTACGGGGCTGCCTCATGGCGAGGGTGTACTTGACTGGGGGCGTGAGCGACCTCCTATCGATAGCCCACGAGTCGCATACCGATTAGCGACGGATTAGGTGCGGGAAGGACGAGGAGCACACGCTTTCACCTCGTGACGATATGGTTTCACGACTTCTTCGAGGGGAGGAGGAAGAAGAGAGGGTCTACTCGAGCGAGCGCTGAGCAGAGGGCCCGGCTGTGGTTGTGGTGGTTCCCGACTACCACCCACTTTGGCGACAAGGGAGCCGAGCGCCGACTACCGTGTTGATGGCGCTCGGACATGTCACGCCTAGGTGACTTTGACCGTGACTCTCGCCTGGTCTGCTGATCCGTTACCGAGGGACGCAGCGCGCCGATCGATTGACGAATCGGATGTGTCGCCAGGGCCCTGGTCTTCGATGGAGGTAGGGTTCGACTTTGTGGTTTTCGTTGTTTTGTTTCTCGCTTTTCTTCTCAGAACGTGTGTCTTGTTTGCTCGCAGCTTGGTGCTATGCTCACTTCCTCTCTCGCCCCGGACACGCTCAAGGTGACGCTACATACCCGCTTTCCATGCGATCACGACGGATCGGAGGGGTATTGGCCTCAACTATGACGCGGCTCGTACGCTTCAACGGGATGACGATGGATAAGGTAAGGGCGGTCGTGTTTTGTATTTTGGTCTTCTCGTAGCTTTGTTTTTGGGTTTGTGTTTGTTTTTGTGGTTTATAATTTGGTTTTGTTTTGTAGTTTGTTCGCGACCCTTGGAGGAATTTCTACGGCGTTCCCGACGATCAGCCTTGCTTTGGTCCCCTTGACGACGGCGGCGCACAGACATCGAGACCCAAGACGGCTCAGATCGGGTATTTTGGGAGAGCGCCTGTCTCAAGGCAGACGTCGCGCGCTTCATCGCACTGCTCCTCCGCCTCTGCTTTGTTAGGAGACGCCCGACGCTAATGAGCGCCGTGGACGTGTATCACGAGGGTGAGTCCGACTCTTGCCGCGGCGGGATGAGGATTACGTGACTTGGGCACAAGATGCCTCGCCGACGCCGTGATCGAGGTATGCTTGTTTATCCCTTTGCTTGTATGTATTTTGGTTTTAGGAAGCAAAAATTTATCCTATTTTTGTTTTGTAGCGACGTGACCACGACCTTGAGTTCCACCTCCTCCGCTCGCTGAGGACTGGCCGTTGTTCACGAGGGTCGCCTCATTCGATCGTCTTTGCGCCGCTTTCCCCTGCTCTGCGGGTCACCGATGCGGGTTTTGAGAGGTGGGACCCGCGCGTGAGAAAGGTATTAACCCTCCTCTTTGTACAGCATGAGTATTATGTAGTATGTAGCCCCCAGTTTGAATAAGATTTTATTGTAAAATCATTAGTCAAACTCTGTTGAAGCAGGTTTTTGATTATAGCCCCCAGTTTGAGTAAGATTTTAGTGTAAAATCATTAGTCAAATTCTGTTGAAGCAGGTTTTTGATTATAGCCCCCAGTTTGAGTAAGATTTTAGTGTAAAATCATTAGTCAAATTGCTGAAGGTGTTTTTGATTATAGCCCCCAGTTTGAGTAAGATTTTAGTGGAAAATCATTAGTCAAACTCTGTTGAAGCAGGTTTTTGATTATAGCCCCCAGAAAGCTAAATTGATTTGTCGCATTGTCGCAGGTGACAGCTGAGGTCCACAGGAGGCTCTGCGCGCGCAAACCTGGCGCGCTGGCCGTGAACGAGAAGGTTGTTGACGCCGCAGGCGCAGGCGAGACTACGAGGCGCCGACTGAAAGTTAGCCAGGTCGTAATGGCGAGGGGGGGAGATCGCGGGCCGAAATGAGGCCGCGATGCCGAGGAGTGAGGTCCCGGCAGTAGCCGAGGGTCGATATGCAGGGAGCCGGATAGCACGTGGCCGAGATTGATTCCCTGCGTCGCCTTTGCAAATGGCCGTGACCACCGTAGTAGGCTTGGACTTTGTATATTTTGGACTTTGTATTATGAATATTATTTTCTGTTTGTATTGGTTTATGTATTAGGGCTTGGTATGGTTGGTTGGTTTTTTGGACTTGTAGGTGTTTATGGGTTTAATTGGGTTATTTTGTCTTGTTGCAAAATGCATTCCTCGTCGTGAATGGTCCAAATCCTTGCGTATTTGCTTGCCGAGCGCACTCGCAAAACATCGTTAGTCGTGAAAGCATATATATACGCCTCGATTGAGACCGACTCGCTAATGACCGAATTAAATGCAAAATGAAGAGTTTTTGAAAAATGTTGGTAAGGACATATTTTAGACTCGTAAAAAGACGTTTTTTGACATAGTAAAAATGCGAGCTAAGACGACGTTTTGAGATGAAAATTGTGAATGTGAAAATCATTTTTTTGTGTTGTGTTTAATTTTTGTGTGATTATTGTGTTTTGTAAAAATGAAAATACGTAAATACTGAATTGATCACGCAAATCGAGACGACGCGACTGACCGATTTTAGTCGGTCATGAGGCTCAGTAAAGGTAATAGGGGTTAATAAGTTAAATATTTTGGGTATAGGTGTGTAAGAAGTGTAAGAAATCGAATAATTTTGTCAGAAAAGAAAAAGAAAATCGCCGTAAACAAAGCGATTTGATTTTTAATCGCTCGCTTACAGCGATTAGAATTTTGTTTTGTGGGTTTTGTTTGATTTATTTTAATCGCTTGTTCACTAGCGTTTAAGTTTTTGTGTTGCATTTCGTCTTGCAAATCTCGGCTATAAAAGGAGGGCTAAGTTAGTTCATTTCACTCATCCTCTCGTCTTCTATTCTCGATTTTCCAAAAATATTCAGAATATTTACTTTAACATTCGTCGAGTCATGGAGAGTTTTGAAGGAAACTTGCGTCGTTGGTGTGCGTCCTTATCGGGTGTCGAGAAGAAACTCTTGAAAGATTGCGGAGTTGGCGTATTTCGTGGGCTAAGGCAGGTTCGAATGGAGTACGAGTTCCTGGACGCTTGTCTTGAGTATTGGGATCCAAGCCTTCACGTGTTCCGCTTTCCTTGCGGAGAGGTTTGTCCCTTAGTCGAGGAGTTTGGGGCCATTGGCGGGTGGACGCAGATTGGCCTGCCTGTATGTGTCAGGCAGGAACTTGGCTACAAGAGGCAGGTTCAGAATTATCTCCAGATGACCCGCGATGAGGTGGAAGAGTTATTTGTTGGGAACTGTATCAACCTCTATCGTTTGTGTCAATGGTTTAGGAATAATGCAAACGGGCATATTTCTGCTGTGGCCAGGAGAAGGGCTTTGGCTTTTTGCTTGGTTCATTGCTATATGTTCCCGGACTCTGTGTCCGAGGGGTTGTTGGGAGATCCGCGTTTAATTGCTGTCGTGGAGCAGATGGAAATAGGTTGCAATCCTTCTGCTTTAATTCTGGCTGAGACGATCCTTGGACTGGACGACCGGGCATGTAATAGGGAACATGCGTACCGAGGGTGTCCATTGATCCTCCAGGTGTGGCTGATGGAGCGTCTAAGCGTGTTGAACGACCTTGGCTTCGATGGCGAGTATGTCGCAGGAGGAGTTACCAATCGTTACATGCGATGGGCGGGTCCAGACGAGCGCCCTAATGACTATTTTCCCGAAGCTCAGGAGGTCATGTGCCATCCGCTGGCTCGGTATCCTGGTGGGAGTGGTTAGTGTGACGGCGGCCGCGAGGTGATGGCCCTCCGGGGTTCTATTGTGTGGGTTCGAGATGGGGTTTATATCCATCCCTGCGGGTGAGGCGACAGATAGGGTATGCACAGCTCATTCCTGGCCAGGACACGAAGGTACGTGACATGGTTGCATTAAATAACCAGGTGGACCGACGAGTGGGTCGCTGGTTGGATCATGCGTCTAAGTGGCTTGTGGGTCGGTACTCCCGGGACGATCCGGTGTCGAGGGCTTACTCCAAATGGACTGTCTTTGAAAGTCTTTGTGAAGAGGGCTCGCCTCGCGCCATAGAGCTTAACGAGCCTCCGCCGACATCCGCCTATGACCCGATCCGCTTTGGGCGCATAGTGGTAGGGGTGGCGCTTGAGCTCGGTGCCTCTTTCGGCCCGGTGAATCGTGTTCTGGTCGTCAGCCGTATTCGAGGGCCAGGTGCTCGGATCGTCATGGTAACGCTGGGGGTTTCGTAGGGGTTGAGGGTTGGTGCTCCCTATTCAATTTGGAGGGTTTGAGTCGGCTTCGGAGAGTAACCTGGTTTTAGTTCATGTGTGCTTTGTTAGTATTATGTTCATATTATGTTGTATTATGTAATATATTACCTATCCTAAACCCGATGTACATGCCGACTCGTATTGTAATATATAGTGTTTGTTAGTGTATTTCTAAGGTCGTAGTTATGCTCCTATGTTTGAAAAATCCAAAATGTAACCGTTCTTTTTAAGATTAATAAAAATCAGGTTTTTATTTACGACTCTGCCTCATTTTGTTTGTTATTTTGTGTGAAATTCCTTGGTTCTAATCTTTTTTCAAAGGTTTAGAAAGCAAGCATTTATTGTTGACTATTCCCTCGACTTTTTTAAGCTTTGGGTTTGTCGTTTTGTGTTGTATGTCGGTCTTTTACCCTTAGGTTAAAACTACGAATTTTTGTGTTGACTATGTCCTTGGCCTTTTTAAGCTTTAGACGCGTCATTTTTGTGTTGAATATCGTCCTTTTAACCCTTCAGGTCTAAAAGACGAATTTTTGTGTTGACTATGTCCTTGGCCTTTTTAAGCTTTGGACGTGTCATTTTTGTGTTGAATATCGGTTGCGCTTTTTGCAAAGCTGCCTACGTATCCACGAAAAGTGGAATCAAACCGGCGTAGTTCGAGAATGTATGTTTAAGGGCATACCGGCCCAAGAGTTGTGTTTGCTTTTTGTGGTGAATGTGCACGTTTAGGGGCATGCCGGCCCATGAGTTGTGTTTAAGGACTTGCCGGTCCATGAATTGTGTTTGGTGGATGCATGTTTAGGGGCATGCCGGCCCATGAGTTGTGTTTTTGATTTTTGTAGAGAGAAAGAGCAGTTTTAGGGGCATGCCGGCCCATGAGCATGTTTAAGGACCTGCCGGTCCATGAATTGTGTTTGATTTTTGTGGAAAGAAAAAGCAGTTTTAGGGGCATGCCGGCCCACGAGCATGTTTAAGGACCTGCCGGTCCATGAGCATGTTTAAGGACCTGCCGGTCCATGAATTGTTTTTATAAGATTGTATTTTACAGATACATTGCAAGGGGTTCTTAGGGGTAGTATTTCTTGAGTTGATCGAGGTTTGTGGCGAGGTTGAACTCTTGGCCGTCGAGGTCGGTTAGTTTGACTGCTCCGCCTGTGAAGATTTCCTTGACGAGGTAAGGTCCAAACCCGCTTAGGCTTGAATTTTCCTCGTGGGTCGATCGGAAGTGGTGCTCTGATCGACTTTAGTACGAGATCACCTACTTTTATGTGTCGTGGCTTAACTCGCTTGTTGAATGCTCGTTGTAGTCGGGCTTGGTACATTAAATGCGGTGCTCGTGGAATGCAGTCGGCGTTCATCCAGGAGCATGAGTTGTTCGTACCGTTCACGGGCCCATTCTGCTTCTGGGATGCTACTTTCCATTAGTATGCGCAGAGATTGGATTTCTATTTCCATCGTTGGGCGGCTTCCATGCCGTAGGTGAGAAATAGGGGTCATGCCCGTAGGGGTTCTGATGGTAGTACGGTATCCCCGCAGTGCATATGGTATTTTGTTAGGCCAATCTTTGCGGTATCGATCATCTTCTCAAGTATGGTGACGACCGCCTTGTTTGTCGCCTCAACCGGCTCCATTGGTTTGGGGTCGATAGGGCGAGGATTTGTGATGCTGGATGTTGTATTTTGTGAGTATGGCTTCGGTCTCGCGTTGAAAGTGTGAACCTTGATCGCTGATGAACTCGTGGGGTATGCCATATCGGCATATGATGTTTGTCTGGATGAACTTGGCGACTTCCTTGGAGCCAAGGGTCCGAAAAGACGCTGCTTCTACCCATTTAGTGAAGTAGTCGATGGCTACCAGCACGAAACAGTGACCTCCTGCTCCGATGGGGTGGACTTTTCCTATCACGTCGATGCCCCAGGTTGAAAAGGGCCAGGGTGAGGTTAGGCTGTATAGTGGTGAAGGTGGTACATGTTGGACGTTGCTGAAAATTTGGCAGTTGTGGCAATGCTTGACGTATTGGATACAGTCTGCTTCCATGGTCGTCCAATACCATCCTAGCCGTAGGATTTGTTTGCAGAGTGCTCGAGCGTTCATGTGGGGTCCGCATTCGCCATCATGGACTTGCGTGACGATTTCCTGCCCCTTCTTGTAGTCGACACATATGAGCAGTGTCCCTTGTGGTGTCTTCTTGAGTAGTTGTCCCATCTCTAGCACAAATTGGGAAGCTAGGAGCCTGATAGCCCTCTGTCCACGTTTATCGGTGTCGGGTGGGTAGGTGTTGTCTGTTTTGTAGTTGATTATAGCTTGATACCAAGGCTCTGTCTGCTCGGCTTCGTCCAGGTCAATGGTATGGATGTATCTTTGGTTCGCCACGCTCTTTCAACGATGATGGGTAGTAACTTCATGTCCGTGGCATGTTCGGGAGGGATGAGAGTTTTGACAAGGCGCTCAAGAACCGGTTTTCTTCCTCGGGAGGTGATAGAACTCAATGCAATGGGTTAGCTAGGAGTTTTTGTACTTTCGCTTGGCATTTGGTGAGGGTTTCGCTCATGATCTTCCATGCCCTGCTACTTGATTTATGATGAGGAATGAATCTCCATGTACCGTGAGGTTCTTTATCTTGAGAGTGATGGTCGCTGCAGTTATAAATGCAGCCTCGTGACTCGCTGCGTTGTTCGTGACAATCAAGTCGAGCTTGATTGAGAGTGGAGTATGATCGCCGTTTGGGGATATTAGAGTATTCACTCCATAGCCCGTAGTTTGACGCCGTCCGTCAAGTATAATTGCCGCATCCTTTTCTATGGCGAAGATCCCATCGTCCGGAAATGACATTGTATCGATCATGGGTCGCTCGATGATAGCATTTTCTGCGAGGAAGTCTCAAACCGCTCTTCCTTTGATTACTTTCGAGGGAGGTACTTGAGTTCGCATTTCGGCGAAGCGTAGTCCACCTGGCCATGCGTCCGCTCAGGATCGGTTTTTCAAACAGTATTTGAGGGGTCCATTAGGGAATAGACTCTTGTTGTGCTAGTGAGGAGGTAGTGCCTGAGCTTTTGGTTGCCCGGACGGTGAGAGGCGCCTTTCTCGACCGTTCATACCGGGTTTCGTGAGTCGTGAAACTTTTTTTGATGTAGTAGATGGCCCGTTCTTCGTTGTTGACTTCTTGGGCGAGCATGGCACCCATGGCGTTTGACGTAGTCGTTAAGTATAGTGACAGTGGCAAGTCTTTTTGTGGGGGTACAAGAACAGGTGGGTTTGTGAGCAGGCTTTTGACTTTGTCGAATGCTTGCTGGCAGTCATCGTCCCACTTCGTATGTTCCTCCTTCTTCAACTTTTTGAAGATTGGTTCACAGATCATGGTGAGCTTGCTGATGAACCTGGAGATGTATTGGACTTGTCCCAAGAAACTCCTTATTTCGTCGATGTTGCACGGTGTCTTCATGCCCATTATTGCCTTGATTTTGGTCGGGTCTATTTCGATCCCGCGCTGGCTTACTATGTGGCCTAACAATTTGCCTGACGTGACCCCAAAGGTGCATTTCTGTGGGTTCAATCGCATCTTGTACTGCCTGATTCGGGTGAAGAACTTCCGAAGATTTGTGATGTGGTCATCCCTTTCTTTTGATTTTACGATCATGTCGTCGACGTATACCTCAACCTCCTTATGCATCATGTCGTGGAGTAAGGTGGTAGCAGTGCGTTGGTAAGTAGCGCCGGCATTTATGAGCCCGAACGGCATGACTGTGTAGCAGTATGTTCCCCAGGGGGTTACGAAGGTGGTTTTTGGCATGTCGTCTGCTGCCATTTTGATTTGGTTGTATCCCGCGTATCCATCCATAAATGACAGTAAGGCGTGGTCTGCTGTGTTGTCGATTAGGATGTCCATGTGGGGTAGTGGGAAATCATCTTTTGGGCAGGCTTTGTTCAGGTCCCGGAAGTCGGCACATACTCGTATTTTGCCGTTTTTCTTCATAATCGCACCATATCGAGACCCGGCGAGTATTCGATGACTTGGATGAAACCACCAGAGTCGCTTCTCGATCTCTTCCTTGACCATGAGAGACCATTCTGGCTTGATGCGCCGGAGCTTCTGCTTGACCGGTCTGCTACCTTGTTTGATCGGGATGCGGTGTTCAGCTATCTCGCGGTCTATGCCGGGCATGTCCTTATATGACCAGGCAAAGACGTCCTTAAACTCTGCGAGGAGCTTGGTATAGGTGGCCCTTTCTTCCGCGGCTTAGTGGAAGCCCCCACCGTAGTTCTTGAGGTTCTTCTGCGTTCCTATGTTGATGGTTGTTGTGTCTTCAATAATTGGGTCCTGTTCGGGTTTTGAGACAATACTCGCAATGTATCCATATAATGCAATTTTATTTAGTTTAGATTTATCGCGATTATTAGGAAAAGTAGAGTTTAAATGAGGCAAAGAGTAACCAAAAACTTTCATGTTATTAATGTTATCAAAAGCGGTTACATTTGAAGATAGCTCAGACGAGGAGCTTTGGACAACCTTAATGACTCTAGTTCTTTAGCTAAATTAACTATGTCGTGAAGTAGCAGGGGCTTGGTTGGGAGTAAGAGACTTGAAATGACGACGAGGGAGTTTAAACTTCAAGACAGTCTTTTTGTTGGGGTGTTGTCTTCATCTTCGCTCGAGTCGGAATCTTCAAGGCGTAGCCTTGACCCGTAGTTATCTTGAAAGTGCGGCCTTGTTCGTCGATCCATTCGAGGGTTTTGACCATCCGTTGTGTGTTTTTCTTCGTAAGGGATGATCAGGTTGGTGGGGTTAAAGTTGTTGTTGCGCACGATGTCGGAAATGAGGTCAATCCCCGCAATGGAGTACCTGCTTGTGTCCTTAGGAATCTTGCTGGTGCCCTCTTTGACGAAGTAGTTGCTGGGGAGGATGTGGTATGGTTGCATGTGGAAATCATGATATTTCTTGCGATCATTATATGATTCCCAACCTTGAGAGACTTCGTATGACCATGGTACGTAAGATAGACCCATGGTGGGCCATTTGTTATCGTCGTCCTTGGCGTAGAGTGTAGCGATTTCTTCTCTACGGTCGAGTACGATGTTGAAGTCGGTCGAACCCACATATGTCGCCTACCGGATCGGCATTTATCTCTCGCAGCACTATCATTGGCTTTTTGTCGCTGAGGGTAGCTCGAAAGTTCGAGGCGTCGATGGTGACGATCTCGTCATCCAGAGGTATCCTGACCTTTTGATGCAGGGTTGAGGTGACGGCCTTGGTAGCGTGGATCCAGGGTCTACCTAGTAGCATGTTGTAGGTAGGGGGTATGTCGATGATTTGAAATTCGGTTTCTCTCATGACTGGTCCTGTCATAATGGGGAAGGAGATGGTTCCCTTTATCTTTGCGACGTGTTCCATCGTGAGGCCCCGACGCCGTCTGCATACCCGGATGAAGTCGCTTCCTTAATCCCCGCCGCCGCCTCAAGAGGCAAGACATTGACTGCGGATCCATTGTCGATGAGGACGACTGGTAATGTCATGCCGTGGCATTCCACGTTGATGTAGAGAGGTAGGTTATGTGTGCCACCGAATGGAGGGAGGTCTTTATCTGAGAAGGTGACGGCGTTGGCTTGCCATTCGCGCGTAATGTTACTGATAAGCTTCTCTGGAGACATTTCCGATGTCATTGGGGTGACCTGTAATGCTTGGTAGAGGGCTTCACGATGTCCCATTGAGTCCCCAAGAGCCGCCAGTTGAAATGTCCGCTTTCGCCTTGTTGAGTGTTTATGGAGCGTGTCTCCGATTTCAGTGGGGTAAGGGTGTTGGGGTAGCACTTGATGATGCTACCTTGTTGACCGCAAGATAGGTACGTGATCGTGTCGTAATGACACTTTGGTGGTCGACGGCGTGGGAGCCGATGCTTGTAGGTGGGGTGTGGAGGTAGGCGAAGTAGGTGGCGATCCTCGCCTATGATTATTCCCTTGTTCTTCTCTTGAGCACCAACCTTGGCGGGTGGCTTTGAGGTTCAAGTAACTTTAGAAGCTTGGTACGGACGCCCGTAACGTGTTAAGTAGGCTACTTCGTCATCACCGTCCGATAGCCTAAATGGGTACTTATGACATAGTTTCCATACTTGCCTGGCGGCGGCGATGGGGTTGAGTTTCCTCTTCGTAGGGCTCATCCCGGAGACATATGCGGGTGTCATCATTGTCGGCTTCATCCTCGTAAGCATTCCAGATGCCGTTGACTTCGTGATCATCGGAGACTATCATTCTGGAGCAGTCGATGATAGGGTGTGCTTCTGTGAATATAGCATGGTTATGTAGAGGGTTCAGCTGGTTTGAAGGCTTAGGACTTGGGCTGGGCTTTACGATGGTATTGTCGTCGATCAAGTCCTGAACTATGTTCTTCAGGCGGAAGCATTGCTCGGTGTCGTGCCCCTTTCCTCTGTGGAATTCGCAGTATGCGTTCTGATCCCATGATTTTGGCTTCTTGTCCGGGGGAGGCTCGCTAGTAGGTCCTATGAGTTGAAGTACATTACGGCTCACAAGCTTTTGTAGTGCCTTTGAGTAAGTCATGTATATTGGGTCAAAGTTTCGTCGTGCTTTCATTGGACCTGACCAGGAGGTGAGTATGATGCCTTTGGCGAGGCATGGCGGTCTTGGTGGTGTCGCAAACCGGTGGTGCCTCTAACGCCGTCAAAGGCGTTGATGGCATGGATGGGCTCGACTTTGGTGGTGGCTCGAGATGAGCTCCCTTGATATCCGCGACCCGTACTCTTATTCCTATTTTCCTTACGAAGGTCGTCCTCGATGAGCTCGCCGACGACGCTGAGGGTTGAGAAGTTGTCGAAATTCCCATATCGTAGGTGTTGTTGGTATGCGGGGGTAAGGTTCTTGATGAACTTAGTAATCGGACGGTGTCCCTTGGGCGGTTAGGTATTTGAGCACACGCCTTCTTCCGGTAGCGTAAGGTACTCGGTAAATCCTTCATTGTCCTTCTGGGTCAGGACCTCCAATGTACGTAGTGAGACTTGGATATCATTGTTGTCCCGGTATTGTAGATCGAACGCAACTGTTATGTCCTCGAAACTACCCGTTTTATGTGGTTCTAGAGCGTAGAACCATGCCCTGGGTTGCGCGTCCAATGAGTGAGGGAATAAGGTAGCCCATGCAGGGGGTTCGACGCCCATGATGGCCATTTTAGCTTTGAAAGCCTTGACGTGAACGAGCGGGCTTTCGTGACCTTTGAAGACGGGAAGATCGCTAAGTGCTAACTTGTCTGGTAGCATGGATCTGACGTTCTTTGGGATGTGCTCGTTCTCTTGGTGTATGGAGTAACCCCTTGAGTTCGTGAGACGCTCTTCCATGGTTCGAATCCTTTTTGCGTTCCGTTCGGATTCCTCGGCCAGGCGCACGGCGTTTTTCTCTGCTTCGAACTTTTGCATGATAGCCATTTGCTCGATCGTCGTAGTGAGGCTAGCTATCCTATCATTGAGCTGTCGGACTTGTTCGGCAGTTACCTCTGGGGGGGGTGGTGGTGGTCCTCCGAAACCTTCGTCGTGTTGAAAGGCCATGACAGGTTTTGGTTTTGATCTGTTGTAGGAGCGCTTCTTTGGAGGTGGAGGTGGGTTTAAGTGACGGTTCTTAGTTAAATCGGCGTATCCGTGGTTCTTCAATGAGCGGACCTGACAAAGTTTTCAAACCTTTAGTGATTCTAAAAGAGAAGGAAAAGACTCAAATGAAAAATCACATTCACGACCAAAGGAAGACACAAAAGCGTAAAAAGTGGGTGACTTGACTCGTGTTTTTAGCTTTTAAAAAGACACGGAAGCTTTTGAGATAGAGGCGCGTTGACACGTCCCTATTCTCGAGGTAGGAAAATTTGTATGATCATAATCGATTAACCCGGTTTGGCGGTATGTTGCCAGGGTTTATCATTGGATTACGATAAAGGGTCGACCGGCAAAGTAGCGATAGGCTAGTCGATCCGAGGACGTTAAAATTGGGTAAAAGGTGATCAATTGTTCGCCTTTTACGTGTGACTCAGGGTTCTAAATCGAAAATGACAATAAGTCACTCGATTCAAAGATTAAATCAACGGGTCCGCATGTGAACGAGCCCGCGTTTTTTTTGTTTTTGAGAGAAAAAGATTAAATCGGGATGACTAAAGAGTCACTCGACTTAGAGCTAATTCTAATGTTCTAAAAGTTAATTTCATTTAAAATCTCAAAATGAATTGACATATTCGGTTTTTGCTTTGTGAAAGACCTTTTAGCAATAAATGTATTATGACGATACGTCGATGATAATTCATTTACGTTTTGAAAAAGACCGGGATATAGTGGTTATCCTAGGTCGGTTTTAAATGTAGCGGCATTTTATTAAACTCAAATGACTATGGGTCAAAGAGCCTAACGGCGTGTTTTTAAAAGTCCGACCTTTTGAAAAAAGTTTGAAAAAGCAATTTCAAAGATGGACGTATTTTAAAAGTATAATGCCTAGGAGGAGTTTTTGCATGCAAAGCTTTTTTGAAAGACTACTATAGTGAGGGTACTATAGCTTCGCACTTGTACATATAAACACAAAGGTTTTTGGTTTATAGGGTAAGGTTCCCTCCTGGCCATTCCCGCGACGTTTGGGTAGGGCACCCGCAAGACTACACACGCCTTAGGTGTGCATTCAAGACGGCCCTAGAGCGCTCGAGTTTGACTGGTTACGATCGCTTGTACGGATGCCGTACTTGTAATCGTGGAGGGTGAGAGAAGCAGGTGTCCGGAGTTACCTCGCTTATGAAGCGAGTTACCGGGGCCGTTCCTCAAAGGGTGTGGTTTGAATCGTGAGGATTCGACTCAACGATTTTTGCCCAAATATCGAAAGCGTAAATGTTTTCAAAGTTTCAAGCTTCACTTCTTTATGATTTTAAAATAAAAGAAAAACTAGTTTTTCAAAAATAAAAAAAATCATGCTCGTCCCCAGCGGAGTCGCCAGCTGAAGGTACCGGAAGGTGAGAAATCGCTAGTCCCTATCGACGCCTGCGCCGCCCTCGCCGTCTTGGGGCGGAAGCGGAATGCCTCGCAGAAAAAGTGCGGTTTTGAGAAAAATGGGGAGATCATTGCATGAATTTGTGACCAAAAGAAAAGTAGAAAATCCTTTTTGAAAGTGTATTTTCGGAGTCGCCACCAAATATTAAAGGAATTTGGAACCTATTCAACGCGTCTTGAAATACAAGACACGAGTGTCTCGGATTTCAAGGTGCGTCGATACCTATCAATCTGAGATTTGAAACCAGAGAAGGGATTCGGAGTGAGGTTACTTTTCGAAAGTCTTGACAAAATAAATTTTGAAAACCGTAATCAAAAAGCCTACATAAGAGTAGTCTCTACTAATTTGAAAACATTTGCTTAATTTCGATATTTGGGCTAAAATGACGCTACGTACAAGTGCGAATAAGTATGACTCGATTAAAATGCATAAATAATGTAAATTGTCAAAATAATGACATATTGCTATAGGAAATGTACGTTAAATAATAATTTATTGACTAAATTATTACTAT
Source organism: Dianthus caryophyllus (assembly GCA_023091065.1). Classification (NCBI taxonomy): domain Eukaryota; kingdom Viridiplantae; phylum Streptophyta; class Magnoliopsida; order Caryophyllales; family Caryophyllaceae; genus Dianthus; species Dianthus caryophyllus. Next base: position 32,476,652 of record CM041517.1, on the reverse strand, counting down.
AGACGTTATTTTCCAATCTCGTATTAGAATTTGTGAAAAACCCTCAGTTTTGACATGCTATAAGACTCTATGAAACGGTACAATTTAGTGTTGGATCCGTGATTCTAGTCTGTTTTGGTAAAAACTCTACAAGGGTGAAAAAGAGCTAAGATGGGCCAACTAGTACTGTTTGTGAAACAGAACAGAACATAGTCTACTCCGAACAGAACTGATGACAACTAGATTAACGAAACCAAGCAGAACATAGCCTTCTCCGAACAGAATTGAGGGGACAACGAGATTGATGACGCAGAAACCCCGAGAAGAAGATGGGGAAAACTGCGGGCTACCAAGCCAGGACTTCTTTTATTAATCTCATGATGATTACAAGGCTTTTGATTACAATTGAATGATTTTCGTAGGAGAAACTAGCGAATAATGCTAATACATCGTTTATGTGTACTTCTATGTGAAAGTATAAGAAAAACCTATGAGAGAACATATGAGAGACCTCTCGAAAAATGACTAAGTGAGCCTCTATATATAGGTAGAATGCTCACAATACAACTCCTAAAATCTAGGGCCACTATCTCATGAACTTAGGTAGTTGGATAACTACCCACTATGCATGACTTGTAACTTCCCATTATGACTTCTATTCTGATCCGCAGAACTGCATGCCAATAACTACCCATGATCTTAGGTAGTTAAATAACTTCCATTGACTCCACTTCTGCTCAGCTATGATATCTTCCATTATCCCATGATCTTTGTAACCGCTATAGTTGACCTCTGCTGACCACAACTGCCATGCCTCTTCTGACCTGTTCTGGGCGATAACTGCCATACCTCTTCTGACTTGTTCTGGGCTATAACTGCCATACCACTTCTGACCTGTTCTGGGCTATAACTGCCATTGTTCTTCTGACCTGTTCTGTACCATATTCGCAACGTCTATCCAGAACTGCCAATTCTGGGTAGTGTAAAATCTGGTCATAACAAATGCCCCTTGTTTTCTCAAGTGCAGCGTTCAGCAATCTTGAGGAAACAATCCTGTACAAACACTTCTATACAGAATAGACTAGAGTAGAAACAACGGCTATAAAATTTTGAACAACTATGCATCCGCAAGACTTGTGTACCACATTCAAAGAGACAACGTTCAAATCAGAAGTAGGAGAGAATTAAAACCTGATTGACTGCTTCACGGTAGCGATGACTAGTTAATCGTAAGTTGAACTTGAACATACCACGAATAGATAATCGTGAGGCTTACCGAGGGCTTATACCTTGCTTTGAAATAGTAGAGTTTGAACCTTGATATGGCTTGTTGGACAAGAGATGTTCCCTTAGTATACACGAGCTTTGGACTTTCCTTAACCTTAAAAAAGGAAGGCTAGCCACATGTTGTGCAATGGGGATAGTTGAGACCCATTTTATTGTGCAAAACTTGCGGTGATTTGATCTCAGAGAACGCTTCGCTTGTCTTTTGATAATGCATCGTATGAACTATTGTTTAACCTTCTCGAGGATGGTTAAATACTTTGTGCCTTGTCTCTCAAAGGGCTTTACGTGTGTATGCCTTATTTTTCAAAGGGCTTCTTCAGATGTGTGCCTTATGTCATTCCAAAGGGCTTCGTCGTATGTGTGCCTTATGTCTTTCCAAAGGGCTTAACTTCAAGTTATCGTGGATCTTTTGCTTAGTCTGAGAGCAAGACATTTTTCTAGTCTGCTCTGACAGCTTTCGGTTGCTAAGTAATTAGCCTTGGTGGTCCAAGGACTTAATCACTATTGTCGCTATTGCTTCTATTGCTTCTATTGTTACGTGAATGTACTAACCTCGCAGTGTACACCCTGCACTTATGTACGCATGATCATGGCTCACCTTGAGGGATATTATAGGACTCTCTTAACTACGGCTAAGCCCTGGTCCGTCAATCCGAGGACGCATCCTCTACAAAGCAGGATCGGCCGCATCAGGCCGGAGGAAGATCTCCACCGCAGATCGGCCGCACTGTGGTCCGAGGAAGATCTCCACCGCAGATCGGCCGCACCGTGGTCCGGAGGAAGATCTCCACCGCAGATCGGCCGCTCAAGGCCGAGGACTAAGCTCAAATCTGGAATACAAGTTCCATTCTTACAGGCTGGAAGGGTAACTCCAAAAATGTTGAGGACAAAGCTCAGGTGGAGGTTAAACTCCGTACTAATCGGAGGATAAACTCCTGAGTAGAATTGAAGGATAAACTCTTGATTAGATGTGGAAGATAGACTCGACTAGGACTGGAGGATAGACTCCTTTATTTGTAATATGTGGCATACTAGATTTTTAGTGGATTATTTGTGATAATAAAAATATTTTCTCTTGTAATTAAACCGTAATCCGCAAAACAAGAAATAAAAATTAGACTATACCATTGGTCATTGGCTCTACTTTTACAAGACTGGAGGTCTAGGCTCCAAGATCGACGATATGCTCGAGACCAAGGACTGGGCTCACATCGGGAGGGCAAGCTCCAAAGATGCTTAGCACGAGCTCAAAACTATAAACGTGCTCAAGATTGAGAACTATACTCAAGAATGGAAAAACGGCTTCAAGAGTGTCAAGATCCGCCAGGATCAAGGGTAAAACTCAATATTAAGATTGCATAGAATAAGCTCCAAAAATAGTAGAATAAGATATATGGTAGAACTTGTTGCAATTAGGAACGAAATAAGATGCTTCCGTATTTATATAATCCAAGGGCGACAAGATAAGGTTGCAAGGGCACTAGGATGAACTCCAAGGTTGGCCACATAGTGCAAGACTGTAATAAATAGAAAATATTCTTCAAGGTCCAGCGCAAGACCGCAAAAATAAGATAATATGCTCCGAGATAATATATGCTCCAAGATAATATATGCTCCGAGATAATATATGCTCCAAGATAATATATGCTCCGAGATTCTTGGTATAATATTATGAAGAAACATTTGATATATAATAAACAAGATTGAGAATACTTTGAGGTTTTGGAAAAGTGCTGTAAAATGTAAAAACTTGGTTAGTACAACCATTGATGTATTCAATGGTTTTTCTCATAATAAAATAATATAAAGTAAAGCGATTATGAAAAATAAATTAATTGAAAATAAATAAATAGAGTTTGAGTTTGGTTGATTTCCAAGCTCTCGAATCAACTCTCCCTCAAGAGTTACCAATTCATGTGCCCCTTGACCGATGATGGAGTCAACGAGGTAAGGACCTCTCCACACTTGAGCAAACTTGTATGAACTACATCTCTTGCATCTTTGAATGTGCTTCTCTAGAATAATTCTCCTTTACCAAGGGCTCTCGCTTTGATATTCTTGTTGAATCTCTTTCACTATAACACCTTAATACGAGGTCGACTTAATCTTTACTGCATTTCACACTCGTTCAAAGTTTTCAAGGTTAGTGAACAAAGAATAATTTTAGAATCTAGAATACATAGGACATACCTTGGTGTTTGAATAACCAATTCTGGAAAGATAACTTCTTCACGAACATAAACAAGTTAGAAAGAAAGAAATATGTCTTATAAAAAGCTATAAAAAGCTATAAAGCTATAAAGGTTGATACATTTAACTTAACGTCCAACTTATTATTAATAACAACAAGCGATGAATTGCGTACCTTTAGATTTTGCTCTCCTTAATAACGAAATTACCTCTTTCACTGTTTCAAATATGTACAGCTTCTATTCTGGAGCAAACGACATCTTCTGTCTTGGAGCAGATGACTTCTTCTGTTCTAGGGCGAATGACAATCACGCTGCTCTAGGGCAAACGACAACGCCTGTTCTGGAGCGAACAACAGCGTCTGTTCTGGAGCGAACGACAGCGTCTCTTCTGGAGCGAACGACAGCGTCTCTTCTGGAGCGAACGACAACGTCTGTTCTGGAGCGAACGACAACGCGTCTGTTCTGGAGCGAATGACAACTTTCTAGTGTCATCGGTGCCCCACTTTGTAGTTTAGAAAACAAGGACAACAATCTTCTCAGACAAAAGCTCTATCTTGACATTATTTCGTCATCTCTAACACCGTGAATTTTCACCCGCCACATACTTCTCAAAAACATGTGAGCTCGCGTAAAAATTATAATCTTCACCCTTTCTTAAAACAACTTGTCAACCTTGAGCAATAAGAATATGAGACCGCTCGTAAAGTTCGATCACGTTGGTATAAGGTTGAAAACACTCCTACAAAAATAAACTCAAAAGCAACGGCTACAAAGACAACATAAAAATTCTGCAAGACACGTACCAGATCAGGATTAAAATTCGGATCAGAACTGAACGAAAATTCAAACCTGTTCGACAATCACTTCGTGAATGTCTTGCCGACCACGCACCAATGAATCCATCACCCTCATACTACTTGTTGGGTTGACTTGCTTTGACCAGCGCTGACTTGCGAATCTTGACTTTGTCAAGATTAGTGACTTGCTAAAACCTCAGAGCTGACAGTCTTGAAAGAAGAGAATTCAAGACACAAAAGATGCCCCTAGTTTTCTCAAGGGAAACGTTTAGCAAACTCAAGGAAATAATTCTGAAAAGATAATTCAGAACACAACGAGCAGAAGAGAAACAACCAGAAAATATAACGGGTAGGAAATAAAAAGGGTCAAGATTGAAGAGATAAACATCAAGACTTATATATAGACGTCAGACCAGAATTGGTAAAAATTCAAACCTGATCTGGCTGCTCATTGTAACAATGATATACTTCTGTAAAGTTTGAAATTCTTCCAACGGTAGAGTCCTGAAGACTATAGGATTGATTCTTGCTCAAAGCCGTTAGCAAGCAAATTTGAAAAAATACCTCATGCAAAATCAATCATCTTCAAACGTTAGAAAAACTCAGATTTGTAAAAAATAATTAATCACTTACAAAATTTAAAAAGATAATAGAAATAAAATAATAACACATGAGAAAATTAATCACAAGATCAAGACAAGACTGAAAATCAGATCTGTAGCAAGTTTCACACTTACAACCTTGGCTACTCTGCCCCTTTGTGGCGATTTCAGGACTATGTCAATCCTGGTCCTCTGACATTAGCAACTCTACCAGTGTGGAAGGTCTAAGCTTTCATTATTCTCTCTTGACCAAAATCCCAAGGCCGAAGTCTCCTTCCAGACCAGAACTGAAATTCGCCACAAAATCTGCCAAGGATTCTGACCTGATGGCAGTCTTGGCCTGCAACTGATGTTATACATAATAATCTGCACAAAACCATTTAACCATTCTCCCGGACAGTTCAGACTTTCTCAAGACTGACTTGACTGAAAAGTTAGTCCAGACAATCATATGATAATTCTAAAAATAAGATTAAACTTTGTAATATACATTAATTAAGTAAAAATGTATATTTCTCGAAGAGTGTACCTTATTCCGGCATCCAAGAGGTTCTTACTTGCACAATATATGGGATACTGTAGATTATCCTCTTCATCGAACAAGAGTACAAGACTGAAAAATTGGTATGATCTGCACAGAACTGGATAACAGTTCTGACCTGCACATCAATGGATAATATGATCAGCACATCACTAGAGAGTATGATCCGCACAGAACTGACTTCAGATCCACTCTTGCCAACAATGTGCCCTTAGAACTGTCTTGGTGAAACGCCAAATGAGTGCTTGACATGATTGAACTCCATGTTATATCTCTCCAAGAATACAAAAGGATGCTTGCACGCGACAAATGTGATTTTTGACACTCTTGGACTTCATCACCAAATCATACGTGTACACCTTCGTTGTGTCCCCAATAAAAATACTCCAACATTGTGCTAATTACCACCTTGGTAGGTTGCCCTACATCTCTCAAAGCGTAAGGCGTAATAAATTAAAAATATATTATGCAAAAATAAAATTCATCTTTTGATGAGTAGGATACACTTCGATTCGATTGGACTTGATGAAAGTATCCACAATTGTAAGCTACTTGTATCCTGAAATCTTGGCAAGCACAACATTAGTATTGGGTAGATGAAAAGAATCTATGTGCAAACTTTATCTTAAATAAACATAATCAACACTTGAAACATACCATGTTTTTGTCGGATGATTACTACGATGGTTAACCAATCAAGATACATTACCTCTCTTACCATTTCATGTCTAGAAGCTTTTGAACCTCGTCGTTAATTATTTCCTTTCTAGAGGAAATCTCTTGCGTCTCCACTGTACAGACTTGAACTTCCGGCCAACGTCAGACTTGTGAGCGATCGGACCAGGACATGACTTATACCAGTCCTGTCAAAGCGAGTCTACGGAAAATAGGATACTTTGGACTGTAAAAAGATTAATCATACCTGATTCTGGTCGGTACATAACCTACCAGTAGTTTCTCACCAGAACAGGAGTGGTTGAGGACGTCTCTGCTCTGTCTTGTCTGACCTATCCGTTGACTTGGTTCTTTGATTGCAATATAACGGATTTGTTGCTAAATGATAGCTTCAGGACTACTCTGTAGCACTCTTGTGTATTCTGCCATTCTCCATTGATCATCAGTATTCCCTACTTGATAGACATTTTGACATATTAGTGGTACGTCGAAGGCACGAGCATTATATTACGAATTAAAACATACCAAGCAAGATATACAACGTCATCAAATTAAATCAATAAAATAATTAAGAGAAGAGACTCCCTTTGTAGGTAGAGAAATTTTGCCCAAAGTATGTTGGCCTAGGTCTCTCCGTAGAATCCACAAGCATGTTATAATTTGTAGTGAGTTTATCATGGTTGATCCTCATTTCTTCCAAGACACCAAGCATAACCATTCGTGAATCGCTTTGACGATCTCCGTGACCAAGAATCACTAGTTTCCAGCTATGTTTAGTTCTGCTGGGGACGACATCATTTCTTCTTAAGTTATCATTTCGCATCGTGACACAAGTCAAACCACAAATATTAGAACCGCTATTAGCATAATCAACTTTATGAGTGTAAGGAGAAAAAGGTGGAGATTGATTTGGCTCTTGTGATTGTGGTTGTTCAGCCTTGTTCGTATTCCTCCGTGCAGGACTGGTTGTGTCCTTTAAGCGTCCAGAACTGAAACATCTATAACAAGATTCTCAAGCTTGAAAATCAATCCTGAAAAATCTATAACAAGAATGTTAATATCAAAATTATCAATCCAGAATTGAAAACAAAACTATTAATATCGAGACTATCAGTCCAGAACAAGACTGTTAATATCAAGATTATCAGTCCAGAACTGAATACAGGACTGCTAATATCGAGATTATCAATCTAGAACGGAAAACAAGAGAGAATTCAAAAGCTCTTATCTTAGGGCTGGATGAATGGACATGCGTTCACTCTTGTCTCCGGTATGAACCAATTCTGTTCTGCTGACGACCACTTCCAGCTTTCTTGTTAGGCCTGTTCTGACACAAACTCCGCTGTTCTGTTTGTTGAAGGCATCATCTTCAAGTATGACGACCCTTGCTTGTAAGTACGAACAGTCCCAGAACTGTCACAGTTCAGAATTGAGATCTTTTCTTTGTTCAACTCTGCACTACTCCAGCAAACGACGGAAGCTATTCTGGCTGGTAGTTCTAACGTGGAACCTCCACCCATTCCAAGTGGAGTTATCACACCTACTCCAGGGTTCCAAGAGTTGAAAGCTGAGGAGCAAAACAAACCGGAGGTCCTACCCAGGACATCACTGTCTAACATGCCATCTACAGGCGTGGAGAAAATTGTCCAGAACACGACGGAAAAGATTAGCCCAGAATTGCTCAGGACTGACATTACAGAAGTGGAGCCTTTGCACATGCAATTCTTCCTTAGATCTTTGGGAATAAGAACTATGAGCGTCCTCTATTTGTATTGCAACGTGGTCTTGAGGATGTTCTGTACTATAGCACAACTTCAATTGATGGAACGTTGAATTTCTTCGGAACATCCTTCAAAACCGCGATATTGTCGAAAGGGAGGATCCTTCTTTTCTTAGGAGAAGCTTCTGGTTCCTAGGATCGAGTCCTCTTCGAATTGATCTTCAAAGCCTTTGTCCCCATCGTGATAGGAAAACACTTTTCTTTTTATGATGAAAGACAAGGACAATTCTGGCCTGATTCTTGTGTTGTAACCACTAGTATCGCTGGAGTTCTGTTCCGATTCAAGAATGACTCAATTCTCTTTGAGTCTTGTAACTTTTTTTCGTAGAATTGAAGCAATCCTTGAGCAAGATTTCTCCAAATATTGTGCTAGTTGTTCAAGGGTCTTGTCAACCATGTGGTCGTGACAAGAGTGTGTTTTTTGTGGATTTTTGAGAAGAGAGTTTCACAAACTAATAAACTAGATGCCCCACGGTGGGCGCCAATTTGTTTTGGTAAAAACTCTACAAGGGTGAAAAAGAGCTAAGATGGGCCAACTAGTACTGTTTGTGAAACAGAACAGAACATAGTCTACTCCGAACAGAACTGATGACAACTAGATTAACGAAACCAAGCAGAACATAGCCTTCTCCGAACAGAATTGAGGGGACAACGAGATTGATGACGCAGAAAGCCCGAGAAGAAGATGGGGAAAGCTGCGGGCTACCAAGCCAGGACTTCTTTTATTAATCTCATGATGATTACAAGGCTTTGATTACAATTGAATGATTTTCAGAGGAGAAACTAGCGAATAATGCTAATACTTCGATTATGTGTACTTCTATGTGAAAGTATAAGAAAAACCTATGAGAGAACATATGAGAGACCTCTCGAAAAATGACTAAGTGAGCCTCTATATATAGGTAGAATGCTCACAATACAACTCCTAAAATCTAGGGCCACTATCTCATGAACTTAGGTAGTTGGATAACTACCCACTATGCATGACTTGTAACTTCCCATTATGACTTCTATTCTGATCCGCAGAACTGCATGCCAATAACTACCCATGATCTTAGGTAGTTAAATAACTTCCATTGACTCCACTTCTGCTCAGCTATGATATCTTCCATTATCCCATGATCTTTGTAACCGCTATAGTTGACCTCTGCTGACCACAACTGCCATGCCTCTTCTGACCTGTTCTGGGCGATAACTGCCATACCTCTTCTGACTTGTTCTGGGCTATAACTGCCATACCACTTCTGACCTGTTCTGGGCTATAACTGCCATTGTTCTTCTGACCTGTTCTGTACCATATTCGCAACGTCTATCCAGAACTGCCAATTCTGGGTAGTGTAAAATCTGGTCATAACATAGTCGTTATTTAATGCATGAATGAGGACTTGCGTAATTATAAAAGTGACGTCGGTTTGCTTTAGTGATAATGAGTCGTTTATTTATGCGATATTGGCGGGGTTTAGACGGATTATGAATCCGAATTGCTACAACCGTATTTAATACGAACGCTAGTGCGATATCGGGTTTGGGGTTAATGTAACCCCATTATCCGAGTCTCAAACGTCCAGCCCGTAGGTAAAATGTTTACCTTTCGAAAATGTAAAGACGGTATTTTTGAGTGGATTTCGTGAATAGTGTGTAAGTGCTAAAAACCGGGTGTTTTAAAATGAATGAAGTGGGTTGGTATTTATAGAGTTTGGTGGTTTCGTGGGATAGCAAAACTTAATCGCCTGTGTACAAAGCGCTTAAGTTTGCTGAGCTAGATATTTTTAAAGAAAAAATACAAAAGGCTATTGTTATAAAACAAAACTTAATCGCTCGTTGACAAAGCGTTTAAGTTTTTAATCGTCATTAACCGGGCGATTTGTTTTTGTTTTGTGGTCGCTTATGCCGCCGCTTGGTTTTGGCGGTTTGATTAGGTAATGATTATGTTTTGTGGTTTACTTAAGGGTTAAGTATTTGTTCGCTTTTGGTCCGAATTTCGGTTTTGTGTTTCGGTTTTTGTCGTGTTTTTCGGTTTGGCACGAAATAAAATAATATTAGGTTATATTATTTTATGGTTTCATAAAACCTAACTTTTTGAAAATGTGACACGGACGCACTTTGGCCCGCTTTGAGTGTTGTGTTAGTGTGCGCTTTAGGGTCGCTTTTGTAAGTTTGGGCCGCTTTGTAGCTAGTTGAAGCTTTTGTGGCTTGGCTTAATAAGACGTTCCTATATTGTGCTCGTGTTACGCTCATGATGACTAAAATTGACATTTACTTTCATGATTATGCAAGTCCAAATTAATACGCTAAAAATGACTAATACGTTTTAGACACTTTTGTACCGTTTCGACTCTTTTAAAAGCATGTACGAAAGTCCTTTTCATCATCGGGTTTGTTTTTGGGGGGTACGGATACGGGTATCTACAGTCCCCACCTTCGAGGAACTCACAGTCGAGTTCGACCGACAGTACCGAGACAATGAAGACACTCAAGTCTCAATTCGCACCCTAGAAGTCATATCTCAAAAGGACAATGACGGCTTCACCGACTATCTCACTCGTTGGAAGAAGTTAAGCGCTTAAATCCCCAACCGTCCCCGCGAGGACGAGCTCGTACCGAAGTTCATAAATAACCTGCGACCCGTGTATCAATTCTACATGAGGTACAGCAACATTCAGAACTTCAAAGAACTAACTAAGGTCGGCATTCAAATCGAAGATAACCTTAGGACTGGCACCATGGCTAAATACACCGGCCATGCTTATCAAGGGAGCTCCTCTAAGTCTTCCCGCACGGTCAAGAACGACGAAAATCGCACCGTCGGTAACCTCGACGATGACACCCTCGACGCCTTTGCAACTACCTTCTCGCCGCCTCCTAAGGCCAAGAGAAACTTCGACCCTCTCTTTATGTCTTACTCCAAGGCATTTCAAAGGTTGGTCGAGAAAAACTACCTACAACCGATTGGGCCTACTAGCGAGCCGCCCGAAGACAAGAAGCCTAAATCTTGGAACCCCAACGCCTTCTGTGCATACCACCGAGGCAAGGGGCATGACACCGAGAACTGCTTCAGGCTCAAAAACGCTATCCAAGATCTCATTGATCAAGGAAAGCTTAGCAAACCATCTCAACCCACCAAGCCTTCAAACAATGAAAACCCGCTTGGCAATCATGCAATCTTCGTGGGGTCAATCCCTATACTAGACTGCTCTTACCTCATCACACCCTCGAATGACCAAATCAATGCGGTTTGGTCTAGTGATAATGAAGACGATTTAATATCAAGCTACCCACCGATGAGGTGATAAGCCACATCAATCAACTTGCAAAAGACATCAATCACCTAAAAGCTTTGCATCGGACCGAAGTTGAACGTTTGGAACGACGCATCAAGAAAGAACTAGCCAACCCAGCCTCTCTTGATGCCCTCGAAGCTCTTCATCAAAAGGATAACGAAGGCTTCGTCAAACATCTCGTCCGATGGAGGAAACTACTTGCCCGAGTGCCGAACCACCCACACGAGGACGAGCTCATACACACCTTCCTTTTCAGTTTACGACCCGCCTGGCGATATTACTTCCACTTCTGCAATGTTCGAAATTTTGAACATCTCGTTGAAATTGGCACTCACATCAAAAAGGATCTCACGTCTAGCTACGAGGATCCAGCTTATCGAGAACATTCCCGCAGGATCAAAAGCCAAAACAAACTCAACTCGAACGACTCCACAAGGAATTTTGACAAACTCTACATGCCTTACGCCGTAGCACTACAAAAATTGATCGAAAAGGACTACCTTCAACCGGTCGGACCTATCAATGAACCGCCCATGAAGAAGAAATCAAAATCATGGGACCCCAACGCCTTCTGTGCATACCATCGGGGCATGGGGCATAGCACTGAGAGTTGTCTCAAATTCAAACACGCCATCCAAGATCTCATCGATCAAGGAAGAATCAAGAAACCTCGGAGGAAAACCACACTTTCCTCCAGCAACGACGCAATCTACATCACAACTCAAGCAACTCAAGCAGCTCAAGCAGCTCCAACGGCACAGAAGACGACGAAGAAGAAGAAGAGATTCTTTTAGCTTCTAATGCTCTTAGTGTCGGGTCATCTGTCGACCCATCTATCCTAGACTCTAGCTTTAGTTTAGATTTCCTTTTTACGGAGGCTAGCTCCAAGCAATTTTCCGATTTGTCGAATAATTCTCTTCAAAATAATGAAATGAATAAATTTGCTTACGTCTTGTCTCAAGCTAAAACAAACAACAAAATACAAACAAACAAAAATCAACAAACAACAAACAAAACGCAAAATACAAAAGACACTAACTCATGCGATGAAAATGAACAAACAAATGAATCATTAAACAAATACATTGCAAACATTGTTTCCCCAAAAACACAAGACCCTATCATCGAGGAAACCATAACCATAACCATAAACGTGGGAACCCCGGAAGAGCCAAGAGAACTACAACTAGGTTCCTCACTAGACGAACGCGAGCGCGCCCAATTCACACAACTCCTGAGCGAATTCAAGGACGTATTCGCTTGGTCGTACAAAGATATGCCCGGAATCGAACGAAGCATAGCCGAGCACCGCATCCCCATTAAACCCGGTTACAAACCCATCAAGCAAAAGCTAAGGAGACTACGCCCCGAATGGTCCCTTATAGTGAAGGAAGAAATCGAGAAGCAACTACAAGCCGGTTTCATCCAAGTCATCGAGTATCCTGAATGGGTCTCAAACATGGTCCCAGTCTTGAAAAAGAATGACAAGATTCGAGTATGCGTTGACTTTCGCGACTTGAACAAAGCTAGTCCCAAAGATGACTTTCCATTACCCCATGTGGACGTCCTAGTCGACAATACAGCCGATCACGCCCTCCTATCCTTCATGGACGGCTACGCAGGCTATAATCAAATCAAAATGTCCTGCGAAGACATGGCAAAAACGGCCTTCATTACACCGTGGGGCACATACTGCTACACGGTCATTCCTTTCGGCCTAATCAACGCCGGTGCTACGTACCAACGCACCGCTACAACCCTTTTACATGACATGATGCACAAAGAAGTCGAAGTCTACGTCGACGATATGATCGTGAAGTCAAAGGAGAGAAGTGGTCACATCACTAACCTCCGCAAGTTCTTCACTCGCTTACGACAATACAAAATGTGCCTCAATCCCCAAAAATGTACTTTTGGAGTAAAGTCCGGTAAACTACTAGGACACGTAGTGAGCCAAAGAGGCATCGAGGTCGACCCCTCGAAAGTCAAAGCAATCCTAGAAATGCAACCCCCGAAGAACCTCGACGAAATTCGAAGTTTCTTGGGCCAAATCCAATACATCTCGCGCTTCATTAGCAAACTCACCATGATATGTGAACCAGTTTTCAAGAAACTCAAGAAAACCGATCACGTTGAATGGGACGAAGAATGTCAAAAGGCATTTGACAAGGTCAAAGAATTACTAACCAACCCGCCAGTTCTACGACCACCCCAAAAGGATTTACCACTATCCTTGTACCTCACAAGAACCCCTACCGCCATGGGCGCCATGCTCGCTCAAGAGATAAACGGCGAAGAACACGCAATCTATTACATAAGCAAGAAATTTCTCGATTACGAAACTCGATATTCACCCGTCGAGAAGAGCTGTCTAGCATTGGTTTGGTCATCCAAAAAACTCCGTCACTACATGCTAGCACACCAAACGAAGGTCTACTCAAAAATGGACCCCGTAAAGTACCTTTTCGAGAAACCTGTGCTTAACGGACGAATGGCCAGATGGACATTGCTCCTAGCCGAATTCGACCTTAAGTACGTACCCCTCAAAGCAATCAAGGGACGAGCAGTCTCTGATTACCTAGCCGAAAACGCAATCAACGAAGAGCCAATCATCGACACGACATCCCTTCCAGACGATGGGATTTACAATATCAACCAAGAACAATGGGAGTTATACTTCGACGGCTCCTCCAACTATCGAGGATGTGGAGTAGGAATACTTCTCATATCCCCGAATGGCGAACACACCCCCTTATCCATCAAACTGGATTTTGACGTAACAAACAACGCCGCAGAATATGAAGCGTGCTTGCACGGTTTCCAAGCAGCGCTTGTACTCAACGCCCGCAACATAAGAGTCAATGGGGACTCCTCCCTCATAATCAACCAAGTATCCGGAGCATGGAAGATACTTAATGAAAACCTGGCGCTATACCAAAACAAAATACAAGAGCTCATAAACGAATTCTATCACGTAGAATTCATACACCTCCCTCGCGAAGAAAATCAATTCGCCGACGCGTTATCCAAGCTCGCGTCACTAATCAACATACCCCCGGGGATGGAAACACTACCCATTGTCGTGGAACGACGGAACGAACCCGCCTACATCTGTGACATTGAAATCGAGGAAGAACAAACCGACCCTTGGTACCAAGCAATCATCAACTACAAAACAAACGGCGAATACCCACCAAACATTGACAAACGAGCCAAAAGAGCCCTACGCCTATTATCATCACAATTCGTGATGGAAATGGGCAAGCTACTCAAAAAGACGCCTCAAGGCACACTACTCTTGTGCGTCGACCACAAAAAGGGACACGAAATCATGTCCCAAGTACACGATGGCGAGTGCGGACCACACATGAACGCACGAGCCATGTGCAAACAAATCATAAGGCTAGGATGGTACTGGACCACCATGGAAGCCGATTGCGCAAAATATGTCAAACATTGCCATAATTGCCAAATTTTCGCAAATGTGCAACACATACCCCCTTCACCGCTATACAGCTTAACCTCGCCATGGCCTTTCTCAACCTGGGAAATTGACGTCATCGGCAAAGTTCAACCCGTAGGAGCAGGTGGACACTGCTTCATCCTCGTGGCCATCGACTATTTCACCAAATGGGTCGAAGCCGCATCGTACCGTACACTAGGCACAAAAGAAGTTGCGAAATTCATACAAAACAACATCATTTGTCGCTACGGCATACCCCACGAGTTTATCAGCGACCAAGTGTGGATACCCATATCCGTACCCTCCCGCACAAAACCCTGTGATGTATCACGGACTTTTATTACGCATGCTTTAACGTCGACTTAAACGGTTCTAACTAACGTCGAATTCATTTTGAGTCGTTTTAAATGTTAAAATGTTTAGGTCGCATCACATCACACTTAAATAACGTTCATTTTGTCCATTCGGAGTCTAGCTAGGTCCTTGTCCTGCTTCATTTGGCATGAGCTTCGCATTCGCACTACAATTGGCCCTTTTACATTAACAAGGTCTAATTCAGCATTCCTAAATTCCTAAATTTAGGCCCGGTAGCTAAAACCGCTATTTAGCCCCCTCTTACACAAAATACAACCTCACGTCTTAGCCTATTTCACAAATCTATGCAAATACACCTTTTTTCATTTTTCTGGTCTCGGGCAAACTGAGCCCAAACCCAAGCCTTTGGCCCGCACTCCAAAGCCCCAACACCACAAAATATCTCAGGATTATCCTAGCCGTTTTCTTGAGCCACACGCCCAAATTATCCTGTAATCTTTCAAAGATTTCATTAAACCGAAACTAGGAAATTAGGTTTGAACCACACCTCCAAACCGCACAAACCTTATGCGGTTGAGGGGAAACCGCATAAGCTTATGCGGTTTGCCCTGCAACCGCATAAGCCTATGCGGTTCCCCGCTTGTTTTTATTCCCTCGCTTCCTAATTTCTCCGAGGTTTTTAGTATATATAGAGCCCTATACCCGACCTCATAACACACAATTTATCATCAGATTTCACATCTTACACACTTCTAAACACCCTCAAAGCCTCAAGCACTCAAATCCTTGAGTTCAACACACCGTCCCGTGTTGAAATCATCCTCTGTTTTAGTTCAAGAAGCGAAGCGCGGCCCAGAGCTGAAGTGCCAGGTCAAGGTAGGTACCGATCCACTTGGATCAAAGCTTTTTCTTATTTTCTATGGACTAACAAAGGGGACTACACTCTAGCTCGCTTTGGCCCCCGACGGCGCCTGCCTTCCAAGTGTTCTTATTACTTCGGGTACACTCCATATCCGATGACACGCCAAAGTCGCATAAGCAACCGACCTTATAAAATAAACCAATGGACAATTGAACTTTATTTTATTTGCATGCATCCTGCACCCTTTCTGTCTTGCATTAAAATCAACTTAAACAATGAATTCGACCTTTAACTGAACCGTATTCGTTAACAAGTTAAACATGCTAAACTAAGGGTTTTAATCAATCTTTTTGCATCTGCATCTGCATTCTTTTACAAACTTATCGCACTTGTACGTAGCGATAACATTAGCTCAAATATCATCTTACAAGGATTGTTCTAGGTTAGTAGAGGCTATTTTTACATAGGCTTTTCTAAAAGGTTTTCATAAATCATTATTTGAATTAACTCTTTTTCTAAAGTACCCTCACCCCGTATCCAATCTGGTTTCACAAGCCTTAGATCTAGGGGTGTCGGCGTGCTCCAAAATCTAGGACATGTTTTTAACTTAGAACATGGTAGCAGGTTCCTATTTTCCGCGATAAATAGGTGGCGACTCCATAACAGTTCTTAAAGGTTTTTCCAACTTAATCTTTTTTAACTTTAAAATCCGCCCTTAAGCAAGACGCCGAGTTGGGTCCGATCCCGGGTTCCACAGTTTGGCGACTCCGCTGGGGAGATCTTATTTTTAAAACCAAAAACTAACTTTTTCTTTTTAAAAATAAGGAGGTGAAACTTGAAAACCTTGAACAATCCAAGTATACATATTTGAGCTATGCACATTCGTTTAGAGTCCATTCCTTTTGGAATCTAGGCACCCTTTACACCCTTGAGAGGTGGTTCCAACACGCAGGCTTGTCCACTCGATAAAGCACGTGCAGACTAACTTTCCTCTCTCCTCCACGGCTGCCGTAGAACGATTATCTCGACCGCCCTAGTGCTCCTCTAGAAAACCTATCGCCCGGCTGCAGAAGGAAATAGAGGGTTAAGTATCCGCCAAAGCGTACTCGAGGTAGTTGGAGGTGTACCCGACTGACCCTTTCACCCTTTGAGTCATACGTACAAGTTCGAGGCCATGCACTCCATGGTCTTTTTCAAAACGAGCATATGCATTCATATCTTCGAAAACTCGCTTAAAACGTTTCAAAGATAAATGAACCTAACATCTAACACCTTTCCAAACAAAACTATCGCGAATTTTTGAAACAAGCTTTTTCAAAACTTCCCTTTTTCACTAACAAGCAAAAACCCGAGCAAGGATTAAAGCCCAAGCTCGAGGATTTCAATCCCCTAGGTCATACGGCCTAGGTTCTACATTTAACATCCGCGGTTCGACTTGCTAATCACTCTCGAGCCGAATCCTTCTTCTTTACACATCCGACTCGAGCTCACCTCGGTAAATCACCGACATCGATTCGACGGTGCAAAGCGAACGTTTAACATCGAGACGAGACGCGACGCATCCTCGCCTCAAAGCTTCCTCTAGCATAACCTTTTTCGAAAATCTCCTCTTTTCAAACATAAAAGGTCTTTCTAAACAAAGAAATGAGCTAAAATGAATGCCTAAAATGAATGTGAGTCTAGTGGGTCGAGTCGTGTCGCTAATATACAAAGTGAAATGCAGGCCTCAGCTGGATACTCGTCGCACTAAGCACCGTGTAATAATCCCATACAAAAACGCACCTACACCCGCAAGAAATGGCCTGGCAACAACGAAGACGCCACCGCACTCCGTGACCAAGTTGCAAAGTCGATCACGACCTCGAACGCCTTTTGACTACCCACACCAATCGGCGGAACGCATGGAAACCAAGATTAAGGAAGAAGGTCGATGACACGCCAAGAAGCTCCAAGCCATGGAGGAAAGGCTCTATGTCTCGAGTACTTACTCCATCCACAAGGAGAATGAAATCGTACCCACCAGCATTAAGGATGAGCTCCCTAACAAGCTCGCCCTTAGTGATCTCCCTATCTTTCAAGGACATGAGAGCCCGATCATTCACATCCGAGCTTTCAAGTCCCGAATGGCAATAAAAGGAGTACATGCCAAACACTGGCTAACTCTTTTCCCGCACTCACTAGCAGCAGTACCGAAGACATGGTTCTACTCACTCGACCCGCAACGCATCCCTACTTTCGAAGAACTCACGGTTGAATTCGATCGACAGTACCGAGACAACGAAGACACCCAAGTCTCGATCCGCACCCTAGAAGTCCTATCTCAAAAGGACAACGGCGCTTCACCGACTACCTCACCCGTTGGAAGAAGCTAAGCGCTCGAATCCCTAACCGTCCCTCGCGAGGACGAGCTTGTTCCCAAGTTCATAAACAACTGCGACCCGTATCAATTCTACATGAGGTACAAAGAACATTCGTAACTTCAAAGAACTAACTAAGGTCGGCACTCAAATTGAAGATGACCTTAGGATCGCACCATGGCTAAATACACCGCCATGCATATCAAGGAGCTCCTCTAAGTCCTCCCGTGCGGTCAAGAACGATTTAAAATCGCACTGGCTTGGTAACCTTGATGATGACACCCTCGACGCATTCGCAACTACCTTCTCACCACCTCCCAAAGCCAAGAGGAACTTTGACCCTCTCTTTATGTCTTACACCAAGGCATTTCAAAGGTTGGTCGAAAAGAACTATCTGTAACCAATCGGGCCTACTAGCGAGCCACCCGAAGACAAGAAGCCTAAATCTTGGAACCCCAATGCCTTCTGTGCATACCACCGAGGCAAAGGGGCACGACACCGAGAATTGCTTTAGGCTTAAGAACGCTATCCAAGATCTCATTGATCAAGGAAAGCTTAGCAAACCATCTCAGCCTACCAAGCCTTCGAACAACGAACCCGCTTGGTAATCATGCAATTTTCGTGGGATCACCACTATTCTAGACTCGTTACCTCATCACGCCTCGATGACCAAGTCAATGCAGCTTCATCGGGTCTAGTGACGAGGAGGACGACGTATATTGGTTCCCCACCGACGAGGTAATAAAACACGTCAATCAACTTGCAAGAGACATCAATCACCTGAAGGCTTTACATCGGACCGCAGTCAAGCGTCTGGAAAGGCGCGTCGAGAAGGAACTCGCCAACCCAGCCTCACTCGACGACCTCGAGGCCTTCCATCAAAAAGATGGCGAAGGATTCGTCAAACACCTCGTCCAATGGAGGAAACTGCTCTCCCGAATCCCGAATCATCCGCATGAAAACGAACTCATCAACACTTTCCTCTTCAAAGATGCGTTCGCTTTGGCGATATTACTTTCACTTCTGCAACGTTCAGAACTTTGAGCATCTTGTCGAAATTGGCACCTGCATTGAAAAGGACCTCGCATCAAGCTATGAAGATCCCGCCTGCCGAAGCACTCTTCAAGAACGCACTGTGGGACGAAAAAGACACAACAAACACGGCCCTACAAGGATTTTTGACAAACTCTACATGCCTTATGCCGTAGCGTTACAGAAACTAATCGCAAAAGATTATCTTACACCGATCGGACCTATCAATGAGCCGCCCATGAATAAGAAATCAAAATCATGGGACCCCAACGCCTTCTGTGCATACCACCGGGGCATGGGGCATAGCACTCAAAGTTGCCTAAAACTCAAACACGCTATCCAAGACCTCATCGATCAAGGAAAGGTCAAGAAACCACGAATAAAAACCGCGCCCTCCTCCAATGGTGATACAATCTACCTCTCGACCACATCACCAACCTCAAAAACAAAGAGGCAAGCACCCCAAGCAACTCAAGCACCCCAAGCAACTCAAGCACCCCAAGCAACTCAAGCAGCTCAAGCAGCTCCTCAAACAGCGAAGACGAAGAAGAAGAAGAAGAAATTCTTTTAACTTCTAATGCTCTAAGTGTCGGGTCACCTGTCGACCCATCTATCCTAGACTCTAGCTTTAGTTTAGACTTTCTTTTTACGGAGGCTAGCTCCAAGCAATTTTCTGAATTGTCGAATAATTCTTCTCAAAATAATGAAATGAATAAATTTGCTTACGCCTTGTCTCAAGCTAAAACAAACAACAAAGCACAAACATCTAACAATCAACAAACAACAAACAAATCAAAAGACACTAACTCATGCGATAAAAATGAACAATCTCTAAACAAATACATTGCAAACATTGTTTCTCCCAAAACACAAGACCCTATCATCGAGGAAACCATAACCATAAACGTGGGAACCCCCGAAGAACCAAGGGAACTACAACTAGGAGCCTCACTAGACGAACACGAACGCACCCAATTTACACAACTCCTAAGCGAATTCAAGGACGTATTCGCTTGGTCATACAAAGACATGCCCGGCATCGAACGAAGCATCGCCGAGCACCGCATCCCCATCAAACCCGGTTACAAACCAATCAAACAAAAGCTAAGGAGACTACGTCCCGAATGGTCCCTTATGGTCAAGGAAGAAATCGAAAAACAACTACAAGCCGGTTTCATCCAAGTCATCGAATATCCTGAATGGGTCTCAAACATGGTCCCAGTCCTGAAAAAGAACGGCAAAATTCGAGTATGCGTTGACTTACGCGACTTGAACAAAGCTAGTCCCAAAGATGACTTTCCATTACCCCATGTGGACGTCCTAGTCGACAACACCGCCGACCACGCCCTCCTATCCTTCATGGACGGCTACGCAGGCTACAATCAAATCAAAATGGCTTGCGAAGACATGGCAAAGACGGCCTTCATTACACCGTGGGGGACATACTGCTACACAGTTATGCCCTTCGGCCTAATCAATGCTGGCGCTACATACCAACGCACCGCTACAACCCTTTTACACGACATGATGCACAAAGAAGTCGAAGTTTACGTCGACGATATGATCGTAAAATCAAAGGAGAGAAGTGGTCACATCACTAACCTCCGCAAGTTCTTCATTCGCCTACGACAATACAAAATGCGCCAACCCCAAAATGTACTTTTGGAGTTAAATCCAGGTAAACTACTAGGACACGTGGTGAGCCAAAGAGGCATCGAGGTCGACCCCTCGAAAGTCAAAGCAATCCTCGAAATGCAACCCTCAAGAACCTCGACGAGATTCAAGTTTCTTAGGCCAAATCCAATACATCTCACGCTTCATCAAAGAACTCACCATGATATGTGAACCGGTTTTCAAGAAGCTCAAGAAAACCGACCACGTTGAATGGGACGAGGAATGTCAAAAGCATTTGACAAGGTCAAAGAATTGCTAACTAACCCGCCGGTTCTACGACCACCCCAAGAAGGTTTACCCTTATCCTTATACCTTACAACAACACCCACCGCCATGGGCGCCATGCTCGCCAAGAAGTCAACCCGAAGAACGCGCAATCTACTACATCAAGAAGTTTCTCGATTACGAAACTCGATACTCACCCGTCGAGAAGAGTTGCCTAGCCTTAGTATGGTCATCCAAAAAACTCCGTCACTATATGCTAGCACACCAAACAAGGGTATATTCCACAATGGATCCCGTAAAATACCTCTTCGAGAAACCTGTACCTAACGGACGAATGGCCAGATGGACATTGCTCCTAGCCGAATTCGACCTTAAGTACGTACCCCTCAAAGCAATTAAGGGACGAGCAGTCTCCGATTTTCTAGCCGAAAATGCAATCACCGAGCAACCAATCATAGACACCACATCCCTTCCAGACGACGGGATTTACAACATCGACCAAGAACAATGGGAATTATACTTCGATGGTTCATCCAACTATCGAGGTTGCGGAGTAGGAATACTTCTCATATCCCCAAATGGCGAACACACACCCTTATCCATTAAACTGGACTTCGACGTAACAAACAATGCAGCAGAATACGAAGCATGCTTGCCCGGTCTCCAAGCGGCGCTTGTACTCAACGCCCGCAACATAAGAGTCTATGGGGACTCCTCCCTCATAATCAACCAAGTGTCCGGAGCATGGAAGATACTTAACGAAAACCTAGCATTATACCAAAACAAAATACAAGAACTCATAAACGAATTCTACCACGTAGAATTCATACACCTCCCACGCGAAGAAAACCAATTCACGACGCTACTTATCCAAACTCGCGTCCCTAATCAACATACCCCCGGGGATGGAAACTCTACCCATTGTCGTGGAAAGACGAAACGAACCCGCATACATCTGTGACATCGAAACCGAGGAAGAACAAACCGACCCTTGGTACCAAGCAATCATCAACTACAAAACAAACGGCGAATACCCGCAAACACAGCCAACCGGGCCAACCGAGCCCTACGCCTATTATCATCACAATTGGTGCTGGATATGGGAAATTTACTCAAAATGACGCCCCAAGGTACACTCCTTTTGTGCGTCGACCACAAGAAAGGACACGAAATCATGTCCCAGGACCACGATGGCGAGAGCGGACCACACATGAACGCACGAGCCATGTGCAAACAAATCATAAGGCTAGGATGGTACTGGACAACCATGGAAGCCGACTGCGCAAAATATGTCAAACATTGTCATAATTGCCAGATATACGCGAACATACAACACATTCCACCTCCACCGCTATCACGCTTTAACATCACCATGGCCCTTCTCCACGTGGGGCAACGACGTCAACGGCAAAGTACAACCCGTAGGAGCAGGAGGACACTGCATCATCCTCGTGGCCAGCGACTATTTCACCAAATGGGTCGAAGCCGCATCGCAAGCAAGCGAGGCACAAAGGAAGTCGCAACATTCATACAAAACAACATCATTTGTCGCTATGGCATACCACACGAGTTCATCAGTGACCAAGGCACGCACTTTCAAGGAGAAGTCGAACCACTTCTTCTCAAATACAAAATACAACGACACAAGTCATCACCCTATCGATCAAGAAACCAACGGCGCGGTTGAGGCAAAGAACAAAACCGCTGTATCAATCCTTAAAGATGATCGACACCGCCACGATCGCCCTACAAAATCCCATTCGCATTATGGGGATATCGCACCACAATCCGCACACCCACGTGCATGACACCTATTTCCTAACCTACGGAATGGAAGCCGTTCAACCCGTAGAAATCGAAATGCAATCCCTTCGGATCCTCATGGAAGCAGACATTCCTGAAGCCGAATGGGCACGCGAACGCTACGAACAACTCATTCTCTTAGACGAAAGACGACTACATTCACTAAGTACAGTCCGAATGTATCAATCTCACCTACAACGCGCCTACAACAAACGGGTCAAACCACGAAACATTAAAGTGGGTGACCTAGTACTCAAATCCGTCCGAGCACCATTACCAGTCGACCCAAGGGGGAAATTCAAACCCAATTGGGCCGGACCGTACTTGGTCAAGGAAATCCTTCCCGGAGGAGCCGTGAAACTAACTGACCTTGACGGCCAAGACTTCCGACTACCAACAAATCTTGATCAACTCAAGAAATACTACCCTTAAACAAATTTACAATGTACTTCACAAAAAGGACAAAACTCGCTCTCGCATGAGTGAACTACGCTCGGTTTGATTCCACGCACTGTGGATACGTAGGCAGCTTTGCAAAGAGCTCAACCGAATCACACGAACTACGCCGGTTTGATTCTGTATTCAAAACGCAGATACGTAGGCAGCTTGTCAAAAGTACAACCGAACTTTTTCTAGCACGCATGCCCAAAGCTTAAAAAGGTCGAGGGTTTTTGCACTCACAAAATGACACGCTCAAAGCTTAAAAAAAGTCGAGAGCACAGTCAACACAAAACAAAACACGAATCCAAGTCCAAAGCTTAAAAAGGTCGAGGACTTAAAGACAGAACAAGTCAAACAAACGAATCCAAAGCTTAAAAAGGTCGAGGATTTGAGACAAAATGCAAGTGTTCGAAGCTTAAAAAGGTCGAGAACATTCCAAAACAAAACAAAGAAAACAACGAGACAAGGCAAAAGCAAATAAATTATATTTTATTACTTTATTTAGAATTCTTCAAAGCTCAGAGATGAGTTAGGAACAAGCCTCCTTAACCCTTTATTCGAATTTAAAAACATGCGTTTGAATAAAGAATTTTCTAAAGCAAAACAAAAGCAAACTACTAAGACGTCTTCCGTCGTTTCGGACTAGCCTCTTCATCCTCAAGAGGTCGATCCGCCACAATCTTCGAGCTAAGAATGGGAGTAGACCTCTCAAAACCTGGGGGCTCGATCGGATCCTCATCCTGCTCGACTGGGGGCTCCTCGATCCTTGGCCCTAGGCGATCTTTAACAGTCACTTTCGGTCCAAGTCTCTCCCGCACCGGTCTCGAAGTAGAAGCACCTGCATCAACAACACAGAGATCACCATAATCCCTCCTGTCACGCACTACTTCATGCAACAAGGAGGGCTTTGGCACATTCTTCTCTCTCCTCCTCTGATTCTCCCGTTCACGAGAATCCTTGGAATGACACCAACGCGTATAGAAATCCGTGACACGAGTAGACTCTATATGCTCCGGCACAACCCAAGTAACACGATCCGACCACCCTCGGATCCAAGCATCAATCATCTGGTTGTTTAGGACAACAACCCCTCCAACCTGCGTATCCTGATCCGGAATAGTCTGCGCAAGCCCGATTTGCCTCTTCAAGCGAAGAGGATGAATCCATACACCCCGTTCAAACCCGCACAACATCAACCCGCGAGCCGCGTTCGCTACCGACGGTGCCGTTACCTCCGTAATACCCCACCACGAAACATACCAACGAATGCTGCTCTCCCTCACAAACCACCGGTAGTAGTTTAGCGAACGCTCCCGAGGATCAGCCCATTCCATCTTCCGCGACGTCGTCCCCGCCGCCTTGAAGACACTTCCAAGGGGAAGAGCTTTATACACACTCAGCCTCTCCATGAGCCAAACGTTGAGAATCCTAGCGCACCCTCGCACGAGCTCGACGATTAGCATAACGGCCGCCTAAGCCCGATAGTCTCCGCTAGGATCAACGCAGGCGATCATGTCCCTCTCCATCTCTTCGACAACACGAGCATACCTCGCGTTCCGAACACACCATCCGCATGGACCCGCAAAGCATAACGATGAACCAAACAAAAAGCAAGGGCCCTCCACCTAGAACGGTCCGAAATACTAGTATCAGCCTTATTCATATATCGTTGACACAAGAGAAGCATGTTTACCTTGCCTCCCTCGAACAAACCTGCAGTATGAGCATCTGTCATCCCAAGGAAGTTTCGCAACATCCCGTTATAACAAAGCTCGCTCCTCACAACCACAGGAGTCGTCCGTTTCGACCACCCCGCAATGGCCGAGAACTCCTCCATCAAAGGGCACACCTCTCCCCCGGGAAACCTAAAAACATGCAAATTAGGATCCCAATAATCCAAACACGAATCAAGGAAGTCTACATCGACTTTCATTTGACGAAAGCCAATAAATACACCCGCACCGTCATCATACACCGCCTTCTTCATTGCCGAACTCAAGGAAGACGTCCACCTCTTCAAAAGAGCATCAAAATGCTCCTCCATTTTCTTGGACACAAAAACAAAAAAAAAACTTTTATAAATATACCCAATATATTTGTGAAAGCAAAATCCTAAAGCAAAAGCACAAAGAAGAGAAGTGATTGTGAATGAAGATTATGGCACGCACCCCCTCTCCTTATATAGGAAAACAATGTCCGAAATATGGAAATACAGCGCTAGCAGCCAGGCCAGCAAACCGCATGGCTCTATGCGGTTTGCACACCAAACCGCATAAGCCTATGCGGTTTTCCCCTGCAACCGCATAAGCCTATGCGGTTTCAGGGGCTGGTTTTTCTCAAAATTTTCCTAATTTCGTCTTTCCTAAAACACTACAACCTACTTTGGGCTACGACATTCTTTCGTTGTTCCCCATACATCAACATCACGCTTCACTTTAGCAATTCCGATTCTTACCACAAGCCAACGCATAACATTTTTCGCATTCACACGAGCTCATTTCCCATTTAAAATGAACTTTTTGCAAAACACTTTCACAATCTAAAATGAACATCAACGCATCCCACTCGGGAATCATATCATTTCTTCAACCAAGCCCACCAAACAGGTTTACCGACGAAGTTCAAGCTACAACAACAAAGTTCAAAGTTCAAGCTACAACGACATGTACATAAAGGTTCATACAATCTTTAAATACACAAATTCACTCGGGGTGACGGCGCCGATACTCGTCGAACTCACGCCGAATCTGAGCCGTCTCAGCTCGGCTCTGACACAACTGCGCTGTCTGCTCAGCCCAAGCCATCCTCCACCTGTTGGCTATACGCCATAGCTTCTTATGCGCCTCCTTAGCCACCTGTGAAACACAACACAAACACAGTTCACACTTTTCTCCATTTTGCCTTAATTTCACTCAAATTAAGTCAAACTTAGGGGGGAAATTTCAAAACAAACGCAGTCCACCCCACTTTACCTTAATTTCACCCAAATTAAACCAAACTGGAGGGGATAACACAAAAAACGACTTTCACAAGGTTGTTCATCGATATACTTCATACCTCGATCAAACTGGGGGCTCATACACATACATACAATCACACAAGTACATACCTTCTTCACCTTGCTCGTCCATTGCCCATGCCCGCACAAGAGTCACCCCAAGCAAGTACGTCGGCAGAACAAAGGTACGACGGACGCCCGAGTCATCATACTCAATAGTAGTAGGGAAGTCATCAGGCTGCTCCGCCATCTCGGGATCAAACTCCTGCAAAACAAATACAAAACGCACACGTCAGGGAAATTTTTCGCAAAAATTACCTTACGCACCCCCAAACACCGAAGCACACATACCTCAATCGGCCCACAAGCAAGCCGAGACTGAGCAAAATGGGCATAGTCTTCCCCAGGACAGAGGAGGCTCACTGACTCTCCTTCTCCATACAACGCCACACGATCCTGAGCAGAAACCCCTCGCTCAAACAGGACCCTCGGCGGATCCTTAGGCACCACCGGAGCTGGCCACCCTGCCTGAAAGACCAAACGCTCTCCAAGGTACCAAACCGATCCATACGGCGTCGCTATGAACAAGCGCTGGGTCTCTCGCACTGCAAACCGAGCTCCAATGCCCTCAGGAATATCCCTGTACTGGCCCCACGGGAATGGCACGAACTACAAACAAAGACAAGACAAACACGCTCACAAATACAGATACAATACAATCATTTTAAGCACACCCCATTTAAAATGATCCAAGCACAAACCTCATCAAATCGCATTCGGTTCAGACGATCCCTAACATCATCATACGACCAATTAAATGCGTACGGTTACGTACCCCAAATGCGTCTGGCACGGTACTCACTCACGATCCGCACAAAGATGGGGAAGCAGAAAAGGAAAGTGGCTAAGAATCCACGACTGCACACAAGAAACAAAAACATGTTACAAGGACAAAAGACAACAAAAATGAACAACAATGCACCTAAGACAAAAACGAAATCAATACGTACCTCCATCAAGAAGCCAGGCGCGACTAAGGACAGTCGCGACCCTCGATCCATGACCCGCGGTCTCACAGCATCCATGCAGAAACGAATGCACAAGCCAAGAGACGGCGTCACCCAGTCAAACGTCCCAATCGCATTCCAATCCAGGAGGTGCATAAGGACCGATGTCGATGCCCGCTCACCCTTGTCGCCGAAGTACACGGCGCTCACAAACCACCACAACCACATACGAGCATTCTGCTCGTCACTCCACTCCGAGGGGCCATACTCGGTCTTCCCCTCAAAATACTCCAAGATATAGCTCGTCTTGAAGGTATAGGGGGGCGCACCCTCACAAATCACCTCCAAACCACCGCCAACCGCGGCAGTCACAACCTCGTCCACAACGGACGGCGCAAACTCAAAATCCATGTCGCGATCCCCAAACGGCAGCCCCGTTATGACCGCGTACTCAGACAAGGTAATGCCGGCCTCAAAGCCGGGCATATGGAACGTCGTCGTGGTGTCCCAATACCTGTCCAAGAAGGCCCTGATCAACATCAGGTTCGCCGTCTGCTTCTTCCTCGCAATCTCCCTCCAATGGCCAACCAACGGGCCAAAAGCACTACGCAACACCCAAGCTTGCGCCCTCGGCGGAAGCCTCTCCTCAAAAGCACACATTGCGGACGAGACGCCCGAGAAAGTCCTCATCGGGCCCTTATCCCAACCCATCGTCGCTCGATAGGAAACATGTCTCTCCGGAGCAAGCAGAAGGTTGTGGCCATCCCAACCCTTCGCGAAAGCCCTGTTCGCGCGTGATTTTCGCGGCCTAGAGCTACTCGCCCTAGGCGCAACCTCCTCAACCTCCTCCTCAGCAACCTCCATCTCGGCTTCCAGCCCATCCACCAGCTCTTGAGCAAGCTCGTCCTCAGGATCGCGCACAGGAACATTTCTCCCACGGCCCCTACCTCGTGACTGACCACGTCTCGTGGGCAGATCACGAGGGTCAGCTTCCCTCTCACTACGAGTGCGCCTCAAGTTACTCGAGCTAGAGGCTCCCTCAGTCCTCGAGCTAGCACTCTTACGAGATCTCGATCTCGTAACACGACTAGAACCTTCCCCTGCAACCAAACACAACCGACACATACAACTATAATACATACACATACTCAAATACACACAAATAATACACACATAATACATATACATCCCTCAACACATTACACTATACGCCCTACAGAGCATTTTTAGGCCTAACTCATAATTAAGCCAAAAACCGTTCTCTACATTTCAAAATCACAACTTTATGGTTTCTATACGCCATAATAGCCCCCAACAACAACCCATTACAAGCAATTGCATTTTGGTCATTCCGATCAAAAACCCCCAATTCGCCTTAATTACTCCGTATAACTACGACTTAAGACGGCGATTTGAAAGCTTTAACTCGACATTTTCGCAAAACTAACGTTATAGGCATGCTATACTCATTATGGGCATCCTACACCGAAGTTTAATTGAAATTCCGGGTCGGAAAATCCGGGTTCGTTTTCGGGCCCGAAACCTAATTTGGACGTTTTTTCACACAAAGACGGTCTAAATCACAATCAATTCACACATACACGTTCGCATGGCATAATGCAAAACAATGACGTCAATTTCAAGCATTCAAACGGCAAATTTCAAGCAAAACTCGGGTTTTCATTCAAAACCCGTCTTTTCAACATTTCAAGGCAAAACTAGCTAATTACAACAACAAATAACGTAAAAGCAAGTTAAATGGAGCAATACCTCGTTCCATAGCAAGGCAACGCAAGAAAAACGAGCAAAAACGGTTGAGAAATCGAAAAATGGTGTTTTTTAGAGTGAAAAACCGAAAGTATTATAATGAGCAACAAACACGGTGCTCTCGTGCCTTTATAGCCCCCTACTGCCACTAAGGCAAACCGCATAACCTTATGCGGTTTAGCCCGTGAACCGCATAAGGCTATGCGGTTACAGCCTCTGGTTTTTCTTGGATTTTTCTCGTTTTACGCCTACTTTTCGATTCCTAATTCATCCTAACTCCAATGCAACTCCAAGTACGTCCCGTGCTTGGGTTACGGCGTCACCTACAGTCCGCCATACGCGTATAACAAGCATTCAATGTACGGTACAGAAGCAGAAGCACGAACGCTCTTCACGAGCATTACATCATTTTCTCCACCACGGAAGGCAATCATATGCAACTACAACTACATAGACACTCCTCGGCGAGCCCAAGCACAAGCACTCCGCAATATACACCTAACTCCAAGCATTTCACTCTACATAGACGCTCCTCGGCGAGTTCAAGCATTACACGGACGCTCTTTCACGAGGCCTACACTAGCACTTATCCAAACATCTTACAAAGCACATGCACCCCTGCACTTCAGCCCCTTATACACATGCAATACGAAGACATTACAAGCACCAGCACCAGTCATCCGACGATACCAAGCATATACAACAGTACAACAAGCACGATTTAAGACATCCAAAGAAAGTCAGCAGTTAATATAGCATGCACGGACCGCCAAGTCCTTAAAATGCGCACGCCCCTCCCCGTTTAGCCCGGTGCGATGTCCTCGTCTCACCCATGGACACATACTTCGTTCCGCTGACTGTATCGAGACTGTAATGGTCCGGATATGGTCGAGGAGTTTGACTAGCGCTCTAGTCCGAGCTCAGTCAAACTGGGGGCTCTGTGGATACCCATATCCGTACCCTCCCGCACAAAACCCTGTGATGTATCACGGACTTTTATTACGCATGCTTTAACGTCGACTTAAACGGTTCTAACTAACGTCGAATTCATTTTGAGTCGTTTTAAATGTTAAAATGTTTAGGTCGCATCACATCACACTTAAATAACGTTCATTTTGTCCATTCGGAGTCTAGCTAGGTCCTTGTCCTGCTTCATTTGGCATGAGCTTCGCATTCGCACTACAATTGGCCCTTTTACATTAACAAGGTCTAATTCAGCATTCCTAAATTCCTAAATTTAGGCCCGGTAGCTAAAACCGCTATTTAGCCCCTCTTACACAATATACAACCTCACGTCTTAGCCTATTTCACAAATCTATGCAAATACACCTTTTTTCATTTTTCCGGGTCTCGGGCCCGAAACCGAGCCCAAACCCAAGCCTTTGGCCCGCACTCCAAAGCCCTGAACACCACAAAATATCTCAGGATTATCCTAGCTGTTTTCTTGAGCCACACGTCCAAATTATCACGTAATCTTTCAAAGATTTCGTCAAACCGAAACTAGGAAATTAGGCCTAGAACCACACCTCCAAACCGCACAGCCTTATGCGGTTTGGAGGGGAAACCGCATAAGCTTATGCGGTTTGCCCTGGCAACCGCATAAGCCTATGCGGTTCCCCGGCTTGTTTTTATTCCCTGCTTTCCTAATTTCTCCGAGGTTTTTAGTATATATAGAGCCCTATACCCGACCTCATAACACACAATTTATCATCAGATTTCACATCTTACACACTTCTAAACACCCTCAAAAGCCTCACGCACTCAAATCCTTGAGTTCAACACACCATCCCGTGTTGAATTCATCCTCCTTTTTAGTTCAAGAAGCGAAGCTCTGCCCAGATCTGAAGCGTCAGGACAAGGTAGGTACCGATCCACTTGGATCAAAGCTTTTTCTTATTTTCTATGGACTAACAAAGGGGACTACACTCTAGCGCCCCCCCCCCGCTTTGGCACCCGAGCGCGCTTGCCTTCCCAGTGTTCTTATTACTTCCGGGACACTCCATATCCGACGCCACGCCAAAGGCGCATAAACAGCAGGCCTTATAAAATAAACCAATGGACAATTGAACTTTATTTTATTTGCATGCATCCTGCACCCTTTCTGTCTTGCATTAAAATCAACTTAAACAATGAATTCGACCTTTAACTGAACCGTATTCGTTAACAAGTTAAACATGCTAAACTGAGGGTTTTAATCAATCTTTTTGCATCTGCATCTGCATTCTTTTACAAACTTATCGCACTTGTACGTAGCGATAACATTAGCTCAAATATCATCTTACAAGGATTGTTCTAGGTTAGTAGAGGCTATTTTTACATAGGCTTTTCTAAAAGGTTTTCATAAATCATTATTTGAATTAACTCTTTTTCTAAAGTACCCTCACCCCGAATCCAATCTGGTTTCACAAGCCTTAGATCTAGGGGTGTCAGCGTGCTCCAAAATCTAGGACATGTTTTTAACTTAGAACATGGTAGCAGGTTCCTATTTTCCGCGATAAATAGGTGGCGACTCCATAACAGTTCTTAAAGGTTTTTCCAACTTAATCTTTTTTAACTTTAAAATCCGCCCTTAAGCAAGACGCCGAGTTGGGTCCGATCCCGGGTTCCACACCAAGGCACGCACTTTCAAGGAGAAGTCGAACCACTTCTTCTCAAATACAAGATACAACGACATAAATCATCACCCTATCGACCACAAACTAACGGCGCGGTCGAGGCAGCAAACAAAACCGTCGTATCAATCCTCAAAAGAGATGATCGACACCTGCCACGACTGGCCCAACAAAATCCCATTCGCATTATGGGGATATCGCACCACCATCCGCACACCCACAGGCATGACACCCTACTTCTTAACCTACGGGATGGAAGCCGTTCAACCCGTAGAAATCGAAATGCAATCCCGAATTCTCATGGAAGCGGACATTCCTGGCCAGAATGGGCACGCGAACGATACGAACAACTCATCCTTTTAGGCGAAAGACGGTTACATTCACTAAGTACAATGCAGTCCGAGCGTGCAATCTAAACACAACGCGCATACAACAAACGGGTCAAGCCACGAAATATCAAAGTGGTGACCTAGTACTCAAATCAGTCCGAGCACCATTACCAGTCGACCCAAGAGGAAAATTCAAACCCAATTGGGCCGGACCTTACTTGGTCAAGAAAATCCTCCCTGGAGGAGCCGTGAAGTTAACTGACCTTGACGGCCAGGACTTCTGATTGCCAACAAATCTTGATCAACTCAAGAAATACTACCCCTAAACACAAACAAATTTGCAATGTATTTCAAAAAGAAAAAAAAAAGAAAAAAAACAAAAACTCACTCTCGCATGGGTGAACTACGCTTGGTTTGATTCCACGCACTGTGGATACGTAGGCAGCTCCGCAAAGAGCTCAACCGAATGAACTACGCCGGTTTGATTCCGTGAAACGCGGATACGTAGGCAGCTTGTCAAAAGCACAACCGAACTTCCTAGCACGCAAGCCCAAAGCTTAAAAAGGTCAAGGGCTTTGCACTCACAAAAAGACACGCTCAAAGCTTAAAAAGGTCGAGAGCACAGTCAACACAAAGAAGAAAAAAAAAAAAAAATCAAGTCCGAAGCTTAAAAAGGTCGAGGGCTTAAGAACAAACAAATCAAACAAACAAATCCAAAGCTTAAAAAGGTCGAGGATTTAAGACAGAATACGAATGTTCAAAGCTTAAAAAGGTCGAGAACATTTCAAAACAAAACAAAAGAAAGCAACGAGACAAGGCAAAAGCAAATTAATTCTATTTTATTACTTTATTTAGAATTTTTCGCAATTTAGAAATGAGTTAGGAACAAGCCTCCTTAACCCTTTATTCGAATCTAAAACATGTTTTTGAATAAAGAAAATTTTCTAAACAAAGCAAAACAAACTAAGCCATCTTCTGTCGCTTCGGATTAGCCTCTTCATCTTCAAGAGGCCGATCCGCACAATCTTCGAATCGATCACGGAGCGATCCTCTCAAATCCTGAGGCTCGATCGGATCCTCGTCCCGCTCGACCGGGGCTCCTCGATCCTTGACCACTGAGACGATCCTTAGCAGTCACCCTTGCTCCAAGCCTTTCTCGCGCCAGGCCTCAAGGCGGAACACATCCACACTAACAAATAAGAAAGATCACCATAGTCCCTCCTTTCGCGCACCACCTCATACACCAAGGAGGGCCTTGGCCCACTCTTCTCTCTCCTCCTCTGATTCTCCCGTTCCTGAGGATCATTGGAACGATACCACCGCGTATAGAAGTCTGTAACACGAATAGACTCTATATGCTCCGGAACAGCCCAAGTAACACGGTCCGACCATCCTCGGATCCAAGCATCAATCATCTGGTTGTTTAGGACAACAACCCCTCCAACCTGAGTATCCTGCTCAGGGATGGTCTGAGCAAGCCCGATTTGCCTCTTCAACCGAAGAGGATGAATCCACACCCCTCGTTCAAACCCGCACAACATCAACCCACGAGCCGCATTCGCAACAGACGGCGCCGTAATATGCCACCATGACACATACCAACGAATGGTGCTTTCCTTCACGAACCCCCGGAAGTAGTTTAGCGAACGCTCCCGAGGGTTAGCCCAGTCCATCTTTCGCGACGTCGTCGCCGCAGCCTTGAAAACACCACCAAGGGGAAGAGCTTTATACACACTTAGCCTCTCCATGAGCCAAATGTTGAGAATCCTAGCGCAACCCCGGTACGAGCTCAGACGATTAGCACAACGGTCGTCTAAGCCCAGTATGGTCTCCGCTAGGATCAAGGCAGAAGGATCATATCCCCTTTCCATCTCTTCGACAACGCGGGCATACCTCGCGTTCCCGTACACCCCATCTGGCATGGACCCCGCAAAAGCATAACGATGAACCAAACAAAAAACAAGGGCCCTCCGCCTAGAACGGTCCGAAATACTAGTGTCTACCTTATTCATGTACCGTTGACACAAGAGAAGCAAGTTCACCTTACCTCCTTCAAACAAACCTACAGCATGAGCATTTGTCATCCCAAGGAAATTTCGCAACATCCCGTTATAGCAAAGCTCACTCCGCACAACCACAGGAGTAGTCCGTTTCGACCACCCCGCAATGGCCGCAAACTCCTCCACCAAAGGACACACCTCTCCCCCAGGAAACCTAAACACGTGCAAGCTAGGATCCCAATAATCTAAGCACGCATCCAGGAAGTCTAGATCGACTTTCATTTGGCGAAAGCCAATGAAAACACCCGCACCATCATCATACACCGCCCTCTTCATCGCCGAACTTAGTGAGGAAGTCCACCTCTTCAAAAGAGCATCAAAATGCTCAACCATTTTCTTGGATACAAAAAAAAAAAACTTTTGTAAATATGCCTAAAATATTTATGAGAGCAAAAACTTGTACTAAAAGAAAAGAAAAGAAGTGATTGTGAATGAAGATTATGGCACGCACCCCCCCTCCTTATATACGAAAACATAATACGAAATATGGAAACACAGCGTTACCAGCCAAGCCACCAAACCGCATAGCCCTATGCGGTTTGCACCCCAAACCGCATAAGCCTATGCGGTTTGACCCCTAAACCGCATAAGGCTATGCGGTTCTAGGGGCGGGTTTTCTCGCAACTTTCCTAATTTCGTCTTTCCTAAACACTACAATCTACATTAGGCTACGACATTCTTTTGTTG
Source organism: Dianthus caryophyllus (assembly GCA_023091065.1). Taxonomy (NCBI): domain Eukaryota; kingdom Viridiplantae; phylum Streptophyta; class Magnoliopsida; order Caryophyllales; family Caryophyllaceae; genus Dianthus; species Dianthus caryophyllus. The sequence continues at coordinate 32,441,886 of CM041517.1, read as the reverse complement.
TTCCCCACGCCGCAACATTACATTTCGCTTTAGCAACCACGATTCCTACCACAAGTCGAAACATAACATTTTCGACATTCATGCAAGCTCATTTCGCATTTAAAATGAACCTTTTGCAAACACATTTTCACAAGCTAATTCAACATCAAAGCATCCCACTCGGGAATCATTCGTTTTTCAAACAAGCTTACTAAACAGGTTCACAACAACAATCAAGTTCAAGTTCAAGCTGCAAAGACATGTAAACTAAAGGTTCATACAATCTTTATTACACAAGTTCACTCAGGATGACGACGACGATACTCGTCAAACTCACGTCGAATCTGAGCCGTCTCAGCCCGACTCGGACACAACCAGTGCTGCTCAGCCCAAGCCATCCTCCACCTGTTAGCTATCCGCCATAGCTTCTTATGCGCCTCCTTAGCCACCTGCGATACACAACACATAAACATGTCACATTCTTCTCCATTTTGCCTTAATTTCACTCAAATTAAGCCAAACTTAGGGGGAAATTTCAAAACAAAAGCAGCCAACCCCACTTTGCCTTAATTTCACTCAAATTAAGACAAACTCGAGGGTAACACAAAAACACGACTCTCAAGTTTGATCATCACTATAACTCATACCTCGATCAAGCTGGGGCTCACTCACATATACAAAAACAAAGATACATACCTTCTTCACCCCGCCCGGCCCAAATTGTCCATGCCCGTGCGTAGTCACCTGCAAAGACGTCGACAAAGTGAAAATCTGACGGACACGGGCTTCGTCATACTCAACGGTGGTAGGAAAGTCGCCGGTGCTCGCTCGCCATCTCGGATCAAACAACTACAAAAAGCACACGCCAAGACACGCCGTGAAAGTTTTGCAAAATTACCTTACGCGCCCCTCAAAAGAAGCAAGCATACCTCAATCGGCCACAAGCAAGCCGAGACCGAGCAAGCCGCCATAATCTTCCCAGGACGAGAGAAGACTCACCGACTCTCCTTCCCGCATAACGCCATCCGATCCTGGCGGAAACCCTCGCTCAAACAGACCCTCGGCGGATCCTCAGACACCAGCTGGGTGGCCACCTGCACGAAAGACCAAACGCTCTCCAAGGTACTAAGCCCAGGCCCATCTGGCGTCGCCAAATGCAGACGGCCCGGGTGTCACGCACGCAAACCGCGCCCCGATGCCTTCCAGAATGCCCGCATACTGGCCCCACGGGAACGGCACGAACTGCAACAAGGACAAACACTCATAAGCACAATCATTTTAAGTACACCCTATCTAAAATGGTTCAAACACTCATTTTAAGTACACTCTATTTAAAATGGTTCAAACACAAACCTGATCAAACTGCATCTGGTTCAGATACACCCGAACCTCGTCATACGACCAGTCAAAAGCCGCCGCGGTTCTCGTGCCCAATCTGCACCATGGATATACCTCCGCAATCGCCACAAAGACGCGAGGCAAAGCAGAAAAGGGAGGTGACTGAAGATCCACGACTGCACATACAAAAACACATTACAAGACAACAAAGACGAATAACAATGCATCTAAAACAAAAACAAAATCAATGCATACCTCCATCACAAACCCAGGCGAGACTAAGGACAGTCTCGATCCCCCGTTCATGACCCGCGGCCTCACCGCGTCCATGCAGAATCGAATGCACAAGCCCAGGGATGGCGACACCCAGTCGAGTGTCCTGATCACATCCCACCCACGAGATGCATCGCATCGGGGCCAAGCGTCGTCGCCCTCTCACCCTTATCGCCCAAAGTACCCGGCGCTAGCGAACCACCACAACCACAAACGAGCGTTACGCTTCGCCGTCCCACCTGTAGGGCCTCGCTCGGTCTTCCCCTCAAAGTACTCCAAGATGAAGCTAGTCTTGATCACATAAGGTGGGTTACCCTCGTACTCCACCTCCAAACCACCGCCAATCGCGGCAGTCACCACCTCGTCCTCAATGGACGGCGCAAATCCAAAGCTCATATCACGGTCCCCGAACGGAAGCCCCGTCATGACCGCGTACCCTGACAAAGTAATACCGGCCTCAAAGCCGGGCATGTGAAACGTCGTCGTGGTATCCCAATACCTGTCAAGGAAGGCCCTGATCGGCCTCCGGGTTCGCCGTCGACCGACCTCATGATCGCCCTCCAGTGCTCGACTAGAGGACCAAAAGCACTGCGCAACACCCGAGCTTGCGCACCCTCTGAAAGCTTCTTCTCGAAAGCATACATCACGGACGAGACGCCCGAGAAAGTCCTCATCGGACCTTTCCGCCAACCCATCGTCGCCCGATAGGAAACGTGTCTCTCCGGAGCAAGTAGAAGGTCATGGCCATCCCAGCCCTTGGCGAACGCCCTGTTCGCACGTGACTTTCGCGGCCTAGAGCTACTCGCCCTAGGCGCAACCTCCTCGGCCTCCTCCTCAACATCCATTCCAGCCTCTATCTCGTCTACCAGAGCAAGCGCATTCACCTCCTCCTCCTCAGGATCAGGCCTACGGTCACGCCTCCCGTGGCCCTGACCCCTACCTCGTGACTGGCCACGCCTCGTGGGCAGGTGCCAAGGGTCAGCATCCCTCTCACTACACGAACGCCTCAAACTACTCGAACTAGAGGCTCCCTCAGTCCTCGAGCTAGTACTCTTACGAGATCTTGATCTCGTAATACGACCAGAACCCTCTCCTGCAACAACACGACCAATACATACAGCTATAACACATGCAAGCATACAAACTTGGCATACACATACACAAATACACACAAATAATACGCACATAATACATATACATCCCTTAACACATTGCATTATACGCCCTGCAGAGCATTTTTAGGCCTAATTCACAATTAAGCTCAAAACCGTTCTCTACACCTCAAAATTACAACTTTATGGTTTCTACGCGCCATAATAGTCCCCAACAACAAACCATTACAAGCAATTGCATTTTGGTCACCCCGATCAAAAACCCCCAATTCGCCTTAATTACTCCGTATAACTACGACTTAAGACGGCGATTTGAAAGCCTTAGCTCGACATTTTCGCAAAATTAACGCTATAGGCATGCTATACACACTATGGGCATCCTACACCGAAGTTTAATTGAAATTCCGGGTCGGAAATTCCGGGTTCGTTTTCGAGCCCGAAACCTAATTTGGACGTTTTTCACACAAAGACGGTCTAAATTATAATCAATTCACACATACACGTTCACATGGCATAATGCAACACAATGACGTCAATTTCAAGCATTCAAACGGCAAATTTCAAGCAAAACTCGGGTTTTCATTCAAAACCCGTCTTTTCAACATTTCAAGGCAAAACTAGCTAATTACAACGACAAATAACGTAAAAGCAAGTTAAAATGGAGCATTACCTGGTTCCATAGCAAGACAACGCAACAAAAACGAGCAAAAACGGTTGAGAAATCGAAATGTAGTGGTTTTTAGAGTGAAAAACCGAAAATGAAATAATGGAGCAAGAACACGGTGTACTCGTGTTATAAGCAGCATTCTCAGCCAGCTGGTCAAACCGCATAGCCTTATGCGGTTTGCCCACCGAACCGCATAAGCTTATGCGGTTTGCCCCTGTGGCTTTTTCCGGTTTTTTCTCGTTTTACGCCTACTTTTGAATTCCTAACTCATTTTGGCCCTAATGTAACTCCAAGTACATCCCATGCTTGGGTTAAGGCGTCACCTACAGTCCGCCATACGCGTATATTAAGCATTTAATGTACGGTATAAGCAGAAGCACGAACGCTCTTCACGAGCATTACATCATTTTCTCCTCAAACGGAAGGCAATCATATACAATTACGACTACATAGACGCTCCTCGGCGAGTTCAAGCACAAGCATTACACGGACGCTCTTTCACGAGACCTAAACTAACACCTACATGAACACCCCTACTCAATTATACACCTCACGCATACCCAAACATCTTACAAGCACATGCACCCCTGCACTTTAGCTCCTTTTACACATGCAATACGAAGACATTACAAGCACAGCACCAGGCATCCGACGATACCAAGCATATACAAAGGCACCAACAACGACAGTACAACAAGCACGACGAAGACATTCAGCAGGCCGGTAGGCCCTTATAGCATGCATGGACCGTCACGTCCTTAAACATGTACGCCCCTCCCCGTTTAGCCCGGTTCGAAGTCCTCGTCTCACCCATGGACACATGCTTCGTTCATTGATCAGATCGAGACTGTAATGGTCCGGATATGGTCGTGGAGTTTGACTAGCGCTCTAGTCCGAGCTCAGTCAAACTGGGGGCTCTGTGGATACCCATATCCGTACCCTCCCAAACAAAACCCTGTGATGTAACACGGACTTTTACTACGCATGCTTTAACGTTGACTTAAACGGTTCTAACTAATGTCGAATTCATTTTTGAGTCGTTTTGAAATGTTAAAATGATTAAGGTCGCTTTACATCGCTTTAAATAAACGTTCATTTTGTCCATTTGGAGTCTAGCTAGGTCCTTGTCCTGCTTCATTTGGCATGAGCTTCGCATTTGCGCTACAATTAGTCCTTTTACATTAACAAGGTCTAATTCAGCATTCCTAAATCCCTAAATTTAGGCCCGGTGGCTAGATCTTCCCTTTAGCCTCCTCTTACACAAAATACAACCTCACGTCTTACCTTATTTCACAAAATTTATGCAAATACACCTTTTTCATTTTTCCGGGTCTCGAGCCCGAAACCGAGCCCAAACCCAGCCTTTGGCCCGCACTCCAAAGCCCTGAACATCAAAATATCTCAGAAATATCCTAGGCCTTTTCCTTGACGTACAAGCAAGGATTATACTAAATCTTTTCGAGATATAATCAAACCGGAACTAGGAAACTACGCAAAAAACCACACCTTCAAACCGCAAGCCTATGCGGTTTGCCTGGGCAACCGCATAAGGCTATGCGGTTTCCTGGCTTGTTTTTATCCCCGGATTTCCTAATTTCTCCGAGGTTTTTAGTATATATACACCCCTATACCTGACCTCGAAAAACACAATTCACAACCAGTTTTCACAACAAACACACTACAAAACTCTCTCAAAGCCTCACGCACTCAAATCTTTGAGTTCAACACACCATCCCGTATTGAATTCATCCTCCTTTTAAGTTCAAGAAGCGAAGCTCTGCCCAGATCTGAAGCGTCAGGACAAGGTAGGTATCGATCCACTTGGATCAAAGCTTTTTCTTATTTTCTATGGACTAACAAAGGGGACTACACTATAGCGCCCCCCTTTACTACGCATGCTTTAACGTTGACTTAAACGGTTCTAACTAATGTCGAATTCATTTTTGAGTCGTTTTGAAATGTTAAAATGATTAAGGTCGCTTTACATCGCTTTAAATAAACGTTCATTTTGTCCATTTGGAGTCTAGCTAGGTCCTTGTCCTGCTTCATTTGGCATGAGCTTCGCATTTGCGCTACAATTAGTCCTTTTACATTAACAAGGTCTAATTCAGCATTCCTAAATCCCTAAATTTAGGCCCGGTGGCTAGATCTTCCCTTTAGCCTCCTCTTACACAAAATACAACCTCACGTCTTACCTTATTTCACAAAATTTATGCAAATACACCTTTTTCATTTTTCCGGGTCTCGAGCCCGAAACCGAGCCCAAACCCAGCCTTTGGCCCGCACTCCAAAGCCCTGAACATCAAAATATCTCAGAAATATCCTAGGCCTTTTCCTTGACGTACAAGCAAGGATTATACTAAATCTTTTCGAGATATAATCAAACCGGAACTAGGAAACTACGCAAAAAACCACACCTTCAAACCGCATAGTCTTATGCGGTTTGGGGTGGCAACCGCATAAGCCTATGCGGTTTGCACAACAACCGCATAAGGCTATGCGGTTTCCTGGCTTGTTTTTATCCCCGGATTTCCTAATTTCTCCGAGGTTTTTAGTATATATACACCCCTATACCTGACCTCGAAAAACACAATTCACAACCAGTTTTCACAACAAACACACTACAAAACTCTCTCAAAGCCTCACGCACTCAAATCTTTGAGTTCAACACACCATCCCGTATTGAATTCATCCTCCTTTTAAGTTCAAGAAGCGAAGCTCTGCCCAGATCTGAAGCGTCAGGACAAGGTAGGTATCGATCCACTTGGATCAAAGCTTTTCTTATTTTCTATGGACTAACAAAGGACTACACTATAGCGCCGGGCTTTGGCACCCGGTCGCTTGCACTCCAAGTGTTCTATTTACTTGGTACACTCCATATCCAGATGACACGCCAAAGTCGCATAAACCGACCTTTATAAAATAAACCAATGGACAATTGAACTTTATTTTATTTGCATGCATCTTGCACCTTCTTATTTTGCATTAAAATCAACTTAAACAATAAATTCGACCTTTAACTGAACCGTTTTCGTTAACAAGTTAAACATGCTAAACTGAGGGTTTTAATCAATCTTTTTGCATCTGCATCTGCATTCTTTTTACAAACTTTTTCGCACTTGTACGTAGCGATAACACTAGCTCAATTATCATCTTATTTGGATTGTTCTAGGTCAGTAGAGGCTATTTTTACATAGGCTTTTCTAAAAGGTTTTCATAAATCATTAATTGAATTAACTCTTTTTCTAATGTACCCCTAATCCAATCGTCTGGTTTCACAAGCCTTAGATCTAGGGGTGTCGGCGTGCTCCAAAATCTAGGACATGTCTTTAGGCTTAGGACATGATAGCGAGGTTCTAATTCCGCGATAATTAGGTGGCGACTCCGAAACAGTTTTAAAGGTTTTTCTAAATTAGTCTTTTTAACTTAATCCGCCCTTAAGCAAGACGCCGAGTTGGGTCCCCTCTCGATCCCGGGTTCCACAGTATGTCCAATTTTATTTAAGTGTTTTTCGAAACACTTTAGTTATTTAAATTATTCATTTTCAATTTTCTATACTTAGGTAAATTTTCAATTATTTACAAGATTTCAAATTTTGAAATTTGAAGTATCTTTGAATTTTGAGACGTAACTTGTTTAACAAGTTTCGTGAATTTTCACTATTCACGTCTCGGGATTTTAAAAGATAACTTGTTCAACAAGTTACCTCTAATTCTCCTTATAATAAGTTTTTAAACTTTTGGGACGTTACTTGTTTAACACGTTTCGTCCTGGGTTACTATTCATCGGTTCGGTTTTCAAGACGTTACTTGTTCAACAAGTTTCGCCTAGGATTATTATTTAAGCTTTTGGGATGTTACTTGTTTAACAAGTTTCGTCCCAGTTTACTATTCATCGACACTATTCACCTAGGTTACTATTCATCTCAGTCACTATTCACCTCAGTCACTATTCACCTCACACACTATTCACATCGGTCACTATTCTACTAAAATATCTAGATATTTTCTAAGTCCGAAAATCGTAAACTTAATCGTTAAGTAAAATTCTAATTTCAAAGACGTTAGGTTCGGCTTATATTTAGTGATATAAAATATTTATTTAAAAGTGATACCGATTTTATTTAATCGTCTAACTTAACTAAATTTAGCGATTTTCATTTTTAAAGATAGTGTCGTGGTTGGTTCATTAAGTCTGTATCGTCCAAGTCCAACAGTCCAATATTATGCACAGTCAGTAGCACGCGATTTCATTTATTTTTATATCGGTTACACATTTTAATCGGTTTATTATATTTCTTTTATAACTATATCGATTTTTACAAAAGTTCAATTCTACTATCTATTTAATTTTAGTGATTTAGTGATAAATTCATTTTGATCAAATTAGGTTCATTTTATTTAGAATGTCGTGTGATAAGTATATAATTCATAAAACATTTATTTCTTTTTAAATTTTAAATCTAACTCGATAATTAGTTAATTAAATTATTTTAGCGATAAACTAAAAAGTGATAAAAACTATTTTCAACCCTAAACTACCCTAAATGTCGTGGGTCCCTAAGGTTATGGTTAAATTTCCGTTTTTCGATTTTTATCGGTTTTTAGCTTAAAGTTCTTTTTTGTAAAATGTAAGATATATTAATCTTCAGTAAAACCATTACAATCCATTTGACACCCACAAGCTCAAAACAGGGATCAAGTGTACTGTACATTACAATCATCTCAATCTATCTAGCCACTGCTGATCATTACATTTAAGTCTCAATGTACCAAAAGAATCCACTCTACAAATCAAAGCAAACTTGACTTGTTCCACCACAAGCTTAGGCAAGAGCAAGGCATTGCCCAGCCTACAATGGTTACGCTGCATCCAAATGAGATAAGCCAACCCATTCACAGCTGCTATACTCACATACCCTTGAAACAGAGACAATTTCCTCGCTCCTCCTGCAAACTGCCAGCCATCTCTGATGCTGCACCTTCAGTTGTAACCAGTCCTCCAACACCTTCAGATAGACTACATTATACAAGCAATCAAAAAACAAATGGTGACAAGTTTCAGTGCCAAAGCCACAGAGAAAGCAAGTCCCATCTGTTATAACACCATATTTACTCAGCCTATCCAAGGTCATCAGTCTCTTCCATCTGATTAACCAAGCAATAAAAGACCACTTGGGAACATTGAATTTGTTCCAAACATCATGTGCCCAAGGAAATTTAGGATGGTGCCCAACAAGCCAAGCATAGCCCTTACTAATAGTATAACACTGATCAGAGGAGCTCCAAATCCCTTGAGTATATCCATGCTTCAGCTTCTCCTTGGTCTTACAGATTTGCCTCCATGACCAACTTGAAGATAAACCAAGTTCATATTCCAACCAATCAGTACCCTTCAAATAGATGTGATTCACCCATTTGACCCACAAGTGGTCCTTCTTAACAGCTATCCACCAAACAAACTTACCCACAGCTGTAACAACCTGGTTTTTTCGTGACTTTCATTAAACTAAGGTGGAAAATTAATTAAGTCTATATATTACAAACCAGCTGTTATCGTCTTACAAACTCAGTATACATAATACGAGTTCAGAGATAAAACAGAGTATATGTTCGGTTACAAATCTCTCAAAAACAACGGAGTGCAAAATAAGGTAAAACCATCCCCAGAAATCAATGACATTAGTCCTCGGGGTACCTGCAATAATTATCATATTCTCGCATCACTCTTTCGATACATGCAATTCTAAAACATATGCAATGTGTAGAAATAAATAAGTAAATAAACAATTAACAAGTAGGCATATAAAGCATACAAGGAGAATATAATAATTCAAATACGAGGATACAGCAAATCACATAACGCACAACATTCATCGATCATCAATCTCAACAAGTCATACTTCAACACTTAAGAAACCAAGTCATTCAGACAATAATCAATCAAAACAAGGAAATACATTCATCATCCATTGACTAATGAGTCTTCGTTAGTAAGGCGGAATCATGCAGACATAATCCGCGCAGTAGCCGATAGGGCCAACATAACTTGGACATGACTGCCAGGCTAAGGATATCTAAGGTAATAAGGACGATTCAATCCCTTGTCTAATGTATGCATACACTACCTATCGAGGATCATACGTATTCGCTATTCAAAAGGTATCACCGACGAAAAAGTTCGACTATCACCAGAGACGGGTACCCCCGGTTGGGGCTGGTATTTTCCAATAACTATCTATGGGCCCACGGAAATATCAATGTTGCCCCATCCCTGAGGTTGTATATACCGTGTCAAATAGAAATCTTAAGATCGTTAAATAGCCTTGGGCAACTCTGGGAGGGAGCCCAAGTCCCCATAGACAGCTACCTCATTAACATCGAATTTCAAGAGTCGCAACATGGCGAACAATCCAAGTATTTTATTCAAGTAGTTCATTTCCTCAAATTCTTATTCCTTCGTTCATTCGTAACAAATGACAATTCTGTAACTTATTTATATCGTCGAACTTTGTATAATGAAATTTTAGTTCTAGCAGTTCTTCAGGTAAACAGAACACATAGAAAAACTTAAATATTTATTTTGAGTCCGTTCGTAAATTTTAAATATTTTCACTATTCATTATTTTACTATTCATCGTATTCACTATTAATCGTATTTACTATTCATCATATTTACTATTCATCGTATTTTTATACGTATTCGTATTTTAGTATTTCGTATTTGTACGTATTTTTATACGTATGCGTATTTTTATACTTCGTATTTATACGTATTTTTATACGTATGCGTATTTTTATACTTCGTATTTATACGTATTTTTATACGTATGCGTATTCTTATACTTCGTATTTATACGTATTTTTATACGTACATGTATTTTATACTTATACGTATTTTGTCCTATGCTTAATATATATATTTTTTTATACTTAGTATCTTTATATTTAAGATATTTTACTTAAGTACAAAATCAAGTTTTATTTTCTGAGTACAAAATCCTAGTTTCAAAGTCGTTAAGTTCGTTTTGTATTTAGTGGTTTGAAAAATTATTTTAAATGTAAAACTCGGTTAAATTTAGTCATATACTTAACTAAAATTTTAACGGTTTCAAATTTTAGCGACGTTGTCGTAGTTCATTTTAAATAGTCCGTATGTCCAAATCCAAATTTAAGCAAAGGTAGTAACACTTGAAATTATTCATTTTAATACGTGTAACGTTTATTTTTATCGGTTTCGTTGATTCTTTTTATTAACGATTCATTATACAATCTAATATAATCCTAATTACTATTCAACTTTAGTGACTAAGTGGTAAATTCATTTTGATCAAAATTGACCCTTTTTAATTAGGAAAACCGTGGCTCCTATTTACAATTAGCTATTTATTTCTTTTTATGTTTTTATTTATAATTCATTTCTTTAACTAATTAAATTACTTAAGTGATAAAAATAAAAAGTGACAAAATTCATTTTAGGTCAAATTTAACCCAAAAACCGTGGCCCTTTATACTTGTGCATTTTTATTTTCGTTTTCTATTTTATCGCTTTTTGACTTAAAGTTTTTATATACTAATTATTTAAAGTATGCTAAAGTGATTTAAACTAAGTTAAATTTTTATCAAAAATTTTATAATTGAAGAGTGAAAATGCCGTAGCCTTTTATTTTATTTTCCAAATTTTTATCTAATTTATTTTAACTTGTTTAACTCATATATTTACTAAAATGACTACTAATTAGTAAATGAAAACATTAAATAACTAAAAACTTATAAAGATCATAAATCAAACTAGCTAAAAATGAAGAACACTTATGCTTTTCTAATGAACATTTTTAACTCAAATTTTTATATTATCGTTTTATTTTCTCAAATTTTTATAGCAAGTCTAATTAACCTAGACTAATCATAATATGTTATTTAGAAAAATTAAAACTAAAAATTTGTCCAATTTAAAGAAGAAAACCGTGTATATATATATATGTTCATATTTTTATTTTATTTTTTGATTTTTATACTTCTAATTCAACAACTAATTTCCTTTATATTATACATGTACTTAACATAAGTGAAATTCATAACAAAACATTAACAAACAAAAGTAAATTACTTCAAACATAAAAATAACAACAATAGTTTCATGCACATAAATACTTTAAAACATTTCAATATCACAACAATTTCATTTTAAGTCCAAAGCATAAACTAATTATATTTTCATATACATCTTATTCATAGTATTTTAAGCATGCAATTTACAAAAATTAAAACGAAAAATTAAACAAAAATAATAGGGTATGCCGTGTGAAATGTTAGTGTTCAATATATTTCATTTTTCGACTTTTGTCTTCTAATTTAACATATGATACTTAGGTGACATAATACATCATGCATGCAATTATAACATCATTTAGGAAAATAACATATAATCAATTAAATTAGGTGCTTAGCAATTATAGTGTGCGAGAGCACCTTAATTAGGTTAAGAGTGAATAGTTTAGCAGTTGTCGGGATCCACTATGTTGTCAAATTGGCTCAAGTCGATGCCTCCACCTTGCTCCTCGTCTTTGGTTAAGATTAGTACATAAAAATGAAGATAAGCAAGTTAGTAATTTATTTTATACTAGACTAACTATACTAAAATTTTAAGTGTAGTATTATTTTTAGGTTTAGGTGATGTAAATATTTTTAAATGATTTTGATTTATGTTCATAATTATTTACAAGTCAAGAGAGTAAGTGATTACTAATTATAATGGTGGAGGATTAATTTAGGTGCTTAAAGAAATTAAAGACAAGAGAAATAAAAGTTTTTAAATTAGAAATGAAATGGAAAAGATAGTGTTCTTCATGTTCTTGAGGATGAAGATATGCTTACTAGTGTTCTTGTGTTTGTTTATTTAGAGAGAAAAGAGTTAGAGTATTGGTTGTGTTTGTGTGTAATGAATTGGGTGGTAGTAATAAAATGTATACTAGTGAAGTAGTATGTATTTGTGTATTTAGTTTGTATAAACATTAAATTAAAAGAAGCTAGAAATGATGATGAAAAAATATAGGATTGTAAGAGGATTAGACAACTTAGTAAAGTAGAAGAAAAATGGAAGAAGATAACATTGAGTCAAGGACTCAAATATCTCGGCCAACATGCACGCATTAGGCCTCGATTTTTCGTTTTTGAAATTTTTGATTTACGCGCACGCGAAAAGTCCCGAAATAAAATATATGATCTTAAAATAATGGTTCGAAGTAGAATCGAAAATAAAAATGAAAATAAACTTTGAAGGGTGATCAAAATAAAAATTGGGTTTAGAACCCTCGAGACTTTGAATAAAAATTCGTTTGGTCGAAATATATATTTTTTTTTTGTTGAATGCTATTGATTTAAATAATTATAATCCTCCGTCAAAAATTTTATAAGTTTAAACCAAGTGTGACTCATTATTTTGATATTTAGCGAAAGTGTTAGTTAAATCAAAACGGAATAGTAATTTGATATTAATATAATATGCTTTGTTAGTAATAACTAAAATGATCAAGCCTTAACTAATTTTGTTAGATTTGGATTATGAGTAAGTATATTTGAAAAAGGAATTAGGTGATTTAATCACCTTAAGTGGCTCGGCCACTTTGGTCAACATTGACCTCGATTTGCGTGCCAAAATTTGTCGTTGAGAAATTTGTCGTCGATTCATCATTTGATTTATCGAGTTTGAATATGTAAAAATAAAGCTCAAATTCGAAGTATATCAAAATAGTTTTAGTTTAGGTGCGAGAAAACTTGTAGTGTATTGTTTTAGGAAAATAATTGAGCGAGATTGTCTAATTATTGATTTCCTAATTATAATTAGCTTAAATTAACACGGGGTGTTACACAACAGCAGTATTCCACTTCTTACAATCAGTGATATTGAGACCACCCTTACTTTTCTCCACACAAACTTTATCCCAGGAAAAGAGGGGAGCTTTATGATACTCCTCACTCTCATCCCAAAGGTAGTTCCTACAAATGGCTACAACTCTCTTCATAATAGCAACAGGCAAAATATAAATTGATGCCCAATAAGTATGCATAGCATTCAACACAGAATTGACCAAGGTGAGTCTGCCAGTGTAAGACAGCCTCTTTGCCCCCCAGCCTCTAATTCTGGCACAAATGCGCTCACACAATAGAAAACAATCCTTACCTGAAATCCTCTTGTTTAATCTAATTATTCTAATTATACTAAAACGATTTAAACTAAAATGACATTTTCTATTAGGCCGAGTATATTATTGTTTAATCCTAGATTTTTCTAAAAGTTTAAGTTTGTTAAATTATGTTATTTTAATTCTAAAATGATTTAAAATAAGTTGTAATTTTATTTAAAGTTTAAATATAATTATGAATAGTGTTTTACAACACTTTAAATTTTTAACTTTAGTTTCCTAAAGTTTTAGATTGTTTAAATTATATATTTAGTACTCCCTCAATTATTTCCATTTATCCCCATATACCCTTTTTAGAAAATTTTTTCATTTAGCCCCATTTTCCTTTTTAGTAACTTTTTCTCTCACATACCCCACTTTTTCTCTCACATACCCTACTTTTTCTCACTCACAACTAATTTTTTTATTATTAAACTATCATTCTTTTTCTCCATCCTACCCCACATTTTACACTTTTTCTTAATAATTGTGAAAAATGAAAGGGGACCAAATGGAAAAAACGGAGGGAGTATTATAATTACTTACTAGTGAATTAAAACAATAAATAACAACAAACATAAAAACATTAAGAATAAAAAAGTGCATAAAAATGAAGAACACATGAAGAACACTAAGAACACTCAAGAAAAACATATGAACATCAAACACAAATTAAGAACACAAATGCATATTTCACACTTAATAATTTATTTTCCTAAACAAATTTCACCACCATAATAACAAGCATATTAAACATGATTTTCATAACATATCATTTACAAAAATTAAAAATAAAAATTGATCAAATATAAATGGGGAGGCCGTGGCATATAATACACATACACATATTTTTTTATTTTCAATTTTTCTTTACTTTAAACTCATTGTTAACATATTCACATAATTTTATATATGCTTATAATAATTTAAAACTCATAAAAAACATAACTAAAATATACAACAAAAATTAAAGTGCATAAATAAGATGAAAATAACCACATGATAAAATGAAACACATTAAACATACTAGCATTATTATTAGTTATTATCATCTTATTATTTATTATCATATTATTAATCTTCACATAAACTCACAAGAACAAATATAATAACTTAGCATATAATCAAAATACATATTTTATAAGAAATTATTATTTTTCACAAACACATAAAATAAATCATAATACATGAAAATAAACTAGTGTGCGGTAGCACCTTAAATTAGATGATTAACGTCGGGAGATCTAAAATAAATTTTAGATCCGGAAATTCTTCACCCAAAAACCCCATCATCTACAACCATCTTAACCCGAAGAATGTTAGCTCCAAAACCCACTAATTAACTAGGCACACTTATGAATTATTAAGATAATATTATAACTTTTATTTTAATTGTTTTTGGAAGAAAAAGAGAGAAAAATAAATGAGAGAAAATGAGTGATATGCCATGGTTTGAAGAGGATAAAATGAGCTCATTTTTGGTCTCCTAAAACTTGTCAAAGAAGTTGTAACAAAATTTTGATATTTAGTTAAGGTGTTTTATTTTTTTTAATTAATTTATTTTACTTTTAATTAAATAGAAATATCATCACCCATTTAGAGGGGAGTATGTTAGGTGCTCACTTTAGTCTACAAAACTTGTGGAAGAAGATGTAAAAAAAAAAAAGATATTTTGTTTAGGTTTTATTTAAATAAAGTTTAATTAAAAAGAAATTTAGGATTAATGATTAACTTTGACAAATTTGGCCATAATACTATTTGAGTAAGAAAATGTTCCCTAGATGTTTTAAAATATCTCGTCCTCAAAAATCGTTTTCCGAAATAAATCGGGCATTAAAGACGGTAAATGTTAAAGTGTGCGGTTTTGATGATTTTCCGAAAAATATCTATTTTGGAATTCTAAGACTAAAATATTTTGTTTACTACTGTAGAAAATTTTTAAAAGTGAGGGAACGTCGATAAAATTTTCAAAATGTAGATTTGGCTAAAAGTGATTTTAAATGGCTGAAATGTACAATTAAAGTTTAATCGTATAAAAATTGAGTTATACTACTTATTTATATTTTGTTTTAGATATAAGGTTTAGAAATGATTTTATGAAATACTCATAAGTTTAAAAGTAGGGATATTTTAATATAATTTTATTAAAATAAAAGATAGGCTAAAGATTTCTTAAAACCGAATAGTTAAAGAAATTAATCGATTTGAAATTTGATAACGGTTAATAAAAATGAATACTTGAAACATATCGTTTTTCAGAATTATTTAGCGAGACAAGAAACTTGAGAAAGATAAGAAAAGTTAAAGGATAAATATTGATAAATTTGATAATAGAATTAATAAGGATTAAACTTTATTTTTATTTAAGAAAACAAAATGATGAAAATCAATTATGTTGGAATGACATAAAGTAGTTGAATCTTCCTCAACACACTTCACCTTGGTTTGCGTGTTTGAAATCGTTGTTTTGAATTTCAAAGACGAGAAAAGTATAAGGGTCCATTTTTATTCGAAAATTAAAAATATTCGAAATTGAATTTTATGAATAAAAGGTTTTACTTTTATTTTTATGAATAGTTAACATGACTTGACCTTTTTTGAAATTTGAAAGGCGGCTTTAGTTGGAGGGTCGATTTTTATAAAAATTTGAAATGTGTTTCTTTTTAAATTCTAAAGATAATATATTTTATTTTATTTTTCAAAAATTTTAAATTTGAAAATAAGAAAGACAGTATAATTTGACGAAAAAATTTAGTCACATTTTTATTATAAGGAAAAGGGATGAATTTAATTGAAGGAATTAAATTCTTTTATTATATTGTGTTAAAATAACACGGGGTGTTACAGTTAAAATATTAGTAAATCAATAGACGATGTGAAAAAATGAGTATATTAAAAAAATTATAAAATAATCTATTACCTTTCAACATAATCCTTGATTTCTGGTAGACCAATATCTGAGTATTTTCTTGTTTGATTTGTAGATCCTAAAGTAATATTACCTGTAATAATAATAACTTACATTAGCCTTGGCTTAAATTTAACTTCTTTTCTTTTTTGGGAATTAGTCAAACATTATTTTACCGTTAAAAATCCTAGTAGTGAGAGATGTCAGTATGATCACGATTGCTGAACTCTTATCAAAAGGAAGATGTTCATCTAGACTTGCTATTTCTGACCATAAGGTTATTTTCAAGATTTCTCCACTGCAATTACACACCATAATGTTAGTTTAGTTTCTCAAAATTCTATAAAGCTAAATTTTAAACCGAATTGAAAAGTTGTACTAATATTACCTTTCCATTTCGACCTCAACGTTCCTTCTTAAGACTTTTCCCTTTTTTCCATTTACTGTATCTAATGTTCCAAGTTTTTTCACTCTTCCAATTACATCTGCTCCAAAAAAAACAAAAGACTTAGGCAAGTCAAGTTGTTATAAATAAAACTTTCCAAATTTCAAATATTTACTACGATTGCCATAAACTCATACCTGTTAGCTGTTTATCTTTACCCGCTCGTAGTTTAATTATTTCAAAAGGAGCCAAATCAAACACTTGTAGTGGAACATTTAGATCGTTTTCTTCAAGTGGTTGTAGAGAGGTTGCAAAAATAAAATTAATCATAAGGCTGTTGTTAACAGACCTATAAGTTGGCTTTTTATCAGTTACTTCAAAGTTCTTAATTAGATATAGTTGGCCTTCTCTTAATTTTTCTCTATGATGTGTTACATCGTCCTTCTTTATGAAAGTTTGAATATAATGTCCCCGGAATTAGAACAAGACGTGTTAGTACATGTTTAGATTTCTCTATTTTCCTATTAATCAATAATGTAGAAGTTACAATTTTTACCTTTTCATCGGCAAGGATAATATCAATACCGAGAAACATCTTTTTAATCCATGTTATGTTATCCCACATTCTAATATTTCCAATCTTATCGGCTCTTAGTTAAATCTTCAATTAGGTCATATCTTGACACATCCAGCGATGCCCTTAACCTGTATGTATATACACAACAATGGTTTCAGCAACATGTAGTTATTTTAGCAATTTGATTTCATGATTAAAAGCAGTTAATTGTTTTTTGAGCAGAATTTTGATGTTGAAACCGTTTCAACGTACTAACGAAAACCGTCTGTTTCAGGTCCATAGATGTTGAGGATGTTTCAGGTCCGTTGCAATTGTGAGTTTATTGAGAATGTTTCTATGAAAAACATGTGTAGTCTGCCTTGAAAGAGGCTCACAATAAAATAAAAATAAATTACGGAGTATTTGTTTATGTAATTGCTATTATACCTTTTTCGGTGGCTGATCAACGTCTCTCCAATTAATTGAGACATTGTGTTGTTTGAAATAGACTGTTGATAGTGGCTTGTTAGGCCGCAAACGCTTACAGCTGTCTTGAAAACTTATGGAAGATTGTTAGTATGATACGGAGTATATTGTTGTATTGTTGTGTATATAAGTTTGTATGGTTGTATTGATGTCTGAGTTTAGTATATATATATATATATATATATGTATATATAAACAAGTTCAAACGAGACACTTAAATATTGCGAGACACAAACGAGACACAGCATTTTAGCCTTTTTGGTGAAACTTTAACATAGTTTCATGAAACTTCAAAAATTGTGATAATTTAATGTCTTAAAGTTTCACAATTTTGTTAAAGTTTCACAATTTTTGAAGTTTCATAAAACTATGTTAAAGTTTCACAAAAAAGGCTAAAATGTCATGTCTCAAGTTTGTCTCTAATATTTGCTGTCTTGATATAACTTTACTCTATGTATATATATATATATATGTATATACATATATATATATATATACATATATATATATATATACATATATATATATATATATATATACATATATATATATAGGAATGGGTTCAATCAAGGCACCCTCCTATGAGAAAGACATCAATGTAATTTGTTATTTGTAACTGCGATTTTAACAACTTAATAGTAAACCAATTGTATTTCCTAAAATGTAACTATAGTCATTTACATAAATTTGTGTAATTGTAGTTCCTAAAATGTCACTGTAATTATTTTGTAACTGTAAGACACCTTATACTTCAGTAAAACAAAACTTAATCTATATCACATAAAACTTTAAAAAAATTCATTAAAACCCCAGAGAATACAAATTATACCTTCAAATAAATAACTTCAAAGACATTACATAAAACTTCAACGCCTATTGACGAAACTTTAAAGACATTTTGGAAAACCTCAAAACCTACTGACGAAACTTTAAACACCTATTGGTTGAACGACACCGCATCACCAAATGCAGCATAATTCCTCCTAGCTACACCATCAGCCCATATAGCTCGCCCCAAACTGCCATCTTCATCCACGTCTTGTTCCTTGTTCTGGAATCCATTTACTTGTTCCTTATACATTTTATATGTCTTCGTAGCTCCAATTTTCAACTATCAATTGAAATTAAAAAAACAAATAATTAACATGAAGTTCGTCTGAAACTTTAACTATTATCAAAGAAACTGTAAACTGTCATTTTGAAACTTTTACAAATACCATAGTCAACTATAAACTCTCATTCTGGAACTCTAACTATTACAAACAAAACTTTAACTATTATAAATAAAACTGTAACGCCTACAAACAAAACTGTATTTCCCTCTATTCAACTTTAACAAGTAGCAAATTATTTGAAACTTTAATTATTATAAAATTAACTGTTACCTCAAATAATTGTAATTTTTACACGACAGAGATTTATTTTTACACGAAAAAATATAGAGGTGAAGATTAAAAAAATATAGAAAAAATGGAAACTTAAAAGAAACTCCAAGAAATCGTTCAGACTTCATTCATACATTACAAAACCAAAAAAATAAAAAAATAAACGTAAAAAAAAAAAAAAAATATTACCTGATTCAAAAGTAACAATCAGCAAATCCTCCATAACTTTTCTTAAAAAAACTCAACTAGAAATTCATTTCACAATCAGGAACAAAAAAAGATGAATTTGTCGAATGTTTCTGGTAAAAACTGGAAAAAAAAAAAGAGAAGAATTATTACAAATGAATGAATGAAGAAGGAGAAATACGAAAAAAAAATGGAGGAATTTAGAGGGAGAGTAAAAGACATGAGAGGAAATGAATGAATATAGAAGGAGAAATATGAAAAACTGATTTCAATTAGTCAGGGAACCAATGCCTCGTGAGTATCAACTAAATCATTTAATTGTTTTTTTTTTCTTTTTTTAATGTCAGCCCTAATTAATTGAGGACAAAATCTCAGCCCTCCAAACACACCAAATCTAACGGCTGATATCTTGCCTTTATGTCTTTCTCTAGACACTTGCCTTAATTGATCTCTTCTATATATATATATATGTGTGTGTGTGTGTGTTACATACTAAATTGAGTTTCAGTAGAAATTTTCCAAGTGTAATATTGTACTTTCCTTCTTTTAGTAAAATTTTGACCTTAGCAATTTTTTTTGGGTAAGTGTATTGTAATCGGGTGTAAATATAACTTTTTGGTATGTGTTATAATATTATTGTTAGTGGGCCATATAATATTAAATAATCTTTTTAGTAGTTGTATTATTATTGTTAGTGTTATAATATTATTGTTAGACATCGTATTTTTGCACCTTTAGTTTAATATTTTTAATTTTTTTTTGGAATAAGTGATGGGGACATATAATATTAAATAATATTTTAGTAATTGTAATATTATTATTGTTAGTGTTAAATATTATTGTTAGACGTGGTATTTTTCACCTTTAGTCTAATATTTTTTATTTATTTTTTTGGAATAAGTGATGGGGACATATAATATTAAATAATCTTTTAGTAATTGTAATATTATTATTCTTAGTGTTATAATATTATTGTTAGACGTGGTATTTTTCACCTTTAATTTAATATTTTTTATTTTTATTTGGAATAAGTGATTTAAAAGAATAGATATGGTAAGGAGTAATTTTTTTTCCAATTAAAATACATATGCTTTTAAGAGTTTTTTTTTTTTTAATAAATAAAATATATATAGGACCAATGAGAAGATGCCAAATGTCGACCATAGACGCTATGGTCTCGACTTTATATATGCTAACTAATCATTGATTAAGGGTATTGCTCTTTCACCCGCGGATTTTACTCAAACGCCCGCAAAAATTACAATTCTACCCTATTCATTTTCAACCTAAAATTTCATTATTCATTAGTTCCTCCAATCTCCATTTCTCTTAATTTCAATCACTCATAACAAATCATTATTCATCATCATCATCATCATCATCATCATCATCAATTCAACATCATCAACAACTACAACAATATTGAGAAATTTTTATACTAATAATAGTAATTTTTATTATCAATTCTTCATCATCATCATCAAGCAACTGTTTGAAACCCCTAGGCCCACGCATCAAGCACCACCACCCATGTCCCCACCTTGGTCTGACCCCACCACGGCAACCGCCCCACCACCGACGGCCAGCCCAACACCGGTGGCCTCTCACCATCTCTGTTACCGACAGCCGCAACTTATTTCTTTTTGCCCCACAAACAAATAAAAACCCTAATTTAAAAGTATAAATTAATGTTAAAAAACTTACAATTAATCATTAAGCCAGTTAAATTCTATTTGTTTAATGCACAAATATCGATTCTTGATTTAATTATTTGACAATTTCAACGATAAATTGATTATTTTGTGTTGATCAACGTTGTTGGTATGCATAGGAAAAAATGGGAAATAAATATAGTATAAGGGTAAAAATTGGAAATTTTATGGAAAAATGCGGGCGTTGGAGTAAAATATGCAGGTAATTGAGCAATTGCGTTCATTTTTGTTATCGAAACACGATCATTTAGCCTTCGTATGCCTTTCTGTAACAACCTGGTTTTTAGTCGACTTTAATTACTAAGGCGGAAATTAATTAAGTCTTAAACCAGCGTCATTAATTACACATAAACCCAAAATATTACAACATCGTTCAAGAGTTGAATAAAACAACTCTAAATACGGAATTTAAAAGAGTAGCGTTATATATTACATATCTCTCGGAAAACAATAAAAGTAAAGCATAAAAACGTCTCGTGGCCCCATCCAAAATCCAGCTCCTGGTCCACGAACGTCCTGCACAATAAACTATGGGGATGCCTGGGCCGAGTGACAATTGACTAGCTATGCTCTTTCTTACCCTCGATTTCAATTACTTTGGTTTATTACTATCGCTTTATAACTATAATAGTATGATAAAACGATAAACATGCTTAAAACATATAGCATGTAAAGACATATTAGTCATAATAAACATGCGATTTAAAACGATAAATCATATAGGCATGCTATTCAATTAGGAAAGCAGATAACAGATAAAATCATATCATTTGTATCATAGATACACAAAGAAGATTACAAAGCGATATCGGATCGCAACAAACATACGTATTGTAACATTCTCGTCATGCAGACCCGATTCAATGCAGAAAGTTGTGGTCTTTAATTTTCGAAGATGGTACGCACTCATTCTCATTTAAACATATAGCAGACAACACATCCTGCTTACGAGCCTGACCACTGAGTAGGCCCTTGTACTGATCGATTGCATCTCACTTCCATAGTGCAGAGGCTTACTCGACTCGTAAACCACGCCGAATACTATAATACTTGCATCTCATCCTCTAGTGTTGAAATGATTCGAACTTGATACAATCTCGCCAAGTAATCTTTACGCAGGTAAGAGCGAATGCAAGTGTCGCGCCCACTCAAGAACGAAACACGGCAAGGAGACAGAATCAGCAAAGCGCATAAGCACATAATGTCACGGTGGCCCTGGTAACTTTAGCGAAATAGGGGAATAAAACCCTAGTCTAGTATGCATACACTAATATCCAATTTAAGAATAGGCTATGCTATTCATAGAGCACCTTAACTCAGGATAAAACGTCTATTTCTTAAAGCCTGACCCACTAAGAGTTGAATTTTTCATTATCTTGTACGCAGACGGCTATAATGACTTAAGGCGAATTCATGGGCAGGATGCACTAAGCAATAAGGTCACGCTTAAACCACACTATTCGATATGACCCAAGCCGTAGACCGAGATAGTGGTATCCGCACAAGACTATCTTAACCCCCACTTCACTCACGATTGACGCTTTCATATCCGGGAGGCCCAAGCTTGACCTTTTATTTAAACTTACTCAAGATTTATTATTTATTTGATATTACATATCACATGTTACTAGACTCTCCTAGTCTCAGCGTCAAACGTTTTATTTGAATGGTAGGTTTCATATGATCACATAACACATTCGTTTATTATTTGAAGTGTTGTTAATTATTAACGTTTTCAAGATTTTAAATTGAATCGTTTATTAGTATGTCCAAATTTTATTTAAGTGTTTTTCAAAGCACTTTAAGTCATTTACTTATTCATTTTAAATTTTTCTATACTTAGTAAAATTTTCAATTATTTTCAGTATTTCACTATTCACTTTTCACTATTCATAAATCACTATTCACTTGACACTATTCATTGGTCACTATTCATCGTATTTTATACGTATTTTTATAATGTATCCGTATTTTTATACTTCAGATTTTATAATGATTTTTATACGTATTCGTATTTCTATACTTCGTATTCTATACGTATTTTCATACTTATACGTGTTCCTATACTTGTACGTATTTTTATATTTATACGTATTTTTATACTTAAGATATTTTAAGTATAATACTAAACTTGTTTTTATTTTCTAAGTACAAATTTCTAGTTTCAAAGTCGTTAGGTTCGTTTTGTACTTAGGCGATTTTTGAAAATATTTTAAAGTCTAGTTTTAAAAATGTTAGGTTCGGTTTGTATTTAGTCATTTATGAAAATATTCGAAAATCATAGTTTTAAAAACGTTAAGTTCATTTAGCATTTAGTCATTTATGAAAATACTCTAAAATTCTAGTTTTAAAAACGTTAAGTTCATTTTATAAAAGGTGATCAGTGATATTTATTTTAAAACGAGACTCGGTTAAATTTAGTCGTCTATTAATTTAAGTTAGTGATAGTATCGTGGATGATTCATTTATAGTCCGTATGTCCAAGATCATCAATCCAATAGCAAAGGTAGTATCACACGAATTAATTCATTTTTATAACGGTTAACATATTTTCATCGGTTTATAATAATTCATTTATAATTAAAACGATTTATACAAAAATTCAATTCTAATTACTATTTAACTTTAGTGACTTAGTGATAATTTCATTTTAGTCAAATTTAGTCAATTTAAAATGCATATGTCGTGTAACTTAATATATATATCAAAATTGATTTATTTCTTTTAATTTCTTAAATCTAACTTATTAGCTAATAATTAAATTATATTAACAATAAACTAAAAAGTGATAAAAACAATTTTAACCCTAAAATAGTGAGGATGCCGTGAGCAACTAAGGTGGTGTCCAAAATTTCATTTTTCGATTTTATCTGCTTAACTTAAAGTCTTTATATTTTAATTATTCTAATTTAACTAAAACGATTTAAACTATAATGAAATTTACTAACAATTTCATTTATATTTATGAATAGTGTTTTTCAACACTTTAAATTCCTAACTTGTTAATTTAAATGATTTATAATGTTTTAGTTGATTTAATACATAATACTAACAATATATATAAACAATAACTAAACATAAACATAAATTATTAACAAACATAAATTAAAATGAAATCAAAATGAGTAACAAGTATGAACATCAACATGAATAACTCAAGAACACATATGAAGAACTCAAGAACAACTCAAGAACACTAATTTCGATTTTAATAATTTATAATTTGTTTTCCTAATTTAGTTTTTTTTTCATAGGAATATCTATTTTATACTAACTTAACACTACATATAATTTACAAAAATTAAAAGTGAAAATATATTAAAAAAAAGGGTAAATGCCGAGTTGGAGTATATATGTATATATATTTTCATTTTCGATTTTAATCACTTTAAACTCATTTTTAATATTTCACATAATTTTTATATATCACTACTACTTAATTAAAACATAACTAAACATAAAAATCATATGAAACATAATTAAAAATGCTCAAAATTAATTTAGCTAAACATGATATCATTTTACTATAACATTACTAGTAAACTATATATTTAGTTATTATCATTATTTATTCAACACATAAACATACAAGCATATAAACATGATGTTTAACATATTTAACATAAAAATCATAATTATAAAATTAGAATAACAAAACAAATTAATTTACTAAAAAGATAATACAAGACATAGTTAGTCACCTTAATCGGTAAGTTTATTGGTTGTCCGGATCGATTATATTATCTAGGTCCAAAGCTTCACCCTCAAACCCGTCTTCACCTTCAAAAAAAACCCAGAAAATATTAAGCACCAAATACCCACTAATTAGCTAAAATATACTAGAGATTATTAGAATAATATTAGTGTTTTTATTTAAGAGGTTTTTGTAATAAAATGGAAGAAAATCAAAGGGAGAAAATGAGAGTAAGGTGGCCGGCCAAATGGAAGAGAAAATGATGTATTTTTGCCTTTGTGAATTATGGAATAAGTTGTAAAAATTTAGGTTAAAGATATTAGATATTAAAGTTAGTAATTAAAGTTTAATTTTAAAAGAAATTAGGAAACACCTAAATTCTAATTGGTTGGAAAAAGTCTCCTACACTATTTGATTAAGAAAATGTCCAATTTGTGTTTTAAAATGTTTTTCACGAATTTGGTCAGTTGTAAAAAGTCAAGGCCAAAAGCGATAAAAGTTTAAGCTTGCGCGTTTGACGATTTTTCGAAATATTTCTACTTTTGAATTCTAAGACTAAAATATTTATTTTATTATTCAAAAGTTTTCAAAAGTTTTAAGAAAGTCGATAAATTTTACAAAACAAAAGTTTAGCTAAAATTGTGATTTTGAAGGCTAAAAGGTTAGGATTTGATTTAGGATTTGAAATTAGAAATTGATAGCTAATTATTGAATTAAATTAACACGGTGTTACAAACCTCCCCCTTAGAAAAGTTTCGTCCTAAACTTGAATGAAGAATAGGATTTTCACCTGAGGTAAACAAATGGATATTTCTCCTTCATAGAGGCTTGGTCTCCCAAGTTGCTTGTTCGGTCGATTGACCTTTCCATAGCACTTTACTAAGTGGAACCGCCTTCCGCCTCAACCTCTTGGTTTCTCGTGCCAAGATCTTTACAGGCCTCTCGAGTAGAGCGGGTTAGGCTCAACCGCGATTACGTCGAGTAATGATGTGACTTGGGTCGCCTCAGATCGCCTTAGTTGTGAAACGTGGAACACGTTGTGGACCTTGGAGAGGTTGGGGGGTAGCGCTAGGCGATAGGCTACCTCGCCAATTCTGTCGGTTATCTCATATGGTCCAACGTATTTAGGACTCAACTTTCCTTTCAAACCGAAGCGTCGGACCCCCTTCATGGGTGATACCTTTAAAAACACATGATCGCCAACCTCGAACTCGATTGGTCGACGATGCTTGTTGGCATACATCTTCTGGCGGTCTTGTGCCGCTTGCAGGCGTTCCCGAATGATTTTTATGTGTTCAATTTGGTCTTGAATGACCTGTGGTCCAGTTCCCACGTTGTCACTAGCATCGTCCCAACAGACTGGGCTACGACACTTCCTCCCGTAGAGGGCTTCAAATGGAGCACAACCCAGACTTGCATGAAAGCTATTATTGTAGGAGAATTCAATCAAAGGTAGACTTTTCTCCCAATTCTCGTTGAACTCTAAAGCACATGCCCTGAGCATGTCTTCAACCGTTTGAATAGTTCGCTCAGTTTGACCATCGGTCGCAGGGTGGAAAGCGGTGCTCATCTTCAGTTGGCTTCCCAATGCTGCCTGGAGTTTGTCCCAAAAGTGAGAGGTGAATCTCGGATCCCTGTCCGAGATAATGTCTAGTGGTACACCGTGTAGTCGAATCACCTCCTTCTCATAAGCCTTAGCTAGCTCTTCAAGGCTCCAAGTATCTTTGATTGGTAGAAAGTGGGCCGATTTGGTCAAGCGGTCCACTATTACCCAAATCGCATTGTTGTTTCGGTGAGTTCTTGGCAAACCTGTTATAAAATCCATGGAGATGGAGTCCCACTTTCCCAATGGAACGTCCAAAGGTTGTAGTAGTCCCCCGGGTCGTTGATGTTCAAACTTCACTTTCTGGCAGATTAGACACTTTGCAACATACTCTGCAATCTCTGTTTTCATTCTAACCCACCAAAACTTCAGTTTTAAGTCTTGGTACATTTTATCAGACCCTGGATGTATGGAGTATCGTGTACTATGTGCCTCGTCGAGGATCTTTCTTTTCAACACAGTACGTCAGCACACACCACCTTTCTTTGAATCTCAAACTCCCACAGGTTTAACCTCAAACCCTTCTCGGTTTCCTGAAGGAATTTCCCGTCTGATCTTAACAAGCTCTTCATCTTCCCATTGTAGAGCTCTTATCTCGTGATATAACTCCGGTTCTGCGATCATTGCGTTCTGTTGATACCCGTATCTGTCGATATGGAAATTTATAGAAAACCCAACAAATACCCTATGATGATAGGACAACGTGTATTTCGTGTCATTTATTTGAGTTCGTTTTACGATGTAAGCGGTTTGACGCCGACATAGTTTTTAATTTAAATGATATTTGAATTGATTTGCTCACAAATTTTTGCCTCAAGTTTGTTTTATTGAAAATAAAATATTTCGATTTGAAAATCATTTTAAGTAATTCGATTTGAAAAATCGCCTTTACAAATTTGATTTTTGACTTGAAAAGTCGTTTCTGCTGTCTTTAAACCTTTTATTAAATCAGATTCGATGAATTCGTTTTCTTAACAAAGAAGTTTTAAAGCTTGTTTTAAGCCCAATTTTAAGAGCGATTTTGAGCCCGTTTCAGCACGAACTTCGGGGCCTCTTTTACCCACACTCTTCCCCACATACCCGAGCTTAAGCCAGCCCAAAACCACGACCAAAACCCACCTCAACCAGCCAAAACGTAGCCCAAGACAGAGCTGATCCGCAGCACCTCATAGGCCCCAAAATCAGCCCTTATTTGACCCAAACCCGACTCCTATTCGCTACCCATGACCCATACCCGTATCCTAACTATCCTACCCATATAATCTTACCTTGCCACTCAAGAAAACCCCCCTACAAAGCCCTAAACAAGCCTTGGACAAAGAAGAGTCTAAAACAGAGCATAGTTGCTCTTCTTCCCTCAAAAACCCTATTTTTGACCCTATAAATACACACTAACCACAAGCATTCAAGGGAGAGGAGTCTTAGAGCATACACACATAATACTAAGTCACAAAAAGCCCTCAAAGAGTCTCAAAAGGAGTCGAGATAGCTGCTGTAAAACAGAGCACGATTTTTTCTGATTTTCGTGCAGCTATCACCTCTTCTACTTCGTTTTTCGTGTTGAAAACATCCTAATCTTTCTGATTTGTTTACATAATCTTAAATTTCACTTTACCACGATTCTAAAACATCCTTCGGTTCGAAATTTCGTTGAGAAACGAAGAAGTTACAAGCTTTTGAAAATTGCTGTTAGTTTTGGTTTAAAGCTACGGTTTTTACAATTGTTTTCGTCGACGACGGCCCCTTGGGATAAATTCTTACAATCGATTACGACTCAAAGACTTGGTCAACGATACATGTAAGTTGAGGGTGCAAAATACTCACTTTACTTTGTTTAAATTATTGTTTTTATCGCTTTTTTTCACTCTGCCGCCGCTTTTTATTACTTTCTGTCGCTCTGTTGTTTATCGTCGTAGTTATTGTTTTCATCGTTTGTTTTAGTTTGATATTTTTAGTATGATTTCGATGTGTGTGTGGATGTGTCGTGTTTCTCGTTTATCTGATATACACGTTCGATTTCCTTGTGTAGTATGATTTGCCGTCGTTAGTTTGATTTTGATTAGCTCGTTAGTTTATTATATAATTAGGTCTCGTTCATGTTTGATTATGTTAATTGTCTAAAATTGATTTATCATGCTTCTCCAGATTTGTAATTCACGTTGTATATTTAGATTAGTTTTCATGACTCCATCGTTTAGCATGTGTGTGCTTCGTTTCACGTTTAGTTTCGTTAAATCATGTAAAAGCCGCAAATGGCACGTTTCTGCTTGTTGTTTGTTTCGCTTTGCTTGCTAAATCTCAAACCATGTAATTATTTGACAGATGAGTTTACGTAGCCTAGACTTTCATGTGTGCTTAAGTGTTTGTGTTACTGGCTTATAGTTGTGTGTTTTTGATTATTAGGCTTTCGTACATGTGTTTATATTTGTGTGTATTTTTGTTATTTCTTGTATTTGTGTGTAGTGTTTTATTTATTTATGTTAGTCATTAAGGCTTGTCCATATAGAGTATTAGTCATGTTGGATAATTTTTTATTCGTCTGCCGCTAACGTTTGTTAATCTATCTTATGCTGTCGGTGAGTATTTCTTCTTCTTTTCTTTGTTTGCTAGAATAGTAAATGAACCCATATGTTAAACAACTTCAACGAATTTTCGTGTGCATTAAACCACGTAGAATGGATGTAATATGTTTAGGTTTAAAACGTTGTTTGCATATCTGCATATGTACTCATAATAGCCATGGTTTTATTTAGTAGAGACCGTCTTTACGACGGGCGGGGTTAGGCGTTAAATTAATGAAATTCTTTTAAACTTCCTAACACGTAAACTCACACGAACTCATTTTCTCTAAAATTGGTTTCTAAATTCCACCTAAAAATTTAGTGGCGACTCTTTTCAAATTAAAAATGTTTTTGAAATAAAACATCGCGTGGATCAAAATCCCTTGTTCACAATTTGGCGACTCCGCTGGGGACGTGAAACTTGAAAAGTAAAATGATGGCTATTTAGAGTACCTTTTTTTTATGTTATTTATGCATCATACTGTTAGGATTCGAACCATTTCTCCCTTTGGGTCGACCTCAAAGTAGGGAAATGACGTTCACTGTGTCTGGTTTAAATACCAAGGTGGTTCCGCCGAGGTTAGCAACCGCACTCTCGCCATATAGTTACAAACTTATGGTGGTTGCGTAGGTTACCTAACAACGTGGGATCATTGGCATGGACCCTTTTCGAGACTTAGAATAGTCTAGTTCATGCATTGCATCCTTGAACTGCGTATGACTAAATGCTCTGTGATTCCTAAAGCCTTTGTTTTTAATCCTTTTTAGTCAAAACTGTCATCTTTTCAATCGAATATTTTCCAAAAAATTTCTTTTAGCGGAGATGCTGTCTTTTTAAGATTAGAATAATCTTCGATATCTCTTTTGAAACGATTTTTGACTTAAGCTGAAATGCTTTCCTTCTAAAAAAATCATTCTTTAAGCTGAAATGCTGTCTTTTTAGGATTAGAATAATCTTAAATATTTTCCAACCCTACCTCATTTGAAAAAGTTTTTTGATTCGAGCTGAAATGCTTTTCTTCAAAAAAAAAAAATCATTCTTTAAAATTTGAAATCTTTGTCTTTTTAGGATTAGAATAATCTTAAATATTTTCCAACACTTTCTTTTCCGAAAAAACAAAGATTTTTGTCCAAGCTGAAATGCTTTCCTTTTAGGATTAGAATAATCTTAAATTATTTCCGATTTTTAGCTCTTTTGAAAAAAGATCTTTTCCTAGCAGAAATGCTATTCTTTTAGGATCAGAATAATCTTAAAAGATTTCCGATATTAGCTCTTTTGAAAAAAGATTCATTCCTAGCTGAAACGCTCTCTTTTTTTGGATTAGAATAATCTTAAATATTTTCCCACACTATCTCCTTCGGAAAACAAAGATTTTTGTTTAAGCTGAAACGCTTTCCTTCTAAAATTAGAATAATCTTAAATATTTTCTGAATATTTGCTCTTTTGAAAAAAGATCTTTTCTTGGCTGAAATGCCATCCTTTTAGGATTAGAATAATCTTATATTATTTTCGATTTTTAGCTCTTTTGAAAAAAGATCTCTTCCTAGCTGAAAGGCTATCCGTTTAGGATTAGAATAATCTTAAATAATTTTCAATTTTAGCTCTTTTGAAAAAAGATCCATTTCTAGCTGAAATGCTATTCGCGTAGGATTAGAATAATCAAATTTCCGATTTTAGCTCTTTTGAAAAAAGATCTATTCCTAGCTGAAATGCTATTCGCTTAGGATTAGAATAATCTTAGACAATTTTTGATATTAGCCCTTTTGAAAAAATATCTTTTCCAAGCTGAAATGCTACTCGTTTAGGATTAGAACAATCTTAAATAATTTTCCTCTTAGGATTAGAATAATCTTAAATAATTTCCGAGTTTAGCTCTTTTGGAAAAAAGATCTCTTCCTAGCTGAAATGCTATCCGTTTAGGGTTAGAATAATCTTAAACAATTTTCGATATTAGCTCTTTTGGAAAAAAGATCTCTTCCTAGCTGAAATGCTATCCGTTTAGGGTTAGAATAATCTTAAACAATTTTCGATATTAGCTCTTTTCAAAAAAGATCTTTTCTAAGCTGAAATGCTATCCGTTTAGGGTTAGAATAATCTTAAACAATTTTCGATATTAGCTCTTTTCAAAAAAGATCTCTTCCTGTTGAAATGCTATTCGCTTAGTGGTTAGAACAATCTTAAATAATTTTCAATATTAGCTCTTTTGAAAAGATCTTTCTAAGTCGAATGCTCCTCGTTAGGATTAGAAAATCCTAAAACTTTTTTCCTTTAAAAGAAAATTATCTTTGAAAAAGATCCTTTTATAAGTGAAATGCTATCCGCTTAAGATTAGAACAATCTCAACAATCTTCGACACTAACTCTTTTGAAAAAGATCCTTTTTGTCGAAATGCTACCCGTTTAAGATTAGAATAATCTCGAACAGTTCCCAACACTAACTTTTTTGAAAAAAGAATCCTTTCAAGCTGAAATGCTTCCCGTTTAGAATTAGATTAATCCCGAACGATTTTTAACACTACGTCGGTCTTTTGAAAAAAGAATAGTTTTTAAGCTGAAATGCTATACGTTTAGGATTAGAATAATCTCGAACGCTTTTAAAATGCTACCCATTTGGGAATAGAATTTTTTTCCAACCAAAACGAAGTTTTTCAAAGGTAAAATCTAGCCCAAGGTAAACTGAAATTTCGAACCAAATAAGTTTTTTTTGTAGTCGAAGAGCTGCCCATTTCAAACCTCAACTTCGAAAATAAGTTTCTTTTTTAAGTCGTGAGTAAGCATGAAATGCACCGAGTCGAGTCTAGTTAGAATCTAAGCCCTGTATAGTAAGTCTAGTTATTTAAGCGTCTCACCTAGTTAGGTCACCTAAGCTTATTCTTAGGCCCAAATCATGCCTGTCATCCTTTAGTTTTGAGTCAAGGCACAATAATGTCGCATCCAGGCTATTTTTAGAAGTCTTAGAAACTTATTGATCCAAACAAGAGCTAATTACTTCGGGTCCATGTCTAGTTGAGTCTAAGTCCCATACTGTGAGTCTGTCTTCAAGTCCATATGTCGCATGCATTTGCATAGTTAGGTCGTAGACCATGTCGTTAAGCTCTGAGTCTTTTCATGATTAATCTGGTCCAGTCCATTTGCATCTCGAGTTGTTAAATAGAATGAAACCTCTACCAATTTATAAATAGTATCGAAACCATGTCGATTTCTGAACCCGAGTCGCGTATTCTCCTCCTCAAGTCAAAATCAAGTTGCAAAAGTGAGGTAACTTTCAAACCAAGCATCTGAATCAACTCCTGAAAGGAAAAAAGTTCAAAGCTGAGGTTGGTGATTATAAGTCAGAACTCGTATTCAAGTCTTATGTCTGAGTTGAGTCTAGGATTCGTTTTTCCACATTTATTTCTAACTCCTTCTCAAAATCAATGAAATTGATCTTGTCTCTAATTTGCTTCCATAATCCAACTGATGAAAATGCACAACGCACTCGAAGGGTGACCCTGGTGTAGAAATACGTATTCAATCCTAAATGGTAAAGTGCAACACCAACTCAAGACAAAAACAAAGACAAAATGGTTTCCGACAACAAAAACAAAAGGGTTTCAATTCCATTAGTCAACTTGTGGTATACTACTCCTCTGCCTTTGGAGGAGGATCCATTAATTTGGAGCTCCACAGTGGTCATGAATTTGATCGCGACCAAAGGTACGAATATTCATGGATCGCCCTCCGTGTACTCGATCGCGTGCCTAATAAGCAAACGAACTTGTCAGAGGAGTCCGGCGTGATATACATATGACCACATGCGACCGCCCACCGCAAGATCTAGGAAAATTGGAACAAACCCAAGCCACAAAAGGCGCGGCATATTCTCAAAAACGCAAACAAGAATACAAAAATACAAAAAATTGAGTGGCAACACGTCGGAGATCAAAGATCAAAGTCAAAATTAAAGGCGAAGCCAAAACGGTCAGAAAGTACCATCAATTCCTTTTTAAGTCGTTCTCAAAACGGTAATGGAGACGTAGTCTTGAAATTCCGAGAATCATTGGCTTATGTAGTTGCACCCAAGCGTTTAGGGTCCACAAGGGATCCGCCAGTACTTCACAAGCTAGAACAAGATACAACATGATACCTTAGGTGAAACCTTCGAGTGTTACACACAAAAAAATGCCATGTTTATGCACCTTGATCGAACTACATCGGATTTGATTTCGCCCCACGCGAATATGTAGGCAATCCTTTAGAATAAGGGATACAATCCACCACCACCCATCATCTAATTTGTCATCTGGTCAATTTTTACGGGTCTTTACAAAGTCCAAATGAAGCAACTTCTGTTGAGTCTGTCTTAGTGCTCAATTTAGATGGAGATGAGAATCAATATTCAGATAAGTAATTGTCCAATCTTGGAATGATCTTTTTCTTAATGGGGAATTGGCAAAGAGGCTTACTTTGACAGTTAGTTCGCATCTCGACAAAGAATTTGCCTAGGGGGAGAACACGATACTATTAACCCACATCTATTTCAAACCACGCGTCAATCATCCTAAAGGACCCTGCACAGTTACTAGTCTACTCGTCTTTGAAACGTTGTCTTAGGTCGAGTCGGTCATGGTCGAACGTTCAAATGTCAGTTGCTCGTGTCACGTTCTCGTCGCATTCATGTCACATTCGTGTCGTATTTCATGCTAACTTGGCTATGCTTCGATTTTAAAATATCTGGCATTTCAAGAACCTTTTTGCAAAATCTGGGTCGATGATCCGAGGTCAAAATTCAAATGTGGGTTGATGACCCACTTCAATTTTCAAAATGATGCTTGCGGGCCGATGGCCCATTCCAATTTCTAAATGATGTCTACATTCAGAGTCGATGACTCTTCTTGATTTTTTAAAATGATGTTTACAATGCGGGTCGAGGACCCAATTCGATTTGATACATGCTAACCAATACCTCGTGTCAATTTTCAAGTAAATTTTTTAGTCTAGGTGGGACCCACAATCTAACTTTAAAAAATGATGTTTTTAAACTTGGTTAATGGCTCAATTATTCGATGACCTCTTTCGATTTTCAAATGAAATTTGCTATGCGGGTCAATGACCTATCCATTTTCCAAAATAGGGGTCGATGACCTATTTTCAGATGATGTGTCTTGCGCTCGGGTCGATGACCCATCCACCTTTTCTTTCAAAATCGAGGTCGATGGCCCCAGTTTTCAATGACCATTATAGTTCGGGTCGATGACCTATCCGCCTTTTCCTCAAAATACGGGTCGATGGCCCCAATTTTCAAATGATTAACATAGTTCGGGTCGATGACCCATCTACTTAAATCAAAATGTGGGTTGAAGACCCATTTTCAAAAGATGTTTATAGTTCGAGTCGATGACTTATCCACTTTTCAAGATGCGGGTTGAAGACCCATTTTCAAATGATGTTTATAGTTCGAGTCGATGACTCATCCACTTTTCAAGATACGGGTCGACGACCCATTTTCAAAAAAATTAAATGTTTCCAGTCGACGACTCATTTTCAAAAGATGTTTACAGTTTCCGGTCAAAGACCCACCACTCTTTAATCTAAAAATATAGGTCGAGGACACAAAATTTTGAATAGGTCGAGGACACAAAAATTTTGAAATGCGAATCGAGGACGCAAATGTTGGTTTTAGCTCGGGTCGATGACTCATTTCAAATATAATATCCATTTTCAAGCAATACTTAAAATTAAAGTTCGCATGATTCGGATCGATGATCCATCCCTCAGTTAAAAAAGCGGTCGATGACCCATTTTCAAAATTAAAATTCTCGGCCTGATCGATGATCCATCCCTTTTGTTTAAAAAGCTGGTCGAAGACCCATTTTCAAATTAAAATTCTTAGTCGGATCGATGATCCATCTTTTTTTTTTAAAAAAAGCAGGTCGACGACCCATTTTCGAAAAAAATTCGCAGCTCGGATCGATGATCCTTCCTTTTTGTTTCAAAAGCGCAAAGTTCACTATGTGAGTTATGTGCTATGATTTGTTGTTAAGATTGAGCGTAAACGCTCCAACCGGGGCTCTAAGGTCATCAACTTTAGACCTCGACGACGGGATGACATCCTCAAATGAAGAAGTGCTAATGAAGCTAAAAGAAGTGACACTTCCAAAAAGAATGCAGATATAGGCTTTTACTCAATCGAGTAAACAAATATCATTTGTTTTGGGCAAGCGTAAAGCTACAGGCGGGCCGAGCTCGAACTACGATATACGGTTTGATTCTCACAACGGATACGTAGGCGCCTAAGGATAAGGCTCAACCCACACTTTAATGAAAGAGGAGGCATCTAGAAAAGTGAGTCAGGTATGATTTCTTCTTATGGCTGGTGAGCTTATATACACAGGTCTAAGGGACCATAAACGACCCGTGAGGCTCGCAAGTTGTGATCTTCGATCAACTCGTGAGTCTACTTTGACTTTCGCCTGTCCAAGCCTTAGTCAAAGTGGGGGCTCTGTTGATACCCGTATCTGTCGATATGGAAATTTATAGAAAACCCAACAAATACCCTATGATGATAGGACAACGTGTATTTCGTGTCATTTATTTGAGTTCGTTTTACGATGTAAGCCGGACGCTGTCGACATAGTTTTTTAATTTAAATGATATTTGAATTGATTTGCTCTGTCAAATTTTTGCCTCAAGTTTGTTTTATTGAAAATAAAATATTTCGATTTGAAAAATCATTTTTAGTAATTCGATTTGAAAAATCGCCTTTACAAATTTGATTTTTGACTTGAAAAGTCGTTTCTCGTGTCTTTAAACCTTTTTTATTAAATCGTATTCGATGAATTCGTTTTCTTAACAGCAAGTTTTAAAGCTTGTTTTAAGCCCAATTTTAAGAGCGATTTTGAGCCCGTTTCAGCACGAACTTCGAGGCCTCTTTTACCCACACTCTTCCCCATATACCCGAGCTTAAGCCAGCCCAAAACCACGACCAAAACCCACCTCAACCAGCCAAAACGTAGCCCAAGACAGAGCTGATCCGCAGCACCTCATAGGCCCCAAAATCAGCCCTTATTTGACCCAAACCCGACTCCTATTCGCTACCCATGACCCATACCCGTATCCTAACTATCCTACCCATATAATCTTACCTTGCCACTCAAGAAAACCCCCCTACAAAGCCCTAAACAAGCCTTGGACAAGAAGAAATTAAAACAGAGCATAGTTGCTCTTCTTCCCTCAAAAACCCTATTTTTGACCCTATAAATACACACTAACCACAAGCATTCAAGGGAGAGGAGTCTTAGAGCATACACACATAATACTAAGTCACAAAAAGCCCTCAAAGAGTCTCAAAAGGAGTCGAGATAGTCAGGCAGAAACAGAGCGAGCCACGATTTTTTCTGATTTTCGTGCAGCTATCACCTCTTCTACTTCGTTTTTCGTGTTGAAAACATCCTAATCTTTCTGATTTGTTTACATAATCTTAAATTTCACTTTACCACGATTCTAAAACATCCTTCGGTTCGAAATTTCGTTGAGAAACGAAGAAGTTACAAGCTTTTGAAAATTCTTTGTCATAGTTTTGGTTTAAAGCTACGGTTTTTACAATTGTTTTCGTCGACGACGGCCCCTTGGGATAAATTCTTACAATCGATTACGACTCAAAGACTTGGTCAACGATACATGTAAGTTGAGGGTGCAAAATACTCACTTTACTTTGTTTAAATTATTGTTTTTATCGCTTTTTATTACTCTCTGTCGCTTTTTATTACTTTCTGTCGCTCTGTTGTTTATCGTCGTAGTTATTGTTTTCATCGTTTGTTTTAGTTTGATATTTTTAGTATGATTTCGATGTGTGTGTGGATGTGTCGTGTTTCTCGTTTATCTGATATACACGTTCGATTTCCTTGTGTAGTATGATTTGCCGTCGTTAGTTTGATTTTGATTAGCTCGTTAGTTTATTATATAATTAGGTCTCGTTCATGTTTGATTATGTTAATTGTCTAAAATTGATTTATCATGCTTCTCCAGATTTGTAATTCACGTTGTATATTTAGATTAGTTTTCATGACTCCATCGTTTAGCATGTGTGTGCTTCGTTTCACGTTTAGTTTCGTTAAATCATGTAAAAGCCGCAAATGGCACGTTTCTGCTTGTTGTTTGTTTCGCTTTGCTTGCTAAATCTCAAACCATGTAATTATTTGACAGATGAGTTTACGTAGCCTAGACTTTCATGTGTGCTTAAGTGTTTGTGTTACTGGCTTATAGTTGTGTGTTTTTGATTATTAGGCTTTCGTACATGTGTTTATATTTGTGTGTATTTTTGTTATTTCTTGTATTTGTGTGTAGTGTTTTATTTATTTATGTTAGTCATTAAGGCTTGTCCATATAGAGTATTAGTCATGTTGGATAATTTTTATTAAATCCTGCTAACGTTTGTTAATCTATCTTATGCTGTCGGTGAGTATTTCTTCTTCTTTTCTTTGTTTGCTAGAATAGTAAATGAACCCATATGTTAAACAACTTCAACGAATTTTCGTGTGCATTAAACCACGTAGAATGGATGTAATATGTTTAGGTTTAAAACGTTGTTTGCATATCTGCATATGTACTCATAATAGCCATGGTTTTATTTAGTAGAGACCGTCTTTACGACGGGCGGGGTTAGGCGTTAAATTAATGAAATTCTTTTAAACTTCCTAACACGTAAACTCACACGAACTCATTTTCTCTAAAATTGGTTTCTAAATTCCACCTAAAAATTTAGTGGCGACTCTTTTCAAATTAAAAATGTTTTTGAAATAAAACATCGCGTGGATCAAAATCCCTTGTTCACACGTTCAAATCAGCATCGTCCGACTGAACCAACTCTAAGTTCATTCTTTTGAAGTCTCTGACAATACCGGCCGGAATTTCCCAGATGTTGCTAAGGGTATGCGTAGTCTTTCTACTCAGAGCGTCTGCAACGACGTTCGCCTTACCCTCATGGTACAGCAGTTCAATCTTGTAGTCTTTGATCAGTTCTAGCCATCGGCGTTGTCTCATGTTGAGTTCCTTCTGCGTGAAGATATATTTTAGGCTTTTGTGGTCAGTGTAGAATTTGATACTCACTCCGTAGAGGTAATGACGCCAGATTTTCAAAGCAAACACCACGGCTGCCAACTCTAGGTCATGAGTGGGGTAGTTTCTTTCATGGACTTTCAATTGCCTTGATGCGTAAGCAATGACCTTCCCTTGTTGCATCAGTACGCAACCCAGGCCATTCAGTGAGGCGTCACTGTAGACTTCATATTCGTCTCCATCTGTAGGAAGAGCTAAGACTGGCGCTGTGGTAAGCCTTGTCTTGAGTTCTTGGAAAGCATTCTCGCATTCCTCACTCCATATGAACTTAGATTCCTTCTGTAGTAACTTCGTCATGGGTCGTGCAACCTTAGAGAAATCTGGAACAAACCTCCGGTAGTATCCTGCCAATCCAAGGAAGCTGCGTATTTCAGTTATATTCGTGGGAGCCTTCCATTCTTTTACTGCGTCTATCTTTGCAGGATCTACCATCACTCCATCCTTCGAGATGACGTGACCCAGGAATGCTACCTTCTCGAGCCAAAATTCGCACTTAGAAAATTTAGCATACCACTTATATTTCCTCAGTATTCCCAGGATGATACGTAAATGTTTCTCGTGTTCTGCCCCGGTCTTGGAATAAATTAGGATATCATCAATGAATACAACCACGCATATGTCTAAGTACTCGTGGAAGGTTCTGTTCATTTGATCCATGAACACTGCTGGTGCATTTGTCAAACCGAAAGGCATAACCTTGAATTCATAATGACCGTACACCTTCAGCGATCTTTTGGATGTCTGATTCTCTCACCGCAACTGATGGTAACGACCTCAGGTCGATCTTAGAAAACACTCCCGCGCTTTTAGTTGATCAAAGAGATCGCCGATTCGGGCAAAGGGTAGCGGTTCTTAATGGTTACCTTGTTCAATTCCTGGTAGTCTATGCAGAGTCTCATACCGCCGCCCTTCTTTTTCACAAAGAGGACCGTGCTCCCAAGGTGAGACACTTGGTCTTATGAAACCCTTCTCAATCATCTCCTCAAGTTGTTTCTTCAACTCCTGTAGTTCTACCGCGCCATCCTATAAGGTGCCTTTGAGATTGGGGCGTGCCTGGTGCAAGGTCGATAGAGAACTTCGACATCACGTGCGGTGGCAAGCCTGGTAAATCGTCTGGAAAGACATCGGGGAATTCCGTACTCGTGAATATCTTCAATTTTCACGCTTTCGCTTCACTTCATTGACACCGCATAAGTATACTTGATGCCCTTTTCTTTCTAACCGCTGTAGTTGCAAGCGAGATAATTTTGCCCCCTTAATTGGCGAAGTCTTACGATCACGTGACTTTAGTCCCTGTAGGATGCTTCGCGAATTTTCCGATCTCGGCACTCGAACAACGCATGATACTTAGTCAACCAATCGATCCCCGAATGACGCCGAACTCGGCATGTCAAAAAGGATAAGGTCGGAAGGGAAGATCGTTTTATGGATTGTGATTGGAGTATCTTTGAAAATTTTGGAGCATTTGAAAATTTTTCCGTTTGGTAAGGAAATATTTGCGTGGATTGGTTCGGAATTTGTGAGATTAGCTTTATGAATAAATTTAGAAGATATAAAGGACAATGATGCCCCAGTGTCAAACAAAACCACAGCGTTCTGAGTTTATAAGAAAAATACCCGGTGATGACGTCGACCTCGGGTGACTCCTGCCTCGGCTTACGTGAGGACATAAACTCGACCTTGTACCACAACAGATTGTGGTACACCCGCAATCGGCGCCGTGTTCAGATTATTAGGGCATACGTTTGCCTTGTGCCCAACCTTCTTGCATTTGTAGCAGGTAATCGGTCGGTGGCTGTTGCCGCTTACCCTCATGTAGTGCCTTGTGACACATACGACAATTTCCTTGAAGGCTCTAGGTTGAGGAGCCCTTCCCGCAACCATGGCTCTCGTTGTTCCCGGCCGAGAACCACTGCCGGAACGCAGGCCTCTCAAAATTCTGCCTCTGTTGGATCGGGGCGTTGATAATTGGCCGAATGAAGCTCGACTGCGTACGCAGATGGCACAAACACCTTCTTCTTCTTTTTCTCCTCGGCTTTTTCCAACTCTAAGGAAGCCCATACCGCACCGCACACCGTAGGCTGCGGCAAAAGTAGCGTAGGTGTTCTTTGCTCGTGGGTAGATGCAGATCATTAGACATATTGGCGGTACCTCTCGAGTCATGGCCCTATCGTTGGGAGCGATCGCGACCGAATTTGCCACGGTAGTTGGAATTTCGGTGTATTCCTGGAGTGTCATGTCTCCCATTCCGAGACTTATGAATTCCTCCTCTTCGACACCTGAGCTCATACCCAAAGTACTTCTCCTTGATTTTTCTTTGTGAACTCATACCATGTGAACGCGTGGCGTCGAGCTCATTGGTCCTGACCACGTTCCACCAGTCATTTGCCTCGGCCTTCAGGTAAAAGGCGGCTATGTTGACCCTATCTTCTGGAGGCGTCCTTGTCAGATCCATGAGTTTCTTCATTTCCTCCAACTTAAATTGAGATCGATAGGGTCGAGAACCCGAGTACTCTTGTGGGCGATGGCGGAAACACGATCAAATGCGCTTGGATGATGTTGGCGGTTTGCGTTGTCCGTAGCTATTTACGCCAAACGGATCAAAGATTCTTCTGCCAGGAGGTGTCTTTCCTCGTCTGTCATTGGAGGTGCAGCCATTCTGAAAGAATTAAGACGTGAAGGAATTATTAGTATTGCGAGAGGTTAGAAGACATGCTTGTCATTGATAGCTTTTACTTGAAAGTAAATGCAATAACGGCAGTTATGCAAGTAAGCCTGAAGTTAGGTATTTTATTTCCTTGAGATGTAATTTTTGGTTACATCGGTTTTAGGATTTTAAAATGTATCTAGTACATTTTCTTAGGAAGGATATGAAAGTAGGAGAGAGGAGAATGTATTTTTGTGGAATTGGTTACGATTTAACAGATGTCTTCCTCCTGCGTCGTCTGGGTACTCCTTTGACGCTCAATCCTCGGGAGTTGAATTATTATTTAAATTTTACATCCGAGGATAGTTGTTAGTTTAGTCAGTCACTTGAAGTAGCAAGCATACGCGAGTTAGTGTATTTTATTTTGAGCGAAGTAATTTGATATTTAAAAGCACTAAGCCTATGGTCGGTCCTTAAGGTTTCTACCAATCCTCACACTTTAAAGCGCTTTGAAGTTTATTATTTAAGTGATCTAATACAAGAAAAATCTAATTTATTATTTGGTCCTATTAGTCTATGCACGACATACAATATGAATGTCCTGCCCAGTGTCTCTCGTTAGGTAAGCATAAATCGCATTAGGCCATTTATGTTACGGTCACGAGTCAGCTTTGATACCAACTGTAACAACCTGGTTTTTAGTCGACTTTAATTACTAAGGCGGAAATTAATTAAGTCTTAAACCAGCGTCATTAATTACACATAAACCCAAAATATTACAACATCGTTCAAGAGTTGAATAAAACAACTCTAAATACGGAATTTAAAAGAGTAGCGTTATATATTACATATCTCTCGAAAACAATAAAAGTAAAGCATAAAACGCGTCTCGTGGCCCCATCCAAAATCCGGCTCCTGGTCCACGAGCGTCTGCACAATAAACTATGGGGGATGCCATTGAGCGGACAAAGGACTAGCTATGCGCATACTTACCCGCGCTTTCAAGTACTTTGGTTTATTACTATCGCTTTATAACTATAATAGTATGATAAAGCGATAAACATGCTTAAAACA
Organism: Dianthus caryophyllus; assembly: GCA_023091065.1. Lineage (NCBI taxonomy): Eukaryota > Viridiplantae > Streptophyta > Magnoliopsida > Caryophyllales > Caryophyllaceae > Dianthus > Dianthus caryophyllus. Next base: position 32,400,041 of record CM041517.1, on the reverse strand, counting down.
TATAGCATGTAAAGACATATTAGTCATAATAAACATGCGATTTAAAGCGATAAATCATATAGGCATGCTATTCAATTAGGAAAGCGGATAATGATAAAATCATATCATTTGTATCATAGATACACAAAGAAGATTACAAAGCGATATCGGATCGCAACAAACATACGTATTGTAACATTCGTCATGCCAGACTGATTCAATCTGTAAAGTTGTGGTCTTTAATTTTGAAGATGGTACACACTCATTCTCATTTAAACATATAACAGACAACACATACCGCTACGAGCACCGACCCGAGTAGGCCCTTGTACTCTGATCGATTGCATCTCACTTCCATAGTCGCAGGAGGCTTACTCGACTCGTAAACCACGCCGAATACTATAATACTTGCATCTCATCCTCTAGTGTTCGAAATGATTCGAACTTGAGATACAATCTCGTCAAGTAATCTTTACGCAGGTAAGAGCGAATGCAAGTGTCGCACCCACTAAGAAACTAAACACTAAGGAGGAGACAGAACTCAAAGCGCATAAGCACATAATGTCACGGTGGCCCTGGTAACTTTAGCGAAATAGGGGAATAAAACCCTAGTCTAGTATGCATACACTAATATCCAATTTAAGAATAGGCTATGCTATTCATAGAGCACCTTAACTCTGGATAAAACGACTATTTCCTAAAGCCTGACCCACTAAGAGTTGAATTTTTCATTATCTTGTACGGCATTGGCTATACGACTTAAGGCGTAACGGCATGGGCAGGATGCACTAAGCAATAAGGCTGCCGGCTTAAACCACACTATTCGATATGACCCAAGCCAGAGACCGAGATAGTGGTATCCGCACAAGACTATCTTAACCCCACTTCACTCACGATTGACGTTTTCATATCTGAGGCCCAAGCTTGACCTTTTATTTAAACTTACTCAAGATTTATTATTTATTTGATATTACATATCACGTATTCTTAGACTCTCTCTGATCTACCATTCGAAACGTTTTATTTGAATGGTAGGTTTCATATGATCACATAACACATTCGTTTATTATTTGAAGTGTTGTTAATTATTAACGTTTTCAAGATTTTAAATTGAATCGTTTATTAGTATGTCCAAATTTTATTTAAGTGTTTTTCAAAGCACTTTAAGTCATTTACTTATTCATTTTAAATTTTTCTATACTTAGTAAAATTTTCAATTATTTTCAGTATTTCACTATTCACTTTTCACTATTCATAAATCACTATTCACTTGACACTATTCATTGGTCACTATTCATCGTATTTTATGCGTATTTTTATCATGATCCGTATTTTTATACTTAAGTATTTTATACGTATTTTTATAATCGTATTCGTATTTCTATACTTAAGTATTCTATCGTATGATTTTCATTCTTATGCGTGTTCCTATTCTTGTCCGTATTTTTATATTTATACGTATTTTTATTCTTAAGATATTTTAAGTATAATACTAAACTTGTTTTTATTTTCTAAGTACAAATTTCTAGTTTCAAAGTCGTTAGGTTCGTTTTGTACTTAGGCGATTTTTGAAAATATTTTAAAGTCTAGTTTTAAAAATGTTAGGTTAGGTTTGTATTTAGTCATTTATGAAAATATTCAAAATCATAGTTTTAAAAGCGTTAAGTTCATTTAGCATTTAGTCATTTATGAAAATACTCTAAAATTCTAGTTTTAAAAGCGTTAAGTTCATTTTATAAAAGGTGATCGGTGATATTTATTTTAAAAGCGAGACTCAGTTAAATTTAATTAAATCTATTAATTTAAGTTAGTGATAGTATCGTGGATGATTCATTTATAGTCCGTATGTCCAAGATCATCAATCCAATAGCAAAGGTAGTATCACACGAATTAATTCATTTTTATAACGGTTAACATATTTTCATCGGTTTATAATAATTCATTTATAATTAAAACGATTTATACAAAAATTCAATTCTAATTACTATTTAACTTTAGTGACTTAGTGATAATTTCATTTTAGTCAAATTTAGTCAATTTAAAATGCATATGTCGTGTAACTTAATATATATATCAAAATTGATTTATTTCTTTTAATTTCTTAAATCTAACTTATTAGCTAATAATTAAATTATATTAACAATAAACTAAAAAGTGATAAAAACAATTTTAACCCTAAAATAGTGAGGATGCCGTGAGCAACTAAGGTGGTGTCCAAAATTTCATTTTTCGATTTTATCGGTTTTTAACTTAAAGTCTTTATATTTTAATTATTCTAATTTAACTAAAACGATTTAAACTATAATGAAATTTACTAACAATTTCATTTATATTTATGAATAGTGTTTTTCAACACTTTAAATTCCTAACTTGTTAATTTAAATGATTTATAATGTTTTAGTTGATTTAATACATAATACTAACAATATATATAAACAATAACTAAACATAAACATAAATTATTAACAAACATAAATTAAAATGAAATCAAAATGAGTAACAAGTATGAACATCAACATGAATAACTCAAGAACACATATGAAGAACTCAAGAACAACTCAAGAACACTAATTTCGATTTTAATAATTTATAATTTGTTTTCCTAATTTAGTTTTTTTCATAGGAATATCTATTTTATACTAACTTAACACTACATATTTTTTTCCAAAATTACAAGTGAAAATATATAATAAAAAAAGGGTAAATGCCGAGTTGGAGTATATATGTATATATATTTTCATTTTCGATTTTAATCACTTTAAACTCATTTTTAATATTTCACATAATTTTTATATATCACTACTACTTAATTAAAACATAACTAAACATAAAAATCATATGAAACATAATTAAAAATGCTCAAAATTAATTTAGCTAAACATGATATCATTTTACTATAACATTACTAGTAAACTATATATTTAGTTATTATCATTATTTATTCAACACATAAACATACAAGCATATAAACATGATGTTTAACATATTTAACATAAAAATCATAATTATAAAATTAGAATAACAAAACAAATTAATTTACTAAAAAGATAATACAAGACATAGTTAGTCACCTTAATCGGTAAGTTTATTGGTTGTCCGGATCGATTATATTATCTAGGTCCAAAGCTTCACCCTCAAACCCGTCTTCACCTTCAAATAAAACCCGTAAATATTAAGCTCCAAATACCCACTAATTAGCTAAAATATACTAGAGATTATTAGAATAATATTAGTGTTTTTATTTAAGAGGTTTTTGTAATAAAATGGAAGAAAATCAAAGGGAGAAAATGAGAGTAAGGTGGCCGGCCAAATGGAAGAGAAAATGATGTATTTTTGCCTTTGTGAATTATGGAATAAGTTGTAAAAATTTAGGTTAAAGATATTAGATATTAAAGTTAGTAATTAAAGTTTAATTTTAAAAGAAATTAGGAAACACCTAAATTCTAATTGGTTGGAAAAAGTCTCCTACACTATTTGATTAAGAAAATGTCTAATTTGTGTTTTAAAATGTTTTTCACTTAATTTGGTCAGTTTAAAAAGTCGAGGCGTCAGCGATAAAAGTTTAAGCTTGGCGTTGTGATTTTTCGAAATATTTCTACTTTTGAATTCTAAGACTAAAATATTTATTTTATTATTCAAAAGTTTTCAAAGTTTTAAGAAAGTCGATAAATTTTACAAAACAAAAGTTTAGCTAAAATTGTGATTTTGAAAATTTAAAGGTTAGGATTTGATTTAGGATTTGAAATTAGAAATTGATAGTAATTATTGAATTAAATTAACACGTGTTCTGGCTTTCCTCCAACTTTTAATCCCAAAGCGAAATTGTACTTGAGGTTTTGAATTACAGTGGTGTAGAAATTTAGACTTGGGAGGAGAGCACTCGCATGGCCGTTGGGAGGAGTTTAAAACCTTAACCCCGGAACACGCTCCGAAACCGAAGTAGTCGGCCCAAATGGATTCAGATATCGGTTGAAAAAAAGAAAAAAAAAAAAAAAAAAAACGAAATTGTGGAACCCTAAAACCTCTTTCCTCAAAATCTCCAATTCAATTTCTTGGATTTTATTTCCCCAATTGAATTGAATTGAATCCACCAAATAATTCAACACATGGCGGCAACACCAATGCAACCGCCGGGAAACCCTAATTTGGACGGAGCTCCGCCGCAGTTACCACCGCCAGGTACAGACATGACTGGAATTTGTTTCAGAGATCAGCTATGGCTTAACACTTATCCCCTCGATCGTAATTATGTCTTCGATTACTTCGCTTTGTCGCCTTTTTACGATCGCACTTGCAGCAATGAGCAGTTGCGCATGAACTCCGTTCATCCTCTTGATTTGTCTCACCTTTCGTAAGAATCTCCTATCTTTTGTTTGTATGAGCTTCTATATTGATCAACTTCAGCTAGTATAACTTCAGTAGGTTTTATACTATTAGTAGCTTGTTGATTCCGCTTGAAAGGTGCATTTGGTGGATTTTTGTGTTCCATACAGCAAAACATTTCGGTCTAATATCAGTAATTGAGTGTGCTGAAAATTGAATTTAATGGCTGCGAAGTACAGTTCAATGTCTGTAGCCACCTGTGTCTCTAGTGGGTTTACAATCAAAATAAGCAAATGTAATAGAATTAGGAAATGATACAAAGTACAAAATTGTTAGTGAACAATCTCTTGTATCTAGGGAGTACTAAAGTGATGAGTGAGCTGATATTATAACTTTGAGATTGCTGACGTGTTAAGTGATTGATAAGGTATACGTGTTGATGCTGGAACGAAATTTCTATATTTTGGTGTGGACAACATTATTGGCCTCTTGTTGAATGTGATGCAGAAAGATGACAGGAATTGAGTACATGTTGTATGAAGTTATGGAGCCAAATTTGTTTGTTATTCGTAAACAAAAGAGGGATAGTCCTGAGAAAGTTACACCGATGCTGACTTACTATGTCTTGGATGGTTCGATCTATCAAGCTCCCCAGCTCTGTAATGTTTTTGCTTCGAGAATTGTATGTTCCATTTATCTTTGTTGTCTCTCTCTTAGTCCTGTATACTATATTTGTACATTTTAGCTTGTTGCTCAAGTAATGTTTGAAGTTTCTTGATAATTATTTACGTCTGACCATTCTTGCTGTTCTTGCTCAATGATTGCTCTCGACGCTTTTATGGGTCATAATAAGGTTGCTTGTACGTGCAGGGACGTGCTATGTATTATATACAAAAGGCATTCGCAACTACTGCGTCCAAGTTGGAAAAGATTGGACATGGTACTTTCCTGATCCCAGATTTTGTTTTCAGCATATGTGAATGTGAAATCCCGATAATTTTGTTTTCAATTTAGGCGAAAGCTGTCTCTCAATGGTTTAGCTTTTTACATTTGTATTAATCTATTAACAAGGATTTGTTTATACTTCTTATCATGGTGGGACCTTTCCTCGGTCTCTCGTCTTGCAGGAACGTCATGGTGCACCAGGCAGCCCTTCTTATCATGTATAGAAGTATAGAATTTGTTGTCGTTTTGAAGCTTTCAGTTTGATTAGCGAATGTTGTGATGGCCACTTCTTGACGTAAGGCAGTATTTTTTTTTTTATCATATGCTTAGCTTAGTCATCAAAATTCTCATGAGAATTATCTTAAATAGCTAAAATTATCATGAAGTCTGGGTTTGTAATTCGTTGTGACAGCCATGTATACTGCTGTGGTAATGATCCTCTTCCTCACTAGTATAAAAACAAGATTTTCTTGTAGAACATTACCTCTTTTAAGTTATAAGGTTTCTTTGTATGTTTGCTTGACACCTCATTTCAGTACCACTTCTGGCAACCTAGAGCAAAATTCGGTGTCCGTCTTGCCATTTTCTAAATGCCTGAAGGAATGTTGATTGGAGCTCATTTGACTCTTCTCTGTTGTCTACTGCCGCAGATGCTGAAAGTGATGATGCTCATGATGATTCTGCGGCTCCTAAAGAAACAGTGGATTTTCGAGAACTGAAGAGAGTGGATCATATACTTAAGAACGTGCTGCGAAAGGTGATTATTATGGATAACATGTATCATAGTTATTTTTATGCAAAGATTAGCAGTGGCATAAGAGGCAGGCTATAATCATAAAATGTATGCGGCACGTTCTGATCATCAGAAGTGCAGCTGCATAAATACTTAACCTAGGTTGTTAGTTACGATTTAGGCCATGTCAATTATATCATTATCCGAAATGTGTTCACTGCTCCAAATTGTAAATTAGTCTATCTGCCCAATGAGATACAAGGCTATTGCCGACTGCTGACGTAAAAGTTCCTCGTCGTTGTTGGATCAAAGGCTGAATGACCTTTTGTATTTGTGTAATTTAACATGAAATGCCCTGTACATCTCAAGGTTTCTACATTGCTGGTGGTACAGATGAGTCGTCTTTCATCGGCCATGATCAACTATAGATTTTTCTGTGCGGGGATTACGTGTGAATAATCATATGATTCTTGTAAAACACGCTATTCATCGTCTCAGTTGCCTATTTCCATTAACATGACCCATCTGATGAAAACGTGTTTGTATATTTGCGATTTACTATTTTGTAGTACAAAGTATGATCTATTTCAGCCTTGGTATTTTGGTGATTCTAGTTTCTTTTCCTGATTTTATAAGCTAGTCGATAGAGTCTCAAATGCAACATAAGCCAGCTCTTTATGCTTTGAATGAGTGCAGGTAGGGTCTGCTCCTCCACCACCTCCATTTCCAGAAGGCTATACACCGCCTCAGCCTGCAGAAGCAGAGCCAAGCGCAGAAACCCAGCAAAGTCTAGGAGATCAGCAGCAGCAGCCCTCTGTCGATCCCATTATTGACCAAGGTCCTGCTAAACGAATGAAATTTGGTTGAGTCGTGTTGGTAGTTTGTATTTGTAACACCAAATTGTTGCTCTCAGGCAAGGCTAATTCTCTACTCTTTTTTTTTTTTTTTCTCTTTTATTACGAGTAAATTTTTTGCATGTAACTTAGTAGGGAGTAGTAACTTTTGTTCAGATAAAAAGTGTTTGTTGGCAATCTTGTCATGGTGTTATTTCAGCTGTAGCTTTTCTTCTAGCAATCTCGTCTTCTGTTGTCTCCGTTTTCGACTTGATCGAAAGTTCGAAACTTCTACCCAAGCAACTTGAGTTAGTTCATATGCCTCTCCTTGTTTTAACTGTGAAATGTCTTCCACTATCAGTTTTGCAGAAACCTGCCATTGCGGCCACAGTGAAATGTTTTTCATATTTTGTAGCGGTTTTATCCGATAATTATTTGCGTCATCCATGACAGAGTAACGTTTTCATTTACAGGTAAGACATAGGTCCGATTTAGGGCTTGTTCTTTCCAGCTTAATTTCATCTCTTATAAGTTCAGTTGAGCTCTTATCAGTTCAGTTGAGCTCTTATCAGTTCAGTTCCTATAAGTTCAGCTCTGACATTACAAGCATAAATTTACACAAAAAAAAAAAAAAATCAGCTCTTATAAGATTAGTTCAGCTTTTATAAGTTCAACTTTTATAAGTTCAGCTCTTATAAGTTGAAAAGAACAGATCCCTTAATCTCCATGTTAAATTTTAGAGATGACTTTGCTCAACAGCACCATTGATGGAGAAAGTACCACCAGCTATTTTTATACTCCGTACCTAGACCTGTCAAACGGGTCGAGCGGGCGGGTTTTGGGTTCGGGCAACTATTATACGGGTAAAATACGGGTCGGGTATATTTAAGGTTCGGGTAGTATACAGGTCGGGTGTACACAGGTTCCAGGTCGGATGTACACAGGTTCCAGGTCGGGTTAGGGTCAAAATACGGGTTAATCAACGTCTTTTTATCCATTTTTTTTCTTTTTTTGGTACAACGGTTTAATTTTTCACTAAAAAAACTACTCTCTTCATTTATAGTCAAACTTTACATGATGTCAAAACACAAATATTAAGATTAGTGGAAGTTGTCCTCAGAATCGCATCTTCATTAATCATTACTGATAAGTGGGTGAATTACTAATGTGAAAACTTTGGGTGGTACTGATACGTGTTTCACTATTTCCCTCCCAAATTTAGAATTTAAAATCACTTGTCTTCTCCCCAAATTTATTCCTTAATTTTACATCCCACCGAACCAAAAAATTTAAACTTTTCAACTCCCCTCCAAATGCACTATTTACACTTTTAGGGTGCTTCAAAAAAAAAAAAAAAAAAAAAAATAATTAATTTGTAGTTTTTATGGTGCCTCCAAAAAAATCAACTCTAATTGATATATTATTGAATTTTTTTATTTTTTGTTAATTATAAGTTCCAAAATTAAAAATTCTAAAAAATAAGTCTATAGATGCATGTGTGTCTATTAAATCGATATTTATAATATTAGATCCATATATGTAGTTTTCAAGTTATATCTTCATATTTAAAATGTTACCTCGAACTACTGACTTAAAAATATATCATTTTCTATTTCTCATTTTTCTCATTTATTCTCCACATATATTTTGTTTCAAAATTTAATAATGGTTTCAGATGCCTCAAATTCATAATGTCAAATGTAACTAACAAACACTATTAAAATGATTGATTCTATAATTATTAAATAATAAAGATAATAATTTAAGTGGAAATTTTCAATTATCAAAAATTTATTAGGTGTGAAATGTTTATAATTAATTTGTCGAAAAAATTTTACATGTAAATTGAAACTGATAATGACATTTTTATATATAGGAACGTAAATTTTTTTACTCATCGGGCTAACCCGCTACGGGTCGGGTTTTGACCCATTGTTTTCGGGTCATTTCGGGTTTGGGTAGAATTTGGGTTCGGGTCGCAAAAGCGAGTTTCTTGCCGGGTCGTTCTGGTCGGTTTTAGGCGGTTTATCGAGTCGAATTGATTTTGGCAATTTCTATCCGTACCTAATTTTAGGATTTTACTCCATTGTTTACTTATGGTGTAGAGAACCTTTTAATTGGTAGTCAAGAGGACAACTCATGTGGACCATGTTTAGATTTGAACACTGACTCACTAGAATGACAAGATGTTAACTTTTTTTTTTCCTACGTAGTATCCCTATGCTTTTTAAAAGTCTACATGGTACCTCTGTACTTTATTGATTATCTGTGGTACCCCTATGTTTTTTAAAAGTCTACATGGTTTCTCTGTACTTTATTGGTTATATGTGGTACCCCTAATTTTACAAAAATTGATTAAGCGTAACCTTCCTTCTAATTTTCGTCAAATTAACGTTAATTACTGCCAAATAAGCTGCTTATGTGGCAAATTTTCGTTTTCCTCCAATTTTCATTTGCAAATATGGGTTGATAAAATTGACAAATTATGAAGAAAATTGAAGAAAATTTGAGTAACAAATTAAGTGAATTGGGAGGATAAAACGAGTTTGTATATGTATGGTGCTAAGAAAGACAACCATGTGGTGTAATTTGTAGTTTTGTTCAACTCCAAATTTTGATAAATCTCACATAAATCTTAGGGCGCGAGAATTTCCCCTTGGTCGATCATATTGCGCGGAATGAACTGTCATTTCCTCGATCAATTGCCACGCCTTGTCATCATCGACGTTATTTGCAAACCTACCATTATTGGCGGAGTCCAAAGTAGCACGACTCTCCGCATACAACCCATTATAAAATGTAATAATAACAAGCCAATCACTAAGCCCGTGACGCGGGCACTGTCGTATGAGCCTCTTATAACGTTCCCATGCTTCAACAAATGACTCATCAAATGTCTGCTTAAACCCTTGGATCTGACTGCAAAGGTTATTAGTTTGCTCAGGAGGATAGTACTTCTGATAGAAAGCAAGGGCTAGACGATTCCAATTAGTTACCCAACCAGCTTCCTTGTCTAAATCCGTAATCTATTCCCGCGCTCGATCACGCAATGAAAATGGGAAAAGCATCTCCCGTATCTGATCCTGAGTGATCCCAGCATGCTTTATAGTTGAGCAATAATCGGTAAACACTTGCATGTGCCTACCGGGATCCTCGGTTGGATTTCCACCGAACTGATTCCGTTCAACCAAGTTGAGAAAGGCAGGACGAATCTCAAAGTTTCCTTGAACCGTGTCAGGAAGTTGGAATCCACTAGGAATGGACTCCTCGTTGGGCATAAAATGAGTATATAGCTTCGGCATCGTGACCGGTGATTCGTTAAAAGTAACCGTAACAAGTGAATTGTCCTCCTCGTAGGACGTATTAGTAGCACGAAATTCTTCGTACAAAAACTCTACAGTTTCTGGATCGTTGGCTTCTGCAAGCTCCTTGAAGAATTTGCGTGTTCTGCGAAGAGTGCGCTCAGGTTCAGGATCAAATGGAAGTAATTCCTGAGATGACCTACGCATAAACAAGAACTACAAGTAAAAATGAGAAGCGACCTCAAGGAACTACAGTTCCCTAAGACTAGGGCTGAGCAAAATATCCAATTATCCGAACCGATCCGAGATTCGATTCGAATCCGATCCGAAAAATCGGATATCCGATCCGAATTTTTCGGATATCGGATCGGATACAGATATCAGATTTTGATTTTCGGATATCCAAATCCGATCCGAAAAAGTTAAATTTATAATTTTTTTATAGTAAACTTTCATTAGACGGCCCATGGGCCTAACATTTAGAAACATAACTTAGGTTAAACATTTTTTCTCACCATCAGCTTTGATTTCTACTGCCTTCTACACAATTGCTCTCTCTCCTTTTTTTAGTGCTTTTTTTTTTTTTTTCATTCATTCTTCATTAATTCTTTTTTAAACTCCATTATTAAGAACACCAAATATTTTTATCTAATCTGCAATCTAAACTATGATATACTATTGTCTTAGATCTCGAAAAATTCATGTATGTAACGGTCGCAAACTTGAGTCTTCATATGGGTGTTTTTGAGGTTCTGGGATGAGGTCAGGGCGGTAGTCGTAGAATCCCCAACTTGTCGGGATTGTCGACCATTGAAAGAGCGGGAGCAATGGTCAGAATAATTGGCTTTGCATTTATTTTAATAGCAGATTAAGTTACTAATTTTTTTAATTTTAATTCATTATTTCAGATCTTTTCGTAATTTTAAATTTGTTATTCTAGATTTAATTATATTTTATTGATTTTAAATAAGTTGTGTATTTTTTATGAGTATAATAAGTGTGTAGCTGCATTTTTGATGTGTATGATAAATTTCAAGTAAAAAATCTTTAATTTTCGGATATATCTGTGGATACCCACATCCGTACCTCCCACCAAAACTCAGTGATGTAACAACGGACTTTTACATGCATGCTTTTACGTTAACTTAAATGGTACTAACTGTGTCGAATTCGAGTTAAGTTGTTTAAAATGAAAAATGAGGTTTATTATGGGTCATCACGCTTGGGCAAGTGTCCCTAGGATAGTCTAGAGTCAAGCTTGTCTCGAGTTGGTCCTAATCGGTATGCGCTTCCCCTTTACATTTGCAATTGGTTGGCCCTTTTACATTAACAAGGCCCAATTCGATTACCTAAATTCCTTACATTTAGGCCCGGTGGCTAAAGCCGCTATTTAGCATCCTCAAACACAAAACACGGCCTCGCGGGCCTTCCTATTGCAAAATATACAACAAAATGCACCTAACTTGCATTTTTGGGTCTCGGGCCTAAACCGAGCCCAATGGCATTCTTGGCCCGCTTCCCAAGGCCCAAGAATTCACCCTCAAAGCCTTAGACTGATTATACTCAGCCTACTTGAGGCTTAAGCAAAGGATATTGCCGAAATATGCCAAACCGGATTAAGGAAACACAAAATCTGGAGACTTTGCTCGACCATGAAGCCGCAAGACACCTTGCGATTTGCCTAGGGAATCACCTAGCCTCTTGCAAATTTCCCTAGGGAATCGCATCCCATCATGCAATTTGCTCTGCTGGCATTTCTCCCGTGTTTTCCTAATTTCTCTCGGCTATTCTCCAATATATACAACCCCTTTGCACGACCCTTTCACACAAGTTTTTCATAAGTTTTCCACACAAGAAAAACACAACTTCTCGCAACCTTCTTCCTAGGTTTAGCACCCTCACATGGGTCCCACAAAAAACACCGTCTAGCACGGTATACACACAAATACACTCACAAAAGCCTCACGCACCCAAATTCTTGAGTTCAACACACAATCTCGTGTTGAACTCCTCCTTTTAAGTTCAAGAAGCGAAGCTCTGCCTGGATTTGAAGCACCGAGTCAAGGTAGGTACCGATCCACTTGGATCAAAGCTTTTCTTATTTTTCTATGGACTAACAAAGGGGACTACACTCTAGCGTCCTCCCCGGCTTTGGCACCGAGCCCGCTTGCAGTCAAGTGGTCTTATTACTTCGGGTACACACCATATCCGATGACACCGCCAAAGTCGCATAAGCAACCGACCCAATTAAATAAATCAATGGACAATTGAACTTTATTTTAGTTGTATGCATCTTGCACCTTCTTATTTATGCATTAAGACACTTTAAAAATGAATTCGACATTTAACTGAACCATTTTCGTTAACAAGTTAAGCATGCTAATCTGAGGGTTTTAAACAATCTTTTTGCATATGCATTTGCACTCTTTTACAAACCTTTTTCGCACTTGTACGTAGCGATAACATTAGCTCAAATATCTTAATCATGGATTGTTCTAAGGCTAGTAGAGGCTATTTTCTAAAATAGGTTTTTCTAAAAGGTTTTCATAAACCATTACTTGAATGAATCTTTAGATAACTACCCTCACCCCGAATCCATCTGGTTTCACAACCTTAGATCTAGGGGTGTCGGCGTGCTCCAAAATCTAGGACGTGTTCTATAGCTTAGGACATGATAGCAGGTTCCTAATTTCCGCGATAATTTGGTGGCGACTCCAAAACAGTTTTAAAGGTTTTCTAACTTAATCTTTTAAACTTTAAGCGCCCTTATGCAAGACGCCGAGTTGGGTCCCCTCAATCCCGGGTTCTACAATATCCGAATCCGATCCGAAATGATTCAAATATCCATTCGGATCAAATTTCGGATATCCGAATGGATTCGGATCGGATATCGGATATGAGCAAATAGAAATTTTGAATTCGGATATCCGATCCGAAAGTGCCATTCGGATCGGATATCCGAACTGTGCTCTGCGCTACCTGAGACAAGAGAAATTACCTACTAAGCAAAAGCGAATAAAACCGTCTCCCCGGCAACGACGCCAAATTTTGATAGGATCTAGTCGTATCACCTACTCAAAAAAAAAACCCTACGGACTACTAACGATAGCTAGCGGCAAGAAGGGGTCGAATTCACAGAGAAACGTATACTTGCAAGTTCACTTAAAGTTAGACTATTCCTAAAGTAACAATCTTTGGTTTGGAAAAGACAATAAAACTAATAAAACTAAACTAGAACGATAAAGAGAGGGGTTAAACGATTAAAAAAAAGCTAGGGTCGGGTTCATTATGACAATAATCCGGATAATAGACCTTTCAATAAGATAGCAACAAATTAGAATATGGAAAGCGATTAGGGCAAAAACACGTTCTCTCGAATCAATGTTACCTTAAGCTAATTTAGCGGGCTCTAGCGACTTACTAAATCATCTCATCAATTACGCGTGATGGTCTAATACTGATTAGGCTTTCGATCTTAAATCAATATTACCCTAAGTTCAATTAAGTCAAGGCGTCCCTAAGTTAAATTGATAATTAATCGCGCAGGAAGAAATCGCATATGCATAAACTAATTAATCGCAACGACTTAATCAAAACACCGGATTAAAAGCATAATTTCCCCTCAACCCTAGTTAGAGCTATAAGCTACTCATAATTAGGGCAAAAGACAAATTAGAAATTAAATCAAAAGAATTGAAAATAATAAACATGAGATTACCGAATGATTGAGATGCTTGAAAATAATCACGATCTTGTGATTTACAACGTTTAATCGCAAATTCAACTTGAGTTTTAAAGTTTTCTAGAGAGAAAAAGCTAAAGTAAATCTAAAAAGCAGTAAAAGCAATAATGAAAGAGATAAGATGCTGTTTACTTCTAATTTTCGACCTAAAAAAACTCCCCCACTTTCCTAATATTAAAATTAAAATAATACTAATAAAATATTCCAAAGCACGTCAAAAATTTGCCACAGGCCGGCCGGCCGGCCTCCGGTCGGCGCCCGGATCCGTAGCTCAAATTTGAAGCTCAAAATCCTCGTAAAAAGTCAAGAAAACGTCCCAGCCGGCCGACCGGCCGACTCTTATTTTGGGCCAAACTCACTTTCTTCTTGGGCTCATGGTTTCTTTCTACTTGGGCCTTATCCTTCTTCATAAATTTTGGCCCTATCTTCCGTTTCACTTCATTCCCGAGCTCGTTCTTCACCTCGAATTTTGGGTTTCCGTCATAAACTCCATTTTCCAGCTCAAATGCACGGAAATACTAAAAATCCCTGCAAAACACAGAAAAACAACAAAAACGCTACTCGAGCGAAATGTGAGAATAAAATGGCCCAAAAGGGCGCATTTTGACAATAAAAACTAGTTCGGGACGGGGGTAAAAACATATAAAAATAACAGATACCAGTTACTGTTGAAATTGAATTGAGGGTATTTTGATTACGTGTTTATTTTGAAATAGGGGAAACCCTAACTCTGATTTGATAATAGTTACACTTAATTTCGTTAAATTTACTTTGAATTAACTTCTTAAAGTGTTGAATTAGTAAATATTTTTAATTATTTGTTAAAAACTCCAAAACCCTAATTTTCAAAATTGGGGAAACTTTGATTTTTTTTTCCCTTCAGTTGAGCTTGTAATTGTGGATACCCATATCCGTACCCTCCCAATACAAGCCCAATGATGTAACGGACTTCTAACACGCATGCTTTAACGTTGACTTAGACGGTATTAATTATGTCGAATTCATATTAAAGTCGTTTAAAATGTTAAAATGAGTTGAGACGCTAAACATCACGCTTAAATAAATGTTCATTTGTCCATTTAGAGTCTAGCTTGGTTCGCGTCTCGCTTCAACTGGCATGAGCTTCCACATCGCATTACAATTGGCCCTTTTACATTAACAAGTCCCAATTTAGCATTCCTAAATTCCTAAATTTAGGCCCGGTAGCTAAAATCGCTATTTAGCATAAGCATTTACAAAATACGGCCTCACGGGTCATCTCATTTCACAAAACACTACAAAATGCACCCCTTTTACATTTTCGGGTCTCGAACCCAAAACCGAGTCCAAACCCGCTTTAGGCCCGTACTCCAAGGCCCTAAGCTCGCACAAATGTCTCACAAAATATCTAGGAAGGTCCCTTACTCGGTATACTTGAGGTCCAAGTCGAGATTATACCGTATCTTTCCAAAATATTTTAGGAAATTGAGCAAAACAGGTTAAAAACCAAGCCACCAAACTGCATCCGCTCTTGCGGTTTGGGGGTAAACCACATCCCCTCTTGCGGTTTTCCTGACAGGCTTTTCCTGGATTTTCCTAATTTCTTTGAGGTTTCTACTATAAATACCCCTTTATACCTGACCTCCTAGACATAATTCAAGCAGCTCATACGCACGAAATACAACACAAAACTCTCCACAAAAGCCTCAAGCACCCACATCTCGAGTTCGTCACACAATCTCGTGTTAAATTCCTCCTTTGTTCAAGAAAGAAGCGAAGCTCTGCCAGATTTGAAGGGTCGAGTCAAGGTAGGTATCGATCCACTTAGATAAAAGCTTTTTCTTATTTTCTTATGGACTAACAAAAGAGACTATACCCCCCCCCCCCCCCTCCCCCCGGCTTTGGCACCAAGCCCGCTTGCCATTAAGTGGTCTTATTACTTCGGGTACACACCAAATGCGATGAAATCGCCAAAGTCGCATAAGCAACCGACCTATTAAAATAAACCAATGGACAATTAAACTTTATTTTAATTGTATGCATCTAGCACCTTCTTATTTATGCATTAAAACAACTTAAACAATGAATTCGACATTAACTGAACCGTTTTCGTTAACAAGTTAAGCATGCTAAACTTAGGGTTTTAAACAATCTTTGTGCATATGGATTTACACTCTTTAACAAACTTTTTCGCACTTGTACGTAGCGATTACATTAGCTCAAATATCATTAAACATGGATTGTTCAAAGGCAAGGAGCGGCTATTTTTAATAGTTTGCATATATATTGACTTTAATAATTTGTTCACTCTTATTTATTTGCTATACAGTTACTAAAAATATTAAACTTGATTGCTTGTGTATTGTTAAAATAATTAATTGAAGAATCATACCAATAATCCTAATTTTTATATTTTGTTGAGTATATCAATTTAATCCTTTATATCTGGTAAATCGCATTTAATAGTATGTTAGTTATCGTTTTTCTACAAAATAATATGAACTTTTACAAATATGTAAATAAAACATTTTTATGATAATATTCATTTAAAATTGCTTTTAAAAAAATATATTTAAAATTGATAAAAATTATTAAAGTCAAACGGTATGACCTTTAAATAAATATTTTGTACTTATTAGTGTACTAAAATAACTGTTGAAATTAAGTATATCATCTTTAAATACGATTAATCAATTGAATGTATGCCTCTTTAAATGTCATGTAAATCCACAAGGATAAATAATATGTTAAAAATGCTTACGTGTCATCATGTAATGCAAAGAAACCATCAAGTAAAAGTATCAAGTTTGTGTTTTTATATGTTATAGATATGAGGTAATCCCGTGTTTGGGAATTAAAAAAATAAAAAAAATTTACAAAGTCTTGACACTAACACTATATTTAATGAGGTTTATGGTCAAATTAATGATTTCATAGATGTAACACCCCGTGTTAATTTAATACAATAATTAGCCATCGGCTATTAATTTCAAGTCTTAAATCTCTTCCTAATCTTTTAACCTTCCAAAATCGCATTTTAGCAAAAACTTTCTTTTTGAAAAATTTATCGACTTCCTTAACTTTTGAAAAATTTCTTGAATAGTAAAATAAATATTTTAGTCTTAGAATTCAAAAGTAGAGATATTTCGAAAAATCGTCAAACGCGCACACATTAACTTTTACCGTCTTTGACGCCCGACTTTTTAAACCCGATTTATTTCGTTAAAACATTTTAAAACATCGGGGGAACATTTTCTTAAACCAAATAGTGATGAAGACTTTAGTAACCATTTGATGATGATTATGTTTCCTAATTTCATTTAATTAAACATTATTTACATAAAACTAAATCTTATCTTTAAATTACTTAACCTAAATTACTCTAACTTATTCTCATTATTTACAAAGTAAAAAACCAACCCATTTTCCCCTCAATATTGCCGAGCTACTTCCTCCCTTTTTCTCCCTTTATTTTTCTTCCATTTTTTTACAAAAACCTCCTAAATTAAAACCCTAATATTATTCTAATAATCTCTAGTATTCTCTAGTTAATTAGTGGGTTTTTGAAGCTTACTATTTACGGGTTTTGTGTGAAGGTGAAGACGGGTATTTGGGTGAAGCTCTTGACCTAGATAATCTTATCGATCCGGATAACCAATAGCTTGCCGATCAAGGTGACTAGCTATATCTTGTTTTAACCTCTTTTGTAAATTAATTTGATTTTTATGATAATTTTATAAGTATGATCTTTATGTTAAAGTTATGTTAAACATCAACTTTGATTCTTTTTAGGGTAATTCTCATCTGTGCCCCTGAACGAATGACTTTTCTCACTTGTACCCATGCAATTCTCTTAATCTCAGTTATACCCTTGACATTTATTAGTGAATGTCATATGTGACCAAAATTGGTTTAAATGCTAATTGGAGCTATTAAATGTGACCTTAAAATCCAATTAATTTTGGCGAAAATTAGGGAAAAGATCATAAAAACGAGTTTTTTAATTGGTGGAGTATAATTGGAATCCATGTCATGTGCTTAATTAGTGCCAAGAAGGCAATTAATTTACTCCAATTAACGTCTAAATCAATTTTGGTCATGCTTGATATTCACTAATAAAGTTCCGGGGTATAATTGAGATTATGAGAATTGTAGGGGTACAAGTGAGAAAAGTCATTTATTCAAGGGTACAAATGAGAATTTCCCTTCTTTTTATGTTTATGAGAGGATAATAAATGATAATAACTAAGTAATTGTTTTACTAGTGTTAGGGATGATTTCTACCGGACCCGGGCAATATCGGTCCGGGAGGATTATGGACCGGGAACCACTACAAAAAAACGGTCCAGATGCGAGGGAGTTTGCGACGGAAAAAAAATTCCGTCGCAAACAGCATAAATTTGCGACGGACAAGGTCGTTTGCGACGGAGTTTATGTTTGCGACGGAGAGACGTCGCAAACCCGTCGCAAAACACTCCCGCCAAAATTTCGAGCGAAAAAATCTAACACTATACGACGGATTTTGCGACGGATTTTAAAAACCGTCGCAAAACTTGCGACGGACCAATTGGTCCGTCGCAAATCATAAAAGATGCCAGCGAATATTCGCTGGCATATTCTTTGTGTCAGACGTTTGCGACGGATAAAGCATTCCGTCGCAAATTTTGCGACGGATAAAGCATTAAAATCGCAAATTTTCGTCATAAGGTACAATAAATACTTATGACCCTTCTTCCTTCCTCGTAAGTTTGGACATTAAAAAAAAAAAAAAACAAAACCGAAATCGCCCCCAAATTAAATCAGTCGTGTTAACCAACCCCTAAACTCCGGCTGACCTTAGAACTCAGTGACCACTATCTTTCTCGTGACCTTCTAAACTCCGGCGACCTTTCTCCAAATTAATTAGTGTATGGTTTTTTATAATTTTTCTTTGTAATTAAGTAGTTTAGTGTGAAAATGAGTTGATTTAATTAGTTTATTATGTTAATTTAAGTTTATTATGTTAAGTTTTCATTTAATTAGTTTGAGTTAATTTGATTAAGTTTGATATTAGGGTTAATATATGTTAAGTTGATTAGTTTATTATGTTTGAGTTGATTAGTTTTGTTAAGTTAATTTGATTGAGTTTATGATGTTAATGTATGTTTAGTTGATTAGTTTGAGTTGATTATGTTAAGTTTAAGTTATTATAAATAATTGAATTAGTTATAAATAATGAGTTAAGTTGATTAGTTTATTATGTTTGAGTTGATTAGTTTTAACTTTTGTTAAGTTAATTTGATTAGTTTATGATGTTAATATATGTTAAGTTGATTAGTTTGAGTTGATTATGTTAAGTCTTAAGTTGATTATAAATAATTGAATTAGTTATAAATAATGAGTTAATTGAATTTGTTTATTATGTTTGAGTTGATTAGTTTAAAGTTTTGTTAAGTTAATTGAATTAGTTATAAATAATGAGTTAATTAGGTTGTTTAAGTTGATTATGTTAATTAAAATTGAATTACTTTGAGTTTATGTGTTTAAAATTGTTTATGTTAATTGAATCACTTTAATATTTATGTTAAAGTGATTTAGAGAATCACTTTAATATTTATGTATGATATATGTTTGTTTTTGTTAAAATTAGTTAACATTTGCTTATTTAGAGAATTGTAGAGCCTTTGTTAGGTTAATGATAAGAATTATAGAGCCATTATTGTTAGGTTAATGTAGAGAATTGTAGAGCCATTGTTAGGTTAATTTAGAGAATAATAGAGCTATTATTCGGTTATTTTAGAGAATTGTAGAGCCATTATTAGTAGGTTGATTGTGTGTTTTGTTAAAATTAAGTATTTTACTGAAATGATGTAAAATGAAAAAAAAATTGCGTTGACCGTAGTATACTACCCATTCGAGAATTATTCATTAGGAATAATTTTTGAATAGTCCCCATTTTTGGGACTGTCTTTGAATGATTAATATCACTTAGGTGACAACTAGTTATATTTGTTTATGTAATAGTATAAATTTTGGTAGCAATTATTAAGCTGATGTTCTCTGGATACATATATTTTGAGGAAACTCGATTTATTTGTGTATCTGGATAAGCGATCTGAATTATATTCTTCTTAGAAATTTTTACTATTACATAAACAATTGTAACTATTTGTTAGTGATATTGATCATTCAAAGATGGGTTTAGGTTGGAGAGATAAGAAGTTACCTATGACTACACGTTTTTTTCAAAAAAAAAAAACAAATCACTACAAATTTAACTATGTTGCTGAAACTCTATTTTTGTAGACTGATTGACCATGAAGAGAGTAGAACGTAGTTGGATGTACGACCGTTTGGATGATAATAAGCTAGTAAAAGTTGGATATGCTAATGGGGTGATCTCATTTATCGAACATGCTAAACTTTGCTTGGGATTTCAACTTGATAATGGTGAAAAGATTAGGTGTCCATGTGTGAATTGTTGCAACTCAGAATGGTTGAATGAGTCCGATGTCAGAACTCATTTGATTAAAAGAGGTTTTATGAAAAATTACTTCAGTTGGTTTGGTCACGGAGAGGATTTTCCCGTAGATGATAGACCTAGATACACGGTGGTACCGGTTGATGTTAATCCTTATCGAGAAATGATAAATGGCGGCTTTACGAGATGAAGTAGACACAATTAGGGAGGAAGCGTTGAATGCAGATGAAATAAACGAGGCCCCAAACCCTCAAGTGAAAGCTTTTTTTGACATGTTAAACAAGGCCGATGAACCTTTGTATGAAGGAAGCCCCATGTCAGTGTTGGAAGCTGCATCTAGAATAGTCACGTTAAAGTGTGACCATAATCTGTCTCATAGGGTTGTTGACTCGATTAGTAGTTTGCTTGGAGACGCTTTCCCTAAAAATAACAAAATGACCAAAGATTTTTATGCTGCTAAAAAATTGCTAAAAGGTCTTCAATTACCAGTCGAGAAGATAGATGCATGTGATGAAGGGTGTATGTTGTTTTGGGAGGAAGACGAGAATTTAGATGCATGCCGAAAATGTGGTCTTGAAAGATATAAACCAAACCACGGATGAGCAGAAGCGTGGCCTGACGATCGGCTCCTCTACTTTCCACTTGGCCCTCGTCTTCAAAGGTTGTATGCTACTAAACATTTAGCCGAACATATTCGATGGCATGCGAAGAACCCTCGAGTAGGTGGTACTATGGTTCATCCGGTGTTGTGAGTCTTAGAAACATTTAGATGCTACATATCCCGATTTTGCAAGCGAGACTAGAAATGTTCGATTAGGCCTTTATGCGGATGGATTTGCACCATTTAATCAATTCGGTAAACCTTATTCGACTTGGCCGATAATGTTAACACCATACAATCTTCCTCCTTCACTTTGTTTGAAAAAGACAATTCATTTTCTTTCTTTAATTGTTCCGGTCCAAACAATCCAAAGAAAAATTTAGATGTATACTGTGAGCCGTTGGTGAAAGAATTAAAAGAGTTGTGGGAAAATGGAGTATTTACCTCGATGTTTGAGGAAGAGAACTTCCAACTTAGAGCTGCACTATTATGGACGATTAACGACTTTCCGCCTATGGCATGCTCTGCAGTTGGTCAACTCAAGGAGGAAAGGCATGTCCTTATTGTGGTGATAAAAATAAGTGTTTACGGCTTAAGCATAGTGGGAAGTGGAGTTGGTTCGATTGTCATAGAAAGTTTTTGGCCAGAGCCACCGTATCGTAGGGATAAAAGTTTTTGAAGAAAAAACCCGTGGAACTTGATGCCCGAGCCACAATTGTTGTGCAGGCGAAGTGCGGAAAATTGTGGAACCTCTACCCACTGTTGATGCTAGTGAAGCTGAATTGAAGGCTTTGAAAGCTAGAAAGTTGGGATGGTGGAAACGGAGTATATTGTGGGACCTTCCTTATTGGAAAACGTTGTTAATTCGTCATAACTTAGATGTCATGCACATTGAAAAGAACTTCTTTGAGTAGACAATTAACACAATTATGGACGACAAGAGAAAGACGTGTTATGGTCCTAAAGCAAAGGCAGATTTGACCACTCATTGTCGAAAGCGCTCCGACCCTAAGTTTGTCCTAGATAAGCAGCGGAGAAAGGTTCTTTGCGAGTGGCTTATGAAGCTAAAGTTTCCAGACGGTTATGCATCGGATCTAAGTAGATGTGTTGACAATAAAAACTGGAGTCTCCGTGGAATGAAAAGTCATGACTGTCACGTCTTTATGGAGCGGTTGTTGCCGGTTGCTCTAAAAGAATTAATACCAAAGAACGACTGGAAAGCTTTCACGAATCTAAGTAGATGTGTTGAAGCATCTATATGCAATGCGTTCTTGTTGGAAGAAATTTCAAACTTCTGTTTCGTTTATTATAAAGGGCATGTCGACACCAAAGTGCGAGATCTTGACATCGGACCCAGTCGAACTTCCGATATTAACCAACAATTACCAGAGATGTTTACTGACCATGGTGGAAGAACAACTGGAAAGTGTCGCACTCGATCCCTAGATGACAAAGAATACAATTGTGCACACAAATACGTGTTGTCTAATTGTGAGATCCTTAAGCCTTATGAAATTTGTAAGTGTATAACTTGATTAATTCTTGATTAGATTTTTAATTGATTAACATACACGTATTATTAAATCTTGTTATTATGTAGAATATTGAGACTTTTATCCTTTCATGATACCACTGAAACTCAATTGGTGATATTTGGAGTAAGTTAGTGAGGAATATCCTAAGTGGTTTAAGGGGCAAGTAAGTAATATAAATATTAACATTATAACTATAAAATGGTTTAATTGTAAAGTGTATAAAATTATTTAACAAATTTAGCGTAATCATTTTTTCATTAGGAGTCTTTATTGAAAGGCGATCTTCATAAGCGTTAGCAATTGGATGATCAGCGAAGTCAAACACGGAAGCGATACTCGATCAATGGCTACAACTTTAACATTTAATGGTGTAGCGATATAGAGAAAGAACAATAAACAATGGGTATGTGTGAACTCTGTTGATGGTCTTGACTATTATGGAACTCTTGAGGAGGTGATTGAGTTGAAATCGTTGGTAAGTAAACAACTCTATAAGGCGGTCTTGTACAAATGTGATTGGCTTGACAACTCTCAGCGTGGTATGAATATACACAAGGAGTACAAAATAGTTGAAGTTCATCGTGGTAGAAAATACCCAGCGTATGACCCTTTTGTCTTATCGTATCAAGTTGAGCAAGTGTGTTATGCACCATATCCAAGTCTTAAGAGAGATAAAGACCGGTGGAGAGTTGTGTTCAAAGCGAAAGCGAAGGTTATCATTGATGCCTCTGCGGAGGATAATGCTTATCGAGGAGTAGTTATTCTGGACCCACCACAATTATCGACCCTTACGCCGATGAAGAAGATGAGGGATTAGTATTCCTATTAGTCATAATCAAGATGATGAGATCGAGAATGAACAAGGTGGCGATTTCATTGTAGAAGACAATGAGAGCATTGAGGAAGAGTCAGCGAGAAGATGAGCAAAGTGATAAGTTGAAGATGATTCGGATGAGGATGGAGAAGAAGTCGGGAACTCTTTCTGATGATGATAATGTAGAGGCTAATAGTTGACGATAGTGATTAGCTTAGATTTAAATATTTTGATATGTGATATTTATGTATAAATATTAATCATGAACAATTTATGTATTTGATTTCTACATCTTATGTAATATAATTTAATTTAATATTGATCGAGGTTATGAAGTCATTAATTGTTTGTCTTATATATACATGTTCTAACATTTCATTTAAGTGTATTTGTAGTATGGTGAATACAAGATTTGAGTAGCGGGAGTAACTTCGACCTCAAATAATCAAGAGGGAAAAGCAAGTGGTGTGAGGAGGAGATTGGGAGATAATGAGTAAGCGGATCGAGGTCTTACGACATTAGATCCAGATCTAATGTAGGCATATGGTGCGTTATATATACTATTAATTAATTCAATATAAATAAACGCATTTTTATTTACTTAAATTAATTAGTTCAGTATAATATTGTACGTTACATATACTATTAAAAATTTGGTATATTATGTCGATGCAGGTTCACGAAGGACAAAGTGAAGAACACACTTCGAAGGTCGATAACTTCTATGATGAACCCATTTGTTCCGAATTGGTCGGACGCTTCAGACGCGCAAAAAGAGTTTTGGTGGAACACTTTCAGGGTACTTATTTTTTAACTTAAGCATATTTGATTTAACGGTTTTTAAAATTGTCTATGCAATGGATTGATGCAATCTATTTTTTAAAATGTAATTGTAGTTCAACTACCAGTACAAACAGAAGAATGAAGCACTAATTAGAGAGACCTTCAACGAGATGGCCAAAAAAAGGATTCCGAACTACGTCTATCAAAAAGGTGTAAACAATTAATATATGTAGTATTAGTTTTTATTTATTTTCATTTATTAGTCGTAAATATAATTTGTTGCCATGATAAAACTAAGGTGATTATAATACAAATTACAGGTCGGGTGAAAAAATCATGGATAGACAAAACTGAAGCGCTGAGGAAGGGCTATGATGAGTGGAAGGCATCGGAGGTAATTAACATACTAGTTATAACTTATTAAACGAACTTATTATATTTTTAAATATATAGAAACTAATAAATTATTGTTTACTTTGTATTGTTTAAAGAATTACAAAAAAAAGGCAGAGATTCAGAAGAAGAATCGTTATTCTCAAGGCGAAGACGGAAAAGCGTGAGGGCACACCATGGAGTCATGAGATATGATGCAATATATCGACAAATTGGTTAGTACTCTTAATTTTTTTTTTTTAATATGTGAATCTTTTATAATTAATGTATATATATATATATATATATATATATATATATATATATAGAAATAGATTCAACAAAGTACTATAAATTTTGGAAGTACTGAAAGTACTGAGTTTGAAATACCAAAAATTCGAAATACCAACGGAAATATTTGAAATACTAACATGAAAGTTTGAAATATCAAAATTTGAAATACCAAGGGGTTGTCAGTAGGTCAGATCCAGAATTCTTGGACCATTGGGACTGACAAACCCCTTGGTATTTCAAATACCAATTTTTTGATATTTCAAACTTTCAGTTAATATTTCAAATATTTAAGATTTCAATTTTTATTATTCAACTCAATCTTTCGATTTCTCTATTTAGTGGACTTCATATAACTTACCTCTATATATATATATATATATATATATATATATATATATATATATATATGTAGAGAAAAGTTATATAGAGTCCTAGTATTGAATAGAGTCCTAGAGTCCTATTATGAGCCATTAGATTAGAATTGGATGGAGGGTGGAGATTTCTTCTCATTAATTAAAAAAAATTAGAAATAAAATTTATATTTGAGCCAATTAGAAAATTGGAGGGATTGTACTGACTCCTATGTTTGGTGGCAGAGTGCAAGGAACGGAAAAAAATCATCCACTTTCCTCCATTAATGGAATGCTTCTTCTTCTTCTTTTATTATTTTTCCAGGTAATTTTGATTGTTCATCATCTTCTTCTTTCTTTTTTTTTTTTTTTTACTCGTTTTTATTCTACTTTTTCCTTCATCTTTAATTTTTTTTTTCACAGTAATTTTAACCAATTTGCATTAAAAAAAACTCCTTCGAAAAATTGAAATCTAGATTTCGTTTTTTTCTATTTCAATTATGGGTGATATGGTACCACTGAATTTTGATGAATGTATTTCAAGTAATTTCATATTTTTCTCGTTTGTGAATTTGAAATTTCTGTTTTTTTTCTCTTTCAGTTTTTTTGTTATTATGTTAAAAATAATGTTAAAAGGTTATAAATTGATAAATTATTTTTTTTAATGTTGGAGGAAGTCTGGTGTTCAATTAGCAACTGTATTGTTAGAGGATACAGAGAAGAAGATAATGAGCAGATTACTACGTTGAAAGGATCTTTAAAAGATACTCGAATTGATATCCATTATAATCCAGGTATTGGAATTCTATTAATTGTTACTGTAATTTTGAATTTAGTAGCTGAAATGTCAAATTCTGGAAAACATTACTACTCTACTTTACGAAGGATTGTTACCTGTAATAGAATTCTTTTAATTGGTGATAAAATTTCGAATTATGTTGTTAGAATTTCAAATTGTATAATACATTAAATTAGCATAAGAAAATAACAGTCTCGCCTTTAATTTGTTACAGGGAATTCTGATATGAGATGCAGTTATACACTGTGTAAACATAAAGGTATTACTTGCCGTCATATACTTTGGTTATGTACTTGTCATGGCCTTGACAAAATACCTAGTAGTTTGCTTGCTAGAAGATGGATGAAAGAGCAAGTTTGCAACATTGGTGAAAGCGTGCAGGAGTTAGAGTTGAGTTCCGCCACAACTCGGGATGGGAGACAAAGTGAGACGAGAAAGCTGTGGGCAGAAATTCTTGAAACTGTTGCGTTTGTCCAGCGAGGAGATATGACGTATGTGATAGAGTTGTGTGAGAATCTTAAGAAGTTTAGAGCGGAGCACAAGTCATGCGCCGAAACCGTTACTAAGGAGAAGGAGTTCGAAAATGTACTTGGTTGTAAAGTGATATCTGAAGTTTCTATTATGCCTCCTAAGCAATCTAAAAACAAAGGAAGTGGAAAGCGTATGTTGTCGACTCAAAATGTCGTTGTTGCTGTAGCAAGTAAAACGAAACAGTTGTGCAAAAATTGTAAGCAATTGGCACACCATGACA
This sequence comes from Dianthus caryophyllus, assembly GCA_023091065.1. NCBI lineage: Eukaryota > Viridiplantae > Streptophyta > Magnoliopsida > Caryophyllales > Caryophyllaceae > Dianthus > Dianthus caryophyllus. Next base: position 32,373,446 of record CM041517.1, on the reverse strand, counting down.
AGAGAAATTGTCCATTCCCTTTTGTGGAAGATTAGTAAATGTATTATGTTACTGAAATTCTAATTTTTAAAGATTAAATTGGAATTCTGGAAAAAGTTCTAAGAATTCGTTTTTTTCTTGTTGACATTTCATTTATTTGAAAAAGTTATTTTACTCAGAAGAAACAAAATAAAGACATGCTTGTAATCTCTTGCAGGTGTGTCCAAATTCTAAAAAAAGTTGTTAGAATTCGTTTTTTTGTTGTTGAAATTTCATTTATTTGAAAATGTTATTTTAGTCAGAAGAAACAAAATAAAGACATGCTTGAAATCTCTTGCAGGGGTGTAAAAGATCTTTATGGTTTTGAGATGTGATATATGAAATTTTTTTGTTAAGTCTCAGAAGTTGTAATGTTGTTTAGGTCGGTAATAGTTTTAAAAAAGAACGTTAAAATCTCAAATAAATGTCTTGAAATTCTGAATTAGGTAAAATATTTGAATTGAAGGTTTAAATTAGAATACGGAAACTTAAATGTTAAAATTGAAACCAAAACAGATAGATAATTTAAAATTACTCATTCAAGACCAAAGTACTAACCAAGTACTAACCAAAGTACAAATCAATACAAATTACGGGATTCAAATGTTATTAGACTTTAATGGTGTCGGGATTTAAACACGATAGTATAAAGCAAATCAAAACGAGGAGTTAAATGGGCAGTAAAATGGTGACAACGCTTCATTTAGAGAGCTTCTGAATTTTCCGCTGGACATGACGCTGCGGTTTAGCTTCTTCATCCTTGAAGCAACGTTAATGTACCAGGAGTGAAACGCAACCGCATTCCGTTGCATATGCAGGTACAACCCATGAACCTCCTACAAACATAACGTAAGAGAAATAAATTACAGTCAGAGAAAAACTTGCAAGAAGTTAAAAAATAAAAAAGAATTGTGATCACATAATATTAAATTCCAGTATGAGAAAAAAGAATTATGAACAGAATCAGTTTCTGTTATAAAGACGAAAAATGAAATTCCATCACTAAAACAATGAATTCTAAAACCATAATATGAAATTCCAATTTCAGAAATAAAATTAAAAACACAATGAATGAACTTCCTACAAACATAGCGTAAGACGGAAAAATTACAATCACTTTTTAAACTTGCTAGAAGTTTAAAAATTAAAAACATATAATCAGTCTCAATTATAAACACAAAAAATGAAATTCCAACACCCAAAAAACAAATTCTAAACAAAAAAAATGAAATTTCAAATTCAGGTACAGAATTGAAAACACAAAAAATGAATCACCTACAAAAATAATGTAAGATGAACAAATTGTAAGCACATCATCTGAAACTCTAACTTGAGAAAACATAAATATCAACACAATCAGTTTGTATAGTAACGAAAAAAAACTGAAATTCCAACATCAAAAAATAGAATTACAAACACATAATTTGAAATTCTTAATTCAGGAACAGAAATATAAACATAGAACTGAAATTCGAATATAGAGAAGAAAAAAAAGATTAATTTAGTAAAATGATAGGTATAAATGACTCACATCAACAGCTTTCGACTGTATTTCTTCATCCATCATCTTCAAGTTCAGAAGGAATATCAATGACAATGGACTTCTTTAACCACCCAGATGCCTCCCCTTCTTCATTACTTCAAAACACAAACTAATAAATCTAAACTAAAGAACTAGAAATTAAAAATAAAAAATTTACAAGAACACATAATTAATTGAAAATTAAAGAAATAAAACTCACCTTTAATTAAGCAAAAACAACGATGAAATAGTTCAATGAAGAATCTGAATGCAAAATTAATTTGCAGTGGGCGAAATAATGGGGAAGAAGATGAAGTTGCAGGAGGCGAATTATTGAGGAAGAATTAAAGAAGATCAATTGAATCAGATATTGTGTTTTTGGGGAAGAGAATGGAAGAGTTGAAGAGTCAATGAAGAGACCAATATTTTGATTTTATTTTTTTTGATATTGTGTTTTTGGGGGAAGTGACATACTGCAGACAATTAATCCATTGAGAATTTTTTTTTTTTTTTTTTTTTTTTTAGGGGGACATTGTATTAATTGTAGGACTAATCTAAGCCATTGATCTAATTTGATCCAAGGGCTCACACTAGGACTCTAGGACTCTAACACTAACCTAGGACTTTAAAGAACCTATATATATATATATATATATATATATATATATATATATATATATATATATATATAGTAATAGGTTCAATGAAGTCCTATAAATAAATGAAGTCCTTAAGTCCAAACATCCGGTTTGAAACTTTAACCCAAAAATTTGAAATTTCAGCTCAAATATTTGGAATTCCAAAATTCCTTAATATTTGGAATACCAACGTTCTTTGGTATTCCAAATATTCTGGAATTTTGGAATTCCAAATATTTGTGTTAAAATTTTAAATTTTTGGGTTAAAGTTTCAAAACGGATGTTTGGACTCAAGGACTTCATTATATATGTGGACTTCATATAACTTATCACTATATATATATATATATATATATATATATATATATATATATATATATATATATATATATAGTGGTAGGTTATATAGAGTCCACATATTTTTTAGAGTCCTAGAGTCCACTTTTACGATTTGGCATTTTAACCAAAATAATTGAAATTTTAACCCAAAAATTTGAAATTCTAAAAATTCCAGAAATTTCAGAAAAATTTGGAATTCCAAAGTTTTTGGAATTTCAAATTTTCGGAATTTTTGGAATTCCATTTTTCTTGTTAAAATTTCGATTTATTTGGTTAAAATTTCAAATCATAAACTGGATTCTAGGACTCTAACTCATGACTAGGACTCTAAAGAACCTAATACTATATATATATATACAGAGAGGATCACATGAATCCCTTATATATGGTGCATCCTTTGTACACCCTTAGAGCCATTGGATCTAATGAAATCAATGGTTGAGATTTCTTTTATTTTTTCTTTTCTTTTTTTTTTTTTTTTTTTTTTACGTTTTTTTTTGACGATTTTTTTTTTTTTTTTTTTTTTTTACGTTTTTTTTTTGACGATTTTTTTTTTTTTTTTTTTTTTTTTTTTTTTTTTTTTTTTAAATTGTTTTAGTTTTTCAGTTATTTAATTATTTCATTGTTTTTGTTTTTTTTTTTTTTTTTGTTTTTAACGATTTTGTTATTTTTTTAAATTCTTTTAATTTTTCAATTATTTGATTATTTCAATGTTTTTGTTATTTTTTTTTTATTATATTAAGGTAATAACAAATAAACGTTAAAGTAACAATTGACGAATAATTATATAAAATTTTATTACCATGATTTTGTCAAGTATTATAACTTAAAGTAACATGTACAAGCTATTAGAATAACTTGATTTGTTACCCTTTCTGATAACATTGATTGCACTTTGAAGTAACAATAATATCGTATCAAGAAAATATATGGATTAATAAATGTTTGTTAAAATAACACGTACAAGCTATTAGAGTTACAATTGTTACACTTTAAAGTAACATTGGTTTCACGTCAAAGAAATAGTAACATCGCATCAAGAAAATAGAAGGATTAATAAAATTTTGTTAAATAAATCGTAAAAGCTATTAGAGTAACAATTGTTACACTTTGAAATAACAGAGCACATCGTATAAAAATTACTTAAGGATTAATAAAAATTTGTTAAAATAACACATATAAGCTATTAGAGTAACAGTTGTTATACTTTAAGGTAACATTGAATATCGTATCAAGAAAATATATAAAAATTAATAAAAATTTGTTAAAATAACATGTACTCCGTTTAAGTTATTAGAGTAACTTGAGTTACATTTTAAAGTAACATTAATTGCACTTGAAATACTTGATAATATTGTATCAAGTAATATAAGAATTAAAGGCAAAAAATAAAAAAAAAATTATTAGAGTAACATGTGTTACATTTTAAAATAAGTTATTAGAGTAACATGTGTTACATTTTAAAGTAACATTGATTGCACTTGAAGGAGCAATAACATTGTATCAAGTAATATAAAATTAAAGGCAAACAAAAAAAAAAAAAAAAAAAAATATTAGAGTAACATGTGTATTTACATTTTAAAGTAACATTGATTCTGACTTGAAATACTTGATAACATTGTATCAAGTAATATAAAAATTAAAGGCAAAAAAAAAAATTGTAAAAAAAAAAAAAATAAAAAAATAAAAAAAAATAAATCGTTAATAAAAAAAAAAAAAAAAAATTGTGAAAAAAAAAAAAAAAAAAAGAAAAAAGAAAAAAAAGCGTAAAAAGAGGTTGACCAAACAATTTAAGAAAAAAACATAAATCGAAGAAAAATTAGAAGGGAAAAAAAAATCTAAAAATAAATTAGGAGAGATATCATGTGGTAAGATCTCAACCATTTAGATCAGTAGATCTAAGGGTTGAGGAAGGAGATCATGTTTCACCAAATTTGAGGATTAAATGTGATCACATTTACATATATATATATATATATATATATATATATATATATATATATATAGAAATAGGATCCTATACGAACTAGTGTTACGATACGAACTGTACGAACTCCACCTAAACCATCAGATCAAGATCCCAGGGTTGAAATTAAAACCCCCAATTCATTACAGCAAAACCTCCCCCCAAATAGCAACAGTAACAAATCAAACGCTTACCACCACCATCCCAGGCCGCGACGCACGACGGCCACCTTACGCTGGCAAATTTAGGTCGACCAACTGGCGCACACGACAGGTTCTTCTCCAAACAAGTTTGACCTATGGTGGGCCTAAACCACCACAGACGACGACACAATACCATAACTTGATCGATTTCCGCTCAATTTTATCGCTTCATTCCTCTATTGTCAATCAAATTCCATGTAAGTTTCTATAAATTCATAGTTATTCTCATAGTTTTTTATAAATCTTTACATAAATTTTTTAAATTTCCAATAAATTTAGCTTAATTTAAAGAAGCTTAACCCTAATTATACTCAGATTTATTAATAGTTACTCATTCTTTTTATTATTATTATTTTGTTGTCTTTTGTATTTTATGCATTATTTTTAAATCATTGGAGAATAATTGGAGTTTTGATCGAGGTCTGTGAACTGTTTGAGTTTTGTCAGATACTTTGAGATATTGTGTTTTGATTAAATGTTACGTTGATTGTGGTTTACGGTGACACTGGTGTGTGATGGTCGAGAAGACAAAGGTGGCTGCTTCGGCCAGCGGAGTAGTCAGTGGTGGTGGTGGTCGTTGTAGTTATGACGTTAGTTGTTTTCCGATGGGTTTATTCGGCGGTCTTTCTGTTATGAGTAAGGAGCTCTAGTGATGGCTTTGGCTGTGTGTTAATGGTTGGCTAGTGGTTCCTCAAGGTGGGTGGTGGATACACAAAATATAACAGCATATAACCGGCTATACGCTGCTTTCGGTGCTGCATTTTTCATATGCTATGATGCTGCTGCTGGCGACAGCACGCTATTGTCTGATGCTGCGTGTTTTTGTCTACTGTGAGCTGTTGTTTGCGTGCCTGTACTAAACAATAGGTTGTGGATATCGCCGTTAGCGAAGTTGCTGCCATTTAAGTTGCCAGAGATAGGTGAAGGTCTTGTGTTGGTCCGTGGCCGCAGTAGCTTGGCTACTAGATACATAAAAAAACTGCCCTAGATACAATGTACATATTGTCAGGCACACAAATAAATGTACTAATCAATCTGTGTATCTGAAGTGTTAAATCGTGTATCTAGGGTGTTAAATGGTCGCAGTCATCGTTGAGAAAAAACCTCGACTATTACATTCACACTGTAGCCACATTTCTTCATTGTTAAACGCCTTTTTTTACCTTCATTATTCAACCACGTGAAATTAGTGTATTTGAAGTACTAATATATGTATCCGATTACTTTTTTTTCTGAGAAATTAGTTTATTTGAAGTACTTTTTTTACCTTTATTTGCTTGCTTGCTTTATATGTTGATTATCTTATATGATTCAGGTTCTTGATTGATTTCCTCAATTTTTCGAAGATGTTTCTTTTGATAACTTTAGACATGCCTATGCTTTAGGTATGTGGATCAAGTCCTTAAGCTACTTCTTATTACTTTGTAGAACCTTCTGAAGATTTATTTTGTTGGCTGCTTTCAGAGGAGTACTACACGACGCACCCTTTCCACCATGAATCCAATTCGTGCCCAGCTCAACAGCGTGTCCTGCAAATTCAGCTCGACTCATGCGCCCACCAATTCTGGACGTAGCTTCTTGTATCAGGAAATCGCTTATCCCAGACTCGTGCAGTGTTTTGGCCGCCAAAATGCCTGCGTAACAGAATAGTAAGAAAAATCATTTTCGAGTGGTGGTATTAAGTGGTGATTAGACTGGTAGCAGTAAGTTGGGTGACATTCTTTGCAGTGTTAGAAGTTCCGTGGACATAAATCTCCACATTTTTCAGGTGATTAATACCACCAACATCATTGTGGACCATTATTTCCTAGATTTTGATTGATAATTACACCCATTATTTGGTACCACATCTGTCTTTAACACTCTAATTTGACATTAATTCCTTATTCTTGATTTAAACATCATGACAATTTACACATATGCAGGGTCCTCAATTTTGCATGTAAGTTCTACTGTAAAACATGGTAATTTAGTTTGGATACATATATAGAGTCAGTTGTATTTTACGTATCTAGAGTACTGATTCATGAATCTGGAGTGCTATTTTGTGTATCTAGGTGGTCACATGGTTATGGTTAAGTTATTTTTTTCACGAATAAGTTTAATAAAGGCTATTAGCTCAACGGTAGAGCAATGTGCAATGCACATAAGGTATGGGTTCGATTCCCATATAGCCTACATACTCCGTAGTATAAGTAAAATTCATTTTTATCCTACATAATCATGAAACCTCAGGAATACGACAATTATTTAGGGAGGGGTTCAATTAGCTACCTGATCATAGTCAATATAGTCGGTGCTTTCATTCAATGCATGCGGCATGATCTCGAAAAATATGGACACGGCTGATATCTTCTAGGTGTCAGTCTGCAAGGTAATAAAAAATCGTAACTAGGGGGAAAAAAAATGAATAAAGCCATAATTAAAGTGATAATTAATTAGGTAAAAAAATTGTAACTAGGGGGAAAAATCGTGTAACTAAAGCCAAAATTTCTGTCACTAGGGGGAAAAATCGTGTAACTAAAGCCAAAATTGTTATAACCAGAAAATGAATTAACTAAAGCCAAAATGAATTAGATACAAAAACTATAACTAGGGAAAACATCGTGTAACTAAAGCCATAATGAATTATTGTGATAGACTTGCGTGCCTCATAGTTCAGTTTTTGTTGTTTAGTCGATTGTGAGAATCGAACTCACATTTTGTGCATAGCACAATGCTCTACCATTTGAGCTAACCGACTTCACGAAATACCTGAAGTAAAAACTAAGGTGTAAACTAACCAAGTTTATGGTGCAAACCTTGCAAATCACTAATATACACAAAACAACGATCCAGATACATGAAACACTACTCCAGATACATAAAACACGACTCCAGATACATAAAATACACTAACGACATATGTGTATCTTGACGCATTAAATATGTATCTAGACTAATTATTCTTGTAACCAGTTGTTATTAAACTCCGTCAACTACTAGTATACCACCATTCACCCACCATAGCTGCCACCACGTGACCACTACATAAATCCGCTTTCAAAACCAATCCTAATGTCAATTTCATAACTAGCTTATGGTGCAGACCTTGCGAATCACTAATATATACAAAACAACAATCCAAATACATGAAACACTACTCCAGATACATAATACACTACTCCAGATACATATAACACACTAACGACATATGTGTATCTTGACGCATTAAATATGTATCTAGACTAATTATTCTTGTATCCAGTTGTTATTAAACTCCGTCAACTACTAGTATACTACCATTCACCCACTATAGCTGCCACCACATGACCACTACATAAATTCGCTTTCGAAACCAATCCTAACGTCAATTTCATAACTAGCTTATGGGGCAAACCTTGCGAATCACTAATATACACAAAACGATTCTAGATACATGAAACACTACTCCAGATACATAAAACACTACTCCAGATACATAAAACACACTAACACATATGTGTATCTTGACGCATTAAATATGTATCTAGACTAATTATTCTTGTAACCAGTTGTTATTAAACTCCGTCAATTACTAGTATACCACCATTCACCCACCATAGCTGCCACCACGTGACCACTACTTAAAACTGGTCAAAATCGAGTTTTACCAAGAGTAAAACGGTAAGTATAAAGAGTACACAAGTATGAAAATGAAAATATTATACCAAGAGTTCCACCCCAAACTCCACGGGCAAAAAACAAATCTCTCCAAACAATATCTGGGTAGAAATTCATGGGGGAAAAAGGAGCATCACACTACGGGCACATTCTCTTTGTTTAAAATCGACTGAAATCTTGTCAGCAAAATAAAAACCTTGTCAAATAAAAACCTTGCACTAGGGGGGAAATTCAAAACAGAGGGGAAATTCATGTAACTACGGGCGAGTTTTTTCTGTAACCATAAACAAAACCCAAATTAGCGTAAATATAAGAAAATGAAAACAAAAACCTTGTCAAATAAAAGGAACCCAGAGTAAATACTACAAAATATTAATCTCGTTAGATAGTAATGTCAAAATAACTGTAACTAGAGGGGAAATTCATGTAACTAGGGGGGAAATTATTGTAACTAGAGGGAAAATAACCGTAACTAGAGGGGAAATTCATGTAACTAGAGGGGAAATTCATGAAACTAGAACAAAATAAAGTGTAACTAGATGGGAAATTCATGTAACTAGAGGGAAAATAATTGTAACTAGAGGGAAATTCATGTAACTAGAGGCGAAATTCATGTAACTAGATGGGAAATTCATGTAACTAGGGGGGAAATTACTGTAACTAGAACAAAATAAAGTGTAACTAGGAAATGTGATGCTTATTTCAACATACTACAAAATAAGTAGAAAGTGTAACTAGAACAAAATAACTGTAACTAGAGGGGAAATTCATGTAACTAGATGGGAAATTCATGTAACTAGAGGGGGAATTCACGTAACTAGAGGGGAAATTACTGTAACTAGAAGGGAAATTCATGTAACTAGAGGGGAAATTCATGTTACTCGAGGGGAAATTACTGTAACTAGAGGGGAAATTCATGTAACTAGAGGGAAAACTTATGTAACTAGAGGGGAAATTCATATAACTAGAGGGGAAATTCATGTAACTAGAGTGGAAATTCATGTAACTAGAACAAAATAAAGTGTAACTAGAAAATGTGATGCTTATTTCAACATACTACAAAATAAGTAGAAAGTGTAACTAGAACAAAATAACTGTAACTAGAGGGGAAATTCATGTAACTAGATGGGAAATTCATGTAACTAGAGGGGAAATTACTGTAACTAGAAGGGAAATTCATGTAACTAGAGGGGAAATTCATGTAACTCGAGGGGAAATTACTGTAACTAGAACAAAATAAAGTGTAACTAGAAAATGGTATGCATTAGGTAAAAAAACTGTAACAAGGTGAAAAAATCGTGTAACTAAAGCCAAAATTACTGTAATTAGGAGGAAAAATCGTGTAACTAAAAGCATAATTACTGTAACCAATAAATGAATTCACTAAAGCCAAAATGAATTAGGTAGAAAAACTGTAACTAGAGGGAAAAATTGTGTAACTAAAGCCAAAATTACTGTAATCAGAAAGTAACTGAACAATTAAAGTTTTCAATCAGCTAAAAACACAATGGACGAGTTTAATCACGGTACCAACATTAAGTCCAATTTCGTTTGCTAAACTCACAGATGCGAGCTCTATAACTAATCGCACTTCCAAAGAATCAGAGAGAGTACAATAACGACAGATGAAAATAAAAGGTGAAAAAACTTTGAGAAATTACTGTTGAAGTGGTGGGACCATCCCAATGCGGGTCATGTCCTGAATATCTTCGACGCTGGGTAGGTACTCCGAAAATCTTACTCAGTCAACCCATTTATCACGTTGAAATCTCGTCTTTCGACAGAGGTTGGCAAAGTTACAATTCAGCTCCAAATTCTGCTGTTAAATTCCATATACAGCCACTACAATCTGCACATGATCTTCACAACCACAAAAATACAAAAAAATTCAATCAATTTCCAATCTCATCCAATCAACATTTCTAATCACACACAGTTTATCATTAATCAGCTCAATAATCCCTACATTCAACACAAGTCACAGTAACTTTCATCATAATTCTCACAACACCAACTAGACATTATAAAAAAAGTAACCTGAATTTGCATCAATTTAATGTACTAAATACGGGTACATATGAACTTAATTATGTATATTTCAGGTCAGCTCAATGCAAGAGGATCAATATATAGTCGCACCAGTGGGTAAACACCTATTTTTAGTGAACTTTTAGTTCATTTTTACCAGCTGTTATGATAACATGGTTAGATAGTGACAACTTAAGAGTAACTGTTTGCTTTATGTTGTTTCGCCGTGTTGTCAGATAAAGATAAACAATGTCAAGAAGATACCATGGTCTATGAAGGTGATGGTGAAATAATTCGACTTGGTGATTCTTATTCGAGGTTGTCGATACTGTGGTCCTTATATTCGGTAACTTATTGCTTAGCAGGTGAAACTCAAGATCCAGCAGAAGATGAACACCAGATTAGTCGGGTGAAGGATTGGATTAACTCTAGTCATTTTGAAACTCTGGAAGTCACTGACATGCTTGCAAACTTCCCCGATATCTCAAATCATTGGATTCAAATAAAAACCAACAAATGCAAATTGCGCACCTCCATTTATCAGAAAATATCCAACATGAGCAGCAAATTGTATACCTTCTCAAAAAATTTAAACACACCGCCTTCACCCAAGGCCTCAGTATCACCGTCGTCAGCTCTGCTATCTACACCAACTACGATGGGGAGTGCTATCCTCTTTGACCTTTCGGCACAATCCTGACAAATTTGTTGACAAAGGGACCTACTTCCTCATCAGGTCGCTTCAAAAACTCTACATAGTCAACATCCATACACGAACCACCAATTAAATTGAGAGGGAATTAGGCTTACAGGTTACGGCCATTAGATGCACTAAATCTCAGTACACACATTAAATTGTAATCTGGATACCATTTCTCTCAAATGCTTAAGGTAAATAACTCCGACGGGGAAAATCAGAAGACGAGAAAGAGGGAGGAGAAGTGTAGGACTTACGGTGGTGGTCAACTTCGACGTAAGCGACTCCGCCGAAAACTCTATTAATCGGAGATGGAACAACCCAGATTTTCCAACCCGGAGATGGAGAAGGGAAAAAAAAAAAAAAAAAAAGGGTCATCGTGGTGGTACTGAACTCCGGCGAGGCTCGAGGCGACATAAAGTTTGATAGTGGAAGAGAGAAGCAAAAGCATTGAGGTTGACTCCCTCGAGTGGTTCTTGGGCTCAAGCTCCGGTGACGGATCCGGCGAGAGTTTCCAGATCTGAAAACGAAATTGAGTGAGGATGAACGAGTAAAGGAAGGAAACTTAAGGTGGTGGCGTCGTGAGCAGACATGTTGACCACGGCGGTCTGAACTCCGGCGGTTGCCGGTGGCCGTGGTGGTGTATTAACGGTGGTGTTGGTGGTATATCGGGTTTCAGTGATAAAGGTTTTGATTGAAGGGGTTTGTTCAGTGATTTTAGTGTAGTGTTTATTGAATTAGGGTTTGGACTAAAGCTAATGGGGAGGGGTTCGTACGGTTCGTATTGAATATTAGTTCGCACCAGATCCCACCTCTATATATATATATATATATATATATATATATATAGATTTAGGTTCATATGAGAAATAGGGCTTAGGTGAGAAATATGAGAAGTAATCATAACCATTGATTGTTTTAATCTAAAGGTTGATATTCATTGGTTTTTTTTTTTTTTTTGAGGGGAGATTTATTTTTTATTTTATTTTATTTTATTTTTCTTTTCTTTTTTATTGTGAGGGGAGATTTGTTTTCTTTTTTTTTTTTGTTTTTTTTTGTTTTTTTTTTTGTGAGGGGAGATTTGTTTTTTTTTTTTTTTTTTTTTTTTCAAATTATTTTTTTATTTTAATTTCATTTTTTTTGTTTTCCATTTTTTTTTGTTTCTTTGTTTTTTTTTTTAATTTTTTTTATTTTTTCAATTTTCTTCTTTTTGATTTTTTTTTTATTTTTTTTTTATTTTTTTCGTTGTTTAATGTCTGTAATTTTATTTTCTTGTTTTTTTTGTATCTTTTTTCATTTTTATTCGTTTTTCATTTTTTTTCATTTTAGTAAAAAGTGAGTTACGTTTAGGTAACATACGAGATACATTTTTATTATAACTAAATGTACATTATTTCAATAACATACGAGGTTCATTACATTTACATACGAGGTTCATTACATTTACAAACAAGGTTCATTACATTTACATACGAGATTCATTTCATTTACATACGAGATTCATTTCATTTATATACGAGGTTCATTTCAGTAACAAATGAGGTTCATTTCAGTTACATACGAGGTTCATTACATTTACATACGAGGTTCATTACATTTACAAACGAGGTTCATTACATTCACATACGAGATTCATTTCATTTACATACGAGGTTCATTTCATTTACATACGAGGTTCATTTCAGTAACAAATGAGGTTCATTTTAGTTAAATACGAGGTTCATTACATTCACATACGAGGTTCATTACATTTACAAACGAGGTTCATTACATTTACATACGAGATTCATTTCATTTACATACGAGGTTCATTTCATTTACATCTGAGCTTCATTTCAGTGACAAATGAGATTCATTTCAGTTACATACGAGGTTCATTACGTTTACATACGAGGTTCATTACATTTACATACGAGATTCATTTCATTTACATACGAGGTTCATTTCATTTACATCTGAGGTTCATTTCAAGAACAAATGAGGTTCATTTCGATTACATACGAGGTTCATTACATTTACATACGAGGTTCATTACATTTACAAGCGAGGTTCATTACATTTACATCTGAGGTTCATTACATTTACATACGAGGTTCATTTCAAGAACAAATGAGGTTCATTTCGATTACATACGAGGTTCATTACATTTACAAACGAGGTTCATTACATTTACATACGAGGTTCATTTCATTTACATACGAGGTTCATTACATTTACATACGAGGTTCATTTCATTTACATACGAGATTCATTTCATTCAAATACGAGGTTCATTTCATTTACTTTATGTTGGATGTTTAGGATAAAAATATAAAAGAAAAAAAAAACAAACAATCAAATTGATAAAGAACATAAAATCATAAAAAAGCGGCTTAGAAAAATTGAAAAAAAAAAAAGAAAAAAAAATTAAAAAAAATTAAAAAGGAAAAAAAAAAAGAAAAAAAAAACAAAAGAAAAAAATGAAAGAAAAAACATGAAAAAAAAAAAAAAAACATAAATCCTCCTCATAAAGAAAAAAAAATAAATAAACCCTCATAAAGAAAAATAAAAACAAAAAGAATAAATTCACCCTGATAAAAAAATAAAAATAAATAAATCTCCCCTCATATTAAAAAAAATAAAATAATAAATAAATAAATAAATCTCCCCCACCAAAAAACTATAAATCTCAACCCTTAGATTAAAACAATCAATGATTATGATTATTTCTCATATTTCTCATATAAGGGGTATTTCTCATGGGAACTCAACCATATATATATATATATATATATATATATATATATATATATATATATATATATATATATATATATATATATAGGGGCGGGGTCCCATGAGACCCCTCAACTCAATGAGACCCGTGAGACCCTCTTTTTAGCCGTCAGATTATGTCTCCATCTAACGACGTGAAACACTTGTTTTAATTATACATAAAACAAATACACATGCATGGACCATAATTAAAGGCGTCCTCTCTCTCCTCTTTCCCACTTTCCAATTCTCTGAAAAAACCTAAACACACATTCTCTCTCATCTTTCCTACTTTTCTAATTCTTTGAAAAACCCAAAGAAAAATTTTAGCAATCGAAAGGAAGTTCATAATTTCATTACCTATTCAACGAAAATATTCTTGAAAAACTCTCAATTAAGCATAATTTATGTGAGGTAAGAAGTTTATTTATTATTTATGTAATTTAGGGTTTCCACCATAATTTAAAAAAAGCTTCAATTTGTTTTGCACGAATTTCAAAATAAATTTTTAATATTTTTTATATGTAAATCCCAAAACGCTATAACACTTATGAATGAAGAAATTAAATCAATTATAGATGACGAAGTTACATCAATTATAGATGAAAAAGTATACTAATTGTGTACGAAAAACTTATCAATTGTCATTGTTAACCCTTTTTTCATCCACGTCTAAACAATCAGGCATATATTATAATGATTAATGGTGGAATGGTTGTGTAGCTATAATTTAATTGGTTTGATTTAATTTTTTAAGTGTCTCAAATTTCATGACAATATAGGGACTCCTAAGAAAAACTCTAATTGTACGAGTAACAATTAACATGCAATTTTTAAAAATCATAATTATAGTACATACATTTTTATAACACATTAGATACACCATCTGTATGTATTAGATACAATGTAATTATTTTTCGATACACATTTGCAATGTTTCGGTACATTGTGTGTTGTGATTAACTGAAAGTTATAATTTTATTTAAATTGTTTTTTTAGGTCATGATGAAAAGTTGAAGACAGAGATGAAGACAATATTAAAGAAAATAGAAATATATTTTCGGTTAATTTGCTTAGTTCATCAAGCAATAGATACATTGTCTTTAAGCATGAGATACATTTTTATTGAGAAATAGATACACTGTTTTTTATCGTTGGTTATAGTTTGAGAAATTGATTGAACATTTTTAAGCATTTGATACCTGACCTTTTATTTGAAAAATAGATACAATGTTGTTAAGTCTTGAATACATTTTCATTGATAAATAGATACTCTATTTTAAAGCATTGAATATAGTGTCGTTGAGAAATAAACATGTTAGTAAGACTGTAATACATTTTTTACTAAGAAATAGATACATTATTTTAGAGCGTTAGATACACTTTTTTGAGTAATAGGAAATTTTGTTTTAAAGCACAAGATACATCTTATTTGAATATTAAATACATTTTCTTTGAACAATCGATACATAATTAACACGAAGAAATAGATACATTGTTTTAAAGCGTTAGATACACTTTCTTTGAGTAATATGAAACATTGGTTTAATGTTTCGATACATTATCAGTATGTGTTAGATACACTATTTTAATGTTTCAATACATTGTTGTAATATTTCGATCATTTTGTGTTGTGATTATCTTTAAAAATTATAATTTTAGTTGTTTTTATTTCAAATCATGATGAAAAGGCTGAAGATTAAGATAAGGATAATTTCAAAGGAAATAGAATTACTATTTTAGTTTGTTTAGTAGTTTCATGTATAAAATAGGTTTTCGTGAAGCAATAGATACATTTTTTTAGTATGAGATACATTTCTGCCGGGAAATAGATACAATGTTTTCTATCCTTGGTTATATTTTGAGAAATAGATTGCATGTTTTAAAGTATTGGATATCTTTGAAATAGATACATTATTGTTAAGCCTTGGATACATTTGCATTAAGAAACAGATACACTATTTCAAAGCATTGGATATAGTGTCTTTGAGACAAACATGTTTTAAAGGTTGTAATACATTTTCACTAAGACATAGATACATTGTTTTAGAGCGTTAGATACATATTCTTTAAGTGATAGGAAACAATTTTTCAAAGCATTAGAGCCATTTTTTATTTGTATAAATGAATTCATATTTCTTTGAATAATAGATACATTTTATCGAGAAATAGGTACAATGTTTTAAGATATTGGATAGACTTTTGGAGTAACAGAATCAAAAATATTGCATGTTTATTTCCATGTTTGCTTTTGTAGAGGTATGTGTACTTATGGGGAAACAATGAAATATGAAAGGTCACGTATAATATTTGTGGGGATAGTTAGTTGACTCAAAACAAAGAAATGAAAAATCAACAACACCAATAAAAATATGTTCCCACTATGGACCTTCACCTATAATATTACATTGAGAAATCATACATTTAATCTCCTAAACTTTCCACGCCTATAGCAAAATGCAATTAGCTAGACATGCGTAGTATTCCATCATTTGACAAAACTTCCTTGAAATATGTCATCGACCAAAGTGCTGCATAACAAAAATTAAATAATATAGTAAAAAAAACCAATCAAATGAACCCATATTAAACATGATAGATAAAAAAAAAATAAGAAAAAAAGCCACCAAAAACCAACGTTGAACTATTTTTATGTTTTAACAACATATCATCTACTAAGGCAATAATTATGTCAAAGATTAACCAATAAATGTAATATGTATGACATACAAATACAATGACTACATGATCCACTTTAAAATTAAAACATATTAAAAAAAAAGTAGAAAATGAATAGATCAGAAAATTAAAATAAAACCCTTTAAATCGAAAAAAAAATTGAACAAATAACTACGAAATACACAAAATGAAATCGAAAAACAATTAGAATGATGAAAAAAAATTAAGAATTGAATACAATTATTAACAAACACAAACACCAAATGAAGAAGGGGTAGTCAAATCAAAATGAAATCATATGAATTATAAAAATTGAAGTTTAAAAAACCTAACAAAATCAATTAATAGAAGGAAATTGAAATAAATGGCAATATCATACCTAATTTGGTGCGAAACAAAGAGAAATGTTGATAATTGAAAAATAATCCAAACACATTGAATAAAATTAAGTTTAAATGTAGAAATAATAAAATAAAGGCAAGAGAAGCAGATATCGGGGACAAGAAGTGTTGGTAATTGTGAGGGGTTTAGTGGATAATGTCTTTTAGAGGTGAAAGAGAAATCTGACCGTCAAAACTATATTAGATCTAATGGTAGTAAAGGGGGTCTCACGGGTCTCATTGAGTTGAGAGGTCTCACAGGATCCTAAATCTATATATATATATATATATATATATATATATAGAGTAAAGTTATATAGAGTCCACATATAGAATAGAGTCCTAGAGTCCTAATCTAAGCCATTAGATTGTGAAGATCAACGGCTGAGATTAAATCTCAAAATAGGTGTGGGACTGGCCAGGTCAGTGCAGCGGCCAAATTACTTTAAAAATCAACAATTTCATTTTTTTCGTTGGAATTTCATTTTTTGTCGTTGGAATTTCATTTTTTTCGATGGCCGAAATTTGGACTCTAGGACTCTAATTTTTTTGTGGACTCTAAAGAACCTATTTCTATATATATATATATATATATATATATATATATATATATATATATATATATATATATAATGGTAGGTTATATAGAGTCCACATATAAAATAGAGTCCTAATCTAAGCCATTAGATTGTGAAGATCAACGGCGGAGATTAAATCTCAAAATAGATGTGGGACTGGCCCAGGTCCAAGAATGGAGTCAACCGTAGGAAAAATCAACAATTTCATTTTTTTCAATGCAATTTCATTTTTTTCGATTGGAATTTCATTTTTTTCGATGGCCGAAATTTCGCCTCTAGCTCTCTAATTTTTATGTGGGCTCTAATGATCCTATTTCTATATATATATATATATATATATATATATATATATATATATATATATATATATATATATATATATATATATATATAAAAATAAAAACGTTAATAATCAACTCTTTTTTTGTATGTAAAGTCTGTAGGATCGCCGACACCACCTTCGGTCCCTGAGCTCGTGAGGAAATCAAAAACCTCAAACAAGAAAGGCGGTTTTATTACCAACAAAGTCAAGAATTTATTTGTAAGAATCCATTTATACTACAACATTAATTTTATGATTTTAATTTACTTTCTATGATTTTAATTTGTTTTCTATCTTAAAATTAGGACCGCTTCAATCCACGAGTTGAGGAGCACGAGCAAACCCAACCAGACACTCCTATTGACGAACCTATTTGTATTATGAGATAGTGGGAGGACACGACAAGAAAGGTCGTGTCTCACGACACGAGTTCACCTGGCCTATGTATTACGACCGTCACGCCTCGCCACTCATCCGTCGGGAGCAGCTTCACGTCAAATCCCGGATTCTGACACGCCTGACACAAGAGAACAGGTCGATGAGTCAACGGTTGTCGACAATTGAGGAGTTTATTGCGTCTCAACGCCTCAATACTCAGCCTCCTCCGACATGCAACCTTCGCACCGACTACGACCTATTTAGGCGTGGGCCGCATGACGGTGGTGGTGGTAGTGGTAGTGGTGGCGCCAATGTCCCCATATATTGAACTTTGACGGTGGTAGTGGTAGTTGAACTTTGATGAATGTTAACTTGTTAACTTTGACGATGAATGTTAACTTTGACGGTGGTAGTGGTAATATATATATATGCTATGTTTGGTTTATGTGTTGTGTGTTTGGTGTGTTTGAGTTTTCGGTGTATTGACACCGAAAACGAATTTCATTGCAGGTTTTTGAGGTTCAAAAAACAGGCTGTTTTGGGGCGTTAAAAACAGGCAGAACGTGCTGGAAAATACCAGTTTCCTGCGACGGAATTTCCAACTTGCGACGGATTTTCCGTCACAAATCACGTCTATTTGCGACGGATTTTCCGTCGCAAATGATAACGTTTGCGACGGATAAATTGACCGTCGCAAATTATGCGACGGATTGTCCGTCGCAAATTATAAATCTTGCGATGGCCTCGATTGCGACTGATTTGACCGTCGCAAATTATTTGCGACCGAAACATCCGTCGCAAACTGATTTTTTGCGACCAGTATTTGCGACGGACCTATTCAGTCGCAGAAACCGTCGCAAATGACCATTTTGCGACGGATATAGGTGTTTTGCGACGGATTTTGTCCGTCGCATTTTGACTGTTTTTTTGTAGTGAACACCCCACATACCAAAGGTCCCCGTGGCCCACCCGGGTCTGGGGCAGGTATGGCCCACCCGGGTCCGTACCGTACGGCCTGAAGACACAAGAAGACAAAGCTAGGTTGAGTATAAATGGGAAGAGAAACCCTAGAAATGATTCATACACACACATAACACAAAACACTAGACAAAAAAGGTTCTTCTCTCTCTTTTCTCTCTTTTCTCTCTCTAAATTCATTTGTTCTGTAACTGACTTGAGCGTCGGAGGGCCGTCACCCGGAAGGCCCCGGGGCTAGGTTTGTTGCGTCATTTCAGGCTGAGAGAAGGACCGAGACCACAAAGGAGCTAAGGACCGCCCAGGGACTTAGTTTAATTAGTTCATAATCCACACTCAACTTGTAATCGTTTGTATTTAGTTTTGGTATTTAGTTCCCAACTTTATACCTGAAACAATTGGCGCCGTCGGTGGGGAAGATTATTACAAAAATTATTACAAAAAGTCATGTCAAATCCACCACAAGAGCCGAGAAAGACAGTCAAAGGAACCTCCTCCCCGGGAGGAGGTGCAGGCGGTACTCCTCTAGAGACCGAGCTACAAACGCCCTTGACTACAGAGGAGAAAAGGATGATGAGTGCCCTCCTTGAAAAGTTGAGGAAGAAGCCACTTACCGGAAACCCGCCACCTGAGCCAAGCCAGAAAACATCTCCTCCAAAAAGGGATCCCGTCCCGTCTGTGACGCCCAGGAACCTTTTTCATGAGGAGAACGAGGTGTCAAGCGATGACAGTTCATGGAGAGAATCGGAGCATGCCCACTCAACGTCCCAGTCCTCACCTTCAGTTGAGGAGGTATCCAAGCCCGAGGTTCCACGCACCGAGAGGCCCAGGCGCAACAAGCCCAAAGAAAACAGAATGCAAGGAAAAGTCTCAGTAAAATCGCCCCTGGCCCCCTCAGTGCTGGAGTACCCTTTGCCACCCAAGATGAAGATTCCAACGATACAATATGATGGGAAGGCGGACCCGGAAGAATATTTGGCGGCCTACGAAAGCCACATGATGATGTACGACCCTACGGACTACGTTTGGTGTAAAGTCTTTCCCACGACCCTAACGGGGCTTGCACAAACGTGGTTCCATAACCTTCCAACCGGTTCTATCTACGGATATGAGGATATGTGCCGGGTCTTCCGCCAGCAATACGCAGGAAACAAGAGGAGAGAGAAGGTAGCTACGGAGCTTTTGAACGTGATACAAGGAAAGAGTGAAGGGTTAAAGGAGTACATGACAAGATTCGACCGGGAGTCACAGCAAATCAGGGAGCTAGATCCTAAGATAGGTGTTCATGCCTTAACAGTGGGACTGAAGGAGGGAGAGCTAAAGAGTCTCCTGATCAGAAACCCGCCCGTCAGCCTGATGGCAGCCCGCGAGATGGCCGAGGGGTTTGTGAGAGAGGAGCAGTTCCACAAGACGTTCAGTAAGAGAAATGACAAGAAAGAGGACCAGGGCGGGGCCCATCAAGAGTGGAAAGGACCGCCCCGGAGACAGAACAACAACAACATCCGCAACAATTACAACCGCAGCAACAATAACAATAGTCATAACAATTACAACAGTCGCCGGGAGAACCGAGACGTCCGCGGCCAGCAGGGAAGCGGCCAGAGATTCGAGACCTGGACCCACTACACGCCCCTCATTAGGTCCCAACCAGAGATTTTCGAGATGACAAAGAACGAGATAAAGTGGGCTACCCCGCGGCCGATGAAGCACCCAGGAAATGACAAGTCCGCGTTCTGTGGGTACCATCAGGTAGCGGGCCACGCAACGGAGGATTGTGTGTCCCTGAAGAACGAAGTCGAGCGCTTGGTGCAGCAAGTAGAGATGTCAATTTCACCCAAACCCGCTCAAACCCGATCCACCCAACCCTAAAAAACGGATGAAAACCCGACTTATATGGATGACGGGTGGATGATGGATGTAACGGATGATGGATGGATGGTGGGTTGGATGAAGCATCATCCAATCCATCATCCATCCATCACCCGATTTATCACCCGATTCTTTAAGTTTTTATGTAAAATTTATATTTTTATATAGAAAATATATTATATGTAACCTTTTATCATGTTTTTTTTACTATTCAACCTATAATCAATTAAGATATTTACTTTTGACGCATTTTAACTTAATTTAAACACTAATTAGTTTCGTTTTTTCAACGAAACATGACACATTTTTATTTTTCTATTTTCATATGACATTAGTTTGCAATCCATTTGTCACCCGATCCACCCGCTTCACCCGCGGATGACGGACGGATTGGATATGGATGATAAGTTTCGCGGATGACGGGTGGATTGGATGAAGATTTTTTTTAGACGGATGGATGCGGGTGACGCTTCACCCGACCCGAACCCGATCCATTGCCATCCCTAGCAGCAAGGTACCCTGCGACGTTTTGTTAAAGACAAACGGGAAAGAGACGAAGGTGAAGGGAGTAGGGATACGGCCCAGGCAGGTCCAAAAAAGAACAAGCAAAGAATTGGTGAAATCCATATGATCGCCGGGACCGAGGAGTCAGTCTTGTCCGGAAGGAAACGAAAAGTAGAGAAGCGTGAACAATCTAAAATTGGCATATACTCAGCCGGAAGGATGGCCCCGAGGCCGCCTGTCCCAGACCTGACCATCAGCGAGGAGGACTACCAGCGGGTCTCCTACCCGCACAGCCACCCATTGGTAATCTCCCTTGATATCGGACCCCATCTGGTCCATAGGTGCATGATAGACACCGGAGCCTGCACCAACCTTCTATACAAAGAGGTATTTGAGAAGTTGGGCTTGAAGAAGGAGCAGCTGACCCCTTACATAGGGTCACTTTATGGCTTCGCAGGGGCCGGTATAAAGCCGATGGGGACGATAACTTTGCCGGTCACAATAGGAGAGGAGGACATGGCCAGAAGCGTGGATGCGAGTTTTGTGGTCGTGGACGCCCCGTCACCGTACAATGCCCTTATAGGTCGGGTCACTTTAGATCATATCCACGATGTCGTATCGATACGGGCACTGGCTATGGTTTACATCACAGATAACTGGACCGAGGGGAAGGTTTTCGGTGACCAGAGTGCAGGGAGGTCCTGCAATTCCCTGTCGGCCCGAGGGTCAAAGAAAAGGGTAGTGTCGGAGCTAAAGCTTCCGGAGCCTGAAGGGAAGAAAGGTCTGGATGTGACCCCAGGCCCGGAGAGCGAGACGAAGGAGATCGAATTGTCACCGGGAAGAAGTGTGATCATAGGGGCGGAGCTAGACCCTAACTTTCAAGATAGTCTGATTAGTATCTTGGAAGAGAACAAAGATGTGTTTGCCTACTCGGCTGCCGAGATGCCGGGGATAAGCCCGGAGGTAATTGTGCATCAACTGAACGTTAACCCCAGCTACAAATCAATCAAGCAGCGGCTGCGGCCCATGAGTGCAGAGAAGGACGCGGCCATCCTCGAAGAAATAAACAAGTTACTTGAGGCAGGTTTCATTGAACGTTGTGACTATCCCGAGTGGTTGGCAAACGTTGTGATGGTGAAGAAAGCGTCCGGGGCATGGAGAATGTGTGTTGACTTTACAAATCTAAACAAGGCGTGCCCCAAGGATTGCTACCCGTTGTCGAGGATTGATCAGCTGGTAGACTCCACCAGTGGCCACTCGACACTAAGCTTCCTAGATGCTTTCTCAGGGTACCACCAGGTATACCTGGCGGAGGAGGACAGACCCCGATGTGCCTTCATCACGGGCCACGGGGTCTACATGTACAAAATGATGCCGTTTGGGCTAAAGAAAGAATCTGGGTTACCTACCATGTCTGGTGGGCCCGTGTTTACTGCGAAGGGAAGGAACATGGAAGTATATGTGGATGATGCAATAGTGAAGAGTAAGTCTGATGAACAGCACCTGGAGGACCTGAAAGAGACGTTCAGCTCGCTCAGGAAATACCAAATGAAGCTGAATCCAAAGAAGTGTACCTTCGGAGTCCGGTCAGGAAAATTTCTGGGGTACCTGGTCAGCTCAAGAGGGATTGATGCCAACCCGGAGAAAGTCAAGGCTATACTGGACTTGCCGTCACCGAAGACAATTAAGGATATCCAAATTTTGACTGGGAGAATGGCCGCACTTTCCAGATTCATCTCCAGGTCAGCCGATAAGTCCACACCGTTCTTCCAGGTACTAAAAGGGAACAAGAGGTTCGCGTGGGGAAAGGAGCAGAATGAAGCTTTTCAACAGCTAAAAGAACACCTGACAACATTGCCTACCTTGGCAAGACCGGTCACGGGCGAAACGTTAGTCTTGTACATCGCCGTGACCGCGAGCGCAATATCAGCAGTAATCCTACGGGAAGAAGAAAGACAACAACAACCAATCTACTTCGTCAGTCATGCACTGGGTCAGTCAGAAAAGAACTATCCGATCATCGAGAAAGCAGCATATGCCGTCGTCATAGCAACCCGGAAGCTGAGACCGTACTTCGATGCTCACCCAGTGGAAATGCGCATCGACCAAATTTCTTAAAGCTCTCGAGAAGTTCGAAAAATCTGGGAGGCTCCTCAAGTGGGCCAACGAGCTGTCAGGGTTTGGCATAACCTACGCCGGGAGAACGGCAATCAAGGCTCAGGCCCTGGCAGATTTCATTGCAGAGTGCACACACCCGATCAGAGGGGATGTGCCGAGAGGGGTATGACAAGTTTATACGGACGGGTCAGCTACCATCCATGGGTCCGGGGCCGGAGTTGTCATCATCAGTCCCGAGGGACATGAGTTCGAACACGCTCTGAAGTTCGCCTTTCCGGCCACAAACAATGAGTCGGAATATGAGGCGGTGCTAGCGGGATTGGAGCTAGCAAAGGCCATGGGGGCGGAGGAGATTGAACTTAGAACGGACTCACAACTGGTAGCGAGTCAGCTTAAACGAGAATACGAGGCCCGGGAAGAGGGGATGGCGTTGTACCTCCAAAGAGCAAAAACCTTGACCTCCGGATTGAGATCCTTCAAGGCCCGCCACATTCCCAGGTCCGAGAATAACAAGGCAGACGCACTGGCCAAGTTGGCTAGCGCAACAGCGGACAACAAAGCAAAAACAGTCACGGTTGATATCCGCCGGCAAAAGGGAGTGTTGACAGTGAACGCTATATCGGAGGATAACGGGTGGATGAAACCAATTCTAAAGTACAAGCTGGAGGGAGAAATCCCGGAAGATAAATGCGAAGCTGCTAAGCTGAAAAGACTAATCCCTTGGTTCATCCTTGTGGACGGGGAGCTTTACAGACGATCTTTCACGGCCCCGCTGCTAAAGTGTGCAGGGGGCACGGACGCTGAATTCATCCTGAACGACATACACTCAGGAGCCTGTGGTCACCATGTGACCGGTCGTACACTATCCCACAAGGAATTGAGAGCTGGCTACTTTTGGCCCACCATGCTAAAGGATGTCAAAGAGTTGAGTAAGCGGTGCCGGTAATGCCAGATTTTCGCCCCGGATATCCACCTTCCCGCCAGAGATCTCAGACCAGTCCTGAGCCCGGTGCCTTTCGACCAGTGGGGGATGGACATCCTAGGGCCGTTTGCAACGGCGACAGGGGGGAGGAAATATGTGGTAGCAGCCATCGATTACTTCACTAAATGGATTGAAGTAGAGGCCATCCCCACCATCACTGAGCAGGCCGTGAGGAAATTTATATGGAGGAATGTAATCACAAGATTTGGAGTGCCCAAGGTGGTGGTGTTTGATCACGGGATGCAGTTTGACAATGATAACATGCGGGACTGGCTGAAACGAAATGGAACGATCATCGCGTACTCATCAATCAGCCACCCGCAAAGCAACGGACAAGTCGAGGCCTCCAACAAGCAAATGTTGAACGGCATGAAAAAACGACTGGATGAACTGAAGGGGGCATAGGCCGATGAGATGCCAAGCGTTCTCTGGTCAATCAGAACTACAGTCAAAGAATCTACCGGCCACACTCCATTCAACATGGTCTACAGGGCCGAAGCTTTACTCCCAATTGAAGCAGTCCTTCCCAGTCCTCGAACGAACTTACACGACCCTGCCAGTAACGAACGAGCAAGAAAGGAGTCCCTGGATCTTCTAGACGAAGTCCGGGACCAAGCAAGAGAAAATCTGGCAGTATATCAGAACAGGATGAGAAGGATGTACAATCGAAGGGTGAAGCACAGAGAGTTTGAACTCGGAGACCTGGTGCTGAGGAGAGCGTCCGCCACCGGGAAGGGGAACATTCACGGGAAGTTGTCAGCCACCTGAGAAGGGCCTTACCAAATTACAGAAATCAAGCAGCCGGGAACTTTCATGCTGAGAGATATGAACGGCCACGACCTCCCATCCCACTGGAACTCTGATACGTTAAAGAAATATTACGTGTAAACACTGTACTCTTTTTCCTTACCCGTGGTTTTGTCCCACTGGGTTTTCCACGGGAAGGTTTTAACGAGGCAGTGCATAGACATCTGTAGCGCGAGTGATCAGGAATGTTGACACCGCGAGCTTTTCATTGTTGATTTTTGGTAGAATTTTTGCCCAGCATTTGTTTAGATTTGTATCACACAAAATCTGGCCAGGGGGCAAGGAGGGGGGACTACCCCCGACCCCGGCTAATCACGATTGTCTGATTCAAAAATAGGAATTTTTAAAAATTTTACTAACACTTTCAGGGAAACGGGATACGAACACCCCAAACCCCGCCTGGAGTAGAATGGGGCAGGAACAGACCCTAGAGCAGCAGCTAAGAGACATAAAAGACCGGAGAAGGGTAAGACCTCCCAGGCACCCGCCTGGCAGGCTCCCATGCCTACGTACGGATGAACATCGCGCCTTGAGAGTCCATGGCCTGGGGCCTGGGCGGCTCGCGCCCTACGTATGGCCTTGCACAATGCTCATCCGTGGTCGTCGGGCCCGGATGAGGGTGCCTTTATGCAAAAGAGCCGGGATGTCTATGATGGCCCACGTGCCTAGGCTGCTCTCACCGCAGTGTCTGATGCCGGCCTTGTTGCCGGTGGCGGCTGCGGACCTCCCATGCCTACGTACGGATGAACATCGCGCCCTGAGAGTCCATGGCCTGGGGCACTGGCGCTCGCGCCTCACGTATGGCCTTGCACAATGCTCATCCGTGGTCGTCGGACCCGGATGAGGGTGCCTTTATGCAAAAGAGCCGGGACGTCTATGATGGCCCACGTGCCTAGGCTGCTCTCACCGCAGTGACTGATGCCGGCCTTGTTGCCGGTGGCGGCTGCGGACCTCCCATACCTGCGTACGGTTGAGCATCGCGCAATGAGAGCCCATGGCCCAGGGCCTGGGCGGCTCGCGCCCTGCATATGGCCTTATGCACAACGCTCATCCGTGGTCATCGAGCCCGGATGAGGGAGCCTAATGCAAAAACACCTGAAAAACAACTACCACTACAACCTAATCCACCAAGTAACCTAAAGCGCAATCACCCGGCAATGGCGTGCATTAGCGGAAATGTATGCGGAAATGATTACAATCACCGGAGGTATATATAACATACAAAGAGAAAGCTAGAAATTTGGCTAAGTATAAACAAGGTAGTGGTGCCAAACAACACCATCCGGCCCCGGCACAAACAATGAAAAGTAGCATAAACGTGAAAACGAAATAAATAAGCTAAGTATGGAAAAATCGCCCGGCCTCGGACAAAAGCAGTATGAGTGAAAACGAAATAAATAAGCTAAGTATGGAAAAACAAAAAGACAAGGCAACACTGATAAAAGAAGGAACGCATGAATTAAAAGAGAGTATATTACAAGGTCGCTGTCCCCAGGCCCACAAGCCGGGCCGGGAACAGACTGATGCAAGCAAAAGAAAAGATACAACTAAAAGACCTACCGAAGTCGGCGTAGTCTACCACAAAGGCCCGCCATCGCAGACGTGTGTCTTATTGAAATAAAAACAAACAAAATGTAGGCTAAAGGGAGACCCGGCAGATCATCCCGAGCATGAGGATTCGGAAGACAAGCGACCCAATTCCTAGCAACCAGGCGCCGCTGCATTTGCTGCGGCAAAGATCTCTGTCTGAGCCCGCTTTCTTCCGGCCTCCTCCTTTCTCGGTCCCTGGCCTCACTCCGGCTACGGCAAGCGAGCGAAGTTGAAATTTGGGTCGACCTTGTCGATAAACCCTTTAGTCTCTAGGGACCCATAATCAACCCCATCGTAGAAGGAATCGGCGCGGACCCGGATAAGCTCTTCCTGGTGGGCCACCTTCATCCGCTCCATCTCGAGCTCAAGGCGGGCGACCTTTGCCCGGCTAACTTTCGACCTTGGCCACCGCCTCGCGGCGGCGGCATCACGAGCCTGGAAGAGCTCTGAATATTGGAGAGCAAGACTCTCCTTCTCCTTGGAGAGCTCCTCCAGCTGGGACTCTTTCTCCTTCGCTTTGCGAGAAGAGTGCACTCGGCCTTGAGCGGCGGTTTCCCGCTCACGGGCCTTGATGGTTTTCTTCAGGCGGGCAGCCGCTTCTTTCATCTCTTTGTTGGCCTCAGTGGAGGCCGCCTCCCTCCGCAAACGGTCGAGCTCGCCCGCGGTGTCTGGCGAATCTGAGAAAGTATCCAGGCGGCGGAATTCCATCGTCACCAATCGGCCTTATAGCTAGGCCCCAAAGAATAGGTGGGGTCTCTTCAACGAAACCGCTGGGTGCCCCATTGCTCCACCCGTACCCGAAGCTCCCACACCCGGAACAGCGACAGAAACCTTGCTCTGAGCGGCAGCCCTGGCCCCGTGAGAAGAGCCCTGGATGGAGAAAGACAACAGGTCATAAATGTCCTGCTCACTGATGGGAAAAACAGAAGAAAGACCGTCTGAAGGGACATCTGGGGCGCCCTCGGATAAACTTCCCCGTGAGAGTCGCGGGCCCGACACCTTGTGCTTTTTGAAGGGCACGGCATCTTCAGAGTCGCGGGGACTCGGATTCAATTATTTCGACCTCGGAAGTGGCGGGAGGCCGAGACACACCTGATCTCCTCGGGGTCGGGAAGGGACCCTCGGGTGCAGACTCGACCACAGGCCCCTCGGGAGGCGAGGCGATCGGCGGACCTCGCCGGTTGAGCCCTTTGCTCAGCTTGCAGTTCCCGGGTCGGCTTGAACGCTTTACGTTTCCTTCCCATCGGTCTGTCAGGAATGTCACCCTGCATATCCTTCACCAGCTCCCTAAGCGTAGGTTTATGTCGTTTCAAGTCTACGGCAGTTGGCTGTTCAAGCGGGCGATTGTCCTTATCTAAGCCGATGGACGCCAAATCCTCCAGAGTTAGATAGCCCAGGGAACCTACAAAAGGCGAAAATGAATCAGAACAGGAAGGAAAGGGAAAGCAAAGTAAACATAAGTAAAGACGGTTGTGACGATAAGTGCTCGGCCACCCGGCCCTCGCATACCGGCTGGAAGGGCGGGGACCAGGCCAACCACGCTCAGAAATTTGTCCTCAGAAATCGTATCTGCCGGAGGAAGCCAATTCTTGGGGTACAGTTCTTTCCCCACTTTGTAGGCCTTAAAATAGGCCGCGGCATCCGATTCCTCCTTGGTCAGCGGGACTTTCTTCCAGGGGAGGATGCTCCCCGGGACCCATTCCTCCCCGGTCTTTAGACGGCCTCTCACATCGTTGTGAAAGCAGCGAGGATGGCTGAAAGGAACAGGAGATTTGAGGAAAAACCACCTCTCATTCCACCCTTTCATCGATGTATTGGCCGGAAAGTGAGTCAGATAACCCGTCTCGGTGACTAAGGACCACCACCCCTTCGTCGACCTGTTGGTGCAGGGCCGGAAGTGATGGAGACGGCAGAAAAGATTTACCGTGAGAGGAAAACCCAGGTACAAACACGTCCAGGAGAAGGCAACTATGATCCTCATACCAAACGGTGTCATCTGACACATGGCTATATTAGCCCGGGTATGCACTTCTTCGATAAAGGGGTGGAGGGGAAACCGAAGCCCATGTTCCAGATTTTTCATGTACACGGCCGTATGAAGGTCCGGAGGCTGAACCACATGTTGATGCCTCCCCGGCACGACGAATTCCCAACCTTTGGGTAGGTGATAATGTTCAACCGCCAGTCCGGGATAGTTACGCTCATTCAAAAAGTCCCTATAACTTACGTGAATCCTAGTGTCCATGGGAATCTGGAACACCGCAGGCTCCAAAATCCGTACATGCGAAGGGCCGGCCTGAGAAGGCCCGGCCTGAGAAGGTCCAGCCTGAGAGGTCCCAGCCTGAGCCTCTACATCAGTCTCTCCTTCCCAGCCAAGGGTCAAATCCTCAATCTCAGGTTCTACTTCCGAGTCCGAAACTACATTATAGTCTGAAGCAGTTCTAGAAGACGAATCGGCGGAGGCGCTCATTGTTCTCTGCTAATTAATCAAACTTACAAAATCTAAAGCCAAGTATGAAAATTACCTCTTGCAAGAATGTAATCAAAGATGAAGTTGAGGACGAGATGGAGCAAAAGGAGAACACAAGTGAAATCTGAAGAAATCGGACGAGTTTTTATAAGGATTTAGAGTGTTTTAGGGGTGAATAAAGGGGAAAATGAAACGAAATGAGGGGGTATTTATAGAGAAGAGCGTGAGCAGTATACTCCCCACCCGTTGTACGACACGTGTTGGGCCAGAGGAGGCGAAGCGTCACCTGCTTTGGGGTTTGGAATTCAAATATTGCGCCAAAATTTAGAAGTGTATTCAACACACCACTCTTCAACGGGAAGGCGATAGAACGAAGGCCGGAAGCAAGAAGGCAAGGAAGGCTGGCACGTCAGGACCGCAAGGGAAGGTGGCTAATCAAGGGAGAGCAAGGCATACAGGCCAAGCCAAGGGCTTCCCCTGTATGGGGGCAGTTGTTGGGGATGATTTCTACCGGACCCGGGCAATATCGGTCCGGGAGGATTATGGACCGGGAACACCCCACATACCAAAGGTCCCCGTGGTCCACCCAGATGCAGAGGCAGGTATGGCCCACCGTCCGGCATCTGACTGAAGACCTGAAGACAAAGCTAGGTTGAGTATAAATGGGAAGAGAAACCCTAGAAATGATTCATACACACACATAACACAAAACACTAGACAAAAAAGGTTCTTCTCTCTCTTTTCTCTCTTTTCTCTCTCTAAATTCATTTGTTCTCAGAATCGACTTGGCGTCGGAGGCGAGTCACACCCTAAGGCCCCGGCTAGGTTTGTTGCGTCATTTCAGCCGAGTGAAGGACCGAGACCACAAAGGAGCTAAGGACCGCCCAGGGACTTAGTTTAATTAGTTCATAATCCACACTCAACTTGTAATCGTTTGTATTTAGTTTTGGTATTTAGTTCCCAACTTTATACCTGAAACAACTAGGAATGTTGTAGTAATAATATGATAATATGTTTAGTTAAATTAGTTTTGAGCATTTTTAATTATTGACCATATGATTTTTATGCTTATTCAAGTTTTTGTTATATAGTAATCATATAGAAAAATTATGTTAAATATTAATAATGAGTTTAAAGTAAAGAAAAATCGAAAATAAAATTTATACATACACATGCATGCTCACGACATTTCTATTTATTTTTAATAAATTTTCACTTTTAATTTTTGTAAATAATATGTTATGTAAAGTAAGGTCAAAATGAATGTTATTATGTTATAAAAATTAATTTAGGAAAATAAATTATTAAGTGTGAAATGTTCATATGTGTTCTTAACTTAAACTTTGATGTTCATGATGATGTTCATATGTTTAGTATACTTTGATTTTATTTATTTTATGTTTGTTAGTAATTTTTGTTTTTGTTTAATTATTAGTTTATATTATGTTAGTAGTATCACTTAAATCAACTTTAACACTTAGAAAAACTTTTAGAAAATTTGACTTTATATTTTAACTCAAAATTTTAGTCAAATGAAATTTTTAGTAAGATTTCATTTTAGTTTAAATCGTTTTAGTATAATTAGAATAATTAGTATATAAAGACTTTAAGCTAAAAACCGATAAAAATCGAAAAATGAAATTTTGAACCTCGCCATATATGGCCACGGCATTTTGGTCCTTTTTAGGGTTAAATTTGTTTTTATCACTTTTTAGTTTATTCTTAAAAATAATTTAATTAGTAGGTAATAAGTTGAATTAAGAAATTAAAAAAAATAAAAGAATTATAACATCCACATACAACCACACTACATTCATGATTAAAATGGACCAAATTTAATCAAAATGAAAATATCACTAAGTCACTAAAGTTTAATAGTTAGTAGAATTGAATTTTTGTATAAATCGATTTAGTTATAAAAGAAATATAATAAACCGATTAAAAAGTGTAACCTTTATAAAAACGAATTAAATCGTGTGCTACTGCCTTTGCAAATTTGGACTGTTGGACTTGGACGATACGGACTAAATGAACCATCCACGACACTATTGTTATTAAAAATTAAAATCGCTAAATTTAGTAAATAGATGACTAAATTTAACTAAGTGTCACTTTAAAATAAATATCATTTATCACTTTTTACAAACCGAACTTAACGACTCTGAAACTAGGATTTCACTTAGCAACTAAGTTACGATTTTAGACTTAGAAAATATTTAGATATTTTTATAACTTAGTAACTAAGCTAAATCATGAATAGTGACCGATGAATAGTGACTGAGGTAAATAGTAACTGAGATGAATAGTGACAAATGAATAGTGATTGATGAATTGTGATTGATGAATAGTAACCTAGATGAATAGTGTCGATGAATAGTAAATCGGGACGAAACTTGTTAAACAAGTAACGTCCCAAATTTAAAGACGGTGAATAGTACCCGGGACGAAACTTGTTAAACAAGTAGCTTCCCAAAATTTATTTTAAGGGAATTTGAGGTAACTTGTTGAACAAGTTATCTTTTCAAATCCCGAGACGTGAATAGTAAAAAATTCACGAAACTTGTTAAACAAGTTACGTTTCAAAAGTCAAAGATATTTCAAATTTCAAAATTTGAAATATTGTAAATAATTGAAAATTTCCTAAGTATAGAAAATTGAAAATGAATAAGTAAATGACTTAAAGTATTTTGAAAAAACACTTAAATAAAATTGGACATACTAATAAACGTATCGATATAGAAACTTAAAAACGTTAATAATTAACAACACTTCAAATAATACACGAATATGTTATGTGAGCATATGAAACCAAATAAAATACTTAAACGTTTGACGATGAGACTAGGAGAGTCTAGTAACATGTGATATAAAATATCAAATAAATAATGAATCATGAGTAAGTTAAAGAACGGGTCAAAAGCTTGAGCCTCGGATATGAAAACGTCAATCGTGAGTGAAGTGGGGTTAAGATAGTCTTGATACGGATACCACTATCTCGGTCTCTGACGTTGGTCATCCCGGTTAGTGTGGTTAAGCCGGCAGCTTTATTGTTTAGTATCCTGCCCATGCCTTTACGCCTTAAGTCGTACTGCCTAAGCCGTACAAGATAATGAATATGCCAACTCTTTTGGGTCGGTCTCTAGGAAGTAGTCGCTTTATTCAGAGTTAAGGTGCTCTATGAATAGCATAGCCCATTCTTAAAGTGAATATTAGAATATGCATATTAGACTAGGGTTAATTTCCCTATTTCACTAGAGGTAACAGGGCACCCGCGGCCTTATGGATTTGGGTCTTGTATGCGGTTCTGTCTCCATGCCGCGTTTCGTTCTTAGTGGGCGCGACGCTTGCATTCGCTCTTGCCACATGTAAAGATCACTTGACGGGATTGTATCTGAAGTTCGAATCATTTCGAACACTAGAAGATGAGATACAAGTACTATAGTATTCGGCGTGGTTTACGAGTCGAGTAAGTCGCTGCACTATGGTAGTGAGATGCAAGCGACTAGAGTACAATGGCCTACTCAGTGGTCAGGCTCGTAAGCAGTATGTGTTGTTTGAATTGAATGAGAGTGAGTCGTAACATCTTTAAAAATTAAAGACCACAAATTTCTGAAGTGAATCGAGTCTGCATGATGTGAATGATACAATATGTATGTTAGTTGGCGATCTGAACTCGCATTGTAATCCTGTTGAATTGTTGTGATACTATTGTTATGATATTATATGTTATTTGCATTTCTAACTGAATATCATATTTTATATGATTTATCGCTTTAAATCGCATGCTTAATATGACTTATATGTCTTTATATGCTATATGTAATAAGCATGTTTATCGTTTTATCATATTGTTATAATTATAAAGCGATAGTAATAAACCAAAGTAATTGAAATCGAGGGTAAGTATGAGCATAGCTAGTCACTGTCCGCTCAGCGGGCACCCCCCATCAGTTTATTGTGCAGGATGATCGTGGACCGGATGCTGGATTTTGGACGGGGCCACGCGACGTTTTATGCTTTATTTTAAGTTGTTTTTCGAGAGAGATGTAATATATACAACGATACTCTTTTAAATTTCCGTACTTCGAGTTGTTTTATTCAACTCTTGAACGATGTTGTAACATTTGGGTTTTTATGTATAATTAATGACGCTGGTTTAAGACTTAATTAATTTCCGCCTTAGTAA
This sequence comes from Dianthus caryophyllus, assembly GCA_023091065.1. NCBI lineage: Eukaryota > Viridiplantae > Streptophyta > Magnoliopsida > Caryophyllales > Caryophyllaceae > Dianthus > Dianthus caryophyllus. Next base: position 32,339,801 of record CM041517.1, on the reverse strand, counting down.
TTAAAGTCGACTAAAAACCAGGTTGTTACAATAGATATTTAAATAATATGAAATTCCAACAAATTTATTCTGAGAGTGGGAAACGAATGAGCTAATCCCGTGTTTGGTTTGTGTAAGGGAAAAAGAATGAAATCAAGAAATGGAAAGAGTGAGAAATGAATGAGATTATCCCAAATTTAGTTTGTTATTTGGTTGTTTTATCAAAATGAATATCAGAACTCAAATATCAACCCATTTTACCCAACCCGACCCACCACCAAGACGCGGTGGGGTGTCAACGTGGTGGTAATTATGGTCATGGTCATAATCACGTACGCTTGTGGTGGTGAGAGATGGTTGTGAGCGAGAAATTAAGTTGGAGAGAAAAGGGAATCATAATCCCTTTGGGGTAGGGGGAAAAGAATTAAAGGGGTTTGGAGGTAAGGGTGATAATTTGATTTCCTTTGTTTGTTATAAATAAAAACTAATAAATGTAATCATTAGCTTTAATTATCTTTCCCTGTGTAGATCCTTTACCAAACACATCCTTTTTTTTAATGAATTTTATAGTCTCACATGTCTGCGGTTATCAATTATTCTTCTAATTTAATTGAGTGGTGTTTTTTCCTATAGGATTTTTACTCGTCCTATAATTATTTTCCCATTTTCCCAATCATTTTATAACTTATGCAATTCCATATAAATTACTCTTTTCTATAATTTACATTATTTTATGAATTAAATAAACATTTTTAAAAAATAAATAAAAAAATTATAAATAATTAAGTGTAATTCTCCTAAAAGACCGGACTCACACTAAATTAGTGTGCGTCACAAGCAAATAAATCAAGAAAAGAGAAAAAAAAAACTAATTAACTACCTTGTGTGAGAGGACTGACAATAAACTTATTGTGAGTCCCGTCTCACACAAGTATTTGCCAATAATTAAATAATATAAATTTATAAAATTCTTAAAACAATTTAACACGGAAATTATATATAAAAAAAAACTAAAAAATCACCCACCACCACCACCCACCGCCGGCGATTACCCACGTCGACCATCACCCACACCGGCACCAATGCCGGCCGTCAGCCCAAGTGGCTAGCACTGCCCCGCACCTGACAGTTTCCTCCTTACCATCTCCTACCCTACTCTCACCTCCTTATTCAACCACCACCTAGATCCACCGCCCTTTAGTCCCCGCCGCCGTCACTGCCCTGCAGCACCACCACTCTTACCAAACCCTAATCTAAAACTACCCTAACAACTGAGTACCTTCTACAATCCCTAATTTTATACAATAACAATAATAATTAATAAAAATTAATTGATTAATCATAATATAATAACTTAACAATTGTTCTACTTGTTTAATCATAATATAATAACTTAACAATTGTTCTACTTGATTATAATCCACTATTTTGTAAAAATTATGATGAAAATTAAAGAGTTGAGAAGATAAAACTAATAGGATAAATAGATAATAATTAGAAGATCTCTCTCTCTAAAAAAAATCCTCAAGAAACCCTCTTAAACTCTCTTCAAGGGGGCTATTGTCATCACAAGTGATAATAGCCCCAAAATTCATCTTAATTAACTTTAAATCTATTATAATTACAATAAAATAGTTCTTTCTTTATGAGAGATTCGTCCCCACAGTTTGGTGGGTTTGTTCTCTACTTTGTTAGAGTTTTTTTTCTTTGTTATTGACTTATTGTAGATGATAATGAGAAAGATTAATGGGATGTTACGAATTATTTCAAGTTTCCGACAACAATTTACAAAATCCAATGAAATTCGCTCTCTTCAAAACAATATCAGATCCAAAGAGCCCCTCGTGGAAGGCTGCGTCAATAGGCAGCGATGTGATAGAGGCGGGTGTGCAGAAACGGTATATTTTATTACTAGAGGTCTTTGTTTGAATGAGAAGAAAATCATTATAATTTTGATAATTTTGTTTTCGGTTAATTTTGCATCATTTTATATGTGTGATATAATTTAGGGGGCGTTTGGTATGGTGGTTTCAGGAATAGGAAAGGGAATTAAATTGTCTGATTCCCTTAGTTGATGTTTGTTTGGAAAATTTTTTCATTCCCTTTCCACCAGATCTCTATTCACAATCTCCCTATCCCTCCTCCTAATTTCTTACCCCCCTCCCCCTCCTCTTACTGATTTTCATTCCTACCCATTCTCCTTTCTCCTTCCCTCACTTCATTAAAAAAAAAAAAAAAAAAACCCTAGAAACACTCTCCCCCCGGCGTCTACTCCGGCAACCACCACCCTCTCCGGCGACCCCAATGCACCCTCCTCCACCTTTTTCCACCGTGAGAAGGTTTTCTTTTATTTATTTATTTTTTTTTTTTAATTTCTGCTGCCTATAACCACCACTTCCGGCGGCCTCCTGCTGCTCCGTCGACCTCCAGCTGCTCCGTCGACCTCCTTGCCGCCTCTGTCAGTCACCTTGCCACGGTGCTTCCCCTCCCTCGTTATTTGGCAGATCTGCCTTTTTTTTTTCGGCTGATATTGCCGCTCCTGGCGGCCCTCATCTCACCTGATTTCCACGGCCTCCGGCGGCCTCCCTGCTTCCCCCTCCCCGTTTTAGCAGTTCTGCCCTTTTTTTTTTTAATTTTATATTTATTATTATATTTTTGTATTATGCAATGTGTTATATTATAAATTTGGTTTAGTATATTGTTATTATGTGTGTTATTATAAATTTTGGTGATTGTATATTTGTATTGTTATTATATATGTTATATTATAAATTTTGGCGATTTTAATTATAATTAAAAGTAAAAAAATAACTTCAAATAAAAAATAGTTTAAATTCACTTGATTAAATGTAAAGCAATTTGAAAGAGAATCCACATCAATATAATTCCCTTTCCAGATTGTACCAAACAACAACCTAAATTCAGGGTAATCTGATTTTTTTCTCCCTGTTTCCCTTTCTGATTCCTTTTCTCTTTCCTCTGCACATACCAAACGCCCCCTTATTATTAATGAAATTAATCTTTCACTCAAAAAGAAGAAGGGTAAAAAATATAGAATCGAGTAAATTTCTTATAGGAAAAAACAATTACGATTTAATTTATGGAAGCGAAATAAGACCCGAACGAACACCAACCTAATCGCTCAGTTTCTTCGCTTCCTGCAACGGATCTAATCAAATCCTCTAACGTTCCAAACGAACAATTCAAAAAAAAAAAAAAAAAACAAAAAAAAAAAGCAAGAAAACAAAATCCTCCAACGTCTATAAGTAAGCCTAAAACTCTAAAAGTGTGTGTTTTCAAATAATGTAACCCTTGAACTGCTCCAAAGAAAAACTTCTGTCAATTCATATTCATTCATATCATATTATCATACCCCACAAAACAAAACTTCTGTCAACTTCAATTATCTTACCAACACTCTTTTAATAATTACTTTCAACTTTCAATTATTTTTTTGGAGTTTTGTCCCTCTTATTCTTCCTTAATCTCTCAATCAAAATCAATCAAACTATACACAAAAAAAATAAAAAAAATACGGAGTACTCTCTTTCTTTCTGCTTTCATACCCCTGCTCTTAAAATAAGGTGACTTACTTATCAAATTCTACTAAATACGCTTTATTTTTAACTATTTTGATTGTTGATTTAGTCCCTCATATTTTGTTATTTTAATTATTGCATGATTTTTCTTTTTTTTTTGAGGGGGTATGTTTTATTTTTCCCCTGTCATATGGGTTTCTGTTTAATTCTTCTGGGTTTCTGTTTTATTTATTCAATTTATTTATTTTTGATTGGAAGTTGCAAATGATAAATTCAAGTCTTTTTTTTTTTTTTTTTTTTTTTTTTTTTTTTTTGTTTCTGATGTTAATATTCATACGGAGTTCTAATTGATTTTGTTCAATTCAAGCTTTAGTTGGTGAGTAAATTGATCGTTTTCGTATACTTTAGTTTTTATGTTGGTTGTAGTTGCAAGTGTAGCGAACTTTTTATTTTTATTTTTGTTTGTTGGATTCAAGTATTAGTTGAAAGCATTAATCATGAATCTTTATTTATTTTTGTTTTCTTGGTTGTTTATGATATTACTACGGTTATTGCCATCATTGATGAGTAAAGAATGATATTTTAAAACACAAATTTCATATGAGACGTTCTTACGAGTTTATCGTGAGCCCTCTTACATGACAAGATGGCCACCAATTTATTCGGTTCCAATGCCCGTTTGCACGCATGCAACAGTCTCATCGGAGAATTTGTATCGCTTGCTAGTTGATATTGGGATCTGTCCCTTTATTTACTAGTATTATTTTCCTCTTTTTTTTGGGTCAATTTGGGGTTGGTTTTGGTATGTGTTCTTACACTTTGATATTTATGTACAAAATGTTTTCTTTTTTGTTAATTGAATAGGAATTCTAGCAACTTGTTTGGTGAATTAGGGTTATTTGATTAGGTGATTTAATTACAATTTGGGGGTTCTTTTTGGTATGTATTTTTACACCTGGCTCTTTACTTGCAGTTTCAATCAATTCATTAGCCCTTTACTTTCTTTATGTCACACATCCACCAAAGTGTAGTTAGAAGTATATGTGATGAAGATGTTTGAAGTTTCTGCGGTATGAGTGGGATTTTTGTTTTGAACAAACATTAAAAGATGCCGACTTTGTTGAGTTAGTGGGTGTAGGGTCTGTAAATACTGGGGTATTGCATACATAAAATGGTCGCATTTTATCACCTTGAGTTTTTTTTGAAATAAAGTCGGTAGAAGTATTGAAGGGGTGAAATTTTGCTGTTGAATTCGGTAAAGAAAGATTTATACAAACTGTGCAGCAGTTATCATTATCATCATCTCCTGTTTAGTATTGTACCTCAGATTATCGATTTACTCTTTGAATGACGGCTCCTTTGTATTTGTTAACATACTCGATTACATGGTATCATATTTGTTGGGTTTTATTGTTTACGAGTAGGTGCATACTTTGTCGTGTTATTTATCAACTCTGATCTTTTAACTATATAGATAAGTAGTGCTGTTAATAATGGAAATGCTCATATCAGTTTTGTTTGTCTCAAAGTTTCAGTATTTAATTTACGTGATCTGCATGATTTATGCCTTATCGTGCTATTGTGTTGTCTGCCTTGCCTTTTTTGGCATTTTTTTTTTCTGGTTAGTCAGTGTACTGTCTGATTGCTGAACCGTTTACAGCGATTCTTCAGTTTCACGGAGGAATTTATCCAATTTTTAGTTGGTAGAGAACATAGGAATCAATGGTTTGACGTGATATTTTATAAAATAACCTGGATCATAATATAATTTGGTAGTCATATTTTTTCATTTTATTCGAATTTGATTGAAATAGTAGGTTTGTTTAAGAGGTAGTATTGTATAGTCACGAGAATTTTACATGGCTCTTATAAGTAAAATGTTGTTGAACCATGCATGCTCTTATTATTTTCATAATTGTTTTCTTGGTTGTTTACGTTTGCTAATTGCTATTACAAGTATTGTATAAGAATCTAACTTACGTTGGCATTCATGCGTAGAATAACCTGCTGGTACTCCTCTCCTGCTAAGAACAGTGGTCGAAAGAGCTCCAACACCGTATCAGGAGAAAGTTTAACATTTTAGTGAAGACGTGCATACCGTGTATTAATGGTAAGTGTAGCTATTTTCATTTAGCATTTTATATATGTCTCTTAAAGCTTACTCTGCTTCAATTGTAGCGTTATTCCAATTTGGATAGGTGTCTTTACTTACCGATCGTATCGTATCACAATTAAGATATGTGTGACAGCTAGTGAGAATGCACTTATTACGCAAACCACGTGTATTTATGCAAGGTATTTACCGATCGTATCTGTTTTCTTTGCCTTCATCAGGCGACGAATGAGAATCTTCCACCAAATGTCATCAAGCAGCTTGCAAAAGAACTCAAGAATCTTGATGAAACGCCTCCAGAAGGAATTAAAGTGGGCGTCAACGATGACGATTTCACAACTATTTTTGCGGATATAGATGGCCCAGGTGTGCGTGCTGTAATATATTTTCACATTTACAACAGCTTTTGATGAATCGTCAGTTGAATGATCCGTAGTTTTCCATTTCGTTTAGTTCCTAGGTTTCCGTGTGAATAATGTTTTTTGCTGTTTGAACTCTGCAGCTGGAACTCCATATGAAAACGGTGTCTTTCGCATGAAGTTGATATTATCAAGCGACTTCCCTTATTCTCCTCCTAAAGGTGACTATTCAATTACATAGTTTCTGAACATTACGTCGTAAATCAGCTTTGTGAAAAGACATGTACTGACTGCTATATGATGCCACGGGCCCACGGTAATCAGTATCACTTATGACTGACATAACAACCTCGACATGTGTTGCTGTAAATCATTAATGTTCTTTTGGCTGCTATTCGATTTGGGTCAGTTTCATGCGACTCAACTCCAAGTCAGTAATCGTATGATTGTAAAGCCTTTATATGACCGATAATTGCTCCGTTTTCAGGTTACTTTCTGACAAAGATTTTCCATCCAAATATCTCAAACATGGGAGAAATTTGTGTCAACACCCTGAAAAAGGATTGGAATCCTACCCTCGGTTTGCGGCATGTTCTTTTGGTATGCAGAATTGACGGACCTTTTTTCCATCTAGTTTGTCATTCTAAGTGTCACAGTCACTCAATCGTATTTTTTTACGTCTTCCTGAAAACCAGGTGATAAGATGTCTACTCATAGAACCTTTTCCAGAATCGGCCTTGAATGAACAAGCTGGCAAGATGCTACTTGAAGATTACGAGGAGTACGCAAGACTTGCTCGGTAATAAAAACTTCTTTACTTACATGGTTCCGTGATTCGGCGCAGTACAGAAATCGGCTGCAATCTGATTTGAGATATATTAAATCGTGTTTTTTTACTGGCAGGCTGTACACGGGAATTCATGCTAAGCCCAAATCTAAACCAAAACAAGGAGCCATATCAGAGTCGACGACTGCTTTAAATGTAGTCGACCAGAAAAATACCTCGGCTCCCAAAGCCGATTCAAAAATGTCGTCAGTGGGCGTTGTTGCAGCCCCAGCGCCATCGACAGATGCTAGAAAAGATGCGAATGATCAGGACACATCTGTCTCCCATGAGAGTGGAGCGGAGGGGCCTTCTGCTGCTTTAAAGAAAGACGGTGCTTTCAAGGTGCAGGCAGAGAAGAAGAAGATTGATGCCAGAAAGAAAAGCCTGAAACGATTGTAATACATTGAATGAAAACTCAGTTGCTGTGATTGTGCTCTAATCAATATTTCAAATTGGTCGACATTCAATTAATTGAAAAATAATGTTTGAAGAAGTTGATATAGGAAATCGGGGCAATCTTCCCTTTGTTAACCTTCTAGAGATAAATGCCCCCTTTTAGAGCATGCCAACGGTAATCATATACTCGTCGTTTTCAACCTTAAGGGTGTGTTTGGATTGAGTTTTCATCGTTTGGTTACAAAAAATGGAGGGGGAGGGATTTGGAGGGATCCATTTTCCCTCCTCTAAGCCTAATTGGAATCCCTCCAAAATAGGCAAGATTTGGAGGAAAAATGGTATCCAAACATCACCATTTCCCCTCCCCTCCCCTTCCTTCCTCTTCCTTCATTTCCCCTTCCTTCATTTTCCCTCCTATTTTGCTATCTAAACACACCCTTAGGGTGTGTTTGGATTGAGGGGAATGAAGGGAAAGGAAGGGGAGGGATTGAGTTTCCATCGTTTGGTTACAAAAAATGGAAGGAGGGAAAGGGAGGGGGAGGAATTTGGAGGGATCCATTTTCCCTCCTCTAAGCTTAATTGGAATCCCTCCAAAATAGGCAAGATTTGGAGGGAAAATGGTATCAACAGCATTTCTCTCCTCCCTTCCTTCCATCATTTCATATAAACTCCTTCACATCTATTTTCTTTATCAAAACAAGCCGTAGGGAAGGGGAAGGAAAATAGGAGGGAAAGGGGTTTGTTTGGATAGCAAAATAGGAGGGAAAGGGAGGGGAGAGGAAATGAGGGAAGGGGAAGGAAGGGGAGGGAAGGGGAAGGAAATCAAAACTTAGATGTTTGGATAGCTAAAATTAAGGAAAGGAAAGTGAAGGAAAAGAGTATGGAAATGCTTGTGGGAGGGTGAATCTTTAAGAGTAAAGTTGAGTTCTCCTTCCAAATCTTGCCAAAGTTGGAAAGATTTCCTTTTAGTTGAAAGGAGGGAAATCAAATCCTTCCAATCCCCTCCCCTTCCAATCCTTTCCTTCCTCATATTGTAACCAAACAAAGGAAAATACTCTCCTCCATTTCCCTCCCCTCCCTTTCCCTCCAATTCCTTCAATCCAAACACACCCTTAGGGTGTGTTTTGGATAACAAAATCAGAAGGAAAGGGAGGGGAAGGAAGGAAAGGGGGGTGTGAATAAAATATTGGTATTTGGATAGATTTTTCCTCCAATTATTTCCAATTATGGAGATATTTTGATTATACTTGGAGGAGGATTGTAGAGTTGATCATTCAGACCTTTCAATTCAGAAATGTGGATCTCGCCCTCCATTTCTCTCATTTCATCTATTGTAACCAAACGACGGAAACTCAATCTCTTCATTTTCCTTCCCTTCCTTTCCCTTCATATCCCTCAATTCAAATACACCCTAAGTGTGCGTTTTACTTAGGGCTGAGTAAAATATATGATTACCCGAATATTATCTTACTTCCTATTTGAATTTAATCCGAAAAACAGCATATCCTATCCAAAAATTATTTTGTATTGAGTGTATCCAAAATTTTCGGATATCGGTTCGGATACGGATATTTGTGTCCATAGATTCGGATATCCGAAGCCGACTTGATTCTTAGTACATTAGTCCATAAGGTTTTTCCAATGCCCAACTTTAGTAGTCTACAATCATTTTCTTTCAAAATTTTTGCAGCTCTTCACTCTCTTTTTAATCACTCTATCTCGGAAGCTGCTACAAGTACCCTAAGTGTACCATGTCCTTTGGTATATACCGAATGAAATGACGCCACATGAACAAATGGGATCGACGAAAAAAAAAGGCTGAAAAATCAATTTGGAGGGAGATTAGAGAATGATTTAGGCGCCAAAATTAATACCCAAATAGCGCTAAAAATAATTAGTGGGATTTCGCAAAGATTTTATTTGTTAAATCAAGATTTTACTTAATTAATTTTGGTAACTTTAATCATTTTGTTAACTTAATTCATTATTCTGGAAAAATACAACCCTAATTTTGCTTAATTATTTTGACATTCCAAAACCATAATTCTCCTTAATTATTTTTCTTTACTTAACTTATTAATCCGAAATTTAAAAAAATTAATTTTGACGTTCCTAAACCCTAATTTCGATTAAAAAAGAGCCCACAATGGCAACAATCGACGATGATGTGATCGATTTGAATGAACATCACGATCAAGACATCGAAGTTGATAACAATTCTTTGGCAGTTGAAGTCCAGAAAACGAAGTAGATGATATCTTGTCGAACCCTAACCGCATAACATTGTTGAGCAGGCCGTGAATGTATACGAAGGTCAGAATGTTAACAACGAAGAAATTTCCGAACCTGCTGTTAGTATGACTTTCGAGAATTTTAACTCATTTACTGCAATTTGTTTTAGTTACGCATTAAAGAAGGGGTTTGAATTGTTTACTAGATCGAATAAACTAATGGATGAGTACAAAGCAGCGGGTGTAGGTCATGAGTTTGGTGGGAATAGCGAGACTCGATATTACATGATGAGATTCGTCATGCTTGTAAAAAACGCAGTAGAAAACGAAGTGAGAAATCTAATGTTATCGGTTGTAAGGTTTGCTATGAAACAGAAGCGGAGGGTGACGTTTTTATGATTACGTCGTGTCATTTGGAGCACAAGCATGACCTTGATCTTGATAATAGTCGGTTTACGGTTAGTGTGAGGGTGATTATTTTAAGAAACGAATTTTGCTTAATGATCATGCTGACATTCTTATTATAAAGAACTTCAATGCTATGGTTAAGGGGGCGGGGGGATGTCATGAGAATCTCCCGTTCAATCGTTGTGATCCGAGGAACCTTGTTAATCTAGAAAGATGGTTGGAAAGATTACATGGTGATGCAGTGGCATCGGAGTAGTATTTCGTTAAGTTGAAAATTGATAATCCTGACTTTTTCTACGCTATAAAGAAAGACAGTGATGGTCGTTTGCATAATGTTTTTTTTGGCATACGCTCGTTGTCAGGCTATGTTTAAGGCGTTTGGTGACATTGTAACGTTTGATACTATGTTTTTGTGCAACAGGTAATTGACAAGTTGATTCAAATTGCTTTGTTAGTTTTACATTATTTTCATACTTGCAGGGGACATTAATCCGTGAATGATGTTATTGAATAATTTCGTTTGATGGTTGCAGGTATCGTTTGCCATTCGCGCCTTTTATTGGTTTGAATCACCACATAAACTCTATTTGCTTTGCCGCCGCTTTAATAACGTATGAGGATACGAGTACATTTGTGTGGGTTTTTGAGAGATGGGTAGAATGTATGGGTAATGCTCCCCCCGTGATTCTTTCGGATCAAGATAAAGTTATTGGTAAGGCAAGAGAAATCGTTTTTCCAGGTACTCCTCACAGGTTATGTCTTTGGCATGTGATGAAAACAGCAGTAAAAAGCGTGGAGTCGATAAAGAATTGGAATGAAATTCGTGTCGATTTAAAATCTGTTGTGCGTGATTTATTAGGCGAGCAAGAGTTTGAACAGGCTTGGAACGAAATGGTTTAGAAATACGGAATCCATGACAACCCGTGGATCAAGGAGTCTTACAATATTCGGCAACGTTAGGTTCCTTGCTATAGGAGGGAATGTTTTGTGCAAGTATGTCTTCAACTCAAAGGAGTGAGCAGACTAATCGATTATTTAAAGTTCTTGTTAGCCTTGAGATGGGACTTCAGATTTCATGACCCAATTTGATCTTGCCCAACAAACTAGGGTGGAGGAGGAGAAAATATGAATTTTATTTGCAAAGGACCGACCATTTCCCTATGATAAAACCGTTTTTGTTGAGGATGTTTTTGGTAAATGATATATAAACGAGAAGTTCAAAGAAGTGAAGGATCAAGTTTACGTTTGCATACATACGTTTATTGAATTGAAATTGCGGATGAGTTCTTATGTTGATATAAAGTTGACGAGAAAATTGCAGAACTGTTTTGGAAGAAAGGTCGGAGGACTTACGAAGTGACGCTTGACAAAGGCGCGGACAACTTCAAATGTAATTGCAAACTGTTTGAGTTTAGGGGGATTTTGAGCAAACATATGATCCAATGCATTACGAAGGAAAACATTAAATTTGTGCAAGACACGAGCATATTCGTGTCGATTACTACAACTTCGAGGAGTGTGCACGTGGGATGTGAGCTATGGAAGTGATGTATAAGAATGATTACATTGTCAAACTCGCATTATATGACGAGGACACGTACTCGTTGTACGATTGGGTTAGTGAAGATCTTGTTAAACAATTCTAGGACTTATGGTATGTTCTTTTCACCTTATTTTTACTTATCTTATCAAACTCTTGAAAAAAAAGTTTTGAAAACTTAAAAAACTTCACAATATTTAGAAAACTTCAGAAACATATAAAATACTTTAGAAAACTTAAGAAAGTTTCAGAAAACTTCAGAAAATTTCGGACAACTTTAGAAAACATAAAAAACCTAAAAATAAGATTATTATTATTATTTATTTTTATTGTTATTATTATTATTGTTTCGGGCTACAAATACTTAAGGTAAATACAACTCGAAGCTAATGTACGATTTTGTGTGTGATTATGTGGGCTGCGGTATCACTTGATCTCCTCTGACCGTGCGTCCTGCACAAGTACACAAACCTAGCCTCGGGGGTGTCCGAGGATAACCCTCCGATGCCTAAGTCAGCGTATATTCAAGAGAGAAGTCAGAGAATTGCAAGAATAGTCTAAGTGATACTTTTTTTGTGTGTATTGTGAATGAATCCCTCAGCTGAATGCTCTATCTCTTATTTATAAGGTTGGATCTTGTCTTTTAGCGAGCCATGTCAGTCATAAAGCTGACCATTTGTCTTCTAGCTTTGTCTTGTAGTGATTAGGTAATAACAAACTCTGACACGTCCAGTTCTTGTCTCCTGCGGCATGCTGTGAGCACCGGGCTGCATGAAAGTGTAACCGGGTGGTCACGGCTGTATACTAATTCCATGAGGGGGATGTTGGATGAATGAGGCCGGGCGGCCCCTACTTACTATACACTGAACGGTTAATGTGTTCTGCCTGACTATTCCCCATCAATTATTATATAATACTCCCTATTATATTGCATTAAATTATATTATCGGTTTTTTTTTATCAAACAGTACCTTACATTTAGGCCAAATTGCGAGAAACTAGCTACCTTACATTTTATTTTATTTTTTTTTGTGAGAAATTACCTTAATTCTTAAAATCTTGTGAGATACTACCAAATACCATTATGTCGTTAAATTTAACCATTGACCGCCATTGACTGACGACCCTTCATCCCCAAACTAAATTCAATCATTTTAACTCATTTTTCTGGTTTACTCTCTGCAATTCTACTCTTATCTTCCCCAAACTAACTTTGTTTTCTCCCTAATCAACCCACTTACAACCCAACATTTGTCATCAGAATCTTTTTTTTTTTTTTTTTTTTTTTTATTATCCATCTTCAAAACACTGTTATTAAGCTTGAAACTAAACTTTTGATGTGCAAAAATACCAATTTCAGTGTGGGTTAGTAAATTTGAAACCCTAAATTACCATACAACACGAATACTAACAAAAACAGAAACCCTGATATCTTTTTCATGGGTTTTTTTTTTTTTTTTCTCTTCTTAAGTTCTTCAACTCATTCCCAAATTCTTCAAATTTAAAAATTCTATTGACAAATTCTTGTGGGTACCAGATCTGCGCGACGGACAACTCGACGTCTTGTTTATTTCAATTTTACGAAAGTGTTGCATGTTATAGTAAAATGCAACATTTTTGTGATAAGTGTTGCTTTGATGATATCTTTACTATAAATTGCAACAAAAACAATAAATGTTGCATGTAAAATGTTGCAATAGAACAATTTTGTTGTAGTGTTATGTGGTGACCGTTCCAGTTGTTCGGTGGGATTTGGCCAAATTTAGACAGTTGTTTAGGACTTCCAGTTCCTACCATAGGGTTTGGATGATTCTACTTATTTCATCCGGGGTGATTCTAGTTGTTTCACCTAGTGCTCTGCTCTTCCTCTTGTGATCTTTCCTTGTTTGTTTGCCTGTTGTTATGTCATCCAGACGTTGACGGTTGTCAAGCTTAAACAATTAAAATGGTATATCGCACTACAAAAAAACAGTCAAATTGCGACGGATAAATAAGTTCCTCGAGAAATAAATAATTTGCGACGGGAAAAAAAAATTGCAACGGAATCGAATATTTCCGTCGCGATTCCCTCACAGTATAGACCCGCAAATAATTGGAGGCAAAAAATTTCTATGCGTCAAAAAATTGCGACGGAAATTTGCGACTGATTATTGTGTTCCGTCACAAACTCTCTCGCAGACCAAACCCGTGGATAAATGGTGCCAAAAAAATCTTGAGCGCCAAAATATTGCGACGGAAATTTGCGACGGACATCAATTCCGTCGCAAATTACTTAAGATGCCAAGGAATATTCCTTGGCATATTCCACACGTGTCAGTATTTGCGACGGAATTGAGGTCCGTCGCAAATTTCCGTCGCAAATTATAATAAATTTCAGAACACCCACAATTTTCAGTCAGTTGTTCGTGTAAAAAAAAAAAAAGACAAAAACAAAATCGCCCTCCCACTTTCCCCGACGACGCCGCCCCAGCCGACACCGCCCCACTCCAGCACCCTTCCGACGCCGTACTGCGGTGAACAATGTATGTTTTCTTTAATTTGATTTGATTTAATTTGATTTAAGTTTTTTTTGTTATAGTTTAATTGTTTTAGTTTGTTTGTTTTAGTTTGATTTAAGTTGAGTAAATTAGTTTGGTTGTTTTAATTTTATTAGTTTTAGTTTGATTTAGGTGGATTAGTTGTAGTTTGATTAGAATAGTTTGATTTTTCTTGATTCATTGTTTTAGTTTGATTTAATTAGTTGATTAGATTAGTTTGATTTAAGTTGATTGTTTTAGTTTGATTTAGTTAATTAATTTAAGTAGTTTGATTGTTTTAGTTTGATTTAAGTTGATTAGATTAGTTTGATTTAAGTTGATTAAATTTGTTTGATTATTTTAGTTTGATATTATTGAAAATTAATATATGTTTTTGATTTAAGTTAATTATGTTTAATTAGTTTAAATCAATAATTTTGTTTGATATTATGTGTTAATATATTTTTTTTCTTTGTGTTAATTTAGTTACTATATGCTTACTTAGAGAATTGTAGAGCCATTGTTAGGTTGAATTATAGAACTATAGAGCCATTCTTAAGTTATTTTAGAGAATTGTAGAGACATCGTTAGGTTGAATTAGAGAACTATAGAGCCATTGTTAGGTTATTTTAGAGAATTGTAGAGCCACTGGTAGGTTGATTTACAGAATTGTAGAGCCATTGCTAGCTAGGTTGATTTAGAGAATTAATGTGTTGTGTATAGTATGACATAATGTGATTGTGTATTTTGTTAAAATTATGTCTTTTGTTAAAATTATTTAAATTGAATTTTTTTGCGTTGACCATAGTATACCCATTCGAGAATTATTCATTAGGAGTAATTCTCGAATAGTCCCCATTTTTGTGACTGTCTTTGAATGATTAATATCACTTAGGTGACAAATAGTTACATTTGTTTATGTGATAGTAAAAATTTTGATGGCAATTATTAAGCAGATGTTCTCTGGATACATATATTTTGAGGAAACTCAATTTATTTGTGTATCTGGAGAACTGATGCGAATTGCTGCCGAAATTTTTGCTATTACATAACCAATTGTAACTATTTGTTAGTGATATTGGTCATTCAAAGATGGGTTTAGGTTGGAGAGATAAGAAGTTATCTATGACTACACGTTTTTTCAAAAAAAAAACAAATTACTTCAATTTTTTTTTGAAATTCAATTAATAATCAATATATCTATATAATTGAAGGTTTTTTTTTTCGAGCGACGTGGTAGTCTCCAAGTTTTACAAAACTCTTAATTTTATTTTTTAAAATTAATAATTACATTTTTAATAATAATTAATAATATAAATAAAGCTATATATTATCTTTTTTAAATAGGTAGTTTTTTTTATCCATATAGATAGTATTTTAATTAGACTATAGTTTGTATGAAGTAAGTTGTTTACGAGTATGGTTGGACAAAAAATTTTGAATTTTTTTTTTCTATATTATTATTTGTATTTTTATTGGATAAAATATTTAGAAAGAGATAAATGTCAAATTATACTTAAGATTAAATTCTTCAAGAGATATGGTGAAAGTCTACTAAAAATTAAATTCTTCAACCTTTTTTTTTATATATATAGCTTAAAACTTTCAATGTGGACTTCAAAGCACAACGTTAATAAATTTACTCTATGTTTTAATTGACTTCTGTGTTATTTTTATTTGTTACGGAGTATTTGATAATGGTGATTGATTGTGAATGGTTGTTTTTTTTCTTTCTTAATTAATTATAACATGTTTATTATTTAAACATATGTTAACGTAATTATAAAGATATTTTTGTTCCCATATGTATTTGTTGTAGATGTCATTTGGATTGAAGACTTGAAATCTCATCTATGCAACCTTATTGCAACACTACGAGAAAAACAAATTAGCATGTGACGGGAAAGGTATAAACAAGGTTATATTTTAAAAATTGTAATGGTAATTTTGTAAGAAAGAAAACGTTCTAATTGTATGCATAGTTCAATAGTGCACCGTACAAAATTGTCCAAGACTATTCATTGAATTTATGACTTTTTTTCTGATTTATTAAGTATTATATTTTTAGGCTGTAATTTATTCAGAATAATTTGGGCTAAATTGTGTAATGGTAATTTTGTTAGCAAATAAAAAATCGTCCTAATTGCATGTATAGTTCAATAGTGCTCCGTACAAAATTTTCCAACACTAACCACTGAATTTATGACTTGTGTTTTCATTTTTTTTTTTAGTTCAATATGTGATATACTCCCGCTTATTTTAGAGTATCTTTTTGTTATTTATTGTGTTTCTCAGGTGGGTGAGGAATGATAATTTATTGTTTATTTATCTAACATATAGGAGTTACTTTTCAATTTTTGTGAAACTCTAATTTGAAACAAAATAATTAAATTCTGAATGGTAAATAAGAGCAAATATCAATCAATGTTATTAGGAGATAAAAATTACAACTACACAATAATAACGATATAGCCTATTAATGAGTTTAGAATTCACAATTTTTTTTTAAATTACCTTCCAAATAGCAATAATTGATATTGTTTATATCCTTTATAAACCTACTTCTACAACTCAATCAAAAATTGGATTATATAATAATTACTTCTTCAACTCAATCAGTAAAAAATCTGGATCAGTTACACCTTTTTGGATCGTAAATTCGTAAAATTGAAGGATCACTTCTTATTACAATGTGTATTTATACAATTTTTTACTCCGTAACTATTAATGCAAACATCGTTGATCAATACATACTTCATACAAAGGTAACTTTATTAGTTTAATTAATTAATTAACATATGATGGTAAGTTGTAACGTAATTTTTTGTTATTAGATTAACATGTAGTCATGAACATTTGTAAACATAATTAAAAAGGTTTGTTTGTCAATTCATACATAATTGAGAGGATTAGATAGAATGCATGAATTTAGTTTTCTAAAGAATTATAAATTTATTGTTCATATGTAATTTATTGTTTAAGAGCGGCTGGATCTTAAATCTTTTTTAAATTTTGACTTATAAGGTTTGCTTGAAAATGGTGCGAGATATTTCTTTACCATTAGTATTAGTATGTTATGTATCACTGAGTTTTTTTGATAAAAACAATAAGGTAAAATAAAATAGAAATGTTCAATTATAACCGCAAAATAAAAGAAAGTTACAACATTTAATTTCGCAATAGATTCATAAAAGATTGTCTTAAAGAAGTATTAATGCAAACTAATACTTTGTTTTAGTGTATTTTTTCATAAATCAAAAAGTGTTTTGTCTAAATAACGTAAGAGTGTAAGAAAGTTTCATATGATACATTAATAAATAAAATTATAACGTGAATACATTATTTTCATTAACGTGAATACGTAACACGAAATTACGTTGTAATGTATGGTCTATTATGTTGTGTATAGATATTATTTTTTTTAAAATGATTTGCATGCATCCGAGATTATACCATTTTTAAAAATATTGGTGTTTAAATTTGTTTTTTTTAACCCGTGCATCGCACGAGCTTTAAAACTAGTTTATAACAAGTTTATTTTTGTAGACAGATTGACAATGAAAAGAATAGAACGTAGTTGGATGTACGAGCGTTTGGATGATAATAAACGAGTAAAAGTGGGATTTGCTAATGGTGTTGTCGCATTCATCGAACATGCTAAACTTTTGCCAGATTTCAACCGTAATGGCGATAAGATTAAGTGTCCATGTGTTAATTGTTGCAACTCAAAACTTCTGAATGAGTTGATGTCAGAAGCCATTTGATTAAAAGAGGATGTATGGGTAATTACTTTAGTTGGTTTTGTCACGGAGAGGATTTCCCCGTAGATGATAGACCTAGGTTTACGGTGGTTGATAATCCTTATCGAAAAATGATAAATGACGCTTTACGAGATGAAGTAGACACAATTAGAGAGGAAGCGTTGAATGCTGATGAAATACACCAAGCACCAAACCCTCAAGTAAAAGCTTTCTTTGACATGTTAAACAAGGCCGATAAACCTCTGGATGAAGGAAGTCCCATGTCAGTGTTGGAAGCTGCTTCTAGATTAGTTACGTTAAAGTGTGACCACAATCTGTCTCATAGGGTTGTTGACGGGATTAGTAGTTTGCTTGGAGCCGCTTTTCCAAAAAATAACAAAATGACCAAAGATTTTTATGCTGCTAAAAAATTGCTAAAAGGTTTTCAATTACCCCACGAGAAGACAGATGCATGTGATGAAGGGTGTATGTTGTTTTGGGGTGAAGACGAGAATTTAGATGCATGCCGAAAATGTGGTCTTGAAAGATATAAAACAAACTCAGATGAACGGGGGAAACGTGTGGCACAACAGTCGCTCCTCTACTTTCCACTTGGACCTCGTTTTCAAAGGTTGTATGCTACTAAACATATAACCGAACAAATGAGATGGCATGCAAAGAATTCTCGAGTAGGTGATACTATGGTTCATCCTGCTGACGGTGAGGCTTGGAAACATTTTGATGCGACATATCCTGACTTTGCAAGCGAGACTAGAAATGTTCGTTTAGGGCTTTGTACGAATGGATTTGCACCATTTTCTCAGTTCGGTAAACCGTATTCGACTTGGGCTGTAATGTTCGATTAGGGCTTTATAAGATTTTTAATAATTAACATACATGTATTATAAAGTAATGTTATTATGTAGGATGTTTGAGAGTTTTATCCTTCTGCAATACCCTGGATGTAACAACCTGGTTTTTAGTCGACTTTAATTACTAAGGCGAAAATTAATTAAGTCTTAAACCTGCGTTATTAATTATACAATAAAACCCAAAATAGTACATCATCGTTCAAGAGTTGAATAATACAACTCTAAGTACGGGAAGCTAAAAGAGTAGCGTTAAATATATTACATCTCTCGTAAAAACAACTAAGGTAAGCAATAAAACGTCTCGTGGCCCCGTCCAAAATCCAGCTCCCGGTCCACGGTAATCCTGCACAATAAACTGATGGGGGGGTGCCCGCTGAGCGGACAGTGACTAGCTATGCTCATACTTACCCTCGATTTCAATTACTTTGGTTTAATATTATCGCTTTATAATTATAACATTATGATAAAAACATAAACATGCTTAATACAAATAGCATATAAAGACATATAAGTCATAATAAGCATGCGGTTTAAAGCGATAAATCATATAAGCATGATATTCAGTTATGAAGGCAAATAACATATAATATCATAGCAATATTATCACCATAATTCAACAGGATTACAACGCGATATCATATCGCAAACAGACATACATATAGTATCATTCACTTCATGCAGACTCGATTCATTTCAGAAATTTGTGGTCTTTAGTTTTCGAAGATGGAATACACTCATTCTCAAATAATCAAACAACAAACAACACATCTCTTACGAGGCACGACCTCGAGTAGGCCATTGTACTCTAATTAAACTGCATCTACATTACCATAGTGCATTGCTTACTGGAAAGCTCGTAAACCACGTAGATACTATAGTACTTGCATCTCATCTTCTAGTGTTGAAATGATTCGAACTTGATACAATCTCGTCAAGTAATCTTTACGCAGGCAAGAACGAATGCAAGTGTCAGCCCACTAAGAACGAAACACGGCAAGGAGACAGAACCGCAAGATGCACTAAGCATATAATGTCACGGTGGCCCTGATAACTTTAGCGAAATAGGGGAATAAAACCCTAGTCTAGTATGCATACGCTAATATCCACTTTAAGAATAGGCTATGCTATTCATAGAGCACCTTAACTCTGGATAAAACGACTATTTCCTAAAGCCTGACCCAAAAGAGTTGGCATATTCATTATCTTGTACGGCTTTGGCTATACGACTTAAGGCGTAATGGCATGGGCAGGATGCACTAAGCAATAAGGCTGCCGGCTTAAACCACACTATTCGATATGACCCAAGCCAGAGATCAAGATAGTGGTATCCGCACAAGACTATCTTAACCCCACTTCACTTACGATTGACGTTTTCATATTGGAGGCTCAAGCGTTTGACCTTTTATTTAACTTACTCAATATTCATTATTTATTTGATATTACATATCACATGTTACTAGACTCTCCTAGTATCATTGTAACACCCCGTGTTTTTATTAATACTAATTAATTATTTTAACAAAATTCTTAAATTAAAATTTATATAAATTAGCTTTTATTCAATTACTTCAAAAACGCGGCTGAAAAATTTCGATTAAATAAACCTTCTCGAGCTATTTCTATTTAACCCTTCTCGATTTTATACTAATTTGTATTATAAGTTTTAAGTCTATAATACTTGTCGAACTAAAAAGTTACTTCAGTTACATTTATTAGACTTAATAAATTTGCATTCTATTTTAAAAATTATTATTACTTGAATAAAATATAATTTTATCGAAATATATCTTGCGAATAAACTAGCTGTTTGAAAATCTATGACACCGTAACAAATTTTGTAACTAATGTTTTTATACACCATTTAATTTTAAAATATAATTTTTATGATATACGGAGTAGAAAATAAAAATAAAACTACAACAAAATATATTACATATAATATATTTTATAAAATATAAAGATTTATAAATAAGAGCGAATGAAACAGACCAAATCGGAAACCAAAAATCAAAGCCTAACTCCCTACATATGTCGACATACTCCTCAATTCTTATCCATTCATTTGGGATATTTTATTTTAACCTATATCTCCCTCATTTTATTACTGATCTTCATCCTCCTTCTTTCTTTATCTTCTTCCTCCTTTTCCTTTCTCTTTAATTAAATTAATAAAAATAAACCAAAGCAAACTCAACAACCTCAAATAATAATAATAATAATGATAATAATAATAATAATAATAATAATAATAATAATAATAATAATAATAATAATAATAATAATAATAATAATAATACTCAACACAACAACAATGACATCGTCAACAACAAAACAACAATGACAACGTCAACAACAAACCAACAATGGCGGCAAGAACAACCACCACCAACGGCAGCAACAACGACGGCAACAACAGCAGCAGTCACCGGAGTTCTCTCCGCTCGTAGCCACGTCACCAGTCGCCGGAGCCACCACCATGGGCCACCCTCTCTCTCCCCTGTTCTCTTCCTATTTTCGGTTTCGGTTTCGGGCCGCCATTAATGGCAAGCTCGAGCTCGAGCTCAGTCACCCAACACCACCACCGTGGTCCTTCCTCTACCTCACCCCTGCTCTGCTCGCCACCATCGACGCCACCGTGAGCCACCTAACCACGACCACCGTCGACGCCGTATCACAGTAGCCCCTGTTTGTCACCACCGTACACCACCCCCGTGCTCCGTCACCGCCTCAGCTCTCTCTCCCTCGAGCTCCCTCCTCCTTCTCCCCTGTTTTCCCCTCCTCACCGTGGCCCTGCTTACCTTGCCGACGTATTCTGATCGTCGGTAAGTCGCATTGATTTAATCGTTTTCTGTCCATAATATTTATCGTCAATTGTTTTTTCCGACTTTAATTCATTTTGCCTCTTTCCCCTGCGTGTTTTGTTCGTTTGCCGAGGACGGAATCGACTCGAGCTTGACGCCCCTGTCTCTGTCGAATAGAGTCAGGCCATACCTTGTCGTGCTTTGGAAATTAATTAAGTCGGGTTTTATTTGGAGGCCTCAGTTCGTGTGCCAAATTTAGGTGACTCGATTCTTTCTCCAAAATATCTAACATTAACGTTTTGGTTTTATCTTAATTAATTTGTGATTCAAAGTGAGCTAGTATGCATTAGGCACGTATACCTCTCGTTTCAGTTTATTTAATAACTGTGTATGAATCGCAATAGTATGAAATTGGGTGTTAATTTTGGTTATAATATAATGTTGAATTGATTTGTGAAATATGATATTTATCTGATTTTGTGATAATATGTTTTGAGTGAAAAATGTGTTGTTGAATTAATGTTGAATTTAATTGTAATATTATCGTGTTAAAATTATTTGTTATGTGTAAATTAAAATATATAAAGTTTATGTATCACAAGTATAAAATAAAACTTAAAATATAATTAAATAAATTAAATTAATATAACTTATCTATCGTCACTAAAATGTTAAATCGAAATATAACTAAAAGTAAATAATTAAGTTAAAAGAATATTAAGTTTAAATTAATATTAAATCATACTAAAAGTAAAAATATAAATTAAGTTACTCATATTAAAAGTTTCTAAAATAAATAATTATATAAAAAGTCATATCTCACAATTACTATAAAGATTACTTTGTTAAAACTCTAAAATTTACAATGAACTGAAAATATACTTAATAAGTATTTAGATAAAATATCAGAAATGAAATAAAGAACTTGAAATTTAGAATAAACCTAAGTAAAGCTAATTTTGAATAAGTTAAGAATTAGTATCACTAACAAGATTTTTGAAAATAAAATGAAGTTAGGCGAAGTCGCGTAAAAAGAAATTTAAGAATTAACGTCACAAATACAAACTAGAATAAAAATAAAATGTCAAGAATTGACTAAGTATAAAAATGTAAGGTCGATAAGAGTATCGAAGCATATAATAACTTAGTAAATATAATATTTTATATGAAAATATTAAGTTAAAGCAAGGCTTACAAATTTAAACAATATCTTTAAAAATTAAGAATTCGTCTTAAAGTCGATAACTCACTAAATAAATGTAAGTCGTATAATAAAAATTAAACATATGGAACGTAAGACATTATAAAAAGACACAAATGGTTTTATAAAAATAATTAGAAAAGATTCTAAGTTATAAAAACTTAAATTAGGTTCTACGGTCAAATTATCCTTTCACCTACCACGAATAAGTAAAATTGATAACACGAAGTCGTATTAAGAAATTAGGCCACCTAAATGAATATTTCCTAAATGTCATCATTTTATATTTTATTAAAAATACTAAATTTTGCTAAGTATCATCAACATATTTTTACAGGTTAAAATAAATGTTATGAATGTTATGTAACTAAACACTTTCATTATTTATATTAACCATGAAAATATCAAATAATTATTATATTACACGAAACTTGGAATATTTATATCACTAATTGTAAACATACTTAAGTTGAAAGTTAAACGAAACTAAATCTTTTAACTTAATCAAATAAAATACTTACACTTGAATAAAATAAATTAATTACTTGAACCTATTTGAGTTACTCGAAATAAAGAACTTTAAAGTAAACTAAGTATCGAGAATGAATATTTAAAAGAAAATAATGAATAGTAAAATAATGAATAGTGAAAATATTTAAAATTTACGAACGGACTCGAAATAAATATTTAAGTTTTTCTATGTGTTCTGCTTACCTGACGAACTGCTAGAACTAATATTTAATTTTACAAAGTTTGACGATATTATTAAGATTCAGAATTGTCACGTAATTCGAATGAACGAGGAAATAAGAATTTGAGAAAACGAGCTACTTGAATAAAATACTTGGATTGTTCGCCATGTTGCGACTCTTGAAATTCGAAGTTAGCGAGGTAGCTGTATATGGGGACTTGGGCTCCCTCCCAGAGTTGCCCAAGGCGATTTAACGATCTTAAGATTGCTATTCGGCACGGTATATACAACCTCAGAGATGGGGCATCCTTGATATTTCCGTGGGCCCATATATTAGTAATTGGAAAAGCCGACCCTTTAGAAGTACCGATCTCTGGTGATAGTCGAACTTTTTCGTCGGCGATACCTTTTGAATAGCGAATACGATGATCCTCGATAGGTAGTGTATGCATACATTAGACAAGGGATTGAATCGTCCTTATTACCTTAGGTATCTTTAGCATATTCAGACACGTCCGCTTTGACGGCCCGATCACATCAAGCGGATTATGTCTGCATGCTTCCGCCTTACTAACGAAGACTCATTTGTTATCACATGTTGAATGCATTTCCTTGTCTTGATTGATTATTGTCTGAATGACTTGATTTCCTGAGTGTTGAAGTACGACTTATTGAGAATGATTATTTATGAGTGTTGTAATGCTATGTGATTGGATTTATACTCGTGTTTGAATCATCATGTATCCTTATATGTTTCTTTGGCCCTACCGGCAATGTGTTTTATTTATTTATTTTATATATTGCATATGTTTTAGAATTGCATGATTGTTCACGACTATGTGTTTATTGAATTGATTACGACTTATGCATATATCTTGATTGCTATGATTTAAGTTTTATATATATTACGATGTTATATGAATTGAGATGATAATTAGGTGTATATATATTGTGTTCTACAAATTGAAATGTTTTAAGTTTTGTTTATCATGTTGTATGAGATTTAAATATCTATATATGAGAACTGATATTATATGCTATTTGTCCAATTTTATTAACATAAGGTGTTGCGGTAGATATACGCGTTTAGTGCTGCCAAGTTACTTTTAATCATAGGTTAAATAAACCAAAACTTTGGTTTAGAGGTTGTTGGTTAGAACAGTCACTTCCCGCCTCTGAGCGGGAGATCCTCCTATTTTCTGTTTTTGTCTCCGTTGCAGGCAATTCTCGAGACTCAGGATTATCGGGACGATTAGGATGTTCCGTTTGTTTTCTTTGAGAGGTTGTAATATATATTTGTATCCTATGCCATTTGAATGTAATTTAATTAACATCCGGCATGTATTAGACTTAATTAATTTTCCGACTTAGTTTAATTAAGTCACGAAAAACCGGGTTGTTACAATCATCGTCAAACGTTTAAGTATTTTATTCGGTTTCATATGATCACATAACATATTCGTTTATTATTTGAAGTGTTGTTAATTATTAACGTTTTCAAGTTTCTATATTGATATGTTTATTAGTATGTCCAATTTTATTCAAGTGTTTTTCAAACACTTTAAGTCATTTACTTATTCATTTTCAATTTTCTATACTTAGTAAAATTTTCAATTATTTTCAATATTTCGAATTTTGGAATGTGAAATATCCTTGAATTTTGAGACGTAACTTGTTTTACAAGTTTCGTAAATTTTTCACTATTCGCTTTTCACTATTCACTATTCACTATTCACTATTCACTATTCATCGTATTTTATACGTATTTTTATACGTATTCGTATTTTTATACTTCGTATTTTATACGTACTTTTATACGTATTCGTATTTTTATACTTCGTATTTTATACGTATTTTTATACTTATACGTATTCTTATACTTGTATGTATTCTTATATTTATACGTATTTTATAAGTATTTTATAAGTATTCTTATACATTGATATTTTTCCTAAGTATAAACTTAGATTTCTTTTTATTTGCTAAGTATAAATTTCTAGTTTCAATGTCGTTAAGTTCGTTTTGTACTTAGTGATTTGTGAAAATATTTTAAAAGTCTAGTTTTAAAAATGTTAAGTTCGGTTTGTAAAAAGTGATCAATGATATTTACTTTAAAATGAGACTCAGTTAAATTTAGTCGTCTATTTACTAAAGTTAGTGATTTTCATTTTTAAAATAATAGTATCGTGGATGATTCATTTTAGTCCGTATGTCCAAGTCCAACAGTCCAACAGTCCAAATGCAAGGGCAGTAGCACACGATTCAGTTCATTTTTATAACGGTTAAACATTTTTATCGGTTTAATATATTTCATTTATAACTAAATCGATTTATACAAAAATTCAACTCTATTAACTAGTAAACTTTAGTGACTTTGTGAAAATTTCATTTTGATTAAATTTAGTCAATTTTAAGTGATGATGCCGTGTGGATTATATATATGTAAAAATTGATTTATTTCTTTTAATTTCTTAATTCAATTCATTAACTACTAATTAAGTTATTTTAACAATAAACTAAAAAGTGATAAAAACAAATTTTAACCCAAAAATTAAGGGGGATGCCGTAGCTAAGGGTGGTGTTTCTCAAATTTTCATTTTTCAATTTTTATCGGTTTTTAGTTTAAAGTTTTTATATTCTAATTATTCTAATTATACTAAAATGATTTAACTAAAATGAAATTTTACTAAAAATTTCATTTACATTTATGAATAGTGTTTTTCAACACTTTAAATTTCTAACTTTTTATTCTTAAAGATTTATAATGTTTAAGTTGATTTATAACATAATACTAACAATATATTAAAACAATAACTAAACATAAACACAAATGATTAACAAACATAAAATAAAACAAAATCAAAGTGAGCAATAATGATGAACACACATGAACATCAAACTAAAACTCAAGAACACCATTTTTAATTTTAACAACTTATAATTTGTTTTCCTAATTTAATTTTTTTCACATGATAACATCCATTTTAACTAACTTAACACAACATTTAATTTACAAAAATTAAAAGTGAAAATATATAAAAAAAAATAGGGAAATGCCGTGGATAATACACATACACATACAATTCATATGAATCATAATTAAAAGTGCTCAACAATAATTTAGCTAAACATATGAACATATAATTACAACATTACTAGTAAACTATTTACTTAGTTATTATCATTTATTATCATCACATAAACATACAAGTGATGTTTAACATATTTTCACATGAACATCATACTCATAAAATTATAATATCAAAACAAATTAATTTACAAAGAGGTTAAAATGAGTCATAGTTAGTCACCTTAATCGGCAAGCTTATTGGTTATCCGGATCGATGATGTTATCAAGGTCTAAGTCACCACCCAAGTACCCTTATTCACCTTCAAAAACCCGTAACAAAGTGAGCTCCAAATACCCAAATATAAGCTTAGAATACTAGTAATATATTAGAGTAATATTAGGGTTTTAATTTAGTGCGTTTTAGAAATAAAATGGAAGAAAAACAAAGGGAGAAAATGGGGGAGTATCTCGGCTGTTTTAGGAGGCCAAAATGGTTGTGTTTTGCACTTGTGAATTATGGGAACAAGTTGTGATGTTTTTAGGTTAAATGAATTAGGTTTTGTTTTGTTTATTTAGAAAATAAAGTTTTATTTAAGTAAATTTTGAGTCATAATAATCAAGTAGCACCACTTGATAAATTTGGAAGCTTCCCATTGATATTTTTGAAAAACAAAGTTTTTCACGAAATTAATCAGTTTTAAAAAGTCGGGTGTCAAAAGCGATAAAAGTTAATGTGTGCGTGTTTGATGATTTTTCGAAATATTTCTACTTTTAAATTCTAAGACTAAAATATAAATTTCATTATTCAAAATTTTTTAAAAGTTTTAAAGAAGTCGATAAATTTTACAAAACGAAAGTTTTGCAAAAATTGTGATTTTGAAAGGCAAAAAGGCTAAGATTCGATTTAGGATTTGAAATTAGTATTTGATGGCTAATTATTGAATTAAATTAACACGGGTACAAACCTCCCCCCTTAGAAAAGTTTCGTTCCGAAACTTGAATGAAGGATAGGATTTTCACCTGAGATAAACAGCTCGGGGTATCTCTCCTTCATAGAGGCCTCGGTTTCCCAAGTTGCTTGTTCGGTCAGTTGACCCTTCCATAGCACCTTCACCAAGGGAACCGTCTTCCGCCTTAACACCTTGGTTTCTCGCGCTAGAATCTTGACAGGTCTTTCGGAGTATAGCAGGTTAGGCTCAACTGCGATCACGTCAGGAGTAATGATATGACTTGGGTCACTCCTGTATCTCCTTAGTTGAGAAACGTAGAACACGTTGTGAACCTTGGATAAGTTGGGGGGTAGCGCTAGGCGATTGGCTACCTCACCAATTCTGTCGGTTATCTCATATGGTCCCACGTATTTAGGACTCAACTTTCCTTTCAATCCGAAGCGTCGGACCCCTTTCATGGGTGATACCTTTAAGAATACATGATCACCAACTTCGAATTCGATAGGTCGGCGATGTTTGTTGGCATACATCTTCTGGCGGTCTTGGGCTGCTTGTAGACGTTCACGAATGACCTTGATGTGCTCAATCTGGTCTTGTATAACCTGTGGTCCAGTTCCCACGTTGTCACTAGCATCGTACCAACAGACTGGGCTACGACACTTTCTCCCGTATAGTGCCTCGAATGGAGCACAACCCAAACTTGCATGGAAGCTATTGTTGTAGGAGAATTCAATCAAAGGTAGACTTTTCTCCCAATTCTCGTTGAATTCTAAAGCACATGCCCTGAGCATGTCTTCAACCGTTTGGATAGTTCGCTCAGTTTGACCATCGGTCGCAAGATGGAAAGCGGTGCTCATCTTCAGTTGGCTGCACAATGCTACTTGGAGCTTGTCCCAAAAATGAGAGGTGAATCTCGGGTCCCTGTCCGAGATAATGTCTAGCGGTACACCGTGTAGTCGGATCACCTCTTTCTCATAAGCCTTAGCTAACTCTTCAAGGCTCCAAGTGTCTTTGATTGGTAGAAAGTGGGCCGATTTCGTTAAACAGTCCACTATTACCCAGATTGCATTATTTCCCTTATGAGTCCTTGGTAATACAGTTATGAAATCCATGGAAATGGAATCCCATTTCCCCATTGGAATGTCCAAGGGTTGTAGTAGTCCCCCAGGTCGTTGATGCTCGAACTTCACCTTCTGGCAGATTAGGCATTTATAGCGTATTGACAATCTCTGCTTTCATTCGGCCCCACCAAAACTTCAGCTTCAAGTCTTGGTACATCTTATCAGATCCTGGATGTATGGAGTATCGTGTACTATGTGCCTCGTCAAGGATCCTTCTCTTTAACACTGGTACATCAGGCACACACCACCTTTCTTTGAATCTCAAACTCCCGTCAGGTTTAATCTCAAACCCTTCTCGGTTTCCTGAAGGAATTTCCCGTCTGATCTTCACAAGCTCTTCATCTTCCCGTTGTAGAGCTCTAATCTCGTGATATAACTCCGGCTCTGCGATCATTGCGTTTAAGTCGGCATCATCAGACCGGACCAACTCTAAATTCATTCTTTTGATGTCTTTGACGATACCAGCCGGAATTTCCCAAATGTTGCTAAGGGTATGCGTAGTCTTTCTACTCAGAGCGTCAGCAACGACGTTTGCCTTACCCTCATGGTACAGTAGTTCAATCTTGTAGTCCTTGATCAGCTCTAACCACTGGCGTTGTCTCATGTTGAGTTCCTTCTGTGTGAAGATATATTTCAGGCTTTTGTGGTCTGTGTAGAACTTGATACTCACCCCGTAGAGGTAATGACGCCAGATTTTCAAGGCAAACACTACGGATGCTAATTCCAGGTCATGAGTTGGGTAGTTTCGTTCATGAACCTTTAACTGCCTTGACGCATAAGCAATGACCTTCCCTTGTTGCATCAGTACGCAACCCAGGCCATTCAGTGAGGCGTCACTGTAGACTTCATATTCGTCCCCATCTGTAGGAAGAGCTAAGACGGGTGCCGTGGTAAGTCTTGTCTTAAGTTCTTGGAATGCATTCTCGCACTCGTCGCTCCATATGAACTTGGATTCCTTCTGTAGCAGCTTCGTCATCGGTCGTGCTACCTTGGAGAAGTCTGGGACGAATCTTCTGTAGTATCCAGCCAAACCCAGGAAGCTACGTATCTCGATTATGTTTGTAGGTGCTTTCCATTCTTTCACGGCGTCTATCTTTGCAAGATCTACCATCACTCCGTCCTTCGAGATGACGTGACCCAGGAATGCTACCTTCTCGAGCCAAAACTCGCATTTGGACAGTTTAGCATACCATTTATATCTCTGTAGTATCCCCAGAATGATACGGAGGTGTTCCTCGTGTTCTGCCCCGGACTTGGAATAAATCAGGATGTCGTCAATGAACACAACCACGCATATGTCCAAGTACTCGTGGAAGGATCTGTTCATTTGATCCATGAACACTGCTGGTGCGTTTGTCAAACCGAAAGGCATGACCTTAAATTCGTAGTGGCCATATCTGCTTACGGCGGTCTTACGGATGTCTGTTCTCTTACCGCAATCTGATGGTAACCCGACCTTAGGTCGATCTTTGAAAACACTCCTGCTCCTTTCAATTGATCAAAGAGATCGTCGATTCTGGGTAAAGGGTAGCGGTTCTTAACGGTCACCTTGTTTAATTCCCTGTAGTCGATGCAGAGTCTCATACTGCCGTCCTTTTTTTTAACAAAGAGAACCGGTGCTCCCCAGGGTGAGACACTCGGTCTTATGAAACCCTTTTCAATCATTTCCTCCAGTTGTTTCTTCAGCTCTTGCAGTTCTACTGGTGCCATCCTGTAAGGTGCCTTTGAGATTGGTGCCGTGCCTGGCGCAAGGTCGATAGAGAACTCAACGTCACGTGCAGGTGGCAAGCCTGACAACTCGTCAGGAAAGACGTCAGGGAATTCCCGTACTACGTGAATATCTGCAATGTTCACGCTTTCCTTTACTTCGTTGACGCTGCAAAGGTACACTTGATGCCCTTTTCTTTCTAACCGTTGTAGCTGTAAAACGGAGATGATTTTCGCCCCCTTAATTGGCGAAGTCTTCTGATACGTGACTCTATTCCCCGTAGGATGCTTCAAGCGAATCTTTCGATCTCGGCACTCAAATATCGCATGGTATTTGGTTAACCAGTCGATACCAAGGATGACGTCGAACTCCGGCATGTCGAAAAGAATAAGGTCGGAAGGAAAGATTGTTTTATGAATTGTGATTGGAGTTTCTTAGAAAATTTTGGAGCATTTGAAAATTTTTCCGTTTGGTAGAGAAATATTTGCGTCGATTGACTCGGAATTTGTGAGATTTGCTTTTGAGACAAACTTAGAAGATATAAAGGACAATGATGCCCCAGTGTCAAACAATACAACCGCGTTCACAGAGTTTATAAGAAAAATACCAGTGATGACGTCGGCCTCAGGTGACTCCTCTGCCTCAGCTTCAGTGAGGACATAGACTCGACCTTGTACCACAACAGATTGTGGTACTCCCGCAATAGGTGCCGTGTTCGGGTTGTTGGGACATACATTCGCCTTATGTCCCACCATTTTACATTTGTAGCAGGTAATCGGTTGACCGTTGCATTGCCTTTCCTCATGTAGTGCCTTGTGACACATACGACAATTTCCCGGTAAGGCTCTTGGTGGAGGAGCCCTTTCTGCCACCATAGCTCTCTCATTGTTTCCAGCAGGAACCCTTTTTTGAAATGCGGGCCTCTGAAAATTTGGCCTCTGCTGATTCGGGCGTTGGTAGTTCGGCTTCTGAATGAAGCTCGACTGTGATACGGAAGGCACAAACACCTTCTTCTTCTTCTTCTCTTCAGCCTTTTCCAACTCCAAGGAAGCCCATACACTGCACGCACGCTCGTATGCTACGGCAAAAGTGGTGTAGGAGTTGCTGCTCAAGTGAGTACGCAGACCTGTAGACATATTGCGTAGATACCTATGTGTCATGGCCCTCTCGTTGGGGGCGACAGCAGTCCCTAACTTTGCCAGCCGTTGAAACTTCTCCGTATACTCCTGGAGAGTCATATCGTCCATTCTTAGATTTATGAATTTCTCTTCCATCTGGCATCGGAGCTCATACCCGAAGTATCGCTCCTTGATCTTTGTTGTGAATTCGCCCCAGGTGAACGTAGTGTCAGGCTCATTGGTCCTGATCACGTTCCACCAACCATTCGCCTATTCTTTCAGATAGAAGGCGGCGATGTTGACCCTCTCTTCTGGAGGTGTCCTGCTCAAATCCATGAGCTTTTTCATCTCTTCCAACCAATTTGTGAGTTCTGTAGGGTCACTTGAACCCAAGAATACTGGTGGTCGATGTCGTGAGAATCGGTCAAACGTGCTTGGTTGATGTTGGCGGTTCGCGTTGTCCGTGGCTATTTCAGCCAGACGTATTAAGGATTCTTCGGCCAGAACTTGTCTTTCCACGTTAGTCATTGGGGGAGCAGCCATTCTGAATGAATAAGGAAGCGAAGAAATTTATTAGCATTGCAAGGTTTTAGATAGCATGCTTGGCATTGATAGAATTTATTTGAAGTAAAAGTGATAACAGCAGTCATGCAAGTAAGCACAGAAGTTAGATACTTCACTCCATTGAAATGTATCTAGTACATTTTCTGAGGAAGATAGAAAAAAGGTTGAAGGTAGAGAGTGTATTTTTATTGAATTGGTTATCAATAATTAGATGTCTTCACTCCGTGCCGTCTGGTACTTCTTCGATGCTTCAATCCTTGGGAGTTGAATTTATTATTTAGATTTTATATCCGAGGATAGTTGTTAGTTTTAGTCAGTCATTCCAGCAAGTAGCAAGCATACGATAGTTACTGTATTTTATTTTGAGGGAAGTAGTTTGTTATTTAAAAATCCTAAGCCTATGGTCGGTCCTTAAGGTTTCTACCCATCCTCACACTTTAAAGCGATTTCAAGTTATTATTTAAGTGATCTAATAAAAGAAAAATCTAATTTATTATTTGATCCTAGTAGTCTTGCGGGTTAACATATTAATATGTTTGTATCAGCCAGTGTCTCGTTAGGTAAGCATAAATCGCATTAGGCAATTCATGTTACAGTCACGAGTCACTTTGATACTAATCAGAACAACCTGGTTTTTAGTCGACTTTAATTACTAAGGCGGAAATTAATTAAGTCTTAAACCAGCGTTATTAATTATACAATAAAACCCAAAATAGTACATCATCGTTCAAGAGTTGAATAATACAACTCTAAGTACGGGAAGCTAAAAGAGTAGCGTTAAATATATTACATCTCTCGTAAAAACAACTAAGGTAAGCAATAAAACGTCTCGTGGCCCCGTCCAAAATCCAGCTCCCGGTCCACGGTAATCCTGCACAATAAATGTAGGGATCTCATACCCTTCACTAATCAAATATTAGTGTAAATCAAATTACTCTAATTTGATGAGCAAGATCTATGTAGTTACAAATAGACTTTGTTACACGTTTATAAAAATTTATACCTTTCAAAGAGGTTAATAAGGGCACAAAACGAGAACTCCTTTCTCGATTTGTTTCTTGAGCTAATGTTTAGGATGATCCTCCAAAACCCGAGTTTCCAAAATAGGAAACCTCCTCTTAGTTGCACCCAAGAACAACTACAAAATCTATTAATGATTTTGATCTAGAAACCAATAATAGAAGCTTGATAATATGTATATTATTATTACTAACACTTAGTAATATAAATATTATTTATTAGAACTAGTTTCTAATGTATTTAGAGAGAAGTTGGAGGAGTTAGAGAGTAAATTGCATGCATGAATTTAATCTCACTTTTTCCTTGTATTTTAAAGGAAAAACAAGCAAAATCAAGTGTGTGTCACACACCCACTTACACGTCCAAATGGAGAGGAGAGGAAGAGTGTAGAGCATGCCTTTCTTGTTTAGAACAACAACATCATTATGTTGTGCATGCTTTTCTCTTTTGTTGCATGTGATGATTATGTTTTAAGCATGCTTAATACAAACCAAGAGTATAAGACAAACCAAATAAGACAAAGGGAATCTTCCCTCTCCTTCCATTTTGGACGGTCCAAATGGACCTTATTTGGGTCTATTTTGTTTTCAATATTTGTCCCACAAATACTTATAATTTATCACTTAATCATCCAATATGATAAAGTATAAATTATCAAATTAAACTCTTGACTCTCCTTTAATATATATGTACACTTACATGTATATTAAAATTGCACTAATACTAATCACATTAGTCACTTAGTACACAATTAGTGAATTAATGATTAATCACTAATTCTTGTTTCCTCAATTAATTTTATCGATATAAAATTCAATCATCCGAGTTCGCAACTCCATTTCTCTCTAAATTAATTCACTGACTAACCGTTAGTCGATTGATCAAGATACTAATCTAATTGTATCTCATACAATTAATTAGCTTTATTATTTGGAGTACGTTCCTATAGGTGTGACTTAAAGGGATCAATTGATTACTGCGGATTCTCCCGACAATTACGTCAACCTCTAGTCAGCCAACCGTTATTGATTTACGTTAATCAATTGACAATAATACAGGATTATCCCCATGTATTCCTTAATTGAGATTTATTAAGTAATCGCACTATTGTGGAGGACACTTACTCCAACAATCTCCCACTTGTCCGAGACAAGTTGTGCATTACCAATTCTCATGTCCGTTTCACATCTCCCACTCAATGCAAGGTGTCTTACAGGTCGTACTTGCATTCTAAAGATATATATCATGAGGGGTTTCCTCGGTAAGGAGAGTAGTCATCGTCTGACCGGGAATCTACTGGTAGATTCTTCCGCGTGGCCACGCATTTTCAGCGACTACTCCTCGAGTGGCCTAAAGATGTTTTACCCTGACGAGGGTGGACATTTCTCTTCCACTCGATTGTACTGTATAATGCAGATCACCATGACCCCAAAGATCCCCTTATAACCCCCTTTCACGGCATGGCTTAGGACAAAAATGAAAGTCACTCGGAAACTGCACCGACTCAGACAAACAGTTTCCAGTCAAAGAATCGACTCAAAGGAATACTATAGAAATTCCCACCACGACCAGGTTTCAATCTCATTGAAAAGGAATTCTATAAGCGTCACAGTCCGACAGAGTGTTTCACAGTCTGTCTATGCAAACGATCAGTCATCACTTATGACCCCATGGTGTTGAACCCACCATCGATCGACTTGCAATCTAGTCTCTTCGAGACGTCACCTCTTATGAGAGACCAGGGACCAAATACTAAGTTTATACCGTTCACTTAAATATGTTCAAAGTTGTCGCACAACTATTCGGATAAACAGAGTATGCATTCAAAATGACTTAAAAGAGTAAATATACTCTAAACAATGAATGTTATTTTCATATATGAAATAGGATACTTTATCCATTACATATCTCAAAAACTAAAGGAAATCAGGCATACGCCTCAACCCCATAGAGGCGGTGTGAGCGTCATGCTTAGCCCTCGAAAGAGGCTTGGTTAAAGGATCAGCGATATAATCGTCTGTCCCAACCTTACAAATATCTATTTCCTTCATTTCCACATTATCTCTTATAACATGGTATTTCCTCAAAACGTGTCTAGACTTATTACTAGACTTGGGTTCCTTTGCTCTTGAAAGATAGCCCTACTATTATCACAATAAATAGTGATTGGATCTACGGCACTAGGGACTACTCTTATTCAATCCAAGAACTGCCGAATCCATACAGCTTCCTTAGCAGCTTCCGAAGCTGCCAAATATTTAGCTTCTGTTGTAGAATCCGCAGTGACACTTTGCATGAACCTTTTTCAGCAAATAGCACCCCCATTCAACATAAAGACATAGCCGGATTGGGATTTCAAATCATCCCCATCGGTTTGGACACTTGCATTCGTGTAACCCTTTACACGCAACTCAAGTTTTTCTCCAAACACTGGAAACGAATCCTTAGTTCTTCTCAAGTACTTAAGGATGTTCTTTACGGCTATCCAGTGACTCTCACCGAGATTGGCTTGATACCGGCTGGTCATGCTCAAGGCGAAAGCGACATCGGGACGAGTGCACATCATAGCATACATGATTGATCCTGCAGCGGAAGCATAAGGGATCAATTTCATGCGTTCAATTTCCGCAGGAGTCGTAGGACATTGAGATTTCTTCAACGTTATTCCTACACTCATCGGAAGAAAGCCTCTCTTGGAGTCTTTCATATTGAACCTATCAAGAATCTTATCGATATAAGTAGTATTCTCTTGGATCTATCTTTATAGATCCGGATACCCAAAATGCGTTGTGCCTCTCTCAAGTCCTTCATTTGGAAATGGTTTCCCAATTCCACCTTTACCGAATTCAGACTTGGAACATCATTTCCAATTTGTAGTATGTCATCCACATACAAAACAAGGAAGGTTACCTTGCTCCCACTAAACTTCATGTATAAACAAGGTTCCTCGGCACTTCGAGCGAAACCCTTTTGTTTAATGACATGATCGAATCTATGATTCCAATTCCTTGATGCTTGCTTAAGACCATAAATGAATCTCTAAGCTTGCATACTTTCTTAGGGTTGGATGTATCTACAAAACCTTCAGGTTGTGTCATGTACACTTCCTCTTCTAGAATCTCATTCAAGAAGATGGTTTTAACATCCATTTGCCATATTTCATAGTCATGAAATGTGGCAACCGCTAAGATTATCCTTATGGATCGAAGCATTGCAACTGGTGCAAAGGTTTCATCATAATGAATACCTTGGACTTGTGTAAAGCCCTTTGCCACTAATCAAGCTTTGTAAACATCTATATGTTTATCTATGCCGAGTTTGATTTTGAATATCCATTTACACTGAAGGGGTCTCACTCCTTCAAGTAAATCTACCAAGTCCCAAACTTGGTTCTCACACATAGAATCCATTTCGGATTTCATGGCCTCAAGCCATTGTTCGGAGTTGGGACTACTAATAGCCGCCTTGTAGGTTGAGGGTTCGTTGTTTTCGAATAACAACAAATTACTCTCCTACTCGACGTTACCGAGGTAATGGTCATTCTTCCTGACCTCCTAGGAACAACAACTAAGACGAGGGAACGGTTTCCTCGTCTTCTGCGTCGGTTTGTGGCTCTTGAACTTCATCAAGTTCAATTTTTCTCCCACTCTGTTTTTTTAGAAATATATTCATTTTCTAGAAAAACAGCATCACAAGCTACAAACACTTTGTTCTCGTGAGAGTTGTACAAGTAATAACCACAGGTTTCCTTAGGATAACCTACAAAAAGACATTTGTCAGACCTTGGTGCGAGTTTATCGTTAGTTTTAATCTTAACGAATGCCTCATAACCCCAAATTCTCATGAATGACAAATAGGGAACCTTTCCCGTCCATATCTCATATGGAGTCTTCTTAGCCGCTTTAGTCGGACTTCGATTTAGTGAGAAAACAGCAGACAATAGCGCAAAGCCCCAAAATGATCCAGGAAGCTCACTTTGACTCATCATAGACCGATCCATATCTCATAAAGTTCGGTTTCTCCTTTTTGCAACACTATTCTCTTGTGGTGTGCCCGGAGGAGTCTATTGTGATATTATACCACAGTTCTTAAGATGTGAATCCAAACTCATTACTTAGATATTTGACACCACGATCTGGTCGTAGTGCATTTATCTTATTATCCAAATGGTTCTCAACCTCATTTTGAAATTCTTTAAATTTCTCAAAAGCATCACTTTTATGCCTTATTAAGTAGACATAACCATATCTACTTAAGTCATCGGTAAAATTAATGAAGTAATGATATCCTCCTCTAGCGGTGATATTTAATGGACCACACACATCGGTATGTATGAGTCCTAAAACCTCACTAGCTTGTGTCCCTTTACCACTAAAGGGTGCACGAGTCATCTTGTCTAAAAGGCAAGCCTCGCATGTACCATATGATTCACAATCAAATGGTTTGAGAACCTTGGTCTCAACAAGTCTCTTTATGCGTCTATCGTTTATATGACTTCAACGACAACGCCAAAGGTAGGATTTGTTTGATTCATTCGTTTTGAGCTTCTTGTTCTCTATATGATGAACATCATTGACATCATTCAAAAGATAAATACCTCAAATTGAAATGGTTTCTCCATAAACCATTTCATTAAATGAAAAAGTACACCGATTGTCCTTAATCGTAAAACAAAAATCTTCCGCATCTAACACGGAGACGGAGATAATGTTTTTGTTAGAGTTAGTACAAAATAACAGTTATTCAAGTACAACTCTAAACCACTAGCTAGAGCGAGTACATAGGTTCCCACGGAAATGGCCGCTACTCTAGCTCCATTACCCATGCGGTGATTTACATCACTCTTGGCTAGTTGCTCGCACGTTTCTCATCCCTTGCAAGTGATTACAAAGGTGAGATCCACATCCGGTATCCAATACCCATGTAGAAATGCAAGCATGATTTATGTCAATCATATAAACACTAGAAGGAACAATATCTTTGGATGTCGCACATCCATCATTCTTTTCCTTCAAGAATTTGAGACAATTGCGCTTCCAATGACCGGGTTTGGGCTTGCTATTCTCAATAGCATTCCCCTTATCCTTATCTTCCTTGAACCGAGCTTCATTAGCTCCCTTCCCTTTCTTGACCCCAATGTTTATGTTCTTCAATCTCATTGAGAGAACATCTTTTCTCTCAATCTCATTCACTTTGATGCTCTCTTGGTTAAAGCACATCATCGTCACTCTAGTGAATATCTCATATGCACTTTTGTGAGTAACGAAGCGAAGTTTGAGAGTAGGTGACATTGACCAAATCAACACATTTTTCAAGTCATTGTCCACCTTTAGGTGCTCATAAATGGCGGCTCGTGCGCCGCGCGGTAACTAAGTCCGGGTTCAAGAAGTTGTTGATAAGGTATTTAAGCACATTGTCGGATTGAGCGGCGTCCCTTATAGTCGAATCCCATTCGACAAGGTTGCTACCGTCATCTTTTAGGATACATTTATCCATCACGGTTCTCAACCATGAATATTTACCCAAAATGGGTGCGGGAGTTGAGGTTGTCATTGCTATTTCAAATAAATTACTCTACAACAAATATGAGGAAATTAACATTCATTGTACATTCATGACATTTGCTAAAACTCTTTTTAAAACAAATGTCCATTTATATAATGATCTCCCACGAAATTATATAAATGATTCCAAGACTCGTTCTCATATAAAATTAGACATCTCATGTTTCCTTTTATATAAAAACGATAAGTCAACACTTGACTAATTCTACACTAGAATGCTTGGTTGATGATTTTCTTTAAAATGCATCCTTAAGCCCCAAATAACTCTTATTTGGTTGAGTTCAAACCAAATTAGCATGGGACTTCCTCCCACTACTTACCCATGGTAACGAGGTTCCACGTTGCGGAGGTCCTCACGAACATGGGGTTCATAGTCGCCACATTTGGAAAGGCTTAATCTCAATTCATTTTGTTAAAAATGTGGGTGATCTTGTCAATTTTAGTCTTAAAAAATTCTTTATAAGTGAACAAATTTAAGAATCGCGACCTAAAACGACAATCATAGTGGGATATCCTAGCATGCATGGCGATTTTGGCATGTAAACGATAAAATAAGCAATCAAACAAGCATAAAATAAGCATAAGCATAAACCTAGTATGGCCACCTAAAAGTAATTAAAATTACAAGGAGTTACAAATTGGAAACCAACTCCTTTGGTCCCTCTTCATATGGATCTCATCCAAGGCTCCTCCTTGCAAGCTTTAGAACACTTCCAAGGCTCCATCTCGATCCATCACCGGTCTTCGGTTTACAAATAGTTACAAGTATAAATTTACAAATGAATACATAACAACCTATTATACATTTATAAATGAAATTAACTATTAAAATTACAAACCGGCGATACGAGATCGCATTTAAATTACATACCCACACGATATTCCCTTTCATTACGGGTAATATCGGTAAAAATATAACAAACTATGGCCATACTAGTAAGAATAAACATTCATTCAAAAATAAACATTCATTCATACATGCATAATGAAAAGCTTATAAATAAAAACATGCCAAAATCGCCCTAAACAATAATCGCATTAAATCGTTTAAAAACGGTCTCATATTTTATCGATTAATCTCATATTAATCAATAATGCTTAAAACACCTTTTAAGCTTGAACTAAAACTTCTAAACTGATTTAGAACACCCAAAATTAGTTTTCACTAATTCATGGTGATTTTAGTTCATAATAGTGGTCATTTGCTAATTTCTTTAACTTTAAATCATAACTATTTATGAATAAAGCTTTATAAAATCATTATAAAATAAAATAAAACCATTTTTATTTTGGAAAAATTTTGTATATTCTGGAACACTTCCAGAATACCAAAAATGAAAAGTTTGGTCAAAAATATTTACGAATTAATTTTGGAACAAATAACATACGGTTTCATCGATTTTATCTCATAAAATCAATAAAACGTCCAAAACAGTGAGAAAAAATCCCAAATTTATACCTTAGCATCCTTTTAATATATGAAAACAGTGGTATAAAATTTATGTCCAGAAAACAAATTTTATTATATTTTCGACATTAAAATGCATTTTATACCGATTTTCATTAAATAAATGAATATATATTCAAAACTCAAAATATGACTTTGAAAATTTACATGCAGAAAGTATAAATATCACGTTTCACTGTGTAAAACTTTCGTGACCAGATTCCAACTATAACTATTTATAGTTATTATTTTATCCAAAAACACACTTTTTGACTCGGTTTTGTATAAAAATCATTTTAATTAGCAAACAAATTTCAAAAAATACGAAATTTGACCAGTAACTTCATGAGACCAAAAACTTTGCATGCTATAAAAAACTCGTGTTAAAATTATTTTTAACATGTTTTTCGTATTTTATCATATTTATTCTCAATAAATATATAAAACTCCAAAAACAACAAAATAAATTTGTAACTACAAGCCATGGCTCTGATACCACTTGTAGGGATCTCATACCCTTCACTAATCAAATATTAGTGTAAATCAAATTACTCTAATTTGATGAGCAAGATCTATGTAGTTACAAATAGACTTTGTTACAAGTTTATAAAAATTTATACCTTTCAAAGAGGTTAATAAGGGCACAAAACGAGAACTCCTTTCTCGATTTGTTTCTTGAGCTAATGTTTAGGATGATCCTCTAAAACCCGAGTTTCCAAAATAGGAAACCTCCTCTTAGTTGCACCCAAGAACAACTACAAAATCTATTAATGATTTTGATCTAGAAACCAATAATAGAAGCTTGATAATATGTATATTATTATTACTAACACTTAGTAATATAAATATTATTTATTAGAACTAGTTTCTAATGTATTTAGAGAGAAGTTGGAGGAGTTAGAGAGTAAATTGCATGCATCAATTTAATCTCGCTTTTTCCTTGTATTTTAAAGGTAAAACAAGCAAAATCAAGTGTGTGTCACACACCCACTTACACGTCCAAATGGAGAGGAGAGGAAGAGTGTAGAGCATGCCTTTCTTGTTTAGAACAACAACATCATTATGTTGTGCATGCTTTCTCTTTTGTTGCATGTGATGATTATGTTTTAAGCATGCTTAATACAAACCAAGAGTATAAGACAAACCAAATAAGACAAAGGGAATCTTCCCTCTCCTTCCATTTTGGACGGTCCAAATGGACCTTATTTGGGTCTATTTTGTTTTCAATATTTGTCCCACAAATACTTATAATTTATCACTTAATCATCCAATATGATAAAGTATAAATTATCAAATTAAACTCTTGACTCTCCTTTAATATATATGTACACTTACATGTATATTAAAATTGCACTAATACTAATCACATTAGTCACTTAGTACACAATTAGTGAATTAACGATTAATCACTAATTCTTGTTTCCTCAATTAATTTTATCGATATAAAATTCAATCATCCGAGTTCGCAACTCGATTTCTCTCTAAATTAATTCACTGACTAACCGTTAGTCGATTGATCAAGATACTAATCTAATTGTATCTCATACAATTAATTAGCTTTATTATTTGGAGTACATTCCTATAGGTGTGACTTAAAGGGATCAATTGATTATCGCCGTTCTCACGACAATAACGTCAAACTCTAGTCAGCCAACCGTTATTGATTTACGTTAATCAATTGACAATAATACAGGATTATCCCCATGTATTCCTTAATTGAGATTTATTAAGTAATCGCACTATTGTGGAGGACACTTACTCCAACAATAAACTGATGGGGGATGCCCGCTGAGCGGACAGTGACTAGCTATGCTCATACTTACCCTCAATTTCAATTACTTTGGTTTAATATTATCGCTTTATAATTATAACATTATGATAAAAACATAAACATGCTTAATACAAATAGCATATAAAGACATATAAGTCATAATAAGCATGCGGTTTAAAGCGATAAATCATATAAGCATGATATTCAGTTATGAAGGCAAATAACATATAATATCATAGCAATAGTATCACCATAATTCAACAGGATTACAACGCGATATCATATCGCAAACGGACATCATATAGTATCATTCACTTCATGCAGACTCGATTCATTTCAGAAATTTGTGGTCTTTAGTTTTCGAAGATGGAACACACTCATTCTCAAATAATCAAACAACAAACAACACATACTGCTTACGAGCCTGACCACTGAGTAGGCCATTGTACTCTAGTCGCTTGCATCTCACTACCATAGTGCAGCGGCTTACTCGACTCGTAAACC
Source organism: Dianthus caryophyllus (assembly GCA_023091065.1). Taxonomy (NCBI): domain Eukaryota; kingdom Viridiplantae; phylum Streptophyta; class Magnoliopsida; order Caryophyllales; family Caryophyllaceae; genus Dianthus; species Dianthus caryophyllus. The sequence goes on along the minus strand of CM041517.1, from coordinate 32,297,752 downwards.
ACGCCGAATACTATAGTACTTGCATCTCATCTTCTAGTGTTCGAAATGATTCGAACTTCAGATACAATCTCGTCAAGTAATCTTTACGCAGGGCAAGAACGAATGCAAGTGTCGCGCCCACTAAGAACGAAATACGGCAAGGAGACAGAACCGCAAGATGCACTAAGCATATAATGTCACGGTGGCCCTGATAACTTTAGCGAAATAGTGGAATAAAACCCTAGTCTAGTATGCATACACTAATATCCACTTTAATAATAGGCTATGCTATTCATAGAGCACCTTAACTCTGGATAAAACGACTATTTCCTGAAGCCTGACCCAAAAGAGTTGGCATATTCATTATCTTGTACGGCTTTGGCTATACGACTTAAGGCGTAACGGCATGGGCAGGATGCACTAAGCAATAAGGCTGCCGTCTTAAACCACACTATTCGATATGACCCAAGCCAGAGATCAAGATAGTGGTATCCACACAAGACTATCTTAACCCCACTTCACTTACGATTGACGTTTTCATATCGGAGGCTCAAGCGTTTGACCTTTTATTTAACTTTACTCAATATTCATTATTTATTTGATATTACATATCACATGTTACTAGACTCTCCTAGTATCATCGTCAAACGTTTAAGTATTTTATTCGGTTTCATATGATCACATAACATATTCGTTTATTATTTGAAGTGTTGTTAATTATTAACGTTTTCAAGTTTCTATATTGATATGTTTATTAGTATGTCCAATTTTATTCAAGTGTTTTTCAAACACTTTAAATCATTTATTTATTCATTTTCAATTTTCTATACTTAGTAAAATTTTCAATTATTTTCAATATTTCAAATTTTGGAATGTGAAATATCCTTGAATTTTAAGACGTAACTTGTTTTACAAGTTTCGTAAATTTTTCACTATTCACTATTCACTATTCACTATTCATCGTATTTTATACGTATTTTTATACGTATTCGTATTTTTATACTTCGTATTTTATACGTACTTTGTAACACCCCGTGTTTTTATAGCACAATTTTATAAAAGAAATTAATTCCCTAAATAAAATTCATCCTTTTTCCATATAATAAAAATGCGACTGAATTTTTTTCGCCAAATAATACTAAGTTTCCTAAGCCCAAATTTAAAACTTTTGAAAAATGAAATATATTGTATTATCGTTAGAATTCAAAAAGGAAATACAATTCAAAATTTTATAAAAATCAACAATTACAACACACTACAATTTTTCTCGCACCTGAATTAAAACTATTTTGATATACTTCAAATTTGAATTTTATTTTTTACATATTCGAGCTCGATAAATCAAATGAAGTATCTACGACAAATTTCACAACGACAAATTTCGGCGCGCAAAACGAGGTCAATTTGACCCAAGGTGGCCGAGCCACATTTATTGACCAAGTCACCTATTTTCTTCAATCTTGACTTACACAAATTCAACCCTTAACATCAAGACCTTTCTTTAATCATTTTGATTATTATTTATAAATCTTATTATATTAATAAACAAATTACTATTCAAATTCTATTTAACTAACACTTTCACTAAAAATCGAAATAATGAGTTTCACTAAGCCTAAAGCGATAAACTTTTTGACGTTTGAGTATAATGATTTAATTCGATAACATTCAACTAAAAATAAATATTTCGATCAAATAAGATTTTATTTCAAAGTTTAGAGATCTTTTGGCCAATTTTTGTTTTGATCACCCTTCAACGTTTTTCTTCATTTTTATTTTCGATCTTACTTCAAAACATTATTTTAAGACTATATATTTTATTTTGAGACTTTTCACAGACGCCAGAATCGAAAAATTTCAAAAACGAAAAATCGAGCCTTGTTGACTCACCATGGTCAAATTTTTGACCATTATTGGTCTTCACTTATCTTCTTCCATTCTCCTTTTCTCTTACACAATACATGCACCTATTTTACTTTAGCACCATGTCTTATCCATCTTACAACCTACATAATTCATCATCACTTATTCTAGCTTATTTTTGTTTAAAGATTAAACATTTTTAACAAACAAATGCATTAATACATACTACAAAAATTACTCCTACAACTACTACTACTACACGTTTTATTTACTACACACAAATCCTCTCTAAAAACAAAACCAATTTATTTCCTAAGTAAGAACACAACTTTGGTGTTCTTCATTTTCATGAGCAACTTCATCTTCCACTCTTCTTTATTTTTATTCCTAAATTTGTTTCACTTTAGTTTTTGTTTATAATTACTCCACTTAATTCAACACCTAAATTAGATCATTTCTATATAAATGATATTACTACAACACTTATTAAATGAGTTTTAGAAAATTAAAGTGTTGTTCTAAAATGAATAAACTCAAGATCTTCATCTTCCTTATTTAAGTTTTCCACTTAAATTTTCACTATTCACTAAAATAAAAATCCTTCATAAGTTGAATTAAATCACTTCCTCTTTTTCCTACTAAATTTTTATGAACATAAATCATAAAACAAATTAAAACTATGCTTCACCTAAAATGAATTAATTATGAAAACTATAGTCTTAGCTTATTTTAGTAGAAACTAGTTACTAACTTAGCTAATCTTTCTTGTATGTACTTTGAAACATAAAGACGAAGAGCCAAGTGACGGGGTTGATCTAAGTATCTTTGATCATATAGTGGATCCGGATAATTGCTAGAAAAATCATACCGAGTAAATTAAGGTGCCCCCGCACACTAGGTTTTAATTTTGTAAATCGCATGCTATAAATGTTTATGTGTTATATTTATTGTGTTTATGATCACCTAGCATCACATGTTAAATTAGGAGACAAAAATCGAAAAATAAAAATAGTATATCACTTACAAAACCTCACGGCCTAACCCTTATTTTTGGTTTAATTTTTCGTTTTAATTTTTTTTAATTGCATGCTTAAAAGACTCTTAATAAGAGGTATATGAAAATATAATTAGTTTATGTTTAGGACTTAAAATGAAATTGATGTGAAATTTAAATGTTTAAAAGCATATGTGTTCTTGAAATCATTGTTGTTATTTTTGTGTTTGAAATATTTTACTTATATGTGTTAATGTGTTTGTATATGATTTTTACCTATGTTAAATATATAAATGATATAAAGTAAATTAGTTATTGAATTAGAGGTATAAAAATCAAAAATAAAATTTGTGACATATATAGTGAGGGCCACGGTTTTGGTCTTAATTATGGACCAATTTTTAGTTTTAATTTTTCTAATTAACATATTATGATTAGTTTAGTTAAAATGGACTTGTAGGAAAAATTTGAGAAAATTTCATAAACATATAAAAATTTGACTAATTAGTGTTCATATGAAAAACAATAAAGTTCTTTACATATGCATGTGTTCTTCACCTAAGTGATTGGTTTGATTCATAAATTTTATAAGTTTTAGTTATTTATTGTTTTTAGATACTAGTTTAAATCACTTTAAAATAACTTGAATAAATTAGTATATAAAAACGTTAAGTAAAAACCGATAAAATTAGAAAAGCGAAAATAAATGGTGCAAGTATGAGTAGCCACGGCCTTAGGGTCTATTTTGGACTAAAAATGATTTTTGTCACTTTTTATTTTTATCACTTAGATAAATTAATTAGTTAAAGTAATGAATTGTTAATAAAAAACAAAAAAAGAAATAAATAGACTAACAATATATATATACACGGCATTCACCCTTAAAATGGGTCAATTTTGGTCAAAATGAATTTATCACTTAGTCACTAAAATTGATTTATGAGTAGGATTATATTAGATTGTATAATGAACCGTTAATAAAAAGAATCAACTAAACCGATAAAAATAAACGTTACAAGTATTAAAATGAACCTTGTCGAGTGCTACTACCTATGCTTAAATCTGGATGTGGACATACGGACTATTTAAAATGAACTACGACAACCTCACTAAAAATGGAAACCGCTAAAGTATTAGTTAAGTATATGACTAAATTTAACCGAGTTTTACTTTTGAAATGTTATTTAAAATGACCAAGTACAAAATGAACTTAACAACTTTGAAATTAGAATTTGTACTTAAGTTTAAATCGAGTTTTTCATTTAAAATAATATTTCAAAATCACTAAATACAAAACGAACCTAACGACTTTAAAACTAGAATTTCGTACTTAGAAAATAAAAGTTGGTTTTGTAAACCTAAAAATATCCTAAGTATAAAAATTGGTATAAAGTATAAAAATACTAAGTATAAAATATAATAATAGAAATACTAAGTCTTAAATATAATAATAAAATACTAAGTATAAAAATACGTATAAATACGAAGTATAAGAATACATGTACGTATAAAGATACGAATAAAATACAAAGTATAAAAATACGAATAAAATACGAAGTATAAAAATACGCATACGTATAAAAATACGTACAAATACGAAATACGAAAATACGAATACGTATAAAAATACGATGAATAGTAAATACAATGAATAGTAAATACGATGAATAGTAAATACGGTGAATAGTAAAATAATGAATAGTGAAAATATTTAAAATTTACAAACAGACTCAAAATAAAATATTTAAGTTTCTATTTGCTTCCGTTTACCTGAAGAACTGCTAGAACTAACATTTCAATATACAAGTTCGACGATGTTATAACTAATAAAAATTATAGTATGTGTTATGAATAATAAAAGAAGTAATGAATTAAGTGTTGAATACTTGATGTTACCGTTTTTCCTCACATGTATAGAATAATACGTACCTCTCATTTGAATTGCCCTCTCATTGACTTCACTTTGACTATCCACTCTAACTTGGGAACCCGTTTGATTCTCTGCGGTTGTTTGGGTTGAATCCGATAGTGAGGAATTTATTCCTCATACTCGATATTCCTTCGACAACTTAGGGTTTGAATCAAAAGGCGCGGCCTGACATGAGATTATACCCTTCGATTAGAACGTTGTATGATTAGTACTCGGGTGTCTGCGATGTTAAACGCTATAGGGTCAGGGTTGGTAAGGTAGCCGCATATGGGGACACTATCATCGCTATTTGGTGCTAGTGGTAATCTAATGACTCTCCTAGTCTTTATTTAACGTGATTTTCGCCCTGGGTAGTGATTCGTTCACGGGCCCATATGAGGTAACGGAAAATAGACATTCCCATCCGGGGATGCGTCAGAGTGTAATAGTCGTACTAATAGGGTAGTGTATGCATGCAAAAGACAAGGGATTGATCCTCCTTATTACCGCTTGATATCTTCAAAGATTTAAAGTCCGTTGATGTGGCCAAAGCCGTCGCTGCGTTAACATGCTATTTGTGTTAACGCATGTTTCCATCCTTGCTAGTTTGTTGGCTTATGGTCGTGTTTCATCTTAGATTATCCATGTTGTGTTGGATGTTAGGTAGTCAGTATCTTATGCTACTTAGTGTTTGATCCGATGTACGAAGTGCGAGTAACTAGTGCACTTTGATGGCGAATCATATGGGTGATTTACCATGAGAGTACACAAGCCAGTCTGTAGTCAAGACTCGCGAGTATATGTTACTATATGAATAATTGAAAAGGGTCGACTACCCCGAATGTGAATGAAATGATAATGATTTGCTTACATGATTATGAATTGAGATAATTTGATGATTTAATTGCTATGTTATATGACTTATGATATGTTATGTATTATGTATTGCATTATTGTATGTGTTATTTGCGCTGATTTAATTACATGCGCATATGTTAATTATTATGTGTTTACCGCTATGGGTTTTATGTGGCTTAGCGTGTGCGGGGCATAATCGAGTTTGAACGGCATTTTCCCGTAGGTACCCCGAGGCTACATTGACGAATTATATCAGGGGATTGAAGGCCTTATTTTATATTTTGAGAGAATGTAATCAATTAAACTCTGCTTTATCTATGACTCTTATTATGTATAATAAGTTGTAATACCATGACAACTGGTTTTGTAATAAATAGACTTAATTAATATTCCGCCTTAGTTTAATTAAAGTCACGAAAAACCAGGTTGTTACAGTTGGTATCAGAGCTGTCTTGCGACCGTGAATAACTTAAAGTTATATCATCTAGCGAGACGACACACAGCTTACATACATATAAATATATATGTCAGGCATAGACTTATAGGATCAAATAATGAATTAGAAATTCTAGATCGCTAAAATAATAATCTTAGAACGCTTTAAAAGTGAGAATGGGTAGAAACATTAAGGACTGACCGACTGATCTTTTTGACTAACAAGTCCCTTATACTAACTTTACAAGAATCAAGACGTAAGGATCGAAGGCAAGACCGAAGCGCATGCAGAGAGACGTATCAAGAATCATGCTATTTGAGGCAGCTTCCAAGACGTCGGAGACTTCTTTAGCTTTAAAAATTCCTACAACCATCTATAACCGTTCTTTAATTATCCCCATCATTGCGACGCTTTTCAACTTTCGGACTTTCTAGACCATAAAATCTCTTGACATTTAATCTCTCCATGATTTTAGGATTTCCTTTTTACATTCTAAAATCCCTACTAATAAGGAGTCAATCTCGAAAAATTTTAAAGGACTCTGTAAACTAATTTTCTTTTCTCTCAACTTCGTAGAATGTGTTCAACCTTACTCTACGAATTCATAAACTTCTTTCTCTTTATTTCAAACCTTCTAACCTTATTAAATCGCTCATAGTACCGAAGGCTAACCCTTATCAATTCTCAGACCCAACTCCATACCCTTGAACGTATATCTGAACTCTGATGTTATTTTTTTGAGCTTGGTTTCTAACCCTCTGTCATAGTTCACTTCATTGAGAAGGAATTAGGAAGCTTTGTAACTTTTGATTTTAATATCTTTTTCAGAATGGCTGCAAACGGTATTCCAGACAATGACCTTAACCAACAATTCCTCGAAGAGGAGGCAAGAAGAAGAGGCTTCGAGGACGCAATCGTGAAGATTGCTCAGAATGTCCACCAATATCAGGGTGGCGGTAATAACCAATCCGCGTTTGAGAGGTTCTCAAAACATAGACCTCAACCGTACTCAGGCTCGGTCAACCCTACGTTCTGACTGAATGGATTGAAGAAATGGAGAAGTCGTTGGAGCTCGATGAAGACACCGCCTACGAGAAGGTGAATGTGGTAGCTTACTACCTGAAGGAGAGGCCAACAGGTGGTGGCCCTTGATCCGATCCACTTTTCCCGTGAGGATTTGCAATTGGAGTGAATTCAAGTTACTTCACGAGACCAAATGCTTCGGGGAGGAGTTAAAGTGGGAGAAGGAGGAGGAGTTCCGCAACCTAAACCAGGGTGATATGTCTCTCAGGCATACACCGAGAAATATCAGGAGCTATCTAAGTTTGCTCCTAGAATATTAACGAGCGAGGAGGAACTCGCATGACCCGTTATGTAAGGGGCATGACTAACGATCCGAGGATAAACATGAGCGGGTTCAATCAGTAAGAACTTTCTTTGAGGCCTATGAGAAAGCAACGAGCATCCGGGCCTATCCGTAAGAGAGAAGGCGAGGAGAAAATGAAGAAGAGAACTTTTCGCCTCTGTGGCAAGTTCTAGTTTCATCCGAGCGACCTTCCAACAAAGAAATTTCCGAGGCCGAACTCCCAAAACAACAATTTCAACAAGCGGTTTTACAACCGCAACAACAACAACTCGAACAATGGGAGGTGACTACAAAGGTGGAAGAACCCCCGCCGATTATGCGATCGGACAATTGCTATTTCTGTCACAAGGCTCTACACCCTGGAAAGCAGTGCAACGGATCCCCAATCGTCTGTTTCTTCTGCAATGAAGCGGGGCACAAATCTAACGCATGCCCGAAGAAAGAAGCGATGGGAAGAAAGAACACGGGACCACTACCCGCAGTTAAGGTACAAGGACGTGTTTACGTCTTGTCGGAGATTGACGAAGACACCGAGGATTGCCCTGACGTAGACGTTATTACTGGTAAAATTTCTGATTAACTCAGTACCTGCCTTTATTTTATTCAATACGGGAGCATTCTTTTCTTTAAAATTTTAAATACCTTTCGAACTTATCATATACATTCTGACTTTCTCTCGTCAAAATATACTTACATATATCATATTTTCCAATAACCCCTTATTATAAATTTCGAATCATATCCTAAATATGATTTATAACATTTCCGTTTCTTCTAATAACATTATAATAATAAATTTTAGAAAATGAACTATATCAACTAGGTTATCCATAATTCCCTAAAAGTTTATTTAACCATTCAACGATAACCTAAATTTCCTTAATTTCATTTAGTCTCATATTTTCCTTATGATCACTACGACTTTTACCTATTTTTCCCAAAATGCCATTTTTCATAAGGCTATATATCTTATGCATGTGATCAATAAAAATAACAATAATAATATTATGTATATACGTTTAAAAATTCTTAAGGGGGTAGGACTATAATTTGACTATATTAAAGTCCTACTAAAATCTGAAATTTCTTATTTCCATCTATTTTAAGGATAACATTTATTCTCAAAACTAAATAAAGTGTTTTTATTCTTAAAACTCTTGTTATTTTTAATTTAATTTAAATCCGTACAAAACTTCTAGGCCCTACCTTTTTGTGGACCTCTTTCAAGTCATTTTCAAAAATAACATTCCAACAACATTTCTATATTTATTTAAATATCTCATTAATAAATCAAAAGCGATTTTGTTCTCCAATATTTGCACTCTATCCGACGTTTCTATATTAATTAGAAAACTCAAACTTTTCAAAAAGTCTTATTCCAACAAAACCAAATAATGTTATCCAAATTTGTAAAATCTCAATATTCTCTCTAACTGCCTTGTTCAACCTCGAGTAGTTATCCACTCTATCCAAGTTTCGGGGACGAAACTTTCTTAAGGGGGTAGGATTGTAACACCCCGTGTTTTTATAGCACAATTTTATAAAAGAAATTAATTCCCTAAATAAAATTCATCCTTTTTCCATATAATAAAAATGCGACTGAATTTTTTTCGCCAAATAATACTAAGTTTCCTAAGCCCAAATTTAAAACTTTTGAAAAATGAAATATATTGTATTATCGTTAGAATTCAAAAAGGAAATACAATTCAAAATTTTATAAAAATCAACAATTACAACACACTACAATTTTTCTCGCACCTGAATTAAAACTATTTTGATATACTTCAAATTTGAATTTTATTTTTTACATATTCGAGCTCGATAAATCAAATGAAGTATCTACGACAAATTTCACAACGACAAATTTCGGCGCGCAAAACGAGGTCAATTTGACCCAAGGTGGCCGAGCCACATTTATTGACCAAGTCACCTATTTTCTTCAATCTTGACTTACACAAATTCAACCCTTAACATCAAGACCTTTCTTTAATCATTTTGATTATTATTTATAAATCTTATTATATTAATAAACAAATTACTATTCAAATTCTATTTAACTAACACTTTCACTAAAAATCGAAATAATGAGTTTCACTAAGCCTAAACTGATAAACTTTTTGACGTTTGAGTATAATGATTTAATTCGATAACATTCAACGAAAAAAATAAATATTTCGATCAAATAAGATTTTATTTCAAAGTTTCGAGGATCTTTTGGCCAATTTTTGTTTTGATCACCCTTCAACGTTTTTCTTCATTTTTATTTTCGATCTTACTTCAAAACATTATTTTAAGACTATATATTTTATTTTGAGACTTTTTCACAGACGCCAGAATCGAAAATTTCAAAAACGAAAAAATCGAGCCTTGTTGACTCACCATGGCCGAAATTTTTGACCATTATTGGTCTTCACTTATCTTCTTCCATTCTCCTTTTCTCTTACACAATACATGCACCTATTTTACTTTAGCACCATGTCTTATCCATCTTACAACCTACATAATTCATCATCACTTATTCTAGCTTATTTTTGTTTAAAGATTAAACATTTTTAACAAACAAATGCATTAATACATACTACAAAAATTACTCCTACAACTACTACTACTACACGTTTTATTTACTACACACAAATCCTCTCTAAAAACAAAACCAATTTATTTCCTAAGTAAGAACACAACTTTGGTGTTCTTCATTTTCATGAGCAACTTCATCTTCCACTCTTCTTTATTTTTATTCCTAAATTTGTTTCACTTTAGTTTTTGTTTATAATTACTCCACTTAATTCAACACCTAAATTAGATCATTTCTATATAAATGATATTACTACAACACTTATTAAATGAGTTTTAGAAAATTAAAGTGTTGTTCTAAAATGAATAAACTCAAGATCTTCATCTTCCTTATTTAAGTTTTCCACTTAAATTTTCACTATTCACTAAAATAAAAATCCTTCATAAGTTGAATTAAATCACTTCCTCTTTTTCCTACTAAATTTTTATGAACATAAATCATAAAACAAATTAAAACTATGCTTCACCTAAAATGAATTAATTATGAAAACTATAGTCTTAGCTTATTTTAGTAGAAACTAGTTACTAACTTAGCTAATCTTTCTTGTATGTACTTTGAAACATAAAGACGAAGAGCCAAGTGACGGGGTTGATCTAAGTATCTTTGATCATATAGTGGATCCGGATAATTGCTAGAAAAATCATACCGAGTAAATTAAGGTGCCCCCGCACACTAGGTTTTAATTTTGTAAATCGCATGCTATAAATGTTTATGTGTTATATTTATTGTGTTTATGATCACCTAGCATCACATGTTAAATTAGGAGACAAAAATCGAAAAATAAAAATAGTAGATCACTTACGAAACCTCACTACTAACCCTTATTTTTGGTTTAATTTTTCGTTTTAATTTTTTTTAATTGCATGCTTAAAAGACTCTTAATAAGAGGTATATGAAAATATAATTAGTTTATGTTTAGGACTTAAAATGAAATTGATGTGAAATTTAAATGTTTAAAAGCATATGTGTTCTTGAAATCATTGTTGTTATTTTTGTGTTTGAAATATTTTACTTATATGTGTTAATGTGTTTGTATATGATTTTTACCTATGTTAAATATATAAATGATATAAAGTAAATTAGTTATTGAATTAGAGGTATAAAAATCAAAAATAAAATTTGTGACATATATAGTGAGGGCCACGGTTTTGGTCTTAATTATGGACCAATTTTTAGTTTTAATTTTTCTAATTAACATATTATGATTAGTTTAGTTAAAATGGACTTGTAGGAAAAATTTGAGAAAATTTCATAAACATATAAAAATTTGACTAATTAGTGTTCATATGAAAAACAATAAAGTTCTTTACATATGCATGTGTTCTTCACCTAAGTGATTGGTTTGATTCATAAATTTTATAAGTTTTAGTTATTTATTGTTTTTAGATACTAGTTTAAATCACTTTAAAATAACTTGAATAAATTAGTATATAAAAACGTTAAGTAAAAAAACCGATAAAATTAGAAAACGAAAATAAATGGTGCAAGTATGAATAGCCACGGCCTTAGGGTCTATTTTGGACTAAAAATGATTTTTGTCACTTTTTATTTTTATCACTTAGATAAATTAATTAGTTAAAGTAATGAATTGTTAATAAAAAACAAAAAAAGAAATAAATAGACTAACAATATATATATACACGGCATTCACCCTTAAAATGGGTCAATTTTGGTCAAAATGAATTTATCACTTAGTCACTAAAATTGATTTATGAGTAGGATTATATTAGATTGTATAATGAACCGTTAATAAAAAGAATCAACTAAACCGATAAAAATAAACGTTACAAGTATTAAAATGAACCTTGTCGAGTGCTACTACCTATGCTTAAATCTGGATGTGGACATACGGACTATTTAAAATGAACTACGACAACCTCACTAAAAATGGAAACCGCTAAAGTATTAGTTAAGTATATGACTAAATTTAACCGAGTTTTACTTTTGAAATGTTATTTAAAATGACCAAGTACAAAATGAACTTAACAACTTTGAAATTAGAATTTGTACTTAAGTTTAAATCGAGCTTTTCATTTAAAATAATATTTCAAAATCACTAAATACAAAACGAACCTAACGACTTTAAAACTAGAATTTCAGACTTAGAAAATACAAGTTGGTTTTGTAAACCTAAAAATATCCTAAGTATAAAAATTGGTATAAAGTATAAAAATACTAAGTATAAAATATAATAATAGAAATACTAAGTCTTAAATATAATAATAAAATACTAAGTATAAAAATACGTATAAATACGAAGTATAAGAATACATGTACGTATAAAGATACGAATAAAATACAAAGTATAAAAATACGAATAAAATACGAAGTATAAAAATACGCATACGTATAAAAATACATACAAATACGAAATACGAAAATACGAATACGTATAAAAATACGATGAATAGTAAATACGATGAATAGTAAATACGATGAATAGTAAATACGGTGAATAGTAAAATAATGAATAGTGAAAATATTTAAAATTTACAAACGGACTCAAAATAAAATATTTAAGTTTCTATTTGCTTCCGTTTACCTGAAGAACTGCTAGAACTAACATTTCAATATACAAGTTCGACGATGTTATAACTAATAAAAATTATAGTATGTGTTATGAATAATAAAAGAAGTAATGAATTAAGTGTTGAATACTTGATGTTACCGTTTTTCCTCACATGTATAGAATAATACGTACCTCTCATTTGAATTGCCCTCTCATTGACTTCACTTTGACTATCCACTCTAACTTGGGAACCCGTTTGATTCTCTGCGGTTGTTTGGGTTGAATCCGATAGTGAGGAATTTATTCCTCATACTCGATATTCCTTCGACAACTTAGGGTTTGAATCAAAAGGCACGGCCTGACATGAGATTATACCCTTCGATTAGAACGTTGTATGATTAGTACTCGGGTGTCTGCGATGTTAAACGCTATAGGGTCAGGGTTGGTAAGGTAGCCGCATATGGGGACACTATCATCGCTATTTGGTGCTAGTGGTAATCTAATGACTCTCCTAGTCTTTATTTAACGTGATTTTCGCCCTGGGTAGTGATTCGTTCACGGGCCCATATGAGGTAACGGAAAATAGCCATTCCCATCCGGGGGATCTGTCGTAGTGTAATAGTCGTACCAATAGGGTAGTGTATGCATGCAAAAGACAAGGGATTGATCCTCCTTATTACCTGCTTGATATCTTCAGCATTTAAAGTCCGTTGATGTGACCGGCACGCTGTCGCGCGTTAACATGCTATTTGTGTTAACGCATGTTTCCATCCTTGCTAGTTTGTTGGCTTATGGTCGTGTTTCATCTTAGATTATCCATGTTGTGTTGGATGTTAGGTAGCTGTATCTTATGCTACTTAGTGTTTGATCTGATGTACGAGTCTGAGTAACTAGTGCACTTTGATGGCGAATCATATGGGTGATTTACCATGAGAGTACACAAGCCAGTCTGTAGTCAAGACTCGCGAGTATATGTTACTATATGAATAATTGAAAAGGGTCGACTACCCCGAATGTGAATGAAATGATAATGATTTGCTTACATGATTATGAATTGAGATAATTTGATGATTTAATTGCTATGTTATATGACTTATGATATGTTATGTATTATGTATTGCATTATTGTATGTGTTATTTGCGCTGATTTAATTACATGCGCATATGTTAATTATTATGTGTTTACCGCTATGGGTTTTATGTGGCTTAGCGTGTGCGGGGCATAATCGAGTTTGAACGGCATTTTCCCGTAGGTACCCCGAGGCTACATTGACGAATTATATCAGGGGATTGAAGGCCTTATTTTATATTTTGAGAGAATGTAATCAATTAAACTCTGCTTTATCTATGACTCTTATTATGTATAATGAGTTGTAATACGATGACAGCTGGTTTTGTAATAAATAGACTTAATTAATATTCCGCCTTAGTTTAATTAAAGTCACGAAAAACCAGGTTGTTACATACTTTTATACGTATTCGTATTTTTATACTTCGTATTTTATACGTATTTTTATACTTATACCTATTCTTATACTTGTATGTATTCTTATATTTATACGTATTTTATAAGTATTTTATAAGTATTCTTATACATTGATATTTGTCCTAAGTATAAACTTAGATTTCTTTTTATTTGCTAAGTATAAATTTCTAGTTTCAAAGTCGTTAAGTTCGTTTTGTACTTAGTGATTTGTGAAAATATTTTAAAAGTCTAGTTTTAAAAATGTTAAGTCCGGTTTGTAAAAAGTGATCAATGATATTTACTTTAAAATGAGACTCAGTTAAACTTAGTCGTCTATTTACTAAAGTTAGTGATTTTCATTTTTAAAATAATAGTATCGTGGATGATTCATTTTAGTCCGTATGTCCAAGTCCAACAAATTCAACAAATTCAAATGCAAGGGCAGTAGCACACGATTCAGTTCATTTTTATAACGGTTAAACATTTTTATCGGTTTAATATATTTCATTTATAACTAAATCGATTTATACAAAAATTCAACTCTATTAACTAGTAAACTTTAGTGACTTAGTGAAAATTTCATTTTGATCAAATTTAGTCAATTTTAAGTGATGATGCTGTGTGGATTATATATAGGTAAAAATTGATTTATTTCTTTTAATTTCTTAATTCAATTCATTAACTACTAATTAAGTTATTTTAACAATAAACTAAAAGTGATAAAAACAAATTTTAACCCAAAAATTAAGGGGGATGCCGTAGCTAAGGGTGGTGTTTCTCAAATTTTCATTTTTCAATTTTTATCGGTTTTTAGCTTAAAGTTTTTATATTCTAATTATTCTAATTATACTAAAATGATTTAACTAAAATTAAATTTTACTAAAAATTTCATTTATATTTATGAATAGTGTTTTTCAACACTTTAAATTTCTAACTTTTTATTCTTAAAGATTTATAATGTTTAAGTTGATTTATAACATAATACTAACAATATATTAAAACAATAACTAAACATAAACACAAATTATTAACAAACATAAAATAAAACAAAATCAAAGTGAGCAATAATGATGAACACACATGAAGATAATAAGAACACACATGAACATCAAACTAAAACTCAAGAACACCATTTTCAATTTTAACAACTTATAATTTTTTTCCTAATTTAATTTTTTTCACATGATAACATCCATTTTAACTAACTTAACACAACATATAGTTTACAAAAATTAAAAGTGAAAATATAATAAAAAAAATAGGGAAATGCCGTGGATAATACACATACACATACAATTTTTATTTTTGATTTTTAATCACTTTAAAATTCATTGTTAATATTTCACATAATTTTTATACATGATTACTACTTAATTAAAACATAACTAAACATAAAAATCATATGAATCATAATTAAAATGCTCAAAAATAATTTAGCTAAACATATGAACATATAATTACAACATTACTAGTAAACTATTTACTTATTTATTATCATTTATTATCATCACATAAACATACAAGTGATGTTTAACATATTTTCACATGAACATCATACTCATAAAATTATAATAGCAAAACAAATTAATTTACAAAGAGGTTAAAATGAGACATAGTTAGTCACCTTAATCGGCAATCTTATTGGTTATCCGGATCGATGATGTTATCAAGGTCTAAGTCACCACCCAAGTACCCTTCTTCACCTTCAAAAACCCGTAACAAAGTGAGCTCCAAATACCCAAATATAAGCTTAGAATACTTGTAATATATTAGAGTAATATTAGGGTTTTAATTTAGTGTGTTTTAGAAATAAAATGGAAGAAAAAACAAAGGGAGAAAATGGGGGAGTATCTCGGCTGTTTTAGGAGGCCAAAATGGTTGTGTTTTGCACTTGTGAATTATGGGAACAAGTTGTGATGTTTTTAGGTTAAATGAATTAGGTTTTGTTTTGTTTATTTAGAAAATAAAGTTTTATTTAAATAAATTTTGAGTCATAATAATCAAGTAGCATCACTTGATAAATTTGGAAGCTTCCCATTGATATTTTTGAAAAACAAAGTTTTTCACGAAATTAATCAGTTTTAAAAAGTCGGGTGTCAAAAGTGATAAAAGTTAATGTGTGCGCGTTTGACGATTTTTCGAAATATTTCTACTTTTAAATTCTAAGACTAAAATATAAATTTCATTATTCAAAAATTTTTAAAAGTTTTAAAGAAGTCGATAAATTTTACAAAACGAAAGTTTTGCAAAAATTGTGATTTTGAAAGGCAAAAAGGCTAAGATTCGATTTAGGATTTGAAATTAGTATTTGATAGCTAATTATTGAATTAAATTAACACGGGGTGTTACACTGGAACTTCAATTGCTGATATTTGGAGTAAGTTCGATAACAAATATCCTATGTGGTTCAAGCAGAAAGTAAGTACTATATACAATAACATTATAATTATTAATAATTTACTTATAAAGTGTATAAAATTGTGTAACAAAATTCGCGTAATCATTTCTTCACTAGGAGCCTTTTTTGAAAGACGATCTGCAGAAGGTGTTAGCAATTGGACCGTCAAGAGAAGTCCAAACTTGGAAACGATACTCAATCAATGGGTACAACTTTAGAACATTCAATTGTCGCACCAACATAGAGAACAGTACAATAAACAATGGAGTATGTGTAACCTCTGTTGATGGTGCTGACTATTATGGATGTCTTGAGAAGGTGATTGAGTTGAAATATGTTGGATCAAAAAAGCTCTATAAGACAGTCTTGTTCAAATGTGATTGGCTTGACAACTCAGTACATGGTATGAATATACACAAGGAGTACAAAATAGTTGAAGTTCATCGTGGTAGAAAATACCCAACGTACGATCCTTTTATGTTATCATATCAAGTTGATCAAGTGTGTTATGCACCATATCCAAGTCTTAAGAGAGACAAAGAGCAGTGGAGAGTTGTCTTCAAAACGAAAGTGAAGTTGATCGTTGATGCCTCTGTGGAGGATAATGCTTATCAGAAGGCCGTTGTTACAGATCCACCACAGTTATCAGCTCCTAATGTCAATGATGAAGATGATAACAGTAGTATTCCTATCAGTCATAATCAGGATGATGAGAACGAGAATGACATGACTGAATTTATTGTAGAGGAAGATGAGCCCATTGAGGAAGAGTCGACAGAAGATGAGTAATGTGACGAGTTTGAAGATGACACAGATGAGGATGAAGAAGAAACTGTGGAACTTTTACCTGATGATGATGACATTGAGGCTAATAGTTCAGATGATAGTGATTAGCTTTGGTTTGATGAGTGGTTGATTATGTAATTTTACATTTTGCAAACAATTTAATATATTTTGTTTTTAGTTTTTATGTATGTAATTTTATTTAGTTTTGAATCAGTTTCAACCGTCATTTTTTGTGTTCTATATAGAGATGTTTTAAGATTTGCTTTAAGTGTGTATGTAGTATGGTGAATAGAAGATTTTAGGGTAGCGGAAGTAGCTCAACTCCAAATACTCAAGGTGATGAGAACCGCCAGGTGACCGAGGAGGAGATCTGTGAGATAATGGTAAACGGTAATCTTTTTCTGCCGACGTTAGATCCTGGAGGCTTATGGTAAGTTTAACGGTTCATTATATTGTAGATTAGTCGAATGTTTATTTATTTAATTAAATTAACTACTTTAATATCCAATTGTTACATATACTATTAAAATTTTCCTATGTTAATTTGATGCAGGTTCAGCGATTCCACTGTGAAGAGTAAAGTTCAACGGGCCATAATTTCGATGATGACCTCATTCGTTCCAAATTGGTCGGAGGCTTCAAAGGCGCAGAAAGAAACGTGATGGAACACTTTCAGGGTATTAAATTTTATAATTTATCCTTTGTTAATTTAGGACTTTTAAAATTATATATGTGTTGATGCATTTTATTTTTCAAAATATGATTGTTGTTCAACTACCAGTACAAGCAGAAGTATGAGGCACAAATTAAAGAAGCATTCAATGAGATGGCCAAGAAAAGGATTCCGAACTACATCCGCCAAAAAGGTGTGATAATTTAATATATGCATGTACTATTATATAGATCATTTTGTTATATTAGTCGTAAACATATTTTGTTGTCAATGATAAAACTTTTTGTAACTATAAATCGCAGGTAGAGTTAAAAAATCGTGGATTGATGATAATGAAGTTCTAAAGGCGGGGTACTTAGAGTGGAAGAATTCGGAGGTAATTAACAAACTTATAAGTTTAATTAATTGATAAACAATGTTAGTTTTAAATTATTTGTACATAGAACTAATAATTTATCGTCAAATATGTTTTGTTTTATAGAAAGCCAAGAAGAAGGCGGAGACACAAAAGAAGAACCGTCGTTCTCAGGCCGTGGATGGAAAGGCTCCGGGAACGCACACAATGGGTCGACAAGATATGTTGCAATACGTAGATAGAACGGTTCGTATTATTAACTTCATTTATCTAAATATATATTTATGTGTATTTTTTGAACGTGATATATTTAATGACGTGTGTATTCTTAATTTCTAAATATTTTTTGTTTTCTGTATGAAAAGTGTGCAGGAATGTCCACACCACGGTCTGTACCCGAACTCGTGAGAAGGTCAAAAACCTCCAAAAAGAGTGGCGGTTTCATCAACAACAAAGTGAAGAGTTTATTTGTAAGAATTTATTTATAATTAACGTTAATTTTATGATTGTTATTTACAATCTATTTAAACTAACGAGTATTATATGTTCTATATTATTCATTAGGACCGCTTTACTCCACGAGTATAGGAGCTCGAGACTACCCAGCCGGAAATTCCCGTTGACGAGAACCGGTTGTACTATGAGGTCGTCGGCGGACACGACAAGAAAGGGCGTGTTTATGGCACCGGCTCAGCCACGTCTATGTTTTACAACCATCCGCCGCCTCTTCACTCATCCGCCGGTAAGTAGTCTTCGTATACTCCCGGGATTCTGACACGCCTAACACAGGAGAATCAGTCCATGAATAAAAGGTTGGCACAAATTGAGGAGTATATCGCGTCTCAATGCTTAAGTACTCAGCCTCCTCCGACTTGCAACATAGGCGCCGACTTTGACCTGTTTAGGCGTGGGCCGTTCGACGGTGGTATTGAAAGTGGCGGCGCAGATATGTCGTTATATTGATGTTTGTATTGGTTAAACATTGAAGATTTTAACTTTTAGACAATTTCAGCTACTAGATTATAAACGGTTATGATGACGAACGTATGTTAATACATGTTGTGTTGCGTTTATATGTGTGTTGTGTGTTTGGTGCTTTGGATTGTAATATGTCGTATTTTGGGTGTATTGACACCGCAAATGAATAAAATTGCAGGTTTTGGGGGAAGCCAAAACCAGAAAGTTTCGGCCAAAAGACCAGCTGTTTTGCGACTGAAACAGGGCATTTGCGACGGAAATTCCGTCGCAAATAGGTTAGCCAAATTGCGACGGGCACGGCCAATTTGCGACGGACTTATTCCATCGCAAGTTTTTTTTCAACGAAATTTTGTCATAGCTGCGACGGAATTCAACTAAATCTATTTGCGACGATTAGGGATATTTGCGATAGACTAATTCCGTCGCAAACAAATCTGCGACGGATTATTCCATCGCAAATGGTTTTTTTTGCGACCAAGTTTTGCGACGGCCTAGTTTAGTCGCATATTCCGTCGCAAATGGTCATTTGCGATGGAATTAGGCTATTTTGCGACGGAGTTTGCCCGTCGCAATTTGACTGCTTTTTTGTAGTGTCGTATGATTGCATGATTAACTTGTATGTTATCTCGTTATTTGTTACTTTGAGTATAGGTCGTAGGCCAGGTAAGCATGTTGTGGTTATTGTTATGTCGGTTATGTTGAAATATGACTGGGGAGCACCTGGTTACTCCCCACTGATTGTGGTTTTTTTGAAACTTTTTTCAGGTATGCGCGCAGGGATCTAGGATGAGTGAGGATGCCGCGAAATAGACCCTTAGTTGGATTTATTAGACTTGTTTTAGTGTAGGCTTATGTTGGATTTTATGTACAGGTATTTATTCCCGATTGTCTAGATTTTGCTCACTAGACCGTTTGAGTTCCGTGATGACCTAGATTCCGCGATGTTTCCGCCATCGCGA
Source organism: Dianthus caryophyllus (assembly GCA_023091065.1). Lineage (NCBI taxonomy): Eukaryota > Viridiplantae > Streptophyta > Magnoliopsida > Caryophyllales > Caryophyllaceae > Dianthus > Dianthus caryophyllus. The sequence continues at coordinate 32,277,649 of CM041517.1, read as the reverse complement.
CTCGCTTTTTTTTCTTTTTACTTTTGTTATATTAAATTTCGTTATTCGCATTTTGTTTATTTAAAATAATCTGGGTTGCTACAAGGAGGAACAATTTTGGCGTCAAATGTCTAGGGCGATTTGGCTACGGGATGGAGATAAGAATACAAAGTTCTTTCATCGTAAGGCAGGTCAGAGGAAGCAAAAATAATTCATAGCGCGTCATGTGGATAAGGAGGGGCAGGAAAGGGAAGGAGCGAAATAAGTGGAGCCTATGGCGTGTGATTACTTTGGGGAGTTGTTCACGTCAGGGTGCCCTACGAATTTCGAGAATGTTTTGGAAGGCGTCGACGAGAGGGTTACTGAGGAGATGAATGCGTTGTTGCGGAATGAGTATACGGAGGATGAGGGTATCAGAGCCTTAGAAATGCATCCCCCGAAGGCTCTTGGTCCAGACGGGATGAATGAGCTGTTTTATCAGACCTATTGGCATATTGTGGGGAAGGTGGTGATTAATTCGGTGCTGAAGGTGTTACGTGGTGACCGTATGCCACAAGGCTTCAATAAGACGTTCCTTGTGTTAATTCCTAAGGTCTGTGAAGCATGTAAGATGACTGAGTTTAGACCCTTTACTCTTTGTAATGTGATCTACAAACTGGTGTCAAAGGTGTTGGCTAATAGACTCAAGCTTTTCTTGGGTGATATTGTCTCGGAGAACCAGAGTGCATTTACTCCCGGGAGGCTTATTACAGATAATATTTTGGTGGCGTTTGAGGTCTTTCACCACATGAAATATACAAGATCGGGGGATGGTTGTAACAACCTGATTTTTAGTCGACTTTAATTACTAAGGCGGAAATTAATTAAGTCTTAAACCAGAGTCATTAATTATACATAAACCCAAAATATTACATCCTCGTTCGAGAGTTGAATAATACAACTCTAAATACGGTAGTTAAAAGAGTAGCGTTATATATTACATATCTCTCGGAAAACCATAATAGAAAAGCATAAAAGCGTCTCGTGGCCCCATCCAAAATCCAGCTCCTGGTCCACGAACGTCCTGCACAATAAACTATGGGGGGATGCCCGCTGAGCGGACAGTGACTAGCTATGCTCATACTTACCCTCGATTTCAATTACTTTGGTTTATTACTATCGCTTTATAACTATAATAGTATGATAAAACGATAAACATGCTTAAAACATATAGCATGTAAAGACATATTAGTCCTAATAAACATGCGATTTAAAACGATAAATCATATAGGCATGCTATTCAATTAGGAAAGCAGATAACAGATAAAATCATATCCTTTGTATCATAGATACACAGCAAGATTACAAAGCGATATCGGATCGCAACAAACATACGTATTGTAACATTCTCGTCATGCACTGATTCAATTCAGAAAGTTGTGGTCTTTAATTTTCGAAGATGGTACACACTCATTCTCATTTAAACATATAACAGACAACACATACTGCTTACGAGCCTGACCACTGAGTAGGCCTTTGTACTCTGATCGATTGCATCTCACTTCCATAGTGCAGAGACTTACTCGACTCGTAAACCACGCCCAATACTATAATACTTGCATCTCATCCTCTAGTGTTCGAAATGATTCGAACTGCAGATACAATCTCGTCAAGTAATCTTTACGCAGGTAAGAGCGAATGCAAGTGTCGCGCCCACTAAGAACTAAACACGGCAAGGAGACAGAATCAGCGCATAAGCACATAATGTCACGGTGGCCCTGGTAACTTTAGCGAAATAGGGGAATAAAACCCTAGTCTAGTATGCATACACTAATATCCAATTTAAGAATAGGCTATGCTATTCATAGAGCACCTTAACTCGTGGATAAAACGACTATTTCCTAAAGCCTGACCCACTAAGAGTTGAATTTTTCATTATCTTGTACTGGCATTGGCTATACGACTTAAGGCGTAACGGCATGGGCGAGGATGCACTAAGCAATAAGGTCAGCTTGGCTTAAACCACACTATTCGATATGACCCAAGCCGTAGACCGAGATAGTGGTATCCGCACAAGACTATCTTAACCCCACTTCACTTACGATTGACGCTTTCATAATCGAGGCCCAAGCTTGACCTTTTATTTAAACATACTCATGATTTATTATTTATTTGATATTCCATATCACATGTTACTAGACTCTCCTAGTCTCAGCGTCAAACGTTTTATTTGAATGGTAGGTTTCATATGATCACATAACACATTCGTTTATTATTTGAGGTGTTGTTAATTATTAATGTTTTCAAGTTTCTAAATTGAAACGTTTATTAGTATGTCCAATTTTATTTATGTGTTTTTCAAACACTTTAGGTCATTTACTTCTTCAATTTAAATTTCCTATACTTAGTAAAATTTTCAATTATTTTCAGTATTTCACTATTCACTTTTCATCGTATTTTACTATTCATCGTATTTACTATTCATTGTATTTACTATTCATCGTATTTACTATTCATTGTATTTACTATTCGTCGTATTTACTATTCACCGTATTTTAGACGTACTTTTATACGTATTCGTATTGTTATACTTCGTATTCTAATTGTATTTTTATACTTATACGTATTCTTATACTTGTACGTATTTTTATACTTAAGGTATTTTAGTATAATACTAAACTTGTTTTTATTTCCTAAGTACAAATTTCTAGTTTCAAAGTCGTTAGGTTCGTTTTGTACTTAGGCGATTTTTGAAAATATTCTAAAGTCTAGTTTTAAAAATGTTAGGTTCGGTTTGTATTTAGTCATTTATGAAAATATTCGAAAATCCTAGTTTTAAAAACGTTAAGTTCATTTAGCATTTAGTCATTTATGAAAATACTCTAAAATTCTAGTTTTAAAAATGTTAAGTTCATTTTATAAAAGGTGATCAGTGATATTTATTTTAAAACGAGACTCGGTTAAATTTAGTCGTCTATTAATTTAAGTTAGTGATAGTATCGTGGATGATTCATTTATAGTCCGTATGTCCAAAATCAACAGTCCAAATAGCAAAGGTAGTAACACACGATTTAATTCATTTTTATAACGGTTAACATATTTTCATCGGTTTATAATAATTCATTTATAATTAAAACGATTTATACAAAAATTCAATTCTAATTACCATTTAACTTTAGTGACTTAGTGATAATTTCATTTTGGTCAAATTTAGTCCATTTAAAGTGATAAAACCGTGATATGTATATGTTATGTCAAATTGATTTATTTCTTTTAATTTCTTAATTCTAACTTATTAACTAATAATTAAATTATATTAACAATAAATTAAAAAGTGATAAAAACAATTTTAACCCTAAAAATAGTGAGGATGCCGTGAGCAACTAAGGTGGTGTCCAAAATTTCATTTTTCGATTTTATCGGTTTTTAACTTAAAGTCTTTATATTTTAATTATTCTAATTAAACTAAAACGGTTTAAACTAAAATGAAATTTACTAACAATTCCATTTATATTTATGAATAGTGTTTTTCAACACTTTAAATTTCTAACTTTTTAATCTAAGTGATTTATAATGTTTTAAGTTGATTTATATAATAAGACTAACATTATATAAAACAATAACTAAACATAAACACAAATTATTAACAAACATAAATTAAAATGAAATCAAAATGAGTAACAAGTATGAACATCAACATGGAGAAAATAAGAACACTCATGAAGATCATAAATAACTCAAGAACACTAATTTCGATTTTAATAATTTATAATTTGTTTTCCTAATTTAATTATTTTTTTATAGGAACATCTATTTTAACTAACTTATTCTAACATATTATTTACAAAAATTAAAAGTGAAAATTTATTAAAAAAATGGGAAATGCCTTAGATAATGTATATATGTATATATATTTTTATTTTTCATTTTTAATCACTTTAAACTCATTTCTAATATTTCACATAATTTTTATATAACATTACTACTTCACTAAAACATAAATAAACATAAAAATCATATGAATATAAATTAAAAATGCTCAAAATTAATTTAGCTAAACATGATATCATTTTACTATAACATTACTAAGAACTATATATTTAGTTATTATCATTATTTATTCAACACATAAACATACAAGCATATAAACATGATGTTTAACATATTTAACATAAAAATCATAATTATAAAATTAGAATAACAAAACAATTTAATTTACTAAAAAGATAATACAAGACATAGTTAGTCACCTTAGTCGGTATGATTATTGGTTATCCGGATCGATTATATTATCTAGGTCCAAAGCTTCACCCTCAAACCCGTCTTCACCTTCAAATAAAACCCGTAAATATTAAGCTCCAAATACCCACTAATTAGCTAAAATATACTAGAGATTATTAGAATAATATTAGTGTTTTTATTTAAGAGGTTTTTGTAATAAAATGGAAGAAAATCAAAGGGAGAAAATGAAAGAAGAGTGGCCGGCCAAATGGGTAAGAAAATGGTGTATTTTTGCCTTTGTGAATTATGGAATAAGTTGTAAAAATTTAGGTTAAATGAATTAGGAAATAAAGTTAGTAATTAAAGTTTAATTTTAAATGAAATTAGGAAACACCTAAATTCTCATTGGTTGGAAAAGTCTCCTACACTATTTGGGTTAAGAAAATGTTTAATTTGTGTTTTAAAATGTTTTTCACGAATTTGGTCAGTTTTAAAAAGTCGGGCGTCAAAAGCGATAAAAGTTAATGTGTGCGCGTTTGACGATTTTTCGAAATATTTCTACTTTTAAATTCTAAGATTAAATTATTTATTTCATTATTCAAAAATTTTAAAAAGTATTAAAGAAGTCGAGAAATTTTACAAAATGAAAGTTTTGTAAAAATTGTGATTTTGTAAGGTTAAATGATTAAGAATTGATTTAAGGTTTGAAATTAGAAATTGATGGCTAACTATTGAATTAAATTAACACGGGGTGTTACAATGGTCACATGGCGCTCAAGCTCGACATGTCCAAAACCTATGATAGAGTCGAATGGGTGTTCCTGGAGAGGGTTTTACGATGGATGGGATTTGACGATCGATGGGTGAACAGAGTTATGACATGTTTTTCAACTGTATCGTTTTCAGTTCTCATTAACAGAAAACCATCATCGGAGTTTAGGCCGAAAAGAGGGTCGCGGGAGGGAGATCCACTTTCCCCTTATTTATTTATCCTCTGTGCTAAGGTACTGTCTAGTATGATACGGAAAGCGGCACCATCCACGACATTCGAGTAGCGAGGTAGGCCCTGATGATTTCTCACTTACTGTTTGCTGATGACTGTATATTTTTGTGCGAGCTAGAGAGGTCGAGGCTGCCTATGTGAAACAGATTTTGGTAGTCTATGAGGCGCCATCGGGACAGAGGGTGAACTTTGATAAAAATGATAGCGTTGTTTAGTCGCAGCACACCAGAGGCGTGTAAAGTACGGGTGGCCGGGAGTTTGGGAGTCAGAGTGGTGGAAGAGCATGGGACATATTTGGGACTACCAACTTCGGTTGGGCACCTGAAACGGGACATTACAGGAATCATTGGCAAGAAGCTGCACAAGAAGTTACAAGGGTGGCGAGGGATGTTTCTTTCTAAGGCGGGGAGGGAGATATTGATAAAGGCGGTAGCCCAATCACTCCCGACTTATGCCATGAGCATCTTTCAACTCCCAAAAAACTTTTGTGAAGAGTTACGGTCGATGGCTCAGAAGTTTTGGTGGGGTTCGAATAGCGATAAACGGAAGATATTGTGAATAGCTTGGCAGAACCTGTGTAAACCGAAGTCTTTGGGCGGATTGGGTTTTAGAGCTTACCACAACTTTAATCTGGCGCTTTTGGGCAAAGAAGCGTAGAGGCTTCTGACGGAGGGTGAAAGCTTGATGGTACGGGTACTTCGAGCAAAGTATTTCCCCTACACATCCTTTTTACAAGCGGGTCTAGGATATAATCCGAGCTTCACGTGGCGTGGTATATGGGAGGCAAAGCAGGTGATGCAATGTGGCGTGCGCAGACGGATAAGTAATGGGTTGAGCTCTCGTGTGTGGGATGACCCATGGGTAGTTAGATCTACCACACGGAGGCTGTTATCCCCTTGTGTTGTGGATAGTGGCGGTCTCGTGGTGGCTGATCTTTTCACGGCAGATAGGCGACGTTGGGATTTTCGTAAAATTCGTTCTCTGTTTATGCCATTTGAGCAGGAGATGATTTTTAATATGAGGGTGACTGGGAGCGAGGGGGAGGATATGTGGTTCTGGGAGCTGGAGAAGAATGGCATCTATTCCGTGAAATCTGCGTACAGAGCGCTAATGGGTGAATGGAGAGAGGAGCAGGGTACGTAGGACCGATCTATGGGGAAACGACTGTGGAATGCGATTTGGCGGACGAGTACCTTACCCAGAGTAAAGATTTTCTTAAGGCAACTTTGTAATGAAGTTATTCCAACCAGGGGTAACTTAGCGAAGCGGATTACCTCGGGTAATGTGGTGTGTCCAATCTGTAGTTGCGAGATTGAGACTTTTCTCCATCTCGTGAAGGGGTGTGGGTGGTTGGGAGGGTTTTGGGATAGGTTGGGTGTGGAGTATAAGGAGAATGGGCATGAGGGGGTGAGGGAGTGGGTGAAGGACATTTGGATGGACATGGGTAGTGAGGAGAGGGGGAGCGTTATGGTGGGGTGTTGGGCGATTTGGGAGGCACGTAATCTATTTGTGTTTGAGGACAGGGCTATTAGGTGTGACAGGATGGTTCGAAGGGCCATGGATACTATGCGTGAAGTGGAAGAGACGCTTGGGGCGAGGAGAAAGGAAGATGAGAGTCGCAGGGTACAACAGGAGGTGATGGAGGTGAGGCAACAACAGCAACGGAAAAGACCGGTGGAAGGGAACAACAGCAATGGAAAAGGCCGAAGGAAGGGTGGGTTAAATTGAATTGTGATGCAGGTGTACGGGAGGGACAAAGGGTGTCGTTTAGGGTGGTGTGCAGAGGGTCGAGGAGGGAGGTGCTGTGGGCCATGGCTATGAGTAGCAGAGATATGGGTGTTGGAGAAGCGGAGGCCAGGGCCATTCTCGAAGGGCTAAAAGAGGCAGCCATATGAGGACAATCCGAGGTTGAAGTGGAAAGCGATTGCAAGGAGAAGGTGAACAGCCTGAAAGAGAGCAAATCCGGGAGGAGCTACTTGTATCTCATCATCGCAGAGATTCACCGCATTATTAGGAATTTCAGTAGTGTAGTTTGGTCTTTTGTTGATCGTACTTCGAACACGGTAGCACATGAGTTAGCTCATTGGAACATTGACGTCCATGATAGGCTATTTTGTAAAGACGATGTACCACAGGCTATTGTTACTCGTGCTCATATCGATCTTAATAATATACTATAACCCCTGGTCGGGTGTTAAAAAAAAAAAAAAAAACAAAAAAACATAATATATATTTAAAAAAAAAAAAAAGTAAATTATGTGGACGTTACAATTGAATGTTCCTAATATATAAAACTACTTTTAGGCATTTGAAAATGTGGAATGCACATATTTTCTAATATTGGGTCTTATCTGAAAACGTAGCTTTATGTTCGAAATTTTTAGAAAATTTTGTATTATGATTAAATTTTTTAAAAAAAATCCTCTATTAAAAATCAGAGATAAAAAAAAAATGATTTAATTTTTAAAATTGGTCATCTTAAACCATGCCAAAGACAAATAATAAGGCTTGGTGAAAATTATAAGTACGTCTAGTTATTTATGAAGTATTATAGTCTACTAAAGATATTGGTGTTAGGTCTCTATTTGGTTGCACAAATCAGCTAGCTTATTTGACTAGCTATCTAGTTTGACCAAAATTTCAGTTACCTATTTTTTCTGGAAGTGTTTGGTGAGGGTTGACTGGAAAATATTTCAGCTAGCTGAAATAAAAAGCTACTTCAGGTAGCTTATTAAAAAATAAGCTAGCTGATTACAAGTTTTTTTTTTACTATTATACCCTTTTAATTTACATTACTCTTTTATCCAATTAATTAAAATATAAATTTTCATAGCTATTTTAATAAAATATTTATAAAACTTAACCCTAATTTCTCATGGTAAAGTTGCTCGTATTATTTATTTTTTTCATTGTTATAGTGTTTCCTCCTCACACCAAGTTTATAATCTTATTAGAATATCAACATGTAAAAACAAGAGCTTTGAATTTTTTTTATTTAAGATTTTTATTTAATTTGTTTTTTTATTTAAATATTAAAATAATTAGTTACAATCATCGAACATGTTAGTTTTATAATAATGACAATATAATACGAGTAATAGTAGTAAAAATAATTTAATATCAATAATAAAACTATCAATAACTAGGTCCTTTTTCGTCATTTTACTTTATTTCAATTATCTTTTCATGTTGTTTACCAAACAGTAAAATAGTTTTCAGCTAGCTTTTCAGCTAGTTATTTTCAGCTAGCTTTTCAGTTTCAGCTAGTTTTTCAGCTTTTAACTACCTTTTCAGCTAGTTTTTTCAAACAGAGCCTAAGTACTTCGTAAAATTTGGTTGCATGTCGAGTAGTCCACTACTCTACTATGCCTCCTCTAATTTCATTTAAGCCTTAATTGGTAACGAGTGTTATGAAGGCGATATAAACGGATGTTACACCATAGGTCCTTGTTGCTTGACGATAATAGTTAAGATCCTTATTGCTGAAAAAACTGTAAAGTTTGGGTCCTTTTTGTGCTCTTAACTCCAGTGTTTTGGACCTTACTTTGTAGTTGGGTTATTTGTGTAGCTTGAAATGGATCGACCTTAATCAAAATTGAACTGTGAATCATTCAAAATTAACGACCTTCACATTTTGACTTCTTTATGCATTTTATCCGACATTAAACATTTTCAACATGATGTATAGACGATGCTATGTTTTTAAAGCATGCAAATATAATTTTGTTACATCATAAAGTTTATTTTGAGGGTTACGAATACGAGTATTTACAGAGCATTATCTGGACCATTATAGTCTCGATAGCTATTGCGGCATTAAGCATGTGTCTCAGGGATGAGATGAGGACTTAGTGTCGGGTCATCCAAAGGGAGGGACAACGGGTGCATGTTTAAGGACATGTCAATCCGTGCATGTTTTGAGGCATGCGAACCCGTTAAGCGTTTCGTTGACTCCTGGGGATTCTTGATGATTTGAAACGTTTACTGTGACGATTGGAAGTGTCGCCAAACTACTCGTTGCTTGGTGATCATGCTTGTTGGCTGAAAATCATGCTTGCGTAGGTGTTTGCGTGCTTACGCCATCGCTCATGTTTGAGTGCTCTTGTGCCTTGTGCTTTTGCTTGCGTGCAAAAGCTACCGCTCATGTTTAAGTGCTTCGATGCTTTGCTTGCGTGTTTACGCTATTTCTCGCGTTGGAGTACTTTCATGCTTATGCTTGGATGTTTGTTCATGCTTTGTTATTGCTCTTCTTGTATATGCTTTTGCGTTTATGGCGGTCTGTAAGTAGCACCGGAACCGTAAATGTGTGTGCTATTCAAGAAATGATTCAGACTTGGAAATGAAAGGAGGGATTCAAAACTAGACCCAAAATGAAAGAAGAGTTAGTCTCCCATAAAACGGATTATCCGTTTTATATGTAAAACGAATCAAGTAGTTAGACTTTTACATAGAAAAGACAAATCTTTTGTTAGTTTCAAAGCTTTCAACTTTTGTCTTATTCAATTATTTGACCCGTTTCTTGTATGAAACGGATATTACCCGTTTTATACAAGAATTTGTGATGAAAGAAAAACAAGGACTAACCAAGCCATGAAATTACTAGAACGCTGCAATTTACAACGAAGTAAAGGTAGTCATTGAAGTTACAACATTACAATTAACTTGACTCACCCCATCCATGACCTTGGATGGGGGTGGTCACTCCAACACGCGACTCAAAATTCTTCGGCTTACAATCCAACTACCCACGAGGACTCACGGATCACTCGAGCGGCTGACCATCGCTACTATTACTAATCACGTACGAACATCACAATAACTCATCATCATAACCAAACCTCCTCACCTAATACATACTCAACGGAGGGTACATTCATCCTCCCCTTGATTCAAAATTAATTTATTACCTCTTAACAATCTCCCCCAATTTTCATAACTATTTTTAGTTTATTGCCACGGTAACAAGTTTCTGCAATCCAAACAAGGCTTAAGTGGAAGTAAAACAAATGAATAAATGAGAGTAAAATGTTTTTCAAGGACGACAAAGTTTTCACACCTTGAACTCTGGCAGATGGGCACCAGGAAATTAGAGCAAACACCAAAGCAGCAAATAACTACGGAGTACTACGAAATAGAGGAGCAGAGTTTAAGAGTGGTATTTAGAAAGGAGCTAATGATTCATCACAATCAACAAATCCAGTGACCAAAATCCAAAACAAAACCCGAAAAGTACAAACAACTGACCCAAACATAAAATCCACTAAGCCCTTTTACAAAAGTCGACACGCATCTTACTTGGCCATCATCACCTTCACAAACTCCTCGTAGTTGATTTGACCATCACCATCGACGTCGGCCTCCCTGATCATCTCATCGACTTCCTCGTCTGTGAGCTTCTCGCCCAAGTTGGTCATGACATGGCGCAATTCAGCAGCGGAGATGAAGCCATTCTGGTCCTTGTCAAAGACGCGGAAAGCTTCCTTTAGTTCCTCCTCGGAGTCGGTGTCCTTCATTTTTCTGGCCATCAGGTTAAGGAACTCGGGAAAGTCGATGGTGCCGTTGCCGTCAGCGTCGACCTCGTTTATCATGTCCTGGAGTTCTGCCTCGGTCGGGTTCTGACCCAGCGACCTCATTACTGTTCCAAGCTCCTTGGTCGTGATGCAACCTTACCATATATACATAACAAACTTAGATAGTTAGATCCTTTGTAGACACACAACAAAAAGGCCTGTACATGATTCATAATGACAGGCGAGCAGATAACCCCACAAAGAAATGTAATTGGAACATTACATTCCAGTTTGTTTGTCATACATTATCAAACTAGACCCCACCCAATAAGGATGAACCAAGACCCCAATTTGGATTGAAAAAGCAACCCGGACTTAACCTCGAAATCCGAATTGACCTAAGCCCGACCCAATATCAATAAACTCAAAACTGACTCAAGAACCGAAATAACCCAACAGTGTGTTTGGATAGAGGTAAATGTAGGTAAGGGGAGGAAGAGTGGATCCCTCTATCTCCCTTGTTTGGAATGAGAGTTGAGGGATTTAGAGAGGAAGCGAAAATAGACCCCTCCATTTCCCTTCTATTACACAAATTATTTCCCCACCAATATAGGGCAAGATTTGGAGGGAAATCGCCTCCTCCTTTACCCGAAGTTGACTCGGGACCCGAAACAACCGGATCCGAAATTGACCTGATATAAATTGACTCTAAGTCACTTAAAGTGACATAAAATGACAAATTCGTATCACCGACTAAATTATACCCTAAAAATATATAGCACCCCCCATAAAACAACCTATAGTGACCAATTGACTAAAATCACACGAATTGGATCAAATTTGTATAACCTGGCCCAAAAGCACATGACCCAAATTGACCCAAACCCGAACTGACCTAGAAACAGCAGTGTGCAAATGCACCCAACACACGAAATAAGTCGACTGATGTGATATGTTTGTCAGACCAAAAATAACACGATCCAGACCCGACCCGATTGCTTGTTTGCCAATCTAAGCACATCCAAACTTATTCCAAAATGCCCGTTCAACTTGACGCGTATACCACTATCAAATGCTAACCTCCGTCTCAAACAATTTCAATATCGTCAACTAAACATTGGCTATTTAAAGTCCCTACCTTAGCATTGCAAACAGAAAGACTAATATATCCAAAGGATGTGACTCCAAAACAGTTAGTTGAGCATGTCCCAATAACTTGATCTTATTATAACAACATTTATCAAAAAGTATATTCATACACACTGAGAAAAGCACACGCCGCACAGTTTCCTTCTTTATGATGTCCCAAGACTCTGCGTAAGTGAGTAACAGTAACCTAAGGAAGACCGCGGATGAAAATGCCCTCTATTATCTCGAGCTTTCATAGTCAAATAGGGGTAGTTAGCAAAATAAATCATCCGAATGAATCAAACACATATCATCAGCGAATATAATACAGGGTACAATGCAATGGTTTATCAAACAGCTCAATTATAAACCTAGAAGAGCAACTTAGCAACCAAAAGGTCGATCGAATTTTCATGTCAACTACGCAATTAACTACTCATTTCTTCCAATTAGCAAACATATATAAAAATGACAATCAGGGTCAACAACCCAAACAAACATCCTAATCAACTTCTTGACTCGATTGAAAATTTTGATTTTGACAGCTATAACATGAAACACAAACGCCTTAGAATTTCATAAACAAGAAGCACATTACATCTCACAAACAGCAACAAGGATTATGCACACAAAAAAAAAAACAAAAAAAGTTTAATATCACAAAAAATCAATACGAAGAACAATAACATAAAATAGAACCTAAAAGATTCACAAATCTCAAAAAACCCGTCAATGAAACCGCCAGAAATACAGAAAATCTTAAACATCCACAAATAAATCATACGAACAAAGTAATTACCAAAACAACTGAATATATTAACATTCAAACGAAGAGTTATATCAACAAAATGGAGAATTATATCAACAACACCGCGAAAACAACAGAAGATCTTAAACATCAACCTAAACTTGACGAACATAAAATGAATGATAAGAGGAAAAAAAACATCGAAAAACGGTCAAACAAAAAGAGAGAAGAGATCGGGAAAAAAAAAAAAAAAAAACAAAAAAAAAACAAACCATCGCCATCCTTGTCGAACAAGCTGAAGGCTTCCTTGAACTCAGAGATCTGGTCATCTGTCAACTGTTCTGCCATTTTCTTCCAACTAATTTACCTTTTTTGCCCTCCACTGTGTTTCTCTCTCACCGTGTTTTATTTTTCTATTTTTATGGAATAAATTTTGTTCCAGGGTTTCTATCTTCAAATTAAATATAGTTTCTGCAACTTATTAAGAGTACTACCTGTATTTGTGGATTTTTTTTTATGGGATATTCTACCTGTACTTTTAATTTTTGGACTTTCTAGGTGGTACTCTGATGTAAGGCGAATTTGTTAGCTTAGCAAGCGGTTTTTAGTGGACTTTAAACAAGTTTTGAGGCACTCTTGGCGGTAATTATGGATAATTCGACTTATCGGTCATTTGTTGAAAAATATGGCATTTAGTATGGGAAACCGAAGACTTGAAGAATCGGCGTAAAACTTATCTCGTGCAAGATTCGGAAAGGGTTCGAAAGCGTGAATCAAAAGACGAGTTGAAATGTCATCCTAGCCACCACGCCTATACTTGAAGACCCACGACGGACCATGGAGACGGAGCGGAGCGCAAGCGACGAAAATCGGAGCAAAAACGAGTAAAAGAATCAAATCAGCCAAGAAAATGGAGTCGCTCCTAAAGAGGAGCTACTCGCCCTAGAGAGCGGCCCGCTCTCTCTCCAAGGCGACTCGCTCCTGTAGAGCGACCCGCTCCCTCCGTGGAGCGGCCCGCTCCCCCTGTTACGCGTTTTATTTTCCGCATTCTTGTATTTCGACCCTTTGTTTTGTGGGAGTATATATACTTCTTCAAAAACCCTACTTATCTTATTGTTAGGCAGCTTTAGAGAGAAAAAAATTAGGAGAGAGATTAGGTTAAGTTTTCATATAATTACTCTTTAATTAGTTTTTAATTTGATGTTTATGGATTTTCTCAAGAATTTGGTTTATGTTTGGATGATTATGGGTAACTAAACTCCCTAACTTTTGGTGTAATTCTTGGGTGTTCTTCCCAACTCTCTTGATCAAAGTGAGGATCTTTAACTTAATCTATTTTATTTGAGTATTTACTCCTTATTGTGTTTGTTATTATTTAATCTTTGGTTTTGTATAAAGTGTTGATCTTTTGTGCAATTCCCTTGATTTTATGCTTGAGGTTTTGTGGGTTATGTTGGAATATCTCAAATCCTTCATATTTGGCACTAATAGCATGTGTTATTGTTTTGAATGTTGATTCACCATGCTTTAATCATGTTTTAAGGAGTAAAGTATGAATCTTTGATGCAAAACCTTCATGTTGATTCTTGGATGTGTTTTCATTATACTTTTCATACATTTATCTTGTGTTCATTCTTGCATGGGGTGTGTTCGGGGTGATTTTCTCACACGGTTCGATTAAGTAATTATGGGTCTACTAGTACTATCCTTTTAACTTGGTTTATTGTGATTAGTGTAATTGAGTTGAAAATGTAAAGGAAAACAAGAAACAACACAAGACACACGATATGTTTACGTGGGAAAAACCCTTAAAAGTCAAGGGAAAACCACGGGCACCAAGCCAGGAGAGGATTTGTAGTAGTTCTGGTTCAGGAAATACAAAGTCTGGACCAACTGGTACAGAATACAATAGGAGCGTAAAATAATTATTAAGTGTTTTTATTGCTTGTGAATTGCGTAGAGAGTAGTATGCTTGAGTTGTGTGACTTGTGATGGCTTCTTCTTCTGAAATCTACTCCTTTTATAGTGTCCTTGGGTCCAACGTTCGCCTCCTTCTTTGTAGCTAACTTCTCCAACAACCTCTCTAGCGGTTCCTATCTTCAAGGCCCTATTTCTGCTCCTTGACCAAGTCTTCCAACGTCTTCTTCTAGGGTTGCTGTTGCATCCTTGGGCTTTGCTCTTTAGTGTTTACTTCTTTTTGTTGGGCTTGGCCCACCTTGACCTCTCCTCTCCTGACCTGCACCTTTGTTGCATGCATGCGGCTGGTGCAGGCAGAAATTCTGGACCTGATTACGGATCCTGAACTTGTCTGCACCTGACCAAGGGTCCTGGACCAGCCTGGGTTTTTGGTCCCAACAGTTTGTCCCCCATCTCCTTGCCCTTCAGCCCTGAACTGGGGGTAAGGAGATGCTTTTGATCTTTATCCTGGCCCAGGGCTGAGCCTGGTCCAGGCTCTTTCTGCTCTGCTGTGCCTTTGGTCCTGGGACCTGTACCTTGTAATTAATGAGGCAGTTGCCTTTTTGTGGAGAATTGCGCCCTATTTTGGCGCTCAATGTACTGCACACGTCTTGTCATGGGTCACATCCCGTCTCTTCGCGCGCTTATTTTTGTAAAATCTCTTCAACTTCCACTGATCACACTATAAATACCTTTTGGCTTTGTTTCTTTCTCTCTCTATCTTATTTCTCCTGATTTTCTTTGCTTTGCAACCAAAAACCTTCGAAAAACCCCCAAATCGATTTGTGAAAAACCCTAACTTTTCTTCCTTCCTTCTTCAACTTCGACTATGGCTCGTAACGATTCTGGTCCTTCTAATGCTCTCAGCTACTCTCATGGTGGTTCAATCTTCCATGCAACGGATCTGATTAAGGACGTCAATATCTTCCCAAACCTTCTTGCTCAGGGAGTCGAAGCACGGCTCAAGGTCGAGGGAAAAATCCCAGAAAACATCAAGGTTTGGGCCCCAGACACTAGAGATGTCAGGGTGGACTGGGTTAGTCCCCGTTGGTTTTCAATCTTTGAATCCTCCTTCAGATTTGGAGCCACCTTTCCACTTTGTCCATTGATGCGTTCATTCTTGAGCACTGTTCAAGTGCCGCCCTGTCAAGTTATGCCGTCTGTCTGGCGTCTAATCCACGGAGTTGATTCGCTCTGCCGGAGATATGGGATTGACATTCAACTAGCCGATATAAGGAATATCTACCACCTGCGTATGCACAAAAAGAAGAGAGTTTTGTTTCGTCTGAGGGATAGGTGCCAGCCCCTCATCACCCGTTTGGACGTGGGTGATGAAAAGGGCTGGACCAGTTACTACATGTTCATCAAGAGCAACTCCTTGGGCCCCAATGTTTGGGCGCCTGAGTTCTCGTTAAAAGGGACCGGTATGTGCCCTATCCTCCTGTGCTTTTGCTTTGTTTTTGCATGTTTTTTTTGTTACAGTTTCATTTGTGAATCCATGTGCAGTTTCTGACTGGGTCCCTACTCCTGACGATGCTGAGTCAAGGAGGAGGACTGAGGCGTTCCTAAGGCTGCCTGCTGATAAGAGGGCCTGGCCCAAGTGCATGCGCCCTGATGACGATAATGATGATGATGTAGTTGAAGTTGTTCCTCCCCTAGAGGAGGAAGAGGATGATGATGATGATGAAGATGCTGAGAGTGACGACGAGGAGAGAACTGAGGAGGGCGAAGTTGGTCAGGAAGTTGCGCCTGACCAAGGTGAGAGACCCGTAGGTGAGGTCGCTGGTGAAAGAGGTGAAGGTGTACTTGACCAAACGCCCATCCATGTGACTCCATTGAGTTCCATTCTTGCTGGGGCAGGTGGCCATTCCACCTTGCCTACCCTGAAGATTCCTGGACCAAGCCAAAGTTCTGTGCCCAGCACTGCTACTGGTACTGATATATTCTTCTTAGTCCATGAGTTCTTTTTCTTACCATTCCTTTGTAACTTGTTCCCAATGATGTCCCTAGCTTCTGGATCCAGCAAGAGGAATTTCCTGTCCATGGAGGCTATTGCTGCTACAATTGCCCTGGCAGGCGAAGCTATGAAGTCCGGTGGTAGCTCTACCCCTGCTGTGAGTCTGGTGGCCCCCATTTCTGAGTCTTCCAAGAGGAAAGCGCCAGAAGGGGTCCAGACCAGGTCTGCCCAAGTGGCTGCTGAGTCTCCTGAACCTACCCCTGACCAGAAAAAGAGGAAGAAAGGGAAGTTACCTCAAATGAATCCTGTGCTTTCAATACCTCTGCGCTCTCAAAGCCAATCTGAGTACGTCTCCTTGGGGAAATCCCTGAGTGAAAACTTTGCTACTCTGTCCTCTGCACCTGCTGCCCTGGAGCCTATGCGCCTGGCGCACAAAATGGTGGGCTGTTGTGCTCAGGTCTGTACTCTTTCTTACGGTCTTAGTTTTGTCCAGAGTTTCCTTTGATATGGTTCTGATTTTCTGTTCTGTTGTTTGTAGTTGCTAATCATGTCTGCCAGTCTTGGTTCCACGGTGCCAATTCTGGAAAGTGGCAGAGGTAGGTAGAGTGGTGAACGAAGCACTTCGCTCTTCCCTCGAGATTACCAAAAAGGAGCTTGAGAGCATGAACTACCGATGTGGAAAGCTGGCTGAGATGGAGAAGATCAATTTCAAGAGAATTCAGCAACAGGACAACCATATTGGTGAGCTGACCAGGGAACTTGAGGATCTGAGGGAGGACGCCAAAAGACACAATGCAGTGGTGAGGGACCTGAGTGTCTTCTACACACTCCGTACCCGGGTTGAAATGATGAATGCTAGTCCTGAAGCACGTGCTGCCTGGGATCTTCCTGCAGAGATTGCCACTTTCAAGCAGTTGTTTCCTGATGAAGCTATACTGGAGCAGGCTGAGGTTACTTCAGTTGCACAGCCAGGTCCAGGAGATGTTGCTGGTCCATCCACTGCTGGCCCTACAGAGGAAAATGCAGAGAAGACAGGTGAGTCTGGCGATGGAATCAACTGAACTTTGACTTTGTTATCGGTTTTTTGAACAAACTTTGAATTTGCCAGGGGGATGTCCCCTGTAACATTTGGTCTGTAATTATTTAGACTTTGTTTTCTGTTTTGACATTTGCATCCATGTGCTGACATGGGTTGCTTGGTTCTGACTTTGTGTCTGAATTTTGTGTTCATGCATAGGCATGGCCTAACTTTGACAAACTTATGCTATTTATGTTATGCTTTGTTATGTTATGTTATGTTTTTGTTATGATGCGCATTTATTTTGTTGTGGATTTTTTAAGTAGCATGCATGCGTTTGATAATTTAGGCGACTTACACTTTGGGGCTCCTTAATCTGACATTACTCCCCCGTTGTTGCATCGCCAGATCGGGCCGAGGCCCTTCTTTGCTTTGTCTTTGTTTCGATCCGATCTGGTCCGGATGTTTGTATTGCTTTGTTCCGCACGTAAAGAGGGTCAGGCTTGACCAGCTGGCATTTGCCAACGGCCCTCACGCCAAGTCGTTGTAGTTATATAGGATAATTTGTAAAGGAAAAGTCTTGAGTTTTGTGGTTTACGGATGTCTTGGTTCAGACACTTTACATGTGATAGAGCTTGAGATGGAGTGTGTTCCAGTGGTCTTGGGATCATGTCCCTTCCGTAGTCTGTAGTCCGTAGGAACCCTTCCCATCTGGCGACTCAATAAGGTATGGGCCTTCCTGTGTCAGCCAACTTGCTCGCACCTTGTCCCTTGTGTTCGAAATACCTTTCTCAGGACCAGATCTCCAGTCCTGAACATCCGTACCTTCACGTTTTTGTTGTAACTTCTGGCCACAGAGTGCTGATACGCTGCCAACCTTACTGCTGCTAAGTCTCTGAGTTCCTGGGCTGTATCTAGGCTGTCACACAAAAGCTCGTTATTCTCGTGAAGCGTGTTCACCCATACCGATCGTTGGAACATGTACTTCCACCGAGTACCGCCACATCCATAGACCATTGAGTACGAGTCTCCGCCTCTATAGCTCTCTTTGGCGTAGTCCTGTCTGCCCATAACACCAGTGGCAACTCTTCAACCCATCTTCCTTGTTTCTCCATCAGCTTCTTCTTGATGCAATTGATTACGATTTTGTTGCTGGACTCAGCCTGTCCATTGTCACATACTATTTCTGAGGGGATCCCATACCTGCTGATGATGTTCTTCTTTATGAAAGCAATTACTTCTTTTTCTGTAACGTTTTTGTATGCATCTGCCTCTATCCACTTGGAAAAGTAGTCTGTCATTGCAAGCATGAAGACCTTCTGCCCTGGAGCAACTGGCAGCTTGCCAACTAAGTCCATGCCCCATTTCATGAATGGCCATGGTGCTGATATTGAGCGCAGTTCTCGCGGTGATGTATTTCTGGACCGTGCTTTTGGCAAGCGCCACACTTTGTAGCATCTTGAATGCCGTCGCCTTCATTCAGGCCAATAATAACCCATTTGCAAGATTTTGTTGGTCATGCTTCTACCACCTGTGTGGTTTCCACAATGTCCATCATGTATTTCTGACAGTACTGTCCCGACCTGGTCAGGTTCTAGGCAACGTAGATAGAGCCCGTTGAAGGACCTTCTGAATAGTATGCGTTGTATGATTGTATATCTGGATGCCTTGATTCTGAACGCTCTTGCTTCAATTCTGTCCTGTGGCAGTTTGCCCTGGACCAGCCATTCATAGTATGGTTTGGTCCAGCTCTGGGTAGCTTGGACTGTGCTTTGCAGGACTGGCTGAACTTTCTGGACTGCTGGTTCCAGGATGTGTACAATTGGTATATTGTCCAGAGCGCGAGGTTCAAATGCTGATCCAATGTTGGCCAGAGCATCTGCCTGCACATTCTGATCTCTAGGGACTTGTTCTACCTCAACGTTAGTAAATTTTTGAAAAAGATTTTTAACCAAATCAAGATATGCAATCATCTTAGAGTCTTTAGCAGCGTACGTACCATTGATTTGGTTTGCTACCAGCAAAGAGTCTATTTTTACCTTCAGATTTTGGATCCTCATGTCCGCATACGTTGATCCGCTATCGATGCCTCATACTCAGCTTCATTGTTGGTAGTCCTGAATTCACAGGATACAGCCTGTACTATCTTGTCCCCCTTTGGTGACTTCAGGACCACACCTAGTCCAAGACTTCGAGATATTGGCTGAACCATCTGTCCAGAGTTCCCAGGTCTGTTGTTTCTGGTCCAGATGGAAGATCTCCTTTATCACCTGCTCTTCTAGTGTGGGAGTGAAGTCAGCCACAAAGTCTGCTAATGCCTGAGATTTGATTGCTGTTCTGGGCTCATAGGATAAGTCGTAGGTGCTCAATTTGACTGACCACTTTGACATACGACCTGAAAGTTCTGGTTTACACAGTACTGATCTCACAGGAACATTAGTACGAATGATAATACGGTGCGCCTCAAAATAAGGGCGTAACTTGGTACAAGCAACTGTTAAAGCCAAAACAAATTTTTCCAACACAGAATACCTGGTTTCAAAGATCCGTAAGACTCTTACTTACATAATATACTGGTGTCACGCTTCATCCGTTCTCTCACCAAAGATCGCACTTACAGAGGCTTCTGTTACAAACAAATACAGGACCAGAAATTCCCCTGGTTCTGGCTTGGATAGAAGTGGGGCTGATGATAAGTACGCTTTAAGATCTTGGAATGCTTTCTCATGTTCTGTCCCCCAGTTGAACTGCTTGTTCTTTCTCAGAAGATCATAGAATGGCATGCACCTTTCAGAAGACCTAGAGATGAATCTATTCGGCCGCTACTCTTCCAGCCGGCCGACGTCTTTCGAAGTTCCTGGGACTGCAAGTTGATTATCGCTGAGATCTGCTCTGGACTAGCCTCTATGCCTCTTTTTGTCACCATATAGCCTAAGAACTTTCCTGCAGTGACACCAAAGGTGCATTTAGTAGGGTTTAATATCATATTATACTTTTCCAGAATCTCAAACGCCTTTTCCAGGTCCAGGATGTGATCTTCAGCTTTCTTTGACTTCACCACCATATCATCAATGTAGCCCTCCATCAGATCTCCAACTGACCTTGAACATCATGTTCACCACCTTTGATATGTTGCACCGTGCATTCTTTAGTCCAAAAGGCATTGCCTTGTAGCAATAGATTCCCTGCCGTCATGAACGCCGATGCTCCTGGTCCGGGGTGCATCCTAATCTGGTTGAATCCACTACCGCATCCATGAACGCCAAGACCTCATGTCCCGCAGCTGGCATCCACCATGGCATCTATATGTGGTAGTGGAAATGAATCCTTTGGGCACGCCTTGTTCAAATCAGATAGTCCACGATACTTCCACTTGCCAATCTTTTTCTCGACCACAACTACATTTGCCGGCCGGTCACTGGGTACATCACTTCTTTGATCATGTCCATGTCCAAAGATTCTCAGATCTCCTGGTTCACAATTTCATTACGCCTGGTGCAAACTTCCGCGCTCGCTTTCACAAAGCTTAAAACTTGGGTCAATATTTAACTTATGCGTAATAACATCAGAACTTATACCAGTCATATCAAAATGGGACCATGCAAAACAATGCTCTTTTTTCCTCAGAAAGTCAATTAGAGCAGTCCGATTACCTCCGAGCGTCGTAACCAACCGTAACCTTTCTGTCAGTCTTTCCTTTGCCAAAACAATTTCATCCGTCTCCATGCGTGGGACAGATTCTCAACAGACCTGACAGGCTGCTTTAATTGCTATGCGAGGGACTTACCTGAGCTAGGAGGTTTCGTGGTCGCCTCAGAACACTCACTGTCGCCTTTCTTCTTCTCGATCGTTGTCCCCCATTTCGTTGGACTCTTTATGCACTGGTGGTACGTTGAAGGTACAGCCTTGAGGTTGTGGATCCAGGGTCGCCCTAGGATCACGTTGTACGAGGACAGGTGATGTGTCCTATATTTATATATATTTATAGCCCCTGTCGTTAGCGTTTCTTTGCGATTCTAGTGCTTTTATATGCGTTTCAGCTCCTATTTCTCTCCGATTTGGCACTGCTGCGTTTTTGTGTCTATTTTGCAGGTAAACACACATATTTGGAGGTTAGGATGCTATTCGAGAGGTTTCGTGAAGTTTCGCAAAGTTTCGTGATGTTTCGAGTTGGTTTCATATGCTTTCGCTATGCACAAGCCTCGCTTTGATGTTTGAAGGTCTTCCGGGATCTCGGGACTGAATTTGAAGCTCATATTCTCATTTTGGAACTCGTCCCTATGCCTTGGGACGACCTAGGCCTTGTCCCTACACCTTGGGACGACATTTGAGCAAAAATAAGCTAAGGCAAAGAAAGTGCAAAAAGAGAACAAAGGCTGAACTCAACGGGATGACCTTCCCAAGACCCATCCCGGTCGGGATGGCCTTGTCCCGGACGGGACACCTGTCCCGGATGCTAGGGACGGCTCCGACTCTTCGTTGGCTTAAAATAATTCGTCTATTTCAAAGGCCAAATGATCATATTCTTGCACGAATTTTCTACAGCATATTCTCAACTCTTTAAACTAGTTCCTCAAGAAAACATAGGGTTAAAATAATTTTCCTTCTTGTACTTTGAATTCCCGACTCGGATTGCTCTAGTTTTATCGTCTGTTTTTGTTGTCGAATTCATCCTTTGTTTCATCAAAATTCTGATTGGTATTATCAATTTCTTCTCCTCTTTTCATTGTGATTTCATTTTATATTGTTTGTGATCATGTCTTCATCTTTCTCTATTGCTTTTGTTATCATTTCCGCTATGTGTGAGTAGTTTACTATCTAGGGAGAAGGGTGAATCATGGGTGTTGGTCTTGGTTGTGGTTTGTGATCATTTGAGTTAGGTTTTCGCTTTTGCTCTGATTGTTTTTGCTTGATTGTGTTTGTTGAATCCTTGATCACGTTTTAGCAAACTTTTAGCACCCCCGAACTTAAGATCGATAGACCAGTTCGAGGAGAGGCGCGAGACAATCACTAGGACCCTCAATTGTAAGTTGCGAGAGCCCGCTTTTGAGACCTAAAGGTAGCTTAAGACCGAGAGGACGAGCTATATCCTTAGCATACGCGATTACCTACTCTACCCGATCATCATCCTTAGCCTAGACTTACCCCGTGCCTAACCCGATTCCCTAGACCTTTTCCTAATCGTTTAAACCCCTTATTTCCTCGCGCTAGTTTTAGTAGCTCTACCTACACTCGAACCGAGATTAGAATCATCCAAAATAACCAACATTGCAACCTTCTTCTTGTGGATACGATACCCGACTTACCCTTGCTACCCGTTAGAGTTTGTTCGGATTACTTTTGATTAGGTGACGCGACTAAACCTATCAAATTTTGGCGCCGTTGCCGGGGAGACGGCTTTTGTTTTTGTTGTTATTTGGTTCTTTTCTCTCTTGTTACTCTTGTCTCAAGGAACCTCAATTCCTTGAGGCCGTTACTTACGTCTACTCGAGTGTTGTGCATGCCCAGGAACACGCGTACGTCTCAAAAAGGCTTGGCATTTCAGTTTGATCCGGAGCCGGAGCGTACATTGCATAGGCGCAAGAACTTGCTTAAGGACTTGGAAGCTGCTACTTCCCCTTCTACTTCATCTCACGTTGAACCCGTGCCAGAAATAAAGAAGATGGTTAAGCTTTCCGATCACTCAAGGCCGACCGCGGCTCAAGTTCCAACGGGCAATGCTATGCCAACCATAGCGGCCAACAACTTTGAGGTGAAGCCCGCGTTTATCAACTTGATCGAGCGTACTCAATTTGGAGGGAGCCCCGGTGAGGACCCTAACCTCCACATACAAAATTTCTGTGACTATTGCTCGACGATCAAACAAACGGGTGTCACTCAAGATCAAATTAGGGAGATGCTCTTCCCATTTTCCCTCCGAGATACAGCCAAGCTATGGCTAAACTCATTGAACCGGGTTGCGCTAGCCATTGTTGATTGGAACTCTCTTGTGCTTGCGTTCTATCAAAAATACTTCCCGCCCGAAAAGACCGCAATGCTACGCAGTCAAATCACAAGCTTTCGACAAAGAGGAGACGAGTCTCTATTTGATGCTTGGGAACGCTACAAAGACCTCCAACGTCAATGCCCTCATCATGGTATGGACAAATGGTTCATTGTGATGCAATTTTACAACGGTCTTTATAATGAGTCACGCCAAGTCCTTGACTCCGCCGCTAATGGGAGGTTCGATAACATTGATGTGGAGGAGGCCATTGATACGATCGAGGCCATGGCAATCCACAACGCGCAATATGGGAGCTCTAGGAATGTGCCTAGGATTGGAGGTAAGACCGATGGTGATATGGTAGCCATGCTCAATGCCAAGATGGATGCTATGACCGCGATGATTATGAGTCAAATGCAAGCAGGTAGTAGTTCCTCGAGTGCTAGTAGACACACGGTAGCGGCTTTGCACACTTCTCACGATGTACCTTGCAACACATGTGGCGTTTCCGGTCACACTTCAATGGAATGCCGAGGTATGAACACACAACCTCATCATGTGCATGCTTTACATACTCAAAACAGCCCCTACTCGAACTATTATAACGAAGGCTACAAAAATCATCCGAACTTGTCTTACAAGAACCAAAACGTCTTGAATCCACCTCCCCAACAACAAAATTTCAGCCCACAACAACCACAATACCATCCACCACAAAATTTCAGCTCATACAACAATAATACTCGACCTTACAACCCTCCGGGCTTCAATCGCCCTAATTTTCAAACTCAAAACGCTCCACCACCCGTGCAAGCCGCTCCGGTTCCCGACCCGATGAGCGAAATGAGGGCCATGATGATGCAAATGGCCAAAACACAAGAAACGATGATGGCTCAAATGCAAAAGAGCGATCAAGCTAAAGACGCGGCCATCAAAATGCTTGAAACACAAATGGCTCAACTTGCTTCCTCTAGCTCTCAACGGAAGCCGGGTAACCTTCTATCGCAAGGCACTCAACCGCAACAACATGAGTCGATTAATGCCATCTCCTTGCGAAGCGGAACGAGCTACGATGGTCCTCCAATGCCTACGGTGGTAAGTAAGGTAGACCCTCCTCTTTCTCCTAATGATATGCATGCTTTTAGTGATGGTTTTGCAGGAGCAGGTACGAAGAGCAATGGAGCCACGAGTGGAGCCGGGAAAGGAGGTCAGGCCATGTGTGGTGAGCCAAAGGAGCCCGAGAAAGAGGGAGGTGGTGGTGACGTGGAGAACGCCAAGGAGAAGGAGACGCAGCAAGCGCAGAGCAAGCCGGTTGAGCCGCCCATTCAAATCAAGTTACCATTCCCAAGTCGAGTGGTAAAGTCAAAGCTTGATAGTCAATTTGGTAAGTTTATGGAAGTCGTCAAGGATTTAAAGGTAACCGTACCCTTTACTGAACTCGTTACTCAAGTTCCTGCTTACGCAAAATTTTTGAAAGACATCCTCACCCGTAAGCGGTCATTCAATGAGGTCGAGACTGTGGCTTTTACTGCGGAATGCAGTGCTCTTTTACAAAACCAGTCTCTTCCTAAGCTAAAGGATCCAGGTAGTTTCTCCATACCTTGCACGATCGGTACTGTTTCTATTTCTAACGCTCTTTGCGATTTAGGTGCAAGTGTAAGTGTCCTGCCTTACTCCGTCTGCGAGAAACTTAACATGGGACCTTTGAAAGTAACGAACATCACGCTCCAAATGGCGGATCGTTCTGTTAAACGCCCTTTAGGTGTTCTAGAGGACGTTCCTGTCAAAGTCGGTAAATTTTTCATCCCTGTCGATTTTGTCGTCCTTGACATGGTCGAAGACTCCCAAATTCCTATCATTTTGGGTCGACCTTTCTTGCACACTGCAGGTGCTATAATTGACGTCAAGCACGGCAAGTTGACATTGGATGTTGGAGGTGATAGAATCACTTTTAACTTATCAAGTGCTTTGAAGCGTCCCATGTTAGAGGAGTCGGTCTTTTCTGTTGATATTATCGATGATTGCATTATGGAGAACTTACCTCAAGTCCTCGAGAGGGATCCTCTTGAGGCCGTGCTCTGTTGTGATGTGATTTCAGGTACCTATGGGAGGAAGGAAGCGGGTAAGGATGCGCTGCAGGACGCGTTGAGCATGGATGGAGTTGGCTTTGCTGCAAGCCAACGAATCGACGGACGAGTGAGTGACAAGGCTGGCCGAGTTGGGCATGTGGATGATGGAGATGGATTTGACGAGTACGAGGATGATGGTAGTGGGTTCGTCTACGACGAGACCCATGGATGGTGGTACTTCTAGTACCCGTTGCTTAACCCCCCGTTTGAAGCCGGTTTGGGGGGACGTTTCATTGTATATATAAATTGTATGTACTTTATTTTCCTTTGTTCTTTTTGAGACTTTTGCTCGTTTTTCTCCCTTATTTTTTTGGTCCCTGGTTGATGTGCTTTAGGACACATTGGGGACAATGTGTCGTCTGGTTTGGGGGGAGGAACGCTTTGCTTTACGCTTTGCTTTTCACTTTGCGTTTTCTTTTTCGTTTTTCGCTTTTTCAAAAAAACATAAAAATCCAAAAAAATCTGAAAATTCACAAAAATACAAAAAAATCAGAAAATTTCAAAAAATTCCAAAAATACGTATCCCGATCGTTGTTTGCGAGCTTGTTTTTACCTTATTCTTCCCCGACATCCCTTCCCTTGTTTGCTTTGAGCTTTGCCATGTTTTATATGATGGATTAGCGCTACGGGGATGTTTAGACGTGTTGCAGATGATGGCGTGCTTTTACTGTTGGCTTTATCATTCACGGACTTTAGCTACTTATATTGTGAGGTTTTTAGCCTCCAGAGGCCGGTTCATCTATCCCGGTCCCCGTGTTTTATTGTGAGTAGTTCTCCTCGTGGGGTACGTAATATCAACACGCATAAGTGTGGCCCTTATCCCGTTGTTTCCCACGATTTTGTCACTTGTTTATGCATATGAGGCTTTAGTTGATTGCTTTTCATTCACCTTGATCATGCATTGCTTTTATCCTCTCATATATGATCCCTTTACCCTTATACACATGAGTTTGCTAGCTACATTGCCAAATAGCCTACCCTAGCCTTGCTAGTTACCGCTTTGCTTACTCTTGTGCTCGTTCGTTGGGTTTTGATCATGGCTACGACTTGCTGACGTCGTTGCTTTGAGAGTTTTGGTGAATTTATGAGTCGGGATTGCTGTTTCCCCGACCTTTTATGAGGTTTTCCGCAACTTTGTGAGTGTGCTCTTTTTGCTCAAAGAAAAGAAACAAAAATCTGAAAAATCAAACACAACACAAAATACAGAAAGAAGAATGTAGTGCACAAAAATGAGAAAGTGGTTGTTGTTTTACATGAGTGAGCACTTGAAATTTGTTGTCATGTTGCGATGATGTGTAAGGTGACCGAATTGCTGATTTCGGTCTATGTTTCATGAGAGTTGGGTTACGTTTTGGTTGGATGAGCACTTGAGTAGCACGAGTGGTTTCTAGTGGCTTAGCTCCACGATTCCATAATTATTTGTTCCACCTTATCACCCTTATCCTCTCTATGGCCTCTACACCCTCATATCCTATGTAAGTCCTCATGTTTGCTTCGTTTTTGTGACATTATGCGTGTACGGGAATACGAGATTTGGTCCACATTAGATTGCGGGCGTGCTTCCACTAGTCGAGTAGGTGAGTGTCATCACATATATCACCTTGTTCATCATTTGAGTAGAGTGGAACCAGTGAGAGGTCCGTGATTTGATTGCTAGAGAGCCTTAGTCTAAGCCATGCTATTCATTCTGCGCCGTCTTGTAATTCTCATCCGTTAGCTAGCTATTTCCATACGTCCCATGCTATTTCGGGATCGATTGTCATTTGCTCATGCTACTTGCGGTTTGGTGTTTGTTGGGAAGTTCTCTTGTGCTCGCTTTGTCCTCTTTTCTCTGTCATGCTTTGTTGCTTGAGGACAAGCAACGGTTCGGTTTGGGGGAGTTTGATGTGTCCTATATTTATATATATTTATAGCCCCTGTCGTTAGCGTTTCTTTGCGATTCTAGTGCTTTTATATGCGTTTCAGCTCCTATTTCTCTCCGATTTGGCACTGCTGCGTTTTTGTGTCTATTTTGCAGGTAAACACGCATATTTGGAGGTTAGGATGCTATTCGAGAGGTTTCGTGAAGTTTCGCAAAGTTTCGTGATGTTTCGAGTTGGTTTCGTTGCGTTTCGCTTGCGCACGAGCCTCGTTTTGATGTTTGAAGGTGTTCCGGGATCTCGGGACTGAATTTGAAGCTCATATTCTCATTTTGGAACTCGTCCCTATGCCTTGGGACGACCTAGGCCTTGTCCCTACACCTTGGGACGACATTTGAGCAAAAATAAGCTAAGGCAAAGAAAGTGCAAAAAGAGAACAAAGGCTGAACTCAACGGGATGACCTTCCCAAGACCCATCCCGGTCGGGATGGCCTTGTCCTGGACGGGACACCTGTCCCGGATGCTAGGGACGGCTCCGACTCTTCGTTGGCTTAAAATAATTCGTCTATTTCAAAGGCCAAATGATCATATTCTTGCACGAATTTTCTACAGCATATTCTCAACTCTTTAAACTAGTTCCTCAAGAAAACATAGGGTTAAAATAATTTTCCTTCTTGTACTTTGAATTCCCGACTCGGATTGCTCTAGTTTTATCGTCTGTTTGGTTTTTGTTGTCGAATTCATCCTTTGTTTCATCAAAATTCTGATTGGTATTATCAATTTCTTCTCCTCTTTTCATTGTGATTTCATTTTATATTGTTTGTGATCATGTCTTCATCTTTCTCTATTGCTTTTGTTATCATTTCCGCTATGTGTGAGTAGTTTACTATCTAGGGAGAAGGGTGAATCATGGGTGTTGGTCTTGGTTGTGGTTTGTGATCATTTGAGTTAGGTTTTCGCTTTTGCTCTGATTGTTTTTGCTTGATTGTGTTTGTTGAATCCTTGATCACATTTTAGCAAACTTTTAGCACCCCCAAACTTAAGATCGAGAGACTAGTTCGAGGAGAGGCGCGAGACAATCACTAGGACCCTCAATTGTAAGTTGCGAGAGCCCGCTTTTGAGACCTAAAGGTAGCTTAAGACCGAGAGGACGAGCTATATCCTTAGCATACGCGATTACCTACTCTACCCGATCATCATCCTTAGCCTAGACTTACCCCGTGCCTAACCCGATTCCCTAGACCTTTTCCTAATCGTTTAAACCCCTTATTTCCTCGCTCTAGTTTTAGTAGCTCAACCTACACTCGAACCGAGATTAGAATCATCCAAAATAACCAACATTGCAACCTTCTCCTTGTGGATACGATACCCGACTTACCCTTGCTACCCGTTAGAGTTTGTTCGGATTACTTTTGATTAGGTGACGCGACTAAACCTATCAACAGGCAATCTATTACGCAGAACTTCTCGAAAGAGGTGACTCCTTCCACATAGGTTGGTAGGGTGATCTCTCCCAAGCTGTGCTTTGTCTCTCCACTGAACCCTACCAGGACGCTGGACTTCTTCGTCACATCTGAATCTTTCAGTCCCATAGCTTCCAGCGCCTCCATCATTATGATGTTGACTGAACTGCCACCATCTACCAGGACTCGTCTGACCATGCAGGTCCCAATCTGGATCTTGATCACCAGTCCATCATGGTGAGGCCCATGCACTCCCTGAAGATCTGACTCATCGAACACAATCTCCTGGGCTGAACCTGGTTGTCCTGCTGGTGGTCGCGTTGCTTCTCCATGCCCACACGCTTCGCAGCAGAATATGTTAGTCCAGAAATATCTGAACCACCAGAAATGAATTTTACCTCATGGGTTGGTGGTGGTGGTGGAAGATCTCTGGGCTCATTTCGTTCATCCTTGTTCCTCCTGTTCCTGGGCAGGATATCCTTCAGGTGACCATTCTTTAGCAGATGAGCTACTTCCCTCCCGAGAGCTATGCAGTCCTCTGTGGTGTGCCCAATATCAGAATGGTACTCACACCACTTGTTTGTGTCTCGCCTTGGATTGGGCCTCTCGCTTGCTTTCGGCCATCTGACTGCTGAGCCCAGCTTGTCCATCTTGTGGATCAGGCCTGGAAGATCTACGTAAAAGCGATCAAATCGAGGTGGAACCCTGGATGCGCTTGATCGTTTCATCCACTGCCGCTTGCCTCCCTCCTGGTTGGCCTTTGATATGGACTAGGCCTGCAGCTGCTGTGGCGCTGGGTGGTGACTTTACGTTCAGCCCTGCCCTGGTCCTGATATCGTGCCCTGAACTGCTGGTCCTCCTCCACCCTGATCTGGGCCAGAGCCTTAGCATGTACATCTTCAAAGGTAGAACAAGGGTAGCGAGTTAGTTCAACATAAAGATCAGAATCTCTAACCAAACCTTGCCTGAAGGCCTCAATGGCCGTGCCGATGTCACATCGGGGGATGGACACTTTCTCCTTGTTGAAGCGATGCAGGAAGTCCCTCAGAGACTTGTTCTCGCTCGATGACTTCGGTGCATGTGTCATTGGTCCGCTTCTCCAACAATCTGCCATCGCGAACCGGATGTTGAAAAGGTTGATCACCCGCAGCGACTTGATGGTCTTGATTGGCGTGTTGATGTACCACCGTAGAAATTTGGACCAGTTAAGGTTGAACCAAAGCTTTTGCACATGCAAGCCTCCCTCTTCTCTGCTGGGATAGGAACGTTGAACATCCTCTGCCTGTACTGAGCAACATGTTCCAGAGGATCGGCTGTCCCATCATAGAGCTTTAGGTTGGGCGCTGTGTATTTCTTTGGCATCTCTACCATTGCAATGCAGTCATCGAAGGGTGAATCAGCGTAGCATCCTGGTGTTGCTTCCTCTATGGGTGGTGAAAGCCCTGGAACCTTCCGCACCAACTCTGAGAGCTTCTGCATCTCCATCATCATGTACTGCATGACCTGGCCTGCACTGATTCCTTCTGGTGTTTTTGGGTCACCACCTCCACCTGCAGCGTTGTTCTCTGGATCCTCCTCTACATTGAGTGGGTCTCTTTTGATCCTTTTGATCCTGTAGAAGAGAAAGTAGAGAAGTCAAGTTGCTTGATCACATCAGAAAATGGAGTACCTGGTGGGATCCTGGATCCTGATGCTTTCTTCTGGGCAGAGGTCTCTAGCTGTTTCTTCAGGACAGCTTCAGCCTCCTTCAGTCTTGCAGCCTCTGCCTTGGCTTGTTGCAGTTCCTCCTGGAGTTTTTGCATGGCTTCTGCGCTGGTGCCTTCCATCTTTCAAGCTGGTTGGACTTGTTGACTTGGGATGTTTTGAAGGATTAATAAACTAGTATCCCCATAGACGGCGCCAATCTGTTCGGGGTGATTTTCTCACACGGTTCGATTAAGTAATTATGGGTCTACTAGTACTATCCTTTTAACTTGGTTTATTGTGATTAGTGTAATTGAGTTGAAAATGTAAAGGAAAACAAGAAACAACACAAGACACACGATATGTTTACGTGGGAAAAACCCTTAAAAGTCAAGGGAAAACCACGGGCACCAAGCCAGGAGAGGATTTGTAGTAGTTCTGGTTCAGGAAATACAAAGTCTGGACCAACTGGTACAGAATACAATAGGAGCGTAAAATAATTGTTAAGTGTTTTTATTGCTTGTGAATTGCGTAGAGAGTAGTATGCTTGAGTTGTGTGACTTGTGATGGCTTCTTCTTCTGAAATCTACTCCTTTTATAGTGTCCTTGGGTCCAACGTTCGCCTCCTTCTTTGTAGCTAACTTCTCCAACAACCTCTCTAGCGGTTCCTATCTTCAAGGCCCTATTTCTGCTCCTTGACCAAGTCTTCCAACGTCTTCTTCTAGGGTTGCTGTTGCATCCTTGGGCTTTGCTCTTTAGTGTTTACTTCTTTTTGTTGGGCTTGGCCCACCTTGACCTCTCCTCTCCTGACCTGCACCTTTGTTCTGTCTGTACAGCCTGGTGCAGACTGTAAATTCTGGACCTGATTACGGATCCTGAACTTGTCTGGACCTGACCAAGGGTCCTGGACCAGCCTGGGTTTTTCGTCCCAACAGGGTGCATGAAACAAGTTCGTTTGCCGATTCATCATATGTGGAATGTGTTGTATGCTTTAGTTTGTCGATTCAAGCTTAAGTATCATTTATGCATAGAATGTGTTCGATGAATTGCTCATTTAAGATAGTTTTCTTCCTTGCATTCACTTGATCATTTGGGAAGGGTCGACCCCTTGTTTTTACACCAAAAGCGTCTTCCTCATCTTGATTTCTTTCGTTTTTAATACTCGCAACCTAGTTTCGACTAAATCAATCAATTAAACCCCCCTTTGTTTTTACATTTTTGCATTGTGACATTAGCCTTGATTAGTCATTCCCTTGGGTTCGACCCTATTCTTATCACTAAACTACTTGCTTGTGTGAATCGAATAGGTTTATATATTTGTTAATTTGACCCCTTTTATTAGCGACGCAAAAGGCGCGTCATACTCCTTTTTTTAAAACACATATGAGGCCATTAGATGATCATTACTAAAGTGATCATCAATTTAAATAATGTATCTTTATTCATGATTGTGTTTACAATCTACTTTAACTTTTTTCCTCTCATTAGTGAACACCATGATCACTACCCTAAAACAATATTATATGCATGTTAAAGTAAAGTAAAAAATAAAGTAGCCAATAAAATGTAACTAAAGAACAAGAGCATGGTTGTGATCAAGTGATCATACCATGACTAGTGATCACAACCTATCCCTTTACCTTTTTACTTTAATCTATTATTTTATTAATATAAGTGATCATGACCACCTTGTATTTCTAGCAATGGGGATGGTCTTAGCTAACTACCATCAGGCGTAACCCTAAGCTTTATTACCGTCTAATTACCTAGATTAGGGCGTTAAGTGCTTACGTGGATGGTGAGTTGGATGCTTATTTGGCTACTTAGTTAGCAGTTGTAGGCTCCTGACTTGGGCTTATTAAAATAAGAAAATCCTTTTTTATTTCAAAATTCACTTCCTTCTTCTACACACCTTGCCCTTTCATATCCATGAACTCTGTTCTCTCTCTCTTTTCCTTCGTTTTTCATTTTCTTTGCAATCATCTTGTCTGTCGTCTTCACATATCATCATCATGCATCCATCATCATCTACTCATCAGAATAGGTATGTAATTTTTTTCTTTATTTTTTGCTTGCATGTCATAATCTATATCTATATAAATATATTAAAACTAATCCCCAAAACAACTCTTACTAAAAACAAACCAAACTTCTCCTCTCATGTTGCCACGTCAGAAAAAGTAGGACCACCCTTGTCATGTCATCATAAACCAAAATTCCATGAACTTTTTAACTACCCAACAAGTAGATAGAATTTCAAAAGGCCATCATTCAAATCAATTGATTTTCAATTGATAGAAAACAAAGACTAAACACAAATTCAATAATCCTCAAAGCCACGTCCCGATAACTTCTCGACTGTGGTCCAATTGAACTGAGTGCTCAAATCTGAAGTCTCTTTTTAAAGTGCCGACGGTCAGAGTGCTCTATCTCTCTCACCATTTTCAAGTACTCTTCTCTACTTCATCAAATTCATCGTCATCATCGTTGTTCTTAATCATAAATCTCAGTGTGTTTTAAATTATCTTACTATTTTCATTTACATTTTGATTTCGCAAAAATAATCCTTTAGGTAGAGCTGGCAAAAAGTGACATGACACGAAAACACGACACGAACCCGACACGAAATTAATGGGTTTGGGTCATGGTGTGATGACCCATTTAAGTAACTGGGTCAACACGAACATGACACGAAAAAATGGGTTGGGTTCGGTTCAAGATTTCGAGACACGAATATGACACGAAAGACCTATTTAACTAAATGGGTTAAATAGGTAGATTAACTTGATATCCCATTTGACCCATTTGTTTTCAAATTTCAAAATAGAAGATCACAATGTTTCTTGAAATATTTTTTATTACTACTTATTATTAGATAAATATATATGTTTAGTTATCGTTTCTGGCGTAGATGTGTTTATGTGTTGTTTTCAATTTGACTATGCTTTAATTAGTTGCATAGGTTATACGGGTTTAATGGGTTAAAAAGGTTGAGCAGGTCAAATATTAACCTATCTATTTATGGGTTAAACAGGTCAGGTCAGGTAATTTAGAATATAAACGGGTTGAGCACTAATTACCTGTTTGCCACGAACACGTGACCCATTTATATGTGACACGAACACGAATACGACACCTATTACCTAATTCGCTTGATAGGTCTACCTTTAGGTAAGTTGTTTCAGATCGAACACGCTTTTACCAGTGTCGGTTCTGGTCAAACTTCTCTTGGAATTTTGGTTCGTTTGAGAGCCTACTCCTCTTTTGCTCTTGCTTCTGGTCTTCAAATGAATCCACAGAAGTCGAATGCTTACTTCAATGGGATGACGTCGACTCTCAAATCTGACATGTTGAAGGTATCCGACTTTAAAGAAGGTAATTTTCCTTTCAAATATCTTGGAGTCCCTATTGTTGTAGGGAGATTAACTAAGAAGGATTGTGTAGTGTTGGTGGAGCATATTGTTGAAAGAATCAGAGGGATAGGGCCATGTAAATTATCGTATGCCGGGAGATTAACGTTAGTGCAATCAGTTCTAACGACATTATACTCTTATTGGGCGTCCATATTCGTGATACCTAAGGGTGTGTTGAATAGAATAAATGCTATATGTAGGAACTTTTTGTGGGAAGGTTCTACCGAATATAGCAAAGGTCCATCAGTAGCGTGGGATAAAGTTTGTTCGCCAAAGAAGGAAGGCGGCTTGGGTTTAAGGGATAGTCTTACTTAGAACTTGGCGTCGGTGGGTAAATTGGTATGGTGGGTTGCGGGCAGCGGATAAAGCGTGGGTAATGTGGGTACATAATGTGTACATAAAAGGTTAGGATAAACTGTGGGTAATGTGGGTACATAATATGTTACATGGTTGAGGCTCAACGCAAATTGGTTAGGCTGAAGAGAGAGCGGATCATCCGAGAGTCATAGCTAGAAATATTGTTAAGTCTATTCGAAGTCGGTTTTGTGCCTTAAGTTTAGATCAAATTAAGATTACGGATAGATTTTGGTTTTAGAAAGTGAGAATTTGTAATTGACTTATGATGTAAAATTTTGACCTTTAATATAATTCTTACATTTACCAAAAAAAAAATTAAATAAATAAATTCTTGTATTATCGTTTTTTTGGGTTTGCCAAAATGGTGGTGGTTACGGCAGCAGTGCAGTGATAGTGGAAGGTGGGGAGAATTGATGTTGTATTCGAAGTCGGTTTTGTGCCTTAAGTTTAGATTAAATTAAGATTACGGATAGATTTTGGTTTTAGAAAGTGAGAATTTGTAATTGACTTATGATGTAAAATTTTGACCTTTAATATAATTCTTACATTTACCAAAAAAAAAAAAATTAAATAAATCAATTCTTGTATTATCGTTTTTTGGGTTTGCCAAAATGGTGGTGGTTACGGCAGCAGTGCAGCGATAGTGGAAGGTGGGGAGAATTGATGTTGTATTAGTCTTATGCCATCGGATTTCGCAATTCCTCCGAATTTCGACAGCTTTCTGTTAGTTGCTTTTCTTATATATTGTAAAAATTATGGGTGCTTATTGATTAAGTACAAAGTAATTGTTTATGTAGAGGATAATTTTAGGGCTTTAAATTGTACTGGTTTGGGTGTGTCTTTGATGCTCTACAGCACAATTTATCAAGCCAAGTCGATATTCAGTGTCGTAATTTGATAGTTATAGTGACTTTGTTGTTGCTTAAGTTATACTTTTATATTGTAAACGTGAGGTCGTAGCATATTGTCTTATATACACGTAATAAGAGACTACAAAATTATACCAGCAAATTGAAAATAATTATATCGTTAGTCATAACACGTACTATTCTAGAAATTTAAACCATTGTTTTCAATTTCAAAGGCGAGTCAACCCGAAGTAACACTCATACGGCCATACACTGTGATTATGTCTTTGGCATTCAATGATGCTCACTTTATGTGTAGTATTAATCTAGCATATTATTTTTTTCTTTTTCTCCTATTTAATTTAGTTCTGATTTTTAAGACTCAACTAGTGACTTGTGCATATCATGCCTGTTTTAGCTAAATAGACGTTAGTAGCTTATCTTGGTCATTATGCAACTAAAGCACGAATCAACTTTCCTTTTTCCGGGCAAAATTGTCTGGTTGTTTTCTAATAATGTGTCATTTTCATTATTTTTATGCACAAATTTTACAATGTACTTCGTCCAATCTATGACAATTTCCTTACGAGATTGAGAATTTATATCTTGAGCACATTGCTTCGGTAATTTTAGGTGCAGTTTCACTCAGGTTTTCGATGCGACGATGACATATACATACCTTTACACTCCCTACTGCATCCATCGCGTCTTACACGTGATCCAGATGACCCATAAGTTCAACTAATTTTCATGTTAATTTGCAATCAACATAACAGAAGGAAAATTTAAGAATACGAAGTATGAGTTAATTTCTTTCCCTTTGGTTATCTGATTACTTTTTCGGGGATTGCAGTGTGCCAATGAAGTTGGACTATTAGAGCGGCAGATCCCGATTTAGAAAAATGTATTGAAGGAGATGAGGTTAGAAACTTCATTCCCATCTGCAAATATTGTAGGCATTTGTTAATTCGACTAACGTGCAGATGCGTTTCTGATTAATTGTTGTTGATTACCTTAAATTTTCCTTAGAACAGAAGGAATGTTCGAAAGTCTTTACTTCAATGGTGGTTATTGTGAGTATTTCTACCATTCATTCATTTTACGATGATGTCACTTTTCGTACGTTAAACATTTACGATTCTTAAAAGCTTTGTAAGATTGTTTGTATGTATTCCTCTATCACAGTGAGATGAACATGGACAGTATAGGCCTCACATGGTGGTTGGTATTGTGCACGATTTCTAGAATTGGGTTGTAGGAACTTGTCATCTTATGTGAGTACCACCGTCTCATTCCGCTAATCATGCGAGTGTTGCCAAATTATGATTCTATTAATACTCAGTATCATGAGGCAGGCCGCTGTAACTTCTTTAGAATAGTTACTTTGTTGTCCATACTCGAGATTATTGTCCTTTTTCTACTCCAACCTTCTATGTTTGACATGTTTTTTAATTCTCTTTGGTCTCGAAGTATGATGTCTAAATGAAATAGTTCACAAAAATATGTGTTCTTCTTATAGCACTTAAATACCTATACACGCATCAACATGGTGCAATACAATAAGTTTACCTGCTGGTGGTATAACGTGTCAATTTGAATTATCATTGAGGTCCAATCTCATGCAGTATATCCTTAAAAGAATGTCAAGGTAACTTCCAAGAAACCTTCATAAATCACTCGTGTATTAGTGTCATGACCGGCGATTGAATCATGAGTCAAATTAATTGACTGGATGTTTTGTTTTCGTACTGTTACATTTAATGCATGTTGATTAGTTTAGGTGATACATGATATCGATATTTTTTTTGGTGAATTCAGCAAACAAAACTGTCGTACCATTCTAATGACATTGTCGTATTGTTAAAATAATTTATGTTAATAAGTTTTGTTAAATTTTTGTTGATCACTCCAAAGGTGTCCTGTGCTTTTACCTGTTGCATAACCCATCGATTAGCATTTAGCAGCGACACAATTTTGCTAATCAAGACCTAAGCCATGCCATACTGGTTCAATACCCCAATTATGACATCTTTTCATGGTTTGGCCTTAATATCTCAATATTTCTTGTGTGAGTTTGACCTTAATATCGTTATATTTCTTCTGCAATGTTTGCATGATAGTGTTCTTTAGCCAAATTTGTTAAGCTGGCAGCAATCGGTAATTATGACTTGTATTGCTCAATGCAGAATGTATTTTTCTGATTATCCTGACATGGCCATCAAAGATGTTTATATTTGTGCTTATTGTTAGAAAATGTGAAAATCTCAAACTCTATGCAATTCCATTATCTTTTCCAATAGACCATAAGTGGTAAGCGTTTATTTGATTGCTACTTACTATTATTTTTAAATGACTGATATTTTTCAGAATTAATGTGAGCTCTTTCTGGGTGTTTTGAAAAATAAAAATTGCAAATATCCATCTAAACAGGAGCTCTTGATGTACCGTAAATTTCACGGGTCGCGTATTAGCTGTAGAGTAATGTTGTCGTAAGAACATCTTTTCTATAATTTAAAACGGGTGTATGATAGAATCAGGTCAAAAGTTTGTCCAATACTTATATATAAAACTAGCACTTTAGTAAGCCGCCGTGAAGCTAGCATTCTGTTCATTTTTTTTGGATTCAATACATTTACAAACTTTGGTAATACAAAAACAAATAATATGTCGCCCGACCTTTTGTTACGGCTATTTTTAGACGTAAGACTCGTACATTAGATTCTATTTCATCCATATTGATTGTCTACCTAAAGATTTGTTTCACAAATGTTGTAATCCACAGGTCATTTGTTTACAGGTGTAGTGAATTGAGGTGCCGATCCTGGTGAACGATTTACAACGAACACTTCGGTTACACGTTAACTTTTACACGCCCTGTGAATATCACGGGTCACATCACTAGTTTAGATGTAAAACCCTAAATTGGCAAAATTCGTTATTGATACATTCATGATACAAATTGCAGAAATGGCTAAAGTGTTGTTGAAAATGCATTGTATGGGTTTTGATGTTGATGTTATGGTTGAAGATGTTGACAAAACCCTTATAATTGATATCTATATTGACCTTTTGTGACGAGGCTGTAAAAAAAGGGGTTCCTCTTCCTGAAAATCCATCTTTAGGGTATTCTTGTAAGAAGAAACATGTTTAACTGAGGGATGATAATGACCTTATGGATATGTTTAGTAGGTGTGAGGGGATGAATGAGATAGATATTTGGATTGGGACAGAGAGCAGACCATGTAAAACCCTAGAACTTGTTAAAACTTTGAGAGCATCGAGTGATGAAGCAAATGTAAATGTTGTTCCTGGTCCTATTGCAGTTGACGAACCTGTTGTTGTCCCAAACCCTTCATTTAGGCCCAAATTACCCTACAAGAGACTGAGAGAACCTAATCTTATTACTGATGACCCACTTCCTATTACTGAGATACTGATATGTACTATTTATATAGATTATTTGCCCCCGGTTTAGTCGCATTTAGCTTGCATTTACTCGTGTTCATTGTTAGTTTAGGAGCTATTTGCTTTATATTGCAGATCGCTTCTTCCTTATTTATATTTTGCGAGTTTTAAGGTCTGAGCTAAAACCTGAGTTGAGTGGAACATTTTAATACCGTGACGACGAGGTCAAGCTCGAGCCATCACGAGAGCTCGAGAATACGAACCAAAGATCAAAAGACTAAAGGGCCACGAGGAAGATTAAGGCCCAAAAGGATTACAAGCCCAAGACCAAGAGAGGAAGAGCCGGCCCAGAGCAGGAGGGACCGGCCGGTCAGGTGGACCGGCGGCCGGCCGGCCGGCTCCCCTGCTTATTTCGTCGGGTTTTGTTTTAAACCGAGTTTATCTTTTTTGGAAACTATATATATACTCTTAGGTCGTACACACTAATGTTTTATGCTTTATTTTACTGGTTTTATTTTAGGTTTACTTTAGTTCTCTCCCTTTTACATAAACCTTCATTAAAGCTTTAGTTAGTTTCAAGATTGATTTTCTTTGTAACCGCCGGTACTCTGATTTAATCCAGGTTTCTTTCAATTTCTATTATTCATTCATCATGTTTACTACTATTGATTTTATCGCTTTTGCCCTAGTTATGTCTAGCTAATTTCTTTATTAGGGTTTAGGGTGATTTGTGAGATTGATTCAGGAACATGTTTTAATTGCTTAATTGATTGAACTTGTGCAAGTTGACTTCTTCCTACGCGTTTTTATTATCAATTGAATTTAGGGACGCCTTTATTGAATTGAACTTAGGTTGTTTCAGTTTAAGATCGAAAGCCGAATTGAAACTAGACTCACGCGTATTTGATAAGTTAAGTTTAGTAAGTTGCGAGAGCCCGCTAAATTTGCTTAAGGTTAATATTGACTCGAGAGAGCGTATTCTTAAACCTAGTCACTTGCATAGCTTCAATTGATTGATTTTTCCTTTTGAGTTGAGTTCCTGAATTAGTGTCATATTGATTCCGATGCCCTAATCCCCCTTCTCATATACTTTTACACTCTCTTATTTATTGCTCTTAGTTTAGTCTTCTAAAACACCGATTTTATTACCCTCGAGACTGACCTATATTAGCTTAGCGATCTCTTGACTACATCTGTCTCTCTGTGGATTCGACCCTACTGCCACTAGCTACCCAGTTAGTTGACTTTAGGTTTATTTTGACTTAGGTGACGCGACTTTAGCCTTGTCAATTTCGCGGTTGCTGGGGAGACGGTTAGCTAGTTATAGTTTTCTGCTTAGTTTAGGTTTTTCGCTCGTCTCAAGGAACCTAGTTCCTTGAGACCGTTTCTCATTGTTTTCGTGTAGTTTTGTTTATGCGCAGGTCCCCTCGGA
Organism: Dianthus caryophyllus; assembly: GCA_023091065.1. Taxonomy (NCBI): domain Eukaryota; kingdom Viridiplantae; phylum Streptophyta; class Magnoliopsida; order Caryophyllales; family Caryophyllaceae; genus Dianthus; species Dianthus caryophyllus. The sequence continues at coordinate 32,237,575 of CM041517.1, read as the reverse complement.
CTTTAGTTCCTTTTGAGCCTGAACCTGAGCGGGCATTACATCGACTACGCAAGGAAGCAATAAAAAAAGTTGATCTTGATTTTGAGGAAGCGTCGCAAGCGGAGTCTAGTGCAACGCAATCGTCCTACGAAGAGGACACACCCCCAGTTACTCCAGTTTTCACACCACCCGTGACTATGCCGAAGTTATATAGTCACTCGTTACCTAAGACAGAGTCCAATTCTAATGGATTCACGATGCCCGCTACTTTGACATGCAACTTTGAGATTCGCCCCGCCTTTCTTAACTTGGTGGAGCGCAATCAGTTCGGTGGTTATCCTACCGAGGATCCCGGTCGGCACATGCAGATGTTTACCGATTATTGCTCTACGATCAAGCAGGCTGGGATCACTCAGAATCAGATTAGGGAGATGCTGTTCCCTTTTTCGTTGAAGGATCGAGCTCGTGAATGGATCACGGACCTCGATAAGACTGCGGCTGGTATTACCGATTGGAGGGGGTTGGCTCTTGCTTTCTACTCGAAGTTTTATCCTCTTGAGCGCACCAATCAAATGCGCAGTCAGATTCAAAGCTTCAAGCAGACGTTTGATGAGTCACTTGATGAAGCTTGGGAACGATACAAGAAGCTGATCCGGGATTGTCCTCACCATGGGCAGAATGACTGGTTGATAATCATGACGTTCTACAATGGGTTATATGCGGAGAGTCGCGCTATTTTAGATTCCGCTGCAGAGGGTCGTTTTGCCAATAATGTGGACGATGATAAAGCGTGGGGGCTGATTGAGGAGATGGCGATTCATTCATCTCAGTTTGGGAAGCCACGGTGTAATTCACGGTCTGCACACCAAGACCGTGATAAGGAGAGCATTAGCGCACTCACTAGTCAGCTTGCTGCGCTGACTACGAAGATTGATATGCTACATGGTGGTGGTTCTTCTAGTGGCCACGTGAATGCTATTGCAGGGCACGATTTGGGTTATTCTACGGGGTATACTGCACCCCACGAGCAGGTTTCTGCTTATCAGTCCTATTCTCAAAACCTGCCCTACCAAAACCAACCCAGTTACGATCGCTCGCTCTTGTCTTATCGTATCCAGAATGTCTTAAATCCAGCTCCCCAACCACCACAAAACCAACCATACATCCCACCTCACAAACATTCCCAAGCACCCCACCCAACTACCAAAAACCACCCTACATTCCACCACAAACTACCCCGGGACCCGATCCATTGGCCGAGATGAAGTCGATGATGTTGCAAAGGCAACAAGTTATGTTGGCCATGCAAAAGTCACAGGAGTCGCTCATACTCCAAATGCAGAAGGACGGGAAAGCCAAAGACGCGGCGATAAAAATGTTGGAGTCTCAAGTGGCACAGCTCGCCACTTCACAAGCATCGCGTCAACCGGGTTCACTGCCGTCGCAAGGTAATCCTCCTAAGCCCCCTCACGATACGGCATGTGCTATTACGCTGCGTAGTGGTACAGTTTATGATGGCCCGAGGCATCCGGAGGACGAGGAGAAGAATGAAGACGAGAACACGGTCCGGGGTCGGCCGGCACAACGACAGCAACTCGCGGATGATGCTGTTCAGGATAAGACGCCCCCGGTTCAAATCAATCTACCATTTCCGGGACGACTTCGAGATGCGGGCCCCGAGGCTAAGTTCAAGAAGTTCATGGACATCATCAAATCTCTACAGGTAAATGTTCCTTTCATTGACCTTGTTACTCAAATTCCCGCGTACGCTAAGTTTTTAAAGGAAGTCTTAGCTAGGAAGCGTACGTTAAACGATGTTTCGACTATCGCTTTTGTGGGTGAGGCTAGTACTAGGTTGCAGGGTAGTAAACCCCCTAAAATTAGTGACCCCGGGACTTTTTCTATCCCGTGCTCCATAGGTAGGTTTGAGGTTAAGAATGCTTTGTGTGACCTAGGAGCTAGTGTTAGTGCCATCCCATATTCGATGTGTCAGAAGATTAATATGACAGATTTGGGACCCACTACTATTACCTTGCAGATGGCCGACCGTTCTGTTAAGCGTCCCTTAGGTATTCTACAAGATGTCCCTGTGCAGGTTGGAAAGTTCTTTATCCCTGTCGACTTTGTAGTTTTAGACATGCTTGAGGATGCCCACGTCCCGATCATTTTAGGGAGACATTTCCTGCATACTGCAAGTGCTGTTATCGATGTGGGTAATAAGACGCTATCGTTCTCGGTGGGGGGTGAAAAGCTTACATACACGCAATCTAGTACCCTGCGGTCCCCTATGCGTCTTGAGTCGGTTTGTTCTATTACCGCTATACCTCCGTCTCACTCTACTGGAGACACTTTGGAGGTTGTTTCTGTTATCTCCCCGTGTGCAGGTTCTTTACAGGATGGCTGCAAGATCGGTTTGGGGGAGAGGAAATTGCTGAAAATCGATTTGTTAGACGCTAGTGATGGAGGAGGACGTCCTAGGATTGAGTCGCTAGGAGCATGCGGGAGATATGGAGAGTCCTTTCGAGACGGAGTCCCCTGTGTGATGGACTTTGATGATCTTCCTCGAGATGGTAGAGTTCTATGGCGATCGGATGTTGTTTCGCCAAGTGAAGGTGTTGCGAATGGCCAACGTCCTTGGCCTAATTCGACATGATTTTGAAGCTTTGAAGAAGGTCGTGCGGGACCGTAAAAACCCAGCGCTCGAGGGAAGCGGCAGATGACGATTGTATTTTTATTGTACTTTGCTTTGGTTTGGTTTGTTTCTAACGACATTTTACGTTTTTATTGAGCGCGTGAGGATGAGGGTCTTATAAACTGTTTTAGCATGCAGGTACTTATTGACTTTTAGTACTTGGAAATTTTGAGCATTCTCACGAGGAAGGCATCCCAGCCGGCCTACCGGCTGCCGTGCCCGGACCGGGGCCGTAGCTCAAATTTGAAGCAGAGAGAAAAAACGCAAAAAATATAAAAACATTGCCGAGTCGGCCGGCCACGGTCTGAGACAATGGCCATTGTACCGCCGGCCTGAGACCACCGTACTGCTCACTTCTGCTGCTTCGTTTCCCCTTCCTCGCATGCTACCCCGAAGTACTTCATAGCTGGACTGATTTGGACGCATATTCGTGGATTATTAGCCGCACTCCATGCTTCGCTTCGTTTTAGGGGAGCTCCATCTTAATAATGTGAGCTGTCATTACCTTCTTTTCCTCGCTTTCTTTTCCTTTCCCCGTTTATTATTTGTCCTTCTATGCTATTTGTGGTTGTGCTGTTTTCCACATTGAGGACAATGTGCGATTCTGGTTTGGGGGAGGGAAACACTTTCGCGCTTATTAGTTGCATTTTTCATTTTGTGTGCATTTATTCAAAAACAAAAAAAAATTAAAAAAAAACTCAAAAAATTACCAAAAATACGAGTCTTTTTGTGCTTTTTGTCGTCTTAGAAACCTTTTGTGCAGGATTAGCTTTAGTGTCTTTTGAGATACGCTCTTAGTCGCTATGTTGAGTCTCTTGATTGTGTTGATTTGATATGCTTTGCTTACCCTTTCCTTTCATCCTTGAGGTGATTTGAGTAGACTTGCTTATATTTGACATAGGACATGTGACGTAGACGGGGCGCGTTTCTTAGACTACCCATCCACCTGACATTGTATGTACTCGTACTAGTGAAATGAAAACTTGATTTATGTCATTGTTTGAGCCTATCTGTTCTTAAATGATCGAGCATTGCACGAAGAGGTACTTGTTTTTGGTTATGATTTTATATTAACTCCACATTAGCCCAATGGACTACTTTTCTACCCTTTAGACTTAGGTCCCTCATTTTTAACCCGTCCTAACCTTTGTAGCCTGTTTTTCATGAGCCACATTATATATTATTGAGCTACAATCCAGAATAATCCTACCCAGGCTGATCAGTTGCATTAGGGATCTTATGTTTTCACGGAGTATTTGGTTGGGAAGGAAGTGGGTCGATACCGTGATTGCTTATTTTGTGAGTTGGAGTTATGGGTTGATGTTGTGTGCGTATTCCCGTTAATATTGCGCTTTCCTACGAGTTTCAAAGTTTCACCCGATCTCATCTCAATTCAAAAAGGAAAAAGAAAAAGAAAAAATCCGAAAAATGAAAAGAAAAGAAAAGAAAACAAAAGAGAGAGTTGGTTGTATATATGTTATTTCAATTCAATAAAAAGATCGGAAGTGTTTAGGGGGAAGCGATATTTATCAATCTTATGCGGGAATTGTTATTATGATTGGTGAGTTGAGGAGGAGTTGTGATTGGATGTGGATGTTGATTTTAGATGCAGCTGTTAAGCCGTTGAGCTCCACATTTCCAAATACATTTACCACCTTTTTAACCTCTTGACCCGAGCCTAACATTACAACCCTTGGAAACCTCGCTCGACGTGATTTTGAGACATTTGGGTGACGACATGCTTAGTTCGAGTAGTTTTCCTAGTGTCGATGTTTGTGAGATTATTCATAGTCTCAGCGTCTTAGTGGATGCATACGGTCGAAAGTCTTTGCATGGAGTTTGCGCCATTATGTTCCGCCGTCTTATGTTTGTTCAGTTTACTCCCTAACTCTTCAATTCATTGAAGAGGAAGCAGGTATTGATTTGATTCACTTTTGTATGAGGCGACGATGCTTGAGACTTTGAGTTGCATTTTCCTGTACTAGTTTGTCCTCGTGATTATATGCTATGTTTGGGTAGTTTGCTTGAGGACAAGCAAAGGTTTGGTTTGGGGGAGTTTGATATGTACTATTTATATAGATTATTTGCCCCCGGTTTAGTCGCATTTAGCTTGCATTTACTCGTGTTCATTGTTAGTTTAGGAGATATTTGCTTTGTATTGCGGTACTATTGTTCCTTGTTTATATTTTGCAGGTTTTGGCGGTCCTGAGCTAAAACCTGAGTTGAGTGGAACATTTAATACCGTGACGACGAGGTCAATCTCGAGCCATCACGAGAGCTCGAGAATACGAACCAAAGATTAAAAGACTAAAGGGCCACGAGGATGATTAAGGCCCAAAAGGATTACAAGCCTAAGACCAAGAGAGGAAGAGCCGACCCAGAGCAGGAGGGACCGACCGGTCAGGTGGACCGGCGGCCGGCCGGCCAGCTCCCATGCTTATTTCGTCGGGTTTTGTTTTAAACGGAGTTTATGTTTTTTGGAAACTATATATCTACTCTTAGGTCGTACACACTAAAGTTTTATGCTTTATTTTACTGGTTTTATTTTAGGTTTACTTTAGTTCTCTCCCTTTTACATAAACCTTCATTAAAGCTTTAGTTAGTTTCAAGATTGATTTTCTTTGTAACCGCCGGTACTCTGATTTAATCCAGGTTTATTTCAATTTCTATTATCCATTCATCATGTTTACTACTATTGATTTTATCGCTTTTACCCTAGTTATGTCTAGCTAATTTCTTTATTAGGGTTTAGGGTGATTTGTGAGATTGATTCAGGAACATGTTTTAATTGCTTAATTGATTGAACTTGTGCAAGTTGACTTCTTCCTACGCGTTTTTATTATCAATTGAATTTAGGGACGCCTTTATTGAATTGAACTTAGGTTGTTTCAGTTTAAGATCGAAAGCCGAATTGAAACTAGACTCACGCGTATTTGATAAGTCAAGTTTAGTAAGTTGCGAGAGCCCTCTAAATTTGCTTAAGGTTAATATTGATTCGCGAGAGCGTATTCTTAAACCTAGTCACTTGCATAGCTTCAATTGATTGATTTTTCCTTTTGAGTTGAGTTCCTAAATTAGTGTCATATTGATTCCGATGCCCTAATCCCCCTTCTCATATACTTTTACACTCTCTTATTTATTGCTCTTAGTTTGGTCTTCTAAAACACCGATTTTATTACCCTCGAGACTGACCTATATTAGCTTAACGATCTCTTGACTACATCTGTCTCTCTATGGATTCGACCCTACTGCCACTAGCTACCCAGTTAGTTGACTTTAGGTTTATTTTGACTTAGGTGACGCGACTTTAGCCTTGTCAGATACCTCTTGATGAAATAACTCTTGATGAAATACCTCTTTTTGTGGATGAGACACCTGTTGTGAACACCCCAAGCAAAAGAAAGAAAGTCAATCAAATCTCCTTGTAAGACTAATGCTAGGGTGTTACAAACATCCTCTCCTAGAAGAAGTCTTAGGTTATCTGATGTGTCATATATTTACATACTTATATCCCCTTGTTTGTAGCGTTTTTTTGCGATTCTCGTGCTTTTTTTGCGTTTCAGCTCCTATTTCTCTCCATTTTGGCTCTGCTGCATTTTTGTGTCTATTTTTTAGGTACACGCGCTTATTTGGAGTATAGGATGCTTGTCGAGAAGTTTCGGAAAGTTTCGTGAAGTTTCGTGAAGTTTTGAGGTGATTCGAGTTGGTTTCGTTGCGTTTCGCTTGCGTACGAGCCTCGTTTCACTAAATGAAGGTGTCCCGGGACCTTGGGTCGGGATTTGAACCTCTCATATTCATCCTAAGACTCGTCCCTACTCCTAGGCCTCGTCCCTTAGCCTTGGGACAACAAACATTGCAAGAGAAACTAAGTAAGAAAAGGAGCAAAATTGGAGCAAAAACTGAAACCCATGGGACAAGGAGTGTCCCGGGCGGGGTGGTGTTGGTCCCGGCCGGGGTGGCCTTCCCGGATCTCTGGGACAGCTTTGACTCTTCGTGTGCTTGATTTATTTCGTCTATTTGAAGGCCTAAAACATAATATTTTCGGACGAAATTTTTACAGCATTTCCTAGACTCTCTAAACTTGTTTCTTTCCAAAATTTAGGGTTTGATTAATTTTCCTTCTTGTATTTTTAATTCCCGACTCGGTTAGGTTGTTTAGATCGTCTATTTGGTTTTGTTGCTTGGATTCTTCTTGTTCTCCTCTGAATTTTCTGATTGGTATTGATATTCTCTTCTCCCTTTTGATTACTATTTCATTATATATCATTGTTGATCATGTCTATCATTATTTCCCTTGCTTTTGTATTAGTTTTCGCTATGTGTGAGTAGTTCTTCATCTAGGGAGAAGGGTGAAGCATGGGTGTTGGTTTTGGTTGTATTTGATGATCTCCTTGAGTTAGGTTTAGTGCTTGCTTTGTTTAGTCCTTGCTTGATTGTCCTCGTTTATTCCTTGATCATGTTTTAGCGAGTATCTAGCACCCTTGAACTTAAGAACGAAAGCCTAGTTCTAGGGTAGGCGCGAGACTAAACAATAGGACCCTCGATTGTAAGTTGCGAGAGCCCGCATTCGAGACCTAGAGGAAGCTTAAGACCGAGAGGACGAGCTTAACCCTTAGCATGTGCAATTCCTTACTCATCCCGATCATCATCCTTGACCCTAACTTACCCTTGCCTAACCCGATTCCCTAGACCTTTTTCCCTAAGTTTAAACCCTTGTCTTTCTTTCGCTCTAGCTTTAGTTAACAACAATCACTCGAACCGAGACTAGAATCACTAAAAATAACCAACATTACGACCATCTCCTTGTGGATTTCGACCCGACTTACCCTAGCTACCCTAGTGTTGAGTTTGGCATTATTTTTGATTAGGCGAGTGCGACTAAACCTATCAAATTTTGGCGCCGTTGCCGGGGAGACGGCTTTTGTTTTTGTTGTTATTTGGTTCTTGTCTTATTGTTACTCTTGTCTCAAGGAACCTCAATTCCTTGAGGCCGCTTCTCATCGTCTCCTCTAGTGTTGTGTATGCCCAGGAACACGCGTACGTCTCAAAAAGGCTTGGCAATTCAGTTTGATCCGGAGCCGGAGCGTACATTTCTTAGGTGCAAGAACTTGCTAAGGGACTTGGAAGCTGTTACTTCCTCTTCTACTTCAGCTCACACCGTACCTACACCCGAAACAAAGAAAATGGTGAAGCTTTCGGATCATTCAAAGCCAACCGCGGCTCAAATTGCTACGGGCAATGTTATGCCCAACATAGCGGCTAACAACTTTGAGGTGAAGCCCGCTTTTATCAACCTTATAGAGCGAAGTCAATTTGGGGGGAGCCCCGGTGAGGACCCCAATCTCCACATACAAAACTTTTGCGACTGTTGCTCGACGATAAAGCAAACGGGTGTCACTCAAGATCAAATACGAGAGATGCTCTTCCCGTTTTCCCTCCGAGACAAAGCCAAGTTGTGGCTTAACTCATTGAATCGCGTTGCCCTTGCGATTGTTGATTGGTACTCTTTGGTCTTGGCATTCTATCAAAAGTATTTTCCTCCGGAGAAGACCGCCATGCTTAGGAGTCAAATCACAAGCTTTAGACAAAGAGGAGATGAGAGTTTGTTTGATGCGTGGGAGCGCTACAAAGACTTTCAACGTCAATGCCCTCACCATGGCATGGACAAATGGTTCATTGTAATGCAATTCTACAACGGTCTATACAATGAGTCGCGACAAGTGCTAGATTCAGCGGCAAATGGGAGGTTTGACAACATTGATGTGGATGAGGCTATGGATACAATCGAGGCCATGGCAATTCACAATGCGCAATACGGGAGTTCTAGGAACGTTCCTAGGAGCGGAGGTAGAAATGATGGCGACGCGGTAGCCATGCTTAATGCCAAAATGGATGCTATGACCGCCATGATGTGTGAGATGCGAGCAAGCGGTAGTTCCTCCTCCGCTGGTGGACAAACGGTAGCGGCTATGCATACTTCCAATGATCCCACTTGTGGGTCAGGTGGCCTTTCCAGTCATTCTTCCTTAGAATGCCGAGATATGTATCCCGTCCATGCCTTTCAATCTCAACAAAACAATCCATACTTTAACTACTATAATGAAGGGTACAAGAATCACCCCAATTTGTTCTACAAGAGTCAAAACGTTTTGAATCCACCACAACAACACCAAAACAGCCCACAAAACTATCCTACACACAACGTTCCACAAAATTTCAGCCCTTATAACAACCCTCGACCTTACAACCCACCGGGCTTCAATCGCCCCAATTTTCAATCATAAAATGCTCCACCACCGGTGCAAGCCGCTCTACTCCCCGATCCAATGAGTGAAATGCGAGCCATGATGATGCAAATGGCTAAGACGCAAGAGACGATGATGGCTCACATGCAAAAGAGCGATCAAGCGAAGGACGCGGCCATTAAAATGCTTGAAACGCAAATGGCTCAACTTGCTTCCTCAAGTTCTCAAAGGAAGCCGGGTTCTCTTCCTTCGCAAGGCACACAACCGCAACAACATGAGTCGATCAATGCCATCTCTTTGAGAAGCGGAACAAGCTACGATGGTCCTCCTATGCCTACTTATGATGCTCCACCCGCTAAGGTGGTAAGTGAGGTAGACCCTTCCATTTTTCCTAACGATTTTAGTGCTCCTAGTGATAATGGTGCAGGTACAGAGGGAAATGGAGCTGAGCATGGAGGAGGGGCAGCCGTGGGCCCCCAAGGAGGGTTGGCCGTGAGTGGTGAGGGTGGTGGTGCAACCGTGGAGGGTCATGGTGAGGCCAAGGAGACGCAGCAAGTTAAGAGCAAGCCTGTCGAGCCGCCAATTCAAATCAAATTACCATTCCCGAGCCGAGTGGTAAAGTCAAGCTTGACACGCAATTTGGTAAGTTCATGGAAGTGGTAAAAGACTTGAAGGTAACTGTTCTTTTCACTGAGCTTGTTACACAAGTCCCTGCGTACGCTAAGTTTCTCAAAGACATACTCACTCGTAAAAGATCGTTTAGTGAGGTGGAGACTGTGGCTTTTACTGCGGAATGCAGCGCACAATTACAAAACCAGTCTCCTCCTAAGCTAAAGGATCCGGGTAGTTTCTCCATACCTTGCACGATTGGTACTGTTTCTATTTCTAACGCTTTATACGATCTAGGTGCAAGTGTAAGCGTTATGCCTTACTCCGTATGCGAGAAACTCAACATGGGGCCTTTGAAAGTGACCAATATCACGCTCCAAATGGCGGATCGTTATGTCAAACGCCCTCTAGGCGTTTTGGAGGACGTTCCTGTCAAAGTTGGTAAGTTTTTCATCCCCGTTGACTTTATCGTTCTTGACATGGCCGAGGACTCCCAAATTCCTATCATATTGGGTCGGCCTTTCTTGCACACTGCTGGTGCAATCATAGACGTCAAGAACGGGAAATTGACGTTGGACGTAGGAGGTGATAAAATAACTTTCAACTTGTCGAATGCTTTAAAGCGCCCAATGTTGGAGGAGCATGTCTTTACTTTAGACGTTATCGATGATTGTGTGACCAAGAACTTACATAGAGTCCTCGAGAGGGACCCTCTTGAGGCCGTGCTCTGTTGTGATTATGTTGCAGGTGAGTTAGGGAGGACGGACGCGGGTAGAAGTGTGATCAAGGACGATGTGCGTGGTGTTGCATGTGTTGGTCGAATGGATGTTGTGGATGACAAAGATGGCCGAGTAGGCCATGGTGATGATGCTAATGTTGGAGCTGTGGATGATGACAATGGATATGATGATGAAGTGGATGATGGAAGTGGGTTCGTGTATGACGCGACCCATGGATGGTGGTACTTCTAAATACCCTCTGCTGAACCCCCCGTTTGAAGCCGGTTTGGGGGGACGTTTCATTGTGTATATAAATTGTATGTACTTTATTTTCCTTTGAGACTTTTATCGTTTTTCTCCTTTTTTTTTTTAGGTCCCTGGTTGATGTGCTTTAGGACACATTGAGGACAATGTGTCGTTTGGTTTGGGGGGAGGAATGCTTTGCTTTGCTTTGCTTTTTCTTTGCGTTTTCTTTTTCATTTTTCATTTTCTAAAAATCTCAAAATCCAAAAAATCTGAACAAATCACAAAAATCACAAAAAAATCAGAAAATTTCTCAAAAAATACCAAAAATACGTATCCCGAATCGTTGTGCGAGCTTGTTTATACCTTGATCTCTCCCGACATCCCTTCCCTTGTTTGCTTTGGGCTTTGGCATGATTTTCATTGTTGGTTTAGCGCTTTCGGGGATGTCTAGACATAGCGGATGATAGCATGCTTTTACTTGATTGGCATTATCATTTCACGGACTATAGCTACTTATATTGTGAGGTTTTGAGCCTCGAGAAGCCGGTTCATCTACCCCGGACCCCGTGCTTGTATTGTCAGTAGTTCTCCTCGTGGGGTACGTAATATTAACGCGCATAAGTGTGGCCCCTATCCCGTTTTTCCCCGCGATTTTGTCACTTGTTTATGCATATGAGGCTTTAGATGATTTCATATTATTCACCTTGCTTTTACATTGTCTTTATCCTCTCATATATGATCGTACTACCCCTTATCCACATGAGTTTGCTACATTGCCATATAGCCTACCCTAGCCTAGCTAGTGACCGCTTTTGCTTACTCTTGTGCTTGTCTTTCGGGTTTTGATCATGTTACGACTTTCTGACGTCGTGTGCTTGGAGAGTGTTGGTGAATATGAGTCGGGATTACTGTTTCCCCGACCTTTTATGAGGTTTTCTGCAACTATGTGAGTGTGCTATTTTTGCTCAAGAAAAAAAAAACAAAAATCAGAAAAATACAAACACAACACACAAAAATACAAAAGAAAAGAAAGAAGAGTGTGTGCACAAAAATAAGAAGTTGTTGTTGTTGTTACATGAGTGAGCACTTGTGATCATTTGTTTTTGTTGCGATGAAGTGTAAAGGAGATCGATATGCTGTTTTCGGTCCATTTTTCATGAGAGTTGGGTTCTTTGTTGGTTGGACGAGCACTAAAGTAGTACTAGTGGTTTCTAGTGGCTTAGCTCCACGATTCCATAACTATTTGTTCCACCTTCTTACCCTTATCCTCTCTATGGCCTTTACACCCTCATTTCCTATATAAGCCCTCATGTTTGGTTCATTTTTGTGACATTATTTGTGTACGGGTATGCGAGATTTGGTCCACATTAGATTGCGGGCGTGCTTCCACAAGTCGAGTAGGTGAGTGTCATCACATATATCACCTTGTTCATCATTTGTGCTAGAGTGGAAACCGCGAGAGGTCCGTGATTTGATTGCTAGAGAGCCTTTGTTTAAGCCATGCTATTCATTCTGCGCCGTCTTGTAATTCTCATCCGTTAGCTAGCTATTTCCATACGTCCCATGTCGTTTCGGGATTGATTGCCATTTGCTTGAGCTGCTTGCGGTTTGGTGATTGTTTTAGGAAGTTTCCTTATGCTCGCTTTGTCCTCTATTTTCTGTCACGCTTTGTTGCTTGAGGACAAGCAACGGTTCGGTTTGGGGGACTTTGATGTGTCATATATTTACATACTTATAGCCCCTTGTTCGTAGCGTTTCTTTGCGATTCTCGTGCTTTTATTTGCGTTTCAGCTCCTATTTCTCTCCGTTTTGGCTCTGCTGCGTTTTTGTGTCCATTTTGCAGGTACACGCGCTTATTTGGAGTATAGGATGCTTGTCGAGAAGTTTCGAAAAGTTTCGTGAAGTTTCGTGAAGTTTTGAGGTGATTCGAGTTGGTTTCGTTGCGTTTCGCTTGCGTACGAGCCTCGTTTCACTAAATGAAGGTGTCCCGGGACCTTGGGTCGGGATTTGAAGCTCTCATATTCATCCTAAGACTCGTCCCTACTCCTAGGCCTCGTCCCTTAGCCTTGGGACAACAAACATTGCAAAAGAAACTAAGTAAGAAAAGGAGCAAAATTGGAGCAAAAACTGAAACCCACGGGACAAGGAGTGTCCCGGGCGGGGTGGTGTTGGTCCCGGCCGGGGTGGCCTTCCCGGACCTCTGGGACAGCTTCGACTCTTCGTGTGCTTGATTTACTTCGTCTATTTGAAGGCCTAAAACATAATATTTTCGGACGAAATTTTTACAGCATTTCCTAGACTCTCTAAACTTGTTTCTCTCCAAAATTTAGGGTTTGATTAATTTTCCTTCTTGTATTTTGAATTCCCGACTCGGTTAGGTTGTTTAGATCGTCTATTTGGTTTTGTTGCTTGGATTCTTCTTGTTCTCCTCTGAATTTTCTGATTGGTATTGATATTCTCTTCTCCCTTTTGATTACTATTTCATTATATATCATTGTTGATCATGTCTATCATTATTTCCCTTGCTTTTGTATTCGTTTTCGCTATGTGTGAGTAGTTCTTCATCTAGGGAGAAGGGTGAAGCATGGGTGTTGGTTTTGGTTGTATTTGATGATCTCCTTGAGTTAGGCTTTGTGCTTGCTTTGTTTAGTCCTTGCTTGATTGTCCTCGTTGATTCCTTGATCATGTTTTAGCGAGTATCTAGCACCCTTGAACTTAAGAACGAAAGCCTAGTTCTAGGGTAGGCGCGAGACTAAACAATAGGACCCTCGATTGTAAGTTGCGAGAGCCCGCATTCGAGACCTAGAGGAAGCTTAAGACCGAGAGGACGAGCTTAACCCTTAGCATGTGCAATTCCTTACTCATCCCGATCATCATCCTTGACCCTAACTTACCCTTGCCTAACCCGATTCCCTAGACCTTTTTCCCTAAGTTTAAACCCTTGTCTTTCTTTCGCTCTAGCTTTAGTTAACAACAATCACTCGAATCGAGACTAGAATCACTAAAAATAACCAACATTAAGACCATCTCCCTGTGGATTTCGACCCGACTTACCCTAGCTACCCTAGTGTTGAGTTTGGCATTATTTTTGATTAGGCGAGTGCGACTAAACCTATCATTATCCAAAGCACTATTAACCAATGCACCTTCTTCTCTGTTAAGCCAAGCCACTGAAAATCCTTCACAAGAAATCCTAGGCACTGAAAATCCACTAGAAGTTAACCAATCATCTGAAAATCCACCTCAAGTACCCAAAGTCATTGAAAATCCAACACGTTTAGAAAACTCCCTAAGACTTCAGCTAAGAGAATAGGTAAGTTTGTTGCTAATAAACCAAGTAAGAAGAACTTGGGTCAAGTGAGTAGCTACACAAGTAAAAGAGGTGGAAGAGTGGAGTATGATCAGGTAAGTGAAGATGATGACATTGACAATTCATACATGCCTTTTGATGATGACATAGATGATGAACTTGAGGATTTAAGTGATTTAGAGGTTGAGGATAATTTGGTAACATCTGTATTGGAGTATATTGATGATGGATATGTGCCATTTGAAGATCATACATGGTCTGGTGATGAGGGAGAATATCAAAGGCAAGTGTTTAAGAATGGTGAGGTGTATGACTCAAAGGAATTTGGGTCAATTTGTTTGAGGCCATGGATGTTATTCATGGACAAAGGGCATTTCAGGGAGGTTTTAAGGGATTTCTGCATTCAAGAAGGCTTTACATTGGTTGTTGTGAAGGCATGCAATAGAAGATACACTGCTGATTGTGTCTCACTAAACTGTCCATGGAGAATACATGCTAGTGTTCTACAAGATGGCATGACGGGCTTAATGTCGTATGCCGCAAATTAATAATTTATATCACTTAATTCCTATTACTAAACAAATAGCAAAGTGGAAGTAAGGGTCGAACCCACAGAGAATAGGACTAACTATAATCGTGTAAAGTATAACTAAAGATCGTAATAATTAGGATTGGGGGGGTTTTGATTGAAATCTACTAAAACTACTAAAAAGACTAATGGAAAGACAAATAAAACAAATAACTACGATGAACTCAAAAAATACTAAAGGTCTCGACTCAAGCAAACGTCCACGGTTTAAAGACAATCGATCACAGTTATCTGGTTCAAACTTATATTCTTGACTACCTTATCGTGAATTATAGAATTCTAATCCTCCTTACGCTCAGTTAATTAAAACGTATCCCGTTCTTAACTAACCGTAACCAAAAGACAATCGTACATCCAGTTAAAGATTTAATCAATTAGCAGCTTTAATGACAAGAGAATCGATAAGGAACAAATAGCACATACAATCCAGTTGTACTTTAGATGTTATAAAAATTGCTCCTAGAAATAAATATTAACGTATCCCGTTCAACAATTAAACCTAGTTGTTACTAGCATTAAGTTAATCAACAATCCAGTTCAATTAACGAAACTAACGATTACGCGCTTAATAAGACGACTAGTTGCGCACCTAGAAATCAAAATCAATCTCACAAATAATAATTATAACCAAGCAATAATCAATAATCAACAATAAAGTAAAGAATTTTCAAACTCATAATTAAAAATCAAACCGTTTAGTTGCTTGAATCAAGATGAGAAGTCTAGCCTTCCATATTTTTCTTGAGCAAAATAGAAAATTAGGTCTAAACTAAACTAATGAAAAATAGCAGTAAAAGTTGTAGTAGTAGTTCTCCCTAAAAATAAAACAAACCCTATATATAGCTAATTTCCTAAAACTAATTAATTACAATAAAATAAATTACAAGTCTTCTCATTTCCAAAAACAGATCTTTGACTCGGTCTTGTATTTTCTTCCTCGGACTTCTCTATTTTTCGTGTCCTTTTGCTAGCCCAAATCGATATTTAACATAATAAAGTTACAACTAATCAATTATTCAACTCGAAACGAAATATACCAAAATCACTACTAAATCAACCTCCAAGTGTTTCAAAATTATATAAAACCGACTCCTAAACCCCTACTAATAACGCTTCATCATGGCACTACTTGGGCCATCAAGAGTATTAGGAACCCTGAGCATGGTTGTGAGGGCATTAAGACAAACAATCCTATGGCTAATTGTAAGTGGGTGGCTAAAAAATTTATGGAAGATATAAGGGCAAATCCAGCTATCACATCTACATCAATTAAATCATTGTTGATGGAGAGGTTTGGACTTGAGATGCCAAATTCAATTGGAGACTCGATCCTACACCTACAAGATCACTTCAATTTAAAAGCATAGTTGTGGCTTTTAAAGCCTAAAGAGAAGGGCTGATTAGGGGATTCAAGAGTCTTATTGGGGTTGATGGTACTCACTTGAAGGGCAACTCTGGTGGGGTTCTTCTCTCTGCTGTTACTCTTGACGGCAACCAAGAACTGTTCCCTGTGGCAGTTGTAGTGGTTGAGGCAGAGAACAAAGACAGCTGGTCTTTTTTCTTTTGGCATCTTAAAAATCTTCTCAAAGACAGTGACAGAACAAATTAGACAATAATATCAGATAGGCAGAAGGTATTGTTCTGAACATTCTTTGATGCATTTGTGTTTTATTTTGTGTTTTATTTTGTGTAAATTTAACATTCTTTGATTGAAATGTAGGGTGTCGAACCTGCATTGGACAGTATAAGGCCTCAGGCCAGCAGAAGGTACTGTGCTAGGCATTTGTGTAGGAACTAAAAAAAGGAATACCCTGGTGTATTGATGCATAAGCTATTTGGGCTGTTGTGGATGCTCCATCACTATTTGTCTATGACGGTCCTAAGTCGTATGCCGCAAATAAACAATTTATAACACTTAAATCGTAATACTAAGCAAATAGTAAAGTGGATGTAAGGGGTCGAACCACAGGGAATAAGGCTAACCGAATCAAAGGTAAGTGTAGATCAAATGCAATTATCAAGTAATAAAATAACAAGTAACCAAATGGGGGATGGGGGGGTGTTTGTAGAATGATTAGCTAAACGAAATCTAATAATAAAGCAAGAAAAGTGAATACAAGGATGAAATATAAGAGATTAAAGGTCTCAACTCAAGTTAATATCCGCGGTTTAAAGTTAATCGATCACAGTTATCTGGTTCAAACTTGTATTCTTGACTACCTTATCGTGAATCATGCAATTCTAATCCTCCTTATGTTTAGCTAATTAAAACGTATCCCGTTCTTAACTAACCCTAACCAAACGACAATCTCAACGTATCCCGTCCAAGATTTAATCAGTTAGCAGCTTTAATGACAAGAGAAATGATAAGGAACAAATAGCATATACAATCCAGTTGTACTTTAGATGTTATGAAAATCGCTCCTAGGAATAAATATCAATGTATCCCGTTCAACAATTAAACCTAGTTGTTACTAGTGTTAAGTTAATCAACGTTTCCCGTTCAACTAACAAAATTAACAATTACGCAATTAATTGGACGACTAGTTGTACACCTAGCAATCACAAATCAATCTCGCAAATAATAATTAAAACCAAGCAATAATCAATAATCAAGAATAAAGATAAGAACTTTCAAACTCACAATTAAAATCAAACCGTTTCAATCGCTTGAATTGAGAATAGAGAATTAGTTACTCATGACCGACGGTTACAATAATCTCCACAAGTTTAATCTCGAATCTCCAAACTTGAATGAAAACTAAAAACTGGATCTAAAACTAATGATAGATGATAATGAAAAAGATCCCAAAACAACTTGGTTAAGGCTTAGGTTAAATAAGAATAAGTTTCCTAAAATTACAATAAAATCCGGATTAGGTAAATCAGCTTGCGCCTAGGTTGCCAGTAGCTTGCCAGTTGGTTGCCAAAAACGCGCTGCCCCTCATCTTTACTTGAGTTCAGCTTGCGCCTGGGTTGCGTGTAGCTTGCGCCCAGGTTGCCAAAAACTGTCTATCTTCTCCTTCGCTTTTTCTTCCTTTTGCTCGTGACCTGCTTGCCTCTAGGTCGCCCGTGGGTCGCCAATTCCACGAACTCTTCATCCAAGCTCCTTCAAATCTTGTCCAAGCCTCGTGACCATCCCCACTAACGTCAAAACTCAACAAAACTTCGCGAACCCAAAGCATCTCGCAATCGATCACAAGTCACAAAAACCTTCGTAAAACCACGTCAAATCCTCACTAAATGAGCTCAAAAATCATCCTACAAACCTATACTAAAACCGACTCATCAAATTCCCGCACGCTTAAGCTTTTGCTCGTCCTCGAGTAAACTCAATGAACGCCATACAAATCAACCTACACTAGCTTACAAGGGAACGCAAGGGAAACAATGACTAGATAAGTCGTGATCTCAACTCCAACCTCTTACTCCCTCTAATGGCTCAAGTAGTAGCCATTCGCATTCACTATCGCTCTCATGACAACAACTCTCAAAATTTAGGGAACACATACCCATCGACTCAACGGCAAACGTGAAAATGATGACAGAAGCCCAGCTACGCCCCTTATTTCTCCATCCTAGCCCACTTGCTTGTGCTACTAACGTTCTCCAGTGACAAAAAGCGTATGTCACACACACATACAACCCACACAAGCAAGTTCCTAACCGCCTCTACTCCGCAATTCAAACCAACCCAATCGCAAAGTGTGGTGCCTGCAACTCCGTGCACCGCGATTACGCCTCACCGTAGCCTCTAACCTACCCTTACCAGCTTCTTTGTCACCCTTCTTATGTCGCCTCGCCGATACAATAGGAGTAGTAATGCATTTTTTTTCCTAAATCTCTCATTTTGCCTAGAGTGCCCGCCCTTGCGGGTTTCACTCTAGCTTTTCACCTCACTCTAACTCTCGTGGCACGCGACTCGTTTCTTCATTTTACTCGAAGTGCCCGCCCTTGCGGGTTTCACTCCGCCCTCGGCCACATATCCCAATCTTGCCTAGGCGCCCTTTCGGGTTTTCACCTAGCCGGGATTCACTTTATTTCTTTCTTGTATTTTTGTTTTTTTTTTTTTTCTTTTTTTCATTTTTTTTTTTCTTTTTCTGTTTTTTTTTTCTTTTTTTCTTTTTTTGAACATAAACAAAAGCACACTTTACAAGCAATACAATACAATCGAAACGATTCTCCTCCCCCACGCTTGAATGAAACATTGTCCTCAATGTTGCAAAGGACACTAGAAAAAGAGGGAGGACGAACATACCTCACCAAGAAAAATCGCGCCAAAAGACTTTTCTAAACCATCAAGCACACAACGATACCGCAGACATACTTCAACCACACTCCTCACCTTCTCCCCCACGCTTGAATAAAAATATCATGAAAGTACTACACATATAATGTCGTCAAAAGCCATACAAACTCCTAGCTCATGTGTAGTAGCGTGAGTTCCCTACTCCAAACCAAGTTAACTCGATCGCATAGACAAGGTGTCCACAACGATCTTTCCACCATTTCCTTCACTTATGACGCCTACTCCGTCACTGGAGCTCGAGGATGTTCCGATGAGTTTTTTTCCTTCTTTTTCTCCTTTTTTTTTTTTTCAAACAAACCGCGGGTTGCCTCCCGAAAGCGCCGTTGTTTAATGTCATTGGCTCGACATCGCGCGAAGAGATTGATCACCCGCCTCAAGTTCAAGGATAGAATCTTACCTTACCTTACAAGTAGTAGAACGAGTACAGGAACCACAAGATTTGACATGGACAATTAGTGCACTTTTACCGGACCCCTTCCGATTGATCAACTTGTCAAACCAAGCTTTAGGTTTGTCCTTGGATGCCTCCGCATCCTCACGTCGGTCCAAGTAGAGGACAACTCTTCGCTTTGTAGGAGATTCCTGCAAAACTTTAGACACCTTGCTCGGAAGTGGGGGCTCCCGGCATCTAGATAATGAACGGTTAGTAGAAGTGTCTATAACGCACAATGAATGAACTGCGGGTGAATGTGAAGATGGTTTATTAATCTCAAAACTCACTACCACTCCATCAAACTCCATAGTGAGGGACCCCTTAGGAACATCAATCTTAGTCCCTGCAGTTTTCAAGAACGGTCTTCCTAACAACACGGGGATAGCATTCACATCACTTTGCATGTCTAAAACATAAAAGTCGGCAGGGAAGACTAACTTATCCACATGAACCATGACATTCTCCACTACCCCTTTAGGATAGACACTTGATCTATTGGCTAACTGAACCACCACGCTAGTCTTCTTAAGAGGTCCAAGCTTAAGGCGTTGATACACGGAGTAGGGGATGACATTAATGGATGCCCCTAGATCTAGCATGGCCTCTCCAATCCTAAGGTCTCCAATAGTGCAAGGAATAGAGAACATCCCGGGGTCACTACATTTAGGGGGTAATTTTTTCTGAAACAAAGCGGAAACATACTCACTCACTTTACTCTTAGGCCCCTTACCCTTAGGTTCACTCTTCTTTCTCTTAAGGGTACAAATCTCTTTCAAAAACTTAGCATAACGAAGTACCAATTTAAGTAAATTCAAAAGTGGGATGTTTACCTCGCAGTGACGAAATGTCTCGTAGATGTCACTATCCTTCTCAAGCTTTCGCGTGGACTTTAGAGCACTAGGAAAAGGAACTTCCGGTTCATACACCGGCAATGGGCCTTCATTCATCTTACCCGCAACTTCCTTGGCCTCAATTTTAAACTCTTCACTAACCGCCGCATCATCCACTATCTTCTTCTTCTTCATTTTCTTCTCAACCTCCTCTAATTGTCTCTCGTTCCTCAATGAAACAGCACTCACATTTTCTCTAGGCGGTATAGGTTGACTTGTCAACACATTCGAGTCTCTAGCTTCCAAACGACTAATAGCAGTGGCCATTTGACCAATTTGAGTCTCCAAATTCCTGATGCTATTCTTAGTCTCCAATTGATTCCGAGCCACGCTAGCTTGAAAGTTGCTTTGATTAGCTACCAAAGCCCGAATCATCTCATCGGTGGACATTGATGAGCTTGGAGGGGGTTGCGAGCTAGGTGGGTTCTGCGGACGGAGCACATACTGACCACGTAGTGGAGCAGATTGATTACCTTGAGCATGTTGTGGGTTATTATGATTGTCTCCCCATCGAAAAGCCGGATTAGCCTTCCACCCGGGATTGAAAGTACTAGAGTATGGGTCCCATTTGCGTTAAGACGGCTCCATGTAACCGATAGCATTCACATCCTCAACTGGTCCCTCTTGCATTTGCGGGCAATACTCACTAGAATGTACTGGAGAAGAGCAAATACCACAGGCCATCACCGGCTTTCTACCCACTACCAAGTCCTTGACTAGAGATGTCAAGCTATCCACCTTCTCCTCGAGCATGCCATGACTCGATCCAACTGCATTAACCCCCCGTCTAGAAGGTATTCTATCAAAGTCCCTCGAGCTCTCAGCTAGCTCGTTGATCAGAGCCATTGCTTCCGTGGGATTCTTATTGGTGATCCCACCTCCACTCGCCGCATGAACCATATGAGCATCCTCTTTACTAAGCCCTCCACAGAAGTACATGATGAGGTCTTGGTCTTCATACCCATGATACGGGCACATACCACACAACTTCTTGAACCGCTCCAAATACTCATACATCGTTTCCCCATCACGTTGCTCAACATTTGAAATTTCTTTCTTCAATTGAGATGCTCGAGGGGCAGGAAAATACTTCTCAAGGAATGCCTTCTTCATCTTTAGCCAAGTGTCGATACTACCCGTAGGTAGATAATAGAGCCAATCCCTTGCAGCGTCCTTCAGTGAAGCGAGGAATGCTCTTAGCTTCAATCGCTCATCGATCCACAAAGAAGAGCTTCATACTCGAGCAGACGATGTGAAAATCCGATAGATGTTTGTTCGGATCTTCACCACTCAACCCATGAAATGTGGGCAATAGATGAATAAGCCCGGACTTCAACTCAAAGTTCACATTTTCCGCAAGAGGCGGGATTGTGATGCATAAGGGTTGTTGTCGAAGGTCCGGAGCTGTAAGTTGCTTAATAGATTGGGCCATCACGCCGTCTTCCTCTACAATCCCAGAAATATCAGAATCGGAGCTGAAATCGTCTTGGTCCGAGTCGTCTACGACAACGATTTGACCTCTTTTGTTCTTACGAAACCTGAAAAGTGTTCTTTCAATCACTGAGTCAAAAGGCTCGAGGTCCAGGTTAGTAGAACGAGTATTATGCATGCAACTACACTAAACAAAGAAAACAATTAACGCCTAGTCCCCGACAACGGCGCCAAAATTTGACGATCCTAAGTCGTATGCCGCAAATTAACAATTTATAACACTTAAATCCTAATACTAAGCAAATAGTAAAGTGGAAGTAAGGGGTCGAACCACAGGGAATAAGGCTAACCGAATCAAAGGTAAGTGTAGATCAAATGCAAATATCAAGTAATAAAATAACAAGTAACCAAATGGGGGGGTTTTGTAGAATGATTAGCTAAACGAAATCTAATAATAAAGCAAGAAAAGTGAATATAAGGATGGAATATAAGAGATTAAAGGTCTCAACTCAAGTTAATATCCGCGGTTTAAAGTTAATCGATTACAGTTATCCAGTTCAAACTTGTATTCTTGACTACCTTATCGTGAATCATGCAATTCTAATCCTCCTTATGTTTAGCTAATTAAAACGTATCCTGTTCATAACTAACCCTAACCAAAAGACAATCTCAACGTATCCCGTCCAAGATTTAATCAGTTAGCAGCTTTAATGACAAGAGAATCGATAAGGAACAAATAGCACATACAATCGAGTTGTACTTTAGATGTTATGAAAATCGCTCCTAGGAATAAATATCAACGTATCCCGTTCAACATTAAACCTAGTTGTTACTAGTGTTAAGTTAATCAACGTATCCCGTTCAACTAACAAAACTAACAATTACGCAATTAATTGGACGACTAGTTGTACACCTAGCAATCACAAATCAATCTCGCAAATAATAATTAAAACCAAGCAATAATCAATAATCAAGAATAAAGATAAGAACTTTCAAACTCACAATTAAAATCAAACCGTTTCAATCGCTTGAATTGAGAATAGAGAATTAGTTATTCATGACCGACGGTTACAATAATCTCCAAAAGTTTAATCTCGAATCTCCAAACTTGAATGAAAACTAAAAACTGGATCTAAAACTAATGATAGATGATAATGAAAAAGATCCCAAAACAACTAGGTTAAGGCTAAGGTTAAATAAGAATAAGTTTCCTAAAATTACAATAAAATCCGGATTAGGTAAATCAGCTTGCGCCTAGGTTGTCAGTAGATTGCCAGTTGGTTGCCAAAAACGCGCTGCCCCTCATCTTTACTTGAGTTCAGCTTGCGCCTGGGTTGCGTGTAGCTTGCGCCCAGGTTTCCAAAAACTATCTGTCTTCTCCTTCGTTTTCTCTTCCTTTTGCTCGTGACCTGCTTGCCTCTAGGTCACCTGTGGGTCGCCAATTCCACGAACTCTTCATCCAAGCTCCTTCAAATCTTGTCCAAGCCTCGTGACCGTCCCCAGTCCCCACTAACGTCAAAACACAACAAAACTTCGCGAACCCAAAGCATCTCGCAATCGATCACAAGTCACAAAAACCTTCGTAAAACCACGTCAAATCCTCACTAAATGAGCTCGAAAATCATCCTACTAACCTATACTAAAACCGACTCATCAGTCTACAACAAGGCAATGGACAAGTTGGTTTCACATGGAGGTTTGGGTTGTAGAAAATGGTTTATGGACTTAGGTCCTAGGGAGCTATGGGCTAAACATGCATTTGACACAAGTTTGTCAAATGATGAAAATACATCCAACTTTGCTGAAAGCTTTAATGCTACCCTAGGAGTTCATAGATGCAATCCTATTTTAAGCATGCTTGAAGGTATATGTAGTTTAATACTTACTTAAATGGTTTTGTAGTTTAATACGTAAATGATGAAAATACATCTAACTTTATAGTTTAATACTTACTTAAATGGTTTTGTTGAAAGTTTTAATGCTTACTTAAATGGTTGTGTTGAAAGTTTTATTGCTTACTGAATACTTAAATGGTTTATGTTGCAGAGGTGAGGAGGATTGCCATGGTTAGGCATGCTACTAGACAGCATGCAATAGATTCATGGCCTGACTATGGTATTTGCCCAAACATAGTAGCAAGGCTGAGGAAACTAAAGATAGGGTCAAGGACATGTAAAGCCCTGAATTCTGGTAGGGGAAAATTTGAAGTTTTGGATGGCCATTCTTATTTGAAAGTTGATTTAAATGAATGGACTTGTGGTTGTGGCAACTAAGTGGCATTCCATGCAAGCATGCCATTAGAGCAATATTTGACTCTAACAAAGAGCCAGTGAACTATGTCAATGAATGGTATTCAGTGAAGGTGTACAAAGAGGCTTATGGTCTGAACATTAGTCCAGTACCTGATCAAGAACAGTGTCCTGAGTATGATGTGCCATCCTTGGTACCTCCACCTTTGAGACGAGCAATAGGCAGGCCAACAAAAAACAAAAGGAGGGAGCTTAGTGAGGAAAGGAAATGAAATAGATCTAGTTCCATTAAGTGCAAAAAATGCAAGTGTTTTGGACACAATTATATTCGAAGACTTGCAAAGGTGGGTACACTGCTAAGGAAAAACAACAAATTGAGGCAAGTAAGTCATCATGTACAACAAATGGAGGAAAAACAACAAATGGGTACACTGCCAAAGGTCCAACAACCAGAAAGTCATCAGCTTTGATCATTCAATCTCAAAATTTTGTCAACATCTCAACCGAGGAAAGGACAAGTAATTCCAAAGGTGAAGCAAGCACTAGCAAAGGCAAAGGAAAAGGGCAGAAAAGAAAGACCATGAAGTAATGAACCATGTACAAAAGCTACTATTAGAAGCACTACCTTATGTTGTTTTGGTTACATTTTGTTGCAACAAATTCCTTCACTTCAACAACCACTGATGGAGTAGCATGAAGACGCTTTAAGTAGTAATAGCAGCAGCTTTTGCTTAGTAGTCTTACTAAATTGACAAAAAACCTTGTGCTTTGATGTTTTGTTAATCTTTTAGTAGTAGCTTCTACTTAACCATCACTTGAATGGTAAGTAGCAGCTTCTACTTATAGAATCATTTGTCAATGTTTTGTGAATGTTTTTGTTCCAAGTGAATATTGTGTCAAGGCTGTCAATGTTTTGTGAATAGTGTTGTTCTCACTGAATATTGTGCCAATGCTTTATTAATGAATGAAGAACAATGCTTTTATTTAAACTTGCTTATTTAATTTCATCATTTCATTACTTAAGTAGTAACATTACAACAAGTATTACAAACATCAAACTAATACATTTCATGTAAAACTTCAAAGTTGAAGTAAATTCGACAAGGATCGTCCTCAACTCAAAATATCGTCATGTGTGATTCTAGCACTCATAGCGTCTTCATCTTCAACTCCATGTCCACATATATTCATGAAAGCTTTCGTAAGGGTCACATGGTCTTCCGACAACCACATTACGAACTGATTACTTCTAAGCATCTGAAGTAAGCTTTCTTTGGGTTGTTAACGGATCCTGATATCTTAATTATAGCATTTTTTCCACATCGATTACAACATTAGTTCCTAAATTCAATACCATCTAAGGGTGATTTCCTCCAAGAGGAAGAAGAAGACATGATTAAAAAACAAAGACAAGAAAAAATAAAACGAGATTGAAAGTGAAAAGAGGAAGAAATAAAAAGAAAGAGAGAAGAATGAAGAAAAATGAAGTAATGTGAATGTTCAGCAAAAAAAAATTAGGTGAAGGGAATTAAATACACAAATTTTGGTGGGAAAGTAAGCAAAATGTTGGAGGGAAAATGAATTTTGGAGGGAAACAAAGTAGAGCCCACAACAGCCAACTAAGCAGCCAAATAAGCATCCAACTCACCGTCCACGTTGGCACTTAACGCCCTAATCTGGATAATTAGACGGTAATAAAGCTTAGGGTTATGCCTGATGGTAATTAGCTAATAAAGGAGTACCATGTGTGTTTTCTAAAAAGAAGAGTCTGACGTAAAAGTCCAAAACTCGAAGTGCATGTAGAATATCCTTTTTTTTTGTTTGGAGGATATGCTTATTCCTTTTTTTTTTTCACTTACTACTCCATCAATTTCAATGACATAGACCTCTAAAATTTCGCACAGCTATAATCTAATGTAATTTAATTGTATCTAATCTGACTCTAATTATTATTAAATCTATAAAAATCATAACCCGTACACTCCAATAATTGACATTTGTTAATCAGTTATTTGACATTGATTTTTTTAATAGATTTAGTAATATCAATAAGGAAACTATTAAATAGATTTAGTAATATCAATAAGTAAACTATTAAAAATTAACAAAAGGTAATCTTCATTTTATTAAAACTTTTCATAATTTATTAATTGAAGATATTTTTAAATGAATGTTGAAAAATTATTTTTTTGTATACTTCTACAAATAAAATAAATAGTAGCACGATGATTAGATAATACTCCCTCCCATTTCTAATGATCTTCCCACTTTCCTTTTTCGACCCATTTTGTTTGTTCTTTCCTTTTTTCTTTTGGTACATAATTTATGGCTTCTATTCATTTTGGCCCCACATTTTTCTTCTACTTCTATTTTCTACCTCATAATTTTTATTTCTTATTATTTACTCTAAATCTAAATGGGAAGAACAAACAAAATTAGAGGGAGTAGTAGTTATCTAATAAATATTGATATATACTAATACTAATAAACAAATTTCTAAAGTAAAGAGAGTAAATTAGATAAAATTACGTGAACGACGATCATAGTAAATAAAATAGTAGTATACACCAATGTAAGTATCCTAATAAAATAAGTAATAATATTTGTTGGATTGATGGTGATAGAAGTGAAGGTAGTAAAATTAATAGTTAAAATTGTAGTCGTAACAGTAATAGTAATAATAGTATTAAAATAATAATAGCACAATAATTATATAAATTATGAGTAATAGTATCAATATCGTTACTAGAAAAATGGAGCATGTCTTAAATAGTGAGCACAAATTTATTGATTAGATAGACTCACAATAAATTTATCGTGATATGTCTTACATAAAGAAAATTCAGGTGATATTTTTTAATTATTACTTGGCCCAGGGTATGAGAGGTCTCATACAAGATCTACTAAATAATTAATATGTTTTATTTTTTTTCTTAACATTTTATTTTAATAAGGCAGTGTAATAATTATTCATCAATCATCACGTTTGCTTAATAATTTAAAAGATAGATGATAATTAAAGCATCATGAGTTATATAATTTATACAAAATATTCAACAAATTTTTAATTTCTTTAGATATCTAATTCGATAAATAAAATAAAGGTAATATTTTATCAATTAAAAATTTATAATTAAAAATCGAGAGCCCGGCCGGGGGGCGGGCCTTAAAACTAGTTTTAATAAAAGTGACAACGTTAAGGCTAGTATGGTAGCAGTAAGCATGATTCACCTCATCGTGTGAAAGGGAACGCCGTTCGAGCACATGTCATCACTTCGGATGATAAAAAAAAGGATAATAGTGATCGCTTAGGTGGTATTTGTACTTATTGGATTATAGGTAAGAGAGCATCCAATCACGACGTCACAGGGAATCTGAATTGTATGATGAACAGGATGAATATTGTGGCCCAACCTGTCAGTTTGCCAGATAGGCAGCAAGTCACTGCCACTTCTACAGGCAATGTCATTCTTAGTGACCGCGTTGTGCTTCGAAACGTTCTTTATGTGTCGAACCTTACGTGCAATTTAATCTTCGTGCCGCAACTAATTGCATATATTGATTGTTTTGTTCAATTCACTAAAAAGAATTGCTTTGTGTAGGACTGTACGAAGACGAAGATTGGATTCGGTGAGCTGAGAGATGGACTATATTTTTGGCGTAGTGGTATGCATAAATCATCAGTTTTTCAAGTTCGGAGCAAAGGTAGTTTTGAGCTGCAACATAGAAGGCATGCACATCCTGCCGATAATATCGTTAAATTACTCTCGTTTGCTGATTTATCTTGATCTGGTTCTCGAACGGTGTGCGATGTGTGCCACCTTCATATGTGAATTTTCGTGTATTTGGTTGTCTGTGCTTTGCTCACAATCAAAAAACTAATGGTGATAAATTTTCGAGTCGGAGTAGGAGGTGTATTTTCATTGAATACCCTCATAAAAGTGTCGCCACCATCTCCACCACCAACATCTCCCTCATTAGCATTACTACGCTCACCATTATCATCATTCGCATTCTCATCAAATTCATCATCTGCTTCTTCCCAAACTTACTTAACATGACTTACCAAGAAAAGGTGGACAAAAACCAAGCTTAAAACAACTAAAGTTCACCTAGGACTTTTATCGAACACTTGGTGTGCACAATTTCACCAAGCCACCAAAATTCAAGTCACCAAGAGCACAACCACAAATTTCACCTCAAAGTGCTCGGGAACAACAAACAACAACAATTAAACTGACTCAAAGCAAAAAGAAACAACAAAAACAACCTAAAATTGAGCAAAATTCGAAATTCCTAGTCTATAGGTCGAAATTCATACCAAAATTCGAATTGAAAATTTAGAAATGTGTTGTTGTTGTCTCCCAAGCCTTTATGAACCCAAATACTCCATTAACAACCCAATTTAAGCTTGAAATCAAGGTAAAAACGAAATTTTATAACCTAGGGTTTGAGTTCTTTATGGAGGATTTTGTGCAAAAATCGACTTTCTGAGGTCAAATTATTGTTGTAGTGTGCTTAGGAATGGAATTAGTGACAATTTGAAACAAATTTCATGCATTTTGGTTGAGTTTTGAATGATTTTCGTGGATTTGGGGTATTAGAGTGAGTTTATCAGCTGAAAAAATAAAACAAAGTAAAGGGAATTATGAGCAGAAGCACGAATTGAAGAGCTGGAAAAAGGGCTGGAGCGAACCGCTCCCACCAGGGCGAGCCGCTGTGAGCAACTAGAGCGAGCCACTCTCCGGATAGCGGACCTCTGTTTTCTTGCTGTAAATTTTTTTCCGTAGGCCCCACTTGGTGAAATTTTTCCGGGGGCGGGTCATTTTTGAGCGGTATTGACCTCCCACATGACTCCCATATCGTTGCTTTTTCGAGTTTTTGCCTTTTCGTGCCTCGGGAAGCGTGAAGCGTTTTGCTAGTGAAAAATGATAGTTGTACCTACAAAATGAGCAAACTACAAGGCAAAACTACTCTAATACTATAAAATAGACTAAGTTATGCAAACGTTAAACATGTACGGGTTGCCAAGCGCCTTTGTTTATTGTCTTTGGCTCGACTTTGTTCACAAAAGCTCAAATCAAGTCACAACTTATAAAACAATTCAATGCTCTAAGTAACTTGTCATGCATACTTGCAAAGAAACTTGATGAATGAACATAACAAATTGAAATGAGGATAAAATAGAACCATACATGAGCAAACCATGAAAAACCATAGATGAAACGATCATCATATCCATCATTTTCAAACATGTAGCTAATATCAATGTATGATTCTTTAAGACACAACATTTGCCTAGACACGGGGTAAGGGGAAAGCAAAACCAATTCACCCATATTAGCAAGTCTATCTCTCTCGCCATCGACTTCCTCACGTGTTATCTCCTCTTGCTTTTCCTCCTCAACTACATCTAACGAGTCTCCAAGTTTAGATGCATCATTCATGACAATTTCCTCATTCAAAACACCATTGAAGTGTGAGGCTCCGACCTCAATCAAAGGAAAGGTCTCAATAGGCAAGCAATCTAAACAAAATGTGAAACACTCATATTCTTCTTCTTTCTCAATTGTGTTATCACCCATGTCTAATGTTGGGGAAGGTGTGTCATCAAACATAGCATTGGATTGAAAGGAAGATGCATGACACTCAAAGTCCACCTCCTCATCGTCTTCCTCTTCATCAAATATGATGCACTCAACGTTAATGTGAAACGGTGAGGGAGTGGGGGTATCACATATTTACATATCCTCAACTTGACACTCCTCAAGGTCGACAGAAAATTCATTCTCGGTCATTTTCTCATCTATCATCATATCCGAATTACTACCTTGACCTTCTAGCCTTGCATTACACATGGTCTCAACATTTTGGGTGTTGACTTTTATACTCTCTTGTAAGGTCATGACATCGGTGGCAAGAGCTCGGACCATGTCCTCCGTGGACACATATGAGTCATCATCAAAGCATTGGGGTTGTGGTTGAGTTTCTCGAGGGAGTGAATGATGAATTTCCCATTCCTTAGTGTCATTAGCCAAATACTCAAACAACCCCCAATTGTATTCATAATTAGTCTCATAGAATTGTCCTTCACTCAAAGAATAGACAAATCCCCAAGTCTCATTGTTCATTCCATCATAAATCACATGACATATATCCGGAAGATCATACGAATATCGAGAATGAGTCACATATGCATGAATACGATTGAAATAGCGATAAAACAACTCATTCTCATATTGAGGTAAACGAAATGGAGCCATCAAGTAAAAAAAAAAAAAAATATTTTAACAAAAATCGACTCTAAACAAAGAAAACAAAAGAAAAATATTTACAAACTAATTTACACTAAACTAAACTACACTACACTACTCTACTCTACACCTAGTCAATTGCCTTCCCCGGCAACGGCGTCAAAATTTGACTAGCACTTTTATGTCGCTCTAAAAGGGGTCAAATTAACAATTTATAAAGCCTATTCGATTCACACAAAACACGTAATTTAGTGGTAAGAATAGGGTCGAACCCAAAGGAAGGACTTATTTTATAAGGCTAAGTGTAATTTTAATGTCACAACGAAAGTAAATAATGGGGGTTTAAAAGGTTTGGTTAAATCGAAACTAAGACTAGCAATGCAATTAAAAACGATGTAAACAATATAACTAAGACGCTTTAGATGCAATCACAAAGGTGTCACTACAACCAAGTAATACACGAGACGAATTACCCTAGAACTAAGATATTCAAGTAACTCCTTAAGTACTTTCTAATCATGTAAATTCACAATGCTAGAATCGGCAAGCAAAGCAAAACAACACATATAAGACCCGATGAATCGGCATACAAAAGTCTAATATGTGCTACAATCAATAGAAAACACAAGAGAAATATGTGAGCTCATCAAAGAATACATTTCAAGAATCGGCATGAAAGATTCAACAACAAAACCCACACTTTACTCGTCCAAACATGCTCAAAGCGAGATGAATCGGCATACAACACAATGAAACATGTTAACAATGCTACACAACAAGAATTCACACATTTAAGTAAGAACATATAAACCCTAATAGCATTCTAGCAAGGAAAATGCGACAAATAATCATAACAAGTCACAAAATCGGTACTAGTAACAACACAAGGATAAGGAGAAGCAAATACTTAAATAAAATAGAACAAGGAAGTAATTCCTCACATTGATCACAAGGTTTTCATAAACACCAAAGGATTACATCCAAAGCTTGAAGATTTAGCTACCCCTAACTAAGATTTCATTAACTAAAACTAAATTAAGATCTAAACTAAAAACCGACATTGAAATTTGAAGGAAAATGAAATGAAAACCTAACCCTAATTTTCTTCCCAAAGTTCTCCTCTCTCTCTCTCTCCTAAAACTAAAAAATAAAACATGAGAATCAAAAAGTAAAAGTGTCTTAAGTGTCCCCAAGAAGCTGCGAAAATACGGAACAAAAGATCAATTAAATGAAATGGAGCGGCTCGCTCCGAATGGAGCGGCTAGCTCTCCCTAGAGCGGCCCGCTCTGCTATGCTTCATGTAATCATTTTGCACCACGTTAGCTTGATCTTTCCGGCACTTGAAATCTCGTCTTCAAGGACTTGTTGTGGGCTTCCAAAGGGGATATGGTGGGCTAGAAATAAACTCCGACATGTCACTTGAAACGCACCATAAAACCCGCTTCAAAGCTTACACACGATCAAGATTATCACATTACTCGACTCTTGGCTTTACATTACATAAAAAGCTAGAATTATGTCATTTGAATAACATGTCGGGTTTACACAAAAATATGGCTAATTGATCCTTAAAACCCGCCTAATACTCAATAACTCTAGCTCATTAACACTGTAAATTCGCTTCTCATCAACGTGCATAATGCCTTCTTACATGGCGATTTACAGGAAGAAGTCTATATAAAACTCCCTCCTGGATTCGGGAGAGGACACGAAAAAAAGGTTTGTCGTCTTAAAAAGTCTTTATATGGACTTAAACAAGCACCTCGATGTTGGTTCGCCAAACTAGCCGCTGTGCTGAAAGACTACGGATTCAAACTGTCTTACTCAGATTATTCACTCTTTTCCTACCACAATAGGGATGTGCAAATTCATATTTTGATTTACATCGATGACCTAGTCATAGCTGGTAATGACAACTCCGCTATTGGTGATTTTAAGTCATATTTGGGGCGTTGCTTTAACATGAAAGATCTTGGGGCGCTGAAATATTTTCTTGGAATTGAAGTTGCGAGAAGTAGTAAAGATGGTATTTTCATTAGCCAACGAAAATATGCTTTAGATATTATCTCTGAAGCTGGGCTCTTGGGTGCTAAGCCGACATATTTTTCGACTGAACAAAATCATAATTTAGGCATCGCAATTGGTCTGATGCTTGAGGATGCTGCGACATACCGATGATTGATTGGACGGTAAGTCTATTTGGCTGTTAATCGACCCGACTTGTCCTATGCCGTACACATTTTATCACAATTTATGCAAAGCCCAAGAAAAGAGCATATGGATGCAGCTGTAAGGGTTGTGCGATACATGAAAGGGTGTCCTCGACAAGGATTACTTATGCGGTCTGATAGTGATTTTTATTTGCAGGAGTGGTGTCATTCTGATTGGGCTGGATGTTCGCTTACGCGACGATCAATTACAGGGTGGTTTGTATCATTGGGAGGCTCTCCTATTTCGTGGAAAAC
Source organism: Dianthus caryophyllus (assembly GCA_023091065.1). NCBI lineage: Eukaryota > Viridiplantae > Streptophyta > Magnoliopsida > Caryophyllales > Caryophyllaceae > Dianthus > Dianthus caryophyllus. The sequence continues at coordinate 32,205,155 of CM041517.1, read as the reverse complement.
GAAAAAGCAACAGACAGTCTCAAGGTTGTCCGCAGAAGCGTAATACAGGTTTATGGCCGCTGTGACCTGTGAACTCAAATGGCTTAAGGAGCTTCTTCTCAAGTTTGGGGTTACTTCCTCCCGACCTATAGAGTTGTTTTCTGATATCCAATCTGCGTTGTATATCGCAAAAAATCCTGTTTTCCATGGAAGGACCAAGCACATCGAGATAGACTGTCATTTTATACGCGGCGCGATCACAAGCGTGATAATTCAGGCTTCACATGTTCGCACTCAAGAGGAATTGGCGGATATTTTTACTAAAGCACTTGGGAAGCAACAATTTTCATATCTTTTCTGCAAACTGGACATTCTTGATCTACATGCTCCAGCTTGAGGGGGGTTTTAGAGTAGTACTACGTACTTAATAAATCATTAAGGTCATGTTTATTGTACTTCATTAATACTTCCTATGATCTAGAACTCACTACTATGTATTATATAATCTGTTATCAAGAAGAGTAATAAAAAGCACAGGTTCACATTTACACCACTCAACAATGAAGCAACTAGAAGAGTGAACATGAACAATTTAATTTTTTTTTTTTTTTCCAATCAAATCGCGACAATATCGATCATAGAGGTTATGGTTTCAATTTTATATATATAGTATTAAAAAGTATTAGATAGAGTAACATGTTGTTTGCTATATAACTCGCGCGGATGTAATGGTAGTTATGTCCGTGTGAGAAGTTTTCGCCCAATAGGAGTGTGACAATAGTCATGTGTAGTCTTGTTATAAGTGTATAAAATAGAGTTTGATGGGGAGAATAGTATCCCTGTTGAAGTTCATTTTCATAGTGTTCATTGACAACAAGAATGGTCTAATACTGATCACGACACAAATTCAAGTCAAGTTATGATTAATACATAGCTCAACACTGAATTAGAATGACAATTTTCTCTTGCATGCTTCATCATAAGCACAAGAAACATGAAAACAAGCAAAGTCATTGACAAACTCATGTAACAAGTCTCTAAAAACTAGGTCTTCGAGCACCCAAATAAGAACCTCAACCTCTCGTCTATGTCCGCATTGCACTGTCTTGCAAACTTGGATCACACATTCTCGTGTCGCGCTACTCCATGTGCATACCGTGGGTGCCATCTTTACATCTGTGACAACTTTGTTTCGGAAAAATACGGCATTAGCATCTTCCCCAACCCTTCTTTTGGCACTTTGTCGTCCGTGTTGTTGGATTTGTTCTTTATCGTAGTTTTTGTCCACACTTATCTCTGTAACATTTAAAGAACATGATATAAATGGCATAAAAATTAGAGTAAATTAATAATATAGACCTACCAAAAGTCACTCTTTAACAATATATACCTATATAAAACTATTTTAAAAATAGGGTTAATTGGATATAACCCCCTTTTATAACACTTTTTTTTAAATAACCCCCTTTTATGTTTTTTTTTCTACTTAACCCCCTTTTAAGACGATTTTGTTTTTAAATCACCCACTTATCGGAAAAGTCACCTTAAAATGAGATATTCCGACCAAATTCAAATTTTGAATGTTTTTTTCTTTCTTTAATCCCTATTTTACCCTTCTCTATTTCTCTTTAATGCTTATTTCAACTTTAAAAGTTGAATAAAAAATTTAATAGATTGGTTTTTAAAGTTGAAATAAGCATTAAAGAGAAATAGTGAAGGGTAAAATATGGATTAAAGAAAGAAAAAAACATTCAAAATTTGAATTTGGTCGGAATATCTCATTTTAAGGTGACTTTTTTTTTCCGATAAGGGGGGTGATTTAAAAACAAAATCGTCTAAAAAGGGGGTTAAGTAGAAAAAAAATATAAAAGGGGTTATTTCAAAAAAAAGTGTTATAAAAGGGGTTATATCCAATTAACCCTTAAAAATACCTACTACTTTAGTTACCACGACTTAAAATCTATACCAAAACACATTTCCGGTGAAAAAAATAAAAGTAAAAGACGAAATTGCCTTTAATGTTGAAAGATTATTCATTTCCCGCCCAATGCTTCTCCAGTACTCTTCATTTATCAATAACACCTCGTTGAAAAACCGAAAGCCCTCTTCTAGATCTACCTCTAAAAATAAAATTTGTCTTCTTTAACCCTCAATTCTCATTCACCTTCATTTTAAATTCGTTGATAACATTCCGTTATCATTCAGTTTGATTATCATCAACCCACCGAAAAAAAATATCGACATCTTCATACCTATGTACCTAGGTCATAAAACTTGCAACTAAATGACCGTCTTCCTGGAGTGTCGAAAGTCCACGATTTTAACATCGCCATAGTTACACTACAGTTGCACTTCATTAAAGACTGAGAGATTGAAGACCTAGTGAATCGTGATTAATTAATGGGGCATTGATCATCATTTTTATTAGCTGAGAACAATTCATATGGTATTAAAGTCTCCGAATATAATATAATTTGCCACTCTTTAAACATACACGCTTTCGCATGAGAGGTGTATTACTTGTCAAACTTAAACCGATAGTTAAATGTCCAAGATTAATTTTATATATACACTCTAATACGTCTCCCTCCCTTTGGACTTGAAATATGGATGCAACGATGTGTCTCCCGTTATCCCTTTTGTTGAGGTCTCTTCCCATATGTGTGTAAGGAGCATTGTCCCACATCGGTAGAATTAAAGTGAAGGGCCTAGTTTATAAGTAAGTGGGCTACTCCTCCCATCACCAATTGGTTTTGGGATGGAACCTCACTTGCTTGTAAGCCGGTCTCGTTCACCTAATTCTATTAGCCCGCTGCGGAGGACTCTACACACCTACTCGTAGGCGTATTTAATGCAGAGATAAATATTTTATGGGTACGTTGAAACACATGTTTATGAATGGTGCAATTGTTCGTGAGGATGAATATATATAGAGATAGATGTTTGTGTAGGTTAGGGTTCAATTACCCTTTCTTGTATTTGTAATTTTTATTTTTTTTGTCCTTTTAATTTATTAGACAATATTAGTTTCAACAATATATAATTGTGAAAACGTTTCCTAATAACTAAAGGAATTAAATTACAGTATATATTTGCAAAAATGTCAAAGTTATCTGTTGTTTATCGATTAAAATTAAAATTTCTTAAAGGAGAAATTAAATACAACCTCCTTAATTATATAACACTTTTTTTTTCAAATAAACCTTTTTTTTAACAACATAACCCTCCTTTTAAGATACTTTTATTTCAAAATCACACCCACATTAGAATTTGCTACTTCAAAATGAAATATATGTACACCCTTAAATAGGAATTTCTCAAGGGGAATCAATGGTTGTCACTTGAAAGACGTGTACCCTAACATGTCTTATGTTGTCATTTTTAAGTAGCAAATTTCGTTATTGGGTGTGATTTTGAAATTAAAAAAAATGTCTTATAAGGGGGTTATGTTGAAGAAAAATATATAAGGGGGTTACATTTAAGGATAATTATCTAACACCACCATTAAAAAACGATTTTTGTGAAACATCACCGTTAAAAAAATTTATTTTAATTTATCACCTTTACAAATATTTTTTTGTCGAATATGACATTTGAAACTGAGTTTGACTAAAACTGAGTAAATTCCGACATTTGACTCACCGGAATTAAAGCACGTGTTTTCTATTTCTTCTTATTCTTACCTCCCTCAAACCCTAAATTCATCCCTCAAACTTAAATTTTCCTCCAAATTTCCCATAATTTTCTTCAAAATCCTAATTTTTACTTCTCTTTCTCTTCTTCCTTTCATTTTCAAAAAATTCGAAAGTCTTTTATGGAAAATTTGAAACTTTAGAGTATTGTCATGATGAAAAAGTGGAAGAAATGATAAGGGTGCTTATTGGAACTTTAAATAAAATGGCTAAAAATGTGGTGACTTTGGAGTCTTTTTGTAGATTAATATTGTTATATATGGAAAGAGTAATGAATATAAAAAGTAAACGGCACTACTAGAAAATGAACCTATTGCAACACATTGTGAGCAACACTCTTTATAAATGTTGCAATTTGGCAAAAATTATTATCTTGGCAACACTTTTTGGAGAAATGATGCATTATCCAATCTATTGCAACATTTTTGGAAAGGTGTTGCTAATTTGGTACAATATGCAACACTTTATAAAAATATGAGTGCATTTTGCAACACTTTTGTTAAATGTTGCGAAGTATGAGTGCATTTTGCAACACTTTTGTTAAATGTTGCCGATTTTAGAAACAAAATGTGTTACTTTAGTTAAATGTTGCAATCGTTGAATGATAAGATGAAACGAGACAATTGATAAATAACCGATTAAGTATTACAGATGGTCTCTTTATCAAAGAAATCCATTATCCCAAATAAATGGTGTCTTTTATAATAATAAAGTGACCAATAAAGTATTATATATTATAGATAGTCTCTTAATCAAAGAAGTCAATCCCCCAAAATGCACTATTAGAAAAAAAGGGAATTAGTTAAACAAATAAAGAACTGTTAAATTGATAAATAACTGATTAAGTATTACAGATGGTCTTTTTATCAAAGAAATCCATTATCCCAAATACATGGTGTCTTATATAATAACAAAGAGACCAATTAAGTATTATATATTATAGATAGTCTCTTAATCAAAGAAGTCAATCTCCCAAAATGCACTATTAGAAAAAAAGGGAATTAGTTAAACAAATAAAGAACGGTTAAATTGCGTAAGCGTTTTCCAAAATTAAAGAAAACGTCTCAAATCCCAACCGATCTCTTATATTAAAAAACTAAATTACAATTATACTAAAATGTCGCCTTCCTTTCATAGTAAAATTTAAATAAATTAAAACAACCCTATATTTAAATAATGAAATTTTGGTGGTGTAGTTGGTGAGGGTAGTCAATTGATAACATAGAGGTGCAGGGTTCGAATCCCATAGGACACATTGCTTTTATTTTTTGAAAGTGTTGCAACTCCTTATCTAAGTGTTGCAAGAAAAAAGTGTTGCATACTAAAAACACATGCAACACTTTGTAAAAGTGTTGCTTTTAGTCCAGAATTGTTGCATTAAATGTTGCATTAACCTATCAGAATCTTGAGTTTTAAGCAGCACATTTAAAAGTGTTGCGTAATGTATAAGGCAACATTTATAAGACATTTTGCAACATATTTGTGGAGTTGCAAAAGCCTAATTTTGTAGTAGTGCGGTTATGTAGTATATTGGAGTTTGAGGGATGTAATCTTGGTTTGGAGATATAATTATGAGTTTGATTTGAAAGATTTTAAGTTTGAGGGATGAATTTCTAAGTTTAAATGATGTATTTCATGGTTTGAGGTTGCATATTTGGATTTGAAGGGTGAATTTTGGGTTCGAATGAGGTAAGAAGAAGAAGAAGAAGAAGAAGAAGAAGAAGAAGAAGAAGAAGAAGAAGAAGAAGAGAACTCACACGTTGCGCTATGTCAACATTGGAATTCAGTCAACTTAGACCAAAAGGTCATATTCGACAAATTTTTTTTAAAAGATGGTAAATGACAAGAATTATATTTGTTTTTAAAGGTGGTGTTTCGCAAAAGTCATTTTTCAAATGTGGTGTTAAACAATTAATCTTATATTTAATTTACCTTTTCTTAAACTATGTTACTTCTTCACTTGCTTTTGCTTTTTCACCCCAAATACAAAATTTTCAGATACGTATCTACCTATATTCGGTGCTACATGATAAGATTCACACTAATACCATATGATGATCGAACGAATTCAACCAAAAATTTAAACTGACAATAGAAGATCAAAAATAATTTCTATACACTCTAAGTGTAAAGACCCTAAAACTATGTATTCGATCTGATACGGAATGTATGGATAAAACAATATCATCTCTACAAAGCATCAACCACAGTGCTGATGTGTCAGCCTGTGGTTGAATGTAGATAATTCAAGGGGGCCCCACCACTAAACAACTTTATTTTCATTTTCATCAGATCTTTGCATAGCCATTTAGATCAAAGATAAAATTAGATTAATTAAACAAATCAACTTTCTACAGTCTCACATCCAAAATCAAATCAAATCAAAATTAAAAATATTTAATTAAAAAACACTAAAAATTAAAATAAAAAAATAAACGAAAAATATGTGGGTCGGAGAAATATTTTCCCGATCATTGTGCCGGTGAACCACGTTGAGAAATTCGGTGTTAATGAAAATGAACGGAAAATCCTCGACAATGGGACGAATTAGAGCGAACTTATCGTCAACGTTGTGGGCTCACGCTTTGCGGATCTGTACTATCATGACATCAATAAAGTAAGGAGGTCCTATGAGTGAAGAAAGAAAGGAGGTGATAATTAAAAATGGGGAAAAAATTCTGGAAAAATTTGGAGAAATTAAAGAGAAGAAAGAGGGGTAAATTTGAAATTAGGGTTTAAGAGAGGAAGAGATTTAATCTAGGTGAGGGAGAGAGGGGGTGCCGGGTGCTAACGAGGGGAGTGTATTGAATTTGTGGAGAGGGAGCGTAGGTTTTGTAGTTTTGTTGTTGTTGTTTAGTAAAATTAATATTTTTTCTTTTTCCTTTTTTTTTTCTTTTTTTTTTTTAAATTTTTTTTTTTAATTTCTAAAGGAGTATAAAAATCTGGTTAAACAATGGAGTGTAGAAATAATCGTGTTAAAATACAGAGGATACTGATAAAAGTCTCATGTGGGACGGTCTCACATTTTATTAATGTGATACCAGGATATAAATTACAAATTTACTAAAAAATTTAGTCACACATGAACAATCACAGAGTCACGGGCATAAATTCCCCTTGACATTGTGCTTTGCAATAACAACTAATAAGAGATAGAGGCAATACGCATGAACAATCACAGAGTCACGGGCATAAATGTCCAAGTAATAATAAGTGTTAATTTGTACTCCGTATAATAGTTGATAAAGTACTTACTCCGTATACAATAATTTTTTACTTTTTTTTTTGCAATTTACTCGGACATAAAATTGTTATTTGTCATATAATGAAAATTTGCAGGGGTATAAAATTATTATTTGTAAAGGCATAGAATTGTAGTTGTCATATAATAGATTGCACGGATATAATATTGTTATTCTGTCATATAATAAATGATAATTTGCACGGGCACAAAATTAAATTATACGTTCAAAAATAATTTATTTTGTTTTTGCAATTTGCACGGGTATAAAATTGTTTTTTGTCATATAATAATGATAATTTGCGCGGGTATAAAATTGTTATTTGTACGGACATAGAATTGTTAATTTTCATATAATAATGATAAATTACACGGGTATAAAATTATAGTTTGTCATATAATAATATTAATTTGCAAAGGCATAAAATTGTTATTCATAAGGGATAAAATTGTTATTTGTCATATAATAATGTTAATTTGCACGGGCATAAAATTGTTATTTGTACGGGCATAAAATTGTTATTTGTCATATAATAATGATAATTTGTACGGGTATAAAATTGTTATTTTTCACGGGTATAAAATTATTTATTGTCATATCATTTCCTTTTTTTAGGTTCTTTTGATAACAATTATTCATATTGGTCGCTTCAAATGACGCCCTTTATAAACTCATTTTATAGCTCATTTATTATCATTTGTCCCTACTTTAAGAGTAACAACTAAAAAGGATAAGAAAATTATGATTTGCGATAGTGAAAAATAGGTCTTATATAGAACAAATAACGTAGTTTATAAGGAAGTTTTTGAGAAATAATAGTACGTTTACCATCTTATTGTTATATTATTTCCTTTTATCTTAACTTTTCCTGTAATGATTTGAATTTTTCTATTATTTATGGTTGTTTGTCAAATAATTTTGGTTATTTTAAATGTTTTTTTTGAATTCATATACACATTTAATTTTTTTAAAAGTCGCTTTTATTAAACTTATTATACGACTTCATTATTCGTATGTTCTTAATAAATTTTATTTGTACAGGCATAAAATTGTTGTTTGTCATATAATAATGTTAATTTGCACGGGTATAAAATTGTTATTTGTACAGGCATAAATTTTTTCTTTGTACAGGTATAAAATTGTTATTTGTGCAGGCGTAGAATTGTTTTTTTTTTTTTTGCTAAAATGTAAGCTTATCATTCAAATCGTAAATAAACACTTTCAGTTTTTACATCACTCGATTCCACCACTCCATATCCACACTAGACCATTCATTCGACTTTTCTCTATGTACATGAGATTTTAGAATCGACACAATTCGCCTCACTACAAAGGACGGCCTCTCCACCCAAAATTCTGTCCAGGCTTTGTTACGTTGCTCCCAAATAGAGTAGTACGCAGCCATAACAGCTAAATTAACTAACTTTCGTTTCAGCCTTGGCCATCTTCTCGACACACGCATTTCCCACATATTTTCACCTTCAGTATAAGCAAAACCTAGCCATTCCGCAATCTGCTGCCAAATTCGAACAGAAAAAACACATAGCTGGAATAAGTGTACCTTGTCTTCCAGTTGACAACCTCAAATACAGCAAAATGGATCTGCTGTCACCCCGAATCTATACAAACTGCTCTTCATTCGCAACCCATCAAGTTGAACCCTCCAAACCAAGAACATGTGTTTCGGTATACCTTTACTACTCCACAGCTTTTTATACCATGGGACCTTACTCTCCACTGGTGATAGCCATTTATAGCCCTTCCTGATTGTATACACACTCTCCATAGACCATTCTTCAGCTGTAAAACCTGGCCTTAGCATGTCTCGCACCTTCAAAATCTTCTTCCAATACCAACAATCATCAGTCTTGCTCTCACATTCCATCACATCCTCCCCTTTCATATAAACATGATTAACCCATTTTATCCAAAGATTATCCGCCTTACTAACCAGCCACCACACCAACTTACCCACGGCCGCATTGTTCCACCTGATGTCCTCCTTAAGCCCTAGTCCACCTTCCTTCTTAGGTTTGCACACTTTATCCCAAGCTATAGCAGGGACTCTCCTCTGTTCATGCTCTCCATCCCATAAAAAGTTCCTACAAATAGCAGATATTCTGTGCAACACGCTTTTAGGAAGAATGAAAATGGAGGCCCAGTAGTTAAATAACGTAATAAAAACAGACTGCACCAGAACTAATCTGCCCGCATACGACAAAGACCGAGTTCCAATGGCCCTTATCTTGCTCACCACCTTTTCAATAAGCACATTACAATCCTTCCTCTTCAGTCTTCCAGCTGTAATGGGCACCCCTAGATATTTGAAAGGCATATGACCCTCCACAAATCCAGAAATGGCCAAAATCTCGTGTCTCAATCCAGCTGCTACTCCATTGAAGTACACATTAGATTTAGAAGCATTCATCTTCAACCCGGAAGCTGCTGAAAAAGAAGCAAAAGCTCTCAACAAAACCAAGATAGACGCAGCATCCCCTTTACTGAACATCAACAAATCATCCGCAAAAAGAAGATGAGTAAGACCTATCTCCTTACAAAGTGGATGAAATCTGAAAGGAAGCTTTTCAATAGCACATTTAATCACTCTACTCAGGTATTCCATACAAAGCGTGAAAAGTAATGGTGATAACGGATCTCCTTGTCTCAAACCCCTTGCGCCCTTGAAAAACCCAAAGCTAGAGCCATTAATCACCAAAGAATACGACACAGAGGTCACACAAAACATAATCAGATTCTTAAAAGTTTCTGGAAAATTGAACGCTTCCAGCATTTGCTCAACAAAGCACCAAGAAATAGAATCATACGCCTTCATCAGGTCCATCTTGAACATACATCTTGGGGAGACAGATTTCCTACTGTACAGCTTCACCAGATCATGACAGATAAGAATATTTTCAATAATACTCCTTCCCCTAACAAATCCAGCTTGGTTCCTACTAATCAACGTAGGAAGAATCAAACCCAGTCTATTACACACCAGTTTAGACAAGCACTTATAGATCACATTGCAACAAGCAATCGGTCTAAATTGAGAAACATTCACTGGACTAGCACATTTTGGGATTAAGGTGATCATTGTGGCACTAATTTGCTTCACACAGTGCCCATTCTTGTAGGCATCCATAATCGCATCACTCACCTCCGTTCCTATAACACTCCAAGCATCCTTAAAGAATCCACTTGTATAACCATCGGGTCCAGGAGATTTGTCTTCTGGGATTGAGAACATCACCTCCTTAATTTCCTCCTTGGTCACTGGTTTCAGCAGAAACCTATGTTGATCCTCTTCACAAACCACCCCTCTTCTGATGACCTGTACGTTAACTGGTTCAGTGGGAATAGCTGTCCCTAGCAAGCCCTTGTAGTAGTTCAAAAAGGCCTCCTGAATCTCCAAAGGGTCCTTACATAATGCTCCATCTATGCTCTGAATTGAAGTGATCTGATTTCTCATAGCTCTCGTTTTCATAGCTCCATGAAACAGTTTAGTATTTCTATCTCCATCCCTAATCCAGTCTGCCTTTGCTTGTTGTTTCAGAAAACATTCATAGCTTCGTTGCAACTCAACATATTCCTTGGAAGCTTCTTTTTCCTTCTCTATCCAACTAGAATCACCAGGATGCAGAGCAATCTTCTGTTGAATAAAAGTCAGATTCTTCAGAGCTATGTCAGCAGCTGTACCAATATCCGCAAAACAAGATTTATTAAAAGCCTTCAGAGTCTGTTTCAAGCCCTTCAATTTCTTCACACATGTATGCATCTTTGTCCCTGCAACCCAATTAGGCCACCATTCAGTCATGAGTTGAGAAAAACCTTCAGTCTTGCCCCACATATTGAAGTATTTGAAGTGTCTTTTCCTCTCCATAGCTTGACCATTCTTCTTGATCACACATGGAGTATGATCAAAAATACCCTCTGGAAGGAAATTTGCTATCATATCCTTCCTCAATTCCATCCACTTTTGATTAACCAGAACCCTATCTAAACGACTATAGATTCTAGTGTGAGACTCCTGTTTGTTATTCCAAGTAAAAAAGGATCCCATAGAGACACTGTCACACACATCACATTGCTCTACACACTGTTGAAAGTCATCAATCTCCTGATCCGTTGATGTTCCACCCAATCTCTCTGAGTGTGCCAATACCGTGTTAAAATCCCCACAAATAACCCAAGGGTCTGTCATGGAGACAGCTATGGAAGTTAATTGTGCCCACAAGGCGTAGAATTGTTATTTTTCATATAATAATGATAATTTGCACGGGTATAAAATTGTTATTTGTACGGGTATAAAATTATTTATTGCGGAGTATCATATAATTTCCTTTTTAGGTGCTTTTGATGACAATAATTCATAGTGGTCGCATCAAAAGGCGCCCTTTATAAACTTATTTTAAAACTCATTATTATCATTTGTTCCTACTTTAAGAGTCACAATTAAAAAGTATCTGAAAATTATGATTTGCGATAGTGAAAAATGGGTTTTATATAGAATAAATAACGAAGTTTATAAGGAAGTCTTTGAGAAATTATAGTACGTTTACCATCTTATTGGAGTACTATTTCCTTTTATCTTAACTTCATGTAATTGTTTGAAATTTTCTATTATTTACGATTATGATTGTTTGTCATATAATTTCGTTTTTTCAAGTATTTTTTAGTAATACGTATACACATTTAATTTTTATAAAGGACGCCTTTATTAAACTTATTATACAATGACTTCATTATTCGTATATTTCTACTTAAATTTTATAAAAAAAAATTGCCCGTGTAATTTGCACGGGCATAACACTAGTACGGAGTATAAAGTAAGAACCCTAAGCATGGGATCTCTAAATTATCAATCATAAAAGGGTTCAGGTACGTCAAGAAAGGTAAAGAAAAAGGGTTATGTATGGATTGAAGTCTGTCCTGTCTGCATTAGTTACTCACTTTGTGAATAGTGGCATAATGCATTGTCTTCCCCACTACTCCACTAGTCCACTATGCATGCGTTTCTTACGCACACTACCTTTATTTTTATTTTTATTTTTGTTTTTATTATTTTTATTTTTTCGTCATCATCACAAGATTCACAACCCACATGTTCTAAGAAGATCACATTATAGTGTACTCGCTCATCCTAAAAGATAAATTGACACATTTTTTTAGTAGGGAGTATTTTTTTTGGTGGTAATTTAAGTTTAATTGACACTTTTTAATTTGATGATGTGTCTGTCAAATTGATAGTAACCTCTCTATAAGTATATAAGTATACTTTTTCTTTTTAATTACCACCTTATAAAATAGTTCTAAAAATTATGACCATAAATTAGAGTTTTTTTTTTTAAAATAATTGGTACCCACATATGATTTCAACCAAATAAATAGAATTTTTCAAGAACATTATTATATTCTCTTAAAATTTGATATTCATAAAAAAAAACCTTCAAAGTACCTTCATTTAACACTATAAACGTATTCATATTCAACCTAACTTCAAAACTATTATCCTTATTCATTATACTACTAACTACATTACATATGTGAAAGTCAAGCAATCTAAACGCAATATATGTACGGAGTATATAATGTTAAATGAAGGGTATTTTGGGTAACTTATATCAAATTTTAAGATAATATGAAAAATATTCTCTTGAAAAATTCGGTTTATTTGGTCAGAATTAGATTTGAGAACCAATTTTCTAAAAAATAATCTCATTTATGGTCATAATTTTTAAGTATTTTTTTATAAGGTTGCCAATTTCGAAATAAGTGTAATTATAGGAGGTTAATTAGTACTCCCTCCATTCCATAGTATTCTTCCCATTTTGTTTTGGATCAAAAATTAAGAAAGGTAGATTGTGTGGGTGTGATTAAAGTAGAAAAATAATAAAGTAAATTGTGTGGATGAGATTGGTTAAAAGTTGACAAAAATAGAAATGGGAAGAAGATAGTGAAATTTTCTTTTTGGAAAAGTTGGAAGAAGATAGTGGAATGGAGGGAGTATCTATTAACCCTTTAGTTTATATTAATTAATATTTGGTGTGAATTAGATATAACCCTCTTTTATAACAAGTTTTTCCAAAATAATCCCATAATATGTTTTTTTTTACAACATAATCCCCTTATCTGACATTTTTGCTTCAAAATCACACCAAACACCAAAATTTGCTACTTAAAAATGGCAACGTAACACTAACACATATTAGAGTATGTCTCTTACAACTGACGACCATCAATGCCTAATATATGCTGGTTTCCTTTGAAAAAGTTATATTTAAGGGTGTGAATATTTTATTTTTAAGTACAAAATTTCGATGTTTGGTGTGATTTTAAAGCAAAATGTATCTTAAAAGGGGTTATGTTGTAAAAAAAATATAACGGGGTTACTTTGAAAAAAAGTGTTATAGAAAGAAATTATATTTAATTTACCCTTAATATTTTACTCGTAATAGTTTTATTAATTGGCGTGCTATGATATTACGTGCCAATCGGTCTTGAATACAGGAGTATCTTCTATATGTATGTTAGGTCTAAAAATTGGCCCATGCATGTTAGCCTAATCAAGGAGTTGCACTAGTTTCAGGAAATGAGGAAGTTTAGGGACCCATAGAAAACTTCCACGAAGGTCAGTTTTAAGTGTTAGCGGGTTCAAACCCATCTTAACTACGGAGTATATACCAAATGATAATACGGAAATAAATGAGTAAAAGTAGAAGAAAGATCGACACAAGGATTTTTCGGTGGCGTAAAAACTTCGATGTGGGAAACAACCATGAGGAGAGTTATAACTTATAATTACACCAATTCCACTACCATCGAATGATTACAAGTACAAATAATGATAATCGACGATCAATTATGGGATTTACGGGGATGTGTGTTAAGCAAAGGTTTTTCTCGAGCTTTTCAAAGTGTTTGAGTGTATTATGGCTGTTGATAGTGAATATTTTGTATCTTTTTCTTCGTTGCCTCTTTCTCCTTATATAGTGATGCTCAGCTTCCCGAGATCTCGTCAACGTCTCTTGAAATCCGCCTTAAATTTAGCAACTGTTACTTTCGTTGCTTTTAGGGGTGTAACCGAGCCGATCTGATTCCGAGCTCATGTAGGCTCGGAAACGGCTCGAAAAAATTTCGCGAGCTCGGAATCAGCTCAGAAGAAGTCTCGAGCTCGACTCGAGCCCAATTCGAGCTTTGTTGGGTATTATTTTTAACATTTTTTTTTGGGTTATTCTATATGGTAACCCTGTGTTTTTTCATATTCGATGTGGTAACTCTACATTCAGAAAGATTCACGTGGTAGCCAACTACTTTATTAATACGTATCAGCGTGACCCTGAACTTGTATTCCGTCAATTTTTCCGTTAAGTAGTTAACAGAAAGTGTTGCGGCGGATTTAATTTTGTGTTTTTCTATATGGTAACCCCGTGATTTGAAAAAATTCTACATGATAACCTTATATTTGTACATAACACTAATGCTTAAAAAAATAATCATTAAATTAATTATTTTTCTCTCATTCTTCATTATATTATATGTAGTATTTATTTTTTAGATCAAATGAAATTATAAATAAAAAATGTATATACTTGTAGCAAAATATAATGTATTCACATACACTAAATTATATATAAAAATGAAAACGAGCCTAAATCCGAACTTCCGATTCGAGCTTTACTAAGCTCGGAATCGGCTCGGATTTAGCCTAACTCGGCTCGGACTCGGGCTCGAGATCAGTTCGACCGAGCTCGAGCCGAACCTTGACCGATTTGATTCCGAGGGCTCACAGAGCCGGCTCTGATCATTTACACCCCTAGTTGCTTTTATTAATTGAGTAATTCTACTATGAGGTTGCCTCATACTATGAGACACACTTTATTTCAATAAAATTTAACTTAAATTAAATTAATTCTCACTTCTTTTTTACTTATTTTGTAATTTTTATGCTTTAACCAATAATATTTGTGAAAAGATTTATCAAACACATGTCAATATCTTGTTTGACCATAATAATTATATTTCTCTTAACCATCATATTATCGTTGTTCGATGATCAGTTACTTTGTTCAAAAGTAACGCCATTATATTTGAAAAGTAACTCAATTATTTTTCAAAAGTAACTATCGATTTATTGTCTCGTACTATGAGACAGCCTCACCCTAGAATTTGTATTATTAATTTTACCGAGTTATTTTCCTATTTAATATAGCGCGGGCAACTTTAAATTAGACTTTACTTCTTTTGCTAACTAAATCTCTCCTTTTCACACGTGCCTTCTTATTAAATCAAACATTTATCTCCCTATTATTATTTTACTAGTTCTTCTTATTCGTTTTTTTTTTTTTCTTTACGCTTTTAATCTATTTAAGCCTAAACGATTTTCGAATAGATCTTCCTTTGGGTTGGATCCTTCTCTTCTCGCTATACTATGTGTTAGTGTGTGAATAAAGCAGGCTATAAATTGTTAATTTGACGCTCTTATACTCTAAGACGTTTCCTCACACGAATGTCCTTTGGACTTAAAGTGTGAACACAATTACAGGCCCGTCTACTTGGTGCGATAAATTTCACTTTGAGATAAAGGGTGGTGAAATTCGAACCTGTAACCTTTAATCACAAGTCTCTGATACCATGTTAGTAACCAACTCAATCAAATGTTAAGCTTATGATTAAAGGCTCAAGATCGATTATATGCTCTAACAATAATAAATAAATTTTTCTCCCTCTATTTTTAAAAATATAAATGGTACCCCTTAGGTATTTTACTTATTCAACACCATAACCTAAGTTTATAATCCATCAATTATTCCGTTAGCTCAAACCTTCTATCTAATTTATCCAACAATCTTCATCTTCCTCCTTATAAATTTTCATCTTCTTCATTATCAAACTATACGTTTCTCCCATATCTTAATTCTTTTACACCTATTTTTATATTTTCAACCGTATATTTATTTTTCTCATTTTTTTTTAACTTACGACCTCTATTTTTTCTCATAGTATTCTTTTTTATCTCTTATGTGTTTCAATTTAGAAGCCCATTAAAAAAAAAAGTATAATTATATCTCATTTTAGGGTTAATTGAATATAACCCCCTTTTGTAACACTTTTTTTTTTTTTTTCAAAATAACCCCCTTATATGTTATTTTTTTAACATAACCCCTTCTAAGATACTTTTGTTTCTAAATCACCCCCAATGTTGAAATATGCTACTTAAAATAGAATATTGACACCATTAAATAGATATTTCTCTAGAGGTATCGACATATTTTAGACATTGGTGGTTGTAACTTGAAAGGGGCATACCCTATAACGTCTTTAATTGTCATTTTTAAGTAAGAAAATTCGACGTTGGGGGTGATTTTGAAGCAAAAGTGTCTTAAAAGGGGGTTATGTTATAAAAATAACGTATAAGAGGGTTATATTGAAAAAAAAGTGTTATAAAAGGGGGTTATATTCAATTAAACCCTCATTTTATATGTTTCTTAATTTTAATTCCAAATTTTTAAGGGTTTACTTATTGCAATTTATATGAAATTTCTATCTACCATTGAAATGAAAGGAGTTAAAATTGAATCTCAAATTTGGTAGTAATTTTCTATAGGAGAGAAGTGAGAAGTTAATTCTATCTACCATTGGAGTGAAGTGAATATATTTTTTAAAAATTAATAATTTAATATCTAGTTTATTATGAGAAAAATAAATATATGGTTGAAAGATATGAAAATAGGAGTAAGGAAATTAAGATATGGGAGAAAAATGAAGTTTGATGATGAGGAAGATAAAAATAGATAAGGTGGAAGATAAAAGATTATTGGATGAGTTAGATAGAAAGTTAGAACTAACGGAATATATGTAATCTATATCTATATAACATTATTAAAAGGGTAGCTTAAATATCTAATTAAGACTCTAAACTTAATAAAATTCCACGTGGCATTACTTCCTACCTTCACCAATTTGCTTCCACCTTGACATGCTCATCCATTTGATCTTCCACTACACAAATTCATTTTCATTTATTCACATTCATTTCCACCATTTTAATGAAACTCATTTAAATGACCTTTTCACCTTCATATTCGCCCGTTTCAAAACATTCATGTCATTATTTCCACGGTTAGGTCTATGATTCCATTCATTTACAAGTAAAATTTTCAAATCCCCTTTCTTTTTAAGTATATTAAGCTCCACTTTTGACTTTTTGTATGTAATTTCTTTCAATCCAAAAATAATTGTTACTCTGTGCTAAATGTTTGCACTTGAATTTGTCGAATTCTCCATTTACTTGCATAAGTATTCCTCATCTGAATATTTAATTCCAAGTTAAATTAAAAATGAATGTCGATATCTAACAATCTATCATGAAGACATTAGTGAAAGTATTCTTAGTGTAAACCATTTCATAGGTGGGGTATTGAAAAACCTTTTCAACGTAGATAAACAACAATAACCACAGTGCGAAAGATGAAACATGTATGTAAGAATTTCGAGTCCTGTCCTACAGTTATAGAATTCCAACTCCTATGTTATGTATTTATGATATCTAATTTTTAAGACATTTGTTGAGTGTTTGTGTTGAATATTTTTTTGATTATGATGTGTTGTTGGGGTAAAAAAGTATGTAATCATATAATAATATTATCGTTAATTTCATGTATGAAATTAATGTCAAATAAAACAAGTTCAATTCTTATCTTAAATTTTTGATTAACACATTATTTGACCTCATTTTACCCAAAAAAGAAACTAAATAAAAACCGTGAGTATCACGGGAGTTAAAACTAGTTGATGGAATTATAAATTTAGCTTAATAATAAGTAAAGTACCTTAGGATATCATTAATGTTTTTGAAAACAGAGAGATACCATGTATAAATTGAAAAAAAACACATAAATATCAGGTAGAAAAACCCATAATAAATTGTGTATGGTAAAACATCCTAAACTTGTCCAACAAAAAAATAAAAACAAATAAATTTAGGGTTTACCTTGTATAGTCCTTAATGAGCATGACATGTTTGGCGACCTCGCCACCGCACGATGATGATCTAGCACGGACACCGGACTCGGTTCCTCACTCCCTGTGACCACCTCCTCTTCCCCACCCTTCCGCCTTTCACCACCACCACCACTCCGTAGTGGAGTTTTAGGTAGTGTCTGAATACCACGTACCTCCTCTATTATCCGCTTAAGGGCTTGCAAGTCTTCATCGCATCTCTCCAATGCCCCCAACAACCTCCTCTTCTTCTCCGCTGCCTCTTCCACTGGTGCCGGAGGAGTCGCTGAAGTGGTATCTTGACCCATTGGTCGTTGCGTTTCCCGCGAGGACCCTAAAGATGGTTGTGACTGTCGTCGGAGTTTTGCGGGAATAATTGGGCTTCTCGGCATTTCTAGGGTCAATTCTGCTGATATCATGTTGTTACTTTCGGGTTCTCCCGTGGCATTTTCAGTTTTCTTGGGCGGAGTTGTGGTGGTCGATCTGTACTCGTGCTTTTCACCTGTTAGATATCAATGGGACAACTAAAGTATAATACTCTTATGTTTTGAACTATGTGGTACATAAAAATCAAAATTTGAAGCAAAATGCACATTATAAGTAAAGCTGGCAAAAATGACACGAAAAGACGACACGAAGCCGACACGAAATTAATGGGTTTGGGTCACGGTGTGGTGACCCATTTAAGTAATTGGGTCGACACGAACCCGACACGAAATATAGGTTCGGGTCAAGATGTCGAGACACGGATATGAGACAAAAGACCTATTTAATTAAATGGGTTAAACTAGTACATTAATTCAATAACCCATTTAACCCATTTGTTCCAAAATTCAAAATAGAAGATCATATTGTTTCTTAATATATTGTTTATTACGACTCTTGTTTTAGTGGTTTTGCCGACATAACCTATTATTATTTGATAATATTAATTTTTAGTTATCGTTTTGGTGTAGATGTGTTTATGTGTTGTTTTCAATTCGACTATGCTTTAATTAGTTAGATATGTTATATAGGTCGAATGGGTTAACCAGGTTGAGCAGGTCAAATTTTAACCTATTAATTTAAATGAGAACAGGTCAGATTATTTAAAATATAAACGGGTTGGGTTTGGGTCAAGCACTAATGACTTGTTTATGTAATTGGGTAGTCAGGTTTGGGTTGAAGGGTTAGTGACCCAATTATATGTGACACGGACACGAACACAAACGCGACACGACACGACACGACCTGTTTGTCAGGTCTAATTATAAGCTAGTTAAATTCTTATTTATTGTTAGAGAATCTCAAATAAGATATTTGCTCCGTTGCAATGAATTGTTAACGTTTGTTTTATTTTATAAGGGGAAAATTAAATAAATTAAATATTAACAAATAATTGGGACAGAGGAAGAAGTTATTTATAATTTTCTAAAACAATTTGTTTTATGATAAGTCTGTGAAACAGTTTTACGTGAGACCTATTGAATTAAAAAATACAACAGTAGGTATAGATTAACGAATTCATGTTAATGGTTAGGATAATGGGACTCAAAAAGTCCATACTCCTTCCGTGTAACAATATGTTACTCTCATTTCACTTTGTGCAAAATAATGTCTTATAACTTTGACAGTATATTACTAAAAACATTATTTGTTACTATTCCATATGTGGTTAGAGATGGCAACCGTCACCCTAATCTAGTGGATATTCATCCATCCGAAATTAAATGGATGGGATATGGATGATAATGTTTTCTTTAATTAGGGTGGGATATGGATATGGATAAATTTAGGGTAGGATATGGATTATAGTTTATCACCCGCTTAACCACCCTGTGAATATCCTTAATTAGTGTTTATATGTAATTATATAAAATATTGTAGTAATTAATTTGATTAAAAATATAAAACCTTGAAGATTCTAACAAAATACATTGCAAACTCTATTAAAAATGTATTGTAAACGTAATCCTTAGTCCTCGAAGAGTTTAGCACCACTTACTTATATCGCTACTATTTATCGATACACCGATGTCAAATCTCAAATTTTGTCGTAATTATTCGGTATACATCTTGTTAACAAAACTATTTTTTTTGGTTTTTTTTTTATTCTTTTTTCATATATGTAGAAGTTGAATAGTTCATGAGTGACGTACACCTGTTAGTTTTATCGTCCCATTTTTTTGTTTACGATATATAACAATTAAATTTTTGGCGCGTAAAAATATCCAACGGATCCCCGCTTCACCCACTCCATCCGGTGGATATGGATATGGATGGATGAAAAAATATTAAATGGATTAAGGTGGGATATGGATGACGATAAATTAAATGGATATGGATATGGCTTCACCCCATCCATATCTCATCCATTGTCATCTCTATATGTGGTGTATCACTCATTTGTTTACATTTTCTTTTTAGGAAACTTTTATTATACAAATGGACCAGCTAGCCCTCACCAGGGGTGGAGCCAGGATTAAAATACAGCAAGGGCCAAATTTATAAAGTTCGCAAAATTATTTATCCATAGTTGGATACCTATCTATCAATAGTTGGATACTACTAAAATTTGAGAGATATCTATACTAATACCTATTAAAATGGTTTAAAAATAATACTCCGTAAAAGAGTATATAAAAACAATTACAAACTAACTTTAACAATATACCATACTGTAAGAGTAATTGGACGTACATTAGTCTTCCTAAAGCGTAAAAATTATTGTTATTGAAGAATGAAGCAAATTGCTAGTGGACTAGTGGGTGAACTCAAAATTTAAAATTATATGAAATTGTTACAATGTAATTATTACGATAAATCAAATTATACACATACTGAAAGTATTTTCTTGAATCCAATGTAAAAAAAAAGAGATTCATATATTAACTACGGATATTTTTTAAAAAAAAAGAACAAATGAATAATAATAATAATAATAATAATAATAATAATAATAATAATAATAATAATAATAATAAAAAACAAATTACAAGAGTATGTACTCCGTATAACTAGTTGTTTTTTGTTTTTAAAATGGCAAAACAAATTAAAATAAGTCAAGAGGAAAAAGGTAAAATAAAATAGAAAGAAAAAAGAAAAAATAATAAGTGAAACAAAAATTGGGCGTAATGGGCCTCGAACTCACAACCTACCACTAACAAGTTGGAACGCTGACCAACTAAGCAACTTGAAACAATTGTTGCTCTTACAACTAAAACTTATTTATCCAGATTCTCCCCTGGGCCAAGGCCCATATGGCCTTAGGCCCAGCTCCGCCCTTGGCCCTCACACTCTGTTATTTAAATTACCCTCATCAGTATCCCTACCCCATACTATATCCAAAAGATATGCTTTTTCAGAACTTTCCTTGGCTTGTCTTTAAAATGAAAGGTAAACAAATGATTAGGACACATAGAGTAGAACTAATTGGTATAAAATAATAGGTTACTTTCATTTGATATCAAAATATCTTCAAAAAATTATACGAGTATTTCTAAAAAAAAAAAAAAAAAAACCATATAAAACGAAAGTAACTTTATCAAAGTAGCTCACATTAGAGATTGTATAAAAATGAACTGGTATACATTGTAACATAGAAGAGTACCACTTGATTTATTTTTTGAACGAATTTGGCAATGTATCAGAAACTATCGATCATTCTAGAGCTGATCAAATGGCCCAACTTCATTGACCTGCCTTAACCTGGCCCACATTTTTTAAAGGGCTTGGGCTTCAATACTAGCCCAAAAAAGCCCATAGCCGAGCCCATATGAAGCCCAAATTTTTTAGAATTGGGTATGGGCCAAGCATTAGGCCCAAATTTTGGCCCAGCCCGGCCGATTTTATAGTAATTTTTTAAATTTATATATTTGCATACAAACCAAATAATATCTATTACTAAGAGTATAAAAGTTACAATTAACGATTATAAGTTCGTACGTAATATTTTTAAATTTAGATGTTGTCGTACATCTTATTTCATGTATATAATATTATAAACCTATAATTCGACAAACTATATTCCATTTTATTTTATTCTTAGTGTGCATCAATAACGTAAATCGATAATACGATAAGATAATTTGTAAATTTATACATCACGATAACATTTTATCATAATTTAACGTTTAGATAGTTAATTCAATTTAATTTCTCTTAAAACTAAAAAGCCCATTTCGCCCAAAGGGCCCATTTAAGCCCGCTAGGGCCGGGTTTGGGCAAACAAAGTAAGCTCATACAAATGGGACGGGCTAGCCCGACCCCTACACTTGGCCAAATTTAGTGATTTGGCCCGGCCCAAGCCCTATAAGGCCCTACCCATGATCACCTCTAGATCATTCCACAAATATAAATGAAACTGTTTTTCCAAAGGTTTTTTCGGGAGAGTACAGTCTTGACGATTGGCAATAAATAAAGGCATACATCCTTTCATATGCACCAAAGGTTACATCGGGTTTTTGATATTAGTTATTAAGCTTAGAATTTTTTTTTATTATTATTTTATGCAATGTTTAAAGGATAAAGTAATTGTGTGTGATCTTATTTGATTTGTTTTCATGAGTCAATAAAAGTATCAATTTTAAATTTTTTATAATATATAATTACAAATATTATTTTCGAAAAAAATTATCTTCGCAAATATACAAGTGAGCCATGTTGGATGGGAGGAAATATTAAATTGGCGGTTAGGTAAAAGACTAAAAGTGAAGATTCTTTACAGTTTGAAGTGAATTCGTGTTTAGTTTCTCATTTTTGTGCAACAAAAATATATGTACAACACCTCTAGCGAAATAAAGAGTTATTGAACTTATAAGGCAACAGTAAATCTCCTGTGAGACAGAACTCACATTAAGTTAATGTGAGATAAATGTACAAATTGCAGTTAAAAAAGTACAAAAATATGAAACAAATATACTAACGTCACTTATAGGGGTACTAAAAAAATTAGTAACAATTAATCACACGTATCACTTAAATGGTACAAAAACTATGTATATAATATAGTACAAATAAAGCGGACTTACAATAATTTATTGTAAGACCTGACTCACATAAGAATTTTTGATAAGGCAATGGTAAATTTTAGTTTCTCATTTTTGTGTAACAAATTTTCATTTCTCTTTTTCGTATGAGAAAAAAAAAATGTGATGGGAAATTCCGCGGTGTACCTTTTTTTTTTCCACGTTATACCCTTACTCTTTTAGTATTCCATGATAAAACTCTGACAATCTTAACTTTACTCGGATATAAGTCTAATTTTTTATTTATTTCTAATATAACTATATTCAACATTGCATAAATTTAAACAGTCTCTTAAATTTATAAAAATACCAATCGGTGCTCTTAAATTTTTCATTCAACCAATATTTTATCATTTTAAATCATTATTTGTGTTATACCACGATATTTATCGTTAACAACAACTAATTGACGTCAACTTCGTTAACTCTTAATTTCAATATTTATAGCAAACATTCATCATCAACTTCAATATAAACACCATCATTCACAGGGGCGGATTCAGGGTAGGGCGCCCTGGGCCTTGGCCGAAATAATTTTTGGGCTTCAAAAAAAATCTGCTGCAATAGTATATTTAGAAATGTTTGAAGCAAGTAGTCAAAGAGATGATAAGTGGTGCAATGGTAGAGTTTTTCACATTTGTTCCCATGGTCAAGGGTTCAAAACCCAATGCCTCTATTTTTTATGGAATTTATTCAAATTTTATTGTCAATGCAATAAATTCATATTGTTTAAAAAACCTTTTTTTTGGTAAGACGGTTTCAAAATCACATAATTTCCTTTGAATTTATTTTCTTTATGGTCTATTTTACAATATAAATTTTCAAATTTCATGTATAAAAACTATAATTACATAAATAAAAGTTACCTAACAATTTTCGCGATATTTTTCAAATTGTGTTAGGATTAATAAAAAGTTAACTAATAAAAAGTTAACATTAATAAAAGTACGTCGAAGATGAAAAATGATGAATTATGCAAGTATAATAAGTTGTTTAATAACTTAAATTAACAAAAACATGAATAAAGGTCATAAGAAAAATAAAATTTGAAACTTAGGGAGTTAGGGTTATACCCTAATATTTTCTAAATGTAAGGGTATATGAATATCATAGAAAATGAAAAAAACAAAAGGGTACACCATGAAATAATCCAAATGTGATTAAAGCGAAAGGAGGATATTTTTAAGGTATTGTCGAGATCAATAATCCTGTTAGAATTTGAGAGGGAAAGAGAATAACTCATAAAGTTGAATTTATTATTGAATGTGTTGTGTCGCATATTACAATTGATCAACCTTATATAGGGAAAGGCTTAACATGATGGTACATATTCTAATTGATACTACGAGATCATAATAATATCATATAACATATTCGAATATATCATATTCCACTAATACCATATATTGTGATTATGTCGATATCTCAAACATATCCCAACAAATCCTGTAGCTACAACATTCTTAAATTTTTTCATGCTTTTAAAATTATTGATATTATCAAACTAATTTTTGTAACTACATGTAACCATATCGCAATTCTTGTGTGTTTTGCCAATATCACTATATATTATAGTTCCACCTAACTTTTATCATTGATAATCGTAGACGGGTGAGAATTGTTAGTCCATTTTTTTAATATTTTTGCTAACATTCAAAGTATGATATGTACGTTAAAAAATTAAATGAGTAAAACATAAGATAAAACACGTATAAATGAATGTGAAATGAAGAAATTAAGCTCATAGAGTATAAGTGTATAACACAGCTATATGCGCCATACAAGATCATAGCTCTAGATAGCACGTACCAGAAGTGAGGAATTTGCGGTTAGTATGATACTTGGACACGAAGTGAAATATCCCGGACATGCACCCAACATTAACCTGTTGGGTCGTCTGCTCGGAAGTGTTCGTTGAGGCCGAGTCACTGCGCAAGGACAACGACCTCAACGACGACATCACTCTCCTCTTCTTCATTACGCCCATGTTAGTGGTTGGAGGCCTAGAGGGTACAAAAAGCATGAAGCAAGTTTGATAGATGTTGATATATAGTGAGGAATAATAATAATTAATCATAATAACAATACGGTGAGACAAAAACGTAACGGTAAAGAATATAAAGTAGTAACATAATAATTAAAGTGATGGGGACTAAATTTAATTGATGATGTGCAAAGTCGCGTAGATGTCTCTTTTTTTTTTTTACTTTTCTTTTCTATACTTGAGTTGTCTTTTTTACGATGTGATTGTGTGTAAAAAAATTATTGACTTATGTTTGACCATTATTATTCCTAATTTTTTATTATTATATGTATTGTTGAGAGAATTTTAATTTTGATACTTCCTCTATTTTCGTGTACTTTTTTCATTTCAACATAACATAAAAATTAATGAATATAAAGTGTGAGAATGAAATTAAAGTTGAATAATTAAACATTAGATTGTATGACTGAAATTAGTTGAAAATTGAAAAAAAATAAAAAAGAAAAGATAATAGTGAAATTTCATTTTAATGAAAGTGGGAAGAAAAGTGATACGAGATTGATGAGCTGAATTGAAGACATAGTAATACTCGTTTTGAACAGCAGATAGTATGACTTGTTTGGGTCATATCCAATGAATTACTTAATATTTTTCAGTCATTCCAAATGGAGAAGATCAAGGACTCAATTTTCTTTCCAATGAATACTTTTACATCTCCAGCGGATCAGTATTGAAGGAGATATGGGTCCGAAATGTCAATTTTTCAAAACTGGACGTTTTGGTCTAAAACACAACAAGTGCAAGTGTAGGCGTGATATGGAGCTCGGGATGACTAGATTTATCGTCTTATTTTTATTATCAATTTGGATTATGGGTTTAATAATCGATCTAGTTAGCCATATTTATAGTGTTTTAGTACTTTCCTTAATTGCACTAATTTCCATATGTTATTAGTTAGTCTATGAAAAGTTAGGACTTTCCTTACTATATTAATTAAGTTTGTAATAGCCTTTTTGACTCGACCTTGTCGTTTTGTTTTGATGATGACAATATTTTTGTTTATTGTGATATAATCCGTATGTCTAGTGTTATGACACTTAGTAGGTTGTGAAGTGCTCGATTAAAGAATCCAGTCTTTGACATGAGAAACGCGAATATAATCAAGGCTCTACATCATCGTGAATACATAGTACATGAATCTTAAGTATAGCCTTTGTAATGACGAAAGTGGTGATCAAATAACAAGAGAAACGCGAGTTTCCTTCCAAGGTTACAAAGATCGTCGAAACACACGCTTCCACAAATTCTGTATTAATCGAATCGTGGAATATGCTCTAAGTTTTCAGAAACATTGCTAGAAACACAGAAAAATACTTTCAAGGCCTATTTTCGAAAATCTGATCTTGGTAAAGATATTTAGGTGAAATCTTTCTATAATATTCTATCTTTTCTAAAAAATATCTTATCGTAATATTTGGAGATGATTTTATGCTTAGCTTGGAAGAAAAGATACTTTGAGAATATTACCTCCAATCTTTTACGAAACAAAACCTTTGACAAACACTACTTTCTATTTTGTAGATCTCAGTTTTGAAAAGATTTTATTCTAACTGATTCTTTTCTCCTATTAATTCAAAACTTTTGAGAAAAATCATTTCACCTTTTTGAGCTTTAATTTTCGGAACTTAACTTTTTGCAAAAACTATTTTGAAACTCTATTGTTTTCATTTTGCAAACTTTGAAAGGCCTTTGAAATCATGCTCTTGTTATTCAATCATTACTCAAGTCACTTGTGCTAGCACCGTCTCGTATCCGTTTCTTGTGAACAACTGTTGAGACAAATCTAGCTTTCTTTTGTAATTGAGTGAAATAGTGCAACTTGTAAAAGTTGTAGAGTGATTAATATTTTGTAATCCGGAGTAGGTACTAAAATATTAATAAGAGAATAGTGGACGTAGGTATCAGAGTGTGAGACTGAATCACTTCAAAAATCCGCTGCATACTTACTTTCTGTTTTACGTTTCCAAGCTTTTTCTTTTACGTTTTCAAGTTTGTTGTTGCATTTCCAAACAACTGCACTACGTTTCTAATTAAATATTTTGCAGTTCCCTTGCGTTTCCAACATACTTGAATTAAACACAATTAACTCTAAGTCCTAGAAACACGAGGATATTGTTTAAGCTTGAAAATTTGAAAAAAATTTCAAGTACGCAATTCACTCCTCCTCTTGGATACTTTTTCTTTAAACTCAGATACATAGACTCTTCAATTGGTATCAGAGCCTCATGCTCTTGATTGCCACACCGCAAAAGAGGCTGATCCTTATATATTTTGTTTTTATTTCTTTATCTATAGAATCCTAACATCTAATATGTCCCATCTTTGATGGTTTTGACTACGGATCTTGGAAACAGTTGATTTCCCAATATATCCAAGGATATGATTGGGATTGCTGGAAAATTATTCTTGCCAGACCGCATGTTATATCCTCTTTTGATAATGAGGGTAATAAGGTTGCAAAAAGTCCGCTAAATTTTACGGAAGATGAAGGAAGAAAGGCTGAAAAGAATGCGAAAGCCTTGTCTTTCCTTCAAAACAACATTTCTCCGGATGAATTCCATCACTTTTCTGCTTGTGTCAATGCAAAAGAAATTTGGGATGCCATTGAACTTGCCTATGAGGGAAACTCTCAAGTTAAGAATCAAAGAATAGACATGCTTACTCAACAATACGAATCCTTTACCAAGGGTAAAGATGAAAGTATTAACTACATGTCTGCGAGATTCTCAAAGTTGTATTGGTCAATGAGTTATGAAATCTAGGTCATACAATTGAATCTGAGAAGATGATCCGTAAGATCCTTAGGAGCCTAACTGAAAAATGGTAACCTAAGGTAACCGCTATTGAAGAGGTAAAAGACTTATCCACATTGTCCTTCCAAAATTTAATGGGTTCACGCATGGCGCATGAATTGATTCTTAACAAACGCATGAGTGAAACCAATAAAGGTAAGGGCATAGTCTTGAAAGCCACTTCTAGCGATAGTGACGGAGATTCTGATGAGATGGCTGCGTTTGCTCGACGGTTTAAGAAATCTTTATATAAGCCGAAGCAGGACAAACTCACATTCACCAAAAAATCAAACAGCTCGAAAGGTTTTTCCTCCAATAAATACTGTTATAAGTGTGGGTAATCTGGTCATGTCATAGAAGATTGCCCCTCATGGAAGGACATTAAGTCTAAGACTAAACGAGAAAAGAAACAAGACAATTACAGGAAAGTTATGATGGCTTCTTGTTGGGGTGACCTTGATGCTTCAGAAAATGAAGAGGTTGAGGTAGATGAAGAAGCAAATTTGTGTTTAAGTAGTCTTAGCATTGACGTGATAAATTGAAAGAATCGGAGAGAAACGGATCTGTGTCTGATGGGAAACGCATGTCCCCCCGATGGTGAAGATCAAAAAGAAGAAGATGAGGTAAGTTTCCTTGAACTTAAAAAGGATCTTCACAATCTTAAGCGAAACACTTTTGTTAAGTACTTTGTGTAGGTTTATATCCGTATATAGACCATTAACTTCACAGGATTATAATGAAAAACTTTATAAGATTTAAGGTCATAAAATAAAATTGCATAATAAAGTATAAAGATACAAGAATTAACCTTTTAATCCTTGAATAATGGCCTATGAACAATACCAAAAGGATGGTATCTCCTAATTAACACACCCAAGATGAGTCTAAGATATGCCCTTGAATTGCTAGAAAAATTAGAGAATTTTAGAGGAGAAAACTTATTTTCTCTCTAAGTTTTTTTGTGTTGAAAAATAGTGAATGAATTGATTAGGAATTAGAGTAGAATTAGGAAGTAAATATACTCCCCCTTAATCCCCTTTGGCCGGCCACTTAGTAGTATTTGGGGAGATTATAATCTCCTCAAATATCTATCTTATTTACCAAGAAAACATTATGTATCTGGACACTTCTGTTTTGGTCAATTTAGCTTATAATATAATGCAATTTATTAATAGTGTCATCTGTATGGACCGACTATAATATGTTATAAATATCCTTATATTTATAATTTACTAATTAATTATAACGGTTTATATTTAATTAGCTTGCATTATACATGACAATTAAATATAACATTTTATATTCAATTCACGAATTACATTCAATTCGCCTCAGCTAAAATTATTTAATCAGTATTAAATCGCTGCGTTAACATTACACTCGACCAACATTTAAGTCAGTAATATCATCACACTTGACTATCTTTTTAGTCACATTTGACTAACCTTTTAGTCAACAACACTAACTAACTGTTTAGTCATTAAGTAAGGCATCAATATGATCATTTTCTCAAATAATCATATTTCTCAAACACATCCTTTAGGTGTGACTCTTAGGGACCAGTTAATCACCGCCATCTGTATGACAATAACGTCAAACTTATCTAGCAAGCCAACCGTTATTGATAAACGTTAATCAACTGATTAAATACAAAATGTACCCTGTGTACCTTTAGAGATTTATTCATGTTATTGCACTAACTGTGGAGGACACTAACCCCAACAATCTCCCACTTGTCCGTACAAGTGTAGGTGCGATAACCGATTCTCATATCCATAATAAATTTCTCCCACTCAATGTAAACTAATTTGCAAAGTCTGTACTTTCAAAGGTCGTAGTTCACAAGCGATCAGTATCAAGAGTGGTTTCCCCGACTAGAGAGTAACTTAACTGATAAACGAATCAATATTCGAGCATGGCCATGCATTTTCGATTCTGACTCTCCTCGAGTGGCCCGAGAATAAATATTATAACTCGATAGAAGTTTGGATATTTCCTCAACTCGAATCCTGCAGATGTAAAGCGCGGATGAAATGACCCAGTGAAAATCGCTTGGCCTCCCGTTACTGGCCGACCGTGAGAAAGAAACCAAAGTCACCCAAAATCGCTTTAATCTCAAGAGACAATCGATAGTCAAAAGAATCGACTCTAGTAACACTATGGATGTCCTATCCACGACCAGGCACCTAATGTTCTCAAACATTTAGGACTCCATGTTGTCGCTACAAAATGTCCCGCGCGATTTCAAGAAACCCGCATCTGTGATCGATCACCAACAGCTTGACTTATGGCTCGTTGAACCCACCATCAATCGACGCCACAAAATGATTGCCAGAGTTATCACCGTAGGCGACCACGGACCAAAACAAAATATATAGCAATTCGCTTCACTTTGAGGTGTTCAACGTTGTCTCCAGACAACCCTCATGAAAAACAATATATATAACAAAACGATGATTTTATTAGAAGTTTTAGGAAATACAAGTGTCAAATCCATACAAAACAACTAATACAACTCAGAACACGCTTAATTCCCATGGATTTAACGTGCCCTTCATGCTTATCTTGTCTCAACGGCTTAGTGAGAGGATCTGCTATGTTATCATCCGTAGCAATCTTGTCAATCACTATCTCCTTCGCTCCACGTAATCCCGATCATGTGAGCCTTCCTTTGCACGTCACGAGACTTGTTCTTTGGACTTAGGCTCCTTCGCTTGGAAGATGGCACCACTATTGTCACAATAGATGGTGATCGGGTCATTCGAACTAGGAACTACGGCTAGTCCTTGTAAGAACCAGCGATCCATATAGCTTCCTTCGCAAACCTCAAGCAAAGATAGTACTTTCGGACTCGATCGTTGAATCTGTTATAACAGCTTGTTTGGAGCTTTTCCACCGACCGCAATACTATTAAGAGTAAAACGAATCCAGATTGAGACTTCGAGTCATCTCGATCCGCTTGGAAACTAGCATCTGCAGAATCGATCACAAGATAGCTCGGTGTCTCCTCCATAAGTCAATACCCAATCTTTAGTCCTCCGTAGGTACTTAAGAATGTTCTTTACGGCCATCCGATTGTGCTTCACCTGGATTGCCTTGGTATCGACTTGTCATACTAATGCATATGCCACGCGTCCGGACGTGTGCATATCATGGCATACATGATCGATCCTATTGCCAAGCATATGGAATCCGACTCATGCGCTCGACCTCTTCCGATGTCTTTGGTGCTTGAGCTTTACTCAAATGCACCCCGAGATCATTGGAAGGTTCCCTTCTTGGAGTTGGTCATGCTTTGAACCTCTCAAGAATCTTATCTATATAAGACTCAGATCGAGGGATAACATCCGTCGTGATCTATCTCTATAGATACGGAGCCCCAAAATACGTTGTGCCTCACCCAGATCTTTCATCCGGAAATGGTTCTTTAACCATACTTTTACCGAAGTTAAGAGAGGTATGTCATTCCCAATCAAGAGTATGTCATCGACGTACAGTATTAGAAAGACAATCTTGCTCCCACTCGACTTGATATATAGGCATGGTTCCTCGACTGATCGAGTGAATCCATTCTTCTTTATCACTTGGTCGAAGCGATGATTCCAACTCCGTGAAGCTTGCTTAAGTCCATAGATGGAACGCTTAAGCTTGCAAACCTTCTTAGGATTTTCAGGATCGATGTAACCTTCGGGTTGTACCATGCACAACTCCTCCTCCAAATAACCGTTTAAGAAGGCGGTTTTCACATCCATTTGCCAAATTTCATAGTCATGAAATGCGGCGATCGCTAAGAGAATCCGAATGGAACGAAGCATGACTACGGGTGCAAAAATCTCATCATAGTGCAACCCTTGCACTTGAGTGAAACCCTTTGCAACTAGTCGTGCCTTGTATATGTCTGGTTGTCCTTCTACAGATCGCTTTATCTTGTAAAGCCATTTGCACTGAAGAGGCCTAGCCTTATCAGGTAAGTCAACCAGATCCCATACATGGTTCTCGTACATCGAGTCCATCTCGGATTGCATGGCTTCTTGCCAAAGCTTTGAGTCGGAACATGTCATGGCACCTTTATAGGTTACGGGTTCGTTACTCTCAAGGAGTAAAACGTCGTCTCTCCCATTCTCCTCGACTATACCGATATATCGATCTGGAGGAATGGAGAGTCTACCCGACCTTCTGGGTTCCAAGGGAATATCAACCGCAGCAGTCGTAGAAGGAACAGTTTCCTCCATTGGTTGCTCGGTTGTTGGTTCAGGAATCTCCGACAGATCGAAGGTTCTATTGCCTCTCTTGTCTTGGAGAAACTCTTTCTCTAAGAACGTCGCACTAGCCGCAACAAAAACTCGGTGTTCGGTAGGCGAATAGAAGTAATGACCAAACATTCCTTTTGGATAACCAATAAAGTATGTCTTGACCGATCGCGGGCCGAGCTTATCCTCGTGTCTCCACTTGACATAAGCTTCGCACCCCCAAACCCGAATAAAGGACAAGTTAGGGACCGTTCCCTTCCATAACTCGTATGGAGTCTTGTCTACAGCTTTAGACGGACTTCGGTTAAGTATAAGAGCAAATTGACAAAAGAGCATAGCCCCACAATGAGTCAGGTACTACAGTGTGACTCATCATGGATCGAACCATATCAAGTAATGTTCGATTCCTGCGTTCGGACACACCATTCAGTTGTGGTGTTCCGGGTGGAGTTAACTGTAATACTATCCCGCGGTCTTTCAGGTGTCGATCAAACTCAGTTGAAAGATATTCGCCACCACGATCTGAACGTAGTGCTTTTATCTTTCTATCCAGTTGGTTCTCAACCTTATTCTGGAATTCCTTGAACTTGTCAAAGGACTCACTTTTATGCTTCATTAAGTAGACATGTCCATATCTACTCAAATCGTCCGTGAAAGTGATAAAATACCTATAGCCGTCTCTAGCGTTGATTGACATAGGTCCGCACACATCAGTATGTATGAGTCCTAATAGGTCAGCAGCGCGCATTCCAACACCTTTGAAGGAAATTCGAGACATTTTGCCTATAAGACATGATTCACACGTGCCAAAAGTTTCATAGTCAAATGGGGCAATTGTCCCATTATCAATGAGCTTTTTCACGCGTTTCTCATTTATGTGTCCCATACGGCAATGCCATAAATACGTTTGATCTTTGTCACCAACCTTTGCTTTCTTGTTACTCACATGCATGATTTCTGTGGTTTGATCTAAAACATAAATTCCCTACATGGAAACAAATTTACCATAAATCATATCGTTCAATGAGAAAATACAGCTATTATTCTTAATTGAAAATG
Source organism: Dianthus caryophyllus (assembly GCA_023091065.1). Lineage (NCBI taxonomy): Eukaryota > Viridiplantae > Streptophyta > Magnoliopsida > Caryophyllales > Caryophyllaceae > Dianthus > Dianthus caryophyllus. Next base: position 32,172,090 of record CM041517.1, on the reverse strand, counting down.
AAAATCCTTCTTTATCAAGAACGGATACAGAAATAATGTTTTTAGATAAACTAGGTACATAGTAACAGTTATTCAGAAATAACTCAAAACCGCTCGGGAGTTGGATTACATATGTTCCCTCTTTGAAACGGCAAAGAACTCTTGCTCCATTCCCACTGCAGTCTACATCACCTCTTGCCGAGTTTTGATGCTTCTTAGGCCCGCAAATGATTGCACAGGTGAGAACCACATCCAGTATCAAGTACCCAAGTTCCGAAACTTGCATGGTTAATCCCAATCATATGAATAAAAGAAGACATACCAACATGAGCGACGCGGCCTGCTTTTATGTCCTCAAAGATACACGGACGATTACGCCTCCAATGCCCAGACTTGTGGCAATGGTGGCACTCCATGCCCTGCTTTGCTTTTGCCTTACCTTGTGAGCTACCGCTAGACTCACCAGGCCCACTCTTCGTAATCACTGGCTTCTTAAACTTTGGCTTTCCTACAGTTAGGTTAGCCGAGCCTTACCATTACCCTTACGCTTGTTGCCTCTCATGAGAACATCTTGTTTCATGCTCCCACTTAACTTCGGATCACTCTCCGTGCATGCGAGGAGTGAGTGAAGCTCATGCGCACTTTCTCGCATGTCATTCATGTAATAGTTTGCCCTAAAGAGGGCATACCCATCATGAAGAGAGTGGAGCACTCGATCAATGACGATCTTCTCATCGATTTTGCAACCAAGCTCATCCAGTTTCTCAACATTCTCGATCATGTCGAGAAGGTGTGGACCAACCGGTTGGCCCTTCTGGAGTCTAGCCTCAAAGAAACGAGTAGTATACTCGTAACTCTTAATTCTCGGTGCTTTCGAGAATTCTTTGGTCAGGGTGGTGAAAATCTTGTTTGCACCTTGGGTAATGTAACGTCTTTGCAAATGAATCTTGATACATGTCATGAACAAAGTCTTGAATTAACTAATATTAAAGAACAAATTGTTGAGATTGCCGAGGAGAATGCGTTTCTAAAAACTAAGTTGAATAGAATCGCTGAATTTGAAAATCAAAGGGAATCTAACACTAAAGAGTTAAAGACTGAAAATGAATCTTTGTGTGAAAGAATTGCCGCTTTAACTGATGAGTTACATGTCTTAAATGAACAGAATGTCAGTATTGTACCATATCAATATTTTCATAGGTTCAAGATTAAAATGTGAAAAATATAAAAAAATATGGAGTATGTTTTATTTGATGTGATGCCTTGAATAGTTTTAGTATTAGGGTTTGGTTGAACCGTATTATGAATTAATTAGCGTGATGACTCCGAATTGTTGAATTGTTTTGCATAGGTTTGATTAGAGTTGTGATTAATTGATTAGTGTTATTGTCGTGATTTGGGCATTATTGATTCTTGGTTGAGGTTACGTACGAGAGTCGAGTCGAGTCTTGATCCTTGTGATTCTTAGTGTTAGTCATAATTAATATTACTAATTTTACTCAATATAAGTTACTACGACAGTAGGGCTTGTATTTAGAGAACCCTAATTAAGATTTGATCTTTCCCATGAGAATAGGTGAAAGTTAGAGTCAGGACAATTTAATATTGTTTCGTAATACATCTATCGTGTTATCTGAGCCATGAGAATAGGATTTATAACATGTTAGGTAGGCTTTTTATATCTTGAGAGGGAGTATTAAATATTTGCTTTGGTCTTTGAGTCGAAATAGAACATTAAGGAGTAAGCAATTCAATAAGTCATTAAGGAGTCATTACATCGATTAATTCGTATTGGTTATGATACCGACACCCTAATATTTGGTAGCTTGTTTGATTTTAATTATCTTGCTTTTTAGTTTAGTTTAGCTTAGTTTCTTAGTTTATAAAACTAGAATTATCGATCCACGTAAATAATTCACGATTCGAGACTAACTAGTGACTAGTTTTATCGACCTCCCTCTGATCGACCCGTATGCTACGACATTGTACGCTTGCGGTATAAATTTAAAACACATCAAGTATTTTGTAACGGTAATATCTATAGTTATATACTATTCAAAATTATATAAGTTTGATATTAATATTGTATCTAAGGAGACGAATCAAACAAGATCACACATGACTATATTATCATGTATATATATATTGACGGAATTTCAAAGATTTTTTAAGTTCATGAATAGTGTCAAATAGTGAAATGACAAGTTTGAATTTGAATGAAGGGAATATAAAGTATGAATTATTATTTTAATTTTTTTTTAAGGTAATATAGATGAGGTGGGTATTGACGGGGCGGGTGCGGAGTGGATTTTTGGTGAAATTCACCTCCTCTCCACCACCCATGACGGAGAAGGGACCATTTAGATACCGACATTTGCTTCGCGGGCCAACAAACCATTTTTCATATCCACCATAACTGGAGCGGATGCGAAGCGATATTCGTATTTACCCGTCCCACTGACATCCTTAATGATGATGGAAATGATCGATGTAGTTAGTAACAGGGGCGTATCCAGGATTTGAGTAACGTGAGGGCACATTAAAAAAAATTGCGGACAACATTTAACATTAAAATTCAAATATCGTTAATAAATAGTAAATTACAAAGGAAAAATCTAAGACAAATCTAAAGCTAGACGACGAGGATTCATATCTTGAAAACGCCTAATAACATCGTCATCACTAACTTGTGAAAAAAAATCTCTCTCAATATAAGTCACTAAACAATTATCCAAAAGTTCATCACTCATACTATTTCGCAAATAATTCTTCACATACTTCATGGAGGAGAAAACTCTTTCCACACTTGCCGCTACACCTAAGTATCAATACAAGCTTCAATAACAAATAAACACGTGGATATGAAATATGTTTCTTTGTCTCAACAAGCATAATCAAAGCCCGCCAAGTCTCTTGAGAAGTGAAAATCTTACATCCCTTCGCATATCACTTTCAAAAATATCAAGTTCATACTCAAGTAGTGTTATCTCAGTATCATTAAACTCATTAGGATAGAACTTTGCAAGGGTCACCAATTTATCCTTATCAAAAGAAGCAAAAATATCGGTAGGACTAAAACAAGCCATACACATTAGCATCTCCATGCTTCTCACATCAAATCGGCTATTTAATTCAGAGACTTGTTTATCCAAAACACCTATAAACATGTCAACTCGATATCGGTCTAGGTTAAGCACGTTAACAAGGCGACGTCTTGATCTTCCTGAGGAGCATAAAAATCACCATATTCGGGACTTCAACATTATGTTTTGCGCAAAAGTTAGAAACCGTATGAAGAAATTGATCCCATCCATCATTCCTAAACTTATTCAAATGCTCCTTAGTTAAATCAAGAATAGTCATGGCATTAACAATGTCTTGATCTCTTCTTTGTAATGCTTCACACAAAGAGTTAGTGTATCCATACACCACTTTCATTAAATGTAACATGAAAATAAACTCAAAAGATTCAAGGTGATCTATCCCCATTTCGGCTTTAGCACGATCATCAACGGATTTGGCTCCTTTACTAATTATCTCAAAAACTCTAATAAGGGTAGAATATAAAGACATGACTCTCACAATTGATTTAAAGTGAGAACCCCACCGAGTCTCCCCGGGTCTACTCAAACCAAGTTCTTGATTCAATCCCTTACCACTTTCACTTTCACCCGATGCTAAGGCTTCCAAAACCTTATCCGCTTGAATATCCCTAACCATCTCCAAACGTTTACAAGAATATCCAATATTATTAAGCACAATTCCAAGATGTTGAAAAAATTTGGCACAATCTTTGTTTTCTTTAGCCACGGCCACTAATGTTAATTGAAGTTGGTGAGCAAAACAATGAACATAATATGCACATGGATTGTCCCTTATTATCAAACTTTGCAAACCATTAAGCTCACCTCTCATGTTACTAGCTCCATCATAACCTTGACCACGGATGTTTGACATACTTAATGAGTGATTACCAAGTAGTTTCTTTATTTTCTCAAAGAGTGTCAAACTAGTTGTATTTTTCACATGCACAATCCCAAGAAATCTTTCACAAAGTATACCATCTTTATTAACATAACGCAAACAAATAGCTAATTGTTCCTTATGAGACACGTCACTAGACTCATCGGCTAATATCCCAAAGAAATCACCATTTAGATCCTCAATAATAAGTTTAGTAGTCTCATGAGCACAACATTTAATTAGTTCTTTGAATGGTTGGGCAAGTAACTTGGTGGTTTTCCTGACCCTAGAAAGAACAACTTCAGCCGACCTTTCACTATTTTGAACAAGCCAATCCAAAAGTTCATGAAAATTACCCTTATTACTTGACTTTGCACTTTCTTTATGTCCCCTAAATGCTAATCCTTGTCTCAAAAGAAATCTTAAACAAGAGATAGAGCCTAACAAGCGGCTTTTATAAAGACTGCTAGCTTCATCTCTTACTTTTTCAACTATCTCTATTATTGATGCTAGCTTATTAATAAATAACTCAGACTTTTCTTTAGCTACCTTGTGAGCACTAGTATTACCTTCCCAACATGTTTTTAAATCTCTCCAAAGCATTTTTCCAATTTTTATACCCTCCAATCTCAAACACATTTGCTCCTAATAGAAGAAGACTCTTTGAACAAGTAACAACAAAAGCAAAATGTCGCATCATTTTTCTCACTATATTCAAGCCAATCATACTTATCATACCAATAAGCTTTGAAGCGGCGCATTTTTAGCTTGAAAAGTTTGAGGAAAATCAACTTTGGGTCTAGGTCTACAAGGGCCTTTTCCGATATATATCCTTCTCAAGGCATCCCGATCATTCACCCGATAAGATGACATTAACATACGATTTCCCGGATCATGTGGAGGATCAAGAGGGAGATCATGGTACTCTTCACTTTGATTACCCTCTTGAGTTGGTGAATTACCCACATGTTCACTTTGATTGCCCTCTTGAGTTGATGGATGATCGGATTCCTCATCACCTCGCTCATTTTCATTAACAACATCATTTTGTGGTGGTAAAAAAGTAGCCTCATCATTAAGTTGTTCTTCTTCACTAGAGTGATTTTGAGGTTCCAATGACAAAGGAGAAGATGAGGAAGTAGTTTTTTGTGACTTCCGACTCCAAAAGAATGCTAGAGTATTGCTTTTCTTCATCAATCATTCAAATATTCAATCTACAAACAATTAAAAACGAAATTAATTACTAGGTGAGTGATTTTTAGGGTTTGAATTTACAAACAAAGTAACAAACAAATAAACAATGAAACAATCAATTAAGTATTCACTACAAACAAACAATCATTCAATATTCTAATCTAAAAACAATTAAAAACGAAATTAAATTACTAGCTTAGTGATTTTTAGGGTTTGATTGTTTGAATCAATGAATCTACAAACAAAGTACTAATAAACAATGAAATAATCAATTAAGTATTCACTACAAACCAGGCGGATTTGGGGGAAGGGAGGGCACGTGCCCTCACGTGAAAAAAAAAAAAAAAAAATTAAAAATCTGGAAAAAAGAATGAAGCATCGACACACTGATACACAAACACAAAGAGACAAAAACTTATCAAAATTAAAACACAAACCTAGATCTAATTCAACCACCACCACCACCACCACCTTGGACCACCACCACCACAGCAGCTCCGTCCTCCACCCCTCCAGCCTACCTCTACAGTATGTCATCTTGTTCTTAATTCTTAATTTCTTATTGTTTGTTTGTTTGTTTTTTGATTAAATATTTGAATGATTGTTTGTTTAATGGTTTGTAGTGAATACTTAATTGATTATTTCATTGTTTATTAGTACTTTTTTTGTAGATTCATTGATTCAAACAATCAAACCCTAAAAATCACTAAGCTAGTAATTTAATTTCGTTTTTAATTGTTTTTAGATTAGAATATTGAATGATTGTTTGTTTGTAGTGAATACTTAATTGATTGTTTCATTGTTTATTTGTTTGTTACTTTGTTTGTAAATTCAAACCCTAAAAATCACTCACCTAGTAATTAATTTCGTTTTTAATTGTTTGTAGATTGAATATTTGAATGATTGATGAAGAAAAGCAATACTCTAGCATTCTTTCGAGCTCAAGTCTCAAAAAACTACTTCCTCATCTTCTCCTTTGTCATTGGAACCTCAAAATCACTCTAGTGAAGAAGAACAACTTAATGATGAGGCTACTTTTTTACCACCACAAAATGATGTTGTTAATGAAAATGAGCGAGGTGATGAGGAATCCGATCATCCATCAACTCAAGAGGGCAATCAAAGTGAACATGTGGGTAATTCACCAACTCAAGAGGGTAATCAAAGTGAAGAGTACCATGATCTCCCTCTTGATCCTCCACATGATCCGGGAAATCGTATGTTAATGTCATCTTATCGGGTGAATGATCGGGATGCCTCGAGAAGGATATATATCTAAAAGGTCCTTGTAGACCTAGACCCAAAGTTGATTTTCCTCAAACTTTTCAAGCTAAAAAAATGCGTCGCTTCAAAGCTTATTGGTATGATAAGTATGATTGGCTTGAATATAGTGAGAAAAATGATGCGGCATTTTGCTTTTGTTGTTACTTGTTCAAAGAGCCTTCTTCTATTCCGGGAGCAAATGTGTTTGAGATTGGAGGGTATAAAAATTGGAAAAATGCTTTGGAGAGATTTAAAAAACATGTTGGGGAAGGTAATACTAGTGCTCACAAGGTAGCTAAAGAAAAGTACGAGTTATTTATTAATAAGCAAGCATCAATAATAGTGATAGATGAAAAGTAAGTGATGAAGCTAGAGTCTTTATAAAAGCCGCTTGTTACGCTCTATTTCTTGTTTAAGATTTCTTTTGAGACAAGGATTAGCATTTAGGGGACATAAAGAAAGTGCAAAGTCAAGTAATAAGGGTAATTTTCTTGAACTTTTGGATTGGCTTGTTCAAAATAGTGAAAGTGCGGCTAAAGTTGTTCTTGCTAGGGTCCCGGAAAACCACCAAGTTACTTGCCCAACCATTCAAAAAGAACTAATTAAATGTTGTGCTCATGAGACTACTAAACTTATTATTGAGGATCTAAATGGTGATTTCTTTGGGATATTAGCCGATGAGTCTAGTGACGTGTCTCATAAGGAACAATTAGCTATTTGTTTGCGTTATGTTAATAAAGATGGTATACTTTGTGAAAGATTTCTTGGGATTGTGCATGTGAAAAATACAACTAGTTTGACACTCTTTGAGAAAATAAAGAAACTACTTGGTAATCACTCATTAAGTATGTCAAACATCCGTGGTCAAGGTTATGATGGAGCTAGTAACATGAGAGGTGAGCTTAATGGTTTGCAAATTTTGATAATAAGGGACAATCCATGTGCATATTATGTTTCATTGTTTTGCTCACCAACTTCAATTAACATTAGTGGCCGTGGCTAAAGAAAACAAAGATTGTGCCAAATTTTTTCAACATCTTGGAATTGTGCTTAATAATATTGGATATTCTTGTAAACGTTTGGAGATGGTTAGGGATATTCAAGCGGATAAAGTTTTGGAAGCCTTAGCATCGGGTGAAAGTGAAAGTGGTAAGGGATTGAATCAAGAACTTGGTTTGAGTAGACCCGGGGAGACTCGGTGGGGTTCTCACTTTAAATCAATTGTGAGAGTCATGTCTTTATATTCTACCCTTATTAGAGTTTTTGAGATAATTAGTAAAGGAGCCAAATCCGTTGATGATCGTGCTAAAGCCGAAATGGGGATAGATCACCTTGAATCTTTTGAGTTTATTTTCATGTTACATTTAATGAAAGTGGTGTATGGATACACTAACTCTTTGTGTGAAGCATTACAAAGAAGAGATCAAGACATTGTTAATGCCATGACTATTCTTGATTTAACTAAGGAGCATTTGAATAAGTTTAGGAATGATGGATGGGATCAATTTCTTCATACGGTTTCTAACTTTTGCGCAAAACATAATGTTGAAGTCCCGAATATGACTGATTTTTATGCTCCTCCGGGAAGATCAAGACGTCGCCTTGTTAACGTGCTTAACCTAGACCGATATCGAGTTGACATGTTTATAGGTGTTTTGGATAAACAAGTCTCTGAATTAAATAGCCGATTTGATGTGAGAAGCATGGAGATGCTAATGTGTATGGCTTGTTTTAGTCCTACCGATATTTTTGCTTCTTTTGGTAAGGATAAATTGGTGACCCTTGCAAAGTTCTATCCTAATGAGTTTAATGATACTGAGATAACACTACTTGAGTATGAACTTGATATTTTTGAAAGTGATATGCGAAGGGATGTAAGATTTTCACTTCTCAAGAGTCTTGGCGAGCTTTCAATTATGCTTGTTGAGACAAAGAAACATATTTCATATCCACGTGTTTATTTGTTATTGAAGCTTGTATTGATACTTCCGGTGGCAACGGCAAGTGTGGAAAGAGTTTTCTCCTCCATGAATTATGTGAAGAATTATTTGCGAAATAGTATGAGTGATGAACTTTTGGATAATTGTTTAGTGACTTATATTGAGAGAGATTTTTTTTCACAAGTTAGTGATGACGATGTTATTAGGCGTTTTCAAGATATGAATCCTCGTCGTCTAGCTTTAGATTTGTCTTAGATTTTTCCTTTGTAATTTACTATTTATTAACGATATTTGAATTTTAATGTTAAATGTTGTCCGCAATTTTTTTTAATGTGCCCTCACGTTACTCAAATCCTGGATACGCCCCTGCTACAAACCATTAAACAAACAATCATTCAAATATTTAATCAAAAAACAAACAAACAAACAATAAGAAATTAAGAATTAAGAACAAGGTGACATACTCACGAGTGGTCACGGAGGAGTGGAGGACAGAGCTGCTGTGGTGGTGGTGGTCCAAGGTGGTGGTGGTGGTGGTGGTTGAATTAGATCTAGGTTTGTGTTTTAATTTTGATAAGTTTTTGTCTCTTTGTGTTTGTGTATCAGTGTGTCGATACTATTAGTAAATATAGTAGTAAATATTATCAATACAATCAATCAATAATATTTACTACTATATTTACTAATAGATGCTTCATTCTTTTTTCCAGATTTTTAATTTTTTTTTTTTTTTTTTTTTTTCTCACGTGAGGGCACGTGCCCTCACTTTCCCCCCCCAAATCCGCCCCTGGTTAGTAATGTAGGTGGAGAGAATATGTTTAAGGAAAATATGAAAGAAATGGCAACATATTACAATTGTGTGATTTAATAGGAAAGTGAGTTGGTAGAGAACATATTCCTTGTGGTATTAGTTAAATTATTATGAGTTAGGACTCATAATTAAGTCTCCTGCTTAAGATAATATCAGTTGTGTGGTTTTCATGGAAAAGAATATTTACAAATTTGTACAATGCATAACGTAAATGACATTAATTTATAACCAATTGAATCTCATGGTTGACAAGGTGTTGATATTTATTATCATTCATTACTAAATATATTTATTTTTTGTGTATTAGTTGTAAGTTGTAACTTTATGTGTATGAGTTACAATTCCGTTTCTAGAAGAAATTACGAGTAACAATTTCAAGAGAATAATTGATTTCGGATGCATTAAAAATATCGGTACAAACTCATGATCCATCTCAACTTTTACTCCATATATTTCAACCGTGTCCTAGTCCTTCTGTCTCAGTCATTTATTTACACTTTTCTCAAATCTCCCTCACAAAAAAAGTCAAAGTGTTAACAATTCACTGGAACGGAGAGAGTAATAAAGGTCAATAATATATAAAGTGGACATTGATTCCAAACAAAACTAACATGTAATAATGATAAACATTGGAGAAAACTAACAATAGTAGTTAATACAAAATACAACAATCTTACAAATAATTTAATATACAATTATCCCAAAAAAAAAAAGTTTTTTCTATGGTGTACCCTTGAGATTTTCCGTTTTCTATGTTGTAATTTTACCTTTTCTATATTTCATGGTGTGCCCCTAAACTTTAAAATTTGTCTATAATCTTAATTTATATAAAAAAAGATAGTTTTCGCTGATGTCATCTTTGCCACGTGTCGAATTCTGGTACATTTTTTTTCCGCCGACCTCAATTGCTGACATCATAATTGTTTTAATAATTAAAAAATAAAATAACATACGTTAAACTCTAATTTAAGGAAAGAATATTATGATTAAGAATATTATGCAAACTATCTCCCTATAATTTCCAACTTATTTAAGTATACATTATTAAAGTTAAGAATATTATACAAATTAAATCTCTGTAAATAATATACTTAGTCAACTTATCCAATAAAATCTCTACAAAAATAATTTCTTAGTCCACGTTTATTTTTACGCTTTTTTTTTTATTTCATTGTATTTTCTTATGTAAATGTGTTATTCTACGGAATGATTTTGTTTGATTACAAATTATTTAAATAAAAAAATGACATGTGGTAAAATGACGTAATGAAACTAATTAATCTATTCATATAAAATAAAATTTTTTTTCAAAATAATGATAATTTTAAAGAAAACAAATTAAAGTAAATAATATTTAAATTTTAGAATATTTTCTACTAAAATACAATTAATTAACTTAATAACATTTAACTTGGGAATAAACTATAATAATCTCACTAATTTAATTAATTAACTTAATAACATTTAACTTGGGAATAAACTATAATCTCACTAATTTAAGTAAATAATACTCCGTATCTAATTAAAGAATATTATTGTAATTTTGTACATATTATATTATATAATAAGATATTGTTTAGAGTAATATATTTTAATTTGGATAATTTAATATAAGTAAATTACACGTTAGGATCTACAAGTTTTTTTTTTTTTTTTTTAATATTAATATGACTATACAAGCATCTTAATCTATTTGATACAAAAATCTATATTAACCGTAGGCATTGCACAGGCGCTTAACTAGTGTACCCCTAAACTTCAAATCTATTCTCTAAATTAACCATCTTTAAACTCCCTTTAGCTATTTACATTTCAAGTGTCATTCGTTTAACTTTTTTTCTTACCAATTAACGCCAAATGACCCTATTACATAGAAGTTTTCGAAAGCCACTCTTGATAACGCTTTTTTAGCATGATGTATAACGTTTGTTTCATAAATTGTAAAATAACATTATGCGTGGCTTTTTAATCATCTAATATACAATTAGACCAAGACAGTTTCCAACCTTTTGTGTCTCGACCAAGATTCCTAATATTCGTCTCTCGTGGATCCCCGATAGCGCTTCAAGAACAAGGCTTAGAGTTTTAAGGTTCCGTGCTACAAGGAAAGTTTATATGGTCCGTCAAGACAAGAACGCATACTCTTCCTTCCGTTTTTCAAGTCATTGGAAAACTTTTGATTACTGTCCACGTCTTTATGGCGTGAGTTTGTACTACTCGGCTCATAAACTGAGTGGTACAAAGCGGAAGAGTATGAACGTTCATGTGTTGATGTACTCGTGTTTTATGCCTGCTAAAAGGATTTGTAAGGGTCCTTTTTATGCTAACTCTTCTCTAGCTGGTTGTTATCCTAAGCTTAATAATTATGTTGTAGGTAGCATTGATAGGGTAGATAAATGCGACTCTCAGAGTCCCGAGACTACCGTGTAATGCTGCTTATTTTTACTAATGGCAAAAAAAAAAAATAAAAAAAAATATACAATTAGACATGCTAACTGTAATTGAATCCTATTATAAGCAAATGAATTGGTTAATAAGCCACCAGTAAGATTTAAGAGTAAGTTAGTAGCTTAAATAAATGACCAAGTCAAAGATGACTAATAATTTGGGCATAACGTAAACAATTTTAAAGTTAAGGGACACACCATAAAATATAAAAAAGGATAGGGTACAACATATAAAAAAAACAATCTAATAACTTACTTGAATTCACCATGGCTAAAGCCTCTAAAAGACTGAGCCAACATACAATATGAGTTGAGTAATTCTATGGTGAGATAGCCTCATACTATGAGACATCATGAATACCTCACCATAGTTATAGTACATTTTCACCCACGTCACATATAACAACATTATACACCTTATTTTTATTTTTCGCCATTGTTATCAATTATATATAACGTCATTTTAATGTTACGATATTCACTAGCAAAACTAGCAAAAATGTACACAAATTGAAAAAAAAAATTATTCATATTTTATTATAACCGGTAAAAATTTGTTTATGAAATACATCATTTTATTAAAATATCGTTACGTTTCATGAACAATAGAGTTACATTTGAAGCAAATGCAATTATTTTTCAAGTTAAAAAATTAGGTTACTTGTGAACAATAATATATCGAGTAGTTACTTTTGATTGTCTCATACTATGAGATGGATGCACCATAAAATTTGTAATATGGGTTTATCAATTATGTACTTCTATATAATATAGTGTGAACTATTTCATCTAGGTTACTTAAAAATATATCAATAATTGTTTGTATAGAGTGTATATTCAATTCTTTACTCCGTATTAGTCGTTGTGTTAAAATCTGTATGGAGTCATAGTTTTAGATTTAGTTATATCTTCATAGAAAATATAAAAAAAACTACAGTTGTAAACTAAATTAAACAATAAATTAATCAATGTATTAAACTATACATAGAATGATCTTTTTGTGATTAAAAAATAACCATTATTATGTTGTTGCATGTGATCATTAATTTATTATAATATACGAAGTCGAATTTAATTCATTAAAGTTATGACCTAACACGTAGTAACACTTGTCATTTAATGTAATCAATATATATAAGTAAAAGAGGCTTTTTTCGTGAGCTCTCCTTAATTCAAGGAGATTTAGACCAATCATAAAATTACATTAAAAAATAAATTAAATTGTGAAAATATAGTAATTTGGAAAGAAATAATTATATGAGAAATAATTCCCTTATTTAATTATAAAACATTAGAAAGTTTTTAGCTAAGTCTTTGATTACTATGTTTCATAAAATGTATTTGTCGAAATAATATAAAAATAACATCATTACTTTCGAAACGAAAAATGCTATCAAATGAGTATAAATATCAAAGTATTTCATCCACTAAAAAAATTCATTTGAAAAATAGATTAAATAATTTGCGTTCAATAAAATAAAAAATTGGAAAGATACAATTATATGACACATAATTTATTTGTTTAATTATAATACATAAGATAAAAAAAATTCATTTGAAAAATAGATTAAATAATTCGCATTCAATAAAATAAAAAATTGGAAAGAAACAATTATATGACACATAATTTATTTGTTTAATTATAATACATAAGATATTTTTTTAGGTAAGTCTTCAAACCTTTTTTGTGTGTATATATATATCAAAAACTGTAGCTTTGTCTTCCAAGGTACCGGGTTAAATAGTTTTAGTTTATTATGTTTTAATTATGATTACGATTTGTGTTATTTTTATTTTTTTACGTGTATTTGATTTGATATGTGTATTAATTTTGAAAAGGTTTATTTCTTAATTATCATGTTTGTTATTTAACCATAGCTTGATTGAATTCATAATGATCTTTTTTCCCTTTGTATATTCTTGATTTATATTTTAAGTTCAAGATCTGAGGTCCTCATTGAATAAACTTGATTACAAAATCAATCGAATATGTATCGTGAAAGGTAAAAGAGATATACATGATCTACTGATTATCTTATTTTCATATCAAATCATTATTTATTGTTGTATAATAATATTTACTATTCATCATACTTGATCTTTTAGTTAGTTTCATCGTATTAAGTTTTGATTTGATTGTTCATGTCAATTTTGTATGATAATATCTGAAAATTAGGTATAAAAAGAATGAACATGGTGTATTAGTTTGATGACAAATTTTCAATTTTTTATTTTTTACTATCCCTTTAATGTTTTTCTTTTAATTCTTTTATATTTCGAAATTAAACTATATATTTCATATGTATATATATCTACATAAAAGAGAGTTTTGCTATAGAGTGTCCATACCATAATTTATTAAATTTGTATATACATTATTATTGATGATTAAAATATTTTTTAATTACTTATTAATTAATGTGAACAAAGATTTATCATGATTATTTGATAATGTAATAAAAATAACTATTTGATAATTTAATAAATTCAAAACAATTAGTTTTGTATAAAATTAAAAAGAAGAACTCTTCTAGAAATAAATTCAATTAAGAGCAATTAACTTTCACCAAAATTTAAAGAACAAAAAAGTAAGCTAAAAATCTGAGACCAGCTTTTTCCTATTGTTATAATACTAACCTTTAGCCTCTTTCCTAATGTTTTTCAAAATATTTTAGTTCTCTATAAAACTTACTTAAAAATATTAAGACTCACATTAGAAAAAATAGTATTTTATTTTAATTTCCATAAGATATACTTACATTTTCATATAAATTGGAGAGATATTGAGTAACACTTATCATACTTATTTGATTATTTAATAAAAATAATATCTTGATAATCTAACAAAATTTAAAGAAATTAGTTTTCTATAAAATTAAAAGAAAATCTCTCCTAAAAAAGAAATTTAATATAAAGTAATTATCTTTCTATACAACTTAAACAAAAACTTACCTAAAAAAAATTAAGACTTGGAAATAAATAAAAAAATCAATAATATTAAGACTAACCATTTTTCAAATTTTATAAAACTAAAAATAATCTAAAAATTTCCTTATTTAGTTATCATACATTAGATAATTTTTAAGTGTGTCTTAAATCCTCTTTATACATACAAATAGAATTATGTAAGTCCAACCTATCTTTTTAAATCCTACATCTAAATCTCAACCGTAGGATCTTAAAGATCAAATGATTCAAATCAAATCTCACTAATTAATTTACAATTCATGCTTATTTATATATACATAAAAAAATTAGTTTGATCTTCTTAAGTATTAGTTTAAGTTTAGTATGTTTTTGTTATGAGTACGATTTGCGTTATTTCTATTTTTTACGGTGTATTTGATTTGATAAAAATATTTAATTTTGAAGAGTTTTATATTTTTTTTAATTACCATGTTTGTTATTTAAACATAGCTTGATTGAATTGGTGATGATCCTTTTTTCCGTTGTATATATTGTAGAATTATATTTTAAATTCAAGATTTTTTGTTCTCATTGAATAAACTTGATTACAAAACCAATAGCAAAACTATATGTAACATGAAAGATAAAATAGATATACAAGATTTATTGATTGTCATATATCAAATAAAGTCATTAATTATCGTTATATGATATTTTTTTACTCCCTCCGTTTCAGTGAATTGTTTACAGTTTGACTTTTTTGTGAGGGGAAAAAAGTCAAACAGTAAACAAATGACTGAAACAGAGAGAGTATAATTCATAATGTTTGACCTTTTAATTAGTTTCATCGTATTAAGTTTTGATTTAATAGTTAATGTCAGTTTTGTAGAAGAGAATTTGAAAATGACGGAAAAAAATAATAATAAAAAACTAATTTACATGGCGTAGATGAATGTTGATAGTTTTTTTCCAAAATAAAAATAAGATGAATGTTGTAGAAAGAAGATGGATTGATTTTAATTTAATTTTATAATTCTAAAAAAAGGTGAGGATGTGGTTTATGCACCACGTGTAACTTTGGCAAAAATTAATTAAGTTTTAGGTTAACTTTATGTCTACAAATTGTTTAATCTATTTAAGAAGGGGTAAAATTAATAATATTTATCATATAATTATTAATTGAATAAAAAAGAAAATGTATAAGATTTGATGATAAAAAACAAAAAGGAGAAATTTAGAAGGGGTAGAAAAAGTAAAAAGATGATTAGATCGATGATTTATGTCAGAACAATTTGAATTGTAGGATATATATGGGACAAGATAATTAATACGGAGTATATGATTAAGAATAAAATTGGGTGATGACTTAGTTAGTGTGACTCTTGCATGGGTCTGGTCTAAAGTAAAGGATAAATTATAAAAAGCATATAATAATACAAACTAACGACATATTGACAGAAACCGACAAAACATCAAGAACTATGCGGTGTCCATCTTTTTACAACAGAAACTTTTGCCATAACCATAATAAATAAATACTCCGTAACATATTTTAAAATGAAACGATCTCTTCTGTAAAACGACAAATAATATTTGACATCATTTCAGTTAATAGTCAAACTAAATCATGTGCTCAAAAAATCAATTGAAGAAGAAATATTAAGATTTCTGTTACTTCGCATGAAATAATGAATAATAAAAAGAAAAAGAAAAATCCTGAATACGACATAAACCACAAAAAAACACAACCAAAATTGTAAAAAAATCAACAAAATTGTATTGAAAGACACACAACCACCAAAAAAATAAAAATCAATGTTTTAACACCCGTGCATCGCACGGGCCATTCAACTAGTTGTAAATATTTATGAGTAATTCTCCTGAAAGACCGTACTTACAATAAGTTATTGTAAGTCACAAGCACAAAAATCAAGAAAAGAAAAAAAAAATAAAGCAAAAATATAAATAACTACCTCTTGTGTGAGAGGACTTACAATAAACTTATTGTAAGTCCCGTCTCACACAAGAAATTGTCATATTTATAATGTAAAATTACTATTTTAATAATTTTAAATTACTGTACCAACAATAAAATGCCTTTGTTTAATTCTTCACGAGGTGTTGCTAGCCATGCAATTCCATGACACATTACACATGATATACATGTATTCATGCATAGATTACCAAATTTAAAACATTTGCATTTACGTCCACTAAAATTTAAGGAAAAAATTAAAGTTTACACTAATACTTAAAATAGCCACGTACGATTATTTCTGATTGTGCCACACTAGTCACAGCCTATAATGCACATTCCAAATTGGAATGTAATTATAAAGATAATCTGCCATTAACAGTTTATAATTTAATTATAAATTTAAAAAACTAGTTTTCTTCAGTGTAATTAAATTAATAAAACTATAATTTTTTTTATTTTTTTTTTTTGTGAAAAAATTACTCCTACTTAACAAATGGGTGATTATAGAGAATCATTGTTGGCGAAAGAAGAAATATTCTACCATGAAAATTGCCCCGGGTGCAAAGTTGATAAGCAAAAAGCAGAAAATCCAAATATTCCATGGGTCCACTTCTTCTTCGTCTGGATTATAACCCTTTCTTGTGGTAATTATCTATTTTTATTTATATTTTATGTTTTCAAAAGTGTGTTATATATTGATATAAGATGTAATTACAATAAATACTACATATAATTTAACTAAAACTTTATATTTATATGATATGTTAAGCGTTTCCAGAAATCGCGTTACCTTCAACTGTGTAAAACACTAGAAAATTAATTTTATACTCTTAACATGTCTTCAAAATTACAAACAATTTTCAAAATCTTTATAATTGGTAGGCTAAAATTACATATACACATTAACCTATATATACTTAACACTTTTATATATTCCACAAAACTATTTTACATTTTTCTATTTTAGTTTCAATTATTCTTGTAGAAGAAATGAATAACGTAAAATATTTTAATCGAATAAGTTAGATATTAAGAACATAATAATAAAAACTCAAACAACAATATATAAAGTTATGAAAAGATAACAAAAATATGTCAATATCAATGTCTAATTAAAGAGATTGAAACACATATAAAATTCAGTAATTCTCCTGTGAGACTTAACTCACACTAAGTTAATGTGAGACCAAGATACAAATTGCACTTAAAAAGGTACAAAAATATAAAATAAATCTACTAAAGTCACTAACAGGGGTATTAATAGAATTTAGTAACAATTAATCATAATTATCACCTAAATAGTATAAAACCTATATAATCAAGTACAAATGAGACGGACTTACGATAATTTATTGTAAGGTCTGACTTACACAAGAATTAGTGTATAAAATTTGATTTGTTTTTTTATTTTATTTCAAAATTTGAAAATAAAAATTATAAGAAATTTAAATTAATTTTACCTTCAAACTATTCACTGAATGACACTTAAGATACATAGAAAGTCTGGTTGTATTCGGCACATGGCCTTTTCCAGGCCATTGGCGGACTCAGAAATAATATATTATGTACACCAGGTAAACAGGTCATGTCGTGTCGTATTCGTGTTCGTATTACATATAAATGGGTCACTAACTCTTCAACCCAAACCTGACCCATTTACATAAACAGGTCATTAGTGTTTGACCCAAACCCAAATCATTTATATTTTAAATGACCTGATCCTGACCTATTTAACCCATTTAAATTAATAGGTTAAAATTTGACATGCTCAACCTGTTTAACTCATTAGACCTGCATTACCTATCTAACTAATTAAAGTATAGTCAAATTAAAAATAACACATAAACACATCTACACCAAAAACGATAACTAAAAATTAATATTTATCAAAGAATAATAAGTATATCGGCAAAGCCACCAAAACAAGTGTCGTAATAAACAATATATTAAAAACAATGTGATCTTTTATTTTGAATGATGGAACAAATGGATCAAATGGGTTATCGAGCTAATCTATCTGTTTCATCCATTTAATTAAATAGGTCTTTCGTGTCATGTTCGTGTCTCGACATCTTGACCCAAACCCACCCATTTATATTTTGTGTCGGGTTCGTGTCAACCCAATTACTTAAATGGGTCACCACACCCTCACCCAAACACATTAATTTCGTGTCGTGTTTGTGTCGTGTCACTTTTTGCTAACTCTAATATTATGTAGTCCTAATTTTTTTCCTAATTTTTGTTATATAAATATAAAAAAAAAAAAATCAAATTAAATTAAATAAATAGATCGAAATAATTTACGATATGATATCCTAGGACCTATACAGTACAAGATGCATCCGTCTCTGCACCAGGCATGACCCATGTGCCAGTCCACTATGTCATGTGGCGAGGGGAAAAGATCATCTCCATTTCCTTTTAGGAAACGAACCATCCATGTCTTCTAATAAAGGAATATTATATATTATTTCTCCATCAACTGCCCATCCATTTCACGCAAGTGTGCCCATAAGATCGTTTCGGAATTAGATCATCACCGTTAATAAGAAATGAAAAGGAAAGAAAATAGAGAGGATCATAATTCTATGGCAGGGGAGAAAAATTTTAAGTGGTAGTTTTTGTATTTGATTCACTTCTATAATCTAAGAATACTCATTAGTTATAACTTCAAACTCATATAAATTCACAAATTAAATCAATGCAACTGTTCTTCCCATCTTTAAATATATTCAAATATTCAATTTACAAAAATATCAATAATATCATTGAAAAGTAAAGAACTACTCCATACAACTTACTTATTCACTTATAAGTTATCCTTTATCCTTTACCATATAGAAAGACAGAATAATGGCGAACATGTTGCGTAATTTCTTATGGACAGAACTACCCTTCATGTTTAATTATATATATTAACAATATGCCCAATATCAACATACATCATAAGCCGAATAAAAACTTAAACGAGCACACTACAAAGTAATGTTTCTAATCACCCAGTTATTTTCACACTTCTCGGATTAACTAGTTTTAGGGTCCGCCCAAGGTCGGGCTCCGTATCTATAATGAAATTAAAATATTGACTTTATTTTATTTATCAAAATAAGTAACTAAAGAAATTAAAAACACATCGAATATTTCAATATTAATTATCAACTGCTTACTAATTATATTCAAATTATGTATAAATTAGATAACTTGAAATGATAATAAGGTTTGATCAAACTCTATCTTTTTATTATTAACTAAAATTGATGAATATTTATTAGACAATTTTATTAGAATAAAATGATTAACACAAAATTAAAACATATTCACTATTTATAAGGTCTTATGTGAGACCGTCTCATACCATGGGCACCTTAATAACTAAATAATTGTCTATGTGAGTAAGACGTATCACAATATATTTGTTGTGAGACCATCTATACAGTAAATTTGTGTTCACTATTTAACACTTGATCCATTATTCTAGTAAAGATATTGATACTATTACTCATAATTTATATAGTTATCATTGCTATTATTATTTTAATAATACTACTATTCCTAGAAAACATGTCTTGTCGTGTCGTATCTGTGTTCGTGTTTGTAACACTTATAAATGGGTCACTAACCGTTTAACCCAAACCTGACCCATTTACATAAACAGGTCATTAGTGCTTGACCCAAACTCAAGCCATTTATATTTTTAATGACCTGACCTGACCTATTTAACTTATTTAAATTAATAGTTTAAAATTTGACCTGCTCAACCTGTTTAACCCATTTAACCTATATAACCTATCTAACTAATTAAAGCATTGTCAAATTTAAAGCAACACATAAACACATTTATACCAAAAACGATAACTAAAAATTTATATTTATCAAAGAATAATAAGTTATCTACACCAAAACAAGAGCCGTAATAAATAATATATTAAGTAACAATATGATCTTTTATTTTGAATTTTGGAACAAATGGGTTAAATGGGTTATCGAGTTAATCTACCTGTTTAACCCATTTAATTAAATATGTCTTTCGTGTCATATTCGTGTCTCGGCATCTTGACCCGAGCCAAACCCATTTATGTTTCGTGTCGGGTTCGTGTCAATCCAATTACTTAAATGGGTCACCACATCTTGACCCAAACCCATTAATTTCGTGTCGGGTTCATGTCGTATTTTCGTGTTGTGTCACTTTTTGCCGGCTCTAACTACTAATACTACGACTACTACTTTAACTATCACTTTTTTTTACCTTCACTAATATCATCATTAATTCAACAAAAAATATTGCTATTGTTTTATTATGATAGTCACATAGGTGATGACTATTTTATTTACAATGATCGTTATTCACGTAATTTTATCCAATTTACTTCATCTGTATTAGAAATTTGTTTACCTTGCTCTATTTTGTGAGAGAAAAATGAAGTAACTGTAAACAAATTGACTAAGACAATGAGAGTATCTATTAAAATTACATTATATGTTTTCATCTATTAGATGAATTCACACTTAATTTTAATATATATCAATAAAACCTTTGAATTTTGGTTTATATATACAGTACTTTGTAGTAGATTAATTTTTTATTGCGTAATTCTATGGTGAGGCTGTCTCATACAATAAGACAACCTAAATAATGACACATAACCAATATAACAATCCTGCTATTATCCTTTCTTTTATTTTTCTTGGCCCAAATTAATCACTGCACATGCCCTTGTTTCAGCATCAGATGATTCACCCAATATATGTCATCATTTGATCTTCTTCTCCAAAGATCATGACTTAAGAACTAGACATCGTTAATTACTTTTCATGCGATGTTTGATCTCCAAACTGATCAACACAACTTATTCATCGCATACCACCATTGGCACCCAAAATCACCAATTAAATTGTGTCTTCCCCATCAACAATTAATTGATCAACCTCTTTCTCATCATCTCGATGACAAGATTAACGCTGGCGTTAGTGTAGTGATTGAAACTTTTACATATGGTAAGATCGAATTTAATGAGAAAGGTTTGTTTCGAGATGTGCGTTCACGATTTTATGTAAATTAATTTAGTGTAGTTCATTTTCACCATATTGTTGATTACTTTTAAAATATATTGGATTATTTTTGAATAATAATCTTGTTGTTTTAGTCGTAATAAATTAAGCTTACATGAAAAGTAACTACAATATATTTGAAAAGTAACAATATTTTGTCTAGAAGTAATTTTACAGTTTTTTTTCAAAATAGTGTAATAAAATATAATGCTTACATTTGAAGTTTAAGAGGTTACTTTTGAAAGTTAGGATTACTTACCACGAAATGATAAAATAGAGCGAAATTCCCGTAAAACGAGTTGTAGATAACAAGTTGGGTAAATTTGACACACTAAAATTTTAATTAGTACTAAAATTAGTACTAGAAAATTTAATGGCAATTAATCATAATTATCACTTAATTCGTACAAAACTATATAATCGAGTACAAATAAGGCGAACTAACAATAATTTATTGTAGGCCTGACTGACACGAGAATTTGTGTGTGTGATTCGGTGAGAACTATTAACTCGGTAAGAACTTGTGGGAACCCATTAAAAATACGTTCGACGGTTGAAACGAAGGTATAGGCGCGTTGCTTTCCTTTAGTTTAATTCATATAAACACTTAAATGGACAAAAAAGAAGAAGTAAATATTATATATAAAAAGTGCCAAAAATATATAAATTTTGTATATGTAACTATACTCTAGATAATACACATAGATGACCTGTAGATATATTGAATAATAAAGTAGATACACTAAAAATAATTAGATACCCAAATAAATGTCGTAGATATATTAAAGTTAAAAAATTCATATAACGTCTATTTAACTTGACTAACTAAAATAGTTGTGAATCACAAATATGTTCCATACTCTTTAAATAAAAGAACAAAGACAACTATACGTACCATAAAAGAACATATACAACTATAAACGAACAAAGACAACTGTAGATACTCTTTAAATAAAAGAACTAAGACAAGGAGCAATTCATATTAAGTTTGTATTGAAAGACTTCGACCATAACATCACCTGATTAATGACTAACATCACCTGATTAATGACTTGTGTGTTCATATCAGTCCAATTACTTAATAGGCAAGGCTACATTGTCTCAATTCTACCTCGCTAATTTTGTGTCAAATTTGTGTCGTGTTATCTTGTCATGTAAATAGTTAACGCCTTTATTTTATGGATTGTTTTTTTTTTTTCGTATCTTTTTTTTTCTTTTTTTTTTTCTTTTTTGAATTAAATCTCAGCGTTTGACATCATTATTTCATACAAATTGCAGTTTTGTCAATAGCATCCATATTTCCATTCCTTTATTATATGGTACGTTAATTTTCCTTCATGTTAGTATTATTCCTAACAAATTATTATCTATGATAGTTTTACCATGTAAGTTAGAACAACATTCAAGTACTCGCTTCATTCAAGTTCAAATAATCTATTATTATTTTTAATGTTGACGAGTGGCTACTTCGAACTTGATTAATCCGATAATTACATAATTCTTTCCATTAAAACGTTTTTTCCTAACGTGTGAAGATTAGCTCTACATATAAGGTCTTACATCAACCAAGTTAAAGAGGCTTGAATACTTTATTCGTCAATAGTTATGATTCTCATAGTCAATTGATTTTGTGATGGCACCAACTTGAACTTCTGTAGTGTTCACCTCTTTTGTAGGGAACAAGTTAGACTATAACACCCCCATTTAGGCAAGGCAGACCCCACCTAAATAAGGGCGTTACTAGAAACGTCCTTTAATTTTGTCCGCTGGTAAGGTCATTAATAACGCACAAACAATCGCTTTTAGTGACGATTCTTTGCTCTCCATGACGTCATGCCTCCTCGAGACCTTCAAGATTTGGTGTTGGGTCCATTGTCAAAAGTCTTCTGAACCGTCATGCTCCAATTCACCACTCCTCTATCATCCTTGCCCAAAATCCCAAAACCCAGGCCAGCTCCTTTGAGCGCTCCCGCGGCAACGTTAGTCTTCACCACAACTCCCTCTAGACACTTTCACCCCTTTGTAACACCCAACTCATTATTCCCAGGTACCTTCCTCAACGCAACACTCCTCATCTCAGCCATTAAGTCTTACACCCTACGAATCACACCCTGTATGTCCACCCTTTTCCCTTAAAAGACGATTGAGTTGCGCTGCTCCCAAATCGACCAACATCCCACCAAAATAGTCACACACCCCGAAATGTCCATGTCCCGCCACAAACTCTCGACCCACTCCCTCACCTGCTCAAATCCGATGTTCCTATACCTCCGCCCAGTCCCATACCCTCATGTCAATCCACATGCCCAGTCTCCTCCCTCGTGACAATAGTCAGGACAAAAAGCGATAGCCTCCCCAAACCCATCGAGCCAAGTTAGATTTCGTCGCTAGTGCATCATTAAAGAGTTTTCATCCAAACATCTTAATCAGTGGGAGGACCGGCAGTTTCCCGAAGCAATTTTGTAGCCACCTTTCCCTTGAAGCATCATGCTGTCCTGCACCCTCATCCATCGCACCCCTCAGCGCCTTGTAACCTGATCGTATGGTACATAACATTTACCGTACTTTTATAATTCTATTATTATTATTATTATTATTATTATTATTATTATTATTATTATTATTATTATTATTATTATTATTATTATTATTATTATTATTATTATTATTATTATTATTATTATTATTATTATTATTATTATTATTATTATTATTATTATTATATCTTTATTTTTTCAGACTTATTTTTGAGATCTAATTTTAGGAGGGTTGAATTCAAAATTCAAAATTTTGAGTTAGCATTTCAATGAATGAAGTAGTAATGGGGAGAGAGAGAGAGAGAGGGTGAAGATCTCGTACATCTCTTCATATTTTTATGTCCTACATTCTAATCTAAGCGGTTAGATCAATGAATGGATGGTCAAAATTAATGTAAGCAAGAAAAAATGTAGTACTACCGACCGCTCGCCTGTCCCCAATTGGCTGTTAAACCCTTACAATTACTATGATTTGTTTGTACTTCTTGCTCTACTCAATAAACTTAGTCCCTTAGTCCCATTCAAACCCATTAGATAAATAAAAATCAAAGGTTGAGATATGCAGTTACAAAAAACGTGTGTTAAAGTTACAGTTACATTTACAAAGCATTACAATTTCAATAAATAGTACTAAGAATTTCCATGGACTTAAGGATTAATTTATTTAGTATACTTACGTGATCTTATTTCATATATATTGGTAAGTTTTATCAAGGCAATGGTTAGATACATAAATAAATGTCGTAGGTACATCAAAATTATAAAATGCATTTAACAACGATATAAAGTGACATGATAAGGTAATTATGAACCACAAATATTTTCCCTAAACCATAAATTAGATAACAAAGACAACTATGCCGAATTTTCGAAATAAAAACTTTTTTAATAAGGGGTCTCACGGGGCCAAGTGATGTAGTGATTCTGTTTGACGGCCTACCATGACGTTTGGGTGATACAGCAAGTTAACTCCTATAATTAGAAGTTATAATGCACATGAATTAACTTCTTAATGAAATTTAAGGAAATAAACTAAAACTTGTTTGGTTGTCATGTAAAAGGTTATATATCCTATCATTAAATTTCTCATAAATTGATTGATTGATGTCACATGTCCTACCATTTCATTACTCATAAATTGATTGACTGCAATTAAAAAGTTCACACAATTTATATAAATATATTGTTAATGGTCAAATAGTAATTTTAGTTTCTAAAATGTGGGGAGACTAACCTACCATGGGAGACTAACTGTCCACATAATTTTGGAATTACAATTTCCCTATCAAGTTCAAGTTCCCGTGTTAGTTGAAGCAACCAAACAACCCCTAGTTGATCAGTAGTTTATTAAAATGTCATTGTTAGTAGAATCTAGGGCTGTCTAACAACAGGGTCAATATGGGCTTCGGAGCTCGGGGGCCTCATTTCCGAATGTTTATTGTATATATATATTTATTTAAACGTCCAATTTTTTCATATGATTGCTTCAGTGTTTCAATGGTTAATGTGCTCTTGTTTTTCCTATGCGGCCTAGGCACGAATCCCTGTGGGACTTTGCTTTGCACTGAATTTTTTTATTTTTTCCTTTTCAATCTCTTTTTGTTATTATATTCCCTAAAAAAGCTCCTTTTCAAAAGAAATTTATATTCCCTATATCTTTCTTTTCATTTTCCAAAACTAATAATTATTGGTAAACATAATTTTTGCTACCATTTTCATTAGTTACTTAGTAATTGTGTGAAAGCTTAATTATGAAAGAACAAATTAGGAATTTTTTTTTACCTCCATACTCAAATTTATTCAAAGTTTTTAAAATTTGTATTCGGAATTTCTTCTCCTCCAATCCCATGGTTATTCGAAAATTTTAAACTTTCAAGTACTCAATTTACATACAAGGTAGAATCTCTGCATCCTGCTACAAATTTTATTTTGCCTCAGTCGTGTCTTTTTATTGGTGTTATGAAGGTTTATATAAGTGAATAAACCCGTAAGTTGGGTGATGCATTGCATTGACTATATATAGGATGTACAAATATTTGGAGTACAATAATATACCGAAAATCAAGGGATTTCCTTAACTAATTATGGTAATACTATATTTACAATATATGAGTAATATTTAACAATATTTACTAATACTCCCCCGCAGTCGGAGCGGGAGGTGGACGAACGCTCAGGCTGGACCGAAATCGAGTAAACAGATGGCGCGGCAACCCCTTCGTAAAAATGTCAGCATATTGATATTCGGAGGGGACATGTAGAACACGAACGAGACCAACCTGAACCTTTTCGCGGACGAAGTGAATATCCAGTTCAACGTGCTTGGTGCGTTGGTGTTGAACAGGATTCGTGGACAAGTAAACCGCAGAGACGTTGTCGCAGTAGACCAGGGTGGCCGTTTTGATCGGAAGATGAAGCTCAAGGAGAAGATTACGCAACCAACTAGTCTCTGCGACCGCATTAGCAACAGCCCGATACTCGGCCTCAGCGCTGGAACGGGAAACCGTGGGTTGACGTTTGGAAGACCAAGATACCAAATTGTCACCCAAAAAGACGCAGAGTCGCGAGGACGGCGGCGAATCTGGGCGCATCAATCAATCGAGAATACGCAGTAAGCGTGTGAGACCGGGACATATTTAGGGTAAGGCCGTGATCCAGAGTGCCCCGTAGATAACATAAGACACGTTTAAGGAACTGCAAATGTGGTTCACGCGGAGCATGCATAAAGAGACAGACCTACTGAACGGCGTAAGATATATCGGGGCGCGTAATAGTGAGGTATTGCAAGGCACCCGCGAGGCTTCGGTAATGAGTCGGGTCAGATATAAGCGGGCCGGAAGAAGCACTTAGTTTCGAACCGATGTCAACAGGTGTCGTGGTGGGATTGCAGTTGGACATATTAGCACGGGCGAGGATGTCAGTCGCGTACTGCTTCTGCGAAAGAAAAAGACTACCCTCGGAACGAGTCACTGTAATACCCAAGAAATGATGGAGTTCGCCCAAGTCGGTCATTTTGAATTCGCGAGATAGATCATCAATAATGCGTCGGAGAAGAGAGGAGCTAGAAGCGGTGAGGACAATGTCATCCACATATAGCAGCAGATAGGCCGTAGCATTGCCCTGACGGTAGATGAACAAAGACGTATCACAAGTACTGCTACGAAAACCCCGCGTAAGGACAAAGTTAGCGAATCGCTGATACCAGGCACGAGGGGCCTGCTTCAGACCATAGAGAGACTTACGCAGTCGGCACACATGAGTGGGGGCCGAGGGGTCGACGAACTCGGGTGGCTGATGCATAAAAACAGTTTCATTCAAGTCACCATGGAGAAAGGCGTTCTTAACATCAAGCTGATGAAGGGGCCAGGAGCGCGAGACAGCGAGACTTAAGACCGCACGTATCGTGGTGGGTTTGACCACCGGGCTGAAAGTTTCATCACAATCGACACCGATCTGTTGTGTTTTACCGTTAACGACCAGTCGGGCCTTGTACCGCTCAAGGGAGCCATCAGAGCAAAATTTTTGGCGATAAAGCCACATACAACGAATAACCGGGGCATCCGCAGGGCGGGGAACTAACTCCCACGTACCGTTTTCCTGTAACGCTCTAAATTCAGCCTGCATGGCCGTATTCCAATTCGGGTCACGAAGGGCAAGGTGAGGGTTTTTAGGGAGGGGACTAAGGGTAGTGGCAGACAGGGCTTTGGGTTTAAAAATGCCGTTCATGGCACGGGTGGTCATGCCGTGGGTGGGTATAGGGGCAGGACGGGTTTGAGGTGGAGCAGCGGACGTTTGGGGCAGAGCTGTTGGTGGTGCAGAGGTTACGGTAGGTTGGGAGGGTGGGCTGTGAGGAGTTGAGTGAGGGGCAGGGGAGGTGGCAGGGGTGTGGGGCTGTAGCCGAGGGGAAGGTGGAGTAGCAGGGTGGTGGGCACGGTGGCGGTGGTCGATGGGGTGGGTCGGATGGTGGGTGGCGAGGCGGTCCGAGAGGGGTTAGGTTCAGAAGGGTCATTGGGGGCGAGAAAGTCGTAAGCTCCAGGTTTAACCGTGAAGGTGGATGCGAACGGGAAAAGGGATTCATCGAACGTGACGTGACGGGAAAGGATGATTTTACCTGTAGCTAGGGAAAGACACTTGTATCCACGATTTTCAGAAGGATAACCGAGGAAGACACATGTAGTGGACCGAGAATCAAGCTTATGACGCATTTTGGCAGATAAATTGGGATAACAGACACAACCAAAAACGCGGAGGTGGGTATAAGACGGAGTTTTGAGATAAAGAGCGGAAGCGGGAGACCTATTTTGAAGGAGACGGGATGGAAGGATGTTATGCAGGTAAGCGGCAGTATGGAGGGCGTCGACCCAGTACTTAGGCGGAAGGGACGCGTGAGACAGAAGGACCGGGACAATTTCATTTAGGCGACGGATCATACGCTCGGCTTTGCCGTTTTGAGGTGATGTTTGAGGACACGAGAAACGAAACACGAGGCCGTTGGCGAGAGCAAAGTTACGAAAAGAATGATTATCAAATTCTCGGCCTAGATCACATTGAAAGGATTTAATGGAGCGGTGAAACTGTGTCAGAACATAGTTATGAAAATGGTGGAATTTAGTAAAGATTTCAGACTTGAATTTAACGGGATAAACCCAGACGAATTGAGTGTAGTTATCGATTAGTACAAGGTAATATTTGTAGCCTGTGCAACTAAGAATAGGAGAAGTCCACAAATCAGCATGTATTATATCAAAAGGGGCAACAGAAAAATTATGAGAATCGACAAAAGGTAACCTCGCTACGATGTTTGCTAATTTGACACGACGGACATAAAAACTTATTATGATGGGAATTAAAACTAATACAAGAATTTTTCCTAAGACATTGAACTATAGTAGGACTCGGATGACCAAGGCGACGATGCCACACAGACGAGGAAAGACCAGCAAAATGGGACGTGGTGGACGCAGGAGTGTTGGAGACGGGGTAGAGGTCGCCACGGCTATTGCTCCTCAGAATCCTTTTCCCAGTCCGAATATCCTTCACAGAAAAACCAAGTGGGTCAAATTCGACGGTTACATTGTTATCCTTGGTAAATTTGCGGACATAAATGAGGTTTTTAATGATGTGGGGTGTATGAAGGACATTATTAAGGCGAAGGTCACGAGTTGGGGACGGTATATAGGTATGGCCCGTGCCCTGAACAGGAATAGACGTGCCATTGCCGACATAAATAGACCGAATAGAAGAGACGTTAGAGGATGGGAGAATAGTACCTGCGTCAGCAGTTAAGTGCAAGGAAGCTCCGGTATCCATGTACCATTGGCCGTCAGTGGGGTTAAAGGCCATAGCATTTAGGGCCTGACACAAATCCGTAGGCTGAGGTGGCTCCGCATCGGCGACATAAGCTTGAGCAGTAGGTCCAGACGTAGCAGGACGCCAGGGGGGCCGAGATGGAGCAGAGGAGCGAGCCTGCGAAACAGGGCAGCCCACGGCTGCCACGGAGAGGTCCACCCAGGCTGTGATGGGTAGGGACACGGTGGAGGGGACCATGGCTGGTACCACGGAGGAGGCGACCACGAAACAGGGGTCCACCGTGAGTCAGGCTGCTGTGATTTCTGACCGCGAAAAGTAGACTTACCATTGTTGCGACCTTTGTTGTTGAAATGTCTGGCTCCTGTGTTTTTAGACCGAGAGGAGGACGTAGGTGCAGACTTCGGCTCAACCCAGGAAGGAGAATCCGCGGTGGGAGAAGAAGGAGCAGCTAGGGCAGTCGAGGGCTCATCACGGCTCGCTTGACAGCGGTGTTCAAGCTCCAGCATATCACACGCAGAAGCGAAATCAGGAAGGGTCTGATTAATATATGCGGCCGTAATGTCATATTCCACAGATAAACCACAGACGAGTTGCAGGACAAGACGTTTATCGTCGACCGTGACATCGACGTCCTTAAGTAGACCCGCGATTTCCTTGAGACGATCATAGTACGCTTCAAGGGAAGGCATAGCACTTAGTTTCAGATTTGTGAATTCGTGCTCGAGGGTCGCAGCCCGAGCACCTTTGTTGTTCGTGAAGATGTTCTTCACACGAGTCCATGCCGCATACGCAGTAGAGTCTGCCTCAAGGACACGGCGGAGAAGATCGTCACTCAGGGAGCCATATATCCATTGGAGGACGTGCGCATCGATCTCGCACCACTCCTCGAATCGGGCATCGGTTTTAGCCGGTGCAGCGGTTCCATCGATGTGCGAGAGGACCTTATAACCGCGGGCATTGTTGGTGAACAACGTAACCCACGTGGAATAATTGACCTTGACTATAAGTGAATAAACCCTTAAGTTGGGTGATGCATTGCATTGACTATATATAGGATGTACAAATATTTGGAGTACAATAATATACCGGAAAGCAAGGGATTTCCTTAACTAATTATGGTAATACTATATTTACAATATATAGGTAATATTTAACAATATTTACTAATAGTTTATTTCTTTCTTTGTACAACTTTTTCTATTGATATTTATTATTATTAGAGTTTTTATGAGTTATTTATTCTACAAAGTACTTTTCTAAAACTTTAGTTACATCTAATTTTGCATACATAATTTTTATTTCTGATTAAATAAGATCTTGCCAAGCATAAACTTTAATTATAACTGAAAGTGTGATTGCAAATAAAAAAATGTCTGATTGTCAACTTTATCACGTTGATTTACGAGAAGAAATTTTTTTCGAAATTTTTTTTAATTATAGTTACTTAGATTGTGATACAATAATAAAAATCAATAATAATGATAGTAATAAAATTATTAGTAGGCCGTCTAATTAAAATAAGTGGATTAAATGAATAAAAAAAAAAGAGAGATTATATATGAACAAAAAGACACTAAATACAAAGAATTATTTACATGGCTTTCTAATTTTTTGTAAAGATTCTCTTTAATTTTCTAGGCAAAATTTTGAAATTGTGTTCCTAAAAAAAAAAATATGAAATTGTGAATAAAGATACGAAATGTGACATATTTATTTTTCACTAAAGATTTAAAACATATTACGAATACGAAATAATACATATAGCACGAATAATATAGATAAAATATTTTTGATGTGTAGTTTTGATTACTGAAGGGTAAAAGTTTTAATTTAATAATACGTACATTGATAAGGATTACGGACCGTATGTATATATTTATACATCTCAAATTTTTGAGGCCTCATTTTTATCATTTTGCACAGCGCCTCAAAATTTGTTAACATGGCCCAGGTAGAATCGCAATATGCTAGTACAACACTAAAAGATTTTAGTAGAATCTTAAGTTTGTTGTGTGTAGAATCCTATGATTTTGTTTGTTAAAATTTTGGAGAAGTGAACGTAAGAATTTTGTATTTTGTTAGAGGTTTAAATATACTCCATATTGTATGTATGTGTGTAGATCAGAGATTTCCATGTAGCGAAACGAGAAGAAGACATTAGCTTCTATGCCGGCTTTGTGGGTAAGCTGAGTTCACGTACTATTCAAATACTTTGTTTCGACTATTGAGGTCTTCGCGGTGTGTTTGAACTAATGTCCCACATTGGTAGAATTTGAATGTCGAGATTAGTTTATATAACTTAATTAGCGAGGCACCAAAGGCTCTTATAGTAACCAAAGTTACGTTTATGTTTAATATTCTACCAATTAATAATGTTTATCTTGTACGAATTATTTTCTGGAGTTATCTAACCTATCTTAATCGAACTGAACATAATTGATAAAATTGGTTTTCTTGTTCTATGCTCAAGGCTGTGCACTCTTGTTTGGAAGATTTCTAACTGCTATTCACTGGGGAATATTCGCTGATCGCTATGGTCGGAAGCCCGTGATGCTAATAAGCACAATGGCAGTGTTAGTGAATTACTCTCTCCTCGCTCTTTCCCGTATCATTTATCTCATACTTGTCATTGACTCGCTTGTTTATCTTTACACTGGCTATGTATGTTCTGTTCATTTTAGAGTTATATTCAATACAATGTTCGGCTTGAGCAAAACCTACTGGATGGCACTCACTTCAAGGTTTCTTCTTGGAGCCCTTTGTGGAGTACTCGGACCAATTAGGGTAATCGATATAACCACCATTGTTTTTCTTGTTTCCCATCTGTTGTTATGTTTTGTACTTATTTATTTTAATTTTTTCATTTTGTTAGGCATATATCACGGAAGTTAGTCGTAGGGAGCATCAGGCTTTGGGGGTTTCAATGGTGTGTGCAGCTTTCGATACTTTGTTTGTGGTGTTGCGTTATGATTGTTAAGTAGCTATTGAATGACGTCTTTCGATCATGTTTTTAGATATCTTCGGCTTGGGGGATTGGTTTGGTCGTAGGACCCGCTCTTGGAGGTTACCTATCGCAGGTGCATTCATCTTCTTCTATTTAATTTTTTTTTTTTTTTTGTATGGAGATAAGTTTACGTTCTTAAAAAGCCTTAATTAATTATGTTTTAAAATGCATTCCACAGCCAGCAGTAAAATATCCGAGTACATTTTCGCAAGACTCAATTTTCGGAAGGTGATTACAGTAAAATATTTCAATTATTTAAATATGATCCCCGGCCATTAGATTGTAAATGCAACTCTCTATTGCAGGTTCCCTTACTTCTTAGTGTCTTTGGTGATATCAATATTGTCGATATTTGTTTTCGGTGTTTGCTTTTGGCTTCCGGTACGTTCTCTTTCGTTCATTTTCGTACGCACGCCATTCTCCTTAAATTTCATTGTATTACCTTTTGTCTAACAAGTGATGGAATTGTTGTGATTATAGGAAACCCTGCATTCACATGATGCTATAGAAGATAATGCCAATTTTGTGTCAAAAGATGTTGAAAAATCGACAGGAATTAAAGACGAATCCTCCAATAGTTGGGTCAGCCTTATGAAGAATTGGCCTTTAATGTCGGTAGTCATAATGTTTAGTGTCTTCCAGATGCATGATATGGCATTTAATGAGGTATTGTTTCGATAATCATAACGTAAATTAAAAATTACTCTCTCCACCCCAAATTAATTGTTCCCTTTCTATATTTAGTATGTTTAACAAATGATTTTTAAAATTTTCTCATTTTCATTATCATCCCTTAAAACATCCCAAAATAGAAAGTAGATAAATAATTTTGGATGGAGGAAGTATTTAGGATATGCTTTTTGATGATTTCGACTATTTTGTGTCAGATATTCTCATTGTGGGCAGTCAGTCCTAGGTCATTGGGAGGATTGGGTTTTCTGACTAGCGATGTTGGTAACGCTCTTGCAGTAACAGGTATACCAATATTTTATACAAACTAGATCCTCTAATTAATTTATACTCCATATTATATAATTATTCCGCACTTCTCCGATTAACTTGCATTTCTTCTTCTTCTTCTTCTTCTTCTTCTTCTTCTTCTTCTTCTTCTTCTTCTTCTTCAATCAAAACTATCTATGACATCATCTTTCAATTCAATCTAACTATCTATGACATCCACTTTCAATTAAACTATTTCAAATTGCTAACTTCCCTCATCACCCTCTTTCAATTTAACCCATAACAAAACACCATTAATCTTTTTCAATTGAACCAATTTCTCATCGTCATTTTCAATTGCGATATTTTCAAGGTCTTCTCTGATTGACAATTTCAATTTTGAGGTTTTTGATTTCGATTCTTCTATTTCTTCAATTTAATAAACTATTTCATTAATTTTGAAAACTTCTCCTTATCATTCTCATTTGAGATCTTTTCAAAATCTTTTCTTACTTGACAACTTCAATTTTAAAGTTTCCAAAACAAAATGTTACTTATTTTTTTTGAGATTAATGTGGAAATGTATACTCGTACAACATTAGAGAAAAGATAAAGGTTTGAAATTTAGGTTTTAGAGAGAAAATCTATAATTTTTGGGGTAAAAAGTAAATTTGGGGGGAAAATATTTAGGTAGATTATGTTGTGGGAGAAAAATAGAATAAGGTAGGTTTTAACAAATAGAAGCAATGTTTATAAGGACTTACATTATTTTCATTGGAAAATGAACTTCTTTCGTTTGCATTCATAATTTGGTACCTTTTTACAAAAAAAAAGACAAAAATTAAAGGTACTAGAAAACAAAAAATAACATAAAAGGTACTATCTTACAAACAACCCTAAATAAGTGGTACTCCTTATTTAACAAAAAAATTCATTATTATATTAACCAAAAATGATTCGTGATTTATTAGACTAACAATAAATCAATGTTTACAATATGTTAAAAATTATGGAATATCTATTTTTCAATTTAAAAAAAATTATTAGGATTAAGAAATTGCAAAAAAAAAAAAAAAAAAAAAAAAAAAAAAAAAAAAAACTCGTTAATCAAACTTTTAAACTAGGACAATTAAAATATTCACTATCCCAAAATTAAAATCCTGACTTCGCCCCTAATTAATTTACAAACAAGATCTTCTAATTAATTTATAATAATTGTTCCGCACTTCTGCGATTAAGACCAGTCTTGTAATGCTTGACGACTACCCAAAAATATCAGGTACAACTTGTGTACGTGTAGACAAAATTTTATAAACCACAGGCACACGCATTATTTTTTATATTTCTATACTACTGGTGAAAACCTTACTTAATGATTACAGACAGTGACCAAAGGGTAACTATTGTTACCCCACATTTTAGAATATCTACATAAAAGATTTATATCTGTTACCCCAACTCTAAACTAACTTAGTAATAATGTTGTTTTTCTTCTTCGTAAATGACTAGGGTTCAAACCCCATGAGGTGCAATGTTAGACATTTATGATTATTATATTAACCAAAAATGAGTGTTTACAATATGTTAAAAATTATAAGAAAAATTATTATGATTGCGAAATTGCAAAAAAAAAAAAAAAAAACAATTTTTTTTTTTTTTTATTGTTTATCAAACTTTTAAACTAGGACAAATAAAATATTCACTACCCCAGAACTGAAATCCTGACGTCGCCCTTGATTACAGGTATTAGTGTGTTGTTATGTCAATCATTTCTATATCCAGTAGTGGAGAGGGCTTTAGGGCCGATGACAATTGCTCGTGGAGCAACGGTATGTCTCGATATTCTTAGTGATAGAAAGTCAAGTAAGGTTCAATGCAATGCACGATAGGATACTAACAACAAAATATTGCTTTATATGTACTGTCAAGGTTCTTAGCATTATTCTGTTGACCAGTTTTCCTTTCATTGGGAATTTAACCGGTACAACGCTCAAAGTCGTGATCGATCTCGCTTCGGCCCTACAAAACGTGCTAGCGGTAACCATTTTAACAGGAATGTTTCTACTGCAAAATAGAGCAGTGGTAATGCATATTTCTTTGTACACTGAATGTTTTTTTCCTTTGAAATTTTTGTTCTTGTACTATCGACAATAACTTTTGGGGGTAAACTATTTGATTCAGTGTCAAGCACAGAGAGGAACGGCCAACGGAATTTCGTTGTGTATCGTGTCATTTGCCAATGCTATTGGCCCTGCCGCTGCAGGATCCATGTAAGGCTCTTATTTTGTCGTATGGTGTGGCATGTTGAATTACTCTCTTTTCGGACATTAGGCATCAAATTGTTCACAGATTCACACCAATGCTTATCAATGCCTGAATGTCAAACTAGTATTCCATTGTTTTGTTTGACATGAAGTGCTTAAGCCTCATATAATTTCGGCGTTTATATGCAGTCTTTCTTGGGCTCAGAGTCGTCCGAAATCTTCATTTCTTCCAGGTAATACGCTTACACGCTTAAACTCGAGCATTTGTTGATATATATGAAGAGTTTTGATTACGGATTCTGTCTCGATTTGACATAAAAATATTGATTAAATGTCGCGACCTTAACCAAAGTGGTACATGCATTTTGCAGGCAGTCATATGGTGTTCTTCATATTAAATGTTATTAAAGTCGTCGGACTATTAATGAGTTTCAAGCCTTTCTATGCTAAACCAGTCCATGAGTACGATTAGGTCCTAAATATGACCAACATGCAATGGTCATATATCATTTACAAATTAAATAAGAAATATTTTATGGTTAAATCCATTATTATGTTGTACCATGATATGAGAATTTTGTACTTTTACCGTAACTTCACTCTTACAAGACGATGCATAAATTGTGTCCTAAGTTCATGTCCTCAAAGTTCCAAATATTACTCTGTTTAAAATAACCTAGAGATATAATTCGTATCTTCATATTTTGCTCATCTTGCTTTAATGCTTCATATTGAAACAAAACAATCAAACATTGCTTTAATTTTTGAAGCAATTTTTTATTTTTATTTTTGTAACACCCCGTGTTAATTTAAGCTATTTATAATTAGGAAATCAATAATTAATCATCCTCGCTCACTGAATTTCCTAAAACAATACACTACAATCATTTTTGCACCTAAAATAAAACCATTTTGGATTACTTTGAATTTGAACCTTATGTTTACATTTTCAATCTCGATAAATCAAATGGAGAATCCTCGACAATTTTCTCAACGGCAAATTTTGGCACGCAAATCGAGGTCAAACATTGACTAAATGACCAAGCCACCTAAAGGTGATTAAGTCACCTAATCCTTTCTTAAATATCATTACTCATAATCCAAACCTAATTAAAGTAGCTTAAGCTTAATCATATTGATTATTACTAACACAACATATAATAATAATATCAAATTACTATTCCACTTTGATTTAACTAACACTTTCACCAAGACTCGATATATTGAGTTACACTAAGCCTAAACTGATAAACTTTTTGACGTTTGAGGATAATGATTTATTTCAATAACCTTCAACGAAAAAAATATATATTTCGATCGAATAAAATTTTATTTCAAAGTTGCGAGACAAACTAGTACCCAAATTTGTTTGAATTCGTTTTGAGGTTTATTCTCATTTTTATTTTCGATCTCACTTCTAAACATTATTTCAAGACTATATATTTCATTTCGGGACTTTTCGCGTACGCGTAAATCGAAAATTTCAAAAACGAAAAATCGGGCCAAGTGACCCATGCTTGGCCGAGATATTGAGCTTCACAAGCTCAACATTGTCTTCCTTTTTCCTTTTTGCTTTGCCTACACTCTTGTTCCCTTGTCTCAAGCATGCTTTCTACTCTTACACCCATGCTTCTTCTCTTACACATTTGTGTTCCCTTGTCTCAAGCATGCATGCTTTTTCATTACACAATTTTGCAAACTACTACTACACATACATACATATCACACGCACAAACCAACAACAACACAACACACATCATTTTTTTCTAAGTCTTCAACTTCTTTTCTCTCTAATAAACTCATACTCCAAAACCATTGTAAGCTTATCTTCATGTACAAGCTCAAGATCCTACATGATCTTCATCCTCTTCCTCTAGTTTTTCTTCTTTAAATTTCACCTCTTGTTTGTAAATTTCACTAGAACATTTAAATGATTTCCTCACCATGTATAATTAGTATTCACTCACTCTTTTTACATACAAATAAATATGGACATGAAACCAAACCATGAAAAATTTAACCATCACCTAAACATAAAATACTACAACACTTTACAATTTTAGTTTAGCTAGTTGGTTTTAAAATAAATTACTAACTTGTTTATTTCATTCTTATGTACCTCTCCTAACCAAAGACGAGGAGCAAGGTGGTGGAGTCGATCTTAGCCAATTCGATCATATCATTGATCCCGAGCAATTGCTAATCTATTTCACTCATAACCAAACTAAGGTGCTTCCCACATTTATATGATAAGCGCCTAATTTGATTATGTGTTTTTATTTTTGATGCATGTATGGTTTTATTATATCACCTAGTATTCATATGTTAAATTAGAAGACAAAAATCAAAAAATGAAAATTGTTGCTCACTTGAAAACCCACGGCATTCCCCTTCATTTTTGTCTAATTTTTCGTTTTAATTTTTGTAAATTACATGCTTAAAATACTAAGGATGAAATGAACATGAAAATATAATTAGTTTATATTTAGGACTTAAAATGAAATTGTCATGAATTTAAATGTTTTAATGTGTTATGTGTGTTCTTGAAATTTTTGTGTTAATCTTATGTTTGAATGATGTTTAGTTATTTGTGTTAATGTTTTGATATGTTTTCTACTCATGATTTAAATGTATAAATGATATAAAGTAATTTAGTATTTGAATTAGAAGTATAAAAAATCAAAAATCAAAAATCATATACATACATACATACACACGGCATTCTTGCCTTATTTGGGCCAAATTTTAGTTTTAATTTTTCTAAATAACATATTATGATTAGACTAGTTAAAATAGACTTGTAGGAAAAATTTGAGAAAATTTCATAAACATATAAAATTTTGACTAAATAATGTTCATATGAAAAACATTAAAATTCATCACACATTCATGTGTTCTTCACTTAGGTGATTAGTTTGATTCATAAATTTTATAAGTTTTAGTTATTTATTGTTTTTAAGTATCAACTTAAATCGTTTTAGCATAAACTAAATAATTAGTATATAAAAACTTTAAGTCAAAACCGATAAAATCGAAAAATGAAAATTTTGGAACCACCCGCATTCTCCACGGCATCCTTGCCAATTTTGGGGTTAAATTTATTTTTATCACATTTTAGTTTATTGTTAAAATAATTTAATTAGTAATTAACAAGTTGGAATTAAGAAATTAAAAGAAACAAATCCATTTTGATATAATATACATGCACACGGCATTCCTAATTAAAATGGGCTAAATTTGATCAAAATGAATTTATCACTTAGTCACTAAAATTGATTTATAAGTAGAATTATATTAGATTGTAAAATGAACCGTTAATAAAAAGAATCAACTAAACCGATAAAAATAAACGTTACCCGTATTAAAATGAATCTTGTCGAGTGCTACTACCTATGCTTAAATTTGGATGTGGAGATACGGACTATTTAAAATGAACTACGACAACCTCGCTAAAAATGGAAACCGCTAAAAGATTAGTTAAGTATATGACTAAATAAAACTGAGATTCACTTTTTAAAGTTATTTAAAATCACTAAGTACAAAATGAACTTAACAACTTTGACTCTAGAATTTTGTACTTAGGTTATATTAAGTTTTACTTGTAAATCATATTTCAAATCACTAAATACAAAACGAACCTAACGACTTTAAAACTAGAATTTTACACTTAGAAAATAAAAAGACTTAGTTTTATCTTCTAAAATATCCTTAGTATATCAAAATGTATAAGAGTACAAAAATACTAAAGTATAAAGAAAATAAAATAAAAATACTAAGTATAAAGAAAATAAAATAATAAATACTATCTATAAGATTACATATACGTATAAAATACGAATAAAATACGAAGTATAAACATACGTACAAATACGGAATACGAAAATACGAATACGTATAAATACGATGAATAGTAAATACAATGAATAGTAAATACGATGAATAGTAAAATAATGAATAGTGAAAAATATTTAAAATTTACGAACGGACTCAAAATAAATAATTAAGTTTTTCTATGTGTTCTGTTTTACTCAAGAAGCTTGTTACTAAAATATCATTATACAAGTTCGACGTTATATTTATATTACAAGTTAGTCATTATTATTATTATTTATGAACGAGAGAAGGAGAAATTGAGAAAAACGAACTACTTGAATAAAATACTAGGATTGTTCGCCATGTTGCGACTCTTGAAATTCGAAGTTAACAAGGTAGTCAGATATGGGGACTTGGGCTCCCTCCCTGAGTTGCCCAAGGCGATTAACAATCTTGAGATTTCTTTTCGGCGCGGAGTATCAACCTCAGGGATGGGGCATACTTGATATTACCGTGGGCCCATATAGCAGTAATTGGAAACGCCAACCCCATCCGGGGGTACCCGTCTCTGGTGATAGTCGAACTTTTTCGTCGGTGATACCTTTTGAATAGCGAATAAGTATGATCCTCGATAGGTAGTGTATGCATACATTAGACAAGGGATGTAGCCATCTTTATTACCTTAGATATCTTTAAGCCTGGCAGTCATGTCCAAGTGATGTTGGCCCTGCCGGCTACTGCGCGGATTATGTCTGCATGCTTCCGCCTTACTAACGAAGATTCATTTGTTATCACATGTTGAATGCATTTCCTTGTTTGTTTGATGATTATTTGAATGACCTGGCTGAGTATTGGAGTACGATTTGTGGAGTATGATTATTTGTGAGCATGGTTGGTTATTTGATTGGTTTATACTCGTGTTAAATCATCATGATTTCCTTATGTGTTTCTGCTTGCATACTTGCTATTTGTTTCCCTTGTTTATTTATTATTCATATCGCATATTGCTTTAGAAATTGCATGTGTCGAAACTCGAAGGAGTGTGCGGGAAAATGATGAGAGTTTAATGCAGGTACCCCGAGTATTGACTGTTGATCTATCGTGATCAAGGCCTTATTTTTTTGTAATCTGTTTTGAGAGAATGTAATCAAACTTGTACTCTGTTATTCTAAACTCGTACTATGTATACAGAGTTTTATTACGATTAACAGCTGGTTTTGTAATATATAGACTTAATTAATTTTCCGCCTTAGTTTAATTAAAGTCACGAAAAACCAGGTTGTTACAATTTTTACAAAACTAATGTATTGTCAAAGTTTATTGCGCATCAAATGTTATACTTCCTCCTTTTCTTTCAATTCTATACATTTACTTTTTGCACGTACGTCGATGCACGTTTTCTTTTATTTATATCTTTAGTTACATAATTTTGAAAAATATGAAATTTGAATATTAATAATGCTCTCGAAAAAACAATTAAAAAAAGATCTCACATGACTATTTTTTATTTCATATATTAGACGATATATCGAAGATTCTCCTCACTTTTGAATAGTGTGCAAAAAGTAAATGTATAGAATTGAATGAAATGGAGGAAGTATGTGCAAAATGATAAACTACGCATATTTAAAAGGCTATGATGCACGTTGAATTCTTAATTTAAAAAAGAATTTATTGTCAAAAACCACCTTTAAAAAATTTATTTGGCCAAACACCAACTTTAAAAAAAAAAAAAGTTTGTCAATTACCAGCTCTACAATTTTTATTTTGTCAAACACCACCTTTTGGCCTGAGTTTGACTAAAGTCAACTAAATTCCGATTTTTTGTCGCTGGAGCACGTAATTTTGGGATGAATTTCTAGGTTTTTTTAGAGTAAAATTTTGGTTTGAGGGGGTATATTATAGAATTTGAGGGGTGAAATTTGAGTTTGAGAGTAGTAAGAAGAAAAATATGAAGAAAAAACACGATTTCCGATATTTCAATGTCAGAATTTAGTCAACTCAAGCCAAAAGGTCATAATCGACGAACTTTTTTTTAAAGGTGGTAATTGGCAAAAATAAAAATTTAAATGAGATGTTTGACAAAACAAATTTTTTATAGGTGGTGTAATGGTGGTTGATAATAAACCCTTTAGAAAATAAAAAAGCAAAAAATCTGAGCAATAGAAGGATCAAATTTATTATCTTTTTACTGTTGGACTTTTTCATAAAATATTGAGATTTTATTCAGATATTATTATTCTGATACGATAATATCTTTTATATCTTATTCAGTTATCTTGTGAATATGTATGTGGTCCAATTTTAGGTAAGAATCAGTTTCTTCTGATCAAAGAAACTGACTCCTATTTTGACTAGGTCTATTATATTTTATTCTGTTCACACACAATATTTCCATAATCACTTACTACTCTTTGATGGCAAGACTAGTATATATATGAGGGTGATTTATTTGTTTTGGTCATTGAACCTACTCTCCATTATGAAATAATACACCATCTATATTGTGAGAAGGAGGATTTGGAACCACTAAATTATTATCAATATTATTGGGGGTCTTCTTTATTATTATTTCTTATTATTGAAGACTATATTTATTTATTTATAAGCAGTGGCTGGAGGTATGTCTCGATCCTTTTTTTTTTATCGCTTCCGCATATTCATCTCATAATTGTGTTATTTGTATGAGATTATATTTATAACTCTAACAGTTGGTATCAGAGCGAGTAATCGCCTCTATCTTGCTCCTTGTTTTTCTGACTTATATGAATTGACATGCTTGGTACATGACGGTTTTAATACAGCAATTTTGAGTCTATTGTTTTCTGGTCAATTCTATGTATATGTCGTGATAATGTTATTTTGATCCAAACATGTGGTGTTAATTCTGCCCCTTACCCATGTTCTGCCAATTTGTTTAGTTTGTAGTAGCTAATTTAGACATGGCTTTTGCTAACTTGATTTCATATATTGTGCTTAATGCTTATCTACGTTGCCAAACTTTTCTTTTTTATCAATGCAAATTTTTGAGTACTCCGTATGATGGTAAAGTTGGTGTAACACCCCGTGTTTTTTGTAGTATAATTTTTGTAAAAGAATTTAATTCCTTAAATTAAACTCATCCTTTTACATTATATTAAAAATGTGACTGAATTTTTTTCGCCAAATAATACTAAATTTCCTAAGTCTAAATATAAAAATTTTGAAAAATAAAGTATGTTGTATTATATTCGGAATTCAAAAAGAAACACAATTCAAAATTTTATAAAAGTCAACCATAAAAATTATATCGCCTTTCAAATTTCAAAATAGCTAAGTCATGTTTACTATTCATAAGAATAAAAGTAAAACCTTTCATTCATAGAATTTATTTTTGTACATTTTTGATTTTTGAATAAAAATAGACCCGTATATCTTTCCCGTCTTTGAAATTCAAGTCAACGATTTCAAACACGCAAATCAAAGTCAAGCCACTTTATTTTTCTTCAAAAGTCACGTACACAACACTTACACATCAAAATAAAAATCATTTTGATTATTATTTAATAAATCATATTGTATTAATAAATAATTACTATTTCAATTTGATTTAACTAACACTTTCACTAAAAATCGAAATAATGAGTTTCACTAAGCCTAAACTGATAAACTTTTTGACGTTGGAGTATAATGATTTAATTCGATAACATTCAACGAAAAAAAAAATAAGTATTTCGATCAAGTAAGATTTTATTTCAAAGTTGCGAGGACCTAGTACCCAATTTTTGTTTTGATTTCGTTTTGAGTTTTATTTTCGTTTTTATTTTCGATCTTACTCCTAAACATTATTTTAAGACTATACATTTTATTTCGAGACTTTTCACGTGCGCGTAAATCGAAATTTTCAAAGCGAAAAATCGAGCCCACTTGGCTCCATTTTGGCCGAGCAAGTCAAGAGCTCATGGCTCAATGTTCTTCCTTCTTTTCTTCTCTACTTTACTACCTTGTCAATTCACCTTACCCTCCTACATTTTCATCATCATCCTAGATTGATTTAACTTAATAATTTATGCAACTAAATACACAAATGCATTCACACATTATATTACATATTACACAAACTTACAACTACAACTTACACACTAGTATACAACACAACTACTACTACATTACTACTACTACACGTCCAAACTCACACACATACAACAAACATCTATTTTTTTTTTCTAAGTCTTTTCCTCTCAAAATAAACTCAACTCAAACATACTAGTAAGCATGTTCATGCAACCTCAAGAACACCATATAAACTTCATACTCTTTAATTTCTTTTCTTCTTTAAAACTTTCATTTTATTGCTTTAAATTTATTAAGAGCACATAAATAAATCCTCACCATTTATATTTAGTACTCACTTCCTCTTTATACATACAATAAATTATGAACAAAAATCGAAATCATAAAAAAAATTAAAACAGCACTTAAACATTAAAATGATACTACACTTTAAATTTTCATTTTAGTTAGTCTAGCTTAAATAAAATTACTAACTTGCTTATTTCATTTCTTATGTACTAATCCTAACCAAAGACGAGGAGCAAGGTGGAGGTGTCGACTTGAGCCAATTCGACAACATCATAGACCCCGACAATTGCTAGGCTCATTTTCACTAATCTAATCAAGGTGCTCCCGCACACTATTTTTGCTAAGCACCTACACCTATTTGATTATATGTTATTTTTCCTAAATGATGTTTTGAGTGTGTGTATGAATTAGTGTATCACTTAAGTATTGCATGACAAATTACAAGGTATAAATCGAAAAATAAAATTTGTGTAGAACATATAAACCACACGGCCTAACCATTATTTTTAGTTTAATTTTTCGTTTTAATTTTTGTAAATTGCATGCTTAAAATACTTGTAATAAGATGAACATGAAAATATAACTAGTTTATGTTTTGGACTAAAAATGAATTTGTTATGAAATTTAAATGTTTTAAAGTGTTTATGTGTGTTCTTGAAGTATGGTTATTATCCTTGTGAGAAATGATTTACTTTTGTTTGTGAATGTTTCGTTATGTTTTTCACTCATAATTAAACACATAAATAATATAAAGAAAGTTAGTTATTGAATTAGAAGTATAAAAATCAAAAATAAAAATTTGGACATATATACACATATACACGGTTTTACTAAAGAAAATGGACCAATTTTTAGTTTTAATTTTTCTAAATAAC
Organism: Dianthus caryophyllus; assembly: GCA_023091065.1. Classification (NCBI taxonomy): domain Eukaryota; kingdom Viridiplantae; phylum Streptophyta; class Magnoliopsida; order Caryophyllales; family Caryophyllaceae; genus Dianthus; species Dianthus caryophyllus. Next base: position 32,127,476 of record CM041517.1, on the reverse strand, counting down.
ATATTATGATTAGTCTAGGGTAATTAGACTTACTATAAAAATTTGAGAAAATAAAACGATAATATAAAAATTTGAGTTAGAAGTGTTCTTTAGAAATTCATGTGTGTTCTTCACATGTTCATGTGTTCTTCTTTTAGATGACTAGTTTTGATTTATGATTTTTATAAGTTTTATTAAATTAATGTTTTAATCCACTAATGAATAAATACAATACTAAAACACATAAGTTAATCAAGCTAAATCTTTAAAATATAAAAGTTAGAAATATAAAGTGTCACAAATCACTATTCATAAATGAAATAAGATGTTTAGTGAAAATTACAAACTAGTTAAGTCACTTTAGTATAATTTAAATAATTAGTATATCAAAACTTTAAGTCAAAACCGATAAATTAGAAAACGAAAATAAAATACACAAGTATAAGCTAGGCCACGGTTTTGGGGTCTTTTAGGACCTAAAATGAATTTGTCACTTTTTATTTTTATCACTTAAGTAATTTAATTAGTTAAAGTAATGATTTATTAATAAAAACAAAAAAAGAAATAAATAGCTTAAATAAATAAAGGCCACGGCATTTCACCCTATAAATGGGTCAATTCTGATCAAAATGAAGTTGTCACTTAGTCACTAAATTTGATTATTAATTAGAATTATATTAGATTGTATAATGAATCGTAAATAAAAAGAATCAACGAAACCGATAAAAATAAACGTTACACGTATTAAAATGAATAATTTCGAGTGATACTACCTATGCTTAAATTTGGATATGGACATACGGACTATTTAAAATGGACTACGACAACCTCGCTAAAAATGGAAACCGCTAAAATGTTAGTTAAGTATATGACTAAACGTAACCGACTTTTACTTTCAAAATATTATTTCAAATCACTAAGTACAAAACGAACTTAACGACTTTGAAATTAGAATTCTATACTTAGGAAATAAACTTGATTTTGTACCGAAATAAAATATCTTAAGGTATAAAAATACTAAGTATAAAAATATAATAATAAATACTAAGTATAGAAAATATACTAAGTATAAGAATGCATGTACGTATAAAATACGAATAAAATACGAAGTATAAAAATACGCATACGTATAAAGATACGTACAAATACGAAATACTAAAATACGAATACGTATAAAAATACGATGAATAGTAAATACGATGAATAGTAAAATAATGAATAGTGAAAATATTTAAATTTTACGAACGGACTCAAAATAAATATTTAAGTCTTTCTATGTATTCTGCTTATCTGAAGAACTGCTAGAACTAAAATTTCATTATACAAAGTTCGACTATATAATTAAGTTACAGAATTATCATTAGCTACGATTGAACAAGGAAATAAGAATTTGAGAAATGAACTACTTGAATAAAATACTTGGATTGTTCGCCATGTCGCGACTCTTGAATTGTAGCCGTCTATGGGGACTTTGGCTCCCTCCCAGAGTTGCTAAAGGCGATCTAATAATTTTTAAAATTATTATTTCGGTGCGGGATATACAACCTCAGGGATGAGGCATAATTGATATCTCCGTGAGCCCATACTACGGTAATTGGAAACTCCCTTTACCCGGTACCCGTCTAAGGTGATAGTCGAATTATTAGGTGACTACTTACTCGAGGGCGAGTATGATACGAACCTATCTATAGTGGTGTATGCATACATTAGACACGGGATTTGGCTGTCCTTATCACTTTAGGTATCTCTAGCCTGTCAGACACGTCCGCTTTGTCGGCCCTGATCGCTTCTGCGCGGACGTCTAGTATGTCAGCCACGTCCGCTTTGTTCGGCCCTGTCTACTATAGCGCGTTTTACGTCTGCATGCTTCCGCCTCGCTAACGAACATTCATTAGTTAACGTATGTTGAATGTATTTCCTTGTTTTGATTGATTATTGTCTGAATGATTTGATTTCCTGAGTATTGAAGTACGACTTGTTGAGAATGATTATTTATGAGTGTTGTGCGATATGTTATTTGATTTATACTCATGTTTGAACCATCATGAATTCCTTATGTGCTTTACCTTCCTACTTGCTCTTTATTTTTACTTATTTACTATTTATATTGCATATTGTTTTAGAACTGCATGTGTCGAAAGAGTGTCGCGGGAAAATGATAAAGAATTAATGCAGGTACCCCGAGACCAATGCTATTGAATGCTGGGGAGAGTTACCTTACTTATTTTGTACGCTTTTGAGAGAATGTAATTAAATAACTCTGCTTTATCTTAAACTCGTATTATGTATACAGAGTTTTATGACGATAACAGCTGGTTTTGTAATATATAGACTTAATTAATTTTCCGCCTTAGTTTAATTAAAGTCACGAAAAACCAGGTTATTCTGAGCTTGGTATCGTGAGTCATCTTGCAACCGTGAATGACTTAAAGTTATCTCACATAGCGAGACGACACCTGGGCCAGACATTCATATCGTATGTCAGGCATAGACTTATTGGATCAAATAATATATTAGAAATCTCTAGATCGCTAAAATAATAACTTAGATCACTTTAAATTGTGAGAAAGGGTAGAAACTTAAGGATCGACCTTAAAATAAAAGACTAGTTAGATGAGCAATAGAATCTTATCGTATTATAATTCTTTTACTTGCTATTTGCTCTATGGCTAACCTGTTTGACTAACAAATCTCTTATGCTAACATTACTTCAAAGCGAGTCTTATAAAACGAAGTCAAGACGACAAGAATCCAAGCACAACAAATGGACGCAACAAGAATTATGTAGAACGAGAGGACATTCAAGATTTGAAGAATTCTGTTGAATTAAAAATACTCCTACAACCATATCAAACCATTCTTCAATTATCACCATCATTTCAATGCTTTGCAATTCCCAGATTTTCTAAATCATAAAAATTTCCTGACATCTAATCTCTCCATGATTTTAAGATAGAGTCAACTCAATGATTTATCAATCCCGTAAAATTCTTAACTCTCAGAAATGATTGATATTATAAATCAGTAAATCCCTTCATAAACTGATTTTCTTTTCTCTCAGTTTAGTAGAATGTTTTTAACCTTACTCTACGAGTTCATAAACTCCTTTCTCTTTATCTTCAAACCTTCTAACCTTACTTGTACTATGCATAGTACCGAAGGCTAACTTTTGTCAATTCTCAAACTCAACTCCATATCCCTTGAGAATATATCTGAACTCTTATGCTATTTTGCTGAGCATGCTTTCTAACCCTCCGTCGTGGTTCACTTCATCGAGAAGGAATTAGGAAACTTTGTAATCTTTTGATTTTAATATTTTTACAGAATGGCTGCAAACAACGTTCCTAACAATGATCTCGACCATCAATTCCTCGAAGAAGAGGCAAGAAGAAGGGGGTTCGAAGATGCAATCACAAAGATTGCTCAAGGCATGTACCAACATCAGGGTGGTGGAAACAACCAATCCGCGTTTGAGAGGTTCTCAAAACATAGACCTCAAACGTACACAGGCTCTGTCAACCCCACAGTCCTGACAGAATGGATTGAAGAAATGGAGAAACTATTAGAGCTGAGCAAGACGCCGCCTAATGAAAAGGTGAATGTAGTAGCGTACTACTTGAAAGGGGAGGCCAATAGCTGGTGGCGCCTGATCAGATCTACGTTCCCCCTAAGGATCTATAACTGGAGCGAGTTCAAGATCCTATTAGAGAACAAGTACTTTGGGGAGGAACTAAGATGGGAAAAAGAAGAGGAGTTCCGAAACTTGAACCAAGGTGATATGTCTCTACAGGCGTACACCGAGAAATATCAGGAGCTATCCAAGTTTGCTCCCAAGATAATAACTAACGAGGAGGAACTCGCAACCAGGTACGTAAGTGTAACACCCCGTGTTAATTTAAGCTAATCATAATTAGGAAATCAATAATTAGACAATCTCGCTCAAATATTTCCTAAAACAATACGCTACAAGTTATTATTGCACCTAAACTAAAACCATTTTGAATTACTTTGAATTTGAACTTTATTTTTACATATTCAAACTCGATAAATCAAATGATGAATCCTCGACAATTTTCTCAACGACAAATTTCGGCACGCAAATCGAGGTCAATGTTGACCCAAAATGGCCGAGCCACTTCGGTGGTTAAATCACCTAATCTTTTTCCAAATTCACTTACATGTAATCCTAATCTAATTAAAACTAGTTAAGGTTAATTATTTTGATTATTACTAACAAACATATTATATTATTAACAAATCACTATTCCAAATTGAATTAACTAACACTTTCACAAAAGATCTAAATAATGAGTTACACTAAGCCTAAACTGATAAACTTTTTGACGTTTGAGTATAATGATTTAATTCGATAACATTCAACGAAAAAAATAAGTGTTTCGATCGAATAAAATTTTAATTCAAAGTTGCGAGGAAAACTAGTACCCAATTTTTCTTTTGATTTCGTTTTGAAGTTTATTTTCATTTTTATTTTCGATCTAACTTCGAACCACTATTTTAAGACTATATATTTCATTTTGAGACTTTTCGCGTGCGCACAAATCGAAAATTTCAAAAACATAAAAATCGGGACTTGTGTGGTGGTTTGGCCGAGATACTTGGTCCTTGGTCCAACCTATCCTCTTCCATTTTCTTCCCTTCTCTTACACAACATGCTTCTACTTTACTAAGTGTCTAAGACACTTACCATCCTACATTAATTCATCATCACATCCTATTTTAATTAAATTAAACATTAAACTTCCTAAATATTAAACTTACTACAAGTTTACTAGTATACTTTTCTACTACTACAACTTTCATTACTTACAAACACAAATAAACACTCTAACTTATTTTCTCTCTAATAAACTCATACTCAAGAACAAGTAAGCACATCTTCAACTTCAACCTCAAGAACACCATTGATCTTTATCTTCTTCCTTACACTTTTCTTCCTAAATCATTTATTTTTTCTTGTCTTTAATTCACTTAAGCTCTTAAGATGCTTCTCCACCATGTATATTTATTAATCACTTCCTCTTTAAGCTTGAAAATAATTATGAACATAAATCAAATTCATAAAAATTTAAAACATCACCTAAACATAAAATGATACTACACTTCAAACTTTTAGTTTAGTTAGTTCTAGCTAAAATAAATTACTAACTTGTGTAACAACCTGGTTTTTCGTGACTTTAATTAAACTAAGGCGGAAAATTAATTAAGTCTAATTATTACAAACCAGCTGTTATCGTATTAAAACTCTATATACATAGTACGAGTCTTAGGATGAAACAGAGTATATGTTTGATTACAAATCTCTCCAAAACAACGAAGTTCAAAATAAGGTAAACCATCCCCAGCATTTGATAAACATAAGTCCTCGGGGTACCTGCAGTTCATCTCGTATTAGTGTTTTCTCCCCCAACACAATCTAAACACATCAAATAAATCACGTAGTATAGCAATTATAGACATGTGCGATATACATGACAATTAAATAAAATAGATGGCAAGCAGGCAAGCAAAAACACATAAGGATATCAGGATAATTCAAACATGAGTATAGATCAAATCATATATCACACCACACTCATAACCAATCATACTCAACAATTCATTACCATCTCAATCATATTCGGGGTAGTCGACCCTTTTCAATTATCCATATAGTAACATAACTCGCGAGTCTTGACTACAGAGCGGCTTGTGTACTCTCATAGATAATTATCAAAGTGCACTAATTTGCTCAGACTGTACATCGATCAAACACTAAGTAGCGTGCGTGATAACTACCTAATATCCAATACAACATGGATAATCTATCATACGTTGTCCTATGAACCACAACCATCGAGGATGGAAGCATGCAAAACCCTACAAAGCAAGGCCTGCGCAAAGTCACGGGTACATCAACGGACTTTAATGCTAAGGATACCACTAGGTAAGAAGGACGATTCAATCCCTTATCTTATGTGTGCACACACTTTCACATAGAAACGACACAGTCCTCGCTACTCGAGAGAGTATGCTTTTCCTAACCAAAACGATTAATACCTAATGACAAGGTCCCCGGATGGGATGGTCATCTTCCGTTACCTCGTATGGACCGCAAAACGCAACATTTATGCCCATTCAAGGGATGTATACGCCTGCTTGCCTAAAGACTATGAGAGTCATTAGAACGCCTCAGTCAGCACTGAGAGTGAAAGAGTCCCCATACGCGGCTACCTTTCCAACGATGGCACAATAGATTCGCAACATGACAGACACCCGAGTATTTAACAAGTACTTCTCTTCTTATTTTCTTATTCTCAAATTAATCAGTGACATTTCATAGTAAATCATCGTCGAACTTGTATAATGAAAATTTAGTTCTAGCAGTTCTTCAGGTAAACGGAAGCACATAGAAACTTAAATAATTTATTTGGAGTCCAATCGTAAATTTTAAATATTTTTACTATTCACGTATTTACTATTCATCGTATTTACTATTCATCGTATTTACTATTCATCGTATTTTACTATTCCTCGTATTTTATACGTATTTTTATACTTAGTATTTTATTCGTATTTTTTTTATACTTAGTATTTTATTTAGATACTAAACTAAGCTTATTTTTTCTAAGTGTAGAATTCTAGTTTTAAAGTCGTTAAGTTCGTTTTGTACTTAGTGATTTTTGAAAATATTTTAGGAGTCTAGTTTTAAAGTTGTTAAGTTCATTTTGCATTTAGCGGTTTTGAAATATATTTTAATCGAACTCGTTAAGTTCATTTTGTATTTAATGATTTTGAAACATATTTAAATCAAAGTGGTTAAGTTTATTTTATACTTGGTGATTTAAATGAAATTTCAAAAGTAAAACTCGGTTTAGATTTAGTCGTATACTTAGCTAAAATTTAAGCGGTTCCAAATTTTAGCGAGGTTGTCGTAGTTCGTTTTAAATAGTCCATATCTCCATATCCACAATTAAGCATAGGTAGTAACACACGATATGATTCATTTTAATATATGTAACGTTTATTTTTATCGGTTTCGTTGATTCTTTTTATTAACGATTCTTTTTACAATAAAAATATAAACCTGATTACTATTCAATTATAGTGATTAAGTGATAAATTCATTTTGACCAAAATTGACCCAATTTTTATAGAAATGCCGTGGCCCTTTATACACTACTCTATTTATTTCTTTTTTTGTTTTTGTTAATAATTCATTACTTTAACTAATTTAAATTACTCAAGTGATAAAAATAAAAAGTGACAAATTCATTTTAGGTCAAAAATGGACCCTAAACCGTGGCACTTAACTACTTAGCAATTTATTTTCGTTTTCTAATTTTATCGGTTTTCGACTTAAAGTTTTTATATACTAATTATTTAGTTTATACTAAAGTGACATAAACTAGTAAACAAAAACGATAAATACTAAAACTTATAAAATTTATAAATCAAAACTTAGTCATATGATGAAGAACACAATGAAGATGTGAAGAATACTAATGCTTTTAATATGAACATTATTTAGTCAAATTTTTATATGTTTATATAATTTTCTCAAATTTTTCATACAAGTCTAATTTAACTAGACCTATCATAATATGTTATTTAGAAAAATTAAAACTAAAAATTGGTCCAAAAATAAAGGGAAAACCGTGTGATGTATATGTATGTTCTAAATTTTGATTTTTGATTTTTATACTTCTAATCCAACAATTAATTTATTCTATATCATATATATACTTAATCATGAGTGAACAACAACTACAAACATTAACACACAAAAGAAAAATCATTATAACCTAAGAATAACAACAACACTTCAAGAACAACATAATACACTTTAAAACCTTTAAATTCATAATAAATTCATTTTAAGTCCTAAACAAAAACTAATTATATATTCATGTACATATTAGCCTAAGTATTTAAAGCATGCAATTTACGAAAATTAAAACGAAAAATTAAACCAAAAATGGAGGGTTGGCCGTGGGTTTTTAATGGTGAGCAACAATTTTTATTTTTCGATTTTTGTCTCCTAAATTAACATATGATGCTAGGTGTTCATAAACACAATAAATGTAACACATAAACATTTATATCATGCGATTAACAAAATTAAAACCTAGTGTGCGGGGGCACCTTAGATTAGGTTATGAATGAAAAGATTAGCAGTTGTCGGGATCGACAATATGATCAAACTGGCTCAAGTCGTCTTCACCACCTTGCTCCTCGTCTTTGGTTAAGATTAGTACATAAAAATGGAAATAAGAAAGTTAGTAATTTATTTTACTAAACTAGCTAAACTTTACTAATAAAATGTAAGTGTAGTATTGTTTTTAGTTTAGGTGATGTTTATATTTTATATATTTTGATTTATGTTCTTAACTATTTATAACTTAAAAGAGGAAGTGATTACAAGTTAAAATGGTGGAGAATTAACTTAGGTGTACTAGTGCATTTAAAGCAAGAAAAGAAATGAATTAAGGAAGGAAAGTAAAGGAGGAAGATGATGATCTTCAATGGAAAGCCAAGGTTGAAGATGAAAGTCTTACTAATGCTCTTGTATATGATTTATTTAGAGAGAAAATAAGCTAAGTGTTTGGTGTGTTTGTTTGTGTTTGTGCGTGTGATATGTATATAATGTAGTAGTAGTTTGTGTTTTGTTTTAGTTGTAAGTTTATGTGTGAATGCACTTCCATTTATTTGCATAAATCATTTAATTTAAATAAGCTAGAATGATGATGAATTAGTAGTGTGTAAGATGGATTAGACATGGTGCAAAAGGAGAAGAAAAATGGAAGAAGATAAGTTGGACTTGAGGTCCAAATATCTCGGCCAAAACAAGGGCCATTTGGCTCGATTTTCGTTTTTCAGAATTTCGATTTGCGCGCACGCGAAAAGTCTCGAAATGAAATATATAGTCTTAAAATGATGGTTCGAAGTAAGATCAAAAATAAAAATGAAGATAAACGTTGAAAAGAATCCAAAACAAAAATTGGGTCTAGAATCCTCGAAACTTTGAAATAAAATCTTACTTGACCGAAATACATATTTTTTTCATTGAATGTTATCGAATTAAATCATAATGCTCAAACGTCAAAAAGTTTATCAGTTTTGAATAAGTGTGGCTCATTATATCGAGTTTTAGTGAAAGTGTTAGTTAAATCAAAAGGAATAGTAATTTTATATTATTATAATATGTTTTGTTAGTACTAATCTAAATTGATTAAGCCTTAACCATTTTTGTGAGATTAGGATTATGAGTAAGTAGATTAGGAAAAGAATTAGGTGATTTAAATCATCTTGTGTGGCTCGGCCACTTTTATAAATTTTACCTCGATTTGCGTACCAAAATTCGTCGTTGAGAAATTTGTCGTATAGTCTTCATTTGATTTATCGAGTTTGAATATGAAAGAATAAAGTTCAAATTCGAAGCAATTCAAAATGGTTTTAGATTAGGTACGAAAGTGACTTGTAGTGTATTGCATTAGGAATTTAATGGGCGAAGATGATTAATTATTGATTTCCTAATTATAATTAGCTTAAATTAACACTGGTGTTACAATCCTCCCCCCTTAAAGAAGTTTCGTCCCCGAAACTTAAAGTTAACTAGGTGGTTAAGGTTACCTGCGCTGAATAGTTCTGGGTATTTCTCCTTCATTGACGCCTCGGTTTCCCAAGTAGCTTGTTCGGTATTATGACCCTCCAAAGGACTTTAATTAAGGGTATTGCCTTTCGTCTCGGGGTCTTGGTTTCCGTGCCAAGATTTCCACGGTTTCTCGTAGTACAACATATTAGGCTCGATCTCGATGACATCGGGCGAAACGATGTGGCTTGGATCAGATCGATACCTCCGTAGTTGAGATACGTGGAAAACATTGTGTACTCTTGATAGGTTAGGCGGTAGAGCAAGTCGATACGCCACCTCCCCGATTCGCTCAAGTATCTCATAGGGTCCTATATACTTCGGGCTTAGCTTCCCTTTTAAGCCAAATCGTCTTACTCCTTTCATGGGCGACACCTTCAGGAATACATTGTCGCCTCCTGAATTCAATAGGCTTACGATGTTGGTCAAAGATATTTCTTTGACGATCTTGTCTTTGCTGTAGTCTTTCTCGGATGACCTTAATGTGCTCGATTTGGTCCTGAATAGTTTGGGGTCCGGTACCCACATTGTCACTAGCGTCGTCCCAACACACTGGGCTTCGACACTTCCTTCCATATAGAGCTTCAAAAGGGGCACATTTGAGGCTAGCATGTTAACTGTTGTTGTAGGAGAACTCGATCAAAGGTAAACTCTTTTCCCAGTTAGCGTTAAACTCCATCGTGCAGGCTCTCAACATGTCCTCTAAGGTTTGAATGGTTCGTTCAGTCTGGCCATCTGTAGCCGGGTGAAATGCGGTGCTCATTTTCAATCGCTACCTAAGGCTTCTTGCAACTTCTTCCGTAAATGGGAAGTAAACCTTGCGTCCTATCCTAAATAATATCAAGGGGCACACCATGCAACTGATTACTTCTTTCTCATAGGCCTTTGCTAACTCATCCAATCCCCACGTCTCTTTGATCTAACAAAGTGGGCGTACTTTGTTAATCGATCCACTATGACCCAGATTGCATCTTTACCACTCGAGGTCCTCGGTAGTCCCATAATGAAGTCCATTGAGATTGAGTCCCATTTCCCTCGTGGTATTTCTAACGGTTGTAGGAGTCCTCCCGGTCTTTGATGTTCGAATTTCACCTTCTGACAAATCAAGCATTTAGCCACGTGTTCGGCTATCTCCTTTTTCATCCCGATCCACCAGAATCGTAATTTCAAATCTTGGTACATCTTGTCTGACCCAGGATGTACGGAATATCGGGTGCTGTGTGCTTCGTCTAAAATTCTGCGTTTTAGTGCCTCATTGTTTGGTATACACCATCTCTCTTTGAATCGAAGACTCCCGTCAGGGTGAATTTTAAATCCTTCAGTCCCTTCTGACGGAATCCTTCCTCGAATCGTTACTAGTTCAGGGTCTTCCCATTGTAGTGCTCGGATGTCGTGGAGTATCTCTGTTCCACTACCATTGCATTTAAATCAAGATCATCTGACCGTACTAAGTCCAAATCCAATCTTCTCAAATCTTGAGCGAGGTCGGATGGAATCTCCCGGATATTATTCGGTGGCGTGAGTCTTACGACTTAAAGCGTCTGCTACGACGTTTGCTTTTCCTTCGTGATAGAGCAGCTCGATCTTGTAGTCTTTGATTAGTTCTAGCCACCTCCTTTGTCTCATATTCAGCTCTTTCTACGTGAATATGTACTTCAAACTCTTGTGGTCAGTGTAGAACTTTATCGCGACTCAGAAAGATAATGTCGCCAAATCTTCAAAGCGAACACAAGCTGCTGCGAGTTCAAGGTCATGGGTTGGATAGTTCTTTTCATGCACCTTGAGTTGTCTAGATGCATAGCGATCACCTTGCCCTGCTGCATTAGGACACATCCTAGTCCATTTAAGGACGCATCGCTATACACCTCGTATTCATCCCCGTCAGTTGGTAGGGCTAGGACCGGTGCGGTAGTCAGCCTTGTTTTGAGTTCTAAGAACGCCTTTTCACAGTCTTCGTTCCACACAAATTTGGAGTCCTTCTGTAGGAGTTTAGTCATTAGGCGTGCCACCTTTGAAAAGTCTGCACTTAATCGCAGTAGTAACCACCAAGCCTAGAAAGCTTCGAACCTCTGTGCCGGCCTTTGGTGCGACCCATTCCTTTACGGCTTCTATCTTTCCTGGGTCTACCATTACTCCTTCCTTCGAAATCACGTGGCCCAGAAATGCCACTTCACTCAACTGCACTGCACTTAGAGAATTTTGCATACCATTTATCTTTCCTCAAAATCTCCAATACAAAGGCGTAGATGTTCTTCGTGTTCTTTCTCGCCTTTGAGTAGATTAGGATGTCATCTATGAATACGACCACGCATAAGCGTCCAGATATTCGTGGAAGGTTACATTCATCCGATCCATGAACACTGCAGTGCGTTGGTGAGGCCAAAAGGCATCACTTCGAACTCATAGTGGCCGTATCTAGATCGAACGCAGCTTTTCAGATGTCCTCCTTTCGCACACCTATCCGATGATAACCCGATCTTAAATCAATTTTGGAGAAAACACTGCTCCCTTGAGTTGATCGAATAGGTCGTCTATCCTTGGCAAAGGGTAACGATTCTTGATTGTAACCTTGTTGAGTTCACGGTGAGTCGATGCATAAGCGCATACTCCCGCCCTTTTTCTTAACAAAGTATCTGGGCGCCCAAGGCGAGACACTCGATGCGATGAAGCCTCGATCTATTAACTCCTCCAATTGTTTCTTAAGTTCACGGAGTTCAACCGTGCCATTCGGTAGGGTGCCTTTGAGATTGGTGCGGTGCCGTGATGAAGTCGATTGAGAATTCTACGTCGTGCGGTAGCGCAGGCTGGCGATTCATCAGAAACACATCCGGTATTCATTTACAATGTGAATGTTCTCGATCTTTTGCTCGTCCTCCATTTTGTTGATGCCGCATGTAAATATTTGATGTCCCTTTCTCCCCATGTTCAATTTTCATGGCGGAACCACGAATCGCACTTTTTCCTTTGAAGGCGTATTTTGGTAAGTCACCACCGCTCCATTAGGACCCTTCAATGTGATTCTCCTGGTCTCGGCATTTGAACGTAGCATGATGACGAAGTTAACCAATCCATTCCCAAAATTATATCGAATTCGGGAAGGTCGAATAGAATCAGTCGGAAAAGAAAGTTTGTGTGGTGAATCATGATTTGTACATTATTGTACTTTGCAGAACAAGAAATATTTTTGCCATTTGGTAGCGATATGTTAGTGCGTATTTGTTCAGGTTTTGTAAGTTTGGATTTTGCTAGAAATTTTGTTGAGATAAAAGATAAGGATGCGCGCGTATCGAACAAAATAAAGGCAGGTACAGAGTTAACCAAAAATTTACAGTGACAACGCGTCTACATCCTCGACAGTCCTCGGCATCACCATCATTCTCTGACAAAGACATATACTCTCCCCCTGAACTCTTACGGCGGGCGGCGGTCCGTGTTCACTCTACCCATTGTTCCCTTTTTAGGCGGCGCGTTGGCCTTATGACCTACTTCTGCATATGAAGCACGTGATCGGTGCACCATTGCAATCCTTTGTTCCGGTGTAGTTGTTTTAGGCAAGAGCGACACTTATCGGACTCGTATAGTGGTAGAGGCCTTGGAGGATTGGGGCAAACCTTGGCTTGGTCCAGGTGGAATTCGGCGAAATTGTAGGCCTTTGGTAACCGGCTTGATGGATTAGCCTGTGGTAGAAAAGGTCGTTGGTAGTTAGGCTTCGAATGGTGGCGCCGCCACGTAAGGCGTAAACACTCTCTTTTCCCTTTCTCCTGCGCCGTTCTTACGGATTGACGCCGGATACATTGCCTTCTCATAGGCTTCAAAGAAAGTTCCTGCAATTGAACCGCTCATGATCAATCAGAATCGTAAGTCATACCCGAACATATCGGTTGGCGAGTTCTTCCTCATCAATCGTTATCTTGGGAGCAAATTTTGTGACTCCTGAAACTTTTAGGTGTATGCTGCGATTGCATATTACCCTGCTTTCAAATTCTGAACTCTTCTTCTTTGTTCCACCCGAGCTCCTGCCCAAATACTTGCTCTCTAAAAGCGTTTTGAACTCGCTCAGGTTGTAGATTCCGAGTGGGAAATTAGATCCGATTAGGCGCCACCAACCTGCTCGCCTCCTTCAAGTAATATGCCACCACATTCACCATTTCGTGGGGGTATCTTCTTGAGCTCAGCCAGCTTCTCCATTTCCTCGATCCATTCGGGCCAGACCACAGGATCGACGGATCCAGTATGTTAAAGGGCGGTGTTTGGAGAATCTTTCAAATCTTTGGTGATTATTCACGCTCTACGGTTTTGTTGTGCAGATTGCGCAATCTTCACAATTGCGTCTTCAAATCCCCTTCTTCTGGCTTCCTCCTCGAGGAACTGTTGGTCGAGATCGTTTGGGATACCATTTGCAGCCATTCTGAAAGACATTAAATTGTGTGAGTTTCGAGTAGTTTCCAAGATAGACACATCATATAGAGTACCAGGTAAAACACATTTCATTGATAATGTAAAAGGGTTACATCAAAAAGTTATAAAGCCTCCTAATACATTCTCTATGAAATGAACTAAGGTGAAAACCTAGATACAAGGTTCAGCAAAATAACATAAAAGCTTAGATACATTCTCAAGAGTTATAAAATTAGATCGAGAATGACAAAAGATTTGTCCTAGATTCTAAGCAAATTTTGAGTAGGGGTATTCTTCCTCCGAGAAGCTGTATTTATATTTAACAGCATTAGTTGCGTCGCTCAAACCGAGCTTGAAGTCCTCCCAGCTCAGGTAGTACTCACCCTCAAGTATAGCTGGGGAGCGTAGTCGTCTCCACCATGCTTTGGCCTCTTCATCAAGGCAAGCAGCTGCTAGGGAGGTTTTCCATTCCTCTCTATCTGAGTGTTCCAGAACCTCGCATTCATACTCTGATCCATGGGTAGAGTGTCCCACTAATTCCTCAAACGTCTCGGGTTTACCTGCATGAACGCCGATCACGCGTCGGTATGTTACGAGGATCGTGAGGTGATCAAGAACTTCGATGCTCCATATACGGAGTCTTAAGTGCCCTAGTCTTCCAGTCGATTTCCGAATCACTCGAGTCCTGTGATCTCTTCCATGACTTCAATTGTTGACGTCGTGCGTAGGCCTCGATGGCTTTCTTGCGGGCCTTCTCTTTTGGTGTCCACTCAGAGTACCTCTTACCGCACGGTAGTCTCATCTGAAATCAATTTGGATAAAATAATTTAAATGAGATTTGGAAGTACAACTATGTATGTAAAGTTAAAATAATGCGTTTAAGAAAAGCATACGACTAGGTAGTAACATAACGTCTCCATATATATATAAATATATACATGGGTAAAATATTACATTTCAAAGGAATATAATACATAAGTTCACCAAACGTCACATCCGAATATAACATCCATAGCCGTAGGAAAAGAAGACGATATTAAGATCGTTCTTAGGATGGTTAAGATATGGTTACAAATATTTTACAAACTGGAGTCGAATGACCCTAAATATGATTTCATGACCCTCAAGAGCCTCCCAGGCGTGAGATCCCTCTCCCATATGATTGGGGTATGATGGCGTTGGGTGAAAATGGAGGATAGTCGCGCCATATTCTTGAATCATCAAAGCTGCCGAGTAGTTCATCATACTCCATCCACGCAGTGGTTCCTCCACCCTCAGTGGAGTGCGGATGGTACATGCGATCCATGTGTAGCTCGTGTCGCGAGAAGTCGCCAACCTAGAGGTGCCCAAAACTCATCGTATGGATGGAAGCTCTCAATCATGGTCAAACCGATGCCAATGCCCCTCGTGTGGTAGATTCGCCTGGCCATGATTCCATGAGCTTCCACATATCGCTCTATGTGCAGGGAATGGCTACGTATGTACTCTCCTAGTTGCATCATCGGCGGTCTTCGTGGTGCGGAGTAACGGCAAGAGCGGAAAGATGACATCCTAAGGGCCTCTGTCAGACTAAAGTTAGCCATAGTGCAAATAGCAAGTAAAGAATCATAAAGTTAAGATTCTAACGCTCATCTAACTAGTTCATTATTATTTGGTCGGTCCTTAAGATTCTACCCTTTCTCACATTTTAAAGTGATCTAAGTTATTATTTTAGCGATCTAGAGATTCCTAGTTTATTATTTTATCCTATAAGTCTATGCCTGGCATACGATATGAATGTCCGCCTGTGTGTCGCCTCGCTATGTGAGATAACTTTAAGTCATTCACGGTCATGAGACTGAGCTTTGATACCAATCAGAATAACCTGGTTTTTCGTGACTTTAATTAAACTAAGGCGGAAAATTAATTAAGTCTAATTATTACAAACCAGCTGTTATCGTATTAAAACTCTATATACATAGTACGAGTCTTAGGATGAAGCAGTATATGTTTGATTACGAACCTCTCCAAAACAACGAAGTCCAAAATAAGGTAAACCATCCCCAGCATTTGATAAACCTAAGTCCTCGGGGTACCTGCAGTTCATCTCGTATTAGTGTTTTCTCCCCCAACACAATCTAAACACATCAAATAAATCACGTAGTATAGCAATTATAGACATGTGCGATATACATGACAATTAAATAAAATAGATGGCAAGCGGGCAAGCAAAAACACATAAGGATATCGGGATAATTCAAACATGAGTATAGATCAAATCATATATCACACCACACTCATAACCAATCATACTCAACAATTCATTACCATCTCAATCATATTCGGTAGTCGACCCTTTTTCAATTATCCATATAGTAACATAACTCGCGAGTCTTGACTACGTAGCGGCTTGTGTACTCTCATAGATAATTATCAAAGTGCACTAGTCGCTCGGACTGTACATCGGATCAAACACTAAGTAGCGTGACGTGATAACTACCTAATATCCAATACAACATGGATAATCTATCATACGTTGTCCTATGAACCACAACCAACAGGATGGAAGCATGCAAAACCCTACAAAGCAAGGCCTGGCGCAAAGGCTAGGGTACATCAACGGACTTTAATGCTAAGGATACCACTAGGTAAGAAGGGCGATTCAATCCCTTTATCTTATGTGTGCACACACTTTCACATAAACGACACGATCCTCGCTACTCGAGAGAGTATGCTTTTCCTAACCAAAACGATTAATACCTAATGACAAGGTCCCCGGATGGGATGGTCATCTTCCGTTACCTCGTATGGACCGCAAAACGCAACATTTATGCCCATTCAAGGGATGTATACGCCTGCTTGCCTAAAGACTATGAGAGTCATTAGTACGCCTCGATCACTGAGAGTGAAAAGAGTCCCCATCTGTGACTACCTTTCCAACGATGGCACAATAGATTCGCAACATGACAGGACACCGAGTATTTAACAAGTACTTCTCTTCTTATTTTCTTATTCTCAAATTAATCAGTGACATTTCATAGTAAATCATCGTCGAACTTGTATAATGAAAATTTAGTTCTAGCAGTTCTTCAGGTAAACGGAAGCACATAGAAACTTAAATAATTTATTTGGAGTCCAATCGTAAATTTTAAATATTTTTACTATTCACGTATTTTACTATTCACGTATTTACTATTCATCGTATTTACTATTCATCGTATTTACTATTCATCGTATTTACTATTCATCGTATTTACTATTCATCGTATTTTACTATTCCTCGTATTTTATACGTATTTTTATACTTAGTATTTTATTCGTATTTTTTTTATACTTAGTATTTTATTTAGATACTAAACTAAGCTTATTTTTTCTAAGTGTAGAATTCTAGTTTTAAAGTCGTTAAGTTCGTTTTGTACTTAGTGATTTTTGGAAATATTTTAGGAGTCTAGTTTTAAAGTTGTTAAGTTCATTTTGCATTTAGCGGTTTTGAAATATATTTTAATCGAACTCGTTAAGTTCATTTTGTATTTAGTGATTTTGAAACATATTTAAATCAAAGTGGTTAAGTTTATTTTATACTTGGTGATTTGAATGAAATTTCAAAAGTAAAACTCGGTTTAGATTTAGTCGTATACTTAGCTAAAATTTAAGCGGTTCCAAATTTTAGCGAGGTTGTCGTAGTTCGTTTTAAATAGTCCATATCTCCATATCCACAATTAAGCATAGGTAGTAACACACGATATGATTCATTTTAATATATGTAACGTTTATTTTTATCGGTTTCGTTGATTCTTTTTATTAACGATTCTTTTTACAATAAAAATATAAACCTGATTACTATTCAATTATAGTGATTAAGTGATAAATTCATTTTGACCAAAATTGACCCAATTTTTATAGAAATGCCGTGGCCCTTTATACACTACTCTATTTATTTCTTTTTTTGTTTTTGTTAATAATTCATTACTTTAACTAATTTAAATTACTCAAGTGATAAAAATAAAAAGTGACAAATTCATTTTAGGTCAAAAATGGACCCTAAACCGTGGCACTTAACTACTTAGCAATTTTTTTTCGTTTTCTAATTTTATCGGTTTTCGACTTAAAGTTTTTATATACTAATTATTTAGTTTATACTAAAGTGACATAAACTAGTAAACAAAAACGATAAATACTAAAACTTATAAAATTTATAAATCAAAACTTAGTCATATGATGAAGAACACAATGAAGATGTGAAGAATACTAATGCTTTTAATATGAACATTATTTAGTCAAATTTTTATATGTTTATATAATTTTCTCAAATTTTTCATACAAGTCTAATTTAACTAGACCTATCATAATATGTTATTTAGAAAAATTAAAACTAAAAATTGGTCCAAAAATAAAGGTAAACCGGTGTGAGCTATATGTATGTTCTAAATTTTGATTTTTGATTTTTATACTTCTAATCCAACAATTAATTTATTCTATATCATATATATACTTAATCATGAGTGAACAACAACTACAAACATTAACACACAAAAGAAAAATCATTATAACCTAAGAATAACAACAACACTTCAAGAACAACATAATACACTTTAAAACCTTTAAATTCATAATAAATTCATTTTAAGTCCTAAACAAAAACTAATTATATATTCATGTACATATTAGCCTAAGTATTTAAAGCATGCAATTTACGAAAATTAAAACGAAAAATTAAACCAAAAATGGAGGGTTGGCCGTGGGTTTTTAATGGTGAGCAACAATTTTTATTTTTCGATTTTTGTCTCCTAAATTAACATATGATGCTAGGTGTTCATAAACACAATAAATGTAACACATAAACATTTATATCATGCGATTAACAAAATTAAAACCTAGTGTGCGGGGGCACCTTAGATTAGGTTATGAATGAAAAGATTAGCAGTTGTCGGGATCGACAATATGATCAAACTGGCTCAAGTCGTCTTCACCACCTTGCTCCTCGTCTTTGGTTAAGATTAGTACATAAAAATGGAAATAAGAAAGTTAGTAATTTATTTTACTAAACTAGCTAAACTTTACTAATAAAATGTAAGTGTAGTATTGTTTTTAGTTTAGGTGATGTTTATATTTTATATATTTTGATTTATGTTCTTAACTATTTATAACTTAAAAGAGGAAGTGATTACAAGTTAAAATGGTGGAGAATTAACTTAGGTGTACTAGTGAATTTAAAGCAAGAAAAGAAATGAATTAAGGAAGGAAAGTAAAGGAGGAAGATGATGATCTTGATGGAAAGCCAGGGTTGAAGATGAAAGTCTTACTCATGCTCTTGTATATGATTTATTTAGAGAGAAAATAAGCTAAGTGTTTGGTGTGTTTGTTTGTGTTTGTGCGTGTGATATGTATATAATGTAGTAGTAGTTTGTGTTTTGTTTTAGTTGTAAGTTTATGTGTGAATGCACTTCCATTTATTTGCATAAATCATTTAATTTAAATAAGCTAGAATGATGATGAATTAGTAGTGTGTAAGATAGATTAGACATGGTGCAAAAGGAGAAGAAAAATGGAAGAAGATAAGTTGGACTTGAGGTCCAAATATCTCGCCAAAACAAGGGCCATTTGGCTCGATTTTTAGTTTTCAAAATTTCGATTCTGGGCTAAAAGTCTCGAAATGAAATATATAGTCTTAAAATGATGGTTCGAAGTAAGATCAAAAATAAAAATGAAGATAAACGTTGTAAAGAATCCAAAACAAAAATTGGGTCTAGAATCCTCGAAACCTTGAAATAAAAACTTACTTTACTGAAATACATATTTTTTTTCATTGAATGTTATCGAATTAAATCATTATGATCAAACGTCAAAAAGTTTATCGCTTTGAATAAGTGTGGCTCATTATATCGAGTTTTAGTGAAAGTGCTAGTTAAATCAAAAGGAATAGTAATTTTATATTATTATAGTATGTTTTGTTAGTACTAATCAAAATTGATTAAGCCTTAACCATTTTTGTGAGATTAGGATTATGAGTAAGTAGATTAGGAAAAGAATTAGGTGATTTAAATCATCTTGTGTGGCTCGACCACTTTTATAAATTTTACCTCGATTTGCGTGCAAAATTCGTCGTTGAGAAATTTGTCGATAGTCTTCATTTGATTTATCGAGTTTGAATATGAAAGAATAAAGTTCAAATTCGAAGCAATTCAAAATGGTTTTAGATTAGGTACGAAAGTGACTTGTAGTGTATTGCATTAGGAATTTAATGGGCGAAGATGATTAATTATTGATTTCCTAATTATAATTAGCTTAAATTAACACGGGGTGTTACAATCCTCCCCCCTTAAAGAAGTTTCGTCCCCGAAACTTAAAGTTAACTAGGTGGTTAAGGTTACCTGCGCTGAACAGTTCTGGGTATTTCTCCTTCATTGACGCCTCGGTTTCCCAAGTAGCTTGTTCGGTATTATGACCCCTCCAAAGGACTTTAATTAAGGGTATTGCCTTTCGTCTCAGGGTCTTGGTTTCCCGTGCCAAGATTTCCACCGGTTTCTCAGAGTACAACATATTAGGCTCGATCTCGATGACATCGGGCGAAACGATGTGGCTTGGATCAGATCGATACCTCCGTAGTTGAGATACGTGGAAAACATTGTGTACTCTTGATAGGTTAGGCGGTAGAGCAAGTCGATACGCCACCTCCCCGATTCGCTCAAGTATCTCATAGGGTCCTATATACTTCGGGCTTAGCTTCCCTTTTAAGCCGAATCGTTTTACTCCTTTCATGGGCGACACCTTCAGGAATACATTGTCGCCCTCCTGGAATTCAATAGGCTTACGATGTTGGTCAGCATATTTCTTTTGACGATCTTGTCTTTGCTCGTAGTCTTTCTCGGATGACCTTAATGTGCTCGATTTGGTCCTGAATAGTTTGGGGTCCGGTACCCACATTGTCACTAGCGTCGTCCCAACACACTGGGCTTCGACACTTCCTTCCATATAGAGCTTCAAAAGGGGCACATTTGAGGCTAGCATGATAACTGTTGTTGTAGGAGAACTCGATCAAAGGTAAACTCTTTTCCCAGTTAGCGTTAAACTCCATCGTGCAAGCTCTCAACATGTCCTCTAAGGTTTGAATGGTTCGCTCAGTCTGGCCATCTGTAGCCGGGTGAAATGCGGTGCTCATTTTCAACTGGCTACCTAAGGCTTCTTGCAATTTCTTCCAGAAATGGGAAGTAAACCTTGCGTCCCTATCCGAAATAATATCAAGGGGCACACCATGCAATCTGATTACTTCTTTCTCATAGGCCTTTGCCAACTCATCCAATCCCCACGTCTCTTTGATCGGAACAAAGTGGGCAGACTTTGTTAATCGATCCACTATGACCCAGATTGCATCTTTACCACTCGAGGTCCTCGGTAGTCCCATAATGAAGTCCATTGAGATTGAGTCCCATTCCCTCGTGGTATTTCTAATCGGTTGTAGGAGTCCTCCGGTCTTTGATGTTCGAATTTCACCTTCTGACAAATCAAGCATTTAGCCACGTGTTCGGCTATCTCCTTTTTCATCCCGATCCACCAGAATCGTAATTTCAAATCTTGGTACATCTTGTCTGACCCAGGATGTACTGAATATCGGGTGCTGTGTGCTTCGTCTAAAATTCTGCGTTATAGTGCCTCATTGTTTGGTATACACCATCTCTCTTTGAATCGAAGACTCGTCGAGAGTGAATTTTAAATCCTTGATCCCTTCGACTTAATCCTTCCTCGAATCGTTACTAGTTCGTGGTCTTCCCATTGTAGTGCTCGGATGTCGTGGAGTATCTCGTTCCACTACCATTGCATTTAAATCAAGATCATCGGTGTACTAAGTCCAAATCCAATCTTCTCAAATCTTGAGCGAGGTCGGATGGAATCTCCCGGATATTATTCGGTGGCGTGGAGTCTTACGACTTAAAGCGTCTGCTACGACGTTGCTTTTCCTTCGTGATGAAGCGGCTCGATCTTGTAGTCTTTGATTAGTTCTAGCCACCTCCTTTGTCTCATATTCAGCTCTTTCTACGTGAATATGTACTTCAAACTCTTGTGGTCGGTGTAGAACTTTATCGACTCAGAAAGATAATGTCGCCAAATCTTCAAAGCGAACACAATCAGCCGCGAGTTCAAGGTCATGGGTTGGATAGTTCTTTTCATGCACCTTGAGTTGTCTAGATGCATAGCGATCACCTTGCCCCTTTGCATTAGGACACATCCTAGTCCATTTAAGGACGATCGCTATACACCTCGTATTCATCCCGTCGGTTGGTAGGGCTAGGGCCAGGTGCGGTAGTCGACCTTGTTTTGAGTTCTAAGAACGCCTTTCACGATCTTCGTTCCACACAAATTTGGAGTCCTTCGTAGGAGTTTAGTCATTGGGCGTGCCACCTTTGAAAAGCTCCGCACGATAAATGCGTCTGTAGTAACCACCAAGCCTAGAAAGCTTGAACCTCTGTGACGGTCTTTGGTGCGACCCATTCCTTTACGGCTTCTATCTTTCTTTGGGTCTACCATTACTCCTTCCTTCGAAATCACGTGGCCCGTAAATGCCACTTCACTCAACTGCATTCGCACTTAGAGAATTTTGCATACCATTTATCTTTCCTCAAAATCTCCAATACGATGCGTAGATGTTCTTCGTGTTCTTTCTCGCCTTTGAGTAGATTAGGATGTCATCTATGAATACGACCACGCATAACGTCCGGATATTCGTGGAAGGTTACATTCATCCGATCCATGAACACCGCAGTGCGTTGGTGAGGCCAAAGGCATCACTTGAACTCATAGTGGCGTATCTAGATCGAACGCGGTTTTACGTATGTCCTCCTTTCGTACACCTATCTGATGATAACCCGATCTTAAATCAATTTTGGAGAAAACACCTGCTCCCTTGAGTTGATCGAATAGGTCGTCTATCCTTGGCAAAGGGGAACGATTCTTGATTGTAACCTTGTTGAGCTCACGGGAGTCGATGCTTAGGCGCATACTCAGATCCTTTTTCTTAACAAAAAGTATCGGAGCGCCCCAAGGCGAGACACTCGGTCTGATGAAGCCTCGATCTATTAACTCCTCCAATTGTTTCTTAAGTTCCTGGAGTTCAACTGGTGCCATTCGGTAGGGTGCCTTTGAGATTGGTGCGGTGCCCGGCAGTAAGTCGATTGAGAATTCTACGTCTCGTGCAGGCGGCAGGCCTGGCAGTTCATCAGGAAACACATCCGGGTATTCATTTACAATGTGAATGTTCTCGATCTTTTGCTCGTCCTCCATTTTGTTGATGCTGCACAGAAATATTTGATGTCCCTTTCTCCCCATGTTCTGAATTTTCATGGCAGACACGAATCGCACTTTTTCCTTTGAAGGCGTATTTTGGTAAGTCACCACCGTTCCATTAGGACCCTTCAATGTGATTCTCCGGTCTCGGCATTTGAACGTAGCATGATGACGAGTTAACCAATCCATTCCCAAAATTATATCGAATTCAGGAAGGTCGAATAGAATCAGGTCAGAAAGAAAGTTTGTGTGGTGAATCATGATTTGTACATTATTGTACTTTGCAGAACAAGAAATATTTTTGCCATTTGGTAGCGATATGTTAGTGCGTATTTGTTCAGGTTTTGTAAGTTTGGATTTTGCTAGAAATTTTGTTGAGATAAAAGATAAGGATGCGCCCGTATCGAACAAAATAAAGGCAGGTACAGAGTTAACCAAAAATTTACCAGTGACAACGTCTACATCCTGACAGTCCTCGGCATCACCATCATTCTCTGACAGCACATATACTCTCCCCTGAACTCTTACGGCGGGCGGCGGTCCCGTGTTCACTCTACCCATTGTTCCCTTTTTAGGGCAGACGTTGGCCTTATGACCTACTTCTCTGCATATGAAGCACGTGATCGGTGCACCATTGCACTGTTTCCCCGGGTGTAGTTGTTTTAGGCAAGAGCGACACTTATCGGACTCGTATAGTGGTAGAGGCCTTGGAGGATTGGGGGCAAACCTTGGCAGTGCAGGTGGAATTCGAGCGAAATTGTAGGCCTTTGGTAACCCCGCTGATGGATTAGCTTTGTGGTAGAAAAGGTCGTTGGTAGTTAAACCACGAATGAAAGCGGCGCCGCCACGAAGGGGTAAACACTCTCTTTTTCCCTTTCTCCTCTGCCCGTTCTTACGGATTGGCGCTTGAGATACATTGCCTTCTCATAGGCTTGACAAAGTTCCGCAATTGAACCGCTCATGATCAATCAGAATCGTAAGTCATACCGAACATATCGGTTGGCGAAGTTCTTCCTCATCAATCGTTATCTTGGGAGCAAATTTTGTGACTCCTGAAACTTTTCGGTGTATGCTGCGGTTGCATATTACCTGTTTCAAATTAGGAACTCTTCTTCTTTGTTCCACCTGAGCTCCTGCCCAAATACTTGCTCTCTAAAAGCGTTTTGAACTCGCTCCGGTTGTAGATTACGAGTGGGAAATTAGATCCGATTAGGCGCCACCAACCTGCTCGCCTCTCCTTCAAGTAATATGCCACCACATTCACCATTTACGTGGGGGTATCTTCTTGAGCTCAGCCGATTTCTCCATTTCCTCGATCCATTCAGTCAGGACCACAGGATCGACGGATCCAGAGTATGTTAAAGGACGGTGTTTGGAGAATCTTTCAAATGCTGACTGATTGTTACCGCCCCCACGGTTTTGTTGTGCAGATTGCGCAATCTTCACAATTGCGTCTTCAAATCCCCTTCTTCTGGCTTCCTCCTCGAGGAACTGTTGGTCGAGATCGTTTGGGATACCATTTGCAGCCATTCTGAAAGACATTAAATTGTGTGAGTTTCGAGTAGTTTCCAAGATAGACACATCATATAGAGTACCAGGTAAAACACATTTCATTGATAATGTAAAAGGGTTACATCAAAAAGTTATAAAGCCTCCTAATACATTCTCTATGAAATGAACTAAGGTGAAAACCTAGATACAAGGTTCAGCAAAATAACATAAAAGCTTAGATACATTCTCAAGAGTTATAAAATTAGATCGAGAATGACAAAAGATTTGTCCTAGATTCTAAGCAAATTTTGAGTAGGGGTATTCTTCCTCCGAGAAGCTGTATTTATATTTAACAGCATTAGTTGCGTCGCTCAAACCGAAGCTTGAAGTCCTCCCACTCAGGTAGTACCCACCCTCAAGTATAGCTGGGGAGCGTAGTCGTCTCCACCATGCTTTGGCCTCTTCATCAAGGCAAGCAGCTGCTAGGGAGGTTTTCCATTCCTCTCTAACTGAGTGTTCCAGGAACCTCGCATTCATACTCCTGATCCATGGGTAGAGTGTCCCACTAATTCCCTCAAACGTCTCAGGTTTACCCTGCATGAGCAACCGATCACGCTTTCTGGTATGTTCTGAGGATCGGCGGAGGTGATCAAGAACTCGATGCTCCATATACGGAGTCTTAAGTGCCCTAGTCTTCCAGTCGATTTCCGAATCACTCGAGTCCTGTGATCTCTTCTGTTATGACCAGATTTTACACTACCCAGAATTGGCAGTTCTGGATAGACGTTGCGAATATGGTACAGAGCAGGACAGAAGAACAATAGCAGTTATAACCCAGAACAGGTCAGAAGAGGTATGGCAGTTATAGCCCAGAACAGGTCAGAAGAGGCATGGCAGTTGTGGTCAGCAGAGGTCAACTATAGCGGTTACAAAGATCATGGGATAATGGAAGATATCATAGCTGAGCAGAAGTGGAGTCAATGGAAGTTATTTAACTACCTAAGATCATGGGTAGTTATTGGCATGCAGTTCTGCGGATCAGAATAGAAGTCATAATGGGAAGTTACAAGTCATGCATAGTGGGTAGTTATCCAACTACCTAAGTTCATGAGATAGTGGCCCTAGATTTTAGGAGTTGTATTGTGAGCATTCTACCTATATATAGAGGCTCACTTAGTCATTTTTCGGGAGGTCTCTCATATGTTCTCTCATAGGTTTTTCTTATACTTTCACATAGAAGTACACATAAACGATGTATTAGCATTATTCGCTAGTTTCTCCTACTGAAATCACTCAATTGTAATCAAAAGCCTTGTAATCATCATGGGTTTAATAAAGAAGTCACGGCTTGGTAGCCCGCATTTTCCCCATCTTCTTCTCGGGGTTTCTGCGTCATCAATCTCGTTGTCCCCTCAATTCTGTTCGGAGAAGGCTATGTTCTGCTTGGTTTCGTTAATCTAGTTGTCATCAGTTCTGTTCGGAGTAGACTATGTTCTGTTCTGTTTCACAAACAGTACTAGTTGGCCCATCTTAGCTCTTTTTCACCCTTGTAGAGTTTTTACCAAAACAAATTGGCGCCACCGTGGGGCATCTAGTTTATTAGTTTGTGAAACTCACTTCTCAAAAATCCACAAAAAAACTCACTCTTGTCACGACCACATGGTTGACAAGACCCTTGAACAACTAGCACAATATTTGGAGAAATCTTCCTCAAGGATTGCTTCAATTCTACAAAAAGTTACAAGACTCAAAGAGAATTGAGCCAGTCTTGAATCGGAACAGAACTCCAGCGATACTAGTGGTTACAACACAAGAATCTGGCCAGAATTGTCCTTGTCTTTCATCATAAAAAGAAAAGTTTGTACCTATCATGATGGGGTCAAACGCTTTGAAGTTCAATTCGAAGAGGACTCGATCCTAGGAACCGAAGCTTCTCCTAAGAAAAGAAGGATCCTCCCTTTCGACAATATCGCGGTTTTGAAGGATGTTCCGAAGAAATTCAACGTTCCATCAATTGAAGTTGTGCTATAGTACAGAACATCCTCAAGACCACGTTGCGCAATACAAATAGAGGACGCTCATAGTTCTTATTCCCAAAGATCTAAGGAAGAATTGCATGTGCAAAGGCTCCACTTCTGTAATGTTAGTTCTGAGCAATTCTGGGCTAATCTTTTCCGTCGTGTTCTGGACAATTTTCACCACGCCTGTAGATGGCATGTTTGACAGTGATGTCCTGGGTAGGACCTCCAGTTTGTTCTGCTCCTCAGCTTCCAAATCTTGGAACCCTGGAGTAGGTGTAATAACTCCACTTGGAATGGGTGGAGGTTCCACGTTAGAACTACCAGCCAGAATAGCTTCCGTCGTTTGTTGGAGTAGTGCAGAGTTGAACAAAGAAAAGATCTCAATTCTGAACTGTGACAGTTCTGGGCAGTTCGTACTTACAAGCAAGGGTCGTCATACTTGAAGATGATGCCTTCAACAAACAAAACAGCGGAGTTTGTGTCAGAACAGGCCTAACAAGAAAGCTGGAAGTGGTCGTCAGCAGAACAGAATTGGTTCATACCGGAGACAAGAGTGAACACATGTCCACTCATCTAGCCCTAAGATAAGAGCTTTTGAATACTCTCTTGTTCTCTGTTCTGGATTGATAATCTCGATATTAGCAGTCCTGTATTCAGTTCTGGACTGATAATCTTGATATTAACAGTCTTGTTCTGGACTGATAGTCTCGATATTAATAGTTTTGTTTTCAATTCTGGATTGATAATTTTGATATTAACATTCTTGTTATAGATTTTTCAGGATTGATTTTCAAGCTTGAGAATCTTGTTATAGATGTTTCAGTTCTGGACGCTTAAAGGACACAACCAGTCCTGCACGGAGGAATACGAACAAGACTGAACAACCACAATCACAAGAGCCAAATCAATCTCCACCTTTTTCTCCTTACACTCATAAAGTTGATTATGCTAATGACGGTTCTAATATTTGTGGTTTGACTTGTGTCACGATACCAGAAATGATAACTTAAGAAGAAATGATGTCGTCCCCAACAGAACTAAACAGAACTGGAAACTAGTGACTCTTGGTCACGGAGATCGTCAAAGCGAGTTTGAATGGTTATGCTTGGTGTCTTGGAAGAAATGAGGATCAACCATGATAAACTCACTACAAATTTTAACATGCTTGTGGATTCTACGGAGAGACCTAGGCCAACATACTTTGGGCAAAATTTCTCTACCTACAAAGGGAGTCTCTTCTCTTAATTAGTTTATTGATTTAATTTGATGACGTTGTATATCTTGCTTGGTATGTTTTAATTCATAATATCATGCTTGTGCCTTCGACGTACCACTAATACGTCAAAATGTCAATCAAGTAGGGAATAATGGTGATCAACGGAAAGTGCCAGAATACACCAGAGTGCTACAGAATAGGCTTGAAGCTATCATAGCAACAAATTCATTATATTGCAATCAAAGAAACAAGTCAACGGATAGGTCAGACAAGACAGAGAAGAGACGTCCTCAACCACTCCTGTTCTGGTGAGAAACTACTGGTAGGTGATGTACCGACCAGAATCAGGTATGACCTTGGTAGTTAACCTTTTTTACAGTCCAAAGTATCCTGTTCTGCGTGGACTCGCTTTGACAGGACTGGTATAAGTCATGTCCTGGTCTGATCGCTCACAAGTCTGACGTTGGCCGGTAGTTCAAGTCTGTACAGTGGAGGTGCAAGAGATTTCCTCTAGAAAGGAAATAATTAACGACGAGGTTCAAAAGTTTCTAGACATAAAATGGTAAGAGAGGTAATGTATCTTGATTGGTTAACCATCGTAGTAACCATCCGACAAAAACATGGTATGTTTCAAGTGTTGATTATGTTTATTTAAGATAAAGTTTGCACATAGATTCTTTTCATCTACCAATACTAATGTTGTGCTTGCCAAGATTTCAGGATACAAGTAGCTTACAATTGTGGATGCTTTTATCAAGTCCAATCGAATCGAAGTGTATCCTACTCATCAAAAGATGAATTTTATTTTTTGCATAATATATTTTTAATTTGTTACGCCTTACGCTTTGAGAGATGTAGGGGCAACCTACCAAGGTGGTAATTAGCACAATGTTGGAGTATTTTTATTGGGGACACAACGAAGGTGTACACGTATGATTTGGTGATGAAGTCCAAGAGTGTCAAAAATCACATTTGACGCGTGCAAGCATCCTTTTGTATTCTTGGAGAGATATAACATGGAGTTCAATCATGTCAAGCACTCATTTGGCGTTTCACCAAGACAGTTCCAAGGGCACATTGTTGGCAAGAGTGGATCTGAAGTCAGTTCTGTGCGGATCATACTCTCTAGTGATGTGCTGATCATATTATCCATTGATGTGCAGGTCAGAACTGTTATCCAGTTCTGTGCAGATCATACCAATTTTTCAGTCTTGTACTCTTGTTCGATGAAGAGGATAATCTGATGATCCCATATACTGTGCAAGTAAGAACCTCTTGGATGCCGGAATAAGGTACACTCTTCGAGAAATATACATTTTTACTTAATTAATGTATATTACAAAGTTCAATCTTATTTTAAGAATTATCATGTTATTGTCTGGACTAATTTTTCAGTCAAGTCAGTCTTGAGAAAGTCTGAACTGTCCGGGAGAATGGTTAAATGGTTTTGTGCAGATTATTATGTATAACATCAGTTGCAGGCCAAGACTGCCATCAGGTCAGAATCCTTGGCAGATTTTGTGGCGAATTTCAGTTCTGGTCTGGAAGGAGACTTCGGCCTTGGGATTTTGGTCAAGAGAGAATAATGAAAGCTTAGACCTTCCACACTGGTAGAGTTGCTAATGTCAGAGGACCAGGATTGACATAGTCCTGAAATCGCCACAAAGGGGCAGAGTAGCCAAGGTTGTAAGTGTGAAACTTGCTACAGATCTGATTTTCAGTCTTGTCTTGATCTTGTGATTAATTTTCTCATGTGTTATTATTTTATTTCTATTATCTTTTTAAATTTTGTAAGTGATTAATTATTTTTACAAATCTGAGTTTTTCTAACGTTTGAAGATGATTGATTTTGCATGAGGTATTTTTTCAAATTTGCTTGCTAACGGCTTTGAGCAAGAATCAATCCTATAGTCTTCAGGACTCTACCGTTGGAAGAATTTCAAACTTTACAGAAGTTTATCATTGTTACAATGAGCAGCCAGATCAGGTTTGAATTTTTACCAATTCTGGTCTGACGTCTATATATAAGTCTTGATGCTTATCTTTTGAATCTTGACCCTTTTTATTTCCTACCCGTTATATTTTCTGGTTGTTTATCTTCTGCTCGTTGTGTTCTGAATTATCTTTTCAGAATTGTTTCCTTGAGTTTACTAAACGTTTCCCTTGAGAAAACTAGGGGCATCTTTTGTGTCTTGAATTCTCTTCTTTCAAGACTGTCAGCTCTGTAGTTTTAGCAAGTCACTAGTAATCTTGACAAAGTCAAGATTCGCAAGTCAGCGCTGGTCAAAGCAAGTCAACCCTACAACTAGTATGAGGGTGATGGATTCATTGGTACGTGGTCGACAAGACATTCACAGAAGTGATTGTCAGAACAGGTTTGAATTTTCGTTCAGTTTTGATCCCGGATTTTAATCCTGATCTGGTACATGTCTTGCATAATTTTTTATGTTGTCTTTGTAGCCGTTGCTTTTTGAGTTTATTTTTGCAGGAATGTTTTCAACCTTATACCAACGTGATCGAACTTTCTGAACGGTCTCATATTCTTATTGCTCAAAGTTGCCGAGTTGTTTCAAGAAAGGTTAAAGGTTATAATTTTTATGCGAGCTCACATGTTTTTTGAGAGTATGTGGCAGGTGAAAATTCACTGTGTTAGAGATGACAAAAGAATGTCAAGATAGAGCTTTATGTTGAAGATTGTTGTCCTTGTTTTCTAAACTACAAAGTGGGGCACTGATGACACTAGAAAGTTGTCATTCGCTCCAGAACAGAACAGACGTTGTCGTTCGCTCCAGAAGAGACGCTGTCGTTTGCTCCAGAACAGACGCTCTCGTTTGCTCCAGAAGAGGCGCTGTCGTTTGCTCCAGAACAGGCGCCCTCGTTTGCCCTAGAGCGATGGTTGTCATTCGCCCTAGAACAGAAG
The DNA here is from genome assembly GCA_023091065.1 of Dianthus caryophyllus. Taxonomy (NCBI): domain Eukaryota; kingdom Viridiplantae; phylum Streptophyta; class Magnoliopsida; order Caryophyllales; family Caryophyllaceae; genus Dianthus; species Dianthus caryophyllus. The sequence goes on along the minus strand of CM041517.1, from coordinate 32,096,544 downwards.
AAGTCATCTGCTCCAAGACAGAAGATGTCGTTTGCTCCAGAATAGAAGCTGTACATATTTGAAACAGTGAAAGAGGTAATTTCGTTATTAAGGAGAGCAAAATCTAAAGGTACGCAATTCATCGCTTCTTGTTATTAATAACAAGTTGGACGTTAAGTTAGTTGCATCAACCTTTATAGTTTTATAGCTCATTATAGTTTTTTATAAGACATTTTTCTTTCTTTCTTTCTAACTTGTTTATGTTTGTGAAAGAGTTATCCTTCAGGTGGTTATTCAAACACCAAGGTATGTCCTATGTATTCTAGATTCTAAAATTATTCTTTGTTCACTACCCTTGAAGCCTTTGAAGGAGTGTGAAATGCAGTAAAGATTACGTCGACCTCGTATCAAGGTGTTATATATGGTGAGAAGATTCAACAAGAATGTCAAAGTGAGAGCCCTTGGAGAAGGAGAATTATTTTAGAAAAATAAATTCAAGAATGCAAGAGATATAGTTCATACAAGTTTGCTCAAGTGTGGAGAGGTCCTTACCTCGTTGACTCTATCATCGGTCAAGGGGCACATGAATTGGTAACTCTTGAGGGAGAGTTGATTCCAAAGCTTGGAAATCAACCAAACTCAAGCTCTATTTATTTATTTTCAATTAATTTATTTTTCATTATCGCTTTACTTTATATTATTTTATTATGAGAAAAACCATTGAATACATCAATGGTTGTACTAACCAAGTTTTTACATTTTACAGCACTTTTCCAAAATCTCAAAGTATTCTCAATCTTGTTTATTATATGTCAAATGTTTCTTCATAATATTATACCAAGAGTCTTGGAGCATATTATCTCGTGTTTACGATCATGTTGCCGATCTTGGAGCATATATTATCTCGGAGCATATTATCTTATTTTTTCGGTCTTGCGCTACTGGACCTTGAAGAATATTTTCTATTTATTACAGTCTCGCACTATGTGGCCAACCTTGGAGTTCATCCTAGCGCTCTTGCAACCTTATCTTGTCGCCCTTGGATTATATGAATACGGAAGCATCTTATTTTGATCCTAATTGCATCAAGTTCTATCATGTATCTTATTCTACTATTTTTGGAGCTTATTCTATGCAATCTTGATATTGGAGTTTTACCCTTCAGTCCTGGGCGGATCTTCAGCACTCTTGAAGCCGGTTTTCCAGTCTTGAGTAGAGTTCTCAATCTTGAGCACGTTTATAGTTTTGAGCTCGTGCTAAGCATCTTTGGAGCTTGCCCTCCAGATGTGAGCCTAGTCCTTGGTCTCGAGCATATCGCCGATCTTGGAGCGTAGACCTCCACCATGCAAAATTGGAGCTAGTCTACGATGGTATAATCTAACTTTTATTTTTGAAAATTACATTTCCAAAGATGTATAAATATTTTTATCTATCACAAAAGACTCACTAAAAATCTAGTATGCCACATATTACAAATAAAGGAGTCTATCCTCCAGTCCTAGTCAGGAGTCTATCTTCCACATCTAATCAAGAGTTTATCCTTCAATTCTACTCAGGAGTTTATCCTCCAGTTCTGGTACGGAGCTTAACCTCCAGTTCTGAGCTTTGTCCTCAACATCTTTGGAGTTACGCCTCCATTACGTAAGAATGGAACTTGTCTTCCAGATTTGAGCTTAGTCCTCGGCCTTGAGCACGATCTATGGTGGAGATCTTCCTCCAGACCACAAGTCACGGCGATCTGCGAGCGGCAGTCTCTTTGTAGAGGATGCGTCCTCGGATTGACGGACCAGGGCTTAGCCGCCGTTAAGAGAGTCCTATAATATCCCTCAAGGTTAGCCATGATCATGCGTACATAAGTCTGGGGTGTACACCTGCAAGGTTAGTGCATTCACAGAACAATAGAAGCAATAGAAGCAATAGCGACAATGGTGATTAAGTCCTTGGACCACCAAGGCTAATTACTTAGCAACCGAAGCTGTCAGAGCAGACTAGAAAAATGTCTTGCTCCGCAGACTAAGCAAAAGATCCACAGTAGCAACAGAAGTTAAGCCCTTTGGAAAGACATAAGGCACACATACGACGAAGTCCTTTGGAATGACATAAGGCACACATACGAAGAAGCCCTTTGAAAGATAAGGCATACACGTGTAACGCCCTTTGAAAGACAAGGCACAAAGCATTTAACCATCCTCGAGAAGGTTAAATAATAGTTCATACGACGCATTATCAAAAGTCAAACGAAGTATTCTATAGATCAAATCACCGCAAGTTTTGCACAATCCAATGGGTCTCAACTATCCCCAGATTTCATAACATGTGACTAACCTTCCTTTTTTAAGGTTAAGGAAAGTCCAAAGCTCATATATACTAAGGAAACATCTCTTGTCCAGCGAGCCATATCAAGGTTCAAACTCTAGTGTTTCAAAGCAAGGTATAAGCCCTAGGTAAGCCCCTCGATAATCTATTAGATTTGTATGTTCAAGTTCAACTTATGATTTACTAGTCATCGCTACCGTGAAGCAATCAATCAGGTTTTAATTCTCTCCTACTTGATTTAAACGTTGTCTCTTTGAATGTGGTACACAAGTCTTGCCAGATGCATAGTTGTTCAAAATTTTACAGTAGTTGTTTCTACTCTAGTCTGTTCTGTATAGAAGTGTTTGTACAGGATTGTTTCCTCAAGATTGCTTGAGCAGCACTTGAGAAAACAAGGGGCATTTGTTATGACCAGATTTTACACTACCCAGAATTGGCAGTTCTGGATAGACGTTGCGAATATGGTACAGAGCAGGACAGAAGAACAATAGCAGTTATAACCCAGAACAGGTCAGAAGAGGTATGGCAGTTATAGCCCAGAACAGGTCAGAAGAGGCATGGCAGTTGTGGTCAGCAGAGGTCAACTATAGCGGTTACAAAGATCATGGGATAATGGAAGATATCATAGCTGAGCAGAAGTGGAGTCAATGGAAGTTATTTAACTACCTAAGATCATGGGTAGTTATTGGCATGCAGTTCTGCGGATCAGAATAGAAGTCATAATGGGAAGTTACAAGTCATGCATAGTGGGTAGTTATCCAACTACCTAAGTTCATGAGATAGTGGCCCTAGATTTTAGGAGTTGTATTGTGAGCATTCTACCTATATATAGAGGCTCACTTAGTCATTTTTCTAGGAGGTCTCTCATATGTTCTCTCATAGGTTTTTCTTATACTTTCACATAGAAGTACACATAAACGATGTATTAGCATTATTCGCTAGTTTCTCCTACGAAAATCATTCAATTGTAATCAAAAGCCTTGTAATCATCATGAGATTAATAAAAGAAGTCCTGGCTTGGTAGCCCGCAGTTTTCCCCATCTTCTTCTCGGGGTTTCTGCGTCATCAATCTCGTTGTCCCCTCAATTCTGTTCGGAGAAGGCTATGTTCTGCTTGGTTTCGTTAATCTAGTTGTCATCAGTTCTGTTCGGAGTAGACTATGTTCTGTTCTGTTTCACAAACAGTACTAGTTGGCCCATCTTAGCTCTTTTTCACCCTTGTAGAGTTTTTACCAAAACATCTTCCATGACTTCAATTGTTGACGTCGTGCGTAGGCCTCGATGGCTTTCTTGCGGGCCTTCTCTTTTGGTGTCCACTCAGAGTACCTCTTACCGCACGGTAGTCTCATCTGAAATCAATTTGGATAAAATAATTTAAATGAGATTTGGAAGTACAACTATGTATGTAAAGTTAAAATAATGCGTTTAAGAAAAGCATACGACTAGGTAGTAACATAACGTCTCCATATATATATAAATATATACATGGGTAAAATATTACATTTCAAAGGAATATAATACATAAGTTCACCAAACGTCACATCCGAATATAACATCCATAGCCGTAGGAAAAGAAGACGATATTAAGATCGTTCTTAGGATGGTTAAGATATGGTTACAAATATTTTACAAACTGGAGTCGAATGACCCTAAATATGATTTGCGACCCTCAAGAGCCTCCCAGAGGTGAGATCCCTCTCCCATATGATTGGGGGTATGATGGCGTTGGGTGAAAATGGAGGATAGTCGCGCTCATATTCTTGAATCATCAAACTGTCGAGTAGTTCATCATACTCCATCCACGCAGGTGGTTCCTCCACCCTCTGAAGTGGGTCTGGATGGTACATGCGATCCATGTGTAGCTCGTAATCGCGGAGAAGTCGCCAACCTAGAGGTGCCCAAAACTCATCGTATGGATGGAAGCTCTCAATCATGGTCAAACTGATGCCAATGCCCCTCGTGTGGTAGATTCTGCCCGTCATGATTCCATGAGCTTCCACATATCGCTCTATGTGGAGGGAATGGCTACGTATGTACTCTCCTAGTTGCATCATCGGCGGCCTTCGTGGTGCGTAGTAACGGAAAGAGCGGAAAGATGACATCCCTAAGGGCCTTTGTCAGACTAAAGTTAGCCATAGAGCAAATAGCAAGTAAAGAATCATAAAGTTAAGATTCTAACGCTCATCTAACTAGTTCATTATTATTTGGTCGGTCCTTAAGATTCTACCCTTTCTCACATTTTAAACTGATCTAAGTTATTATTTTAGCGATCTAGAGATTCCTAGTTTATTATTTTATCCTATAAGTCTATGCCTGACATACGATATGAATGTCTGGCCCAGGTGTCGCCTCGCTATGTGAGATAACTTTAAGTCATTCACGGTCGCAAGACAGCTTTGATACCAACTGTAACAACCTGGTTTTTCGTGACTTTAATTAAACTAAGGCGGAAAATTAATTAAGTCTAATTATTACAAACCAGCTGTTATCGTATTAAAACTCTATATACATAGTACGAGTCTTAGGATGAAACAGAGTATATGTTTGATTACAAATCTCTCCAAAACAACGAAGTTCAAAATAAGGTAAACCATCCCCAGCATTTGATAAACATAAGTCCTCGGGGTACCTGCAGTTCATCTCGTATTAGTGTTTTCTCCCCCAACACAATCTAAACACATCAAATAAATCACGTAGTATAGCAATTATAGACATGTGCGATATACATGACAATTAAATAAAATAGATGGCAAGCAGGCAAGCAAAAACACATAAGGATATCAGGATAATTCAAACATGAGTATAGATCAAATCATATATCACACCACACTCATAACCAATCATACTCAACAATTCATTACCATCTCAATCATATTCGGGGTAGTCGACCCTTTTCAATTATCCATATAGTAACATAACTCGCGAGTCTTGACTACAGAGCGGCTTGTGTACTCTCATAGATAATTATCAAAGTGCACTAGCTGCTCAGACTCGTACATCAGATCAAACACTAAGTAGCGTACGTGATAACTACCTAATATCCAATACAACATGGATAATCTATCATACGTTGTCCTATGAACCACAACCCGGTCGGGATGGAAGCATGCAAAACCCTACAAAGCAAGGCTGCGCAAAGTGCAGGGTACATCAACGGACTTTAATGCTAAGGATACCACTAGGTAAGAAGGGCGATTCAATCCACTTATCTTATGTGTGCACACACTTTCACATAGAAGCGACACAGTCCTCGCTACTCGAGAGAGTATGCTTTTCCTAACCAAAGCGATTAATACCTAATGACAAGGTCCCTGATGGGATGGTCATCTTCAGTTACCTCGTATGGACCGCAAAGCGCAACATTTATGCCCATTCAAGGGATGTATCGCTGCTTGCCTAAAGACTATGAGAGTCATTAGAACGCCTCGATCATCGAGAGTGAAAGAGTCCCCATCTGCGCTACCTTTCCAACGATGGCACAATAGATTCGCAACATGAGACACCCGAGTATTTAACAAGTACTTCTCTTCTTATTTTCTTATTCTCAAATTAATCAGTGACATTTCATAGTAAATCATCGTCGAACTTGTATAATGAAAATTTAGTTCTAGCAGTTCTTCAGGTAAACGGAAGCACATAGAAACTTAAATAATTTATTTGGAGTCCAATCGTAAATTTTAAATATTTTTACTATTCACGTATTTTACTATTCACGTATTTACTATTCATCGTATTTACTATTCATCGTATTTACTATTCATCGTATTTACTATTCATCGTATTTACTATTCATCGTATTTTACTATTCCTCGTATTTTATACGTTTTTTTATGCTTAGTCTTTTATTAGTATTTTTTTTATACTTAGTATTTTATTTTGATACTAAACTAAGCTTATTTTTTCTAAGTGTAGATTTCTAGTTTTAAAGTCGTTAAGTTCGTTTTGTATTTAGTGATTTTTGGAATTATTTTAGGAGTCTAGTTTTAAAGTTGTTAAGTTCATTTTGCATTTAGCGGTTTTGAAATATATTTTAATCGAACTCGTTAAGTTCATTTTGTATTTAGTGATTTTGAAACATATTTAAATCAAAGTGGTTAAGTTTATTTTATACATGGTGATTTAAATGAAATTTCAAAAGTAAAACTCGGTTTAGATTTAGTCGTATACTTAGCTAAAATTTAGCGGTTCCAAATTTTAGCGAGGTTGTAAATGGTTCGTTTTAAATAGTCCATATCTCCATATCCACAATTAAGCATAGGTAGTAACACACGATATGATTCATTTTAATATATGTAACGTTTATTTTTATCGGTTTCGTTGATTCTTTTTATTAACGATTCTTTTTACAATAAAAATATAAACCTGATTACTATTCAATTATAGTGATTAAGTGATAAATTCATTTTGACCAAAATTGACCCAATTTTTATAGAAATGCCGTGGCCCTTTATACACTACTCTATTTATTTCTTTTTTTGTTTTTGTTAATAATTCATTACTTTAACTAATTTAAATTACTCAAGTGATAAAAATAAAAAGTGACAAATTCATTTTAGGTCAAAAATGGACCCTAAACCGTGGCACTTAACTACTTAGCAATTTATTTTCGTTTTCTAATTTTATCGGTTTTCGACTTAAAGTTTTTATATACTAATTATTTAGTTTATACTAAAGTGACATAAACTAGTAAACAAAAACGATAAATACTAAAACTTATAAAATTTATAAATCAAAACTTAGTCATATGATGAAGAACACAATGAAGATGTGAAGAATACTAATGCTTTTAATATGAACATTATTTAGTCAAATTTTTATATGTTTATATAATTTTCTCAAATTTTTCATACAAGTCTAATTTAACTAGACCTATCATAATATGTTATTTAGAAAAATTAAAACTAAAAATTGGTCCAAAAATAAAGGGAAAACCGTGTGATGTATATGTATGTTCTAAATTTTGATTTTTGATTTTTATACTTCTAATCCAACAATTAATTTATTCTATATCATATATATACTTAATCATGAGTGAACAACAACTACAAACATTAACACACAAAGAAAAATCATTAAAACCTAAGAATAACAACAACACTTCAAGAACAACATAATACACTTTAAAACCTTTAAATTCATAATAAATTCATTTTAAGTCCTAAACAAAAACTAATTATATATTCATGTACATATTAGCCTAAGTATTTAAAGCATGCAATTTACGAAAATTAAAAGCGAAAAATTAAACCAAAAATGGAGGGTTGGTAGTGGGTTTTTAATGGTGAGCAACAATTTTTATTTTTCGATTTTTGTCTCCTAAATTAACATATGATGCTAGGTGTTCATAAACACAATAAATGTAACACATAAACATTTATATCATGCGATTAACAAAATTAAAACCTAGTGTCTTGAGGCACCTTAGATTAGGTTATGAATGAAAAAGATTAGCAGATTGTCGGGATCGACAATATGATCAAAGCCAGCTCAAGTCGTCTTCACCACCTTGCTCCTCGTCTTTGGTTAAGATTAGTACATAAAAATGGAAATAAGAAAGTTAGTAATTTATTTTACTAAACTAGCTAAACTTTACTAATAAAATGTAAGTGTAGTATTGTTTTTAGTTTAGGTGATGTTTATATTTTATATATTTTGATTTATGTTCTTAACTATTTATAACTTAAAAGAGGAAGTGATTACAAGTTAAAATGGTGGAGAATTAACTTAGGTGTACTAGTGAATTTAAAGCAAGAAAAGAAATGAATTAAGGAAGGAAAGTAAAGGAGGAAGATGATGATCTTCAATGGAAAGCCAAGGTTGAAGATGAAAGTCTTACTAATGCTCTTGTATATGATTTATTTAGAGAGAAAATAAGCTAAGTGTTTGGTGTGTTTGTTTGTGTTTGTGCGTGTGATATGTATATAATGTAGTAGTAGTTTGTGTTTTGTTTTAGTTGTAAGTTTATGTGTGAATGCACTTCCATTTATTTGCATAAATCATTTAATTTAAATAAGCTAGAATGATGATGAATTAGTAGTGTGTAAGATAGATTAGACATGGTGCAAAAGGAGAAGAAAAATGGAAGAAGATAAGTTGGACTTGAGGTCCAAATATCTCGGCCAAAACAAGGGCCATTTGGCTCGATTTTCGTTTTTCAAAATTTCGATTTACGCGCACGCGAAAAGTCTCGAAATGAAATATATAGTCTTAAAATGATGGTTCGAAGTAAGATCAAAAATAAAAATGAAGATAAACGTTGAAAAGAATCCAAAACAAAAATTGGGTCTAGAATCCTCGAAACTTTGAAATAAAATCTTACTTGACTGAAATACATATTTTTTTCATTGAATGTTATCGAATTAAATCATTATGATCAAACGTCAAAAAGTTTATCAGTTTTGAATAAGTGTGGCTCATTATATCGAGTTTTAGTGAAAGTGCTAGTTAAATCAAAAGGAATAGTAATTTTATATTATTATAGTATGTTTTGTTAGTACTAATCAAAATTGATTAAGCCTTAACCATTTTTGTGAGATTAGGATTATGAGTAAGTAGATTAGGAAAAGAATTAGGTGATTTAAATCATCTTGTGTGGCTCGGCCACTTTTATAAATTTTACCTCGATTTGCGTACCAAAATTCGTCGTTGAGAAATTTGTCGTATAGTCTTCATTTGATTTATCGAGTTTGAATATGAAAGAATAAAGTTCAAATTCGAAGCAATTCAAAATGGTTTTAGATTAGGTACGAAAGTGACTTGTAGTGTATTGCATTAGGAATTTAATGGGCGAAGATGATTAATTATTGATTTCCTAATTATAATTAGCTTAAATTAACACGGGGTGTTACAATCCTCCCCCCTTAAAGAAGTTTCGTCCCCGAAACTTAAAGTTAACTAGGTGGTTAAGGTTACCTGCATTTGAGCAGTTACAGGTATTTCTCCTTCATTGACGCCTCGGTTTCCCAAGTAGCTTGTTGATTATTATGACCCCTCAAAGGACTTTAATTAAGGGTATTGCCTTTCGTCTCAGGGTCTTGGTTTCCCGTGCCAAGATTTCCACCGGTTTCTCAGAGTACAACATATTAGGCTCGATCTCGATGACATCGGGCGAAACGATGTGGCTTGGATCAGATCGATACCTCCGTAGTTGAGATACGTGGAAAACATTGTGTACTCTTGATAGGTTAGGCGGTAGAGCAAGTCGATACGCCACCTCCCCGATTCGCTCAAGTATCTCATAGGGTCCTATATACTTCGGGCTTAGCTTCCCTTTTAAGCCAAATCGTTTTACTCCTTTCATGGGCGACACCTTCAGGAATACATTGTCGCCCTCCTGGAATTCAATAGGCTTACGATGTTGGTCAGCATATTTCTTTTGACGATCTTGTGCTGCCTGTAGTCTTTCTCGGATGACCTTAATGTGCTCGATTTGGTCCTGAATAGTTTGGGGTCCGGTACCCACATTGTCACTAGCGTCGTCCCAACACACTGGGCTTCGACACTTCCTTCCATATAGAGCTTCAAAAGGGGCACATTTGAGGCTAGCATGTTAACTGTTGTTGTAGGAGAACTCGATCAAAGGTAAACTCTTTTCCCAGTTAGCGTTAAACTCCATCGTGCAGGCTCTCAACATGTCCTCTAAGGTTTGAATGGTTCGTTCAGTCTGGCCATCTGTAGCCGGGTGAAATGCGGTGCTCATTTTCAACTGGCTACCTAAGGCTTCTTGCAACTTCTTCCAGAAATGGGAAGTAAACCTTGCGTCCCTATCCGAAATAATATCAAGGGGCACACCATGCAATCTGATTACTTCTTTCTCATAGGCCTTTGCTAACTCATCCAATCCCCACGTCTCTTTGATCGGAACAAAGTGGGCAGACTTTGTTAATCGATCCACTATGACCCAGATTGCATCTTTACCACTCGAGGTCCTCGGTAGTCCCATAATGAAGTCCATTGAGATTGAGTCCCATTTCCCTCGTGGTATTTCTAACGGTTGTAGGAGTCCTCCCGGTCTTTGATGTTCGAATTTCACCTTCTGACAAATCAAGCATTTAGCCACGTGTTCGGCTATCTCCTTTTTCATCCCGATCCACCAGAATCGTAATTTCAAATCTTGGTACATCTTGTCTGACCCAGGATGTACGGAATATCGGGTGCTGTGTGCTTCGTCTAAAATTCTGCGTTTTAGTGCCTCATTGTTTGGTATACACCATCTCTCTTTGAATCGAAGACTCCCGTCAGGGTGAATTTTAAATCCTTCAGTCCCTTCTGACGGAATCCTTCCTCGAATCGTTACTAGTTCAGGGTCTTCCCATTGTAGTGCTCGGATGTCGTGGAGTATCTCGGGTTCCACTACCATTGCATTTAAATCAGCATCATCGGACTGTACTAAGTCCAAATCCAATCTTCTCAAATCTTGAACGAGGTCGGATGGAATCTCCCAGATATTATTCAGTGAGCGTGGAGTCTTACGACTTAAAGCGTGCCTTTCTGACGTTTGCTTTTCCTTCGTGATAGAGCAGCTCGATCTTGTAGTCTTTGATTAGTTCTAGCCACCTCCTTTGTCTCATATTCAGCTCTTTCTACGTGAATATGTACTTCAAACTCTTGTGGTCAGTGTAGAACTTTATACTGACTCCGTAAAGATAATGTCGCCAAATCTTCAAAGCGAACACAACTGCTGCGAGTTCAAGGTCATGGGTTGGATAGTTCTTTTCATGCACCTTGAGTTGTCTAGATGCATAAGCGATCACCTTGCCCTGCTGCATTAGGACACATCCTAGTCCATTTAAGGACGCATCGCTATACACCTCGTATTCATCCCCGTCAGTTGGTAGGGCTAGGACCGGTGCGGTAGTCAGCCTTGTTTTGAGTTCTAAGAACGCCTTTTCACAGTCTTCGTTCCACACAAATTTGGAGTCCTTCTGTAGGAGTTTAGTCATTGGGCGTGCCACCTTTGAAAAGTCAGTGCAGATAAATCGCCTGTAGTAACCCGACCAAGCCTAGAAAGCTTCGAACCTCTGTGACGGTCTTTGGTGCGACCCATTCCTTTACGGCTTCTATCTTTGCTGGGTCTACCATTACTCCTTCCTTCGAAATCACGTGGCCCAGAAATGCCACTTCACTCAACCAGAATTCGCACTTAGAGAATTTTGCATACCATTTATCTTTCCTCAAAATCTCCAATACAGTGCGTAGATGTTCTTCGTGTTCTTTCTCAGTCTTTGAGTAGATTAGGATGTCATCTATGAATACGACCACGCATAAGCGTCCAGGATATTCGTGGAAGGTTACGTTCATCGATCCATGAACATCTGCCAGTGCGTTGGTGAGGCCAAAAGGCATCACGAACTCATAGTGGCGTATCTAGATCGGAACGCAGTTTTTACGTATGTCCTCCTTTCGTACACCTATCGATGATAACCCGATCTTAAATCAATTTTGGAGAAAACACCGCTCCCTTGAGTTGATCGAATAGGTCGTCTATCCTTGGCAAAGGGTAACGATTCTTGATTGTAACCTTGTTGAGTTCACGGTAGTCGATGCATGGCGCATACTCCGCCCTTTTTCTTAACAAAAAGTATCGGGCGCCCAGGCGAGACACTCGATGCGATGAAGCCTCGATCTATTAACTCCTCCAATTGTTTCTTAAGTTCACGGAGTTCAACCGTGCCATTCGGTAGGGTGCCTTTGAGATTGGTGCGGTGCCGTGATAAGTCGATTGAGAATTCGTCTCGTCTCGCAAAGCGCAGGCTGGCGATTCATCAGAAACACATCCGGTATTCATTTACAATGTGAATGTTCTCGATCTTTTGCTCGTCCTCCATTTTGTTGATGCTGCCCAGAAATATTTGATGTCCCTTTCTCCCCATGTTCTGAATTTTCATGGCAGACACGAATCGCACTTTTTCCTTTGAAGGCGTATTTTGGTAAGTCACCACCGTTCCATTAGGACCCTTCAATGTGATTCTCCGGTCTCGGCATTTGAACGTAGCATGATGACGAGTTAACCAATCCATTCCCAAAATTATATCGAATTCAGGAAGGTCGAATAGAATCAGGTCAGAAAGAAAGTTTGTGTGGTGAATCATGATTTGTACATTATTGTACTTTGCAGAACAAGAAATATTTTTGCCATTTGGTAGCGATATGTTAGTGCGTATTTGTTCAGGTTTTGTAAGTTTGGATTTTGCTAGAAATTTTGTTGAGATAAAAGATAAGGATGCGCCCGTATCGAACAAAATAAAGGCGGTCTGAGTTAACCAAAATTTACCAAAGTGACAACGTCTACATCCCTGACAGTCCTCAGCATCACCATCATTCTCTGACAGCACATATACTCTCCCCTGAACTCTTACGGCGGGCGGCGGTCCGTGTTCACTCTACCCATTGTTCCCTTTTTAGGGCAGGCGTTGGCCTTATGACCTACTTCCCTGCATATGAAGCACGCGTGATCGGTGCACCATTGCAATCGTTTCCCGGGTGTAGTTGTTTTAGGCAAGGCGACACTTATCGGACTCGTATAGTGGTAGAGGCCTTGGAGGATTGAGGCAAACCTTGGCTTGGTGCGGGTGGAATTCGAGCGAAATTCGTAGGCCTTTGGTAACCAGAAGCTTGATGGATTAGCCTGTGGTAGAAAAGGTCGTTGGTAGTTAGGCTTACGAATGAAAGTGGCGCTGCCACGCCAAGGCGTAAACACTCTCTTTTTCCCTTTCTCCTGCAGCCGTTCTTACGGATTGGCGCCGGATACCATTGCCTTCTCATAGGCTTCAAGAGAAGTTCCTAATTGAACCCGCTCATGATCAATCAGAATCGTAAGTCATACCCCGAACATATCGGTTGGTGAGTTCTTCCTCATCAATCGTTATCTTGGGAGCAAATTTTGTGACTCACGAAACTTTTAGGTGTATGCTGCGGTTGCATATTACCTGTTTCAAATTCTAACTCTTCTTCTTTGTTCCACCTGAGCTCCTGCCCGAAATACTTGCTCTCTAAAAGCGTTTTGAACTCGCTCCAGTTGTAGATTCTGAGTGGGAAATTAGATCTGATTAGGCGCCACCAACTGTTCGCCTCTCCCTTCAAGGAATATGCCACCACATTCACCATTTACGTGGGGGTATCTTCTTGAGCTCGGCCAGTTTCTCCATTTCCTCGATCCATTCGGTCGAGGACCACGGGATCGACGGATCCGTAGTATGTTAAGGGCGGTGTTTGGAGAATCTTTCAAATCTTGGGATTGTTACCGCCCCCACGGTTTTGTTGTGCAGATTGCGCAATCTTCACAATTGCGTCTTCAAATCCCCTTCTTCTGGCTTCCTCCTCGAGGAACTGTTGGTCGAGATCGTTTGGGATACCATTTGCAGCCATTCTGAAAGACATTAAATTGTGTGAGTTTCGAGTAGTTTCCAAGATAGACACATCATATAGAGTACCAGGTAAAACACATTTCATTGATAATGTAAAAGGGTTACATCAAAAAGTTATAAAGCCTCCTAATACATTCTCTATGAAATGAACTAAGGTGAAAACCTAGATACAAGGTTCAGCAAAATAACATAAAAGCTTAGATACATTCTCAAGAGTTATAAAATTAGATCGAGAATGACAAAAGATTTGTCCTAGATTCTAAGCAAATTTTGAGTAGGGGTATTCTTCCTCCGAGAAGCTGTATTTATATTTAACAGCATTAGTTGCGTCGCTCAAACCGAGCTTGAAGTCCTCCCAGCTCAGGTAGTACTCACCCTCAAGTATAGCTGGGGAGCGTAGTCGTCTCCACCATGCTTTGGCCTCTTCATCAAGGCAAGCAGCTGCTAGGGAGGTTTTCCATTCCTCTCTAACTGAGTGTTCCAGGAACCTCGCATTCATACTCCTGATCCATGGGTAGAGTGTCCCACTAATTCCCTCAAACGTCTCAGGTTTACCCTGCATGAACGCTTCGATCACGTCGGTATGTTCTGAGGATCGGCGGAGGTGATCAGGAACTCGATGCTCCATATACGGAGTCTTAAGTGCCCTAGTCTTCCAGTCGATTTCCGAATCACTCGAGTCCTGTGATCTCTTCCATGACTTCAATTGTTGACGTCGTGCGTAGGCCTCGATGGCTTTCTTGCGGGCCTTCTCTTTTGGTGTCCACTCAGAGTACCTCTTACCGCACGGTAGTCTCATCTGAAATCAATTTGGATAAAATAATTTAAATGAGATTTGGAAGTACAACTATGTATGTAAAGTTAAAATAATGCGTTTAAGAAAAGCATACGACTAGGTAGTAACATAACGTCTCCATATATATATAAATATATACATGGGTAAAATATTACATTTCAAAGGAATATAATACATAAGTTCACCAAACGTCACATCCGAATATAACATCCATAGCCGTAGGAAAAGAAGACGATATTAAGATCGTTCTTAGGATGGTTAAGATATGGTTACAAATATTTTACAAAGCTGAGTCGAATGACCCTAAATATGATTTCATGACCCTCAAGAGCCTCCCAGAGGTGAGATCCCTCTCCCATATGATTGGGGTATGATGGCGTTGGGTGAAAATGGAGGATAGTCGCGCTCATATTCTTGAATCATCAAACTGTCGAGTAGTTCATCATACTCCATCCACGCAGGTGGTTCCTCCACCCTCTGAAGTGGGTCTGGATGGTACATGCGATCCATGTGTAGCTCGTAATCGCGGAGAAGTCGCCAACCTAGAGGTGCCCAAAACTCATCGTATGGATGGAAGCTCTCAATCATGGTCAAACTGATGCCAATGCCCCTCGTGTGGTAGATTCTGCCCGTCATGATTCCATGAGCTTCCACATATCGCTCTATGTGGAGGGAATGGCTACGTATGTACTCTCTTAGTTGCATCATCGGCGGCCTTCGTGGTGCGTAGTAACGGAAAGAGCGGAAAGATGACATCCTAAGGGCCTTTGTCAGACTAAAGTTAGCCATAGAGCAAATAGCAAGTAAAGAATCATAAAGTTAAGATTCTAACGCTCATCTAACTAGTTCATTATTATTTGGTCGGTCCTTAAGATTCTTCCCTTTCTCACATTTTAAACTGATCTAAGTTATTATTTTAGCGATCTAGAGATTCCTAGTTTATTATTTTATCCTATAAGTCTATGCCCGACATACGATATGAATGTCGGCCAGTGTCGCCTCGCTATGTGAGATAACTTTAAGTCATTCACTATCATGAGAGCGACTTTGATACCAATCAGAATAACCTGGTTTTTCGTGACTTTAATTAAACTAAGGCGGAAAATTAATTAAGTCTAATTATTACAAACCAGCTGTTATCGTATTAAAACTCTATATACATAGTACGAGTCTTAGGATGAAACAGAGTATATGTTTGATTACAAATCTCTCCAAAACAACGAAGTTCAAAATAAGGTAAACCATCCCCAGCATTTGATAAACATAAGTCCTCGGGGTACCTGCAGTTCATCTCGTATTAGTGTTTTCTCCCCCAACACAATCTAAACACATCAAATAAATCACGTAGTATAGTAATTATAGACATGTGCGATATACATGACAATTAAATAAAATAGATGGCAAGCAGGCAAGCAAAAACACATAAGGATATCAGGATAATTCAAACATGAGTATAGATCAAATCATATATCACACCACACTCATAACCAATCATACTCAACAATTCATTACCATCTCAATCATATTCGGGGTAGTCGACCCTTTTCAATTATCCATATAGTAACATAACTCGCGAGTCTTGACTACAGAGCGGCTTGTGTACTCTCATAGATAATTATCAAAGTGCACTAGCTGCTCAGACTCGTACATCAGATCAAACACTAAGTAGCGTACGTGATAACTACCTAATATCCAATACAACATGGATAATCTATCATACGTTGTCCTATGAACCACAACCAGTCAGGATGGAAGCATGCAAAACCCTACAAAAGCAAGGCCTGCGCAAAAGCTGCCGGGTACATCAACGGACTTTAATGCTAAGGATACCACTAGGTAAGAAGGACGATTCAATCCCTTATCTTATGTGTGCACACACTTTCACATAGAAACGACACAGTCCTCGCTACTCGAGAGAGTATGCTTTTCCTAACCAAAACGATTAATACCTAATGACAAGGTCCCCGGATGGGATGGTCATCTTAGTTACCTCGTATGGACCGCAAAACGCAACATTTATGCCCATTCAAGGGATGTATACGCCGCTTGCCTAAAGACTATGAGAGTCATTAGAGCGCCTCGATCGGCCGAGAGTGAAAGAGTCCCCATACGCGGCTACCTTTCCAACGATGGCACAATAGATTCGCAACATGACAGACACCCGAGTATTTAACAAGTACTTCTCTTCTTATTTTCTTATTCTCAAATTAATCAGTGACATTTCATAGTAAATCATCGTCGAACTTGTATAATGAAAATTTAGTTCTAGCAGTTCTTCAGGTAAACGGAAGCACATAGAAACTTAAATAATTTATTTGGAGTCCAATCGTAAATTTTAAATATTTTTACTATTCACGTATTTTACTATTCACGTATTTACTATTCATCGTATTTACTATTCATCGTATTTACTATTCATCATATTTACTATTCATCGTATTTACTATTCATCGTATTTTACTATTCCTCGTATTTTATACGTATTTTTATACTTAGTATTTTATTCGTATTTTTTTTATACTTAGTATTTTATTTAGATACTAAACTAAGCTTATTTTTTCTAAGTGTAGAATTCTAGTTTTAAAGTCGTTAAGTTCGTTTTGTACTTAGTGATTTTTGGAAATATTTTAGGAGTCTAGTTTTAAAGTTGTTAAGTTCATTTTGCATTTAGCGGTTTTGAAATATATTTTAATCGAACTCGTTAAGTTCATTTTGTATTTAGTGATTTTGAAACATATTTAAATCAAAGTGGTTAAGTTTATTTTATACTTGGTGATTTAAATGAAATTTCAAAAGTAAAACTCGGTTTAGATTTAGTCGTATACTTAGCTAAAATTTAGACGGTTCCAAATTTTAGCGAGGTTGTCGTAGTTCGTTTTTAAATAGTCCATATCTCCATATCCACAATTAAGCATAGGTAGTAACACACGATATGATTCATTTTAATATATGTAACGTTTATTTTTATCGGTTTCGTTGATTCTTTTTATTAACGATTCTTTTTACAATAAAAATATAAACCTGATTACTATTCAATTATAGTGATTAAGTGATAAATTCATTTTGACCAAAATTGACCCAATTTTTATAGAAATGCCGTGGCCCTTTATACACTACTCTATTTATTTCTTTTTTTGTTTTTGTTAATAATTCATTACATTAACTAATTTAAATTACTCAAGTGATAAAAATAAAAAGTGACAAATTCATTTTAGGTCAAAAATGGACCCTAAACCGTGGCACTTAACTACTTAGCAATTTATTTTCGTTTTCTAATTTTATCGGTTTTCGACTTAAAGTTTTTATATACTAATTATTTAGTTTATACTAAAGTGACATAAACTAGTAAACAAAAACGATAAATACTAAAACTTATAAAATTTATAAATCAAAACTTAGTCATATGATGAAGAACACAATGAAGATGTGAAGAATACTAATGCTTTTAATATGAACACTATTTAGTCAAATTTTTATATGTTTATATAATTTTCTCAAATTTTTCATACAAGTCTAATTTAACTAGACCTATCATAATATGTTATTTAGAAAAATTAAAACTAAAAATTGGTCCAAAAATAAAGGGAAAACCGTGTGATGTATATGTATGTTCTAAATTTTGATTTTTGATTTTTATACTTCTAATCCAACAATTAATTTATTCTATATCATATATATACTTAATCATGAGTGAACAACAACTACAAACATTAACACACAAAAGAAAAATCATTATAACCTAAGAATAACAACAACACTTCAAGAACAACATAATACACTTTAAAACCTTTAAATTCATAATAAATTCATTTTAAGTCCTAAACAAAAACTAATTATATATTCATGTACATATTAGCCTAAGTATTTAAAGCATGCAATTTACGAAAATTAAAACGAAAAATTAAACCAAAAATGGAGGGTTGGCCGTGGGTTTTTAATGGTGAGCAACAATTTTTATTTTTCGATTTTTGTCTCCTAAATTAACATATGATGCTAGGTGTTCATAAACACAATAAATGTAACACATAAACATTTATATCATGCGATTAACAAAATTAAAACCTAGTGTGCGGGGGCACCTTAGATTAGGTTATGAATGAAAAGATTAGCAGTTGTCGGGATCGACAATATGATCAAACTGGCTCAAGTCGTCTTCACCACCTTGCTCCTCGTCTTTGGTTAAGATTAGTACATAAAAATGGAAATAAGAAAGTTAGTAATTTATTTTACTAAACTAGCTAAACTTTACTAATAAAATGTAAGTGTAGTATTGTTTTTAGTTTAGGTGATGTTTATATTTTATATATTTTGATTTATGTTCTTAACTATTTATAACTTAAAAGAGGAAGTGATTACAAGTTAAAATGGTGGAGAATTAACTTAGGTGTACTAGTGAATTTAAAGCAAGAAAAGAAATGAATTAAGGAAGGAAAGTAAAGGAGGAAGATGATGATCTTCAATGGAAAGCCAAGGTTGAAGATGAAAGTCTTACTAATGCTCTTGTATATGATTTATTTAGAGAGAAAATAAGCTAAGTGTTTGGTGTGTTTGTTTGTGTTTGTGCGTGTGATATGTATATAATGTAGTAGTAGTTTGTGTTTTGTTTTAGTTGTAAGTTTATGTGTGAATGCACTTCCATTTATTTGCATAAATCATTTAATTTAAATAAGCTAGAATGATGATTAATTAGTAGTGTGTAAGATAGATTAGACATGGTGCAAAAGGAGAAGAAAAATGGAAGAAGATAAGTTGGACTTGAGGTCCAAATATCTCGGCCAAAACAAGGGCCATTTGGCTCGATTTTCGTTTTTCAAAATTTCGATTCTGCAAGCCTTGAAACGTCTCGAAATGAAATATATACTCTTAAAATGATGGTACGAAGTAAGATCAAAAATAAAAATGAAGATAAACGATGAAAAGAATACAAAACAAAAATTGGGTCTAGAATCCTCGAAACTTTGAAATAAAATCTTACTTGTGTGATATACATATTTTTTCATTGAATGTTATCGAATTAAATCATTATGATCAAAGCGTCAAAAAGTTTATCGCTTTGAATAAGTGTGGCTCATTATATCGAGTTTTAGTGAAAGTGCTAGTTAAATCAAAAGGAATAGTAATTTTATATTATTATAGTATGTTTTGTTAGTACTAATCAAAATTGATTAAGCCTTAACCATTTTTGTGAGATTAGGATTATGAGTAAGTAGATTAGGAAAAGAATTAGGTGATTTAAATCATCTTGTGTGGCTCGGCCACTTTTATAAATTTTACCTCGATTTGCGTACCAAAATTCGTCGTTGAGAAATTTGTCGTATAGTCTTCATTTGATTTATCGAGTTTGAATATGAAAGAATAAAGTTCAAATTCGAAGCAATTCAAAATGGTTTTAGATTAGGTACGAAAGTGACTTGTAGTGTATTGCATTAGGAATTTAATGGGCGAAGATGATTAATTATTGATTTCCTAATTATAATTAGCTTAAATTAACACGGGGTGTTACAACTTGTTATATTCATTTTTATGTACTTGTGGATACCCATATCCGTACCCTCCCAAACAAAAACCCTGTGATGTATCACGGACTTTTATTACGCATGCTTTAACGTCGACTTACACGGTTCTAACTAATGTCGAATTCATTTTGAGTCGTTTGAAATGTTAAAATGTTTAGGTCGCATCACATCACACTTAAATAACGTTCATTTTGTCCATTTGGAGTCTAGCTAGGTCCTCGTCCTGCTTCATTTGGCATGAGCTTCGCATTCGCACTACAATTGGCCCTTTTACATTAACAAGGTCTAATTCAGCATTCCTAAATTCCTAAATTTAGGCCCGGTAGCTAAAACCGCTATTTAGCCCCCTCTCACACAAAATACAGCTTCACGTCTTAGCTTATTTCACAAATCTATGCAAATACACCCTTTTTCATTTTTCCGGTCTCGCCCAAAACCGAGCCCAAACCCAAGCCTTTGGCCCGCACTCCAAAGCCCTGCACATCATAAAATATCTCAGAAATATCTCAGCTCTTTTCTTGGCACACACGCACGAAATTATACTGTATCTTTCAAAGATTTTATGCAACCGAAACTTGGAAAGCAGCCCTAAAACCAAGCCATCAAACCGCATGACCTTATGCGGTTTGGTGAGGCAACCGCATAAGGCTATGCGGTTTGCCCTGGCAACCGCATAAGGCTATGCGGTTTCCAGGCCTGGTTTTATACCCCAGTTTCTTAATTTCTCCGAGGTTTTTAGTATATATACAGCCCTATACCTCGACCTCAAATCATACTTTCACAACATCTCTTTCACACACAATTCACATCCTCTGATATTTTAACAACATCTTTCAACACACAATTCACAACACACAAATCCTCTTTCACAAAAGCCTCAAGCACTCAAATCCTTGAGTTCAACACACCATCCCGTGTTGAATTCACCCTCCTTTTAAGTTCAAGAAGCGAAGCTCTGCCCAGATCTGAAGCGTCAGGACAAGGTAGGTACCGATCCACTTGGATCAAAGCTTTTTCTTATTTTCTATGGACTAACAAAGGGGTCTACACTCTAGCGCCCCGGCTTTGGCACCCGAGCGCGCTTGCCTTCCAAGTGTTCTTATTACTTCGGGTACACTCCATATCCGATGACACGCCAAAGTCGCATAAGCAACCGACCTTATAAAATAAACCAATGGACAATTGAACTTTATTTTATTTGCATGCACCTTGCACCCTTTCATCTTGCATTAAAATCAACTTAAACAATGAATTCGACCTTTAATCGAACTGTATTCGTTAACAAGTTAAACATGCTAAAGCGAGGGTTTTAATCAATCTTTTTGCATCTGCATCTGCATTCATTTACAAACTTATCGCACTTGTACGTAGCGATAACATTGGCTCAAATATCATCTTACAAGGATTGTTCTAGGTCAGTAGAGGCTATTTTTACATAGGCTTTTCTAAAAGGTTTTCATAAATCATTATTTGAATTAACTCTTTTTTCTAAAGTACCCTCACTTTAGAATCCAATCTGGTTTCACAAGCCTTAGATCTAGGGGTGTCGGCGTGCTCCAAAATCTAGGACATGTTTTTAACTTAGAACATGGTAGCTGGTTCCTATTTTCCGCGATAAATAGGTGGCGACTCCATAACAGTTCTTAAAGGTTTTTCCAACTTAATCTTTTTTAACTTTAAAATCCGCCCTTAAGCAAGACGCCGAGTTGGGTCCGATCCCGGGTTCCACAGTTTGGCGACTCCGCTGGGGAGATCTTATTTTTAAAACTAAAAACTAGCTTTTTCTTTTTAAAAATAAAGAGGTGAAACTTGAAAGCCTTGAACAATCCAAGTATACATATTTGAGCTATGCACATTCGTTTAGAGTCCATTCCTTTTGGAATCTAGGCACCCTTTACACCCTTGAGAGGTGGTTCCAACACGCAGGCTTGTCCACTCGATAAAGCACGTGCAGGACTAACTTTCCTCTCTCCCCTCCACGGCTTGCCGTAAACGATTATCTCGACCGCCCCAGTGCTCCCTCTAGAAAACCTATCGCTCCGGCGTAAGGAAATAGAGGGGTTAAGTATCTGCCAAAGCGTACTCGAGGTAGTTGGAGGTGTACCCGACTGACTCATTTTTCACCCTTTTTGAGTCATACGTACAAGTTCGAGGCCATGCACTCCATGGTCTTTTTTTCAAAACTCGCTTAAAACGTTTCAAAGATAAATGAACCTAACATCTAACACCTTTTCAAACAAAACTATCGCGAATTTTTGAAACTAGCTTTTTCAAAACTTCCCTTTTTCACTAACAAGCAAAAACCCGAGCAAGGATTAAAACCCAAGCTCGTGGCTTTCAATCCTCTAGGTCACACGGCCTAGGTTCTACATTTAACATCCTCGGTTCGACTTGCTAATCACTCTCGAGCCGAATCCTTCCTCTTTTATACATCCGACTCGAGCTCACCTCGGCAAATCACCGATATCAGTTCGACGGATGCAAAGCAAAACGTTTTAACATCGAGACGAGACGCGCGCACGCATCCTCGCCTCAAAAGCTTCCTCTAGCAAAACCTTTTTCGAAAATCTCCTCTTTTCAAACATAAAAGGTCTTTCTAAACAAAGAAATGAGCTAAAATGAATGCCTAAAATGAATGTGAGTCTAGTGGGTCGAGTCGTGTCACTAATGCAAAGTGAAATGCAGGCCTCAGCTGGATACTCGTCGCACTAAGCACCGTGTAATAATCCCATACAAAAAACGCACCTACACCCGCAAAATGGCCAGCAACAACGAAGACGTCACCGCACTCCGTGACCAAGTTGCAAAGCTGACCGCTGACCTCGAACGCCTTTGACTACCCACACCACCGAAGTGGAACGCATGGAAACTAAGATTAAGGAAGAAGCTGATAGACACGCTAAGAAGCTCCAAGCCATGGAGGAAAGGCTCTATGTCTCGAGTACTTACTCCATCCACAAGGAGAATGAAATCGTACCCGCCAGCATTAAGGATGAGCTCCCTAACAAGCTCGCCCTTAGTGATCTTCCTATCTTTCAAGGACATGAGAGCCCGATCATTCACATCCGAGCTTTCAAGTCCCAAATGGCTATAAAAGGAGTAGATGCCAAACAACGGCTAACTCTTTTTCCCGCACTCTCTAGCAAAGAAGAAGACATGGTTCTACTCACTCGACCCGCAACGTATCCCTACTTTTGAAGAACTCACGGTTGAATTCGATCGACAGTACCGAGACAACGAAGACACCCAAGTCTCGATCCGCACCCTAGAAGTCCTATCTCAAAAGGACAACGAAGGCTTCACCGACTACCTCACCCGTTGGAAGAAGCTAAGCGCTCAAATCCCTAACCGTCCCCGCGAGGACGAGCTTGTTCCCAAGTTCATAAACAACCTGCGACCCGTGTATCAATTCTACATGAGGTACAGCAACATTCAGAACTTCAAAGAACTAACTAAGGTCGGCACTCAAATCGAAGATGACCTTAGGACTGGCACCATGGCTAAATACACCGGCCATGCATATCAAGGGAGCTCCTCTAAGTCCTCCCGTGCGGTCAAGAACGACGAAAATCGTACCGTCGGTAACCTTGATGATGACACCCTCGACGCCTTCGCAACTACCTTCTCACCACCTCCCAAAGCCAAGAGGAACTTTGACCCTCTCTTTATGTCTTACACCAAGGCATTTCAAAGGTTGGTCGAAAAGAACTATCTGCAACCAATCGGGCCTACTAGCGAGCCACCCGAAGACAAGAAGCCTAAATCTTGGAACCCCAATGCCTTCTGTGCATACCACCGAGGCAAGGGGCATGACACCGAGAATTGCTTTAGGCTTAAGAACGCTATCCAAGATCTCATTGATCAAGGAAAGCTCGTGAAACCATCTCGACCTACCAAGCCTTGAACAACGAACCCGCTCGGTAATCATGCAATTTTCGTGGGATCACCCTATTCTAGATCGTTCCTACCTCATCACGCCCTCAGATGACCAAGTCAATGCGATCTCGGGTCAAGTGACGCGGAGGACGACGAATATTGGTTCCCCACCGACGAGGTAATACAACACGTCAATCAACTTGCAAGAGACATCAATCACCTGAAGGCTTTACATCGGACCGCAGTCGAGCGTCTGGAAAGGCGCATCGAGAAGGAACTCGCCAACCCAGCCTCACTCGACGACCTCGAGGCCTTCCATCAAAAAGATGGCGAAGGATTCGTCAAACACCTTATCCAATGGAGGAAACTGCTCTCCCGAATCCCAAATCATCCGCATGAAAACGAACTCATCAACACTTTCCTCTTCAGCATGCGGCCCGCCTGGCGATATTACTTTCACTTCTGCAACGTTCAGAACTTTGAGCATCTTATCGAAATTGGCACTCGCATTGAAAAGGACCTCACATCAAGCTATGAAGATCCCGCCTACCGAAGCACTCTTCAAGAACGCACTCTCAGGGGACGAAAAAGACACAACAAACACGGCCCCAAAAGGATTTTTGACAAACTCTACATGCCTTACGCCGTAGCATTACAGAAACTAATCGCAAAAGATTATCTTGCACCGATCGGACCTATCAATGAGCCGCCCACGAATAAGAAATCAAAATCATGGGACCCCAACGCCTTCTGTGCATACCACCGAGGCATGGGGCATAGCACTCAAAGTTGCCTAAGACTCAAACACGCTATCCAAGACCTCATCGATCAAGGAAAGGTCAAGAAACCTCGGAGGAAAACCACACCTTCCTCCAGCAACGACGCAATTTACATCACAACTCAAACAACTCAAGCACCCCAAGCAACTCAAGCACCCCAAGCAACTCAAGCACCCCAAGCAACTCAAGCACCTCAAGCAACTCAAGCAGCTCAAGCAGCTCCTCAAACAGCGAAGACGAAGAAGAAGAAGAAGAAATTCTTTTAACTTCTAATGCTCTAAGTGTCGGGTCATCTGTCGACCCATCTATCCTAGACTCTAGCTTTAGTTTGGACTTTCTTTTTACGGAGGCTAGCTCCAAGCAATTTTCTGAATTGTCGAATAATTCTTCTCAAAATAATGAAATGAATAAATTTGCTTACGCCTTGTCTCAAGCTAAAACAAACAACAAAGCACAAACATCTAACAATCAACAAACAACAAACAAATCAAAAGACACTAACTCATGCGATAAAAATGAACAATCTCTAAACAAATACATTGCAAACATTGTTTCTCCCAAAACACAAGACCCTATCATCGAGGAAACCATAACCATAAACGTGGGAACCCCCGAAGAACCAAGAGAACTACAACTAGGAGCCTCACTAGACGAACACGAGCGCACCCAATTTACACAACTCCTAAGCGAATTCAAGGACGTATTCGCTTGGCCATACAAAGACATGCCGGCATCGAGCGAAGCATCGCCGAGCACCGCATCCCCATCAAACCCTAAGCATAAACCCATCAAGCAAAAGCTAAGGAGACTACGTCCGAATGGTCCCTTATGGTCAAGGAGGAAATCGAAAAACAACTACAAGTTTGGTTTCATCCAAGTCATCGAATATCCTGAATGGGTCTCGAACATGGTCCCAGCCCTGAAAAAGAATGGCAAAATTCGAGTATGCGTTGACTTTCGTGACTTGAACAAAGCTAGTCCCAAAGATGACTTTCCATTACCCCATGTGGGCGTCTAGTCGACAACACCGCCGACCACGCCTCCTATCCTTCATGGGCTGACTACGCGAGCTACAATCAAATCAAAATGTCACTTGAAGACATGGCAAAGACGGCCTTCATTACACCGTGGGGACATCTTTGCTACGCTTATGCCCTTCGCCTAATCAATCTTTGGCGCTACATACCAACGCACCGCTACAACCCTTTTACACGACATGATGCACAAAGAAGTCGAAGTTTACGTCGACGATATGATCGTAAAATCAAAGGAGAGAAATGGTCACATCACTAACCTCCGCAAGTTCTTCATTCGCCTACGACAATACAAAATGCGCCTCAACCCCCAAAAATGTACTTTTGGAGTTAAATCCGGTAAACTACTAGGACACGTAGTGAGCCAAAGAGGCATCGAGGTCGACCCCTCGAAAGTCAAAGCAATCCTCGAAATGCAACCCCCGAAGAACCTCGACGAGATTCGAAGTTTCTTAGGCCAAATCCAATACATCTCACGCTTCATCAGCAAACTCACCATGATATGTGAACCAGTTTTCAAGAAGCTCAAGAAAACCGACCACGTTGAATGGGACGATGAATGTCAAAAAGCATTTGACAAGGTCAAAGAATTGCTAACTAACCCGCCGGTTCTGCGACCACCCCAAGAAGGTTTACCCTTATCCTTATACCTTACAACAACACCCACCGCCATGGGCGCCATGCTCGCTCAAGAAGTAAACGGTGAAGAACACGCAATCTACTACATAAGCAAGAAGTTTCTCGATTACGAAACTCGATACTCACCCGTCGAGAAGAGTTTCCTAGCCTTAGTATGGTCATCCAAAAAACTCCGTCACTATATGCTAGCACATCAAACAAGGGTATATTCCATAATGGACCCCGTAAAATACCTCTTCGAGAAACCTGTACCTAACGGACGAATGGCCAGATGGACATTGCTCCTAGCCGAATTCGATCTTAAGTACGTACCCCTCAAAGCAATCAAGGGACGAGCAGTCTCCGATTTCCTAGCCGAAAATGCAATCACCGAGCAACCAATCATAGACACCACATCCCTTCCAGACGACGGGATTTACAACATCAACCAAGAACAATGGGAATTATACTTTGATGGTTCATCCAACTATCGAGGTTGCGGAGTAGGAATACTTCTCATATCCCCAAATGGCGAACACACACCCTTATCCATTAAACTGGACTTCGACGTAACAAACAACGCAGAATCTGAAGCATGCTTGCACGGTCTCAAGCGCTTGTACTCAACGCCCGCAACATAAGAGTCTATGGGGACTCCTCCCTCATAATCAACCAAGTATCCGGAGCATGGAAGATACTTAACGAAAACCTAGCATTATACCAAAACAAAATACAAGAGCTCATAAACGAATTCTACCACGTAGAATTCATACACCTCCCACGCGAAGAAAACCAATTCGCCGACGCGTTATCCAAACTCGCGTCACTAATCAACATACCCCCGGGGATGGAAACTCTACCCATTGTCGTGGAAAGACGAAACGAACCCGCATACATCTGTGACATTGAAGCCGAGGAAGAACAAACCGACCCTTGGTACCAAGCAATCATCAACTACAAAACAAACGGCGAATACCCGCCAAACACCGACAAACGGGCCAAGCGAGCCCTACGCCTATTATCGTCACAATTCGTGCTGGAAATGGGCAAACTACTCAAAAAGACACCCCAAGGCACACTACTCCTATGTGTCGATCACAAAAAGGGACACGATATTATGTCCCAAGTACACGATGGCGAGTGCGGACCACACATGAACGCACGAGCCATGTGCAAACAAATCATAAGGCTAGGATGGTACTGGACAACCATGGAAGCCGACTGCGCAAAATATGTCAAACATTGCCATAATTGTCAAATCTTTGCAAACGTACAACACATACCTCCCTCACCACTATACAGTTTAACCTCGCCATGGCCTTTCTCCACGTGGGGCATCGACGTCATCGGCAAAGTACAACCTGTAGGAGCAGGAGGACACTGCTTCATCCTCGTGGCCATCGACTATTTCACCAAATGGGTCGAAGCCGCATCGCATCTGCAAGCTAGGCACAAAGAAGTCGCAAAATTCATACAAAACAACATCATTTGTCGCTATGGCATACCACACGAGTTCATTAGTGACCAAGGCACGCACTTTCAAGGAGAAGTCGAGCCACTTCTTCTCAAATACAAAATACAACGACACAAGTCATCACCCTATCGATCGCGAAACCAACGGCGCGGTTGAGGCAAAGAAACAAACCCGTCGTATCAATCCTTAAAAAGATGATCGACACCTGCCACGACTGGCCCCACAAAATCCCATTTGCATTATGGGGATATCGCACCACAATCCGCACACCCACAGGCATGACACCCTATTTCCTAACCTACGGAATGGAAGCCGTTCAACCCGTAGAAGTCGAAATGCAATCCCTTCGAATCCTCATGGAAGCAGACATTCCTGAAGCCGAATGGGCACGCGAACGCTACGAACAACTCATTCTCCTAGACGAAAGACGACTACATTCACTAAGTACAGTCCGAATGTATCAATCTCGCCTACAACGCGCCTACAACAAACGGGTCAAACCACGAAACATTAAAGTGGGTGACCTAGTACTCAAATCCGTCCGAGCACCATTACCAGTCGACCCAAGGGGAAATTCAAACCCAATTGGGCGGACCGTGCATTTGGTCAAGGAAATCCTTCCGAGGAGCCGTGAAACTAATCGACCTTGACGGTCAAGACTTAACCGCCAACAAATCTTGATCAACTCAAGAAATACTACCCTTAAACAAATTTGCAATGTACTTCACAAAAAGGACAAAACTCGCTCTCGCATGAGTGAACTACGCTCGGTTTGATTCCACGCACTGTGGATACGTAGGCAGCTTTGCAAAGAGCTCAACCGAATCACACGAACTACGCCGGTTTGATTCTGTATTCAAAACGCAGATACGTAGGCAGCTTGTCAAAAGCACAACCGAACTTCTTCTAGCACGCATGCCCAAAGCTTAAAAAGGTCGAGGGTTTTGCACTCACAAAATGACACGCTCAAAGCTTAAAAAGGTCGAGAGCACAGTCAACACAAAACAAAACACGAATCCAAGTCCAAAGCTTAAAAAGGTCGAGGACTTAAAGACGGAACAAGTCAAACAGGCGAATCCAAAGCTTAAAAAGGTCGAGGATTTAAGACAAAACAATTCAAAACGCACAAGTCCAAAGCTTAAAAAGGTCGAGGATTTGAGACAAAATACAAGTGTTCGAAGCTTAAAAAGGTCGAGAACATTTCAAAACAAAACAAAGAAAACAACGAGACAAGGCAAAAGCAAATAAATTCTATTTTATTACTTTATTTAGAATTTTCCGCAATTTAGAAAGGAGCTAGGAACAAGCCTCCTTAGCCCTTTATTCAAATCTAAAACATGTATTTAAATAAAGGAATCTTTCTAAACTAAACACAACAAACTAATCAAGTCTTTTTCCGACGCTTCGGGTTGACCTCTTCATCTTCAAGAGGCCGATCCGCCACAACTTTCGACCTAAGGACGGGAGTAGATCTCTCAAAACACAGGGGCTCGATCGGATCCTCATCCCGCTCAACCTGGGCTCCTCGATCCTTGGCCCTAGGCGATCTTTAACTGGTCACCTTCGGCCCAAGCCTTTCCGCCCGGTCTCGAAGAAGAAACACCTGCACCAACAAGATAAAGATCACCATAGTCCCTCGCTTTCACGACCGCCTCATACGCCAAGGAGGGCCTTGGCCCATTCTTTTCCCCCTCCTTTGATTCTCACGTTCCTTAGGATCATTGGAACGGTACCACCGTGTATAGAAGTCCGTGAATACGGCTAGACTCTATATGCTCCTAAGACAAATTTATAACACGATCAGGCCACCCTCGGATCCAAGCATCAATCATCCGGTTGTTTAGGACAACAACCCTCCAACTGCGTATCCCGATCCTAATAGTCCGCGCAGTTCGATTTGCCTCTTGGCGAAGAGGATGAATCCATACACCCCGTTCAAACCCGCACAGCATCAACCCGCGAGCCGCGTTCGCCACCGACGGTGCCGTTACCTCCGTAATACCCCACCACGAAACATACCAACGGATGTTGCTCTCCTTTACAAACCACCGGTAGTAGTTTAGCGAACGCTCCGAGGGTTAGCCCAATCCATCTTCCGAGACGCGTCGTCCCGCCGCCAAGACACCTCCAAGGGGAAGAGCTCTATACACACTCGGCCTCTCCATGAGCCAAGCGTTGAGAATCCTGGCGCAACCCCCTGCGAGCTCGGGCGATTAGCATAACTGGCCGTCTAAGCCCGATATAGTCTCCGCTAGGATCAACGCAGGATCATGTCCTCGCTCCATCTCTTCGACAACACGAGCATACCTCGCGTTCCCGAACACACCATCTGGCATGGACCCCGCAAAAGCATAACGATGAACCAAACAAAAAGCAAGGGCCCTCCGCCTAGAACGATCCGAAATACTAGTATCAGCCTTATTCATATATCGTTGACACAAGAGAAGCATGTTTACCTTGCCTCCCTCAAACAAACCTGCAGCATGAGCGTTTGTCATCCCAAGGAAGTTTCGCAACATCCCGTTGTAACAAAGCTCACTCCTAACGACCACAGGAGTAGTCCGTTTCGACCATCCAGCAATGGCCGAGAACTCCTCCATCAAAGGGCACACCTCTCCTCCGGGAAACCTAAAAACATGCAAGCTAGGATCCCAATAATCTAAGCATGAATCAAGGAAGTCTACATCGACTTTCATTTGACGAAAGCCAATAAATACACCCGCACCGTCATCATACACCGCCTTCTTCATCCCCGAACTCAAGGAAGACGTCCACCTCTTCAAAAGAGCATCAAAATGCTCCTCCATTTTCTTGAACAAAAAAAAAAAAAAAAAACTTTTATAAATATGCCTAATATATTTGTGAAAGCAAAAACCTAAAGCAAAAGCACAAAGAAGAGAAGTGATTATGAATGAAGATTATGGCACGCACCCCCTCTCCTTATATAGGAAAACAATATCCGAAATATGGAAATACAGCGCTAGCAGCCAGGCCAACAAACCGCATGGCTCTATGCGGTTTGCACACCAAACCGCATAAGCCTATGCGGTTTCTCCTTGCAACCGCATAAGCCTATGCGGTTTCAGGGGCTGGTTTTTCTCAAAATTTTCCTAATTTCGTCTTTCCTAAAACACTACAACCTACTTTGGGCTACGACATTCTCTCGTTGTTCCCCATACATCAACATCACGCTTCACTTTAGCAATTCCGATTCTTACCACGAGTCAACGCATAACATTTTTCGCATTCACACGAGCTCATTTCGCATTTAAAATGAACTTTTTGCAAAACATTTTCACAATCTAAAATGAACATCAACGCATCCCACTCGGGAATCATATCATTTCTTCAACCAAGCCCACCAAACAGGTTTACCGACGAAGTTCAAGCTACAACAACAAAGTTCAAAGTTCAAGCTACAACGACATGTACATGAAGATTCATACAATCTTTAAATACACAAATTCACTCGGGGTGGCTAGCGATACTCGTCGAACTCACGCTAACTGAGCCGCCTCAACTCTGGCTCGACACAATCACAGCTGCCTGTCACCCCAAGCCATCCTCCACCTGTTGGCTATACGCCATAGCTTCTTATGCGCCTCCTTAGCCACCTGTGAAGCACAACACAAACACAGTTCACACTTTTCTCCATTTTGCCTTAATTTCACTCAAATTAAGTCAAACTTAGGGGGGAAATTTCAAAACAAACGCAGTCCACCCCACTTTACCTTAATTTCACCCAAATTAAACCAAACTGAAGGGGATAACACGAAAACGACTCACAAGTTTGATCATCGATATACTTCATACCTCGATCAAACTGGGGGCTTATACACATACATACAATCACACAAATACATACCTTCTTCACCTTGCTCGTCCAGCTGTCCATGCCCGCGTCAGTAGTCACCGGCAAGTACGTCGGCAGAACAAAGGTACGACGGACGCCCGAGTCATCATACTCGATAGTAGTAGGGAAGTCATCAGGCTGCTCTGCCATCTCGGGATCAAACTCCTGCAAAACAAATACAAAACGCACACGTCACGTCAGGGAAATTTTTCGCAAAAATTACCCTACGCACCCCCAAACACCGAAGCACACATACCTCAATCGGCCCACAAGCAAGCCGAGACTCAGCAAAATGGGCATAGTCTTCCTCAGGACAGAGGAGGCTCACTGACTCTCCCTCTCCATACAACGCTACACGATCCTGAGTAGAAACCCCTCGCTCGAACAGGACCCTTGGCGGATCCTTAGGCACCACCGGAGCTGGCCACCCTGCCTGAAAGACCAAACGCTCTCCAAGGTACCAAACCGATCCATACGGCGTCGCTATGTATAGGCGCTGGGTCTCTCGCACTGCAAACCGAGCCCCAATGCCCTCAGGAATATCCCTGTACTGGCCCCACGGGAACGGCACGAACTACAAACAAAGACAAGACAAACACGCTCACAAATACGGATACAATACAATCATCTTAAGTACACTCTATTTAAAATGATTCAAGCACAAACCTCATCAAATCGCATTCGGTTCAGACGATCCCTAACATCATCATACGACCAATTAAACACAAGACGGCGGTTACACGTGCCCAGTGCGTCTGCGGTACTCCTCACGATCCATCCGCGGCAAGATGCTGGGGAGCAGAAAAGGAAAGTGGCTAAGAATCCACGACTGCACACAAGAAACAAAAACATGTTACAAGGACAAAAGACAACAAAAGTAAACAACAATGAACAACAAGACAAAAACGAAATCAATACGTACCTCCATCAAGAAGCCAGGCGCGACTAAAGACAGTCGCGACCCTCGATCCATGACCCGCGGTCTCACAGCATCCATGCAGAAACGAATGCACAAGCCCAGAGACGGCGTCACCCAGTCAAACGTCCCAATTGCATTCCAATCCAGGAATGCATAAGGACCGATGTCGATGCCCGCTCACCCTTGTCGCCGAAGTACACGGCGCTCACAAACCACCACAACCACATACGAGCATTCTGCTCGTCGCTCCACTCCGAAGGGCCATACTCGGTCTTCCCCTCAAAATACTCCAAGATATAGCTCGTCTTGAAGGTATAGGGGGGCGCACCCTCACAAATCACCTCCAAACCACCGCCAACCGCGGCAGTCACAACGGACGACGCAAACTCAAAATCCATGTCGCGATCCCCAAACGGCAGCCCCGTTATGACCGCGTACTCAGACAAGGTAATGCCGGCCTCGAAGCCGGGCATATGGAACGTCGTCGTGGTGTCCCAATACCTATCCATGAAGGCCCTGATCAACATCAGGTTCGCCGTCTGCTTCTTCTTCGCAATCTCCCTCCAATGGCCAACCAACGGGCCAAAAGCACTACGCAACACCCAAGCTTGCGCCCTCGGCGCAAGCTTCTCCTCAAAAGCACACATGGCGGACGAGACGCCCGAGAAAGTCCTCATCGGGCCCTTATCCCAACCCATCGTCGCTCGATAGGAAACATGTCTCTCCGGAGCAAGCAGAAGGTTGTGGCCATCCCAACCCTTCGCGAAAGCCCTGTTCGCGCGTGATTTTCGCGGCCTAGAGCTACTCGCCCTAGGCGCAACCTCCTCAACCTCCTCCTCAGCAACCTCCATCTCGGCTTCCAGCTCATCCACCAGCTCTTGAGCAAGCTCGTCCTCAGGATCACGCACAGGAACATTTCTCCCACGGCCCCTACCCCGTGACTGACCACGTCTCGTGGGCAGATCACGAGGGTCAGCTTCCCTCTCACTACGAGTGCGCCTCAAGCTACTCGAGCTAGAGGCTCCCTCAGTCCTCGAGCTAGCACTCTTACGAGATCTCGATCTCGTAACGCGGCTGGAACCTTCTCCTGCAACCAAACACAACCAATACATACAGCTATAATACATACACATACGCAAATACACACAAATAATATGCACATAATACATATACATTCCTTTAACACATTGCACTATACGCCCTACAGAGCATTTTTAGGCCTAATTCGTAATTAAGCCAAAAACCGTTCTCTACATTCCAAAATCACAACTTTATGGTTTCTACGCGCCATAATAGTCCCCAACAGCAACCCATTACAAGCAATTGCATTTTGGTCACTCCGATCAAAAACCCCCAATTCGCCCTAATTACTCCGTATAACTACGACTTAAGACGGCGATTTGAAAACTTTAACTCGACTTTTTTGCAAAACTAACGTTATAGGCATGCTATACTCGCTATGGGCATCCTACACCGAAGTTTAATTGAAATTCCGGGTCGGAAAATCCGGGTTCGTTTTCGGGCCCGAAACCTAATTTGGACGTTTTTCACACAAAGACGGTCTAAATCACAATCAATTCACACATACACGTTGTAGGTACCGGGATCTGACCATGGAACCACTCGACGTCTTGCTAAGGCCGTAAAGTTAAAAAGATTAAGTACAAAAAACCTTTTTAAAACTGTTTTGGAGCCGCCACTAAATTATGAGGGAAATTTAGAACCCGCCTCCGTGTCCTCATGCTCAAAGACACGTCTTAGAGTTCAAGGCACGTCGACACCTATCCGTCTAAGGTTATTGTGAAACCAGATTCGGATTCGGGTGAGGGTACTTTTCTAAAGCATAAATCAAAATAATGTTTTTATGAAAGATCTTTTGGAAAAGCCTATCAAAAGATAGCCTCTACTAGACTTGAGGACAATGCAAAGAATGATACATGAGCCTAAGTAATTCACTACGTACAACTGCGATAAAGATGTAAAAAGAATGCAAAAAGGAGATTGTTTAAAACCCTCAGTTAAGCATGCTTAACTTGTTAACGAAAACAGTTCAGTTTAATGACGAATTCATTTTAAGTGATTTAGATGCAATAAGAGGATTTGCTAAATGCATGCAGTAAAATAAAGTTCAATTAGCCATTGGTTTATTTTAAGGAGGTCAGTTGTTTATGCGACTTTGGAAAGGTGTTACGAATAGGGTGTGTATTCGAGGTGCATGGCCGCCTTATGAAAAGCAGACTTGCGTACCAAAGTCGGGGTGAGCCTAATGTAGGCCCTTGCTAGTCTAAGAAGTAAAGAAAAACTACCTGTCTTCAAGTTTAGGAAACCGGCAGCGCTTCGCTTCAAAGGGGGGGAATTCAACACTAGGAAAAATGAGGAATTCTAAGGGTGTTTATGCGTGAGGCTTTGAGAGTGTTTTGAGGTGAGAATTGTATTCTGAATTGTGTGTATTTTGGGAATGTGCTAAAACCTAGGAAGAAAGGTTGAGAGGAGAGGTGTTTTCATGTGTGAAAAACTTGTATTGAATCGTCGAATGAAGGGTGGTATTTATAGTGGAATAGCCGAGGGGATTTAGGAAACCCTAGAGGATAAAACCGGACGTAGGAGCCGCAAGGACCAATGCGACCACCAGGGCAAATCGCAAGGCCTCTTGCGGCTGCCCCAATGAGCCGCAAGGCCCCTTGCGGCTTGTACGCCGGGCAAAACCTCCAGATTTCGTATATTTCCAAATATCTTTTAGGAGATATACGGTATATCCTTGCTTGAGCTCTAAGTTACGGATTGTTGGCTGATGCTAGGGTTTGACTAGGGTTTGACTTGGTCATCCTGGACCTTGGGAAGCGGGCCAAGAACGGGTTTGGGCTCGGTTACGGGCGAGCCACTGAAAATGTAACAAGGGTGTATTTTGTAGTATTTTGTGAAACAGGACATTCCGTGAGACTATCCTGGGTATTTGCTAATGCTAAAGGGTAGTTTTAGCAGCTAGGCCTAAATTTAGGTATTTAGGTGGATCGATGTGTTATATGTGTTTGAAAAAGGGATGTGCATGCATCTTAGGTTAGGACTGAACTCGAGACAAGCTAGACTCTAGACCTAAGGACACTAAAGGTGATGACCCATAAAGAAACCTCATTTGCATTTAAAAACATTTAACTTGAATTCGTCATAATTAGAACTATTTAAGTCAACATAAAAGCATGCAATAAAAGTCCATTGTTACATCACTGGGTTTTTGGTGGGAGGTGCGGATTTGGGTATCTACAGAGCCCCCAGTTTGACTGAGCTTAGGACTAAAACGAAAGTCAAACTACACGACAACATCCCACCGTTCTGATCTCGATATCATCGGTGACGCGGAGTATGTGTCCATGGGTGAGACTAGGACTCGAGCAAGGCTTATCAGGGAGGGACAAACATGTTTAGGGACATGGCGGTCCTTGCATACTGTCTGACGGGAATGCCTTCCTGTGCTTGCTAAATACCTTTGCGTGTTATTCTTTGTTGCTTGTCTCGTAAAAAGCGCGCGTGCTTGGTCTCGTAAAGAGCGTATGTGCTTCATGCTTCGTGCTAGTGCTCGTGGTTGTGCTCACCTCGTCAAAGAGTGCTTATGTCCACGGAATTATCGTCCGAGGAAAATGCTCGTGTTTAGTGTTTACGCAAAGGTTGTGTATAGTGTTTCAACTCGTCTAAGAGTGTGGCGGACTTTAGGTGACGCCTTAACCGAAAAGCTTGCGATTCCGAAGAAAATACTTAGGCCTGAAAATTAATCGAGCCCAAGGTGGAGAGTAAACGTGGAATAAAACATGCTCTGGAAATTGCCTTGTCGACTAGTGATTCTTCCGGGAAATCTCTTATCAACTGGCGACTTCAAGCTTGAACTCACTCGCACATGTCGCGGTTTCAAATCCGGAAAAATTCGAATCTGCGATTTGCTCTTCTTAAAGATCTTCAGACTTCGCTTGCCTCTTGTTGGATTGTTGTACTTCTGTGTCTTCGTCTTGTGCCTTGTAAATGTTCTTGCCTTGGCCATGAAACGTGGTATCATTACGATTCCTTTGGGTTCACTTGATACTCGTCTCTCGGACTTGGGATGTCTGGTGCTTGGATGTCTGGGTCTGTGTTCGGGTGTCTGAATGTTTGTGCACACGTGAAAGTATTATGCTTTTAGTGCGCATGCTTGTGTCTTGAGGCGATTCTGGAGGTGTCGCTAACCGTGATTCGTTCTTGAGGCGATTCTGGAGGTGTCGCTAACCGTAATTTCTTCGGGCGTCATGCGAAAAATTACCTTATTTTTCGTTGACGGAAACTTGAGGGCGTGATTCGTTCTTCAGGCGTCGCGAAAAATTACCTTATTTTTCGTTGACGGAGCTTGAGGGGTGTATGGTGTGAGCCCCCAGTTTGACCAAGTTAGAGTGTATAACGATGGTCAAACTTGGTGATAAGGTTGTTCGAGCGTAAGTGCTTTTGACTTACCCCCTCGAGTTTGACTAAATTTTGTGTGAAAATTGAGTCAAAATGAGGAGCATGTGTTTGGTATTAAATGCGTTGGGAGAAGGTGTTTTTGGATTATCCCCTGGAGTTTGACTGAGTTTTGATATGAAAACTGAATCAAAATGTGGTGATGGATGTGTATTAGGGGAAAAAGTTTTTGGATTACCCCCTCGAGTTTGTCTTAATTTGGTTGGTATTAAGGCAAAGTGGTGTTGGCTTTTGGTATCGGCTTTCGTTGACGAAGCTTTAGTGTAGAGCTAAATCAAAGTCTTGGTTGTAATTAGGACTATGCTTTGGTGTAAAAGTAAAGTCAAGAGTACGACTATGCTTTTAATTTTGCCCCCTTAGTTTGGCTAAGTTTTGGTGTAGAAATTAAGTCAAACTGGAAATGTTACTTCTGTCCTTGAATGAAATGATGTTTTGGTGTGGGGTGTTGGTCGTGCCTTTTGCAAAGCTGCCTACGTATCCACAGTGTGTGGAATCAGACCAGCGTAGTTCAGTAATGCAGTTTAAGGGCATGCCGGCCCGAGGGTGCTTGAGCTAAGTCGAATTGTGAATTTGACTCGCTTTTGCTTCTGGGGTGTAATTGTCTTGAGGGTGTCTCTTATCAAGGTAGGGTCTTTACTTCGGCTTGTGGCCTTAGTAGGACTTTTGCTCCGACTTTTTCTTTTTTCCTTTTTTTTGTAGAGTCTTGGGACGTCCGTGAAGGATATCTATTTTGTTGTATAGGAGTACGATCCTAAAATGGAGTGTCAGCCCCCAGTTTTCGCTGTAGATGTGTAATGTATATCGCACTCATGGTGCATGAGTCGACCATAACGCTTGTGTGGCTTCCTAGTCGAAGGAGGTGAATGTATGGCTTCCTAGTCTGTGGTTTCCTAGTCTAAGGAGGTGAATGTATTATCTGTAGATCGTAGGAATATCGTAGGTAAGCCCCCAGTCCTGAGGTTTGGTACTTCGGGATGGGTTATGTCCACCAGGTATGGTTGTTGTTGGTTGTTCATTTGTCGTTTGGCTTGGGTACAATGTATCTTTGTACCGTCAGGTGAGGGGTACCAACGTCTTCAGGTTGGATCCAAATTCGTAGAGCGTGGTGTATCCAATGTTGTTGGATAGGCTGTATCCAATGCCGTTGGATAGAGCGTGTCTTGTGTGATTGGACATCTTGGGGTAGCGTGCATTCAGTGTCGTCGGGCGTACTCCATGGGCTTGACTGCATTCTGAGCATCGTGAATGCCTGCATATGTCGCGATTGATGTCCTCTTCGTCTCTTACTTGTACCTGCATAGTTAGTACTCAAAGAAAGAAAGTTTTTGAAAATGCTCTCGCGTTTTTTTTTTTTTTTTGGAAATGCCTTTTGTTTGAAGGAAAAATCGTTTTTTACAAAAGAAGATTTTGAAAATGTCGTTTTCGTAAAGGAAATTTTGAAAATGCTGTTTTTGCAAAGGAAGATTTTGAAAATGCTGTTTTTTCAAAAGAAGAGTTTGAAAATGCTGTTTTTTCAAAAGAAGATCTTGAAAATGTTGTTTTCGAAAAGTGCTTAAAGACGTGTTTTTGTTTGAAAGGTATTGACTCGGGCGTTGAGCTAATTTTTTTTAGAGAGTGCTTCCTAATGTGTACTAACTCGGGAAGTGCTTCCTAAAGTGCATTGACTCGGGTGGTAAGGTGCGTTAACTCGAGTACTGAGTTAAATTTTGAAAGGTGTTCTATGAAATGATGAAACGAGTGTTTGAAGTGTTTCAAAGACGAAGGTGAATCGTATGCGTGACTCGAGACTCGACAATGATAGGGATGTAAGTGACTGTGACACGTGCATCTGTAAGGCCTCCGGCTTGGTGTCACATGGTTGCTTCAGTGGCCCGTCGTTGTTCCTGCAAAACGAACAAGGTTAGAAAAAAGCAGAGTCCTACTCCTAGGTCTAGCACAACTTTGTCTTGGCGTAGTCGTTTTAACGCCTCGATAAAGAAACAGTTTGCCTTTGATTTTTGTGGATTTTTGTGGATTTTTGTGAGGATGTCCTTGACTTTGGAAGCTTTAGACATAAATTTGTAAAAGGGTTGGTTGAGCTCGGGTGAGCGGCCTACGTATCCGTGGGTACGGAATCAAACCTAGCGTAGTTCCAAAAGGGTGACTTTTGTAAAATGTGTTTGTTTATGTGAAAAGGTGTTTATGTGGAAAGGGGCGTGTTTAAGGACCCGCCGGTCCAAAAGGGTATTTTTGTGGAAAGGTGCGTGTTTAAGGACCCGCCGGTCCAAAAGGGGTGTTTATGTAGTTGACCTTGATACATTGCATCCTAAAGGTAGGTTCTCCTTAGTTGATCTTGGCCGCTCGTTTGTCACATCAAAGTCCAATTTGCTGGAGGGAGGTGTTCGTGTTCGCCGTTTGGGAAAAGAGGAGTATTCCTATTCTCCATCCTCGATAATTGGATGAACCATCAAAGTATGTCGCTTTTTCATTGATGTCGTAAATTCTGTCGTAGTGTCGATAATGGGCTCCTCGTTTATTGAGTAGTCCCTTGGTGTCAAATTTGGCTCAGAGCAATGTCCATCGTGCCTTATGTCCTTTTGGCACGGGTCCCTTGGAGAGGTATTAAACTGGGTCCATTTTGAGTAGACCCTTGTTCACTTAGCCACTTGACTTTCGGGCTTTCTTCTTGTTGTTTTGTCCCTTTCTTTGAGATTTATTTCCTTTTTGATCTCATGGAAACTTTGAGACTTGTTTCTTCTTTTGACTTCTCGGAAACTTTGAGATTTGTTTCCTTTTGACTTTGCTCTTTTTGCCGTTGTTTTCACTTTTGATTGTATTCACCTTGAGAAGTCGTCGGGCCCTTTGTGGCTTGGGCTCGAGCTTCGACTTTGCTAAACCTTGCGGTGGGAAGGTTGCATGTGATCATGTGTCTATCACGCTGACTCCTCTGACAAGTTCGTTTGCTTATTAGGCACGCGATCGAGTACGCGGAGGGCGATCCAGGAATACTCATGCTTTTGGTCGCGATCAAATTCATGATCACTGTGGAGCTCCAAATTAATGGATCCTCCTCCAAAAGTAGCGGAGTAGTAGACCACAAGCAGACTACCGAACCTTAAGTGTCTAGTCGTCGAAAACCTTCTTGTTTTTGTCTTGTACTTGATATTGACTTGGACCTTCGTACCCGGCCTAGACCTCCTTCGGACAGCTACTCCTAGGATGCAATGTATGTCGGTGCAAAATGTTTTTTTTTTGTATATGAAATGTGAGTAAAATGGGCAAAAGGAAAATGGGCTGTAGGCAAACTTATTCCCTTATCGATTTGTCAAAATGTCATACGTTGAAGACTCGATTATCCTAGACTGACGGAGTTTGACTCGATGCTTAAGAACTCGACCCGTATTTAAAAGACTCGAAATGCTTGAGGAGATCCACCAGATCGTCGATGGTTACTTGAGTGGACGCCTTGTCGGTTGCTTCGTGACGCACGTGTCATGGGTGCACGTTGATGCCCTTGGTGTCGAGACTCGATTAACGCATACTTTGATTCGATTTTGTCTTTGAAATGGTTTCGTTTAATTTTATTTGTTGTTCATTGTTCATTTGTTTGTTTTTAGCTTGAGACTAGACATAAGCGAACTTATCTGTATTATTCATTAAAGAAAAAGAATTGTTTGACAAATTAGGAGAAAAGCTGGAGCTAGTCTCCGAAAATAATAGTCTAAGCTAAAACTAGAAGGTGGGTCGACAGGTGACCCGATACCTAAAGGATTGGATCCTAAGAGGATTTCTTCTTCTTTGCGTTTGCCAACGCCTCTGTTCCCGCCATCTTCCTCTTAGGTTGTGATGGCTTGCGTTTTATGGGTGCATCTTTGCTTGTCAGTTTACTCTCAATGTCTGTATTAGGAGTTGGGTTATTTTCGGGCATGATAAAGTCTGAGTGGTCTATGGGAGGAAGTGATCCTGTGAAGATCGTGTGGTTGTATGGAGGGTAATCTTTGTTGGATGGTTTGGGTTGTATGGTAAGAGAGTTAATCTTTTCGTCGCCTTGGATCGTGGCTTGGTTAGACATAGGCCATTCGTCCCCTTTATCGTTGAACGAAGCGCCAATGATTTGATTGTCGCTTGGTTTGATATTGTTGAAGCAGTTCATAATGGGAGGTGATCCCACGAATATTGTGCGGTCAGCGAAAGGGTTGTCGTCGTTGGGCGGCTTGAATGTTTGAGACGGTCTATCGAGCTTTCCTTGGTTGATGAGGTCTTGGATGGCGTGCTTCAGTTTGAAGCAGTCTTCTGTGTCGTGGCCTTTGCCTCTGTGGTATGCACAGTAAGCATTTGGGTTCCAAAGCTTTGGCTTCTTGTCTTCGGGTGGCTCGTCGGTAGGCCCGATTGGTTGTAGGTAGTTATTTTCAACCAACCTATGGAATGCCCTAGTGTAAGGCATGAAGCTCCTGTAGCTTTTGGTTGCGAATGCGTCAAGGCTATCCATAGTGCAGTTTTCCTTACTCTTGGTCGCGTGAGGAGATTTTGGTGAATTATCTTGGTAGGTATTACCGGTGTATCAGCCATGGCACTAGTCCTAAAGTCGTCTTCAATTTGAGTGCCGACTCTGATGAGTTGATTGAAGTCTTGGATGTTGCTGTACCGCATGTATAATTGATACACGGGTCGCAGATTGTTTATGAACTTAGGCACAAGTTCGTCCTCATGCGGACGATTTGGAATTTGTGCGCTTAGCTTTTCCCATCGAGAGAGATACTCAGTGAAGCCTTCGTTGTCTTGTTGGTTAAGGGCCTCGAGAGAGTGGATCGAGACATGTTCGTTGGTCTTGTCCTTGATACGTTGTTCCAAACGCTTTATCTCGGTCTTGTGGTGATTCAGCAGGTGTTCGAGGTCGTCCGTTAGTTTGGTGACTTGTTCACGGAGTGCGTTAACATCGTCATTGCCGGCCATTCTTCGGGTATAGGTTCGTTTCTTGTGGGGTATAACAACTCGGTTTTTGGTGCAGCGGGTATCTAGTTGAAACCTACATTTGGATGGAGTGCATTAGCTATATGACAGACCCTAACTTGACAGATTCGTTTACATGTTTATTTTTAGCTCATTTCGTTTTAAAAGACTCTTTTAAGTTTTAAAAAGAAGGAAGTTTTTCGAAAATGGGCTAGGAGTGTTTTTGAGACAAGACTGCGTACGCACAGCTTATCTCGATGTTAAAGGCTTCGTTTTGCATCCACTTAGCCCGAGTGACAGTATTTTGTCGTGGGCTAAAGTTGGGTGCGTAAAAAGGGAATCAACTTGGGTTTAGCCAAGTCGAGGATGTTGAAAAGGATTTAAGCCGTGAAGCTTGAAGAATGAAATCCACGAGTTGGGGGTTGAAAAGTCTCGACTCGGGTTTTGCTAGTTTTGTAAAAAGGGAAATTTGAAAATGTTTATTTCAAAAAAATTTCGCGAGAGTTTTGTTTGTAAAAAGGTTAGACGTTAGTTGTAAAATGTTAGTTGTAAAAAGTCAGATGTTAGGTTGTTAGGTTCATTTATACCTTGAAAATTTTAAGTGAGTTTTCGAAGATATGCAATGCAAATGAATTTTGAAAAAGACTATAATGTATAGCCTCGCATTCGTACGTATGACTCTTGGTCGTTTGGTCAAGTCTCGTACGCCTCCAACTGATTTGAGTACGCTTTGGCAGGTGCTTTTAGCCCTTCGCCCACACAGTATAACGTGTAGGATACGAAGGAAGCCCTGGGGCGGTCAAATCAGTTTGCTACGGCAAGCCGTGGAGGGGTGAGAGGAAGGTTAGTCCAGAACGTGCTTTATCGAATGGACAAGCCTGCGTTTGGAACCACCTCTCAAGGTATTGGTGTGTGAATCCGACTAGATTCGACTCTAAACGGATATGCTTAACTCATGTATGTTGATTGTTCTCAAGTCGTTCAAGTCTCATTTTTATTTTTAAAAGGAAAAAGCTAGTTTTAATTTTAAAAATAAAACCTATCCCAATGGAGTCGCTTATTTGTAGATGCAGGGATCGACCATGGACCCACTCGACGTCTGGCTAAGGCCGTAAAGTAAAAAAGATAAAGTACAAAAAACCTTTTTAAAACTGTTTTGGAGCCGCCACTAAATTATGAGGGAAATTTAGAACCCGCCTCCGTGTCCTCATGCTCAAAGACACGTCTTAGAGTTCAAGGCACGTCGACACCTATCCGTCTAAGGTTATTGTGAAACCAGATTCGGGTGAGGGTACTTTTCTAAAGCATAAATCAAAATAATGTTTTTATGAAAGATCTTTTGGAAAAGCCTATCAAAAGATAGCCTCTACTAGACTTGAGGACAATGCAAAGAATGATACATGAGCCTAAGTAATTCACTACGTACAACTGCGATAAAGATGTAAAAAGAATGCAAAAAGGAGATTGTTTAAAACCCTCAGTTAAGCATGCTTAACTTGTTAACGAAAACAGTTCAGTTTAATGACGAATTCATTTTAAGTGATTTAGATGCAATAAGAGGATTTGCTAAATGCATGCAGTAAAATAAAGTTCAATTAGCCATTGGTTTATTTTAAGGAGGTCAGTTGTTTATGCGACTTTGGAAAGGTGTTACGAATAGGGTGTGTATTCGAGGTGCATGGCCGCCTTATGAAAAGCAGACTTGCGTACCAAAGTCGGGGTGAGCCTAATGTAGGCCCATGCTAGTCCAAGAAGTAAGGGAAAACTACGTGTCTTCAAGTTGAGGAAACCTAGCCGCTTCGCTTCAAAGGGAAGAATTCAACACTAGGAAAAATGAGGAATTCTAAGGGTGTTTATGCGTGAGGCTTTGAGAGTGTTTTGAGGTGAGAATTGTATTCTGAATTGTGTGTATATGTGAATGTGCTAAAACCTAGGGAGAAAG
This sequence comes from Dianthus caryophyllus, assembly GCA_023091065.1. Taxonomy (NCBI): domain Eukaryota; kingdom Viridiplantae; phylum Streptophyta; class Magnoliopsida; order Caryophyllales; family Caryophyllaceae; genus Dianthus; species Dianthus caryophyllus. The sequence goes on along the minus strand of CM041517.1, from coordinate 32,052,669 downwards.
GTTGAGAGGAGAGGTGTTTTTATGTGTGAAAAACTTGTATTGAATCGTCGAATGAAGGGTGGTATTTATAGTGGAATAGCCGAGGGGATTTAGGAAACCCTAGAGGATAAAACCGGACGTAGGAGCCGCAAGGACCAATGCGACCACCAGGGCAAATCGCAAGGCCTCTTGCGGCTGCCCCAATGAGCCGCAAGGCCCCTTGCGGCTTGTACGCCGGGCAAAACCTCCAGATTTCGTATATTTCCAAATATCTTTTAGGAGATATACGGTATATCCTTGCTTGAGCTCTAAGTTACGGATTGTTGGCTGATGCTAGGGTTTGACTAGGGTTTGACTTGGTCATCCTGGACCTTGGGAAGCGGGCCAAGAACGGGTTTGGGCTCGGTTCTGGGCCCGAGCCCTGAAAATGTAAAAAGGGTGTATTTTGTAGTATTTTGTGAAACAGGACATTCCGTGAGACTATCCTGGGTATTTGCTAATGCTAAAGGGTAGTTTTAGCAGCTAGGCCTAAATTTAGGTATTTAGGTGGATCGATGTGTTATATGTGTTTGAAAAAGGGATGTGCGCATGCCGGTTAGGACCTGAACTCGAGACAAGCTAGACTCTAGACCTAAGGACACTAAAGGTGATGACCCATAAAGAAACCTCATTTGCATTTAAAAACATTTAACTTGAATTCGTCATAATTAGAACTATTTAAGTCAACATAAAAGCATGCAATAAAAGTCCATTGTTACATCACTGGGTTTTTGGTGGGAGGTGCGGATTTGGGTATCTACACACGTTCACATGGCATAATGCAACACAATGACGTCAATTTCAAGCATTCAAACGGCAAATTTCAAGCAAAACTCGGGTTTTCATTCAAAACCCGTCTTTTCAACATTTCAAGGCAAAACTAGCTAATTACAACGACAAATAACGTAAAAGCAAGTTCAAATGGAGCAATACCTCGTTCCATAGCAAAGCAACGCAAGAAAAACGAGCAAAAACGATTGAGAAATCGAAAAATGGTGTTTTTTAGAGCAAGAAACCGAAATGAGTATAATGAGCAAAGTCACGGCCTCACTCGTGCCTTATATAGCCCCAGCTGCCAACAGGGGAAACCGCATAAGCTTATGCGGTTTGTCCCCTGAACCGCATAAGCTTATGCGGTTTGGCCCCTTGGTTTTTCTCGGGTTTTTCCTCGTTTTACGCCTACTTTTCGATTCCTAATTCATTTTAGCCCCAATGCAACTCCAAGTACGTCCCGTGCTTGGGTCAAGGCATCACTTACAACCCGCCATACGCGTATATTAAGCATTTAATATACGGTACAGAAGCAGAAGCACGAACGCTCTTCACGAGCATTGCATCATTTTCTCCACCACGGAAGGCAATCATATGCAACTACAACTACATAGACACTCCTCGGCGAGCCGAAGCACAAGCACTCCGCAATATACACCTAACTCCAAGCATTTCACTCTACATAGACGCTCCTCGGCGAGTTCAAGCACAAGCATTACACAGACGCTCTTTCACGAGACCTACACTAGCACTTATCCAAACATCTTACAAGCATATGCACCCTGCACTTTAGCCCCCACGCATTGCAGTACATGCGCTCTTTCACGAGACCATACGAAGACGCTACAAGCAGCAGCACTATACGACGACATCAACATCAGCAAAGGCATTAGCAGCAAGCACGACGAAGACACTCTGCAGGCCGGCAGGCCCTTATAGCATGCACGGACCGCCAAGTCCTTAAAATGCGCACGCCCCTCCCCGTTTAGCCCGCTCAAGTCCTCGTCTCACCCATGGACACATGCTTCGTTCACCGATCATATCGAGACTGTAATGGTCCGGATATGGTCGTGGAGTTTGACTAGCGCTCTAGTCCGAGCTCAGTCAAACTGGGGGCTCTGTGGATACCCATATCCGTACCCTCCCAAACAAAAACCCTGTGATGTATCACGGACTTTTATTACGCATGCTTTAACGTCGACTTACACGGTTCTAACTAATGTCGAATTCATTTTGAGTCGTTTGAAATGTTAAAATGTTTAGGTCGCATCACATCACACTTAAATAACGTTCATTTTGTCCATTTGGAGTCTAGCTAGGTCCTCGTCCTGCTTCATTTGGCATGAGCCAGATTCGCACTACAATTGGCCCTTTTACATTAACAAGGTCTAATTCAGCATTCCTAAATTCCTAAATTTAGGCCCGGTAGCTAAAACCGCTATTTAGCCCCCTCTCACACAAAATACAGCTTCACGTCTTAGCTTATTTCACAAATCTATGCAAATACACCCTTTTTCATTTTTCCGGGTCTCGGGCCCAAAACCGAGCCCAAACCCAAGCCTTTGGCCCGCACTCCAAAGCCCTGCACATCATAAAATATCTCAGAAATATCTCAGCTCTTTTCTTGGCACACACGCATCTAAATTATATCAGATCTTTCAAAGATTTTATGCAACCAAACTGGAAAGCAAATCTAAAACTAGCCATCAAACCGCATGACCTTATGCGGTTTGGTGAGGCAACCGCATAAGGCTATGCGGTTTGCCCTGGCAACCGCATAAGGCTATGCGGTTTCCAGGCCTGGTTTTATACCCCAGTTTCCTAATTTCTCCGAGGTTTTTAGTATATATACAGCCCTATACCTCGACCTCAAATCATACTTTCACAACATCTCTTTCACACACAATTCACATCCTCTGATATTTTAACAACATCTTTCAACACACAATTCACAACACACAAATCCTCTTTCACAAAAGCCTCAAGCACTCAAATCCTTGAGTTCAACACACCATCCCGTGTTGAATTCACCCTCCTTTTAAGTTCAAGAAGCGAAGCTCTGCCCAGATCTGAAGCGTCAGGACAAGGTAGGTACCGATCCACTTGGATCAAAGCTTTTTCTTATTTTCTATGGACTAACAAAGGGGTCTACACTCTAGCGCCCGGCTTTGGCACCCGAGCGCGCTTGCCTTCCAAGTGTTCTTATTACTTGAGATACACTCCATATCCGATGACACGCCAAAGTCGCATAAGCAGGCCTTATAAAATAAACCAATGGACAATTGAACTTTATTTTATTTGCATGCATCTTGCACCCTTTCTGTTTTGCATTAAAATCAACTTAAACAATGAATTCGACCTTTAACTGAACCGTATTCGTTAACAAGATAAACATGCTAAACTGAGGGTTTTAATCAATCTTTTTCATCTGCTTCTGCATTCTTTTACAAACTTATCGTACTTGTGCGTAGCGATAACATTGGCTCAAATATCATCTTACAAGGATTGTTCTAGGTCAAGAGAGGCTATTTTTACATAGGCTATTCTAAAAGGTTTTCATAAATCATTATTTGAATTAACTCTTTTTCTAAAGTACCCTCACCCCGAATCCAATCTGGTTTCACAAGCCTTAGATCTAGGGGTGTCGGCGTGCTCCAAAATCTAGGACATGTTTTTAACTTAGAACATGGTAGCAGGGTCCTATTTTCCGCGATAAATAGGGGGCGGCTCCATACTTGATTCTTAAAGGTTTTTCCAACTTAATCTTTTTAACTTTAAAATCCGCCCTTAAGCAAGACGCAGAGTTGGGTCCGATCCGGGTTCCACAGTTTGGCGACTCCATCAGAGATCTTATTTTTAAAACTAAAAACTAGCTTTTTCTTTTTAAAAATAAAGAGGTGAATCAAAGCCTTGAACAATCCAAGTATACATATTTGAGCTATGCACATTCGTTTAGAGTCCATTCCTTTTGGAATCTAGGCACCCTTTACACCCTTGAGAGGTGGTTCCAACACGCAGGCTTGTCCACTCGATAAAGCACGTGCGAGGACTAACTTTCCTCTCTCCTCCACGGCTTGTCAGTAACGATTATCTCGACCGCCCGGTGCTCCCTCTAGAAAACCTATCGCTCGTAAGGAAATAGAGGGGTTAAGTATCTGCCAAAGCGCTCGAGGTAGTTGGAGGTGTACCCGACTGACTCATTTTTCACCCTTTTTGAGTCATACGTACAAGTTCGAGGCCATGCACTCCATGGTCTTTTTTTCAAAACTCGCTTAAAACGTTTCAAAGATAAATGAACCTAACATCTAACACCTTTTCAAACAAAACTATCGCGAATTTTTGAAACTAGCTTTTTCTAAACTTCCCTTTTCACTAACAAGCAAAACCCGAGCAAGGATTAAAACCCAAGCTCGTGGCTTTCAATCCTCTAGGTCACACGGCCTAGGTTCTACATTTAACATCCTCGGTTCGACTTGCTAATCACTCGAGTAGAATCCTTCCTCTTTTATACATCCGACTCGAGCTCACCTCGGCAAATCACCGATATCAGTTCGACGGATGCAAAGCAAAACGTTTTAACATCGAGACGAGACGCGCGCACGCATCCTCGCCTCAAAAGCTTCCTCTAGCAAAACCTTTTTCGAAAATCTCCTCTTTTCAAACATAAAAGGTCTTTCTAAACAAAGAAATGAGCTAAAATGAATGCCTAAAATGAATGTGAGTCTAGTGGGTCGAGTCGTGTCACTAATGCAAAGTGAAATGCAGGCCTCAGCTGGATACTCGTCGCACTAAGCACCGTGTAATAATCCCATACAAAAAACGCACCTACACCCGCAAAATGGCCGGCAACAACGAAGACGTCACCGCACTCCGTGACCAAGTTGCAAAGCTGACCGCTGACCTCGAACGCCTTTTGACTACCCACACCACCGAAGTGGAACGCATGGAAACCAAGATTAAGGAAGAAGCTGATAGACACGCTAAGAAGCTCCAAGCCATGGAGGAAAGGCTCTATGTCTCGAGTACTTACTCCATCCACAAGGAGAATGAAATCGTACCCGCCAGCATTAAGGATGAGCTCCCTAACAAGCTCGCCCTTAGTGATCTTCCTATCTTTCAAGGACATGAGAGCCCGATCATTCACATCCGAGCTTTCAAGTCCCAAATGGCTATAAAAGGAGTAGATGCCAAACACTGGCTAACTCTTTTCCCGCACTCTCTAGCAGCAGTGCCGAAGACATGGTTCTACTCACTCGACCCGCAACGCATCCCTACTTTCGAAGAACTCACGGTTGAATTCGATCGGCGATGCAGAGACAACGAAGACACCCAAGTCTCGATCCGCACCCTAGAAGTCCTATCTCAAAAGGACAACGAAGGCTTCACTGACTACCTCACTCGTTGGAAGAAGCTAAGCGCTCAAATCCCTAACCGTCCCCGCGAGGACGAGCTTGTTCCCAAGTTCATAAACAACCTGCGACCCGTGTATCAATTCTACATGAGGTACAGCAACATTCAGAACTTCAAAGAACTAACTAAGGTCGGCACTCAAATTGAAGATGACCTTAGGACTGGCACCATGGCTAAATACACCGGCCATGCATATCAAGGGAGCTCCTCTAAGTCCTCCCGTGCGGTCAAGAACGACGAAAATCGTACCGTCGGTAACCTTGATGATGACACCCTCGACGCATTCGCAACTACCTTCTCACCACCTCCCAAAGCCAAGAGGAACTTTGACCCTCTCTTTATGTCTTACACCAAGGCATTTCAAAGGTTGGTCGAAAAGAACTATCTGCAACCAATCGGGCCTACTAGCGAGCCACCCGAAGACAAGAAGCCTAAATCTTGGAACCCCAATGCCTTCTGTGCATACCACCGAGGCAAGGGGCATGACACCGAGAATTGCTTTAGGCTTAAGAACGCTATCCAAGATCTCATTGATCAAGGAAAGCTCAGCAAACCATCTCAGCCTACCAAGCCTTCGAACAACGAGAACCCGCTTGGTAATCATGCAATTTTCGTGGGATCAGTCCCTATTCTAGACTGTTCCTACCTCATCACGCCCTCTGATGACCAAGTCAATGCAGTCTACTGGTCTAGTGACGAGGAGGACGACGAATATTGGTTCCCCACCGACGAGGTAATACAACACGTCAATCAACTTGCAAGAGACATCAATCACCTGAAGGCTTTACATCGGACCGCAGTCGAGCGTCTGGAAAGGCGCATCGAGAAGGAACTCGCCAACCCAGCCTCACTCGACGACCTCGAGGCCTTCCATCAAAAAGATGGCGAAGGATTCGTCAAACACCTTATCCAATGGAGGAAACTGCTCTCCCGAATCCCAAATCATCCGCATGAAAACGAACTCATCAACACTTTCCTCTTCAGCATGCGGCCCGCCTGGCGATATTACTTTCACTTCTGCAACGTTCAGAACTTTGAGCATCTTATCGAAATTGGCACTCGCATTGAAAAGGACCTCACATCAAGCTATGAAGATCCCGCCATCAAGCACTCTTCAAGAACGCACTCGGGGGACGAAAAGACACAACAAACCACGGCCCCAAAGGATTTTTGACAAACTCTACATGCCTTACGCCGTAGCATTACGTAAACTAATCGCAAAGATTATCTTGCACCGATCGGACCTATCAATGAGCCGCCCATGAATAAGAAATCAAAATCATGGGACCCCACGCCTTCTGCATACCACCGTGGCATGGGGCATAGCACTCAAAGTTGCCTAAAACTCAAACACGCTATCCAAGACCTCATCGATCAAGGAAAGGTCAAGAAACCCCGGAGGAAAACCACACCTTCCTCCACCAACGACGCAATTTACATCACAACTCAAACAACTCAAGCACCCCAAGCAACTCAAGCACCCCAAGCAACTCAAGCACCTCAAGCAACTCAAGCAGCTCAAGCAGCTCCTCAAACAGCGAAGACGAAGAAGAAGAAGAAGAAATTCTTTTAACTTCTAATGCTCTAAGTGTCGGGTCATCTGTCGACCCATCTATCCTAGACTCTAGCTTTAGTTTAGACTTTCTTTTTACGGAGGCTAGCTCCAAGCAATTTTCTGAATTGTCGAATAATTCTTCTCAAAATAATGAAATGAATAAATTTGCTTACGCCTTGTCTCAAGCTAAAACAAACAACAAAGCACAAACATCTAACAATCAACAAACAACAAACAAATCAAAAGACACTAACTCATGCGATAAAAATGAACAATCTCTAAACAAATACATTGCAAACATTGTTTCTCCCAAAACACAAGACCCTATCATCGAGGAAACCATAACCATAAACGTGGGAACCCCCGAAGAACCAAGAGAACTACAACTAGGAGCCTCACTAGACGAACACGAGCGCACCCAATTTACACAACTCCTAAGCGAATTCAAGGACGTATTCGCTTGGTCATACAAAGACATGCCCGGCATCGAACGAAGCATCGCCGAGCACCGCATCCCCATCAAACCCATTCTGAACCCATCAAGCAAAAGCTAAGGAGACTACGTCCCGAATGGTCCCTTATGGTCAAGGAGGAAATCGAAAAACAACTACAAGCCGGTTTCATCCAAGTCATCGAATATCCTGAATGGGTCTCGAACATGGTCCCAGTCCTGAAAAAGAATGGCAAAATTCGAGTATGCGTTGACTTTCGTGACTTGAACAAAGCTAGTCCCAAAGATGACTTTCCATTACCCCATGTGGACGTCCTAGTCGACAACACCGCCGACCACGCCCTCCTATCCTTCATGGACGGCTACGCAGGCTACAATCAAATCAAAATGTCACTTGAAGACATGGCAAAAACGGCCTTCATTACACCGTGGGGGACATACTGCTACACAGTTATGCCCTTCGGCCTAATCAATGCTGGCGCTACATACCAACGCACCGCTACAACCCTTTTACACGACATGATGCACAAAGAAGTCGAAGTTTACGTCGACGATATGATCGTAAAATCAAAGGAGAGAAGTGGTCACATCACTAACCTCCGCAAGTTCTTCATTCGCCACGACAATACAAAATCGCCTCAACCCCAAATATGTTCTTGTGGAGTTAAATCCGGTAACCAACTAGGACACGTAGTGAGCCAAAGAGGCATCGAGGTCGACCCCTCGAAAGGCAAAGCAATCCTCGAAATGCAACCCCCGAAGAACCTCGACGAGATTCAAGTTTCTTAGGCCAAATCCAATACATCTCACGCTTCATCAAAGAACTCACCATGATATGTGAACCAGTTTTCAAGAAGCTCAAGAAAACCGACCACGTTGAATGGGACGATGAATGTCAAAAAGCATTTGACAAGGTCAAAGAATTGCTAACTAACCCGCCGGTTCTGCGACCACCCCAAGAAGGTTTACCCTTATCCTTATACCTTACAACAACACCCACCGCCATGGGCGCCATGCTCGCTCAAGAAGTAAACGGTGAAGAACACGCAATCTACTACATAAGCAAGAAGTTTCTCGATTACGAAACTCGATACTCACCCGTCGAGAAGAGTTTCCTAGCCTTAGTATGGTCATCCAAAAAACTCCGTCACTATATGCTAGCACATCAAACAAGGGTATATTCCATAATGGACCCCGTAAAATACCTCTTCGAGAAACCTGTACCTAACGGACGAATGGCCAGATGGACATTGCTCCTAGCCGAATTCGATCTTAAGTACGTACCCCTCAAAGCAATCAAGGGACGAGCAGTCTCCGATTTCCTAGCCGAAAATGCAATCACCGAGCAACCAATCATAGACACCACATCCCTTCCAGACGACGGGATTTACAACATCAACCAAGAACAATGGGAATTATACTTTGATGGTTCATCCAACTATCGAGGTTGCGGAGTAGGAATACTTCTCATATCCCCAAATGGCGAACACACACCCTTATCCATTAAATCGACTTGACGTAACAAACAACGCAGAATCTGAAGCATGCTTGCACGGTCTCCAAGCAGCGCTTGTACTCAACGCCCGCAACATAAGAGTCTATGGGGACTCCTCCCTCATAATCAACCAAGTATCCGGAGCATGGAAGATACTTAACGAAAACCTAGCATTATACCAAAACAAAATACAAGAGCTCACAAACGAATTCTACCACGTGAGAATTCATACACCTCCCACGCCGAAGAAAACCAATTAGCCGACGCGTTATCCAAACTCGCGTCACTAATCAACATACCCAGGGATGGAAACTACCCATTGTCGTGGAAAGGCGAAAGCGAACCCGCATACATCCGTGACATTGAAGCCGAGGAAGAACAAACCGACCCTTGGTACCAAGCAATCATCAACTACAAAACAAGCGGCGAATACCCGCCAAACACCGACAAGCGGGCCAAGCGAGCCCCTCGCCTATTATCGTCACAATTAGCTTTGGAAATGGGCAAACTACTCAAAAAGACACCCCAAGGCACACTACTCCTATGTGTCGATCACAAAAAGGGACACGATATTATGTCCCAAGTACACGATGGCGAGTCACGGACCACACATGAACGCATACGAGCCATGTGCAAACAAATCATAAGGCTAGGATGGTCTTTGGACAACCATGGAAGCCGATTGCGCCAAAATATGTCAAACATTGCCATAATTGTCAAATCTTTGCAAGCGATAACACATACCTCCCTCACCACTATACAGTTTAACCTCGCCATGGCCTTTCTCCACGTGGGGCATCGACGTCATCGGCAAAGTACAACCTGTAGGAGCAGGAGGACACTGCTTCATCCTCGTGGCCATCGGCTATTTCACCAAATGGGTCGGCGCATCGTCTGCAAGCTAGGCACAAAAGAAGACGCAAAATACATACAAAACAACATCATTTGTCGCTATGGCATACCACACGAGTTCATTAGTGACCAAGGCACGCACTTTCAAGGAGAAGTCGAGCCACTTCTTCTCAAATACAAAATACAACGACACAAGTCATCACCCTTCCGACCGCAAACCAACGGCGCAGTTGAGGCAGCAAACAAAACCGTCATATCAATCCTTAAAAAGATGATCGACACCTGCCACGACTGGCCCCACAAAATCCCATTTGCATTATGGGGATATCGCACCACAATCCGCACACCCACGTGCATGACACCTATTTCCTAACCTACGGAATGGAAGCCGTTCAACCCGTAGAAGTCGAAATGCAATCCGCCGAATCCTCATGGAAGCAGACATTCCTGAAGCCGAATGGGCACGCGAACGCTACGAAAAACTCATTCTCCTAGACGAAAGACGACTACATTCACTAAGTACAGTCCGAATGTATCAATCTCGCCTACAACGCGCCTACAACAAACGGGTCAAACCACGAAACATTAAAGTGGGTGACCTAGTACTCAAATCCGTCCGAGCACCATTACCAGTCGACCCAAGGGGGAAATTCAAACCCAATTGGGCCGGACCGTACTTGGTCAAGGAAATCCTTCCCGGAGGAGCCGTGAAACTAACTGACCTTGACGGTCAAGACTTCCGACTGCCAACAAATCTTGATCAACTCAAGAAATACTACCCTTAAACAAATTTGCAATGTACTTCACAAAAAGGACAAAACTCGCTCTCGCATGAGTGAACTACGCTCGGTTTGATTCCACGACCTTTGTGGATACGTGGCGACTTTGCAAAGAGCTCAACCGAATCATACGAACTACGCCGGTTTGATTCTGTATTCAAAACGCAGATACGTAGGCAGCTTGTCAAAAGCACAAACGAACTTCTTCTAGCACGCATGCCCAAAGCTTGTCGATAGGTATTAATCGTTTTATTTAGGAAAGCTTGCTCTCCCGAATAGCGAGGGGTATGTTGACTCTAAATAGAGGTGTATGCATACATTAGATAAGGGATTGAATCGTCCTTCTTACCTATTGGTATCTGTAGCATTAAAGTCCGTTGATGTACCCGGCAGCTATTGCGCAGGCCTTGCTTTTGTAGGGTTTTGCATGCTTCCATCCTAACTTGTTGTGGCTCATAGGACAACGTATGATAGATTATCCATGTTGTGTTGGATATTAGGTAGTTATCACGTACGCTACTTAGTGTTTGACCTGATGTACGAGTCTGAGTAACTAGTGCACTTCGATAGAGAATCATATGGGTGATTTGCTATAAAAGTACACAAGCCGCTCTGTAGTCAAGACTTGCGAGTTATGTTACTATATGAATATAATTGAAAAGGGTCGACTACCCCGAATATGAGTGATGTGATGATGATTTGCCTACATGATTATGAATTGAGATGATTCTGATGATTTAATTGCCATGTTAAATGAACTGTTTCATGTTATGCTTTATGATCTGCATTGCTACATGTATATGTGTTGCTTATTAGGTGCGGGGCTGAAAAAGCTAATTTTGGTAACAGTCCCAGGTACCCCGAGACTTGATCGTTGATCTACACAAGGGGATTGAAGGCCTTATTTTATATTTTGAGAGGATGTAATCGATTGAACTCTGTTTTGTCTACGACTCTTATTTTATATAATGAGTTGTAATACGATGACAGCTGGTTTTGTAATAAACAGACTTAATTAATATTCCGCCTTAGTTTAATTAAAGTCACGAAAAACCAGGTTGTTACTGTTGGCATCAAAGCTGTCTTGCGACCGTGGGTAACTTAAAGTTATCTCATTTAGCGAGACGACACCTGGGCCAGACATACATATTAATGTATATGTCAGGCAACAGACTTATAGGATCAAATAATAAATTAGAAATCTTAGATCGCTAAATTATAACATAGATCACTTTAAAAGAGAGTTGGGTAGAATCGTAGGGTTTGACTTAAGGACCTGAGACCTTGACACATTACTACTCGACTAATCTGAATGCCTACTCTACGACTAACTTTAGTCTGACAAAGACCCTTAGGATGGCGTCCTTCCGCTACTCCAAACTCATGCAGTTTATTTATTTCAGAATGGCTGCAAATGGAATTCCCAACAATGACCTCGACCAACAATTCGTCGAGGAGGAGGCAAGAAGAAGGGGCTTGAGGGCGCTTGATCGTGAAGATTGCTCGGAATGTCCACCAAGATGTCGGGGTGGTGGCAACCACCAATCTGCTTATGAGAGGTACTCGAAACATAGACCTCAGACATTCTCGGGCTCTGACAACCCCACAGTCTTGACAGAGTGGATTGAAGAGATGGAGAAGCTACTTGAGCTTAGCAAGACACCACCTAACGAGAAGGTGAATGTGGTTGCGTACTATCTCAAGGGGGAAGCCAACAGTTGGTGGCGCCTTATCAGATCTACTTTTCCCCTAAGAATATATAACTGGAGCGAATTCAAGACCCTTCTAGAGAACAAATATTTTGGAGAGGAACTAAGATGGGAGAAGGAAGAAGAGTTCCGAAACTTGAACCAGGGTGAAATGCCGCTGCAGGCATACACCGAGAAATATCAGGAACTGTCCAAGTTTGCTCCCAGAATAATAACTAACGAGGAGGAACTCGCCACTCGTTACGTAAGGGGCATGACTAACAACCTGAGGATTAACATGAGCGGGTTCAACTGTAAGAACTTTGCTGAGGCTTATGAAAAAGCGACGAGCATCTGGGCATCTATTCAGAAGAGGGAGACTGAGGAGAAAAAGAAGAGAAGGATTTTTACGCCTCCTGTGGCGAGTGCTAGCTTCATTCAGAAGCCTAACTACCAACGACCTTTTCTACCACAGGCTAATCCATCAAACCGGGGCTACCAAAGGCCTACGAATTTCGCTCAGAATCCCACCCAGACCAAGCCAAGGTTTGCCCCCAACCCTCCAAAGCCTCTACCACTATACGAGTCCGATAAGTGTCGTTCTTGCCTAAAACAACTACACCCGGGGAAACAATGCAATGGTGCACCGATCACATGCTTCCTATGCAGAGAGGTAGGGCATAAGTCAAACGTCTGCCCTAAGAAGGGGACGATGGGTAGAGTAAACACGGGACCGCCGCCCGCCGTGAGAGTCCAAGGACGGGTATATGTGCTGACCGAGAATGACGAAGACGTTGAGGACTGTCATGATGTAGACGTCATCACTGGTAAATTTCTGGTTAACTCTGTACCTGCCTTTATTTTATTCGATACGGGCGCATCCTTGTCTTTTATTTCGTCAAAATTTGTAAAACAATCCAAGCTTACAAAACCTGAACAAATAAGCACTAACATATCATTACCAAATGGTAAAAATGTTTCCTGTTCTCTAAAATACAATAATGTACAAATTACAATCCATCACACAAACTTTCTTTCCGACCTCATTTTGTTTGACCTCCCCGAATTCGATATAATCTTGGGAATGGATTGGTTGGCTCGTCACCATGCTTCATTTGAGTGTCGAGATCGGAAAATCACATTGAAGAATCCTAATGGGACGGTGGTAACTTACCAAAGCACGCCTGCTAGAGAAAGAGTACGATTCGTGTCTGCCATGAAAATCCGGAGCATGGGAAGAAAGGGACATCAAGTATTTTTGTGCAGTATCAACAAAGTGGAGGACGAGCGAAAGATTGAGGACATTCCCATCGTTAATGAATACCTGGATGTATTTCCTGACGAACTGCCAGGCTTGCCGCCGGCACGTGACGTAGAATTATCAATCGACCTTGCCAGGCCTGGCGCTTTATCTCAAAAGCACCCTACCGAATGGCACCGGTTGAACTCCAGGAACTTAAGAAACAATTGGAGGAATTAATAGATCGAGGCTTCATCAGACCAAGTGTCTCGCCTTGGGGCGCTCCGATACTCTTTGTTAAGAAAAAGGATGGGAGTATGCGCTTGTGCATAGATTACCGAGAGCTTAACAAGGTTACCATCAAGAATCGTTACCCTTTGCCAAGGATCGACGACCTTTTTGATCAACTCAAGGGAGCAGGTGTTTTCTCAAAAATTGACTTAAGGTCTGGCTATCATCAGATTGGTGTTCGAAAGGAAGACATACAGAAGACCGCGTTTCGATCTAGATATGGGCACTATGAGTTCAAAGTGATGCCTTTTGGTCTCACCAACGCGCCTGCAGTGTTCATGGATCAAATGAACAGAACTTTCCACGAGTATCTTGACATTTGTGTGGTCGTTTTCATAGACGACATCCTAATCTACTCAAAGACGGAGAGAGAGCACGAAGAACACCTGCGCATCATTTTAGAAATTTTGAGGAGAGACAAATGGTATGCAAAATTCTCAAAGTGTGAATTCTGGCTAAGCGAGGTGGCATTCTTAGGCCACGTGATTTCGAGAGAAGGGGTAATGGTGGACCCAGCAAAGATAGAAGCTGTGAAGGAATGGGTCGCACCAAAGACCGTTACAGAGGTCCGAAGCTTTCTAGGCTTGGCTGGCTACTATAGACGGTTCGTACCCGACTTTTCAAAAGTGGCATGCCCAATGACTAAACTACTGCAAAAAGACTCTAAGTTCTTGTGGAACGAAGACTGTGAAAAGGCGTTCCAAGAACTCAAGACTAGACTCACTACTGCACCGGTCCTGGCCCTACCGACTGACGGAGATGAATACGAGGTGTATAGCGACGCATCCTTAAATGGACTGGGGTGTGTTCTGATGCAACAGGGCAAGATGATCGCTTATGCATCTAGGCAAGTCAAGGTACATGAAAAGAATTACCTGACGCATGACCTTGAACTCGCAGCAGTTGTGTTCGCTTTGAAAATTTGGCGACATTATCTTTATGGAGTCAGCATAAAGTTCTACACTGACCACAAGAGTTTAAAGTACATATTCACTCAGAAAGAGCTGAATATGAGACAAAGGAGGTGGCTAGAACTAATCAAGGACTACAAGATTGAACTGCTTTATCATGAGGGAAAAGCGAATGTCGTGGCCGACGCTTTAAGTCGTAAGACTTCACACTCACTGAACAATATCTGGGAAATTCCATCAGACCTCGTTCAAGACTTGAGGAGATTGGACTTGAACTTGGTACAGTCCGATGATACTGAATTAAATGCAATGGTAGTGGAACCCGAGATACTCCATGACATTCGGGCACTACAATGGGAAGACCCTGAGTTAGTAACGATCCGAGAAAGGATCCCATCAGAAGGGACAGAAGGATTTGAAATTCACCCCGACGGGAGTCTTCGATTCAAGGGGAGATGGTGCATACCGGACAATGAATCGTTAAAAGCGAAATTTTGGGCCGAAGCACACAGCACCCGATATTCGGTACATCTTGGATCAGACAAGATGTACCAAGATTTGAAATTGCGATTCTGGTGGATCAAGATGAAAAAGGAGATAGCCGAACACGTGGCTAAATGTTTGATCTGTCAGAAGGTGAAATTCGAACATCAAAGACCGGGAGGACTTCTACAACCATTAGAAATACCACGAGGGAAATGGGACTCAATTTCAATGGACTTCATTATGGGACTACCAAGGACCTCGAGTGGTAAGGATGCAATATGGGTCATCGTGGATCGATTAACGAAGTCTGCCCACTTTATTCCAATAAAGGAGACGTGGGGATTAGACGAGTTAGCAAAGGCCTATGAGAAAGAAGTGATCAGACTTCATGGTGTTCCCATCGATATTATCTCAGATAGGGACGCAAGATTCACTTCTCATTTCTGGAAGAAACTACAAGAAGCTTTGGGTAGTCAGTTGAAAATGAGCACCGCTTTTCACCCAGCTACAGACGGCCAAACCGAACGAACCATTCAAACTTTAGAGGACATGTTGAGAGCTTGCACGATGGAGTTCAACGCCAACTGGGAAAAGAGTTTACCACTAATCGAGTTCTCCTACAACAACAGCTATCATGCTAGCCTCAAATGTGCCCCTTTTGAAGCGTTATATGGAAGAAAGTGTCGAAGCCCGGTTTGTTGGGACGACGCTAGCGACAACGTGGGTACCGGACCACAGGCTATTCAGGACCAGATCGAACACATTAAAATCATTCGAGAGAGATTACAGGCGGCCCAAGATCGTCAGAAGAAGTATGCTGATAAACATCGTAAGCCTATTGAATTTCAGAAGGGGGACAAGGTATTCTTGAAAGTTTCGCCCATGAAAGGAGTAAAACGATTCGGCTTAAAAGGGAACCTGAGCCCGAAGTATATTGGACCCTACGAGATACTTGAGCGAATCGGAGAGGTGGCGTATCGACTTGCCTTACCGCCTAACTTATCAAGAGTACACAACGTTTTTCACGTATCTCAACTACGGAGGTATCGATCTGACCCAAGCCACATCGTCACGCCGGATGTCATTGAAATCGAGCCTAATATGTTGTACTCCGAGAAACCGGTGGAGATCTTGGAACGGGAAACTAAGACTTTGAGACGAAAGGCAATACCCCTAGTAAAGGTACTCTGGAGAGGTCAAAAGACCGAACAAGCGACTTGGGAAACCGAGGCGTCGATGAAGGAGCAATACCCGGAGCTATTTAGCACAGGTAACCCCAGAAACCTAGTTAACTTTAAGTTTCGGGGACGAAACTTCTTTAAGGGGGGAGGATTGTAACACCCCGTGTTAATTTAAGCTAATCATAATTAGGAAATCAATAATTAGACAATCTCGCTCAAATATTTCCTAAAACAATACGCTACAAGTTATTATTGCACCTAAACTAAAACCATTTTGAATTACTTTGAATTTGAACTTTATTTTTACATATTCAAACTCGATAAATCAAATGATGAATCCTCGACAATTTTCTCAACGACAAATTTCGGCACGCAAATCGAGGTCAATGTTGACCCAAAATGGCCGAGCCACTTAAGTGGTTAAATCACCTAATCTTTTTCCAAATTCACTTACATGTAATCCTAATCTAATTAAAACTAGTTAAGGGTAATTATTTTGATTATTACTAACAAACATATTATATTATTAACAAATCACTATTCCAAATTGAATTAACTAACACTTTCACAAAAGATCTAAATAATGAGTTACACTAAGCCTAAACTGATAAACTTTTTGACGTTTGAGTATAATGATTTAATTCGATAACATTCAACGAAAAAAATAAGTGTTTCGATCGAATAAAATTTTAATTCAAAGTTGCGAGGAAAACTAGTACCCAATTTTTCTTTTGATTTCGTTTTGAAGTTTATTTTCATTTTTATTTTCGATCTAACTTCGAACCACTATTTTAAGACTATATATTTCATTTTGAGACTTTTCGCGTGCGCACAAATTGAAAATTTCAAAAACGTAAAAATCGGGACTTGTGTGGTGGTTTGGCCGAGATACTTGGTCCTTGGTCCAACCTATCCTCTTCCATTTTCTTCCCTTCTCTTACACAACATGCTTCTACTTTACTAAGTGTCTAAGACACTTACCATCCTACATTAATTCATCATCACATCCTATTTTAATTAAATTAAACATTAAACTTCCTAAATATTAAACTTACTACAAGTTTACTAGTATACTTTTCTACTACTACAACTTTCATTACTTACAAACACAAATAAACACTCTAAATAATTTTCTCTCTAATAAACTCATACTCAAGAACAAGTAAGCACATCTTCAACTTCAATCTCAAGAACACCATTGATCTTCATCTTCTTCCTTACACTTTTCTTCCTAAATCATTTATTTTTTCTTGTCTTTAATTCACTTAAGCTCTTAAGATGCTTCTCCACCATGTATATTTATTAATCACTTCCTCTTTAAGCTTGAAAATAATTATGAACATAAATCAAATTCATAAAAATTTAAAACATCACCTAAACATAAAATGATACTACACTTTAAACTTTTAGTTTAGTTAGTTCTAGCTAAAATAAATGACTAACTTGTTATTTTTATTTTTATGTACTAATCCTAACCAAAGACGAGGAGCAAGGTGGAGGCATAGACTTGAGCCAGTTTGACCATATAGTGGATCCCGACAACTGCTAAGCTAGCTCGCTCATAACCTAATTAAGGTGTCCCCGCACACTAGGTTTTAATTTTGTAAATCGCATTGCTATAAATGTTATGTGTTATATTTATTGTGTTTATGATCACCTAGCTTCACATGTTAAATTAGGAGACAAAAATCGAAAAAACACATTAGAGTAACAAAGGAAAACCACACGGCCTCCTCTTTAATTTTGGTTTAATTTTTCGTTTTAATTTTTGTAAATTGCATGCTTAAAATACTAAGGATAAGATGTATATGAAAATATAAATAGTTTATGTTTTGGACTAAAAATGAAATTGTTATGAAATTTACATGTTTTTAAAGTATATGTGTTCTTGAAAATAATGTTGTTATTCTTGTGTTTAAAATGATTTTACTTTTGTGTGTTAATGTTTGTATATGATTTTCACATATGTTGAATATATAAATGATATAAAGTAAGTTAGTTGTTGAATTAGAAGTATAAAAATCAAAAATAAAAATTTGAACATATATATATATATACACGGTTTTATTAAATAAAATGGACCAATTTTTAGTTTTAATTTTTCTAAATAACATATTATGATTAGTTTAGGTAAATTAGACTTGTATGAAAAATTTGAGGAAATTATATAAACATATAAAATTTGACTAATTAATGTTCATATGAAAAATATTAGAGTTCTTCAAATATTCAAGTGTTCTTCATTTATGTAACTAGTTTGATTCATAATTTGTATAAAGTTAAAGTTAAATGTTGTTTAAATCCATTAGTGAATAAATACAATACTAAATATATAAGTTAAATAAGCTAAATCTTTATAATGAAAAAGGTTAGAAATTTAAAGTGAGTAAAAACACTATTCATAAATGAAATAAAATATTTAGTGAAAATCGAAAACTAGTTAAATCACTTTAGTATAATTTAAGAAATTAGTATATAAAAACTTTAAGTCAAAAACCGATAAATTAGAAAATGAAAATAAAATGCTTAAGTATAAAGGGGCCACGGTTTTGGGACTATTTTTAGACCAAAAATGAATTTGTCACTTTTTATTTTTATCACTTAAGTATTCTAATTAGTTAAAGTAATGAATTAAAATAAAAATAAGAAAAAAAAGGAATAAATAGATAAATATAGTTAAGGGCCACGGTTTTACTATTAAAAGTGGGTCAATTTTAGTCAAAAAGAATTTATCACTTAGTCACTAAATTTTATTTGTAATTAGGATTACATTAGATTGTATAATGAATCATTAATAAAAAGAATCAACGAAACCGATAAAAAAATAAACGTTACATGTATTAAAATGAATAATGTCGAGTGTTACTGCCTTTGCTTAAATTGGGATATGGACATACGGACTATTTAAAATGAACTACGACAACCTCGCTAAAAATGGAAACCGCTAAAAGTTTAGTTAAGTATATGACTAAATCTAACCGAGTTTTATTTCTGAAATATTATTTAAAATCACTAAGTACAAAATGAACTTAACAACTTTGAAACTAGATTTTGTACTTAAATTTAAAACGAGTTTCACTTCCGAAATGATTTTTCAAATCGCTAAATACAAAACGAACCTAACGACTTTAAAACTAGAATTTTATACTTAGTAAATAAAAAGGGTGTTTTGTAAAATACCCTAAGTATAAAGAAATGTATAAGGTATAAAAATACTAAGTATAAAATATAATAATAAAATACTAAGTATAAAATATAATAATAAAATACTAAGTATAAAAATACGAATAAAATACAAAGTATAAAAATACGAATAAAATACAAAGTATAAAAATACGAATAAAATACGAAGTATAAAAATACGCATACGTATAAAAATACGTACGAATACGAAATACGAAAATACGAATACGTATAAAAATACGATGAATAGTAAATACGATGAATAGTAAATACGATGAATAGTAAATGCGATGAATAGTAAATGCGGTGAATAGTAAAATAATGAATAGTGAAAATATTTAAAATTTACGAACGGACTCAAAATAAATATTTAAGTTTTTCTACGTGCTTCCGTTTACCTGAAGAACTGCTAGAACTAAATTTTCATTATACGAGTTCGACGTTATTAATTATTATGAACTGTCACTGAAGAAATAAATGAACGAGGAAATGATAAAGAAAGTAAGTGTGAATACTCGGGTGTCTGTCATGTTGCGAATCTATTGTGCCATCGTTAGAAATGTAGCCGCATATGGGGACTCTTTCACTCTCAGTGCTGACTGAGGCGTCCTAATGACTCTCATAGTCTTTAGGCAAGCGGCCGTATACATCCCTTGAATGGGCATAAATGTTGCGACCTGCGGTCCATACGAGGTAACGGAAGATGACCATCCCATCCGGGGACCTTGTCGATAGGTATTAATCGTTTTATTTAGGAAAGCTTGCTCTCCCGAATAGCGAGGGGTATGTTGACTCTAAATAGAGGTGTATGCATACATTAGATAAGGGATTGAATCGTCCTTCTTACCTATTGGTATCTGTAGCATTAAAGTCCGTTGATGTACCCGGCAGCTATTGCGCAGGCCTTGCTTTTGTAGGGTTTTGCATGCTTCCATCCTAACTTGTTGTGGCTCATAGGACAACGTATGATAGATTATCCATGTTGTGTTGGATATTAGGTAGTTATCACGTACGCTACTTAGTGTTTGACCTGATGTACGAGTCTGAGTAACTAGTGCACTTCGATAGAGAATCATATGGGTGATTTGCTATGAAAGTACACAAGCCGCTCTGTAGTCAAGACTTGCGAGTTATGTTACTATATGAATATAATTGAAAAGGGTCGACTACCCCGAATATGAGTGATGTGATGATGATTTGCCTACATGATTATGAATTGAGATGATTCTGATGATTTAATTGCCATGTTAAATGAACTGTTTCATGTTATGCTTTATGATCTGCATTGCTACATGTATATGTGTTGCTTATTAGGTGCTTGAAATTTGAAAAAGCTAATTTTGGTAACAGTCCCAGGTACCCCGAGACTTGATCGTTGATCTACACAAGGGGATTGAAGGCCTTATTTTATATTTTGAGAGGATGTAATCGATTGAACTCTGTTTTGTCTATGACTCTTATTTTATATAATGAGTTGTAATACGATGACAGCTGGTTTTGTAATAAACAGACTTAATTAATATTCCGCCTTAGTTTAATTAAAGTCACGAAAAACCAGGTTGTTACAGTAAGGGGCATGACTTACAGCCTGAGGACGAACATGAGCGGGTTCAACTGTAAGAACTTTGCTGAGGCCTACGAAAAAGCGACAAGTATTTGGGCCTCGATCCAGAAGGGAGAAGCCGAAGAGAAAAAGAAAAAGAAGGTTTTTACTTCTCCTGTGACAAGTGCTAGCTTCATTCAGAAGCCACTTTATGATCGCTCGAGTTATCAAGGTTCAGACAACCGTAATAAGAACCAGGGCAGGTCCCAGTACTTCAACCGAAACCCCACCACATACGTCCCAAGGAACAAACAACAAATTCCTGAGGCTCCGACTTTACAACCAAGCCAGTGTCGTAGATGCCGACAACCGATTCACCCAGGGAAACAATGTAATGGAGAACCAGTAGTATGTTTTTCCTGCAATGTAGTAGGGCACAAGTCAAATGAATGCCCAAAGAGGGGTGCGATTACGAAGCCAAACGCGGGACCACCGCCAGCCGTGAAGGTTCAAGGGCGTGTGTACGTTCTGACAGAATCGGAAGAAGGTGCTGAGGACATTATCGATGTTGACAGCATCACCGGTAAATACCTGGTTAACTCTATACCTGCTTTTATTTTATTTGATACGGGAGCTTCATTATCTTTTATTTCCTCCCAACATTTATCAAACGATCCATCACACAGGGTTCCTTATGACCTCCTACATTTAAAATTTTTATCAATCTCTTTGAATATACTTCAAAAAAATTTTTCATTCCTTTATTAGTTCCTTATAAAGATGTCTTTGAAAATTTATTACTTATTCTTTAAAACCTTTATAACGTAATTGGAAGTGCTTTTGAAACTTCATGATTTAAACTTTTCATTCCTTTATTTCTAAAATCTTTGAAATTGTTTTATTTCTACTATTTCTTCTATTTTAGAAATATATTCAACAAGATGTTTTTTACGTTATCCATTATTATAAATTTTCAATCTTACCCGAAATATGACCTATAACATTTTCGCCCCATCTAATAACATTATAATAATAAATTTTAAGATAAGCTATATCAACAAGGTTATCCATAATTCCCTGAAATTTTATTAATCATTCAATGATAACCTATATTCCCTTAATTTCATTAAAGCTCATATTCTCCTTATGATGTCTACGACTTTTACCTATTTTTCCCAAAATGCCATTTTTCCTAAGGTTATATTTCATATACACGTGATCATTAAAAGTAACAAAAATAATGTTATGTATATACGTTTAAAACTTCTTAAGGGGGTAGGGTAATAATTTGATTATATCTCCGTCTTAATTGATTTTTTAAAAAAAAATTCTGATTTCAACCTATTTCAAGGTTAACCCTTATTTCTGAAATTTAAATAAACGGTTTTATTCTTAAAACGCTTATTATTTTAATTTCATTTAATTCCGTACAAAACTTCTAGGCCCTACCTTTTTGTGAATCTCTTTCGCGTCATTTTCAAAAATAACATTCTAGTAACATTTCCATATTTATTTAAATATCTCATTAATAAATCAAACGCGATTTTATTCTCCAATATTTTCACTCTATCCAACATTTCGATGTTAATTAGAAAACGCAAACTTTTCAACAAAATCTTATTCCAACAAATCAAATGTATTATCCAAATTTGTAAAATCTCTATATTCTCTCTAACTGCCTTGTCTAACCTCGAGCAGTTATCCTCCCTATCCAAGTTTCGGGGACGAAACTTTTCTTAAAGGGGTAGGATTGTAACACCCCGTGTTTTTTGTAGTATAATTTTTGTAAAAGAATTTAATTCCTTAAATTAAACTCATCCTTTTACATTATATTAAAAATGTGACTGAATTTTTTTCGCCAAATAATACTAAATTTCCTAAGTCCAAATATAAAAATTTTGAAAAATAAAGTATGTTCTATTATATTCGGAATTAAAAAAGAAACACAATTCAAAATTTTATAAAAGTCAACCATAAAAATTATATCGCCTTTCAAATTTCAAAATAGCTAAGTCATGTTTACTATTCATAAGAATAAAAGTAAAACCTTTCATTCATAGAATTTATTTTTGTACATTTTTGATTTTTGAATAAAAATAGACCCGTATATCTTTCCCGTCTTTGAAATTCAAGTCAACGATTTCAAACACGCAAATCAAAGTCAAGCCACTTTATTTTTCTTCAAAAGTCACGTACACAACACTTACACATCAAAATAAAAATCATTTTGATTATTATTTAATAAATCATATTATATTAATAAATAATTACTATTTTAATTCGATTTAACTAACACTTTCACTAAAAATCGAAATAATGAGTTTCACTAAGCCTAAACTGATAAACTTTTTGACGTTGGAGTATAATGATTTAATTCGATAACATTCAACGAAAAAAAATAAGTATTTCGATCAAATAAGATTTTATTTCAAAGTTGCGAGGACCTAGTACCCAATTTTTGTTTTGATTTCGTTTTGAGTTTTATTTTCGTTTTTATTTTCGATCTTACTCCTAAACATTATTTTGAGACTATACATTTTATTTCGAGACTTTTCACGTGCGCGTAAATCGAAATTTTCAAAGCGAAAAATCGAGCCCACTTGGCTCCATTTTGGCCGAGCAAGTCAAGAGCTCATGGCTCAATGTTCTTCCTTCTTTTCTTCTCTACTTTACTACCTTGTCAATTCACCTTACCCTCCTACATTTTCATCATCATCCTAGCTAGATTTAACTTAATAATTTATGCAACTAAATACACAAATGCATTCACACATTATATTACATATTACACAAACTTACAACTACAACTTACACACTAGTATACAACACAACTACTACTACATTACTACTACTACACGTCCAAACTCACACACATACAACAAACATCTATTTTTTTTTTCTAAGTCTTTTCCTCTCAAAATAAACTCAACTCAAACATACTAGTAAGCATGTTCATGCAACCTCAAGAACACCATATAAACTTCATACTCTTTAATTTCTTTTCTTCTTTAAAACTTTCATTTTATTGCTTTAAATTTATTAAGAGCACATAAATAAATCCTCACCATTTATATTTAGTACTCACTTCCTCTTTATACATACAATAAATTATGAACAAAAATCGAAATCATAAAAAAATTAAAACATCACTTAAACATTAAAATGATACTACACTTTAAATTTTCATTTTAGTTAGTCTAGCTTAAATAAAATTACTAACTTGCTTATTTCATTGAGAAATTCTACGGTGTACCCTCCAACTTTTTCATTTTCTACGGTGTACCCTTCTTTTTCTAGCCTTACACAGTGAATCCCTTAACTTCATTAGTAACTATAAACCGTGACCTAATTACAATTTAACGTTAAGTTGTAACAACCTGGTTTTTCGTGACTTTAATTAAACTAAGGCGGAATATTAATTAAGTCTATTTATTACAAAACCAGCTGTCATCGTATTACAACTCATTATATATAATAAGAGTCATAGAATAAACAGAGTTCAATCGATTACATTCTCTCAAAATATAAAATAAGGCCTTCAATCCCCTTGTGTAGATCAACGATCAAGTCTCGGGGTACCTGGGACTGTTACCAAAATTAGCTTTTTCAGCCCCGCACCTAATAAGCAACACATATACATATAGCAATGCAGATCATAAAGCATAACATGAAACAGTTCATTTAACATGGCAATTAAATCATCAGATCATCTCATTTCATAATCATGTAGGCAAATCATCATCACATCATTCATATTCGGGGTAGTCGACCCTTTTCAATTATATTCATATAGTAACATAACTCGCGAGTCTTGACTACAGAGCGGCTTGTGTACTTTCATAGCAAATCACCCATATGATTCTCTATCGAAGTGCACTAGTTACTCAGACTCGTACATCAGGTCAAACACTAAGTAGCGTACGTGATAACTACCTAATATCCAACACAACATGGATAATCTATCATACGTTGTCCTATGAACCACAACAAGTTAGGATGGAAGCATGCAAAACCCTACAAAAGCAAGGCCTGCGCAATAGCTGCCGGGTACATCAACGGACTTTAATGCTACAGATACCAATAGGTAAGAAGGACGATTCAATCCCTTATCTAATGTATGCATACACCTCTATTTAGAGTCAACATACCCCTCGCTATTCGGGAGAGCAAGCTTTCCTAAATAAAACGATTAATACCTATCGACAAGGTCTCCGGATGGGATGGTCATCTTCCGTTACCTCGTATGGACCGCAGGTCGCAACATTTATGCCCATTCAAGGGATGTATACGGCCGCTTGCCTAAAGACTATGAGAGTCATTAGGACGCCTCAGTCAGCACTGAGAGTGAAAGAGTCCCCATACGCGGCTACCTTTCTAACGATGGCACAATAGATTCGCAACATGACAGACACCTGAGTATTCACAACTTACTTTCTTTATCATTTTCTCGTTTCTTTATTTCTCCAGTGACAGTTCATAATAATTAATAACGTCGAACTTGTATAATGAAAATTTAGTTCTAGCAGTTCTCTAGGTAAACGGAAGCACATAGAAAAAACTTAAATATTTATTTTGAGTCCGTTCGTAAATTTTAAATATTTTCACTATTCATTATTTTACTATTCACCGTATTTTACTATTCATCGTATTTACTATTCATCGTATTTACTATTCATCGTATTATTATACGTATTCGTATTTTTAAGTATTTAGGTATTAAATGCGTATTTTTATACGTATGCGTATTTTTATACTTCGTATTTTATTCGTATTTTTATACTTTGTATTTTATTCGTATTTTTATACTTTGTATTTTATTCGTATTTTTATACGTACATGTATTCTTATACTTCGTATTTATACGTATTTTTATACTTAGCATTTTATTATTATATTTTATACTTAGTATTTTTATATCTTATACATTTCTTTATACTTAGGATATTTTACAAAACACCCTTTTTATTTACTAAGTATAAAATTCTAGTTTTAAAGTCGTTAGGTTCGTTTTGTATTTAGTGATTTGAAAAATCATTTCGGAAGTAAAACTCGTTTTAAATTTAAGTACAAAATCTAGTTTCAAAGTTGTTAAGTTCATTTTGTACTTAGTGATTTTAAATAATATTTCAGAAATAAAACTCGGTTAAATTTAGTCATCTACTTAACTAAACTTTTAGCGGTTTCCATTTTTAGCGAGGTTGTCGTAGTTCATTTTAAATAGTCCGTATGTCCAAATCCAATTTGTAGCAAAGGTAATAACACTCGACATAGTTCATTTTAATACGTGTAACGTTCATTTTTATCGGTTTCGTTGATTCTTTTTATTAACGATTCATTTTACAATCTAATATAATCCTAAATACAAATCAAATTTAGTGACTAAGTGACAAATTCATTTTGACCAAAAATTGACCCAAAAATAAGGTGAATGTCGTGTGGTTCAATATGTTAGCTATTTATTTCTTTTTTTGTTTTTATTAATAATTCATTACTTTAACTAATTTAATTTACTTAAGTGATAAAAATAAAAAGTGACAAAATCAATTTTGGTCCAAAAATATAGCTAAGGCCGTGGCCTTCTATACTTAACCATTTATTTTCGTTTTCTAATTTTATCGGTTTTTGACTTAAAGTTTTTATATACTAATTTATTCAAATTGTACTAAAGCGATTTAACTAGTTTACGATTTTCACTAATTATTTTATTTCAATTATGAATAGTGATTTTACTCACTTTAATTTTCTAACTTTTTCATTATAAAGATTTAGCTTATTTAACTTGTATAATTAGTATTGTATTTATTTACAAGTGGATTAAAACAACACTTAAGTAAAACTTTATAAAAATTATGAATCAAACTAGTTACGTACATAAGTGAAGAACACTTGAAAATGTGAAGAACTCTAATATTTTTCATATGAACATTATTTAGTCAAATTTTTATATGTTTATATAATTTCCTCAAATTTTCCACACAAGTCTAATTTAACTAAACTAATCATAATATGTTATTTAGAAAAATTAAAACTAAAAATTTGTCCATTTAACTCAAGAATGCCGTGTACATGCATGTATATGTTCAAAATTTTATTTTTGATTTTTATACTTCTAATTCAACAACTAACTTACTTTATATCATTTATATATTTAACACATGTGAAAATCATATACAAACATTAACACACAAAAGTAAAAATCATTTTAAACACAAGAATAACAACATTATTTTCAAGAACACATATACTTTAAAAACATGTAAATTTCATAACAATTTCATTTTTAGTCCAAAACATAATCTATTTCTATTTTCATATACATCTTATCCTTAGTATTTTAAGCATGCAATTAACAAAAATTAAAACGAAAAATTAAGTGAAAACATGTATGAATGCCGTGGGGTTTTCATGGGTACACACATTTTATTTTTTTGATTTTTGTCTCCTAATTTAACATGTGAAGCTAGGTGATCATAAACACAATAAATATAACACATAACATTTATAGCATGCGATTTACAAAATTAAAACCTAGTGTGCGGGGACACCTTAATTAGGTTATGAGCGAGCTAGCTTAGCAGTTGTCGGGATCCACTATATGGTCAAACTGGCTCAAGTCTATGCCTCCACCTTGCTCCTCGTCTTTGGTTAGGATGAGTACATAAAAATGGTAATAAGCAAGTTAGTAAATTTTTTTAGTTAGTTAAACTATACTAACAAAATTTAAGTATAGTATTGTTTTTAGGTTTAGGTGATGTGTAAATTTTTATGTATTCGATTTATGTTCATGCTTATTTACAAGTTTAAAAGAGGAGGTGATTACTAAAATAATTAGTGGAGAATTAATACAAGTGTTCTAGTGAATTTAAAACAAGAAAATATAAGTTTAAAGAAGAAAAGCTAAAGGAAGAAGATGAAGATCATAAGAGCTTCAAGGTTGAGGATGAGTTTGTGCTTACAAGTTCTTGAGTATGAGTTTATTTAGAGAGAAAAGAGTAGTGTATTTGTTGTGTGTTGTGTGTATGTAACGTGTAGTAGTAGTAGTAGTTTGTAGTAGTAATTGTAACTTGTATATATTATGTTTTAGTATGTAATTAAAGATTAAATTTAAAAGGGCTAAGAAGTGATGATGAATTAGTAGAGGTGTAAGAGGATTTGACATGGTAGGAAAGTAGAAAAGAAATGGAAAAAGATAACATTGACCATAGAGTTCAAAGAACTCGGCCAACATACATCAAGTTGGCTCGATTTTTCGTTTTTGAAATCTTCGTTTTACGCGCACGCGAAAAGTCTCGAAATAAAATATATAGTCTTAAAATAATGTTTAGGAGTAAGATCGAAAATAAAAATGAAAATAAACCTCAAAACGAAATCAAAACAAAAATTGGGTATTAGGTTCTCGAAATTTTGAATAAAAATCTTATGTGATCGAAATATATATTTTTTTCGTTGAATGTTATCGATCTAAATCATTATACTCAGACGTCAAAAAGTTTATCAGTTTAGACTTAGTGTGATTCATTATTTTGATTTTTAGCGAAAGTGTTAACTAAATCAAAACGAAATAGTAATTTATAATAATTAAATAAGGCTTGTTAGTAATAATCAAAATGATTAACCTTAACTAGTTTTAATTAGATTAGGATTATATGTAAGTAGATTTGGAAAACGATTAGGTGATTTAATCACCTTAAGTGGCTCGGCCACTTTGGTCAAGATTGACCTCGATTTGCGTGCCGAAATTTGTCGTTGAGAAAATTGTCGAGGATTCATCATTTGATTTATCGAGTTTGAATATGTAAAAATAAAGTTCAAATTCAAAGTAATTCAAAATGGTTTTAGTTTAGGTGCAATAATAACTTGTAGCGTATTGTTTTAGGAAATAAATGAGCGAGGATGATTAATTAATGATTTCCTAATTATAATTAGCTTAAATTAACACGGGGTGTTACATAAGTAGGCGCTAATTTTGAACGTTTAAGAGGTGACATGTCGGGTTTTGTTGCTGGGTTCAAAATAAATTAAACAGCTTGATTTTATTTGGGATTTACACGTCATTTTCCAAGTCAGCAAAAAGGTGCCATGTCACCTCTTAAACGTTCAAAATTAGCGCCTACTTAACGTTAAATTGTAATAAGGTCACGGTTTATAGTTACTAATGAAGTTAAGGGGTACACTGTGTAAGGCTAAAAAAATAGGGGTACACGGTAGAAAATGAAAAGTTGGAGGGTACACCGTAGAATTTCCCTATTTCATTTCTTATGTACTAATCCTAACCAAAGACGAGGAGCAAGGTGGAGGTGTCGACTTGAGCCAATTCGACAACATCATAGACCCCGACAATTGCTAGGCTCATTTTCACTAATATAATCAAGGTGCTCCCGCACACTATTTTTGCTAAGCACCTACACCTATTTGATTATATGTTATTTTTCCTAAATGATGTTTTGAGTGTGTGTATGAATTAGTGTATCACTTAAGTATTGCATGACAAATTACAAGGTAAAAATCGAAAAATAAAATTTGTGTAGAACATATAAACCACACGGCCTAACCATTATTTTTAGTTTAATTTTTCGTTTTAATTTTTGTAAATTGCATGCTTAAAATACTTGTAATAAGATGAACATGAAAATATAACTAGTTTATGTTTTGGACTAAAAATGAATTTCTTATGAAATTTAAATGTTTTAAAGTGTTTATGTGTGTTCTTGAAGTATGGTTATTATCCTTGTGAGAAATGATTTACTTTTGTTTGTGAATGTTTCGTTATGTTTTTCACTCATAATTAAACACATAAATAATATAAAGAAAGTTAGTTATTGAATTAGAAGTATAAAAATCAAAAATAAAAATTTGGACATATATACACATATACACGGTTTTACTAAAGAAAATGGACCAATTTTTAGTTTTAATTTTTCTAAATAACATATTATGATTAGTCTAGGGTAATTAGACTTGCTATAAAAATTTGAGAAAATAAAACGATAATATAAAAATTTGAGTTAG
This sequence comes from Dianthus caryophyllus, assembly GCA_023091065.1. Taxonomy (NCBI): domain Eukaryota; kingdom Viridiplantae; phylum Streptophyta; class Magnoliopsida; order Caryophyllales; family Caryophyllaceae; genus Dianthus; species Dianthus caryophyllus. The sequence goes on along the minus strand of CM041517.1, from coordinate 32,022,806 downwards.
AAGTGTTCTTTAGAAATTCATGTGTGTTCTTCACATGTTCATGTGTTCTTCTTTTAGATGACTAGTTTTGATTTATGATTTTTATAAGTTTTATTAAATTAATGTTTTAATCCACTAATGAATAAATACAATACTAAAACACGTAAGTTAAACAAGCTAAATCTTTAAAATATAAAAGTTAGAAATATAAAGTGTCACAAATCACTATTCATAAATGAAATAAGATGTTTAGTGAAAATTACAAACTAGTTAAGTCACTTTAGTATAATTTAAATAATTAGTATATCAAAACTTTAAGTCAAAACCGATAAATTAGAAAACGAAAATAAAATACACAAGTATAAGCTAGGCCACGGTTTTGGGGTCTTTTAGGACCTAAAATGAATTTGTCACTTTTTATTTTTATCACTTAAGTAATTTAATTAGTTAAAGTAATGATTTATTAATAAAAACAAAAAAAAGAAATAAATAGCTTAAATAAATAAAGGCCACGGCATTTCACCCTATAAATGGGTCAGTTCTGATCAAAATGAAGTTGTCACTTAGTCACTAAATTTGATTACTAATTAGAATTATATTAGATTGTATAATGAATCGTAAATAAAAAGAATCAACGAAACCGATAAAAATAAACGTTACACGTATTAAAATGAATAATTTCGAGTGATACTACCTATGCTTAAATTTGGATATGGACATACGGACTATTTAAAATGGACTACGACAACCTCGCTAAAAATGGAAACCGCTAAAATGTTAGTTAAGTATATGACTAAACGTAACCGACTTTTACTTTCAAAATATTATTTCAAATCACTAGGTACAAAACGAACTTAACGACTTTGAAATTAGAATTCTATACTTAGGAAATAAACTTGATTTTGTACCTAAATAAAATATCTTAAGGTATAAAAATACTAAGTATAAAAATATAATAATAAATACTAAGTATAGAAAATATACTATGTATAAGAATGCATGTACGTATAAAATACGAATAAAATACGAAGTATAAAAATACGCATACGTATAAAGATACGTACAAATACGAAATACTAAAATACGAATACGTATAAAAATACGATGAATAGTAAATACGATGAATAGTAAAATAATGAATAGTGAAAATATTTAAATTTTACGAACGGACTCAAAATAAATATTTAAGTCTTTCTATGTATTACCTTATCTCAAGAACTCATTAGAACTAAAATTTCATTATACAAAGTTCGACGATATAATTAAGTTACAGAATTATCATTAGCTACGATTGAACAAGGAAATAAGAATTTGAGAAATGAACTACTTGAATAAAATACTTGGATTGTTCGCCATGTCGTGACTCTTGAATTCGAAGTTAATGAGGTAGCCGTCTATGGGGACTTTGGCTCCCTCCCAGAGTTGCTAAAGGCGATCTAATAATTTTTAAAATTATTATTTCGGTGCGGGATATACAACCTCAGGGATGGGGCATAATTGATATCTCCGTGAGCCCATACTACGGTAATTGGAAACTCCAGCCCCACCCGGGGGTACCCGTCTAAGGTGATAGTCGAATTATTAGGTGACTACTTACTCAAGGGCGAGTGTAACACCCCGTGTTAATTTAAGCTATTTATAATTAGGAAATCAATAATTAATCATCCTCGCTCACTGAATTTCCTAAAACAATACACTACAATCATTTTTGCACCTAAAATAAAACCATTTTGGATTACTTTGAATTTGAACCTTATGTTTACATTTTCAATCTCGATAAATCAAATGGAGAGTCCTCGACAATTTTCTCAACGGCAAATTTTGGCACGCAAATCGAGGTCAAACATTGACTAAATGACCAAGCCACCTAAAGGTGATTAAGTCACCTAATCCTTTCTTAAATATCATTACTCATAATCCAAACCTAATTAAAGTAGCTTAAGCTTAATCATATTGATTATTACTAACACAACATATAATAATAATATCAAATTACTATTCCACTTTGATTTAACTAACACTTTCACCAAGACTCGATATATTGAGTTACACTAAGCCTAAACTGATAAACTTTTTGACGTTTGAGGATAATGATTTATTTCAATAACCTTCAACGAAAAAAATATATATTTCGATCGAATAAAATTTTATTTCAAAGTTGCGAGACAAACTAGTACCCAAATTTGTTTGAATTCGTTTTGAGGTTTATTCTCATTTTTATTTTCGATCTCACTTCTAAACATTATTTCAAGACTATATATTTCATTTCGGAACTTTTCGCGTACGCGTAAATCGAAAATTTCAAAAACGAAAAATCGGGCCAAGTGACCCATGCTTGGCCGAGATATTGAGCTTCACAAGCTCAACATTGTCTTCCTTTTTCCTTTTTGCTTTGCCTACACTCTTGTTCCCTTGTCTCAAGCATGCTTTCTACTCTTACACCCATGCTTCTTCTCTTACACATTTGTGTTCCCTTGTCTCAAGCATGCATGCTTTTTCATTACACAATTTTGCAAACTACTACTACACATACATACATATCACACGCACAAACCAACAACAACACAACACACATCATTTTTTTTCTAAGTCTTCAACTTCTTTTCTCTCTAATAAACTCATACTCCAAAACCATTGTAAGCTTATCTTCATGTACAAGCTCAAGATCCTACATGATCTTCATCCTCTTCCTCTAGTTTTTCTTCTTTAAATTTCACCTCTTGTTTGTAAATTTCACTAGAACATTTAAATGATTTCCTCACCATGTATAATTAGTATTCACTCACTCTTTTTACATACAAATAAATATGGACATGAAACCAAACCATGAAAAATTTAACCATCACCTAAACATAAAATACTACAACACTTTACAATTTTAGTTTAGCTAGTTGGTTTTAAAATAAATTACTAACTTGTTTATTTCATTCTTATGTACCTCTCCTAACCAAAGACGAGGAGCAAGGTGGTGGAGTCGATCTTAGCCAATTCGATCATATCATTGATCCCGACAATTGCTAATCTATTTCACTCATAACCTAACTAAGGTGCTTCCCGCACATTTATATGATAAAGCGCCTCGAATTTGATTATGTGTTTTTATTTTTGATGCATGTATGGTTTTATTATATCACCTAGTATTCATATGTTAAATTAGAAGACAAAAATCGAAAAATGAAAATTGTTGCTCACTTGAAAACCCACGGCATTCCCCTTCATTTTTGTCTAATTTTTCGTTTTAATTTTTGTAAATTACATGCTTAAAATACTAAGGATGAAATGAACATGAAAATATAATTAGTTTATGTTTAGGACTTAAAATGAAATTGTCATGAATTTAAATGTTTTAATGTGTTATGTGTGTTCTTGTAAATTTAGTGTTAATCTTATGTTTGTATGATGGTTAGTTATTAGTGTTACTGTTATGATATGTTTTCTACTCATGATTTAAATGTATAAATGATATAAAGTAATTTAGTATTTGAATTAGAAGTATAAAAATCAAAAATCAAAAATCATATACATACATACATACACACGGCATTCTTGCCTTATTTGGTCCAAATTTTAGTTTTAATTTTTCTAAATAACATATTATGATTAGACTAGTTAAAATAGACTTGTAGGAAAAATTTGAGAAAATTTCATAAACATATAAAATTTTGACTAAATAATGTTCATATGAAAAACATTAAAATTCATCACACATTCATGTGTTCTTCACTTAGGTGACTAGTCTGATTCATATATTTTATAAGTTTTAGTTATTTATTGTTTTTAAGTATCAACTTAAATCGCTTTAGCATAAACTAAATAATTAGTATATAAAAACTTTAAGTCAAAAAGCAGATAAAATCGAAAAATGAAAATTTTGGAACGCCCCTCATTCTCCCCGGCATCCTTGCCAATTTTGGGGTTAAATTTATTTTTATCACTTTTTAGTTTATTGTTAAAATAATTTAATTAGTAATTAACAAGTTGGAATTAAGAAATTAAAAGAAACAAATCCATTTTGATATAATATACATGCACCACGGCATTCCTAATTAAAATGGGCTAAATTTGATCAAAATGAATTTATCACTTAGTCACTAAAATTGATTTATAAGTAGAATTATATTAGATTGTAAAATGAACCGATTAATAAAAAGAATCAACTAAACCGATAAAAATAAACGTTACGTATTAAAATGAATCTTGTCGAGTGCTACTACCTATGCTTAAATTTGGATGTGGAGATACGGACTATTTAAAATGAACTACGACAACCTCGCTAAAAATGGAAACCGCTAAAAGATTAGTTAAGTATATGACTAAATAAAACCGAGTTTCACTTTTAAAAAGTTATTTAAAATCACTAAGTACAAAATGAACTTAACAACTTTGACTCTAGAATTTTGTACTTAGGTTATATTAAGTTTTACTTCCGAAATCATTTTTCAAATCACTAAATACAAAACGAACCTAACGACTTTAAAACTAGAATTTTACACTTAGAAAATAAAAAGACTTAGTTTTATCTTCTAAAATATCCTTAGTATATCAAAATGTATAAGAGTACAAAAATACTAAAGTATAAAGAAAATAAAATAAAAATACTAAGTATAAAGAAAATAAAATAATAAATACTAAGTATAAGATTACATATACGTATAAAATACGAATAAAATACGAAGTATAAACATACGTACAAATACGGAATACGAAAATACGAATACGTATAAATACGATGAATAGTAAATACGATGAATAGTAAATACGATGAATAGTAAAATAATGAATAGTGAAAAATATTTAAAATTTACGAACGGACTCAAAATAAATAATTAAGTTTTTCTATGTGTTCTGTTTTACTCAAGAAGCATGTTACTAAAATTTCATTATACAAGTTCGACGTTATATTTATATTACAAGTTAGTCGTTATTATTATTATTTATGAACGAGAGAAGGAGAAATTGAGAAAAACGAACTACTTGAATAAAATACTAGGATTGTTCGCCATGTTGCGACTCTTGAAATTCGAAGTTAACGAGGTAGTCAGATATGGGGACTTGGGCTCCTCCCGAGTTGCCCAAGGCGATTAACAATCTTGAGATTTCTTTTGGTACGAGTATCAACCTCGTGGATGGGGCATACTTGATATTACCGTGGGCCCATATAGCGATAATTGGAACGCCATGACCATCAAAGTACCCGTCTCTGGTGATAGTCGAACTTTTTCGTCGGTGATACCTTTTGAATAGCGAATAAGTATGATCCTCGATAGGTAGTGTATGCATACATTAGACAAGGGATGTAGCCATCTTTATTACCTTAGATATCTTTAAGCCTGGCAGTCATGTCCAAGTGATGGTGGCCTCACGGCCATCACATGATTATGTCTGCATGCTTCCGCCTTACTAACGAAGATTCATTTGTTATCACATGTTGAATGCATTTCCTTGTTTGTTTGATGATTATTTGAATGACCTGGCTGAGTATTGGAGTACGATTTGTGGAGTATGTTTATTTGTGAGCATGGTTGGTTATTTGATTGGTTTATACTCGTGTTAAATCATCATGATTTCCTTATGTGTTTCTGCTTGCATACTTGCTATTTGTTTCCCTTGTTTATTTATTATTCATATCGCATATTGCTTTAGAAATTGCATGTGTCGAAACTCGAAGGAGTGTGCGGGAAAATGATGAGAGTTTAATGCAAAATTTTGTATCGATCGTTGATCTATCAGGGGATTGAAGGCCTTATTTTTTTGTAATCTGTTTTGAGAGAATGTAATCAAACTTGTACTCTGTTATTCTAAACTCGTACTATGTATACAGAGTTTTATTACGATTAACAGCTGGTTTTGTAATATATAGACTTAATTAATTTTCCGCCTTAGTTTAATTAAAGTCACGAAAAACCAGGTTGTTACAGTTGGTATCAAAGCTGTCTTGCGACCGTGAATAACTTAAAGTTATCTCATCTAGCGAGACGACACCTGGGCCAGACATTCATATCATATGTCAGGCATAGACTTATAGGATCAAAAAATGTATTAGAAATCTCTAGATCGCTAAAATAATAACTTAGATCAGATTTAAAATGTGAGAAGGGTAGAATCTTGGGGCCACCAAATAATAATAAACTAGTTAGATGAGCGTTAGAACCTTAACTTTATGATTCCTTATTTGCTATTTGCTCTATGGCTAACTCTAGTTTGACAAAGGCCCTTAGGATGACGTACTACAGTTCCTCCCGTAACAATCTACCACAACGCCCACCGATGATGATGCCACGAGATGCATATATATGTAGCCATTCCCACGTCATAGAGCAATACGTGGAAGCTAATGGGATCACGACGACCCGACCCTACCATACTAGGGGCATTGGCTTAGGCCTGACACTGATCGAGAGCTTCCACCGTCTGACGACGAGTTCTGGACTCCACTAGGTTGGCAACTACTCCTGGATTACGAGCTACACATGGATCGCATGTGTCACCCAGATCCACTTCTGAGGGAGATGCAACCACCAGGGTGGATGGAGCACGAGGAACTACTCGAGAACCTGATGGATCAAGAATATAAGCACCTCTATCCTCCAATACCAGTGGAATTACTTCCAGTCTGGGAAAGATGCCGATGTGGGAGACTCTTCAGGCACGCAAATAATAATTCAGGGTCATGCGACTCCGGTTTGTAAAATATATGTAACCGACTTTAAACTATCTTAAGAACGACCTTAATGTCGTCACTTTTTCTTAACGGCTATGGGTGTTGTATTCGGATGTGACGTTTGGTGAACTTATGTATTATATTCCTTGAAATGTAATATTTTACCCATGTATATGTTTATATATATGGAGACGTTATGTTACTACCTAGTCATGTGCTTTTCTTAATTCATTATTTTAAAATTTTACATACATATTGTACTTCCAAATCTCATTTAAATTTCCTTATCTAAATTGATTTCAGATGAGACTACCGTGCGGTAAGAAGTACTCTGAATGGACACCAAAGGAGAAGGCCCGCAAGAAAGCCATCGAGGCCTCCGCGCGACGTCAACAATTGAAGTCCTGGAAGAGATCACAGGACTCGAGCAATGCGGAAGTCGACTGGAAGACTAGGGCACTTAAGACTCCGTATATGGAACATCGAATTCCTGATCATCTCCGTAGATCCTCGGAATATCTGAGATGTGATCGAGCGTTCATGCGAGGAAACCTGAGACATTTGAGGGGATCAGTGGGACACTATACCCATGGATCAGGAGTATGAATGCGAGGTTCCTGGAACACTCCGTTAGAGAGGAATGGAAAACCTCCCTAGCAGCTGCGTGCCTAGACGAGGAGGCCAAAGCATGGTGGAGACGACTACGCTCCCCGGCGATACTTGAGGGTGAGTACTACCTGAGCTGGGAGGATTTCAAACTCGGTTTGAGCGACATGACTTATGCTGTTAAGTATAAGTATAGCTTCGCGGAGGAGGAGCATCGCTACTCAAAATTTGCCTAGGATTTAGGGCTAATCTTTTGTCATTCTCGATTCAATTTCATATCTCTTGAGAATGTATCTAAACTTTTATGTTATTTTGCTGAACTTATGTCTAAGTTTTCACCTTAGTTCATTTCATAGAGAATGTATTAGGAGGCTTGTAACGTTTTGATGTAAACCTTTTACATTATCAATGAAATGTCTTTTACCTTGCATGTTATATGATGTCTATCTTTGCACCACTCAAAATTTATACTGACCTTGTCGTTATTTTATTTTATTTTCGTAATGGATGCAAACAACTTAAACAACATGGGTAACCGAACTTCGCCCAACATTTCTTTGAAGAAGAAGCAAGGAGAAAAGGGTTCGAGGATGCAATTACAAAATTGCTCAAAATATGTATCAACATCAAAGGCGTGAAACAATCGATCTGCATTTGAGAAATTCTCCAAACACCGACCCCAAACATATTACGGCTCGTCGACCCACAGTCTTGGCCAGTGGATCAAGAGATGGAAAAGTTGCTAGAATCGAGCAAGACACCACCGAGCGAAATGGTGAGCGTGGTAGCGTCTTACCTGAAAGGAGAGGCAAATAGTTGGTGGCGCCTGATCAAAGCCCAATTTCCCCTAAGGCTCTATAACTGGAGTGAATTTAAGACCTTGTTGGAAAACAAGTACTTTGGGGAAGAGTTGAAGTGGGATAAAGAAGAAGAGTTCAGGAATCTAACCCAGGGTGAAATGTCCCTACAAGCTTACACAGAAAAATATCAGGAGCTGTCCAAGTTTGCTCCTAAGATATTGACAAGCGAAGAAGAACGGGCAGCTGGTTACGTACGAGGCATGGACAATAACCTGAGGATCAACATGAGCGGATTCTTTGTAAGAACTTCGCCGAAGCCTCTGAAAGGCAACGTGTATCCGGGCACCCATCCGTAAGAGAGAAGGCGAGGAGAAGAAGAAGAAGAAGACGTTCACGCCCCCTGTGGCGAGTGCCAGTTTTATCCATAAACCCATGTTTGGTCGCCCGGGTTATCAGAATCAAGACAACCGCAATAAGAACCAAGGCAAGACTCATTTCTACAACCGCAATACCACTCCTTACGTCGCAAAGAACAATCCACAAATTCCCGGACCTCCGGCTTATCAGGCAAATCAGTGTCGTTTCTGCCGACAACCGAGTCACCCGGGGAAACGTTGTAATGGGGAACAAATCGTGTGCTACTTCTGTAAGGTAGTGGGACACAAGTCTAATGAGTGCCCAAAGAAGGGCATCGCTTGCTAAAGCAAATGCGGGACCACCGCCAGCGATTAGGGTTCGAGGGCGCGTGTATGTCTGGCCGAAGTCCGAAGAGAATGCTGATGATATCATCGATGTTGACGTCATCACCGTAAATTTTGGTTAACTCAGACTGCTTTCATTTTGTTTGATCTGGAGCATCTTTATCTTTTATATCCTCAAAATTTATCAAACAATCCAAACTCACAAACCACACAAATCGAACTAACATATCACTACCAGATGGTAAAAACATTCCTTGTTCTTCAAAATACAATAACGTAAAAATCTCGATTCACAACACAGAAATCCTGTCAGATCTTGTATTGTTTGACCTTCCCCGGTTCGATGTAATTCGGGAATGAATCGCTAGCTCGTCATAACGCAACATTTAAATGCCACGACCAGGAAAATCACTTTGAAAACTAACCAAGGGAAGGAGGTGTCGTACTGCAGTTTTAAGAGGAAAGGAGGAGTGAAGTTAGTATCATCTTTGAAACTTCAGAGTATGGAGAGGAAAGGGCACCAGGAATATTTTTGCAGCATTACTAAAGTCGAGGACACTCTACGCATCGAAGATATCCCAATTGGGAATGAATACCCCGATGTTTTTCCGTGACGTATTACGGTATGCCTCCTTGCGAGATGTCGAATTCTCGATCGACCTCATACCGGGCACGTCACCTATATCAAAGGCACCATACAGGATGGCGCCTGTCGAACTCCAAGAACTCAAGAAACAGTTGGAGGAGATGATTGAATTGGGATTCATAAGACCGAGTGTTTCACCTTGGGGTGCACCGGTACTCTTTGTAAAGAAAAAGGATGGGAGTATGAGGCTTTGCATTGACTACAGAGAACTGAACAAGGTGACAATCAAAAATCGTTATCCTTTGCCTAGGATAGACGATCTCTTTGACCAGCTCAAAGGAGCAGGAGTGTTCTCCAAGATTGACCTAAGGTCAGGATACCATCAGATCGCGGTTCGTAAAGAAGATATACAAAAGACCGCTTTTAGATCAAGGTACGGACATTACGAGTTCAAAGTAATGCCGTTCGGCCTTACCAACGCCCCAGCAGTATTTATGGACCAGATGAACAGGACCTTTCATGAATATCTCGACATCTGCGTGGTCGTGTTCATCGACGACATCCTGATCTACTCCAAGGATAAAGAAGAACACGCAGAGCACCTACACATTATCCTAAGTATCTTGAGAAACCATAAATGGTATGCCAAATTTTCAAAGTGTGAATTTTGGTTAGGCCAAGTGGCGTTCCTAGGTCATGTAATCTCCAAGGAGGGAGTAATGGTAGATCCAGCAAAGATTGAAGCGGTCAAAGAATGGATAGCACCAAAAACAGTCACGGAAGTCAGGAGCTTTCTAGGATTGGCTGGCTATTATCGAAGGTTTGTTCCTGATTTCTCGAAGGTAGCCCGCCCAATGACCAAACTGCTACAAAAGGAATCAAAGTTCACATGGAGCGGCGATCGTGAAAGCGTTTCAAGAACTAAAGACAAGGCTTACTACGGCCCATTTTAACCTTGCCAACCGATGGAGATGAATATGAGGTGTCTGATGGCATCACTAAATGGTTTGGGTTGCGTCTTGATGCAACAGGGGAAGGTAATAGCATACGCATCCAGACAACTTAAGGTGCATGAAAAGAATTACCCAATTCACGACCTAGAACTTGCCGCGGTTGTGTTTGCACTAAAGATTTGGCGTCATTATCTCTACTGTCAATTGACATTAAATTCTACACTGATCACAAGAGCTTGAAGTACATATTCACCCAAAGAGATTTGAACATGAGACAACGAAGATGGTTAGAATTGATCAAAGATTACAAGATTGTGTTACTTTACCACGAGGGAAAGGCTAATGTAGTTGCCGTTGCACTGAGTCGTAAGACAATACACACTCAACAACATTTGGGAGATCCTCAGACATCGTCCAGGATCTAAAGAGACTGAGCTTAGACCTGGTACAATCAGATGACACAGACCTAAATGCAATGGCGGTCGAACCAGAATTATATCATGACATCCGAGTGCTACAATGGGAAGACCCGGCATTGTTGGAGATTAGGGAGAGAATTCCATCAGAAGGAACAGAAGGGTTTGAAGTTTACACTGACGGGAGTCTACGCTTCAATGGCAGGTGGTGCATACCTGATAATGAGAACTTGAAACGCAAAATCCTTGACGAAGCACATAGTACCCGCTACTCGGTACATCCTGGCTCAGACAAGATGTACAAGGACCTGAAATTACGCTTCTGGTGGATAAGGATGAAGGCGGAGATAGCCGAATATGTAGCTAGATGTATGATTTGCCAGAAGGTAAAATTTGAACACCAGAGACCAGGAGGACTACTCCAACCGTTGGAGATTCCTCAAGGGAAGTGGGATTCCATATCCATGGATTTTATCATGGGGTTACCAAGGACAGCAGGTGGCAAAGATGCTATATGGGTTATTGTAGATCGTCTAACTAAATCAGCTCACTTCGTTCCGATCAAAGAGACTTGGGGATTGGAAGAACTGGCCAAAGCTTACGAAAAAGAAATAATACGACTCCATGGCGTTCCCCTCGACATCATATCAGATAGGGACGCAAGATTTACATCGCATTTCTGGAAGAAATTGCAAGAGGCTTTGGGTAGTAAATTGAAAATGAGTACGGCGTTTCATCCAGCAACTGACGGCCAGACAGAGCGAACCATCCAGACACTGGAAGACATGTTGAGGGCATGTACGATGGAATTCAACGTGAACTGGGAAAAGAGCTTACCTCTCGTTGAATTCTCATACAACAATAGCCATCATGCTAGTCTAGGGTGTGCTCCTTTTGAGGCCTTTGTATGGCGAGAAAGTGTCGCGATCAGGTTTGTTGGGACGACGCTAGTGATAATGTAGATCTTTGGACCCCAAGTTATACAGACCAGTTGAACACATAAAGATTATTCGAGAACGACTACAAGCAGCTCAAGATCGCCAAAAGAAATATGCAAACGAGCACCGTCGACCTATTGAGTTCAACAGTGGAGATAAGGTCTTCTTAAAGGTCTCACCCATGAAAGGGGTAAGACGCTTTGACTAAAGGGAAGCTTAGTCCAAAGTACATCGGACCCTACGAAATACTTGACCGAATTGGCGAGGTGGCATACCGACTCGCCTTACCGCCAAACTTATCCAAAGTGCACGATGTATTCCATGTATCTCAACTCAGAAGATATAGAAGCGACCCGAGTCACATTGTTACGCCCGACGTGATCGCCATCGAGCCCAACATGCTTTACTCGGAGAAACGGTGGGGATTCTCGCGAGAGAGACCAAGTTCTTCTGACGCAAGTCGATACCCTTAGTCAAGGTTCTCTGGAGGGGACATGATCGAACAAGCAACGTGGGAGGCAGAGGCATCGATGAAGGAAAAATACCGGAGTCGTTTAGCACAGGTAACCTTAACCACCCAGTTACTTTAAGTTTAGGGACGAAACTTCTTTAAGGGGAGGATTGTAACACCGTGTTAATTTAAGCTATTTATAATTAGGAAATCAATAAGTAATCATCCTCGCTCACTGAATTTCCTAAAACAATACACTACAATCATTTTTGCACCTAAAATAAAACCATTTTGGATTACTTTGAATTTGAACCTTATGTTTACATTTTCAATCTCGATAAATCAAATGGAGAGTCCTCGACAATTTTCTCAACGGCAAATTTTGGCACGCAAATCGAGGTCAAACATTGACTAAATGACCAAGCCACCTAAAGGTGATTAAGTCACCTAATCCTTTCTTAAATATCATTACTCATAATCCAAACCTAATTAAAGTAGCTTAAGCTTAATCATATTGATTATTACTAACACAACATATAATAATAATATCAAATTACTATTCCACTTTGATTTAACTAACACTTTCACCAAGACTCGATATATTGAGTTACACTAAGCCTAAACTGATAAACTTTTTGACGTTTGAGGATAATGATTTATTTCAATAACCTTCAACGAAAAAAATATATATTTCGATCGAATAAAATTTTATTCCAAAGTTATGAGACAAACTAGTACCCAAATTTGTTTGAATTGTTTTGAGGTTTATTCTCATTTTTATTTTCGATCTCACTTCTAAACATTATTTCAAGACTATATATTTCATTTCGGGACTTTTCACAGACGTCTGAATCGAAAATTTCAAAAACTAAAAATCGGGCCAAGTGACCCATGCTTGGTCGAGATATCGAGCTTCACAAGCTCAACATTGTCTTCCTTTTTCCTTTTTGCTTTGCCTACACTCTTGTTCCCTTGTCTCAAGCATGCTTTCTACTCTTACACCCATGCTTCTTCTCTTACACATTTGTGTTCCCTTGTCTCAAGCATGCATGCTTTTTCATTACACAATTTTGCAAACTACTACTACACATACATACATATCACACGCACAAACCAACAACAACACAACACACATCATTTTTTCTCAGTCTTCAACTTCTTTTCTCTCTAATAAACTCATACTCCAAAACCATTGTAAGCTTATCTTCATGTACAAGCTCAAGATCCTACATGATCTTCATCCTCTTCCTCTAGTTTTTCTTCTTTAAATTTCACCTCTTGTTTGTAAATTTCACTAGAACATTTAAATGATTTCCTCACCATGTATAATTAGTATTCACTCACTCTTTTTACATACAAATAAATATGGACATGAAACCAAACCATGAAAAATTTAACCATCACCTAAACATAAAATACTACAACACTTTACAATTTTAGTTTAGCTAGTTGGTTTTAAAATAAATTACTAACTTGTTTATTTCATTCTTATGTACCTCTCCTAACCAAAGACGAGGAGCAAGGTGGTGGAGTCGATCTTAGCCAATTCGATCATATCATTGATCCCGACAATTGCTAATCTATTTCACTCATAACCTAACTAAGGTGCTTCCCGCACATTTATATGATAAGCGCCTCGAATTTGATTATGTGTTTTTATTTTTGATGCATGTATGGTTTTATTATATCACCTAGTATTCATATGTTAAATTAGAAGACAAAAATCGAAAAATGAAAATTGTTGCTCACTTGAAAACCCACGGCATTCCCCTTCATTTTTGTCTAATTTTTCGTTTTAATTTTTGTAAATTACATGCTTAAAATACTAAGGATGAAATGAACATGAAAATATAATTAGTTTATGTTTAGGACTTAAAATGAAATTGTCATGAATTTAAATGTTTTAATGTGTTATGTGTGTTCTTGAAATTTTTGTGTTAATCTTATGTTTGAATGATGTTTAGTTATTTGTGTTAATGTTTTGATATGTTTTCTACTCATGATTTAAATGTATAAATGATATAAAGTAATTTAGTATTTGAATTAGAAGTATAAAAATCAAAAATCAAAAATCATATACATACATACATACACACGCCATTCTTGCCTTATTTGGGCCAAATTTTAGTTTTAATTTTTCTAAATAACATATTATGATTAGACTAGTTAAAATAGACTTGTAGGAAAAATTTGAGAAAATTTCATAAACATATAAAATTTTGACTAAATAATGTTCATATGAAAAACATTAAAATTCATCACACATTCATGTGTTCTTCACTTAGGTGATTAGTTTGATTCATAAATTTTATAAGTTTTAGTTATTTATTGTTTTTAAGTATCAACTTAAATCGTTTTAGCATAAACTAAATAATTAGTATATAAAAACTTTAAGTCAAAAACCGATAAAATCGAAAAATGAAAATTTTGGAACCACCCTCATTCTCCACGGCATCCTTGCCAATTTTGGGGTTAAATTTATTTTTATCACTTTTTAGTTTATTGTTAAAATAATTTAATTAGTAATTAACAAGTTGGAATTAAGAAATTAAAAGAAACAAATCCATTTTGATATAATATACATGCACACACGGCATTCCTAATTAAAATGGGCTAAATTTGATCAAAATGAATTTATCACTTAGTCACTAAAATTGATTTATAAGTAGAATTATATTAGATTGTAAAATGAACCGTTAATAAAAAGAATCAACTAAACCGATAAAAATAAACGTTACCCGTATTAAAATGAATCTTGTCGAGTGCTACTACCTATGCTTAAATTGGGATGTGGAGATACGGACTATTTAAAATGAACTACGACAACCTCGCTAAAAATGGAAACCGCTAAAAGATTAGTTAAGTATATGACTAAATAAAACCGAGTTTCACTTTTAAAAAGTTATTTAAAATCACTAAGTACAAAATGAACTTAACAACTTTGACTCTAGAATTTTGTACTTAGGTTATATTAAGTTTTACTTGTAAATCATTTTTCAAATCACTAAATACAAAACGAACCTAACGACTTTAAAACTAGAATTTTACACTTAGAAAATAAAAAGACTTAGTTTTATCTTCTAAAATATCCTTAGTATATCAAAATGTATAAGAGTACAAAAATACTAAAGTATAAAGAAAATAAAATAAAAATACTAAGTATAAAGAAAATAAAATAATAAATACTAAGCATAAGACTACATATACGTATAAAATACGAATAAAATATTTAAGTATAAACATACGTACAAATACGAATAATTAAAATACGAATACGTATAAATACGATGAATAGTAAATACAATGAATAGTAAATACGATGAATAGTAAAATAATGAATAGTGAAAAATATTTAAAATTTACGAACGGACTCAAAATAAATAATTAAGTTTTTCTATGTGTTCTGTTTTACCTGAAGAACTGTTGTTACTAAAATATCATTATACAAGTTCGACGTTATATTTATATTACAAGTTAGTCATTATTATTATTATTTATGAACGAGAGAAGGAGAAATTGAGAAAAACGAACTACTTGAATAAAATACTAGGATTGTTCGCCATGTCATGACTCTTGAAATTGAAGTTAACGAGGTAGTCAGATATGGGGACTTGGGCTCCTCCCTGAGTTGCCCAAGGCGATTAACAATCTTGAGATTTCTTTTCTACACGAGTATCAACCTCGGGGATGGGGCATACTTGATATTACCGTGGGCCCATATAGCGATAATTGGAAACGCCATGACCCCATCCGGGGTACTCTCTGGTGATAGTCGAACTTTTTCGTCGGTGATACCTTTTGAATAGCGAATAAGTATGATCCTCGATAGGTAGTGTATGCATACATTAGACAAGGGATGTAGCCATCTTTATTACCTTAGATATCTTTAAGCCTGGCAGTCATGTCCAAGTGATGTTGGCTCACGGCCATCACGCTGGATTATGTCTCCATGCTTCCGCTTTACTATCGAAGATTCATTTGTTATCACATGTTGAATGCATTTCCTTGTTTGTTTGATGATTATTTGAATGACCTGGCTGAGTATTGGAGTACGATTTGTGGAGTATGTTTATTTGTGAGCATGGTTGGTTATTTGATTGGTTTATACTCGTGTTAAATCATCATGATTTCCTTATGTGTTTCTGCTTGCATACTTGCTATTTGTTTCCCTTGTTTATTTATTATTCATATCGCATATTGCTTTAGAAATTGCATGTGTCGAAACTCGAAGGAGTGTCGGGAAAATGATGAGAGTTTAATGCAGTACCAAGTATTATTTGTTGATCTATCGAGGTGATCAAGGCCTTATTTTTTGTAACTGTTTTGAGAGAATGTAATCAAACTTGTACTCTGTTATTCTAAACTCGTACTATGTATACAGAGTTTTATTACGATTAACATTGGTTTTGTAATATATAGACTTAATTAATTTTCCGCCTTAGTTTAATTAAAGTCACGAAAAACCAGGTTATTCTGATTAGTATCAAAGTCGTCTTCATGACCGTGAATAACTTAAAGTTATCTCATCTAGCGAGACGACACCAGGCCGCACATTCATATCATATGTCAGGCATAGACTTATAGGATCAAATAATGAATTAGAAATCTCTAGATCGCTAAAATAATAACTTAGATCAGTTTTAAAATGTGAGAAGGGTAGAATCTTAAGGACCGACCAAATAATAATAAACTAGTTAGATGAGCGTTAGAACCTTAACTTTATGATTCCTTATTTGCTATTTGCTCTATGGCTAACTCTAGTTTGACAAAGGCCCTTAGGATGACGTACTACAGTTCCTCCCGTAACAATCTACCACAACGCCCACCGATGATGATGCCACGAGATGCATATATATGTAGCCATTCCCACGTCATAGAGCAATACGTGGAAGCTAATGGGATCACGACGACCCGACCCTACCATACTAGGGGCATTGGCTTAGGCCTGACACTGATCGAGAGCTTCCACCCGTACGACGAGTTCTGGACTCCACTAGGTTGGCAACTACTCCTGGATTACGAGCTACACATGGATCGCATGTGTCACCCAGATCCACTTCGAGGAGATGCAACCACCAGGGTGGATGGAGCACGAGGAACTACTCGAGAACCGATGGATCAAGAATATAAGCACCTCTATCCTCCAATACCGGTGGAATTACTTCCATGCGGGAAAGATGCCGATGTGGGAGACTCTTCAGACACGCAAATAATAATTCAGGGTCATGCGACTCCGGTTTGTAAAATATATGTAACCGACTTTAAACTATCTTAAGAACGACCTTAATGTCGTCACTTTTTCTTAACGGCTATGGGTGTTGTATTCGGATGTGACGTTTGGTGAACTTATGTATTATATTCCTTGAAATGTAATATTTTACCCATGTATATGTTTATATATATGGAGACGTTATGTTACTACCTAGTCATGTGCTTTTCTTAATTCATTATTTTAAAATTTTACATACATATTGTACTTCCAAATCTCATTTAAATTTCCTTATCTAAATTGATTTCAGATGAGACTACCGTGCGGTAAGAAGTACTCTGAATGGACACCAAAGGAGAAGGCCCGCAAGAAAGCCATCGAGGCCTACGCGCGACGTCAACAATTGAAGTCCTGGAAGAGATCACAGGACTCGAGCAATGCGGAAGTCGACTGGAAGACTAGGGCACTTAAGACTCCGTATATGGAACATCGAATTCCTGATCATCTCCGCCGATCCTCGGAATATACAGATGTGATCGAAGCGTTCATGCAGGGGAAACCTGAGACATTTGAGGGGATCAGTGGGACACTATACCCATGGATCAGGAGTATGAATGCGAGGTTCCTGGAACACTCAGTTAGAGAGGAATGGAAAACCTCCCTGAAGCACCGCTGCCAGACGAGGAGGCCAAAGCATGGTGGAGACGACTACGCCCCCTACGATACTTGGAGGGTGAGTACCACCCGAGCCGGGAGGATTTCAAACTCCTGCTGAGCGACATGACTTATCTTTGTTAAGTATAAGTATAGCTTCGCGGAGGAGGAGCATCGCTACTCAAAATTTGCCTAGGATTTAGGGCTAATCTTTTGTCATTCTCGATTCAATTTCATATCTCTTGAGAATGTATCTAAACTTTTATGTTATTTTCTTTGAACTTATGTCTAAGTTTTCACCTTAGTTCATTTCATAGAGAATGTATTAGGAGGCTTGTAACGTTTTGATGTAAACCTTTTACATTATCAATGAAATGTCTTTTACCTTGCATGTTATATGATGTCTATCTTTGCACCACTCAAAATTTATACAGCCTTGTCGTTATTTTATTTTATTTTCAGAATGGATGCAAACAACTTAAACAACATGGGTAACCCGAACTTCGCCCAACATTTTGCTGAAGAAGAAGCAAGGAGAAAAGGGTTCGAGGATGCAATTACAAAAATTGCTCAAAATATGTATCAACATCAAGGCGGCGGAAACAATCAGTCTGCATTTGAGAAATTCTCCAAACACCGACCCCAAACATATTCTGGCTCTGTCGACCCCACAGTCTTGACAGAGTGGATCGAAGAGATGGAAAAGTTGCTAGAACTGAGCAAGACACCACCGAACGAAATGGTGAACGTGGTAGCGTACTACCTGAAAGGAGAGGCAAATAGTTGGTGGCGCCTGATCAAAGCCCAATTTCCCCTAAGGCTCTATAACTGGAGTGAATTTAAGACCTTGTTGGAAAACAAGTACTTTGGGGAAGAGTTGAAGTGGGATAAAGAAGAAGAGTTCAGGAATCTAACCCAGGGTGAAATGTCCCTACAAGCTTACACAGAAAAATATCAGGAGCTGTCCAAGTTTGCTCCTAAGATATTGACTAGCGAAGAAGAACTCGCAACTCGTTACGTACGAGGCATGGACAATAACCTGAGGATAAACATGAGCGGATTCTACCGTAAGAACTTATTTGAAGCCTACGGAAAAGGCAACGTGTATCCGGGCACCCATCCGTAAGAGAGAAGGCGAGGAGAAGAAGAAGAAGACGTTCACGCCCCCTGTGGCGAGTGCCAGTTTTATCCATAAACCCATGTTTGGTCGCCCGGGTTATCAGAATCAAGACAACCGCAATAAGAACCAAGGCAAGACTCATTTCTACAACCGCAATACCACTCCTTACGTCGCAAAGAACAATCCACAAATTCCCGGACCTCCGGCTTATCAGGCAAATCAGTGTCGTTTCTGCCGACAACCGAGTCACCCGGGGAAACGTTGTAATGGGGAACAAATCGTGTGCTACTTCTGTAAGGTAGTGGGACACAAGTCTAATGAGTGCCCAAAGAAGGGTACTGCTGCTAAAGCAAATGCGGGACCACCGCCAGCAGTTAGGGTTCAGGGACGCGTGTATGTCCTGACCGAGTCTGAAGAGGGTACTGATGATATCATCGATGTTGACGTCATCACCGGTAAATTTTTGGTTAACTCAGACTGCTTTCATTTTGTTTGATACCGGAGCATCTTTATCTTTTATATCCTCAAAATTTATCAAACAATCCAAACTCACAAACCCTGCACAAATCAGAACTAACATATCACTACCAGATGGTAAAAACATTCCTTGTTCTTCAAAATACAATAACGTAAAAATCTCGATTCACAAATACGTAATTCTGTCGGATCTTGTATTGTTTGACCTTCCCGAGTTCGATGTAATTCGGGAATGAATCGCTAGCTCGCCATAACGCAACATTTAAATGCCACGACCGTAAAATCACTTTGAAAACTAACCAAGGGAAGGAGGTGTCGTACTGCAGTTTTAAGAGGAAAGGAGGAGTGAAGTTAGTATCTCAGATCAAACTTCGTGAGTATGGAGAGGAAAGGGCACCGTATATTTTTGCAAAGATTACTAAGGTCGAGGACACTCTACGCATTGAAGATATCCCAATCGTGAATGAATACCCGATGTTTTTCCGCACGTATTACTGTGTATGCCTCCCGCACGAGATGTCGAATTCTCGATCGACCTCATACCGCACGCCACCTATATCAAAGGCACCATACAGGATGGCGCTGTCGAACTCCAAGAACTCAAGAAACAGGTTGGAGGAGATGATTGAATTGGGATTCATAAGACCGAGTGTTTCACCTTGGGGTGCACCCTGCATTTTTTGTAAAGAAAAAGGATGGGAGTATGAGGCTTTGCATTGACTACAGAGAATCGAACAAGGTGACAATCAAAAATCGTTATCCTTTGCCTAGGATAGACGATCTCTTTGACCAAATTTCAAAGGAGCAGGAGTGTTCTCCAAGATTGACCTAAGGTCGATACCATCGATCGCGGTCAGAAAGAAGATATACAAAAGACCGCTTTTAGATCAAGGTACGGACATTACGAGTTCAAAGTAATGCCGCTCGCCTTACCAACGCCCCAAAGAAGATTTATGGACCAGATGAACAGGACCTTTCATGAATATCTCGACATCTGCGTGGTCGTGTTCATCGACGACATCCTGATCTACTCCAAGGATAAAGAAGAACACGCAGAGCACCTACACATTATCCTAAGTATCTTGAGAAACCATAAATGGTATGCCAAATTTTCAAAGTGTGAATTTTGGTTAGGCCAAGTGGCGTTCCTAGGTCATGTAATCTCCAAGGAGGGAGTAATGGTAGATCCAAAGAAAGATCAAGCGGTCAAAGAATGGATAGCACCAAAACAAATACTAAGTCAGGAGCTTTCTAGGATTGGCTGGCTATTATCGAAGGTTTGTTCCTGATTTCTCGAAGGTAGCCCGCCCAATGACCAAACTGCTACAAAAGGAATCAAAGTTCACATGGAGCGACGACTGTGAGAAAGCGTTTCAAGAACTAAAGACAAGGCTTACTACGGCCCCAGTTTTAACCTTGCCAACCGATGGAGATGAATATGAGGTGTACAGTGACGCATCACTAAATGGTTTGGGTTGCGTCTTGATGCAACAGGGGAAGGTAATAGCATACGCATCCAGACAACTTAAGGTGCATGAAAAGAATTACCCAATTCACGACCTAGAACTTGCCGCGGTTGTGTTTGCACTAAAGATTTGGCGTCATTATCTCTACGGGGTCAGCATTAAATTCTACACTGATCACAAGAGCTTGAAGTACATATTCACCCAAAGAGATTTGAACATGAGACAACGAAGATGGTTAGAATTGATCAAAGATTACAAGATTGAGTTACTTTACCACGAGGGAAAGGCTAATGTAGTTGCCGATGCACTGAGTCGTAAGACAATACACACTCTGAACAACATTTGGGAGATCCCCTCAGACATCGTCCAGGATCTAAAAAGACTGAGCTTAGACCTGGTACAATCAGATGACACAGACCTAAATGCAATGGCGGTCGAACTGCACTATATCATGACATCCGAGTGCTACAATGGGAAGACCCGGCATTGTTGGAGATTAGGGAAAGAATTCCATCGGGAGGAACAGAAGGGTTTGAAGTTTACACTGACGGGAGTCTACGCTTCAATGGCAGGTGGTGCATACCTGATAATGAGAACCTGAAACGCAAGATCCTTGACGAAGCACATAGTACCCGCTACTCGGTACACCCTGGCTCAGACAAGATGTACAAGGACCTGAAATTACGCTTCTGGTGGATAAGAATGAAGGCGGAGATAGCCGAATATGTAACTAGATGTATGATTTGCCAGAAGGTGAAATTTGAACACCAGAGACCAGGAGGACTACTCCAACCGTTGGAGATTCCTCAAGGGAAGTGGGATTCCATATCCATGGATTTTATCATGGGGTTACCAAGGACAGCAGGTGGCAAAGATGCTATATGGGTTATTGTAGATCGTCTAACTAAATCAGCCCACTTCGTTCCGATCAAAGAGACTTGGGGATTGGAAGAACTGGCCAAAGCTTACGAAAAAGAAATAATACGACTCCATGGCGTTCCCCTCGACATCATATCAGATAGGGACGCAAGATTTACATCGCATTTCTGGAAGAAATTGCAAGAGGCTTTGGGTAGTAAATTGAAAATGAGTACGGCGTTTCATCCAAAGAATCGACGGCGGCCAGACAGAGCGAACCATCCGCATTAACGGAAGACATGTTGAGGGCATGTACGATGGAATTCAACGTGAACTGGGAAAAGAGCTTACCTCTCGTTGAATTCTCATACAACAATAGCCATCATGCTAGTCTAGGGTGTGCTCCTTTTGAGGCACTGTATGGCAGAAAGTGTCGCAGTCCGGTTTGTTGGGACGACGCTAGTGATAATGTGGGTACTGGACCCCAAGTTATACAGGACCAGATTGAACACATAAAGATTATTCGAGAACGACTACAAGCAGCTCAAGATCGCCAAAAGAAATATGCAAACGAGCACCGTCGACCTATTGAGTTCAACAGTGGAGATAAGGTCTTCTTAAAGGTCTCACCCATGAAAGGGGTAAGACGTTTCGGACTAAAGGGGAAGCTTAGTCCAAAGTACATCGGACCCTACGAAATACTTGAACGAATTGGCGAGGTGGCATACCGACTCGCCTTACCGCCAAACTTATCCAAAGTGCACGATGTATTCCATGTATCTCAACTCAGAAGATATAGAAGCGACCCGAGTCACATTGTTACGCCCGACGTGATCGCCATCGAGCCCAACATGCTTTACTCGGAGAAACCAGTGGAGATTCTCGCCAGAGAGACCAAGTTCTTACGACGCAAGTCGATACCCTTAGTCAAGGTTCTCTGGAGGGATGTAAGACTAACAAGCAACGTGGGAGACCGAGGCATCGATGAAGGAAAAATACCCGGAGCTGTTTAGCACAGGTAACCTTAACCACCCAGATTACTTTAAGTTTCGGGGACGAAACTTCTTTAAGGGGGGAGGATTGTAACACCCCGTGTTAATTTAAGCTATTTATAATTAGGAAATCAATAATTAATCATCCTCGCTCACTGAATTTCCTAAAACAATACACTACAATCATTTTTGCACCTAAAATAAAACCATTTTGGATTACTTTGAATTTGAACCTTATGTTTACATTTTCAATCTCGATAAATCAAATGGAGAGTCCTCGACAATTTTCTCAACGGCAAATTTTGGCACGCAAATCGAGGTCAAACATTGACTAAATGACCAAGCCACCTAAAGGTGATTAAGTCACCTAATCCTTTCTTAAATATCATTACTCATAATCCAAACCTAATTAAAGTAGCTTAAGCTTAATCATATTGATTATTACTAACACAACATATAATAATAATATCAAATTACTATTCCACTTTGATTTAACTAACACTTTCACCAAGACTCGATATATTGAGTTACACTAAGCCTAAACTGATAAACTTTTTGACGTTTGAGGATAATGATTTATTTCAATAACCTTCAACGAAAAAAATATATATTTCGATCGAATAAAATTTTATTTCAAAGTTGCGAGACAAACTAGTACCCAAATTTGTTTGAATTCGTTTTGAGGTTTATTCTCATTTTTATTTTCGATCTCACTTCTAAACATTATTTCAAGACTATATATTTCATTTCGGGACTTTTCGCGTACGCGTAAATCGAAAATTTCAAAAACGAAAAATCGGGCCAAGTGACCCATGCTTGGCCGAGATATTGAGCTTCACAAGCTCAACATTGTCTTCCTTTTTCCTTTTTGCTTTGCCTACACTCTTGTTCCCTTGTCTCAAGCATGCTTTCTACTCTTACACCCATGCTTCTTCTCTTACACATTTGTGTTCCCTTGTCTCAAGCATGCATGCTTTTTCATTACACAATTTTGCAAACTACTACTACACATACATACATATCACACGCACAAACCAACAACAACACAACACACATCATTTTTTTCTAAGTCTTCAACTTCTTTTCTCTCTAATAAACTCATACTCCAAAACCATTGTAAGCTTATCTTCATGTACAAGCTCAAGATCCTACATGATCTTCATCCTCTTCCTCTAGTTTTTCTTCTTTAAATTTCACCTCTTGTTTGTAAATTTCACTAGAACATTTAAATGATTTCCTCACCATGTATAATTAGTATTCACTCACTCTTTTTACATACAAATAAATATGGACATGAAACCAAACCATGAAAAATTTAACCATCACCTAAACATAAAATACTACAACACTTTACAATTTTAGTTTAGCTAGTTGGTTTTAAAATAAATTACTAACTTGTTTATTTCATTCTTATGTACCTCTCCTAACCAAAGACGAGGAGCAAGGTGGTGGAGTCGATCTTAGCCAATTCGATCATATCATTGATCCCGACAATTGCTAATCTATTTCACTCATAACCTAACTAAGGTGCTTCCCGCACATTTATATGATAAGCGCCTCGAATTTGATTATGTGTTTTTATTTTTGATGCATGTATGGTTTTATTATATCACCTAGTATTCATATGTTAAATTAGAAGACAAAAATCGAAAAATGAAAATTGTTGCTCACTTGAAAACCCACGGCATTCCCCTTCATTTTTGTCTAATTTTTCGTTTTAATTTTTGTAAATTACATGCTTAAAATACTAAGGATGAAATGAACATGAAAATATAATTAGTTTATGTTTAGGACTTAAAATGAAATTGTCATGAATTTAAATGTTTTAATGTGTTATGTGTGTTCTTGAAATTTTTGTGTTAATCTTATGTTTGAATGATGTTTAGTTATTTGTGTTAATGTTTTGATATGTTTTCTACTCATGATTTAAATGTATAAATGATATAAAGTAATTTAGTATTTGAATTAGAAGTATAAAAAAATCAAAAATCAAAAATCATATACATACATACATACACACGGCATTCTTGCCTTATTTGGGCCAAATTTTAGTTTTAATTTTTCTAAATAACATATTATGATTAGACTAGTTAAAATAGACTTGTAGGAAAAATTTGAGAAAATTTCATAAACATATAAAATTTTGACTAAATAATGTTCATATGAAAAACATTAAAATTCATCACACATTCATGTGTTCTTCACTTAGGTGATTAGTTTGATTCATAAATTTTATAAGTTTTAGTTATTTATTGTTTTTAAGTATCAACTTAAATCGTTTTAGCATAAACTAAATAATTAGTATATAAAAACTTTAAGTCAAAAACCGATAAAATCGAAAAATGAAAATTTTGGAACCACCCTCATTCTCCACGGCATCCTTGCCAATTTTGGGGTTAAATTTATTTTTATCACTTTTTAGTTTATTGTTAAAATAATTTAATTAGTAATTAACAAGTTGGAATTAAGAAATTAAAGAAACAAATCCATTTTGATATAATATACATGCACACGGCATTCCTAATTAAAATGGGCTAAATTTGATCAAAATGAATTTATCACTTAGTCACTAAAATTGATTTATAAGTAGAATTATATTAGATTGTAAAATGAACCGATTAATAAAAAGAATCAACTAAACCGATAAAAATAAACGTTACCCGTATTAAAATGAATCTTGTCGAGTGCTACTACCTATGCTTAAATTTGGATGTGGAGATACGGACTATTTAAAATGGACTACGACAACCTCGCTAAAACTGGAAACCGCTAAAAGATTAGTTAAGTATATGACTAAATAAAGCAGAGTTTCACTTTTAAAAAGTTATTTAAAATCACTAAGTACAAAATGAACTTAACAACTTTGACTCTAGAATTTTGTACTTAGGTTATATTAAGTTTTACTTGTAAATCATTTTTCAAATCACTAAATACAAAGCAGAACCTAATCGACTTTAAAACTAGTATATTACACTTAGAAAATAAAAAGACTTAGTTTTATCTTGTAAAATATCCTTAGTGTATCAAAATGTATAGGAGTACAAAAATACTAAAGTATAAAGAAAATAAAATAAAAATACTAAGTATAAAGAAAATAAAATAATAAATACTAAGTATAAGATTACATATACGTATAAAATACTAATAAAATACGAAGTATAAACATACGACAAATACGAATACGAAAATACGAATACGTATAAATACGATGAATAGTAAATACAATGAATAGTAAATACGATGAATAGTAAAATAATGAATAGTGAAAAATATTTAAAATTCTGACGGACTCAAAATAAATAATTAAGTTTTTCTATGTGTTGCTTTTACCTCAAGAACTGCTGTTACTAAAATATCATTATACAAGTTCGACGTTATATTTATATTACAAGTTAGTCATTATTATTATTATTTATGAGCGAGAGAAGGAGAAATTGAGAAAAAGCGAACTACTTGAATAAAATACTAGGATTGTTCGCCATGTTGCGACTCTTGAAATTGAAGTTAACGAGGTAGTCAGATATGGGGACTTGGGCTCCTCACTGAGTTGCCCAAGGCGATTAACAATCTTGAGATTTCTTTTCTAGCGGAGTATCAACCTCGGGATGGGGCATACTTGATATTACCGTGGGCCCATATAGCGATGAATTGGAAACGCCAACCCCATCCGGGGTACCCGTCTCTGGTGATAGTCGAACTTTTTAAGTCGGTGATACCTTTTGAATAGCGAATAAGTATGATCCTCGATAGGTAGTGTATGCATACATTAGACAAGGGATGTAGCCATCTTTATTACCTTAGATATCTTTAAGCCTGGCAATCATGTCCAAGTGATGTTGGCCTGCCACGGCCATCGCGGATTATGTCTGCATGCTTCAGCCTTACTAACGAAGATTCATTTGTTATCACATGTTGAATGCATTTCCTTGTTTGTTTGATGATTATTTGAATGACCTGGTGAGTATTGGAGTACGATTTGTGGAGTATGTTTATTTGTGAGCATGGTTGGTTATTTGATTGGTTTATACTCGTGTTAAATCATCATGATTTCCTTATGTGTTTCTGCTTGCATACTTGCTATTTGTTTCCCTTGTTTATTTATTATTCATATCGCATATTGCTTTAGAAATTGCATGTGTCGAAACTCGAAGGAGTGTGCGGGAAAATGATGAGAGTTTAATGCAGGTACCCCGAGTATTGACTGTTGATCTATCAGGGGATTGAAGGCCTTATTTTTTTGTAATCTGTTTTGAGAGAATGTAATCAAACTTGTACTCTGTTATTCTAAACTCGTACTATGTATACAGAGTTTTATTACGATTAACAGCTGGTTTTGTAATATATAGACTTAATTAATTTTCCGCCTTAGTTTAATTAAAGTCACGAAAAACCAGGTTGTTACAGCGAGTATGATACGAACCTATCTATAGTGGTGTATGCATACATTAGACACGGGATTTGGCTGTCCTTATCACTTTAGGTATCTCTAGCCTGTCAGACACGTCCGCTTTGTCGGCCTTGATCGCTTCTGCGCGGACGTCTAGTATGTCAGCCACGTCCGCTTTGTTCGGCCCTGTCTACTATAGCGCGTTTTACGTCTTCATGCTTCCGCCTCGCTAACGAACATTCATTAGTTAACGTATGTTGAATGTATTTCCTTGTTTTGATTGATTATTGTCTGAATGATTTGATTTCCTGAGTATTGAAGTACGACTTGTTGAGAATGATTATTTATGAGTGTTGTGCGATATGTTATTTGATTTATACTCATGTTTGAACCATCATGAATTCCTTATGTGCTTTACCTTCCTACTTGCTCTTTATTTTTACTTATTTACTATTTATATTGCATATTGTTTTAGAACTGCATGTGTCGAAAGAGTGTTGCGGGAAAATGATATAGAATTAATGCAGGTACCCCGAGACCAACGCTATTGAATGCTGGGGAGAGTTACCTTACTTATTTTGTACGCTTTTGAGAGAATGTAATTGAATAACTCTGCTTTATCTTAAACTCGTATTATGTATACAGAGTTTTATGACGATAACAGCTGGTTTTGTAATATATAGACTTAATTAATTTTCCGCCTTAGTTTAATTAAAGTCACGAAAAACCAGGTTGTTACAGTTGGGTTATCTTTGACTTAATATTTCTGACCGTCCTCTTGTTGGTTTACGACAATATGTCTTATAAGGGTTTATGTGTGCATATATAATTTCTTTTATTAATGATGAGTTAGTATGCCACTTTGGCAGTATTATATATTGTGTTTTTCTGCCATTTTTCCTCCTTTATGTTCTGAGTACGGAGTATATTTGATGGCATATTGCTTTTATTGGTTTTTGTTAAGTTTGTAGGAGTATGAATTCATAGGAATAGGAATAGGAATTGTAATTGTATTATTATTATGAGTTGTATTTTACATTACAACTAATCACCTTATATAGACTTTAGACGGAAAGCCAAAGGGTTACATTTATTATTAAACTTAATACTACTATTAATACGCAGACATAATTATATGTCTACTTGTATTCCTATTACCCTCCCGCAATCGTAACGGTAGTACAACGAACGTTGCGATTGGAGAAATAAGCCCCTAATATGTCTTCATCTTCAATCTTCATTCCTCAAGCTTCATCTTGGCAGTACTGGTAAAAAAGGTGCGTATAGGACTCGCCAGACAATTTTTTTAAAATGCGTATAGGACTCGCCAGACAACTCTTTAAATGCGTATAGGACTCGCCAGACAATTTTTAAATGCGTATAGGACTCGCCAGACAATTTTTTTAAAATGCGTATAGGACTCGCCAGACAACTCTTTAAATGCGTATAGGACTCGCCAGACAATTTTTAAATGCGTATAGGACTCGCCAGACATTTTTTAAATGCGTAACTCGCCAGTAAATCTTTTTCAGTGCGTAACTCGCCAGTAAATGTTGTACCGACTTAATGAAGTTGAAGAAGTTAATCGAAGAAAGAAGCAATTTGGAATTGGAGGGGCTTCTTTAGAGCGTAGATGGAGGCATAAGTTTTTTAAAACGGTGAAACTTGGGAAAGGTGAAGGCATCTCTGAGGTGCTTAAGCGAGGCCTGGTGAGTTCAAGGGACGAACTTTTAATTACTACGGAGTACTTAATAAGCTTTGGTGTATTGATGGTCATGCTGATCTCATTCTTCCTCATACATTGGCCTGGGAGTGGGAAAATCAATCCTACCAACATTCATTATTTCCGGTATAGAAACCGATCCGATTCATGTTTTGTGGGTTTTCTTTTGAATAAAAAAAAATGGAACAAAAAAACAGGTTTTCAATATCTTTGGAACATCATGGTAAGTGAGTATAAAAGCAATTTTTTATTATTATTTTTTTTTAGGGAATAATCTTTGTTGAAATCCCGCCGATGGGTATTGTACATGAACCCACCGGCGAGGCAGCGGAAAATTTACGTGGTCGGTACTCAGAACCTGGATGGCTTTGATACCATGTTAAGTTTGTAGGAGTATGAATTCATAGGAATATGAATAGGAATTGTAATTGTATTATTATTATGAGTTGTATTTTACATTACAACTAATCACCTTATATAGACTTTAGATGGAAAGCCAAAGGGTTACATTTATTATTAAACTTAATACTACTATTAATACCCAGACATAATTATATGTCTACTTGTATTCCTATTAGTTTTCATATATAAGTGATATTTGCTTGCTATTCACATGATGAGTATATATGAATATATATTTTTTGGAGATTATTCTTGTTGTACCTAGTATTCCTGCATACTTTTGAATTGTTTGACACATATTCCATTATTTTGCTGAAGGTTGTATCACATAGCATATTTGATCAGTACCTTTGTGTGTATTACTTGATTGATCTTGTACTGTGCTACTCCATATTATGATACATAAGGCCTTGATTTTCTGAATACTCTGTACATGTTCACTCCGTTTCCTTTGAGATACACATGATTTTTCGATAAACTTTTAGTCATGTGATTGTGATATTATTGACGCACTTATGTTATTGTGCACTTATGATCTTATATTGGAGTATACATATCTATAATTTCTATATACATTATGAAATAGTACATAGGCTTTGGTTACTATGTGCATTATGATTTGAGTACATGGATTAAAATTATTATATGTCGAGTGGTTCAAAATTTTATTAATTGGGGAGTAGCCACAACACCTCCAGTTGATTAAAATTTTATTTTGGAATCACATTCAGGTATAGACATATATTATGATAATATTCTATATACATAATGTTGATCGGTATATGGATTTAAAAAAAAAAAAAATTAAAACGTCGAGTGATTAAAAATTTTTATTAATTGGGGAGTAGCCACAGCATCTCTAGTTGATTAAAATTTTATTTTGGAATCACATTTGGATAGTAGACGTATGCTGTCATTAATATTCATTCTATATACATAATGTTGAGTATATGGACTTCAATTATTAAATGTCTATGAGAAGTAATTTAAAATTTTATTAATGAGAGAATAGCCAAAACATCTCTAATTAATTTAATTTTAATTTGAAATTACATATGGATATAAGACATTTATTGTGATTGATTATACACTATATGATCAGACTTATCCACAGGAATCTCATTATATTTTTGTATGATTAGTCAGGATAAAATATTAAATCACGGTTCTTAATCTACCCACAGGAATTAAGAATACAGAATTGATTTGATAGTTTTATCATTCAGTATTACGAATTTAATTTGAGTAGAACTTTAGCCCACAGGCAAGTTTTATGTCACTAAATTCGGTTCGCATGGTTTACGTTGGTAAAACATGATTTTGTTTGAATCTCAAATTTTTGCAATGAGCATGTTGTTTAAATTCTTTGCATTAAGTTTGTCTGAAAATTTTTCTGATTTGATATTCCTATACTAAGGGGTGATAATAATAAGGCATGGAAAAGAAGATATTACTGCATTATGGGCTGGATGAATATTGACTATGCTATTAAAAATATGGACCTGTCAGTATATTGAGACTAGCAATTGTGATATGGTTGATCTTTTATGAAAGTGGGAGAGATTTAATCGTCTTTCCATTATGTTCATAAAGACCAACATTTGTGCTAGTATCTGAGGTTCTTTTGAGCAATGTTTTAAAGTCAAAAACCTCCTTAAAAGCCATTGATGAGCAGTTTATCGTTTCAGATGAGGCTTTTGCCATTACCTTAATTATGTAGTTTTCATCCATGAGGCACACTGAGACTAAAGGAGTGCATGATTATATCATGCGCATAAGGGATATTGCGGCCCGACTTAAACTTTTAAAAAGTTACCATATTGATGATTTCCTTGCCCATTTCATTTTGTGCACTCTTCCTCCGCAAGATGCTCCATTTAAGATCTCTTATAATACACATAATGATTAATGGTCAATAAACGAGCTTATGACCATGTGTATTTAAGATAAGGAGCAATTATTGATGGAAGAGGGTGAGAGAGTGAACCTTACTACGGTTCCTTCTTCAAAGAAGAAAAGAGGTCACAATAAAGAAAAAGGAAACATTTTTGCTGAGTCAACCATTTAAAAGGATCCTAAGTGTCATTTCTGTAAAAAGGAGAGACACATTCAGAAGGATTGTCCTTGGTTTAAGGCTTGACTTGTGAATAAAGGTAATTTTCTGCGTTTATTTGTTATGAATCTGCAATGGTTAATGTTAATCATAATACATGGTGGATTGATTTGGTACCACAATCCATGTGTCGGATACCCTATAGCTTTGCAATGGTATGACAAGCCTAAGGAAACCAGTGGCAAGTGAATGCTTCATTTATTCAGTAAACGAGATGAGTTCACATGTGGAGGCCATTAGAACATGCAATTCAGTTCTATTTAGTAGTTTTATTTTGCCTTTGGAAAAGACATACCAAATTTCATTAGAAATTTGATTTCCATTTTTGAGACTTATACCTTTTGGATAATCCTTAATTTTGGGAATCTGACTTCAGTATTTTCAGAATTTTGAAGTTAAGGAGATGGTATTTTGTCTAACGGTTTAAGTTGTCTTTGTTTGCAAAATAATATTATTGAAAATGCATGTTAAAAGTTGGTTTAAAAGATGTATTATGATTGGAAATTCCTCTATTTTCTGGCACCGGAGATTGTGACAAATCTCCATTGAAAGAGTACAGAGATTAGTAAAAGATGAAGTACTTGTTACTTTTGTAATACCCGGTAATTTTGTAGATTGCAACTACAAAAAAAAAATTAGACAAATTAGTTAAAAATGTTAGCCATGATAATATATTTTATTATTCAAATTAAGCCCAAAGAAAGAAATAATTAATGAACTATGACTAACATAGTCGAATAAATCTAATAGTTTAGCTAAGTCAATCTTGTAAGGTTGACTAAAACTTAATTAACTTAATTCTTCCGATATTGACGGATTAAACAACCTAGAAGTCCTAGGTTAGTCAAAACACCTCAATTCTATTTAAACCTTATACTCGGTGGATAGGAAGCCTCTTACTCAAAAACTTAAACGGAATAATCGTAGCAGGTCGTTTCTTCTTCGCGTAATCGTGGTGAGTGCTTCCACTATGTGGTCTTTATTCTTTTTCGTGTTTATGCTAGTCCTCATAAGTGTTATACAATAGGTTCATAGGAGATCATCCGTGTGGTTTAAGTTGTTAAAACACTCCCCTTTGAAGGAAAACCACTCATGACCGCATCGTTAACATCGGTTTCGACGTCAAAGAATTGTGATGGTGTAAATTAAAATTTGTGTATTGTCTCTTGTATTGGGGCTTAATTGTGTTTATTTCTATCACTGTTCTTTTATCATTTGGGAAGACTAGTCTCGAAACATATGTTGGTGGTAATAGGTAATAAAGATAAATGCATACGAGGATTACAATCATGAATTTTAAGGGAGTTGTGGTTGTTGATCGAGTTTAAGTGAGTTTTGGAATTGATTCGTTAATAGCAATATATAGATGCTCGAGTGCAGTCGAGAAGCGGTAATATTAGCTCAGTTTGTTTTAGCCAGGTCAAAGTGGTAAGGTGCGTTGGACGATTGACAAGGCTGTTTACGTGGGATTGTGTTTGATGTGTTATGGTTTTGGTTGGGTTTGGTGATGTCTATATACTCCATGTTGTTTATAGGGTTATTTTAGTTTTTAGACTCATTATGGGCAACAAAGTCGTAGTGTTGGGGTGCATACAATGCATGAAAGATGGATAACTGTTGATTGAGATGATGAATACGAAGTATAATATTAGTAATGAATAAAATGGGGAAGTATGTTGTACGCAGTATTTTATGACAAATAAAGGCTTATAGGTTGTGTAGGTAAAGTTTTGAGTACTATATCTTAAGAAATTAAAATATTTTAATTAATTGTGTCTTTAATACGTTCGTTATAGATTGTGGATTCGTCGAGGAGCCATTCTGAATTTTGTGATTACGTGATCAATTGTGTGCTGTTTCAAAGTAAGTACGATTGCTTATCTCCTTATTAAATATTTTATTCTAATCTTTTAATTTAATGTTTTAAGATTTGTTATTTAATGTTATAAAGAATGTTTCTCAAATTATTTTATCTTTTCTATACAATTTTATGTAAGTTTATCAAATTTAATATTTTAAAGTTTTAACGATTCATGTTATTTTAAATTGTCTTACAAATATATTTCGATTATATATTGTTTTCTCAAATCTCTTCATATTTGACTTACTCTTGATCAAGTCTATACTTACAAATACTTTTAAGTCATATTGTTCTTGAACTATTCTGAAAAGGTTTGAATTATATTTTCTCATCTTATTGTTATCTCGAATTTTCATTTGATTTATCTTTCTCAAGTACTTTAAATTATTTTGGTTATCCCGATGATATCCCGTCCCTTCTATGGGCATTATTCTGAGAGTTGTTATCGATAGTGATGATTCATAAAGTTCAAATGTAGGGTCAGTTGATCGAGCCCTCACCTCTAGATCCTCCCCTTTGTAGTACTCATTGGGGGATACGCGTATTCGGGACTATTGGGTCTCTTATCTTAAAGATAGTATCACGAGTGAAGTCCTCCTCTTATTGAAAAGAGGGAACCCGCTTAAGTATACTATTCTAGCCACTATCAGGGGCCTACCTTTTGGTTGGTCGGTGAGGAAAAAAACAGAGAGTTATTGGCCATCGGAAGAGTCTCATTCTTATGGGACTAAAATATTTTCTATACTCAGTACTTGATAATGAACTTATTTCTAATTTATTAAATTTTGTTTTCAATGGTCTCTTGTACTAATGTTTCGAAAACTGCGAGTTAAAGATTTTCTAAAATGGTTTTCAAATCGCTTTTACTAGATATGGGTCGTACTTACTCAACGTTTTTGTTGACTTTGTTTTTGTGTTTTAAATAACTTGCAGGTTAGTATGTGAACGCGGGTATGGGGATCGTGAGAGACGTTGCGCTTTGATTTCAATACATTTGAATAAACTCTTTAATTATTCTTTTGCGACTAGATTTCATAATAAATGGATTTTGTTTTTATGTATTTTTATAATTTGCTTTGTTAGGAATTTTTATTTTGGTTTTAAATTTTAAATATCTCCGTTACTATTAGTAGCATTCCCGATTTTTGGCCTTGCAAGTGGTTGATTTTATGTATGTAAACGAGGCTGAAAATCGGGGGTGTTACAACTTTAAACTTTACTGATTTTTACATGTGTTAGTTGCATTAAGAGAAAGCAAACTAACAAAACTCTGAATGGTGCAAAGAGGTGCTCAAAGCTATTAGATTTCATACATACATACATATGTTGTCTAGTCTGAAACACGATTGATCTAAATATTTTTTTATCACCTTCATTGATGATTATTCACGATATATGATTCTCTACTTATTTCGTTCTATATACGAGACTTTCGATGCTTTACAATTGTTTAAGGCAAAGTTGAGAATAAATGCGGTATGCGCATTAAAATCGTGAGATCACATCGAGGTGGTAAGTACTGTTGTAGATATAAAGAGGACAAAATGTACGCAGTCCATTTTGCTATATTTCTTCAGGAATGACTTGATCAGTGGGAGTGATCAATTTCAGGATGAAAGTACACCTGAAAAATGATCATCATGAGTTTCACTCTCTAATTGATCAAGGTTGTGGATTGGTTGTTATTCATGTTCCTTAAGTTGATCGACAAGTTTAACAATCAAATACAGAAACTCCACGAAAGTTGATGAAATTGATAGATCATAATGTAAGTGATGACCTAGTTCATCATGAGCTGGAGGAACAAGTTCACCGTGATGATGAATAAGTTCCATTAAAGAGATCTATCAAATTATAAAGGTCAACTGTTCCTGATAATTATGAGGTGTATCTACAATATTGGATTGTCATTTTGGGGCCGACAATAATTTGACTACGTTTTCACAAGCCACAAGTTTTAACGGTTTTGACTTGTGGATTAGTGCTACGAAAGATGAGGTGAACTCTATGACGTCTAATCGAGTTTGTGATCTCATTGAATTGCCTAATAACGTAAAGGCCCTTTGGTACATGCTCACTAGGCAATATCGAGAAACATAAGGTGAACTCGTAACCATATAGTTCACGCAGAAGGAGAGAATTGATTTGCGAAGATTTTGTTTTCTCTTATGCAGAATAAATATTCTCTCTAATTGGTCATAGCACTAGTAGCTCATTTTGATCTCGAGCTACTTCATATGGATGTGAAAATGACACTTCTCAATGGTGACTTAGAGGAAGAAGTTATATTAAATAACCTAAAGATTTTCCTCTAAGAATGGTGAGCATTTTGTTTACAAGCTCAATAAGTTCATATACGTTTTGAAACAAACTTCCCGCAAATGACGTATGAATTTCATAAATTAATTACTTCATTTGGTTTTGAAGTGAATATTATGGATCTATATATGTTCATACCTTAAGGTTAGTGGGAGTTTAGTTTATTTCTAGTTTTGTATGTGGATGATAACTTAGGAATGATATCGAGAGGGAACAAATGAAAATGTTCCATACGCTTCTCATTTTGGTAGCATCACAAATATTCAGGTTTATATAAGACTTGATAATGTGTATGCTTTTGATGTATAAGAAAAATATCAGAGTCACCCAGGAATCGATCACTATAAGGGTGCAAAGAAAGTCCTAGTGTACTTTCTAAGTACTAAGGATTACATGCTTATGTATAGACGAACTAATGATGTTGAATTGGTTGGCTATTTTAACTCTAGTACGGTGGCTGTGTAGACACATGAAAATCTACTACAGGATTTGTGTTTTGCTAGCTGATGGTTCCGTATTTTGGATGAGTATAAGGCATTCTTTTACAACCAATTCTACTATGAAAATTGAGTTCGTTTATTGTTTTGAGATTACCTCACATGGTGTATGAATGAAGAGTTTCATATTTGGATATAGAGTCGTTGTACTCTAATTTTCGGCCGATTAGAATGTATTTGTGATAATTCAGTTGCTATTTGGAACGTGTTCAAGAAAGAAGTGATCATCGAACACATGAGGCACTGAGTTTAATAATAATCGCGGAATCCTTGACTAAAGGCATGCAAATTAAGAATTTCAAGGATCATTTGGTGCGATTGGGACTTGATCCTCTATGGAAATACATTCATTATGTTTTTGTTGAAACTCTTATTATGTTAAATTGGATATTTTCTCATTTTGAGTATATGTGCACATTTCGAGAAATATCATTTTGTTTTCGACCAAGAGTAAACATAGGGTTTGCTCATTCAGTTTAAGTGTGTGTGGTTGAGTGGCTAAGTATATCGTAATACATGGAAGATTAATTCTCGCTCTAAGGGAATTCGTCGTTATGATTCGTATATTTTGTCTCTCATTAAATTGGATCAAGTGGGAGAATGTTGGACTTTTTCATAAGATATTGAGATTTTATTCTGATATTATTATTCTGATATGATAATATCTTTTATATCTTATTCAGTTATCTTGTGAATATGTATGTGGTCCAATTTTAGGTAAGAATCAGTTTCTTCTGATCAAAGAAACTGACTCCTATTTTGACTGGGTCTATTATATTTTATTCTGTTCACACACAATATTTCCATAATCACTTACTACTCTTTGATGGCAAGACTAGTATATATATGAGGGTGATTTATTTGTTTTGGTCACTGAACCTACTCTCCATTATGAAATAATACACCATCTATATTGTGAGAAGGAGGGTTTGGAACCACTAAATTATTATCTGTAACACCCCGTGTTATTTTAACACAATTTGATAAAAGAATTTAATTCCTTAAATTAAATTCATCCTTTTTCATTATAATAAAAATGCGTCTGAATTTTTTTCACCAAATAATACTAAAATTTCTTAAGTCCAATTTTAAAATTTTGAAAAATAAATTTTGTTCTATTATCTTCAGAATTGAAAAAGAAACACATTTCAAATTTTTATAAAAATGAACACTTATACTTTTTCCGTCTCTGAAATTCGGGTCAACAATTTCAAACACGCAAATCAAAAATCAAACCATCTTATCCTCTTCCATTTTTGAAGAGGCAAACTTAACATCAAAGTTTTAATAAAAATATAATCATTTTGATTAATTTTAAAAAAATAATATTATATTAATATATAATTACTATTCATTTTTCTATTAAACTAGCTTATTTCTAAAATGTCGAAATTCTAAGTTATACTTAATCAAAACTGAAAAACTTTTTGACATTTGATTATAATTCATTAAATCTATAACAATCCACCAAAAAAATAAATATTTCGACCTAGGAAAGTTTTATTCAAAATTTTGAGGATTAAGATCCGATTTTTATTTTTAGTACCTTTTGAAAATTAGTCTTATTTTTAATTCCGATTTCATTCCAAAACATTATTTTAGGATCGTATCTTTTATTTCGAGACTATTCAAGGCTTGTATGAAATCTAAAAATTTCAAAAACGAAAATCGAGCCCGATTATTTTTACAATAGCCGACTTACTTGGACTTTTGACCAAGTTATCTTCTTCTATTTTTCTTACACAAGTCTTACACATTATGTTTATCATCATCACTTTTATTTTAGTTTATATTTAAATTTAAAGTTTATACTTTTAATAAAAATACTTATACAAATACAAAACTACTACTTTAATACTACAATTTTCATTTAGTCACTTTTAAAATTTTTCTAAAGTAATAAATAAAATATTTTAATCTTAGAATTTAAAAGTAGAGATATTTCTGGAAAAATTGTCAAACGCATGACCTTTAACTTTTATCGCTTTTGGCGTGAGCTTTTTAAACCCGATTTATTTCAGAAAACTTTTTAAAAAATATCATAGGAACATTTTTAATGCCAAATAGTGTCAAAGACTTTTTAAACCAATTAGAAATTAGATGTTCCCTAATTTCATTATAATTAAACATTATTTATTAAATAAAACCAACTTTATTCTAAATTCATTTAACCTAATTTATTACAACTTATCCTCATTATTTCAAGGAGCAAAAATCACCTCATTTTCATTCATGTATGTCGTGTAACATGCCCTCCATTTGCTCTCTTTTATTTTTCCATTTTTCTTCCTAAATCACTTAAATAAAATCCTAATATTATCTCTAATAATTCCTTAGTAGTTCTAGTATATTAGTGGGTCTTTAGAAGCTAACTTGCAAGGATATTATGGGTGAAGGTAATGGGTTTTATGGGTGAAGAAATTCCGATCTAAAATTTATTTTAGATCCCGACGATTAACATCCTAATTAAGGTGACTAGCTTTGTCTTGTATTATCTTTTTAGTAAATTAATTTGTTTTGTTATTATAGTTTTATGAGTATGATTTTATGTTAAATATGTTGAACATCACTTATATGTTATGTGTTGTATAATAAAATGATAATAAATAAGTAATAATGATAATAGTGTAATTGTAGTAATATGTTCATATGTGTAGGTAATTTATTTTTGAGTACTTTAAATTATTGTTCATATGATTTATATGTTTATTTATGTTTTAGTTAAGTAGTGTTATTATATAAAAATTATGTGAAATATTAAAAATGAGTTTAAAGTGATTAAAATCGAAAATAGAAATATATATATACATATACATTCACACGGTATTTCTTATTTTTTTTTTAATATATTTTCACTTTTAATTTTTGTAAATAATATGTTAGAATAAGTTAGTTAAAATGGATACTACCATGCAAAAATAATTGAATTAGGAAAATAAATTTGTAACAACCCGGTTTTTCGTGACTTAATTAAACTAAGGCGGAAAATTAATTAAGTCTAATACATGCCGGATGTTAATTAAATTACATTCAAATGGCATAGGATACAAATATATGTTACAATCTCTCAAAGAAAACAAATGAAACATCCCAATCGTCCTGATAATCCTGAGTCTCGAGAATTGCCTGCAACGGAGACAAAAACACAAAATAGGAGGATCTCCCGCTCAGAGGCGGGAAGTGACTGTTCTAACCAACAACCTCTAAACCACAGTTTTGGTTTATTTAACCTATGATTAAAAGTAACTTACAAAGACTAAACGCCAGATAACTCCAAAGAATGTAGCATATTTCGATAAAATTGGACAATTAGCATATAATATCAGTTCTCACATATAGATATTTAAAATCTCATCCAACATGATAAACAAAACTTAAAACATTTCAATTTATAGAATCACAATAAATAAACATGACTATTATCTCAATTAATATAATATATATATAAAACCTAAATTATGGAAATCAAGATATATGCATAAGTCGAAATCAATTAATAAACACAATGTCGTGAACAATCATGCAATTCTAAACATATGCAATATAGAAAATGAATAAATAAAACACATTGCAAGTAGACAAGCAAAAACATATAAGGAATCATGATAATTCAAATATGAGCATACGTCAAATCATATAATCATAAAACATTTCTCGATAATCATACTAAACAAAGCAATCTCAACTCAAGGACAACGTCATTCAGACAATAACCAATCAAAACAAGGAAATACATTCAACATGTGATAACAAACGAGTCTTCGTGAGTAAAGGCTAAGCATGCAGACATAATCCGCCGCAGATAGCCAATGGTGAACGAAAGCGGACGTAACTGAATATGCTAAAGATATCTAAGGTAATAAGGACGGCCTAATCCCTTGTCTAATGTATGCATACACCACCTATCGAGGATCATACTTATTCGCTAATCAAAAGGTATTCACCAAGAAAATGTTCGACTATCACCAGAGACGGGTACCCCCTTCGCAAGGCTGGCGTTTCCAATATCAGATTGTACTATGGGCTCACGGTGATATCCAGTATGCCCCATCCCTGAGGTGGATACCCCGCACCGAATAAAGTCTCAAGACCGTTATAACGCCTTGGGCAACTCTGGGAGGAAGCCCAAGTCCCCATAGACAGCTACCTCGTTAACATCGAATTTCAAGAGTCGCAACATGGCGAACAATCCAAGTATTTTATTCCAATAGTTCATTTTCTCAAATTCTTATATTCTCGTTCAATCGTAACAAAAATGACAATCCTGTAACTTAAATATATCGTCGAACTTGTATAATGAAATTTTAGTTCTAGCAGTTCTTCAAGTAAGCAGAAACACATAGGAAACTTAAATATTTATTTTGAGTTCGTTCGTAGATTTTAAATATTTTCACTATTCATTATTTTGTACGTATTTTTATACGTATGCGTATTTTTATACTTTGTACGTATTTTTATACTTTATACTTCTATGTATTTTTATTTTATATTTTAGTAATTAATAATTGTTCGTTTAAGTATGATTTAGTTTCGTTTAAATTTTAAGCAACTTAAAATAGATTAGTGATTAGTGATATAAATAATTGAATTTCATTATAACTCACTTTTAATCTTTCCTCTTATTTGAATTGTAAAGTATCTAGCGATTTAGTAGTTATAACATTTATTTTAACTTAGAAATATTACTTAAACGATATTTGTTAAATTTTAGTATTCTTGATAAAATATAATATTGTGACAATTAGTAAAATTTCTTTTAGGTGAATGATAATTCGATGGTGGAATTTTATATGGAGTATATTTTCATATCTTATTAATATTTAATTATTTACTTTTATTTTATTTCTTTAATTATTTAAAACGTATTTATAAATTCGTATGTTCTATGCATTTAAATTTTATAAACACAACAACTATTTAAGAAGTCGTCGTCTTTAAAGTATATTTTAAATTTTAATGATAGTATTCAATTTTATAAGTTTTTCTAAAAGTAAATTTTTAGAAATTAATTTTATTATAATAATACTTCCACTTACATATTAATTCTTTTTATGGTTTTTATAACTTAACTTTTCTACTAAGTCATTTTACTTTATCTTTTTATAAGATTATCATTTTAACACTTTATCTTTTTGTTTAACATATTTATAATACAAATTTCTAACTTTATTCAATAAAAGCTTTACTTAGGTTTATTTTATATTTCGAAGTACTTTATTTCTTTTTATTATTTTGACTAAATACTTATTTAGTATATTTTAAGTTCATTGTAAATTTTAGAGTTTTAACAAAGTAATCTTTATAGTAATTGTGAGATATGACTTTTTATATAATTATTTATTTTAGAAATTTTATACGGATGATTTAATTTATACTTTTACTTTTAAATTGATTTAATACTAACTTAAACTCAATACTCTTTTAACTTAATTCTTCATTTTTAGTTATTATTTCATCTGGACTTTTTAGTGACGATAAATATTTTATTTCCATAAATATATTATATTAGTTTAATTTATTTACTTTAGTTATTTTAGTAATATTTTTAATCTTATTTTATAATTGTGATATTATATTTAATATGTTCAATAATTTACACATAACATACAATTTCAACATGATAATATTACAATTAAATTCAACATTAATTCAACAACACATTTTTCACTCAAAACATATTATCACAAAATCGTATAAATATCATATTTCACAAATCAATTCAACATTATATTATAACCAAAATTAACACCCAATTTCATACTACAAATGATTCATACAAAGTTATCAAATTAAACTGAACCGGGAATCATACGTGTCTAATGCATACTAGCTCACTTTTAATAACAAATTAATTAACATAACCAAAGTGTTAAAGTTAGAGATTTTTGAGGAAGAAATCGAGTCACCTAAATTTGGCACACACTAATCGAGGCCTCCACATAAAACCCGACTTAATAAGTTTCCAAGCACGACAACAGTCCGACCCGACTACGAAAGTGGCAGCGACACCAGTGGCCACTGGAAACAGAGGAAAGCGAGTTGGATTATAAACGAATACGATTCAATTTATGGAATAAATATTGGATAAATTCAAAATGAAATTTAAATAAGGCTCACCGAAATAAATGGAGGTGAAAGTAAGGACGCCAACCTTAGTGACGATTATTGGTTACGGTGGTCAGAAACACGAGGTCAGGCCGAGGAGACAGCCCCTCGGTGGTGAGCAAAACAGAGGAGAGCGAGGGAGAGGGAAAACAGGCGAGTGGAAGCTCAGGTGGCGGTCGTCGGTGCTCGGCCGAGATGAATTTGAACCGAGGTGAGAGTGGAGGAGCGGCGGTGTTTGATTGGTGGCGCAACAAGGCGTCGATGGTGGCTCCGGACACAATGGTCGAAAGTCGGACTCGTGAAGGTGA
This sequence comes from Dianthus caryophyllus, assembly GCA_023091065.1. Lineage (NCBI taxonomy): Eukaryota > Viridiplantae > Streptophyta > Magnoliopsida > Caryophyllales > Caryophyllaceae > Dianthus > Dianthus caryophyllus. The sequence continues at coordinate 31,980,224 of CM041517.1, read as the reverse complement.
CGAAAAACAGGGGACACAAGGGAGGAAAAGAAGGAGCTCGAGTTCGCCATCGATGGCGGTCTCGATGACGGTGGTCGAGGGTGGCTCAGAAGGTGGTGTCTGATCAATGATGGTGGTCCATGGAACCGACGGCGAGGGGACCATGGTGGCCAGTTGATGGAGGTGATGACCAAAGCGAGGCGCGGTGATGGTGATGCAGTGGCCACGGTGGCTCGCTATCATCACTGCGGGTCGGTGGTGGTTGATAAATTGGTGACCACCGTGTTGTTTGTTGTTGGATTTGTCGATTTTGTTGTTGTTGCCATTGTCATTTGCTTTTGTTGTTGTTGAGTGTTGATTTTAATGGAGGTGCTAAAGAGAAGAAGAGGAGTATGAAGAAGAAGATAGAAAAGAGGGAGTTATAAGGGGAGTGTTGTTGTGTCTGTTGTTGTTGTCGTTGCTTTGTTTTTGTTGTTGATTTGTGCTTCTTTTAGGGGAACAAAGTAATGGGGAAGAAGAAAAGGAGTGGATGAGGGTTGAGAAGTACTCCGTATGTCGACATACATGGTAGACATTTGGAGTCTGTTTCGATTTGCTCTGCTTTATTCGCCTTATTTATAAATCTTTATATTTAATAAAATATATTATACTTTAAATTATTTGTTTTAAATTTTAATTCCAATATTCATATTATAAAATTTATAGTTCGAAAATATAAATATATAAAAGTTGACAGTTATAAATTGTATTACGGTCACACATATTTACAAAAGGCTTGCTTATACGTAAGATATATTTTGATAAAATTATATTTCGTTCCATTAATAATAATTTTTAAGATGAAATGCAAATACATTAAGTTTAATAAAAGCAATTGAATCGAAATTTAGTTTGACAAGTATTTTGGAAATAAAAATATAATACAAATTAATATAAATATTTAAGGAGTTTTTAATTTCAAAAATATTGTGAAATTTATTTGAACGAAATTTTTCAAATTAGCGTTTCAACAAAGGGATAAAAGATAATTTATATAAATTTTTATTTAATAATTTAGTTAAGATAATTATTTAGTGTTAATAAAAACACGGGGTGTTACAATCCTACCCCCTTAAGAAAAGTTTCGTCCCCGAAACTTGAATAGAGAGGATAACTGCTCAAGGTAAAGCGAAGCAGTCAGGGTATTTTGGAATTTGAATATAAACATTGCTTTTAATTGAGCAAGATTTTCTCAAAAGGAAATTTTGAAGAAATTTAATAATTCAAAATATAAATAATTCTTTTGCGAATTAACATCTAAATGTTGCTGCATTGACATTTTCAAAATCTGCGTGAAAGAGATTTTCAAAAAGGTAGGGCCTAGAAGTTTTGTACGGAATTAAATTAAATTAAAATAATAAGCGTTTTAAGAATAAAATAATTCATTTAAATTTGAGAATAAATGTTAAACTTAAAATAGGTTGAAATAAGAAATTTTAAGATTTAATTAGGATTTTAATTTAATCAAATTATTGTCCTACCCCCTTAAGAAGTTTTAAACGTATATACATAATATTATTATTGTTACTTTTAATGATCACGTGTATATGATATATAGCCTTAGGAAACACGGCATTTAGGAAAAATATGTAAAAGTCGTAGTGATCATAAGGAAAATATGAGCTTTAATGAAATTAAGAGAATATAGGTCATCGTTGAATAATTAAATAAAATTTTCGAGAATTATGGATAACCTTGTTGATATAGCTCATTTTCTTAAAATTATTATTATAATGTTATTAGGTGAAACAGAAATGCTATAAATCATATTTAGGATAAGATTCGAAATTTACAATAAGGAGTTATATAAAAGAAAGAAACTGATATATGTATATATACTTCGAAGAGAGATAAATGTAAAAGATAGGACAGGTTCAAAAGATATTTAAAATTTAAAGAAAAGGAGCTCGAAACAAAGAAGTTTTAAAAGTATCTAAAATTAAAAATAAGGATTTTATGAAGAGAAGTTAAAATAAGAAAATCCATTTTAGTGGTTAATACGTAGAAAACTATAAGTTTTAAAACGGATGAAAATTCACGAGAAGGTAATAACAAAATATGATTCGAAAGTGTATGAAATAGGAATAAGCAATTTAAAATAATTAAATATCAAAAGATATCTCAAATGACGAAATAAAAATTTGACAAACAATAGATAATTTTCAAAGATGTTTTAAAGACGAACTACGAAGGTAAATTTTTAAAGCTAGTTAGGAATTTATGATGTTAATTATTTAAAATGAGATAGTAAAGCTAAGAATTTGATAGGTTATCAAGTTAAAAATATTTAAAGTTAAAGGATGAGGATTTTAAAACAATTGAGTTTATAAGTTCAAAAATATTTAATAAAAAGATACAGAGTTTACAAAAATGAAGGAAACAACCGAAGATTCATTGTATGAGATTAATAAGTATTTCGTAGACATATAATTTAAGAGTTCAAAATTTTGGAATAACAAGGGAATAAACTTTAGAGGTTGAATAAAAAGTTAACGAAATTACAAAGAAAATAGAAATTCATTTTTCGAGATTAAAATAGAACAAAGGAATTTTTGAAGATATAATAATTTTAAGAGGTCAAAAGTACGAAGTAAAGTTTGACTATAAAAATTAAAGAGTTTACGAAATTCAAAAGTAAGAATGATAAAATTTTATGAGATTAAGGAGAAGAGATGAAAATCAATTTAAGACGATAATTATTAGGGATTATTGATTTAGGAAATCAACCATTTCAAAGGAGTTAAAATGTTTACGAGGTTGAAAAAATCATTGAGTTAACTCCTTTTTGGTGGGAATTTTAAAATGTAAAAGGAAACACTAAAATCATGAGGAGATTAAATATTTGGAAATTTTATGATTAAGAAATCTGAAAATTGAAAAGCGTTGAAATGATGGCGATCATTAAAGATCGATTTTGATATAGCTTTAGAAATCTTCAATGCTAAAGAAATCTTCGATGTCTTGAAAATTGTCTTGGATAGCGTGATTCTTGATACGTCTTTTCGCATGCGCTTCTGGTCTTGTATTCAAGTCTTATATTTGCGAGAAATGAAAAGAGGTAATTTCAAAAGGAAGATTTCATTATAAGAGTTTAAGTTAGGAAAATTATATTTTAGAAGAAGAAGATAAGTTAAAAAGATTTAAAAATTTGGAGGAGATGAATAATAATTTAGTTAATAAGGATGTTTGAGAAAGTTATAGAGGTCTTCAAGGCAATAGAATTCTTCGAGGTCTAGAACGTCTTTTCAGATCGTTCGACTCTTGATGCGTCCATTTGTAAATGCTTGAGTCCTTGTCGTCTCGTCTTCGATTCATACGTCTCGATTGTTGGTAACACGTTAGTATAGGAGACTTGTTAGCCAAAAAGTTTAGTCATAGAGCACTTAGCAGGTAAGAAAAAAAAAAGAAAAAAAAATCTATCGAGGATGGATGACGGTCTAAATTCTAAAATCTAGGTCACCGGTCAATCCTTAATATTTCTACCCATTCTTACATTTAAAGCGTTCTAAGATTATTATTTTAGTGATCTAGGATTTCTAATTCATTATTTGATCCTATAAGTCTATGCCGGACATATATATTAATATGTATGTCTAGCCCAGGTGTCTTCTCGCTAGATGAGATAACTATAAGTTACTCACGGTCGCAAGACAGCTTTGATACCAACTGTAACAACCCGGTTTTTCGTGACTTAATTAAACTAAGGCGGAAAATTAATTAAGTCTAATACATGCCGGATGTTAATTAAATTACATTCAAATGGCATAGGATACAAATATATGTTACAATCTCTCAAAGAAAACAAATGAAACATCCCAATCGATCACGATAATCCTGAGTCTCGAGAATTGCTCTGCAACGGAGACAAAAACACAAAATAGGAGGATCTCCCGCTCGAGGCGGAAGTGACTGTTCTAACCAACAACCTCTAAACCACGCTTTGGTTTATTTAACCTATGATTAAAAGTAACTTGGCAAAGACTAAACGCCAGATAACTCCAAAGAATTGCATATTTCGATAAAATTGGACAATTAGCATATAATATCAGTTCTCACATATAGATATTTAAAATCTCATCCAACATGATAAACAAAACTTAAAACATTTCAATTTATAGAATCACAATAAATAAACATGACTATTATCTCAATTAATATAATATATATATAAAACCTAAATTATGGAAATCAAGATATATGCATAAGCCGTAATCAATTAATAAACACATAGTCGTGAACAATCATGCAATTCTAAACATATGCAATATAGAAAATGAATAAATAAAACACATTGCAAGTAGACAAGCAAAAACATATAAGGAATCATGATAATTCAAATATGAGCATACGTCAAATCATATAATCATAAAACATTTCTCGATAATCATACTAAACAAAGCAATCTCAACTCAAGGACAACGTCATTCAGACAATAACCAATCAAAACAAGGAAATACATTCAACATGTGATAACAAATGAGTCTTCGTTAGTAAGGCGGAAGCATCTTGAACATAATCCGCAAAGATGGCCATCGGTAATGAACGAAATCGGACGTAACTGAATATGCTAAAGATATCTAAGGTAATAAGGACGGCCTAATCCCTTGTCTAATGTATGCATACACCACCTATCGAGGATCATACTTATTCGCTAATCAAAAGGTATTCACCAAGAAAATGTTCGACTATCACCAGAGACGGGTACCCCCGGGTGGGGCTGGCGTTTCCAATTACTGTACTATGGGCTCACGGTGATATCCAGTATGCCCCATCCCTGAGGTGGATACCCCGCACCGAATAAAGTCTCAAGACCGTTATAACGCCTTGGGCAACTCTGGGAGGAAGCCCAAGTCCCCATAGACAGCTACCTCGTTAACATCGAATTTCAAGAGTCGCAACATGGCGAACAATCCAAGTATTTTATTCCAATAGTTCATTTTCTCAAATTCTTATATTCTCGTTCAATCGTAACAAAAATGACAATCCTGTAACTTAAATATATCGTCGAACTTGTATAATGAAATTTTAGTTCTAGCAGTTCTTCAAGTAAGCAGAAACACATAGGAAACTTAAATATTTATTTTGAGTTCGTTCGTAGATTTTAAATATTTTCACTATTCATTATTTTGTCATTATTTTTATACGTATGCGTATTTTTATACTTTGTACGTATTTTTATACTTTATACTTCTATGTATTTTTATTTTATATTTTAGTAATTAATAATTGTTCGTTTAAGTATGATTTAGTTTCGTTTAAATTTTAAGCAACTTAAAATAGATTAGTGATTAGTGATATAAATAATTGAATTTCATTATAACTCACTTTTAATCTTTCCTCTTATTTGAATTGTAAAGTATCTAGCGATTTAGTAGTTATAACATTTATTTTAACTTAGAAATATTACTTAAACGATATTTGTTAAATTTTAGTATTCTTGATAAAATATAATATTGTGACAATTAGTAAAATTTCTTTTAGGTGAATGATAATTCGATGGTGGAATTTTATATGGAGTATATTTTCATATCTTATTAATATTTAATTATTTACTTTTATTTCATTTCTTTAATTATTTAAAACGTATTTATAAATTCGTATGTTCTATGCATTTAAATTTTATAAACACAACAACTATTTAAGAAGTCGTCGTCTTTAAAGTATATTTTAAATTTTAATGATAGTATTCAATTTTATAAGTTTTTCTAAAAGTAAATTTTTAGAAATTAATTTTATTATAATAATACTTCCACTTACATATTAATTCTTTTTATGGTTTTTATAACTTAACTTTTCTACTAAGTCATTTTACTTTATCTTTTTATAAGATTATCATTTTAACACTTTATCTTTTTGTTTAACATATTTATAATACAAATTTCTAACTTTATTCAATAAAGCTTTACTTAGGTTTATTTTATATTTCGAAGTACTTTATTTCTTTTTATTATTTTGACTAAATACTTATTTAGTATATTTTAAGTTCATTGTAAATTTTAGAGTTTTAACAAAGTAATCTTTATAGTAATTGTGAGATATGACTTTTTATATAATTATTTATTTTAGAAATTTTATACGGATGATTTAATTTATACTTTTACTTTTAAATTGATTTAATACTAACTTAAACTCAATACTCTTTTAACTTAATTCTTCATTTTTAGTTATTATTTCATCTGGACTTTTTAGTGACGATAAATATTTTATTTCCATAAATATATTATATTAGTTTAATTTATTTACTTTAGTTATTTTAGTAATATTTTTAATCTTATTTTATAATTGTGATATTATATTTAATATGTTCAATAATTTACACATAACATACAATTTCAACATGATAATATTACAATTAAATTCAACATTAATTCAACAACACATTTTTCACTCAAAACATATTATCACAAAATCAGATAAATATCATATTTCACAAATCAATTCAACATTATATTATAACCAAAATTAACACCCAATTTCATACTACAATGATTCATACAAAGTTATCAAATTAAAGCTAAACTGAATCATACGTGTCTAATGCATACTAGCTCACTTTTAATAACAAATTAATTAACATAACCAAAGTGTTAAAGTTAGAGATTTTTGAGGAAGAAATCGAGTCACCTAAATTTGGCACACGAACTGAGGCCTCCAAATAAAACCCGACTTAATAAGTTTCCAAGCACGACAACAATCTGAATTCGACTACTTAAAGTGGCAATGACACCAATGGCCATCGAAAAATGAGGAAAGCGAGTTGGATTATAATCGAATACGATTCAATTTATGGAATAAATATTGGATAAATTCAAAATGAAATTGAAATAAGGCTCACCGAAATAAATGGAGGTGAAAGTGAAGACGACAACCATAGTGACCAATATTGGTCACGGTGGTCAGAAACACGAGGTCAGGCCGAGGAGACAGCCCCTCGGTGGTGAGCAAAACAGAGGAGAGCGAGGGAGAGGGAAAACAGGGGCGAGAGTGGAAGCTCGGTGGCGGTCGCTTCGGTTCTCGTGAGATGAATTTGACCCGAGGGTGAGAGTGGAGGGAGCGGCGGTGTTTCGGTGGCAGAACAAGGCGTCGATGGTGGCTCCGGGGACACAATGGTCGAAAGTCGGAGCTCCGGCGAAGGTGACGAAAACAGGGGACACAAGGGAGGAAAAGAAGGAGCTCGAGTTCGCCATCGATGGCGGTCTCAGTGACGGTGGTCAGGGGTGGCTCCGAAGGTGGTGTACGGTCAATGATGGTGGTCCATGGGCAACCGGCGAGGGGACCATGGTGACAGTTAATGGAGGTGATAACCGAAGCAGAGGCGCCGGTGATGGTGATGCAGGGCCACGGTGGCCTGCTATCATCACGGTGGTCGGTGGTGGTTGATAACGGTGGTGACCACCGTGTTGTTTGTTGTTGGATTTGTCGATTTTGTTGTTGTTGCCATTGTCGGCTGTTTTTGTTGTTGTTGAGTGTTGATTTTAATGGACGTGCTAAAGAGAGAAGAAGAGGAGGCGTAAGAAGAAGATAGAAAAGAGGGAGTTATAAGGGGAGTGTTGTTGTGTCTGTTGTTGTTGTCGTTGCTTTGTTTTTGTTGTTGATTTGTGCTTCTTTTAGGGGAACAAAGTAATGGGGAAGAAGAAAAGGAGTGGATGAGGGTTGAGTAGTACTCCGTATGTCGACATACATGGTAGACATTTGGAGTCTGCTTTTTCCGATTTGCTCAAGCTTTCATTCGCTCTTATTTATAAATCTTTATATTTAATAAAATATATTATACTTTAAATTATTTGTTTTAAATTTTAATTCCAATATTCATATTATAAAATTTATAGTTCGAAAATATAAATATATAAAAGTTGACAGTTATAAATTGTGTTACGGTCTCACATATTTTCAAAAGGCTTGCTTATTCGTAAGATATATTTTGATAAAATTATATTTCGTTCCATTAATAATAATTTTTAAGATGAAATGCAAATACATTAAGTTTAATAAAAGCAATTGAATCGAAATTTAGTTTGACAAGTATTTTGGAAATAAAAATATAATACAAATTAATATAAATATTTAAGGAGTTTTTAATTTCAAAAATATTGTGAAATTTATTTGAACGAAATTTTTCAGCCGCGTTTTCTGAACAAAGGGATAAAAAGATAAATTATATAAAATTTAATTTAATAATTTAGTTAAAATAATTATTTAGTGTTAATAAAAACACGGGGTGTTACAATCCTACCCCCTTAAGAAAAGTTTCGTCCCCGAAACTTGAATAGAGAGGATAACTGCTCAAGGTAAAGCGAAGCAGTCAGAGAATTTTGGAATTTGAATATAAACATTGCTTTTAATTGAGCAAGATTTTCTCAAAAGGAAATTTTGAAGAAATTTAATAATTCAAAATATAAATAATTCTTTTGCGAATTAACATCTAAATGTTGCTGCATTGACATTTTCAAAATCTGCGTGAAAGAGATTTTCAAAAAGGTAGGGCCTAGAAGTTTTGTACGGAATTAAATTAAATTAAAATAATAAGCGTTTTAAGAATAAAATAATTCATTTAAATTTGAGAATAAATGTTAAACTTAAAATAGGTTGAAATAAGAAATTTTAAGATTTAATTAGGATTTTAATTTAATCAAATTATTGTCCTACCCCCTTAAGAAGTTTTAAACGTATATACATAATATTATTATTGTTACTTTTAATGATCACGTGTATATGATATATAGCCTTAGGAAACACGGCATTTAGGAAAAATATGTAAAAGTCGTAGTGATCATAAGGAAAATATGAGCTTTAATGAAATTAAGAGAATATAGGTCATCGTTGAATAATTAAATAAAATTTTCGAGAATTATGGATAACCTTGTTGATATAGCTCATTTTCTTAAAATTATTATTATAATGTTATTAGGTGAAACAGAAATGCTATAAATCATATTTAGGATAAGATTCGAAATTTACAATAAGGAGTTATATAAAAGAAAGAAACTGATATATGTATATATACTTCGAAGAGAGATAAATGTAAAAGATAGATTGTGTTCAAAAGATATTTAAAATTTAAAGAAAAGGAGCTCAAACAAAGAAGTTTTAAAAGTATCTAAAATTAAAAATAAGGATTTTATGAAGAGAAGTTAAAATAAGAAAATCCATTTTAGTGGTTAATACGTAGAAAACTATAAGTTTTAAAACGGATGAAAATTCACGAGAAGGTAATAACAAAATATGATTCGAAAGTGTATGAAATAGGAATAAGCAATTTAAAATAATTAAATATCAAAAGATATCTCAAATGACGAAATAAAAATTTGACAAACAATAGATAATTTTCAAAGATGTTTTAAAGACGAACTACGAAGGTAAATTTTTAAAGCTAGTTAGGAATTTATGATGTTAATTATTTAAAATGAGATAGTAAAGCTAAGAATTTGATAGGTTATCAAGTTAAAAATATTTAAAGTTAAAGGATGAGGATTTTAAAACAATTGAGTTTATAAGTTCAAAAATATTTAATAAAAAGATACAGAGTTTACAAAAATGAAGGAAACAACCGAAGATTCATTGTATGAGATTAATAAGTATTTCGTAGACATATAATTTAAGAGTTCAAAATTTTGGAATAACAAGGGAATAAACTTTAGAGGTTGAATAAAAAGTTAACGAAATTACAAAGAAAATAGAAATTCATTTTTCGAGATTAAAATAGAACAAAGGAATTTTTGAAGATATAATAATTTTAATAGGTCAAAAGTACGAAGTAAAGTTTGACTATAAAAATTAAAGAGTTTACTTAAATTCAAAAGTAAGAATGATAAAATTTTATGAGATTAAGGAGAAGAGATGAAAATCAATTTAAGACGATAATTATTAGGATTATTGATTTAGAAATCAACCATTTCAAAGGAGTTAAAATGTTTACGAGGTTGAAAAAATCATTGAGTTAACTCCTTTTTGGTGGGAATTTTAAAATGTAAAAGGAAACACTAAAATCATGAGGAGATTAAATATTTGGAAATTTTATGATTAAGAAATCTGAAAATTGAAAAGCGTTGAAATGATGGCGATCATTAAAGATCGATTTTGATATAGCTTTAGAAATCTTCAATGCTAAAGAAATCTTCGATGTCTTGAAAATTGTCTTGGATAGCGTGATTCTTGATACGTCTTTTCGCATGCGCTTCTGGTCTTGTATTCAAGTCTTATATTTGCGAGAAATGAAAAGAGGTAATTTCAAAAGGAAGATTTCATTATAAGAGTTTAAGTTAGGAAAATTATATTTTAGAAGAAGAAGATAAGTTAAAAAGATTTAAAAATTTGGAGGAGATGAATAATAATTTAGTTAATAAGGATGTTTGAGAAAGTTATAGAGGTCTTCAAGGCAATAGAATTCTTCGAGGTCTAGAACGTCTTTTCAGATCGTTCGACTCTTGATGCGTCCATTTGTAAATGCTTGAGTCCTTGTCGTCTCGTCTTCGATTCATACGTCTCGATTGTTGGTAACACGTTAGTATAGGAGACTTGTTAGCCAAAAAGTTTAGTCATAGAGCACTTAGCAGGTAAGAAAAAAAAAAGAAATAAAAATCTATCGAGGTTGAATGACGGTCGCAAATTCTAAAATCTAGGTCAGTCGGTCAATCCTTAATATTTCTACCCATTCTTACATTTAAAGCGTTCTAAGATTATTATTTTAGTGATCTAGGATTTCTAATTCATTATTTGATCCTATAAGTCTATGCCGGACATATATATTAATATGTATGTCTAGCCCAGGTGTCTTCTCGCTAGATGAGATAACTATAAGTTACTCACGGTCGCAAGACAGCTTTGATACCAACTGTAACAACCCGGTTTTTCGTGACTTAATTAAACTAAGGCGGAAAATTAATTAAGTCTAATACATGCCGGATGTTAATTAAATTACATTCAAATGGCATAGGATACAAATATATGTTACAATCTCTCAAAGAAAACAAATGAAACATCCCAATCGTCCCGATAATCCTGAGTCTCGAGAATTGCCTGCAACGGAGACAAAAACACAAAATAGGAGGATCTCCCGCTCAGAGGCGGGAAGTGACTGTTCTAACCAACAACCTCTAAACCACAGTTTTGGTTTATTTAACCTATGATTAAAAGTAACTTGGCAAAGACTAAACGCTGTATAACTCCAAAGAATGTGATATTTCGATAAAATTGGACAATTAGCATATAATATCAGTTCTCACATATAGATATTTAAAATCTCATCCAACATGATAAACAAAACTTAAAACATTTCAATTTATAGAATCACAATAAATAAACATGACTATTATCTCAATTAATATAATATATATATAAAACCTAAATTATGGAAATCAAGATATATGCATAAGCCGTAATCAATTAATAAACACATAGTCGTGAACAATCATGCAATTCTAAACATATGCAATATAGAAAATGAATAAATAAAACACATTGCAAGTAGACAAGCAAAAACATATAAGGAATCATGATAATTCAAATATGAGCATACGTCAAATCATATAATCATAAAACATTTCTCGATAATCATACTAAACAAAGCAATCTCAACTCAAGGACAACGTCATTCAGACAATAACCAATCAAAACAAGGAAATACATTCAACATGTGATAACAAATGAGTCTTCGTTAGTAAGGCGGAAGCATGCAGACATAATCCGCGCAGTAGCAGTCAGGGCCGAACGAAATCGGACGTAACTGAATATGCTAAAGATATCTAAGGTAATAAGGACGGCCTAATCCCTTGTCTAATGTATGCATACACCACCTATCGAGGATCATACTTATTCGCTAATCAAAAGGTATTCACCAAGAAAATGTTCGACTATCACCAGAGACTGGCACTCTCAAAGGTGGGTCAAGCGTTTCCACCATCTTGTACTATGGGCTCACGGTGATATCCAAGATGCCCCATCCCCGAGGTGGATACCCCGCACCGAATAAAGTCTCAAGACTGCTATAACGCCTTGGGCAACTCTCGGGAGGAAGCCCAAGTCCCCATAGACAACTACCTCAAGTTAACATCGAATTTCAAGAGTCGCAACATGGCGAACAATCCAAGTATTTTTATTCCAATAGTTCATTTTCTCAAATTCTTATATTCTCGCTCAATCGTAACAAAATGACAATCCCAGAACTTAAATATATCATTTAACTTGTATAATGAAATTTTAGTTCTAGCAGCTTCTTCAAGTAAAGGAAACACATAGAAACTTAAATATTTATTTTGAGTTCGCTCAGAGATTTTAAATATTTTCACTATTCATTATTTTGTACGTATTTTTATAATGATGTATTTTTATACTTTGTACGTATTTTTATACTTTATACTTCTATGTATTTTTATTTTATATTTTAGTAATTAATAATTGTTCGTTTAAGTATGATTTAGTTTCGTTTAAATTTTAAGCAACTTAAAATAGATTAGTGATTAGTGATATAAATAATTGAATTTCATTATAACTCACTTTTAATCTTTCCTCTTATTTGAATTGTAAAGTATCTAGCGATTTAGTAGTTATAACATTTATTTTAACTTAGAAATATTACTTAAACGATATTTGTTAAATTTTAGTATTCTTGATAAAATATAATATTGTGACAATTAGTAAAATTTCTTTTAGGTGAATGATAATTCGATGGTGGAATTTTATATGGAGTATATTTTCATATCTTATTAATATTTAATTATTTACTTTTATTTCATTTCTTTAATTATTTAAAACGTATTTATAAATTGTATGTTCTATGCATTTAAATTTTATAAACACAACAACTATTTAAGAAGTCGCTGCCTTTAAAGTATATTTTAAATTTTAATGATAGTATTCAATTTTATAAGTTTTTCTAAAAGTAAATTTCTAGAAATTAATTTTATTATAATAATACTTCCACTTACATATTAATTCTTTTTATGGTTTTTATAACTTAACTTTTCTACTAAGTCATTTTACTTTATCTTTTTATAAGATTATCATTTTAACACTTTATCTTTTTGTTTAACATATTTATAATACAAATTTCTAACTTTATTCAATAAAAGCTTTACTTAGGTTTATTTTATATTTCGAAGTACTTTATTTCTTTTTATTATTTTGACTAAATACTTATTTAGTATATTTTAAGTTCATTGTAAATTTTAGAGTTTTAACAAAGTAATCTTTATAGTAATTGTGAGATATGACTTTTTATATAATTATTTATTTTAGAAATTTTATACGGATGATTTAATTTATACTTTTACTTTTAAATTGATTTAATACTAACTTAAACTCAATACTCTTTTAACTTAATTCTTCATTTTTAGTTATTATTTCATCTGGACTTTTTAGTGACGATAAATATTTTATTTCCATAAATATATTATATTAGTTTAATTTATTTACTTTAGTTATTTTAGTAATATTTTTAATCTTATTTTATAATTGTGATATTATATTTAATATGTTCAATAATTTACACATAACATACAATTTCAACATGATAATATTACAATTAAATTCAACATTAATTCAACAACACATTTTTCACTCAAAACATATTATCACAAAATCAGATAAATATCATATTTCACAAATCAATTCAACATTATATTATAACCAAAATTAACACCCAATTTCATACTACAGCGATTCATACAAAGTTATCAAATTAAACTGAAACGGGAATCATACGTGTCTAATGCATACTAGCTCACTTTTAATAACAAATTAATTAACATAACCAAAGTGTTAAAGTTAGAGATTTTTGAGGAAGAAATCGAGTCACCTAAATTTGGCACACGAACTGAGGCCTCCAAATAAAACCCGACTTAATAAGTTTCCAAGCACGACAACAAATCAGGCAGACTACTTAAAGTGGCAATGACACCGCTGGCCATCGAAAAACAGAGGAAAGCGAGTTGGATTATAATCGAATACGATTCAATTTATGGAATAAATATTGGATAAATTCAAAATGAAATTGAAATAAGGCTCACCAAATAAATGGAGGTGAAAGTGAAGACGACAAACCATAGTGACCAATATTGGTCACGGTGGTCGTAAACACGAGGTCGCCGAGGAGACAAATTTCTAGGTGAGCAAAACAGAGGAGAGCGAGGGAGAGGGAAAACAGGGCGAGAGTGGAAGCTCGGTGGCGATCGCTTCGGTGTTCTCCGAGATGAATTTGAACCGAGGGTGAGAGTGGAGAGGAGCGCGGTGTTTGGTGGCGTAACAAGGCGTCGATGGTGGCTCCGGACACAATGGTCGGAAAGTCGGAGTCTCGGCGAAGGTGACGAAAACAGGGGACACAAGGGAGGAAAAGAAGGAGCTCGAAGTTCGCCATCGATGGCGGTCTCGATTTCGGGTCGTGGGTGGCTCAAGGTGGTGTACGGTCAATGATGGTGGTCCATGGAACCGACGAGCAGGGGACCATGGTGACAGTTGATGGAGGTGATGACCGAAGCAGAGGCGCCGGTGATGGTGATGCAGGGCCACGGTGGCCTGCTATCATCACGGTGGTCGGTGGTGGTTGATAACGGTGGTGACCACCGTGTTGTTTGTTGGTGGATTTGTCGATTTTGTTGTTGTTGTTGCCATTGTACTGCTTTTGTTGTTGTTGAGTGTTGATTTTAATGGAGGTGCTAAAGAGAGAAGAAGAGGAGTATGAAGAAGAAGATAGAAAAGAGGGAGTTATAAGGGGAGTGTTGTTGTGTCTGTTGTTGTTGTCGTTGCTTTGTTTTTGTTGTTGATTTGTGCTTCTTTTAGGGGAACAAAGTAATGGGGAAGAAGAAAAGGAGTGGATGAGGGTTGAGTAGTACTCCGTATGTCGACATACATGGTAGACATTTGGGTCTGTTTTTCCGATTTGCTCTGTTTCATTCGCTCTTATTTATAAATCTTTATATTTAATAAAATATATTATACTTTAAATTATTTGTTTTAAATTTTAATTCCAATATTCATATTATAAAATTTATAGTTCGAAAATATAAATATATAAAAGTTGACAGTTATAAATTGTGTTACTTGCCTCACATATTTTCAAAAGGCTTGCTTATTCGTAAGATATATTTTGATAAAATTATATTTCGTTCCATTAATAATAATTTTTAAGATGAAATGCAAATACATTAAGTTTAATAAAAGCAATTGAATCGAAATTTAGTTTGACAAGTATTTTGGAAATAAAAATATAATACAAATTAATATAAATATTTAAGGAGTTTTTAATTTCAAAAATATTGTGAAATTTATTTGAACGAAATTTTTCAGCCGCGTTTTCTGAACAAAGGGATAAAAAGATAAATTATATAAAATTTAATTTAATAATTTAGTTAAAATAATTATTTAGTGTTAATAAAAACACGGGGTGTTACAAAATTATAAGTTGTTAAAATCGAAATAAGTGTTCTTGAGTTGTTCTTGAGTTCTTCATGTGTGTTCTTGAGTTATTCATGTTGATGTTCATACTTGTTACTCATTTTGATTTCATTTTAATTTATGTTTGCTAATAATTTATGTTTATGTTTAGTTATTGTTTTATATATTACTTAGTATTATACTATAAATCAACTAAAACATTATAAATCATTTAGATTAAAAAGTTAGAAATTTAAAGTGTTGAAAAACACTATTCATAAATATAAATGAAATTGTTAGTAAGTTTCATTTTAGTTTAAATCATTTTAGTATAATTAGAATAATTAAAATATAAAGACTTTAAGCTAAAAACCGATAAAATTGAAAAAAATGAAAATTTAGAAATACCATGGACTAGCTCATGGCATTTTTGATGTTTTTAGGTTAAATTTTACTTTTATCACTTTTTAGTTTAATTGTTAAAATAATTTAATTAGTAGTTAATAAATTGATTTAAGAAATTAAAAGAAATAAATCAATTTTGACATATATAGTATATCACACGACATATGCATTTTAAATTGACTAAATTTGACTAAAATGAAATTATCACTAAGTCACTAAAGTTAAATAGTAATTAGAATTGAATTTTAGTATAAACCGATTTAGTTATAAATGAAATATTATAAACCGATAAAAATATGTAACCATTATAAAAATGAACTAAATCGTGTGATACTACCTTTGCTATTGGATTGTTGATTTTGGACATACGGACTATACATGAATCATCCACGATACTATCACTAACTTAAATAAATAGTCGACTAACTTTAACCGAATCTTATTTTAAAATAAATATCATTGATCACCTTTTATAAACCGAACATAACGTTTTTAAAACTATGATTTCCTAATATTTTCATAAATGACTAAATACAAACCGAACTTAACATTTTTAAAGCTAGACTTTAAAATATTTTCAAAAATCGCCTAAGTACAAAACGAACCTAACGACTTTAAATCTAGAAATCTATACTTAGGAAATAAAAGATTTAGTTTTAGAACTAAAATACCTTAAGTATAAAAAAAAATAATAAGTATAAGTATAAGAATACATATAAAATACGAAGTATAAAAATACGAATACGTATAAAAATACGTATAGAATACGAAGTATAAAAATACGAATACGTATAAAAATACGTATAAAATACGGTGAATAGTAAATACGATGAATAGTAAATACAATGAATAGTAAATACGATGAATAGTAAAATACGATGAATAGTGAAAAGTGAATAGTGAAATACTGAAAATAATTGAAAATTTTACTAAGTATAGAAAATTTAAAATGAAGAAGTAAATGACCTAAAGTGATTGAAAAACACATAAATAAAATTGGACATACTAATAAACGTTTCAATTTAGAAACTTGAAAACGTTAATAATTAACAACACTTCATGTAACACCCCGTGTTTTTGAAACACATTTTTATAAAAGAATTTAATTCCTTAGATTAAATTCATCCTTTTTCCTTATAATAAAAATGCGACTGAATTTTTTTTTTTCGCTAAACATGTAACCCTCCATGTTAAGTTAAGCCTTTTATAATTGCGCAAGTCTTAATTTAACAATCTCGCTCAATATTTTTCTAACACAATGCGCTACAACTTTGCTCGCACCTGAATTAAAACTATTTTGATATACTTCAAATTTGAACTTTATTTTTACATATTCAAACTCGATAAATCAAATGAAGCACCTACGACAAATTTCTCAACGACAAATTTTGGCACGCAAATCGAGGTCAAACATTGACTAAATGACCAAGCCACCTAATTGTGATTAAGTCACCTAATCTTTTCTTAAATATACTTACTCATAATCCAAATCTAATTAAAGTAGCTTAAGCTTAATCATATTGATTATTACTAACAAAACATATAATAATAATATCAAATTACTATTCCACCTTGATTTAACTAACACATTCACTAAAACTCGATATATTGAGTTACACTAAGCCTAAACTGATAAACTTTTTGACGTTTAGGTATAATGATTTAATTCGATAACATTCAACGAAAAAAATATATATTTCAACCAAACGAGATTTTTATTAAAAATTTCGAGGATCCTAGACCCAATTTTTGTTTTGATCACCCTTCAACGTTTTTCTTCATTTTTATTTTCGATCTTACTTCAAAACATTATTTTAAGACTATATATTTTATTTTGAGACTTTTCGCGTACGCGTAAATCGAAAATTTCAAAAACGAAAAATCGAGCCTTGTTGACTCACCATGGCCGAAATTTTTGACCATTATTGGTCTTCACTTATCTTCTTCCATTCTCCTTTTCTCTTACACAATACATGCACCTATTTTACTTTAGCACCATGTCTTATCCATCTTACAACCTACATAATTCATCATCACTTATTCTAGCTTATTTTTGTTTAAAGATTAAACATTTTTAACAAACAAATGCATTAATACATACTACAAAAATTACTCCTACAACTACTACTACTACACGTTTTATTTACTACACACAAACACACAAATCCTCTCTAAAAACAAAACCAATTTATTTCCTAAGTAAGAACACAACTTTGGTGTTCTTCATTTTCATGAGCAACTTCATCTTCCACTCTTCTTTATTTTTATTCCTAAATTTGTTTCACTTTAGTTTTTGTTTATAATTACTCCACTTAATTCAACACCTAAATTAGATCATTTCTATATAAATGATATTACTACAACACTTATTAAATGAGTTTTAGAAAATTAAAGTGTTGTTCTAAAATGAATAAACTCAAGATCTTCATCTTCCTTATTTAAGTTTTCCACTTAAATTTTCACTATTCACTAAAATAAAAATCCTTCATAAGTTAAATTAAATCACTTCCTCTTTTTCCTACTAAATTTTAGTAGACATAAATCATAAAACAAATTTAAAATCTATACCTCACCTAAACCTAAAATAGTACTACACTAAAAATCTTAGTATAGTTTAGCTAGTTAAAATAATTACTAACTTACTTATTTCATTTTTATGTACTACTCCTAACCAAAGACGAGGAGCAAGGTGAAGCCATTGACTTGAGCATCTTTGACCATATAGTGGATCCGGATAATTGCTAGAAAAATCATACCGAGTAATTAAGGTGCCCCCGCACACTAGGTTTAATTTTGTTAATTGCATGCTATAAATGTTATGTGTTATATTTGTTGTGTCTTTTATCACCTAGTAATCATATGTTAAATTAGGAGACAAAAATCGAAAAATAACATTTGTGTAACACATGTATAACCCACGGCCTAACCCTTTTATTTCACTTAATTTTTCGTTTTAATTTTTGTTAATTGCATGCTTAAAATACTAGATATAAGAGGTATATGAAAATATAATTAGTTTATGTTTAGGATTTAAAATGAAATTGTTATGAAATTTAAGTGTTTATGAAGTATTCTTGTTCTTGAATTTTTTTTGTTGATGTTCTTGTGTTTGAATGATTTTACTTATGTATGTTAATGTTTGTATATGATTTTCACTTTTGTTAAATGTATAAATGATTTAAGTAAATTAGTTGTTGAATTAGAAGTATAAAAATCAAAAAAATAAAACTTTGAACAATATATATATATACACGGTTTTGTTAAATAATTTGGGCCAATTTTTAGTTTTAATTTTTCTAAATAACATATTATAATTAGTCTAGTTAAATTAGACTTGTAGGAAAAATTTGAGGAAATTATATAAACATATGAAAATTAGACTAATTGAAGTTCATGTGAAATTCATAGTTGTTCATCATATCTTCATGTGTTCTTGAATATCTAGCTCATTATGATTTATGATTTTTGTATGTGTGTTGTTATTTATTGTTTTTATTAGCTAATAAGTAAATACAATACTAAATATATAAGTTAAATAAACTAAATCTTCATAATGAAAAAGTTAGAAAATTAAAGTGAGTAAAATCACTATTCATAAATGAAATAAAATATTTAGTGAAATTACATTTTAGTTTAAATCACTTTGGTATAATTTAAGTAATCATAATATAAAAACTTTAAGTCAAAAACCGATAAATTAGAAAATGAAAATAAAAAGCTAAGTGAATAGAGAGCCACGGTTTTGGTGCCATTTTTGGACCTAAAATAAATTTGTCACTTTTTATTTTTATCACTTAAGTAATTTAAATAGTTAAAGTAATGAATTATTAATAAAAACATAAAAAGAAATAAATAGCTAATTACAAATGGAGGCCACGGCTTTATCACTTAAAATGGGTAAATTTTGATCAAAATGAATTTATCACTTAGTCACTAAATTTGAATAGTAATTAGGTTTATATTTGTTTATGAATTAAATCATTAATAAAAAGAATCAACGAAACCGATAAAAATAAATGTTGCACGTATTAAAATGAACAAATTCGAGTGTTACTACCTATGCTTAAATTTGGATGTGGACATACGGACTATTTAAAATGAACTACGACAACCTCGCTAAAAATGGAAACCGCTAAAAGCTTAGTTAAGTATACGACTAAATTTAACCGAGTTTTACTTTTGAAATGTTATTTAAAATGACCAAGTACAAAATGAACTTAACAACTTTGAAATTAGAATTTGTACTTAAGTTTAAATCGAGTTTTTCATTTAAAATAATATTTCAAAATCACTAAATACAAAACGAACCTAACGACTTTAAAACTAGAATTTCGTACTTAGAAAATAAAAGTTGGTTTTGTAAACCTAAAAATATCCTAAGTATAAAAATTGGTATAAAGTATAAAAATACTAAGTATAAAGAAAATATAACAATAAATACTAAGTATACGAATAAAATACAAAGTATAAAAATACGAATAAAATACAAAGTATAAAAATACGAATAAAATACGAAGTATAAAAATACGCATACGTATAAAAATACGTACAAATACGAAATACGAAAATACGAATACGTATAAAAATACGATGAATAGTAAATACGATGAATAGTAAATACAATGAATAGTAAAATAATGAATAGTGAAAATATTTAAAACTTACGAACGGACTCAAAATAAATATTTAAGTTTTCTATGTACTTCCGTTTACTTGAAGAACTGCTTGAACTAAAAATTTCATTATACAAGTTCGACGATGTTATAACTAATAAGAATTATAGCATGTGTTATGAATAATAAAATAAATAATGATTTAGGTGTTGAATACTTGACGTTACCGTTTTTCCTCACATGTATAGAATAATACGCACCTCTCTTTTGAATTGCCCTTTCGATGACTTCTCTTTGACCGTCCACTCTAACTTGGGAACCCTAAGATTCTCTGCGGTTGTTTGGGTTGAATCCGATAGTGAGGAATATATTCCTCATACTCGATATTCCTTCGACAACTTAGGATAATGAATCAAAAGGCCCGGCCCGACATGAGATTATACCCCTCGATTATAACGTTGTATGATTAGTACTCGGGTGTCTGCGATGTTAAACGCTATAGGGTCAGGGTTGGTAAGGTAGCCGCATATGGGGACACTATCATCGCTATTTGGTGCTAGTGGTAATCTAATGACTCTCCTAGTCTTTATTTAACGTGATTTTCGCCCTGGGTAGTGATTCGTTCACGGGCCCATATGAGGTAACGGAAAATAGCCATTCCTGTAACACCCCGTGTTATTTTAACACAATTTGATAAAAGAATTTAATTCTTTAAGTTAAATTTATCCTTTTTCCATATAATAAAAATGCGACTGAAATTTTTCGCCAAATAATATTAAATTTTTCTAAGTACAAATCCAAAAATTTTGAAAAATAAAGTTTATTCTATTATCTTTAGAATTGAAAAAGAAACACCTTTCAAAATTTTATAAAAATCAACACTTATACTTTTCCCGTCTCTAAAATTCGGGTCAACAATTTCAAAGACGCAAATCAAAGTCAAGCCACTTTATTTTTCTTCTTTCATAATTCACGTACAAAAAATCTTACACATCAAAAAAAATATAATCATTTTGATTATTTTTAATAAAACATATTATATTAATATATAATAACTATTCATTTTCTATTAAACTAGCTTTTTCCTAAAATGTCGAAATTCTAAGTTATACTTAATTTAAACTGATAAACTTTTGACGCTTGTTTATAATTCTTTAAATCTATAACATTCAAATCTAAAAATAAGTATTTCGACCTAGTAAAATTTTAATCAAAATCTCGAGGATTAGGATCCGATTTTTGTTTTTAGTACCTTTTGAAAATTATTTTTATTTTTAATTCCGATTTTATTTTAAAACACTATTTTAATATCATATCTTTTATTTCGAAACCTTTCGCGATCGCGCAAATCGAAAATTTCGAGAAATGAAAACCGAGCCCGAAAATTTGACTTTTGACTTTTGACTCACCTTAGTCAAAGTATTATCCACTTCCATTTTTCTTACACAAGTCTTACACCTTTATATTTTCATCATCATTTTTATTTTTATTTTGTATTTAATTTAAAGTTTATACTTTTAATAAAAATATAAATACAATTTCAATACTACTACTTTAATATTACCATTTTCATTTCCGTCACTTTTAAAATTTTTCTAAAGTATTAAATAAAATATTTTAGTCTTAAATTTATATAATAAAGACTTTTCTTTAAAAATCGTCAAAGCAAAGACTTTTTAACTTTTATCGCTTTTGACGCTTTAATTTTTAAAAACTGATCAATTTACGTGAAAAACATTTTAAAACACAAAATAAACATTTTCTAACACAAATAGTAAAGGGGACTTTTTCAACCAATTAGAATTAGGATGTTCCCTAATTTCTTTTAATTAAACTTTATTTAATTAAAATCCTATATTTAATATCTAAATTAATGCAACTTATTTCACAAGTGAAAAATGACATTCATTTCCTTCATGAATGTCGTGTGACTTGCCCCCATTTACTCTCTTTTATTTTTCTTTCATTTTCTCCTAAATCACTTAAATAAAAACCTTAATAATATTTCTAATAATTCCTAAGTAATTCTAATTCATTAGTGGGTATTTGGAGCTTACTTGTTACGGGTTTTGGGTGAAGAAAATATCCGATCTAAAATTTATTTTAGATCCTCGACGTTTAACATCCTAATTAAGGTGACTAACTATGTCTTATATTATCTTTTTAGTAAATTAATTTGTTTTGTTATTATAATTTTATGAGTATGAAAATTATGTTAAATATGTTAAACATCATGTTTATATGCTTGTATGTTTATGTGTTGAATAAATAATGATAATAACTAAATATATAGTTTACTAGTAATGTTATAGTAAAATGATATCATGTTTAGCTAAATTGATTTTGAGCATTTTTAATTATGTTTCATATGATTTTTATGTTTAGTTATGTTTTAATTAAGTAGTAGTGATATATAAAAATTATGTGAAATATTAAAAATGAGTTTAAAGTGATTAAAATCGAAAATGAAAATTATATATACATAATACATATACACGGCATTTCCTATTTTTTTTAATATATTTTCACTTTTAATTTTTGTAAATTATATGTAGTGTTAAGTTAGTATAAAATAGATGTTCCTATGAAAAAAAAACTAAATTAGGAAAACGAATTATAAATTATTAAAATCGAAATAAGTGTTCTTGAGTTGTACTTGAGTGCTTCGTGTGTGTTCTTGAGTTATTCATGTTGATGTTCATACTTGTTACTCATTTTGATTTCATTTTTAATTTATGTCATTAATAATTTATGTTTATGTTTAGTTATTGTTTTACATATTACTTAGTATTATACTATAAATCAACTAAAACATTATAAATCATTTAGATTAAAAAGTTAGAAATTTAAAGTGTTGAAAAACACTATTCATAATTATAAATAAAAGTTTAGTAAATTTCATTTTAGTTTAAACCGTTTTAGTATAATTAGGATAATTAAAATATAAAGACTTTAAACTAAAAAGCAGATAAAATCGAAAAATGAAAATTTATGAACACCATGTACTAGCTCACGGCATTTTTGATATTTTTAGGTTAAATTTTACTTTTATCACTTTTTAGTTTAATTGTTAAAATAATTTAATTAGTAGTTAATAAATGAAATTAAGGAATTAAAAGAAATAAACCAATTTGTAACATATAAATATACCACACGACTTTTCTATTTTAATTTGACTAAATTTGACTAAAATGAAATTATCACTAAGTCACTAAAGTTAAATAGTAATTAGAATTGAATTTTAGTATAAACCGATTTAGTTATAAATGAAATATTGTAAACCGATAAAAATATGTAACCGTTATAAAAATGAATTAAATCGTGTGTTACTACCTTTGCTATTGGATTATTGAGCTTGGACATACGGACTATAAATGAATCATCCACGATACTATCACTAACTTAAATAGATAGATTTACTAAATTTAACTGAGTCTCGTGTTAACATAAATATCATTGATCACCTTTTATAAACCGAACTTAACGTTTTTAAAACTAGAATTTTAGAATATTTTCATAAATGACTAAATACAAAATGAACTTAACGTTTTTAAAAACTATGATTTTCGAATATTTTCATAAACGACTAAATACAAACTGAACTTAACATTTTTAAAACTAGACTTTAAAATATTTTCAAAAATCGCCTAAGTACAAAACGAACTTAACGTTTTTGAAACTAGAAATCTATACTTAGGAAATAAAAAGGATTTAGTATAAATACACAAAATATCTTAAGTTTATATACTTAAAATATCTTAAAGTATAAATACCTAAAATATCTTAAGTATAAAAATACGAATACGTATAAAAATACGTATAGAATACGAAGTATAAAAATACGAAATACGTATAAAGACACGTATAAAATACGGTGAATAGTGAATAGTGAATAGTGAATAGTGAATAATGAATAGTGAAAAGTGAATAGTGAAATACTGAAAATAATTGAAAATTTTACTAAGTATAGAAAAATTTAAAATAAATAAGTAAATGATTTAAGGTGCTTTGAAAAACACTTAAATAAAATTTGACATACTAATAAACGTTTCAATTTAGAAACCTGAAAACGTTAATAATTAACAACACTTCAAATAATAAACGAACGTGTTATGTGATCATATGAAACCTACAAATACTTAAACGTTTGACGCTGAGACTAGGAGAGTCTAGTAACATGGATATGTAATATCAAATAAATAATGAATATTGAGTAAGTTAAATAAAAGGTCAAGCTTGGGCCTCAGATATGAAAACGTCAATCGTGAGTGAAGTGGGGTTAAGATAGTCTTGTAGCGGACGCCACTATTGTAACAACCCGGTTTTTCGTGACTTAATTAAACTAAGGCGGAAAATTAATTAAGTCTAATACATGCCGGATGTTAATTAAATTACATACAAATGGCATAGGATACAAATATATATTACAATCTCTCAAAGAAACAACGAAACATCCTAATCGTCCCAATAGCCCTGAGTCTCGAGAATTGCCTGCAACAGAGACAAAAACACAAAATAGGGGAATCTCCCGCTCAGAGGCGGGAAGTGACTGTTCTAACCAACAACCTCTAAACCACAGTTTTGGTTTATTTAACCTATGATTAAAAGTAACTTGGCAAAGACTAAACGCCAGATAACTCCAGTAGTCACCTTATGTTAATAAAATTGGACAATTAGCATATAATATCAGTTCTCACATATAGATATTTAAATCTCATACAACATGATAAACAAGACTTAAAACATTTCAATTTATAGAACAAGGTATACAACTTAAGTATCATTTCAAATCATATAACATCGTGAATATATATAAAAATTTAATCATAGCAATCAAGCTATAGGCATAAATCATAATCAATTCAATAGATAGATATGTGTGAACAATCATGCGATATTTCAATTAGCACGAGGGATAGTCGACCCTTTTCATAGAAATTCCTCAAATATCAAACAAACTCACGAGTCTTGACTATAGAGCGGCTCGTGTACTCTCATAGCAAATTACCCATATAATTTCCTATCAAAGTGCACTAGTTACTCAGACTCGTACATTAGATCAAACACTAAGTAGCATAAGATACAGCTACCTAATATCAAATATAATATGGATAATCTAAGATGAAACACGACCATAAGCCAACAAACTAGTAAGGATGGAAACATGCGTTAACACAAATAGCATGTTAACGCGAACAAATGACGTCTGGAGCCACACCAAGGGACTTTAAATTGCTGAAGATATCAAGCAGGTAATAAGGAGGATCAGTCCCTTGTCTTTTGTATGCATACACTACCCTATTGGTACGACTATTACACTACGACAGATCCCCCGGATGGGAATGGTCATTTTCCGTTACCTCATATGGGCCCGTGAACGAATCGCTACCCAGGGCGAAAATCACGTTAAATAACGACTAAGAGAGCCATTAAATGTACCACTAGCACCAAATAGCGATGATAGTGTCCCCATATGCGGCTACCTTACCAACCCTGACCCTATAGCGTTTAACATCGCAGACACCCGAGTACTAATCATACAACGATATAATCGAAGGGTTAAATCTCATGTCGGGCCGTGCCTTTGAACTCAAATCCTAAATTGTCGAAGGAATATCGAGTATGAGGAATAACTCGCTCATTATCGGATTCAACCCCAACAACCGCGGAGAATCTAAGGGTTCCCAAGTTAGAGCGGACGGTCAAAGTGAAGTCGATAATAGGTCAATTCACAAGGGTGGCGCAAGATTAATCTATACATGTGAGGTAAACAGTAACATCAAGTATTCAACATTTAATTCATTACTTCTTTTATTGTTGACAACAGAGGTTACATTTCTTACTAATTATAATATCGTCAAACTTTGTATTATGTAAAGACTGTATCAAATAAAGTATAAACACGTTAATCACATTTAGTATTTTATTCGCTCTCTTATTAGTATGAGGAAAGGTTGAATTATATATTTCACTTTTTTACTTATACGTATTAGTGTTTTATATTTCAGTAAATAATAATAGTTCATTTTATTTGTAAGTTTGATTAAGTTTCAATTAGACTTTAAGCACTTAAGACAGATTAGTGATTAGTATTATAAATAATAGAATTTTATTATAAGTCACATTTATTTCTTCCTTTTTATTTAAATTGTAAAGTGTTTAGCGATTTAATAGTTTTAGCATTTATTTTAACTTGTAAAAATATATTGATGATACTTAGCAAAATTTAGGGTTTTTAATAAAATCTAATATAATGACATTTAGGAACTATTCAATTAGGTGGCCTAATTTCTAAACTGATTTTATTTATGTAACCTTTACGTAGTCGTATTAGGATGATTTAATAATTCGATCGTGAGATTATTAATATTTAAATTTTAGTGATATTCACTTTAGTTTAATTCACTTAATTATTTATAACTTTTAAAAAGTCTAAAACTTTATAATTCAAAATCTTTAGTTAGGTTTTGTATTTATATATATATATATTTTATTCATAATTTTTATAATACTATACTTAGTAAAATTTTAGTCAACCTTTATATATTATTATGATATTAACAATTTACCTTTTAGTTAATTTTTATTTGTGATTCAAAGTTTTAGCTTTATTTAGTAATAGCTTTACCTAGAATCATTTTAAATCTTAAAGTACCCAAATTTTAACTAAATACTTATTTAGTATATTTTAAGTTCATTGTAAACTTTAAAGTTTTTATAACGTAATCTTTATAGTAATTGTGAGATATGACTTTTTATATAATTATTTATTTTAGAAACTTTAATATGAGTAACTAAATTTATATTTTTACTTTTAGTATGATTTAATATTAATTTAAACTTAATATTCTTTTAACTTAATTCTTTATTTTTAGATATGTTTTATTTAAACATTTTTAGTGTCGATAAATACTTTATTTCCATAAATATTTTATATTAGTTTAATTTATTTACTTTAGTTATTTTAGTAATATTTTTAGTCTTATTTTATATTTGTAATACTTATACTTTATATATTTTAATTTATACATAACAAATAATTTTAACATGATGAAATTATAATTAAATTCTATAGTAATTCACAACACATTTTCACCCAAAATATAATTTCATAAAATCATATAAATATTATATTTCACAAATCAATTCAACATTATATTATAACCAAAATTAACACCCAATTTCATACTATAGCGATTCATGTAAGGATCGGATCCCATTCACTAATCAAGTATTAGTGTAAATCAAATTACTCTAATTTGATTTAGCAAGATCTATGTAGTTAACAAAAGTATTTTGCTACAAGATTAGAAATTTATACCTTTCTTGTAAAGGAAATGAGGGCACTAAACTAGAACTCCTTTCTAGTTTAGTTTCTTGAGTATGAGCTTAGGATGATCCTCCTTAAAAACCCAAGTTTCCAATAATAAGAAACCTCCTAAAGTTGCACCCAAGAACTCTCCAAAAATATACTAGTGATTTTGATCTAGAAATCACTAAGTATAAACTTGATATTATGTGATAATAGTATTACTAACTCTTAGTAAAAGTATTATCTTGAGAGGGTTTTATTTAGAGAGAATATTAGAGATGGAGAGTAAAAATGAGACTTGCATGAATGAATCTCTTTCTAATCTTCCCTTTATTAAAGAATAAGAGAAACTCAAGTGTGTCCAACAAGCCCAAGGGGCCGGCCACCCTAGGAGAACATGGGGAAGAGTTTTTGCTTCTTGATTAGATAAATGCCTTGCATTATAATCATTATGCTTCTCATGCAAAAAGCAAAAGCAAGAGTACAAAACTAATAAGACAAAATGGAAGACTCTCTTCCTTTCTCATTTGGACTATCCAAAGGGCCTCAAATGGGTCTTATTTGTTTTCAATATTTGTCCCACAAATACTTATAATTTATCACTTAATTATCTAATATAATAAAGTGTAAATTAATTAAACTCTTCCTTAATATACATGTACACTTACACATATATTAAAATGTACTTTTACTAATCTCATTAGTAGAATATACACAATTAGTGAATTAACACTTAATCACTAATTCTCGTCTCCTCTAATAATTTTATCGATATAAAATTCAAACGTCCGAGTTCACAACTCGATTTCTCTCTAAATCAATACAATCGACTAACCGTTAGTCAAATTATCAAGTCACTAATATAATCGTATCTCATACAATTAATCACTTAAATATTTGGAGTGCGTTCCTATAGGTGTGACTTAAAGGGATCAATTGATTACCGCTCTCACGACAATAACGCCAAACTCTAGTCGACAATCGTTATTGATTTACGTTAATCAATTGACAATAATTCAGATTATCCCCACGTATTCCTTAATTGAGATTTATTAAGTAATTGCACTATTGTGGAGGACACATACTCAACAATCTCCCACTTGTCCGAGACAAGTTGTGCATTACCAATTCTCATGTCCATTTCACATCTCCCACTCGATGCAAGGTGTCTTACAGGTCGTACTTGCATCCTGAGATAAAAATCATGAGTGGTTTTCTCGATAAGGAGAGTAGTCATTCCTGACCGGGAATCTACCGTAGATTCTTACCGAGCGTGGCCACGCATTTTCAAATGACTACCCTCGAGTGGCCCAAAGATGTTTTACCCTGACGAGGGTGGACATTTCCTTCCACTCGACAGATCAGTATAATGCATCACCATGACCCCAAAGATGTCCTTATAACCCCTTTCACGGCATGGCTTAGGACAAAAATGAAAGTCACTCTCGGAGCGCACCGACTTCGGACAATCGGCTCGATCAAAGAATCGACTCAAAGGAATACTATAGAATTCCCACCACGACTGTGTTTCAATCTCATTGAAAAGGAATTTATAAGCGTCCACCGCCTCGACAGAGTGTTCTTCACAAATCTGTCTATGCAAACGATCGGTCATCTCATATGACCCTATGGTGTTGAACCCACCATCGATCGACTTGCAATCTAGTCTCTGAGACGCCACCTCATATGAGAGACTAGGGACCAAATACTTAGTTTATTCCGCTCACTTGAATACGCTCAAACTTGTCACACAAATATTCTGATAAACAAAGTATGCATTCATAATGACTTAAGATAAAAACAATGAATGTTATTTTCATATATGTAAAAGATACATCATTCTATTACATATTACGAAACTAAAGGAAATTGCATACGCCGCAACCCCATAGAGGCTGCGCGTCATGCTTAGCCCTCGAAGAGGCTTGGTTAAAGGATCAATGATGTTATCGTCATCCCAACCTTACAAATGTCTATTTCCTTCCTCTCCACATTATCTCTAATAACGTGGTATTTCCTCAAAATGTGTCTAGACTTGTTGCTAGACTTGGGCTCCTTCGCTGAAAATAGCCCCACCGTTATCACAATAAGCGATCCACGGTGATCCACTGCACTAGGGACTACTCTTAGTCCATCCAAGAATTGCCGAATCCACACAGCTTCTTTAGCAGCTTCAGATGCTGCCAAATATTCAGCTTCGGTTGTAGAATCCGCAGTGACACTGCTTTGAAGCTCTTCCAACAAACAAATCCTCCATTCAACATAAAGACATAGCCTGGATTGGGATTTCAGATCATCCCCATCGGTTTGGAAACTTGCATCCGTGTAACCCTTTACACGTAGCTCAAGTTCTCCTCCAAACACAAGAAACGAATCCTTAGTTCTTCTCAAGTACTTAAGGATGTTCTTCACAATTATCCGGGACTCTCACCGGATTAGCTTGATAACGCTCGTCATGCTCAAGGCGAAGCGACATCTGGACGAGTGCACATCATAGCATACATGATTGATCCTACGTGCCAGGCATAAGGGATCAATTTCATGCGTTCAATTTCCGCAGAGTCGTAGGGACATTGAGATTTCTTCAATGTTATTCCTACACTCATCTAAGAAAGCCTCTCTTGGAGTCTTTCATATTGAACCTATCAAGAATCTTATCGATATAAGTTTCTTGACTTAATGCTAGTATCCTTTTGGATCTATCTCTATAGATCCGGATACCCAAGATGCGTTGTGCTTCTCCCAAGTCCTTCATTTGGAAGTGGTTTCCCAATTCCACCTTTACCGAGTTCGCACTTGGAATATCATTTCCAATCAAGAGTATGTCATCCACATACAAAACAAGGAAGGTTACTTTACTCCCACTAAACTTCATGTACAAACAAGGTTCCTCAAGACTACGAGCGAAACCATGTTGTTTGATAACATGATCGAATCGTGATTCCAACTCCTCGATGCTTGCTTAAGACCATAAATGGATCTCTTAAGCTTGCATACTTTCTTAGGGTTGGATGTATCTATAAAACCTTCAAGGTTGTGTCATAAACACTTCCTCTTCTAGAATCCCATTCAAGAAGGCGGTTTTTACATCCATGTGCCATATTTCATAGTCATGAAATGCGGCAACCGCTAAGATTATCCTTATGGATCGAAGCATCGCGAATCGTGCAAAGGTTTCATCATAATGAATACCTTGGACTTGTGAAAAAGCCCTTTGCCACCAATCTAGCTTTGTAAACATCAATATGTTTATCTATGCCGAAGTTTGATTTTGAATATCCATTTACACCGAAGGGTCGCACTCCTTCAGGTAAATCTACCAAGTCCCAAACTTGGTTCTCGTACATAGAATCCATTTCGATTTCATGGCCTCAAGCCATTGTTGAGTTCAGCTACTAATAGCCGCCTTGTAGGTTGAGGGTTCGTTGCTTTGAATAACAACAAATCACCCTCCTCCTCGATGTTACCGAGGTAGCAGTCGGGTTGTTGACTAACTCTTCCTCGACCTCCTAGGGATTATAACCGTGTCGCACGACGAGGAGCGGTTTCTCGTTTTACTGTCTCGGTTTGTGGCTCTTGAACTTCATCAAGTTCAAATTTTCTCCCACTGCTTCTTAGAAATAAATTCATTTTCTAGGAAAAACAAGATCACGAGCCACAAACACTTTGTTCTCGTGAGGGTTGTAGAAGTAATAACCACAGTTTCCTTAGGATAACCTACAAATAGACATTTGTCGGACCTTGGAGCGAGTTTATCGTCAGCTTTATTCTTGGATTTAATGCCTCACATCCCCAAATTCTCATGAATGACAAATAGGGAACTGCTCCCATCCATATCTCATATGGAGTCTTATTGGCCGCTTTAGTCGGACTTGATTTAGTGAAAATACAAAGAGATAATAGCGCAAAGCCCCAAAATGATCCAGGAAGCTCAGTTTGACTCATCATAGACCGAACCATGTCAAGCAAAGTTCGGTTTCTCCTTTCTGCAACACCATTTAATTGTGGTGTGCCCGGAGGAGTCCATTGTGATAATATACCACAATTCTTAAGATGTGAATCAAACTCATTACTTAGATATTCGCCACCACGATCCGATCGTAGTGCTTTTATCCTTTTGTTTAATTGGTTCTCAACCTCATTTTGAAATTCTTTAAATTTCTCAAAAGCATCACTTTTATGCCTTATTAAGTAGACATAACCATATCTACTTAAGTCATCGGTAAAAGTAATGAAGTAATGATATCCTCCTCTAGCGGTGATGTTTAATGGACCACACACATCGGTATGTATGAGTCCTAAAACCTCACTTGCTCGTGTCCCTTTACCGCTAAAGGGTTGACGAGTCATCTTGCCTAAAAGGCAAGCTTCGCATGTACCATATGATTCGCAATCAAATGGTTTGAGAACCTTGGTCTCAACAAGTCTCTTTATGCGTCTTTCGTTTATGTGACCTAAACGACAATGCCAAAGGTAGGATTTGTTTGATTCATTCGTTTTGAGCCTCTTGTTCTCAACATGATAGACATCATTAACATCATTTAAAACATAAATACCTCCAATTGAAATAGCTTCACCATAAACCATTTCATTAAAAGAAAAAGTACAACGGTTGTTCTTAATCTCAAAACAAAAGCCTTCCGCATCAAGTACGGAGACGGAGATAATGTTTTTAGTTAGAGTTGGTACAAAATAACAGTTATTCAAAAGCAACTCTAATCCACTAGCAAGACCGAGTACAAAAGTTCCCACGAAAACGGCCGCTACTCTAGCTCCATTGCCCATGCGGAGATCTACATCACCCTTGGCTAGGGCCCGCACGTTTCTCATCCCCTGCAAATGATTACAAAGGTGAGATCCACATCCGGTATCCAATACCCATGTAGAAATGCAAGCATGATTGATGTCAATCATATAGAGATTAGAAGGAATACCTTTGGATGTCTCACATCCATTCTTGAGATCCTTCTTATACTTGAGACAATTGCGCATCCAATGACCCACCTCATTACAATATTTGCAAGTGTCTTTGAGGGGTCTTCCCTTGTTGATCTTGGGCTTAGGCTTATGTGGAACACCTTCCACAATAGCCTTTCCCTTACCCTTGCCTATGTTAGATGGCCCTTTCTTGGCCACCTTCCCCTTCTTCACTCCCAAGTTCATGTTCTTCATTTTCATGGAGAGAACATCTTTCTTCTCCACCTCATTCACTTCCATATCCCTCTCGGCTTGGACCAAGAGTGCATGAAGTTCATGGTAACTCTTATCCATGTTGTTCATGTTATAGTTTACTCTAAAGTGAGCAAACTTGTTAGGAAGAGAATGGAGGATGCGGTTGATCGCAAGAGCCTTGGGTATAGCACACTCTTGACGCTCAAGAGTGTCTATATGCTCAATCATTTTGAGCACATGAGGACCAACTTTTTGGTTCCTCTCAAGCTTTGCATCGAAAAACCGAACCGCGGCTTCATAAAGCCTTATTTGCGGTGCTTTGGAGAACATGGTTGTCACTCGAGTGAATATCGCATATGCACTCTTTTGAGTAACCATTCGGAGTTTGAGAGCGGGTGACATGGACCATATCAAGACGTTTTTCACGTCATTGTCCACTTTCACATACTCATCATAGGCGGCACGAGCCGCGCCGGATCGAGAAGTGGGTTCGGCGGGTGGTTGATCGGTAAGGTGCTTGAGCACATTGTCGGATGTAGCAGCGCCCTTCATTGTCGAATCCCATTCGACGAAGTTGCTACCGTCATCCTTGAGGATACACCTATCCATCACGGTTCGCAACCATGAATCTTTGCCCAAAATGGGCGCGGGAGTTGATGATGATGATGCCATTGCGATAAATGATTCTACAATAAATATGAGGAAATATGTAAGCATTCATTGTCCATTTTATAACATTTGCTAAAACTCATTTTTAAAACAAATGTCCATTTATATAATGATCTCCCACGAAATTATATAAATGATTCCAAGACTCGTTTTCCATATAAAATTAGACATCTCATGTTTCCTTTTATATAAAAACGATAAGTCAACACTTGACTAATTCTACACTAGAATGCTTGGTTGATGATTTTCTTATAAAATGCATCGATTAGCCCCAAATAACTCTTATTTGGTTGAGTCCAAACCAAATTAGCACGGGACTTCCTCCCACTACTTACCCATGGTAACAAGGTTCCACGTCATGAGGTCCTCACGAACATGGGGTTCATAGTTGCTATATTTGGAAAGGCTTAATCTCAATTCATTTTGATAAAAATGTGGGTGATCTTGTCAATTTTTAGTCATAAAATTCTTTATAAGTGAACTAATTTTAAGAATGGCGACCTAAAAATGACAATCATAGTGGGATATCGTGGCATGCATGGCGATTTTGGCATGTGTGCGGAAAATATAAGCAAACAAACAAGCAAAGCAAGCAAGCAAGCAAGCATAAACCTAGTATGGCCACCTAAAGTAATTAAAATACAAGGAGTTACAAATTGGAAACCAACTCCTTTGGTCCCTCTTCATAATGGATCTCATCCAAGGCTCCTCCTTGCAAGCTTTAGAACTCTTCTAAGGCTCCAAGTCGATCTCCATCACCGGTCTTCGATTTACAAATAGTTACAAGTATGATTTACAAATGAATACATAGCAATCCTATTATACATTTATAAATGAAATAAACTATTAAAAAATTACAAACCGGCGATACGAGATCGCATTTAATTACAAACCACACGATATTCCCTTTCATTACGGGTAATATCGGTAAAAATATAACAAACTATGGCCATACTAGTAAAAATAAACATTCATTCAACAATAAACATTCATCCTTACCCTTGCCTATGTTAGATGGCCCCTTCTTGGCCACCTTCCCCTTCTTCACTCCCAAGTTCATGTTCTTCATTTTCATGGAGAGAACATCTTTCTTCTCCACCTCATTCACTTCCATATCCCTCTCGGCTTGGACCAAGAGTGCATGAAGTTCATGGTAACTCTTATCCATGTTGTTCATGTTATAGTTTACTCTAAAGTGAGCAAACTTGTTAGGAAGAGAATGGAGGATGCGGTTGATCGCAAGAGCCTTGGGTATAGCACACTCTTGACGCTCAAGAGTGTCTATATGCTCAATCATTTTGAGCACATGAGGACCAACTTTTTGGTTCCTCTCAAGCTTTGCATCGAAAAACCGAACCGCGGCTTCATAAAGCCTTATTTGCGGTGCTTTGGAGAACATGGTTGTCACTCGAGTGAATAACGCATATGCACTCTTTTGAGTAACCATTCGGAGTTTGAGAGCGGGTGACATGGACCATATCAAGACGCTTTCACGCCATTGTCCACTTTCACATACTCATCATAGGCGGCACGAGCCGCGCCGGATCGAGAAGTGGGTTCGGCGGGTGGTTGATCGGTAAGGTGCTTGAGCACATTGTCGGATGTAGCGGCGCCCTTCATTGTCGAATCCCATTCGACGAAGTTGCTACCGTCATCCTTGAGGATACACCTATCCATCACGGTTCGCAACCATGAATCTTTGCCCAAAATGGGCGCGGGAGTTGATGATGATGATGCCATTGCGATAAATGATTCTACAATAAATATGAGGAAATATGTAAGCATTCATTGTCCATTTTATAACATTTGCTAAAACTCATTTTTAAAACAAATGTCCATTTATATAATGATCTCCCACGAAATTATATAAATGATTCCAAGACTCGTTTTCCATATAAAATTAGACATCTCATGTTTCCTTTTATATAAAAACGATAAGTCAACACTTGACTAATTCTACACTAGAATGCTTGGTTGATGATTTTCTTATAAAATGCATCGATTAGCCCCAAATAACTCTTATTTGGTTGAGTCCAAACCAAATTAGCACGGGACTTCCTCCCACTACTTACCCATGGTAACTAGGTTCCACGTCATGAGGTCCTCACGAACATGGGGTTCATAGTTGCTATATTTGGAAAGGCTTAATCTCAATTCATTTTGATAAAAATGTGGGTGATCTTGTCAATTTTTAGTCATAAAATTCTTTATAAGTGAACTAATTTTAAGAATGGCGACCTAAAAATGACAATCATAGTGGGAAATCGTGGCATGCATGGCGATTTTGGCATGTGTGCGGAAAATATAAGCAAACAAACAAGCAAAGCAAGCAAGCAAGCAAGCATAAACCTAGTATGGCCACCTAAAGTAATTAAAATACAAGGAGTTACAAATTGGAAACCAACTCCTTTGGTCCCTCTTCATAATGGATCTCATCCAAGGCTCCTCCTTGCAAGCTTTAGAACTCTTCTAAGGCTCCAAGTCGATCTCCATCACCGGTCTTCGATTTACAAATAGTTACAAGTATGATTTACAAATGAATACATAGCAATCCTATTATACATTTATAAATGAAATAAACTTTTAGAAAATTACAAACCGGCGATACGAGATCGCATTTAATTACAAACCACACACGATATTCCCTTTCATTACGGGTAATATCGGTAAAAATATAACAAACTATGGCCATACTAGTAAAAATAAACATTCATTCAACAATAAACATTCATCCAAAAAATGCAAGATGTAAAGCTTATAAATAAAAACATGCCAAAATCGCCTTAAACAATAATCGCATTTAATCGTTTCAAACCGATCTCATTTTTAACCGATTAATCTTATATTAATCAATAATGCTTAAAACACCTTTTAAGCTTGAACTAAACTTCTAAACTGATTTTAGAACACCCAACATTAGTTTATACTAACTTATGGTGATTTTAGTTCATAAACATGGTCATTTGCTAATTAGAAGTACTTTAATCATAACCCTTTTATGAATAAAGCTTTATAAAATCAAAATAAAATAAAATAAAATTATTTTTATTTTGAAAAAATTTTGTATATTCTGGAACACTTCCAAAATATCAGAAAAGAAAAGTTTGGCCAGAAAATATTTACGAATTATTTTATATAAAATAACATACGATTTCATCGATTTTAACTCATAAAATCAAGAAAACGTCTAAAACAGTGAGGTAAAATCCCAAATTTATACGAGAGCATCCTCATAATGTGTAAAAATATTGGTATAAATTTCATGTCCAGAAAGCAACATTTACTATATTTTTGGACATAAAACCCATTATATACCGATTTTAAACAAAAATATGAATAAATATTCAAAACTCAAAATCTGACTTTGAAAATTTACATGCAGAAAGTATAAATATGAAGTATCACTGTGTAAAAATTTCGTGACCAGATTCGAACTATAACTATTTATAGTAATTATTTTAGCCAAAAACACACTTTTTGACTCGGTTTTGTATAAAAATCATTTAAATTAGCAAACAAATTCCAAAAATTACGAAATTTGACCAGAAACTTCATGAGACCAGAAACTTTGCATGCAATAAAAATCTCGTGTTAAAACCATTTTTAACACTATTTTCGGATTTTATGTTATTTATTCTCAATAAATACATAAAACTCCAAAAACAACAAAATAAATTTGTAACTACAAGCCTTGGCTCTGATACCACTTGTAAGGATCGGATCCCATTCACTAATCAAGTATTAGTGTAAATCAAATTACTCTAATTTGATTTAGCAAGATCTATGTAGTTAACAAAAGTATTTTGCTACAAGATTAGAAATTTATACCTTTCTTGTAAAGGAAATGAGGGCACTAAACTAGAACTCCTTTCTAGTTTAGTTTCTTGAGTATGAGCTTAGGATGATCCTCCTTAAAAACCCAAGTTTCCAATAATAAGAAACCTCCTAAAGTTGCACCCAAGAACTCTCCAAAAATATACTAGTGATTTTGATCTAGAAATCACTAAGTATAAACTTGATATTATGTGATAATAGTATTACTAACTCTTAGTAAAAGTATTATCTTGAGAGGGTTTTATTTAGAGAGAATATTAGAGATGGAGAGTAAAAATGAGACTTGCATGAATGAATCTCTTTCTAATCTTCCCTTTATTAAAGAATAAGAGAAACTCAAGTGTGTCCAACAAGCCCAAGGGGCCGCCACCCTAGGAGAACATGGGGAAGAGTTTTGCTTCTTGATTAGATAAATGCCTTGCATTATAATCATTATGCTTCTCATGCAAAAAGCAAAAGCAAGAGTACAAAACTAATAAGACAAAATGGAAGACTCTCTTCCTTTCTCATTTGGACTACCCAAAGGGCCTCAAATGGGTCTTATTTGTTTTCAATATTTGTCCCATTAAATACTTATAATTTATCACTTAATTATCTAATATAATAAAGTGTAAATTAATTAAACTCTTCCTTAATATACATGTACACTTACACATATATTAAAATGTACTTTTACTAATCTCATTAGTAGAATATACACAATTAGTGAATTAACACTTAATCACTAATTCTCGTCTCCTCTAATAATTTTATCGATATAAAATTCAAACGTCCGAGTTCACAACTCGATTTCTCTCTAAATCAATACACCGACTAACCGTTAGTCAAATTATCAAGTCACTAATATAATCGTATCTCATACAATTAATCAGCTTAAATATTTGGAGTACGTTCCTATAGGTGTGACTTAAAGGGATCAATTGATTACCGCCGTTCTCACGACAATAACGTCAAACTCTAGTCAGCCAATCGTTATTGATTTACGTTAATCAATTGACAATAATTCAGGATTATCCCCACGTATTCCTTAATTGAGATTTATTAAGTAATTGCACTATTGTGGAGGACACATACTCCAACAATTCATACAAAGTTATTAAATAAAATGGTACGGGAGGTATAAGCGCCTAATGCATACTAGCTCACTTTTAATAACAAATTAATTATAATAAAACCAAAACGTTAATGTTAGAGAATTTTGAGGAAGAAAATCGAGTCACCTAAATTTGGCACACGAACTGAGGGCCTCCAAATAAAAATACGATTTCTCATGGACCCAAAATAGTTGCGAAGTCGAATTGAACAGCAGTTCCAAATTTGTCCTCGACAAATGAGCAGGACACGCAGGGAAAAGAGCAAGTGAGTTAGAGTCGGTACGATAATTTGACGACTCGTATTTATTGATAGAAAATGGTTAAATCAAAGATACTTACCATCGATAAAAATATGACGATAAGTAGGACATAGCCACGTGAGCACGG
This sequence comes from Dianthus caryophyllus, assembly GCA_023091065.1. NCBI lineage: Eukaryota > Viridiplantae > Streptophyta > Magnoliopsida > Caryophyllales > Caryophyllaceae > Dianthus > Dianthus caryophyllus. Next base: position 31,941,354 of record CM041517.1, on the reverse strand, counting down.
CACGGCCATGGCGGTGGTGAGCTCGACGGCAAGCAAATGAGGAGGCAGAGGTCGAGTGAGGGAGAGGAAGAAAAAGCAAGGGAATACCGAGGAGAGCAGGGGGCGAGGTCGAGGTGGTTCACGGTGGTCTGGCACGGTGGTGTCGTCCTCGGCGTCGAAAAATAAAAACAGTGGCGAGCACGGTGGTCTCGAAGGTTTTCGAGACGCTCAGTTGATGGTGTACGGTGGAGCTAGCCATGGTGGTGGTCTAAGGCGGCCGTCGGAAACAGGGGACAAAGAGAAGGGAAGACAGGGGAAAGGAAAAGAGTGAGCTCGAGGTAGTTGTCGAGCTTATGAGCTCACCATTAATGGTGGCCGTCGTGGGTGGTTGCTGCCCTGAGTATGGGCGGTTTCCGGTGTGGGAACAAAGGGAGGTGACATGGGAGGGAGGGGTGGTGGCCATGGCCGAGAAAGGAGGTGGCCTGAGGTGGAGGGTGATGGTGGCAGCTGACGGTGGTGGTGCGGTGAGAGAGAGGCTGAGGAGGACGAAAAGCAGGGGACCACGGTGGTGGTTGTGAGACTCAGCTACCGGGTCGGTGAGGATCTGAGAGCAAACAGTGCAAAGCGGCTCTTCAGGCCGTGGTTCCGGTGGTCAGGCCGAACCGAGGCGCGCTTGGGTTTGGGGGTCATTGTCGAGCGCTTGGTTTGATGATGATGATGAAGTTGTCGTTGTTGTAGTTTTGTTTTATAACGTAGTATTATTATTATTATTATTATTATTATAATTATAATTATTATTATAATAGTTACTTTCGCCGCTTTACAAAGTACTCCGCATTATTACCATTATTATTTATCATTGTTTGTTGTGGTGGGTGTAGTTGGCTCTGTTTGATTTTCTTTTGCTCCGTTTTATTTACTCTTATTTATAAAAAAAATTTATAAAATATATTACGTTTTAAATTATTTGTTTTAAATTCTAAATTCCATTATTCAAATTATAAAATTTATAGTTTGAAAATACAAAAGTATAAAAGTTGACAGTTATAAATTGTATTAAGGTCTCACATATTTTCAAACGGCTTGTTTATTTGCAGATACGTTTCTATAAAATTACATTTTATTCAAGTAATAATAATTTTATTAAAATAAAATTTAAATTTAAATTTACCAAGTTTATTCAAAGCAATTGAATCAAAGTTTTAGTTTGACAAGTATTTTATAAAAAAAATATAATACAAGTCAATGTAAATTCAAGAAAGTTTAATTAGAAATGTATTGGAGAAAGTTTATTTAATCGAAATTTTTCAGCCGCGTTTTTGAAGTAATTGAATAAAAGTTAATTTATATAAATTTTGATTTAAGAATTTTGTTAAAATAATTAATTAGTATTAATAAAAACACGGGGTGTTACAATCCTACCCCCTTAAGAAAAGTTTCGTCCCCGAAACTTGAATAGGATGGATAATTGTCGAGATAGAACTAGACAGTTAGTGAAAACATCGATACTTTTTGAAATTGAATATAAACATGAGACTTTTAATTGAGCAAGATTTTATCAAAAGGAATTATTGAAGAATTTAATAATATTAAGATATAAATAATTCTTTCTCGAATTAACATCAAAATGTTGCTGCATCGTCGTTTTCAAAATCAGCGAGAAAGAGGTTTTCAAAAAGGTAGGGCCTAGAAGTTTTGTACGGAATCAAATTAAATAAAAATAATAAGCGTTTTAAGAATTAAAACAATTTATTTAAATTTGAAAATAAAATGTTAACCTTAAAATAGGTTGAAATAGGAAATTTTAAGATTTAAATTGGACTTTAATAAAATCAAATTATAGTCCTACCCCCTTAAGAAGTTTTAAACGTATATACATAATATTATTTTTGTTACTTTTAATGATCACGTGCATGTGAAATATAGCCTTAGGAAAACGGCATTTAGGGAAATTATGTAAAAGTCGTCGTGATCATAATTAAAATATGAGCTTTAATGAAATTAAGGAAATTCAGGTTATCGTTGAATGATGAATAAAATTTTAGAAAATTATGGATAACCTGGTTGATATAGCCCATTTTCATAAAATTTATTATTATAATGTTATTAGGTGAAACAGAAATGTTATAAATCATATTTAGGATATGATTCGAAATTTATAATAAGGGGTTATATAAAGAGAAAATATGACATATGTATGTATATTTTGACGAGAGATAAATATAATACAATAGGACAAGTTCAAAAGATTTTTATTAAAAGATAAAGAGTTTTCAAAATGAAAGAAAACAATGAACTTCATCGTATGAGATTAACAAGTATTCTCAGAGAAATTAAAATCTAAGAGTTTCAAAATTTTGCAACAAGGAAAATAAGTTTTAGAGGTTGAATAAAAATTTAACGAAATTACAAAAGAAATAGAAATTCATTTTTCGAGATTAAATAGAACAAAGGAATTTTTGAAGATATAATAATTTTAAGAGGTCAAAAGTACGAAGTAAAGTTTGACTATAAAAATTAAAGAGTTTACGAAATTCAAAAGTAAGAATGATAAAATTTTATGAGATTAAGGAGAAGAGATGAAAATCAATTTAAGACGATAATTATAGGGATTATTGATTTAGGAAATCAACCATTTCAAAGGAGTTAAAATGTTTACGAGGTTGAAAAATCATCGAGTGAATTCTTTTACGTAAGGAATTTAAAATATAAGAGTAAACATCATTTTTTTAATATTCTAATCATTTGATTAAGATATCCTGAAAATGAAAAGCGTTGAGATGATGGTGATCATTAGAGATCGATTTTGATATAGTTTAGAAATCTTCAATGCTAAACAAATCTTCGACGTCGTGGCAATTGTCTTGCATTGCGTGATTCTTGATACGTCTCTTCGCATGCTCTTCTGGTCTTGTCTTAAAGTCTTATATTTGCGAGAAATGAAAAGAGGTAATTTCAAAAGGAAGATTTCATTATAAGAGTTTAAGTTAGGAAAATTTTATTTCAAAAGAAGCAAAATAATTTAAATAGATCGATTAAAATTTTCTTTTTGAATAAGTTAGGAAGAGATGAATATGGGTGTTTGAGAATGTTGTAGAGGTCTTGAAAATTTGAAGAATCGGAATAAGGTAGTTAAAGGGAAAGATTTTGATGGAGTAGAAATCCTTCAAGCTACAGGAGATTTTGAAGGCTGGACGTCTCATCAAGCTGTATGTTTCTGGATGCATCCATTTGTTGCGCTTCATTCAAAACTTGCCTTCGATTAATCCGTCTCGATTTTTTTTGTAACGTTAGTATACGAGACTTATTAGTCAAAAAGATCAGTCATAGAGCACTTAGCAGGCAAGAAAAGAGAAATAAAAATCTATCGAGGTTGAATGACGGTTGAGAAATTCTAAATTCTAGGTCGGTCGGTCAGTCCTTAATATGTCTACCCATTCTCACATTTAAAGCGTTCTAAGATTATTATTTTAGCGATCTAGGATTTCTAATCCATTATTTGATCCTATAAGTCTATGCCTGACATACAATATGAATGTCTGGCCCAGTGTCGCCTCGCTAGATGAGATAACTTTAAGTTATTCACGGTCATAAAGACTTTGATACCAACCAGAACAACCCGGTTTTTCGTGACTTAATTAAACTAAGGCGGAAAATTAATTAAGTCTAATACATGCCGGATGTTAATTAAATTACATACAAATGGCATAGGATACAAATATATATTACAATCTCTCAAAGAAACAACGAAACATCCTAATCGTCCCAATAGCCCTGAGTCTCGAGAATTGCCTCGCAATGTAGACAAAAACACAAAATAGGGAATCTCCCGCTCAGAGGCGAAGTGACTGTTTCTAACCAACAACCTCTAAACCACGCTTTGGTTTATTTAACCTATGATTAAAAGTAACTTGGCAAAGACTAAACGCCAGATAACTCCAAGAGTCACCTTATGTTAATAAAATTGGACAATTAGCATATAATATCGCTTCACATATAGATATTTAAATCTCATACAACATGATAAACAAGACTTAAAACATTTCAATTTATAGAACAAGGTATACAACTTAAGTATCATTTCAAATCATATAACATCGTAATATATATAAAAATTTAATCATAGCAATCAAGCTATAGGCATAAATCATAATCAATTCAATAGATAGATATGTGTGAACAATCATGCGATATTTCAATTAGCACGAGGGATAGTCGACCCTTTTCATAGAAATTCCTCAAATATCAAACAAACTCACGAGTCTTGACTATAGAGCGGCTCGTGTACTCTCATAGCAAATTACCCATATAATTTCCTATCAAAGTGCACTAGTTACTCAGACTCGTACATTAGATCAAACACTAAGTAGCATAAGATACAGCTACCTAATATCAAATATAATATGGATAATCTAAGATGAAACACGACCATAAGCCAACAAACTAGTAAGGATGGAAACATGCGTTAACACAAATAGCATGTTAACGCGCAACAGCGTGCCGGTCACATCAACGGACTTTAAATTGCTGAAGATATCAAGCAGGTAATAAGGAGGATCAGTCCCTTGTCTTTTGTATGCATACACTACCCTATTGGTACGACTATTACACTACGACAGATCCCCCGGATGGGAATGGTCATTTTCCGTTACCTCATATGGGCCCGTGAACGAATCGCTACCCAGGGCGAAAATCACGTTAAATAACGACTAAGAGAGCCATTAAATGTACCACTAGCACCAAATAGCGATGATAGTGTCCCCATATGCGGCTACCTTACCAACCCTGACCCTATAGCGTTTAACATCGCAGACACCCGAGTACTAATCATACAACGATATAATCGAAGGGTTAAATCTCATGTCGGGCCGTGCCTTTGAACTCAAATCCTAAATTGTCGAAGGAATATCGAGTATGAGGAATAACTCGCTCATTATCGGATTCAACCCCAACAACCATGAGAATCTAAGGGTTCCCAAGTTAGAGCGGACGGTCAAAGTGAAGTCGATAATAGGTCAATTCACAAGGGTGGCGCAAGATTAATCTATACATGTGAGGTAAACAGTAACATCAAGTATTCAACATTTAATTCATTACTTCTTTTATTGTTGACAACAGAGGTTACATTTCTTACTAATTATAATATCGCCAAACTTTGTATTATGTAAAGATCAGATCAAATAAAGTATAAACATCGTTAATCACATTTAGTATTTTATTCGCTTCCTCTTATTAGTATGAGGTAAGGTTGAATTATATATTTCACTTTTTATACTTATACGTATTAGTGTTTTATATTTCAAGAATAATAATAGTTCATTTTATTTGTAAGTTTGATTAAGTTTCAATTAGACTTTAAGCACTTAAGACAGATTAGTGATTAGTATTATAAATAATAGAATTTTATTATAAGTCACATTTATTTCTTCCTTTTTATTTAAATTGTAAAGTGTTTAGCGATTTAATAGTTTTAGCATTTATTTTAACTTGTAAAAATATATTGATGATACTTAGCAAAATTTAGGGTTTTTAATAAAATCTAATATAATGACATTTAGGAACTATTCAATTAGGTGGCCTAATTTCTAAACTGATTTTATTTATGTAACCTTTACGTAGTCGTATTAGGATGATTTAATAATTCGATCGTGAGATTATTAATATTTAAATTTTAGTGATATTCACTTTAGTTTAATTCACTTAATTATTTATAACTTTTAAAAAGTCAAAAACTTTATAATTCAAAATCTTTAGTTAGGTTTTGTATTTATATATATATATATTTTATTCATAATTTTTATAATACTATACTTAGTAAAATTTTAGTCAACCTTTATATATTATTATGATATTAACAATTTACCTTTTAGTTAATTTTTATTTGTGATTCAAATTTTTAGCTTTATTTAGTAATAGCTTTACCTAGAATCATTTTAAATCTTAAAGTACTCCAAATTTTAACTAAATACTTATTTAGTATATTTTAAGTTCATTGTAAACTTTAAAGTTTTTATAACGTAATCTTTATAGTAATTGTGAGATATGACTTTTTATATAATTATTTATTTTAGAAACTTTAATATGAGTAACTAAATTTATATTTTTACTTTTAGTATGATTTAATATTAATTTAAACTTAATATTCTTTTAACTTAATTCTTTATTTTTAGATATGTTTTATTTAAACATTTTTAGTGTCGATAAATACTTTATTTCCATAAATATTTTATATTAGTTTAATTTATTTACTTTAGTTATTTTAGTAATATTTTTAGTCTTATTTTATATTTGTAATACTTATACTTTATATATTTTAATTTATACATAACAAATAATTTTAACATGATGAAATTATAATTAAATTCTATAGTAATTCACAACACATTTTCACCCAAAATATAATTTCATAAAATCATATAAATATCATATTTCACAAATCAATTCAACATTATATTATAACCAAAATTAACACCCAATTTCATACTATAGCGATTCATACAAAGTTATTAAATAAAATGGTACGGGAGGTATAAGCGCCTAATGCATACTAGCTCACTTTTAATAACAAATTAATTATAATAAAACCAAAACGTTAATGTTAGAGAATTTTGAGGAAGAAAATCGAGTCACCTAAATTTGGCACACGAACTGAGGGCCTCCAAATAAAAATACGATTTCTCATGGACCCAAAATAGTTGCGGTCGAATTGAACAAATAGCTCCAAATTTGTCCTCGACAAATGAGCGTGACACGCAGGAAAAGAGCAAGTGAGTTAGAGCTCAGACGATAATTTGCCGACTCGTATTTATTGATAGAAAATGGTTAAATCAAAGATACTTACCATCGATAAAAATATGACGATAAGTAGGACATAGCCACGTGAGCAGGGCACGGCCATGGCGGTGGTGAGCTCGACGGTGGCAGCCGAGGAGGCAGAGGTCGAGTGAGGGAGAGGAAGAAAAAGCAAGGGAATACCGAGGAGAGCAGGGGGCGAGGTCGAGGTGGTTCACGGTGGTCTGGCACGGTGGTGTCGTCCTCGGCGTCGAAAAATAAAAACAGAGGCGAGCACGGTGGTCTCGAAGGTTTTCGAGACGGTTCAGTGATGGTGTACGGTGGAGCTAGCCATGGTGGTGGTCTAAGGCGGCCGTCGGAAACAGGGGACAAAGAGAAGGGAAGACAGGGGAAAGGAAAAGAGTGAGCTCGAGGTAGTTGTCGAGCTTATGAGCTCACCATTAATGGTGGCCGTCGTGGGTGGTTGCTGCCCTGAGTATGGGCGGTTTCCGGTGAGTGAACAAAGGGAGAAGACATGGGAGGTAGGGGTGGTGGTCATGGCCGAGAAAGGAGGTGGCCTGAGGTGGAGGGTGATGGTGGCAGGTGACGGTGGTGGTGCGGTGAGAGAGAGGCTGAGGAGGACGAAAAGCAGGGGACCACGGTGGTGGTTGTGAGACTCCAGGCGGCTGGTCGAGCTGAGGACGGAGCAGCAGGTGGCAGGCGGCTCTTCAGGCCGTGCTCCGGTGGTGGCTGCTGCTGAACGGAGGCGGCGTCGGTTTGGGGGTTGTTGTCGAGTGTCGGTTTGATGATGATGATGAAGTTGTCGTTGTTGTAGTTTTGTTTTATAACGTAGTATTATTATTATTATTATTATTATTATAATTATAATTATTATTATAATAGTTACTTTCGGCCGCTTTCGGCGAAAGTACTCCGCATTATTACCATTATTATTTATCATTGTTTGTTGTGGTGGGTGTAGTTGGCTCTGTTTGATTTTCTTTTGCTCCGTTTTATTTACTCTTATTTATAAAAAAAATTTATAAAATATATTACGTTTTAAATTATTTGTTTTAAATTCTAAATTCCATTATTCAAATTATAAAATTTATAGTTTGAAAATACAAAAGTATAAAAGTTGACAGTTATAAATTGTATTACGGTCTCACATATTTTCAAACGGCTTGTTTATTTGCAGATACGTTTCTATAAAATTACATTTTATTCAAGTAATAATAATTTTATTAAAATAAAATTTAAATTTAAATTTACCAAGTTTATTCAAAGCAATTGAATCAAAGTTTTAGTTTGACAAGTATTTTATAAAAAAAATATAATACAAGTCAATGTAAATTCAAGAAAGTTTAATTAGAAATGTATTGGAGAAAGTTTATTTAATCGAAATTTTTCAGCCGCGTTTTTGAAGTAATTGAATAAAAGTTAATTTATATAAATTTTGATTTAAGAATTTTGTTAAAATAATTAATTAGTATTAATAAAAACACTGGTGTTACAATCCTACCTCTAAGAAAAGTTACGACCCCGAAACTTGAATAGGATGGATAATTGTCGAGATAGAACTAGACAGTTAGTGAAAACATCGATACTTTTTGAAATTGAATATAAACATGAGACTTTTAATTGAGCAAGATTTTATCAAAAGGAATTATTGAAGAATTTAATAATATTAAGATATAAATAATTCTTTCTCGAATTAACATCAAAATGTTCTTTGCATAAATCGTTTTCAAAATCAGCGAGAAAGAGGTTTTCAAAAAGGTAGGGCCTAGAAGTTTTGTACGGAATCAAATTAAATAAAAATAATAAGCGTTTTAAGAATTAAAACAATTTATTTAAATTTGAAAATAAAATGTTAACCTTAAAATAGGTTGAAATAGGAAATTTTAAGATTTAAATTGGACTTTAATAAAATCAAATTATAGTCCTACCCCCTTAAGAAGTTTTAAACGTATATACATAATATTATTTTTGTTACTTTTAATGATCACGTGCATGTGAAATATAGCCTTAGGAAAACGGCATTTAGGGAAATTATGTAAAAGTCGTCGTGATCATAATTAAAATATGAGCTTTAATGAAATTAAGGAAATTCAGGTTATCGTTGAATGATGAATAAAATTTTAGAAAATTATGGATAACCTGGTTGATATAGCCCATTTTCATAAAATTTATTATTATAATGTTATTAGGTGAAACAGAAATGTTATAAATCATATTTAGGATATGATTCGAAATTTATAATAAGGGGTTATATAAAGAGAAAATATGACATATGTATGTATATTTTGACGAGAGATAAATATAATACAGATAGGACAAGTTCAAAAGATTTTTATTAAAAGATAAAGAGTTTTCAAAAATGAAAGAAAACAATGAACTTCATCGTATGAGATTAACAAGTATTCTGTAGAAATTAAAATCTAAGAGTTTCAAAATTTTGCAACAAGGAAAATAAGTTTTAGAGGTTGAATAAAAATTTAACGAAATTACAAAAGAAATAGAAATTCATTTTTCGAGATTAAATAGAACAAAGGAATTTTTGAAGATATAATAATTTTAAGAGGTCAAAAGTACGAAGTAAAGTTTGACTATAAAAATTAAAGAGTTTACGAAATTCAAAAGTAAGAATGATAAAATTTTATGAGATTAAGGAGAAGAGATGAAAATCAATTTAAGACGATAATTATTAGGGATTATTGATTTAGGAAATCAACCATTTCAAAGGAGTTAAAATGTTTACGAGGTTGAAAAATCATCGAGTGAATTCTTTTTACGTAAGGAATTTAAAATATAAGAGTAAACATCATTTTTTTTAATATTCGGAATCATTTGATTAAGATATCTGAAAATGAAAAGCGTTGAGATGATGGTGATCATTAGAGATCGATTTTGATATAGTTTAGAAATCTTCAATGCTAAAGAAATCTTCGACGTCTTGAAAATTGTCTTGGATAGCGTGATTCTTGATACGTCTCTTCGCATGCTCTTCTGGTCTTGTCTTAAAGTCTTATATTTGCGAGAAATGAAAAGAGGTAATTTCAAAAGGAAGATTTCATTATAAGAGTTTAAGTTAGGAAAATTTTATTTCAAAAGAAGCAAAATAATTTAAATAGATCGATTAAAATTTTCTTTTTGAATAAGTTAGGAAGAGATGAATATGGGTGTTTGAGAATGTTGTAGAGGTCTTGAAAATTTGAAGAATCGGAATAAGGTAGTTAAAGGGAAAGATTTTGATGGAGTAGAAATCCTTCAAGCTACAGGAGATTTTGAAGGCTGGACGTCTCATCAAGCTGTATGTTTCTGGATGCATCCATTTGTTGCGCTTCATTCAAAACTTGCCTTCGATTAATCCGTCTCGATTATTTTGTAACGTTAGTATACGAGACTTATTAGTCAAAAAGATCAGTCATAGAGCACTTAGCGTGCAAGAAAAGAGAAATAAAAATCTATCGAGGTTGAATGACTGGTTGAGAAATTCTAAATTCTAGGTCTGGCGGTCACCCTTAATATGTCTACCCATTCTCACATTTAAAGCGTTTCTAAGATTATTATTTTAGCGATCTAGGATTTCTAATCCATTATTTGATCCTATAAGTCTATGCACGACATACAATATGAATGTTCGCCCAGGTGTCGTCTCGCTAGATGAGATAACTTTAAGTTATTCACGGTCAGCAAGACGACTTTGATACCAATCAGAATAACCCGGTATTTCGTGACTTAATTAAACTAAGGCGGAAAAATAATTAAGTCTAATACATGCCGGATGTTAATTAAATTACATACAAATGGCATAGGATACAAATATATATTACAATCTCTCAAAGAAACAACGAAACATCCTAATCGTCCCAATAGCCCTGAGTCTCGAGAATTGCCTCGCAATGTAGACAAAAACACAAAATAGGGAATCTCCGCTCGGAGGCGGAAGTGACTGTTTCTAACCAACAACCTCTAAACCACAGCTTTGGTTTATTTAACCTATGATTAAAAGTAACTTGGCAAAGACTAAACGCCAGATAACTCCAAAGAGTCACCTTATGTTAATAAAATTGGACAATTAGCATATAATATCAGTTCTCACATATAGATATTTAAATCTCATACAACATGATAAACAAGACTTAAAACATTTCAATTTATAGAACAAGGTATACAACTTAAGTATCATTTCAAATCATATAACATCGTAATATATATAAAAATTTAATCATAGCAATCAAGCTATAGGCATAAATCATAATCAATTCAATAGATAGATATGTGTGAACAATCATGCGATATTTCAATTAGCACGAGGGATAGTCGACCCTTTTCATAGAAATTCCTCAAATATCAAACAAACTCACGAGTCTTGACTATAGAGCGGCTCGTGTACTCTCATAGCAAATTACCCATATAATTTCCTATCAAAGTGCACTAGTTACTCAGACTCGTACATTAGATCAAACACTAAGTAGCATAAGATACAGCTACCTAATATCAAATATAATATGGATAATCTAAGATGAAACACGACCATAAGCCAACAAACTAGTAAGGATGGAAACATGCGTTAACACAAATAGCATGTTAACGCAGCAAATGCAAGGCTTGGCCACATCAACGGACTTTAAATTGTCAAGATATCAAGGTGTAATAAGGAGGATCAGTCCCTTGTCTTTTGTATGCATACACTACCCTATTGGTACGACTATTACACTACGACAGATCCCCCGGATGGGAATGGTCATTTTCCGTTACCTCATATGGGCCCGTGAACGAATCGCTACCCAGGGCGAAAATCACGTTAAATAACGACTAAGAGAGCCATTAAATGTACCACTAGCACCAAATAGCGATGATAGTGTCCCCATATGCGGCTACCTTACCAACCCTGACCCTATAGCGTTTAACATCGCAGACACCCGAGTACTAATCATACAACGATATAATCGAAGGGTTAAATCTCATGTCGGGCCGTGCCTTTGAACTCAAATCCTAAATTGTCGAAGGAATATCGAGTATGAGGAATAACTCGCTCATTATCGGATTCAACCCCAACAACCGCGGAGAATCTAAGGGTTCCCAAGTTAGAGCGGACGGTCAAAGTGAAGTCGATAATAGGTCAATTCACAAGGGTGGCGCAAGATTAATCTATACATGTGAGGTAAACAGTAACATCAAGTATTCAACATTTAATTCATTACTTCTTTTATTGTTGACAACAGAGGTTACATTTCTTACTAATTATAATATCGTCAAACTTTGTATTATGTAAAGACTGTATCAAATAAAGTATAAACACGTTAATCACATTTAGTATTTTATTCGCTTCCTCTTATTAGTATGAGGTAAGGTTGAATTATATATTTCACTTTTATACTTATAATGTATTAGTGTTTTATATTTCAAGAAATTATAATAGTTCTTTTTATTTGTAAGTTTGATTAAGTTTCAATTAGACTTTAAGCACTTAAGACAGATTAGTGATTAGTATTATAAATAATAGAATTTTATTATAAGTCACATTTATTTCTTCCTTTTTATTTAAATTGTAAAGTGTTTAGCGATTTAATAGTTTTAGCATTTATTTTAACTTGTAAAAATATATTGATGATACTTAGCAAAATTTAGGGTTTTTAATAAAATCTAATATAATGACATTTAGAACTATTCAATTAGGTGGCCTAATTTCTAAACTGATTTTATTTATGTAACCTTTACGTAGTCGTATTAGGATGATTTAATAATTCGATCGTGAGATTATTAATATTTAAATTTTAGTGATATTCACTTTAGTTTAATTCACTTAATTATTTATAACTTTTAAAAAGTCAAAACTTTATAATTCAAAATCTTTAGTTAGGTTTTGTATTTATATATATATATATTTTATTCATAATTTTTATAATACTATACTTAGTAAAATTTTAGTCAACCTTTATATATTATTATGATATTAACAATTTACCTTTTAGTTAATTTTTATTTGTGTTTCAAATCTTTAGCTTTATTTAGTAATAGCTTTACTCTAGAATCATTTTAAATCTTAAAGTACTCCAAATTTTAACTAAATACTTATTTAGTATATTTTAAGTTCATTGTAAACTTTAAAGTTTTTATAACGTAATCTTTATAGTAATTGTGAGATATGACTTTTTATATAATTATTTATTTTAGAAACTTTAATATGAGTAACTAAATTTATATTTTTACTTTTAGTATGATTTAATATTAATTTAAACTTAATATTCTTTTAACTTAATTCTTTATTTTTAGATATGTTTTATTTAAACATTTTTAGTGTCGATAAATACTTTATTTCCATAAATATTTTATATTAGTTTAATTTATTTACTTTAGTTATTTTAGTAATATTTTTAGTCTTATTTTATATTTGTAATACTTATACTTTATATATTTTAATTTATACATAACAAATAATTTTAACATGATGAAATTATAATTAAATTCTATAGTAATTCACAACACATTTTCACCCAAAATATAATTTCATAAAATCATATAAATATCATATTTCACAAATCAATTCAACATTATATTATAACCAAAATTAACACCCAATTTCATACTATAGCGATTCATACAAAGTTATTAAATAAAATGGTACGGGAGGTATAAGCGCCTAATGCATACTAGCTCACTTTTAATAACAAATTAATTATAATAAAACCAAAACGTTAATGTTAGAGAATTTTGAGGAAGAAAATCGAGTCACCTAAATTTGGCACACGAACTGAGGGCCTCCAAATAAAAATACGATTTCTCATGGACCCAAAATAGTTGCGAAGTCGAATTGAACAGCAGTTCCAAATTTGTCCTCGACAAATGAGCAGGACACGCAGGGAAAAGAGCAAGTGAGTTAGAGTCGGTACGATAATTTGACGACTCGTATTTATTGATAGAAAATGGTTAAATCAAAGATACTTACCATCGATAAAAATATGACGATAAGTAGGACATAGCCACGTGAGCAGGGCACGGCCATGGCGGTGGTGAGCTCGACGGTGGCAGCCGAGGAGGCAGAGGTCGAGTGAGGGAGAGGAAGAAAAAGCAAGGGAATACCGAGGAGAGCAGGGGGCGAGGTCGAGGTGGTTCACGGTGGTCCGCACGCAGTGGTGTCGCCCTCAAGGCGTCGAAAAATAAAAAAAACAGAGGCGAGCACCTGGTCTCGAAGGTTTTCGAGACGGTTCGATGATGGTGTACGGTGGAGCTAGCCATGGTGGTGGTCTAAAGGCGTCGGAAACAGGGGACAAAGAGAAGGGAAGACAGGGGAAAGGAAAAGAGTGAGCTCGAGGTAGTTGTCGAGCTTATGAGCTCACCATTAATGGTGGCCGTCGTGGGTGGTTGCTGCCCTGAGTATGGGCGGTTTCCGGTGAGTGAACAAAGGGAGTAAGACATGGGAGGTAGGGGTGGTGGTCATGGCCAGAAAGGAGGTGGCCTGAGGTGGAGGGTGATGGTGGCGAGGTGACTGGTGGTGCGGTGAGAGAGAGAGGCGAGGAGGGCCAGCGAGGGGGACCACGGTGGTGGTTGTGAGACTCAGCGGTACGGTCGAGTCAGGCCGGACTCGGCGAGTGGCGGCGGCTCTTGGCCAGTGCTCGGTGGTGGGCTGCTGGCCGAATCGGAGGCGCGGCGTCGGTTTGGGGTTGTTGTCAGTGTCGGTTTGATGATGATGATGAAGTTGTCGTTGTTGTAGTTGATGTTTTATAACGTAGTATTATTATTATTATTATTATTATTATTATTATTATTATTATTATAATAGTTACTTTACCGCTTAAAGTACTCCGCATTATTACCATTATTATTTATCATTGTTTGTTGTGGTGGGTGTAGTTGGCTCTGTTTGATTTTCTTTTGCTCCGTTTTATTTACTCTTATTTATAAAAAAAATTTATAAAATATATTACGTTTTAAATTATTTGTTTTAAATTCTAAATTCCATTATTCAAATTATAAAATTTATAGTTTGAAAATACAAAAGTATAAAAGTTGACAGTTATAAATTGTATTACGGTCTCACATATTTTCAAACGGCTTGTTTATTTGCAGATACGTTTCTATAAAATTACATTTTATTCAAGTAATAATAATTTTATTAAAATAAAATTTAAATTTAAATTTACCAAGTTTATTCAAAGCAATTGAATCAAAGTTTTAGTTTGACAAGTATTTTATAAAAAAAATATAATACAAGTCAATGTAAATTCAAGAAAGTTTAATTAGAAATGTATTGGAGAAAGTTTATTTAATCGAAATTTTTCAGCCGCGTTTTTGAAGTAATTGAATAAAAGTTAATTTATATAAATTTTGATTTAAGAATTTTGTTAAAATAATTAATTAGTATTAATAAAAACACGGGGTGTTACAATCCTACCCCCTTAAGAAAAGTTTCGTCCCCGAAACTTGAATAGGATGGATAATTGTCGAGATAGAACTAGACAGTTAGTGAAAACATCGATACTTTTTGAAATTGAATATAAACATGAGACTTTTAATTGAGCAAGATTTTATCAAAAGGAATTATTGAAGAATTTAATAATATTAAGATATAAATAATTCTTTCTCGAATTAACATCAAAATGTTGCTGCATCGTCGTTTTCAAAATCAGCGAGAAAGAGGTTTTCAAAAAGGTAGGGCCTAGAAGTTTTGTACGGAATCAAATTAAATAAAAATAATAAGCGTTTTAAGAATTAAAACAATTTATTTAAATTTGAAAATAAAATGTTAACCTTAAAATAGGTTGAAATAGGAAATTTTAAGATTTAAATTGGACTTTAATAAAATCAAATTATAGTCCTACCCCCTTAAGAAGTTTTAAACGTATATACATAATATTATTTTTGTTACTTTTAATGATCACGTGCATGTGAAATATAGCCTTAGGAAAACGGCATTTAGGGAAATTATGTAAAAGTCGTCGTGATCATAATTAAAATATGAGCTTTAATGAAATTAAGGAAATTCAGTTATCGTTGAATGATGAATAAAATTTTAGAAAATTATGGATAACCTGGTTGATATAGCCCATTTTCATAAAATTTATTATTATAATGTTATTAGGTGAAAGCAAATGTTATAAATCATATTTAGGATATGATTCAAATTTATAATAAGGGGTTATATAAAGAAAAATATGACATATGTATGTATATTTTGACGAGAGATAAATATAATACTGAGATAGGACAAGTTCAAAAGATTTTTATTAAAAAGATAAAGAGTTTTCAAAAATGAAAGAAAACAATGAACTTCATCGTATGAGATTAACAAGTATTCTGTAGAAATTAAAATCTAAGAGTTTCAAAATTTTGCAACAAGGAAAATAAGTTTTAGAGGTTGAATAAAAATTTAACGAAATTACAAAAGAAATAGAAATTCATTTTTCGAGATTAAATAGAACAAAGGAATTTTTGAAGATATAATAATTTTAAGAGGTCAAAAGTACGAAGTAAAGTTTGACTATAAAAATTAAAGAGTTTACGAAATTCAAAAGTAAGAATGATAAAATTTTATGAGATTAAGGAGAAGAGATGAAAATCAATTTAAGACGATAATTATTAGGGATTATTGATTTAGGAAATCAACCATTTCAAAGGAGTTAAAATGTTTACGAGGTTGAAAAATCATCGAGTGAATTCTTTTTACGTAAGGAATTTAAAATATAAGAGTAAACATCATTTTTTTTAATATTCGGAATCATTTGATTAAGATATCTGAAAATGAAAAGCGTTGAGATGATGGTGATCATTAGAGATCGATTTTGATATAGTTTAGAAATCTTCAATGCTAAAGAAATCTTCGACGTCTTGAAAATTGTCTTGGATAGCGTGATTCTTGATACGTCTCTTCGCATGCTCTTCTGGTCTTGTCTTAAAGTCTTATATTTGCGAGAAATGAAAAGAGGTAATTTCAAAAGGAAGATTTCATTATAAGAGTTTAAGTTAGGAAAATTTTATTTCAAAAGAAGCAAAATAATTTAAATAGATCGATTAAAATTTTCTTTTTGAATAAGTTAGGAAGAGATGAATATGGGTGTTTGAGAATGTTGTAGAGGTCTTGAAAATTTGAAGAATCGGAATAAGGTAGTTAAAGGGAAAGATTTTGATGGAGTAGAAATCCTTCAAGCTACAGGAGATTTTGAAGGCTGGACGTCTCATCAAGCTGTATGTTTCTGGATGCATCCATTTGTTGCGCTTCATTCAAAACTTGCCTTCGATTAATCCGTCTCGATTTTTTTTGTAACGTTAGTATACGAGACTTATTAGTCAAAAAGATCAGTCATAGAGCACTTAGCAGGCAAGAAAAGAGAAATAAAAATCTATCGAGGTTGAATGACGGTTGAGAAATTCTAAATTCTAGGTCGGTCGGTCAGTCCTTAATATGTCTACCCATTCTCACATTTAAAGCGTTCTAAGATTATTATTTTAGCGATCTAGGATTTCTAATCCATTATTTGATCCTATAAGTCTATGCCTGACATACAATATGAATGTCTGGCCCAGGTGTCGTCTCGCTAGATGAGATAACTTTAAGTTATTCACGGTCGCAAGACAGCTTTGATACCAACTGTAACAACCGGTTTTAGTGACTTAGTTAAACTAAGGGGGAAAATTAATTAAGTCTAATACATGCCGGATGTTAATTAAATTACATACAAATGGCATAGGATACAAATATATATTACAATCTCTCAAAGAAACAACGAAACATCCTAATCGTCCCAATAGCCCTGAGTCTCGAGAATTGCCTGCAACAGAGACAAAAACACAAAATAGGGGAATCTCCCGCTCAGAGGCGGGAAGTGACTGTTCTAACCAACAACCTCTAAAACCACGCTTTGGTTTATTTAACCTATGATTAAAAGTAACTTGGCAAAGACTAAACGCAGCGTATAACTCCAAGATTCACCTTATGTTAATAAAATTGGACAATTAGCATATAATATCGCTTCTCACATATAGATATTTAAATCTCATACAACATGATAAACAAGACTTAAAACATTTCAATTTATAGAACAAGGTATACAACTTAAGTATCATTTCAAATCATATAACATCGTAATATATATAAAAATTTAATCATAGCAATCAAGCTATAGGCATAAATCATAATCAATTCAATAGATAGATATGTGTGAACAATCATGCGATATTTCAATTAGCACGAGGGATAGTTTCGACCCTTTTCATAGAAATTCCTCAAATATCAAACAAACTCACGAGTCTTGACTATAGAGCGGCTCGTGTACTCTCATAGCAAATTACCCATATAATTTCCTATCAAAGTGCACTAGTTACTCGCACTTACATTAGATCAAACACTAAGTAGCATAAGATACAGCTACCTAATATCAAATATAATATGGATAATCTTAGATGAAACACGACCATAAACCAACAAACTAATAAGGATGGAAACATGCGTTAACACAAATAGCATGTTAACGCAACAATGTGCGTTTGGCCACATCAACTGACTTTAAATTCTTGAAGATATCAAGCGGTAATAAGGAGGATCACCCTTGTCTTTTGTATGCATACACTACCCTATTGGTACGACTATTACACTACGATGCATCCTCCTGATGGGAATGGTCATTTTCCGATTTACCTCATATGGGCCCGTGAACGAATCGCTACCCAGGGCGAAAATCACGTTAAATAACGACTAAGAGAGCCATTAAATGTACCACTAGCACCAAATAGCGATGATAGTGTCCCCATATGCGGCTACCTTACCAACCCTGACCCTATAGCGTTTAACATCGCAGACACCCGAGTACTAATCATACAACGATATAATCGAAGGGTTAAATCTCATGTCGGGCCGTGCCTTTGAACTCAAATCCTAAATTGTCGAAGGAATATCGAGTATGAGGAATAACTCGCTCATTATCGGATTCAACCCCAACAACCGCGGAGAATCTAAGGGTTCCCAAGTTAGAGCGGACGGTCAAAGTGAAGTCGATAATAGGTCAATTCACAAGGGTGGCGCAAGATTAATCTATACATGTGAGGTAAACAGTAACATCAAGTATTCAACATTTAATTCATTACTTCTTTTATTGTTGACAACAGAGGTTACATTTCTTACTAATTATAATATCGTCAAACTTTGTATTATGTAAAGACTGTATCAAATAAAGTATAAACACGTTAATCACATTTAGTATTTTATTCGCTTCCTCTTATTAGTATGAGGTAAGGTTGAATTATATATTTCACTTTTATACTTATACGTATTAGTGTTTTATATTTCAGTAAATAATAATAGTTCATTTTATTTGTAAGTTTGATTAAGTTTCAATTAGACTTTAAGCACTTAAGACAGTTAGTGATTAGTATTATAAATAATAGAATTTTATTATAAGTCACATTTATTTCTTCCTTTTTATTTAAATTGTAAAGTGTTTAGCGATTTAATAGTTTTAGCATTTATTTTAACTTGTAAAAATATATTGATGATACTTAGCAAAATTTAGGGTTTTTAATAA
This sequence comes from Dianthus caryophyllus, assembly GCA_023091065.1. Lineage (NCBI taxonomy): Eukaryota > Viridiplantae > Streptophyta > Magnoliopsida > Caryophyllales > Caryophyllaceae > Dianthus > Dianthus caryophyllus. The sequence goes on along the minus strand of CM041517.1, from coordinate 31,922,080 downwards.
AATCTAATATAATGACATTTAGGAACTATTCAATTAGGTGGCCTAATTTCTAAACTGATTTTATTTATGTAACCTTTACGTAGTCGTATTAGGATGATTTAATAATTCGATCGTGAGATTATTAATATTTAAATTTTAGTGATATTCACTTTAGTTTAATTCACTTAATTATTTATAACTTTTAAAAAGTCAAAAACTTTATAATTCAAAATCTTTAGTTAGGTTTTGTATTTATATATATATATATTTTATTCATAATTTTTATAATACTATACTTAGTAAAATTTTAGTCAACCTTTATATATTATTATGATATTAACAATTTACCTTTTAGTTAATTTTTATTTGTGATTCAAATTTTTAGCTTTATTTAGTAATAGCTTTACCTAGAATCATTTTAAATCTTAAAGTACCCAAATTTTAACTAAATACTTATTTAGTATATTTTAAGTTCATTGTAAACTTTAAAGTTTTTATAACGTAATCTTTATAGTAATTGTGAGATATGACTTTTTATATAATTATTTATTTTAGAAACTTTAATATGAGTAACTAAATTTATATTTTTACTTTTTAGTATGATTTAATATTAATTTAAACTTAATATTCTTTTAACTTAATTCTTTATTTTTAGATATGTTTTATTTAAACATTTTTAGTGTCGATAAATACTTTATTTCCATAAATATTTTATATTAGTTTAATTTATTTACTTTAGTTATTTTAGTAATATTTTTAGTCTTATTTTATATTTGTAATACTTATACTTTATATATTTTAATTTATACATAACAAATAATTTTAACATGATGAAATTATAATTAAATTCTATAGTAATTCACAACACATTTTCACCCAAAATATAATTTCATAAAATCATATAAATATCATATTTCACAAATCAATTCAACATTATATTATAACCAAAATTAACACCCAATTTCATACTATAGCGATTCATACAAAGTTATTAAATAAAATGGTACGGGAGGTATAAGCGCCTAATGCATACTAGCTCACTTTTAATAACAAATTAATTATAATAAAACCAAAACGTTAATGTTAGAGAATTTTGAGGAAGAAAATCGAGTCACCTAAATTTGGCACACGAACTGAGGGCCTCCAAATAAAAATACGATTTCTCATGGACCCAAAATAGTTGCGAAGTCGAATTGAACAGCAGTTCCAAATTTGTCCTCGACAAATGAGCAGGACACGCAGGGAAAAGAGCAAGTGAGTTAGAGTCGGTACGATAATTTGACGACTCGTATTTATTGATAGAAAATGGTTAAATCAAAGATACTTACCATCGATAAAAATATGACGATAAGTAGGACATAGCCACGTGAGCAGGGCACGGCCATGGCGGTGGTGAGCTCGACGGTGGCAGCCGAGGAGGCAGAGGTCGAGTGAGGGAGAGGAAGAAAAAGCAAGGGAATACCGAGGAGAGCAGGGGGCGAGGTCGAGGTGGTTCACGGTGGTCTGGCACGGTGGTGTCGTCCTCGGCGTCGAAAAATAAAAACAGAGGCGAGCACGGTGGTCTCGAAGGTTTTCGAGACGGTTCAGTGATGGTGTACGGTGGAGCTAGCCATGGTGGTGGTCTAAGGCGGCCGTCGGAAACAGGGGACAAAGAGAAGGGAAGACAGGGGAAAGGAAAAGAGTGAGCTCGAGGTAGTTGTCGAGCTTATGAGCTCACCATTAATGGTGGCCGTCGTGGGTGGTTGCTGCCCTGAGTATGGGCGGTTTCCGGTGAGTGAACAAAGGGAGAAGACATGGGAGGTAGGGGTGGTGGTCATGGCCGAGAAAGGAGGTGGCCTGAGGTGGAGGGTGATGGTGGCAGGTGACGGTGGTGGTGCGGTGAGAGAGAGGCTGAGGAGGACGAAAAGCAGGGGACCACGGTGGTGGTTGTGAGACTCAGCGCTACCGGTCGAGCCGAGGACTGAGCGGTGGCGGCGGCTCTTCGTGCCGTGCTCGGTGGTGGCCGAATCCGAGGCGGCGTCGGTTTGGGGGTTGTTGTCGAGTGTCGGATTGATGATGATGATGAAGTTGTCGTTGTTGTAGTTTTGTTTTATAACGTAGTATTATTATTATTATTATTATTAATTTAATTATAATTATTATTATAAATGTTACTTTATTGCTTTTAAAGTGAAAAGTACTCCGTGATTATTACCATTATTATTTATCATTGTTTGTTGTGGTGGGTGTAGTTGGCTCTGTTTGATTTTCTTTGTCTGCTTTATTTACTCTTATTTATAAAAAAAATTTATAAAATATATTACGTTTTAAATTATTTGTTTTAAATTCTAAATTCCATTATTCAAATTATAAAATTTATAGTTTGAAAATACAAAAGTATAAAAGTTGACAGTTATAAATTGTATTACGGTCTCACATATTTTCAAACGGCTTGTTTATTTGCAGATACGTTTCTATAAAATTACATTTTATTCAAGTAATAATAATTTTATTAAAATAAAATTTAAATTTAAATTTACCAAGTTTATTCAAAGCAATTGAATCAAAGTTTTAGTTTGACAAGTATTTTATAAAAAAAATATAATACAAGTCAATGTAAATTCAAGAAAGTTTAATTAGAAATGTATTGGAGAAAGTTTATTTAATCGAAATTTTTCAGCCGCGTTTTTGAAGTAATTGAATAAAAGTTAATTTATATAAATTTTGATTTAAGAATTTTGTTAAAATAATTAATTAGTATTAATAAAAACACGGGGTGTTACAACTATCTCGGCCTTATTGCGATTGTCATCCCGAATAGTGTGGTATAGCCGGCAGTATTATGCTTTGTGCATCCTGCCCATGCCGTTACGCCTTAAGTCGTATAGCCTGTTCCGTACAAGATAATGAAAAATTCAACTCTTAGTGGGTCAGGCTTTAGGAAATAGTCGTTTTATCCTGAGTTAAGGTGCTCTATGAATAGCATAGCCTACTCTTAAATTGGATATTAGTGTATGCATACTAGACTAGGGTTTTATTCCCCTATTTCGCTAAAGTTATCAGGGCCACCGTGACCTTATTGCGATTGTCATCTCACGGTTCTGTCTCCTTGCCGTGTTTCGTTCTTAGTGGGCGCGACACTTGCATTCGTTCTTACCCTGCGTAAAGATTACTTGACGGGATTGTATCTGAAGTTCGAATCATTTCGAACACTAGAGGATGAGATGCAAGTATTATAGTATTCGGCGTGGTTTACGAGTCGAGTAAGCCTCTGCACTATGGAAGTGAGATGCAATCGATCAGAGTACAAGGGCCTACTCAGTGGTCAGGCTCGTAAGCAGTATGTGTTGTTTGTTGTATGATTAATTGAGAACGAGTGTGTACCATCTTCGAAAATTAAAGACCACAATCTTCTGAATTGAATCGAGTCTGCATGACGAGAATGTTACAATACGTATGTTGTTGCGATCCGATATCGCTTTGTAATCCTGCTGTGTATCTATGATACAAATGATATGATATTATCTGTTATCTGCTTTCCTAATTGAATAGCATGCCTATATGATTTATCGTTTTAAATCGCATGTTTATTATGATTAATATGTCTTTACATGCTATATGTTTTAAGCATGTTTATCGTTTTATCATACTATTATAGTTATAAGCGATAGTAATAAACCAAAGTAATTGAAATCGAGGGTAAGTATGAGCATAGCTAGTCACCGCCCGCTCAATGGGCATCCCCAATAGTTTATTGTGCAGAAGATCGTGGACCGAGAGTGGATTTTGGGCGGGCCACAAGACGTGTTTATACTTTTCTTTTGTTGTATTTCGAGAGATATGTAATATATAACACCATACTCTTTTAAATTCCGTATTTAGAGTTGTTTTATTCAACTCTTGAACGATGTTGTAATATTTTGGGTTTATGTATAATTAATGACGCTGGTTTAAGACTTAATTAATTTCCGCCTTAGTAATTAAAGTCGACTAAAAACCAGGTTATTCTGATTAATTATCGAGTCGTCTTGCGACCGTGAGTAACTTAATAGTTATTTCATCTAGCGAGAGACACCTGGGCCGGACATTCATATCGTATGTCAGGCATAGACTTATAGGTACAAATAATAAATTAGAAATCTTAGATCGCTAAAATAATAACTTAGATCGCTTTAAAGTGTGAGAATGGGTAGAAACCTTAAGGACCGACCATAGGTTATGGCTTTTAAATAACAAACTACTTCCCTCAAAATAAAATACACTAACAATCGTTTGCTTGCTACTTGCTGATGTGACTAACTAAAACTAACAACTATCCTCGGATATAAAATCTCAGTAATAAATTCAAATTCTCGAAGATCGAAGCCTCTAATTAAATACATGACGACAAGACCTCAAGCGCAACAAATGGACGCCTCAGGATCCTTACAACTGAAAAGACATTGAAAACCTCGAAGATTTCTGTCGCAGAGAAGATTCTACAACTTCATCTAATTATCCGTTTCAAATAAAATATTTACTTCGTTCTCTCTAAAAAAAAAAAAAAAAAAAAAAAAAAAAAAAAAAAAAATTAATTTCAACCTCTTAAACCTTTTTCTTCTAACTTCTAACTTTCTAAGTCTACAATTCCCTTATAATCGACCTTTTTAAATCGACTTTCATTCCTATTCTTTAATCTCACAAAATGATTCCACTTTTACTTTTCAATTTTATAAACTCCTTTAAATTTATTCTAAAAACCTTTAAATTTTATTACTCTTCATCCTCTAAACTTACTATCTCTTTTAAAAATTTAAAGATCTTCGAAAATTTTATAATTCCTAATTATCTTCTAAAAATTTAACTTTTATGTTTCCCTTTAAAATATCTTTGAAACTTGTTCAATTAATTCTAGAATTTTATTAGTGATTTTAAATACCTTTGAAATTACTACGTTTTAAATTATATATATTCTTTACCTCTTTTACAATCGAATTTAATTATTTTCAAAATTTTAAACTTATCAATACCTATTTCTGAATTCTCAACCTTTATAATGAATCTTTAACTCTTCTTTTGAATTTGATAAATATGTTTAAAATTTTCTTAAGGGGGTAGGACAAAATTTGATGTTTTTAAATCATTAATTAAAATTATTTAAAATCATTATTTCAACCAACTTTAAACTATATATTTAATTTCAAATAAAATTAAAATTTGTTTTATTTTAAAACCCTTATAATTTTAATTTAAAATTAATTCCGTACAAAACTTCCAGGCCCTACCTTTTTGACAATCCCTTTGAAATCGATTTCAGAAATAACAATCTAGCAATATTTCTGTATTAATTCAAAATATCCCATTTGAAAATATAAAACGTTTATAACTTCAAATCTTTCCACTCCTCCTAACATCCTTATAACAATTCAAAAATTCAAATATTATGAAAAATGTTATTCAACCAAAATAAAATGTCTTTATCAAAACTTGTTAAAACTTGTTATCCTCGCTAACTACATTGCCTAACTGCAAGTAGTTATCCAATCTATTCAAGTTTCGGGACGAAACTTTTCTTAAGGGGGTAGGTTTGTAACACCCCGTGTTATTTTAACACAATTTGATAAAAGAATTTAATTCTTTAAGTTAAATTTATCCTTTTTCCATATAATAAAAATGCGACTGAAATTTTTCGCCAAATAATATTAAATTTTTCTAAGTACAAATCCAAAAATTTTGAAAAATAAAGTTTGTTCTATTATCTTTAGAATTGAAAAAGAAACACCTTTCAAAATTTTATAAAAATCAACACTTATACTTTTCCCGTCTCTAAAATTCGGGTCAACAATTTCAAAGACGCAAATCAAAGTCAAGCCACTTTATTTTTCTTCTTTCATAATTCACGTACAAAAAATCTTACACATCAAAAAAAATATAATCATTTTGATTATTTTTAATAAAACATATTATATTAATATATAATAACTATTCATTTTCTATTAAACTAGCTTTTTCCTAAAATGTCGAAATTCTAAGTTATACTTAATTTAAACTGATAAACTTTTTGACGTTTGTTTATAATTCTTTAAATCTATAACATTCAACGAAAAAAATAAGTATTTCGACCTAGTAAAATTTTAATCAAAATCTCGAGGATTAGGATCCGATTTTTGTTTTTAGTACCTTTTGAAAATTATTTTTATTTTTAATTCCGATTTTATTTTAAAACACTATTTTAATATCATATCTTTTATTTCGAAACCTTTCGCGATCGCGCAAATCGAAAATTTCGAGAAATGAAAACCGAGCCCGAAAATTTGACTTTTGACTTTTGACTCACCTTAGTCAAAGTATTATCCACTTCCATTTTTCTTACACAAGTCTTACACCTTTATATTTTCATCATCATTTTTATTTTTATTTTGTATTTAATTTAAAGTTTATACTTTTAATAAAAATATAAATACAATTTCAATACTACTACTTTAATATTACCATTTTCATTTCCGTCACTTTTAAAATTTTTCTAAAGTATTAAATAAAATATTTTAGTCTTAAATTTATAAAATGAATACTTTTCAGAAAATCGTCAAAACAGCACTTTTTAACTTTTATCGCTTTTGACGCCCGACTTTTTAAAACTGATCAATTTCGTGAAAAACATTTTAAAACACAAAATAAACATTTTCTAACACAAATAGTAAAGGGGACTTTTTCAACCAATTAGAATTAGGATGTTCCCTAATTTCTTTTAATTAAACTTTATTTAATTAAAATCCTATATTTAATATCTAAATTAATGCAACTTATTTCACAAGTGAAAAATGACATTCATTTCCTTCATGAATGTCGTGTGACTTGCCCCCATTTACTCTCTTTTATTTTTCTTTCATTTTCTCCTAAATCACTTAAATAAAAACCTTAATAATATTTCTAATAATTCCTAAGTAATTCTAATTCATTAGTGGGTATTTGGAGCTTACTTGTTACGGGTTTTGGGTGAAGAAAATATCCGATCTAAAATTTATTTTAGATCCTCGACGTTTAACATCCTAATTAAGGTGACTAACTATGTCTTATATTATCTTTTTAGTAAATTAATTTGTTTTGTTATTATAATTTTATGAGTATGAAAATTATGTTAAATATGTTAAACATCATGTTTATATGCTTGTATGTTTATGTGTTGAATAAATAATGATAATAACTAAATATATAGTTTACTAGTAATGTTATAGTAAAATGATATCATGTTTAGCTAAATTGATTTTGAGCATTTTTAATTATGTTTCATATGATTTTTATGTTTAGTTATGTTTTAATTAAGTAGTAGTGATATATAAAAATTATGTGAAATATTAAAAATGAGTTTAAAGTGATTAAAATCGAAAATGAAAATTATATATACATAATACATATACACGGCATTTCCTATTTTTTTTAATATATTTTCACTTTTAATTTTTGTAAATTATATGTAGTGTTAAGTTAGTATAAAATAGATGTCCCAATGAAAAAACTAAATTAGGAAAACGAATTATAAATTATTAAAATCGAAATAAGTGTTCTTGAGTTGTTCTTGAGTTCTTCATGTGTGTTCTTGAGTTATTCATGTTGATGTTCATACTTGTTACTCATTTTGATTTCATTTTAATTTATGTCTGTTAATAATTTATGTTTATGTTTAGTTATTGTTTTACATATTACTTAGTATTATACTATAAATCAACTAAAACATTATAAATCATTTAGATTAAAAAGTTAGAAATTTAAAGTGTTGAAAAACACTATTCATAATTATAAATAAAAGTTTAGTAAATTTCATTTTAGTTTAAACCGTTTTAGTATAATTAGGATAATTAAAATATAAAGACTTTAAACTAAAAACCGATAAAATCGAAAAATGAAAATTTATGAACACCATGTACTAGCTCACGGCATTTTTGATATTTTTAGGTTAAATTTTACTTTTATCACTTTTTAGTTTAATTGTTAAAATAATTTAATTAGTAGTTAATAAATGAAATTAAGGAATTAAAAGAAATAAACCAATTTGTAACATATAAATATACCACACGACTTTTCTATTTTAATTTGACTAAATTTGACTAAAATGAAATTATCACTAAGTCACTAAAGTTAAATAGTAATTAGAATTGAATTTTAGTATAAACCGATTTAGTTATAAATGAAATATTGTAAACCGATAAAAATATGTAACCGTTATAAAAGTGAATTAAATCGTGTGTTACTACCTTTGCTATTGGATTATTGAGCTTGGACATACGGACTATAAATGAATCATCCACGATACTATCACCAACTTAAATAGATAGACGACTAAATTTAACTGAGTCTCGTTTTAAAATAAATATCATTGATCACCTTTTATAAACCGAACTTAACGTTTTTAAAACTAGAATTTTAGAATATTTTCATAAATGACTAAATACAAAATGAACTTAACGTTTTTAAAAACTATGATTTTCGAATATTTTCATAAACGACTAAATACAAACCGAACTTAACATTTTTAAAACTAGACTTTAAAATATTTTCAAAAATCGCCTAAGTACAAAACGAACTTAACGTTTTTGAAACTAGAAATCTATACTTAGGAAATAAAAAGGATTTAGTATAAATACACAAAATATCTTAAGTTTAAATACTTAAAATATCTTAAAGTATAAATACCTAAAATATCTTAAGTATAAAAATACGAATACGTATAAAAATACGTATAGAATACGAAGTATAAAAATACGAAATACGTATAAAGACACGTATAAAATACGGTGAATAGTGAATAGTGAATAGTGAATAATGAATAGTGAAAAGTGAATAGTGAAATACTGAAAATAATTGAAAATTTTACTAAGTATAGAAAAATTTAAAATAAATAAGTAAATGATTTAAGGTGCTTTGAAAAACACTTAAATAAAATTTGACATACTAATAAACGTTTCAATTTAGAAACCTGAAAACGTTAATAATTAACAACACTTCAAATAATAAACGAACGTGTTATGTGATCATATGAAACCTACAAATACTTAAACGTTTGACGCTGAGACTAGGAGAGTCTAGTAACATGGATATGTAATATCAAATAAATAATGAATATTGAGTAAGTTAAATAAAAGGTCAAGCTTGGGCCTCAGATATGAAAACGTCAATCGTGAGTGAAGTGGGGTTAAGATAGTCTTGTAGCGGACGCCACTATCTCGGCCTTATTGCGATTGTCATCCCGAATAGTGTGGTATAGCCGTGAAGATATGCTTTGTGCATCCTGCCCATGCCGTTACGCCTTAAGTCGTATAGCCTGTTCCGTACAAGATAATGAAAAATTCAACTCTTAGTGGGTCAGGCTTTAGGAAATAGTCGTTTTATCCTGAGTTAAGGTGCTCTATGAATAGCATAGCCTACTCTTAAATTGGATATTAGTGTATTGATACATGTTATTTATATACGTTTTATGCCCCCGTTTTAGTCGTTTTTAGCTTGCATTTATTCGTATTCTTTATGATCTTATGAGCTATTTGTTATATTTCTCGATACTGCTGCCTTTTAATTACATTTTGCAGGTTTTGGTGGTTTTGAGCCAAAACCCGGGACATTGGAGCAAGTACGAGAATCGAGACGACAAGACCAAACCCGAGCTCACGCAGGAGCTCGGAGCTCAAATATATGACCAAGAGACAAGAGGATACGAAGAAACTAATGGCCCAAAAGAGTGTTAAGGGCCCAAGAAGGAACACAAGCCCAAGAAGAAGATTGGCCCGAGTTTTGCCGGCCGGCCGGCTCTGACGCTTTTTACTCGCGAATTTGATTTATTTCGGGATTTAATTCTTGGAGACTATAAATAAGACCCTTAGGTCGAAATCATAACTTATGCTTTAATTTCCCTTAGTTTAGTTCTCTGCTTTACTTTTATTTCTCTCAAAACCTTTAAAGCTCTAATTTAGTTTCAAGTTTGATTCATTGTAACCGTCGGTACTCCGTAACTTTCAGGTTTTTATTCAATTCTTGTTATTTCTTTCATTATGTCTTCCTCATGTTATTGCTTTGATTTAATTTCAATTATGAGTAGCTAAATTATAATTAGGGTTTGAAGGTGATTTGTGATAGTTGATTCAGGACATGTTTTAATTGCTATTTTGATTGAACTTGTGCAAGTTGGTTTCTTCCTACGCGTTTTACTATCAATTGAATTTAGGGACGCCTTTATTGAATTGAATTTAGGTTGTTTCAGTTTAAGATCGAAAGCCTAATTGAAACTAGACTCACGCGTATTTGATAAGTTGAATTTAGTAAGTTGCGAGAGCCCGCTAAATTTGCTTAAGGTTAATATTGACTCGAGAGAGCGTATTCCTAAACCTAGCCACTTGCATAACTTCAATTGAATGTTATCTACTTTTGAGTTGAGTTCCTGAATCACTGTCATAATGATCCTGAAGCCCTAATCTTCCTCTTTATTGATATTTGTTGATCTGCTCTTTTTCTGCTTTAGTTTTTAGCTATCTACAAACCCATTTTCACACCCTAGAGTTAGACCTGTTTTACCGACTTTAACTTATAATCGCTCGTTTCCTGTGGATACGATCCTCGCTTGCCACTAGTCAGTCATTAGTTGTTTGTTAGGTTTATTTTGATATTGGCGATACGACTTAGCCGTGTCAATTTTGGCGCCGTTGCCGGGGAAACGGCTTTGCTAGTTTTAGTTATTGTTTAGTTACAGGTTTTTCTCTTTTGTCTCAAGGAACTTAGTTCCTTGAGACCGTTCTCACCTTTTCCTTTGAGTTATATATGCGCAGGTCACCTACAGGTTTAGTCCCGTTTGATCCTGAACCTGAAAGCGCATTCTGCACCGCAGACGCCAGAATCTTCTTCAAGGAAATCGCAGAGTCATACGCAGCTGAGAGCGTGCACAGTTCAGAGGAGGAATCTCGCTCCGAACGATCGTTCTACGAAGAGGACAACATACACGTTGTGATTGACTTAGAGGAGCCAGTGACAATGCCTAAACTTTCGAGTCACTCGGTGCCTAAACCCGAATCCATTCCTAATGGATTTACGATGCCCGCTACTCTTACGGGCAACTTTGAGATTCGCCCCGCCTTTCTCACTTTGGTGGAGCGGAATCAGTTCGGAGGCTATCCTACGGAGGATCCTGGTCGACATATGCAGGTTTTTACGGACTACTGTTCGACGATAAAGCAGGCTGGGATCACTCAGAATCAGATAAGGGAGATGCTGTTCCCTTTTTCGTTGAAAGATCGAGCCCGCGAGTGGATTACTGATCTAAACAAGGAGGCCGCCGGTATTACTGATTGGAGGAGTTTGGCCCTCGCGTTCTACTCGAAGTTTTATCCTCCCGAGCGCACAAATCAAATGCGCAGTCAGATTCAGGGCTTCAAGCAGACATACGACGAGACTTTTGCTGAAGCTTGGGAAAGGTATAAGAAGCTGATTCGGGACTGTCCTCATCATGGGCTGGACGATTGGCTCGTGACTATGACCTTTTATAACGGTTTATATGCTGAGAGCCGTGCTATCTTGGATTCTGCTGCTGAGGGACGTTTTGCCAATAACGTCGACGACGACAAGGCTTGGGGGTTAATTGAGGATATGGCTGTTCATTCGGCTCAGTTCGGGAAGCCACGAGGTAATTCGCGGTCCGCATGATGACCGTGATAAGGGAGCGTCGCGCCACGAAGTCAAGTTGCCGCGCTTAATCGCGCGCAGATTAGCCAAATGAACTGAGGTGGTTCTTCTAGTGCTCACGCCAACGCCGCTGCGAGGCACGATTCGGTTACTCACGGGGGCATGCGCCAGGAGCGGGTTTATCGCACTCAACCTTATAATCAAAGCCTGCCCTACCAAATCCAACCTGGTTATGATCGCCGTTCTATCTTATCGTGAGCGAATGTGCGTAACCCGACTACCCAACCACCCCAAAACACTCCCTACCAACCCCTCACAAAACTTCCAACAACAACCACCCACCTACCAAAAGCCACCCTATGTCCCTCCATCACAACATACACCGTCCCGACCCATTAGTGAAATGCGCTCCATGATGATGGCCATGCGTAAGATGCAGATGGACACTCAAAAGATGCAAATGGAGACAAATCAGCCGTTAAGCATCTCGAGACGCAGTGGCTCAACTTGCTACGCCGCAGCGACCCGTCAAAAGGTCAATTACCTCCGCAGGCGATCACCCGACGAATATTGAGCATGTTAATGCGATTGATTCTTGAGTGGGCGAGCTTATGATGGTCCTAAGGTGCCGGAACCGCAGAGTGAGTGGAGGAGAGGCGGTGGTGATGGGGAAGCGGATAAGACGTCGATTGCGGTGAAAAGACGACACAGACGGCAGCCGGTCGCGGCGGTCCGGACCGCCAACAAGAACAACAGCAAGCTACGGGTGATGTTAAGGGTCCGGAAATTCAAATTAGGTTACCCTTCCCACGGAGTGCACGATCCAAAGAGGACTCCCAGTTCTGTAAGTTCTTTGAGATCATCAAGAGCTTGCAGGTAAACGTTCCTTTTATTGATTTAATTCGTGAAGTTCCTGCTTATGCTAAGTTCATGAAGGAAGTCTTGCTTAGGAAACGGTCTTTGGGTGAGGTAGAGTCAGTCGCTTTTACGGGGGAATGTAGTCGTTTTTTGCAGGGCAACCCTCCTCCTAAGCTGAAGGATCCGGGTAGTTTCTCTATCCCCTGCGCTATAGGCACCCACACGATTGATAATGCCCTTTGCGATTTAGGAGCTAGTGTGAGTGTGATCCCTTACTCCATCTGTAAGAAGCTTAATATGACATCTTTTAAGTGTACCTCCATGTCTATACAGATGGCTGACCGATCGGTTACGCGACCCCTAGGTATTTTAGAAGACGTCCCAGTACGGGTAGGAAAGTTCTTTATCCCCGTAGACTTCGTTGTGCTTGACATTCCCGAGGATTCTCATATCCCGGTTATCTTAGGACGACCCTTCTTACATACCGCGGGAGCGCTCATTGATGTGGGTAATGGGACTTTGACCTTCACAGTAGGGGGGGAGAAGTTGGTCTTCACCCAATCGAGTGTCCCGAGGTCGCCGATGCAGTTAGAGTCGGTCTGTACTATTGATGCTATACCTCCGTCTCACTCTATTGGAGACACTTTGGAGGTCCTTTCTGTTGTCTCTCCTTGTGCAGGTTCGTCGACGAGCAGCTGCATGACTGGTTTGGGAGAGAGGACAGTGTTGAAGGCCGATCTTTACGCTGCTAGTGATGGGAACGAGAGCCCCACGGTCGAGCCGCCCGGAGCGCGGGGGAGATATGGCGAGCTGCTTACAGGAGGAATCCCGTGTGTGCTGCTTCTTGATGATGATCTGCCTCGAGGAGGTAGGATTTTGCTGCATTCCGACCGCATTACGACGAGTGAAGTGGTTGCAAATGGCCAATGTCCTTGGCCTCCGTATTAATGATGATTTTGGAGCTGTGAAGAGTCGTGCGGGACTATAAACCAGCGCTTCCGGGAGGCAACCCGATGACGTTGTATAATTTATTGCACGTGTACTTTGGTTTGCTTTAGTTTTCATGACATTTTACGGTTTGATTTTGAGCGCGTGAGGACGAGGGTTTTTTATATATGATTTTAGCGCGCAGGTGCTTTAGGACTTTGTCCTTAGTATTTTTGGAGCAAACGCTACGAGTAAGCATCCCAGCCGGTCGACCGGCAGACTCGACCGACCGGCCGAATTTGAAACAGAAGGAAAAGAGAAGAAAATTTGAAATTTTGCATGGGAGCCGGCCGGCCGGCCGCCGGTCTGGACCGGCCCCCATGTGCTGCTGCTACGTTTTGCCTCTTCTTGCGTGCTTTGCCGAAGTACTTCATCAGTGGACTGATTTGGACGCATATACGGGGATTTTTAGCCCCACTCCATGCTCGACTTCGGTTTGGGGGAGCTCCGACTTTACATTGTGAGCATTCTTTACCCCATTTCCCTCGTTTATCGCTTTTATTTTCCTACCCCTTATGTTATGTGTCCTCCTCTGCTTGTGGTTGTGCTGTTTTCCACATTGAGGACAATGTGTGATTTGGTTTGGGGGAGGGAAGCTCTTTCGCGCTTATTACTTCATTTGCAGTTTAATTTCGTGTGCATTTATTATGAAAATCCAAAAAAATTGAAAAATTCAAAAAAATTTCAAAAATACGAGTCTTTTTGGTCTGCTTTGTCCTGCTTTATCTAGTTTGGGGAATTGATTTGTACACTTACTTTGATCTTTAGTATCTCTGAGTCGACTTTCTATCGTCGTAGCTGCACTATATGTTTGTTTCCTGTTAATAGATTGCGAGTCTCAAACACTAGCCCACTTGTATTTGCTTAATTCTTATCGCTTTTCGTTTGTTTACTTTCGACTTTGACATTCGAGCTTGGCAACTGATTTGTGGAATGTTGGTTTGTTTGGTTTGCGGTTTGATTGGAATGATCTCTTATATGTTGGAGCAATGCTTCGATGCTCTCGGAGGGGACTCATTGACTTGAGTAACCACAGTGGCCATGAATTTGGTCATGACCGAGTATGAGCAATAATGTAACCCTTAAGGAAATATGTGTACCCGAGCGCGATTTTTACCGAGTGAACGTCAAGCTAAACGGTACTACATACGAGGGATGCTCCACATTTGCGAAAAAAGAAAACAGAATACAAAAAAAAAAAAAGAAAAAAAAAGAAGAGAAAAAGGAAATGATTTGGAAAGTTTGGATGATGGGTAGTGGTTTGTACGGTTGGCCTTGTTTGAATTCAAATGTCGTCAGTTTTATTTTTGCGTAAGCGTTAGAGGCTAGTGATATAATGTGGTGTGAACGGTTGAGACTTGTGCTCTATTTTTGGCGAAATAGGCTATGGTTGTATGTTTATGTGCATAGGTCGTCCACTTCGAGATACTAACGTGATTAGTTCGTGTCACTTTGATTTTCTCCGATGCTTTTTGCTTGAGGACAAGCAAAGGTTTGGTTTGGGGGAGTTTGATACATGTTATTTATATACGTTTTATGCCCCCGTTTTAGTCGTTTTTAGCTTGCATTTATTCGTATTCTTTATGATCTTATGAGCTATTTGTTATATTTCTCGATACTGCTGCCTTTTAATTACATTTTGCAGGTTTTGGTGGTTTTGAGCCAAAACCCGGGACATTGGAGCAAGTACGAGAATCGAGACGACAAGACCAAACCCGAGCTCACGCAGGAGCTCGGAGCTCAAATATATGACCAAGAGACAAGAGGATACGAAGAAACTAATGGCCCAAAAGAGTGTTAAGGGCCCAAGAAGGAACACAAGCCCAAGAAGAAGATTGGCCCGAGTTTTGCAAGCCTACGGCCTGTACGTGACACTACGGCTCTGACGCTTTTTACTCGCGAATTTGATTTATTTCGGGATTTAATTCTTGGAGACTATAAATAAGACCCTTAGGTCGAAATCATAATGCATGTTTTAATTTCCCTTAGTTTAGTTCTCTGCTTTACTTTTATTTCTCTCAAAACCTTTAAAGCTCTAATTTAGTTTCAAGTTTGATTCATCAGAACCGCTTCTCATCTGTAACTTTCAGGTTTTTATTCAATTCTTGTTATTTCTTTCATTATGTCTTCCTCATGTTATTGCTTTGACTTAATTTCAATTATGAGTAGCTAAATTATAATTAGGGTTTGAAGGTGATTTGTGATAGTTGATTCAGGACATGTTTTAATTGCCATTTTGATTGAACTTGTGCAAGTTGGTTTCTTCCTACGCGTTTTACTATCAATTGAATTTAGGGACGCCTTTATTGAATTGAATTTAGGTTGTTTCAGTTTAAGATCGAAAGCCTAATTGAAACTAGACTCACGCGTATTTGATAAGTTGAATTTAGTAAGTTGCGAGAGCCCGCTAAATTTGCTTAAGGTTAATATTGACTCGAGAGAGCGTATTCCTAAACCTAGCCACTTGCATAACTTCAATTGAATGTTATCTACTTTTGAGTTGAGTTCCTGAATCACCGCCATAATGATCCCAAGCCCTAATCTTCCTCTTTATTGATATTTGTTGATCTGCTCTTTTTCTGCTTTAGTTTTTAGCTATCTACAAACCCATTTTCACACCCTAGAGTTAGACCTGTTTTACCGACTTTAACTTATAACTGCTACGTTTCCCTGTGGATACGATCCTGCTTGCCACTAGCTGCTGTTAGTTGTTTGTTAGGTTTATTTTGATATTGGCGATACGACTTAGCCGTGTCATGTATGCATACTAGACTAGGGTTTTATTCCCCTATTTCGCTAAAGTTATCAGGGCCACCGTGACCTTATTGCGATTGTCATCTCACGGTTCTGTCTCCTTGCCGTGTTTCGTTCTTAGTGGGCGCGACACTTGCATTCGTTCTTACCCTGCGTAAAGATTACTTGACGGGATTGTATCTGAAGTTCGAATCATTTCGAACACTAGAGGATGAGATGCAAGTATTATAGTATTCGGCGTGGTTTACGAGTCGAGTAAGCCTCTGCACTATGGAAGTGAGATGCAATCGATCAGAGTACAAGGGCCTACTCGCGTGGTCGCCTCGTAGCGGTATGTGTTGTTTGTTGTATGATTAATTGAGAACGAAAGTGTGTACTCATCTTCGAAAATTAAAGACCACAATCTTCAATTGAATCGAAGTCCGCATGACGAGAATGTTACAATACGTATGTTGTTGCGATCCGATATCGCTTTGTAATCCCGCCATTGTATCTATGATACAAATGATATGATATTATCTCATTATCTCGCTTTCCTAATTGAATAGCATGCCTATATGATTTATCGCTTTAAATCGCATGTTTATTATGATTAATATGTCTTTACATGCTATATGTTTTAAGCATGTTTATCGTTTTATCATACTATTATAGTTATAAAGCGATAGTAATAAACCAAAGTAATTGAAATCGAGGGGAAGGATGAGCATAGCTAGTCACTTTGTCGCTCAATGCATCCCCCAATAGTTTATTGTGCAGAAGATCGTGGACCGAGTCGGATTTTGGACGGGGCCACAAGACGTGTTTATACTTTACTTTTGTTGTATTTCGAGAGATATGTAATATATAACACCATACTCTTTTAAATTCCGTATTTAGAGTTGTTTTATTCAACTCTAGAACGATGTTGTAATATTTTGGGTTTATGTATAATTAATGACGCTGGTTTAAGACTTAATTAATTTCCGCCTTAGTAATTAAAGTCGACTAAAAACCAGGTTGTTACAATTCCCATCCGGGGAATCTGTCGTAGTGTAATAGTCGTACCAATAGGGTAGTGTGTGCATACAAAAGACAAGGGATTGATCCTCCTTATTACCTGCTTGATATCTTCAGCATTTAAAGTCCGTTGATGTGACCGGCACGCTGTCGCGCGTTAACATGCTATTTGTGTTAACGCATGTTTCCATCCTTGCTAGTTTGTTGGCTTATGGTCGTGTTTCATCTTAGATTATCCATATTGTATTCGATGTTAGGTAGCTGTATCTTATGCTACTTAGTGTTTGATCTGATGTACGAGTCTGAGTAACTAGTGCACTTTGATGGCGAATCATATGGGTGATTACCATGAGAGTACACAAGCCACTCTGTAGTCAAGACTCGCGAGTATATGTTGCTATATGAATAATTGAAAAGGGTCGACTACCCCGAATGTGAATGAAATGATAATGATTTGCTTACATGATTATGAATTGAGATAATTTGATGATTTAATTGCTATGTTATATGACTTATGATATGTTATGTATTATGTATTGCATTATTGTATGTGTTATTTGCGCTGATTTAATTACATGCGCATATGTTAGTTATTATGTGTTTACCGCTATGGGTTTTATGTGGCTTAGCGTGTGGGGCATAATCGAGTTTGAACGGCATTTTCCGTAGGTACCCGAGGCTACATTGACGAATTATATCGAGGGGATCAAGGCCTTATTTTATATTTTGAGAGAATGTAATCAATTAAACTCTGCTTTATCTATGACTCTTATTATGTATAATGAGTTGTAATACGATGACAGCTGGTTTTGTAATAAATAGACTTAATTAATATTCCGCCTTAGTTTAATTAAAGTCACGAAAAACCAGGTTGTTACACTTCAAATAATAAACGAACGTGTTATGTGATCATATGAAACCTACAAATACATAAACGTTTGACGCTGAGACTAGGAGAGTCTAGTAACATGTGATATGTAAATATCAAATAAATAATAAATTATGAGTATGTTTAAATAAAAGGTCAAGCTTGGGCCTCAGATATGAAAACGTCAATCGTGAGTGAAGTGGGGTTAAGATAGTCTTGTAGCGGACGCCACTATCTCGGCCTTATTGCGATTGTCATCCCGAATAGTGTGGTATAGCCGGCAAGATATGCTTTGTGCATCCCGCCCATGCCGTTACGCCTTAAGTCGTATAGCCTGCTCCGCACAAGATAATGAAAATTCAACTCTTAGTGGGTCGCTTTAGGAAATAGTCGTTTTATCCTGAGTTAAGGTGCTCTATGAATAGCATAGCCTACTCTTAAATTGGATATTAGTGTATGCATACTAGACTAGGGTTTTATTCCCCTATTTCGCTAAAGTTATCAGGGCCACCGTGACCTTATTGCGATTGTCATCTCAACTGCTCGCCTCCTTGCCGTGTTTCGTTCTTAGTGGGCGCGACACTAGCATTCGTTCTTACCACATGTAAAGATCACTTGACGAGATTGTATCTGAAGTTCGAATCATTTCGAACACTAGAGGATGAGATGCAAGTATTATAGTATTCGGCGTGGTTTACGAGTCGAGTAAGCCTCTGCACTATGGAAGTGAGATGCAATCGATCAGGGTACAAAGGCCTACTCAGTGGTCAGGCTCGTAAGCAGTATGTGTTGTTTGTTGTATGATTAATTGAGAACGAGTGTGTACCATCTTCGAAAATTAAAGACCACAACTTTCTGAATTGAATCGAGTCTGCATGAGGAGAATGATAAGATACGTATGTTTGATTGCGATCCGATATCGCCTTGTAATGCTATTGAATTATTGTGATACTATTGATATGCTATTATATGCTATTTGCCTTCATATTTGAATATCATGCTTATATGATTTATCGCTTTAAACCGCATGCTTATTATGACTTATATGTCTTTATATGCTATATGTATTAAGCATGTTTATGTTTTATCATAATGATATGTTTATAAAGCGATAATATTAAACCAAAGTAATTGAAATCGAGGGTAAGTATGAGCATAGCTAGTCAGCACCGCCAATGAGCATCCCCCCATCAGTTTATTGTGCAGGACGTTCGTGGACCAGGAGCTGGGTTTTGGATGGAGCCACGAGACGTTTTTATTGCTTTTCCTTAGTTGTTCCGAGAGAGATGTAATATATATAACGCTACTCTTTTGAATTTCCGTACTTAGAGTTGTTTTATTCAACTCTTGAACGATGTTATAATATTTGGGTTTTTATAGTATAATTAATAACGCTGGTTTTAGACTTAATTAATTTCCGCCTTAGTAATTAAAGTCGACTAAAAACCAGGTTGTTACAGTTGGTATTAGAGCTGTCTTGCGACCGTGAGTAACTTAATAATTATTTCATCTAGCGAGAGACACCTGGGCCGGACATTCATATCGTATGTCAGGCATAGACTTATAGGATCAAATAATAAATTAGATTTTTCTTTTATTAGATCGCTTAAATAATAATTTGAAATCGCTTTAAAGTGTGAGAATGGGTAGAAACCTTAAGGACCGACCATAGGCTAAGGACTTTTAAATAACGAATTACTGCCCTCAAAATAAAATACACTAACTATCGTATGCTTGCTACTTGCTGATGTGACTAACTAAAACTAACAACTATCCTCGGATATAAAATCTAAGTAATAAATTTAATTCTCGAAGAACGAAGCCATTAATCAAATACATGACGACAAGACCTCAAACGCATCAAATGGACGCTTCAAGGACCTTACAACTGATAAGACGTTCAAGATCTCGAAGATTTCTGTCGCAGAGAAGATTTCTACAACTTCATTTAATTATCCTCTTTAACTAAAATTCTTATTTCGTTATCTTTTAAAAAAAAATTAACCTCCTTAACCCCTTCTAACTCTCAAATTTCCTAAACCTATAATTTCTAATTACTACTTCTCAAATGAACTTTCATCCCTCTTCCTTAATCCCGCAAAATGATTTCATTTTTGCTGGTCAATTCCTTAAACTCCTTATAATTTATTCTCAAAAACTTTCAAACTCTATTACATTTCAATCTCCTAAACTTCTATCTCTTTCAAAATTTAAAGATCTTCGAAAATTTTATAATTCCTACTTATCTTCTAAAACTAATTCTCATGTTTTCCCTTTAAAACATATTTGAAACTTGTTCAATTAATCCTTAAAATGTTATTCGTAATTTTAAATATCTTTGAAATTATTTTGTTTTAAATCGTATATTCTTTACCTCATTTACAATCGAATTTGATTATTTTCGAATTTTTGAATTTATCAATACCTATTTCTGAATTCTCAACCTTTAAAATGAATCTTTAGATTTTCTTTTGAACTTGATAAATATGTTTAAAATTTTCTTAAGGGGGTAGGACAAAATATAATGTTTTAAAAGCATTGATTAAAATTATTCAAAATCATTTTTTCAACCAACTTTAAATTATATATTTAATTTCAAATAAAATTATAATTTGTTTTATTTTAAAACCTTTATAATTTTAATTTAAATTAATTCCGTACAAAACTTCTAGGCCCCACCATTTTGAAAATCTCTTTGAAGTCAATTTCAGAAATAATAATTTAGTAATATTTCTATATTAATTCAAAATATTCTATTTATAAATATAAAATGTTTATATCCTCCAAATCTTTCCACTCCATCTAACACCTTTATAAAAATTCAAAAATTCGAACATTATAAAAAAAATGTTACTCTACCAAAATAAAATATCATTATCGAAACTTGCAAAATCTTGACATTCTCTCAAACTGCCATGTTTAACCTCGAGCAACTATCCACTCTATTCAAGTTTCGGGACGAAACTTTTCTTAAGGGGGTAGGTTTGTAACACCCCGTGTTATTTTAACACAATTTGATAAAAGAATTTAATTCCTTAAATTAAATTCATCCTTTTTCATTATAATAAAAATGCGTCTGAATTTTTTTCACCAAATAATACTAAAATTTCTTAAGTCAAATTTTAAAATTTTGAAAAATAAATTTTGTTCTATTATCTTCAGAATTGAAAAAGAAACACATTTCAAATTTTTATAAAAATGAACACTTATACTTTTTCCGTCTCTGAAATTCGGGTCAACAATTTCAAACACGCAAATCAAAAATCAAACCATCTTATCCTCTTCCATTTTTGAAGAGGCAAACTTAACATCAAAGTTTTAATAAAAATATAATCATTTTGATTAATTTTAAAAAAATAATATTATATTAATATATAATTACTATTCATTTTTCTATTAAACTAGCTAATTTCTAAAATGTCGAAATTCTAAGTTATACTTAATCAAAACTGAAAAACTTTTTGACATTTGATTATAATTCTTTAAATCTATAACAATCCACCAAAAAAATAAATATTTCGACCTAGGAAAGTTTTATTCAAAATTTTGAGGATTAAGATCCGATTTTTATTTTTAGTACCTTTTGAAAATTAGTCTTATTTTTAATTCCGATTTCATTCCAAAACATTATTTTAGGATCGTATCTTTTATTTCGAGACTATTCGCGTGCGCGCAAATCGAAAATTTCAAAAACGAAAATCGAGCCCGATTATTTTTACAATAGCCGACTTACTTAGACTTTTGACCAAGTTATCTTCTTCCATTTTTCTTACACAAGTCTTACACATTATGTTTATCATCATCACTTTTATTTTAGTTTATATTTAAATTTAAAGTTTATACTTTTAATAAAAATACTTATACAAATACAAAACTACTACTTTAATACTACAATTTTCATTTCCGTCACTTTTAAAATTTTTCTAAAGTAATAAATAAAATATTTTAATCTTAGAATTTAAAAGTAGAGATATTTCAGAAAAATTGTCAAACGCGCAACCTTTAACTTTTATCGCTTTTGGCGCCCGACTTTTTAAACCCGATTTATTTCGTAAAAACTTTTTAAAAAATATCATAGGAACATTTTTAATGCCAAATAGTGTCAAAGACTTTTTAAACCAATTAGAAATTAGATGTTCCCTAATTTCATTATAATTAAACATTATTTATTAAATAAAACCAACTTTATTCTAAATTCATTTAACCTAACTTATTACAACTTATCCTCATTATTTCAAGGAGCAAAAATCACCTCATTTTCATTCATGTATGTCGTGTAACATGCCCTCCATTTGCTCTCTTTTATTTTTCCATTTTTCTTCCTAAATCACTTAAATAAAATCCTAATATTATCTCTAATAATTCCTTAGTAGTTCTAGTATATTAGTGGGTCTTTAGAAGCTAACTTGCAAGGATATTATGGGTGAAGGTAATGGGTTTTATGGGTGAAGAAATTCCGATCTAAAATTTATTTTAGATCCCGACGATTAACATCCTAATTAAGGTGACTAGCTTTGTCTTGTATTATCTTTTTAGTAAATTAATTTGTTTTGTTATTATAGTTTTATGAGTATGATTTTATGTTAAATATGTTGAACATCACTTATATGTTATGTGTAACACCCCGTGTTTTTATTAATACTAATTAATCATTTTAACAAAATTCTTAAATTAAAATTTATATAATTTAACTTTTATTCAATTACTTTAAAAACGCGGCTGAAAAATTTCGATTAAATAAACTTTCTCCAATACATTTCTAATTAAACTTTCTTGATTTTATATTAACCTATATTATATTTTTATTTATAAAATACTTGTCGAACAAAAACGTTACTTTTGTTACCATTATTAAACTTTATAAATTTGCGCTACATTTTAAAAATCCTTGCTTTCATAAAATTTAGTCTGTATAAAAATATTCTTTCAAATAAGCAGACCGTTTGAAAATTTGTGAAACCGTAATACAATTTGTAACTGACAACTTTTATACATTTATATTTTCGAACTATAAATTTTATAATATGAATAATAAAATTAAAATTTTAAACAAATAATTTAAAGTATAGTAAATTTAATAAAATATAAAAGTTTATAAATAAGAGTAAATAAAGCGGAGCAAACAAAATCAAACAGACCACAAATACTCCCTCCTCATGTCGACAGCCACCTATTCTTCTTATCCATTCATTTGGCTGATATTTGTTTTGGCTTCTACAACACACTTGATACTCCCTCCTTTCATTTCATTTCATTTTTTTTTACTGATATTGCTCTTCTTCTTCTTTCTTCCTCATCTCTCTCAATTCCCTCCATTAAAATCAAACAAAAACAACAAACTTCAACAACACTAACAACAACAACAACAACGAAACAACAATAACAATCAACAACAAGAAAGAAATTAAAACAACAACAAAGAAACACGATAACACCCAACAAAACAACAGCGACGGCAACAACACAGTCACCATTAAAGGTGAACTCGAGCACCATCACCGTCACTTTCTGTCTCTCCCCTTCTTCTGCCCCGTTTTGTTTCAGTCACCGGAGTTGCCTCCGCCTTGCTCGGCAAGAACCACGCCACCGCCACCATCACCGACCTCACCATTGGAGCCGCCATTAATGGTGAGCTCAAAAGCTTGACCACCGTGGTCCCCTGCCTCTCTCGGCCTTGCCTGTTTTTCCCGCTTCACTCGCCGAGTTTCTTCGCGGAGTTGACCACCACCGCTGTGAACAAGACCACCCTCACCTGAGCTACTCTCGAGCTACCCCTGCTCTTTTCTTTCCCTTTGCTCTCCCCTGCATATCCTCTTTTCGGTTTCGATTACGATGCCGGAGTTGAGCCTAGCGAGCCGCCACCACCTCAGACCACCGTGGCCATCAGCTACCACCGTGGCCTTGCTCACGTGGCCCTTATCCGCTTGTCGTCGTATTCTATTCATCGGTAAGTGTCGTCGATTAAATCATTTTATCCATTAAGTTGTCGTCATTTGATTTCGCCCATTTTAATTCAGTTTTTCTTTCTCCCTGCGTCTCCTCTTTTCTGGCCCAAAACTCCGACCACCGGAGCTGTCACCGGAGTCCGCTGTCGCGACCTCGGTCCTCTCTGCCTCCTCGGCTTGGACTCGTTCTCCTGGCCACCTTGCCCTCCGTTTATTTCAGTGAGTATTACTTGACTTGATTAAATCTGCCCGGCTTCTTGCGTAGGATTTACGTTGATTTTTATCTCGTCTTAATTCATGAATCAACGTTTTGCATTCATTTAGTCCTCTGTATGTCTCGCTAAACCTGGTTCTTTTATTTCCGGCCCATGTCGTTGTCGCTTCAATTCCGACCACCGAATACCACAAGGTCTTCCTCTTTGTTTTCCTCTCTGTTGTCCATCTCAAATTCTCATTTATTTCACTTCGACTATTTTAATCAATTAAAGGGTTGGTTTCATTACTAATTTTCTTTGTAAATTGGTTTCTATCGGCTCTAATTTACTCTTCTTTCTCCCATTTTCGATGTCACTGCGTCAACTCGAGGCGTCTTTGCTCTCATTCGTAGTCACTACTATTTTGGGTCCATAAGGTTTCGGGTTGGATTTTTGAGGCCTCTGTTCGTGAGCCAATTTTAGGTGACTCGATTCTTCCTCAAAATCTCTAACATTAACGTTTTGGTTTTATTATAATTAATTTGTTATTAAAAGTGAGCTAGTATGCATTAGACACGTATGAGTCCCGTTTCAGTTTAATTTGATAACTTTGTATGAATCGCTATAGTATGAAATTGGGTGTTAATTGTGGTTATAATATAATGTTGAATTGATTTGTGAAATATGATATTTATCTGATTTTGTGATAATATGTTTTGAGTGAAAAATGTGTTGTTGAATGAATGTTGAATTTAATTGTAATATTATCGTGTTAAAATTATTTGTTATGTGTAAGTTAAAATATATAAAGTTTATGTATCACAAGTATAAAATAAAACTTAAAATATTATTAAATAATTTAAGTAAATAAATTAAATTAATATAACGTGTCTTTTGGTCACTAAAATGTTAAATTGAAATATAACTAAAAATAAAGAATTAAGTTAAAAGAATATTAAGTTTAAATTAATATTAAATCATACTAAAAGTAAAAATATAAATTAAGTTACTCATATTAAAGTTTCTAAAATAAATAATTATATAAAAAGTCATATCTCACAATTATCATAAAGATTACTTTGTTAAAACTCTAAAATTTACAATGAACTTAAAATATACTAAATAAGTATTTAGTTAAAATATTAATAAGGAAATAAAGAATTTGAAATATAAAATAAACCTAAGTAAAGCTAATTTTGAATAAAGTTGAAAATTAGTATCACTAACAAGATTTTTGAAAACAAAATGAAGTTAGGCGAAGTCGCGTAAAAGGAAATATAAGAACTGACGTCACAAATATAAACTAGGACAAAAATAGAGTGTCAATAATTTACTAAGTATAAAAATGTAAGGATTTAAAAGATTATCGATTCATATAAATAACTTAGTGAGTATAACAGTTTATATGAAAAGATTAACTTAAAGCAAAGCTCACAAATATATACAATATCTTTAAAATTAGGGATTCGTCTTAAATTCGACAACTCACTAAATCAATGTAAGTCGTATAAAACAAATAATAATAAACATATAAAAAGTAAGACATTATAAAAAGACACTAATGGTTATTCCATAAAAATAATGTAGAAAGAATTCTAAGTTATAAAAACTTAAATAAGATTCTACGATCAAATTATCTTTT
Organism: Dianthus caryophyllus; assembly: GCA_023091065.1. NCBI lineage: Eukaryota > Viridiplantae > Streptophyta > Magnoliopsida > Caryophyllales > Caryophyllaceae > Dianthus > Dianthus caryophyllus. Next base: position 31,896,235 of record CM041517.1, on the reverse strand, counting down.
CACCTAAATCAAATAACTAAAGAAAAATTATAATTCGAAGTTGTATTAAGAAATAAACCACTTAAAAGAAATTTATCTAAATGTCACTTAATCGTATTTTATCAAGAATAATAAAAATTGTCGAATTTCATCTAGGTAATATTTCTAAGCTAAAATAAATGTTATGAATACTAAATCACCTAACACTTTACGATTTAAATAAAAAGAAAGAAATAAGTGTGGGTTATAATAAAATTCAATTATTTATATCACTAATCACTAATCACTAATCACTAATCTACTTTAAATTACTAAAAATTTAAATGAAACTTAATCAAACTTATAAAGAAAATGAACTATTATTATTTACTAAAATATAAAATACTAATACGCATAAGTATAATAAAATACGTAGAAGTATAAACTATAAAAATACGCATAAGTATAAAAATACGCATACGTATAAAAGTAAATGCGTTCAAAGTATAAAATACGCCACGTATAAAAATAATGCATTTAAATAATGAATAGTGAAAATATTTAAAATCTACGAACGGACTCAAAATAAATATTTAAGTTTTTCTATGTGTTTAGTTTATCCAAGAATCATAGAATTAATACTTTCATTATACAAAGTTCGACGATATTATTAATATTTAGAATTGTCACTTGTTACGATTAAACGAGGAAATAAGAATTTGAGAAAATGAGTTACTTGAATAAAATACTAGGATTGTTCGCCATGTCATGACTCTTGAAATTGGAAGTTAACGAGGTAGCTGTATATGGGGACTTGGGCTCCCTCTCAGAGTTGCCCAAGGCGATTAACGATCTTGAGATTTCTTTTCGGCGCGGAGTATCAACCTCAGGGATGGGGCATACTTGATATTACCGTGGGCCCATATATCGAAGAATTGGAACGCCACCATCCGGGGTACCCGTCTCTGGTGATAGTCGAACTTTTTCGTCGGTGATACCTTTTGAATAGCGAATAAGTATGATCCTCGATAGGTAGTGTATGCATACATTAGACAAGGGATTGAATCATCCTTATTACCTTAGATATCTTTAAGCCTGGTAGTCACGTCCAAGGTATGTTGGCCTACCGCCATCTGCATGATTATGTCTGCATGCTTCCGCCTTACTAACGAAGATTCATTTGTTATCACATGTTGAATGCATTTCCTTGTTTGTTTGATGATTATCTGAATGACCTGGCTGAGTGTTGGAATACGATCGATTGAGAATGATTATTTATGAGTGTTGTACGTTATTTGATTGGATTATACTCATGTTTGAATCATCACATTTCCTTATATGTTTTTGCTTGCCTGTTTGCAATGTGTTTTAATTATTTATTTTCTATATTCTACGTTACGTTTTATGAACTGCATGTTGTATGAGATTTAAACATCTATATGTGAGAACTGATATTATATGCTAATTGTCCAATTTTATTGAAATATGCGGCTGCTGGAGTTATACGCGTTTAGTGCTGCCAAGTTACTTTTAATCATAGGTTAAATAAACCAAAACTTTGGTTTAGAGGTTGTTGGTTAGAACAGTCACTTCCCGCCTCGAGCGGAGATCCTCCTATTCTTTTTGTTTTTGTCTCCGCTGCGTGCAATTCTCGAGACTCGTGATTATCGGGTCGATTAGGATGTTTCATTTGTATTCGTTGAGAGTTTGTAATGTATATTTGTATCCTATGCCATTTGAATGTAATTTAATTAACATCCGGCATGTATTAGACTTAATTAATTTTCCGCCTTAGTTTAACAAAGTCACGAAAAACCCGTTATTACATAATTATCGAGTCGTCTTGCGACCGTGAATAACTTAAAGTTATCTCATCTAGCGAGGCGACACCTGGGCCAGACATTCATATCGTATGTCAGGCATAGACTTATAGGATCAAATAATGAATTAGAATTCCTAGATCGGTAAATTAATAATCTTAGAACGCTTTAAATGTGAGAATGGGTAGAAATATTAAGGATTGACCGACTGACCTAGATTTTAGAATTTTCGACCGTTATTCAACCTCGATAGATTTTTATTTCTCTTTTCTTGCCTGCTAAGTGCTCCATGACTAATCTTTTTGACTAACAAGTCTTCTTTACTAACGTTACCAAAAATCGAGACGTATAAATCGAAGACGAGACGTCAAGAACTCAAGCACATACAAATGGACGCATCAAGAGTCGAACGATCTGAAAAGACGTTCTAGACCTCGAAAAATGCTATTGCCTTGAAGACCTCTATAACTTTCTCAAGCATCCTTATTAACTAAATTTTATTCATCTCCTCCAAATCTTTAAATCTATTTAACTTATATTTTTCTCCTAAAATATAACTTTCCTAACTTATACTTCTATAATGACTTCATAAAATGGATTTTTATCTCTTTTCATTTTCTCGCAAATGTAAGACTTGAAGACAAGACCAGAAGCGCATGCGAAGAGACGTATCAAGATTCACGCTATCCAAGACAAATTTCAAGACGTCGAAGATTTCTTTAGCATTGAAGATTTCTAAAGCTATATCAAAATCGATCTCTAATGATCACCATCATTTCAACGTTTTTCAATTTTCAGATTTTCTAATCAGAAAATTTCCTAATATTTAATCTCCCCATGATTTTTGTGTTTCCTTTTACATTTTAAATTCCCTACCAAAAAGAAGTTAACTCAATGATTTTACAAACCTCGTAAACATTTTAACTCCTTTGAAATTGTTCATTTCTCAAATCAATAATTCCTAATAATTACCGTCTTAAGTTGATTTTCATCTCTTCTCCTTAATCTCATAAAATTTTATCATTCTTACTTTTGAATTTCGTAAACTCTTTAATTTTTATAGCCAAACTTTACTTCGTACTTTTGACCTCTTACAATTATTATTATCTTCAAAAAAATTTCTTATCTTGAAATCTATTATACCTACTAATTGATTTCCTAAAGTTAATTTACCTTTGTTCTATTTTAATCTTGAAAAAAAAAATGAATTACTATTTCCTTTGTAATTTCGTTATATTTCTCTTCAACCACAAAAACTTATTACATTATTCTAAAATTTTGAACTCTTAAATTATAATTTCTATGAAATACGTATTAATCTCGTACGATGAAATTTTGTCCGTTTTCTTTATTTTTGTAAACTCTTATTCTTTTTATTAAATACCTTTTGAAACTGCCCTATCTATTACAATCATCTCTCTTCGATGTTTATATACATATATATTATTTTCTTTTTCTTTTTATATAACCCCTTATTATAAATTTCGAATCTCATCCTAAATCCTAAATATGATTTATAAAATTTCTGTTTCATCTAATAACATTATAATAATAATTTTAAGAAAATGAGCTATATCAATAAGGTTATCCATAATTCTCGAAAAATTTATTTAATCATTCAACGATAACCTATATTCTCTTAAATTTCATTAAAGCTCATATTTTCATTATGATCACTACGACTTTTACATAATTTTCCTAAATGCCATTTTTTCTAAGGCTATATATCTTATATATGTGATCATTAAAAGTAACAATAATAATATTATATAGATACGCTTAAAACTTCTTAAGGGGGTAGGATAATAATTTGATTATATTACAATCCTAATTAAATATTAAAATTCTTTATTTCAACCTATTTTAAGGTTAACATTTATTTTCAAATTTAAATAAAATTGTTTTAATTCTTAAAACGCTTATTATTTTTATTTAATTTAATTCCGTACAAAACTTCTAGGCCCTACCTTTTTGAAAACGTCTTTCACGCAGATTTTGAAAATGTCAATGCAGCAACATTTAGGTATTAATTCGAAAAAGAATTATTTGTATCTTGAAACTATTAAATTCATCAATCTTTCCTTTGTAGAAAATTCATACCCGATCAAAAGCAATGTTAATATCCTAACTCCAAAAATCTCGATGTTTTCACTAACTGTCTAGTTCTATCTCGACAGTATCCATCCTATTCAAGTTTCGGGGACGAAACTTTTCTTAAGGGGGTAGGATTGTAACACCCCGTGTTTTTATTAATACTAATTAATCATTTTAACAAAATTCTTAAATTAAAATTTATATAATTTAACTTTTATTCAATTACTTTAAAAAGCAGCAATTTGAAAAATTTCGATTAAATAAACTTTCTCCAATACATTTCTAATTAAACTTTCTTGATTTTATATTAACCTATATTATATTTTTATTTATAAAATACTTGTCGAACAAAAACGTTACTTTTGTTACCATTATTAAACTTTATAAATTTGCGCTACATTTTAAAAATCCTTGCTTTCATAAAATTTAGTCTCAGATAAAAATATTCTTTCAAATAAGGCACTGCTTGAAAATTTGTGAAACCGTAATACAATTTGTAACTGACAACTTTTATACATTTATATTTTCGAACTATAAATTTTATAATATGAATAATAAAATTAAAATTTTAAACAAATAATTTAAAGTATAGTAAATTTAATAAAATATAAAAGTTTATAAATAAGAGTAAATAAAGCGGAGCAAACAAAATCAAACAGACCACAAATACTCCCTCCTCATGTCGACAGCCACCTATTCTTCTTATCCATTCATTTGGCTGATATTTGTTTTGGCTTCTACAACACACTTGATACTCCCTCCTTTCATTTCATTTCATTTTTTTTTACTGATATTGCTCTTCTTCTTCTTTCTTCCTCATCTCTCTCAATTCCCTCCATTAAAATCAAACAAAAACAACAAACTTCAACAACACTAACAACAACAACAACAACGAAACAACAATAACAATCAACAACAGCAGCAGCCGAAAACAACAACAGCAAACACGATAACAACCAACAAAACAACAACGACGGCAACAACACAGTCACCATTAAAGGTGAACTCGAGCACCATCACCGTCACTTTCTGTCTCTCCCCTTCTTCTGCCCCGTTTTGTTTCAGTCACCGGAGTTGCCTCCGCCTTGCTCAGCCGGCAACCACGGCCACCGTCACCATCACCGACCTCACCATTGGAGCCGCCATTAATGGTGAGCTCAAAAGCTTGACCACCGTGGTCCCCTGCTTCTCTCTCGGCCTTGCCCTGTTTTCTCCCGCTTCTCACTCGCCGGAGTTTCTTCGCCGGAGTTGACCACCACCGTTGTGAACAGTACCACCCTCACCGGAGCTACTCTCGAGCTACCCCTGCTCTTTTCTTTCCCTTTGCTCTCCCCTGCATATCCTCTTTTCGGTTTCGATTACGATGCCGGAGTTGAGCCTAGCGAGCCGCCACCACCTCAGACCACCGTGGCCATCAGCTACCACCGTGGCCTTGCTCACGTGGCCCTTATCCGCTTGTCGTCGTATTCTATTCATCGGTAAGTGTCGTCGATTAAATCATTTTATCCATTAAGTTGTCGTCATTTGATTTCGCCCATTTTAATTCAGTTTTTCTTTCTCCCTGCGTCTCCTCTTTTCTGGCCCAAAACTCCGACCACCGGAGCTGTCACCGGAGTCCGCTGTCGCGACCTCGGTCCTCTCTGCCTCCTCGGCTTGGACTCGTTCTCCTGGCCACCTTGCCCTCCGTTTATTTCAGTGAGTATTACTTCGGCTTCAGTTAAATCTGCCCAGTTCTTGTACGTAGGATTTCTGTTGATTTTTATCTCGTCTTAATTCATGAATCACTGTTTCAGATTCATTTAGTCCTCTGTATGTCTCGCTAAACCTGGTTCTTTTATTTCCGTCCATGTCGTTGTCGCTTCAATTTCGACCACCGAATACCACAAGGTCTTCCTCTTTGTTTTCCTCTCTGTTGTCCATCTCAAATTCTCATTTATTTCACTTCGACTATTTTAATCAATTAAAGGGTTGGTTTCATTACTAATTTTCTTTGTAAATTGTTTTCTATCGGCTCTAATTTACTCTTCTTTCTCCCATTTACGATGTCACTGCGTCAACTCGAGGTGCTGCTGTTCTCATTCGTAGTCACTACTATTTTGGGTCCATAAGGTTTCGGGTTGGATTTTTGGAGGCCTCTGTTCGTGAGCCAATTTTAGGTGACTCGATTCTTCCTCAAAATCTCTAACATTAACGTTTTGGTTTTATTATAATTAATTTGTTATTAAAAGTGAGCTAGTATGCATTAGACACGTATGAGTCCCGTTTCAGTTTAATTTGATAACTTTGTATGAATCGCTATAGTATGAAATTGGGTGTTAATTGTGGTTATAATATAATGTTGAATTGATTTGTGAAATATGATATTTATCTGATTTTGTGATAATATGTTTTGAGTGAAAAATGTGTTGTTGAATGAATGTTGAATTTAATTGTAATATTATCGTGTTAAAATTATTTGTTATGTGTAAGTTAAAATATATAAAGTTTATGTATCACAAGTATAAAATAAAACTTAAAATATTATTAAATAATTTAAGTAAATAAATTAAATTAATATAACTTGTCTTTCGTCACTAAAATGTTAAATTGAAATATAACTAAAAATAAAGAATTAAGTTAAAAGAATATTAAGTTTAAATTAATATTAAATCATACTAAAAGTAAAAATATAAATTAAGTTACTCATATTAAAGTTTCTAAAATAAATAATTATATAAAAAGTCATATCTCACAATTATCATAAAGATTACTTTGTTAAAACTCTAAAATTTACAATGAACTTAAAATATACTAAATAAGTATTTAGTTAAAATATTAATAAGGAAATAAAGAATTTGAAATATAAAATAAACCTAAGTAAAGCTAATTTTGAATAAAGTTGAAAATTAGTATCACTAACAAGATTTTTGAAAACAAAATGAAGTTAGCGAAGTCGCGTAAAGGGAAATTTAAGTACTGACGTCACAAATATAAACTAGGACAAAAATAGAGTGTCAATAATTTACTAAGTATAAAAATGTAAGGATTTAAAAGATTATCGATTCATATAAATAACTTAGTGAGTATAACAGTTTATATGAAAAGATTAACTTAAAGCAAAGCTCACAAATATATACAATATCTTTAAAATTAGGGATACGTCTTAAATTCGACAACTCACTAAATCAATGAAAGTCGTACAAAACAAATAATAATAAACATATAAAAAGTAAGACATTATAAAAGACACTAATGGTTATTCCATAAAAATAATGTAGAAAGAATTCTAAGTTATAAAAACTTAAATAAGATTCTACGATCAAATTATCTTTTCACCTAAATCAAATAACTAAAGAAAAATTATAATACGAAGTTGTATTAAGAAATAAACCACTTAAAAGAAATTTATCTAAATGTCACTTAATCGTATTTTATCAAGAATAATAAAAATTGTCGAATTTCATCTAGGTAATATTTCTAAGCTAAAATAAATGTTATGAATACTAAATCACCTAACACTTTACGATTTAAATAAAAAGAAAGAAATAAGTGTGGGTTATAATAAAATTCAATTATTTATATCACTAATCACTAATCACTAATCACTAATCTACTTTAAATTACTAAAAATTTAAATGAAACTTAATCAAACTTATAAAGAAAATGAACTATTATTATTTACTAAAATATAAAATACTAATACGTACAAGTATAATAAAATACGTAGAAGTATAAACTATAAAAATACGTACAAGTATAAAAATACGCATACGTATAAAAGTACGTTCAAAGTATAAAAATACGCCTACGTATAAAAATACGTACGAAATAATGAATAGTGAAAATATTTAAAATCTACGAACGGACTCAAAATAAATATTTAAGTTTTTCTATGTGTTTCCGTTTATCTGAAGAACTGTTAGAATTAATACTTTCATTATACAAAGTTCGACGATATTATTAATATTTAGAATTGTCACTTGTTACGATTAAACGAGGAAATAAGAATTTGAGAAAATGAGTTACTTGAATAAAATACTAGGATTGTTCGCCATGTTGCGACTCTTGAAATTCGAAGTTAACGAGGTAGCTGTATATGGGGACTTGGGCTCCCTCCCAGAGTTGCCCAAGGCGATTAACGATCTTGAGATTTCTTTTCGGCGCGGAGTATCAACCTCAGGGATGGGGCATACTTGATATTACCGTGGGCCCATATATCGATGGTGGAAACGCCCGACCCCATCAAAGTGCGAGTCTCTGGTGATAGTCGAACTTTTTCGTCGGTGATACCTTTTGAATAGCGAATAAGTATGATCCTCGATAGGTAGTGTATGCATACATTAGACAAGGGATTGAATCATCCTTATTACCTTAGATATCTTTAAGCCTGGTAGTCACGTCCAAGTTATGTTGGCCCTACCGGCTACTGCGCGGATTATGTCTGCATGCTTCCGCCTTACTAACGAAGATTCATTTGTTATCACATGTTGAATGCATTTCCTTGTTTGTTTGATGATTATCTGAATGACCTGGCTGAGTGTTGGAATACGATCGATTGAGAATGATTATTTATGAGTGTTGTACGTTATTTGATTGGATTATACTCATGTTTGAATCATCACATTTCCTTATATGTTTTTGCTTGCCTGTTTGCAATGTGTTTTAATTATTTATTTTCTATATTCTACGTTACGTTTATGAATCGCATGTTGTATGAGATTTAAACATCTATATGTGAGAAGCGATATTATATGCTAATTGTCCAATTTTATTGAAATATCACAATTTCTTTGGAGTTATACAGCCGTTTAGTCTTTGCCAAGTTACTTTTAATCATAGGTTAAATAAACCAAAACTTTGGTTTAGAGGTTGTTGGTTAGAACAGTCACTTCCCGCCTCTGAGCGGGAGATCCTCCTATTCTTTTTGTTTTTGTCTCCGTTGCAGGCAATTCTCGAGACTCAGGATTATTGGGACGATTAGGATGTTTCATTTGTATTCGTTGAGAGATTGTAATGTATATTTGTATCCTATGCCATTTGAATGTAATTTAATTAACATCCGGCATGTATTAGACTTAATTAATTTTCCGCCTTAGTTTAATTAAGTCACGAAAAACCGGGTTGTTACATTATGTGTTGTATAATAAAATGATAATAAATAAGTAATAATGATAATAGTGTAATTGTAGTAATATGTTCATATGTGTAGGTAATTTATTTTTGAGTACTTTAAATTATTGTTCATATGATTTATATGTTTATTTATGTTTTAGTTAAGTAGTGTTATTATATAAAAATTATGTGAAATATTAAAAATGAGTTTAAAGTGATTAAAATCGAAAATAGAAATATATATATACATATACATTCACACGGTATTTCTTATTTTTTTTTTAATATATTTTCACTTTTAATTTTTGTAAATAATATGTTAGAATAAGTTAGTTAAAATGGATACTACCATGCAAAAATAATTGAATTAGGAAAATAAATTATAAGTTGTTAAAATCGAAATAAGTGTTCTTGAGTTGTTCTTGAGTTCTTCATGTGTGTTCTTGAGTTATTCATGTTGATGTTCATACTTGTTACTCATTTTGATTTCATTTTAATTTATGTTTGCTAATAATTTATGTTTATGTTTAGTTATTGTTTTATATATTACTTAGTATTATACTATAAATCAACTAAAACATTATAAATCATTTAGATTAAAAAGTTAGAAATTTAAAGTGTTGAAAAACACTATTCATAAATATAAATGAAATTGTTAGTAAGTTTCATTTTAGTTTAAATCATTTTAGTATAATTAGAATAATTAAAATATAAAGACTTTAAGCTAAAAACCGATAAAATTGAAAAAAATGAAAATTTAGAAATACCATGGACTAGCTCACGGCATTTTTGATGTTTTTAGGTTAAATTTTACTTTTATCACTTTTTAGTTTAATTGTTAAAATAATTTAATTAGTAGTTAATAAATTGATTTAAGAAATTAAAAGAAATAAATCAATTTTGACATATATAGTATATCACACGACATATGCATTTTAAATTGACTAAATTTGACTAAAATGAAATTATCACTAAGTCACTAAAGTTAAATAGTAATTAGAATTGAATTTTAGTATAAACCGATTTAGTTATAAATGAAATATTATAAACCGATAAAAATATGTAACCATTATAAAAATGAACTAAATCGTGTGTTACTACCTTTGCTATTGGATTATTGAAATTGGACATACGGACTATACATGAATCATCCACGATACTATCACTAACTTAAATAAATAGACGACTAAATTTAACCGAGTCTTATTTTAAAATAAATATCATTGATCACCTTTTATAAACCGAACTTAACGTTTTTAAAACTATGATTTCCTAATATTTTCATAAATGACTAAATACAAACCGAACTTAACATTTTTAAAGCTAGACTTTAAAATATTTTCAAAAATCGCCTAAGTACAAAACGAACCTAACGACTTTAAAACTAGAAATCTATACTTAGGAAATAAAAGATTTAGTTTTATAACTAAAATACCTTAAGTATAAAAAAAAAATAATAAGTATAAGTATAAGAATACATATAAAATACGAAGTATAAAAATACGAATACGTATAAAAATACGTATAGAATACGAAGTATAAAAATACGAATACGTATAAAAATACGTATAAAATACGGTGAATAGTAAATACGATGAATAGTAAATACAATGAATAGTAAATACGATGAATAGTAAAATACGATGAATAGTGAATAGTGAATAGTGAAATACTGAAAATAATTGAAAATTTTACTAAGTATAGAAAATTTAAAATGAAGAAGTAAATGACCTAAAGTGATTGAAAAACACATAAATAAAATTGGACATACTAATAAACGTTTCAATTTAGAAACTTGAAAACGTTAATAATTAACAACACTTCAAATAATAAACGAACGTGTTATGTGATCATATGAAACCTACAAATACATAAACGTTTGACGCTGAGACTAGGAGAGTCTAGTAACATGTGATATGTAAATATCAAATAAATAATAAATTATGAGTATGTTTAAATAAAAGGTCAAGCTTGGGCCTCAGATATGAAAACGTCAATCGTGAGTGAAGTGGGGTTAAGATAGTCTTGTAGCGGACGCCACTATCTCGGCCTTATTGCGATTGTCATCCCGAATAGTGTGGGATAGCCGTGATATTATGCTTTGTGCATCCTGCCCATGCCGAATTCTGCCTTAAGTCGTATAGCACATTAGTACAAGATAATGAAAAATTCAACTCTTAGTGGGTCAGGCTTTAGGAAATAGTCGTTTTATCCTGAGTTAAGGTGCTCTATGAATAGCATAGCCTACTCTTAAATTGGATATTAGTGTATGCATACTAGACTAGGGTTTTATTCCCCTATTTCGCTAAAGTTATCAGAGCCACCGTGACCTTATTGCGATTGTCATCTCACGGTTCTGTCTCCTTGCCGTGTTTCGTTCTTAGTGGGCGCGACACTAGCATTCGTTCTTGCCACATGTAAAGATCACTTGACGAGATTGTATCTGAAGTTCGAATCATTTCGAACACTAGAGGATGAGATGCAAGTATTATAGTATTCGGCGTGGTTTACGAGTCGAGTAAGCCTCTGCACTATGGAAGTGAGATCTGATCGATCGGTACAAAGGCCTACTCAGTGGTCAGGCTCGTAAGCAGTATGTGTTGTTTGTTGTATGATTAATTGAGAACGAGTGTGTACCATCTTCGAAAATTAAAGACCACAACTTTCTGAATTGAATCGAGTCTGCATGAGAAGAATGATAAGATACGTATGTTTGATTGCGATCCGATATCGCCTTGTAATGCTATTGAATTGTTGTGATACTATGGCTATGATATTATATGTTATTTGCTTTCATAACTGAATATCATGCTTATATGATTTATCGCTTTAACCGCATGCTTACTATGACATATATGTCTTTACATGCTAATTGTATTAAGCATGTTTATGTTTTATCATAATGTTATGTTTATAAAGCGATAATATTAAACCAAAGTAATTGAAATCGAGGGTAAGTATGAGCATAGCTAGTCCTTTGTCATTTCAGTGAGCATCCCCCATCGATTTATTGTGCAGGACGTTCGTGGACCAGGAGCTGGGTTTTGGATGGAGCCACGAGACGTTTTTATTGCTTTTCCTTAGTTGTTCCGAGAGAGATGTAATATATATAACGCTACTCTTTTGAATTTCCGTACTTAGAGTTGTTTTATTCAACTCTTGAACGATGTTATAATATTTGGGTTTTTATTGTATAATTAATAACGCTGGTTTTAGACTTAATTAATTTCCGCCTTAGTAATTAAAGTCGACTAAAAACCAGGTTGTTACATTATCAATATTATTGGGGGTCTTCTTTATTATTATTTCTTATTATTGAAGACTATATTTATTTATTTATAAGCAGTGGCTGGAGGTATGTCTCGATCCTTTTTTTTTATCGCTTCCGCATATTCATCTCATAATTGTGTTATTTGTATGAGATTATATTTATAACTCTAACATTGACTCCACAAAAATAATTTAGAGCAATACATTATACGTATAAATATTGTTATATTCTTCATTAAATGAGAGATTACTGTCTTTTACTTAATTTTAAGGTACGTAGGAAATACTACGGAGTACAAGGCTCCCTTAATTCAAACCTTAAACCATCTAAAATCCACTCTTTCGTCTTCTATATACTACAAGGCTCCCTTATTTCATTTGTTCTCTTCAACTCAAAATTTTAAGCATACGTTAACAAAACTGAGTAGGAAATATTAAGCCTTAAGTATAAAAACCTCACTAAAACGAGAACGTCATCTTAATGATCACATTGTCGACATCAAGTTCCAAATTTATTGTCGAGATTAGAGATTCAAATTATCAAAAGTGAGTCAACTCACGAAGAGACCCTTCTTTCACATCCAGTCGACCTGTCGTTCATCGTAATTGTCATGGAAATGAAATTAGTGAATTTATGATGATTATTCCCACACCTTCAATTTCAATACAATTGTTATTTTTTATTTTCGCATGCAATTTTTGTAGACCAACAAATTTGTTTAATCAATTTTTTTTACACTTTCAGTAGAACCACATTTATCATCCTTCCTTTTTCTTCAACAACTCAATTCCTCAATCATTTGGTGATGTGAATACTCATATCTGTATTCTCCCAATAGAACCAAGTAATGTAATAGGACTCATATTTTGACACTAACTTAGACGGTTTACTTATATTGAGTTCTAGTTTAATGGTGTTAACGCATAAACAAGTTGAAATGTGAAATGTCCCTTAATTAAATATGTTGAGTATTGATTCAAGGGTTTTTTGTCAGATAGTACCTTTTATTTAGGGTGTTTTGTGATATAGTACCTTTAATTTTTTTTCTTGTTAAATGGTACCTTTTATTTCCAAAATTTGTTAAAACCTACCAAACTAAGAAATCCGGTGAAAAAAGTCAAGATTCCGGCGAGTTGACTTGGTTAGCAAGTGTAATGTAAATATGGTTATGATTATTTGTTAAAAGCTACCTTATTTTGCTTAATTAACTTAAGTAAATCTACTCCATACTTCCTCCAAAATTTCCCTCTAATTCTCCCTCCAACTTTCCCTCCCAATTTCTATTAAAGCTAGAATCTTTAAGTTTTTAGGACAATTGCACTTGTCTCTTTTTCTCTTAAATTTCATTGTCATGTATTCCTCAAAAAAATCGTCATTGTCAAACACGTTTTTTACAGAAATATAATGCAAATGTGGCTTACCTTGTGCGCATCGAACTTCTTGGACTTCGCAAAATCGAGGGAAAAAGTTTGTAACTTGTAACTTGTAACTTGTAAATTACAACTCCGATTTGAAGAAGGAGAATAAGAAGAAAGAAACTTTTAGAAGAATTGATTCAATTGAAGAAAGAGAATAAGAAGAATCAAATTATATTAGTTGTTTACTAAGTTTTGATTTGTATTGTCTATGAGAAATTAAGAATGAGAATAAGAAGATGATGGAAGAAGATGAGAATAGTGATTGAGTTGATGGATGAAGATGAAAAGAGTAGCAATGAATGAAGAATAACAAATTAATTTGGGGATTTAGGGAAATAGAAGGGAAATTAGGGAAATAAGGGTAGATTTTAACAAAAGATAAAATTAAGTTAGGGAACTTAGGGAAATCACATGTGCAAAATAAGGTCAAACCAGAAAATTGACTTTTTCTCACCGGATTCCGTCATTTGGTATGTTTTAACAAATATTAGAAATAAAAGGTACCATTTATCAAAAAAAAAAAATTAAAGGTACTATCTCACAAAACACCCTAAATAAAAGGTACTATTTGACAAAAAACCCTTGATTCAAAACTGTCATTTGCTTAAGGGGTTTGTTAAATGATGGAACAAATTACTTAAAGACGGAACGCTCAAATGACTAATTTGTCCTCCCCCTTAATTAACTTTTCACTAAACTAAAACCTTATTCTAATCTTTCATCCTCACATTAAAAAAAAGTTAAAACACATCCACTTTTACATTCATCCAAAATTATTTTCACAAACTTGAATTTGTTAAGTTTACTTTTGATTCAACCCCAACAAAGATTTTAGAAATCGTAAGTTTTGATTTTGTTAATTTCATTTGTAGTTTGATTTTTTTGATGTTTAACTTGAATTTGTAGTTTTGTAAATTGAAAGAAGTTGTTATTTGTGATGTTCAAATTGTTTGTTTGGCTTGTGCTAAGTACGATTATTATATGATGTTGTTGTTGTTGTTGTTGTTGTTGTTGTTGTTGTTGTTTTGTGTTTGTTAATTGATTGGGCCGAAAAAAAAAAAAAATAGAAATCTGGGTATTGGGGGGAACTGTGGGAATTCCACGGCTGTAGGGGGTGAGGACCGTGGCCATTCCACGGTAGGAGGGGGTGTGGACCGTGGCAAATCCACGGTTGGTCTGGGTTCCAGCCGTGTAATTTCTACGACAATTTATTTTTTTTTATTTTTTTTTTTTATAAAAAAAATTGTCATTTACTTTAAATTAATGATTTTATTTTTACATATTATTTATAATATCGAAATCGTTGATATTATTTTTAATTTTTTTAATATTTTATACATGATTTATAATATTGATTTATTTGAAATTAATTATACATAGATTTTTAATATTGAAATTGTCAAATAATTTGATTTAAAAAATTTGTCATTAATCATTTCACATTAATGAGTTGTAAATTTTTAGTAATCGATTTTCATTATTTTGGTTGAATTTGTTTTTGTAGTAGAATTTGTTAATATCTTTTAAATTTTCTGAAAATTTGTTATGTAACATTTTCGTTGTAGATGAGTGATAAAGGGAAAGAGAAAGGGAAGTTGACGGGTTCAGAGTATCGTGCGATGATGAATCTTCGACAAATATGTAATGTTGAAGAATCTGCTTATGTTGGTCGAAGAGATCCCGCTATTCCTTCAGTACATGCGGAGGAGGAAATGGAGGAGGAGATGGAGGAGGAGGTTGACGAGTCTACTTATGAGGAGTTAGCTGGCGGGTTTCAAGCTAAGCGAACGAAGACCGGT
Source organism: Dianthus caryophyllus (assembly GCA_023091065.1). Taxonomy (NCBI): domain Eukaryota; kingdom Viridiplantae; phylum Streptophyta; class Magnoliopsida; order Caryophyllales; family Caryophyllaceae; genus Dianthus; species Dianthus caryophyllus. The sequence goes on along the minus strand of CM041517.1, from coordinate 31,880,784 downwards.
CAGTTTGCAAGGTATTCTGAGAGTTCTAGTAGTGGTGCAACTGCTAGTCGTTCTAGAAGTAAAGGTGTAACACCCCGTGTTAATTTAATTCAATAATTAGCCATTAATTTCTAATTTCAAAGCTTAAACTAAATCCTAAGCCTTTTAGCCTTCAAAATCACAATTTTTGCTAAACTTTCATTTTGTAAAATTTATCGACTTCTTTAACACTTTTGAAAATTTTTGAATAATGAAATAAATAATTTAGTCTTAGAATTTAAAAGTAGAAATATTTCGAAAAATCGTCAAACGCGCACACAATAACTTTTATCGCTTTTGGCCTTGAGCTTTTAAAAACTGACCAAATTCGAGGAAAACATTTTAAAACACAAATTAGACATATTTAATGCATGAATAGTAATATGGACTTAGTGTGTTGATGATGGAGAGGATGAGGTATTATTTCATTTAATTAAACATTAGTTTTCTAATTAAAATCAACTTTAACACCTAAATTACTTAACCTAAATTATCACCACTTGTTCCCATAATTCACAATTGCAAAACACAACCATTTTGGCCCAAGAAAACAGCCGAGATACTCCTCCATTTCATCTCTATATTTTTCTTCCATTTTATTTCCTAAAACACATTAAATTAAAACCCTAATATTACTCTAATATTACACTAGTGTTTCTAGACATTCTTGGGTATTTAGCGCTCACTTGTTTACGGGTTTTTGAAGGTGAAGACGGGTACTTGGGTGAAGACTTAGACCTAGATAACATCGTTGATCCGGACAACCAATAAACTTACCGATTAAGGTGACTAACTATGTCTTGTATTATCCTTTTTAGTAAATTAATTTGTTTTGTTATTATAATTTTATGAGTATGAAAATTATGTTAAATATGTTAAACATCACTTATATGTACTTGTGTATTTAGGTGTTGTATAATAAGATGATAATAACTAAATAATATACTAAATAGATTATTGTAGTAATATTGTTCTATGTTTAGTTAAATTAATTTTGAGCATTTTTAATTTATGTTCATATGATTTTTATGTTTAGTTATGTTTTATTTGAGTAGTAATCATATATAAAAATTATGTGAAATATTAAAAATGAGTTTAAAGTGATTAAAATCGAAAATAGAAATTATATGTACATATATATTATACTCGGCATTTCCCTATTTTTTTTATATATTTTCACTTTTAATTTTTGTAAATAATATGTTAGATTAAGTTAGTTAAAATAGATGTTCCTATGAAAAAAAAACTAAATTAGGAAAACAAATTATAAATTATTAAAATCGAAATTAGTGTTCTTGAGTTGTTCTTGAGTTCTTCATGTGTGTTCTTGATTTATTCATGTTGATGTTCATCCTTGTTACTCATTTTGATTTCATTTTAATTTATGTTTGTTAATAATTTGTGTTTATGTTTAGTTATTGTTTTATATATCACTTAGTATTATACTATAAATCAACTAAAACATTATAAATCATTTAGATTAAAAAGTTAGAAATTTAAAGTGTTGAAAAACACTATTCATAATTATAAATAAAAGTTTAGTAAATTTCATTTTAGTTTAAACCGTTTTAGTATAATTAGGATAATTAAAATATAAAGACTTTAAACTAAAAACCGATAAAATCGAAAAATGAAAATTTATGAACGCCATGTACTAGCTCACGGCATTTTTGATATTTTTAGGTTAAATTTTGCTTTTATCACTTTTTAGTTTATTGTTAAAATAATTTAATTAGTAGTTAATAAGTTGAATAAAGAAATTAAAAGAAATAGAATCAATTTTGTATTATTTATGTTTTACACGGCATTTCTATATTTTAATGACTAAATTTGACCAAAATGAAATTGTCACTAAGTCACTAAAGTTAAATAGTAGTTAGAATTGAATTTTTGTATAAATCGATTTAGTTATAAACAAAATATTATAAACCGATAAAAATATGTAACCGTTATAAAAATGAACTAAATCGTGTGTTACTGCCTTTGCTATTTGGACTGTTGATCTTGGACTTACGGACTTAAATGAATCATCCACGATACTATTATTTTTAAAACGAAAATCGCTAAATTTAGTTAATAGATGACTAAATTTAACTAAGTCTCATTTTAAAATAAATGTCATTATCACTTTTTACAAATTGAACTTAACATTTTTAAAACTAATATTTTAAAATGAAAATCATTATCACTTTTTATAAACCGAACTTAACGTTTTTAAAACTAGAATTCTAGAATGTTTTCATAAATGACTAAATACAAACCGAACTTAACATTTTTAAAACTAGACTTTAAAATATTTTCAAAAATCGCCTAAGTACAAAACGAACTCAACGTTTTTGAAACTAGAAATCTATACTTAGGAAATAAAAAGGATTTAGTATAAATACACAAGATATCTTAAGTTTAAATACTTAAAATATCTTAAAGTATAAATACCTAAAATGTCTTAAGTATAAAAATACGTATAAATATAGAAATACAGTATAAAAATCTGAAATCATTATAAAGATACGTATAAAATACGATTGAATAGTGAATAGTGAATAGTGAATAATGAATAGTGAAAAGTGAATAGTGAAATCTTGAAAATAATTGAAAATTTTACTAAGTATAGAAAAATTTAAAATAAATAAGTAAATGACTTAAAGTGCTTTGAAAAACACTTAAATAAAATTTGGACATACTAATAAGCGTTTCAATTTAGAAATTTAAAAGCGTTAATAATTAACAACACTTCAAATAATAAGCGAATGTGTTATGTGATCATATGAAACCTCTGATTCAAATAAAGCGTTTGGCGATGAGACTAGGAGAGTCTAGAAACATGTGATATGTAATATCAAATAAATAATAAATCATGAGTATGTTTAAATAAAAGGTCAAGCTTGGGCCTCGGATAAAGGAGCGTCGATCGTAAGTGAAGTGGGGTTAAGATAGTCTTGTGCGGATACCACTATCTCGGTCTCGGCTTGGGTCATATCGAATAGTGTGGTTTAAGCGACCTTATTGCTTAGTGCATCCTGCCCGTGCCGTTCGCCTTAAGTCGTATAGCCAATGCCGTACAAGATAATGAAAAATTCAACTCTTAGCGGGTCAGGCTTTAGGAAATAGTCGGTTTATCCTGAGTTAAGGTGCTCTATGAATAGCATAGCCTACTCTTAAATTGGATATTAGTGTATGCATACTAGACTAGGGTTTTATTCCCTATTTCGCTAAAGTTACCAGGGCCACCGTGACATTATGTGCTTATAAACTGCGGATTCTGTCTCCTTGCCGTGTTTAGTTCTTAGTGGGCGCGACACTTGCATTCGTTCTTACCTGCGTAAAGATTACTTGACGAGATTGTATCTGAAGTTGAATCATTTCGAACACTAGAGGATGAGATGCAAGTATTATAGTATTCGGCGTGGTTTACGAGTCGAGTAAGTCTCTGCACTATGGAAGTGAGATGCAATCGATCAGTACAAAGGCCTACTCGGTGGTCGGGCTCGTAGCGGTATGTGTTGTGTGTTGTTTGATTAAATGAGAGCAGTGTGTACCATCTTGAAAATTAAAGACCACAAGTTTACGAAGTGAATCGAGTGCATGATGAGAATAATACGATACGTATGTATGTATGCGATCGATATCGCTTTGTAATCTTCTTTGATATGTTGTGATACTATGGCTATGATATTATATGTTATTTGCTTTCATAGCGAATATCATGCTTATATGATTTATCGCTTTAACCGCATGCTTACTATGACATATATGTCTTTACCGCTAATTGTATTAAGCATGTTTATGTTTTATCATAATGTTATGTTTATAAAGCGATAATATTAAACCAAAGTAATTGAAATCGAGGGTAAGTATGAGCATAGCTAGTCACTTTGTCAGCTCGTGAGCATCCCCATCGATTTATTGTGCGAGGTAATCATGGGAATGGAATTTGGATTTTGGGCGGGGCCATGCAACGCGTTTTACGCTTTACTTTATGTCAATTCGCGAGAGATTTGTAATATATAAGGCGCTACTCTTTTAAATTTCCGTACCACGAGTTGTTTTATTCAACTCTTGAATTACGATGTAACATTTTGGGTTTTATGTATAATTAATAACGCTGGTTTAAGACTTAATTAATTTCGCCTTAGTAATTAAAGTCGACGAAAAACCAGGTTATTCTGATTAGTATCAAAGTGACTCGTGGCCAGTAACATAAATGGCCTAATGCGATTTATGCTTACCTAACGAGAGACACCTGGGCGGACATTCATATTGTATGTCAGGCATAGACTAATAGGATCAAATAATAAATTAGATTTTTCTTTTATTAGATCACTTAAATAATAAACTTCAAATCGCTTTAAAGTGTGAGGATGGGTAGAAATCTTAAGGACTGACCATAGACTAAGGACTTTTAAATAACGAACTACTTACCTCAAAATAAAATACACTAACTATCGTATGCTTGCTACTTGCTGAAGTGACTGACTAAACTAACAACTATCCTCGGATATAAAATTTAAATAATAATTCAACTCCCGAGGATTGAAGCGTCAAAGGAGTACCAGACGGCACGAAGTGAAGACATCTGTTAAATTCGTAACCGATTCCACAAAAATACATTCTCCCTCTCTCCTACCTTTTATATCCTTACTAAGAAAATGTACTAGATACATTTTAAAAATCCTAAAACCGATGTAACCAACAATTACATCTCAATGGAATAAAATACCTAACTTCTGTGCTTGCTTGCATGATTACTGTTATCACTTTCACTTCAAATAAATTCTATCAATGTCAAGCATACTATCTAACACCTTGCAATGCTAATAATCTTCTTCACTTCCTAATTCTTTCAGAATGGCTGCACCTCCAATGACTAACGAAGAACGAACAATTCTAGCCGAGGAATCTTTGATCCGTATAGCAGAAATAGCCACGGACAACGCAAACCGCCAACATCATCCAAGCGCGTTTGATCGCATTTCCCGTCATCGTCCACCAACATACTCGGGTTCTAATGACCCTATCGACCTCACAAATTGGTTGGAGGAAATGAAGAAACTCATGGATCTGGCAAGAACGCCTCCAGAGGATAGAGTCAACATTGCCGCCTATTACCTAAAGGAAGAGGCAAATGACTGGTGGAGCGTGATCAGGACCAATGAACCTGACACTACGTTCACCTGGTACGAATTTATTGAGAAGATTAAGGGGAAATATTTCGGGTATGAACTCCGATGCCAGAAAGAGGAGCAGTTCATAAGTCTCAAGATGGGAGACATGACACTCCAAGAGTACACAAAGGAATTTCAAAAGCTGGCCAAATTCGGGGCTACGGTTGCTCCCAACGAGAGGGTAATGACTCAGAGGTATCTGCGCAATATGTCTAACAGTATGCGTACCTACATGAGCACTGGCACCTACACTACTGTAGCTGCAGCATATGAACGTGCGTGCAGTGTGTGGGCATCCTTAGAGTTGGAAAAGGCTGAGGAGAAACAGAAGAAGAAGGTGTTCGTGCCATCTGTGGCACAGTCGAGCTTCATTCAGAAGCCAAACTACCAACGCCCTAATCAGCAGAGGCCAAACTTCCAGAGGCCTGCGTTCCAGAACAGGGTTCCTACTGGGAACAACGAGAGAGCCATGGTTGCAGGAAGGGCTCCTCAACCTAGAGCCTTACCGGGAAATTGTCGTATGTGTCACAAGGCACTACATGAGGGTAGGCAGTGCAACGGTCAGCCGATTACCTGCTACAAGTGCAAGAAGGTTGGGCACAAGGCAAACGTATGCCCTAATAATCTGAACACGGCGCCGATTGCGGGTGTACCACAATCTGTTGTGGTACAAGGTCGAGTTTATGTCCTCACGTGTTTGAGGCGGAGGAATCACCTGGCCGACGTCATTCTTGGTATATTTCTTGTAAACTCGTGAGCGCTATGGTTTTGTTTGACAACCGGGCATCATTGTCCTTTATATCTTCTAAATTTGTCTCTAAAGCTAATCTCACAAAATTTGAATCAATCAATGCAAACATTTCTCTACCTAATGGTAAAATTCTCAAATGTTCCAAAATATTCAAAGAAACTCCAATCACCATTCACAAAACAATTTTTCCTTCCGACCTTCTTCTTTTCGACATGCCGGAGTTCGACGTCATACTTGGTATTGATTGGTTGGCTAAACACCATGCAATATTCGAGTGTCGAGATCGAAAAATTCGCTTGAAGCATCCTACGGGGACTAGAGTCACGTATCAGAACACTTCGCCAATTAAGGGGGCGAAAATCATATCTATGCTGCAACTACGACGGTTAGAAAGAAAAGGGCATCAAGTGTACCTATGCAGTATCAGCGAAGTAAAGGAGAGCGTGAACATTGAAGATATTCACGTAGTACGGGAATTCCCTGACGTTTTCCCTGACGAATTGCCAGGCTTGCCACCTGCACGTGATGTCGAGTTCTCTATTGACCTTACGCCAGGCACGGCCCCAATCTCAAAGGCACCCTATAGAATGGCAGGTAGAAGCTGCGGGGAATTGAAGAAACAACTAGAGGAAATGATTGAAAAGGGTTTCATACGACCAAGTGTCTCGCCTTGGGAGCACACTGTTCTAACCGTGAAAAGAAGGATGGCGGTATGAGACTGCGCATCGACTACTGAGGAGTTAAACAAGGTGACCATTAAGAACCGCTACCCTTTGCCCAGAATCGACGATCTCTTTGATCAATTGAAGGGCGCGGGAGTGTTTTCTAAGATCGATCTAAGGTCAGGTTACCATCAGATTGCGGTAAGAGAACAGGACATCCAGAAGACTGCTTTCAGAAGCAGATATGGTCACTACGAGTTTAAGGTCATGCCGTTCGGTTTAACAAATGCACCAGCAGTGTTCATGGATCAAATGAACAGAACCTTCCACGAATACCTTGACATTTGCGTGGTTGTATTCATTGATGATATCCTAATCTACTCAAAGGCTGGAGCGAACACGAGGAACATCTCCGTATCATCACGGGAATCTTGAGGAAATATAAGTGGTATGCTAAATTTTCTAAGTCGAGTTTTGGCTTGAAAAGGTAGCATTTACGGGTCATGTCATCTCGAAGGGCGGAGTGATGGTAGATCCTGCAAAGATCGGCCTTGATGAAAGAATGGAAGGCTCCCACAAATATAAGCGAAATCTGCAGCCTTCCTAGGGTTGGCGAGGATACTACGGGAGGTTCGTTCAGTTTCTCTAAGGTAGCCACGGCCAGATGACTAAGCTACTACGTAAGGAGTCCAAGTTCATATGGAGGCGGCGAGTGTGAGAATGCATTCCAGGAACTCAAGACAAGGCTTACCACGACGCGTCTTAGCTCTCCTACAGATGGAGGCGAGTATGAAGTCTCTGATGACGCCTCACTGAATGGCCTGGGTTGTGTACTGATGCAACAAGGGAAGGTCATTGCTTATGCGTCAAGGCAGTTAAAGGTTCATGAACGAAACTACCCAACTCATGACCTTGAATTAGCAGCTGTGGTGTTTGCTTTAAAAATCCGGCGTCATTACCTCTACGGAGTGAGTATCAAGTTCTACACGGACCACAAGAGCCTGAAGTATATCTTCACGCAGAAGGAACTCAACATGAGACAACGCCGGTGGTTAGAACTGATCAAGGACTATAAGATTGAACTATTGTACCATGAGGGTAAAGCGAACGTCGTTCTTGGCGCCTGAGTAGAAAGACTACGCATACCCTTAGCAACATTTGGGAAATTAAGTTTGGTATCGTCGGAGACTTCAAAAGAATGAACTTAGAGTTGGTTCGATCGGCGATCTTTGATTTGAGCACTTAATGATCGCAGAGCCAGAGCTATATCACGAGATAAGGGCTCTCTGATGGGAAGATGAAGAGCTTGTTAAGATCAGACGGAAATTCCTTGAGGAAACCGAGTAGGGTTTGAGATTAAACCTGTGGGAGTTTGAGATTCAAAGAAAGGTGGTGTGTGCCCGACGTGCAGTTTTAAAGAGAAGGATCCTCGGCGAGGCACATAGTACCACGATACTCCATACACCAGGTTACGATAAGATGTACCAAGATTTAAAGTCGAGGTTACGGTGGGTAGGAATGAAAGCGAGATCGAGTACGTTGCAAAGTGTCTAATCTGCCAGAAGGTGAAATTCGAGCATCAACGACCTGGGGGACTACTACAACCCTTGGACATTCCATTGGGAAAGTGGGACTCCATTTCCATGGATTTTATAACGGGTTTACCGAGGACTCACAGGGGAAATAATGCGATATGGGTAATAGTGGACCGCCTGACCAAATCGGCCCACTTCCTACCAATCAAAGACACTTGGAGTCTTGAAGAGCTAGCTAAGGCTTATGAGAAGGAGGTGATCCGATTACACGGCGTACCACTGGACATTATTTCGGATAGGGATCCAAGATTCACCTCTCATTTTTGGGAGAAACTACAAGCAGCCTTGGGAAGCCAATTGAAGATGAGCACCGCTTTCCATCCTGCGACCGATGGTCAAACTGAACGAACTATCCAAACGGTCGAAGACATGCTCAGGGCTTGTGCCTTAGAATTCAACGAGAATTGGGAGAAAAGTCTACCTTTGATTGAATTCTCCTACAACAATAGCTTCCATGCAAGCTTAGGTTGTGCCCCATTTGAGGCACTCTACGGGAGGAAGTGTCGTAGCCCAGTCTGTTGGGACGATGCTAGTGATAACGTGGGTACTGGACCAGAGGTTATTCAAGACCAGATTGAACACATCAAAATCATTCGTGAACGACTACAAGCGGCCCAGGACCGTCAGAAGATGTATGCTAACAAGCATCGCCGACCTATTGAATTCGAAGTCGGCGATCATGTGTTCTTAAAAGTATCACCCATGAAGGGGGTCCGACGTTTCGGTTTGAAAGGAAAATTGAGCCCTAAATACGTGGGACCATATGAGATAACCGACAGAATTGGTGAGGTAGCCTATCGCCTAGCATTACCACCCAACTTGTCCAAGGTCCACAACGTGTTTCACGTTTCTCAACTGAGGAGATACAGGAGTGACCCAAGTCATATCATTACTCCTGACGTGATCGCAGTTGAGCCTAATTTGCTATACTCCGAGAGACCTGTCAAGATTCTAGCGCGAGAAACCAAGAGGTTGAGGCGGAAGACGGTTCCCTTAGTGAAGGTGCTATGGAAAGGTCAATTTACTGAACAAGCAACTTGGGAGACCGAAGCCTCTATGAAGGAGAAATACCACATTTGTTTATCTCAGGTGAAAATCCTATCCTTCATTCAAGTTTCGGGACGAAACTTTTCTAAGGGGGGAGGTTTGTAACACCCCGTGTTAATTTAATTCAATAATTAGGCATTAATTTCTAATTTCAAAGCTTAAACTAAATCCTAAGCCTTTTAGCCTTCAAAATCACAATTTTTGCTAAACTTTCGTTTTGTAAAATTTATCGACTTCTTTAACACTTTTGAAAATTTTTGAATAATGAAATAAATAATTTAGTCTTAGAATTTAAAAGTAGAAATATTTCGAAAAATCGTCAAACGCGCACACATTAACTTTTATCGCTTTTGGCCTTGACTTTTAAAACTGACCAAATTCGAGGAAAACATTTTAAAACACAAATTAGACATATTTAATGCATGAATAGTAATATGGACTTAGTGTGTTGATGATGGAGAGGATGAGGTATTATTTCATTTAATTAAACATTAGTTTTCTAATTAAAATCAACTTTAACACCTAAATTACTTAACCTAAATTATCACCACTTGTTCCCATAATTCACAATTGCAAAACACAACCATTTTGGCCCAAGAAAACAGCCGAGATACTCCTCCATTTCATCTCTATATTTTTCTTCCATTTTATTTCCTAAAACACATTAAATTAAAACCCTAATATTACTCTAATATTACACTAGTGTTTCTAGACATTCTTGGGTATTTAGCGCTCACTTGTTTACGGGTTTTTGAAGGTGAAGACGGGTACTTGGGTGAAGACTTAGACCTAGATAACATCGTTGATCCGGACAACCAATAAACTTACCGATTAAGGTGACTAACTATGTCTTGTATTATCCTTTTTAGTAAATTAATTTGTTTTGTTATTATAATTTTATGAGTATGAAAATTATGTTAAATATGTTAAACATCACTTATATGTACTTGTGTGTTTAGGTGTTGTATAATAAGATGATAATAACTAAATAATATACTAAATAGATTATTGAAGTAATATTGTTCTATGTTTAGTTAAATTAATTTTGAGCATTTTTAATTTATGTTCATATGATTTTTATGTTTAGTTATGTTTTATTTGAGTAGTAATCATATATAAAAATTATGTGAAATATTAAAAATGAGTTTAAACTGATTAAAATCGAAAATAGAAATTATATGTACATATATATTATACTCGGCATTTCCCTATTTTTTTTATATATTTTCACTTTTAATTTTTGTAAATAATATGTTAGATTAAGTTAGTTAAAATAGATGTTCCTATGACAAAAAAACTAAATTAGGAAAACAAATTATAAATTATTAAAATCGAAATTAGTGTTCTTGAGTTGTTCTTGAGTTCTTCATGTGTGTTCTTGATTTATTCATGTTGATGTTCATCCTTGTTACTCATTTTGATTTCATTTTAATTTATGTTTGTTAATAATTTGTGTTTATGTTTAGTTATTGTTTTATATATCACTTAGTATTATACTATAAATCAACTAAAACATTATAAATCATTTAGATTAAAAAGTTAGAAATTTAAAGTGTTGAAAAACACTATTCATAATTATAAATAAAAGTTTAGTAAATTTCATTTTAGTTTAAACCGTTTTAGTACAATTAGGATAATTAAAATATAAAGACTTTAAACTAAAAACCGATAAAATCGAAAAATGAAAATTTATGAACACCATGTACTAGCTCACGGCATTTTTGATATTTTTAGGTTAAATTTTGCTTTTATCACTTTTTAGTTTATTGTTAAAATAATTTAATTAGTAGTTAATAAGTTGAATTAAGAAATTAAAAGAAATAGAATCAATTTTGTATTATTTATGTTTTACACGGCATTTCTATATTTTAATGACTAAATTTGACCAAAATGAAATTATCACTAAGTCACTAAAGTTAAATAGTAGTTAGAATTGAATTTTTGTATAAATCGATTTAGTTATAAACAAAATATTATAAACCGATAAAAACATGTAACCGTTATAAAAATGAACTAAATCGTGTGATACTACCTTTGCTATTGGATTATTGATCTTGGACTTACGGACTTAAATGAATCATCCACGATACTATTATTTTTAAAACGAAAATCGCTAAATTTAGTTAATAGATGACTAAATTTAACTAAGTCTCATTTTAAAAATAAATGTCATTATCACTTTTTACAAATTGAACTTAACATTTTTAAAACTAATATTTTAAAATGAAAATCATTATCACTTTTTATAAACCGAACTTAACGTTTTTAAAACTAGAATTCTAGAATGTTTTCATAAATGACTAAATACAAACCGAACTTAACATTTTTAAAACTAGACTTTAAAATATTTTCAAAAATCGCCTAAGTACAAAACGAACTTAACGTTTTTGAAACTAGAAATCTATACTTAGGAAATAAAAAGGATTTAGTATAAATACACAAGATATCTTAAGTTTAAATACTTAAAATATCTTAAAGTATAAATACCTAAAATATCTTAAGTATAAAAATACGAATACGTATAGAATACGAAGTATAAAAATACGAAATACGTATAAAGATACGTATAAAATACGGTGAATAGTGAATAGTGAATAGTGAATAATGAATAGTGAAAAGTGAATAGTGAAATACTGAAAATAATTGAAAATTTTACTAAGTATAGAAAAATTTAAAATAAATAAGTAAATGACTTAAAGTGCTTTGAAAAACACTTAAATAAAATTTGGACATACTAATAAACGTTTCAATTTAGAAATTTAAAAACGTTAATAATTAACAACACTTCAAATAATAAACGAATGTGTTATGTGATCATATGAAACCTCTGATTCAAATAAAGCGTTTGTGATGAGACTAGGAGAGTCTAGAAACATGTGATATGTAATATCAAATAAATAATAAATCATGAGTATGTTTAAATAAAAGGTCAAGCTTGGGCCTCGGATAAAGGAGCGTCGATCGTAAGTGAAGTGGGGTTAAGATAGTCTTGTCTGGATACCACTATCTCGGTCTCGGCTTGGGTCATATCGAATAGTGTGGTTTAAGCGTGACCTTATTGCTTAGTGCATCACTTGCCCATGCCGTTCGCCTTAAGTCATTATAGCCAATGCCGTACAAGATAATGAAAAATTCAACTCTTAGTGGGTGGGGCTTTAGGAAATAGTCGTTTTATCCCTGAGTTAAGGTGCTCTATGAATAGCATAGCCTACTCTTAAATTGGATATTAGTGTATGCATACTAGACTAGGGTTTTATTCCCTATTTCGCTAAAGTTACCAGGGCCACCGTGACATTATGTGCTTATGCGCTTTGATTCTGTCTCCTTGCCGTGTTTCGTTCTTAGTGGGCGCGACACTTGCATTCGTTCTTACCTGCGTAAAGATTACTTGACGAGATTGTATCTGAAGTTCGAATCATTTCAACACTAGAGGATGAGATGCAAGTATTATAGTATTCGCGTGGTTTACGAGTCGAGTAAGTCTCTGCACTATGGAAGTGAGATCTGATCGATCAGTACAAAGGCCTACTCGATTGGTCGGGCTCGTAGCGGTATGTGTTGTGTGTTGTTTGATTAAATGAGAGCAGTGTGTACCATCTTGAAAATTAAAGACCACAAGTTTACGAAGTGAATCAGTCGCATGATGAGAATAATACGATACGTATGTATGTATGCGATCTGATATCGCTTTGTAATCTTGCTGATATGTTGTGATACTATGGCTATGATATTATATGTTATTTGCTTTCATAACTGAATATCATGCTTATATGATTTATCGAATTAACCGCATGCTTACTATGACATATATGTCTTTACATGCTAATTGTATTAAGCATGTTTATGTTTTATCATAATGTTATGTTTATAAAGCGATAATATTAAACCAAAGTAATTGAAATCGAGGGTAAGTATGAGCATAGCTAGTCATTGTCATTTCGTGAGCATCCCCCATCGATTTATTGTGCAGGTAATCATGGACCGGAAATTTGGATTTTGGGCGGGGCCATGCAGCGTTTTTACGCTTTACTTTATGTCAATTCATGAGAGATTTGTAATATATAAGACGCTACTCTTTTAAATTTCAAGATTACCTGAGTTGTTTTATTCAACTCTTGAATTACGATGTAACATTTTGGGTTTTATGTATAATTAATAACGCTGGTTTAAGACTTAATTAATTTCCGCCTTAGTAATTAAAGTCGACAAAAAACCAGGTTGTTACAAAAGGGAAGGTTGATCGTAGTTGGATTATCACGGGGGAATGCATGCCCTGTAACACCCCGTGTTATTTTAACACAATCTCATAAAAGAATTTAATTCCTTAAATTAAATTCATCCTTTTTCCATATAATAAAAATGCGTCTGAAATTTTTTTCGCGAAATAATACTAAAATTTCCTAAGTACAAATTTCTAATTTTTGAAAAATAAAGTTTGTTCTATTATCTTTAGAATTGAAAAAGAAACACATTTCAAAATTTTATAAAAATCAATATAAAATTTATACCGTCTTTCAAATTTCAGAAATGTTAAGTGATGTTTACTATTCACAAAAATAAATGTAAAAGCTTTTATTCATAAAATTTAATTTCGAACATTTTTCGTTTTAAAATAAAAATGGACCCGTATAATTTTCCGTCTTTGAAATTCGGGTCAACAATTTCAAACACACAAACCAAAGTCGAGCCACCTATTTCCTTTTCCACTTACTTTTCTTACATAGATAAATTCAACACTTAACATCAAACCTTTCCATTTTTTAATCATTTTGATTATTTTTAATAAATCTTATTTTATTAATAACTAATTACTATTCCTATTCTATTAACCTAACACTTTCACAAAACATCGAAATTTTAAGTTATAACTAATTTAAATCGATAAACTTTTTGACGGTTGGTCATAATTATTTAAATCGTTAACTTTCGACCAAAAAAATAAATATTTCGACCAAGTAAATTTTTAATCAAAATTTCGAGGAGCCAAAACCCAATTTTTGTTTTAGTTACACTTCGAGTTTTCTTTTCATTTTTATCTTTGATCTTATTTCGAAACATTATTTTAAAATCATATATTTTATTTCAAGACTTTTCACGTGCGCGTAAATCGAAATTTCCGAAAACGAAATCGAGCCCACTTGTGCTCCTTGTAGGCCGGCCCTCTTCATACACATGCATGACCAATTTTTCAACCCTTCACTTCTCATAGTCAAGCCACCCTATTAAGCCACCCTACTTAACCATCATCACATGCCATTTCTTTTAATAAAACATTAAATCCTAATTAAACCAAAACTTACACAATACTCATCCAAATTCACTACCACTTATTTCATTATTTCACAAGTGAAAAACACAACACTTAAAATATTTCATAAGATTTTTTAAAAATGTATATCTAAAATAAAACAAAATTTAATAGTATAATTAAATTTTTATAGTAATTACATTTCTTATGATCATTTAAAATCATTTTTAACCAAAACTTTCGTTTTGAAAATTTTATCGACTTCCTCAACTCTTAAATATTTTCTTGAATAGTAAAATTTATATTTTAGTCTTAAAATTTAAAAGTAGAAATATTTTGAAAAATCGTCAAACGCACACACATTTAATTTTATCGCTTTTGACGCCCGATTTTTTTTAAAACTGACTAATTTCGTAAAAGTATTTTAAAACATCCAAGGGACAATATCTTAACCAAATAATGTGTAGCACACTCTAGTTTTTTTTCCACTTGATTACTTGCTCCCTAATTTAATTAAATAAAACATTATTTCTAATTTAAACAAAACTTACACTACACCTTTCATTTAACCTAGCTTTTCATTTACAACTTTTCTCAATATTTTCTAAGTGTAAAACTCTGTCATTTTCTCTCCTTAATGCCGAGTTACTTGCCTCCATTCCCCTTTTATTTTCTTTCATTTTTTCTCTCCAAAATCACTTAAATAAAAACCTAAATAATATTTCTAATAAATCATAAATGTTCTAGTTCTTTAGTGGGTCTTTGGAAGCTAACATACTTGGATTTTTGGGTGGAAAACTTGGGTTTTATGGGTGAAGAAATCCGGGTCTAAAATTTATTTTAGACCCCTCGACGATTAACATTCTTTTAAGGTGACTAGCTTTGTCTTGTATTATCTTTTTAGTAAATTAATTTGTTTTGTTATTATAATTTTATGAGTATGATTTTTGTGCTAAAATATGTTAAACATGATTTGTGTGTGTTTGTATGTTATGTGAAATATAATAAAATGATAATAAATAAGTAATAATGATAATAGTTAAGTTGTAGTATTATGTTCATATATTTAATTTAATTAGTTTTGAACACTTTTAATTTTTGTTCATATGATTTTTATGTTTAGTTATGTTGTAGTTATATATAAAGATTATGTTAAGTTTTAACTATGAGTTTAAAGTGATTAAAAATCGAAAATAAAATATATACATACATGTGCAACCTCACGGCTTCACCCTTTTATTTTAATAAATTTTCACTTTTAATTTTTGTAAATAATATGTTATGTTAAGTTAGTATAAAATGGATGTTTTTATGTAAAAAGAATTAAATTAGAAAAATAAATTATAAGTTGTTAAAAGGGCAAAAATGTGTTCTTGAATGAGTTTGATGTTCTTGATGTTTAAGTTGGTGTTCTTCATGTTCATGTGATCTTCATGTATTTTGCTCACTTTGATTTTGTTTTATTTTATGTGTGTTTTTATTTATTGTTTTTATTAACTAATAAGTTATTATATTAACAACTATATAAATTAAACTAACTAAATCATTGATTTTAAAAAGTTAGAAATTTAAAGTGTTGAAAAACACTATTCATAATTATAAATGAAATTTTTAGTAAGTTTCATTTTAGTTTAAATCATTTTAGTATAATTAGGATAATTAAATTATAAAGACTTTAAGTTAAAAACCGTTAAAATCGAAAAATGAAATTTTGACAAGCACCATGACTAGCCACGGCATTCATGCCTTTTTAGAGTTAAAATTTATTTTATCATTTTTAGTTTATTGTTAAAATAATTTAATTATTAGTTAATAAGTTAGAATTAAGAAATTAAAAGAAATAAATCAATTTTGACATGTACATTAAACCACACGACATTCTCTTTTTAAATTGACTAAATTTGATCAAAATAAAATTATCACTAAGTCACTAAAGTTAAATAGTAATTAGAATTGAATTTTTGTATAAATTGTTTTAGTTATAAATGAAATACGATAAACCGATGAAAATATGTTAACCGTTATAAAAATGAATTAAATCGTGTGATACTACCTTTGCTATTGGATTATTGAATTTGGACATACGGACTATAAATGAATCATCCACGATACTATCACTAACTTAAATAAATAGACGACTAAATTTAACCGAGTCTTACATTTTAAAATATTTTCACAAATCACTAAATACAAAATGAACTTAACGTTTTTAAAACTAGACTTTTAGATATTTTCAAAAATCACTAAATACAAACCGAACTTAACGTTTTTAAAACTAGACTTTTGAAATATTTTCAAAAATCACTAAGTACAAAACGAACCTAACGACTTTGAAACTAGAATTTTTGTACTTAGCAAATAAAATGAAATTTTAGTTTATACTTAGGAAATATATTAATATATATGAATACGTATAAAAATACGTATAAATATAAAATACGTACAAGTATAGGAATACGTATAAGTATAAAAATACGTATGGAATACGAAGTATAAAAATACGAATACGTATAAAAATACGTATAAAATACGATGAATAGTGACCATTGAATAGTGTCAAGTGAATAGTGATTTATGAATAGTAAAAAAATGAATAGTGAAATACTGAAAATAATTGAAAATTTTACTAAGTATAGAAAAATTTAAAATGAATAAGTAAATGACTTAAAGTGTTTTGAATAACACATAAATACAATTTGGACATACTAATCAACGTTTCAATTTAAAATCTTAAAAATGTTAATAATTACCAACACTTCAAATAATATAGGAATGTGTTATGTGATCATATGAAGCCTACCATTCAAATAAAGCGTTTGTGATGAAACTAGGAGAGTCTAGAAACATGTGATATGTAATATCAAATAAATAATAAATCATGAGTATGTTTAAATAAAAGGTCAAGCTTGGGCCTCGGATAAGGAGCGTCGATCGTGAGTGAAGTGGAGTTAAGATAGTCTTGTGGCGTCGCCATTCTTAGGACAAGATAATTGAATATGCCAAGGCTTTTGTCTCGTGCTTTAGGAAATAGTCGTTTTATCCTGAGTTAAGGTCTTTCACATGATTAGCATAGCCCATTCTTAAATTGGATACTAGTGTACATGTACTAGACTAGGGTTTTATTCCCTATTTCGCTAAAGTTATCGAGGGCGTGGCGATTAATGCCGATTATAGCGGTTCAAGTCTCCTTACGTGTTTCGTTCTTAGTGGGCGACACTAGCATTCGTTCTTGCCACATGTAAAGATCACTTGGCGAGATTGTATCGAAGTTCGAATCATTTGAACACTAGAAGATGAGATGCAAGTACTATAGTATTGGCGTGGTTTACGAGTCGAGTAAGTCTCTGCACTATGGAAGTGAGATGCAATCGATCAGTACAAAGGCCTACTCAATTAGTCAGGCTCGTAGCGATATTTGTTGTGTGTTGTTTGATTAAATGAGAATGAGTGTGTACCATCTTGAAAACTAAAGACCACAAATTTACGAATTGAATCAGTGCATGATGAGTATGATACGATATGTATGTTTGTATGCGATCGATATCGCCCGTAATCCTATGGATATCTTTGTGACAATATTGCTATGCTATTATCACATTAATTGCTTTCATAAATGAATATCATGCTTATATGATTTATCGCTTTAAACCGCATGCTTATTATGACTTACATGTCTTTAAATGCTATATGTAATAAGCATGTTTACATTTTTATCATAATGTTATAGTTATAAAGCGATAGTAATAAAACAAAGTAATTGAAACCGTGGGTAAGTATGAGCATAGCTAGTCCTTTGTCATTCGTGAGCACCCCCATCGGTTTATTGTGCGGAGACAAGCGTGGACCGGACGACTGGATTTTGGGACGGGACCAGCTTATTTTTATTGCTTTACCTTAGTTGTGTTCAAGAGAGATGTAATATATATGACGCTACTCTTTTTAAATTCCGTATTTAGAGTTGTTATATTCAACTCTTAAACGATGATGTAATATTTTGGGTTATTTGTATAATTAATAACGCTGGTTTAAGACTTAATTAATTTCCGCCTTAGTAATTAAAGTCGACTAAAAACCAGGTTGTTACATGCCCTGGTGGACCTTTTCTTCCTGATGTTATTCCTAGTTTTGGCGGACACATTGCACAGCAACTTTGGGACGATGTTCAGCACTAGTAGAAAACACACCTAATGTGTCGCGGCTATTGCGGCGGTTTTTTTCAAAACCGCCAAAAATGATAATTCAAAAGGCATTAGTGGCGGTTTTTAAGAAGAACCGCCACAAATATTGTGAAATTTGTGGCGGTTTTTGTCAGAACCGCCACAAAATACGTATTTGTGGCGGTTTTATTTAAAACCGCCACAAATTTGTGACACCATTATTTCATGAGATGTGGCTGTTTTCACTTTTTGAGAAAATTAAGGGGACATTAGTGGCGGTTATAGTTGAAACCGCCACTATTAACGTTATAACCACCACCCCTTATGTTTAGTCGATGAAATCAAAATACTAAAAACAAAAAAAGGGAGAGACTGAAGCCCTATTTCTACTTCGACCTGCTCCTCTTCTTCTGCCTTCTTTGTTCTCCCCTTCTTCAATCATTCATCATCATCACTCATCATCATCATCATCACTCATCATCATCATCATCGTCGTCTCGTTGCCGTCGTGGTGTTTCTTCGCTGCTTATTGTTTCGGTTTTTCCCACTCGTTCTCCTCGTCTCAATATACAATTGCTCGAGTTTAAGTCACAATTCATCGGGGCTGTCGAGTTTTAAAGTAATCCTATTATTAATTGAAGGTATACTTTGTATCTAATCATTTTAATTCGATTTTCGTATAAACCCTAACCCTAGAATTTGGGGCTTTCTATTTTGGGGTCGTTTTTCATGATTTTAAGAAGAGTTTGGCTTTGTTTAGTATGGTTGTTGATGTATTTTACGCTAATTGTAGAGAGTGAGCTTACAAACGAGGTTGGTGACGTTTTTTCTCTCAAAGTTGGGTTTTTGGCGCGTTTCGCTTCGAGGTAAGGCTTAGCCTTACATAGTCCGGTATTTGTGACGTGTTGATGTGGGTATTGACGTGATTATGTGTGTTTATTATAACCGTAAGTGTGTGTATGTGCGTTCTGCCGTTTCCGTTGTGCCTCGTCTGCTGCAGTGGTGTCTCGTCTGCTGCTGTCGTGTCTTGGTGTACTGCTTTTACGCCTCGGTCTATTGTAGTAGTTGTCGGATGACGCTTGATTGATTCTAGTATGTGTGCATTCGGCTGTGTATTGCTGGCCGCTTGTGTCATGTGTACGGTTGAGCTGAATTGGAGGGGTGGGGTGGTACCCGGTGTTCATGTCGTTTGATGCTGCTATGCGTGGATTATTGCGGTCGTTCAATTAGGTGTGATGTTTTGAGTTTAAGTTCATGCCCCTTATTTGAAATGGCCGCTCATGTGACGACTTAACAGCATACACCCTAAATGGACACTTACTCTCAGCCTCTCAATGACACCCTCCTTATTTGATTCTGCTTCAAAGATCCTTGTACCATTTTCAAGATCCTTGTAAAATGTATGTTAAGTATTTATGAATTGTGTGTTGATTAGTACTTCGTATGATTATAGTGTTTTGTTGGGTGAATAATGTGAGTGAATATCAGATACAATCAATCAACAGAAAAAGAAGGGTGAAGAAGAAAACGAAGCGGTTTCTTGACTTGTGCCGTGAACTCTCAGTAGTGTAAGTTATAGCTGGTGTGCCATTTTAGATTCTTGCTTAGAGGATATTTATTGCAAGGTTAGAGAGTCAATCAGTATGCTGACTCTGCCATTTAGCTTCGTGGAAAAAATTCGTAGTGAATGATAGATTCATCTTTGAAACTGGATTTGAGAATTGTGGAGGAGGATGCCCCTCATGACCGTAAAGCTCTTTGTTTTGGCGTTGCGTGTGGACCTTTTTGGAGCTTTGTGCAGGTGCAAAAGCTGTTTGATGGTATCAATGTATCATCAACATCTAGAACTTCTAGTCTTTTTATCATGTCTAGCTGGCTGAACTTAAGGCATATACTAGATTATTACAATCGATGGTCACTTTTGTGAATGTTCTGCACATTATTCCTATGCACGAACGCTATATTTTTGCTGCATTATCAAATATTTTAGTTTAGGACGCTGTAAATCAGCTTCTCAACGCCGAAACAGTCACGTCATTGAAGATTTGTATTTCATATTATTGCTCATCTCTCTTTGAGGTATAATTAGTGTGCATTCATTAAATATGATTTGTTTGTATCTTCTTCTTGCCCCTTTTTTTTGGTAGAATACGCAGCTCATTTGATTATGAAATTCTTTGTTAATTATGTTATGGGAGGTGGTTCTCTTTTCTCTTATAGAAGTCATTTGATAGTTGATATCATATGGTGTTACACAAATGCAGACAAAGACTCAGAGATATGGAGGTTGGCGACTTCAATGGAGAATTATAAGTCAGAAATTGAAGACTGGGACTTGGGAGTTGGAGTATATATTTCCTTTTATATGTTAAGAAGCTCTCTACAGGGTGATGATGACGATATGACGAAACGGGTACATATTTACGCTCTTAGTTTTTTTACCGTTGCAAGATCCATATCATTTGCTTTCTTGGAACTCTTTTAAGTTTAATGTGCTTTATTCTATAACTAGATGCATAGATCAAGCTGGGTTATCGACTAGACTAATACCTCATAAGCAAAAGCTTTCAAATGGGAAAATGCTTTTGTTGATTCCATTTCTGTTCAAATTTGGACGATGAACCTATCCTAGATATGTTTGCATGTAATAACATAAATCAAGACTCCTGGAGTAGAGCCCTGAGCCCCTGATGTCTAATCTTAAATAATTTAAGTTTTAACCTCATTTTTTTGTTTTTGTGATTCATGTTCTGGATATATGAAATAATCGGTACTCCGTATAAGTTTTTACGATAAAATGTTTGCCTAAAGCAGAGCTTTGCTTAAATACAGATTGATAGATCAGGGGAGTATGTTACTCAGACTCGAATAGTTTTTGTTTGATATGAATGTTGTGTAGTGTGCCTACGTGTCAGATGCAGCTAATTTATGCATAGTCCTCATAAATTTGGCTTGAAATAATTATCGCTTCCATACCCACATCCTGGTGCTCTGTGACCAACGAGGGTAGCCCGAGGTGATATGTAGGGGTAGAATATTTTAGGCAATAGGGCTGGTGAAGGTAAGTCATGGCCGCATGGGTATGTAAACCAGGCCATGTACTTTTTACGGCTGAATAACTGAAGTTGACTGGTGTACTTTTTACGGATGAATGTAATATCTGATATAGAATGATTATCTGCGTACGAGTTTTAGGACTTGACCACCTGAGATTAAGTGTGGGTGGCCACTCGAGAAATGTGCACTCTCAGGTTTGCTTTGTTGTAACGAATAATTGCTTTATTCTCACATGCACACATCCAATTTTATTTTTTGTTTGGATACGCCTTGGTTGACTCGTCATGGTTTATTGTCGCACTTGTTTGTTCTTCTGCTAGAGTTGTTTTTGAAATGATAGCCTGATAAGTGGATTACGTCAAGAGGAGAGCCATAGCTCTCTGAAGAATTAACAATTTTTGGTGGTGTCTGCAAACTTATTTAGTTCTTGTTATCTTTCGTTCAGGAGACTAACACGGTTTCATGATTTGTTCTTGCAGCCGTCTCTGGAGAGCAAGGAGTCTCCTTGCAGGGAGTTCTTTGATCACCTTAACAAACCTCTCGAAGTACTGAAAAGCAAACTTCCTGCAGATGCAAGGCATGCCATTTTCTCCTCAGCATTTTACTTTTCTCACAACTTATTTTTTTACCTTCTGCATTTGGTCATTCTAGTATTCCAGAAAGCAGAATTATATTGAAAAATCAAGTGATGATTAACGATATTTACGTTGCCTCAGGGTTGCCTATTCTAAGATGTCAGAAGAGATTTGCAGTTTGCTTCTATCTGATAGCGGCCAAGATTCGACACGTGAAACTCAGCTCCGCTGCTACGAAAGTGCAGCCGCAGCCCCCATTCCCAAAGGTCGAGAAAGAAGAATTGTCAAAGAATGCACAATACTTTGTATTACATCAATGTTTTGCCACGATGGATGATGTGTACATTTGTAACACTTGGATTCAATGAAATCATGAATTGCGTTTAAATTTGCAGGTGTTTATTTTTAAAATTTTGGATTATTAATTTATAGCGAAATGCCGCCAAAATTTTTCGCTGCAAAAAAATAAAAATAAAATATGTGGCGGTTTTTAGATAAAACCGCCACAAATTAATAATAAATAGATGAGCACTTGTGGCGGTTTTTTTTTTAAAAAACGCCACAAATTAACTATAATTGAAAGAATTTTTGTGGCGGTTCTGGAAAAAACCGCCACAAAATATTAGGCGATTTGTGGCGGTTTTTTAAAAATCCGCCACAAATTTTATATTTTTGTGGCGGTTTTGAAACCGCCACAAATGAAATGTGACCCCTTGATATACGACGGCACAAAACCGCCACAATTGACCATTTAAAACCGCCACAATAATTTTGTACTAGTGCAGGCTGGGTGTCGAGGCGTTATGACCGGATATTATAGGTTTAATAAGTTGTCTACTTTAACCCGGTTGCCTTTAACAGTTGAGGTTGTTGGTTTGGTGCAGAGATCCGGTTTGGGCCATTTACATGTGTGCGTTCCAACGCAATTGAACATGCCATTAATATCGGCATTTATTGAGCGTTGGCAGCCAGATACGAACACTTTCCATTTGCCGTTTGGGGAGATGTCGATTTTGCTGCACGATGTTGTATTTATCCTAGGCGTACCTATAGATGGCTTAGTGTGTGGTTTTGGTGGTGACAGTGAGGGTCCGTCTGCGACATTGATTGTTGAGTTTTTTGGTAACGGGTTACCGGAATTGAAGACGCCCTATAGGCAAGGTGTTTCGGCTCCAATATATCGAGGTGGAGTGGTGTTAGTGGAGGCAGTCATGGATGCTATTCGTTCTGTGAGTGTTGAGGAGCAGGCAAGGGGTTATCTTTTCTTGTTGTTGGGTATGACTGTTTTCGTCGACAAGTCTAGTGATAGGGTGAAAAGTTTAGTTTTCCCGATGGTTCGTCGTTTGTCTAAAGTATCCAAGTACGCTTGGGGAGCAGGTATTTTAGCGTACTTGTATCGGGAGTTAGGTCCTGCTACTCGTACTTGTTCACGTGGGGTTGCTGGTTGTTTGACCCTACTACAGGTCTGGATATACGAGTATTTCCCCATTTTCAGGCCGTGCATGCCCGCTGCAGTGATGAAAGGTCGTACTCGAGGCACTGCGTGGGTAAATGCACCGAGGTTCGAGAACACGGCGGCGAAGTTGGCGGAGTATCGTAGGCAGTTAGATCACCTGACTAGTGGTGAAGTTCAGTGGTTGCCTTTTAGTACGCGGCCAGATCGTTTGCATCAGCGGACGTTGTTTTCTGGGTTGATCAGATATATGGACATTGTTGAGCCATATCAGTCTGATCGTTGCTTGCGTCAATTTGGATATGTGCAGGTTCGTCCAGCTTCAATGCCGCGTAACGGCAACTTTCATCGTCCGGCTTCGGGAAAAGGATACCGAGTTGAGTTTGTGGGTGCGCAGATCATCGTTGGGAGGCCTGGCCGATGCATCGTACTCCGTTATCGTCGTTGTCGAAGGTCGCTCTAACACCAGACGACTCAGATCCGCTGTACATGATTTGTACATGAAGTATTCGCACACGTTTATCATAGACCCCTCTACTGAAGAGGGAAAAGTGGATGCAAATGCGACTGCGGATTATCGAGAGGTATTAAATAATAATTTTTTTTTTTCAAGTAAGTTAATATATTCGAAATATTATTTTTCTACTGTTGACTAACTTATAATTTTTTTTTTGGACAGCTGAATAAGAGTTTGCTGATGCGGTTGTATAGGATGCTTGAAGTCCCTGAAGGGCCTCAAAGGGACTCATACTTGGCCCGTTTGTTTACCGACTACACACCATTTCTTAAGCGTTGGGGAGCGGATAACATTTCTGAAGAAATCCGGGGAAGACTAAACTCCCCAAGTAGTAGGCATGACCGAAGGCTATAGAACTATTTTGTTCCGTTTATTTTATTTAATTTGTTGATTTGAGTGTCTTGAATTTTACTGTTTGACGTTTATTTTCGTCGTATTTGATGTACCGGATTTTGTTATTTTCTTGTTAAACGGTATTTTATCGTACAACAGTTTCCCTTTAATTTGTATCCGTTGGTTTTGCTTTAATTTCTATCCGTTGGTTTTGCTTTAGTTTCAGTCCGTTGGTTTTGCTTTAATTTTTGTCTGTTGCTTTTCCTTTAATTTCTGTCCGTTGCTTTTACTTTAATTTCAGTCCGTTGCTTTTTTAATTTTATTAAAATGGATGCCAATAAGCAAGAACTTCTCAAAAAACAAAAAATCATAGATGACATTTTGGAAGAAGTCGAGGAGTTCAAAAGTCGTATTGAGAAAGTCGTTCAACCTACTTTTTTCTTCAATGAAATTTTAAAAGAACCTCGAACTTCATGGATCGAGGAGTTATTTCGTTATAACTTTACTCCAGACGTTCTTAGGGATCCTGGTTTCGCTTGTTGGCGCAATATTGCTCGTGATGATGTTGATGCAAGGAAAGTCATGTACCGTGCTCTGAAGAAAGAAGTTGTTGACTACCTTCGTAAGTTCAGCCATATTTTGACTCAACTGGCTTTTGGTGAGTTGGTGAGTGGTGGGACTACCTTTTACAATGTACCTGAAGGAAGGCGTCCTCTTTTAAAAATACGTACTTTCTACAATCATTACTACCAGCAAAGTTTGTTCATGGGTTCGTCGAATCTACCTTCCGAACAACATTGAATTAAACCGTGGAGCTTAATGTCCTTTTTAGGTTTTAATAAATTTTCCGTTTAATATTGTAAACAAACAGCTTTTTATAAGCCACGATAAAGTGAGGGGTCTGAACAAGCCAAGTAAACAAAGAATTATAAAGTGGTTTTTGCATCAGAATAACTTGGGCTTGTTTGGGCTCCTAGAGACAAGGATTCAATCCTTGTCTAAAATTTGTTTGAGTAATTTCCTAAATAGAGAGTGGTGTGTTGCTACAAACAATCATTGTCATTCTGCTGGGAGGATTTGGTTAGTTTGGAATCCTTCTCTGTTTGATGTGGTGATAGAAGAGGTCTCAGCTCAATGTGTGCATATGAGAGTTTTTGACAAAGTTGTTCATTGTTGGTTTGCTTTAAGTATGGTGTATGCCTTTAATAGTGTGGTTGATAGAAGAGTGTTGTGGAATCAGTTACGAGAAATTGGTTTGAGGGTGAGTGATCCTTGGGGGATTTGTGGAGATTTTAACACAGTACTTGCTCACTCTGAAAGATTGGGTGGAGTTTCGAATATAGAGATTGAGGACTTCCAGCATTGTGTAATGCAGGGTGGTGTAAGTGATTGCTTAGCTACAGGTTCCTTTTTCACATGGAACAATAAGCAGGAGCCTCAGACGAGAATTTACAGTAGATTAGACAGAATGTTAGTGGATCAAAGGTGGATGGAGGAGAGGGGTGACATGATAGCTAATTTCATGCCTGAAGGTATGTTTGATCATACACCTTGTGTAGTTCAGAAACTTAATAGGCTTATGGAGAAGAGAAGACCCTTTAAATATTTCTACATGTGGGGCAAGGATGAGAAATTTGGTCAATTAATGGAATGGTGGCCAACCTGGACTGATGGCACGAAAATGCATTCTTGTGTTAAGAAATTGAAGGTCTTGAAATAATCCTTGAAAAATTTCAACAAGGAGTATTTCACTGATGTAGGCAACTCAGCAAGTATTGCTCTGCAGAACTTGCAATACATTCAACAGCAAATTTGGTCTCATCCAGGAGAGGAGGCATGGGTAGTCAAGGAGAGAGAAGCAACTAAAGAGTATCATGAATTGCAGACGGCTTATGAGAGCTATTTGAGGCAACAGGCCAAGATGTCCTGGTTTAAGGATGGAGATAGGAATACGAAGTTTTTTCATGGGATTTTGAAGACTAAAGCAATGAGGAATCAAATAACTTCTATTTAAAGCATGACTGGTGTAACTTGTTCTAATCCTAATGAAATTCAAGAGGCATTCCTGGAGTTCTACAAGTCCTTGTTGGGGACTGATATTGTTACGGACAAGGTTAATTTTCAGGTGGTTAGAAGGGGAGTAACATGTACTGCTGAGATGATGGAGATTTTGAGAAGACCTGTTTCTAAAGAGAAGGTTAAGAAGATTATGTTCTCAATACCTGAGGATAAATCTCCTGGACCAGATGGGTATTCTAGTGGTTTCTATAAGGATGCTTGGAATGTGATTGGAGAAGAAGTGAGTGCTGCCATAATTGATGCTTATGAGAATGGACAATGTGTGAAGCAGATCAGTGCAACTTTGATTACTCTGGTGCCTAAATGTGCTAGGCCTTCTAATGTTACTCAATTCAGGCTAATTGCATGTTGTAATGTAATTTACAAATGCTTGGCTAAATTGGTATGCAATAGGTTGAATTTGGTGTTGCCTAATTTGATTAGTAGGAGCCTAATTTTATTAGTAGGAGCCAGGCTGGGTTTGTGAAAGGAAGAAGTATCATTGAGAATATCCTAATCTGTCAAGATTTAGTGAAGCTTTACAACAGAAAAGCTGTGTCCCCTAGGTGTATGTTTAAGATGGATTTGATGAAAGCATATGATTCTATTGCTTGGGGTTTTGTGGAAAAATTGTTGGAAGCTTTCCAATTCCCTGCTGATTTCAGGAGACTGATAATGTTTTGTGCTACTTCTGTTTCTTATTCTTTGGTCATCAATGGCTCAAGCTTTGGCTTCTTTAAAGGAAGGAGAGGTTTAAGGCAAGGAGATCCTTTGTCCCCTTTGTTGTTTACTCTATGTATGGAGTATTTGAGTAGGATCCTTGTGTGTGCTACAGAAAAATTAAAGTTCAGATGATCTTCTAATGTTTTGCAAGGGTGATACGGAGTCAATTTTGGTTTGTCTTAGAGCCTTTGCATCATTCTCAGCAGCTTCAGGTTTGAGGATGAATGCCTCTAAGTCTAATGTTTATTTCAATGGAGTGAAGGATAGTTTGAAGAGGGAGATTTTGTCTATCTTGGGTTTTATTGAGGGGAGACTCCCTTTCAAGTACTTGGGGGTGCCTATCACAGCAGGAAGGCTAAAGAGGAATGACTGTAATGGGTTGATTGATAAGGTGGTGAGTAGGGTAAGGCTAGTGGGTGCAAGGAGTTTGTCGTATGCAGGTAGACTGACCCTGGTACAGCATGTCTTTAGCACTTTATTCAACTATTCGGCTTCAATGTTTATCTTGCCTAAGAGTGTGTTATATAGAATTTCTGCTATTTGCAGAAATTTTCTATGGGATGGAGGTTTGGAACCGAGGAGGATCCCTACAATAGCTTGGGAGAAAGTGTGTAGACCTAAGAAGGAGGGAGGTTTAGGTCTGAAGGAGGAGGTCAGATGGAATAATGCATCAATTGGTGTAGAGTCCAAGGGCCCGACAATACTCTAGAGGGGGGTGAATAGAGGATTGGACCTCTTAAAAATTTGCAACGGAAATATAAATGCGTGAAATGTAAATTGCAGAAAATAAATAACACAATGATTTACGTGGTTCGGCCCAATTGAAAAGCCTACATCCACCCCTTCTTCTTATTAATTATTTACCAAGAGCACCTACTCCGGCCTAGCTTACAATAAATAATTAACAAACACTAGAGATCTACCCCGACCTTAGTGTGAAGCTTCTTTCTCTTTCTTTGAGATGTTAATCTCTTACAAATGGTTTTGTTACAAGTCTCTCAATCAAATGAAAATACAATTCAATTGTCTAGAGAGTCTTATCGTAACTATGCACTTTAAAAATAATAAGATTTTAAAACCAAAGCACACGTTTTAAGTTCTTTCAAAATTGAAACAAATATTTTGCAAATTAGAAATGAAAAGCACGGTCAAAAAAGTTTTTGCAAAATGTGAATTAAGAACACTTGAAAGACTTAGGGGGTGTTTGGTTTGGGGGTATGGATTAGAAAAGAATGGATTAGATCAAATCAGGTGTTTGGTAAGTCCAATTAGGAATGGATTTAGATACCTATGGGATTCTAAATCCACCCTAAACCCTTGGAATCACATACTCTACCCTCACCCCAAGTTTTATAATCCATTCCATCCATCCCTTATTTTTTATTTCTTTATTTAATTATTGTTATTATTATTATTATTATTATTATTATTATTATTATTATTATTATTATTATTATTATTATTATTATTATTATTATTATTATTATTATTATTATAAATCCATTTTTATTGATATATAAACAAAGTTTTTATAAACTCATTATTAATATTATTATTATTATTATTAATTCTTTTTTTTTTTTTTTATCAATGTTGTTATTATTGATCCAAAAGCACAGTTTACATACGGAGTTAATTTGTAAACAAAACCACTTATCATTCATTAGCACATCGATTTTGTGTCTTTTTGCTGTAACAAGTCACCATAATACTCCTTCACTTTCTCATTGAACTTGTTTTTCCCGAAGTGAACATTGAAAAATAATTAAAAAAAAAAATTAAACAAAGGTGAATTTGAAATATATATATAAAAAAACACATATAGAATAATTAATTAAAAAATTGAGCAGTGAATAATTAATTATTGAAGAAGGTGAACCAAACGACATGGATAGAAGGTACAATCCATTACGAACTCAAACCAAACAAACATTAGCATGTATGGGGTTCCAACTCCAATCCTCCCTGGATTCAATATCTAATCCATTCCATTCCAACTAGTTGAACCAAACGGCCCCTTAGTTTATCTTTTATATAAAATGTGAGTGATTAGCTTGGATGATTATTTATCAAAATGAAACACATGTACTTATAGTACTACGTGTAGAATGATACCACACACATAACAATATTATTTTTTGTTATTACTTGCTTAATCAAGAAGATAATGTTTAAGAGAATAATATTGTTTTACAAAAATATTCTAAGCTCCCTAATTAGATGATTAAGTTGGATTGTAAAATAATTAGGAAGATATTTTAGATTGCTTGTACTCCAAGAACGAACCTAGACATATTAGTTTATTTAGGAGATACAAGATATTACAAAATATTATTTAGAAAATAATCCTTTGAAAATACTTTAGAGAATCCGAAAATATGGATATAGAGCCATCAATATTTTCGGCCATAATATGAAGATAGTGAGGATGATTTTTCCAAATAAAAATATTGTGTAGAATAAGTTTTGAGGAAGAAGATTATCACAAAAGATATTACAACATATTATTTTGAGAATTTATCTTTTAAAAGATATTTGATAGGCCGAAAATATGAATATGACTCAAGATTATTTTTCGGCCAAAATACAATTATAATAGAGATGATTTTCCAAAAGAAAGATATTGTAAAGAATAAGAATTATCATAAAAGATATGTTGCAAGATCACAAGATACAAGAAATATTCTCCACATCTTTAATAATTAGATTTTCATATATTTTACTAGGTAGAATATACTTAAATCTAATTCTAAGATGAGTAAAGATATTCTCACATATATGATCACAGAAGTATAAACACTTTTAAGTAAAAGATAATTCTTTAGAAAATATTTAAAAAAGATATTTAAAATATATTTAGAGAAAACCTTTTATAGTACTAATGTTACTACAACATGCAAGCACGTTATGATAGCATTACTACTAAGATTTGTAGTGCATAGCTTCGTTAAGTCACTTTACAAATTTAGTCCTAAAGTCTTGACTTGACACGAAGCTCGTCTTTCTCATCTTCATCTTCCTCTTTTGCATTACGAGTCCTACGCATCACAAACTCAAACAAACGACCAAGTGACATATAATATAGAAATAAATAACTTGACAATATCAAAACTAAATACGGAGTCAACAAATTCCCCCTTTTTGATGATGTCAAGTCCTCAAGGTCTATAAGGACCTATCTAAGATTTATTTCTATGGTCGTTCCCCCTCAATCGAATATCGTCTCACAAGATGATGAATCACAAGTGAAGGATATATTTTACTTATCTTGTTCCAACCAAAAGACCGTTAGTGATACATAAAACAAAACTCTCGAGAGAGAAACAAAATGGATAGCAACGATAATGAAATAAAGCAAAGATTATGCAATCAAATCTTAGGTGTTTTTCCCCCTCTTGACTTCATCGAAAAGGTTAAGGACTAGAATAATACCATGAATGCAAGCACACATATGAAACAAGTAAGATATATGCATGATAGACCAAAAACACGTGTTATCATAAAGGCGAGCATCAAAGATTGTTCCAAACGACACAAAAAGAAGAGATAGAGTATGTATGTAAAAATAGACCCTAAAGCAAGCTAAGACTTCTGTAAGAGAGTCACCAACCAATCAATATGAAGAATTTTCATAGAGCTCAAAGATAGCTCACAAACACGACTCCAAAAAACACGTCCTCAAACCGTATAAGAGCACATTCATATTTTTCATCGTCTCCAACTCGGAACACTCTTCAAAGCACTAATATTTGTTGAAAATCTTTACCTAAATTTGCAAGTATCTCAAATTTTGGATACATGAATCACTTCAACCAATACACCTTTTCTTTACTATTCCCCCTCACTTGGTGCGCGTTTTTTTTTTTTTTTTTTTTTTTTTTTTTTTTTTTCACGCACTACTCAACATTTTTTTGAGGGAAGAAAAATAAACGGTATGTGAGAGAGGTATTTGTATGGATAAGAAGACATTTAGGTAACGATGTAAATATGAGTTTAAAGAGACATGAGATAGGAAAGAATAACTTAACTGATGTTAACCTAACATTGGACAAGGTTATGTTAACATGAGAAGAAAGTGAACTTAACTCGAATGAGGTTACATTGATCATGGAAGAATTTTGTACCGTGGCTATTTTCTTTGGAGGAAAGTATTTGTGGATATAATTTGAGCTTTTTGTAAAAAAGATTCTATTTGTCAAATCTTTAACACAAAAATAGGAAAATTTTAGTAAGAAAGTTTTCGTGGGAGACTCAAAGACACAAAAGCAAGCTATTTATTGTAAGGATTATACCATATTTTTATGAAAGAAAATTTCACTATAGAAAACATGGTTGTTTCCAAGCATGCTAGGAATATTTAGAAAACGGTTTCTAAATATAGAATATAGTGAAATAAAATGTCATATGATATAAGGATAATCAAAAGAACAATCTCTAAGCTTTAATAGATAAACACTTGTCTTTAAATCACACACACAAAATCAAAACATGAGACATATAGAATTTCACATCACAATACGGACACAGTCACAAAAACCAAAACTAGTCAATCATAGGGAGTATACACGGTCCAAATTAATCACAAATCAAGCCAATTTCAAGACGTAATTTCTCAAATCGTTCCCTGGCTAAGGGTTTTGTAAAAATATCAGCTTTTTGATCTTCGGTTGGACAAAAGATTAGTTCAATATTACCTTTTTCTACATGATCTCTCAAAAAGTGATGACGAATATCGATGTGTTTGGTCCGAGAATGCATGGCCGGGTTCTTAGATATAGCTATGGTACTAACATTATCACAATAAATAGGTACGCTATCGAAAACTACCCCATAATCATATAATTGTTGTTTAAGCCAAAGTAGTTGAGAACATACCAATGATGCTGCAATATACTCACTTTCCGTTGTAGATAATGCAACCGTAGCTTGTTTCTTTGAACCCCATGACACTATGCCCGATCCAAGAAATGTAGCCGTACCCGAAGTGCTTTTTCGGTCTATTGAGCACCCTCCATAATCCACATCTGAATAACCTTTAAGATCAAAATTGTCATACATAGGATAAAACAAATAAAGATTCATTGTACCAATTAAGTATCTTAAAATGCGCTTGACTGCCACAAGATGGGATTCCTTAGGGTTTGCTTGAAACCTAGCACATACGCACACACTTTGCATAATATCGGGTCGACTTGCCGTGAGATATAAAAGAGAGCCAATCATGCCTCTATACATAGTCTCATCCACGGCCTTACCACGCTCATCCTTGTCCAATTTTGTTGTTGTAGCCATAGGTGTGGAGATAACCTTACCATTCTCCATACCATATTTCTTGAGCAACTCCTTTATGTATTTTTGTTGATGTATCATTATTCCTTCCTTAGTTTGCTTGATTTGTAGACCTAAGAAGAAACTTAATTCTCCCATCATACTCATTTCGAATTCAGATTGCATTAGGTCTGAAAAATAACTACACAAACTTTCATTAGTAGCACCGAAAATAATATCATCAACATAAACTTGAACAATTAAAATGTCTGACCCCTTGGTTTTCAAAAATAAGGTTTTATCGACAGAGCCACGTTTGAAATCATTTTTAAGTAAAAACTGAGATAAACGATCATACCATGCCCTAGGGGCTTGTTTTAAACCATAAAGAGCTTTGTCGAGAAAATAAACATGATTTGGAAATTCTTTACTTTGAAAACCGGGGGGTTGCTCAACATACACTTCCTCTTTCAAATAGCCGTTAAGAAAGGCGGTCTTAACGTCCATTTGATAGAGTTTAAATCCTTTGTGAGCGGCAAAGGCAATTAGTAATCTAATCGCTTCTAAGCAGACTCTAGGTGCGAAGGTTTAAATCGAAATCAATGCCTTCTTGTTGGTTATAGCCTTGCACTACTAGCCTTGCCTTATTCCTCACAATGGCTCCCGAATCGTCTAGTTTGTTTCTAAAAACCCAACGAGTACCAATAACTTTACGATTCGGAGGCCTAGGTACCAAGTGCCAAACTTTGTTTTTCTCAAATTGTCGTAACTCATCTTGCATTGCAACTATCCAATCGGAATCGGTTAGTGCAACCTTGATGTTGTTAGGTTCAATGGTAGAGAGAAACGAGTTAAGCACACAATAATTATTCATGATGGACTTACGCGTTTGTATACCTTTGTTGTAGTCGCTAAGTATCGCATCCGTTGGGTGAGAACTTTGATGTTTCCATTTCTTGAGCGTCGTTGGAACGTTATTCGTATTTTCATCTGATGTTACCTTAACATTGTCCGTAACGTCAGATGTTCCCCCTGAATTCAAGCCAGATGTTTCTGTTGATGTTACCCTAACATCTGTTTCCAAAGAATCTTTCGTGGATTCTTTAGAGTTAGATGATGAAGGAGCATTAACATCATCTTTAACTTGAGTCTCGTCCATGTTTGACTTTTGAGCCTTTTCGGCGTTGGTTCCAATAATTTGTGTTTCATCGTTTTCGTCTTCTAATTCGGGTAAGTCTTTACGAGCAAGCCAGAAATCTGGATCTTCCTCTTCTTCCAAGTCTTCTCCTTCATATTGTTCGAGAGTGTCGTTTTCATCAAATATGACATGTATACTTTCTTCCACGCACATAGTTCGCTTGTTGTACACACGATAAGCCTTACTATGATTAGAGTAACCCAAGAGAACACCTTCATCACTACGAGGATCAAACTTTCCCAATCTGTTTTTACCATTATTATGTATAAAACATTTACTTCCAAAACACCTTAGATGGGATATGTTTGGTTTTCGTCCTCTTAGTAGTTCATAAGGGGTTTTCTTTAAGATTGGTCTAATCATAGCACGGTTATGTATGTAACATGCGGTGTTCACGGCCTCTGCCCAAAAGTTTCTAGGCAAGCCGCTACAAAGTAACATAGTGCGTGACATGTCCTCTATGGTTCGATTCATTCTTTCAACAACTCCATTTTGTTGAGGAGTCCTAGGAGCCGAAAAGTTATGATCGATACCATGCTCTCGACAATATTCAATGAAGGCTTGGTTATCGAACTCGGTACCATGATCCGTCCTAATAGATATGAGATTATGCGAATACTTGTTTTGAGCTAATTTTATCAAGCACACAAATTCATCAAACGTATGATCTTTGGAGCTTAAGAAAATTGGCCAAACAAATCTCGAATAATCGTCTACTAAAACAAAGACGTATCTAGCACCGGCTCTACTACTGACCTTCATTGGTCCACATAAATCCATGTGAACTAATTCAAGTGGCTTGGAAGTGCTTACCACGTTTTTAGACTTGAACGATGATCTCACGTGTTTACAACGTACACACGTGCCACACAATTTATTGGTGTCAAACTTTACGGAGGGAAGTCCTTCAACAAGTTCCAAACGTTTCAATCTCTTTAAGCAATGTGTGTTGATATGGCCGAATCTCTTGTGCCATAGAGAATGATCATTCGTGACTGCACTCATACACGTGAAAGATGTAGAAGGAATACTTTCTATGTCAACGACATAGACATTATTCTTTCTTCTTCCTTCAAGTATAATTCGGCTAGATCCTTCACGAGTGATACGACACACACTTGAATGAAACACAACTTTGTTCCCACGATCACACAATTGTGAGATGCTTAGGAGGTTATGCTTAAGTCCTTGAACAAGTAGCACGTTGTCAATGGAGTGTGTTTTGGAGATTCCGATTCGACCAATTCCAATGGTCTTTCCTTTACCATTATCTCCAAACGTCACACTTCCGCCTTCATATGTCTCAAGTGAGAGGAACTTGCTTTTATCTCCCGTCATGTGTCTCGAGCAACCACTATCCAAGTACCACTGGTTGCTTCCTCTCACTTCTTCCTACAAAACAATTACTTTCGTGATTTAGGTACCCACACAAAGTTGGGTCCTCTTCTATTAGTTACCTCGGGAAGTAAATCTTTACGAATCCAAACACGATTAACAACATACTTATGTTTATTATTATAGTACAAGTTAGGATCAAAAGATTCATACTTCTTTTTAGTAGATTCATGGTTATCTTTATCTTTCGGTCTAGACATGTTATCACAACTAGTTTTGACATAATCCTTATTTTTCTTATAATGCATAACACGTTTTTTACAAGTATTAACATAATGACCCGTTTTTCCACAAAAGGTACAAATTTTATATTCGGGAAGACCAACATACTGTCTTTTGCGAAAATCACGGTTAGTGGGTTCATTCATTTTCTTAGCGTGTTCTACGCGACATCTAGTTTGATAACCTAAACCTTCCTTATGGTGTCGATTAGATTGTTGAGTTAAAAAGTTAAGGACTTCTTGACTAGCTTCCCATTTCTTACTAACATTGAAAGCTTCTCTTAATTTCTCATTAAGTTCTTCCTTCTCTTTACTCAACTTTTTACAATTATTACAAGACTCAACTTCTTTGCTAATGGTGGATTCCTTTTTACCTAACTCGGATTGAAGTTCAACAATCTTTTTTGTAAACGACGACTTCATAACTTTAAAGGTTGATTGTTGTTGTATAAGTTCATTGGTGAGGTTATTAACTTGGTTATCTAACAACTTAACCTTTTCCTCAAGTTCATGATTTCGTTTAACAAGTGATGATGTTACCGTAACATCTTCCAAATCTGGTATATCCTCTTCAGATGTTAGGTTAACCCCATCTAGGGTTTCCTTTATCTGGTCAGATGTTGGAGTAACACTGACTGGAGGTTCATCAACTTCGGGTGATGGTATGGTAACATCATCTCGTGTTAGACTAACATCACCGAACGAACTTTCAGATTTTTCAGAGTTTATGGACGAGTTATCGTCTTCGGAAGCGTAATCAGAGTCAAGGTCATACTTGCTCCGGTCCAAGTTTGGCGTGGGTTCAACAGATGTGTCAAAACTTTGCTTTGAACCATTTGGTGAACTTACGTTCTTCTTGGAGCGAAGCTTTTTGACCATTTCATTTAGTGAACGATTCTCTTGTTCATTTTCATTTATTTCAACTTCAAGATCACGTATGTAAGTCCTTTGTTCCTCACAAGTATCACAAATATTCTCAAAGTAAGACAAAATCTTATCCTTAGACAACTTTTTAAGCTTATGTTTAATTTGTGAAAAACTTACCTCATCATCCGAATCTGATGGAGTGTTTCCCATTAAGCACAAGTCCTTGTATGTTCTACCTTTTGTTGTTTCCATGCCGTATGTATTTAGGCACACGTTTGCCTCATCTTCCTCCTCGGCATTTTCATCAGAATCAATTTCAAGATCTCCCCATCCATCGGAAGCTAACATGGCAGTTTTATACGTTTTCTTGGCTTTCTCACGTTTGGCTTTGTCTTTGATTTTTGCCCAAGTAGGACAATCTTTGATGATGTGAGTAGTCTCTCCACACTTGTAACAACCCTTGTTTGATTTTCTTGTCTTAAAGGGTTTAAAACTTTTACTCACATTTTTTGAAGAATTAAAACCAAATTTATTACTGTTAAACCTTTTGACAAATA
Organism: Dianthus caryophyllus; assembly: GCA_023091065.1. Lineage (NCBI taxonomy): Eukaryota > Viridiplantae > Streptophyta > Magnoliopsida > Caryophyllales > Caryophyllaceae > Dianthus > Dianthus caryophyllus. The sequence goes on along the minus strand of CM041517.1, from coordinate 31,843,919 downwards.
ATCCTATTTCATCATCCGAATTCTCATCATCACTGGACTTGGCTTGAAGAGCTATCCCTTTATTTTTGATTGGTTCTATGTGCCCTTTGTTGAGTGTTAACTCATGGGCCATCAAAGATCCAATCAAACTATCATAGGAAAGTGTGGATAGATCTTTAGCTTCCTCTATCGCAGTGATTTTGGGTTGCCATTTATCGGTTAGGCTCCGAAGGACCTTATTGACAATGTCCTCGGTTGAATATACTTTGCCTAAATTCTTTAACTCATTGATTATACTAGTAAATCGATCAGACATGTCACTGATGTTTTCATTTTTCTCCATATGAAACATCTCGTACTGATGAGTTAATAAATTTTGCCGACATTTTTTAACTTGGGATGTTCCTTCATAGGTAGCCTCAAGACCATCCCAAATTTCTTTAGCACTAGCAGATGATGAAAAACGATTAGAAATTTCTTTGGTTAATCCTCTTTGTAACATGGTTAAAGCTTTGAAATTCTTTTGAGCAACTTTAAAATCTTTCTCATCATAGTCATCTTCTTGCTTTTCACTTTTCAAATCAGTAGAAAGTATAGCAACGGGTCCTTTGACTATGATTCTCCAACATTCAAAATCAACTCCTTTTATGTGATTTCTCATTTGATTTTTCCAATGACTATAATCGGTACCATTAAAGATAGGATACTTTATTGAGTCACTAGAATCCATTTTTTAAAAAATAAAGAAGTAGGCCGAGATTTTTTGAAAAAGAAATACAAAGTAAAATATCAAAACTAGAGTATTGGATCAACCTCTTTAGCGGTAAAGCTATCAAGAGCACAAGGCTCTGATACCAATTGTAGAGTCCAAGGGCCCGACAATACTCTAGAGGGGGGGTGAATAGAGGATTGGACCTCTTAAAAATTTGCAACGGAAATATAAATGCGTGAAATGTAAATTGCAGAAAATAAATAACACAATGATTTACGTGGTTCGGCCCAATTGAAAAGCCTACATCCACCCCTTCTTCTTATTAATTATTTACCAAGAGCACCTACTCCGGCCTAGCTTACAATAAATAATTAACAAACACTAGAGATCTACCCCGACCTTAGTGTGAAGCTTCTTTCTCTTTCTTTGAGATGTTAATCTCTTACAAATGGTTTTGTTACAAGTCTCTCAATCAAATGAAAATACAATTCAATTGTCTAGAGAGTCTTATCGTAACTATGCACTTTAAAAATAATAAGATTTTAAAACCAAAGCACACGTTTTAAGTTCTTTCAAAATTGAAACAAATATTTTGCAAATTAGAAATGAAAAGCACGGTCAAAAGTTTTTGCAAAATGTGAATTAAGAACACTTGAAAGACTTAGTTTATCTTTTATATAAAATGTGAGTGATTAGCTTGGATGAATATTTATCAAAATGAAACACATGTACTTATAGTACTACGTGTAGAATGATACCACACACATAACAATATTATTTTTTGTTATTACTTGCTTAATCAAGAAGATAATGTTTAAGAGAATAATATTGTTTTACAAAAATATTCTAAGCTCCCTAATTAGAAGATTAAGTTGGATTGTAAAATAATTAGGAAGATATTTTAGATTGCTTGTACTCCAAGAACGAACCTAGACATATTAGTTTATTTAGGAGATACAAGATATTACAAAATATTATTTAGAAAATAATCCTTTGAAAATACTTTAGAGAATCCGAAAATATGGATATAGAGCCATCAATATTTTCGGCCATAATATGAAGATAGTGAGGATGATTTTTCCAAATAAAAATATTGTGTAGAATAAGTTTTGAGGAAGAAGATTATCACAAAAGATATTACAACATATTATTTTGAGAATTTATCTTTTAAAAGATATTTGATAGTAGAAAATATGAATATGACTCAAGATTATTTTTCGGCCAAAATACAATTATAATAGAGATGATTTTCCAAAAGAAAGATATTGTAAAGAATAAGAATTATCATAAAAGATATGTTGCAAGATCACAAGATACAAGAAATATTCTCCACATCTTTAATAATTAGATTTTCATATATTTTACTAGGTAGAATATACTTAAATCTAATTCTAAGATGAGTAAAGATATTCTCACATATATGATCACAGAAGTATAAACACTTTTAAGTAAAAGATAATTCTTTAGAAAATATTTAAAAAAGATATTTAAAATATATTTAGAGAAAACCTTTTATAGTACTAATGTTACTACAACATGCAAGCACGTTATGATAGCATTACTACTAAGATTTGTAGTGCATAGCTTCGTTAAGTCACTTTACAAATTTAGTCCTAAAGTCTTGACTTGACACGAAGCTCGTCTTTCTCATCTTCATCTTCCTCTTTTGCATTACGAGTCCTACGCATCACAAACTCAAACAAACGACCAAGTGACATATAATATAGAAATAAATAACTTGACAATATCAAAACTAAATACGGAGTCAACAATTGGGAAGTTGGTATGGTGGCTGGTCACTAAGGCTGATAGCCTTTGGATAAAATGGGTGGATCATATATATATGAAAAGGGTGGATGTAATGGAGTATGAAGTTAGATCAGAGGATTGTTGGTACTGGAAGAAAACAATGCGAGTCAGGGATCTTTTGAGGTCAAGTTTTGACAGTGATTTTTGGTTTGGTAATCCAGGTGGGTATACTATAAAACAAGGATATAAGTGGCTTTCACAGCCTGTTGAGGAGGTCCTCTGGTACAAGAAGATATGGTGCAGCAAGGGGATACCTAAGCATCAGTTTATGGCTTGGATGGTGCAACAACGTGGGCTGAGATTGAAGGATAGACTAGCAAGGTTTGGAGTGGTGTCGGATCCATATTGCTGCTTGTGTGGATGTTAGATTGAAACTGAGCTACATTTGTTTCAGTACTATATTTTCTCCATTCAGGTATGGAAATTTATTGTTAATTGGCTGAAAGTTTGCTATGTTGAGGGTACTGTTCTGGTACCAGCGAGTAGATGGTCGAATTTGAAGAAGCGTGTGCTTATAATGGCTGAAATGGCGATTCAATATCATGTTTGGGAGCAGAGGAACAAAGCTTCGAATGAGGGTATAGTTGAGAGACCGATTTTTGTAGCGAGGAAAATTGTACAGAGTCTTAAGAGTCATGTTGCGTTAGAAGATTATACGAAATGGTCAATAGTCGATAAGGAATGGTGGATGAGTATGATGTAAATTTGTAATGTTTTACTGATTGAATGGAAGCTTACATTTCAACAAAAAAAGACACGACTATCTATAAGACACGACTTTTAACGTAGCACATATAATGTTAATAATAATAAAGCACAACTTTTTATAAGAGATGTCACTATCACCGTTGAATATTTTTAAAATTCAAAGAAATGAAATTTTCAAAATTTCAAAATTTTCAGATTCAAAATTTTAAAAATTAAAATATTCAAAAATTCTGAAATTCGAAAAATTCAAAAAATTCAAAAATTCAAAAATTTAAAAAATTAAAAAATTTCAAATTTCAAAAATTTTGAAATTCGAAAATTTCAAAATCCAAAAAATAAAAAAATTAAATATTCAGACAACACCAACATCATCATTTAAGGCTATAAATAAGTTTTCTTCAAACACCAAACTCCTCACACTTAAACATCAAATTTCTCACACAAAAAAAAACATCAATTTTTACAAAATGGATGCCAATAAGCAAGAGCTAATTAAGATTCAAACTCTCATTAATACCATTGTCGAAGAAGTCATAGAGTTTAGGGATCGAATTGAGAAAGTCATCTCACCTTCTTTTTTCTTCAATGAAATGTACAAGGAACCGCGAACACCATTGATCGAGGAGTTATTCCAATATAGTTTTACCCCAAATGCTTTGCGGGATCCTGGGTATTCTCAAATGGAAATTGCTAGTAGGAAGGATGTTGTTGCAAGGAAAGTTCAGTTCCGTGCTTTGAAGAAGGAAGTCGTTGACTACCTTCGAAAGTTCAGTCAAATTCTTACTCAGCCGGCGTTTGGTGAGTTGTTGAGTGGCGGCACTAGTTTCTAGAATCTACCTGAAGGAACAAGGAAGGCGTCCTCTTTGAAGATTGGTTCTTTCTACTATCAGTACTTGACTGAAGATTTCAACGAGCAACAGCAACGTAAGTTCTTGGCTTCTTACATGCCACGTTATGACAACACTAACCCTGGCAACAGCAGCGACGGGGAGAGTGACTGAAGGCGTCGTTCGGATTATCATCATGTTCCGGCTAGTAGTAATGAATAAATTAAACTGCTATTGAATGTCGTCTTTAGTTTAATGTTAAGACTATGTTGTTTTTATTTGTAATATTTTAATTAAGGGTCACGCGTTGTTTTATTGTTACTCGTTTTCGTAATAGTTTGTAATTGTCGTTGTAATAGTAATTACTCTTCAGTACAATAAATTACGTGCATTAGGAGTGCAAATTTAAATTATCTCTTAAGTTCTGCATGTCTAACGACTAGAAACACCAAATTGACTACATTATGCAATGATAACATCAACATTAAACAACATAAAACTAAAACAATACATGAAATCATCATTGACACATAAACTACCTTACTGTTAACTTAAACACATAAACTACCTTATTGTTAACTTAAAAGTCGTTCAACTTAATTTAGTCGTCTGCAGCGTTACTGTTTGAGGACCAATCGTCGACGCCATTGATCATGTTTTCCCATGCTAATTTTCGCTTCAACGAACAGATGTGAGATGTGTATAGTTGGAAAACTTCCAACTCAGATTGGTTAGATTCAGGCAACACATAAAATTGCCTCCACCCTTACATAAAGACCAAAAAGCCTTCTTAGTTTGGACAGTTTCGATTTTTCTTAGAAAAGAGACCACATCTTCTTTTAGTGCCTCGTAATTTTTTTTCCTGTCAACAGCGACGCACATGTTTATCCTACCGATACTTTCATACCCAGGATCAACAAGTTCAATTGGTGTTTGACCATTGACAATGTGGCTAAGTTTGGGGCAACAGGGTTCTTTCACAATTTCTTCCCAAATAATAGTAGGTTGGAGTACAATTCTAAGACGCTTAAACATTGTTGGAATTTCTTGAAGTAGATTGTTTATTAGGATTTGGGCTCTAATGAATATTTGTTTGTTTTCATGGAAACCCATTTTTCTTTAATCAAACTTCGAATGTATTGTTTACTTCTCAAATTCTAACATATTTATAAGCCAGAGAACAATATGTTCGTTCCTTTGAGTTTTGAAATTGGAAATTTACAATTTTTTAATTTTAAATATGAAATTTGAAATTTGAATTTTGAATTATGAAATTTGATATTTTAAATTTTTTGAATTTTGAAATTTAAATTTTTTCTGAATTTAAAATTCAAAATTTCAAATTTTAAAATTATTCAGGTGTAATTTGTATGACTGAACTCACGCTCACTGTAAACAACTGCATATCGATAGTCACTAATCTCAAGCAAAATAGTACGTAGCATACCAAAATCATCTCGGAGCCTCTCATTGTGTAGATACCCGTATCCGTACCCCCCCAAATACAAACCCTATGATGAAATGGACTTTTTACAAAAAGCATGTTTTTAACGTAATGTCAAAACGGTACATTTTGTCGAAAACATTTTAAGTCGTTTAACGCATAAATGATTTATTCGCATGTCGTGTAAAATGAGTATTCGTTTAGTCATTTTATTTAAGCCGACCCAACACAAAAAACAAGCCTTTTCCACACAAGAAAAGCCCACAAAAGCACCCAAGCACGCCTCCCGAGGCGTCAGACGCTCAAGCCGAGCTCACGTCTAAACACATTTCACAAAAACAATTCAATACAAGACAAAAACACTTTTCGGCCCGACCCGAAAAAGCCCACAAAAGCACCCGAAGCGGGCCAAAATGCGTCCCGGGTCACATTCTTACGAAACAAAATCTCACAAAGTCGTAAAATAATATATTACAATATTATTTTATTTCGAGCCAAAATCGAACAAAACACGAAACACGAAACACGAAACACGAAATCGAAACCGAGTTACGCCAACTTGATTCTCGACAAAGCCTGCAAACACGAAACAAAACCTGCAAAACACAAACACACCCATACACACGTACGTAAGCGCATACGCAAGCCAAAATACGTCACAAAAAGCCCCTAAAAATCGCCAGTTGACTGGCGATTTTCCTGAAAATCTGGCACTTTGGCGGCTCGAAATCCCTATAAATACACCCCTTATTCGATCATTTCAAGGCATGAATTATCATCACTCTCTTCTCTATCTATACATTCACACTCGACTCGACTCATACGGGATCCTGACCCGACCCGGTATTGGCATTGCGAACCCGTATTCGCAATACGGTTGTAGCGATTCAGATTTCTAATCCGTCTTAAACCTCGCCAATATCGTATAAGCAACGACACAATTAACAATGAACAAACGGACATCACTTTACATTATGCAAATTCTCATTGACGCATTAAACGACTAAACATGATTTCGACAAAACTTGTACTGTCTTCATTAGTCTTAAAGCATGCAAAAATGAGGGTTTTAAACAAACTTTTACATATACATGAGTCGGAAAATAGTATTTAAATGATTATTCAAACAATGAATTATCGTTTTGTGCACATTTCCTATAGCAGCCCATCATAACTTTGACGCATACATTCGCTTTTACGCATATTTATCGAGTCACATATCGCACTTGTACATAGCGGTTTGCATTTGCTCAAACATCGAATTATACACTGTTTTCAAGCTAGTAATGGCTACTTTTACGTAGGCTTTTCGATTACAGTTTTTCATAACGCATTTTGACAAACTTTCGGAGAGTACCCTCACCCCGAATCCGCTCTGGTTTCACAATTGCCTTAGACGGATAGGTATCGACGCACCTTGAACTCTGAGATTCGCGTCTTCGAGTCCATGACGCGCCGAACGGGTCCAAATTCCCTCATAATTTGGTGGCGACTCCGAATGCGGCTTTTAAATGATTTTTCAGTATTTCTTTAAAATGCTTTAAACAAATTACGCAATGACATCCCCCATAGCAAATCGAGCAAGACCCGCAGAGCACGCTTTTACGCGCCGCTCTTTCACATTATTTTCCCGCGCCGTGCATTCCGCCCCATTACACATTTCGAGGGCGGGCGCGCGCGGGGCGTCGAGAAGGGATCCCGATCCGGTATCCTCAGTTGGCGACTCCGCTGGGGACGAGCTGTTTTTTATTTTTTAAGAAAATTAGGTTTTTCTTTTATTTAAAAACACAAGAGGTGAAACTTGAAAACAGTTTTAAATTCGATGTTTGAGCACATGCAACCGTTTGAGTCGAATCCTCCTGATTCACAACCACACCCTTCGAGGGACGGCCCCAAGTAAAAACTCGCTTCATAAGCGAGTATACTCTGGACACGTCGATCTCTCACCCTTCCACGATCACAAGTATGGCATCCGTACAAGTGAATCGTAGCAGTCAAACTCGAACGCTCTAAACCCCGTATTGAATCCACACTCAAATGTGTGTGATCTTGCGGATAACTCTACACAAACGTTGCGGGAATGACCGGAAGGAACCTTACCCTGAAAGCCAAAAACCCGTGTCTATACGTACAAATTCGAGGTTATAGTACCCTCACTATATTCGTCTTTCAAAATGCATCATACATACGCACTTTACAACATTGCATTTGCATTTGCAAAAAAACGAACGAACAGTTCTTTTTGCAACCTTTGAAATAACATTTTTCAAAACCTTCCGTATAAGCCGGCTGACCTATAGTCATTTTGGCTTAGCACGACAACACAGTCTTTCAAGACGCCCGCGAATAATTACTACGTTCGCCAGGCCTTTCAAAAACGTAAATGGATTACGTGACTAACGGTCATTGTAATTCATTTATAGCAAAAACATTTTCACATTGCAAAACCAGAGAATATCAACATATTCCTGCGGAACTTACCCGAAACAAACGGCCTCGGCCTTTTACAACTTTTTCGCAAAACTCCCGTCGAGCCGAACGACTCTCTAGTCACTTCGACTTGACAAACATCCCTTACAAACAAACAAAACTCGGGAATGGTCATACCCAATCCCGTCATTTACATTGAATCGACTGACCTATAGTCATTTGACTCAATTCATTTTAAACAAAACACGTGAAAACGAGCAGTACCGTTTTTACGCGCTTTAACATCCCCGACTCGATTAGCCTATAGCTATCTCGGGTCGGATCCAAAACTTTTCACTGCAATCCAACAATGAGCCCACGACGACATACTGTTAATACGGGCCCATTGGATTCAAGCACAAAGCATCTTTTACATCGAGATCAGAAACGTGTCAACGCGTCTCTAACTCAAAAGCTTTCCAAACATTTTGTTAAAATACGACGAGCTGTTTTAACAATACTCACAACACATTTTTGAAATAAACGTTTTTCAAAAATTTTGCAAACCAACTAACCAATAGCCATTTTGGTTTTAACTAAAATAAACAATCTTTTCAAAACAAAACCCGGGAATAACCATAAAATTCCCGTCGACATTTCAAAAGCATGAGCAGACTACATGACTCCTCGTCGTCGTAGTCCTTTTAATACAAACCTTTTTCTGCCAAGCAAACTTCGAGGATGACAACACGTCCTCGATGATTTTTCACGACACATCGAACGACCCATGCTCGTTTTAAGCACTTTTGAAATAACATTTTTTAAAATTCTTCAAACAAATCGGCTCACGGCCATTTCACCCAATCACACTTTTACAACTAAGCAAACACGGGAATGCCCAAAAGCAATCCCTAAGCAAAGCCCGGGAATGCCCAAAAGCACTCCCTCAGACTTTTCCCACGGTCATTTCGGCCTAAGCATCATTTTAACTGTAACAACCCGGTTTTTCGTGACTTAATTAAACTAAGGCGGAAAATTAATTAAGTCTAATACATGCCGGATGTTAATTAAATTACATTCAAATGGCATAGGATACAAATATATATTACAATCTCTCAACGAATACAAACGAAACATCCTAATCGTCTCAATAATCCCGAGTCTCGATAATTGCCTGCAACGGAGACAAAAACAAAAATAGGAGGATCTCCCGCTCAGAGGCGGGAAGTGACTGTTCTAACCAACAACCTCTAAACCAAAGTTTTGGTTTATTTAACCTATGATTAAAAGTAACTTGGCAGCACTAAACGCGTATAACTACCGCAGCCTCTTATGTTAATAAAATTGGACAAATAGCATATAATATCAGTTCTCACATATAGATATTTAAATCTCATACAACATGATAAACAAAATTTAAAACATTTCAATTTATAGAATACGATATACAACTTAAATATCATTTCAATTCATATAACATCGTAATATATATAAAACTTAAATCATAGCAATCAAGATATATGCATAAGTCGTAATCAATTCAATAAACACATAGTCGTGAAACAATCATGCAATATCTCACGTAGCACGAGGGATAGTCGACCCTTTTCAAATCACAATATCAATAAAACTCACGAGTCTTGACTATAGAGCGGCTCGTGTACTCTCATAGTAAATTACCCATATAATTTTCCTATCAAAGTGCACTAGTTACTCAAGCTCGTAGATCAGATCAAACACTAAGTAGCAAGTATTATAACTACCTAATATCCAACGCAATATGGATAATCTAAGATGAAACACGACCATAAGCCAACAAACTAGCAAGGATGGAAACATGCAGACCTAATAAGCGTCCGCGCATTAGCGTGCCGGTCACATCAACGGACTTTAAATGCTGAAGATATCAAGCAGGTAATAAGGAGGATCAGTCCCTTGTCTTTTGCATGCACACACCACCCTATTGGTGCGACTATTACACTACGACAGATTCCCCGGATGGGAATGGCTATTTTCCGTTACCTCATATGGGCCCGTGAACGAATCGATACCCAGGGCGAAAATCACGTTAAATAACGACTGTGAGAGTCATTAAATGCACCACTAGCACCTAATAAGCGTGATAGTGTCCCCATATGCGCTACCTTTACCAATCCTGACCCTATAGCGTTTAACATCGCAGACACCCGAGTACTAATCATACAACGTTATAATCGAAGTGCAGCCTCATGTCGGTAGTGCCTTTGAACTCAAATCCTAGGTTGTCGAGGAATATCGAGTATGAGGAATAACTCGCTCATTATCGGATTCAACCCAAACAACCGCAGAGAATCTAAAGGGTTCCCAAGTTAGAGTGGATAGTCAAAAATGAAGTCAATAATAGGTCAATTCACAAGGGTGGCGCGACAATTATTCTAAACATGTGACGAGAGTTTTAACTCTAAGTATTTAATTCTTAATTCATTATTTCTTTTATCGTTCATAACTTAGGTGACAATTCTTACTAATTAACAACGTCGAACTTGTATAATGAAAATTTTAATTCTAACAGTTCTTCAGGTAAACGGAAGCACATAGAAAACTTAAATATTTATTTTGAGTCCGTTTATATACTTTAAATATTTTTACTATTCATTATTTTCTTTTAAATATTTATTCTCGTTACTTAGTTTACTTTAAAATTCTATATTTCGAATAACTTAAATAGGTTTAAGTAACTAATTTATTTTATTCAAGCGTAAGTATTTTATTTAATTAAGTTAAGTGATTTAGTTTCGTTTTAAAATTAAGTAAGGTATTGATTTTAAATTTTCTAAACTTCATTTTCAATTTATAATCATTACCTAACTAATTTAATTAGTGAGGTTGGTTAGTTATGTGAATCTTATAATATTCATTTTCATTTATAAATATTATTTAACGATACTTGACACGTTTAGTATTCTTGATAAAATATAATTAAGTGACATTTAGTTAAATTTCTTTTAGGTGATTTAAATTTCTTAATACAACTTTGTATTATAATTTTAACTTATTCGATTAAAGTGAAAGTATAATTTGGTCGTAGAATTTTATTTAGGATTGTATAACTTAGAAATCTTTTCTACATTATTTTTATGAAACCATTCGTATCTTTTTATATTGTCTTACGTTTTATATGTTTGATTTTTATTATACGACTTACATTGATTTAGTGAGTTGTCGACTTTAAGACAAATTCCTAATTTTAAAGATATTGTTTAATTTTACGAGTTTTGCTTTAAGTTAATATTTTCATATAAGATGTTATACTTACTAAATTATTTAATATGGTTCGATAATCTTTTTGGCCCTTATATTTTCATACTTAGTAAATTTTTGACACTTTATTTTTGTCCTAATTTATATTTGTGACGTTAGTTCTTAAATTTCTTTTTGATTAAAAGACTTCGTCTAACTTTATTTTATTTTCAAAATCTTGTTAGTGATTCTAATTTTTAGCTTTATTTGATAATAGTTTTACTTATGATTATTATAAATTTCAAGTTCTTCAATTTATTATATTATTTTAACTAAATACTTATTTAGTATATTTTAAGTTTATTATAAACTTTAAAGTTTTAATAAAGTAATCTTTATATTAAATGTGATATATGACATTTTATATAACTATTTATCTTAGAAAATTTATACAGTAGCAATTAATTTATAAATTTACCTTTTAAATTTATTTAATACTAATTTAAACTTAATACTCTTTTTATATAACTCTTAATTTTTAGTTGTGTTTTATTTAAACCTTTTTAGTGTCGATAAATATTTTATTTCCATAAATATTTCATATTAGTTTAATTTATTTACTTTAGTTATTTTAATAATATTTTTAGTCTTATTTTATATTTGTGATACCTATACTTTATATATTTTAATTTACTCATAACAAATAATTTTAACACGATAATAGAGATATAAATTCAACAATAATTCACAACACATTTTCACCCAAAATATATTATCACAAAATCAGATAAATATCATATTTCACAATTTAATTCAACATTATATTATAACTAAAATTAACACTCAATTTCATACCATAGCTAATCATACAAAGTTTATTAAATAAAATGAAACGAGAGGTATACGTGCCTAATGCATACTAGCTCACTTTTAATAACAAATTAATTATAATAAAACCAAAATGTTAATGTTAGAGATTTTGAGGAAGAAATCGAGTCACCTAAATTTGGCTCACGAACAGAGGCCTCCAAATATCCGACTCAATACTTGTATAACCAAAATCAGCAACATCTCCAAGCATAATAAAGATGGCAGCTCCAAGCACAGCTCTAAGCAACCTTAGCCCGTGACTTCACCAGCATCGACAGCGAGCCCAGTCAGTCCGTAGCAGCTTCGACGAGTTTTTCCGACAATAATGAAAGACGACGACAAGGCAGATTAGGGTCAAGGTGAGCACGACACGGTGATGGTGATCGAAAATTTGGGACAGAAAAGAGGAGATGCAAGGGAAAGAGAAAAATGAATTAAAATGGGCTAAATCAAATGTCGATAATTCAACGAATAAAAACGATTTAATCGACGACACTTACCGACGATTGAATACGACGGCAAGCATAGAGCACAGCAAGGCCACGGTGGTGGCTCACGGTGGCAGAGGAAAAGAGGGCAGGGGCGAGCGAGAGAAAGGGTCCCGGCGACGCTCGAGAGCCGAGAAAGAAGAGCACGGCCATGGTGGCCGTAGGTGTTGTCGGTTTCGGCTCCGGTGGTCAAGGATGAAACTCCGGCGACATCGTGTTTGCAAAACAACAGCGAGGTTTCAGTTGGTCCGTTCCGATAAAGGTGATTTCCGGCGAGTCAAAGAAAAGACTAAGTAAAAGAGAGGATGAAAGGAAGAAGGGAAGGGCTTACCAAGGTGGTCGGAGGTCTGAGTCTCCATGAAAGCGTGTGGTGGCCGAGGTCGAGGGAAGGGCAGAAAACAGGGGAGCCGAGAGCAGGGGAAACGAGGAAAGAAAGAGAGGGAGCTCGAGGTGGTTGTCCTGGCGGCTATCAATGGCGGTGGTGAGGCACACGGTGGCTCCGGTGGTGGTGACGTCGGTGTTGCTGTTGTCGTTTGAGCTGTTGTTGTCGTTGGTGTTTTTATTGTTGTTGTTGTCGTGTTGTTTGTTGTTGTTGTCGTTGATGTTGCCGGCTGTTGTTGTTGTTTTATTTTAAAAAAAATGGGAAGGAAGAAGAAAGAGATAAGGAAGAAGAAGAGAGTGTGAGAGAGGTAAAAATAAATATCGTAATGTGAGGAGATGAGGGGTGTGAGATAAGCAATCAAAATAAAATATTTAAAATGAGAGGAGGAGAATGAGGGAGACGTGGGTGAGGGTAGTCCAAGGGATACAATTTACGATTTGCTCTGTTTCATTCGCTCTTATTTATATATCTTTATATTTTATAAAATGTATTATTTATAATATATTTCGTTGTAGTTCTATTTTTATTTTCTATATCTTTAAACTTATATTTTAAAATTAAATGGTATATAAAAATAATAGTTACAAATTTTGTTACGGTCTCACAGATTTTCAAACGGTCTGTTAATTTGCAAAATACATTTCAATAAAATTATATTTTGTTCCATTAATAATAATTTTTAAGATGAGATGCAAATATATTAAGTTTAATAAAAGCTATTGAATTAAAGTTTAAGTTTGACCAGTATTTTAAACGTAAAACTTATAATACAAATTTAAAATAAATTGTTTAGTTTTAGTTTAAATAAAAATTTGACAAGGCTTGTTTTTATCGAAATTTTTGGGCCGCGTTTTCTAAACAAAAGAATAAAAGTTGAATTATATAAAATTTAATTTAATAATTTAGTCAAAATAATTAATTAGTATTAATAAAAACACTATTCTGATCCTCCCCCCTTAAGAAAAGTTTCGTCCCCGAAACTTGAATAGGATGGATAACTGCTCGAGATTAAAAAGCAGTTGGAGAAAACTTTGATGTTTTGGAATTGGAATATTAATATTGCTTTTGATTTGAGTAAGATTTTCTCAAAAGGAAATTTTGAAGGACTTAATAAATTAGTACTATAAATAATTCTTTTTCGAATTAACATCTAAATGTTGCTGCATTGACATTTTCAAAATCTGCGTGAAAGACGTTTTCAAAAAGGTAGGGCCTAGAAGTTTTGTACGGAATTAAATAAAATAAAAATAATAAGAGTTTTAAGAATAAAAATAATTTATTTAAATCTAAAAATAAATATTAACCTTAGAGTAGGTTGAAATAAGGAATTTTATGATTTAATTAGGATTTGCTAATATCAAATTATTGTCCTACCCCCTTAAGAAGTTTTAAACGTATATACATAATATTATTATTGTTACATTTAATGATCACGTGTACATGATATATAGCCTTAGGAAAAACGGCATTTAGGGAAAATATGTAAAAGTCGTAGTGATCATAAGGAAAAATATGAGCTTTAAGGAAGTTAAAAGAAATATAGGTTATCGTTGAATGATTAAATGAAATTTTAGAGGATTATGGATAACCTAGTTGATATAGCTTATTCCCTGAAAATTATTATTATAATGTTATTAGATGGAACGAAAATGTTATAAGTCGTATTTTGGGTAAAATTCGGAATTTATAACAAGGGGTTATATAAAGAGAACATATGATATATGTATGTATATTTTGACGAGAGATAAATGTAATACAGATAGGACAAGTTCGAAAGCTATTTAAAATATAAAGGAAAGGAGGTCGAAACAAATAAGTTTCAATATTATCTAAAATTTAGAAATAAGTAATTCATGATGTTAAAAATTAAAATGAGATAGTAAGGCTAAGATTTTGAAAACTAATCAATTTAAAAATATTTAAATTTAAAGGATAAGAAGTTTAGAACAATTAAGTTTACAAGTTCAAAGGATTTTTATTAAAAGATAAAGAGTTTTCAAAAATGAAAGAAAACAATGAACTTCATCGTATGAGATTAACAAGTATTCTGTAGAAATTAAAATCTAAGAGTTTCAAAATTTTGCAACAAGGAAAATAAGTTTTAGAGGTTGAATAAAAATTTAACGAAATTACAAAAGAAATAGAAATTCATTTTTCGAGATTAAATAGAACAAAGAAAAATTAACTTTATGAAATTAATTAATAGGTATTCTAGATTTCAAGACTAGAAATTTTTAGAAAACAATAATAGTTGTACGAGGTCAAAAATTACGAAATAAAGTTCGAAGGTTAAAGATTAAGGAGTTCACGAATTCTAAAAGCAAGGATGATATAATTTACGAGATTAAAGAGAAGAGATGAAAATTAATTGAGAAGCCGATTATTAAGAATTATTGATTTAGGAAGTTAGAAGTTTTAAAAGGAGTCAATAAGTTTAGAAGGTTGAAAAATAATCGAATCCACATTTCTTTAAAAAGAGAAAGGGTTAACGATTACAGAAGAAAACTGAAATTCATTTTTTTTTTTTTTTTTTTTTTTTTTTTTTTTTTTTTTAAATGAATGAATATTATGAAAGTTAAGATTAGGAGATTTGAAAATTGAAAAGTTTAGAATGATAACGATAGTTGAAATAAGGGATTTGATATAGCTGTAGGATTATATAATGTAACAGAATTCTTCGAATCTCGAATTTCTTCTCTTGTTGTATAGTTCTTGCTGCGTCCATTTGTTGCGCTTAAGTTCTTATGGTCTTGACTTCGATATATACGTCTCGATTTTTGGTAATGTTAGTATAAAAGACTTGTTAGCCAAAAAGATTAGTCATAGAGCACTTAGCAGGCAAGAAAAGAGAAATAAAAATCTATCGAGGTTGAATGACGGTCGAGAATTCTAAATTCTAGGTCAGTCGGTCAATCCTTAATATTTCTACCCATTCTCACTTTTAAAGCGTTCTAAGATTATTATTTTAGCGATCTAGGATTTCTAATTCATTATTTGATCCTATAAGTCTATGCCTGACATACGATATGAATGTCTGGCCCAGGTGTCTTCTCGCTAGATGAGATAACTTTAAGTTATTCACTATCAAGACGACTTTGATACCAACCAGAATAACCCTGTTTTTAGTGACTTAATTAAACTAAAGTGGAAAATTAATTAAGTCTAATACATGCCTTGGGATGTTAATTAAATTACATTCAAATGGCATAGGATACAAATATATATTACAATCTCTCAACGAATACAAAGCGAAACATCCTAATCGTCTCAATAATCCCGAAGTCTCGATAATTGCCTCACAACGGAGACAAAAACAAAAATAGGAGGATCTCCCGCTCAGGCGAAGTGACTGTTCTAACCAACAACCTCTAAACCAAAGTTTTGGTTTATTTAACCTATGATTAAAAGTAACTTGGCAGCACTAAACGCGTATAACTACCGCAAACCTCTTATGTTAATAAAATTGGACAAATAGCATATAATATCAGTTCTCACATATAGATATTTAAATCTCATACAACATGATAAACAAAATTTAAAACATTTCAATTTATAGAATACGATATACAACTTAAATATCATTTCAATTCATATAACATCGTAATATATATAAAACTTAAATCATAGCAATCAAGATATATGCATAAGTCGTAATCAATTCAATAAACACATAGTCGTGAAACAATCATGCAATATCTCACGTAGCACGAGGGATAGTCGACCCTTTTCAAATCACAATATCAATAAAACTCACGAGTCTTGACTATAGAGCGGCTCGTGTACTCTCATAGTAAATTACCCATATAATTTTCCTATCAAAGTGCACTAGTTACTCAAGCTCGTAGATCAGATCAAACACTAAGTAGCAAGTATTATAACTACCTAATATCCAACGCAATATGGATAATCTAAGATGAAACACGACCATAAGCCAACAAACTAGCAAGGATGGAAACATGCAGACCTAATAAGCGTCCGCGCATTAGCGTGCCGGTCACATCAACGGACTTTAAATGCTAACGATATCAAGCAGGTAATAAGGAGGATCAGTCCCTTGTCTTTTGCATGCACACACCACCCTATTGGTGCGACTATTACACTACGACAGATTCCCCGGATGGGAATGGCTATTTTCCGTTACCTCATATGGGCCCGTGAACGAATCGATACCCAGGGCGAAAATCACGTTAAATAACGACTGTGAGAGTCATTAAATGCACCACTAGCACCTAATAAGCGTGATAGTGTCCCCATATGCGGCTACCTTACCAATCCTGACCCTATAGCGTTTAACATCGCAGACACCCGAGTACTAATCATACAACGTTATAATCGAGGGGTACAGTCTCATGTCAGGCCGTGCCTTTGAACTCAAATCCTAGGTTGTCGAGGGAATATCGAGTATGAGGAATAACTCGCTCATTATCGGATTCAACCCAAACAACCGCAGAGAATCTAAAGGGTTCCCAAGTTAGAGTGGATAGTCAAAAATGAAGTCAATAATAGGTCAATTCACAAGGGTGGCGCGACAATTATTCTAAACATGTGACGAGAGTTTTAACTCTAAGTATTTAATTCTTAATTCATTATTTCTTTTATCGTTCATAACTTAGGTGACAATTCTTACTAATTAACAACGTCGAACTTGTATAATGAAAATTTTAATTCTAACAGTTCTTCAGGTAAACGGAAGCACATAGAAAACTTAAATATTTATTTTGAGTCCGTTTATATACTTTAAATATTTTTACTATTCATTATTTTCTTTTAAATATTTATTCTCGTTACTTAGTTTACTTTAAAATTCTATATTTCGAATAACTTAAATAGGTTTAAGTAACTAATTTATTTTATTCAAGCGTAAGTATTTTATTTAATTAAGTTAAGTGATTTAGTTTCGTTTTAAAATTAAGTAAGGTATTGATTTTAAATTTTCTAAACTTCATTTTCAATTTATAATCATTACCTAACTAATTTAATTAGTGAGGTTGGTTAGTTATGTGAATCTTATAATATTCATTTTCATTTATAAATATTATTTAACGATACTTGACACGTTTTAGTATTCTTGATAAAATATAATTAAGTGACATTTAGTTAAATTTCTTTTAGGTGATTTAAATTTCTTAATACAACTTTGTATTATAATTTTAACTTATTCGATTAAAGTGAAAGTATAATTTGGTCGTAGAATTTTATTTAGGATTGTATAACTTAGAAATCTTTTCTACATTATTTTTATGAAACCATTCGTATCTTTTTATATTGTCTTACGTTTTATATGTTTGATTTTTATTATACGACTTACATTGATTTAGTGAGTTGTCGACTTTAAGACAAATTCCTAATTTTAAAGATATTGTTTAATTTTACGAGTTTTGCTTTAAGTTAATATTTTCATATAAGATGTTATACTTACTAAATTATTTAATATGGTTCGATAATCTTTTTGGCCCTTATATTTTCATACTTAGTAAATTTTTGACACTTTATTTTTGTCCTAATTTATATTTGTGACGTTAGTTCTTAAATTTCTTTTTGATTAAAAGACTTCGTCTAACTTTATTTTATTTTCAAAAATCTTGTTAGTGATACTAATTTTTAGCTTTATTTGATAATAGTTTTACTTATGATTATTATAAATTTCAAGTTCTTCAATTTATTATATTATTTTAACTAAATACTTATTTAGTATATTTTAAGTTTATTATAAACTTTAAAGTTTTAATAAAGTAATCTTTATATTAAATGTGATATATGACATTTTATATAACTATTTATCTTAGAAAATTTATACGAGTAGCAATTAATTTATAAATTTACCTTTTAAATTTATTTAATACTAATTTAAACTTAATACTCTTTTTATATAACTCTTAATTTTTAGTTGTGTTTTATTTAAACCTTTTTAGTGTCGATAAATATTTTATTTCCATAAATATTTCATATTAGTTTAATTTATTTACTTTAGTTATTTTAATAATATTTTTAGTCTTATTTTATATTTGTGATACCTATACTTTATATATTTTAATTTACTCATAACAAATAATTTTAACACGATAATAGAGATATAAATTCAACAATAATTCACAACACATTTTCACCCAAAATATATTATCACAAAATCAGATAAATATCATATTTCACAATTTAATTCAACATTATATTATAACTAAAATTAACACTCAATTTCATACCATAGCTAATCATACAAAGTTTATTAAATAAAATGAAACGAGAGGTATACGTGCCTAATGCATACTAGCTCACTTTTAATAACAAATTAATTATAATAAAACCAAAATGTTAATGTTAGAGATTTTGAGGAAGAAATCGAGTCACCTAAATTTGGCTCACGAACAGAGGCCTCCAAATATCCGACTCAATACTTGTATAACCAAAATCAGCAACATCTCCAAGCATAATAAAGATGGCAGCTCCAAGCACAGCTCTAAGCAACCTTAGCCCGTGGCTTCACCAAAGATCGATTAATGAGCCCAATCAGAAGAGCCTTCGACGAGTTTTTCCGACAATAATGAAAGACGACGACAAGGCAGATTAGGGTCAAGGTGAGCACGACACGGTGATGGTGATCGAAAATTTGGGACAGAAAAGAGGAGATGCAAGGGAAAGAGAAAAATGAATTAAAATGGGCTAAATCAAATGTCGATAATTCAACGAATAAAAACGATTTAATCGACGACACTTACCGACGATTGAATACGACGGCAAGCATAGAGTACAGCAAGGCCACGGTGGTGGCTCACGGTGGCAGAGGAAAAGAGGCGGCGGCGAGAGAAAGCGGGGAAGCGGGGAGAGCCGAGAAAGAAGAGCACGGCCATGGTGGCCGTAGGTGTTGTCGGTTTCGGCTCCGGTGGTCAAGGATGAAACTCCGGCGACATCGTGTTTGCAAAACAACAGCGAGGTTTCAGTTGGTCCGTTCCGATAAAGGTGATTTCCGGCGAGTCAAAGAAAAGACTAAGTAAAAGAGAGGATGAAAGGAAGAAGGGAAGGGCTTACCAAGGTGGTTTGAGGCCTGAGTCTCATGGGCGAAAGCGTGTGGCCGGGGCCGAGGGATGGGCAGAAAACAGGGGAGCCGAGAGCAGGGGAAACGAGGAAAGAAAGAGAGGGAGCTCGAGGTGGTTGTCCTGGCGGCTATCAATGGCGGTGGTGAGGCACACGGTGGCTCCGGTGGTGGTGACGTCGGTGTTGCTGTTGTCGTTTGAGCTGTTGTTGTCGTTGGTGTTTTTATTGTTGTTGTTGTCGTGTTGTTTGTTGTTGTTGTCGTTGATGTTGCCGGCTGTTGTTGTTGTTTTATTTTAAAAAAAATGGGAAGGAAGAAGAAAGAGATAAGGAAGAAGAAGAGAGTGTGAGAGAGAGGTAAAAATAAATATCAGAATGTGAGGGAGATGAGGGGTGTGAGATAAGCAATCAAAATAAAATATTTAAAATGAGAGGAGGAGAATGAGGGAGACGTGGGTGAGGGTAGTCCAAGGGATACAATTTACGATTTGCTCTGTTTCATTCGCTCTTATTTATATATCTTTATATTTTATAAAATGTATTATTTATAATATATTTCGTTGTAGTTCTATTTTTATTTTCTATATCTTTAAACTTATATTTTAAAATTAAATGGTATATAAAAATAATAGTTACAAATTTTGTTACGGTCTCATGATTTTCAAGCTTGATGCATTAATTTGCAAAATACATTTCAATAAAATTATATTTTGTTCCATTAATAATAATTTTTAAGATGAGATGCAAATATATTAAGTTTAATAAAAGCTATTGAATTAAAGTTTAAGTTTGACCAGTATTTTAAACGTAAAACTTATAATACAAATTTAAAATAAATTGTTTAGTTTTAGTTTAAATAAAAATTTGACAAGGCTTGTTTTTATCGAAATTTTTGGGCCGCGTTTTCTAAACAAAAGAATAAAAGTTGAATTATATAAAATTTAATTTAATAATTTAGTCAAAATAATTAATTAGTATTAATAAAAACACGGGGTGTTACATTAACAATCAAGCAAAGCCTAGGAATGCCCAAAAGCACTCCCTCGGACTTTTACAATCAAGCAAAGCCCGGGAACGCCCAAATGCACTCCCGCAGGCTTTTTCTTCGGCTATTTCAGCCCAAGGATCACTTTTACAACCAAGCAAACCCAGGAATGCCCAAGCGCAGTCCTGCGGACTTTTTCATGTAGTATGAACGACCTATAGTCGCGCCGACTAAGCACCTTCAAAGCAAAAACGGCAGAACGTGCAGGACCGTTCTCATCGCATTTCAAACATCTCCGACTTAACTAGCTAAACGCTCTCAAGTCGAATCCTTTTCCATGCATCTAGGCTCGAGCCCTCAACGATGAACCGTTAACATGGGCTCGACGGATACAAAGCAAACACGTTTTGACATCGAGACGAGATGCGCGCACGCATTCTCGTCTCAAAAAGGCTTCCTAGGCGCAACATCGTTCCTAAAGCAACACATTCTCATTTTTGAAATAAGCTCTTTTCAAAAATCTTTTCACTTTTACAAAACAAGCAACACACTTTCATTTTTGAAATAAGCTCTTTTCGAAAATATCCGTGTTTTACAAAACAAGCAAAACTTTCGCATTTTGAAATAATCACGTTTCAAAATTCCCTCAACTTCGAAATAAACACTTTTCGAAATCCCGGGTCAAACCAAATGGTCTTTCACTATTTTCATCTGACCCACTAAGCACTCTTTACAAGTCACTCGGGAATAATCATCACATTCCCGAATCTTGTCAAAGTACAAATGGACTACATGGCCCTTGGCCATCGTAACCTATTTATCTCAAAGCATTTTCATAAAGCAAAACCCAAGAATCTCGTCGCATTCTTGGAGACTTTTCATTCCAAGCAGCCCACGGCCCTTCACATTTTGAAATAACATTTTTCAAATTTCTGTGTCAAGTCAACTAGTCTATACCTAGTTCGATTCGACCCAATCGCAAATCTCTGCAACCGTCCGGGAATAATCACTACATTCCCGAGACCTTACAAAAACGTCAATGGACTGCATGACTCGAGGTCATCATATGTCAATTTCTAGCAAAACATTTTCACAAGTTTAAACCCAAGAATTACACAATATTCTTGTCAGACTTTATGCGACCCCCGACCATCTCAACTTTTCAAATAAAGCACTTTGCAAATCTCATTGGGCCAAACGACCCAAAGTCGGCCTGATTCAATAAACATCATCTTTTACAAGCAAGCAAAGCCCGAGAATGGCCAAGCCCCAATCTCGCAGTCTCTTCATTGGTTCGAATGGCCCATAACCATCTCGACCCGATTCCTCTTAAGCAAAAAGCATGTGGACGAACACACCTGTCCACATCCCACCTTAACATCTTCGATCCGACTAGCTTATCGGTAACACGGGTTCACTCCAAGCAATTCTATCGCAATCCTACGAAAGGCCCCCGACGACATGCCGTTAACATAGGGCCAATCGGATTCAATGAAAACTCTTTAAACATCAAGTCAGAAACGTGTCAATGCGTCTCTAGCTCAAACACCTTCCAAACATTTTGTCAAAGCACGACAAACTGTTTTCACAAGATCCTCATCACATTTTTGGAATCCTTCCTTCAAATCGAGTGACCCACAGTCATGATGGTTTGACCCACACAAGCAATCTCTTCAAAACATCCAAGAATAATCACTTTATTCTTGTGACATTTCCAAAACATAAATGAGCTACATGACTCGCCGTCATAGTAACCCATTTATTACAAAGCATTTTCAAACCCGAGAATGGTAACCCATTGTCGTGGACCTCTTCTCGAAAGTAAATCAAGCGGCTCACGGCCTTTTAACATCTCTTTCGAAATAAGCACTTTTCGAAATCTACGGTTCAAATGGCCTGCCGCCATTTTAATCCAAACATCTCACTTTCACGAAACAACACAACCTGGGAATGGACTAGCATCATCCCACGGTTTCTTCACGGTTAGACCAAGTGGCTCATAGTCGCTTCAAGCTAAGCCTCCTTCAAACAAAATGCATGAAAACGAGCATGACCGTCTTCATCGCATTTTCAATCACCCTTGATTCGGGTAGCCTATCGCTACTCCAAACCGACTCACTTTTTCATCGCAATCCAGCGACAAGCCCATAACGACACGCCGTTAACACGGGCTTATCGGATTCGATCTCAAAACACCTTTTGCATCGAGCTAATATGTGACAACGCATTTCTGCTCAACAAAACATCCTGCTTTTGTCGAAAACAAAATTTTTGCAAAATCGAAATCGAATCTACGTATGCGTGAACCGAGTATCAACGCAAGCATCAACCACATTTGAGACATGCGCGTCTCGAGCATCCAGCAAAGCATCCATCAAGGCACCAACGACGGTCTAGCGGACCACATTAAGCGGCTTGCAATGTTTTCAATACGGGTCGAGTCTTAAGCATTGAGTCAATCTCTGTCAGTCTAGGACAATCGAGTCTTTGACGTACGGCGTTTTAACAAATCGATAATGGAACAGATTTGCCCACAACTCAAACTTCTTTTTCTTACACAAAATTCATTCTGCACCGACATACATTGCATCCTAGGAGTAGTCATCCGAAGGAGGTCTGGACCGGATACAAAGGTCAAAGACAACAACAATACAAGAAACAAAAACAAAAAGGCTTCCGATGGCTAAACACCTAAGGTCCGGTATTCAACTTGTGATCTACTACTCCACTGCTTTTGGAGGAGGATCCATTAATTTGGAGCTCCACAGTGATCATGAATTTGATCATGAATTTGATCATGACCAGAAGTACGAGTATTCCTGGATCGCCCTCCGCGTACTCGATCGCGTGCCTAATAAGCAAACGAACTTGTCAGAGGCGTCTGGCGTGATAGACATACAATCACAAGCGACCACCGAACCGCAAGGTCTAGCAAAGACAAACCACAAGCCCAGGTGAAGGTACCGGGAAGAAAACCTATCGGCATACTGCGCAGCGCGGACCTCGCCAGGCGGGCGTAGGGGAAGCGAATGCGCCTCGCAGGAAAAGGGGTGCGAAGTTTTGTAAAAATGGGTTGGGGGGGGGGGGGGGGGGGGGTTCATTGCATGAATTTGCGATCAAAAAAGAAAAGTAGAAAAATCCTTTTTGAAATGTATTTTCGGAGTCGCCACCAAATATTAAAGGAATTTGGAACCTATTCAACGCGTCTTGAAATTCAAGACACGAGTGTCTCAGATTTCAAGGTGCGTCGATACCTATCCGTCTGAGGTTTGAAACCAGAGAAGGGGTTCGGAGTGAGGTTACTTTTCGAAAGTTTTGACAAAATGTATTTTGAAAACAGTAATCAAAAAGCCTACGTAAAAAGTAGTCTCTACTAATTTGAAAACATTTGCTTAGTTTCGATATTTGGGCTAAAATGACGCTACGTACAAGTGCGAATAAGTATGACTCGATTAAAATGCATAAATAATGTAAATTGTCAAAATAATGACATATTGCTATGAGAAATGTACGTTAAATAATAATTTATTGACTAAATTATTACCATAAACGTTATTTTCCGACCTTGTATTTAAATTTGTGAAAAAACCCTCAGTTTTGACATGCTAAAAGACTCTATGAAACGGTACAATTTAGTGTTGAATCCGTGATCTAGTCGTAATTTAATGCATGAATGAGGACTTGCATAATTATAAAAGTGACGTCGGTTTGCTTTAGTGACAATGGGTCGTTATTTATGCGATATTGGCGGGGTTTAGATGGATTAGGAATCCGAATTGCTACAAATCAGAGTATTTAATACGGCTTCGCTAGTGCCAATATCGGGTTGGGGTTAATGTAGCCCCTATTGTCCGAGTCTCAAACGTCCAAAACGTAGGTAAAATGTTTACCTTTCGAAAATGCAAAGACGGTATTTTTGAGTGGATTTTGTGAGTGTGTTAATGTGTTTTGTAAAACCGATGTTTTGAAATGAATGAAGTGGGTTGGTATTTATAGAGGTTGGCTGGTTTTTGTGGGTGCACAAAATTAAATCGCCTGTGTACAGGCGTTTCTAATTTTGTTTGGGTTGGATTTTTTTAAGAAAAATCAAAAAGGCGGCTGGTATGAAACAAAATAATAATCGCCTGTTAACAGGCGATTAGAAATTTAATCGCCGGTCAACTGGCGATTGTTATTTTGTTTTGGTGGGCTGTTTTAAGCCGCCTTTGTTAAGTGACATATTAGGGAGGGTAATGATTATGTTTGTGATGTAATTAACTTAGGGGTTAAGTCGTTTGGGTTTGGTCCGAATTTCGGTTTTCGTGTTTCGATTTTTGTCGTGTTTTTCGGTTTTGGCTCGAAATAAAATAATATTAGGTTATATTATTTTACGGTATTGTAGGGTCTAGTCTTGTGAAAATGTGACACGGGACGCACTTTGGCCCGTTTTACGTGTTGCGTTAGTGTGCGTTTTGGGTCGTTTTTGTGATTTTGGGCCTTTTTGTAGCTGGTTGGGCTATTTTTGTGGCTCGGCTTAATGGGACGTTCCTGTGTTGTGTTTACAATGACTAAGAGTGACATTCATTTTTATGATTATGCAAGTTCAAATTAATACGTTAAAAATGACTAAATACGTTTTAGACACTTTTGTACCGTTTCGACTCTTTTAAAAGCATGCATGACCTTTTCATCATCGGGTTTGTTTTTGGGGGGTACGGATACGGGTATCTACAGAGCCCCCAGTTTGACTGAGCTTGGACAAAGCGTTAGTCAAACTTAAAGATAGTATCCGGACCATTACAGTCTCGATACTACCTGGCGGCGCTAAGCATGTGTCTTATGGGAGAGACGAGGACTTAGCGTCGGGAAATGCGGGGAGGGACGACATGTTTTTAAGGACATGACGGTCCTACATGTTTAAGGGCATGTCAGCCTGCAAGTGGTTTTAGTACTCCCAGCTGGCGCCTTGCCTGTGCTTTCCTTGCGCTCCTTGCGCTTCTGGCTTGCGCTCTTGGCTGTGCTTTGCTTGCGCTTCTGGCTTGCGCTCTTGGCTGTGCTTTGCTTGCGCTTTTGGCTTGCGCCGGTACGGACGTCTCGTAAAGGAGGTTACGTGTTTTGTGTTTGGTTTATAAAAGTGGTTTAGGTTTTTGTGAACGTCTCGTAGGGAGGCTATGCGTTTTTGTGTTTCTCATAAAAAGGGCTAGGTTTTTATGAACGTCTCGTGAGGAGGCTACGTGTTTTTTTATTTCTCATAAAAAGGGCTAGGTTTTTATGAACGTCTCGTGAGGAGGTTACGTGTTTTTCTCATAAAAGGTTAGGTTTTTATGAACGTCTCGTGAGGAGGCTACGTGTTTTTGTATTTCTCATAAAAAGGGCTAGGTTTTTATGAACGTCTCGTGAGGAGGCTACGTGTTTTTGTATTTCTCATAAAAAGTTAGGTTTTTATGAACGTCTCGTGAGGAGGCTACGTGTTTTTCTCATAAAAGGTTAGGTTTCTATGAACGTCTCGTGAGGAGGCTACGTGTTTTTGTATTTCTCATAAAAAGTTAGGTTTTTATGAACGTCTCGTGAGGAGGCTACGTGTTTTTCTCATAAAAGGTTAGGTTTTTATGAACGTCTCGTGAGGAGGTTACGTGTTTTTCTCATAAAAGGTTAGGTTTTTATGAACGTCTCGTGAGGAGGCTACGTGTTTTTGTATTGAAATTGTGTTTGAAATGGGTTGAAAGGTGTATTGGGCAGAAGAAACAGCCCAAAACAAAACTGAAACCCATAAAACAAAAATATAATCGCCTGTAAACAGGCGATTAGATTTTTGTTGGGTGTTTTTTTGGTTAAAACACGGGAAAGAGAGGAGAGAGGGTTCATTCATCCGAAAATAAAAAAACAAAATCGAAACCCTCTAAAACTTGTCTTGGCGATTTTCTTGATCAAAAATCGATTTTCCGACTCCTACAATTCATCATGGACCAAGGTACGTACTCAACTCACTTGGTTTTATTGTGTTTTGAATTTGGTTTGAGTCGGTTTGAGCTTGAAATACCGTTTTCTAGGGTTTAGGTCGAATTTATTGGTTTGATTCGATTTTAGCCCTCGTCTTTGCTTGAATTTGATGCTTGGGAGTCATATGAGGCCTGTGTTGCTGCCATTGTTGATCGTTCGTGAAAACCCGACCTGTCGTCTTGATTTTCGTGCGTTTTGTGTGTGAGGGGTATTTTGGTCATTTTCGAAAATGTCTCGGAATTGGCTCAAAACTTCAGTGTAGCTTACCCGTTAGTAGTATAATGCGTTGGTGAGTTTGGTTTGTCGAAATGAGCGCGAAAAGTGGTTCGTTTGGGTAAAAAACCATGTAGAAGGGGGTAAAGTCGGGGCTTGTGCTCTGTTTCTGTATCGTAAGGCGATCCCGAGTAGCTTGGTTATTTTGAAAATGTTGTGGTATGCTTGAGTGGAGGTTTGGGTGGCTTGTGTGCGAAAAACGGCTCGAAAAACCGTGATTTTTGTGTGATTTGGTATAGGGGCTGAAATTTTGGTCGAAATTTTCGGTTCCGAAACTTGCCTGAATTCTCTGTATTGCATTGTTATGGCTAGCATGGTACATACTTGGCTTTGTTTTGTAGGAAATGTGTTGTTTGGAGGTGTTTTGGAGCGTTTTTTGTAGTTTAGGCTAGGTTTCCCAAAAATCGCTTTTCCTCGCTTTTCGTGCCCCGTTCATGGAATGTATGGTAATGTATGTCGTCTGTGTTGGCTAGGGGGTTGTTTTGTGGGAAGTGGGGGGCTTTTTGGTTGAGTTACGGTCAAGAAAAGGCCGTTTTTGTAGTTTGTAAGCATTTTGTAAAAGCTATTCAGTCGAGGTGTCCGGGACGTCATTTTCGCATGGAATTTTTTTGCACGTGTTTATTGTGATTTATGGGTTGGGTCTGTCTCAGAGAATGTGGGTTTTTGGCTTTCTGTAGCGTTTTTCCCTTCTCTGCTATTTTTGGGTTAAAAAGGCCTGCTTTCTGCCTTTTGGTTGGTTCTCTGCTGCTTTTGCGCGTGCTTGTTCTTGACTTGGTAGTAGGGCGTATATATCGATATCGTCTCATGAGATATGCTTCCTGTGCTTCTGCTCCGTTTTGGCCTCGTCTGTCTAGTATCTGGGCCTAATGCTTGCTTTGCGTCGTTCTTACGTATTATACCTTTCTTGAGTGATTTCTTTGTTGTCGCCGTGAGTATGCTTTTTGAAACTTGTGTAGGTGATCCTACGCCTCCGGTACCTACTTTCAGTGACATGGATCGGGTATTGGCTGGTGTTGACTTTGCTGTTCCGGGGGGCGAGCATACTCCTACTTCAGGTATGCCCGCGCCTTTGGAGGTTTCCGATGGTCCGTCTCAGTCAGACTTGCTGCGAGCTTTTCCTCCTCGAGGCAGGGGCTCCTCAGACACCAGGGAGTGAAGTTTCAGTCTTCTTTGTGGAGTCTCCCGCCTTCTACGCTAGTGGTGCTAGTCTTTGTCGGTCGTCGTCTGGGCCTTCTACGAGTGGCCTGGGACGTGGTGCTGTTCCTGGTGGCCCTGAGCCGTCAGTTAGTGGTGTGGGTCGTGACGTTGCTGCCGAGTCACCTGCTTTTTCAGCTAATGTAGTACGTGAGGAGGCCGTCGCTGAGCGGACGCGGTCTTCTGGTGATACTAGCGGTAGTAAAGCTGCTGCTGGGTCGTCGAGGTCTCCTGTTGGTGGCCGAGGTCAGGCTCAGGGTGTCGTCTCAGACTCTTTGCAGGGGCGTGGACGTGGCGCTGCTGTGGAGACGTCTGAGGCTCCTGGGGGAGGCCATGGTGGAGGTCGGGGCGTAGCTGTAGGGTCTTTGCAGGGGCGTGGCCGTGGCGGTGCTGGAGGGACGCCTGTGGCTCCGGGAGGGGGGCGAGGCAGAGGTCGTGGTCGCGCAGCTTCGCAGGGGCGTGGCCGCAGCGTTGCCGAGTGCGCCTGCGGCTCTGGAGGGCCAGGTTAGAGGCCGTGGTCGTGGTCGGAGGAACCCGAGGAAGAAGCGCAAGGTGGATGAGGCTTCGGTGAGGCGGCGATGAGCCACGGCGTCGAGCCTGCGTCGCTTCGAGGTGGTGGCCGACGAGGCCGAGGTCGCCGGTGTTTTGAGGAGGTTGGGCGGGGAGACCACAGTGGAGGTCACGCGAGGCGTGGTCGTGCTCGAAGTCAGGGAGCCGCGTTCGAGGACCCTTCCGAGTCGGAGTCTTCGAGTGGCGAGAGGGGCTCTGGCGAGGCTGCGGTGAGGCTGCTGTCGAGGTTGAGATCTTGAGGCTGCTGCGAGGCCGCTGCCAGCCGCCGACGCCGCCAGCCGCTTCTTCTTTGCGGGGCCGCTGGCCGGGGTCGTTGAGGGCCAGGCTCAGGAGCGAGTTCGTGGATGAGGTTGAGGCCGGTGCAGGCGAGGGTGAGGCAAAGGCCGAGGGTCAGGCCCAGGATGCAAGTGCGGCAGCTCTTGAGGCCGCGACGGAGGTTTTCATGGGGATGGTTGACGAGTTGGGCGAGAGGCCTAACTATCCTCACGGTCCGCGCTTGTGGTCGCAGGTGGCCATGGACTGGGATGGCGTGACTCTGGTTTGGAGTCCCTTGGAGCACTTGTCGATCCGAGTGAAGGTCGGCTTCCCGTTAGGCTCGATGAGGACCTTCTCTGGGTTCCGGACGGTGTTCGACGTCTTTGAGGGTAGGCTCACCCAGGAGGAGCGGGATATAGTGCTTGGGACAGCTTTCGGTCCCCTGCTGCAGAAGTGGAGAGAGGTGCGGGGTAAGCGGGTGAACTCGCGCCTTACTGTGCTCCGGGTGTTGCTGGATAGGTTTTGGGATACGACCAACACCTTCCACATGCCTGGTTACGAGGTTGGCGTGACTCCTTCTTCGTGGGCAGTTGTCACGGGGCTGCCTCATGGTGAGGGCGTGCTTGACTGGGGACGTGAGCGTCCTCCTATCGATAGCCCACGTGTGGTACGGTTGATCGGTGACGGGGTTAGGTGTGGGATAGGTGAAGAGCACACGTTTCAGCCCCGGACTATATGGTTTGCCGACTTCTTTGAGGGGAAGAAGAAGAAGAAGGGGTCTACTCGGCGGCCGAGTAGAGGGCCCTACTGTGGTCGTGGTGGTTCACTGACGGCCACCCACTTTGGCGACAAGGGAAGCGGCGTCGGCAATTTGTGTTGATGGCGCTGTCAGACATGACGCGCCTAGGTGACTTTGACTGGGTCACTCCTGCTCTGGGTCTGTTGATCCGATACTTGAGGGATGCGGTGCGTCCTGATCGGATTGACGAGGATTCGGATGTGTCGCTTGTGGGCCCTGGTCTTCTGATGGAGGTAAGGTTCGATTTTTGTAGTTTTTTGCTGTTTTGTTTCTGCTTTTCTTCTGTAACGTGTGTTCTGATTGCTTGCAGGCTTGGTGCTACGCTCACTTCCCCTCTCTGCTTCCGGACACGTTCAAGGTTGAGGCGCAGTATCCGGCTTTCCATGCCTCTGACAATGACGAGCCGGAAGGGTATTGGCCTAAACTACGACGCGGCTCGTGTGCGCTTCAACGGGATGACCGTGGATAAGGTAAGGGTATTTGGTATTTGTGTTTTGTTCTTTGGTCTTTTGTAGCTTGTTTTTGAGTTTGTGTTTGTTTTTGTGGTTTATAATTTGGTTTTGTTTTGTAGTTCGTTCGCGACCCTTGGAGGAATTTTACCGGCGTGCCTCCGACGATTGCAGCTCGCTTTGGTCCCCTTGACGGACGGCGGCTGTATATCGAGACCCAGTACGGCTCGTACTGGTACTTGGGCGAGCGTCTGTCTGCGCAGACTGTAACAACCCGGTTTTTTCGTGACTTTAATTAAACTAAGGCGGAAAATTAATTAAGTCTATATATTACAAAACCAGCTGTTATCGTATTACAAACTCCATATACATAATATGAGTTTAAGATAACCAGAGTTATTCGATTACATTCTCTCAAAAAGGAGTACAAAATAAAGGTAAACCATCCCCGGCATTCAGTAGCTGTAGTCTCAGGGTACCTGCATTAAACTCTCATCATTTTCTCGCACACTCTTTCGACACATGCAATTCTAAAACAATATGCGATATAAATAATAAATAAGTAGAAATGAAGAGCAAGTAGCAAATAAAACACGTAAGGAATTTATGATGATTCAAACATGAGTATAATTCAATCAAATAATGTACCACGCTCACAAATAATCATACTCAACAAATCGTATTCCAATACTCATAACCAAGTCATTCAGACAATCATCCAACAAACAAGACAAGGAAATGCATTCAACATGTGATAACAAATGAGTCTTCGTTAGTAAGGCGGAAGCATGCAGACATAATCCGCGCAGTAGCGATCAGGGCCAACTTCACTTGGACATGACTGACAGGCTAAAGATATCTAAGGTAATAAGGATGATTCAATCCCTTGTCTAATGTATGCATACACTACGTATCGAGGATCATACTTATTC
The DNA here is from genome assembly GCA_023091065.1 of Dianthus caryophyllus. Taxonomy (NCBI): domain Eukaryota; kingdom Viridiplantae; phylum Streptophyta; class Magnoliopsida; order Caryophyllales; family Caryophyllaceae; genus Dianthus; species Dianthus caryophyllus. Next base: position 31,812,610 of record CM041517.1, on the reverse strand, counting down.
GCTATTCAAAAGGTATCACCGACGAAAAAGTTCGACTATCACCAGAGACGGGTACCCCCGGATGGGGCTGGCGTTTCCAATTACTATTCTATGGGCCCGCGGAAGTATCAAGTATGCCCCATCCCTGAGGTTGATACCACACGTCAAACAGCAATCTTAAGATCGTTGAATAGCCTTGGGCAACTCTGGGAGGGAGCCCAAGTCCCCATAGATAGCTACCTCGTTAACTTCGAATTTCAAGAGTCGCGACATGGTGAACAATCCAAGTATTTTATTTCAGGTAATTCAATTCTTTTTCTCAATTTCTTACTTCCTCTTTTAATCGTAACATGTATTATTTCTAAAATATAAATATATCGTCGAACTTTATATAATGAAATTTTAATAACAGCAGTTCTTCAGGTAAAACAGAACACATAGAAAAGCTCAGTTATTTATTTTGAGTCCATTTGTAAATTTTAAATATTTTTCACTATTCATTAATTTACTATTCACCGTATTTACTATTCATCGTATTTACTATTCATCGTATTTTTATACGTATTCGTATTTGTACGTATTTTTATACTTCGTATTTATACGTATTTTTATATTTTAGTAATTACTAATAATTTATTTTTAAACGTGATTTAATTTCATTTAACTTTTAAGTATGTTAAGTAGATTTAAAAATTAGTATTATAAATATTTTTAAAGTTATATTATAATTCAAATTCATTACTTAGTTTTATTTATGTAGTCAAGTTACTTAGTAACATAAAATTTATACATTCACATTTAACTTTATAATTATTAGCTAATGACACTTAGTATAATTTAGTGTCAGTGACGAAACGTTTTTTAATGATCATTAACTAAGTGTCCTTTATAATTTTTACTTATTCAATTTGGGTGAGATGATAACTCGATATATATATCATATATTTGTATAACTTTCGAACGTTTTCCAAATGTTATTTAGTTAAATTACATTTTACGCTATTTACTTATATTTTAGTAATTAATAATAATAGTTCATTTAAGATGATTTAGTTTCGTTTAAATTTCAACTTAAGTATGTTTACAATTAGTGATGTAAATATTCTAAGTTTCGTTTAATATAATAATTATTTGATATTTTCATAGTTAATATAAATAATAATGAAGGTGTTTAGTTACGTAATATTCATAACATTTATTTTAATATTAGAAATGTTACTTAAATGATATTTGACAGATTTTAGTATTTTTGACTTTAGTTTTCTTAAATTTCTTTTTATACGACTTTGCCTGACTTCATTTTATTTTCAAAAATCTTGTTAGTGATACTAATTCTTAACTTATTCAAAATTAGCTTTACTTAGGTTTATTCTAAATTTCAAGTTCTTTATTTCCTTTTACTATTTTAACTAAATGCTTATTTAGTATATTTTCAGTTCATTGTAAATTTTAGAGTTTTAACAAAGTAATCTTTATAGTAATTGTGAGATATGACTTTTTATATAATTATTTATTTTAGAAACTTTAATATGAGTAACTTAATTTATATTTTTACTTTAAAATTTATTTAATACTAATTTAAACTTAACACTCTTTTTATTTAACTCTCAATTTTTAGTTGTGTTTTATTTAAACTTTTTTTAGTGTCGATAAATATTTTATTTCTATAAATAGTTTATATTAGTTTAAATTTATTTACTTTAGTTATTTTAGTAACATTTTTAGTCTTATTTTGTAATTGTGATACTTATACTTTATATATTTCAATTTACACATAACAAATAATTTTAACACGATAATGTTACAATTAAATTCAACAATAATTCAACAACGCATTTTTCACCCAAAACATATTATCACAAAATCATATAAATATCATATTTCGCAATTCAATTCAACATTATATTATAATAAAAAAATAACACATCATCTAAATTCACAAAACCACATAAATTATTTCTATATCATGTGAATACAAAAATTGTATATTCTAAATACATAAATTAAGAAAATAACACAAAATCAATTAGGTTTAGTTCTGGCAATATAAATCATACATGCAATTATAACATCACTTAAGAAAAATAACATGTAGTCAATTACTAGGCGCTTATCACATAAGTGTGCGAGAAGCACCTTAGGTTAGCTCGGTACGAACAGAGGCCTCCAAATAAAACCCGACTTAATTAATCTCCAAAGCACGACAAGGTCTGGCCCGACCCAATTTAACTCGTCCTTGAACCTTGTCGGTCCATTTCAGCATAAACGTCTCAACTGCAAGCAGTAGCACGCCTCGACAACAGTAGTGATAGTGAACACGTTAACAGCAACGTGTAAATACAAGAGGCAATAACGAGAAGTGAGTTAGAAGCGAGCGCGATCAAGTCTACAGAATAAACAACAGAAAACGTTTAACAGAAATCGAAAGGAGCTCACCAAAATAAATGGAGGTGGCAAGGATGAAAAGCAAGGACCGAAGGAGAGCAGGGAAAACCGAGAAAAGAAGGGAGCTCGAGGTGAAGAGCAGAGGAAAGAGGACGCAGGACAAGAGAGCAGAGGACCTTGGTGGCGAAGCGGACTCCGGTGACAGCTCCGGTGGTCGGAGTTTTGGGACAGAAAAGAGGAGATGCAGGGAGAAAGAAAAACTGAATTAAAATGGGCGAAATCAAATGACGATAACTTAATGGATAAAACGATTTAATCGACGACATTTACCGACGATTAGAATACGACGACAAGCGGATGAGGGCCACGTGAGCAAGGCCACGGTGGTGGCTGTCCCGAGGTCGAAGAAGGGCAGAAAACAGGGGAAAAGAGGAAGGAAACGAGCAGGGGAGAAGAAGCAGGGGTAGCTCGAGAGGGCAGGTGGCCGAGGTGGTGGCTCACGGTGGTGCTGAATAGGGGACCACGGTGGTGAGGCGTCGACGGTGGTCAAGAATGGTAGTGAAATCCAGCTCGAGGTCGCCTCTAATGGCAGCTCCGGTAGAAGAGAAAATAAGGTGACGGTGGTGGTGCTGGGTGTGAGCTCGAGCTCGAGCTCACCATTAATGGTGGTCCGACGACCATGGCCATGGTGGCCGCCGCTGTTGTTGTCCCTATTGTTTTCGTTGTTGTCGGCTTGTTGTTGTTGTGTGTTGTTCGTTGTTATTGTTGTTGTTGTGTGTTGTGTATGCTGTTGTTTTTAGTTGTTTTAATTTGTTTTATTTTAATGGAGTAATAAAAATGAAGGAGGAAGGGGATGAAAGAAATGAAGAAACAAGTATCAGGAAAAGAAAATGAGGGATAATGTGTGGTAGTAATTATAATATAAAAAAAAATATCACAATGAGTGGAGGAGAAGTGTGCCGACATAAGGAGAGCATAATTGGGTCAGTTTGATCCGATTTGCTCTGTTTCATTCGCTCTTATTTATAAACTTTTAATTATTATTAAATATATTATACTTTAAATTATTTGTTTTAAATTTTAGTTTCATTTTTAATACTATAAAATTTATTGTTCGAAAATATAAAATGTATAAAAGTTGTCAGTTACAAATTGTATTATGGTCTCACAGATTTTCAAACGGTCTGCTTATTTGAAAGAATATTTTTATAAAGACTAAATTTTATGAACGTGAGGATTTTTAAAATGTAGCGCAAATTTATAAAGTCTAATAATGTTAACAAAAGTAACGTTTTAGTTCGACAAGTACTTTATAAATAAAAAATATAATATAGGTTAATATAAAATCAAGAAAGTTTAATTAGAAATGTATTGGAGAAAGTTTATTTAATCGAAATTTTTCAGCCGCGTTTTTAAAACAAAGGAATAAAAGTTAAATTATATAAATTTTAATTTAATAATTTAGTTAAAATAATTAATTAGTATTAATAAAAACACGGGGTATTACACAGACGGGTCGCGGCGGCTTCATCGTACCTGCTCCTCCGCCCTCGGTTTTGTTTGTGGAGACGCCCGACGCTAATGAGCGTCGTGACGTGTATCACGAGGGTGAGTCCGACTCCTTGCTGCGGCGGGATGAGGATTACGTGACTTGGGCACAGCATGCCCTTGCTGACGCTGTGATCGAGGTATGCTTGATTATCCCCTTTTGCTTGTATGCGTTTTGGTTTTAGGAAGCAAAAATTTACCCTATTTTTGTTTTGCAGCGACGTGATCCTGATCTTGAGTTCCAGCCTCCTCCGTTCGTCGAGGATTTGCTGGTTGTTCACGAGGGCTGCTCTCATTCGATCGTGCTGCCGCCTTGCCTGTCTGTGGTCACCGATGCGGGCCTTGAGAGGTGGGATCCGCGCGTGAGAAAGGTATTTACTTTCTTTTTCGTACGGCATGAGTATTATGTAGTATAGCCCCCAGTTTAAATAAGATTTTATTGTAAAATTATTAGTCAAACTCCGTTAAAGCAGTTTTCAACTGTAGCCCCCAGTTTGAGTTAGATTTTATTGTAAAATCATTAGTCAAACTCTGTTGAAGCAGTTTTCAACTGTAGCCCCCAGGTTGGAAAGCTAAGTATATTTTGCGTGTTTGTGGCAGGTGACGGCCGAGGGGCACAGGAGGCTGTGGCGGGCGGCAAACCGGTGGCGGGCTCTCGTGAATGAGAAGGTGGTTGACGCTTGCAGGGCTCAGAGGGAGGCGGCCGATGCTCGACTGGAGTTAGCGGTCGTGGTGAGAGGGTCGAGATCACGCCGAGCTAGAGGTCGCGCATCTTGAGGAGTTAGCAGGGTCCGGCGGAGTGGAGGGTCGATCTGAAGGAGGCTGGATAGAGGCGCGTCTTTGAGATTGATTCCTGCGTCTTTGTCTTGCAGCGTCGTGACCAGTCGTAGTAGGCTTGGACTCGTATATTTCGAACTTGTATTATGAATATTAGTATTTGTTTGTGTGGTTGGTTTTTGGACTTGTGTACGGTTGATTTTTGGACTTGTGTTTGTGGTTTTGGTGTTTTGTAGGCGTTTATGTGTATGATTTGGTTATTTTGTCTTGTTGCGAAAAGTGCATTCCTGCGTCGTAGCTGGGTCTGAAATCCTTGCGTATTCACTTGCCGAGCGTACCTGCGAAATGTTGTTAGTCGAAAACATATACACGTGCCTCGATTGAGACTGACTCGCTTATGACTAAACTAAAATCAAATGCAAAGTTTTGAAAAATGTTGTTTAGAAAATATTTTAAATTCGTGAAAAGTCGTTTTTGACATAGTAAAAATGTGAGTTAAAACGATATTTTGAGACGAAAATTGTGAATGCGAAAGTCGTGTTTTGTGTTGTGTTTAATTTTTGTGCGATTGTCGTGTTTTGTGAAAAATGAAAAATAGGAAAGACGGGAATCGGTTACGCAAATCGAGACGACGCGACGGGACCGTAAAAAATAGGTTCAAAGTCGGTAGAATTGAAGTAGGTAATAAGTTAAAAGGTAAAAAGGGTGTAGGTGTGTAAGAAGTGTAAGAAAATCGAATAATTTTGTCAGAAAGAAAAAGAAAATCGCCCGTAAGCAGCGATTTCATTTTAATATCGCTTTGTTCTGACGATTAAGTTTTTGTTTTGTGGTTTTTCTTTGATTTATTTTAATCACTTGTTCACTAGCGTTTAAGTTTTTGTGTTGTATTTTGTTTTGCAAATCTCGGCTATAAAAGGAGGGCTAAGTTAGCTCATTTCACTCATCCTCTCGTCTTCTATTCTCGATTTTCCAAAAATATTCAGAATATTTACGGAACATTCGTCGAGTTATGGAGAATTTTGAAGGAAACTTGCGTCGTTGGTGTGCGTCATTGTCGGGTATCGAGGAGAAGGACTTGAAAGATTGCGGTATCGGGGCATTCCTTTGGTTGAGGCAAGTTCAAATGGAGCCCGAGTTCCTGGATGCGTGTCTCGACTATTGGGACTTGAGTTTCCACGTGTTCCGCTTTCCTGGCGGGGAGGTCTGTCCATTGGTCGAGGAGTTTGGGGCCATTGGTGGTTGGTTGCGAACCAACATGCCTGTGTCTGTTAGACCGGAGCCTGGGTATAAGAGGCATGTGCAGAACTATCTTCAGATGACTCGTGTGGAGACGGAGGAGCTATTTGTTAGGAGTCGCATCAAACTCAATTGCCTGTGCAAGCGGTTTATGAACCGCGAAAATGAGACGATTTCCTTTGGTGCTAAGAAAAGGGCGTTGGCATTCTGCTTAGTCCACCGTTACATGTTTCCCGATTCTTTGTATGAGGGAGCGCTTGGTGATCCCCGCCTAATCACTGTCGTCCAACAGATGGAGTATGGTTGTAATCCTTCCGCTGTGATCTTGGCTGAGACGATCCTGGGTTTGGATGACCGTGCTTGCAATAGGGAGCGTCCGTACCGAGGCTGTCCCCTGATCCTCCAGGTGTGGTTGATGGAGCGTCTGGGTGTGCTGGGCGATATTGGTTTTGACGGGTCAGAATATGCCCGGGGTGTGACTGACACGGCTAAGTCGTATCGCCAATATCAAAATAAACCTAACAAACAACTAACAGCAGCTAGTGGCAAGCAGGATCGTATCCACAGAGAAACAGCGCAGTTTTAAGTTAAAGTCGGCGTAAACAGGTCTAACTCAGGGTGTGAAAAAGAGTTTGTTTTTAGCTATAACTAAAGCAATAATAAAGCAGATCAACAAATATCAATAAGGAGAAGGATTAGGGCATCAGGATCATTATGACAGTGATTCAGGAACTCAACTCAAAAGTAGAAAACAATCAACTGAAGCTATGCAAGTGGCTAGGTTTAGGAATACGCTCTCTCGAGTCAATATTGACCTTAAGCAAATTTAGCGGGCTCTCGCAACTTACTAAATTCAACTTATCAAATACGCGTGAGTCTAGTTTCAATTAGGCTTTCGATCTTAAACTGAAACAACCTAAGTTCAATTCAATAAAGGCGTCCCTAAATTCAATTGATAGTAAAACGCGTAGGAAGAAACCAACTTGCACAAGTTCAATCAAAATAGCAATTAAAACATGCCTGAATCAACTATCACAAATCACCCTAAACCCTAATTATAAATTAGCCTGACATAGTAGAAATCAAAACAAAGCAGTAAAAGTAAGACATGATAAAAGAAATAATTGCAATTGAATAAAAACCTGAAACTTACGGAGTACCGACGGTTACAAAGAAGATCAAACTTGAAGACTAACTAAAGCTTTAAGGTTTTGAGAGAACTAAGGAAGCAGTAAACTAAAACTAGAAGACTAATGTAAAATAAAGCATAAGTTTTTGTTTTCGACCTAAGGCAACCTTTTATAGTTTCCAAAAACAATAAAACTCGAAATAAATCAAAACCGTCAAAATATACGTCAGAGCCGGCCGGCCGGCAGCCGGTCCAGACCGGCCGGCCTGACTCAACTGGGCTGACTTGCTTCCTCTTGATCTTAGGCCCAATTCTCTTTATTCTTGCTTTTGGGCCTTTAGTTTACTCGTAGGCCTTGGTCCTTTGGCCTTTTTGCTCGTGTCCTCGAGCTCATGTGCGCGCTCGAGCTTGGTCTTCTCGGCTCGGTTCTCGTATTTGCTCCAATGTCCCGGGTTTTGGCTCAAAACCACCAAAACCTGCAAAATGTAAATGAAAGGCAGCAGTATCGAGAAATATAACAAATAGCTCGTAAACTAGCAAAAAACACGAGTAAATATAAGCTAAATGCGACTGAACCGGGGGCATAAAATGAATATAAATAGCGTGTATCAAACTCCCCCAAACCAAACCTTTGCTTGTCCTCAAGCAAATAGCGTCGGAGAAAATCAAAGTGACACGAACTAATCACGCTAGTATCTCGAAGTGGACGACCTATGCACATAAACAATACAGCCATAGCCTATTTCACCGAGAATAGGGCACAAGTCTCAACCGTTCACAACACATCGTATTACTAGCCTCTAACGCTTACGCAAAAGTAAAACTAACGACAAATCAATTCAAGCGAGGCCAACCGTATGAACCACTAACCAACATCCAATCTTTCCAAATCATTTCCTTTTTCTGTTCTTTCTTTTCTTATCTGCATTTTTTTCTTTTTCCGCAAATGTGGAGCATCCCTTGTATGTAGCACCGTTTAGCTTGACGTTCACTCGGTAAAAATCGCGCGCGGGTACACATATTTCCTTAAGGGTTACGTCATTGCTCATACTCACGGTCGCAACCAAATTCATGGCCACTGTGGTTACTCAACTCAATGAGTCCCCTCCGAGAGCATCGAAGCAATGCTCCATCATAAAATGAATCAATCCAATCAAACCACTAACCAACAACCAAACGTTCCACAAACCATTGCCAAGCTCGAATGTCAAAGTCGAAAGTAAACAAGCGAAAAGCGATAAGAAATAAGCAGATACAAGTGGGTTAGTGTTGAGGTTCGCAATCTATTAACAGGAAACAAACATATAGTGCAGCTACGACGATAGAAAGTCGACTCGGAGATACTAAAGATCAAAGTAAATGCACTAATCAACTCTCCAGACTGGACAAAGCAGACCAAAAAGACTCGTATTTTTGTGATTTTTGAATTTTTTCAATTTTTTTTGGATTTTCATAATAAATGCACACGAAATAAAAAATGCAAATGTACTATAACGCGAAAGTGTTTCCCTCCCCCAAACCAAATCACACATTGTCCTCAATGTGGAAAACAGCATAACCACACAAGCAGAGGAGGACACATAACATACGGGGTAAGGAAAACAAAGACGAGAAAGGCGGGTAAAAAAGGGAAAAGAGTGCTTACATTATAAAGTTGGAGCTCCCCCAAACCGAAGTCACTCATGGAGTGCGGCTAAAATCCACATATTTGCGTCCAATTCAGTCCAACGTTGAAGTACTTCGGCATAGCACGCAAGAAGAAACGAAAATGAGCAGCAGAACACTCCAGCCGGTCCAGACCGGCGGCCGGCCGGCCGGCGGCCGCCCGGCCGGCTGGGGTGTATTTTTTCAAATTTTTGCGTCTTTTTCTTCTGCTTCAAATTTCAGCTACGGTGCCGGTCTGAGCCCGGCTGCCGGTCGACCGGCTATGATGCTTCCTCATAGCGTTTTCCTCAAAAATACTAAGGACAAAAGTCCTAAAGTACCTGCGCGCTAAAATCACAAAATAATAACCCTCGTCCTCGCGCGCTCAATAAGAACAAAAAGTCATAAAAACTAATCAAACCAAAGTACAAATGCAAATGAAAATACAACGTCATCGGGTTGCCTCCCGGAAGCGCTGGTTTATAGTCCCGCACGACTCTTCAAAGCTTCAGAAATCAAGTATAAGCAGGCCAAGGTCGTTGGCCATTTGCAACAGCTTCACTTGGCGAAACAGCATCCAATCGCCAAAGCACTCCTCCCTCTCGAGGTAGCGCAGCATACTCATTCATCGTGGGTCCTCGATCGCGAAATGGCTCTCCAAATCGCCCCTGTGCTCCAAGTGACTGAACCGTAGGCCCTCCTCCATCACTAGCGTCAAACAAATCGGCTTTAAGCGCTTTCCTCTCCCCCAAACCAACCTTGCAGCTATCCTGTAAAGAACCTGCACACGGGGTGACAATAGAAACGACCTCCAAAGTGTCTCCAGTAGAGTGAGATGGAGGTATAACATTAACAGAACAAACCGACTCAAGACGCATGGGTGACCGCGGGGTATCAGAATGGGTAAAGGTCAACTTTTCACCCCCCACCGTAAAGGCGATCGTCTTATTGCCCACGTCAATAACTGCGCCAGCAGTGTGCAGGAAGGGTCTCCCCAAAATGATAGGAATGTGGACATCCTCGGGCATATCAACTACTACGAAGTCGACAGGGATAAAGAACTTTCCAACCTGTACTGGGACGTCTTGTAGGATTCCCAAGGGACGCTTAATCGAACGGTCCGCCATTTGTAAAGTAATGTGAGTGGGGCTTAAGGCTGACAAGTTCATCTTTTGGTAAAGGGAGTAAGGTAAGACACACACACTCGCTCCAAGGTCACACAAGGCATTGCGAACCACGAACTTACCAATAGAGCAGGGGATAGAAAAGGTACCTGGGTCGCTAAGCTTAGGAGGTTTACCACCCTGCAACCTAGTGCTAGCCTCCCCCACGAAAGCCACAGTAGACACATCCTCTAACGTACGCTTACGAGCTAAGACCTCTTTCAAAAACTTAGCATACGCAGGGATTTGAGTCACAAGATCAATAAAAGGGACGTTTACCTGCAGCGCTCGAATGACGTCCACGAACTTCTTGAACTTGGTCTCGGACTCTTGACGTTGTCGACCCGGAAATGGGAGCTTAATCTGAATCGGGGGCGAAGGAGTAGCAACAGAAACACCCGAATTGGCACCCAAATCATCTTTCCTCGCGGCGAGTTGATAGGTTAGACGGCCATTCCGGTCGGCAGGCCAACATTCTTTATCTGCCTCGGATCATCATAAAATGTACCACTCCTCAACGTAATCGCACACGCAGTATCGGGAGGAGGGTTAGGAGGTTGGCCCTGCGATGGCAAGAAACCTGGTTGACGCGCAGCTTGCGAAGTGGCGAGTTGAGCCACTTGGTTCTCCAAATTCTTAATCGCTGCGTCTTTAGCCTGGTCGCTCTTTTGCATGTATTGCATCATTGTTTTCTGCGACTCCTGCATACCCATCATCACCTGCTGCATCTGTGACATCATGGCCCTAGTCTCGGCCAAAGGATCGGGTACGGGGGTAGGTTGTGGCGGTGTAAAGGCGGGTTTTTGGTAATTTGGAGGAGGTGGTTGGTAATTTTTGTAGGGAGGTTGATAGGGTTGAGTTTGTGGTGGTTGGGTGGTTGGGTTTTGGACATTCTGGTTACGATATGAGAGAAGCGAACGATCGTAACCTGGTTGGTTTTGGTAGGGCAGGTTTTGGTTGTAGGATTGATATGCAAAAACCTGCTCGTGGGGTGCAGCATGCCCCGTAGAATAACCCATGTCGTGCCCTGCAATAGCATTTACACCCGAAGAACCACCACCCTGCATCATACTAATCTGCGCAGTCAGCGCAGCAACCTGACTAGTGAGCGCATAAATACTCCCCTTATCACGGTCGTCATGCGCGGACCATGAATTACCTCGCGACTTCCCGAACTGAGCCGAATGAACAGCCATATCCTCAATTAACCCCCAAGCCTTGTCATCATCGACGTTATTAGCGAAACGTCCATCTGCAGCGGAATCTAGGATAGCTCTACTCTCCGCATATAACCCGTTGTAGAAAGTCATAATAACCAACCAGTCGTTAAGGCCATGGTGAGGACAGTCCCGAATTAGCTTCTTGTACCTTTCCCACGCTTCAGCAAAAGACTCATCAAATGTTTGCTTGAAGCCCTGTATCTGACTCCTCATCTGATTAGTGCGCTCTGGAGGATAAAACTTTGCATAGAATGCCAGAGCTAACCCTCTCCAATCTGTAATACCCGCAGCAAGCTTGTCGAGGTCCGTGATCCACTCACGAGCTCGATCTTTTAAAGAAAAAGGGAACAGCATCTCCCTTATCTGCTCCTGCGTGATCCCGGCCTGCTTAATAGTAGAACAGTAGTCGGTAAACATCTGCATATGCCGACCAGGATCTTCGGTGGGATAACCACCAAACTGATTCCGCTCCACCAAATTAAGAAAGGCGGGACGAATCTCGAAGTTGCCCTGCAGAGTTGCGGGCATAGTGAATCCATCAGGTATGGACTCCGTTTTAGGAAGCGAGTGACTCGAAAGTTTAGGCATAGTCACTGGCGGTGGAGTTAACGGAGTACGGGGAGGTGTGTCCTCTTCGTAGGACGATTGCGCAGCACTGGATTCCGAGTGTGACGCTTCCTCAAAATCAAGATCGATTAATTTCCTTGCTTCCTTACGTAGCCTATGAAATGCTCGCTCAGGTTCAGGCTCAAATGGAACTAAACCTGTAGGTGACCTGTGCATAAACAAAACTACAAGCAAGCAATTAAAAACGGTCTCAAGGAACTTAGTTCCTTGAGACAAGGGAGAAAAACCTGTAACAACAAGCAAAAACTAAAACTAGCAAAGCCGTTTCCCCGGCAACGGCGCCAAAATTGACACGGCTAAGTCGTATCGCCAATATCAAAATAAACCTAACAAACAACTAACAGCAGCTAGTGGCAAGCAGGATCGTATCCACAGAGAAACAGCGCAGTTTTAAGTTAAAGTCGGCGTAAACAGGTCTAACTCAGGGTGTGAAAAAGAGTTTGTTTTTAGCTATAACTAAAGCAATAATAAAGCAGATCAACAAATATCAATAAGGAGAAGGATTAGGGCATCAGGATCATTATGACAGTGATTCAGGAACTCAACTCAAAAGTAGAAAACAATCAACTGAAGCTATGCAAGTGGCTAGGTTTAAGAATACGCTCTCTCGAGTCAATATTGACCTTAAGCAAATTTAGCGGGCTCTCGCAACTTACTAAATTCAACTTATCAAATACGCGTGAGTCTAGTTTCAATTAGGCTTTCGATCTTAAACTGAAACAACCTAAGTTCAATTCAATAAAGGCGTCCCTAAATTCAATTGATAGTAAAACGCGTAGGAAGAAACCAACTTGCACAAGTTCAATCAAAATAGCAATTAAAACATGCCTGTATCAACTACCACAAATCACCCTAAACCCTAATTATAAATTAGCCTGACATAGTAGAAATCAAAACAAAGCAGTAAAAGTAAGACATGATAAAAGAAATAATTGCAATTGAATAAAAACCTGAAACTTACGGAGTACCGACGGTTACAAAGAAGATCAAACTTGAAGACTAACTAAAGCTTTAAGGTTTTGAGAGAACTAAGGAAGCAGTAAACTAAAACTAGAAGACTAATGTAAAATAAAGCATAAGTTTTTGTTTTCGACCTAAGGCAACCTTTTATAGTTTCCAAAAACAATAAAACTCGAAATAAATCAAAACCGTCATAATAAACGCCAGAGCCGGCCGTGGCCGTCCAGATCGAGCCGGCGGCGTCCGATCCAGGCCGACTTTGACTAACTGGGTTGACTTGCTTCCTCTTGATCTTAGGCCCAATTCTCTTTATTCTTGCTTTTGGGCCTTTAGTTTACTCGTAGGCCTTGATCCTTTGGCCTTTTTGCTCGTGTCCTCGAGCTCATGTGCGCGCTCGGGCTTGGTCTTCTCGGCTCGGTTCTCGTATTTGCTCCAATGTCCCGGGTTTTGGCTCAAAACCACCAAAACCTGCAAAATGTAAATGAAAGGCAGCAGTATCGAGAAATATAACAAATAGCTCGTAAACTAGCAAAAAACACGAGTAAATATAAGCTAAATGCGACTGAACCGGGGGCATAAAATGAATATAAATAGCGTGTATCAGTGACTAATCGCTACATTAGGTGGTTGGATCCAAACCATCGTCCTGACGATTACTTTCCCGAATTCGTGAATTAAATCGGCCATTCATTTGGTCGGTACCATGGTGGGGATAGTTGATGTGACGGCTAGTGCGGTGGTGATGGTTCCTCCGGGAGTCCTCGCTGCGGGTTTGACATGGGTGTCTACATCCATCCTTTGCGAGTGAGGCGACAGATAGGGTGGGCACAGTTCATCCCTGGTCAGGACACTAAGGTGCAGGGCATGCTTATGTTGACTAGCGATATAACCGACGCCTGGGCGAGCGGATGGATTATGCGCCCTAGGTGGCCTGTGGCTAGTGTTCCTAGGACGACTCGGGTATCACAGGCCTATGCTAGGTGGGCCGTTGCCCAGAGCCCCCACAAGAGGTCACGCCTTCGTGCCCTAGAGCTCAACGGGCTTTCTCAGATGTCTGCTTATGACCCGGCCGGCCTTGGACGTATTAGTGGTGATGGCAAGGGTTCGAGCCCGGAGTTACTCTCGGCCGCTGAAAGTGTGTTCGGCCGTCGGCATATTCCAGGGTCAGGTGATCAAGGTTGTTATGGCAATGTTGGGGATCGCCGATGGGGTTGAGGGTCGGTGCTCTCTGGTTCAGCTGCAAGTCGTCAAATCGGCCGGATAATGAGGGGAACCTGATGTAGTTTTATGTATGTTTTGTTAGTATTATGTTCATACTATGTTGTATTATGTAATATATTATCTATCCTAAACCCGATGTACATGCCGGGATCTGTATTGTAATATATCGTAGTGTTTGTTAGGTTAGTTTATGCTCCTACGTTTGAAAAATCCAAAATGTAACCGTTCTTTTTTAAGATTAATAAAAATCAGGTTTTTTTTTTATTTACGACTTTGCCTCATTTTGCTTGTTATTTTGTGTGAAATTCCTTGGCTCTAATCCCTTTTTAAAGGTTTAGAACGCAAGCCTGGTTTTTGTTTTGAGGAAATTTTTGTATTGACTGTTCCCTCGACCTTTTTAAGCTTTGGGTTTGTCGTTTTGTGTTGAATGTCGTTCTTTTTCACCCTCAGGTTCAAAAGACGAATTTTTGTGTTGACTATGTCCTTAGCCTTTTTAAGCTTTGGACGTGTCATTTGTTATTGAATGTTGTTCCCTTTACCCTTTGGGTTGTGGAACGTTTTTGTGCTGACTATGTCCTTAGCCTTTTTAAGCTTTAGACGTGTCATTTTTGTGTTGAATATCGGTTGCGCTTTTTGCAAAGCTGCCTACGTATCCATGGAAAATGGAATCAAACCGGCGTAGTTCGGGAAATGTACGTTTAGGGGCATACCAGCCCATGAATTGTGTTTGCTTTTTTTTTTTTTTTGGTGAATGTGCACGTTTAGGGGCATGCCGGCCCATGAATTGTGTTTGGTGGATGCATGTTTAGGGGCATGCCGGCCCATGAATTGTGTTTTGCATGGAATGCATGTTTAAGGGCATGCCTGCCCATGAACATGTTTAAGGACATGTCGGTCCATGAACTGCTTTTTAGAAAATTTCGCATTTTATAGATACATTGCAAGGCATTTTTAAGGGTAGTACTTCTTGAGCTGATCGAGGTTAGTGGCGAGGTTGAACTCTTGGCCGTCCAAGTCGGTTAGTTTGACCGCTCCGCCTGTGTAGATTTCCTTGATGAGGTAGGGTCCAGCCCAATTGGGCTTGAACTTTCCTCGTGGGTCGACTGGAAGCGGTGCTCGGACTGACTTTAGTACGAGATCACCTACTTTTATGTTTCGTGGCTTAATTCGCTTGTTGAATGCTCGTTGTAGTCGGGCTTGGTACATTCGCACGGTGCTTAGGGAATGAAGTCGGCGCTCGTCCAAGAGCATGTGTTGTTCGTAGCGTTCACGGGCCCACTCTGCTTCTGGGATGCTACTTTCCATTAGTATGCGTAGTGATTGTATTTCTATTTCCACTGGTTGAACGGCCTCCATGCCATAGGTGAGAAAATAGGGGGTCATGCCTGTGGGGGTTCGGATGGTAGTACGGTATCCCCAGAGTGCATATGGTATCTTGTTGGGCCAATCTTTGCAAGCTATCGATCATTTTCTCGAGTATGGTGACGCATCGCCTTGTTCTTTCGCTTCAACGGCTCCGTTGGTTTGGGGTCGATAGGGTGAGGATTTGTGATCTTTGGATGTTGTATTTTGTGAGTATGGTTTACGTCTCGTGGCTGAAAGTCACGAGCCTTGATCATTGATGAACTCATGGGGTATGCCATATCGGCATATAATGTTTGTCTGTTCGAACTTGGCGACTTCTTTGGGCCGAGTGTTCGAAAAAGATGTCTTCTACCCATTTTGTAAAGTAGTCGATCGCCACTAGCACGAAAGCGGTGACCTCCTGCTCAGATGGGGTGGACTTTTCCTATTACGCCGATGCCCCAGGTTGAAAAGGGCGAGGCGAGGTTAGGGTGTATAGTGGTGAAGGTGGTACATGTTGGACATTCTTTGAAAATTTGGCGGTTAATGGCGATGCTTGACGTATTGGATGCGATCTGCTTCCATAGTTGTCCAATACCATCCGAGCCGTAGAATCTGTTTGCGAGTGCTTTCGGCGCTCATATGGGGTCCGCATTCACCGTCGTGGACTTGCGCGACGATTTCACGCCCCTTCTTGTAGTCGACACATATGAGCAAAGGCGTCCCTTGTGGTGTTTTCTTGAGTAATTGTCCCACTTCTAGCACAAATTGGGAAGCTAAGTCCGATAGCTCTGTCCACGTTTATCGATGTCGGGTGGGTAAGTGTTGTCTGCTTTGTAGTTGATTATGGCTTGATACCAAGGCTCCGTTTGCTCGGTTTCGCTCGTGTCAATGGTGTGAATGTAGGTCGGTTCGTCACGTCTTTCGACGATGATGGGTAGTAACTTCATGTCCGGGCGGCATGTTCGGGAGGGATGAGAGTTTTGGCGGTCGTCGGCAAGAACCGGTTTTCTTCCCTTGGGAGGTGATAGAACTTCGATGCGATCGAAGTTGGCTAGGAGTTTTGTACTTTTGCTTGGTATTTGGTGAGGGTTTCGCTCATGATCTTCCATGCCCTGCTACTTGATTTATGATGAGGAATGAATCTCCATGTACCCGGTTCCTTATCTTGAGAAGCGATTCTTTGCTTGCAGGCCGTAAATCGCAGCCGTGATTCTTGGCGTTGTTCGTGACATTGAAGTCGAGCTTGATTGAGAGCGGCATATGGTCGCCATCTGGGGATATTAGGAGTATTCCTACTCCGTAGCCGCGGTAGTTTGATGCTCCGTCAAAGTATAATTGCGGTATTCCTTTTCTACAGAAGATCCCTTCGCCGTGGAATGACGTTGTGTCGATCATGGGTCGCTCGACAATGGCGTTTCTGAGGAAGTCGAGCTGCTTTTCCCTTGATTACTTTCAGAGGGAGGTACTTGAGTTCGTACTCGGCGAGGAGCAGGGTCCACCTGGCCATGCGCCCGTTTAGGACTGGTTTTTCAAATAGGTATTTGAGGGGGTCCATCAAGGAGTAGACTCTCGTAGTGCTGGTGAGTAGGTAGTGCCTGAGTTTTTTGGTTGCCCAGACCAACGAGAGGCAGCTTTTCTCGACTGGTTCATACCGAGTTTCGTAATCGTGGAACTTTTTGCTGATGTAGTAGATGGCCCGTTCTTCGTTGTTGACTTCTTGGGCGAGCATGGCACCCATGGCGTTTGGCGTAGTCGTTAAGTATAGCGACAGTGGCAAGTCCTTCTGTGGGGGTGCCAGAACGGGTGGGTTTGTAAGCAAGCTTTTGACTTTGTCGAACGCTTGTTGGCAGTCATTGTCCCATTTCGTATGCTCTTCCTTCTTCAACTTTTTGAAGATTGGCTCGCAAATCATGGTGAGCTTGCTGATGAACCGGGAGATATATTGGACTTGTCCCAAGAAACTCCTTATTTCGTCGATGTTGCTCGGCGTTTTCATGCCCATTATTGCTTTGATTTTGGTTGGGTCTATTTCGATCCCGCGCTGGCTTACTATGTGACCCAGCAACTTGCCTGATGTGACCCCAAAGGTGCATTTCTGTGGGTTTAATCGCATCTTATACTGCCTGATTCTGGTGAAGAATTTCCGAAGGTTTGTGACGTGGTCATTCCTTTCTTTTGATTTCACGATCATGTCGTCGACGTATACCTCGACCTCCTTATGCATCATGTCGTGGAGCAAGGTGGTGGCAGTGCGTTGGTAGGTAGCGCCGGTGTTTATGAGCCCAAATGGCATGACTGTGTAGCAGTATGTTCCCCAGGGGGTTACGAAAGTGGTTTTTGGCATGTCGTTTGCTGCCATTTTGATTTGGTTGTATCCTGCATATCCATCCATGAATGACAGTAAGGCGTGGTCTGCTGTGTTGTCAATTAGGATGTCCATGTGAGGTAGTGGGAAATCATCTTTTGGGCAGGCTTTGTTCAGGTCCCGGAAGTCGGCACATACTCGTATTTTGCCGTTTTTCTTCATAACCGGCACCATGTTGGAGACCAGTCTGAGTATTCGATGACTCGGATGAACCCAGCCTGTAACTGTTTTTCGATCTCTTCTTTGACCATGAGAGACCATTCTGGCTTGATGCGTCGGAGTTTTTGCTTGACCGGTCTGCTACCTTGCTTAATCGGGATGCGGTGTTCAGCTATCTCACGGTCTATGCCGGGCATGTCCTTATATGACCAGGCAAAGACGTCCTTGAACTCTGCAAGGAGCTTGGTATATGTGGCCCTTTCTTCTGTGCTTAGGGAAGCCCCCAGCCGTAGTTCTCGAGGTTCTTCGGGCGTGCCTATGTCGATGGTTGTTGTGTCTTCAATGATGGGCTCCTGTTTGGTTTTTGAGATAATGCTTGCAATGTATCTATATAATGCAATGTTATTTAGTTTAAATTTATCGCAATCATTAGAAAGTGCAGGTTTTAAATGAGGCAAAGAGTAATCAAAAACTTTCATGTTATTAATGTTATCAAAAGCGGTTACATTTGAAGATAGCTCAGACGAGGGAGCTTTGGACAATCTTAATGACTCTAGTTCTTTAGCTAAATTTACTATATTAGGAATAAGATCGAGTAACCTAGCCGATTTTTAGAAAATTGGCGTCATGATGACGCAGGACCCTAGACTCTAGGCGTAGATGCTTGGGTTGAGGCTTCCCGGGTCGTCGGTAGATTGGGCGGTGTCTTCTTCAAGCTTTAGTTGATGGAGAGCGGCCCGAAAGTCCGAGTCCTCTATGGTAATGACTTCGTTGTAAAAGAGAAGTTTTAGTTTTTGGTGCAGAGTGGATGTGACGGCTCCGGTAGTATGAATCTAGGTCCTTCCTAGTAACATGTTGTATGCCGGGGGGATATTCATAAGCTGGAACTCGGTTTGTGTTTTAACAAACCCCGTTATGACGGGTAGTGATATGATACCCTCTATGCTGCGGGATGTGCCGTCGTATGCCCTTATGCTGTTGGAGCAAGGGGTGACATCACTTTCCTTTATTCCTAGCTTGACGGCGGTTGTTAGGTGCAGGATGTTGATGGCCGAGCCGTTGTCGATGAGGGTAGCGGGCAGCACCATATCGCGACACTCTACGGTTATGTAGAGTGCTGGATTGTGTGGATCTTGGAAGGGTGGTAGGTCGGCGTGGGAGAAAGTTATGGCGCCTGGTAGCCAATCCCGGATGATGTGGTCAATGGTGTCTTTGGGAGGACATTTTCGGTGTTATGCCATGTTGCGTTAAAGGGAAGGTCGTCTGTTATGGGTAGGATGGTCATACTTTTGACTATGCCCTTGTCTCTGCCTTCGCTTGTGTGTTTGGGAGGGAATCCGGGGGGTATTAGTAGTTCCGATGGGTCTTGAAACAGGCGTTGGAGGTTAGAACTCTTACTATGGCCGTTGGACCGTCTGAGGGGGTGCTGATGAGGGATCTGGGTGAAGGTTCCTTTCTTGTCCTCATGCCTTGGTTTGGTTTTTGTATCAACTTGGCGAATGTGATCGATGTCGCTACCGTTGTTGTTGATGCTGTCGTAAAGGACGTTGACCTCGTGATCGCCCGTGGGAGCCGGAAGGGGATAATTGAGGATAGGGTGTGTTCCTACGAAAATGGGGCGAGAATGGGGTGTATTATGTTGGTTTAGCAGTTTAGGAGCTATGCTTGGCTTGTCGATCGTTTCGTTGTCAATCATGTCCTGGATTACGTTTTTCAAACGGAAACAGCTCTCAGTGTCGTGCCCCTTCCCCCTGTGGAATTCGCAGTACGAGTCTTCGTGCCATGAGAGCGGTTTCTTATCCTCAGGTGGTTCACTGGTGGGCTTGGGAAGATGTAAAATGTTTTTCTTTACGAGCTTTTCCAATGCCTTTGAGTAGGACATAAAAAGGGGGTCGAACCTTCGTCGTTGTTGTGACGAGAATGGCCCAACTGGCGATGATCTGGGTGCCGCGGGAGTGGGTTGCGCTAGGAATACTGGTTGCACCGCTAATGCCTTTGGGCTGACGGTGTTGAATGGTTCAGTCGTTGTTGTGGTCCGAGAAGTATTGCCCTGGCGGCCATGATCTGTAGTTTTGGCCAGTTTGTACTTGGGAATTTCGTCCTCCAGGGATCGAATTCTCTTGATGCGTCGAGCAGACTCTTCGGCGAACAGCCTTGCGTTCTTCTCGGTTTCGACCTTCTGCATGGCGGCCAGATGTTCGAACAAAGCGGTGAGATTAGCCACCTTGTGGTCGAGCAGCCTTACATGTTCGGTGATCGTCATTAGAGGAGGAGGCGGTGGAAAGGCAGCTTCATCATTTGCGAGGTTGAAACGGAAATTCATCTTGTGCTTGCGAGCCGTGTGTTCAGGGTTTTTCAATGAGTGGGCCTGACAAAATTTCAAACCTTTAGTGACTCTAGAAAGGAAGAAAAGACTCAATGAAAGACCGCATTCACGACCAAAGAAAGGCAAGAAGTGCAAAAAGTGGGTGCAAGACTCGACTCGTGTTTTTAGCTTTTAAAATGACACGGGAAGCTTTTGAGGTAGAGGCATATTGACACGTCTCTATTCTCGAGGTTGAAAAATTTGTATGATCATAATCTGATTAACCCAGTTCGGCGGTATGTTGCCAGGGGTTTATCATGAGATTACGATAAAAAAGATCAAATCGAAGTAGCGATAGGCTAGCCGATCTGAGGATGTTAAAATTGGGTAAAAGGCGATCAATTGTTCGCCTTTTATGTGTGACTCAGGGATTTAAATCGAAAATGACGATAAGTCACTTGATTCAAAGAGTAAATCAACGGGTTCGCATATGAGCGAGCCCGCGTTTTTTGAGAGAAAAAGGTTAAATCGGGACGACTAAAGAGTCACTCGACTTAGAGCTAAATCTAATGTTCTAAATGTTAATTTCATTTAAAATCTCCGAAATGAATTGACATATTCGGGTTTTTGCTTTGTGAAATGTTTTTAGCAATAAATGTATTATGACGATACGTCAGTCGCATAATTCATTTACGTTTTGAAAAAGACCTGGGATATAGTGATTATCCTGGATCGGTTTTAAATGTAGCGGCATTTTACTTATCAAACTCAAATGACCATAGGTCAAAGAGCCTAACGGCGTGTTTTTAAAAAGTATGACCTTTTTTTTTTTAAAAAAAGTTTGAAAAAGTAATTTCAAAAATGGACGTATTTTAAAAGTATAATGCCTAGGAAAAGTTTTCGTATGCAGAAAGTTTTTGAAAGACGACTATAGTGAGGGTACTATAGCTTCGCACTTGTACATATAAACACAGGTTTTTGCTTTATAGGGTAAGGTTCCCTTCGGCCATTCCCGTAACGTTTAGGTAGGGGCACCTGCAAGACTACACACGTCTTAGGTGTGAATTCAAGACGGGCCCTAGAGCGTTCGAGTTTGGTAGTTCACGATCGTTTGTACGGATGCCGTACTTGTAATCGTGGAGGGGTGAGAGAACAACGTGTCCAGAGTTATCCCGCTTATGAAGCGGGCTTTACTAGGGGCCGTTCCTCAAAGGGTGTGGTTATGAATCAGGAGGATTCGACTCAACGTACTTTTGCCCAAATATCGAAAGCGTAAATGTTTTCAAAGTTTCAAGCTTCACTTCTTTATGATTTTAAAATAAAAGAAAAACTAGTTTTTCAAAAATAATAAAAATCAT
Source organism: Dianthus caryophyllus (assembly GCA_023091065.1). Taxonomy (NCBI): domain Eukaryota; kingdom Viridiplantae; phylum Streptophyta; class Magnoliopsida; order Caryophyllales; family Caryophyllaceae; genus Dianthus; species Dianthus caryophyllus. The sequence continues at coordinate 31,791,187 of CM041517.1, read as the reverse complement.
GCTCGTCCCAGTGAGTCGCCACCGGTGAAGGTGCAGGAAGAAAACCTACTCCGGCGCCTGCGCGAGCCTCGCCCAGGCGGCGTAGGGAAGCGGAATGCGCCTCGCAGGAAAAGGGGTGCGAAGTTTTGTAAAAATGGGGGGGTTCATTGCATGAATTTGCGATCAAAAAAGAAAAGTAGAAAAATCCTTTTTGAAATGTATTTTCGGAGTCGCCACCAAATATTAAAGGAATTTGGAACCTATTCAACGTGTCTTGAAATTCAAGACACGAGTGTCTCAGATTTCAAGGTGCGTCGATACCTATCCGTCTGAGGTTTGAAACCAGAGAAGGGGTTCGGAGTGAGGTTACTTTTCGAAAGTTTTGACAAAATGTATTTTGAAAACAGTAATCAAAAAGCCTACGTAAAAAGTAGTCTCTACTAATTTGAAAACATTTGCTTAGTTTCGATATTTGGGCTAAAATGACGCTACGTACAAGTGCGAATAAGTATGACTCGATTAAAATGCATAAATAATGTAAATTGTCAAAATAATGACATATTGCTATGGGAAATGTACGTTAAATAATAATTTATTGACTAAATTATTACCATAAACGTTATTTTCCGACCTTGTATTTAAATTTGTGAAAAACCCTCAGTTTTGACATGCTAAAAGACTCTATGAAACGGTACAATTTAGTGTTGAATCCGTGATCTAGTCGTAATTTAATGCATGAATGAGGACTTGCATAATTATAAAAGTGACGTCGGTTTGCTTTAGTGACAATGGGTCGTTATTTATGCGATATTGGCGGGGTTTAGACGGATTAGGAACCCGAATTGCTACAACCGTATTACGAATACGGCTTCGCTAGTGCCAATATCGGGTTGGGGTTAATGTAGCCCCTATTGTCCGAGTCTCAAACGTCCAAAACGTAGGTAAAATGTTTACCTTTCGAAAATGCAAAGACGGTATTTTTGAGTGGATTTTGTGAGTGTGTTAATGTGTTTTGTAAAACCGATGTTTTGAAATGAATGAAGTGGGTTGGTATTTATAGAGGTTGGCTGGTTTTTGTGGGTGCACAAAATTTTATCGCCTGTGTACAGGCGTTTCTAATTTTGTTTGGGTTGGATTTTTTTAAAAAAAATCAAAAAGGCGGCTGGTATGAAACAAAATAATAATCGCCTGTTAACAGGCGATTAGAAATTTAATCGCTTTGTCAATCGGGCGATTGTTATTTTGTTTTAATTGAAATTTGTTTTAAGCCGCCTTTGTTAAGTGACGTATTAGGGAGGGTAATGATTATGTTTGTGATGTAATTAACTTAGGGGTTAAGTAGTTTGGGTTTGGTCAATTTCGGTTTTCGTGTTTCGGTTTTGTCGTGTTTTTGGTTTTGGCTCAGAAATAAAATAATATTAGGTTATATTATTTTACGGTATTGTAGGGTCTAGTCTTGTGAAAATGTGACACGGGACGCACTTTGGCCCGTTTTACGTGTTGCGTTAGTGTGCGTTTTGGGTCGTTTTTGTGATTTTGGGCCTTTTTGTAGCTGGTTGGGCTATTTTTGTGGCTCGGCTTAATGGGACGTTCCTGTGTTGTGTTTACAATGACTAAGAGTGACATTCATTTTTATGATTATGCAAGTTCAAATTAATACGTTAAAAATGACTAAATACGTTTTAGACACTTTTGTACTGTTTCGACTCTTTTAAAAGCATGCATGAAAGTCCTTTTCATCATCGGGTTTGTTTTTGGGGGGTACGGATACGGGTATCTACACCAGGCCACAAAAGGCGTGACATATTCCCAAATACAGACGAGAAAGCAAAAAAGCAAAAGCAAAAACAGAGCAAAAGCAAAAAGAAAAAAAGTCTCAAAGCTCTGAAGCAAGGGACAAGGCAAAAAAAAAAAAGCCTAAAAAACCCTCTAACAAGTGGCGAAGCAAGCAAAAGGCAAGAAGCATTGAAGCCCACAAACAAGTGGCATAGTCTCTGAATTTCCAAATCGAAGACTCGGCAGAAACAACAAGCGGCCTAGATCAACTAAAGAGAACCTACCTTTAGGATGCAATGTATCGAGGTTAAACATATAACACATTCTACGGACCGGCATGTCCTTAAACATGCACCTTTTTTACAAACACAATTCTACGGACCGGCATGTCCTTAAACATGCACCTTTTTTACAAACACAATTCTACGGGCCGGCATGCCCTTAAACATGCACCCTTTACGAACACAACTCTTGGGCCGGCATGCCCTTAAACGTGCACCTTTTACAAATACATTCTACGGGCCGGCATGCCCCTAAACATGCACTTTCAAATTCTCTACAAAAACAAACACAATTCAATGGGCCGACATGCCCTTAAGCATGCACCACCCGAACTACGCTGGTTTGATTCCACAATCGTGGATACGTAGGCCGCTCACCCGAGCTCAACCAACCCTTTACAAAAATCCACAAAACATTCTTCCGTTTAAAGCTCATTAAGCTAAAGACGTGTCCACATCAAAATCACAACCCAAAAAGCTAGTCGTTCCTTTATCGAGGCATCTAAAACGAATACGTCGAGGCAAAGTTGTCCTAGACCTAGAAGTAAAACACTGCTTTTTAGTCTAACTCTGTTTTACAGGAACAACAGCATCCTACCGAAGACAAGCAAACACCACTGGGGGCTCTAACAACGCACGTGTTCCCAAATGTGAGATCCAATGCAACCGTCGAGTCTTGAGTCACGCATATGATTCGTCTTTGTCTTTCAAAGTTTTTGGCATCCCAAGCATTCCATAAACATCGACTCACACATCGAGTCAATTCTCTTTCAATCAACACGCAATTTTGGCATCAAAAACAATTTGGCGACATTCAAACCGCCCTTTGCAAAACTTTTCAATTTTCAAAACACTATCACGGGCCGGCATGCCCTTAAACATGCACGAGGCAACACGTCCTTCAAACAGCTCGTCAGCATTTTCAAAAGCATTTTTCAAAGATTAACTCAACACTCGGGTTAACACATTTTGATCAAAAGCATTTTCAAAAACACTTTGCATTTTCGAACGACTCTTTTTGAAAAATACATTTCAGATATAGTCTTTTCTTGAGCACTAACCATGCAGGTACAATACAAAAGGCAAAGTTGACAAAGAGCATGACATGAGTAAGCATCCACGACGCTCAAAACGCAGTCAAGTGCAACGACTACACACAACAGCACAAGACACACTCTACTCAACGCTACTGGAAACACCCTACTCAAAACACTACAAGATGCACCATATTCAACCACAAACAACCAATGCAACCGCAACCATTCAAGCTTCACAAACACAACGGAACGCATTCTCCTCTCACCTACAAAACGAAGGCAAAACACAAATCCCCGTCAAACGGAAGTACACCTACGATATCTAAATTGACACCCCTACTTGCCTAAGCGAGGAACCCCTTCCTAAGCGGGAAAGCTACATCACCACATACTCACCCACAAAAAACAAACAATTAGCCCATGCACCATAAACGCGACATGCGATTACTCACCCACAAAAACAGGGGGCTGGCGCCTCACCTTAGATCACATGCAAACACGACAAAATAGGTGTTCCTCGCAAACATCCCAAACAAAAACAAGATGCCTACCTCGATAGGCCTGCAAAATAGATGTTCCTCGCAAACATCCCAAAACAAAAACAAGATGCCTACCTCGATAGGCCAGCAAAATAGATGTTCCTCGCAAACATCCCAAAACAAAAGCAAAAGCCCAACCTCGATAGGCCCACAAACAAATTTTCATTACTAACACTCCACAACAACAAATACAAAAGCCCTACTTCAATAGGCAAACAAAAACAAATGCTTTTCACGAACGCACTACAACAACAAATACAAAAGCCCTACTTCAATAGGCAAACAAAAACAAATGTTCCTCACGAACAACCTAAACAAACAAAAAGCAAAAGCCCTACTTTAGTAGGCCCACAAACAAACCGATATTTATCGCAAACAACATCCCAAAACAAAAGCAAAAGCCCTACCTCGATAGGCCCACAAACAAATTTTCATTACTAACACCCTACGACAACGAAAACAAAAGCCCTACTTCAATAAGCCAACAAAAAGATGTTCTCACGAATATCCCAAAACTCCGCAATAACAAAAATCAAAAGCCCTATTCTAATAGGCCCGCAACCAGACATCTCTAAACAAAAACAAAAATCTCACAAACATCATCCAAACAGGAGCTTACACCACGGACTGACATGTCCCTAAACATGTACGACGGACCGACATGTCCTTAAACTTAAACGACGGACAAACATGTCCTTAAACATGCACGGGTTAACATGTCTCTAAAATACAACCAAAACTACACCGGTTTGATTCCATAAGCATTCATACACGTAGACGTCTTTACGATGTTCAACACAAGAACGACACGCCTAAAACTTACAGGGTCAAAGGCATAGTCAACACAAAAACGACACGCCCAAAAGCTAAATTTAGTCAAGGGCACAGTCGACACAACATTTTCCCAAAAGATATCAAAAACACCTTGCAACACAAAACAATACACAAACAACAACAAAACACAAAAGCAAAATCAAAAAGCAAGAATACAGCTCAATCCACGGGCTGCATTCAAAAGCAAAGACACACACGCAGCCACTACAAGTTTGACTAACGTTTTAACATCAAAAACTAACTCAAACTGGGGGCTAACTTTTGAAGCAAACATCACAAGTTTGACTAACGTTTTAACATCAAAAACTAACTCAAACTGGGGGCTAACTTTTGAAGCAAACATCAAAAGTTTGACTAACTCAAACTGGGGGCTAACTTTTGAAGCAAACATCACAAGTTTGACTAACGTTTTAACATCAAAAACTAACTCAAACTGGGGGCTAACTTTTGAAGCAAACATCATAAGTTTGACTAACATTTTCACATCAAAAACTAACTCAAACTGGGGGCTAAGTTTAAAAGCAAAACCACAAAGTTTCTCCTCCGCACAGCACAAACATTCACAGTTCAGGCGTCTCCTTCAAACCGCCGTCAACCTCGTGACATACAAGCACACGAAACACTTGCAAGGTTCGAGCTTTCAAAATGCAACACGCAAAAGCATTCCCTTCACATGAGGATGCGTCCTAGCATACATCCCAAACGGATGTACAAACACAAAACGTCATACAAAGAACAAAAAACACAAACAACTACCTCCCAAGCAGACATACGCCTACAAAAACAATAAGCAACCGCAACAAATTACACGTCCCAAACACGCACATGCACTTTAAAAAGCAACAGAACGCGAGCACCAAGCAAAAGGCAAATCCCGAACATGAGGTTCAAACGAGAAAACAAGCTCTCTCCACGACAAGACATCTAACAAAAAGTACTATCTGAGCTAATTCAAAACTAGTTTCAGCTCAACTTTCTCCCGAAGGCAAGACAAGTTATACACCTGATAGCACAAACCAACATAACATAAACAAACGCACCACACAATCACACTACAACATGAACAAATCACCTCACACAGAAACGGTTTAGCAAAAACTCAAATTACCTCTCACAAAAACGGTTTAGCAACACCTCAAACTGCCTCACATAAAAACGGTTTAGCAACACCTCAAACTGCCTCACATAAAAACGATTTAGCAACACCTCAAACTGGCTCACATAAAAACGGTTTAGCAACACCTCAAACTGCCTCACATAAAAACGATTTAGCAACACCTCAAACTGCCTCACGCAAAAACGGTTTAGCAACACCTCAAATTGCCTCACGCAAAAACGGTTTAGCAACACCTCAAACTCCCTCACGTAAAAACGGTTTTGCAACACCTAAAACTGCCTCACGTAAAAATGGTTTAGCAATACTTTAAAACCACCTCATGCAAAAAAAAAAAGGGTTAGGCATCACCTTCAAAACCAGCGTAAAGCACAGACACAAACACAAACATAAGCACTAGCATAATTGCATAAACGACTGAACACTCTGACACGAGAAAAACACGCATCTCACAAGCACTCGACGACAGATTCAAGCACAAGACATTCGAACGTAAAGCATGATCGAGAACGCTCAAAAACACGAGCCAATCACATACACTCTTTCACGAGTCAAAGCAACATACACTCTCCACGAGTCAAGACAATATACTCTTTGCAAGTCAAATCACAACACTCTTCACGAGTCAAGACAAATATACACTCTTCACGAGTCAAAACAAAAATACTCTTCACAAATCAAAACACATACACTCTTTACGAGCCAACAACGAATACACTCTTCACGAGTCAAGACAAATACACCCTTTACAAGTCAGATTACATATACTCTTTACAAGTTAAACACCTAAACACATATACACCTTAACACAAACATTCTCTTAAACACCTGAACACATACATTCGCTTACAAGCCAAACATCCACACATCTACACTCTTTTACGTGTCAAACACCAAACACGAGCCTCTTTTACGAGTCAAACACCTTAAACACGTACCTCTTTTACGAGTCAGACACCTTAAACACATACCTCTTTTACGAGTCAAACATCTAAACACATACACTCTTTTACGAGTCAAACATCCAAGCAATTTCGCTCTTTTACGAGCCAAACATCGAGCACTTACACATGAGCACCAAGGCATAAACACTCTTTTACGAGTCAAACACGTACACTCCCTTACGAGTTAAACACGTAAACACGCACCCTCTTTTGCAAATAATACATCCAAGCACTACACTCTTTACGAGATAATATCAAAACATAGGCACTCATACATGAACACAAGCACTCATACATGAACACAAGCACACGGACGAACCATCTCACGCACAAAGTTCGGCTAGACTACAAAGCGCCATCAGAGAAGCATCCGACATCAGCAGACGGCTCAAAGACACCAGACGTCAACAGGCAGGCACGCCTTTAAACATGCACGGACCGTCATGTCCTAAAACATGTTGTCCCACCCCGCATTTCCCGGCACTAAGTCCTCGTCTCTCCCTCGAGACACATGCTTAACGCCGCCAGGTGGTATCGAGACTGTAAAGGTCCGGATACTATCATTAAGTTTGACTAACACTTTAGTCCAAGCTCAGTCAAACTGGGGGCTCTGTAGATACCCGTATCCGTACCCCCCAAATACAAACCCTATGATGAAATGAACTTTTTACAAAAAGCATGTTTTTAACGTAATGTCAAAACGGTACATTTTGTCGAAAACATTTTAAGTCGTTTAACGCATAAATGATTTATTCGCATGTCGTGTAAAATGAGTATTCGTTTAGTCATTTTATTTAAGCCGACCCAACACAAAAAAAAAGCCTTTTCCACACAAGAAAAGCCCACAAAAGCACCCAAGCACGCCTCCCAAGGCGTCAGACGCTCAAGCCGAGCTCACGTCTAAACACATTTGACAAAAACAATTCAATACAAGACAAAAACACTTTTCGGCCCGAGACCCGAAAAAGCCCACAAAAGCACCCGAAGCGGACCAAAATGCGTCCCGGGTCACATTCTTACGAAACAAAATCTCACAAAGTCGTAAAATAATATATTACAATATTATTTTATTTCGAACCAAAATCGAACAAAGCACGAAACACGAAACACGAAACACGAAACACGAAACCCGAAACCGAAACCGAGTTACGCCAACTTGATTCTCGACAAAGCCTGCAAACATGAAACAAAACCTGCAAAACACAAACACACCCATACACACGTACGTAAGCGCATACGCAAGCCAAAATACGTCACAAAAAGCCCCTAAAAATCGCCAAATGAATCAAGCGATTTTGATAAATACTTGATTAAGCGGCAATTTTGAGTAAATAGCGATTAAGCGGCGATTTACTGACAATCGCCGATAAGCGGCGATTTTCTGAAAATCGCCCGATTATTCAGCGATTTTCTACTCGGCACTTTGGCGGCTCGAAATCCCTATAAATACACCCCTTATTCGATCATTTCAAAGCATGAATTATCATCACTCTCTTCTCTATCTATACATTAACACTCGACTCGACTCATACGGGTTCCTGACCCGACCCGGTATTGGCATTGCGAACCCGTATTCGCAATACGGTTGTAGCGATTCGGATTTCTAATCCGTCTTAAACCTCGCCAATATCGCATAAGCAACGACACAATTAACAATGAACAAACGGACATCACTTTACATTATGCAAATTCTCATTTACGCATTAAACGACTAAACATGATTTCGACAAAACTTGTACTGTCTTCATTAGTCTTAAAGCATGCAAAAATGAGGGTTTTAAACAAACTTTTACATATACATGAGTCGGAAAATAGTATTTAAATGATTATTCAAACAATGAATTATCGTTTTCTGCACATTTCCTATAGCAACCCATCATAACTTTGACGTATACATTCGCTTTTACGCATATTTATCGAGTCACATATCGCACTTGTACATAGCGGTTTGCATTTGCTCAAACATCGAATTATACACTGTTTTCAAGCTAGTAATGGCTACTTTTACGTAGGCTTTTCGATTACAGTTTTTCATAACGCATTTTGACAAACTTTCGGAGAGTACCCTCACCCCGAATCCGCTCTGGTTTCACAATTGCCTTAGACGGATAGGTATCGACGCACCTTGAACTCTGAGATTCACGTCTTCGAGTCCAAGACGCGCCGAACGGGTCCAAATTCCCTCATAATTTGGTGGCGACTCCGAATGCGGCTTTTAAATGATTTTTCAGTATTTCTTTAAAATGCTTTAAACAAATTACGCAATGACATCCCCCATAGCAAATCGAGCAGGACTCGCAGAGCGCGCTTTTACGCGCCGCTCTTTCACATTATTTTCCCGCGCCGTGCATTCCGCCCCATGACACATTTCGAGGGCGGGCGCGCGCGGGGCGTCGAGAAGGGATCCCGATCCGGTATCCTCACATTGTATGACTAAGTACTCGAAAACCGCAATGTCCATCTCCACGAGGATCAAACCATCGAATGACGGAGTCCTCGATTACTCTCAGTATGTATTCCTTGTTCGAAAGTTGCGAGAAGTCCTCACTATGCCAATTCAACTCCATGGGCGCACATACACCAACATAGCATATACAATTTTATAATACACTTAAACCGTGAGAAATAAATACAAAAAAGGAATAAATTAATACTTACGATGACGAAAGTTATATGAACCAATGTCTGTGGATGGAGCGGTGGATGGGAGGGTGTACTCGGAGCTCGTATGGGGAAATAGTCTTCTAGCATGTTCAAATAAGGAAGGCTCTCGTCGAGTAGGTAATCGAGGTCGACACTTTATCAAAATTGCTTCGTTGCCAAATTTATCTCGCCGTATAATCTCATTCATCATTATCGAAATTGCTTCGTGTGACACTTTACCGTTAATCACTGAAAATAGTCGCCCATGTTCTTAATGTACAACTGAACTTCGAGATTTTTCAAACAATCTTCTTATCTCGAAATGTTGGCCATGTAGCATACTATCGACCCGATGCCAAATCGAATCCAACGCCAAAGTCGAACTTACTAACCAACTTTTCAACAACGCATGGGCAGATTCGACTCTTGAAGTTGCAGTGTTTCCAAAATGTCTAACTGAATTTGTGTAACACTTAGCCCACTTTGTCGAATACCTCATCCAAGTATCATTAATATATGCAGCTACTTCAGGCCACTTCCCTTGAAATTTAATTCAAGCCGCTTCAAACCTATCAACTGTACGCGCTTCAACGATACGCCTAAACCACAAAGAAGAGATTTTATTCCCAAATCCTTATGTTTGTGTATATAAACGGCTCTCGCCTCAACTGCACGATAAATGTGCCACAAGCAAAGAAAATGAGGGACATCCTCGAAAACTCTCTCAACAGCTGCCACCAATGCCAACTCACGATCAATTACAATCACGTTTGGTGTAAGAACACCCATAATCGTCTATAACTTCTCCAACATCCAAACATAACTCTCAATTGACTCTGTAGCCAACATACAATAACCAATGCAAAACGTCTTACCGACTGGAGTTACTCCAATTATTCCGACAAATGGCATTGCATGTGGTATAAATTAGTTTTGTACGTTGAGTCTAACTCCACACATCTGGGTACGCACGTAGTAAACTTAAGCCAACTGGATAGGTCATGAAAATGTGCGTCAATCTGTTTATTTCTTCTTCAACTAGAAAGTCAATGTAATACCCTTTCTGTTGAGCCAAATTCAACATTTGCTGCGCCGGATTGCGGTCACCCCCGCTCAGCAGACCTAACCTTTTTCCCTAAGTTGTATATCCGCAGCATTGAAGGTCGTGGCTTATCGGGAGACTGGTAGTGCAAAGAAACACTAATGTTCTTAGGTTAAACATGGACTGGTATCTGTTCAATGATCGACGTCTTCGCCCGTGCAGTTAATGTGGCGCTGCTCCGATCTCCATCACCATACACTCGCAACTCGTGGTTGTGACATCCTGTATTTGTACGTACCACCCATTTCTGGCTGAAACGTGCATCCGCGTATACAAGTAACAACGTCAACTTAAACGGACAATCACACAATTTTGTCGCCGTATCTAACCGTTCAATAACCCCTTCAACAGGTACCTTCGGTCGATATTTTAACGCCCGTTCACAAAACAAATATTTCTTCGCTAAACCAAGTTTAGCGCTAACCCTTTTACTACCGGATATTTTCAACCCAAAACCAAGTGGAATAGATTTTCCTTTACACCAATCAGTTGCATCCGACACATTATCAAACAACAAAGCCGTTTCAACATGATTACTATAATCAATGCCGTCACCTACTAAACCCTGAAATAACAAAATCGAATTACATTTATTAATTAACTATGATTATAAAAAAAAAAAATTATAACCAGCTCATTTGAAACCGTAGAAATAATTTTTTAATCAATATGATCTAATATAAAAAAATTTAAAAAAAATAAAATAAATTGGACCGTAGAAAATTCACGGCTGAAGCCGTGGAGGACCATGTACAATTCACGGCAACTGCTGGAGTTGACCGTGAAATTCATACGGCACCCCACAGCTTCAGCCGTGAATTTTCTATGACCCTCAATGGCTACAGCCGTGATTTTTTTTTTTTTTTTTTTTTTATTTTATTAACCAAATTTTTACAAATAACGTAACACATGTTTCGTGCATAATAATTAATTTCTAAAAACAAAAGTAATTAAAAAGGTTAGGAATACTTGATCTTCACTATCTGAATCGACCGATCTCGACATTGTATTTCATTCAATTTCTAAAGAAAACCCGATTTTTTTTTGATTTTTACTGTTTTTAGTAAGAAAAGTAAAATATAAGTAATTAAAAAAAAAACATTTTGGAAACTTATAACAAAAAAGTAATAAAGTAACAAATTTAAAAGAAAAATATAAATTAATAATAATAAAATAATAAAAATCAACTTTAAAAACTATTAAATAACATAAGGGCAAATAAGTAAATTCACTCTTAATCAAAGTCATTAAAGCACTAAAACGTTCCGTCTTTAAGTAATTCGTTCCATCGTATAGTAAACGCGTTTGCCTAATTATAGGAGCACATGAATAAATTAGTTTGTGGTCAAAGTGTCGGTTATTAGTAAGTGGGTTAGTGATTAGTGTAGTGGGTCATGTTCATCTAGTTAATGGTATTGTGTCCTATGTTTTAGGCTATTTTTCCTAAGTCAGTTATTTAACTACTGCTCCCTCCATTTTTTATATTTAGCCTCATATACCTTTTATAAAAAAAAAATTCATTTAGCCCCATTTCCTTTTTTAATAATATTTTCTCTCACATACTCCACTTTTTCTTACTAAAAACTAATTTTTTATTATTAAACTATCATCCTTTTTCTCCATCCTACCCCACTTTTTACATTTTTTCTTAACTAGTGGTGTGACCCGTGGATACCACGGGCCGGATTGGCTTGGTTTTTATATTTTTTTGGGCTATTATTTTATTATTTGGTCCCTTTTAGTGACTTTATTCTAAATAAAATAGCTTCGTTGTTGCTCGTTTTTCTAGTCATGTAGTGTATGACCAACTTAATTCATTTTATATTAATCATGTCGGGTGTGGTTTCTAATTTTACCGTGAAAACTATGATACACATGGTGTGCTTTCTAAGTTCACCGTGGAAACTATGTTACACATATTGATGTAGATGTTCATGCTTACCCCAATAAATTAATTTGAAACTGTACCGTTGTACCTCAATAAACCCTTACTACTATCTAAAACTGCTTTTCCTTGTGTTTTTTTGGACTCCTTCTCTCGATACTTGTTGAGTCCCTTTTGTCTGTTTCACATAACGACATATATCGAAACTGTAACGCAACTTTGCGACGGTTAATTTGCTTCCAAGATAATTGTCTTATCGGCTTACGTTAGAGTTGTTTATGTGTAATGTTTTGAAAACATGAACCTCCCCGACAGGGTCATCATGACAGTACACAATTACACTTTGTTCCTTTATTGAATCACAAAGTTCAAAAACTGAAACAAATACCTTCATCCTTTTCATTTTTTTCAGCAAGTAGTCGCTTAGAGGGTAAACATTCACCCTCATCAGCGCAAATGTCGAAAGCGTAGATGAGTATACTTGTGGACATATTATACGTTTAATATTATGTGCCATTGCTGTAATGTCTTTTTTTTTAATTACGTACAACAACCTTAAATGGTGCACCAAATTTTAAATTGAGAAAATATTACAGACAATACCTTTATTTCGTGTATGGGTTTGCTGGTTTTCCTCTTTGTGGAAGGCGTACATGAATATGGGTTGCCCAAATTTAACCATGCGATCAAACCAGCACATCAATTAAAGGCTATAAGGTTGTCAGTGAACATTACCATTGTCTTGTGCAGTGACCTTTCTTTTACTCAACGCTATCTTAGAGGTCCTCAAACTATCTGAAAAAAAAAAAAAAAAAAAAAAAAAAAAAAGGCGTGGTTTTTAATTTTTAGTGGATGGGTCCATTGATTTTCGGGAATTATGTAATTCTAATAGGCAATAATTGCTCTTCTGTATTTGAATTGGTCATTGAAACCAGTAGCAAAACCCGGACTGTGGGCCAAACAAAGAAGAAGCAAATGACATACGGAGTATAACATTATCGTTTTCTTCTGCTATGACCTTTCTTTTCCCGGGCTATCTGTTACGGTTATTTGAAGAGTCAGTAAGTTATGAATGTGGTGTTAACAACGAATATTAAATAGCGGGTGAAACAAACCAGTAGAAAAGAACATATTATGTGACGACGTTCTTCAGCAGGGCCTTTTTCTTCACTCGGGATGTCTCTTACGTGTGGGCGAAGTAACTGTCAAATCTGACCTTGGGTCCAAAGACACTTTAAATTGTCAAACTTCCCTTCAAAATGCAATTCTCAGTCGAAATCCCGAGCTTTCTTAACATGACACCTTAGCCAAAACTTAAAACCCAACTTGGCACGTCAAACCTCAAAATAAAAATATTCGTGCCTTAGACACTGTGGGTTTAGACGGATGCACTCGATTGGAAGATGAAAGACTGAACACCGAAATCAGTCCATTGATTTAATTATCGCAATCAATTTTAAGGTCCTAAGTTAGTACTCCGTAGTTGTAGGAATCAAATTATTTTTAATCAAAACAGCTTTCCCCAAGCACACTATTAGGTTGAAAATTCGGAGTCACAATAAGGAGATCATTTTATGAAAAGCTCACGTTTAATTGATTTTCCTTTCTTGGAATTTTGTGTTCTATCTTTACTCTCTTAAATACTCGATATATTGCATTCAGGGGCGGAGCCAATGGTAGGCTAGATAGGCTTCAGCCGGGTTGTAATAACTGGATAAATACTATTTGCGTAAACTAAATGCATATGTATCATGTAGCACAATTGGTTGGGTATTGCTGCAAATTACACCCTCTTAGTCAGAGGTGGGTGGTTCGATTCTTGTGTTGGCCTTTTTTACTCCCAAACCAACTTTTTTTTTGTTTATTGTTTTCTTTTTTAGCGACCCAACCTTTTTTCATTGTTTATTGTTTTTTATCCGAGCATTTTATATATTTTTTCTTTTTTTAAATAACACTTAATTTAGTCCTTTTTTAAATATTTTTTTTTCAACAATACTTTTTATTTTAATATTTTTTTGATGTAAACTTTGAAATTTGACAAAGACTTGTTATCAATAAATATATGCGCCTTAAAGGTCAAATTATTACTCCGTTGTTGTTGTTATTATTATTTATTATTATTATTATTATTATTACCATCATTATTATTATTGATTCAAAATTTCAAACTAACGATTAATTTATATTTAGAAGTCTAAAATTTGTGAAGATATTAATATTTAATAGCAAAGAATGATTTATATATTAATAGATCACAAAGGCAGAATTGATTATTTTTAGTTATAATCTAATCTGAAACTGTCCCCTGATTGCATTGTCTCAATAATTCTAGTATCCGAGCCACTTTTGTGGGTCAAAGGAAAAAATAAACTAATTAAAAAAAAGGAGAGAAACACAAAAGGCACAAGCAAAGTGCACAAGCAAGGCACGTAACCTCTTTCTCCAATAAAAACCATAATCAAAAAAATCAGAGAGCTTTCCATGGCCAACAACGGAGCTAGTTCCTCAGCCCAACCCTTGATCTCAATTTTTAAAGGGGAAAAATATTATCTATGGAGTCTCAAAATGAAGACCATGTTCAAATCTCAAGAGTTATGGGATTTGGTTGAGAATGGCTATACAGAGCCAAACCCGGGGCCCACCATTCGCGATCAGCAATTAAGGGAAAGTCGCAAGAAGGACGCCAAGGCTATGTTTCTTATTCAATCCGGTCTAGATGACGAAAATTTTCCCCGAATTGCAGCCGCCAATACCGCAAAAGAGGCATGGGAGATACTCAAGCAAGAGTATATGGGTGATTAGAAGGTAATCAAGGTACCATGTCTTGGAGCTCAAGACATGTATGCGGGTTCCAAGTTCCGTATTAACTTGGTAACGACTCCAAAACAGTTTTGAAGGTGTTTCTTACTTAATGTTTTAAACTTTAAGCACCTCCTCTTTGTTCATCAAACACCTAATGCAAGACGTCAAGTGGTCCGCGCCACAGACACGGTACCGACAGTTGGCGACTCCGTCTGGAAGATTTTTATTATTACAATTCAAAATAAACTTTTTCTATTTTAAAAATTAAGAGGTGAAACTCGAAAACTTGAAAACTTGAAAACATACCCGCTTATTATATTTGAAATTTAGCGTATTCGTCTACAATCGAGTCTAAATGTTGACTTACAAGCACCCGACCTCGAGAAGTGGTCCCTAATGCCGGGTTATCCATTCGATAAAGTACATTCTGGATAGGCTTCCTCTCACCTCTCCACAGCTTGCCGTAGCTGTAACACCCCGTGTTTTTATTAATACTAATTAATCATTTTAACAAGTATCTTAAATTAAAATTTATATAAATTAACTTTTATTCAATTACTTCAAAACGCTATGAAAAATTTCGATTAAATAAACTTTCAAGATATTTACAGTTAAACTTTCAGATTTACATATTAATCAGTAGTATATTTATATTCTTGAAATACTTGTAAACTAAAGCATGACTTCAATTAGTGTATTAAACTTAATAAATTTGCGTTTTCTTTAAAAATTATTATTACTTGAATAAAAATAATTTTTGTTGAAATGTATCTTCTGACAAACAGGCCAGTTTAAAAATTTATGAGGCAAGTAATAAAATTTATAGTTGACAATTTTTATACATTTTATATCTCAAAATATAAATTTTATAATACTTATAATAGAACTAAAATTTAAAACAAATAATTTAAAGTATAGTATATTTTATAAAATATAAAAGTTTATAAATAAGAGTAAATGAAACAGAGCAAACAAAATTAAACAGGCCCAAATATCTAACATGTAAGTCAAGACTCTGTTGCCACCTTTCATTTTGGATATTTTATTTGTTTAACCTACTTGTGCAACACACCACTTCCTCTTTTCATTTCATTTTTGTTTACTGCCTCATACTCCCTCTTCTTATCTTCTTCATCCTTTATTCCTTTTAATTACTCCATTAAAAATAACCAACAACAACAATAACAACACACAACGACAACAGCAGCCCACAACAAAGGCAACGACACACAACAACAAAACGGCAACAATACACAACAACAACAAACAAAAACGACAACAACAATAACAAGAACAACAACGACGACCTGAACACCATGGCCATGGCCTTCGAACCACCATTAATGGCGAGCTCAAGCTCGAGCTCCGTCACCGTGCTCTGCTCTCTTTCTCTCTCGCCTATCTGCTCTCCCCTTCTTTTTCCCCTGTTTTCGGCCCCACCATGAGCCACACCACCGTGACCACCGTCTCACCACCTCAAAGCCGCCTCCTTACTCGCCCAACACCACCACCGTAGCTCCCTGTTCTCCTCGAGCTTCCACTCTCTCCCTGCTCTTTCTCCTGTTCTGCCTGTTTTGTTTAGGTCTCACGAGTCAGGCCTTGAGACCAGGAGTTGTACAAAGGCCGTAAGCTCCACCTCCTCTCCTTCATCTTTTTCGCTCTCCCTTCTTTCTCTCTCGGTTCTCTGCTCACTACTTTCCTCTCTGTTTTATTTTTCGTCGCCGAACCGCCTAATCACCGAGACGCATACCTCGAACCACCATGGCCATCACCACCGTGTCGGCCACCACGCGTTGTTCTTTGTGGGTCGTGCTCCTCTGCTCTCTTCCTCTGCCACCGTGAGCCACCACCACAGGGGGTTTCACCTCCATTTCGTCATCGACTTCACGTGGCCCTGCTTACTCTTGCCGTCGTATTCTTATCGTCGGTAAGTAGCTTTGATTAAATCGTTTTCTGTCCGTAAATTTATCGTCATTTGATTTTGCTGGTTTTAATTCACTCTATCTTTTTCCCCCGCGTGTTCTGTTTAGTTGTCGGCGACGATTTCGAACACGAACCTGTGAGCTGCTGTCCTTTTTCCATTTCACTGCCGTTTTGGGTTCACAAGGTATCGGGTTGGATTTGGGTCTTGGTTCGACAAAATCATGTATCCAGACGAGCTAGGAAATTCGTACCGAGCTAACTTAAGGTGCCCCCGCACACTAGTTTAATTTACGTATTTAGAATATATAATTTTTGTGTTCATGTGTTATATAAATGATTTATGTGATTTTGTGAATTTTGATTGTGTGTTAATTTGAATTATTATATGATGTTGAATTAAATTGTGAAATATGATATTTGTATTATTTTATGATAATATGTTTTAGGTGAAAAATGTGTTGTTAAATTATTGTTGATTTTATATGAAATTTTATCATGTTGAAATTATATGTTATGTGTAAATTATTGAAAATATTAAATATAAGTAATCACAAGTATAAAATAAGACTAAAAATATTATTAGCAGAAGCTTAAGTAAATAAACTAAATAAATATAAAAATATTTATAGTCGTAAAAATAGTTGTAGTCACTTAATGGTTCAAATTAAAATACAACTAAAAATAAAGAGTTAAATAAAAAGAGAATCAAGTTTAAATTAGGATTAAATCAATTTAAAAGTAAAGTTCATTTTTAATATACATAAAAGTTACTCGTATTAAATATCTAATATAATCAGTCGTATAAAAACTCATATATCTAATTTAATATAATAATTACCTTATTTAAAACACTAAAGTTTAAAATGAACTTAAAATATACTAAATAAGTATTTGGTTAAAATATCAAAAGGAATTAAAGAACTTGAAATTTAAAATAAACCTAAGTAAGCTATTATTGAATAGAGTTAAAAATTAATATCACTAACAAGATTTTTGAAAATAAAATGAAGTTAGGCGAAGTCGCGTAAAAAGGAATTTAAGAACTAACGTCACAAATATAAATTAGGACACAAATAATGTGTCAAGAAATTTTGCTAAGTATAAAAATGTAAGGATTAAAAAGATTATCGAATCATATAAATAACTTAGTAAATATAACATTTTATATGAAAAGATTAACTTAAAGCAAAGCTTACAAATTTAAATAGTATCTTTAAAATTAGGAATTGTCTTAAAGTCGACGACTCACTAAATCAATGTAAGTCGTATAAAACAAATAATAATAACCATATAAAAAGTAAGACATTATAAAAAGACACTAGTGGTTATTCCATAAAAATAATGTACAAAGAATTCTAAGTTATAAAAAGCTTAAATAAGATTCTACGATCAAATTATCTTTCCACTTAAATCGAATAACTAAGTAAAAATAATAATGTAAAGCTTTATTAAGAAATTAAACCCCCTAAAAGAAATTTAACTAAATGTCAGTTAATTATATTTTATCAAAAATCTAAAACTTGACAAATCTCATTTAAGTAATATTCCTAAAGTTAAAATAAATGTTATGAATATTATGTAACTAAACACCTTCATTATTTTTATTAACTATGAAAATATCAAATAATTATTATATTAAATGAAACTTGGAATATTTATATCACTAATGGTAAACATACTTAAGTTGAAATTTAAACGAAACTAAATCATTTAACTTAATCAAATAAAATACTTACACTTGAATGAAATAAATTAATTACTTGAACCTATTTAAGTTATTCGAAATAAATCATTTTTAAAGTAAACTAAGTAACGAGAATTAATATTTAAAAGTAAAATAATGAATAGTGAAAATATTTAAAGTATACGAACGAACTCAAAATAAATATTTAAGTTTTCTATCTGCTACTACTTACCTGAAGACCTGTTAGAATTAAAATTTCATTATACAAGTTCGACGATACTAATTATTATGAATTATCACCTGGATAAAATGAGAATGAGAAAATAAGAAAAGGAGTACTTGTTAAATACTCGTTAATACTGTCATGTTCTTGAATCTATTGTGCCATCGTTAGAAAGGTAGCCGCGTATGGGGACTCTTTCACTCTCAGTGCTGACTGAGGCGTCCTAATGACTCTCATAGTCTTTAGGCAAGCAGGCGTATACATCCCTTGAATGGGCATAAATGTTGCGTTTTGCGGTCCATACGAGGTAACGGAAGATGACCATCCCATCCGGGGACCTTGTCGGTAGGTAGTAATCGCTTTATTTAGGAATGCATGCTTTCAGAATAGCGAGGGTATGTTGACTCTAAATAGAGGTGTATGCACACATTAGATAAAGGATTGAATCGCCCTTCTTACCTATTGGTATCTGCGTGGCGATGAAGTCCATTGATGTACCCCGTGACCATTGCGCAGGCCTTGCTTTTGTAGGGTTTTGCATGCTTCCATCCTGACTTGTTGTGGCTCATAGGACAACGTATGATAGATTATCCATGTTGTATTGAATATTAGGTAGTTATCACCTACGCTACTTAGTGTTTGATCGATGTGCAGTCCGGCGGCTAGTGCACTTTGATAATTATCTATGAGAGTACACAAGCCGCTCGTAGTCAAGACTCATGAGTTATGTTACTATGTGAATATAATTGAAAAGGGTCGACTACCCCGAACATGAATGAAATGATAATGATTTGCCTACATGATTATGAATGGAGATAATTTGATGATTCAATTGCTATGTTATATGATTTATGATATGTTATGTTTTATGAATTGTATTATTGTATGTTTAATTGCGCTGATTTAATTACATGCGCATATGTTATTGTTATGTGTTTACCGCTATGGGTTTTATATGGCTTAGCGTGTGCGGGGCATAATCGAGTTTGAACGGCATTTTCCCGTAGGTACCCCGAGGCTACATTGACGATTTATATCAGGGGATTGAATGTAACACCCCGTGTTTTTATTAATACTAATTAATTATTTTAACAAAATTCTGAAATTAAAAATTATATAATTTCGCTTTTACTCAATTACTTTGAAAATGCGGCTGAAAAATTTCGATTAAATAAACTTTCTCCAATACATTTCTAATTAAACTTTCTTGATTTTATATTAACCTATATTATATTTTTATTTATAAAATACTTGTCGAACTAAAACGTTACTTTTGTTACCATATATAGACTTTATAAATTGCGCTACATTTTAAAAATCCTCACGTTCATAAAATTTAGTCTTTATAAAAATATTCTTTCAAATAAGCAGACCGTTTGAAAATTTGTGAGACCATAATACAATTTGTAACTGACAACTTTTATACATTTATATTTTCGAACTATAAATTTTATAATATGAATAATGGAATTAAAATTTAAAACTAATAATTTAAAGCATAATATATTTTATAAAATATAAAGATTTATAAATAAGATCGAATGAAATGGAGCAAATCGGAAACTAAATCCAAATACTCCCTATTTTATGTCGACATACCTGCTCTTCTTCCTATTCATTATGACCTCCCCCTTTTCTACCTAAAATTTCAGATATTATATTGTGAGACTTCCTACATACACTTCTATCTAATTCATTTCTCCTTCTCCTTCTTTCTGCCTCATAAACACCCTCCATTTTCATTGGAATGAAACAACACCAAACAATAACAATAATAATAATAATAATAATAATAATAATAATAATAATAATAATAATAATAATACGAGTAGCAGCAGCAACAACAACAAACGACGGCAACAACAACAAGTACAACAACAATAACGACAAACAACAACAACAGCGGCCACCATGGCCATGGTCGCCGGGGCTCCGGCCAACACCACCACCGTCACCCTCTCTCCCTTCTCGGCCCTGCTCTTTTCCTTCCCTTTTCCCCCCTGTTTTCGGCCACCACCGGAGCCACCGTGTGCCTCACCACCGCCATTAATGGTGAGCTCAGAAGCTCGAGCTCGACCACCGTTCCTGACCACCGTCGCCGCCTCTGTCGGCTGCCACCATGAGCACCACCGTGCTCTGGCGCCTCCCCTGCTCTCTCCTCTGCCCTCTCTTTCTCGGCCACCGTGAGCCACCACCTGTGGTCTGCTCTACTTCCCGTCGTATTCTTATCGTTTGCAGTGTCGTCGGTCATCGTTTTCATTCATTAAATTATCGACTTTTGATTTGGCCCGCTTTAATTGTTTTTCTCATTCTCTTTGACTCATGGGAATTACGCCCTCGGCCAGACTCCACCAGGAGTTGTGTGAGTCGCCGCCTCATGGACCCCCCCCTCGGTCCTGCCGCCTTCGTGTGTTGGTCAGCCACCATGGGCCAGCACCACCGTGACAGTTAACACGGTGAGCCTCTGTTACGGCTCCGGTTTCGATTTCAATTCTGTAATTCATTTTAATTACAGCTTACTCCTACTTCATTCTCCTCATTAAAACCATTCAGTCAATTAATTAACTCTCCCTATTCAGTTTGCTTTTAAATACATAATTTTATATCGATACCTTGTGTTGAATCTCACTTTCTTTGTATTTCGGGTTGTTTTCAATGTCGCTGTTGTCGACCCGAGCTACTTTTCTGATTGGGTTTCACTGCTAAGGACTTTGGATTTACGAAGAAATGGGTTAGGACCGTATTTGGAGGCCTCTGTTCGTGAGCCAAATTTAAGGTGCTTCTCGCACACTTATGTGATAAGCGCCAGAATCGATTTTATGTTATTTTCCTAAGTGATGTTATAATTATATATATGATGTTGAATTAAAATTGTGAAATATGATATTTGTATGATTTTATGATAATATGTTTTAGGTGAAAAATGTGTTGTTAAATTATTGTTGATTTTATATGAAATTTTATCATGTTGAAATTATATGTTATGTGTAATTTATTGAAAATATTAAATATAAGCATCACAAGTATAAAATAAGACTAAAAATATTATTAACCGGCTTAAGTAAATAAACTAAATAAATATGAAAATATTTATAGTCGTAAAAATAGTTGTAGTCACTTAATGGTTCAAATTAAAATACAACTAAAAATAAAGAGTTAAATAAAAAGAGTATCAAGTTTAAATTAGGATTAAATCAATTTAAAAGTAAAGTTCATTTTAATATACATAAAAGATACTCGTATTAAATATCTAATATAAACAGACGTATAAAAACTCATATATCTAATTTAATATGATAAGTACTTTAATTTAAAAACTCTAAAGTTTAAAATGAACTTAAACTATACTAAATAAGTATTTGCTTAAAATATCAAAACGAAATAAAGAACTTGAAACTTAAAATAAACTTAACTAAAACTATTACTAAATAAAGCTAAAAATTAGAATCACAAATAAAAATTAACTAAAAGGTAAATTGTTAACATCTTAGTAATATATAAAGATCGACTAACAATTTACTAAGTATAGTTATATAAAAATCATGAATAATGTATTTATATATATAAATACAAAACCTAACTAAAATTTAAACTATAAGGTTTATGACATTATAAAAGTAATAAATAATTAAATTAATTACACTTGAGTGAATATTACTAAAATATAAATATTAATAATCTCAAGATCAAGTTACCTAATCCTCATACGACTAATTGAAAGCTATATAAATAAAATCGTATTAAGAAATTAAACCACCTAAAAGAAATTTAACTAAATGTCACTAATTATATTTTAGTCAAAAATACTAAAATCTGTCAAATATCATTTAAGTAATATTTCTAACATTAAAATAAATGTTATGAATATTACGTAACTAGACACCTTCATTATTTATATTAACTATGAAAATATTAAATAATTATTATATCACATGAAACTTGGAATATTTATATCACTAATTGTAAACACACTTAAGTTGAAATTTAAACGAAACTAAATCTTTTAACTTAATCAATTAAAATACTTACACTTGAATAAAATGAATTAGTCACTTAAAACTATTTAGGTTACTCAAAATAAAGAACCTTAAAGTAAACTAAGTAACGAGAATAAATATTTAAAAGAAATGATGAATAATAACTAAAATTTCAAAATGGTTTAACTACTAAGATAATAAATCTAAATGCAATACAAAAATAAGATAAGAATCAATAAAATAGCAAAGTTTTAACAATTACTTAAAATAACATAAATAAAATAATAAGTGGACATGTTAAGAAGAATATCAACATATACTTCAAATAAAATACCTTACTTGCTCTGTTTATATGAGATCATGTGGTACGTTATATTTAATTATCAAAGTTTGACGATATATTTAAGTTTCCGAATTGTCACTTGATTTGAATAAACAAGGAAATAAGAATTGAGAAAATGAAATACTTGAATAAAATACTTGGATTGTTCGCCATGTCGCGACTCTTGAATTCGAAGTTAATGAGGTAGCCGTCTATGGGGACTTTAGCTCCCTCCCAGAGTTGCTAAAGGCGATCTAATATTTTTATATAAAGTATTATTTCGGTGCGGGATATACAACCTCAGGGATGGGGCATGATTGATATCTCCGTGAGCCCATACTACGGTAATTGGAAACTCCACCACCCGGTACCCGCCTAAGGTGATAGTCGTATTATTAGGTGACTACTTACTCGAGGGCGAGTATGATCTCGAACCTATCTATAGTGGTGTATGCATACATTAGACTCGGGATTTGGCTGACCTTATCGCTTTAGGGATCCTTAGCCTGTTCAGTCACGTCCGCTTTGTTCGCCCCTGACCGCCATTGCGCGGGCGGCTAGTATGTCGACCCACGTCCAACTGTTTGGCCCTGGCTCCATCGTTGTCTAGTGTGTCGACACGCCCAACTGTTTGGCCCTGTCTACTATTGCGAAATTACGTCGCATGCTTCCGCCGCTAATGAACATTCACTAGTTAACATATGTTTGAATGTATTTCCTTGTCTTGATTGATTATTGTCTGAATGACTTGATTTCCTGAGTATTGAAGTACGATTTATTGAGAATTACTATCTATGACCGTTGTTATGTTACGTGATTGGATTTATACTCATGATTGAATCATCATGCTTTCCTTATGTGTTACATGCCTACTTGCTATTTGTTTTTAATTATTTATTTCTTTTATATAATGCATATGTTTTAGAATTGCATATGTCGGAAGAGTGTGCGAGAAAATGATGAGAGTATAATGCAGGTACCCCGAGACTACCGCTATTGAATGCAGGGGATGGTTTACCTTTATTTTGTACTCCTTTTTGAGAGAATGTAATCGAATAACTCTGGTTATCTTAAACTCATATTATGTATATGGAGTTTGTAATACGATAACAGCTGGTTTTGTAATATATAGACTTAATTAATTTTCCGCCTTAGTTTAATTAAAGTCACGAAAACCGGGTTATTCTGATTGGTATCGAGGTCTTCTTGCGACCGTGAATGACTTAAAGTTATCTCACATAGCGAGACGACACCTGGGCCAGACATTCATATCGTATGTCAGGCATAGACTTATAGGATCAAATAATAAATTAGGAATCTCTAGACCGCTAAAATAATAACTTAGATCATTTTAAAATGTGAGAAAGGGTAGAATCTTAAGGATCGGCCTAAGAATAAAATACTAGTTAGATGAGCGATAGAATCTTGTCGTATTATAATTCTTTTGCTTGCTAAGTGCTCTATGACTGATCTCTTTGGCTAACAAGTCTTCTATACTAACGTTACCATCGATCGAGACGTATAAATCGAGGACGAGACGACAAAGACTCAAGCACTTGCAAATGGACGCATCAAGAGTCGAACGATCTGAAAAGACATTCTAGACCTCGAAGAATTCTATTGCATTGAAGACCTCTACAACTTTCTCAAGCATCCTTATTAACTAAATTTTATTCATCTCCTCCAAATCTTTAAATCTATTTAACTTATATTTTTCTCCTAAAATATAACTTTCCTAACTTATACTTCTATAATGACTTCATAAAATGGATTTTTATCCCTTTTCATTTCTCGCAAATACAAGACTTAAAGACAAGACCTGAAGCACATGCAG
This sequence comes from Dianthus caryophyllus, assembly GCA_023091065.1. Classification (NCBI taxonomy): domain Eukaryota; kingdom Viridiplantae; phylum Streptophyta; class Magnoliopsida; order Caryophyllales; family Caryophyllaceae; genus Dianthus; species Dianthus caryophyllus. Next base: position 31,766,288 of record CM041517.1, on the reverse strand, counting down.
AGAGACGTATCAAGGAACATGCTATTTGAGACAACTTCCAGGACGTTGAAGATTTCTACAACCATATCAAAATCATCCTTTAAATTTAAATATTTTTAACTTGATCAGTTTTAAAAATCTTTGCCTTACTGTCTCATGTTAAATTCCTAACTACCTTCGAAAATGTACTTTCGTATTCTGCATTTAAAACCTCTTCGAAAATTATTCCTTTGTTTATAAGATTTTTATTTCGTAGTTTGAAATGTCTTTGATATTTGTTTGTTTTAAATTGCTTATTCATTATTTCATACCCTTTTGAATTTTATTATTTTTCAGCTTCAAAAATTTAATATTCCCTTCTTGTAAATTTAAATCCGTTTAAAACTTATAGTTTTCTACGTATTAATCCTTAAATGGGTTTTTCGTATTTTCAATTCCCTTCATAAATTCCTTATTTCTTAATTTTGGATACTTTTAAAAACTTCTTCGTTTCGATCTCCTTTTCTTTAAATTTTAAATACCTTTTGAATTTTTCCTGTTTGTTACAATTATCTCTCTTCGAAGTATATATATATATATACATAGGTCATTTCCTTTCGCTTTCTATAACCCCTTATTATAAATTTCGAATCTTATCCTAAATACGATTTATAACGTTTCTGTTTCACCTAATAACATTATAATAATAATTTTAAGAAAATGAGCTATATCAACGAGGTTATCCATAATTCTCTAAACTTTTATTTAATCATTCAACGATAACCTGAATTTCCTTAATTTCAATAAGGCTCATATTTTCCTTATGATCACTACGATTTTAAAATATTTTCCCTAAATGCCGCTTTTCCTAAGGCTATATATCTTATGTATGTGATCATCAAAAGTAACCATAATAACATTATTTATATACGTTTAAAACTTCTTAAGGGGGTAGGACAATAATTTGATATTATCAACATCCTAATTATATTTTAAAATTCCTTATTTCAATTTATTTTATGGTTAATACCTATTTTCAAATTTAAATAAATTGATTTAACTCTTAAAATGCCTATTATTTTTATTTTAATTTAATTCCGTACAAAACTTCTAGGCCCTACTCTTTTGAAAACTTCTTTCTCGCTGATTTTGAAAATATCAATGCAGCAACATTTACATATTAATTCGAAAAAGAATTATTGATATTTTAAAATTATTAAGTTCATCAATCTTTCCTTTTTAGAAAATTCAAACCCAATCAAGAGCAATATTAATATTCCAATTCCAAAAACATCAATGTCTTCTCCAACTGCTTTTTAATCTCGAGCAGTTATCCAACCTATTCAAGTTTCGGGGACGAAACTTTTCTTAAGGGGGTAGGATTGTAACACCCCGTGTTTTTATTAATACTAATTAATTATTTTAACAAAATTCTGAAATTAAAAATTATATAATTTCGCTTTTACTCAATTACTTTGAAAATGCGGCTGAAAAATTTCGATTAAATAAACTTTCTCCAATACATTTCTAATTAAACTTTCTTGATTTTATATTAACCTATATTATATTTTTATTTATAAAATACTTGTCGAACTAAAACGTTACTTTTGTTACCATATATAGACTTTATAAATTGCGCTACATTTTAAAAATCCTCACGTTCATAAAATTTAGTCTTTATAAAAATATTCTTTCAAATAAGCAGACCGTTTGAAAATTTGTGAGACCATAATACAATTTGTAACTGACAACTTTTATACATTTATATTTTCGAACTATAAATTTTATAATATGAATAATGGAATTAAAATTTAAAACTAATAATTTAAAGCATAATATATTTTATAAAATATAAAGATTTATAAATAAGATCGAATGAAATGGAGCAAATCGGAAACTAAATCCAAATACTCCCTATTTTATGTCGACATACCTGCTCTTCTTCCTATTCATTATGACCTCCCCCTTTTCTACCTAAAATTTCAGATATTATATTGTGAGACTTCCTACATACACTTCTATCTAATTCATTTCTCCTTCTCCTTCTTTCTGCCTCATAAACACCCTCCATTTTCATTGGAATGAAACAACACCAAACAATAACAATAATAATAATAATAATAATAATAATAATAATAATAATACGAGTAGCAGCAGCAACAACAACAAACGACGGCAACAACAACAAGTACAACAACAATAACGACAAACAACAACAACAGCGGCCACCATGGCCATGGTCGCCGGAGCTCCGGCCAACACCACCACCGTCACCCTCTCTCCCTTCTCGGCCCTGCTCTTTTCCCTTCCCTTTTCCCCCCTGTTTTCGGCCACCACCGGAGCCACCGTGTGCCTCACCACCGCCATTAATGGTGAGCTCAGAAGCTCGAGCTCGACCACCGTTCCTGACCACCGTCGCCGCCTCTGTCGGCTGCCACCATGAGCACCACCGTGCTCTGGCGCCTCCCCTGCTCTCTCCTCTGCCCTCTCTTTCTCGGCCACCGTGAGCCACCACCTGTGGTCTGCTCTACTTCCCGTCGTATTCTTATCGTCGGTAAGTGTCGTCGATTAAATCGTTTTCATTCATTAAATTATCGACTTTTGATTTGGCCCGTTTTAATTGTTTTTTTCTCATTCTCTTTGACTCGCCGGAATTCGCCCTCGACGGAGCTCCGACCACCGGAGTTGTGTGTGTCGCCTCCTCATGGACCACCCCCTCGGTCCTGCCGCCTTCGTGTGTTGGTCAGCCACCATGGGCCAGCACCACCGTGACAGTTAACACGGTGAGCCTCTGTTACGGCTCCGGTTTCGATTTCAATTCTGTAATTCATTTTAATTACAGCTTACTCCTACTTCATTCTCCTCATTAAAACCATTCAGTCAATTAATTAACTCTCCATATTCAGTTTGCTTTTCGTCTATAATTTTATATCGATACCTTGTGTTGAATCTCACTTTCTTTGTATTTCGGGTTGTTTTCAATGTCGCTGTTGTCGACCCGAGCTACTTTTCTGATTGGGTTTCACTGCTAAGGACTTTGGATTTACGAAGAAATGGGTTAGGACCGTATTTGGAGGCCTCTGTTCGTGAGCCAAATTTAAGGTGCTTCTCGCACACTTATGTGATAAGCGCCTCGTAACTGATTTTATGTTATTTTCCTAAGTGATGTTATAATTATATATATGATGTTGAATTAAAATTGTGAAATATGATATTTGTATGATTTTATGATAATATGTTTTAGGTGAAAAATGTGTTGTTAAATTATTGTTGATTTTATATGAAATTTTATCATGTTGAAATTATATGTTATGTGTAATTTATTGAAAATATTAAATATAAGCATCACAAGTATAAAATAAGACTAAAAATATTATTAACCGGCTTAAGTAAATAAACTAAATAAATATGAAAATATTTATAGTCGTAAAAATAGTTGTAGTCACTTAATGGTTCAAATTAAAATACAACTAAAAATAAAGAGTTAAATAAAAAGAGTATCAAGTTTAAATTAGGATTAAATCAATTTAAAAGTAAAGTTCATTTTAATATACATAAAAGATACTCGTATTAAATATCTAATATAAACAGTCGTATAAAAACTCATATATCTAATTTAATATGATAAGTACTTTAATTTAAAAACTCTAAAGTTTAAAATGAACTTAAACTATACTAAATAAGTATTTGCTTAAAATATCAAAACGAAATAAAGAACTTGAAACTTAAAATAAACTTAACTAAAACTATTACTAAATAAAGCTAAAAATTAGAATCACAAATAAAAATTAACTAAAAGGTAAATTGTTAACATCTTAGTAATATATAAAGATCGACTAACAATTTACTAAGTATAGTTATATAAAAATCATGAATAATGTATTTATATATATAAATACAAAACCTAACTAAAATTTAAACTATAAGGTTTATGACATTATAAAAAGTAATAAATAATTAAATTAATTACACTTGAGTGAATATTACTAAAATATAAATATTAATAATCTCAAGATCAAGTTACCTAATCCCCTCATACGACTACGTGAAAGCTATATAAATAAAATCGTATTAAGAAATTAAACCACCTAAAAGAAATTTAACTAAATGTCAGCTAATTATATTTTAGTCAAAAATACTAAAATCTGTCAAATATCATTTAAGTAATATTTCTAACATTAAAATAAATGTTATGAATATTACGTAACTAGACACCTTCATTATTTATATTAACTATGAAAATATTAAATAATTATTATATCACATGAAACTTGGAATATTTATATCACTAATTGTAAACACACTTAAGTTGAAATTTAAACGAAACTAAATCTTTTAACTTAATCAATTAAAATACTTACACTTGAATAAAATGAATTAGTCACTTAAAACTATTTAGGTTACTCAAAATAAAGAACCTTAAAGTAAACTAAGTAACGAGAATAAATATTTAAAAGAAATGATGAATAATAACTAAAATTTCAAAATGGTTTAACTACTAAGATAATAAATCTAAATGCAATACAAAAATAAGATAAGAATCAATAAAATAGCAAAGTTTTAACAATTACTTAAAATAACATAAATAAAATAATAAGTGGACATGTTAAGAAGAATATCAACATATACTTCAAATAAAATACCTTACTTGCTCTGTTTATATGAGATCATGTGGTACGTTATATTTAATTATCAAAGTTTGACGATATATTTAAGTTTCCGAATTGTCACTTGATTTGAATAAACAAGGAAATAAGAATTGAGAAAATGAAATACTTGAATAAAATACTTGGATTGTTCGCCATGTCGCGACTCTTGAATTCGAAGTTAATGAGGTAGCCGTCTATGGGGACTTTAGCTCCCTCCCAGAGTTGCTAAAGGCGATCTAATATTTTTATATAAAGTATTATTTCGGTGCGGGATATACAACCTCAGGGATGGGGCATGATTGATATCTCCGTGAGCCCATACTACGGTAATTGGAAACTCCAGCCCCACCCGGGGGTACCCGTCTAAGGTGATAGTCGTATTATTAGGTGACTACTTACTCGAGGGCGAGTATGATCTGAACCTATCTATAGTGGTGTATGCATACATTAGACTCGGGATTTGGCTGTCCTTATCGCTTTAGGTATCCTTAGCCTGTTCAGACACGTCCGCTTTGTTCGGCCCTGACCGCTATTGCGCGGACGTCTAGTATGTCAGCCACGTCCAATCTGTTTGGCCCTGTCCACTGTTGTCTAGTGTGTCAGACACGTCCAATCTGTTTGGCCCTGTCTACTATTGCGAAATTACGTCTGCATGCTTCCGCCTCGCTAATGAACATTCACTAGTTAACATATGTTTGAATGTATTTCCTTGTCTTGATTGATTATTGTCTGAATGACTTGATTTCCTGAGTATTGAAGTACGATTTATTGAGAATTACTATCTATGACCGTTGTTATGTTACGTGATTGGATTTATACTCATGATTGAATCATCATGCTTTCCTTATGTGTTACATGCCTACTTGCTATTTGTTTTTAATTATTTATTTCTTTTATATAATGCATATGTTTTAGAATTGCATATGTCGGAAGAGTGTGCGAGAAAATGATGAGAGTATAATGCAGGTACCCCGAGACTACCGCTATTGAATGCAGGGGATGGTTTACCTTTATTTTGTACTCCTTTTTGAGAGAATGTAATCGAATAACTCTGGTTATCTTAAACTCATATTATGTATATGGAGTTTGTAATACGATAACAGCTGGTTTTGTAATATATAGACTTAATTAATTTTCCGCCTTAGTTTAATTAAAGTCACGAAAAAGGGTTATTCTGGTTGGTATCGAGTGTCTTGCGATAGTGAATGACTAAAAGTTGTCTCACATAGCGAGACGACACCTGGGCCAGACATTCATATCGTATGTCAGGCATAGACTTATAGGATCAAATAATAAATTAGGAATCTCTAGACCGCTAAAATAATAACTTAGATCATTTTAAAATGTGAGAAAGGGTAGAATCTTAAGGATCGGCCTAAGAATAAAATACTAGTTAGATGAGCGATAGAATCTTGTCGTATTATAATTCTTTTGCTTGCTAAGTGCTCTATGGTGATCTCTTTGGCTAACAAGTCTTCTATACTAACGTTACCATCGATCGAGACGTATAAATCGAGGACGAGACGACAAAGACTCAAGCACTTGCAAATGGACGCATCAAGAGTCGAACGATCTGAAAAGACATTCTAGACCTCGAAGAATTCTATTGCATTGAAGACCTCTACAACTTTCTCAAGCATCCTTATTAACTAAATTTTATTCATCTCCTCCAAATCTTTAAATCTATTTAACTTATATTTTTCTCCTAAAATATAACTTTCCTAACTTATACTTCTATAATGACTTCATAAAATGGATTTTTATCCCTTTTCATTTCTCGCAAATACAAGACTTAAAGACAAGACCTGAAGCACATGCAGAGAGACGTATCAAGGAACATGCTATTTGAGACAACTTCCAGGACGTTGAAGATTTCTACAACCATATCAAAATCATCCTTTAAATTTAAATATTTTTAACTTGATCAGTTTTAAAAATCTTTGCCTTACTGTCTCATGTTAAATTCCTAACTACCTTCGAAAATGTACTTTCGTATTCTGCATTTAAAACCTCTTCGAAAATTATTCCTTTGTTTCGCAAGATTTTTATTTCGTAGTTTGAAATGTCTTTGATATTTGTTTGTTTTAAATTGCTTATTCATTATTTCATACCCTTTTGAATTTTATTATTTTTCAGCTTCAAAAATTTAATATTCCCTTCTTGTAAATTTAAATCCGTTTAAAACTTATAGTTTTCTACGTATTAATCCTTAAATGGGTTTTTCGTATTTTCAATTCCCTTCATAAATTCCTTATTTCTTAATTTTGGATACTTTTAAAAACTTCTTCGTTTCGATCTCCTTTTCTTTAAATTTTAAATACCTTTTGAATTTTTCCTGTTTATTCTGATTATCTCTCTTGAAGTATATATATATATATACATAGGTCATTTCCTTTAAACTTTCTATAACCCCTTATTATAAATTTCGAATCTTATCCTAAATACGATTTATAACGTTTCTGTTTCACCTAATAACATTATAATAATAATTTTAAGAAAATGAGCTATATCAACGAGGTTATCCATAATTCTCTAAACTTTTATTTAATCATTCAACGATAACCTGAATTTCCTTAATTTCAATAAGGCTCATATTTTCCTTATGATCACTACGATTTTAAAATATTTTCCCTAAATGCCGCTTTTCCTAAGGCTATATATCTTATGTATGTGATCATCAAAAGTAACCATAATAACATTATTTATATACGTTTAAAACTTCTTAAGGGGGTAGGACAATAATTTGATATTATCAACATCCTAATTATATTTTAAAATTCCTTATTTCAATTTATTTTATGGTTAATACCTATTTTCAAATTTAAATAAATTGATTTAACTCTTAAAATGCCTATTATTTTTATTTTAATTTAATTCCGTACAAAACTTCTAGGCCCTACTCTTTTGAAAACTTCTTTCTCGCTGATTTTGAAAATATCAATGCAGCAACATTTACATATTAATTCGAAAAAGAATTATTGATATTTTAAAATTATTAAGTTCATCAATCTTTCCTTTTTAGAAAATTCAAACCCAATCAAGAGCAATATTAATATTCCAATTCCAAAAACATCAATGTCTTCTCCAACTGCTTTTTAATCTCGAGCAGTTATCCAACCTATTCAAGTTTCGGGGACGAAACTTTTCTTAAGGGGGTAGGATTGTAACACCCCGTGTTTTTATTAATACTAATTAATTATTTTAACAAAATTCTGAAATTAAAAATTATATAATTTCGCTTTTACTCAATTACTTTGAAAATGCGGCTGAAAAATTTCGATTAAATAAACTTTCTCCAATACATTTCTAATTAAACTTTCTTGATTTTATATTAACCTATATTATATTTTTATTTATAAAATACTTGTCGAACTAAAACGTTACTTTTGTTACCATATATAGACTTTATAAATTGCGCTACATTTTAAAAATCCTCACGTTCATAAAATTTAGTCTTTATAAAAATATTCTTTCAAATAAGCAGACCGTTTGAAAATTTGTGAGACCATAATACAATTTGTAACTGACAACTTTTATACATTTATATTTCGAACTATAAATTTTATAATATGAATAATGGAATTAAAATTTAAAACTAATAATTTAAAGCATAATATATTTTATAAAATATAAAGATTTATAAATAAGATCGAATGAAATGGAGCAAATCGGAAACTAAATCCAAATACTCCCTATTTTATGTCGACATACCTGCTCTTCTTCCTATTCATTATGACCTCCCCCTTTTCTACCTAAAATTTCAGATATTATATTGTGAGACTTCCTACATACACTTCTATCTAATTCATTTCTCCTTCTCCTTCTTTCTGCCTCATAAACACCCTCCATTTTCATTGGAATGAAACAACACCAAACAATAACAATAATAATAATAATAATAATAATAATAATAATAATACGAGTAGCAGCAGCAACAACAACAAACGACGGCAACAACAACAAGTACAACAACAATAACGACAAACAACAACAACAGCGGCCACCATGGCCATGGTCGCCGGAGCTCCGGCCAACACCACCACCGTCACCCTCTCTCCCTTCTCGGCCCTGCTCTTTTCCCTTCCCTTTTCCCCCCTGTTTTCGGCCACCACCGGAGCCACCGTGTGCCTCACCACCGCCATTAATGGTGAGCTCAGAAGCTCGAGCTCGACCACCGTTCCTGACCACCGTCGCCGCCTCTGTCGGCTGCCACCATGAGCACCACCGTGCTCTGGCGCCTCCCCTGCTCTCTCCTCTGCCCTCTCTTTCTCGGCCACCGTGAGCCACCACCTGTGGTCTGCTCTACTTCCCGTCGTATTCTTATCGTCGGTAAGTGTCGTCGATTAAATCGTTTTCATTCATTAAATTATCGACTTTTGATTTGGCCCGTTTTAATTGTTTTTTTCTCATTCTCTTTGACTCGCCGGAATTCGCCCTCGGCGAGCTCAGGCCAGGAGTTGTGTGTGTCGCCTCCTCATGGACCACCCCCTCGGTCCTGCCGCCTTCGTGTGTTGGTCAGCCACCATGGGCCAGCACCACCGTGACAGTTAACACGGTGAGCCTGCATTCACGACTCGGTTTCGATTTCAATTCTGTAATTCATTTTAATTACAGCTTACTCCTACTTCATTCTCCTCATTAAAACCATTCAGTCAATTAATTAACTCTCCATATTCAGTTTGCTTTTCGTCTATAATTTTATATCGATACCTTGTGTTGAATCTCACTTTCTTTGTATTTGGGTTGTTTTCAATGTCATTTGTTGTCGACCGAGCTACTTTCTCGATTGGGTTTCACTGCTAAGGACTTTGGATTTCTGAAGAAATGGGTTAGGACCGTATTTGGAGGCCTCTGTTAGTGAGCCAAATTTAAGGTGCTTCGCACTTATGTGATAAGCGCCTCGTAACTGATTTTATGTTATTTTCCTAAGTGATGTTATAATTATATATATGATGTTGAATTAAAATTGTGAAATATGATATTTGTATGATTTTATGATAATATGTTTTAGGTGAAAAATGTGTTGTTAAATTATTGTTGATTTTATATGAAATTTTATCATGTTGAAATTATATGTTATGTGTAATTTATTGAAAATATTAAATATAAGCATCACAAGTATAAAATAAGACTAAAAATATTATTAACCGGCTTAAGTAAATAAACTAAATAAATATGAAAATATTTATAGTCGTAAAAATAGTTGTAGTCACTTAATGGTTCAAATTAAAATACAACTAAAAATAAAGAGTTAAATAAAAAGAGTATCAAGTTTAAATTAGGATTAAATCAATTTAAAAGTAAAGTTCATTTTTAATATACATAAAAGATACTCGTATTAAATATCTAATATAAACAGTCGTATAAAAACTCATATATCTAATTTAATATGATAAGTACTTTAATTTAAAAACTCTAAAGTTTAAAATGAACTTAAACTATACTAAATAAGTATTTGCTTAAAATATCAAAACGAAATAAAGAACTTGAAACTTAAAATAAACTTAACTAAAACTATTACTAAATAAAGCTAAAAATTAGAATCACAAATAAAAATTAACTAAAAGGTAAATTGTTAACATCTTAGTAATATATAAAGATCACTAACAATTTACTAAGTTTAGTTATATAAAAATCATGAATAATGTATTTATATATATAAATACAAAACCTAACTAAAATTTAAACTATAAGGTTTATGACATTATAAAAAGTAATAAATAATTAAATTAATTACACTTGAGTGAATATTACTAAAATATAAATATTAATAATCTCAAGATCAAGTTACCTAATCCCCTAAATACGACTACGTGAAAGCTATATAAATAAAATCGTATTAAGAAATTAAACCACCTAAAAGAAATTTAACTAAATGTCATTTAATTATATTTTAGTCAAAAATACTAAAATCATTAAATATCATATAAGTAATATTTCTAACATTAAAAAAAATGTTATGAATATTACGTAACTAGTCACCTTCATTATTTATATTAACTATGAAAATATTAAATAATTATTATATCACATGAAACTTGGAATATTTATATCACTAATTGTAAACACACTTAAGTTGAAATTTAAACGAAACTAAATCTTTTAACTTAATCAATTAAAATACTTACACTTGAATAAAATGAATTAGTAACTTAAAACTATTTAGGTTACTCAAAATAAAGAACCTTAAAGAAAACTAAGTAACGAGAATAAATATTAAAAAGAAATGATGAATAATAACTAAAATTTCAAAATGGTTTAACTACTAAGATAATAAATCTAAATGCAATACAAAAATAAGATAAGAATCAATAAAATAGCAAAGTTTTAACAATTACTTAAAATAACATAAATAAAATAATAAGTGGACATGTTAAGAAGAATATCAACATATACTTCAAATAAAATACCTTACTTGCTCTGTTTATATGAGATCATGTGGTACGTTATATTTAATTATCAAAGTTTGACGATATATTTAAGTTTCCGAATTGTCACTTGATTTGAATAAACAAGGAAATAAGAATTGAGAAAATGAAATACTTGAATAAAATACTTGGATTGTTCGCCATGTCGCGACTCTTGAATTCGAAGTTAATGAGGTAGCCGTCTATGGGGACTTTAGCTCCCTCCCAGAGTTGCTAAAGGCGATCTAATATTTTTATATAAAGTATTATTTAGTGCGGGATATACAACCTCGGGGATGGGGCATGATTGATATCTCCGTGAGCCCATACTACGGTAATTGGAAACTCGGCCCACCCGAGTGCAGTCTAAGGTGATAGTCGTATTATTAGGTGACTACTTACTCGAGGGCGAGTATGATCTGAACCTATCTATAGTGGTGTATGCATACATTAGACTCGGGATTTGGCTGTCCTTATCGCTTTAGGTATCCTTAGCCTGTTCAGACACGTCCGCTTTGTTCGGCCCTGACCGCTATTGCGCGGACGTCTAGTATGTCAGCCACGTCCAATCTGTTTGGCCCTGTCCACTGTTGTCTAGTGTGTCAGACACGTCCAATCTGTTTGGCCCTGTCTACTATTGCGAAATTACGTCTGCATGCTTCCGCCTCGCTAATGAACATTCACTAGTTAACATATGTTTGAATGTATTTCCTTGTCTTGATTGATTATTGTCTGAATGACTTGATTTCCTGAGTATTGAAGTACGATTTATTGAGAATTACTATCTATGACCGTTGTTATGTTACGTGATTGGATTTATACTCATGATTGAATCATCATGCTTTCCTTATGTGTTACATGCCTACTTGCTATTTGTTTTTAATTATTTATTTCTTTTATATAATGCATATGTTTTAGAATTGCATGTGTCGGAAGAGTGTGCGAGAAAATGATGAGAGTATAATGCAAAAATTTTGAGACTACCGCTATTGAATGCAGGGGATGGTTTACCTTTATTTTGTACTCCTTTTTGAGAGAATGTAATCGAATAACTCTGGTTATCTTAAACTCATATTATGTATATGGAGTTTGTAATACGATAACAGCTGGTTTTGTAATATATAGACTTAATTAATTTTCCGCCTTAGTTTAATTAAAGTCACGAAAAACCGGGTTGTTACATTGAAGGCCTTATTTTGTATTTTGGAGAGATGTAATGTAACAACCCGGTTTTTCGTGACTTAATTAAACTAAGGCGGAAAATTAATTAAGTCTAATACATGCCGGATGTTAATTAAATTACATTCAAATGGCATAGGATACAAATATATATTACAATCTCTCAAGGAAAACAAACGAAACATCCTAATCATCCCGATAATCCTGAGACTCGAGAATTGCACATCGCGGAGACAAAAACACAAAATAGGAGGATCTCCGCTCGGAGGCGGAAGTGACTATTCTAACCAACAACCTCTAAACCAAAGTTTTGGTTTATTTAACCTATGATTAAAAGTAACTTGGCAAAGACTAAACGCGTATAACTACCGTAGCCACCTTATGTCAATAAAATTGGACAAATAGCATATAATATCAGTTCTCACATATAGATATTTAAATCTCATACAACATGATAAACAAATCTTAAAACATTTCAATTTATAGAATCACAATAAATAAACATGACTATCATCTCAATTAATATAATATATATATGAAACCTAAATTATGGCAATCAAGATATATGCATAAGCCGTAATCAATTCAATAAACACATAGTCGTGAACAATCATGCAATTCTAAACATATGCAATATAGAAAATAAATAAATAAAATACATTGCAAGTAGACAAGCAAAAACATATAAGGAATCATGATAATTCAAATATGAGCATACGTCAAATCATATAATCATAAAACATTTCTCGATAATCATACTAAACAAGGCAATCTCAACTCAAGGACAACATCATTCAGACAATAACCAATCAAAACAAGGAAATACATTCATCATACGTTAACTAGTGAATCTTCGTTAGTAAGGCGGAAGCATCTGAGACATAATCATGCTTGATGGCAGTAGGGCCAACATAACTTGGACGTGACTACCAGGCTTAAAGATATCTAAGGTAATAAGGATGATTCAATCCCTTGTCTAATGTATGCATACACTACCTATCGAGGATCATACTTATTCGCTATTCAAAAGGTATCACCGACGAAAAAGTTCGACTATCACCAGAGACGGGTACCCCCGGTTGGGGCTGGATTTTCCAATTACCGTAGTATGGGCTCACGGAGATATCAATGATGCCCCATCCCTGAGGTTGTATATCCCGCACCGAAATAATACTCTAGAAAAATATTAGATCGCCTTTAGCAACACAGGGAGGGAGCTAAAGTCCCCATAGACGGCTACCTCATTAACTTCGAATTTCAAGAGTCGCAACATGGCGAACAATCCAAGTATTTTATTCAGGTAGTTCAATTCTCTTTCTCAATTTCTTATTCCTCATTTAATCGTAACATGAATTATTTCTAAAACATAAATGTATCGTCAAACTTTATATAATGGAATCTTAGTAATAGCAGTTCGTCAGGTAAAACAGATTACATAGGAAAAACCTAATTATTTATTTTGAGTCCGTTCGTAAATTTTAAATATTTTCACTATTCATTATTTTACTATTTATTGTATTTACTATTCATCGTATCTACTATTCATCGTATTTACTATTCCTCGTATTTTTATACGTATGCGTATTCTTATACTTGTACGTATTATTAGTTTATATTTTAGTAAATAATAATAGTTCATTTTATTTATAAGCTTGATTAAGTTTCATTTAAACTATAAGTAATTTAAAGTAGATTAGTGATTAGTGATATAAATAATTGAATTTCATTGTAACTCACATTTATGTCTTCCTTTTTATTTAAATTGTAAACTGTTTAGTGATTTAGTAGTTTTAACATTCATTTTAAATTGTAAACATATCTTGATGATACTTAGCACAATTTAGTGTTTTTAATAAAATCTAATATAATGACATTTAGGAACTATTCGTTTAGGTGGCCTAATTTCTGAATTGATTTTATTTATGTAACTCTTACGTAGTCGTATTAGGTGATTTAATAATTCGATCGTGAGATTATTAATATTTAAATTTTTGTAATATTCACTTAAGTTTAATTCACTTAATTATTTATAACTTTTAAAAATGTCAAAAACTTTATAATTCAAAATCTTAGTTAGGTTTTGTATTTATATATATAAATATATTATTCATAATTTTTATATAACTATACTTAGTAAATTTTTAGTCAACCTTTATATATTATTATGATATTAACAATTTACCTTTTAGTTAATTTTTATTTGTGATTCTAATTTTTAGCTTTATTTAGTAATAGTTTTACTTAGATTCATTTTAAATCTTAAAGTACCCAATTTCTTATTATTATTTTAACTAAATACTTATTTAGTATATTTTAAGTTCATTGTAAACTTTAAAGTTTTAATAAAGTAATCTTTATATTAAATGTGATATATGACTTTTTATATAATTATTTATTTTAGAAACTCTAATATAAGTAACTTAATTCATATTTTTACTTTTAGTTTGATTTAATATTAATTTAAACTTAATACTCTTTTAACTTAATTCTTCATTTTTAGTTATATTTCGACTTAATTTTTTAGTGACGACAGATAAGTTATATTACTTTAATTTATTTACTTAAGTTATTTAATAATATTTTGGTCACATATTATACTTGTGATACTGAAGGTACCGGGGAAAAAATATATATTTATATGTGATGATAATATGGTATAATATAATGTGATCGCTAGTCCCTATCGACGCCCTGCCTTGTATAGCCCTCGCCTCGTGTGGGCGTAGGAAGTGAATGCTTCCTTGAGGGAAAAAGTCTTGAGTTTTGAGAAAAATGGGGGAGATCATTGCATGAATTTGTGACCAAAAAGAAAAGTAGAAAATCCTTTTTGAAAGTGTATTTTCGGAGTCGCCACCAAATATTAAAGGAATTTGGAACCTATTCAACGCGTCTTGAAATACAAGACACGAGTGTCTCAGATTTCAAGGTGCGTCGATACCTATCTATCTGAGGTTTGAAACCAGAGAAGGGATTCGGAGTGAGGTTACTTTTCGAAAGTTTTGACAAAATGAGTTTTGAAAGCAAGAATCAAAAAGCCTACATAAGAGTAGTCTCTACTAATTTGAAAACATTTGCTTAATTTCGATATTTGGGCTAAAAGTCACGCTACGTACAAGTGCGAATAAGTATGACTCGATTAAAATGCATAAATAATGTAAATTGTCAAAATAATGACATATTGCTATAGGAAATGTACGTTAAATAATAATTTATTGACTAAATTATTACTATAGACGTTATTTTCTCGACCTCGTATTAGAATTTGTGAAAAACCCTCGGTTTGACATGCTAAAAGACTACATGAAACGGTACAATTTAGTGTTGGATCCGTGATTCTAGTAGATTATTTAATGCATGAATGAGGACTTGCATAATTATAAAAGTGGCGTCGGTTTGCTTTAGTGATAATGAGTCGTTTATTTATGCGATATTGGCGGGGTTTAGGCGGATTATGAATCAGAATTGCTACAACCGTATTACGAATCTGACTTCGCTAGTGCCAATATCGGGTTTGGGGTTAATGTAACCCCATTGTCCGAGTCTCAAACGTCTAGCCCGTAGGGAAAATGATTACCTTTCGAAAATGTAAAGACGGTATATTTGAGTGGATTTTGTGATTAGTGTATGAGTGCTAAACCGTATTGAAAATGAATGAAGTGGGTTGGTATTTATAGAGTTTGGTGGTTTCTGTGGGATAGCAAAACTTAATCGCCTGTATACAGGCGTATAAGTTTGCTTGAGTTAGATATTTTTAAAGAAAAATTAAAAAGGCGGCTGGTACAAAACAAAAATTAAATCGCCTGTTGACAGGCGATTTGATTTTTAATCGCCTGTCAACTGGCGATTTCATTTTTGTTTTGGTGGGCTGTTTATGCCGCCGTTTGGTTTTGGAGGTTTGATTAAGTAATGATTATGTTTTGTTGTTTACTTATGAGCTAAGTCTTTGTTCAGTTTTGGTCCGAATTTCGGTTTTCGTGTTTCGGTTTTTGTCGTGTTTTTCGGTTTTGGCTTGAAATAAAATAATATTAGGTTATATTATTTTATGGTTTCATAAAACCTAACTTTGTGAAAATGTGACACGGGACGCACTTTGGCCCGTTTTGAGTGTTGTGTTAGTGTGCGTTTTTGGGTCGTTTTTGTAAGTTTGGGCCGTTTTGTAGCTAGTTGGGCTGTTTTTGTGGCTTGGCTTAATAAGACGTTCCTATATTGTGCTCGTGTTACGCTCATGATGACTAAAAATTGACGTTCATTTTCATGATTATGCAAATCCAAATTAATACGCTAAAAATGACTAATACGTTTTAGACACTTTTGTACCGTTTCGACTCTTTTAAAAGCATGTATGAAAGTCCTTTTCATCATCGGGTTTGTTTTTGGGGGGGTACGGATACGGGTATCTACAGAGCCCCCAGTTTGACTGAGCTTGGACAAAGCGTTAGTCAAACTTAAAGATAGTATCCGGACCATTACAGTCTCGATACTACCTGGCGGCGCTAAGCATGTGTCTTATGGGAGAGATGAGGACTTAGCGTCGGGAAATGCGGGGAGGGACGACATGTTTTTAAGGACATGACGGTCCTACATGTTTAAGGGCATGTCAGCCTGCATGTGGCCTGAGTACTCCCAGCTGGCGCCTTGCTTGTGTTTAGTTTGCTCCTTGCTTTGCTTGCTGCTTGCGCCGCTTGCGCTCCTTTGCTTTGCTTGCGCCGGCTTGCGCTCCTTTGCTTTGCTTGCCAAGGCTTGCGCTCCTTTGCTTTGCGCGGCTTGCGCTCCTTTCTTTGCTTGCGGCACAGCTTGCGCTCCTTTGCTTTGCTTTATGCCGGCTTGCGCTCCTTTGCTTTGCTTTCCTTCTTGGACGCCTCGTAGAAGAGGTTCTGGCGTTTTTGGGGTTTGGTTTATAAGAGTGGTTTAGATTTTTGTGAACGTCTCGTAAGGAGGCTACGTGTTTTTGTATTTCTCATAAAAAGGGCTAGGTTTTTATGAACGTCTCGTGAGGAGGCTACGTGTTTTTCTCATAAAAGGTTAGGTTTTTATGAACGTCTCGTGAGGAGGTTACGTGTTTTTGGAATTTAACGTCTCGTGAGGAGGCTACGTGTTTTTCTCATAAAAGGTTAGGTTTTTATGAACGTCTCGTGAGGAGGCTACGTGTTTTTCTCATAAAAAGGTAGGTTTTTATGAACGTCTCGTGAGGAGGTTACGTGTTTTTGGAATTTAACGTCTCGTGAGGAGGCTACGTGTTTTTCTCATAAAAGGTTAGGTTTTTATGAACGTCTCGTGAGGAGGTTACGTGTTTTTCTCATAAAAGGTTAGGTTTTTATGAACGTCTCGTGAGGAGGTTACGTGTTTTTGGAATTTAACGTCTCGTGAGGAGGCTACGTGTTTTTCTCATAAAAGGTTAGGTTTTTATGAACGTCTCGTGAGGAGGCTACGTGTTTTTCTCATAAAAAGGTAGGTTTTTATGAACGTCTCGTGAGGAGGTTACGTGTTTTTGGAATTTAACGTCTCGTGAGGAGGCTACGTGTTTTTCTCATAAAAGGTTAGGTTTTTATGAACGTCTCGTGAGGAGGCTACGTGTTTTTCTCATAAAAGGTTAGGTTTTTATGAACGTCTCGTGAGGAGGTTACGTGTTTTTCTCATAAAAGGTTAGGTTTTTATGAACGTCTCGTGAGGAGGTTACGTGTTTTTGGAATTTAACGTCTCGTGAGGAGGCTACGTGTTTTTCTCATAAAAGGTTAGGTTTTTATGAACGTCTCGTGAGGAGGCTACGTGTTTTTCTCATAAAAAGGTAGGTTTTTATGAACGTCTCGTGAGGAGGTTACGTGTTTTTGGAATTTAACGTCTCGTGAGGAGGCTACGTGTTTTTCTCATAAAAGGTTAGGTTTTTATGAACGTCTCGTGAGGAGGCTACGTGTTTTTCTCATAAAAAGGTAGGTTTTTATGAACGTCTCGTGAGGAGGTTGGAGTAGGGGGAGCTCCCGTGGAGGTTCCGCGGAGGCGTTACGAGGACACTTCCGGGTCGGAGGAGTCTTCGAGTGACGAGGAGGGGGTTCCTGACGAGACTGTGGCTGAGGTGGCTGTCGAGGTTGAGACTGCTGAGGCTGCCGCCAGTCTTGCCGCCAGCTGGCCGACGATGCTCGGTTGATCTTTGTCGCTGCATCGCGGCCGCCTTTGTGGCCGGTCGGTTTGAGGCCATGCTCAGGAGCAGGTTCAGGATGATCCTGAGGCTGAGGCGCAGGCCGAGGGCGAGGCCGAGGGCGAGGCCCAGATGCAGCGCGGCAAGTCCGGGAGGCCGCGACCGAGGTTTTCATGGGGATGGTTGACGAAGCCGGGCGCGAGGCTGACTACCTCACGGCCCGCGCTTGTGGTCGCAGTGGCCCTGGGCGGGACGGCGTGACTGCGGTTTGAGTCGCTGAGCACTTGTCGATCCGGGTGAAGGTCGGCTTTCCGTTAGGCTCGATGAGGACCTTCTCTGGGTTTCGGGCGGTGTTTGACGTCTTTGTGGGTAGGCTCACCCAGGAGGAGCGGGACATAGTGCTTGGGGCAGCTTTCGGTCCCTTGGTGCAGAAGTGGAGGGAGGGGCGGGGCAAGCGGGTGAGCAGCGCGCTCACTTTGTGGGCGTTGTTGGATAGGTTTTGGGATACGACCAACACCTTCCACATGCCTGGTTACGAGGTTGGCGTTACTCTTTCTTCGTGGGCGGTATTCATGGTCAGCCTCATGGCGAGGGTGTACTTGATCGGGGCGTGAGCGACTCTCCTATTGATAGCCCACGAGTCGCAAGGCCTGATTGGCGACTGGTTAAGTGCGGGAAGGACGAGGAGCACACGCGTTTGACCTCGTCACGATATGGTTTCTTGACTTCTTCGAGGAGGAGGAAGAAGAAAGGGTCTACTCCGAGCCAGCGCCGAGCGTAGAGCCCTACGTGGTTGTGGTGGTTCTCGACGGCCATCCACTTTGGCGACAAGGGGAGCGGCGTCGGCCGACGGCCGTGTTGATGGCGCCGTCGGACATGTCACGCAGCGTAGGTGACTTTGACCGTGACTCTCGCCTGGGTCTGTTGATCCGTTACCTGAGGGACGCAGTGCGCCCTGATCGGATTGACGAGGATTCGGATGTGTCGCTTGTGGGCCCTGGTCTTCTGATGGAGGTAGGGTTCGACTTTTGTAATTTTTGTTGTTTTGTTTCGCACTGTACGTAGCGTGTGTTTTGTTTGCTTGCAGGCTTGGTGCTACGCCACTTCCTCTCTCGCTCCGGATCGTTCAAGGTCGAGGCGCAGATCCCGCTTTCCATGCCTACGCCTTGACCGGATCGGAGGTATTAGCCTGAACTATGACGCTAGCGGCTCGTACGCCTCAACCGGGATGACGATGGATAAGGTAAGGGTGGTCGTGTTTTGTATTTGGGTCTTATGTAGCTTGATTTTGGGTTTGTGTTTGTATTGCTGGTTTATAATTTGGTTTTGTTTTGAAGTTCGTTCGCGACCCTTGGAGGAATTTTCTGGCGTTCCTCACGATTCGCAGCCGCTTTGGTCCCCTCGACAGCGGTAGATTGAGACCCGTGACGGATCGTACTGGTACTTGGGTAAGCGTCTGTCTGCGCAGACGGGTCGCGGTGGCTTCATCGTACCTGCTCCTCCGCCTTCCGTTTTGTTCGTGGGGGCGCCCGACGCTAATGGCGTCGTGGCGTGTATCACGCAGGCGAGTCGACTCCTTCTTTGCGGCGGGATGAGGATTACGTGACTTGGGCACAAAGATGCCCTTCTTGTGACGCTGTGATCGAGGTATGCTTGTTTATCCCTTTTGCTTGTATGTGTTTTGGTTTTAGGAAGCAAAAATTTATCCTATTTTTGTTTTGTAGCGGCGTGACCCTGACCTTGAGTTCCAGCCTCCTCCGTTCGTTGAGGACCTGCTGGTTGTTCACGAGGGCTGCTCTCATTCGATCGTCTTCTTGGCCTTCCATGTCTGTGGGTCACCGTCTGCGGGTCTTGAGAGGTGGGATCCGCGGCGTGAGAAAGGTATTAACCCTCCTCTTTGTACAAAGATGAGTATTATGTAGTATATAGCCCCCAGTTTGAAAAAGATTTTATTGTAAAATCATTATTCAAACTCTGTTGAAGTAGGTTTTTGATTATAGCCCCCAGTTTGAGTAAGATTTTAGTGTAAAATCATTAGTCAAACTCTGTCGAAGCAGGTTTTTGATTATAGCCCCCAGTTTGAGTAAGATTTTAGTGTAAAATCATTAGTCAAACTCTGTCGAAGCAGGTTTTTGATTATAGCCCCCAGTTTGAGTAAGATTTTAGTGTAAAATCATTAGTCAAACTCTGGTGGAGCAGGTTTTTGATTAAAGGCCCCCGCTTGAGTAAAATATTAGTGGAAAATCATTAGTCAAACTCGTCAAGGTGTTTTTGATTATAGCCCCGTAAAGCTAAATGGATTTCTCGCATTGTTGCGGTGACGGTGAGGTCCACGAGGAGGTCAGTGGCGCCAACCGATGGCGCGGTTGTGAATGAGAAGGTTGTGGGACGCTTGCGAGGCGAGACTCGCCGAGGCGCGTCTTGAGTTAGCCAGGGTCGTACGGTGAGGGAGGCGAGATCGCGCAGGCGAATGGAGGCTGCGCATGCCGAGGAGCTGGCGAGGGTCCGGGCAGAGCTGGAGGGTCAGTATGCAGGGGAGCTGGATAGGGCACGTGCTGAGATTGATTCCCTGCGTGCTGTCTTGCAGCGTCGTGACCAGTCGTAGTAGGCTTGGACTTTGTATATTTTGGACTTTGTATTATGAATATTAGTATTTGTTTGTATTGGTTTATGTATTAGGACTTGTGTGTGGTTGGTTGATTTTTTGGACTCGTGGGTGTTTATGGGTATAATTTGGTTATTTTGTCTTGTTGCGAAAAATGCATTCCTGCGTCGTAGCCGGGTCTGAAATCCTTGCGTATTTGCTTGCCGAGCGTACCTGCAAAACATTGTTAGTCGTGAAAGCATATATATGCGTCTCGATTGAGACTGACTCGCTAATGACTGAATTAAATGCAAAAAGAGTTTTTTGAAAAATGTTGGTTAGGACATATTTTAACCTCGTAAAAAGACGTTTTTGACATGGTAAAAATGCGAGCTAAAACGACGTTTTTGAGACGAAAATTTGTGAATGTGAAAATCATACTTTGTGTTGTGTTTAATTTTTGTGTGATTATTGTGTTTTGTAAAAAGTGAAAAATACGAAATACGGGAATTGATCACGCAAATCGAGACGACGCGACGGGACCAATTTTATTCGGTCATGAGGTCGGTAAAAGGTAATAGGGGTTAATAAGTTAAATATTTTGGGTGTAGGTGTGTAAGAAGTGTAAGAAATCGAATAATTTTGTCGAAAGAAAAGAAAATCGCTGTAAACAAAGCGATTTGATTTTTGTCGCTTTGTTCTGACGATTAGAATTTTGTTTTGTGGTTTTTGTTTGATTTATTTTAATCGCTTGTTCACCAGCGTTTAAGTTTTTGTGTTGTATTTCGTCTTGCAAATCTCGGCTATAAAAGGAGGGCTAAGTTAGTTCATTTCACTCATCCTCTCGTCTTCTATTCTCGATTTTCCAAAGATATTCACAATATTTACGGAACATTAAATCGAGTTATGGAGAGTTTTGAAGGAAACTTGCGTCGTTGGTGTGCGCGCCTTATCTCGGGTGGAAGAGGAAGACTTGAAAGATTGCGGTTTTGGGGTCCTGCTGGGTCTAGGGCGGCTTCGAATGGAGCCCGAGTTCCTGGATGCGTGTCTCGACTATTGGGACTTGAGTTTCCACGTTTTCCGTTTTCCTAGTGGGGAGGTGTGTCCGTTGGTCGAGGAATTTGGGGCCATTGGTGGTTGGTTGCGAACTAACATTCCTGTGTGCGTTAGATCGGGGCCTGGATATAAGAGGCACGTGCAGAACTACCTTGGATGACTCGTGTGGACAGAGGAGTTATTTGTTGGGAGTCGTATCGACCTCTATCGCTTGTGCAAGCGGTTTATGAACCGCAAAATGAGACGATCTCCTTTGGTGCGAGAAAAAGGCGTTGGCATTACAGCTTAGTCCACCGCTACATGTTTCCTAATTCTTTGTATGAGGAGCGCTTGGTGATCTCGCTAATCACCGCCGTTCAAGAGATGGAGTATGGTCAGAACCCTTCCGCCGTGATCCTAGCCGAGACGATCCTGAGTGCGAATGATCGTGTTCGCAATAGGCGAGCCCGTGTCAGGTGTCCTTAATCCTTCAGTGCGGTTGATGGAGCGGTTGGCGTGCTAGGTGATATTCTTTGGGTCACATCCCTGGGGACGTGACTAGTCGTTATATTAGGTGGTCGGATCGGCGTAAATCGCCATACAGCGATTACTTCCCTGGACTTGTGGGGTCATCGACCATTCGTTGGTTGGTACCGTGGTGGGGAATAGTTGATGTGACGGCAGTGAGGTGGCGATGGTTCGTCTGGAGTCCTCGCTGCGGATTCGACATGGGTGTTTACATCCATCCCGTGCAGTGAGAGACAGATAGGGTGGGCACGCGATTCATTCCTGGTCATGACACCAAGGTGCAGGGCATGCTTATGTTGACTAGTGGCATGGCCGATGCTTGGGTGAGCGGATGGATTACGCGCCCTAGGTGGCCTGTGGCGGGTACTCCTAGGGCGACTCAGGTGTCACGAGCCCTCGCTAGGTGGACTGCCGCGAGCCCACAAGAGGTCACGCCGAGCTCTAGAGCTCAGCGGGCTTTCCCGGATGTCCGCTATGACCCGACCAACCTTGGGCGTACGGTGGTGATGGCGAGGGTTGAGTCCGAGCTACTCTCGGCCGATGAAAGTGTGTTCGGCCGTCGGCATATTCCAGGGTCAGGTGATCAAGGTTGTTATGGCAATGTTGGGGATCGCCATTGGGGTTGAGGGTTGGTGCTCCCTTTATCCAGCAGGAGAGGTCTCGAGTCGGCTTCGGAGAGTAACCTGGTTTTAGTTCATGTGTGCTTTGTTAGTATTATGTTCATATTATGTTGTATTATGTAATATATTACCTATCCTAAACCCGATGTACATGCCGGGACTCGTATTGTAATATATAGTGTTTGTTAGTGTATTTCTAAGGTCGTAGTTATGCTCCTATGTTTGAAAAATCCAAAATGTAAGTTCTTTTTAAGATTAATAAAAATCGTGTTTTTATTTACGACTCTGCCTCATTTTGCTTGTTATTTTGTGTGAAATTCCTTGGCTCTAATCTTTTTTCAAAGGTTTAGAATGCGAGCATGGTTTTTGCTTTTAGGAAATTTTTGTATTGACTATTCCCTCGACCTTTTTAAGCTTTGGGTTTGTCGTTTTGTGTTGAATGTCGTTCTTTTTACCCTTAGGTTAAAAAACGAATTTTTGTGTTGACTATGTCCTTGGCCCTTTTAAGCTTTAGACGCGTCATTTTTGTGTTGAATATCGCCTTATGTTAACCCATTAGGTTATGAGACGGTTTTTGTGTTGACTGTATCCTCAGCCTTTTTAAGCTTTGGAGGCGTCATTTTTGTGTTGAATATCGCCTTATGTTAACCCATTAGGTTATGAGACGGTTTTTGTGTTGACTGTATCCTCAGCCTTTTTAAGCTTTGGAGGCGTCATTTTTGTGTTGAATATCGGTTGCGCTTTTTGCAAAGCTGCCTACGTATCCACGAAAAGTGGAATCAAACCGGCGTAGTTCGAGAATGTATGTTTAAGGGCATACCGGCCCATGAGTTGTGTTTGCTTTTTTGTGGTGAATGTGCACGTTTAGGGGCATGCCGGCCCATGAGCATGTTTAAGGACCTGCCGGTCCATGAATTGTGTTTGGTGGATGCATGTTTAGGGGCATGCCGGCCCATGAATTGTGTTTGCTTATGGAATGTGCACGTTTAAGGGCATGCCGGCCCATGAGCATGTTTAAGGACCTGCCGGTCCATGAATTGTGTTTGATTTTTGTGGAGAGGAAGAGAGCAGGTTTAGGGGCATGCCGGCCCATGAGCATGTTTAAGGACCTGCCGGTCCATGAGCATGTTTAAGGACCTGCCGGTCCATGAATTGTGTTTGATTTTTGTGAAGAGAAAGAGCAGGTTTAGGGGCATGCCGGCCCATGAGCATGTTTAAGGACCTGCCGGTCCATGAGCATGTTTAAGGACCTGCCGGTCCATGAGCATGTTTAAGGACCTGCCGGTCCATGAATTGTTTTTATAAAATTGTATTTTACAGATACATTGCAAGCGGTTTTTAGGGGTAGTATTTCTTGAGTTGATCGAGGTTTGTGGCGAGGTTGAACTCTTGGCCGCCGAGGCTCGGTTAGTCCGACCGCTCCGCCCGCGTGAAGATTTCCTTGACGAGGTAGGGTCCGGCCAGCTTAGGCTTGAATTTTCCTCGTGGAGTCGACCGAAGTGGTGCCCTGATCGATTTTAGTGCGAGGTCACCTACTTTTATGTGTCGTGGCTTAACTCGTTTGTTGAATGCTCGTTGTAGTCGGGCTTGGTACATTAAATGCACGGTGCTCGTGGAATGCGATCGGCGTTCATCCAGGAGCATGAGTTGTTCGCACCGCTCACGGGCCCATTCTCGCTCGGGATGCTACTTTCCATTAGTATCTTGCCAGAGATTGTATTTCTATTTCCATGGTTGGGCGGCTTCCATGCCGTAGGTGAGAAATAGGGGTCATGCCCGTAGGGGTTCGGATGGTAGTCACGGTATCCCCAGTGCATATGGTATTTTGTTAGGCCAATCTTTGCAGCCGCCGATCATCTTCTCAAGTATGGTGACGACCAGTCTTGTTTCTTCAACTTCAGCGGCTCCATTGGTTTGGGGTCGATAGGGTGAGGATTTGTGATCTTTGGATGTTGTATTTTGTGAGTATGGCTTCGGTCTCGCGTTGAAAGTCACGAACCCCGATCAGCCGATGAACTCGTGGGGTATGCCATATCGGCATATGATGTTCGCCTGGATGAACTTGGCAACTTCCTTGGAGCCAAGGGTCCAAAGACGCCGCTTCTACCCATTTAGTGAAGTAGTCGATGGCCACCAAGACGTAAACGCTGACCTCTCGCTCCGATGGGGTGGACTTTTCCTATCACGCCGATGCCCCAGGTTGAAAATGGCCAGGTGAGGTCAGGTGTATAGTGGTGAAGGTGGTACATGTTGGGCGTTCTTTGAAAATTTGGCGGTTGTGGCAATGCTTGACGTATTGGATGCGCCCGCTTCCATGGTCGCCCAATACCATCCTAGCCGTAGGATTTGTTTGCGAGTGCTCGGCGTTCATGTGGGGTCCGCGTTCGCCATCATGGACTTGCGTGGCGATTTCTGCCCGCTTCTTGTAGTCGACACATATGAGCGGTGTCCCTTGTGGTGTCTTCTTGAGTAGTTGTCCCATCTCTAGCACAAATTGGGAAGCTAGGAGTCACGATAGCCCTCCGTCGCGTTTATCGATTGTCGGGTGGGTAAGTGTCGCCTGTCTTGTAGTTGATTATGGCTTCGATACCACGGCTCTGCATGCTCGCTCGCCCAGGTCAATGGTATGGATGTATCTTTGGTTCGTCCACGTCTTTCGACGATGATGGGTAGTAACTTCGTAATGTCGGTGGCATGTTCGGGAGGGATGAGAGTTTTGACAAAGGTCTTCAAGAACCGGTTTTTCTTCCCTTGGGAGGTGATAGAACTCAATGCAGTCGAAGTTGGCTAGGAGTTTTTGTACTTTTGCTTGGTATTTGGTGAGGGTTTCGCTCATGATCTTCCATGCCCCTGTCACTTGATTTATGATGAGGAATGAATCTCCATGTACCCGTAGGTTCTTTATCTTGAGAGTGATGGCTGCCTGCAGGCCATAAATGCAGGCCTCGTACTCCGCGGCGTTGTTCGTGACACTGAAGTCGAGCTTGATTGAAAGTGGAGTATGATCGCCGTTTGGGGATATTAGGAGTATTCCGATTCCATAGCCGCGGTAGTTTGACGCTCCGTCAAAGTATAATTGCCAGTATTCCTTTTCTATGGCGAAGATCCCATCGTCCGGAAATGACATTGTATCGATCATGGGTTGTTCGATGATAGCATTTTCTGCGAGGAAGTCCGAAACCGCTCTTCCTTTGATTACTTTCAGAGGGAGGTACTTGAGTTCGTACTCGGCGAGAAGTAGAGTCCACCTGGCCATACGTCCGTTCAGGACTGGTTTTTCAAATAGGTATTTGAGGGGGTCCATTAGGGAGTAGACTCTTGTAGTGCTGGTGAGTAGGTAGTGTCTGAGCTTTTTGGTTGCCCAGACTAGCGAGGCGACTTTTCTCGACCGTTCATACCGAAGTTTCGTAATCGTGAAACTTCTTGCGATGTAGTAGATGGCCCGTTCTTCGTTGTCGACTTCTTGGCGAGCATGGCACCCATGGCGTTTGGCGTAGTCGTTAAGTATAGTGACAAAGGGCGTGTCCTTTGTGGGGGTACCGTAACAGTGGGTTTGTGAGTAGGCTTTTGACTTTGTCGAATGCTTGTCGGCGATCATCGTCCCACTTCAGATGCTCTTCCTTCTTCAACTTTTTGAAGATTGGTTCACGATCATGGTGAGCTTGGCGATGAACCTGGAGATATATTGGACTTGTCCCAAGAAACTCCTTATTTCGTCGATGTTGCACCACGGTGTCTTCATGCCCATTATTGCTTTGATTTTGGCCTGCCCATTTCGATCCCGCTACCGCTCACTATGTGGCCTAACAATTTGCCTGACGTGACCCCAAAGGTGCATTTCTGTGGGTTTAATCGCATTTTGTACTGCCTGATTCTGGTGAAGAACTTGCGGAGGTTGGTGACGTGGTCGTCCCTTCCTTTTGACTTTACAATCATGTCGTCGACGTATACCTCAACCTCCTTATGCATCATGTCGTGGAGCAAGGTGGTGGCAGTGCGTTGGTAGGTGGCGCCGGCATTTATGAGCCCAAATGGCATGACTGTGTAGCAGTATGTCCCCCAGGGGGTTACGAAGGTGGTTTTTGGCATGTCGTCTGCTGCCATTTTGATTTGGTTGTATCCCGCGTATCCATCCATGAATGACAGTAAGGCGTGGTCTGCTGTGTTGTCGATTAGGATGTCCATGTGGGGTAGTGGGAAATCATCTTTTGGGCAGGCTTTGTTCAGGTCCCGGAAGTCGGCACATACTCGTATTTTGCCGTTTTTCTTCATAACCGGCACCATATTGGAGACCCGATGCGAGTATTCGATGACTTGGATAAACCCAAATTGTAGTCGCCGATCTCTTCCTTGACCATGAGAGACCATTCTGGCTTGATGCGCCGGAGCTTCTGCTTGACCGGTCTGCTACCTTGCTTGATCGGGATGCGGTGTTCAGCTATCTCGCGGTCTATGCCGGGCATGTCCTTATATGACCAGGCAAAGACGTCCTTAAACTCTGCGAGGAGCTTGGTATATGTGGCCCTTTCTTCTGTGCTTAGGGAAGCTCCCAGCTGCAGTTCTTGAGGTTCTTCGGGCGTGCCTATGTTGATGGTTGTTGTGTCTTCAATAATGGGGTCCTGTTCGGGTTTTGAGACAATACTTGCAATGTATCTATATAATGCAATGTTATTTAGTTTAAATTTATCGCAATTATTAGAAAAAGTAGGGTTTAAATGAGGCAAAGAGTAATCAAAAACTTTCATGTTATTAATGTTATCAAAAGCGGTTACATTTGAAGATAGCTCAGACGAGGGAGCTTTGGACAACCTTAATCACTCTAGTTCTTTAGCTAAATTAACTATGTCAGGGAAGTAGCCCGGGGGCTTAGTTGGGGTAAGAGACTTGAAATGACGACGAGGGAGTTTAAACTTCAAGACAGTCTTTTTGTTGGGGGTGTTGTCTTCATCTTCGTCGGAGTCGGAATCTTCGAAGGCGTAGCCTTGACCCGTAGTTATCTTGAAAGTCCGGCCTTGTTCGTCGGTCCATTCGAGGGTTTTTGACCATCCGTCGTGTGTTTTTTCTTCGTAAGGGATGATCAGGTTGGTAGGGTTAAAGTTGTTGTTGCGCACGATGTCGGAAATGAGATCAATCCCGGCAATGGTGTACGTGGTTGTGTTCTTGGGAATCTTGCTGGTGCCCTCTTTGACGAAGTAGTGGCTGGGGAGGATGTGGTATGGTTGTATGTGGAAGTCATGATATTTCTTGCGATCATTGTATGATTCCCAACCTTGAGAGACTTCGTATGACCATGGTACGTAAGATAGACCCATGGTGGGCCATTTGTTATCGTCGTCCTTGGCGTAGAGTGTAGCGATTTCTTCTCCACGGGTCAGAGTACAGATGTTGAAGTCGAAGTCGAACCCACATATGTCGTCGGCTGGATCGGCATTTATCTCTGCAGTACTATCATTGGCTTTTTGCTGCTTGAGGGTAGCTCGAAAGTTCGAGGCGTCGATGGTGACGATCTCGCCAACCAGAGGTATCCTGACCTTTTGATGCAGGGTTGAGGTGACGGCCTTGGTAGCGTGGATCCAAGGTCTACCTAGTAGCATGTTGTAGGTAGGGGGTATGTCGACGATTTGAAATTCGGTTTCTCTCATGACTGGTCCCGTCATAATGGGGAAAGAGATGGTTCCCTTTATCTTTGCGGCGTGTTCCATCAGAGGCCCCGACGCCGTCCGCATACGGGATGAAGTCGCTTCCTTAATCCCGATTTTCCGGGCCGCCTCAAGGGGCAAGACATTGATCGCGGATCCATTGTCGATGAGGACGATCGGTAATGTCATGCCGTGGCATTCCACGTTAATGTAGAGAGGTAGGTTATGCGTGCCACCGAATGGAGGGAGGTCTTTATCTGAGAAGGTGACGGCGTTGGCTTGCCATTCGCGTGTAATGTTACTGATAAGCTTCTCTGGAGACATTTCCGATGTCATTGGGGTGACCTGTAATGCTTGGTAGAGGGCTTCACGATGTCCCATTGAGTCCCTTAAGAGCTGCCAGATTGAAATGTCTGCTTTCGTCTTGTTGAGCTGTTTATGGAGCGTGTCTCCGATTTCAGGTGAGGGTAAGGGCGTTGGGGTAGCACCTGGTGATGCTACCTTGTTGACTGGCAAGACAGGTACAGGATTGGTGTCAGGTAATGACACTTTGCTGGCTGACGGCGTGGGAGCAATGCTTGTAGGTGGGGTTGTGGAGGTAGGCGAAGTAGGCGGCGTATCCTCGTCTATGATTATTCCCTTGTTCTTCTCTTGAGCAGTCAACCTTGGTGGGTGGCTTTGAGGTTCAAGTAACTTTAGAGAAGCTTGGTACGGACGTCCAGAACGTGTTAAGTAGGCTACCTCGTCATCACTGTCCGATAGCCTAAATGGGTACTTGTGACATAGCTCCCCATACCTGCCTGGTGGATGACGGGGTTGAGTTTCCTCTTCGTAGGGCTCATCCTGGAGACATATGCGGGTGTAATCATTGTCGGCTTCATCCTCAGAAGTATTCCAGATGCCGTTGACTTCGTGATCATCTGAGACTATCATTTTAAAGCAGTCGATGATAGGGTGTGCTTCTGTAAATATAGCATGATTATGTAGAGGGTTCAGCTGGTTTGAAGGCTTAGGACTTGGGCTGGGCTTTACGATGGTATTGTCGTCGATCAAGTCCTGAACTATGTTCTTCAGGCGGAAGCATTGCTCGGTGTCATGCCCCTTTCCTCTGTGGAACTCGCAGTATGCGTTCTGATCCCACGACTTTGGCTTCTTGTCCGGGGGAGGCTCGCTAGTAGGTCCTATGAGTTGAAGTACATTACGGCTCACAAGCTTCTGTAGTGCCTTTGAGTAAGTCATGTATATTGGGTCAAAGTTTCGTCGTGCTTTCATTGAACTGGGACCAGGAGGTGAGTATGATGCCTTTGGCGGAGGCATGGCAGGTCTTGGTGGTGTCGTAAAAACCGGTGGTGCCTCTAACGCCCAAAGGCGTCGATGCGTTGATGGCATGGAGGGGCCCGACTTTGGCAGTGGCCCGAGATGAGCTCCCTTGATATCGGCGACCCGTACTCTTATTCCTATTTTCCTTACGAAGGTCGTCCTCGATGAGCTCGCCGACGACGCTGAGGGTTGAAGTTGTCGAAATTCCCATATCGGAGGTGTTGTTGGTATGCGGGGGTAAGGTTGTTGATGAACTTAGTAATCGGACGGTGTCCCTTGGGCGGTTAGGTATTTGAGCACCTGCCTTCTTCCAAATAGCGTCAGTACTCGGTAAACCCTTCATTGTCCCTCCGGGTCGACCTCCAATGTACGTAGTGAGACTTGGATATCATTGTTGTCCCGGTATTGTAGATCGAACGCAACCGTTATGTCCTCGAAACTACCCGTTTTATGTGGTTCTAGAGCGTAGAACCATGCCCTGGGTTGCGCGTCCAATGAGTGAGGGAATAAGGTAGCCCATGCAGGGGGTTCGACACCCATGATGGCCATTTTAGCTTTGAAAGCCTTGACGTGAACGAGCGGGCTCTCGTGACCTTTGAAGACGGGAAGATCGCTAAGTGCTAACTTGTCTGGTAGCATGGATCTGACGTTCTTTGGGATGTGCTCGTTCTCTTGGTGTATGGAGTAACCCCTTGAGTTCGTGAGACGCTCTTGTAACACCCCGTGTTTTTATTAAAGACTAATTAATTAAATTGACTAAATTAGTAAATTAAAATTTTTATAATTTAACTTTTATTCAATTACTTTAAAAACGCGGCTGAAAAATTTCGATTAAATAAACTTTTTCAAGATATTTCTAATTAAACTTTCCCTATTTTTATATTCACCTATATTATATTTTTATTTCTAAAATACTTGTCAGACTAAAACGTTACTTTTGTTACCATTATTAAACTTTATAAATTTACGCTACATTTTAAAAATCCTCACTTTCATAAAATTTAGTCTGTATAAAAACATCCTTTCGAATAAACAAGCCGTTTGAAAAATTGTGAGACCGTAATATAATTTGTAACTGACAATTTTTATACATTTATATTTCCGAACTATAAATTTTATAATATGAAAAATGGTATTAAAATTTTAAACAAATAATTTAAAGTATAGTAAAAGTTAATAAATTATTAACGTTTATAAATAAGAGTAAATAAAACGGAGCAAACAAAAATAAATGCACTCCAAATAAACCAACAACTAAAGCAAAAGCACAACAATAGCGCAGTACTACAAACAACCTACAGCCGAAAGCAGTCTACAACTAACAATAAAATATTAATAATAATATTATAATAATAATAATAATATAATAATAATAATAATAATACTACAAATACTACGTACACATAACATCAACAACATAACATACACACGAACAAAACAACGACATACAACTACGCAGCCAGCAAACCGACGGCAACCACCACGGCCGCCCTGTCTGCTGCCGCCTCGAGCCACCACGTCGGCCACCCTCCTCGGCCGTCCCCTTCCTCTGCTCTCTCTCCTTCCTCCCTCCATTTTCGAACCACCACGAACCACCGTCTCCCTCACCGTCATGCTCAGACCACCAGCACCACCGCCATGTCACCACCGTGAGCCACCTGCCATGGCTGCCTCCTTCTTCCTCGAGCTCCCTGCTCTCTCCCTCTCTCGCCCCTGTTTTTTTTCCTCCTCTCCTTCCTCTGCTCTCTTCCTCGGCTGCCACCGTGAGCCACCACCGTGGCCTTGCTCTGCTTCCCGTCGTATTTTTATCGTCGGTAAGTGTCGTCGATTAAATCGTTTTTATTCATTAAATTCTCGACATTTGATTTGGCCTATTTTAATTGATTGTTTTTCTCACTCACACTCTTTTTCTCGTCTTGCCGGAGCCACCACATGAGTCCTGCGTGACTCAGCCCCTCGCCGGAGTCGGGCTTGATCACCACTCACACCGCCCTTGTTTAGCCTCAACTTGACCGTCGATGAGCCGTGATGGCTGCCCCTACTCGGCTTGGCCTTGTTTTCCTGACAACCGTGACCCTTGTTGATCATCATGGTTCTCCTCCTTTCCACTTCATTTATTTAGTCGTCACCTATTTTCATACTTGGGAATCAATTCAATCGGGTTTTATTTGGAGGCCTCTGTTCGTGAGCCAAATTTAGGTGACTCGATTTCTTCCTCAAAATCTCTAACATTAACGTTTTGGTTTTATTATAATTAATCTGTTATTAAAAGTGGTAGTATGACATTAGGCACTTTTCCCTCCCGTACCTTTTTATTTAATAACTTTGTATGAATCGCTATAGTATGAAATTGAGTGTTAATTTTGGTTATAGTATAATGTTGAATTGATTTGTGAAATATGATATTTATATGATTTAGTGATAATATGTTTTGGGTGAAAAATGTGTTGTTGAATTAATGTTGATTTTAATTGTAATATTATCATGTTAAAATTATTTGTTATGTATAAATTAAAATATATAAAGTATAAGTATTACAAATATAAAATAAGACTAAAAATATTACTAAAATAACTAAAGCAAATAAATTAAACTAATATAAAATATTTATGGAAATAAAGTATTTATCTAACACTAAAAATGTTTAAATAACACACACCTAAAAAATATGAGTTAAATAAAAAGAGTATTAAGTTTATATTAGTATTAAATAAATTTAAAAGTAAAAATATAAATTAAGTTACTCACATTAAAGTTTCTAAAATAAATAATTATATAAAAAGTCATATATCACAATTAATATAAAGATTACTTTATTAAAACTTTAAAGTTTACAATGAACTTAAAATATACTAAATAAGTATTTAGTTAAAATAATAATAAGAAATTGGGCACTTTAAGATTTAAAATGAATCTAAGTAAAACTATTACTAAATAAAGCTAAAAATTAGAATTACAAATAAGAATTAACAAAAAGGTAAATTGTTAAAATCATATAAAGATCGACTAAAAATTTACTAAGTATAGCTATACAAAAATGATGAATAATATATTTATATATATAAATACAAAACCTAACTGAGTTTTTGAATTATAAAGTTTTTGACATTTTTTAAAAGTTATAAATAACCAAGTGAATTAAACTTAAGTAAATATTACTAAAATTTAAATATTAATAATTTCACGATCGAATTATTAAATCACCTAATACGACCACGTAAGAGTTACATAAATAAAAATCGTATTAAGGAATTAGGCCACCTAAATGAATAGTTCCTAAATGTCCTTATATTATATTTTATTAAACATACTAAATTTTACTAAGTACCATCACGATGTTTTTACAAGTTAAAATAAATGTTAAAACTACTAAAACGCTAAACACTTTTCAATTTAAATAAAAAGGATGAAATAAATGTGACTTATAATAAAATTCAATTATTTATAATACTAATCACTAATCTATCTTAAGTACTTAAAGTTTAATTGAAACTTAATCAAGCTTACAAATAAAATGAACTATTATTATTTACTAAATATAAACTAATAATACGTACAAGTATAAAAATACGCATACGTATAAAAATACGTACAAAATAATGAATAGTGAAAATATTTAAATTTACGAACGGACTCAAAATAAATATTTAAGTTTTTCCTATGTGTTATGCTTACCTGAAGAACTGCTAGAACTAATATTTCATTATACAAAGTTCGACGATATTATTTAAGTTTCAGAATTGTCACTTGATTTGAATAAACGAGGAAATAAGAAATTGAGAAAACGAACTACTTGATAAATACTTGGATTGTTCGCCATGTCGCGACTCTTGAATTCGAAGTTAATGAGGTAGCTGTCTATGGGGACTTTAGCTCCCTCCCTGTGTTGCTAAAGGCGATCTAATATTTTTCCAAAGTATTATTTCTAAGGGATATACAACCTCGTGGATGGGGCATCATTGATATCTCCGTGAGCCCATACTACGGTGGTGGAAAATCCATTCCAACCGGGGGTACCCGGTTCTGGTGGTAGTCGATTTATTAGGTGAGTACATACTTGAATAGCGAGTATGCTACGATCCTATCTATAGTAGTGTATGCATACATTAGACTTGGGATATGGCCGTCCTTACTACCTTAGATATCTCTAGCTTGTCAGACATGTCCAAGTTATGTTGGCCCTGATGGCTATTGGCGGATGCTTATGAGGTGCATGATTCCGCCGCTAACTAACATTCATTAGTTAACGTATGTTGAATGCATTTCCTTGTTTTGTTTGATTATTGTCCCAATGACTTGATCTTCCTGGGTATTGAAGTACGATCTATTGAGAATGATTATCTATGAGTGTTGTACGTTATGTGATTGGATGTATACTCATATTTGAATTATCATGATTCCTTATATGTTTTTGCTTGTCTACTTGCAATGTGTTTTATTTATTTATTTCTATATTACATATGTTTAGAATTGCATGATTGTTCACGACTATGTGTTTATTGAATTGATTACGACTATGCATCTATCTTGTTTTCCATAATTTAGGTTTTATATATATATTATATTAATTGAGATGATAGTCATGCTTATTTATTGTGATTCTATAAATTAAAATGTTTTAAGTTTTGTTTATCATGTTGTATGAGATTTAAATATCTATATGTGAGAACTGATATTATATGCTATTTGTCCAATTTTATTAACATAAGGTGACTACTGGAGTTATACGCGTTTAGTGCTGCCAAGTTACTTTTAATCATAGGTTAAATAAACCAAAACTTTGGTTTAGAGGTTGTTGGTTAGAACAGTCACTTCCCGCCTCTGAGCGGGAGATCCTCCCTTTTTGTGTTTTTGTCTCTGTTGCAGGCAATTCTCGAGACTCAGGATTATCGGGATGATTAGGATGTTTCGTTTGTTTTCTTTGAGAGATTGTAATTTATATTTGTATCCTATGCCATTTGAATGTAATTTAATTAACATCCGGCATGTATTAGACTTAATTAATTTTCCGCCTTAGTTTAATTAAGTCACGAAAAACCGGGTTGTTACAGTTGGTATCAGAGATGTCTTGCGACCGTGAATAACTTAAAGTTATTTCATCTAGCGAGACGACACCTGGGCCAGACATTCATATCGTATGTCAGGCATAGACTTATAGGATCAAATAATAAATTAGGAATCCTAGATCGCTAAAATAATAATCCTAGAACGCTTTAAATGTGAGAATGGGTAGAAATATTAAGGATTGACCGACTGACCTAGATATTAGAATTTTCGACCGTCATCCAACCTCGTTAGATTTTTATTTCTCTTTTCTTGCCTGCTAAGTGCTCTATGACTAATCTTTTTGACTAACAAGTCTTCTTTACTAACGTTACCAAAAATCGAGACGTATAAATCGAAGACGAGACGTCAAGAACTCAAGCACATACAAATGGACGCATCAAGAATCGAACGATCTGAAAAGACGTTCTAAACCTCGAAGAATTCTAATGCCTTGAAGACTTCTATAACTTTCTCTAACACCCATATTCATCTCTTCCTAACTTATTCAAAAAGAAAATTTTAATCGATCTATTTAAATTATTTTGCTTCTTTTGAAATAAAATTTTCCTAACTTAAACTCTTATAATGAAATCTTCCTTTTGAAATTACCTCTTTTCATTTCTCGCAAATATAAAACTTGAATACAAGACCAGAAGCGCATGCGAAAAGACGTATCAAGAATCACGCTATCCAAGACAATTTTCAAGACGTCGAAGATTTCTTTAGTATTGAAGATTTCTAAAGCTATATCAAAATCGATCTCTAATGATCACATCATCTCAACGCTTTTCATTTTCAGATATCTTAATCAAATGATTCCTAATATTAAATTTAAAAAAAAAAATGTTTACTCTTATATTTTAAATTCCTTACGTAAAAAGAATTCACTCGATGATTTTTCAACCTCGTAAGCATTTTAACTCCTTTGAAATGGTTGATTCCCTAAATCAATAATTCCAAATAATTACCATCTTAAATTGATTTTCATCTCTTCTCCTTAATCTCATAAAATCTCATCATCCTTACTTTTGAATTTCGTAAACTCTTTAATTTTTATAGTCAAACTTTACTTCGTACTTTTGACCTTTTACAATTATTATTATCTTCAAAAATTTCTTATCTTGAAATCTATAATACCTACTAATTGCTTTCGTAAAGATAATTCTCATTTGTTCTATTTAATCTCGAAAAATGATTTTTATCTTTCCTTTATAATTTCGTTAACTTTTTATTCAACCTCTAAAACTTTTTACCTTGTCTGAAATTTTGAACTCTCAAATTTTAATTTCTACGGAATACTTAATAATCTCATACGATGAAGCTTTATCTACTTCCCGAATTTTGTATAACTCTGTACCTTCTTATTAAATACCTTAGAACACATAAACGAAAGTGTTATAAATTCTTCGCCCTATAATTTTAAATATTTTTAACTTGATTACTTTTCAAATTCTTAGCCTTACTATCTCATTTTAAGTTTTTAACATTATAAATTTCTAACTTCCTTCAAAAATTTACCTTCGTATTTTGTCTTTAAAACATCCTCGAAAATTATTCGTTTGTTTCGTAAAATTTTTATTTCGTCATTTGAAATGTCTTTAATATTTAATTGTCGTAAATTGCTTAATCTTATTTCATACACTTTTGAACTTTATTATTTCTCAACTTCTTAAATTTATTAATACCTTCTTGTAAATTTTCATCCATTTTAAAAACTTATTGCTTCTACGCACTAATCACTAAATTGGATTTCGTATTTCCACTTCCCTTCATAAATTCCTTATCTCTAAATTTTAGATAATTTTGAAACTTACTTACTTCGACCTCCTTGTCTTTAAATTTTAAATACCTTTTAAAAACTTGTCCTACCTATTACAATTATCTCTCTTCGAGGTTGATATACATATATTATTATTTTTTTTTCTTTTATATAACCCCTTATTATCAATTTCGAATCTTATCCTAAGTATGATTTGTAACATTCTTGTTTCACCTAATAACATTATATTAATAATTTTAGGAAAATGAGCTATATCAACAAGGTTATTCATAATTCTGTAAAATTCCATCTAATAATTCAACGATAACCTATATTCCCTTATTTTCACTAAAGCTCATATTTTCTCACGATCACTACAACTTTTACCTATTTTCCTAAATGCCGATTTTCCTAAGGCTATAAATCTTATGTAGGTGATCATTAAAAGTAACAATAATAATATTATATATATACGTTTAAAATTTCTTAAGAGGGTAGGACAATGATTTGATTTTATCACAACCCTAATTAAATATTAAAATTCCTTATCTCAACCTATTTTAAGGTTAACATTTATTTCCAAATTTAAATTAATTGTTTTAATTCTTAAAATGCTTATTATTTTTATTTTATTTAATTCCGTACAAAACTTCTAGGCCCTACCTTTTTGAAAACCTCCTTCTCGCTGATTTTGGAAAACGACAATGCAGCAACATTTAGTAATTAATTCAAAAAGAATTATTTATATTTTAAAATTATTAAATTCATAAATCATTCCTTTTTAGCAAATTCATACTCAATCAAGAGTAATGTTAATATTCCAATTCCAAAAACATCAATGTTTTCTCCAACTATTTTTTAAACTCGAGCAATTATCCATCCTATTCAAGTTTCGGGGACGAAACTTTTCTTAAGGGGGTAGGATTGTAACACCCCGTGTTTTTATTAAAGACTAATTAATTAAATTGACTAAATTAGTAAATTAAAATTTTTATAATTTAACTTTTATTCAATTACTTTAAAAACGCAGCTGAAAAATTTCGATTAAATAAACTTTTTCAAGATATTTCTAATTAAACTTTCCCTATTTTTATATTCACCTATATTATATTTTTATTTCTAAAATACTTGTCAGACTAAAACGTTACTTTTGTTACCATTATTAAACTTTATAAATTTACGCTACATTTTAAAAATCCTCACTTTCATAAAATTTAGTCTGTATAAAAACATCCTTTCGAATAAACAAGCCGTTTGAAAAATTGTGAGACCGTAATATAATTTGTAACTGACAATTTTTATACATTTATATTTCCGAACTATAAATTTTATAATATGAAAAATGGTATTAAAATTTTAAACAAATAATTTAAAGTATAGTAAAAGTTAATAAATTATTAACGTTTATAAATAAGAGTAAATAAAACGGAGCAAACAAAATGAAACAGACCCAAATAAACCAACAACTAAAGCAAAAGCACAACAAAAGCGCGATTACAAACAACCTACACCAAAGCAGTCTACAACTAACAATAAAATATTAATAATAATATTATAATAATAATAATAATATAATAATAATAATAATAATACTACAAATACTACGTACACATAACATCAACAACATAACATACACACGAACAAAACAACGACATACAACTACGCAGCCAGCAAACCGACGGCAACCACCACGGCCGCTGCTGCCGCCTCGAAGCCACCACGTCGGCCACCCTCCTCTACCGTCCCTTCCTCCGCTTCTCTCTCCTTCCTCCCTCCATTTTCGAACCACCACGAACCACCGCTCTCCTCACCGCCATGCTCGTGACCACCAAAGACCACCGCCATGTCACCACCGTGAGCCACTCGCCATGGTTGCCCTTCTTCCTCGAGCTCCTGCTCTCTCCCTCTCTCGCCCTGTTTTTCCTCCTCTCCTTCCTCTGCTCTCTTCCTAAGCCACCGTGAGCCACCACCGTGGCCTTGCTCGCTTCCCGTCGTATTTTTATCGTCGGTAAGTGTCGTCGGTCAATCGCTTATTCATTAAATTCTCGACATTTGATTTGGCCTATTTTAATTGATTGTTTTTCTCACTCACACTCTTTTTCTCGTCTTGCCGAGCCACCACATGAGTCCTGCGTGACTCACCTCACGGTCGGGCTTGATCACCACTCACACCGCCCTTGTTTAGCCTCAACTTGACCGTCGATGAGCCGTGATGGCTGCCCCTACTCGGCTTGGCCTTGTTTTCCTGACAACCGTGACCCTTGTTGATCATCATGGTTCTCCTCCTTTCCACTTCATTTATTTAGTCGTCACCTATTTTCATACTTGGGAATCAATTCAATCGGGTTTTATTTGGAGGCCTCTGTTCGTGAGCCAAATTTAGGTGACTCGATTTCTTCCTCAAAATCTCTAACATTAACGTTTTGGTTTTATTATAATTAATCTGTTATTAAAAGTGAGCTAGTATGCATTAGGCACTTATACCTCCCGTACCATTTTATTTAATAACTTTGTATGAATCGCTATAGTATGAAATTGAGTGTTAATTTTGGTTATAGTATAATGTTGAATTGATTTGTGAAATATGATATTTATATGATTTAGTGATAATATGTTTTGGGTGAAAAATGTGTTGTTGAATTAATGTTGATTTTAATTGTAATATTATCATGTTAAAATTATTTGTTATGTATAAATTAAAATATATAAAGTATAAGTATTACAAATATAAAATAAGACTAAAAATATTACTAAAATAACTAAAGCAAATAAATTAAACTAATATAAAATATTTATGGAAATAAAGTATTTATCGGCACTAAAAATGTTTAAATAAAACACAACTAAAAATTATGAGTTAAATAAAAAGAGTATTAAGTTTATATTAGTATTAAATAAATTTAAAAGTAAAAATATAAATTAAGTTACTCACATTAAAGTTTCTAAAATAAATAATTATATAAAAAGTCATATATCACAATTAATATAAAGATTACTTTATTAAAACTTTAAAGTTTACAATGAACTTAAAATATACTAAATAAGTATTTAGTTAAAATAATAATAAGAAATTGGGCACTTTAAGATTTAAAATGAATCTAAGTAAAACTATTACTAAATAAAGCTAAAAATTAGAATTACAAATAAGAATTAACAAAAGGTAAATTGTTAAAATCATATAAAGATCGTCTAAAAATTTACTAAGTATAGCTATACAAAAATGATGTATAATATATTTATATATATAAATACAAAACCTAACTGAGTTTTTGAATTATAAAGTTTGAGACATTTTTTAAATAGTTATAAATAACCAAGTGAATTAAACTTAAGTAAATATTACTAAAATTTAAATATTAATAATTTCACGATCGAATTATTAAATCACCTAATACGACCACGTAAGAGTTACATAAATAAAAATCGTATTAAGGAATTAGGCCACCTAAATGAATAGTTCCTAAATGTCCTTATATTATATTTTATTAAACATACTAAATTTTACTAAGTACCATCACGATGTTTTTACAAGTTAAAATAAATGTTAAAACTACTAAAACGCTAAACACTTTTCAATTTAAATAAAAAGGATGAAATAAATGTGACTTATAATAAAATTCAATTATTTATAATACTAATCACTAATCTATCTTAAGTACTTAAAGTTTAATTGAAACTTAATCAAGCTTACAAATAAAATGAACTATTATTATTTACTAAATATAAACTAATAATACGTACAAGTATAAAAATACGATACATTATAAAAATATACGTACAAAATAATGAATAGTGAAAATATTTAAATTTACTGACAGGACTCAAAATAAATATTTAAGTTTTTCCTATGTGTTATGCTTACCTGAAGAACTGCTAGAACTAATATTTCATTATACAAAGTTCGACGATATTATTTAAGTTTCAGAATTGTCACTTGATTTGAATAAACGAGGAAATAAGAAATTGAGAAAACGAACTACTTGATAAATACTTGGATTGTTCGCCATGTCGCGACTCTTGAATTCGAAGTTAATGAGGTAGCTGTCTATGGGGACTTTAGCTCCCTCCCTGTGTTGCTAAAGGCGATCTAATATTTTTCCAAAGTATTATTTTCTATGGGATATACAACCTCAGGGATGGGGCATCATTGATATCTCCGTGAGCCCATACTACGGTAATTGGAAAATCCAGCCCCAACCGGGGGTACCCGTCTCTGGTGGTAGTCGAATTATTAGGTGAGTACATACTTGAATAGCGAGTATGCTACGATCCTATCTATAGTGGTGTATGCATACTTTAGACTTGGGATATGGCCGTCCTTACTACCTTAGATATCTCTAGCTTGTCAGACATGTCCAAGTTATGTTGGCCCTGATGGCTATTGCATACGGATGCTTATGAGGTCTGCATGATTCCTCGCTAACGAACATTCATTAGTTAACGATGTTGAATGCATTTCCTTGTTTTGTTTGATTATTGTCAGAATGACTTGATCTTCCCGGTATTGAAGTACGATCTATTGAGAATGATTATCTATGAGTGTTGTACGTTATGTGATTGGATGTATACTCATATTTGAATTATCATGATTCCTTATATGTTTTTGCTTGTCTACTTGCAATGTGTTTTATTTATTTATTTCTATATTACATATGTTTAGAATTGCATGATTGTTCACGACTATGTGTTTATTGAATTGATTACGCTTATGCATATATCTTGATTTCCATAATTTAGGTTTTATATATATATTATATTAATTGAGATGATAGTCATGCTTATTTATTGTGATTCTATAAATTAAAATGTTTTAAGTTTTGTTTATCATGTTGTATGAGATTTAAATATCTATATGTGAATCGATATTATATGCTATTTGTCCAATTTTATTAACATAAGGTGACTACGGTAGTTATACAGCGTTTAGTCTTTGCCAAGTTACTTTTAATCATAGGTTAAATAAACCAAAACTTTGGTTTAGAGGTTGTTAGTTAGAAACAGTCACTTCCGCCTCTGAGCGGAGATCCTCCCTTTTGTGTTTTTGTCTGCATTGCGAGGCAATTCTCGAGACTCAGGATTATCGGGATGATTAGGATGTTTCGTTTGTTTTCTTTGAGAGATTGTAATTTATATTTGTATCCTATGCCATTTGAATGTAATTTAATTAACATCCGGCATGTATTAGACTTAATTAATTTTCCGCCTTAGTTTAATTAAGTCACGAAAAACCGGGTTGTTACAGCTCTTCCATGGTTCGAATCCTTTTTGCATTCCGTTCAGATTCCTCGGCCAGGCGCACGGCGTTTTTCTCTGCTTCAAACTTTTGCATGATAGCCATTTGCTCGATCGTCGTGGTGAGGCTAGCTATCCTATCATTGAGCTGTCGGACTTGTTCTAGATTTACCTCCGGGGTGGTGGTGGTCCTCCGAAACCTTCGTCGTGTTGAAAGGCCATGACAGGTTTTGGTTTTGATCTGTTGTAGGAGCGCTTCTTTGGAGGCGGAGGTGGGTTTAAGTGACGGTTCTTAGTTCGTCGCGTATCCAGGGTTTTTCAATGAGCGGACCTGACAAAGTTTTCAAATCTTTTAGTGATTCTAAAATAGAAGGAAAAGACTCGAATGAAAAATCACATTCACGACCAAAGGAAGACACAAAAGCGTAAAAGGTGGGTGACTCGACTTGACTCGTGTTTTTAGCTTTTAAAAGGACACGGGAAGCTTTTGAGATAGAGGCGCGTTAACACGTCCCTGTTCTCGAGGTAGAAAATTTGTATGATCATAATCTGATTGACCCAGTTTGGCGGTATGTTGCCAGGGGTTTGACATTGGATTATGATAAAAAAGGATCAGACCGAAGTAGCGATAGGCTAACCGACCTGAGGATGTTAAAATTGGGTAAAAGGTGATCAATTGTTCGCCTTCTACGTGTGACTCAGGGTTTTAAATCAAAAATGACGATAAGTCACTTGATTCAAAGAGTAAATCAACGGGTCCGCATCTGAATGAGCCCGCGTTTTTTGTTTTTGAGAGAAAAAAGATTAAATCGGGATGACTAAAGAGTCACTCGACTTAGAGCTAATTCTAATGTTCTAAAAGTTAATTTCATTTAAAATCTCCGAAATGAATTGACATATTCGGGTTTTTGCTTTATGAAAGACCTTTTAGCAATAAATGTATTATGACGATACGTCAGTCGCATAATTCATTTACGTTTTGAAAAAGACCTGGGATA
Organism: Dianthus caryophyllus; assembly: GCA_023091065.1. Lineage (NCBI taxonomy): Eukaryota > Viridiplantae > Streptophyta > Magnoliopsida > Caryophyllales > Caryophyllaceae > Dianthus > Dianthus caryophyllus. The sequence goes on along the minus strand of CM041517.1, from coordinate 31,723,201 downwards.
TAGTGGTTATCCTTGGTCGGTTTTAAATGTAGCGGCATTTTATTTATTAAACTCAAATGACTATAGGTCAAAGAGCCTAACGGCGTGTTTTTAAAAGTATGACCTTTTTTGAAAAAAGTTTGAAAAAGCAATTTCAAAGATGGACGTATTTTAAAAGTATAATGCCTAGGAAGAGTTTTTGCATGCAGAAAGTTTTTGAAAGACTACTATAGTGAGGGTACTATAGCTTCGCACTTGTACATATAAACACAGGTTTTTGGTTTATAGGGTAAGGTTCCCTCCGGTCATTTCCGCGACGTTTAGGTAGGGGCACCCGCAAGACTACACACGTCTTAGGTGTGCATTCAAGACGGGCCCTAGAGCGCTTGAGTTTGGTAGTTACGATCGTTTGTCACGGATGCCGCACTTGTAATCGTGGAGGGTGAGAGAGCGGTGTGTCAGAGTTACCTCGCTTATGGCGAGTTCTTGAGGGCCGTTCCTCAAAGGGTGTGGTTTGAATCAGGAGGATTCGACTCAACGTATTTTTGCCCAAATATCGAAAGCGTAAATGTTTTCAAAGTTTCAAGCTTCACTTCTTTATGATTTTAAAATAAAAGAAAAACTAGTTTTTCAAAAATAATAAAAATCATGCTCGTCCCCAGCGGAGTCGCCAACTGAAGGTACCGGGGAAAAAATATATATTTATATGTGATGATAATATGGTATAATATAATGTGATCGCTAGTCCCTATCGACGCCCTGCGCGCGCCCGCCCTCGCCCCGTGTGGAGGCGCCGGGGCGGAATGCGCCTCGCAGGAAAAAGTGCGAAGTTTTGAGAAAAATGGGGGAGATCATTGCATGAATTTGTGACCAAAAAGAAAAGTAGAAAATCCTTTTTGAAAGTGTATTTTCGGAGTCGCCACCAAATATTAAAGGAATTTGGAACCTATTCAACGCGTCTTGAAATACAAGACACGAGTGTCTCAGATTTCAAGGTGCGTCGATACCTATCGATCGAGGTTTCAAAACCAGAGAAGGGATTCGGAGTGAGGTTACTTTTCGAAAGTTTTGACAAAATGAGTTTTGAAAACAGTAATCAAAAAGCCTACATAAGAGTAGTCTCTACTAATTTGAAAACATTTGCTTAATTTCGATATTTGGGCTAAAAGTCACGCTACGTACAAGTGCGAATAAGTATGACTCGATTAAAATGCATAAATAATGTAAATTGTCAAAATAATGACATATTGCTATAGGAAATGTACGTTAAATAATAATTTATTGACTAAATTATTACTATAGACGTAATTTTCGACCTCGTATTAGAATTTGTGAAAAACCCTCGGTTTGACATGCTAAAAGACTCTATGAAAGCGGTAAAATTTAGTGTTGGATCCGTGATTCTAGTCGTTATTTAATGCATGAATGAGGACTTGCATAATTATAAAAGTGACGTCGGTTTGCTTTAGTGATAATGAGTCGTTTATTTATGCGATATTGGCGGGGTTTAGACGGATTATGAATCCGAATTGCTACAACCGTATTACGAATACGGCCGCTAGTGCCAATATCGGGTTTGGGGTTAATGTAACCCCATTGTCCGAGTCTCAAACGTCTAGCCCGTAGGTAAAATGTTTACCTTTCAAAATGTAACGACGGTATTTTTGAGTGGATTTTGTGAATAGTGTATGAGTGCTAAAAACCGTATTGAAAATGAATGAAGTGGGTTGGTATTTATAGAGTTTGGTGGTTTTACGTGGGATAGCAAAACTTAATCGTCAGATACAAAGCGCGTTTAAGTTTGCTTGAGTTAGATATTTTTAAAGAAAAATTAAAAAGGCGGTGGTGCAAAACAAAATTAAATCGCTTTGTTGACAGCGATTTGATTTTTAATCGCCTCAACCGGGCGATTTCATTTTTGTTTTGGTGGGTCGCTTATGCCGCCGCTTGGTTTTGGAGGTTTGATTAAGTAATGATTATGTTTTGTTGTTTACTTATGAGCTAAGTCTTTGTTCGCTTTTGGTCCGAATTTCGGTTTTAGTGTTCGGTTTTTGTCGTGTTTTTCTGCTTTTGGCTTGAAATAAAATAATATTAGGTTATATTATTTTATGGTTTCATAAAACCTAACTTTGTGAAAATGTGACACGGGGCCTTCTTTGGCCCGCTTTTGAGTGTTGTGTTAGTGTGCGTTTTGGGTCGTTTTGTAAGTTTGGGCCGCTTTGTAGCTAGTTGAAATTTTTGTGGCTTGGCTTAATAAGACGTTCCTATATTGTGCTCGTGTTACGCTCATGATGACTAAAAATTGACGTTCATTTTCATGATTATGCAAATCCAAATTAATACGCTAAAAATGACTAATACGTTTTAGACACTTTTGTACTGTTTCGACTCTTTTAAAAGCATGTATGAAAGTCCTTTTCATCATCGGGTTTGTTTTTGGGGGGGTACGGATACGGGTATCTACAGATACATAAATTTTATATATTTTAATTTACACAAACATATAATTTTAACATGACAATATTACAAATAAATTCGACAATAATTCAACAACACATTTTTAACCAAAACATATTATCACAAAATCATATAAATATCATATTTCACAATTCAATTCAACATTATATTATAACTAAAATTAACACTCAATTTCATACTATAGCTAATCATACAAAGTTATTAAATAAACTGGTACGGGAGGTATAAGTGCCTAATGCATAACTAGCTCACTTTTAATAACAGATTAATTAAAATAAAACCACAACGTTAATGTTAGAGATTTTGAGGAAGAAATCGAGTCACCTAAAATTGGCTCACGAACAGAGGCCTCCAAATAAAATACAACCCAACTGATTTCCAAGCATAACAATAGCGTCCCGACTCCGAGAAAGAAACTCAAACGTGGACAGAACTGACCGTTCAAGATGGGTGAGGAAGAAAGTGAATTATAAGCAAGCGCGATTAAGTCGATATAATAAGGAACAAAACCTTAAACTGAAATCGAAATGAGCTTATATAATAAAAAAAAAAAAAAAAAATAGAAAATGTTTTATTGAAAATGAAAGAAGCTCACCAAGTAAACACGGCAATGGTGACCTCGGTGGGCTTGAATACCATCAGAGGAGCCTGACGGGAAGACGAAGAGAGAGACGGAGATAGCTTCAGAGATAACTCCGGCGAAGTGACCGGAAAACGAGATGCAAATATTAAGTCGACAATTACTTAATCGACGAAATAAAATCGAAACCGAAAACGAATTGAAATCGAAAAATTGAAATCGAAAGGGGCTCACCAAATGGAGGCTAACAAAGGCGGTGTGAGTGGTGGTCGGAAAGTCAGAGCTCCATTTAAGGTGGCTCAGTGAAGCGCTGTCTGGCTCGGCGAGGAGGAGATGGCAGAGGCGGTGAGAAGCAGGGGAGAGAAAAGGGGAGAGCAGGGGCCGAGAGAAGGCAGGTGGCCGAGGTGGTGGCTCACAGTGGTGCTGAATAGGGGACCACGGTGGTGAGGCGTTGACGGTGGTCAAGAACGGTGGTGACGGTGGCCTGAGAAAAGGGACAGAAAACAGGGGGAAAGCAGGGGAAAGAGAGAGTCACGGTGGTGACGGGGAGCTGTGGGCCACGGTGGCCTGAGCACGGTGCTCCGGTGACATGACTGAGCTCGAGCTTGACCTTGCCATTAATGGCGGTCCTTGTCGTCGTTGTTGCTTTCGTTATTGTTGCTGCTGGTTGTCGTTTTTGTTATTGTTGTTGTTGATTGTTGTGTCGTCGTTGTTGATGTCGTGTTGTTTGCTGCTGTTGCTCTTATTATTATTATTATTTTTTTTTAAAAGAAAGAAAGGATGAAGGAGGAAGAAGATGGAGAGTAATCAGGAAAAGGAAAATGAAATGAGGGAATTGAGTATATGAAGTGTGTTAAGGAAACTTCCAAAAATATCAAAGTCACAAGTGGGATAGTTGTACCGACATACATGAAGTATATTTGAGTCTGTTTTATTTGTTTGCTCTGTTTCATTTACTCTTATTTATAAACTTTTATATTTTATAAAATATACTATACTTTAAATTATTCGTTTTAAATTTTAATTCTATGATTAGTATTATAAAATTTATATTTTGAGATATAAAATGTATAAAATTGTCAACTATAATTTTTATTACGGTCTCACATATTTTCAAACGGTTAGTTTAATTGCAAGATGCACTTGGTTAAAATTATATTTTGTCCCATTAATAATAATTTTTAAGATGAGATGTAAATATATTAAGTTTAATAAAAGCCATTGAATTAAAGTTTAAGTTTGACCAGAATTTTAAACGTAAAACTTATAATACAAATTTACAATAAATTGTTTAGGTTTAGTTTAAATAAAAATTGACAAGGCTTGTTTTTATCAAAATTTTTGGGCCGCGTTTTCTAAACAAAGGGATAAAAGTTGAATTATATAAATTTTAATTTAATAATTTAGTTAAAATAATTAATTAGCATTAATAAAAACACGGGGTGTTACAATCCTACCCCCTTAAGAAAAGTTTCGTCCCCGAAACTTGAATAGGATAGATAACTGCTCGAGGTTAAAAAGCAGTTGGAGAAAACATTGATGTTTTTGGAATTGGAAGATTAATATTGCTCTTGATTGGGTATGAATTTTCTAAAAAGGAAAGATTGAAGAATTTAATAACTTAATAATATAAATAATTCTTTTTCGAATTAACATCTAAATGTTGCTGCATTGACATTTTCAAAATCTGCGTGAAAGACGTTTTCAAAAAGGTAGGGCCTAGAAGTTTTGTACGGAATTAAATAAAATAAAAATAATAAGAGTTTTAAGAATAAAAATAATTTATTTAAATCTAAAAATAAATATTAACCTTAGAGTAGGTTGAAATAAGGAATTTTATGATTTAATTAGGATTTGCTAATATCAAATTATTGTCCTACCCCCTTAAGAAGTTTTAAACGTATATACATAATATTATTATTGTTACTTTCAATGATCACATATAGAAGATATATAGCCTTAGGAAAAACGACATTTAGGGGAAATATGTAAAAATCGTAGTGATCATAAGGAAAATATGAGCCTTAATGAATTTAAGGAAATACAGGTTATCGTTGAATGATAAATAAAATTTTAGAGAATTACGGATAACCTTTTTAATATAGCTCTTTTTCTTAAAATTGTAATTATGATGTTATTAGGTGAAACAGAAAGTTATAATTCATTTTTTAGGTAAGATTGAAAATTTATATTAAGGGGTTGAAATAAATGATAAATGATATACATATATATGTTTGAAGAGGGGTGTTTGTAATGGATAGGACAAGTTCAAAAGATATTTAATAAAAATATAAAGAGTTTACAAAAATGAAGAGAACGGACAAAATTTCATCGTATGAGATTAATACGTATTTCGTATAAATTATAATTTAAGAGTTCTAAATTTTAGAACAAGAAAATAACTTGAAAATAAGTTTTGGAGTTTGAATAAAAAGTTAACGAAATTACAAAGGAAAAATGAAGTCATTTTTCGAGATTAAATTGAACAAAATGAAAATTTTCTTTACGAAATCAATTATTAGGTATTATAGATTTCGAGAATAGAAATTTTAGAGGTTGATAACAAGTAAGGATGGTATAATTTTACGAGATTGAAGAGAAGAGATGAGAATTTATTGAGAAGACAATTATTAAGAATTATTGATTTAGGAAGTTAGAAGTTTTAAAAGGAGTCAATAAGTTTAGAAGGTTGAAATATAATCGAATCCACAAATCTTTAAAAAGGCAAGGGTTAACGATTAAAAAGAAAACTAAAATTCATTTTTTTTTTTTTTAAATGAATGAATATTAGGAATGTTAAGATTAGGAGATTTAAAAATTGAAAAGTTTAGAAATGATAACGATAGTTAAAGAAGATGTTTTGAAAACAGTTTTGAAGGTGTTTCTTACTTAATGTTTTAAACTTTAAGCACCTCCTCTTTGTTCATCAAACACCTAATGCAAGACGTCAAGTGGTCCGCCACGCATACCTGCATCGACAAACAGTTGGCGACTCCGTCTGGAAGATTTTTATTATTACAATTCAAAATAAACTTTTTCTATTTTAAAAATTAAGAGGTGAAACTCGAAAACTTGAAAACTTGAAAACATACCCGCTTATTATATTTGAGCTAAGCATATTCGTCTACAATCGAGTCTAAATGTTGACTTACAAGCACCCGACCTCGAGAGGTGGTCCCTAATGCCGGGTTATCCATTCGATAAAGTACATTCTGGATAGGCTTCCTCTCACCTCTCCACAGCTTGCCGTAGCTGTAACACCCCGTGTTTTTATTAATACTAATTAATCATTTTAACAAGTATCTTAAATTAAAATTTATATAAATTAACTTTTATTCAATTACTTCAAAAACGCGGCTGAAAAATTTCGATTAAATAAACTTTCTCAAGATATTTCTAGTTAAACTTTCTAGATTTCTATATTAATCTGTAGTATATTTATATTCTTGAAATACTTGTCAAACTAAAACCTTGACTCAATTGGTCTTATTAAACTTAATAAATTTGCGTTTTGCTTTAAAAATTATTATTACTTGAATAAAAATAATTTTTGTTGAAATGTATCTTGCAAACGAACAGACCGTTTGAAAATTTATGAGACCGTAATAAAATTTATAGTTGACAATTTGTATACATTTTATATCTCAAAATATAAATTTTATAATACTTATAATAGAACTAAAATTTAAAACAAATAATTTAAAGTATAGTATATTTTATAAAATATAAAAGTTTATAAATAAGAGTAAATGAAACAGAGCAAACAAAATGAAACAGACCCAAATATCTAACATGTAAGTCGGCACTCTGTTGCCACCTTTCATTTTGGATATTTTATGTGTTTAACCTACTTGTGCAACACACCACTTCCTCTTTTCATTTCATTTTTGTTTACTGCCTCATACTCCCTCTTCTTATCTTCTTCACCCTTTATTCCTTTTAATTACTCCATTAAAAATAACCAACAACAACAATAACAACACACAACGACAACAGCAGCCCACAACAAAGGCAACGACACACAACAACAAAACGGCAACAATACACAACAACAACAAACAAAAACGACAACAACAATAACAAGAACAACAACGACGACCTGAACACCATGGCCATGGCCTTCGAACCACCATTAATGGCGAGCTCAAGCTCGAGCTCCGTCACCGTGCTCTGCTCTCTTTCTCTCTCGCCTATCTGCTCTCCCCTTCTTTTTCCCCTGTTTTCGGCCCCACCATGAGCCACACCACCGTGACCACCGTCTCACCACCTCAGGCCGCCTCCTTACTCGGCCAACACCACCACCGTAGCTCCCCTGTTCTCCTCGAGCTTCCACTCTCTCCCCTGCTCTTTCTCCCCGTTTCTGCCTGTTTTGTTTCGGCCTCGCCGAGTCAGGCCTTCGAGACCACCGGAGTTGTACAAGGTCGTAAGCTCCACCTCCTCTCCTTCATCTTTTTCGCTCTCCCCTTCTTTCTCTCTGCTCTGCTCACTACTTTCCTCTGCTTTTATTTTTCGTCACGGAACCGCCTCTAATCACCGGAGACGCCACCTCAAACCACCATGGCCATCACCACCGTGTCGCCCACCACGCTGTTCTTTGTGGGTCGTGCCCCTCCGCTCTCTTCCTCTGCCACCGTGAGCCCCCACCACAGGGGTTTCACCTCCATTTCGCCATCGACTTCACGTGGCCCTGCTACTCTTGCCGTCAGATTCTTATCGCTTCGGTAAGTAGCTTTGATTAAATCGTTTTCTGTCCGTAAATTTATCGTCATTTGATTTTGCTGGTTTTAATTCACTCTATCTTTTTCCCCCGCGTGTTCTGTTTAGTTGTCGGCGACGATTTCGAACACGAACCTGTGAGCTGCTGTCCTTTTTCCATTTCACTGCCGTTTTGGGTTCACAAGGTATCGGGTTGGATTTGGGTCTTGGTTCGACAAAATCATGTATCCAGACGAGCTTGGAAATTCGTACCGAGCTAACTTAAGGTGCCCCCGCACACTAGTTTAATTTACGTATTTAGAATATATAATTTTTGTGTTCATGTGTTATATAAATGATTTATGTGATTTTGTGAATTTTGATTGTGTGTTAATTTGAATTATTATATGATGTTGAATTAAATTGTGAAATATGATATTTGTATTATTTTATGATAATATGTTTTAGGTGAAAAATGTGTTGTTAAATTATTGTTGATTTTATATGAAATTTTATCATGTTGAAATTATATGTTACGTGTAAATTATTGAAAATATTAAATATAAGTAATCACAAGTATAAAATAAGACTAAAAATATTATTAACCTATTTAAGTAAATAAACTAAATAAATATAAAAATATTTATAGTCGTAAAAATAGTTGTAGTCACTTAATGGTTCAAATTAAAATACAACTAAAAATAAAGAGTTAAATAAAAAGAGAATCAAGTTTAAATTAGGATTAAATCAATTTAAAAGTAAAGTTCATTTTTAATATACATAAAAGTTACTCGAATTAAATATCTAATATAAACAAATGTATAAAAACTCATATATCTAATTTAATATAATAATTACCTTATTTAAAACACTAAAGTTTAAAATGAACTTAAAATATACTAAATAAGTATTTGGTTAAAATATCAAAAGGAATTAAAGAACTTGAAATTTAAAATAAACCTAAGTAAGCTATTATTGAATAGAGTTAAAAATTAATATCACTAACAAGATTTTTGAAAATAAAATGAAGTTAGGCGAAGTCGCGTAAAAAGGAATTTAAGAACTAACGTCACAAATATAAATTAGGACACAAATAATGTGTCAAGAAATTTTGCTAAGTATAAAAATGTAAGGATTAAAAAGATTATCGAATCATATAAATAACTTAGTAAATATAACATTTTATATGAAAAGATTAACTTAAAGCAAAGCTTACAAATTTAAATAGTATCTTTAAAATTAGGAATTGTCTTAAAGTCGACGACTCACTAAATCAATGTATGTCGATAAAACAAATAAAAATAACCATATAAAAAGTAAGACATTATAAAAAGACACTAGTGGTTATTCCATAAAAATAATGTACAAAGAATTCTAAGTTATAAAAAGCTTAAATAAGATTCTACGATCAAATTATCTTTCCACTTAAATCGAATAACTAAGTAAAAATAATAATGTAAAGCTTTATTAAGAAATTAAACCCCCTAAAAGAAATTTAACTAAATGTCAGTTAATTATATTTTATCAAAAATCTAAAACTTGACAAATCTCATTTAAGTAATATTCCTAAAGTTAAAATAAATGTTATGAATATTATGTAACTAAACACATTCATTATTTTTATTAACTATGAAAATATCAAATAATTATTATATTAAATGAAACTTGGAATATTTATATCACTAATGGTAAACATACTTAAGTTGAAATTTAAACGAAACTAAATCATTTAACTTAATCAAATAAAATACTTACACTTGAATGAAATAAATTAATTACTTGAACCTATTTAAGTTATTCGAAATAAATCATTTTTAAAGTAAACTAAGTAACGAGAATTAATATTTAAAAGTAAAATAATGAATAGTGAAAATATTTAAAGTATACGAACGAACTCAAAATAAATATTTAAGTTTTCTATCTGCTACTACTTACATGAAGACCTGTTAGAATTAAAATTTCATTATACAAGTTCGACGATACTAATTATTATGAATTATCACCTGGATAAAACGAGAATGAGAAAATAAGAAAAGGAGTACTTGTTAAATACTCGGGTGTCTGTCATGTTGCGAATCTATTGTGCCATCGTTAGAAAGGTAGCCGCGTATGGGGACTCTTTCACTCTCGATCTTGATCGAGGCCCTAATGACTCTCATAGTCTTTAGGCAAGCAGGCGTATACATCCCTTGAATGGGCATAAATGTTGCGTTTTGCGGTCCATACGAGGTAACGGAAGATGACCATCCCATCCGGGGACCTTGTCGGTAGGTATTAATCGTTTTATTTAGGAATGCATGCTTTCCCGAATAGCGAGGGGTATGTTGACTCTAAATAGAGGTGTATGCACACATTAGATAAGGGATTGAATCGTCCTTCTTACCTATTGGTATCTGTGGCAGGAAGGTCCGTTGATGTACCGTGACCATTGCGCAGGCCTTGCTTTTGTAGGGTTTTGCATGCTTCCATCCTGACTTGTTGTGGCTCATAGGACAACGTATGATAGATTATCCATGTTGTATTGAATATTAGGTAGTTATCACGTACGCTACTTAGTGTTTGATCTGATGTACGAGTCTGAGCAGCTAGTGCACTTTGATAATTATCTATGAGAGTACACAAGCCGCTCTGTAGTCAAGACTCGCGAGTTATGTTACTATGTGAATATAATTGAAAAGGGTCGACTACCCCGAACATGAATGAAATGATAATGATTTGCCTACATGATTATGAATGGAGATAATTTGATGATTCAATTGCTATGTTATATGATTTATGATATGTTATGTTTTATGAATTGTATTATTGTATGTTTAATTGCGCTGATTTAATTACATGCGCATATGTTATTGTTATGTGTTTACCGCTATGGGTTTTATATGGCTTAGCGTGTGCGGGGCATAATCGAGTTTGAACGGCATTTTCCCGTAGGTACCCCGAGGCTACATTGACGATTTATATCAGGGGATTGAAGGCCTTATTTTGTATTTTGGAGAGATGTAATCAAACTTATACTCTGTTATCCTAAACTCGTACTATGTATTTAGAGTTTTATTACGATTAACAGCTGGTTTTGTAATATATAGACTTAATTAATTTTCCGCCTTAGTTTAATTAAAGTCACGAAAAACCGGGTTGTTACAGTAGCAGACTATACCAACCGCCCTAGAGGCCCACTTTGGATAGCTGTAGATACCCGTATTCGTTCCTCCCAAAAACAAGCCCAATGATGAAAAGGACTTTTTATGCATGTTTCATAAATAAGACGAAACGATACAAAAGTGTCTAAAACATTTTAGTCGTTTTAAACATTTTAATTTAAATTTGCATACATCGTAAAAATGAGTATTAAGTTAGTCATTTTTAGTCTTAAGCCGACACAACACACAACACACAAGCACAACAGAATAACGCCTCACAAAAAAGACCCACAAAACGATCCTACAAAACACAAAACAGCCCAACAACACACGAGACAGCCCAAACTCACAAAAACGGCCCAACACACACAAAAGGGCCCAACACCCACAAAAGGGCCCAACACCCAAAACGGGTCAAAACACGTCCCGGGTCAAATTTCCGTAAAACTAAGCTCTACGACGTCACAAAATAATACATTACAAAATTATTTTATTTCGAGCCAAAACCGAAAAATACGACAAAAACCGAAACACAAAGCACGAAAATCTAGTCGAAAATCAACACGAAAATCGAGCCGAAAATCAACTTGGCCTAAGTTGACTCTCGACACAAAGACACATCACAAAATACACTCAAGTACTTAATACGTACATCACACATGACATACGGCGGCCTAAGTCCAATCAGGAATCTTGCAGACAAACATAAAATCGCCAATTCACAATTGATTTTCTCTTTTGACACAAGTGCACTGGCGATTTTGACTTAAATCGCTGGTTAACTGGCGATTTTTTGAGCAACCATGTAATACCCGGTGTTGTCCGAGCGGTTATTCAGGCCGGGTACCCCGTTGAAAAGGTTCATGTGTAGGCTCAAATGACATAGTGCTTAAAAAGATTGTAAGTACTACTCATATCAACAAGATGCATCTTCTTTTCTGGTGGCTCATCTTAAAAACTCTTCAGTTAAGCGTGCTTGCTGGAGAGCAATCTTAGGATGGGTGACCTCCTAGGAAGTTCTCAGGATGTGCACGAGTGAGGACAAAAGTGCGCTGGAAGGACCCGTGTTGGTCTATGGGCGATGTGTGGGAAAATATCTGTATACATCCCCTTTAAACATCCAGGATTATAATGAAATTCATACTATATGATTAATAGTCATAAAAGAAATTGCATAATTAAACAAGAGATTAGAATAACAACTTTTAGTCCTTGCTTTAATGGCCTAAGATTGAATATCAAAAGTATGATATCTCCTAATTGTTGCACCCAAGATTGTTCAAGATATGCCTTGATTTTGCTAGAAAACCTTTTAGAGAGAAAACTGCTTTTCTTAATTTTGTCACTACTACAAATTAGACTTAAGAGAACGGGTGAAAACCGTCCTCAAATAATAAAACACCCGTCCTTCTGCTAAGCGTTCTCTTTCATCTAAGAGAACGGTTCTATGAATAGTCAAACCGTCCTCTTAGTTTTATCTAAGAGAACGGTTATAGAATGAACCGTACTCTTTGTCCTATATAGCGCGCCTAAATGTCCTCTTTGATACATCAAAGAGAACGGTTTTAAGTATAAACCGTCCTCTTTGATATATCAAAGAGAACGGGTCTAAGTATAAACCGTCCTCCTTGATACATCAAAGAGAACGGTTCATTGGGGGAACCGTCCTCTTTCTTTTTTGCTGGCCATTTTTTGTCAAAAAGAGAACACTCATGATCCATAACCGTCCTCTTTGCCCAATTGTATTAGAGTAGCTATAGTGAATAATTATAGAAAGAACCGTTCTCTTTTGTCATAGCATTAAAAAAAAAAAAATTATTGCCACAAATTGGGCACTAATATCTAGGAAAAAAACATGGATAGTCAAAGCTATATAACTTAAATCGTCATGAATCAACATATACATTCGTTCTCTAAAAATTCTTGCCGATGTTAGGTTCGACGTAATGAAAATAGAACCTCTTCAGTTTACAATTTCAGACATATTATGAGGTACAATCAGTAACCTAAAAATGTTCACACGTTTTAAAAACTAAAAGCAAACTACTTAAACCTCATCATCATTCATCAATTGTTATCCCTTGAATTTCCTTTGCAGCTTTAACCGAGCTATTCATCACCTCATCGATTTGCACGTACTGCTCCACATTTTTTCTGGGAAATAATAATGGACAACATATGTGACAAAGAATATAGATAAGATTTGGTACATAAAAGATATTTAATTGAATTTATATACACTCGTTTAGTAAATAAAATACGAAAAGCATGAAATAGTACTAAAATTATGTATACTGATCTTCCTCCAAATTAAGCATACCCATCATGCTCACCACATTAATCCATATGACTAAGAGGGAGGCTTATTAGCTTTGTGACCAATTCTGACATCTGAAATGACCGATACATAAGATTTAATGATTAGAATGTAGCCGACAAAAAATGTGCGATTTCACCTCAAAAAAGAAGGGTAGAATATAAAATGATAAAATTTGTTTGATCCAGATATGGGAAAAGAAAATCGTATTAACTTACCTTCTTTCACATGTGTATGTCGAATCTGCAAATCTACAAATTATCAACGTAAAATTATTGATTCCGAGAGTATAAGATGATGAAGCTCATCTTAGACTAGTTATCAATCAAGTGAAAATCCACTTGTCGTTAGAATATAAAGTCAAATGTATGTAAGACAAAGTTACGTCCCATTTGACGATGTTGGCTAAGTAAACATCGATAACTCCATTAATGCAAATGCAATATATATTGTTAATTGAGACATGAATAATATTTGAAAATGAAATTTTAATTGACAAAAACATCAATACAGGTTAAAAGTACGACCTATATTGGTGTTGAAGTTGTTAAATAACAAAACAAGTAACAAGTGAAAACAATACAATTAATTATTTGACTAGTGTAATTCAACATTAAAACATCTAGTAATAGAGTTATAAAATGAACAATGGCGGCTTTCAATCGATACATAAATACTAATCAATAACTACTAATGGATGAACCTTATGTAAATGAGAATTGGTACTTTGAAAGTGGCACTTTCTAACTAACCAAAAGATGTATATGCACTTTCTAACATTTAGGATAAACCCACCACTATTTTGCACTCATCTTAAATATTCTACTCATGATTTAATTACTGCTCCACTTTAAAGTCACCCTTCATGTATGCAATCGATCATCTTAAACTATCCATTAATATATACGTCCTCTCTTCTAATTTATAGAATTTACCAAGTCGCACAATCAACAGATACAAAACTAATACTCGCAAGTTTTCGAACTGATCGATTTTCAATAAAAAGAGACATGCAGAGCAAAGGATGACACGGAATCGAACAACATGGTTTAAGCATAAGACTCTAACAACTTAACTGAATAGAGCACTTACAAGAAAAATAAAGAGCACACGCTAGCATGGGACAACCGTCGGTGGTGGTGGTGGTGGTTGTTGCCGTGGTATTTCAGTCTGCACTTCGGTAATTGGATGTTGGTCAAGAAACCCCAATACCAAAATCGATGCAGAAAACCAATCAATCAAACAAAATTACAAAATAAACGAAAAACCCAATACCAAAACAGATCTTACTAAAAGTCCCAAATCATAAACCCTAGATCAAGAAACAACAAATTGAATCGAAAAGAAAAAGATCAAAATCATACCAAAGGTTCGGACTTTTGGAAGAGATTAGACATCAAAATTGCAGGGTCAACAGATTTTTAGGAGAAAAGAAGAACTTCGAAGCAAAATACCAAAACACCATCATTCTAATAAATTCACCGATAGATTGACCAAAACCGCCACGACTGTGGTGTTCGGTGCTGCTGTTCGGTGGTGGGGTTCGGTGGTGGGGCTCGGTGGTGGCTCAGTAGTTGAGTAGGGTTTTGGTAGTGGAGGATGTTTGATTATGGTGAGTTGATGTTAACTTGTTAAGTGTAAGGTGTTTTGAGAGATTGGAACGATTAATCTATAAAAATAGGGTGTGAAATCTTCAAGGACGGTTGAAACAAAGAACCGTGCTGTTCGTTTAATCTAAGAGGACGGTTCAAACAAATAACCGTTCTCTTTGTCTAATCTAACAGGACGGTTAAAAAAAGAACCGTCCTCTTTGCTTTTCAATTAAATTTTTGAGCCATAGGCTTTATAGAAGACGCTTGGTCAACTGAACCGTCCTCTTTGTTTATGCTTTAAGTACGGGTGTTTTTCTAACCGTTCTCTTTATTAATATATTTGAGCGCCAAAATTTTTGAGATAATAGAGAACGGTTCCGCTTTTTGTTGTCCTTTTATCCCCGTTCTCTATGCTCATATTTGTAGTAGTGTGTGTATGTGAATTATGATGAGTGAATTTTAGAGAATTAAGTTGAGTCAAAAACTCCCCTTATATACTCCAAAATTTCGGCCCCCCTATTATATTTGGGGAGTAATTTTTCTTTCTAAAATTTACTTTCCAAAATATAATACCTTGTTGACCAAGGAATCAAGAGGTATCTTGACTCTTTCCTCTTGGTTTCCTTTAGCTTTATAATATAATATAATATAATATAATATAATATAATATAATATAATATAATATAATATTACTAGTGTCATAATTATGATCCACTATAATTGTTTCGGGTACCAAGTTAGGAACTAAATACCAAAACTAAATACAAGTGATTACAAGTTGGATATCGATTATAAACTAAATAAACTAAGTCCTTGAACGGTCCTTAGCTCACGGCTCTCTTCTCCCTTCCTCTCGTCCTGAAATCACGTAGCAAACCTAGCCCCGGGGCCTTCCGGGTGATGGCCCTCCGACGCTCAAGTCAGTTACAAAGACAAAGTAAAATGTTAGAGAGAGAAAAGAGAGAGAAGAACCTTTTTTGTAGTATTTTGTGTTATGTGTGTATATATTTTTATTCTTTAGGGTTTTAGTTACCTTTTATACTTGTTTCCAATTTGTCTTCTTGCGCCTCCGCTCCGTACAGTACGGCCCTGGGTGGGCCATACATGCCCCGGACCTGGGAGATGCCCTTGGGTCCCTTGGCAGATGAGACCCTCCGACTTATGATCTTCCTTACCCAAGATAGTCGGACCCGGAATGCCACCTGACAATCGCCCCATACAGGGGAAGCTATGGGCTTGGCCTGTATGCTTCCATCTCCCCTGCTTAACCATTCCTTCTTGCGCCCTGGATATGCCAGCCTCCCTTACTTTCTTGCTTCCTGCCATCCTTCTACTCCAGCCCCCTCCCGCTTGAAAGTAGCGTGTTGGATACACCTCTAATTTTGGCGCAATTTTTGAATTCCAAATCTCAATGCAACGACGTTTCATCTCCCCCGGCTGACACGTGTCGTACGATGGTTTGGGGTACACTATTCACGCTTTCCTCTATATATACCCCCTAATTTCTATTCATTTTCTTCTTTACAAACCCCCAAAACGTTTTAAATCTTCTCAAAAATTCTTCAGATCTCATCAACCTTCACTTGCACTTCGTTCCTGCTTCATCCCGCCTTTGATTCCTTCCTTGTTCGTGTTCTTGTAAGAGGTAATTTTCGTGCTTGATTCTAGATTTCATAAGTTGTAATCACTTCGTAGAGAACAATGAGTGCGTCGGCCGATTCGTCTTCTAGAACCGCTTCAGATATCAATGTAGTAGTAGATTCAGAAGTGGAGCCTGAGATTGAGGACTTGACCGTAGGCCGGGAAGGGGTGACCGATATGGAGGCCCAGGCTGGGACTTCTCAGGCTGAACCCTCTCAGGCTGAGCCTTTACATGTACGGATCTTAGAGCCCTCGGTATTCAAGATTCCCATGAACACTAGGATTAATCTAGGTTACAGGGACTTCCTGAACGAGAAGAACTGCTCTGAACTGGCGGCTGTACATTATAATTTACCCGAGAAATGGGAATTCGTCGTGCCGGGAAGGCACCAGAATGTGGTCAAACCTCCTAACCTTCACACGGCCGTATACATGAAGAATCTGGAGCATGGGCTTCGATTTCCTCTTCATCCCTTTATCGAGAAAGTGCTCGACCGGGCTAATATTGCTATATGCCAGATGACACCGTTTGGGATGAGAGTTATAGTCGCCTTTGCCTGGACTTGTTTTTATCTGGGCTTCCCCCTGACGATAAATCTCTTCCGCCGTCTCCACCACTTCCGGCCCTGTACCAATAGGTCGACTAAGGGATGGTGGTCACCGTAATCGAAGCCTGCCATTCGACTCACTTCCCGGTCAATGACTCGATGAAGGGGTGGAATGAGAGGTGGTTCTTCCTCAAATCTCCCGTTCCTTTCAACCACCCTCGCTGCTTTCACAACGATGTGAGAGGCCGTTTGGAGACCCGGGAAGAGTGGGTCCCGGGGAGCATCCTTCCCTGGAAGGACGTCCCGTTGACCAAGGAGGAGTCTAAAGCTGTGGGCTACTTTGAGGCTTACAAAGCGGGGAAGGATTGGTTCCCCAAGAATTGGCTTCCTCCGGCGGACACAATTTCCGAGGACAAATTTCTGAGCGTGGTTGGCCTAGTCCGACCCTCGAGTAGCGGGGCCGGGCGGCCAGGATCTTAGTGTCTTAGTTATCTTAACTTGTGTTTACTTAGCTTTTCTGATTCTTCCGGCTCTGATTTTGCTTCGTCTTTTGCAGGTTCCTTGGGCTATCTTACTCCGGAAGATTTGGCATCCATTGGTCTGAACGAAAAGAATCGACCGCTTGATCAACCGACTGCCGTGGACTTGAAGCGACGTAAACCCACGCTCAGGGAATTCTTAAAAAGCATGCAGGGTGATATTCCTGATAGGCCGATGGGAAGAAAACGCGTAGCGTTCAAGCCGAGCCGGGAAAGAGAAGCTGAGCAGGCGGCAAAGCCTGCCGGATCTGTTTCATCTCCTCGCCCGGAACCGGTGGGTGTTTCGGTGGAGTCCACCCCGGTGGGGGGTATGTTTGAGGCGACGCCTGAAGCCCCTCTCCCTAGCCCTCCGAGGGACGCCAAGGTCCCCCAGCCGTCTCAGGTTCCGGACGCAGTCGTTATTGAGTCCGAGTCTCCTCACTCGGAGGATGTCCGGCCCCTTAAGAGGCACAAGAAGGTTAGCTCCACACTCTCGTGGGGGAGTCTGTCTGAGGGACGCCCCCTGGATGTTCCTTCAGACGGTCTTTCTTCCGTTTTTCCCATCAGTGAGCAGGACATTTATGACCTATTGTCTTTCTCCATCCAGGGCTCTTCCTCCAAGGCCAAAGCTAGCGGTCAGGGTCAGGTTTCCATTGTTGTCCCGGGTGGAGGGACCCCGGACACCGGCGGCGCTGTAGGGCACCCGGCGGGTTTCGTTGAAGAGACCCCACCTATTGCTGGGGGCCTAGGCATACAGGCCGTCGAGCTGGCGATGACCCTCCGTCGCTCCGTGGACTCCTTCGCTAAGTTTGCCCTAGACACCGCAGGCGAACTTGACCGTCTGCGGCGCGAGGCGGCCTCGTCTGAGGCCAACAAAGAGATGAAGGAGGCGGCCGCCCGCCTGAAAAAATCCATAAAGGCTCGCGAGAAGGAGACCGCTTCCTTGAAGACTGAGGTGCGTGCCCTCGTGGGTAAGCTGAAGGAGAAAGAGTCTCAGCTGGTAGAGCTCTCCAAGGAGAAGGAGAGCCTGGCTCTCCAATGTTCTGAGCTCTTCTCGCCCGGACGCCGCTGTTTCGGCGGAAGCTGCCGAGGCTGAGATGTCGGCGGGACAGACTAAGGCTGCTCGCCTTGAGCTGGAGATGGAGCAGATGAAAGCGGCCCATCAGGCTGAGCTCACCGAGGTCCGCGCCAACTCCTTCTATGATGGGGTTGATTTTGGGTCCAACGAGACGAAAGGATTTATCGACAAGGTCGACCCCAATTTCAACTTCGCCGCCTTCTTGAGCTTGAAGAAGAGGCTGGCCGACGGCAAGAAGCGGCGAAGAAAAGCGTAGGTGAAGATGCCGGTTGCTAGGGATTCGGGCTGCTGTCTTCCGAGTCTTCCTGCTCGGGGTGACTTCGCTTCGGGGTAACGCCGAAGGGTTCTCCCACTAGCCTACATTTTGCCTTGTTTTAATTTCAATAAACACATTAGTCTGCGGTAGGTGGGCGTTTTTGTGGTAGACGGCCGCCGACTCTGGTAGGTCTTTTAATTGTACCCTTCCCTTTTTCTTTTAATTTCGCACCAATTTGCCCCCTGCCCGGTCTGTGGGTCCAGGGGCTGTACCCTTGTAATATACTCTTTCTATTGCAAGCGTTCCTTCTTTTGTTAATATTGCCTTGTCTTTTCGTTTTTCCATACTTAGCTTATTTTATCTTGTTTTTACTCGCGCTATTCTCCTCTCGAGATCGGGTGATTTTAGATGTGTTCTCCTCCGTTATTATTTTTCTTTGAATGCTTATGTTGTTTTCACTGCTTGTACCGGGGTCGGATAGTATTGCGTGGTCCCAGCGTCTTATTTATACTTAGCCAAATTTCTAACTTTTCCTCTGTGTGTTATCAATACCGGGACCGTGTTCTACTTAGCGTCCGGTGATTGTAATCACTCTCCTGTTCATTCATACGCATGCCCCCGGTTGCCGGGCGATTGTACTTAGGTTATTCGATGAATTGCACGTTCATGGGAAGTCTGCTCTCACCTTCCCGGTGTTCTTGCATAAAGGCACCCTCACCCGGGCCCGACGACCACGGGTGAGCATTGTGCAAGGCCATACGTAGGGCGCGAGCCGCCCAGGCCCCAGGTCTGGACTCTCAGGGCGCGATGTTCATCCATACGTAGGCAATCTGTCATACGTAGGGCGCGAGCCGCCCAGGCCCCGGGCCATGGACTCTCAAGGCGCGATGTTCATCCATACGTAGACATGGGAGGTCCGCAGCCGCCACCGGCTACAAGGCCGGCATCAGACACTGCGGTGAGAGCAGCCTAGGCACGTGGGCCATCATAGACATCCCAGCTCTTTTGCATAAGGGCACTCACCCGGCTCGGCGACCACGAACAGCATCGCAAGGCCATACGTAGGGCGCGAGCCGCCCAGGCCTCAGGCCTGGACTCTCAGGGCGCGATGTTCATCCGTACGTAGGCAATGTGTCATACGTAGGGCGCGAGCCGCCCAGGCTCCGGGCCGTGGACTCTCAAGGCGCGATGTTCATCCGTACGTAGACGTGGGAGGTCCGCAGCCGCCACCGGCTACAAGGCCGGCATCAGACACTGCGGTGAGAGCAGCCTAGGCACGTGGGCCATCATAGACATCCCAGCTCTTTTGCATAAGGGCACCCTCACCCGGGCCCGTCGACCACGGGTGAGCATTGTGCAAGGCCATACGTCGGGCGCGAGCCGTCCAGGCCCCGGGCCTGGACTCTCAAGGCGCGATGTTCATCCGTACGTAGGCAATGTGTCATACGTAGGGCGCGAGCCGTCTGGGCCCCGGGCCACAGACTCTCAAGGCGCGATGTTCATCCATACGTAGACATGCGTAGGGCGCGAGCCGCCCAGGCCCCAGGCCATGGACTCTCAAGGCGCGATGTTCATCCTACGCTGGCATGGGAGCCCACCAGGCGGTTGCCTAGGAGGTCTTACCCTTCTCCGGTCTTTTATGTCTCTTAGCTGCTCCGGGGCCCGTTCTTGCCCCCACTCTGCTTCAGGCGGGATTTGGAGTGCTCACCCCCTTTTTCCTGAAAGTGTTAGTAAAATTTTTAAAAATTCCTATTTTTGAATCAGACTATCGTTGATTAGTCGGCCTGGGGTAGTCCCCTCCTTTCCCCGGCCGACTTTTGTGTGATGCAAATCTAAACAAATGCTGGGCAAAAATTCTAGCACAAGTTCTACTAAAAAACGTTACAAAAGCTCGCGGTGCCAACATTCCTGGTCACTCGCGTTACAGATGTCTACACGTTGCCTCGTTAAAACCTTCCCGTGGAAAACCCAGTGGGACAAAACCACGGGTAAGGGAAAAGAGTACAACGCTTACACGTAATATTTCCTTAATGTATCAGAGTTCCAATGGGACGGGAGGTCGTAGCCGTTCATATCTCTTAGCATGAAGGTCCCTGGTTGTTTTATCTCAGTGATCTGGTAGGGTCCTTCCCAAGTGGCTGACAACTTCCCATGAATGTTCCCATTCCCGGTGGCGGACGCTCTTCTTAGCACTAGGTCTCCAAGTTCAAAGTCTCTATGTTTCACCCTCCGGTTGTACATCCTTCTCATCCTGTTCTGGTAGACCGCCAGGTTTTCTCTTGCTTGGTCCCAGACCTCATCTAGCAGGTCCAGCGACTCCTTTCTCGCTTGTTCATTGCTGGCGGGGTCATGGAAGCTCGCTCTAGGGCTGGGGAGGATTGCTTCAATCGGGAGTAAAGCTTCAGCCCCGTAGACCATGTTGAATGGAGTGTGGCCGGTAGATTCCTTGACCGTGGTTCTGATTGACCAGAGGACGCTTGGTAGTTCATCGGCCCATGCCCCCTTCAGCTCATCCAGTCGCTTTTTCATGCCGTTCAACATTTGCTTGTTGGCGGCCTCGGCTTGTCCGTTGCTCTGTGGATGGCACACTGATGAGTAAGCGACAACTGTCCCGTTCCGCTTTAGCCAGTCCCGCATGTTGTCATTGTCGAATTGTTTCCCGTGGTCAAATACCACCACCTTGGGCACTCCAAATTAAATAAGGTAATTATGTGTCATATAATTGTTTATTTTGAAATTATTATTTTTCTTCTCAATTAAAAACATCTTCAATTAATTTTTTTTTGGAAAGTTCTAATATAGTAAAGATTTCAATTGTAGATTTAATTTTATATTTTAAGTTACATATGTTAATATTTTTTCATCTAAAATCCTAGCAATAGTAGAATTATAAATAATATTAATATTAGTTTTTTAGACCAATTATATTGTGACAAATGTCGACCATAGAGACCATGGTTTCTGCTTTATATTTATATATATATTAGATATATATATATATATATATATATATATATATATATATATATATATATATATATATATATATATATATATATATATATATATATAAGCTTACCATACTAAATGAAGACCCAGAGTGAAAGCCAGAGTTTTTACTGTTCGACAATAATTGAAGAAACCTATGCCACAAATTTTAATGTCAACTCCACAATGCCGTAAGTACCATCCATGGTTTAGACGCTCTCTGACCGACCCATAAAATTTGTGCTCTGTTTTCCAATTATTATGATCAAACTGGTATTTACTCTTTTTTTTTTTTTTTTTTTTTTTTTTTTTTTAAATGTGGTAAGCACCATCGCCACTTAATCTAATAACATAACCATGGCGTTTACAGGATCAACTGATTGATTTAGGTTATCATCATCATCTAACGATTTAGCCTATAAGGCTCATCGTTTAAACAAAAAAAAAAATTTAAAGAAATTAAACTTACAAATTCAGAACTAGGGGTTCTGATTCCCTTGATGTGAAGAAAGGAAAAGAGAAACAAACTTCAGAACTAAAGGGTTCTGATTCCTTTTTTATTTATGAGATAGAGTTTTTACAAGAGAGAGAGAGACTTAGAGAGAGAAAGAAGAATGGCCAAATGCCTCCTTTCTCCTTTCGATTACATGCCTTTATATAGGCAAATTACGTATAGGTGCATAGTATATACGCACTTCTATAAAGTGTACATTGGTACAGTACATGACATACATTTGAAAATACATTCTTAACCTAGTTTACATTCTATTTTCCTGATTTTTCTTTATTTTCGAGGAATTTCCTCGGTGTTTCTTCTATATCAATATCATCTTCTTCATGTTGTGCATCTTGGAATAATCCCTGACTAGTGTTTGAATTCATAGAAACATCACTTGTTGCTGATTTTTTATCATCTTCATCCTTCTTAGTATATTTTGCCAAATATTGGTCTTCTTCTTTTTTAGCCTTTAAGACTTTTTTCATGGCCGTCATGTAGGCTTCTATAATTTCTTGTTCAGATGCATTGGCATCTAGATCATCTCCATCACTCAATTTAGCAAGATATTCTATCCGTTCCTGTTGTTGTAGAGTCTTTTTGTGCTCTTGTAAATCTTTGTATGAATCAATTGAGATTTTTAACTGATCTATGGTAGATTGACAATTTAATTGTCCAGTGGTTTCATCTTTTCGTATCATTTTCTCCCAAAATCTTGTGGAAGATCTTTTTATAAGGCAAAAATATCCGTCTGAATGATTTGTGGTTTCAATAGTAAACTTCCAAATCCATGGGATTGAATATTCAATAAAAAATCTCATCTCATCCGGCAGAGTATAATCTGTCATTAGATCAGGTTTAACCTGAACCCATTCGTCATAATATTGGCGAATTTCTCCTGGAAGGATTTCCTTCTTTGTTCCCATAAAATTCCACCAGTTAATAAACCAAGATGGAATAAATGAATCAATAAGATTTGAATAAATTTTTATAAACCAGGTATGTGTAAATCCTGGATTTTCATATGTAAAAACCTTATCAAAGGCCTGGATATAATCCCAATAATTATACTTAATGGTATTACCATTTTCATTATTTATGAGAATTTTCTCAGTGAAAGGAGATATTCCCCAATCTTCAATAGGTATAACCCTTTGTATTAATATTTTTGAGAAGTTATAAACTTCTTTCCCTTTTCCTGAACTAGAAAAGTGGGCAAATTCGCACCCATTATTTGCAAGAATCTGTTCATAATAGATCCTTGTTTTATATGTTTCCATAGTATAACCATGGGGACTCAAATATCTGGTATATAACACTTGTGGTTCTTTTTCCCACTTTTTATCTTTTTCATTTAGCAAAAGTATAACTTGTGCATTAGGATTTTGAGTGTAATGATATTCCACTCCTGCCTTAGCATATGATGGCGAGGCAGTTGAAGAGCTAGGGGTATTTCCCTGCTTTTGCATAGATTTCCATGCTTTGAATTCTTCTATATGCGTCTCATAATCAGATTTTGATAATCCTGAAATGTCAGAAGCTATAAGCTTCTGTTGTCCATGTTGAGCAATAATGGCTTGATTACCATAATAATTATACCTTCCACCTCTATTAGAAGTGTTTCCTCTACCTCCTCTATAAGAGGGGTTTCCACGTCCACGGGACGCCAGATCTGGTATCTTATTATTCCTGTAAGACCAATCATATAAAAGACCAATCATAAATAAAAGACCAATCATAAATATTCTCTTGTTAAAAAATCTGGAAGATGATTATCTTCCCCTTTTTTATGTATGATAGTAAAATCAAATGGAGCTAAATGAGCTTGCCAACGTGCAAACATTTGTTTGGAAACATTATGTTTAAAATCTTTAGTAAACATAAATCTAGCAGCACTACAATCCGTTTTGATGATAAAATGTTGATTATATAAATCATCCTGAAATTTTAATACACATTTAACCATAGCTAATATTTCTTTTGCTATAGTAGCATAATTACTACGAAATAATTCCATTTACTGAGTGAAATCTTACAAGGTATTCTTGTTTAGTGGTTGGATCAACTTGTTTTAAAATTCCTCCATAACCTTTATCAGAAGCATCAGTTTCCACAATTTTTTCCCATAATGGGTTAGTTAACGATAAGCATGGTAAAGATATTACTTTACTTTTAATTTTCTTTACTGCTGCAGTATGATTATCAGTCCATGGTTTAGGATTCTTTTTTAATCTTTCATATAAGATAGCTGTATCTTGTGCTAAATTTTTATAATATGGAGCAACATAATTCAAACTTCCTAAAAATCTTTGTAGTTGAGTTTTATCAGTTATTTCATCAGGAAATTTAGAAGCAAATTCAATACTTCTATTTATTGGAATAATATTTCCATTTTCAATATTATGTCCTAAAAATCTAATATTGGTTTGGAATAAAATCATTTTAGGTTTAGAAATTACTAAACCATTTGCAATAATGATCTTTTTAAATATGTTGAGATGTTCAAAATGTTGTTGTATTGTTTTAGAAAATACCAATATATCATCAATATAGACAATGATAAAATTATAATTATTAAATATATCATTCATTATTTTCTGAAATTCAGAAGGGGCATTTTTAAGTCCAAACGGCATTACAAGCCATTCATATTGTCCAAAAGGAACATTAAATGCTGTTTTATAACAATCATCTGGATGAATTTGTATTTGCCAATAACCTGATTTTAAATCAAATTTGGAAAATATTATAGCATCATGAAGTCTATCTAATAAATCTTTTTTATTTGGGATAGGATACCTAATCCATTTTAAAACTTTATTAAGTGGTTTATAATTGATTACCAATCTTGGTACTCCTCGTTCTTTTTCTGCATTTTTATTGACATAAAAAGCTGTACATGACCAAGGAGATTTAGAAGGTCTTATTAATTTCTTTTCAATTAATGAAGCTATTTCTTTTTTGCATAAAGTTAAATATTCAGAATTCATTTGACAAGGTCTTGCCTTAGTTGGAATGTTGTCTTCTTTAAAATTATCTTCGTAAGGAAGAATAACTATATGTTTTTTTCTATTCCAGAAAGCATTTGGATGATCACCACAAATTTCTGTATGAAATTGGTTTATTATTAAATTAATCTTTTCTTTTAATTTAGGATTATTTAATTGTTGATCAATGGTTAAAATATTAATTTCATGTTTTAGAAAACTTATTTGTTTCTCTTTTAGGTTTATATGGTCATTTAATACATGGATAGATTGTTTATGGGGTTTAGTTACAAAATCAAATCTAATATTTTGCCCATTATATGTAGCAATTATCTTATTTTTATCTATACTCTTAATAGGATATATTTTACTTAAAAATGGAGTTCCTAGTATAACTGGCATAGACATACTGTCCTTTACTAATAAAAAAGTTAATGGAATACATTGATTATGAACACAAATATGTGCTTCTGGTATTTTAAATTGAATGTTAAGTTTGCCTCCTCCTATAGGAGTTAAACCATTTTTAGTTTTTTCAAAATATTGTGTAGGTATAAAACCTTCTTGGATGACATTTAGATCAGCTCCACTATCAATAAGAGCAATAAATGTCTGAGTAAAATTTTTAATTTTTAAAGTAATTTGAGTATACCATTTATGGCTTATAACAGATTCCATACTTGCTAAAAAATCTGTTCCTATTAATTCATGATCTGGGGTTGGTATTATAGATTTAGTATTTGCAGAATTTTCTAAATTAGAAATTCTTATATCTTGGGTTTTAACTTCAAGTTTTAAAGCTTTAATCTCAATTTTAAGAGATTCTATCTCGTCTAATATATCTTTTAGATTTGTTGGTTGGGATTCTATTGATTTCTTTTGACTAAGCATTCTATATACCTCACTCATATTATAAGCATCCTTATTAATACTTTGGGTATTAAACGATGAAGTTGGGGTTTCTAATAGATCAATTATTTTTGATCTTATTATTGGGTCATTAGTAACTTTTAACATTTCTATTAACTGAGTATGATCAATAGTATGTTTCATCATATATATTTTATTATCTGTAAATTGAGAAATAAGATTATTTATATTATCTTGATTTTTTGTACATTGATCACCTTGCTTACAAGGTTCACATTCAGATTCTTCTGAACTTGAATATATAGTTCCAGTGGATGAAGATAGATATTCATTATCTAATCTATTTAATTCATCATTATTACTGAAATACTCTTCGTCTTCTTTTAAGAAAACTTTGTTCAATTTGTTCTTAATGTCATCATCTATGTCTAGACTTGCAATTTTATTTTTTGTCCAACATTGTTTTGCTGTATGCCCAATTTTATTACATTTAAAACAAACTATGTTTGTATTTGGTTTATTCTTGTAATTTTGTCTAAAAATTCTTCGATTATCCTTTCTTTCTTGTTTTTGATTTAATTTTCTTTGAGAGTAATGTCGTCTCTTTTTCTTATAAGGATTAAAGAATTTTTCTTTATTTGAATGTTGGCTATGCCTAGGCTTAGATAATAATGGTTTGTCCATTCCAAATTGTTCACAAAATTCACCTAATTGACGTTTCTCCATAAGATTTTGTCTTTTAATTTGTTGATTTAATCTTAGCTCATTACATAAGCTTAAACCTTCTTGTATACAAGCTCCTATAAGCTTACCATAAGTATAATTATTATAATCAATTGTGGGATTATTTCCTCTTAGAGTACGTTTGATTCTTTCAGCAAATAAATAAGGAAGACCATCTAAAAATTTAGATTTCCAATGTTCATTATTAGAGTCAGGAAGTTCCAAAACTCTACTTAAAAATGTATCTTTATACCACCTAAAATCAGTTAATGTTTTACATCTTAAATTTTGTAATAAAGTTCTTATTGTTTCAGCATTACTAGAAATTTTTCCTGTAAAATGTTCAACAATATTTACACATATGCAATAGACAACATTTTCTGTTTCTTTTATTGTGCCATCTGATTGTGATTCTCTTAATTTTTCATTAAATATGGCTTCTTTATTTTGCGGACTGAGATAATTATCCCACCAGCCCTTAAGTTGGCCAGTAAAACCAGTAACTATCATTTTTGCTATATTTGCATCAGAATTATGAGCATTTTTACAAATTGTAGAATACATAAGTATTCGATGTATACATTGGAAAATTTGTTTATCAGTATAACCATCTATGTTCCATTCATAAATACTTCTACTATCATAACTATTATTAAATTGAAATTCATGTTCTTCATGTAAAACATCTAAAGGTGTAGGCCTAGAGTAATAATATAGTCTTTGACTAGGCTTATAAGCCCATTTTTCTTTTCTTTTATTTCTATCCAATTTGTTTATTTCATTTGATATGATACTTTCTTTATCATCTGTATCACTTAATTGGTTTATAAAATCTATACAATTATCAGTATTCTTTTCTAGTGTGTTAATTGATAATTTATCAAATTTTTCTATAAGAAATCCATGTAACTTTTCACTTAATTCTACTTGCTTTTCAATTTTATCCTCAATTGATTTTGCTTTTGTTTTAAATCCTTTTATTTCAGGTGGTGGTTGAATTATAGCAACAGTTGAAGTGGATGGTTTCTCATTTGTCAGATTTCTCAAATCGTTTGTTAAATTATTATTGTTTTTAGCATTTGTATTTCTTATTAAAGTAATTATATTATCCACCTTCTCATGTAAATTTCCTATATGTTCGCCTACAATTGACAGAAATAAATTAGAATAATTTTGTTGTTGTATTATGATATTGAAATGTTCTGCTGTAATATTTATATTTGGATCCTCCAAATCCTTTGCAATAGCTATAAAATTTCGATTATCTATTTTGAATGTTCTCAAAGGAGGATAAAGACTATTGATTTCATCATTATTTTTGCAAACATATTTTCTTTCAATAACATTGATATATTGATCTACATAAGTGGCACAGAACCACGGAACAAAATACATAATTTTATTATATAATTGACAACAGTTATAAAAATCTTTTTGAATTTGATTTCTTTGTTGTTGATTAAAATTATTCATAAACCATTCCCTAAACATTTCCCATCTAGGTAATTTAAATTCTGTACTAATTTGTTTTCTGGCTTGGGAGCCAGGACTGAAATCTATTTTATTTATTTTATTCATTAAAAATCAAAACTCATTTCAGACATAGTGTCTGCAGTTTTAGTTCTTACTATATTATCTTTATGAATAGTTAATTCAATTTGAGGATCTTTAAATTCCTCTGGACTATTAGCCCTAGCATTATTAATTTCTCTAAGATCAGAAACTGAATGCCTAGATGTGCTAGGTGGTAAATCTATATGATGGTCTAAAGGAGATATAAAAGATTTTCTTGATCCAAAAGAGGATACTGAAGAATAACTTCTACTTAAAGGTTTATTAAAGCTTATATTTACAGATCCATCTGTTTCTTCTGATACATCCATTAATTCAATGTTTGTTTGTATTGGTGGTCTAGGGGTTACAGCCCTTTCTATTTTCCAATTATCTGGAAAATCTATTTCTTCCCATTTAATCTTTCTTCTAGTTGAAATTTCAGATTTATTAAAATTACTTTCAATTATAATAGTTTCATTGGTTTGTTTATCCATGATCTTACAACATGGATTTAAAGTGTATAATGGTTTATAATATATTAGATGCCTTAACCTTAAATGTTAAAACACATGGGTATAATTATGCCCCAGGATCTGAAGTAATATGCATATGTTATAGAATATAGGGGAAGCTTACCATACTAAATGAAGACCCAGAGTGAAAGCCAGAGTTTTTACTGTTCGACAATAATTGAAGAAACCTAAGCCACAAATTTTAATGTCAACTCCATAATGCCCTAAGTACCTTCCATGGTTTAGACGGGCTCTCGGACTGACCCATAAAATTTGTGCTCTGTTTTCCAATTATTATGATCAAACTGGTTTTTACTCTTTTTTTTTTTTTTTTTTTTTTTTTTTTTTTAAATATGGTAAGCACCATCGCCACTTAATCTAATAACATAACCATGGCGTTTACAGGATCAACTGATTGATTTAGGTTATCATCATCATCTAACGATTTAGCCTATAAGGCTCATCGTTTAAACAAAAAAAAAAAAAAATTTAAAGAAATTAAACTTACAAATTCAGAACTAGGGGTTCTGATTCCCTTGATGTGAAGAGAGGAAAAGAGAAACAAACTTCAGAACTAAAGGGTTCTGATTCCTTTTTTATTTATGAGATAGAGTTTTTACAAGAGAGAGAGAGACTTAGAGAGAGAAAGAAGAATGGCCAAATGCCTCCTTTCTCCTTTCGATTACATGCCTTTATATAGGCAAATTACGTATAGGTGCATAGTATATACGCACTTCTATAAAGTGTACATTGGTACAGTACATGACATACATTTGAAAATACATTCTTAACCTAGTTTACATTCTATTTTCCTGATTTTTCTTTATTTTCGAGGAATTTCCTCAGTGTTTCTTCTATATCAATATCATCTTCTTCATGTTGTGCATCTTGGAATAATCCCTGACTAGTGTTTGAATTCATAGAAACATCACTTGTTGCTGATTTTTTATCATCTTCATCCTTCTTAGTATATTTTGCCAAATATTGGTCTTCTTCTTTTTTAGCCTTTAAGACTTTTTTCATGGCCGTCATGTAGGCTTCTATAATTTCTTGTTCAGATGCATTGGCATCTAGATCATCTCCATCACTCAATTTAGCAAGATATTCTATCCGTTCCTGTTGTTGTAGAGTCTTTTTGTGCTCTTGTAAATCTTTGTATGAATCAATTGAGATTTTTAACTGATCTATGGTAGATTGACAATTTAATTGTCCAGTGGTTTCATCTTTTCGTATCATTTTCTCCCAAAATCTTGTGGAAGATCTTTTTATAAGGCAAAAATATCCGTCTGAATGATTTGTGGTTTCAATAGTAAACTTCAAATCCATGGGATTGAATATTCAATAAAAATCTCATCTCATCCTAAGCAGAGTATAATCATCATTAGATCAGTTTAACCTGAACCCATTAAATCATAATATTGGCGAATTTCTCCTGGAAGGATTTCCTTCTTTGTTCTCATAAACTTCCACCAGTTAATAAACCAAGATGGAATAAATGATACAATAAGATTTGAATAAATTTTTATAAACCAGGTATGTGTAAATCCTGGATTTTCATATGTAAAAACCTTATCAAAGGCCTGGATATAATCCCAATAATTATACTTAATGGTATTACCATTTTCATTATTTATCAGAATTTTCTCCCTGAAAGGAGATAGTCCCCATTCTTCAATAGGTATAACCCTTTGTATTAATATTTTTGAGAAGTTATAAACTTCTTTCCCTTTTCTGAACTAGAAAAGTGGGCAAATTAAGACCCATTATTTGCAAGAATCTGTTCATAATAGATCCTTGTTTTATATGTTTCCATAGTATAACCATGGGGACTCAAATATCTGGTATATAACACTTGTGGTTCTTTTTCCCACTTTTTATCTTTTTCATTTAGCAAAAGTATAACTTGTGCATTAGGATTTTGAGTGTAATGATATTCCACTCCTGCCTTAGCATATGATGGCGAGGCAGTTGAAGAGCTAGGGGTATTTCCCTGCTTTTGCATAGATTTCCATGCTTTGAATTCTTCTATATGCGTCTCATAATCAGATTTTGATAATCCTGAAATGTCAGAAGCTATAAGCTTCTGTTGTCCATGTTGAGCAATAATGGCTTGATTACCATAATAATTATACCTTCCACCTCTATTAGAAGTGTTTCCTCTACCTCCTCTATAAGAGGGGTTTCCACGTCCACGGGACGCCAGATCTGGTATCTTATTATTCCTGTAAGACCAATCATATAAAAGACCAATCATAAATAAAAGACCAATCATAAATATTCTCTTGTTAAAAAATCTGGAAGATGATTATCTTCCCCTTTTTTATGTATGATAGTAAAATCAAATGGAGCTAAATGAGCTTGCCAACGTGCAAACATTTGTTTGGAAACATTATGTTTAAAATCTTTAGTAAACATAAATCTAGCAGCACTACAATCCGTTTTGATGATAAAATGTTGATTATATAAATCATCCTGAAATTTTAATACACATTTAACCATAGCTAATATTTCTTTTGCTATAGTAGCATAATTACTCGAAATAATTCCATTTTACCAGAGTGAAATCTTACAAGGTATTCTTGTTTAGTGGTTGGATCAACTTGTTTTAAAATTCCTCCATAACCTTTATCAGAAGCATCAGTTTCCACAATTTTTTCCCAAAATGGGTTAGTTAACGATAAGCATGGTAAAGATATTACTTTACTTTTAATTTTCTTTACTGCTGCAGTATGATTATCAGTCCATGGTTTAGGATTCTTTTTTAATCTTTCATATAAGATAGCTGTATCTTGTGCTAAATTTTTATAATATGGAGCAACATAATTCAAACTTCCTAAAAATCTTTGTAGTTGAGTTTTATCAGTTATTTCATCAGGAAATTTAGAAGCAAATTCAATACTTCTATTTATTGGAATAATATTTCCTTTTTCAATATTATGTCCTAAAAATCTAATATTGGTTTGGAATAAAATCATTTTAGGTTTAGAAATTACTAAACCATTTGCAATAATGATCTTTTTAAATATGTTGAGATGTTCAAAATGTTGTTGTATTGTTTTAGAAAATACCAATATATCATCAATATAGACAATGATAAAATTATAATTATTAAATATATCATTCATTATTTTCTGAAATTCAGAAGGGGCATTTTTAAGTCCAAACGGCATTACAAGCCATTCATATTGTCCAAAAGGAACATTAAATGCTGTTTTATAACAATCATCTGGATGAATTTGTATTTGCCAATAACCTGATTTTAAATCAAATTTGGAAAATATTATAGCATCATGAAGTCTATCTAATAAATCTTTTTTATTTGGGATAGGATACCTAATCCATTTTAAAACTTTATTAAGTGGTTTATAATTGATTACCAATCTTGGTACTCCTCGTTCTTTTACGCATTTTTATTGACATAAAAAATACATGACCAAGGAGATTTAGAAGGTCTTATTAATTTCTTTTCAATTAATGAAGCTATTTCTTTTTTGCATAAAGTTAAATATTCAGAATTCATTTGACAAGGTCTTGCCTTAGTTGGAATGTTGTCTTCTTTAAAATTATCTTCGTAAGGAAGAATAACTATATGTTTTTCTATTCGAGAAAGCATTTGGATGATCACCACAAATTTCTGTATGAAATTGGTTTATTATTAAATTAATCTTTTCTTTTAATTTAGGATTATTTAATTGTTGATCAATGGTTAAAATATTAATTTCATGTTTTAGAAAACTTATTTGTTTCTCTTTTAGGTTTATATGGTCATTTAATACATGGATAGATTGTTTATGGGGTTTAGTTACAAAATCAAATCTAATATTTTGCCCATTATATGTAGCAATTATCTTATTTTTATCTATACTCTTAATAGGATATATTTTACTTAAAAATGGAGATCCTAGTATAGCTGGCATAGACATCTTGTCCTTTACTAATAAAAAGTTAATGGAATACATTGATTATGAACACAAATATGTGCTTCTGGTATTTTAAATTGAATGTTAAGTTTGCCTCCTCCTATAGGAGTTAAACCATTTTTAGTTTTTTCAAAATATTGTGTAGGTATAAAACCTTCTTGGATGACATTTAGATCAGCTCCACTATCAATAAGAGCAATAAATGTCTGAGTAAAATTTTTAATTTTTAAAGTAATTTGAGTATACCATTTATGGCTTATAACAGATTCCATACTTGCTAAAAAATCTGTTCCTATTAATTCATGATCTGGGGTTGGTATTATAGATTTAGTATTTGCAGAATTTTCTAAATTAGAAATTCTTATATCTTGGGTTTTAACTTCAAGTTTTAAAGCTTTAATCTCAATTTTAAGAGATTCTATCTCGTCTAATATATCTTTTAGATTTGTTGGTTGGGATTCTATTGATTTCTTTTGACTAAGCATTCTATATACCTCACTCATATTATAAGCATCCTTATTAATACTTTGGGTATTAAACGATGAAGTTGGGGTTTCTAATAGATCAATTATTTTTGATCTTATTATTGGGTCATTAGTAACTTTTAACATTTCTATTAACTGAGTATGATCAATAGTATGTTTCATCATATATATTTTATTATCTGTAAATTGAGAAATAAGATTATTTATGTTATCTTGATTTTTTGTACATTGATCACCTTGCTTACAAGGTTCACATTCAGAATCTTCTGAACTTGAATATGTAGGTTCAGTGGATGAGGATAGGTATTCATTATCTAATTCATTTAATTCATCATTATTACTGAAATACTCATCGTCTTCTTTTAAGAAAACTTTGTTTAATTTGTTCTTAATGTCATCATCTATGTCTAGACTTGCAATTTTATTTTTTGTCCAACATTGTTTTGCTGTATGCCCAATTTTATTACATTTAAAACAAACTATGTTTGTATTTGGTTTATTCTTGTAATTTTGTCTAAAAATTCTTCGATTATCCTTTCTTTCTTGTTTTTGATTTAATTTTCTTTGAGAGTAATGTCGTCTCTTTTTCTTATAAGGATTAAAGAATTTTTCTTTATTTGAATGTTGGCTATGCCTAGGCTTAGATAATAATGGTTTGTCCATTCCAAATTGTTCACAAAATTCACCTAATTGACGTTTCTCCATAAGATTTTGTCTTTTAATTTGTTGATTTAATCTTAGCTCATTACATAAGCTTAAACCTTCTTGTATACAAGCTCCTATAAGCTTACCATAAGTATAATTATTATAATCAATTGTGGGATTATTTCCTCTTAGAATGCGTTTGATTCTTTCAGCAAATAGATAAGGAAGACCATCTAAAAATTTAGATTTCCAATGTTCATTATTAGAGTCAGGAAGTTCCAAAACTCTGCTTAAAAAGGTGTCTTTATACCACCTAAAATCGGTTAATGTTTTGCATCTTAAATTTTGTAATAAAGTTCTTATTGTTTCAGCATTACTAGAAATTTTTCCTGTAAAATGTTCAACAATATTTACACATATGCAATAGACAACATTTTCAGTTTCTTTTATTGTGCCATCTGATTGTAATTCTTTTAATTTTTCATTAAATATGGCTTCTTTATTTTGTGGACTGAGATAATTATCCCACCAACCTTTAAGTTGGCCAGTAAAACCAGTAACTATCATTTTTGCTATATTGACATCAGAATTATGAGCATTTTTACAAATTGTAGAATACATAAGTATTCGATGTATACATTGAAAAATTTGTTTATCAGTATAACCATCTATGTTCCATTCATAAATACTCCTACTATCATAACTATTATTAAATTGAAATTCATGTTCTTCATGTAGAACATCTAAAGGTGTAGGCCTAGAATAATAATATAGCCTTTGGCTAGGCTTATAAGCCCATCTCTCTTTTCTTCTATTTTTGTCTAATTTGTTTATTTCATTTGATATGATACTTTCTTTATCATCTGTATCACTTAATTGATTTATAAAATCTATACAATTATCAGTATTCTTTTCTAGTGTGTTAATTGATAATTTATCAAATTTTTCTACAAGAAACCCATGTAACTTTTCGCTTAATTCTACTTGTTTATCGATTTTATCCTCAATTGATTTTGCTTTTGTTTTAAAACCTTTTATTTCAGGTGGTGGTTGAATTATAGCAACAGCTGAAGTGGATGGTTTCTCATTTGTCGATTTCTCAAATCGTTTGTTAAATTATTATTGTTTTTAGCATTTGTATTTCTTATTAAAGTAATTATATTATCCACCTTCTCATGTAAATTTCCTATATGTTACTTCTGATTGTGAGAAATAAATTAGAATAATTTTGTTGTTGTATTATGATATTGAAATGTTACCTTTGTAATATTTATATTTGGATCCTCCAAATCCTTTGCAATAGCTATAAAATTTCGATTATCTATTTTGAATGTTCTCAAAGGAGGATAAAGACTATTGATTTCATCATTATTTTTGCAAACATATTTTCTTTCAATAACATTGATATATTGATCTACATAAGTGTATAGAACCACGGAACAAAATACATAATTTTATTATATAATTGACACTTGATTATAAAAATCTTTTGAATTTGATTTCTTTGTTGTTGATTAAAATTATTCATAAACCATTCCACTAAACATTTCCCATCTAGGTAATTTAAATTACTGTACTAATTTGTTTTTACGGCTTGGAGCAGGTGAAATCTATTTTATTTATTTTATTCATTAAAAATCAAAACTCATTTTGAGACATAGTGTATGCGATTTTAGTTCTTACTATATTATCTTTATGAATAGTTAATTCAATTTGAGGATCTTTAAATTCCTCTGGACTATTAGCCCTAGCATTATTAATTTCTCTAAGATCGAAGCCAGATGCCTAGATGTGCTAGGTGGTAAATCTATATGATGGTCTAAAGGAGATATAAAAGATTTTCTTGATCCAAAGAGGATCTTGAAGAATAACTTCTACTTAAAGGTTTATTAAAGCTTATATTCTGAGATCCATCTGTTTCTTACGATACATCCATTAATTCAATGTTTGTTTG
The DNA here is from genome assembly GCA_023091065.1 of Dianthus caryophyllus. NCBI lineage: Eukaryota > Viridiplantae > Streptophyta > Magnoliopsida > Caryophyllales > Caryophyllaceae > Dianthus > Dianthus caryophyllus. The sequence goes on along the minus strand of CM041517.1, from coordinate 31,687,245 downwards.
TATTGGTGGTCTAGGGTTCTGACCCTTTCTATTTTCAATTATCTGGAAAATCTATTTCTTCCCATTTAATCTTTCTTCTAGTTGAAATTTGATTTATTAAAATTACTTTCAATTATAATAGTTTCATTGGTTTGTTTATCCATGATCTTACAACATGGATTTAAAGTGTATAATGGTTTATAATATATTCTATAACATATGCATATTACTTGAGATCACTGGGCATAATTATACCCATGTGTTTTAACATTTAAGGTTAAGGCATCTAATATATTTTCATCATTAATGATAAAGTTAAATTTGGATAGACATTAAAATATCTTTGGGCCATGTGCGAGACTTGATTGAATCATTCATAATAGATTTTTTCCAATTAAGATTCCTTCCATCTCTACAGGGATGCAATAAAACTCTCAGGTAATCCTTGAGAGTTAAAGGTTTAAAAGCCACTTGGACTAATCCTATATGAATGAATTTATAATGATTTCTCTTATAAGGTCGTAAATCTGTTCAATTAATAGTTTAGCGTCATTTCTTCATTATTTACTTGGCTGATTCTTGATAGTTTTAACTACTTGTTTTAATCAATTCTTTCAAAAGTACCCAATTTATAAATTGTAGTAATATTAACTCTAGGAATTGTCCATCTATTCAATTGATCTAGATCTAGAGGATATCGACCTCTTCTGTGGTTGTATTTTGAACATGCTTTTTGCCAGAGTTTATTAAACGACTAAGATTCATACAGTGAAAAACAAGTAGATGATGATGATACCTTTATCTTTCAATTGATCAAACTGCTATTCACCATGGCTCTGATACCAAAAATAGTATCAGAGCCATGGTGAATAGCAGTTTGATCAATTGAAAGATAAAGGTATCATCATCATCTACTTGTTTTTCACTGTATGAATCTTAGTCGTTTAATAAACTCTGGCAAAAAGCATGTTCAAAATACAACCACAGAGGAGGTTGATATCCCTCTAGATCTAGATCAATTGAATAGATGGACAATTCCTAGAGTTAATATTACTACAATTTATAAATTGGGTACTTTTGAAAGAATTGGATTAAAACAAGTAGTTAAAACTACTGAAGAATCAGTTTCGTTAAATAATGAAGAAATGACGCTTAAACTATTAATTGAACAGGATTTACGACCTTATAAGAGAAATCATTATAAATTCATTCATATAGGATTAGTCCAAGTGGCTTTTAAACCTTTAACTCTTGAAGGATTACCTGAGAGTTTTATTGCATCCCTTAGAGATGGAAGGAATCTTAATTGGAAAAAATCTATTATGGGAATGATTCAATCAAGTCTGGCACATGGCCCAGTATATTTTAATGTCTATCCAAATTTAACTTTATCATTAGCGATGAAAATATATTAGATGCCTTAACCTTAAATGTTAAAACACATGGGTATAATTATGCCCAGATCTCAAGTAATATGCATATGTTATAGAATATATTATAAACCATTATACACTTTAAATCCATGTTGTAAGATCATGGATAAACAAACCAATGAAACTATTATAATCGAAAGTAATTTTAATAAATCAAATTTCAACTAGAAGAAAGATTAAATGGGAAGAAATAGATTTTCCGGATAATTGGAAAATAGAGGTCAGAACCCTGCACCACCAATACAAACAAACATTGAATTAATGGATGTATCGGAAACGGATGGATCTGAATATAAGCTTTAATAAACCTTTAAGTAGAGTTATTCTTCAAGATCTCTCTTGGATCAAGAAAATCTTTTATATCTCCTTTAGACCATCATATAGATTTACCACCCAGCACATCTAGTATTACGATCTTGTAGAAATTAATAATGCTAGGGCTAATAGTCCAGAGGAATTTAAAGATCCTCAAATTGAATTAACTATTCATAAAGATAATATAGTAAGAACTAAAACTGCGGACACTATGTCCGAAATGAGTTTTGATTTTTAATGAATAAAATAAATAAAATAGATTTCACCTGGCTCCTAAGCCGTAAAAACAAATTAGTACGTAATTTAAATTACCTAGATGGAAATGTTTAGGAATGGTTTATGAATAATTTTAATCAACAAACAAAGAAATCAAATTCAAAAGATTTTTATAATCATGTCAATTATATAATAAAATTATGTATTTTGTTCCGTGGTTCTGTGCCACTTATGTAGATCAATATATCAATGTTATTGAAGAAAATATGTTTGCAAAATAATGATGAAATCAATAGTCTTTATCCTCCTTTGAGAACATTCAAAATAGATAATCGAAATTTTATAGCTATTGCAAAGGATTTGGAGGATCCAAATATAAATATTACAAACAGTAACATTTCAATATCATAATACAACAACAAAATTATTCTAATTTATTTCACAATTGTAAAGTAACATATAGGAAATTTACATGAGAAGGTGGATAATATAATTACTTTAATAAGAAATACAAATGCTAAAAACAATAATAATTTAACAAACGATTTGAGAAATCTGACAAATGAGAAACCATCCACTTCAACTGTTGCTATAATTCAACCACCACCTGAAATAAAAGGATTTAAAACAAAAGCAAAATCAATTGAGGATAAAATTGAAAAGCAAGTAGAATTAAGTGAAAAGTTACATGGATTTCTTATAGAAAAATTTGATAAATTATCAATTAACACACTAGAAAAGAATACTGATAATTGTATAGATTTTATAAACCAATTAAGTGATACAGATGATAAAGAAAGTATCATATCAAATGAAATAAACAAATTGGATAGAAATAAAAGAAAAGAAAATGGGCTTATAAGCCTAGTCAAAGACTATATTATTACTCTGGGCTACACCTTTAGATGTTTTTACATGAAGAACATGAATTTCAATTTAATAATAGTTATGATAGTAAGTGATTTATGAATGGAACATAGATGGTTATACTAATAAACAAATTTTCCAATGTATACATCGAATACTTATGTATTCTACAATTTGTAAAATGCTCATAATTCGATGCAAATATAGCAAAATGATAGTTCTGGTTTTATCGCCAACTTAAGGGTCAGTGATAATTATCTCAAATTCGCAAAATAAAGAAGCCATATTTAATGAAAATTAAGAGAATCACAATCGATGGCACAATAAAAGAAATGTAAATGTTGTCTATTGCATATGTGTAAATATTGTTGAACATTTTACAGGAAAAATTTCTAGTAATGCTGAAACAATAAGAACTTTATTACAAAATTTAAGATGTAAAACATTAACTGATTTTAGGTGGTATAAAGATACATTTTTAAGTAGAGTTTTGGAACTTCCTGACTCTAATAATGAACATTGGAAATCTAAATTTTTAGATGGTCTTCCTTATTTATTTGCTGAAAGAATCAAACGTACTCTAAGAGGAAATAATCCCACAATTGATTATAATAATTATACTTATGGTAAGCTTATAGGAGCTTGTATACAAGAAGGTTTAAGCTTATGTAATGAGCTAAGATTAAATCAACAAATTAAAAGACAAAATCTTATGGAGAAACGTCAATTAGGTGAATTTTGTGAACAATTTGGAATGGACAAACCATTATTATCTAAGCCTAGGCATAGCCAACATTCAAATAAAGAAAAATTCTTTAATCCTTATAAGAAAAAGAGACGACATTACTCTCAAAGAAAATTAAATCAAAAACAAGAAAGAAAGGATAATCGAAGAATTTTTAGACAAAATTACAAGAATAAACCAAATACAAACATAGTTTGTTTTAAATGTAATAAAATTGGGCATACAGCAAAACAATGTTGGACAAAAAATAAAATTGCAAGTCTAGACATAGATGATGACATTAAGAACAAATTGAACAAAGTTTTCTTAAAAGAAGACGAAGAGTATTTCAGTAATAATGATGAATTAAATAGATTAGATAATGAATATCTATCTTCATCCACTGGAACTATATATTCAAGTTCAGAAGAATCTGAATGTGAACCTTGTAAGCAAGGTGATCAATGTACAAAAAATCAAGATAATATAAATAATCTTATTTCTCAATTTACGATATAATAAAATATATATGATGAAACATACTATTGATCATACTGATTAATAGAAATGTTAAAAGTTACTAATGACTCCAATAATAAGATCAAAAATAATTGATCTATTAGAAACCCCAACTTCATCGCTTAATACCCAAAGTATTAATAAGGATGCTTATAATATGAGTGAGGTATATAGAATGCTTAGTCAAAAGAATCAATGTAATCCCAACCAACAAATCTAAAAGATATATTAGACGAGATAGAATCTCTTAAAATTGAGATTAAAGCTTTAAAACTTGAAGTTAAAACCCAAGATATAAGAATTTCTAATTTAGAAAATTCTGCAAATACTAAATCTATAATACCAACCCTGCATCATGAATTAATAGAGAATGTATTTTTTAGCAAGTATGGAATCGTTATAAGCCATAAATGGTATACTCAAATTACTTTAAAAATTAAAATTTTACTCAGACATTTATTGCTCTTATTGATAAGTGGAGCTGATCTAAATGTCATCCAAGAAGGTTTTATACCTACACAATATTTTGAAAACTAAAATGGTTTAACTCCCATAGAGGAGGCAAACTTAACATTCAATTTAAAATACCGTAGCACATATTTGTGTTCATAATCAATGTATTCCATTAACTTTTTATTAGTAAAGGACAAGATGTCTATGCCGCTTATACTAGGAACTCCATTTTTAAGTAAAATATATCCTATTAAGAGTATAGATAAAAATAAGATAATTGCTACATATAATGGGCAAAATATTAGATTTGATTTTGTAACTAAACCCCATAAACAATCTATCCATGTATTAAATGACCATATAAACCTAAAAGAGAAACAAATAAGTTTTCTAAAACATGAAATTAATATTTTAACCATTGATCAACAATTAAATAATCCTAAATTAAAAGAAAAGATTAATTTAATAATAAACCAATTTCATACAGAAATTTGTGGTGATCATCCAAATGCTTTCTGGAATAGAAAAAAACATATAGTTATTCTTCCTTACGAAGATAATTTTAAAGAAGACTGTAACACCCCGTGTTTTTATAGCAAAATATTATGAAAGAATTTGATTCCTTAAATTAAATTCATCCTTTTTCCTTATAATAAAAATGCGAATGAATTTTTTTTCGTTAAACATGTGACACTCCATGTCAATTTCAGCCTATTATAATTGCACAAGTCATTAATTAAACAATCTCGCCCAATACTTTTCTAACACAATACACTACAATCATTTTTGCACCTAAACTAAAACCATTTTGAATTACTTTGAATTTGAACTTTATGTTTACTTTTTCAAACTCGATAAATCAAATGGAGAATCCTCGACAATTTTCTCAACGGCAAATTTTGGCACGCAAATCGAGGTCAAACATTGACTAAAGGGCCAAGCCACCTAAATGTGATTTAGTCACCTAATCCTTTATTAAATAAAATTACTCATAATCCAAACCTAATTAAAATAGCTTAAGCTTAATCATATTGATTATTACTAACACAACATATAATAATAATATCAAATTACTATTCCACTTTGATTTAACTAACACTTTCACTAAAACTCGATATATTGAGTTACACTAAGCCCAAACTGATAAACTTTTTGACGTTTGAGGGTAATGATTTAATTCGATAACATTCAACAAAAAAATATATATTTCGATCGAATAAAATTTTATTTCAAAGTTGCGAGGCAAACTAGTACCCAAATTTTTGTTTGAATTCGTTTTGAGGTTTATTTTCATTTTTATTTTCGATCTCACTTCTAAACATTATTTCAAGACTATATATTTCATTTGAGACTTTTCACGTCTGTATGAATCGAAAATTTCAAAAACGAAAAATCGGGCCAAGTAACCCATGTTGGCCGAGAATTTGGAGCATGCAAGCTCTACATTGTCTTCCTTTTTCCTTTTTGCTTTTCCTACACAAGTGTTCCCTTGTCTCAAGCATGCTCTTCTTCCTCTTACACCCATGCTTCTTCTCTTACACCCTTGGTCTCCTTGTCTCAAGCATGCATGCATTCTCCTTACACATACACATGCATTCACACACTAAACTACTTGATAAACAAAACACAAACAAACTCCTACTACTACTACTCCATACGGTCCAAACAACAACAACACAAAACACATAAAATTTTTCTAAGTCTTCCATTTTTCTCTCTAAATAAAATCACCTCAAGGACACAAGAAAGCCAAGTTCATCTTGACCTCAAGATCTTCATCTTCTTCCTCTAGCTTATCTTCTTTAAACTTTCTTTTATCGTTTTAAATTCACTAGAACATGTAAATTAACTCCTCACCATTTTTATTTAGTACTCACTTACTCTTCTTTTTACATACAAATAAATATGAACCTAAATTGAAGTCATGAAAGAATTAAATCATTACCTAAACAAATAAAATGATACTACACTTAAAATTTTTATTATTGTTAGTCTAGTGTAAAATTAAGATTTCTAACTTGCTTATTTCTTTTATGTACTAATCTACCAAAGAAGAGGAGCAAGGAGGAAGCATCGACTTGAGTCAATTCGACCATATTATCGATCCAGATAATTGCTAGGATTTCATTCCACTAACCTAATCAAGGTGCTTCCCACATTCATATGATAAGCGCCTCGAATTTGATTTTGTGTTATTGTTTTTGATGCATGTATGGTTTTATTATATCACCTAGTATTCATGTGTTAAATTAGGAGACAAAAATCGAAAAATAATATTAGTGTAACATTAACAAAACCCACTACCACCCTTCCATTTTTAGTTCAATTTTTCGTTTTAATTTTTGTAAATTGCATGCTTAAAATACTTGTAATGAAATGGATATGAAAATATAATTAGTTATTGTTTAGGACTTAAAATGAATATGTTATGAATTTTAAATGTTTTAATGTATTTATGTGTGTTCTTGAAATTTTGTTGTGATTCATGTGTTTGAATGATTTTTATTCATGTGTGTTCATGTTTTGTATATGATTTTCACATATGTTAAGTATATAAATAATATAAAGTAAATTAGTTATTGAATTAGAAGTATAAAAATCAAAAATCAAATTTATGAACATATATATATTATACACGGCTATTTTGAAAAATATGGGCCAATTTTTAGTTTTAATTTTTCTAAATAACATATTATGATTAGTCTAGATGAATTAGACTTGCTATAAAAATTTGAAGAAATTATATAAACATATGAAAATTTAACTAATTAATAATCCTATGAAAAATAATAGAGTTCTTCATATCTTCATGTGTTCTTCATTTTTATGACTAAGTTTGATTTATAAATTTTCATAGGTTTTAGTATTTGATGTTCTTATTGCTAGCTTAAATCACTTTAACATAAACTAACTAATTAGTATATAAAAACTTTAAGTTAAAAACCGATAAAATTTGAAAACTAAAATAAATTGCTATGTATGTTTAAGCCACGGTTTAGTGTCTATTTTAGACCTAAAATGAATTTATCACTTTTTATTTTTATCACTTAAGTAATTAAATTAGTTAAAGTAATGATTTAGTAATAAAAACAAAAAAGAAAATAAATGGGTAACCTATGTAGAGTGCCACGGTTTTATCACTTAAATTGGGTCAATTTTGGTCAAAATGAATTTATCACTTAGTTACTAAAGTCGATTTGTAATTGGGATTATATTAGATTGTATAATGAATCGTTAATAAAAAGAATCAACAAAGCGGATAAAAATAAGCGTTACACGTATTAAAATGAATCTTGTCGAGTGATCTTGCCTTTGCTTAAATGTGGATTGGACATACGGACTATTTAAAATGAACTACGACAACCTCACTAAAAATGGAACCGCTAAAACCTTAGTTAAGTATACGACTAAATTTAACTGAGTTTTACTTTTGAAATGTTATTAAAATTGACCAAGTACTAAATGAACTTAACAACTTTGACTCTAGAATTTTGTACTTAGATTATATTAAATTTTACTTAGAAATCATTTTTCAAATCACTAAATACAAAAGCGAACCTAACGTCTTTAAAACTAGAATTATATACTTAGAAAAATAAAGGATGGTTTTGTAAAACCTAAAAATATCCTAAGTATAAAAGTAGTTGTAAAGTATAAGAAAACTAAGTATAAAAGGAAAATACTAAGTATAAAGAGATAAAATAAAAATACTAAGTATAAAGGAAATATAATAATAAATACTAAGTATAGGAATACGCATACATTATAAAATACGTATAAAATTCACATAAAATGGCAAGTATAAAAATTCGCAAGCGCATAAAAATACGTATAAATACGGTGAATAGTAAATACGATGAATAGTAAATCCGGTGTATAGTAACTACGATGAATAGTAAAATAATGAATAGTAAAAATATTTAAAATTTACAAACGGACTCCAAATAATTAACTAAGTCTTTCTATGTGTATTGTTTACCTGAAGAATTGCTAGAACTAAAATTTCATTATACAAAGTTAGACGATATATTTAAGTTCTGAAATTGTCACCTACTTTGAATGAGCAGGAAATAAGAAATTAAGAAATGAACTACTTGAATAAAATACTTGGATTGTTCGCCATGTCGCGACTCTTGAATTGAAGTTAATGAGGTAGCGTCTATGGGGACTTTAGCTCCTCCCGAGTTGCTAAAGGCGATCTAATATTTTTATATAAAGTATTATTTCGGTGCGGGATATTCAACCTCGTGGATGGGGCATACTTGATATCTCCGTGAGCCCATACTACAGAATTGGAAACTCCGGCCCTTTGAAGTGCCGCCTAAGGTGATAGTCGTATTATTAGGTGACTACTTACTCGAGGCGAGTATGATACGATCCTATCTATAGTGGTGTATGCATACATTAGACTCGGGATTTGGTGTCCTTATCGCTTTAGGTATCTTTAGCTTTGTCGGACACGTCCGCTTTGTTCGCCCGATCAAACCTGGCGGACGTCTAGTATGTCGCCCACGTCCGCTCTGTTCGCCCTGTCTACTATTGCGTTTACGTGCATGCTTCTCCGCCGCTAACGAACAATCATTAGTTAACATTATGAAGAATGTATTTCCTTGTCTTGTTTGATTGATATTGTTTGATGGCTTGAATTTATGATCGTTGGAATATGACTGTTGAGAATGATATGTTGAGAGTGATGTATGATATGTGATTGGATTTATACTCATGTTTGAATCATTTTGATCTCTTTATGTGATTTACCTGGTTACTTGCTAATTGTTTTTATCTATTTTATTATTCATTATTATTACGCATATTGCTTTAGAAATTGCATGTATCGAACTTCGAAGGAGTGTGGAAAATGATGAGAGTTTAATGCAGTACCCAGGAGTCTTGAGCGTTGATCTATCGTGATTGGAGGCCTTATTTTGTAACCTATTTTGAGAGGATGTAATTAAACTTATACTCTGTTATCCTAAACTCGTACTATGTACTTAGAGTTTTACTACGATTAACAATTTGGTTTTGTAATATATAGACTTAATTAATTTTCCGCCTTAGTTTAATTAAAGTCACAGAAAACCAGGTTATTCTGGTTAATTATCAGTCTGTCTTGCGACCGTGAATGACTTAAAGTTATCTCACATAGCGAGGCGACACTGGGCAGGACATTCATATCGTATGTCGTGCATAGACTTATAGGATCAAATAATGAAATTAGAAATCTTAGATCGCTAAAATAAATAACTTAGATCACTTTAAAGTGTGAGGATGGGTAGAAACTTTAAATGCAGGCCATACGCTAAAATCTTTTTAAATAAACGAGCTGCTACCCTAAAATAAAATACGCTAACCATCGTATGCTTGCTACTTGCTGATGTGACTGACTAAAACTAACAACTATCCTCGGATATAAAATCGAGTTAATAAAACTCTCGAGAAATGAAACACTGAAGGAGTACCAGGCTATGTGAAGTAAAGACATCTACTAAATCCTTAACCTATTCACTAATAAAATTCTTAAACCCTTGTTAATCCTGTTTTTGTTCGATCAAAAATTTATATATTCTCTTAATAGCCATTTTATTTCCGTTCAAACAATATCTTGGTTGTTGTTTGACTCCTTTCCTTAAAATCCCTTGTAGATGTCATCAACCGGCGATTCACCAGTATGCGGAGACGGGAAGGGCAATCGTTCGATTAAGCAGCGCGCCCTACGTGCTTTCATGCCTGCACTTCCGGATACTCCGGAGCTTGCATGGACTGACCCTGCCAGGATCAATGCTTACAGGAATTTCTTAGGAGATCCCCCGCGCACATTCGCAGGAGACCATGACACCTGCTGGTTTTGGTTACGCGAAATGGAGGCGAAATTCGTTGAGGCGAAAGTTCACGAAGAGTGGAAAGTACGTTTGACCGAGAAGTTCCTCAGAGGTGAAGCTTTCCATTGGTGGTTTACTGTACGCCACCTGTCTACCGTTCGAGGGGGAAAGTTCCACGGGTGGAATTTCTTCAAATGCGGCCTCAAGCTTGCATGCCGTGCCATTGCTCAGGGACACACCTTTGATGACGAAGAGGAAGTCAGCGATGCGGAGTCCTCCAACGGACTCTAGATCCTTTTAGTCTTATGAACTACTAGTACGGACAACTTTTTGGAAAATCTTTAGATTCTAACTACCTAACATCAGTGTATCCTGTAGCACTATTAGGAGGCGTTGTCCCTACATTCTACTTTCAGTTACCTTCCTATGAAATGTATTAGTTGCATTTTGCTACTCTAAGTCGATGTAACCAATTTCTATCTTGTATTATATAATAGGCTTCTTTTGGAACTACTCAATTTCATACGGTTTAACATTTTTCAGAATGGATGCAAACAACTTAAACAACATGGATAACCCGAACTTCGCCCAACATTTTGCTGAAGAAGAAGCAAGGAGGAAAGGGTTCGAAGATGCAATTACAAAAATTGCTCAAAATATGTATCAACATCAAGGTGGCGGGAATAACCAATCCGCATTTGAGAGATTCTCCAAACATAGACCCCAACCATATACTGGCTCTGTCAACCCCACGGTCTTGACAGAATGGATCGAGGAGATGGAGAAATTGCTAGAACTAAGCAAGACACCACCTAACGAAATGGTGAACGTGGTAGCGTACTATTTGAAGGGAGAGGCAAATAGTTGGTGGCGCCTAATCAAAGCCCAATTCCCCCTAAGACTCTATAACTGGAGCGAGTTTAAGACACTATTAGAAAACAAGTACTTTGGGGAAGAGTCGAAGTGGGAAAAAGAAGAAGAGTTTAGGAATCTAACCCAGGGTGAAATGACCCTACAAGCTTACGAGAAAAATATCGGGAGTCGTCCAAGTTTGCTCCTAAGATATTGACTAGCGAGGAGGAACTTCATGACTCGTTACGTCTGAGGCATGGACAATAACCTGAGGATAAACATGAGCGGGTTGTAAGAGCCATTTGAAGCCTTCACGAAAAAGGCAACGCGTGTATCCGGGCACCCATCCGGAAGAGGAAGGCGAGGAGAAGAAGAAGAGGAAGACGTTCACGCCACCTGTGGCGAGTGCTAGCTTTATCCGCAAACCACTTTTCAATCGCCCGAGTTATCAGGGTTCAGACAACCGTAACAAGAACCAGGGCGGATCCCAGAACTTCAATCGAAACCCCACAACTTTCGTCGCAAGGGACAATCCACAAATTCCTGAGGGCCCGAGCGATTGTCGCAGATGCCGACAAACCGAATCACCCAGGAAACAATGTAATGGAGAACCTGTAGTATGTTTTTCCCGCAAAATAGTGGGGCACAAGTCAAATGAATGCCCAAAAAGTGCAGTTGCCATAAGACAAACGCGGGACCACCGCCACGGTAGTGAAGGTCCAAGGAGGAGTGTACGTCTTGACTGAGTCTGAAGAGTGCGCCGAAGATTGTATCGATGTTGACGCCATTACCGGTAATCTTCTAATTAGCACTGTACCAGTATTTACTTTGTTTGATACATGAGCTTCGTTATCGTTTATATTTTTCAAAATTTCACCAAACAATCCAAATTCACTAACTCCTGACAAATCAATACTAATACATCTCTACCGATGGGTAAAAATACTTCTTGCCCATCAAAATGCAATAATGAACGAATTACAATTCACCAAACAAATTTCCTTTTTAACTTCCTAGATTTTAAATTTTTATCGATCTCATTTATATACTTAACATCGTGGTTCGAACTTTTCATTCTTTCATTATCAAAATTGTTTTATTTCCACTAATTCTTCTATTTTAGAGATATATACGACAAAGTTATTTTACGCCATCACTTATTTTAAATTTTGAATTTTACGCGAAGTATGGCTCATAACATTCCCGTTTCAGTTAGTAACATTATAATAATAATTTTTAAGAAAATGAGCTATGTCGACAAGGTTATCTGTAATTCTCTAAAATTTTAGTTTACCCATTCAATGATAACCTATATTCTTTTAACGTCATAAAAGCACACAAATTCCTTTCGATCACAATGACTTTTTCCTACCTTCCTAATTACCAATTTTCATAAGGCCATACACCTCATAATGATCATTAAAAATAACCATAATAGTATTATTATGTATATACGTTTAAAATTTCTTAAGGGGTAGGATAATAATTTAACTATACCCCAACTCTAATTTATTCTAAAAGCTCTTACTTCAAACCTACTTTTAGGTTAACATTATTTCTGAAATTTAAATAAACGAGTTTTATTCCTAAAACACTTATTATTTTAATTTCATTTAATTCCGTACAAAACTTCTAGACCCTATCTTTTTGCGATTCTCTTTCGCGTCTTTTTCAAAAATAACATTCTACTAACTTTTCTATATTTATTTAAATATCTCATTAATAATACAAACGCGATTTTGTTCCTCGATACTTTCACTCTATCCGACGTTTCGATATTAATTTGAAAACTCAACTTTTCCAAAAAGTCTTAATTCCTACAAAATCAAATGTTATTATCCAAATTTGTAAAATCTCAATATTCTCTCTCACTGCCTTGTTTAACCTCGGCGGATTATCCACTCTTTCCAAGTTTGAGGACTAAACTTTTCTTAGAGGTAGGATTGTAACACCAGTGTTTTTATAGCAAAATATTATGAAAGAATTTGATTCCTTAAATTAAATTCATCCTTTTTCCTTATAATAAAAATGCGAATGAATTTTTTTTCGTTAAACATGTGACACTCCATGTCAATTTCAGCCTATTATAATTGCACAAGTCATTAATTAAACAATCTCGCCCAATACTTTTCTAACACAATACACTACAATCATTTTTGCACCTAAACTAAAACCATTTTGAATTACTTTGAATTTGAACTTTATGTTTACTTTTTCAAACTCGATAAATCAAATGGAGAATCCTCGACAATTTTCTCAACGGCAAATTTTGGCACGCAAATCGAGGTCAAACATTGACTAAAGGGCCAAGCCACCTAAATGTGATTTAGTCACCTAATCCTTTATTAAATAAAATTACTCATAATCCAAACCTAATTAAAATAGCTTAAGCTTAATCATATTGATTATTACTAACACAACATATAATAATAATATCAAATTACTATTCCACTTTGATTTAACTAACACTTTCACTAAAACTCGATATATTGAGTTACACTAAGCCCAAACTGATAAACTTTTTGACGTTTGAGGGTAATGATTTAATTCGATAACATTCAACAAAAAAATATATATTTCGATCGAATAAAATTTTATTTCAAAGTTGCGAGGCAAACTAGTACCCAAATTTTTGTTTGAATTCGTTTTGAGGTTTATTTTCATTTTTATTTTCGATCTCACTTCTAAACATTATTTCAAGACTATATATTTCATTTCGAGACTTTTCACGTGCTGTATGAATCGAAAATTTCAAAAGCAGAAAAATCGGGCCAAGTAACCCATGTTGGCCGAGAATTTGGAGCATGCAAGCTCTACATTGTCTTCCTTTTTCCTTTTTGCTTTTCCTACACAAGTGTTCCCTTGTCTCAAGCATGCTCTTCTTCCTCTTACACCCATGCTTCTTCTCTTACACCCTTGGTCTCCTTGTCTCAAGCATGCATGCATTCTCCTTACACATACACATGCATTCACACACTAAACTACTTGATAAACAAAACACAAACAAACTCCTACTACTACTACTCCATACGGTCCAAACAACAACAACACAAAACACATAAAATTTTTCTAAGTCTTCCATTTTTCTCTCTAAATAAAATCACCTCAAGGACACAAGTAAGCCAAGTTCATCTTCAACCTCAAGATCTTCATCTTCTTCCTCTAGCTTATCTTCTTTAAACTTTCTTTTATCGTTTTAAATTCACTAGAACATGTAAATTAACTCCTCACCATTTTTATTTAGTACTCACTTACTCTTCTTTTTACATACAAATAAATATGAACCTAAATTGAAGTCATGAAAGAATTAAATCATTACCTAAACAAATAAAATGATACTACACTTAAAATTTTTATTATTGTTAGTCTAGTGTAAAATTAAGATTTCTAACTTGCTTATTTCTTTTATGTACTAATCTACCAAAGAAGAGGAGCAAGGAGGAAGCATCGACTTGAGTCAATTCGACCATATTATCGATCCCGATAATTGCTAGGATTTCATTCCACTAACCTAATCAAGGTGCTTCAGCACATTTATATGATAAAGCGCCTCGAATTTGATTATGTGTTATTGTTTTTGATGCATGTATGGTTTTATTATATCACCTAGTATTCATGTGTTAAATTAGGAGACAAAAATCGAAAAATAATATTAGTGTAACATTAACAAAACCCACCGCCACCCTTCCATTTTTAGTTCAATTTTTCGTTTTAATTTTTGTAAATTGCATGCTTAAAATACTTGTAATGAAATGGATATGAAAATATAATTAGTTATTGTTTAGGACTTAAAATGAATATGTTATGAATTTTAAATGTTTTAATGTATTTATGTGTGTTCTTGAAATTTTGTTGTGATTCATGTGTTTGAATGATTTTTATTCATGTGTGTTCATGTTTTGTATATGATTTTCACATATGTTAAGTATATAAATAATATAAAGTAAATTAGTTATTGAATTAGAAGTATAAAAATCAAAAATCAAATTTATGAACATATATATATTATACACGGCTATTTTGAAAAATATGGGCCAATTTTTAGTTTTAATTTTTCTAAATAACATATTATGATTAGTCTAGATGAATTAGACTTGCTATAAAAATTTGAAGAAATTATATAAACATATGAAAATTTAACTAATTAATAATCCTATGAAAAATAATAGAGTTCTTCATATCTTCATGTGTTCTTCATTTTTATGACTAAGTTTGATTTATAAATTTTCATAGGTTTTAGTATTTGATGTTCTTATTGCTAGCTTAAATCACTTTAACATAAACTAACTAATTAGTATATAAAAACTTTAAGTTAAAAACCGATAAAATTTGAAAACTAAAATAAATTGCTATGTATGTTTAAGCCACGGTTTAGTGTCTATTTTAGACCTAAAATGAATTTATCACTTTTTATTTTTATCACTTAAGTAATTAAATTAGTTAAAGTAATGATTTAGTAATAAAAACAAAAAAGAAAATAAATGGGTAACCTATGTAGAGTGCCACGGTTTTATCACTTAAATTGGGTCAATTTTGGTCAAAATGAATTTATCACTTAGTTACTAAAGTCGATTTGTAATTGGGATTATATTAGATTGTATAATGAATCGTTAATAAAAAGAATCAACAAAGCGGATAAAAATAAACGTTACACGTATTAAAATGAATCTTGTCGAGTGATCTTGCCTTTGCTTAAATGTGGATTGGACATACGGACTATTTAAAATGAACTACGACAACCTCACTAAAAATGGAACCCGCTAAAACCTTAGTTAAGTATACGACTAAATTTAACTCGAGTTTTACTTTTGAAATGTTATTAAAATTGACCAAGTACTAAATGAACTTAACAACTTTGACTCTAGAATTTTGTACTTAGATTATATTAAATTTTACTTAGAAATCATTTTTCAAATCACTAAATACAAAAGCAGAACCTAACGTCTTTAATACTAGAATTATATACTTAGAAAAATAAAGGTTGGTTTTGTAAAACCTAAAAATATCCTAAGTATAAAAGTAGTTGTAAAGTATAAGAAAACTAAGTATAAAAGGAAAATACTAAGTATAAGGAAATAAAATAAAAATACTAAGTATAAAGGAAATATAATAATAAATACTAAGTATAGGAATACGCATACGTATAAAATACGTATAAAATACAAATAAAATACGAAGTATAAAAATACGCAAACGCATAAAAATACGTATAAATACGGTGAATAGTAAATACGATGAATAGTAAATACGGTGAATAGTAAATACGATGAATAGTAAAATAATGAATAGTAAAAATATTTAAAATTTACAAACGGACTCCAAATAATTAACTAAGTCTTTCTATGTGTTTTGTTTACCTGAAGAATTGCTAGAACTAAAATTTCATTATACAAAGTTAGACGATATATTTAAGTTACAGAATTGTCACCTACTTTGAATGAACGAGGAAATAAGAAATTAAGAAATGAACTACTTGAATAAAATACTTGGATTGTTCGCCATGTCGCGACTCTTGAATTCGAAGTTAATGAGGTAGCCGTCTATGGGGACTTTAGCTCCCTCCCAGAGTTGCTAAAGGCGATCTAATATTTTTATATAAAGTATTATTTCGGTGCGGGATATTCAACCTCAGGGATGGGGCATACTTGATATCTCCGTGAGCCCATACTACGGTAATTGGAAACTCCATTTTACCCGGTACCCGTCTAAGGTGATAGTCGTATTATTAGGTGACTACTTACTCGAGGGCGAGTATGATACGATCCTATCTATAGTGGTGTATGCATACATTAGACTCGGGATTTGGCTGTCCTTATCGCTTTAGGTATCTTTAGCCTGTCAGACACGTCCGCTTTGTTCGGCCCTGATCGCTTCTGCGCGGACGTCTAGTATGTCAGCCACGTCCGCTCTGTTTACTGTCTACTATTGCGTTTTACGTCTGCATGCTTCCGCCTCGCTAACGAACAATCATTAGTTAACGTATGAAGAATGTATTTCCTTGTCTTGTTTGATTGATATTGTTTGATGGCTTGAATTTATGATCGTTGGAATATGACTGTTGAGAATGATATGTTGAGAGTGTTGTATGATATGTGATTGGATTTATACTCATGTTTGAATCATTTTGATCTCTTTATGTGTTTTACCTGTTTACTTGCTAATTGTTTTTACCTATTTTATTATTCATTATTATTCTGCATATTGCTTTAGAAATTGCATGTATCGAAACTCGAAGGAGTGTGCGGGAAAATGATGAGAGTTTAATGCAAAATTTTAGTCTTGAACGTTGATCTATCAGGGGATTGGAGGCCTTATTTTGTAACCTATTTTGAGAGGATGTAATTAAACTTATACTCTGTTATTCTAAACTCGTACTATGTACTTAGAGTTTTACTACGATTAACAGCTGGTTTTGTAATATATAGACTTAATTAATTTTCCGCCTTAGTTTAATTAAAGTCACAGAAAACCAGGTTGTTACAAAGACAACATTCCAACTAAGGCAAGACCTTGTCAAATGAATTCTGAATATTTAACTTTATGCAAAAAAGAAATAGCTTCATTAATTGAAAAGAAATTAATAAGACCTTCTAAATCTCCTTGGTCATGTCTGACTTTTTATGTCAATAAAAATGCAGAAAAAGAACGAGGAGTACCAAGATTGGTAATCAATTATAAACCACTTAATAAAGTTTTAAAATGGATTAGGTATCCTATCCCAAATAAAAAAGATTTATTAGATAGACTTCATGATGCTATAATATTTTCCAAATTTGAATTAAAATCGTGTTATTGGCAAATACAAATTCATCCAGATGATTGTTATAAAACAGCATTTAATGTTCCTTTTGGACAATATGAATGGCTTGTAATGCCGTTTGGACTTAAAAATGCCCCTTCTGAATTTCAGAAAATAATGAATGATATATTTAATAATTATAATTTTATCATTGTCTATATTGATGATATATTGGTATTTTCTAAAACAATACAACAACATTTTGAACATCTCAACATATTTAAAAAGATCATTATTGCAAATGGTTTAGTAATTTCTAAACCTAAAATGATTTTATTCCAAACCAATATTAGATTTTTAGGACATAATATTGAAAAAGGAAATATTATTCCAATAAATAGAAGTATTGAATTTGCTTCTAAATTTCCTGATGAAATAACTGATAAAACTCAACTACAAAGATTTTTAGGAAGTTTGAATTATGTTGCTCCATATTATAAAAATTTAGCACAAGATACAGCTATCTTATATGAAAGATTAAAAAAGAATCCTAAACCATGGACTGATAATCATACTGCAGCAGTAAAGAAAATTAAAAGTAAAGTAATATCTTTACCATGCTTATCGTTAACTAACCCATTATGGGAAAAAATTGTGGAAACTGATGCTTCTGATAAAGGTTATGGAGGAATTTTAAAACAAGTTGATCCAACCACTAAACAAGAATACCTTGTAAGATTTCACTCTGGTAAATGGAATTCAGCTCAGAGTAATTATGCTACTATAGCAAAAGAAATATTAGCTATGGTTAAATGTGTATTAAAATTTCAGGATGATTTATATAATCAACATTTTATCATCAAAACGGATTGTAGTGCTGCTAGATTTATGTTTACTAAAGATTTTAAACATAATGTTTCCAAACAAATGTTTGCACGTTGGCAAGCTCATTTAGCTCCATTTGATTTTACTATCATACATAAAAAAGGGGAAGATAATCATCTTCCAGATTTTTTAACAAGAGAATATTTATGATTGGTCTTTTATTTATGATTGGTCTTTTATATGATTGGTCTTACAGGAATAATAAGATACCAGATCTGGCGTCCCGTGGACGTGGAAACCCCTCTTATAGAGGAGGTAGAGGAAACACTTCTAATAGAGGTGGAAGGTATAATTATTATGGTAATCAAGCCATTATTGCTCAACATGGACAACAGAAGCTTATAGCTTCTGACATTTCAGGATTATCAAAATCTGATTATGAGACGCATATAGAAGAATTCAAAGCATGGAAATCTATGCAAAAGCAGGGAAATACCCCTAGCTCTTCAACTGCCTCGCCATCATATGCTAAGGCAGGAGTGGAATATCATTACACTCAAAATCCTAATGCACAAGTTATACTTTTGCTAAATGAAAAAGATAAAAAGTGGGAAAAAGAACCACAAGTGTTATATACCAGATATTTGAGTCCCCATGGTTATACTATGGAAACATATAAAACAAGGATCTATTATGAACAGATTCTTGCAAATAATGGGTGCGAATTTGCCCACTTTTCTAGTTCAGGAAAAGGGAAAGAAGTTTATAACTTCTCAAAAATATTAATACAAAGGGTTATACCTATTGAAGATTGGGGAATATCTCCTTTCACTGAGAAAATTCTCATAAATAATGAAAATGGTAATACCATTAAGTATAATTATTGATGGTAATACCATTAAGTATAATTATTGGGATTATATCCAGGCCTTTGATAAGGTTTTTACATATGAAAATCCAGGATTTACACATACCTGGTTTATAAAAATTTATTCAAATCTTATTGATTCATTTATTCCATCTTGGTTTATTAACTGGTGGAATTTTATGGGAACAAAGAAGGAAATCCTTCCAGGAGAAATTCGCCAATATTATGGCCAGATGGGTTCAGGTTAAACTGATCTAATGATGATTATACTCTGGGATGAGATGAGATTTTTATTGAATATTCAATCCCATGGATTTGGAAGTTTACTATTGAAACCACAAATCATTCAGGACGGATATTTTGCCTTATAAAAAGATCTTCCACAAGATTTTGGGAGAAAATGATACGAAAAAGATGAAACCACTGGACAATTAAATTGTCAATCTACCATAGATCAGTTAAAAATCTCAATTGATACATACAAAGATTTACAAGTGCACAAAAAGACTCTACAACAACAGGAACGGATAGAATAGCTTGCTAAATTGAGGGATGGAGATGATCTAGATGCCTAAGCATCACGAACAAGAAATTATAGAAGCCTACATGACGGCCATGAAAAAAGTCTTAAAGGCTAAAAAAGAAGAAGACCAATATTTGGCAAAATATACTAAGAAGGATGAAGATGATAAAAAATCAGCAACAAGTGATGTTTCTATGAATTCAAACACTAGTCAGGGATTATTCCAAGATGCACAACATGAAGAAGATGATATTGATATAGAAGAAACACTGAGGAAATTCCTCGAAAATAAAGAAAAATCAGGAAAATAGAATGTAAACTAGGTTAAGAATGTATTTTCAAATGTATGTCATGTACTGTACCAATGTACACTTTATAGAAGTGCGTATATACTATGCACCTATACGTAATTTGCCTATATAAAGGCATGTAATCGAAAGGAGAAAGGAGGCATTTGGCCATTCTTCTTTCTCTCTCTAAGTCTCTCTCTCTCTTGTAAAAACTCTATCTCATAAATAAAAAAGGAATCAGAACCCTTTAGTTCTGAAGTTTGTTTCTCTTTTCCTCTCTTCACATCAAGGGAATCAGAACCCCTAGTTCTGAATTTGTAAGTTTAATTTCTTTAAATTTTTTTTTTTTGTTTAAACGATGAGCCTTATAGACTAAATCGTTAGATGATGATGATAACCTAAATCAATCAGTTGATCCTGTAAACGCCATGGTTATGTTATTAGATTAAGTGGCGATGGTGCTTACCATATTTAAAAAAAAAAAAAAAAAAAAAAAAAAAAAAGTTTGATCATAATAATTGGAAAACAGAGCACAAATTTTATGGGTCAGTCCGAGAGCCCGTCTAAACCATGGAAGGTACTTAGGGCATTATGGAGTTGACATTAAAATTTGTGGCTTAGGTTTCTTCAATTATTGTCGAACAGTAAAAACTCTGGCTTTCACTCTGGGTCTTCATTTAGTATGGTAAGCTTCCCCTATTTTTGGTATCTACTATCATAACTATTATTAAATTGAAATTCATGTTCTTCATGTAAAACATCTAAAGGTGTAGGCCTAGAGTAATAATATAGTCTTTGACTAGGCTTATAAGCCCATTTTTCTTTTCTTTTATTTCTATCCAATTTGTTTATTTCATTTGATATGATACTTTCTTTATCATCTGTATCACTTAATTGGTTTATAAAATCTATACAATTATCAGTATTCTTTTCTAGTGTGTTAATTGATAATTTATCAAATTTTTCTATAAGAAATCCATGTAACTTTTCACTTAATTCTACTTGCTTTTCAATTTTATCCTCAATTGATTTTGCTTTTGTTTTAAATCCTTTTATTTCAGGTGGTGGTTGAATTATAGCAACAGTTGAAGTGGATGGTTTCTCATTTGTCAGATTTCTCAAATCGTTTGTTAAATTATTATATATATATATATATATATATATATATATATATATATATATATTACCTAACAAAAATATTAGGTATTCAAAAATATATATATATTATATATATAATATTGTTAATCAATTTAACTACTTTCTTTAATTCAATATCAATTTTATTAAATACATTTCAATATAAAGAAGAAAATATGAAGTATTTTAATATTACAAAAATGTTTAAAAAAACAATTTTTTTTATAATAACCGTTTTTAAAAAGGGGTTTTTTTTTTTTTTTTTTTTTTTTTTTTTTTTTAATTTACAATTCAATTAGTTATACAATAATTACTTTTAAAAAATGGTTTTTATTTTAAAACTTTTAAAAGTATTTTAAATATAGTGATTTCTAATATAGTGAGTTCTAATATAGTGATTTTCAATACCTTTTTTTTTTTTTTTTTTTTTTTTTTTATAGTGATTTCTAATATCTATAGAAGACTAATATAACGTATTTATTTTAAAAAGTATTTAAAAAATGGTTTTTATTTTAAAACTTTTAAAATGTTATTTAATACCGTTTTTAATAATTAACTTAAAGAATATGATATATAAAATCATTTTTTTTTTTTTTTTTTTGGAAGAAGTCAGCTCAAATTTTCATTCAACCATCAAGAGGAATACATCAATACCCATTTAGGGCATTTACAACAATACTCTCATCCTCACTCGATTTGTTCAACATACGGATACAAACATCCGATTTGACCAATTTCAAAATACATTCTAAAGACCTCGATTCATTGTCAAAGACGCGCCTGTTACGCTCAACCCACAAATGATATATTCCTGCAAGCAAAGAGCATCCAAACCATTTAGCTCTCCATTTTCGATTCCTTGCCATATACCCAGCATACTTGATTTCGTAATGAAGGCTTCTGACACGTCGACGAAACCCCATCCAACTGAAAAGTGATTGTAACAAGCACTTTGAAAACTCACATTCAAAGAACAGGTGAGTATGGGTCTCAGCATCTTTCATACATAGAACACAGTGGTTTACTATAATGAGTCCTCTTCGACTAAGATTGTCAATTGTAGAGAGCTTTCCTTGCATGGCCAAAGAGCCAATAACACAATGTTTTGGAACATTAATAGCATTCCATATAATAGAGGACCAGCTTACCTTAGAGTTACTGTGTCTGAAAAAGTCGTAGGCTAAAGAAACCTTACCATTCCAGGATATCAGCAACGCCTTTGCTTGCTCCACACTGCCAACTCTGTGTACAAGTTCGTCTCTGACACTCAAAACATCTTTCCACGCCTCTGAATCAGCCTTAGTTGCCGTGACTGTCCAGAGACACTGGTACCTCAGCTTGTAGCAGCCCAGCCAGGTACACCAAACACTTGTGATCCCTATCTCAAGCCCCAATAAATATCGACTTAGAAGCGCTTTATTCCAAGATAAGATTTCCTTGATTCCAAAACCTCCTTCCCTTTTAGGATGGCAGATTGCATCCCAGCTAAGGAAAGTGAATTTCCTTTTCCCCGTCTCAATGTTCCATAAAAAGTCCTTGCACAGCTTTACCAGCCTCTTTATCACCCCTTTTGGGAGCAAAACAGCAGCACACCAAAAGGTTTCCATACCAAAGAAGATAGAGTTTATAAGTTGGATTCTTCCTGCATAAGTAAGGCTAGTATTTGCCCAATTCATCACGTGCCGTTTAACACGATCAAACAAACCCCTGTACATGTCTGATCGCAGGTTCACAGTAGCAAGAGGGAGTCCCAAATAACGGAAGGGGAACACCCCTTCACTGAAACCTGATTCAGCAAGTATATTGCTCTTTACTGGGCCTGTAACTCCACCAATATAGATTTCTGTTTTTGTTGGATTAGCCTTAAGACCAGACAGCTGTGCAAAAAGATGTAATTTCTGAACCACGGCCATCACAGAAGGAACATCACCTCTAGTAAAGACCATAAGATCGTCTGCAAACACCAAGTGAGTCAAACCAACTCTGGAACACTTTGGGTGATAGGAGAAGTCTCTAATCTTCGGAAGATCTCTGAGATACCTAGACAATATCTCCATACTTAGCACAAAAAGATAGGGAGAGAGAGGGTCCCCCTGACGTACCCCTCTCTTACCTTCAAAATAACCAAACAAGGAGCCATTAATCTTCAAAGTGTATGATGGAGTAGTGATACAAGCTCTTAGCCAGCCCACAAAGAGAGGAGGAAAGCCAAAAGCTTCACACATACTCAAAACAAAATCCCAATTTAAGGAGTCAAAAGCCTTCCTTATATCTACCTTAATCAAGCATCTTGGAGATATGTGTTGTCTTGTATACCCTCTAGTTAGAGCCTGAGATAGGAGAATATTATCAAAGATGCTCCTACCTTTGACGAAAGCTGCTTGTTCCTCTCCTACTATGCAAGGGAGGACCTCTTGGAGTCTGTTTGCAAGGATTTTACTGATGGTTTTGTAGACAGTTGTGCAACAGGATATAGGTCTGAAGTCCAATACTGAGTCAGCTTGAGCCTTCTTTGGAATTAAAGTAACCACAGTTACATTTGTTGTCTTCAACATCTTCCCCTTTCTGAAAAAGTCCTGTATGGCATGGATGAAATCAGGGCCAACAATATCCCAGGTGGCTTTGAAAAAGCATGAGGTGAAACCATCCTGGCCTGGGCTCTTATTTTGATCAATGTCCCACAATGCTCGCTGAATTTCCGCAATACTAATGTCTTTCTCAAGCTGTGCTGCCTGCAGATTAGTGAGGCACTCCCCTGCCCGGACAAACGCAGCATCAAGAGGAGCCACATTTTCTGTAGACCCCAACAAAGAAGAGTAGTACTCAACAAAAGCTTGAGCTACTTTTTCTTCAGTAATGCATAGCTGACCATTCATGTCATAAATCTTGCCAATGCTATTAACTTGTCTTCTCTCTGCAATTTTCTTGAAGAAATAGGAAGTGTTGCTGTCATCCAAAGAAACTTTGGAAACTTTTGCTCGTTGCCTAAGCATGCTTAACTCTGCTTCCTTTAGCTTCATCCAAGTAATCTTTGCCTCCTTTTCACTCCTGAGAAGATGATGATCCATAGGGGAAGACTGCAAAGAGAGCTGAATATTTTGCAACTCCTTATCAGCTTCCTCTATTCTCTGTCCCAAATGTGCAAAGTGTTGGCCATTGAAGTGCCTTAGTGCCTTTTTCACACGCTTTAGGTTTTCAAAGAGAGTAAACATGGGAGTACCCCTCAAAGTGGTATCCCAGGTCTCCACTATCAACTGATGGAAATGCTCATGCTTAGTCCAACAGTTAAGAAACTGAAAACACCCTGAATGCCTCGGTACAGTGGATGTTAAGGTAACAAGTTGTGGGGAATGGTCCGAAACACCAGGGGGAAGAAGAGTAACAAAAGAATCCGGAAAGGAAGTTAGCCAATCAGCATTGACCAAGACCCTATCAAGTTTGGACCATATCCTATCAGTACCAAGTTGATTATTAGTCCAACTAAACAAGCCACCCTTGCAGGCCAAGTCCGTGAGAGCACTTCTGAAAATACAGGAGTTAAAGTCATCCATGTCACTCTGAGGGGGTTGATTCCCTCCTTTCCTCTCATCCGAAAATCTTGTCACATTGAAATCTCCCAGGACCATCCAACCCTTAGTCATAGTAGCCCCAATTCGAATCAGGGAAGACCACAATTGAAGCCTGCCTCTAGCTGCATTGAATCCATAGACCATGGTAACAGAAAAGGTATGTTGAGTTCTATAATGGAAGACATCACAATGAATGAGTTGGGCTGCCTTCTCAACTATAGTCACATGCACCTCTCTAGGATCATGAAAAAGCCAAATCCTCCCGTTATTATGATACTCGTAATTATAATGTAGATGCCAATCATGAAAAACGCGCTTAGTAATGCTAGAAGCCCTGGACTCCTTTATTCTCGACTCCAAAAGACCAAAAACCACTACACCATTATTCCTAACGAACTTTATTACTTCCTTCTGCTTCAAGAGGTTGTTACATCCTCTTAAGTTCCAGCTTGCAATAGACATGGGTTATCAGGGGGCATAGGTGGGATCACTGAACTTCCCACATCTGCGAATCCAGTATCCATTCCCACAAGTTGAGCAAACTTGTTAGACAAAACCACTGAGTTCATTGGACTTTTCCGCCTTGGTATGGAACTTTTTTGAACTTGAATGAATGGTATATCATCCACTGAGTCCCCCTTAGGTGGAGAGGTATGCATCACCACAGGCTCCTCTGCCACTTCTTCTTCCTGAGGCTGCACAATTTTTGGCCTGTATTCCTTCCTAGGTTTGTTGAGTTTACACTGCTTGGACTCATGCCCAAGCTTCTTGCAAGTTTGACAATAATAAGGGAGCCATTCATAGTCAACCTTCTGAACATGTTGTCCAGTAAATGGGGTATTGACAATGATGTGCTCTGGGACATCCTTAGCAACATCTACCTCCACCAACAATCGAGCAAAACCCAGCCTAGCTTTAAGAGTAGTAATTTGGTCAGCAAATAGAGGGGTACCAATTTTGCTAGCAATTTTGCTAAGCGCAGTTGTAGACCAGAAATGGGGGTCCAGATCAGGAAGCAACACCCAAACTGGGACCCTCGAGACTTGATCGATTTCCTGAGAAAATGTAGGAGACCATTTTTTCAGGAGGAGAGCATGCCCACCAACCATCCAAGGACCACCCCTTAAAATCAAATCCATGTCTTCCTGTGATTGGAACTGAAAACTAAACCATCCTTTTCTGTAATATTGCACTAATGGTTGAGCAGTATGGTTCCACATTTTACCAACAAAATCCTTCAATTGAGCTAATTGAACACGCTTACCCAGAAAATATATAAAATCATTAATATATTTATCAATGCAGAAAATATGAAGTTTTTTAAAATTTACAAAATCTCTTATATATTCAAAATATTAATTAAATTTTGTAACCAAATTCTACAAATATTTTTTTTTATTAATATTGGAAAAAAGTACATAGCTTTTAAGGTAAAAAATTAGGATACATATATATTATGAGTATAGTTATTTAAAACGAATTAGTATTGAATAATTTAGTTTTTTTGGTTTTTAAATAAAAATAACGGTTTTCTTGTTAAAATGTTATTTAAAGTCCACATTAAAAACAACAAAAAAATTTACCAACCGTTTTTTATTATTAGTATTAAATAAAACGGTTTTTATGTGTAAAAACCGTTTTTTTAATATACAAAAAAAACGGTTTTTATGAAATAACCGTTTTTTTAATGTTAATTAAATATAACGTTTTTTTTTAATTACGAAACCGTTATTTAAAGTCTAACTAAAAACAACACATTTTTGTTAACAACCATTTTTTATAGTTTAACCGTTGTTTATAATTGTTTTTTTTTCGTTGTTTTTAGTTATGAGTTAGATTTGGCGCCTATAGATTAAACAACGGATTTTTTTTTTTGTCGTTGTTTATAATATTATAAACAACGGCCTAGCTATTTTGTGTTGTTTTTGCTCCGTTGTTTTTGCTCAGATTTGTAGTAGTGAGTGTGCTTTACCTGGATTGCCTTGGTAACGACTTGTAATACTCAATGCATATGCCACGTCTGGACGTGTGCATATCATGACATTCATGATCAATCCTATAGCTGATGCATAAGGAATCCGACTCATGCGCTGCACCTCTTCCGATGTCTTAGGTGCTTGAGCTTTACTCAAATGCATCCCAGAAATCACAGGAAGGTTTCCTTTCTTGGAATTGGTCATGCTGAACCTCTCAAGAATCTTATCTATATAAGACTCCTGACAGAGGGATAACATCCGTCGTGATCTATCTCTGTAGATACGGATCCCCAAAATTCTTTGTGCCTCTCCCAGATCTTTCATCTGGAAATGGTTCTTTAACCAAACTTTGACCGAAGTTAAGAGAGGTATGTCATTCCCAATCAAGAGTATGTCATCGACGTACAATATTAGGAATGCAATCTTGCTCCCACTCGACTTGATATATAAGCATGGTTCCTCGACTGATCAATGACTCAAAAAAAAGTGAAAGATAATTTTATGGAAATGAAGGGAGTAGAAAAATGAAAATTTATGGAGTAATTACAAAATAGTGATACATACTCCTTTAAACGTTATAATCTCCCAATTTCTCAATAAGGCTACTGTCATTTTAAGAAATTTCTAATTGATTAATCTCATTTGTTATTCACAATATTATGCTCCCTCATTTTCTCGATAAGTCCCATTACATAACACATTTTAAAAATATATACAAAGTTACACTTTCAAAAAAAAAATGAAAAAAGAGTCATGTTTAGTTGAAAGACACAACAACTTTTAATCGGAATATGAATATTAAATGATGATTTTGGTAATAATGCGGAGAGTTAGCGTCAACAACTTTTTGTACTATTTTAACTGCAATTTGTATTTTAATCTTGATTAGTTGGATGGTTTGATAGATTAAATTTGTATATATTGAAACACTATGGAGTATAAAATTTTAAACTTATTATACTATAAATTATAAAAAATTCGTTTTTCATTGAATCAATCAACCTTGAAAAATTATATTTGTGTTATAAACCATTAACGCAACTTAAATGAATTGTTGGCATATGTCGTACATACTACATATTAAAAGAATTTTTAATTTTTCATTATTTTACTTTTACATTCTCATTTTAAAACCCCGTGCATTGCAATGGAAATTAAAATTGAAATTGAATCCCAAGCTTGAAAATATTGCCCTTTTCCTGAAAACTCCCCAATTTGTCTCCATTCTTCACCGATCACTCTCTTCTTCTTCTTCAATCCAACCTTTTTTTGCAATTCAAAAACTCTCCTTCCACTAATTTTTACTCCCTCTATATTTTTCTAATTATTATTTTCTCAGTTTGTTTTTGTTAGTATTTCTTAATTGTACTTAATTTTACCCTTTACATCGAGCTAGATTTTTTTTTTTCTTCAAATTAAGAGCTTCCCCCAATTAAATTCATCATTGTATATCTAATTTGATTTGTTTTGAAGTGGGAATTTTAAAACTTTTTGTGGGTATATAAAAAAGTCTCAGATTTTGACCTACTTTTTCCACTTTATTCGTCATTATCGATTTCTGATTCTCAGATTATAACTGCTCAATCATATAAGGCCCCAAACTCAGTGAAATGTCATTTCTTTAATCCCTAATTCCCCTTATTTTGGGCTCTATTTATGTGAATCTGCATCCATTTTTGGGTAAGTAGTTATTTTACTTTGATTTTATGATTGATTTCTGTGAATTTTAATGTCACAGTTTATGCGTCTTTAGAAATGATTATGTATTGGGTTATGCAAGATGAAACCTTGGTAGTTGTTATGGGTATTTTGGGTCAATTCTAGAAATGAAATCTTTTGATGGGTGTGTTTCTAAATTAGTAGCAATCACTTCAATTCGCACAAGTTTTGTGTATATAAATTGTTATGACTCTGATTATATCATATGGTGTTGTGGGGTTGTATTTTGTTTTGCGTTGTAAGAAATGGTTAAATTTTTTCGGAGGGTATGAGTTTATGCATGGTGTTGAATATTTGATGATAGGGGAAATGTTTTTTGAGTTTAGTTGAGTGGCTGCTAGGGTGAGGAATGACATGGTATTAGAGCGTAGCGTCAGATACGTTTGTTTCTTCTTTTTTGTGAAAAAGTTCACTTGTTTTGGTCTATAAATGAAGTGTCAAGGTCTCGTGTTGTGTTGTGAGTTTAGGTAGGAGACGGCATCCAAATGAAGTGTCGAAACAACATTGGTGGTTATGGTGTAAAGAGCAAGTATTTTTGCCTTGGGAATGTTGATTACTGATTGTTCATAATAAAATCTGGCAGGCTAGTTTTTTTGGGTACCAAAAGTACTTGCCAGAAAAGAAGCAAGAAAATCAAATGTAAAATTAGAAAGAATTAAGGGAAAAACAGATAGAAGAGGGTGAGATGTAGTTCTGAACTTCTGATGAACTATATTTGTTTGTACGGGCTGTATCTAAAGGGGCAGGAACATGGGCGGCTTAACGAACGGAACTATTATGGTAGACTGAGATACAAGATCTTTGCGTGGATATATTATTTGTAATACTTCTGACCTTTCCTTCAATTTAATGTGAAAGTACAAACATGAAAGTCTTATCAACAATGAGATTTATAATAGCGGCTAGTATGTTTGGTTTTGGGTTCTCATGTTTCTTGATGTGTCGACTGAGTGCTAATGTTTCCTTTGCTGTATATGTATGCCTGAATTTGTGTTCGTCTTCAGATATGTACCATGATACTAATTTTTCAACGGTGAGCTTGGCGCCGCATAATACTCAAGCTAGTGAGCAAGCAGGAAACCATGGTGCTGCGGGAAGCCCTACTCCACCCGGAGCTGGTGGAAGACAACGACTAAGATGGACAGAAGACCTTCACAATCGTTTTGTGGATGCTATCACCCAGCTTGGTGGACCAGATAGTGGGTATTTTTTTCAGCAATTAATTCATATTGTGTATATACCCATCGATTTATGGTTTCATTGCTGTAGTAATTACTACTTCTGTTATTAGACATGCTTAACTGTTTTTGTTGCTGCATGATGAATTGATGACCAACGGCATCTACTCAGTTGATATCCGTTGAAACTATGTCAAACCTTGTCCGTCATATTTGCTTTAGTTGACAATCAACTAGATATTGTGCATAATAATCCAGATTTGCTTACTGTTTTCTAGGAGGTATACTTTGTTTTTCTTTATTATCATTGTAACTTCCAATAAATTTTCGTTCCTTCCGTTTTTGTATTGTCAAATATAGTTGGTAAAGCAGAATTAGAAGTAAGGAATTAAGGAAACTTCAGTTGAGGAATTGAAGAATCTTCCCAACCGATATCTATCTACATGAATTCGACCTTTTTTTTTCCTGCGTTTTTTGTTTGTGCAATATGCCAGCTTGTTTTTTGGATTCTAAGCCACTCCTCTGGCAAGTAGACATCTGAAGAGCGAATGCTTCGCATGTCTTCATGTCATTCTCACATAAAAAACAACTGTACTCTTAGTAAATCCCCATATTCTTCTATCTTGATGTAATTGTCATAGAGAGTGTTTGTATCGATTCCTCATTAGTATTTATGTATCCACTTAACAAATTGCAGATGTCCAACCTAGTTTGCTAAGAAAGGAAACAATGTCAAACTATGAAATGAGGATCATAGTCATATACTCTTATCTATGGGAAATCTATCTACAATTTACTCTTCCTTTTTAGATCGATTGTTTCGTTATTCTTATCTATCTGGATAGACTCACGGTTAATACATTAAAGAACTGAGGAAGTAGAGAGAGCTTCATTCGTAACTTTCGTGATTAGCACCAGGTCCTCTTTTGTCATCGTCAGGACTCACGTCATGTTCTGCCTGCTCTCGCAGTGTGTCTCCTATATCCTTTGCGCTCATCATTGATTGAAGTTAGTCAAAAATAAGAAAATAAATAAAATTTTGGACTGTATTCTGTTGTACTTAGCACGACATGGACCCAATTCAAATTCCCAATGTGCTTGAAATTATAGTTGAAACTCAAAAGTGTAGTATGGGTATTGGTCTATCATTGTTAGTTGAACTTTAGTTTCTGCTGCATTGTTTCAATTAGGATACCGGGAATAGGACAAAATGCTGAGAACATCGATGCTTCTATAACGTTTCACATAATATA
Organism: Dianthus caryophyllus; assembly: GCA_023091065.1. NCBI lineage: Eukaryota > Viridiplantae > Streptophyta > Magnoliopsida > Caryophyllales > Caryophyllaceae > Dianthus > Dianthus caryophyllus. Next base: position 31,655,991 of record CM041517.1, on the reverse strand, counting down.
GGCTTGCACGACATAAATTTTTAATGGACGTAGCTAAATACAAGTTAAAGACTGAGGAGGAGACCTTGGACGCTGGAAAAAATTGAAAACTAAATATCTAAAATTTCTAGTTACAAAGATGAAAATTTCAATCACATTTAGCTTATAGATAACACGCCAAAAACATTTAAGCAAAATACTAATTAAAGTAATACCTGATGTGTAAGAACATTTGCATTTTTCAAATTAGGAAAGATAAAATATTTACTGTTTTTGAGGTGCTGTTTTGATTTTATCTGGTCAACATTTTATCCTTTTGGCTGAAAACTTGGAAGTAAATGCACAACGGCAACACCGGCCAAGTTTTATCCTTTTGGGTGAAAATCGAAAACTAGTACTCATATAAGGATTCAGAAGAGGGCATTGCTTATGTGATAGTGCGTAGTGGTCAGTCTCTAGTTTCTAACCAGTCTTGCTTTTCAGGGGCAACCCCAAAAGGAGTTCTACGAGTGATGGGTGTACCCGGTCTTACGATCTACCACGTTAAAAGTCATTTACAGGTTTCCTATCCCATGTTGATATCATCTTTATCGTCTTCCATTTATGTATCGGTATTTGGAAACCTGCTGTCTTGTAGGCCCTGTTGTTTTGGACTTGATTTCAGCCCTTCTCAATTCAAATTTGTTCTTCACTTTGCTTTGGTCATACAGGATATATTTTGAATGTTATTTTCATTTTATTTGGTTTTCATTCATGGGTCTGATGCGTTTGTCATTTTCCAGAAGTATCGGCTGGCCAAGTACCTGCCGGAGTCACCAAGTGATGGTAAGGTGTCCATTTAAGCTCCATTAAACGAACGTTTCATTTTTATGCATCTACGCATGTTTACCCATTGTTAGGACCACATAATTCGGACAGGAAGGGAGTGATGCAATTTTCCATAGTTGCGTTAAGGGAAATTGGAAGGATCCTTTGTCTCCTACGAGGCAAATGAAAAATCGTTTTAACATTGCATAGAGTTGAAAGGATAACAGCCTTGCTTCTTCCTCGCTGTCTGTTTTTTTTGCTTCCCTTCCGAAATCCTATATTCTTGTCATAACAATACATAAGACTAATGTGCTCTTCTCTTGTCATAGGCTCGAAGGATGAGAAGAAAGGTTCTGGTGATGGACTAGCCGACACGGATCCTTCATCCCAGTGAGTATCCTCTAACTTTTGTGCTCACATTTTTTTCCTCGATACTTGTCACCTTGGAACTGTATGCAACAATATGCTTCCGTATGACTTATCTGTCCTTTTTACTTTTCAGAGGACTAGAAATCAGTGACGCTCTGAGGATGCAAATGGAGGTGCAGAAACGTCTACACGAGCAGCTGGAGGTTTGTTTCTGATCTGCCATGCTTTTATTCAAAATGTCCTGCCACTTTAAAGGGTTTGAGATATGCATGCAAAATATGCCTACGTCAACTCTTGGTGCTGATGTGGCGACATTATGAGGGGTGATATTCATGATAATCGGGATTGTACCTTGAATTGATAGTGTCATAGAATCAAATCAGTAGAATCTGGTCGTAGAATATACTCCCTCCATCCCACTTTACTTGTCCCCTTTTATTAAAATGTTAGATTTAAGAAACTTAGAAAAAAGCCACAATCAACCCTTAATTTTCATAACATTTACATATAATTCCAAATTTACCCTTATACACTAATATGGGTGGGAGACTTCAAATGTAGCCTTCAAATAAAAACACAAGGGCTTGCATTTCTTGGACTTGAGTTAATACAAGGGTAATTTAGTCATTTTTCCAAAGGGGACAATTAAATTGGAATTTTTTTAAAACCAAAAGGGGACAAGTAAAGTGGAATGGAGGGAGTAGTAAGGAACTAAGGATCTATGAAAGTATCTGAAAACATAGTTATGGATTTCAATTACTGTCAAAACTGAAGTTTATAAAATATTACGGCCTACAAATATGTTGTTTATTTATTCCCTTACAACTAAATTGAAGATTTTGTTAAAAGCTGCAATAATGATTCAAAATATATTATTAGTACTTTCATAGAATCAGATTGTAAAATACTCCAGTATAATCATGGGATTTGTTAAGATTCTTCCTTCGAAAGTTCTCAGACCAACAAAATCATACTCGTAAGATTTTACAAATTTAAGATTCTGCCTAGGTTCGGGACTCATCAGAGCTTTTTGAGTCATAAATCTAATCGCCATTATGTATGTTACTATAAACTATAAAGTATATAAACCAAGGGTTTAGATTGGCTGATGTTTTGTCGGTAACATACCAGAAAAGGATACTTACGTATGTTGCACATGTCTTATTTGATTCATCAAACAATTATTATTATGCTCTCATTTTTGAGTCAAAAGTTATTGCCATTATATATTTGTGAAAAAACATCAATAAAAAATCAAAGTAAGGATGGCATAGCGGTGGATGAATTGAGCTGATGATCCATGGGATTTATTTGCGGAACTTATTGTGGTACTTTCTTTCTTATCATAAAAGGTGCAACGACAGCTCCAAATGAGAATTGAAGCACAAGGTAAGTATCTCCAAAAGATTATAGAGGAGCAGCAAAAGCTGGACAGCTCGTTGAGAGCGTCCGACGCACGTCCTTCCCTGAAGCGAGATGATCCGACAAATAAGCCCTCAGAATCACAATCAGGTGCAGAACGATCCCCGGCTAACAGTTCTCCTACGAGGAAGAAGCAGAAGCTCGATGATTCAACCAAAGGCATTATTGATCCACTTAGTCTCGTAGATCCGATCCTTGATCCTCCTGAGACAGACCATAGACAGACTTTCGAGAATCAGTGGGATGAGCATCTATACAGAAATAAGGAAGTGGAAAATCGTCGTAGCTGAGGACGGAATTGTCCGGATGATGAGAAGTAGGTTGAAAGTATATCTAGCAAATTATGGAGATCTGCATATCGTTCTGCAGATTCTCTGCCAAGACGTGGCCTTCCCACAAGATCTGATTTGTAAACGACACACAATGTAAGTTTTAATTGTTCAGATGATATGTAGTCAATCTGGTGTATAACCGAGAATCACTGCAACTTTTGAGGTTAAACAGTTGTTTTTGGAGATCAAGCTAGTCTAGCTATGATGTTTTTGCTCAATATCAGACTGGTTTCAAGAATGCGGGTTACTGGTAGTTAACAAAACAGTACGAGGTACATCATTACAACGACTTGTATTTTGTTATCTTTAAAGCATGATTAATGTAGTTACCGGGTTATCGTCGAAGTAACTTAAAAAGTTTTAGCTTCTGTACACAACGTTTGCTAAAATCAGATGTTCCCGAGGCTATGGGGGGTCCGACAATGGAGAGAAAAAACATCCATCGATATAGATGCTCTCACATGTGCAATTGTGCATGTGAAAATTTATACGAGTATGATTTTTGTATCCTCTTAGCACCAATGGTAAATCAGTTAATTTTTTTTCTTAGTTATACCTCGTAGGTAGGTAGACATAACAAAGTTAATGTCTGTTTTAAATTAATATTTTTTGGTCAAAGTCAAATTCGACCCGCTTAATAAAATATATAGGCACTGTTTTATAACGGATCGTCCATTGTACAACCAAAATAAGAAAAAAGGCTCATAAGCCCAAGACTCCCCCAAAGTACAGAGTTACTAACTCATTTGAAAGGGTTGGAAAAACAGAAATTAGAATGCTCTCTAAAAAAATTAGGGAAATTCTACGGTGTACCCTCCAACTTTTTCATTTTCATCACAGACTTCTCTTTTTAGCCTTACACACAGACTTAACTTCATTAGTAACTATAAACCGTGACCTAATTACAATTTAACGTTAAGTAGGCGCTAATTTTGAACGTTGAAGAGGTGACATGGCACGTTTTTGCTGACTTGGGATTTACACGTCATTTTAATTGGGATTTACACTTCATTTTCCGAGTCAGCAAAAACGTGCCATGTCACCTCTTTAACGTTCAAAATTAGCACCTACTTAACGTTAAATTGTAATTAGGTCGCGGTTTATAGTTACTAATGAAGTTAAGGGGTACACTGTGTAAGGCTAAAAAAAGAGGGGTACACGGTAGAAAATGAAAAAGTTGAAGGGTACACCGTAGAATTTCCCAAAAAATTAAAAACTCCAAACTCTCTCAAAAAGAAAACCTAAAAAACAACAACAAAAACTCAAAACCGTATATACAATACGAATACGCTATGGTGTTGTATATTTGGTTTTTAAACTTGTAATTTTTTTATACAAATACGATACGATTTAAACTGTATATATGGTTTTCAGGTTTACGGTTTCCGTATATACGAATACGGTTCTAATACTTCCTAAAAATTAAGCATATAAAATAAGGATGAAAAAATCGTATATACGATATGGTTCTCGTATATATAGTTTAAGACATGTAATTTTTTGTTACAAATTAATTTTTCTTTAAATTTTCTAAAAACCGTGTCAAAACCGTATATGCGAAAGTAAAAAAATACCGATACGAATATGATACGGTTTTAACTGTTCATACGAAATTCGTTTATGCGATACGGTTTTGACACGAAGTTTTATATATTTAAAACTGTATACTGTATCGTATTTGTCTATATAAACCGTTAACCGTATAGTATATCTTTGCTCAGCCCTAGTCGGACCCACCAAATTATTGTGGAGAATGCTGAAGTACATAGTCTTATCTACGTAGTAGGTAGGTTCACAATTATTAAGTTATAAATCTGAAAATTTGTTTGCAGCTTTCTCAAAGTAAAGCTTTAAGATTAAATATGGGAGATTGTATTAGTAAATATTGTTAAATATTTTCCATATATTGTAAATATAGTCTTCCCATAATTAGTTAAGGAAATCCCTTGATTTATATGGTATCAAGTCTAGGTTCATTCTTAGCCTTTTTCTGATCATCTTCCATTCCTTGCCGCCATGACTGAAACCAGCCACAAGCAAGCCCCGAAGCTCCACCCTGTTTACTCGTTGGCAAATATCCAGAACAAGGTGCGAGTGCTCGATGGCGTCAAGGTCACGTACTCCGCGTGGGTCACTCTGTTCACGAACAATGCCCGCGGATATAAGGTCCTTTCACATATCGATGGGACCGCTGCACCGGCTAAAACCGATGCCCGTTTTGAGGAGTGGTGCGAGATCGATGCGCACGTTCTCCAATGGATCTACGGCTCCCTGAGTGACGATCTCCTCTTGCGTGTTCTTGAGGCCGACTCTACTGCGTATGCGGCGTGGAATCGTGTGAAGAACATCTTCACGAACAACAAAGGTGCTCGGGCTGCATCCCTTGAGCACGAATTCACAAATCTGTAACTCTCTGCCATGCCTTCTCTCGAGGCGTATTGTCATCGTCTCAAGGAAATTGCGGGCCAACTTAAGGACGTCGATGTCACGGTCGACGACAAACGTCTTGTCCTGCAACTCGTCCGTGGTTTACCTACGGAGTATGACACGACGGCTGCGTATATCAATCAGACCCTTCCTGACTTTGCTTCTGCGTGTGATATGTTGGAGCTGGAACATCGCCGTCAAGCGAGCCGTGATGAGCCCTCGACTGCCCTGGCTGCTCCCTCTTCTCCCACTGCCGAATCTCCCTCCTGGGTTGAGCCCAAGTCAGTGCCTTCGTCTTCCTCTCGGTCTAAAAACACGGGTGGCAGGCAATCAAATAACAGGGGTCGCAACAATGGAAAATCTGGTTTTCGCGGCCAGAAACCTCCGCAGGCAGACTCTCGGTGGGCCCCAGTTCAGTGGTCCCCTCCTCCTTGGTACCCCACGTGGCCCACGCCCCCGTGCCCGTACCCAACTCAGCCCGGCTGGACCTCACCGTGGCAGCCATGGGCTGCCCCTGTTTCACAGGCTCGTTCCTCTGTTTCGTCGCGACCCCCCTGGCGTCCTGCTACAACTGGACCTGCTGCCCAAGCTTACGTCGCGGACACGGAGCAGCCTCAACCCACGGACCTGTGTCAGGCTCTTAATGCTATGGCATTCAACCCATCCGACGGTCAATGGTACATGGATACTGGCGCATCTTCTCATTTGACTGCCGACGCAGGTACTATTCTTCCTTCCTCTAACGTCTCTTCTATTCAGTCTATTTACGTTGGTAATGGCACGTCTATTCCAGTTCGGGGCACAGGCCATGCCTCTATCCCGTCCCAAACCCGTGACCTGCACCTTCATAACGTCCTTCATACGCCCCACATAATTAAAAACCTCATTTCTGTCCGCAAGTTTACCAAGGATAATAATGTAACCGTCGAGTTTGACCCCCTTGGTTTTTCTGTGAAGGATATCCGGACTGGGAAAAGGATTCTGAGGAGCAATAGCCGTGGCGACCTCTACCCCGTCTCCAACACTCCTGCGTCCACCTCGGCCCCCTTTGCTGGTCTCTCCTCGTCTGTGTGGCATCGCCGTCTTGGTCACCCGAGTCCTACTATAGTTACTTGTCTTAGGAAAAACTCTTGTATTAGTTTTAATTCTTCGCATAATAAAAGTTTATGTCCATCTTGTCAAATTAGTAAGCATCGTAGACTTCCTTTTGTTGACTCTCATAATTATTCAATTGCTCCATTTGATATAATACATGCCGATTTATGGACATCCCCGATTCATAGTTGCACAGGCTACAAATATTACCTCGTTCTTATCGATAATTTTACACAATTCGTTTGGGTATATCCTGTCAAATTCAAGTCGGAAATTTTTGCTAAGTTTCAGCACTTTCATACCTTTGTACAAACACAATTCCATCGCTCCATTAAATCCTTTCAATGTGACCTTGGACGCGAATTCGATAATCATTCTTTCCGTACTTTTGCTCATCATCACGGTCTAGTTTTTAGGTTCTCGTGTCCTCAAACATCCCCTCAAAATGGTAAAGCCGAGCGCATGATCCGTCGTCTTAACGAAATAGTTCTAGTTCTCTTATCTCACGCATCCTTACCGCCCAAATACTGGGTCGACGCCCTCCACACAGCCGCGTATTTACATAACATCCTCCCATCCCGTCTCCTTAATTATCGATCCCCGTCTTCCGCTCTCTACCTCAAAACTCCTTCCTACACCCACCTTCGTGTCTTCGGCTGTGTTTGCTATCCAAATTTATCCTCCAAAATGCGTCATAAGCTCGACCCTCGGTCCACCACGTGTGTCTTCCTCGGTTATCCTTCTGAAAACCGTGGCTACAAGTGTCTTTCCCTCGCTACCGGCAAGATCATTCTTTCTCGTCACGTAACGTTCGATGAATCTCTTTTCCCGTTCGAATCCTCCTTCACTGTTAAACCTGGCACCTACGATTTTCTCACCCCAGCTGACTCTGCCGTTCCTCCTCACTTACTGGACCACTTCGGCCAACCACCCTCTGACCCACCTGCTGAACCCGTAAGCCCCCCTGCCAACCCACCAGCCACCCCTCATTCTCCTCCACAACCGACAAACACACCTGCCACCCACGACAGCCCTCCTCACAACCCCCCTTCCCCACAAATCGTGTCCCCTGTACCACCCACATCTCTGCCACTCACATCCGCTGCTCCAACCCAACCTCGTCCTGCACCTATACGCACCCATAGCATGACCACCCGTGCCATGAACGGCATTTTTAAACCCAAAACCTTGGTTGCCGCCGCCCTTAGTCCCCTACCCAAGAACCCTCACCTTGCCCTTCGTGACTCGAACTGGAGTGCAGCCATGCAGGCTGAATTTAGAGCGTTGCAGGAAAATGGTACATGGGAGTTAGTTCCCCGCCCTGCGGATGCCCCGGTCATTCGTTGTATGTGGCTCTATCGCCACAAATTTCGCTCTGATGGCACCCTTGAGCGGTACAAGGCCAGACTCGTCGTTAATGGTAAAACCCAACAGGTCGGTGTCGACTGTGATGAGACCTTTAGCCCGGTGGTTAAACCCACCACGATACGTACGGTCTTAAGTCTAGCCGTCTCTCGCTCCTGGCCTCTCCATCAACTTGACGTTAAGAACGCTTTTCTACATGGTGAGTTGACTGAAACTGTGTTTATGCATCAACCACCAGGTTTCGTTGACCCCTCGGCCCCATCTCATGTGTGCCGGTTGCGTAAGTCTCTTTATGGTCTGAAGCAGGCACCTCGTGCGGTTCGCTAACTTTGTCCTTACGCGGGGTTTTCGTAGTAGTGCTTGTGATACGTCTTTGTTCATCTACCGTCACGGCACTGATACAGCCTACTTATTATTATACGTGGATGACATTGTCCTTACGGCGTCTAGTTCTTCTCTTTTACGTCGCCTTGTTGATGATTTGTCTCGCGAATTCAAGATGACCGACTTGGGTGTGCTTCATCATTTCTTGGGTATTACAGTAACCCGTTCCGAGGGTAGTCTTTTTCTGTCTCAGAAGCAGTACGCCGCTGACATCCTCGCTCGTGCTAATATGTCCAACTGCAATCCCACCACGACGCCTGTCGACATCGGTTCCAAGCTCAGCGCCTCTTCTGGCCCACTTATCTCCGACCCGACTCATTACCGGAGCCTCGCGGGTGCTTTACAATACCTCACTATTACACGCCCCGATATCTCATATGCTGTACAGCAGGTATGTCTTTTTATGCATGCTCCGCGTGAACCACATTTACAGTTTCTCAAGCGGATCTTACGTTACCTGCGGGGTACTTTGGATCACGGCCTTACTCTCCATGCGTCCCGGTCTCACACGCTCACCGCTTACTCTGACGCTGACTGGGCTGGCTGCCCTGATTCTCGTCGCTCGACCTCTGGCTACTGCGTCTTTCTGGGTGACAATTTGGTGTCCTGGTCCTCCAAACGTCAGCCCACGGTTTCCCGTTCCAGTGCCGAGGCCGAGTATCGGGCCGTTGCTAATGCCGTCGCAGAAACTAGTTGGCTTCGTAATCTACTTCTTGAGCTTCATCTCCCTGTCACAAAGGCCACACTTGTTTACTGCGACAACGTCTCTGCGGTGTACTTGTCTTCGAATCCGGTTCAACACCAGCGCACTAAGCATGTTGAGCTGGACATTCACTTTGTCCGCGAGAAAGTCCAGGTTGGTTCCGTTCGCGTCTTACATGTGCCCTCGGAGTACCAATATGCTGATATATTTACGAAAGGGTTACCGCGCCATCTCTTCACGCGTTTTCGATCCAGCCTGAGCGTTCGTCCTCCTCCCGCTCCGACTGCGGGGGAGTATTAGTAAATATTGTTAAATATTTTCCATATATTGTAAATATAGTCTTCCCATAATTAGTTAAGGAAATACCTTGATTTCCGATGTATTATTGTCAACTGAATATCTGTACACCTTATATATAGTGAATACAATGAATCACCCAATTTAGGGGATTATTAACTTATAGATTGGTTTAAGTTGAACTATGATATTCTGTTGTAGAATCCAGGAGATTAAGTGTAATCTCGAACTTTCTACACGTTCAACAATGGAGTTTGATGAAGTTTAGAGAGAGAAACAGAGAGTAGAGAGGGAAGTAGAGGAAGTTTGTTATTATTATTCAATGAATGTATTTCTGTTTGTTACAGCGTATATATACATGTATTTTGCTTTGTAACTAACTTTCTAACTGTAACACCCCGTATTAATTTAAATCAATAATTAGCCATCGAATTCTAATTTCAAATCTTAAATCTAATATTAACCTTTTAGCCTTACAAAATCTCAATTTTTGCAAAACTTTCGTTTTGTAAAATTTATCGGCTTCTTTAAAACTTTTGAAAAATTTTGAATAATGAAATAAATATTTTAGTCTTAGAATTCAAAAGTAGATATATTTCGAAAAATCGTCAAACGCGCACACTTTAACTTTTATCGCTTTTGACGCTCGACTTTTTAAAACTGATTAATTTCGTGAAAAACATTTTAAAACATGTAAGGGGACATTTTCTTTGCCAAATAGTAATGTAAGACCTAGTAGCCAACTTGATTAATTTGGTTCCCTAATTTCATTATAATTAAACTTTATTTACTAAATAAATCAACTCTAACATCTAATTCATTTAACCTAATTTCATAACATCATCCTCATTATTATTTCCTAAGTGTAAAACTCACCTCATTTTGCTCTCTTTTCAACCGCCCCCCTTGCTCTCTCTTTCTCTCTTTATTTTTCTTCCATTTTATTACAAAAACCTCTAAATTAAAAACACTAATATTACTCTAATAATTCACTAGTATTCTAAGCATATCTTTGGGTATTTGGAGCTCACTTTATTACGGGTTTTTGAAGGTGAAGACGGGTATATGGGTGAAGAACTTGACCTAGATAATATTATCGATCCGGATAACCAATAAGCTTGCCGATTCAAGGTGACTAGTTATATCTCATTTTAACCTCTTTTGTAAATTAATTTGTTTTGTCATTATAATTTTACGAGTATGAAAATTATGTTAAACATCATTTAAGTGTATTTGTATGTTATATGGAGTATAATAAAATGATAATAAGTAAGTAATATTGATAATAGTTAAAGTGTAGTAATATGATAATATGTTTAGTTTAATTAGTTTTGATCATTTTTAATTATTGTTCACATGATTTTTATGTTTGATTATGTTTTAGTTATGTTGTAATTATATATAAAAATTATGTTAAGTTTTAACAATGAGTTTAAAGTGATTAAAAATCGAAAACGAAACTTATGTATGTATTATACTTCCTCACGGCATTTTGCCTTATTTTTAATATATTTTCATTTTTAATTTTTGTAAATAATATGTTGTGTTAAGTTGTATTAAAATGGATGTTATCATGTGAAAAAAAATTAAATTAGAAAAATAAATTATAAGTTGTTAAATATACACTTATATATTCTTGACTTATTTTGGTGTTCATGTTTGTTCTTGAAATCTTCATGTGTGTTCATCATTTATGTTCACTTTGATTTCGTTTTATTTTATGTTGTTATTAATTTTTGTTTATGTTTAGTTATTAGTTTATGTATTGTTACTAATATGTTATAAATCAACTTAAACATTTAGAAAAATATTTAGAAAATTTAACTTTATATTTTAGCTTAAATTTTAGTCTAATAAAACTTCTAGTAAAGTTCCATTTTAGTTAAAATCGTTTTAGTGTAATTAGAATAATTACAATATAAAGACTTTAAGCTAAAAACCGATAAAAATCAAAAATTAAAATTTTGACCACCACCATACAAGCTCACGGCATTTAGGCCATTTTTAGGTTAAAAATTTGTTTTTATCACTTTTTAGTTTATTGTTAAAATAATTTAATTATTAGTTAATAAGTTAGAATTAAGAAATTAAACGAAATAAGTGAATTTTGATATTATACATACATCACACGACATTCCTAAATAAAATGAGCCAAATTTAATCAAAATGAAAATATCACTAAGTCACTAAATTTAAATAGTTAATAGAATTGAATTTGTGTATAAATCGATTTAGTTATAAATGAAATAAAATAAACCGATAAAAATGAGTAACCGTTATAAAAATGAATTAAATCGTGTGCTACTGCCTTTGCAAATTTGGACTGTTGGACTTGGACATACGGACTAAATGAATCATCCACGATACTATTATTTTAAAAATGAAAATCACTAAATTTAGTAAATAGACGACTAAATTTAACTAAGTCTCATTTTAAAATAAATATCATTTATCACTTTTTACAAACCGAACTTAATGTTTTTAAAACTAGATTTTTAAACTTAGCAACTAAGTTACGATTTTTGACTTAGAAAATATCTAGATATTTTCAAGCAATCATGAATAGTGACCGATATGAATAGTGACCGATGAATAGTGACTGAGATGAATAGTGACAAGTGAATAGTGATTGATGAATAGTAACCTAGATGAATAGTGTCGATGAATAGTAAATTGGGACGAAACTTGTTAAGCAAGTAACGTCCCAAATTTCAAGACGGTGAATAGTACCCGGGACGAAACTTGTTGAACAAGTAATGTCCCAAACCTATTTTAATGGAATTTGAGGTAACTTGTTGAACAAGTTATCTTTTCAAATCCCGAGACATGAATAGTGAAAAATTCACGAAACTTGTAAAACAAGTTACGTCTCAAAATTCAAAGATATTTCAAACTTCAAAATTTGAAATGTTGTAAATAATTGAAAATTTACTAAGTATAGAAAATTGAAAATGAATAAGTAAATAACTTAAAGTGTTTTGAAAAACACTTAAATAAAATTGGACGTACTAATAAACGTTTCAATATAGAAATTTAAAAACGTTAATAATTAATAACACTTCAAATAATAAACGAATATGTTTTGTGATCATATGAAACCGAAAATAAAACACTTAAACGTTTGACGATGAGACTAGGAGAGTCTAGTAACATGTGATATGTAATATCAAATAAATAATGAATCATGAGTAAGTTAAATAAAAGGTCAAAGCTTGAGCCTTCGTTATGAAAACGTCAATCGTGCGTGAAGTGGGGTAAGATAGTCTTGAATATGGATACCACTATCTCGGTCTCTGACGTTGGTCATCCCGGTTAGTGTGGTTAAAGCCGGCAGCTTTATTGCTTAGCATGCTGCCCATGCCTTTACGCCTTAAGTCGTACTGCCTAAGCCGTACAAGATAATGAATATGCCAACTCTTTGTTGAGTCGGTCTCTAGGAAATAGTCGTTTTATTCAGAGGTAAGGTGCTCTATGAATAGTATAGCCTACTCTTATCGAGAATACTCATATATGCATATTAGACTTAGGTGTAATTCACCTTATTTCGCTAGAGGTATCAGGGCCACCGCAAACTTTATGGATTTGGGTTTTGTATCGGCGTTATGGATTTGCGTCTTATATGACTTTATGGATTTGGGTCATATATCAGCTTTATGGACTTGGGCTGGATACGCGCTTCTGTCTCCTTGCCGTGTTTCGTTCTTAGTGGACGCGACGCTTGCATTCGTTCTTGCCACATGTACAGATCACTTGACGGGATTGTAACAGAAGTTCGAATCATTTCGAACACTAGAAGATGAGATGCAAGTACTATAGTATTCGGCGTGGTTTACGAGTCGAGTAAGTCGCTGCACTATAGTAGTGAGATGAAAGCGACAAGAGTACAATGGCCTACTCAGTGGTTAGGCTCGTAAGCAGTTTGTGTGTTGTTTGGTTTAAATGAGAACGAGTGCGTACCATCTTTAAAAATTAAAGACCACAAATTTCTGAAGTGAATCGAGTCTGCATGATGTGTATGATACAATATTTATGTTTGTTTGCGATCTGATATCACTTTGTAATCCTGCTGATATGCTGTGACACTATTGCTATGATATTATCTGTTACTTGCTTTCATAACCGAATATCATGCTTATATGATTTGTCGCTTTAAAGCGCATGCTTATTATGACTGATATGTCTTTATATGCTATATGTAATAAGCATGTTTATGTTTTTATCATAATGTTATAATTATAAAGCGATAATAATAAACCAAAGTAATTGAAATCGAGGGTAAGTATGAGCATAGCTAGTCACTGTCCGCTCAGCGGGCACCCCCATCAGTTTATTGTGCAGGATGATCGTGGACCGGATGCTGGATTTTGGACGGGGCCACGTGATGTTTTATGCTTTATATTAAGTTGTTTTCCGAGAGAGATGTAATATATACAACAATACTCTTTTTAATTTCCGTACTTAGAGTTGTTTTATTCAACTCTTAAACGATGTTGTAACATTTGGGTTTTTATGTATAATTAATGACACTGGTTTAAGACTTAATTAATTTCCGCCTTAGTAATTAAAGTCGACTAAAAACCAGGTTGTTACACTAACAATCTCAATTCATCCTACAACATTCCTTTCCCCTTAACAAGAGACTTGTCCTCAAGTCAAACAGCAAATAACGGATACTTAGCTTCAAATTCTTCAGCATACACCCAAGAAGCTTCACTCTCAGGCATTCCCTGCCATTGGACCAAGTACTGTACCCTAACACGATTCTGAGATTTGACCACTCTCATGTCCAACACAGACTGAGGAACCACCTGAGAACTGTCTTTTCCCCTGAACCATACTGTCCAACACAGACCGAGGTTCCACCTGAGGTTCCACCTGAGAACTTCTTGAGTTGTGACACATGGAACACATTGTGAATTTGGGATTCTCTTAGAAAATTTAACTTATAAGCCACCTTCCCAATAACATCTTCAATCTGAAATGGTCCAAAATACTTAGCAGCAAGTTTCTGATTGCTCCTATGACCCACAGAAGTCTGCCTGTATGGCTGCAGCTTCAGCCACACCCAATCATTGATCTGAAATGATCTTTCAGACCTGTGCTTGTCTACAAAAGCCTTCATTCTGTCTTGAGCTCTCCTCAAATGGTATTTCAGTGACTGAATCATTGCTTCCCTCCTTTGCATAGTCCTATCTACTGCTTCCACATCAGTTTCTCCAGGCAAATATGGAAGGTGAATTGGTGGAGGCTGATTGTAGACCACCTCATAAGGAGTCATCTGAATAGAAGTGTGGAAGTTGGTATTATACCACCATTCTGCTAGAGTTAACCACATACACCAATCCTTGGGATGTTCCCCACACATACACCTCAAAAACGTTTCCAAACACCTGTTAACCACCTCTGTTTGCCCATCAGTCTGTGGGTGATATGATGATGACAACAAAAGTTCAGTCCCCTGCAGAGTAAACAAGGCCTTCCAAAAAGCACTGATGAAGATAGAATCTCTGTCACTCACAATACCCCTTGGCCACCCATGTAATTTGAAGACATGGTCCAAGTACACCTGTGCTACTTCAATGGCTGAGTAAGGGTGAGAAAGAGACATGAAGTGTGCCATCTTACTAAGCCTATCCACCACCACCATAATCACTTCCTTTCCTTGGGACTTAGGGAGTCATGTGATAAAATCCATTGAAATATCAACCCAAACCTCTTCAGGAATGGGTAAAGGCTGAAGAAGTCCAAGTGAAGCAATGGACTCAGGCTTGTTAGCCTGACAGGTTGAGCACTGTCTAATAAAATGACTAATATCCTTGTTTGCTCCCTTCTAGTAAAACACTCCTTTCACCCTTTTGACTGTGGCATCTCTACCTGTATGACCCCCTTGATACGAATCATGTAACCACCTGAGTATGTTATTTCTAACTCCTGATCATTGCCCACTACAATCTTCCCTTTTCTTCTCAGCAATTCATCCACCAGAGTGAATGGAGGACAAGGCATCTGTTGTTGCAGCTGTTGTAACACAGGATGTAGAGAAGGGTCAGTACCATAGCTCTCTTGTATCCTCTCTTTAAGATCAGATTGTAGTGTTGGAGAAATCCAAAGACGACATTATGAAGTCGCTTTGGAGTGTTGACTATAAGGTTGGTCGTATGCAAGACAATGTGGCGCATATTCAAGAGGACCTTAATCGCGTCAATACTCGTGGAGCGACATTGAGTGACAACGTGGGTCAGCTTGTGGATCTCTTTCGGGCTCATGAAAATCCTCCCTCGCAAAGGCTTGCTGAAATAGTGGATAGACTCCGGGGCATTACTGATAAGGTAGACAGGACCGTGTATCTGCTGGAGCGTAACCATCGAATCTAGTTGCCATGGTCGTTTGCGAGTAGTGTTAGTCATTTTTTGGGTTGTTCTAATGCCTTAACCGCCCCAATTCATCAACCATCTCTTAATTAGCTTGCTTTAGGATCTATCTTTTGAACAATTATTTCTGTTTCTGTTTTATTCGGTCATGTGTGTGGCCATTGACTTATTTCATTTTCGCTTGCTTATTTTGAAGTAATTTGGGATATTGTTGTTGATCTTAATTAATATGACTAGTGTGTGTTAATTATATATTGCGTATGTGTGCTTGCAGCTTAATATTATTCTAGTCCTTCTCTTTTTCGATGAAGTCAAGAGGGGGAAAAACCGTCTAAGATTTGATTGCATTATCTTCGTTTAATTTTCCTATCTTAGTTTCTTATCGTTAATTCTTTCTCGAGTGTTTTGTTTTATATATCACTAACGATTTTGGTTGCCTTAAGATAGGTGAAATGTATCTTCTTCTTGTGACTCTCATATTTTCGAGACGTTGTTCGATTGAGGGGGAACGACCTTAGAAATAAATCTTAGGAATGTCCTAGAGGACCTTAGGAGACTTGACATCATCAAAAAGGGGGAATTTGTTGACTCCATGATTAGTTTTGATATTGTCAAGTTATTTATTTCTATTGTACGCTACTCGTTTGTGTGTTTGAGTTTATGATGCGTAGGAATCATAGCTCGAAAAGAAGTGAAAAGAAGAAGAGGTGTTGAAACTTGAAAGTCAAGTTTCGTATCTAGTCAAGACTATAGGAACGAAACTTGTAAGGTGACCTAACGAAGCTATGCACTACAAATCTCAGCAGTGATGTTACCCTAACATGATTTCATGTTACAGTAACATTAGTGCTGTAGCAGCTTTTCTAAAAACGTTTTATAAATATTTTCTAATATTTTCTAAAAGAATTATCCTTTTATTAAAAGTCTTCTATATTTTTATTATGATATATGAAAATATATCTTTACTCATCTTAGAATTAGATTTGAGTAAATTTTACTTTGTAAAATATAAGAAAATCTCATTATAAATGATGTGGAAAGTATTTCAAATATATTATGATTCTACAAAATATCTTTTATGATAATTCTCCTCTTCTAAAACTGATTTTATAAGATAATATAATTTGGAAAATCATATCTACTATACTCTTATTTTTGGCCGAAATAATTATCTAGTATATGACCATATTTTTGGTCATGTACAATATATTTCCAAAAGATAGATTTCTAAATATTACTCCCTCCATCCCAATTTAATTGTCCCCTTTTACTAAAATGTTAGATTTAAGAAATTTAGAAAAGAGTCACAATCATCTCTTAATTTTTACAATAGTTAGCTATAATTCCAATTTTACCCTTAAAATAATATGTGTGGGAGGGCTTGGTATACCAACTTGAGCAAATACATATTCCCATAGTAAGGATAACCTAAGGATAATTAAGTAATTTTTCCAAAGGGGACAAGTAAATTGGGATTTTTCAAAAACCAAAAGGGGACAAGTAAATTGGGATAGAGGGAGTATCTTCTAATATCTTATATTTCCTAGTTGAACTAGCTTGTCTAGATTCGTTCTTGGAAAGCAAGTAATATCAATATCTTCCTAAAGTATTTTTACCACTAACTAAATATTTTTAATAGGAAGTTTTATCAAACAACAATACTATCTTAATATTATCTACTTGTTTGATAAGTAAAAATAAAATAATATCTTTTACTTGTGACTTTGAGTCACACGAGTACTATAAGTACTCTAATACCATTTGATTAAAAATTAACGAACACAACTAATACTTTTAATACTTCCAACACATTTTTAATCAATCTAAGTCTTTCAAATATAATCTTAATTTGACTTTTGCAAAATACTTTTGTTCTTATTTGAACCGTGTTCTTCATTGTTGTTTTGCAAAATATTTTCTTTGATTTTTGAAAGCATTTTAACTTTGTACTTTTGTGCTTAAATCTTATTTTCTAAAAGTGCATATTTACGATAAGGCTCTCTAGACAATTGAATTGTATTTTCATTTGGTTGAGAGACTTGTAACAAAATCATTTTGTAAGAGATTAACATCTCAAAGAAAGAAAAAGAACTTCACACTAAGATTAGGGTTAGTCGTTAGTGTTATTAATTATTTATTGTAAGCTAGGCCGGAGTAGGTGCTGTAACAACCCGGATTTTCCAACAAAATAAAATAAGCTTTTAAAAAGGATTTATATAAAAAAAATGAATAAAAATGAAGACCACGGTGGCGGAAACACCGTGTAACCCTAGTCGTCACTCGCTTAAACAACTAAACAACGATAAAGTGGTAGGCCTTGTAGCCTAATAGTGGGGAGTAAATATCCCTTACAATCCTTAACCAAAACGAGATAGAAAGAAAATAATAACAGGTCTAAACCAACAAGTGTAATCCAAGTTCCTCAGCAAAAGCTAACTACGGGGTCGACAGTTCTCACGGCTTCTCACACAAACCCGTCCCCGCATGCAAACCTGCCATAAAAGAAAGTAACAGCCACAATCAGTGGGGAGTAACTAGGTGCTCCCCAGTCATATTTCACATAATCAACATAAACAACAATACAACCCAAATGCACGACCAACATAGGTCAACCTCAAGCTTACTCAATAATCAACCAACTCAACTTATGACCTATAACCATTACATAAGCAACCAATCATCTTACAAACCATTCAACCCAAATACAACCGGTTCAATATAGTCAATCAAGTCCGACTTAAATCATACAAGCTCAACCTGTCATCAACAAAGTGACAGTCAACAACCAACCTAAATGTCATCAACAAAGTGACAAACAATCAACAATCAATCGCAAGTGTAAGCACGGAGTACTGGGCGCTACAAAACACCCCGGACCCTACAAAAGATCCTGACCCTATGGTGGCACTACAAAATGCCTCGAACAATAGTCTAAACTTGGCCAAGCACACCCCTACAAAAGAGTGTGGACATACAATAACCACCCCTACAAAAAAGTGGCGCCCCTACAAAAGGACTTTTGATAACCATAGTCTCAGAACCACTACAAAATGGATGGGAACCCACGACAGGCGGCACCGTCCTACAAAAGACGTCGTAACTCCTCACGCACGTGCCCAACAGTGCACGTACGCACACTCAACTCAAGCATACAACAAGTCAACCAATTCAATGTCAATACAATCAACCTTAACTCAAAGTCATCTCGACAACCATCATAAGCTCAACAGCTGCATAGTTAACCATTTAAAACCATCCCATAATCATCCTGAACATTACAGTGACCAAACAGTACAATAAATAACTTAATACGGAGTAATATTCATGAGAACTCAAGAATAGCCATAATAAAACATCATAATACCCCAAAGTCATCCTCTTTATTCGACCTAATAACAACTTAATCAATCTCAAATCATGCAAACATCCCAAATCATATGATTAGACTCAATAGTGTGAGACCGACTCCAAAACATCCCAAGTTCATAGCTTTACAACACATACGTCCCAAAGAGTATATTTTTCAACCCTACAACCAATCAAAGCATCCATAATCAATACCATGGTCTCACACAAGTCAAAATATAGCTAGGGCTACACCTAGTTACCTTTTACCGCTCCAAAACCAAGTTAGCCTTCCTCCTCGTCGATGAGAATCGTGTCCTCGTCGTAGAATTGGCCTCCTCCAAGATCAACACATACAAAAGCACATACAATATAAGCATACAACATAAATCACATAAAATAATATAAAAACTATGAAAACTAAACCTAAAACGATAGAGAATTGGAGGATTACCGAAAGAGATTGAAAACAAAGGAATTAGGGCTTGAAAGGAGAAAGCTTGAATGATTTTAATGGAGTTTTTAAGAGAGTTTTGATGAAGATTAAAGAGAGAGAAGAGAGGGTTTTGAGAGTTGAGATAGTGAATTAGGGCAAAAGGAAGGAATTAGGGCTTAGTATTTATAAGTACAGTTAGGAATTCGAGCCCCAATTAATTACGGATTAAAAACTCGAAAAAGTAAATCTCGCAGGGGGAGCGGACCGCTCCCCAGGCAGAGCGGGTCGCTCTGTGCTCGCGCCCAGCTCGCCAGTCGCTTGCCACTTGGTTGCCAATTGTAGTCTGTTTTTCTCGGATGACTCTCTTTTCTTCCCTGCTCGCGCCTTGGTCGCCAATGGGTCGCCAAAACACCTCTGACCAACCCAAGGCCTCCTAATCACCCCCACACTCACTCACACACTCTCAAGCTCGAAAACCACCTCGATTAGCGCAACCACGACTTGGCTAAACAACACATGAGCTTAGGATATGACTTTCTCGAGCTAAAAATGAGAAAATCGCTAGAAATAAAATACGAATTTTAATGAAATGAATTATTTATATAAGAGGAAAAGTCGGGGTGTTACAGGTGCTCTTGATAAATAATTAATAGAAGAAGGGGTGTATGTAGGCTTTTCAATTGGGCCGAACCACGATAAATCCTTGTGTTATTTACTTTCACGCATTTAATATTTCCGTTGCAAAATTTTTAAGAGGTACAATCCTCTATTCACCCCCCCTCTCTAGAGTATTATTGGGCCCTTGGACTCTACAATTGGCATCAGAGCCTCGTGCTCTTGATAGCTTTACCGCTAAAGAGGTTGATCCAATACTCTAAGTTTTGATATTTTTTTTCTTTTCTTATTTCTATTTTCGGCCTAGTCTTTTGTTTTCTTTCAAAAATGGAATCTAGTAACTCGATAAAGTTTCCTATCTTTGATAATAAGGATTATAGTCATTGGAAAAATCAGATGAGAAATTACATAAAGGGAAATGATTTTGAATGTTGGAGAATCATAGTCAAAGGACCCATTGCTATACTTTCTCCTGATTTGAAAGGTGAAAAGCAAGAAGATGACTATGATGAAAAAGATTTTAAAACTGCTTAAAAGAATTTCAAAGCTTTAACACTTTTACAAAGAGGTTTGACCAAAGAAATTTCTAATCGTTTTTCATCATCCGCTAGTGCTAAAGAAATTTGGGATAGTCTTGAGGCCTCCTATGAAGGAACATCCCAAGTTAAGAAGTGTCGGGAAAATTAATTAACTCATCAGTACGAGATGTTTCATATGGAGAAAAATGAAAACATCAGTGACATGTCTGATCGATTACTTGGCATAATCAATGAGTTGAAAAATTTAGGCAAAGTCTATAAAACCGAGGACCTTGTCAATAAGGTTCTTCGAAGCCTAACCGATAAATGGCAACCCAAAATCACTGCGATAGAGGAAGCTAAAGATCTATCCAAACTTTCTTATGAAAGCTTGATTGGATCCTTGATGGCACATGAGTTAACACTCAACAAAGGCCACGTGGAACCAATCAAAAACAAAGGGATAGCTCTTCAAGCCGAGTCCAGTGATGATGAGGAGTCGGATGATGAAATAAGATTATCTGTTAAAAGGTACAATAATAAAAAGTTTGGTTTTGATTCTTCTAAAAATGTGAGTAAAAGTTCTAAACCTTTCAAGACAAGAAACTCAAATAAAGGTTGCTACAAGTGTGGAGAGAAAACTCACATTATCAAAGATTGTCCTACTTGGGCAAAGATTAAAAACAAAACCAAACGAGAAAAGGCTAAAAACATGTACAAGACGGCTATGCTTGCCTCTAATGGTTGGGGAGACATTGAATGTGATATGGAAGAGGAGGCCGAAGAGGAAGAAGAAGCAAACGCGTGCCTTAGTACACACGGTGAAGAGACGTCAAAAGGAAGGTCTTATAAAGATTTGTGCTTAGTGGGAACGTCTACTTCAGATTCGGATGATGAGGTAAGTTTTTCACAAGTTAAACATAAGCTTAAAAAGTTGTCTAAGGATAAGATTTTTTCGATTTTAGAGAATGTTTGTGATAGATATGAGGAACAAAGGGCTTATATACGAGATCTTGAAATTGAAATTAATGAAAATGAACAAGAGAATCATTCACTAAGTGAAATGGTCAAAAAGCTTCGCTCCAAGAAGAATGTGAGTTCACCAAATGGTTCAATACAAAGTTTTGACACATATGTTGAACCCACACCTAACTTGGATCGCCGCAAGTATGACCTTGACTCAAATTACGCTTCCGAAGACGATAATTCGTCCATAAATTCTGAAATTTCTGAAAGTTCGTTCGCTGATATTAGTCTAACACAAGATGATGTTACCATAACATCACCCAAAGTTGATGCAAATCCAGTCAATATTACTACAACATCTGACCAGATTAAGGTAAACCTAGATGAGGTTAACCTAACATTTGAAAAGGATACACCGACTTCGGATGACGTTACAGTAACATCATCATATGTTAAACGAAATCATAAACTTGAAGAAAAGGTCAAGTTGTTAGATAACCAAGTAAACAACCTCACAAATGAACTTATACAACAACAATCAACCTTTAAAGTTATGAAGTCATCGTTTATAAAGAAAATTGTTAACCTTCAATCCGAGTTAAGTAAAAAGGAACCAACCATAAGTAAAGAGGTCGAATCTTGTAATAATTGTGAAAAGTTGAGTAAAGAAAAGGAAGAACTTAATGAGAAATTAAAAGAAGCATTCAACGCTAGTAAGAAATGAGAAGCTAGTCAAAAAGTCCTTAACTTTTTAACTCAACAATCTAATCGACACCATAAGGAAGGTTTAGGTTATCAGACTAGATGTCGCATGGAACACGTTAAGAAAATGAATGAACCCACTAACCGTGATTTTCGCAAAAGAGAGTACGTTGGTCTTCCCGAATATAAAATTTGTAACTTTTGTGGAAAAACGGGTCATTATTTTAATTCTTGTAAAAAACGTGATATGCATTATAAGAGAAATAAGGATTATGTGCAATCTAGTTATAATAACATACCTAAACCTAAAACTCAAAATAATCATGAATTTACTAAAAGGAAGTATGAATCTTTTGATCCTAATTTGTACTATAATCATAAACATAAGTATGTTGTTAAACGTGTTTGGATTCGTAAAGATTTACTTCCCGAGGTAACTAATAGGAGAGGACCCAACTTCGTTTGGGTACCTAAATCACGAAAGTAAACTTTTATAGGAAGAAGTGAGAGGGAGCAACCAATGGTCCCTCGATAGTGGTTGCTCAAGGCATATGACCGGAGATAAAAGCAAGTTCCTCTCACTTGAAACGCATGAAGGTGGAAGTGTGACATTTGGAGATAATGGCAAAGGAAAAACTATTGGAATTGGTCGTGTTGGAATCTCCAAAACACACTCAATTGATAACGTGCTACTTGTACAAGGACTTAAGCATAACCTTCTAAGTATCTCACAATTATGTGACCGTGGGAACAAAGTTGTGTTTCATTCAAGTATGTGTCGTATCTTTCGTGAAGGATCTAGTCACGTTATACTTGAAGGAAGAAGAAAGAATAATGTCTATGTCGTTGACATAGAAAGTATTCCTTCTATATCCTTCACGTGTATGAGTGCAGTTACAAACGATCACTCTATATGGCACAAGCGGTTTGGTCACATCAACACACATTGCCTAAAAAGGTTGAAGAGATTGGAACTTGTTGAAGGACTTCACTCCGTAAAGTTTGACACCAAGAAATTGTGTGGCACGTGTATACGTTGTAAACACGTGAGGTCATCGTTTAAGTCTAAAAACATGGTAAGTACTTCCAAGCCACTTGAATTAGTTCACATGGATTTATGTGGACCAATGAGGGTTAGTAGTAGAGCCGGTGCTAGATATGTTTTTCTTTTAGTGGACTATTATTTGAGATTCGTTTGGCCAATCTTCTTGAGCTCCAAAGATCATACCTTTGATGAATTTGTGTGCTTGATAAAATTGGCTCAAAACAAATATTCGCATAATCTTATATCTATTAGAACGGATCATGGTACCGAGTTCGATAACCAAACCTTCATTGAATATTGTCGAGAGCATGGTATCGATCATAACTTTTCGGCTCCTAGAACTCCTCAACAAAATGGAGTAGTTGAAAGAATGAATCGAACCTTAGAAGACATGTCACGCACTATGTTACTTTGTAGCGGTTTGTCTAGAAACTTCTGGGTAGAAGCCGTGAATACCGCGTGTTACATACACAACCGTGCTATGATTAGACCAATCTTAAAGAAAACCCCTTACGAACTACTAAGAGGAAGAAAACCAAACATATCCCATCTAAGATGTTTTGGAAGTAAATGTTTTATACATAATAATGGTAAAAATAGATTGGGAAAGTTTGATCCTCGTAGTGACGAAGGTGTTCTCTTGGGTTATTCTAATAATAGTAAGGCATACCGTGTATACAACAAGCGAACTATGTGCGTGGAAGAAAGTATACATGTTGTATTTCATGAATCCGACACTCTCGTACAACATGAAGGAGATGACTTGGAAGAAGAGGAAGATCCAGATTTCTGGCTTACTCGTACAGATTTACCCGAATTAGAGGACGAAAACGATGAAAAACCAATTATTGGAACCGACGCTGAAAAGGCTCGAAAGTCAAACTTGGACAACATTCAAGCTAAGGATAATGTCGATGTCATTTCATCATCTAACGACAAAGACTCCACGAAAGATTCTTTGGAAGCAGATGTTAAGGTAACATCAACAGTGACATCCAGCTTGAATTCAGGGGGAACATCTGACGTTACGGACAATGTTAAGGTAACATCAGATGAAACTTCAAACAATGTTCCAACGACGCTCAAGAAATGGAAACATCAAAGTTCTCACCCTACTGATGCGATACTTAGTGACTACAACAAGGGTATACAAACGCGTAAGTCCATCATGAATAATTACTATGTGCTAAACTCGTTTCTCTCTACAATTGAACCTAACAACATCAAAGTTGCACTAACCGATTCCGATTGGATAGTTGCGATGCAAGATGAGTTAAGACAATTTGAGAAAAACAATGTTTGGCACTTGGTACCTAGACCACCGAATCGTAAAGTCATTGGTACTCGATGGGTTTTTAGAAACAAACTTGACGATTCGGGAGCTATTGTGAGGAATAAGGCAAGGCTTGTGGTGCAAGGCTATAACCAACAAGATGGCATTGATTTCGATTTAAACCTTCGCACTGTGAGTCTGCTTAGAAGCGATTAGATTACTAATTGCCTTTGCCGCTCACAAAGGATTTAAACTCTATCAAATGGATGTTAAGACCGCCTTTCTTAATGGCTATTTGAAAGAGGAAGTGTATGTTGAGCAACCCCCTGGTTTTCAAAGTAGTGAATTTCCAAACCATGTCTATTTTCTCGACAAAGCGCTTTATGGTTTAAAACAAGCCCCTAGGGCATGGTATGATCGTTTATCTCAGTTTTTACTTAAAAATGATTTCAAACGTGGCTCTGTCGATAAAACCTTATTTTTGAAAACCAAGGGGTCAGATATTTTAATTTTTCAAGTTTATGTTGATGATATCATTTTCGGTGCTACTAATGAAAGTTTGTGTAGTTATTTTTCAGACCTAATGCAATCTGAATTCGAAATGAGTATGATGGGAGAATTAAGTTTCTTCCTAGGTCTACAAATCAAGCAAACTAAGGAAGGCATTATGATACATCAACAAAAATACATTAAGGAATTGCTCAAGAAGTATGGTATGGAGAATGGTAAGGTTATCTCCACACCTATGGCTACAACAACAAAACTAGACAAAGATGAAGATGGTAAGGCCGTGGATGAGACCATGTACCGAGGCATGATTAGGTCTCTTCTATATCTCACGGCTAGTCGTCCTGATATTATGCAAAGTGTATGTGTTTGTGCTAGGTTTCAAGCAAACCCTAAGGAATCCCATCTTGCGACAGTCAAGCGTATTTTAAGATACTTAATTGGTACAATGAATTTATATTTGTTTTATCCTATGTATGACAATTTTGATCTTAAAGGTTATTCAGATGCGGATTATGGAGGGTGCTCAATAGACCGAAAAAGCACTTCGGGGAGGGCGACATTTCTTGGATCGGGCATAGTGTCATGGGGTTCAAAGAAACAAGCTACGGTTGCATTATCTACAACGGAAAGTGAGTATATTGTAGCATCTTTGGTATGTTCTCAACTACTTGGGCTTAAACAACAATTACATGATTATGGGGTAGTTTTCAATAGCGTACCTATTTATTGTGATAATATTAGTACCATAGCTATATCTAAGAATCCGGCCATGCATTCTCGGACCAAACACATCGATATTCGTCATCACTTTTTGAGAGATCACGTAAAAAAAGGTAATATTGAACTAATCTTTTGTCCAACCGAAGATCAAAAAGCTGATATTTTTTACAAAACCCTTAGCTAGGGAACGCTTTGAGAAATTACGTCTTGAAATTAGCTTGGTTAATGACGATTGATTTTTGGCCGTGTATACTCCCTATGATTGACTAGTTTTGGTTTTGAGACTGTGTCCGTATTAAGTTGTGAAATTCTATATGCTTTTAAATTTTGTGCACTCTAGTTTTATTTCTTATGAGCTCAATAATATCCTTATTTTATTTCATTGATTATCCCTATACCATATGTCTAAATCTCATTACTCTACAAATAGGACAATTTCTTTTGTATCTAGTATAAATAATTTTTACTACTTATTTATGCTTTCCTAATGAGATTATTTTTACATATATTATGGTATAATCCTAGCTCAAATAAAATAAGATCTTAGCTACTCACTTACATTCTAATAAAACTTTACTTACCATAAGCTCAAACCTAGATCAACTTAAAATTTGATTCCTTCTATAATACTATTTCCAAATATTACAAAAATATTATTCTCACACAATATTATTATCCTACACACAAATATTACCATATATGATAATAATTACCTTACCCAAATCTTACCAAATCTCACCTTATACTCCCTCTTCACGTCACCTCCTATCACCACCACTCAATTACCTCTCTTTTCTTACACCTATTTAATTACCCCTCTCCCTCATTCACCTACACCGTCTCTCTCTCTCTCACTTTTTACCACATATTTTCACTCTCTCTTCTTCTCTCTTTTACATCTTCCAACAACCCCAAAATTCAAAAAAATCAACCCCAACAATGGCACCCAAAAAGGCAAACACCACTCCTAAGCGCACCATGAAAACAAGAGCTTCGTCGGTTGCTATTTCTTCGTCAGACTCGTCGAGACCCGCTTCCCCTGTTTCGTCGGATGGTGAAGCTGCTGGAAAAAGGGTCAAAACCGACCCCCAGACCACGGGTCCTTCTCATGAGGAGATGGTCCTCGCTGAAAACAAGCCCATTCTTGAGGTTGTGGAAGACACGCGTCTAAAACTCAAGGAGTTTTATCGAGCTTGCTTGGTCCTACGCTACCCTCTTCACTCTAGCCGAGTTTATCCTACCTCATGGTATGATGAACTTGAAAACTTGAGGGAGTTTAGTACCATTCTCGCTCATCAAGGCTGGAAGGAGTTTCTGGATGGATCGCATGTCATGTATCCGGTTCAGGTCGCTCAATTTTGGGCCACCTTGCGCATCGAAAACAGAGTATTGTGCGCGAATTTCGGTGACAAGGCGATAAAGATCACAATGGAGGAGTTTGCAGAGGCGTGGGGTGTCCCATGTGAAGGTGTCGAGATCTTTTCTGGCGCAAAGTGGAATGGGTTAGTTGTCGGAGGATGAACAACTAAGCTACAAAACGTTTCTTGATCCGGAGGCCAAAGTGAATGATGAGGTACCCGTTTCGAAAGTCAGTCCATTAGCTCATTTTTTAATTAACTGTGTGCATGTTACTATTCTTCCCAAAAAGGGCGGTACTCAACGAATCGATGCTCATGAAAATCAATTTTTGTATCACCTTCTGAATGGTGATAAGGTCAATTTACCATTGTTAATTTTCTCTCACATAAGTGCTGTTTTGGAGAAGTTGACTACTTCTCGAACCTCTCCAACTCTCGTGGTTCCCTATGGTATGTGGTTATCGAAGCTTCTGAAAATTAAGGGTGTGGTGAGCAAAAACACTCTTACTCGATCACCCACTGATGTTATGAGTTCGCTGTTGCTTCGTCGTATGAATTTGGAAGGAGTGGACGTGGTTCACCTACCGCGGCAGAGACCGGGGAAGAAGAAAGTAGGAGAGACAAGTGAACCCGCTAGTGTGCGTGTTGAAGTAGGTAGAACTGAGGAGACAATGAGTGAGTTGCAAGCGTTGGTAATGTCTCGGTTTGATGCTTTCGAGACAAAAATGATGGGAAAATTTGAGGAGCTAGCTGGTAAGGTGGCTACAGGTGGGGTACAGGTTAAGCCCGAGCCCATAGATGTCGAGGCAAAGCTGAAGGTATTTACTGAGGAGCTGGAGAAATCCAAAGACGACATTATGAAGTCGCTTTGGAGTGTTGACTATAAGGTTGGTCGTATGCAAGACAATGTGGCGCATATTCAAGAGGACCTTAATCGCGTCAATACTCGTGGAGCGACATTGAGTGACAACGTGGGTCAGCTTGTGGATCTCTTTCGGGCTCATGAAAATCCTCCCTCGCAAAGGCTTGCTGAAATAGTGGATAGACTCCGGGGCATTACTGATAAGGTGGACAGGACCGTGTATCTGCTGGAGCGTAACCATCGAATCTAGTCGCCATGGTCGTTTGCGAGTAGTGTTAGTCATTTTTTGGGTTGTTCTAATGTCTTAACCGCCCCAATTCATCAACCATCTCTTAATTAGCTTGCTTTAGGATCTATCTTTTGAACAATTATTTCTGTTTTTGTTTTATTCGGTCATGTGTGTGGCCGTTGACTTATTTCATTTTCGCTTGCTTATTTTGAAGTAATTTGGGATATTGTTGTTGATCTTAATTAATATGACTAGTGTGTGTTAATTATATATTGCGTATGTGTGCTTGCAGCTTAATATTATTCTAGTCCTTCTCTTTTTCGAAGAAGTCAAGAGGGGGAAAAACCGTCTAAGATTTGATTGCATTATCTTCGTTTAATTTTCCTATCTTAGTTTCTTATCGTTAATTCTTTCTCGAGTGTTTTGTTTTATATATCACTAACGATTTTGGTTGCCTTAAGATAGGTGAAATGTATCTTCTTCTTGTGACTCTCATATTTTCGAGACGTTGTTCGATTGAGGGGGAACGACCTTAGAAATAAATCTTAGGAATGTCCTAGAGGACCTTAGGAGACTTGACATCATCAAAAAGGGGGAATTTGTTGACTCCATGGTTAGTTTTGATATTGTCAAGTTATTTATTTCTATTGTACGCTACTCGTTTGTGTGTTTGAGTTTATGATGCGTAGGAATCATATCTCGAAAAGAAGTGAAAAGAAGAAGAGGTGTTGAAACAAGAAAGTCAAGCTTCGTATCAAGTCAAGACTATAGGAACGAAACTTGTAAAGTGACCTAACGAAGCTATGCACTACAAATCTCAGCAGTGATGTTACCCTAACATGATTTCATGTTACAGTAACATTAGTGCTGTAGCAGCTTTTCTAAAAACGTTTTATAAATATTTTCTAAAGAATTATCATTTTATTAAAAGTTTTCTATATTTTTATTATGATATATGAGAATATCTATTGTAAAAGATGTGGAAAGTATTTCTAATATATTATGATTCTACAAAATATCTTTTATGATAATTCTCCTCTTCTAAAACTGATTTTATAAGATAATATAATTTGGAAAATCATATCTCCAATACTCTTATTTTTGGCCGAAATAATTATCTAGTATATGACCATATTTTTGGTCATGTACAATATATTTCCAAAAGATAGATTTCTAAATATTATCTTCTAATATCTTATATCTCCTAGTTGAACTAGCTTGTCTAGATTCGTTCTTGGAGAGCAAGTAATATCAATATCATCCTAAAGTATTTTTACAACTAACTAAATATTTTTAATAGGAAGTTTTATCAAACAACAATACTATCTTAATATTATCTACTTGTTTGATAAGTAAAAATAAAATAATATCTTTTACTTGTGACTTTGAGTCACACGAGTATTATAAGTACTCTAATACCATTTGATTAAAAATTAATGAACACAACTAATACTTTTAATACTTCCAATACATTTTAAATCAATCTAAGTGTTTCAAATATAATCTTATTTTGACTTTTGCAAAATACTTTTGTTCTTATTTGAACCGTGTTCTTCATTGTTGTTTTGCAAAATATTTTCTTTGATTTTTGAAAGCATTTTAACTTTGTACTTTTGTGCTTAAATCTTATTTTCTAAAAGTGCATAGTTACGATAAGGCTCTCTAGACAATTGAATTGTATTTTCATTTGGTTGAGAGACTTGGAACAAAATCATTTTGTAAGAGATTAACATCTCAAAGAAAGAAAAAGAACTTCACACTAAGATTAGGGTTAGTCGTTAGTGTTATTAATTATTTATTGTAAGCTAGGCCGAAGTAGGTGCTCTTGATAAATAATTAATAGAAGAAGGGGTGGATGTAGGCTTTTCAATTGGGCCGAACCACGTTAAATCCTTGTGTAATTTATTTTACGCATTTACTTTCACGCATTTAATATTTCCGTTGCAAAATTTTTAAGAGGTACAATCCTCTATTCACCCCCCCTCTAGAGTATTGTTGGGCCCTTGGACTCTACACATTTCCTCAACAAAGTTCTGAAGATGTGATTCATCCACCCTTGGAAAGAAGCAGGCGCATTATTAAGCCCAAAAGGCATCACCAAGAATTCATAATGGCCTGAGTGTGTCTTAAATGCAGTCTTGAAAACATCAGAGGCATGTACCCTCAATTGGTGATAACCAGACCTTAAATCCAGTTTACTAAACACTGAGGCACCAGTAAGTTCAGCAATGAGTTCATCTACCACATGAATTGGGAATTTGTCCTTGACAGTCCTTTTGTTCAACTCCCTATAATCCACACATAGCCTCCAACTACCATCTTTCTTTCCCACCAACACCACTGGAGAAGCATAAGGGCTGCAGCTATGCTGAATAATTCCCCTATCAAGCATCTCCTGAATCAATTTCTCAATCACATCCCTGTGTTTCAGTGGGTACCTGTATGGCCTGATATTCACAGGGTTTGAACCCTCAATGAGTGGTATCCTATAATCAAACACTCCCCTCATAGGTGGTAACTCCTTAGGTTCTGAGAAGATGTCACAATTAACCTCAAGCAACTCCTGAACCATGGATGATGGCTGTGCAACAGTTTCAAAGCATGAGGCATGCTAAGGAACCTCAGCCTGCTCCACCACATCACAAGCCTGTAAGTAAAACAGATGTATAGCATTGTTGAGGACTTTGTTTGTAGCCATGCCTCCCTTGTCAAACTTAGGAGGAGTCCCCCTTAACACATGATGAACTCCTTCATAGTCAAAAGACATCCATAACTTCTTAAAGTTCCATCTAACAGTTCCCAAAGTGCTCAACCACTGCACCCCTAGAACCATATCATAACTGCCCAATGAAATCAACAAAGCCTCACAAGTGAAGTCAGTATTCTGCAACCTGCACCCAAAACTTTTGCACACATGTTGGCAGGCCAAATGGTTGCCATCAGCAACTACAACAGCTTGTGGAGGTGTTTGCTCAATGTTTTTGCCCAACTTCTGAGCCAAAGCCAGGTCTAAGAAATTGTGTGTGCTCCCAGAATCTACTAGAATGTGCAGAGGTTTCTTCCCAACATAACCAGTCACCCTCGTTGTCTGAAAGGCCTGATTTCCTACCAAAGCATTGATAGAGATACAAGGTTCCACACTCACAGACTCAAAATCACCCTCATCACTGTCCTCCAAGTTACCCACATCTGCCTGATCACAATCATCTTCCCCAGGGACCAAAATAGTGAACAATTGAGACTTCTTGAAATTGCATTGATGTCCCCTTTCATAGGGCTTATCCCAAAAGTAACACAAACCCTTAGCAATATTCTCACAGAATTTCGTGTGGAAAACCCAGCATTTCTACTGGTGTTTTTGACAGCCTCAACACTCTCCTTTTGGAGTCCAGCAAATTCTATGGCCTCTGATAAAGAAGTTGGCTTAAAAGCTCGAAAAAAGGGTTTCACAACAGCCTTCCATCCCCCAATAAAATTGTCTAAGAAATATGAATCAGGTAATAATGGATTTCTTTACACCATTAAAGACTTAAGATGTTCAAAGGCATCAACATAATCC
This sequence comes from Dianthus caryophyllus, assembly GCA_023091065.1. Classification (NCBI taxonomy): domain Eukaryota; kingdom Viridiplantae; phylum Streptophyta; class Magnoliopsida; order Caryophyllales; family Caryophyllaceae; genus Dianthus; species Dianthus caryophyllus. The sequence goes on along the minus strand of CM041517.1, from coordinate 31,624,302 downwards.
TCTAGAGTACCTACTTGTGACAGTTTATTGAATTGTTCAACAAAATTCTCCCCCAATTTATCACAAAATCGAGCACAAACATCAATTACAAATGTTGCCCAAGTAACAGAAACCCTGGCAGAGATATACGAATTAAACCACGATTCAGCTTTGCCAAACATATGAATTGACGCAAAATCAACCCTCTGAATATCAAGAACTTTGTAAAGAGTAAAGTACTTCTCACATTTTTGAATCCAAACTCTTGAATTAGTACCATCGAAAGAGGGAAAATCGAGTTTAGGAACATACCCAAATTGTCGCGAATTAGGGTTAGGAGGAGGTGTACCCGGCGAATTTTCCCCAATTCCTCCAGAATTTAGGGTTCGTTCTTGAAACAATTGCATGATTTTCCCCAATTGTTCCTCCACGAAACGATTTTGATCCAACATTTGAGCTTGCAATCGTTGATTCTGCTCTTCCATCCGCTGTTCCAAACTCTTCAATTGATTTTCCATTGAATTTTTCTTTGAGGGTGCCAGATTTGTGTTAAAAAATCAGAGACAAAATTAAAAAAGATGCAGAGAATTTGACGGAAATAGCCGACAAAAACAGAGAATTTCAGAGAAGAAATGCAGAGAAAACGCGCGGAATTGCCAGGAATCGAAGAAGAAATCGATACCAATGTTGTAGAATCCAGGAGATTAAGTGTAATCTCGAGCTTTCTACACGTTCAACAATGGAGTTTGATGAAGTTTAGAGAGAGAAAGAGAGATTAGAGAGGGAAGCAGAGGAAGTTTGTTATTATTATTCAATGAATGTATTTCTGTTAGTTACATCGTATATATACACGTATTTTGCTTTGTAACTAACTTTCTAACAACTTCATAACAATCTCAATTCATCCTACAACATATTCTTTGTGAGATTGCTCTCAAGTTGAACACCATCCAAAAATTTATTTATTTCTCGGTCGTCTGTCGTTCGTGGAATCGTGCTTCTTCAATGGCTAAACACGGTTGGAAGCCCTCCATGACGTGTCTTCTCCTAGCCGAAGAACACCATGGAAAACCCTAATTGTCTAAGAAAAGTTTTTAGCCTCGACGACAATAAGTGTTATCAGCTGAAGCTTCCTCAGACATTTGGGGCGAGATGTTGGGGTTCAAACTCTGGATGGATTGTCACAATTGATCTCTAGCGACAAATATATGTGCTTAACCCGTTTACCAAGTCTAGAAAACAACTCCCACCCCAAACAACCTTACCGTACCAAGAGTTTTCAAGTGATGACCCTATCGAAGATGCTATTTGCAAGAGACAATCGTCTATCAGAAAGGCCATTGTAATAAATTTGGTTCAACGAGGTCGAGACGACGATTTGATAGTTTTGGCAATCATCCACTATAGTTGGAAGAGGTTTCTGGCGTTCGCTAGGCCAGGCGATCAAAAATGGACTTCAATAGCTCCCCCACGGCCCACGGAGGAGAGCACAAATCTCCCCACTATAAAGTGCCATTTAGTCACCGTGCTGTTGATCTCGTATGTCGAGATCGACTCATACTAATTCTTTATGAGGATGCGTCGCTTGGGTATCTCGACAAATCAGACTTAAGTAAAAGCGCAGATGAGCTGCAACCTGTCAAGGCTAAGGCGTTCCTGCCATCTCCGGAGTCGTTAAAGGATTTTCCCAATGCATATCTTCTAGAAATGTATTTGGTGGAGTCATTTGGTAAGTTGTTCATGGTTCACCGAAACACGACCGATTGTTCGGTGGCAGACAGCCTAGTTGATGAAGATATCGTTTATGAAACTGTCAATTTTCAGGTATTTGTGTACAATTTTGAGATCCAATGCTGGGAACAAGTGAAGAATTTAGGCCAGGCTGCCTTATTTCTCGGGGACAACCATAGCATTTCAGTAAATGCATTGAATTGTAGAAACTGTAGACCCAATTGCATATACTTCACCGATGATTATTTCGAACATTGGGATTCGCCAGCAAGGTTTAGAGGGCACGACATGGGTGTTTTCGACATGAACAATGACAAGATTCACAGGTTTTACAGCGGTGATGATGTGCGTTCAGCAGTTTGTACTCCCTTCTGGTTTATGCCTCGCTTTTAGTTTTAAAATTAGGCCATCCTTATCATCTTAGTCCTACTATTTAGTCAAAATAAATTACCACCAGTTACTCATGTAATCTGAGTTCGAAAGAGGTGTCGAGATTCTGAATCCCCAATGCAGTGATTGTCGCTCGAGGATGGACTGAGATGCAAGTAGCTTCACTACATTTCGAAGGTTGTCGATACTTAGCATCCTCGTCCATGAAGGTGTGGATACCCATATCCGTACCCTCCCGCACAAAACCCTATGATGTAATACGGACTTTTATTACGCATGCTTTAACGTTGACTTAAACGGTTCTAACTAATGTCGAATTCATTTTGAGTCGTTTTAAATGTTAAAATGATTAAGGTCGCTTCACATCGCTTTAAATAAACGTTCATTTGTCCATTTGGAGTCTAGCTAGGTCCTTGTCCTGCTTTATTTGGCATGAGCTTCGCATTTGCACTACAATTAGCCCTTTTACATTAACAAGGTCTAATTCAGCATTCCTAAATCCCTAAATTTAGGCGTGCCTAGATCTTCCCTTTAGCCTCCTCTTACACAAAATACAACCTCACGCCTTACCTTATTCCACAAAATCCATGCAAATACACCCTTTCCATTTTTCTCCGGTCTCTGCCCTGAAATCGAGCCCAAACCCACCTTTGGCCCGCACTCCAAAGCCCTAACATCAAAATATCTCGTAAATATCCTGCACCTTTTCCTTGACGTACAAGCAAGGATTATACTAAATCTTTTGAAATATAATCAAACCTAACTAGGAAACTAGGCTAAAAACCACCTTCAAACCGCATAGCCTTATGCGGTTTGGGAGTGGCAACCGCATAAGCCTATATGCGGTTTTGCACAGCAACCGCATAAGGCTATGCGGTTTTCTGGCTTGTTTTTATCCCCGGATTTCCTAATTTCTCCGAGGTTTTTAGTATATATACACCCCTATACCTGACCTCGAAAAACACAATTCACACCCAGCTTTCACAGCAAACACACTACAAAACTCTCTCAAAGCCTCACGCACTCAAATCCTTGAGTTCAACACACCATCCCGTGTTGAATTCATCCTCCTTTTTAGTTCAAGAAGCGAAGCTCTGCCCAGATCTGAAGCGTCAGGACAAGGTAGGTACCGATCCACTTGGATCAAAGCTTTTTCTTATTTTCTATGGACTAACAAAGGGGACTACACTCTAGCGGCCCCCCCGGCTTTGGCACCCAGCGCGCTTGCACTCCAAGTGTTCTATTTACTTCGGGTACACTCCATATCCGATGACACGCCAAAGTCGCATAAGCAACCGAATTCTTATAAAATAAACCAATGGACAATTGAACTTTATTTTATTTGCATGCATCTTGCACCTTCTTATTTTGCATTAAAATCAACTTAAACAATGAATTCGACCTTTAACTGAACCGTTTTCGTTAACAAGTCAAACATGCTAAACTGAGGGTTTTAATCAATCTTTTTGCATCTGCATCTGCATTCTTTTACAAACTTTTTCGCACTTGTACGTAGCGATAACATTAGCTCAATTATCATCTTACTTGGATTGTTCTAGGTCAGTAGAGGCTATTTTTATATAGGCTTTTCTAAAAGGTTTTCATAAATCATTAATTGAACTCTTTTTCTAAAGTACCCTCACCCCGAATCCATTCTGGTTTCACAAGCCTTAGATCTAGGGGTGTCGGCGTGCTCCAAAATCTAGGACATGTCTTTAGGCTTAGGACATGATAGCAGGTTCCTAATTTCCGCGATAATTAGGTGGCGACTCCAAAACAGTTTTAAAGGTTTTTATAAATTAGTCTTTTTAACTTAAAGCGCCCTTAAGCAAGACGCCGAGTTGGGTCCCCTCTCGATTCCCGGGTTCCACAGTTTGGCGACTCCGCTGGGGAGATTTTATTTTTAAAACTTAAAACTAGCTTTTTTTTTTTTTTTTAAAATAAAGAGGTGAAACTTGAAAGCCTTGAACAATCAATGTATACATAATTGAGCTATGCACATTCGTTTAAAGTCCATTCCTTTTGGAATCTAGGCAACCTTCTCACCCTCGAGAGGTGGTTCCCACATGCAGGCTTGTCCACTCGATAAAGCACATGCCGGACTAGCTTTCCTCTCGCCCCTCCACGGCTTGCCGTAAACGACTATCTCGACCGCCCCAGGTTCTCCCTTCGTGAAAACCTATTCGCCTCCGTAAGGAAATGAAGGGGTTAAGTATCTGCCAAAGCGTACTCGAGGTAGTTGGAGGTGTACCCGACCGACTCATTTTCACCCTTTTTGAGTCATACGTACAAGTTCGAGGCTATGCACTCCATGGCCTTTTTCAAAATAAGCATTTGCATTCATATCTTCGAAAACTCGCTTAAACGTTTCAAAGATAAATGAACCTAACATCTAACAAACTAACGCTTTTCAAACAAAACTATCGCGAATTTTTGAAACACGCTTTCTCAAAATTCTCCTTTTTCACTAACAAGCAAAAACCCGAGCAAGGAATAAAACCCGAGCTCACGGATTTCAATCGTCTAGGTCATGTGGCCTAGACTCCGCTTTTAACATCCTCGACTCGACTTGTTAACCACTCTCGAGTCGAATCCTCCCTCTTTTTACACATCCGAACTCGAGCTCACCTCGGCAAATCACCGATACTAGTTCGACGGGTGCAAAGCAAAACGTTTTAACATCGAGGCGAGATGTGCGCACACATCCTCGTCTCAAAAGCTTCCTTTAGCTAAAACCTTTTCGAAAATCTCCTCTTTTCAAAACATAAAAGGTCTTTCTAAACAAAGAAATGAGCTAAAATGAATGCTTAAAAATGAATGTGAGTCTAGTGGGTCGAGTCATGTCCCTAATATACGAAGTGAAATGCAGGCCTCAGCCGAATACTCGTCGTACGATGAATCGCATCATTACCCCTCGCTTTAAACGCCAACGCGCCTCGAACATGGCTAACCTCGACCAATTGAGAACTCTTCGCCACCGTATTAGCCAACTCACCAATGACATTGACAACTTGAAGGCCTTGCATCGGATCGAAATTGAACGCCTAGAGCAACGCACTAAGAACAAGGTCAACAAGCATGTCTCCCTCTATGCTCTCACAGCTCCACGTCAAAAAGACGAGGAAGACTTTACCCACTACCTTGCACGATGGAGAGGACTACTTACCCAAGTTCCGAACCCTCCGCATGAGGATGAACTCATGGACATATTTCTCACCAGTCTACAACCCAAATGGCAAAGGCATTTCGACTACGAAGATGCCGAGAACTTCGAGGAACTCATTGAAATCGGTATCCGAGCCCAGAATCACGCGACCCTTGTCGAATCAGTTCCGATTATAGATTGTTCCTACTTAACTGCACCCGATGATAACCAAATCAATGGCGTTTGGTTCAGTGACGACGAAGACGAAGAGTGGCCGCCCACTAACAAAACAGTAGCTCAACGCTCAACTACTCCTTCCTCGAATAAAACCAAAAAGAACAAGAAGGGGAAGAAAAAGAAGGGCAAACAGCCCGAAAACAAAGATTAAAAAGAAAAGGCGGCGGCGAGAAGAAAGACCAAGACGAGGTTTCACACCTCACACGCTCTGGTCGTCCTTATCAGAATATCTTCACGGATGAGCATGCCGTAAAAGCAATCATGCGGTAGAAAGGCAAGGCCGTAGCCCAAGAGGATATTCCCTCTACAAGTACACCCTCTACCTCTACAATAATTCCACCACCAAACACGAGTGAGCTGCTTCAGAAGCAACTCGCTCGCACAAAAGCCGATGTTTCCATCTTGGCCCTTTTACGAGACTCAGCGGGACATAGGAACGCATTCATTCGCGCTCTACAAATAGCGTGCGCAGATGCTGAGATCTCTCCAGATCAAATGGTCAGCCATGTCACAAGGGATTGGTTACCAGGAGCTATCACCTTCTCAAATGACGACCTCCCCGCATTCGGACTGAACCACAACCTCGCTCAATACATTAGCGTAGAGTGTATGAAGAAAACTTTACCCGTGTCCCTTGTTGACAACGGATCTGCAGTCAATGTTCTACCATTGGCAACCGCACATCGCCTCGGCCTATCCGATAAAGACTTCACCCCGAGCATGGACGGAGTCAAAGCTTTCGACGGAACCCGACGTCACGTGAAAGGAACCATTTCTCTTCACATACGCAGTGGTCCCATAGAAAGGAAGGTTGAGTTCCAAGTCATCGACATGACCCCTTCCTATAATATACTCCTAGGGCGCCCGTGGATCCACTCCACCAAAGCCGTAACCTCTACCCTACATCAAAAGGTTAAGATCCCCCTCAACGAGGAGATCATAACCTTGAACGCCTCGAACTTCCGAGCCCTTTTCGATACTAGAGCCCAATTCTGCGGAAATTGTGGCTGAACCCGCAGAAGACTTATGTGGTTTCGACTTTGAGGTCGGCGCCATCACACGTACACCAATCAAAACCTACAAACCCTTCAAAACAAAAAACAACAACAGCCTTTGGCTCACCATGGGTTTAGGCTATAAACCCAAGAACGACGACCAGGAGAAGATGGTTAAAGAAATCCAAAGGCGAAGGTCAACTCACAAGGTCACCCTGCGACCTTACATCCTCGACCTGAACGCATATTTCACCCCCGGAGGAACGGTCGACGGGAATACCGCCCTTCGAAACATCATCCATTCATCCGAAGCTTGTTTCTCTAGTGAGGCCGAGCCCAATACACTCAAGGCCTCACCGAGCACCAAAAACGAAGAGATTGTCTCCACAATCATGCGAGACCGTCGCTTCAATCCTAACTTACTCATAGCCGACGCCACAGACAAAACCCTCAACGGATGGTATAAGACGCTGAAATGGACCGATGCACAAGGTCACCACTTCCAGCTTATCACCGGCGAAGGACCACTCTTCGACCATGTCACTAATCTCAAAGACAAGAACGAGAGTGATTCAAACCCAAGGAACTCAAGCAGCTCAAGCAGCGACAAAGACGACGAAGAAGAAGAAGAGATTCTATTAGCTTCTAATACTCTTAGTGTCGGGTCATCTGTCGACCCATCTATCCTAGACTCTAGCTTTAGTTTAGATTTCCTTTTTACGGAGGCTAGCTCCAAGCAATTTTCCGATTTGTCGAATAATTCTCTTCAAAATAATGAAATGAATAAATTTGCTTACGTCTTGTCTCAAGCTAAAACAAACAACAAAATACAAATAAACAAAAATCAGCAAGCAACAAACAAAACGCAAAATACAAAAGACACTAACTCATGCTATGAAAATGAACAAACAAATGAATCATTAAACAAATACATTGCAAACATTGTTTCCCCAAAAACACAAGACCCAATCATCGAGGAAACCATAACCATAAACGTGGGAACCCCCGAAGTGCCAAGAGAACTACAACTAGGTGCCTCACTAGACGAACGCGAGCGCGCCCAATTCACACAACTCCTGAGCGAATTCAAGGACGTATTCGCTTGGTCGTCCAAAGATATGCCCGGAATCGAACGAAGCATCGCCGAACATCGCATCCCGATTAAACCCGGTTACAAACCCATCAAGCAAAAGCTAAGGAGACTACGCCCCGAATGGTCCCTTATGGTTAAGGAGGAAATCGAGAAGCAACTACAAGCCGGTTTCATCCAAGTCATCGAGTATCCTGAATGGGTCTCAAACATGGTCCCAGTCTTGAAGAAGAATGGCAAGATTCGAGTATGCGTTGACTTTCGCGACTTGAACAAAGCTAGTCCCAAAGATGAATTTCCATTACCCCATGTGGACGTCCTAGTCGACAATACCGCCGACCACGCCCTCCTATCCTTCATGGACGGCTACGCAGGTTATAATCAAATCAAAATGTCCTGCGAAGACATGGCAAAAACGGCCTTCATTACACCATGGGGCACATACTGCTACACGGTCATGCCTTTCGGCCTAATCAATGCCGGTGCTACATACCAACGCACCGCCACAACCCTTTTACATGACATGATGCACAAAGAAGTCGAAGTCTACGTCGACGATATGATCGTGAAGTCAAAAGAGAGGAGTGGTCACATCATTAACCTCCGCAAGTTCTTCACTCGCCTACAGCAATACAAAATGCGCCTCAATCCCCAAAAATGTACTTTTGGAGTCAAGTCCGGTAAGCTACTAGGACACGTAGTGAGCCAAAGAGGCATCGAGGTCGACCCCTCGAAAGTCAAAGCAATTCTAGAAATGCAACCCCCGAAGAACCTCGACGAAATTCAAAGTTTCTTGGGCCAAATCCAATACATCTCGCGCTTCATTAGCAAAATTACCATGATATGTGAACCAGTTTTCAAGAAACTCAAGAAAACCGACCACGTTGAGTGGGACGAAGAATGTCAAAAGGCATTTGACAAGGTCAAAGAACTACTAACCAACCCGCCAGTTCTACGACCACCCCAAAAGGATTTACCACTATCCTTGTACCTTACAACAACCCCTCCTGCCATGGGCGCCATGCTCGCTCAAGAGATAAACGGCGAAGAACACGCAATCTATTACATAAGCAAGAAATTTCTCGATTACGAAACTCGATATTCACCCGTCGAGAAGAGTTGTCTAGCATTGGTATGGTCATCCAAAAAACTCCGTCACTACATGCTAGCACACCAAACGAAGGTCTACTCAAAAATGGACCCCGTAAAGTACCTTTTCGAGAAACCTGTGCTTAACGGACGAATGGCCAGATGGACATTGCTCCTAGCCGACCGACCTTAAATGCACGCACCTCAAAGCAATCAAGGGACGAGCAGTCTCTGATTTCCTAGCCGAAAATGCAATCAATGAAGAGCCAATCATCGACACGACATCCCTTCCAGACAATGGGATTTACAGTATCAACCAAGAACAATGGGAGTTATACTTCGACGGCTCCTCCAACTATCGAGGATGTGGAATAGGAATACTTCTCATATCCCCGAATGGCGAACACACCCCCTTATCCATCAAACTGGATTTTGACGTAACAAACAACGCTGCAGAATACGAAGCATGCTTGCACGGTCTCCAAGCAGCGCTTGTACTCAACGCCCGCAACATAAGAGTCTATGGGGACTCCTCCCTCATAATCAACCAAGTATCCGGAGCATGGAAGATACTCAACGATAACCTAGCACTGTAGATACCCGTATCTGTCGATATGGAAATTTATAGAAAACCCGACAAATACCCAATGATGATAGGACAACATGTATTTCGTGTCATTTATTTGAGTTCGTTTTACGATGTAAGCCGGGCGCCGTCGACAAAATGTTTTATTAATTTAAATGATATTTAAATTAGTGTGTTGACAGGGTAAGTGTATTCTGTCAAAAAGTATGTTTTATTGAAAATAAGATGTTTTGATTTGAAAAATCATATTAAGTAACTCGATTTGAAAAATCATTTTTACAAATTCAATATTTGACTTGAAAAGTCGTTTCTCGTGTCTTTAAACCATTTTATTAAATCGTATTCGACGAATTCGTTTTCTTAAAAGCAAGTTTTAAAGCTCGTTTTGAGCTCGATTTAAAGAGCGATTTTGAGCCCGCTTCTACACGAATTTCGAGGCCACTTGTACCCACTTTCTTCCCCACATATTCAAGCTTAAACCCAGCCCAAAACCACGTCCTAAACCCACCATAACCAGCCAAAACGTGGCCAAAGACGGAGCTGACCCGCAACAGCTCATAAGCCCAAAAAACGACCCAAAACCCGACTCCTTTTCTACCCAGCCATGCTCCTTCCCTACCTGACCAAACACGACTATAATCAGCCCAAATAGTTCACAGAAAGACGGTCCCAAACCCCCAACCCGTGCTCTGTTTTGGGGCAGCCCAAATGCGGATCAAAACCCGACTTTTTACCCATCAAACTCGTACCCATGAACAAGAACCCACACCTGACCTTCATGACCCATCTAGCCTTGCTTAACCCACAAGAAACGCCACTCAAAAAACCCTAAAACGAGCCTTCATCAGCAGCTCTCGAAGAGAGGGGAAAAGCTGCTCTTTTCCCTCTAAAACCCTACTTTTCAACCCTATATATACACACCCTCCACAAGCCTTCAAGGGACACGAAATATACAGCATACATACACCATAACAAGTCACAAGAAAGCCCTAAAAAGCCTCAAAGGAGTCGCAATAGCTGCTTGAAAACAGAGCAGCGTTTTTTCTGATTTTCGTGCAACTATCACCTCTTCTACCTTGTTTTTCGTGTTGAAAACACCCTAGTCACTCAGATTTCTTTACAAAATCTTAAAGTTCACTTTACCACGATTCCAAAACATCTTTCGGTTCGAAATTTCGTTGCGAAACGAAGAAGTTACAAGCTTTTGAAAATTGCTGTCAGTCTTGGTTTAAAGCTACTGTTTTTACAATTGTTTTCGTCGACGACGGCCCCTTGGGATAAAATCTTACAATCGATTACGACTCAAAGACTTGGTCAACGATACATGTAAGTTGAGGGTGCAAAATACTCTTTTTACTTTGTTATATTATCGTTTTTTTATTGTTTTATAGCCCTCTGTCGTTTTTGTTAACCAATAAGCTCTGTTGTTTATCATCTTAGTTATTGTTTTTTTATTGTTTGTTTTAGACTTATGTTTTTAATATGATCATGATGTGTGTATATGAATGTTTCGTGCCCCTCATTCACCTAGTATGCGTGTTAAATTTCCTTATGTAATATGACCTACGTGGTATAGCTTGCTGTTGCTAGTTTGATTTGGTTTTACTCGATAGCCTATATGTGATTAGGTCTCGTCCAGTTTTGCTATGTTAACTGTCAGAATTTGGTCTCTCATGCTCTTTTCCAGATTTGCCGCTCATGTCTTTCACGTTGGGTTAGTAGTCGATAATTTTACTCCGTCGTTTAATATTAGTTTCGTAATCATCTCGTTATTCATGTGAGAGTCGTGTACTTGCTGTTTTTTTCTATTAAGTTCGCCTGTTTAATCCTTAATTGTATAATTCTTTGACTTATGAATTTGTATAGCTTAGAATTTCATGTATCGTGCTTATTTAGTTATGTTGCGCGTTTATGTTTGTCGCTTTGAATTATTTTTAGGCCCTCTTGTAATCGTTTGCTCTCGTATGTTATGTATGCACGTTTGTTTGCTGGACCACCTGCTAGTCGTGTTCGCTTGCTGATGATTCCGTTTCGTCCATGAATCTTGAGTTGCACAGTAGTCGGTTTTCATGTGGTATATCTGAACTTTCGCGAGGTCTGCTTGTGTTCACTTATATTGCTTGCTGCGCTTTGTTTAGCACTTGTTTGTACGTGTCTTTGTTGGTTTTTCTTCTGGTTGTGTCAGTATCATTTGAGTACGTTAGTATGTCTAATAGGTATATTTAATTATGGGTTTGTACGTTGTTCGTTTGTTTGCTCATATTTGCTTGATCCGCGTAGGTCTGCACGTCCATTTAATTATACTTGTTTATTAATTTATACGTTCGGTCGTGTTTGTCTGTCACTTCTTTATATTCGCATGGAATGCTTGTTCATGTTGGTTGTTTATTCTCGTTCATATATTAGCCATGTCATATGCCCATATTTGTGTGCTTATTCGTTGCAGTTGATTATTGTAGGCCCTTGAGTGTTTGCTTGCGTTTGTGCGTATGTTTGTTATTTTCTTATTCGTGAGCAGTGTTTGATTATTCATGCTAGTCATTCGTGTGTAATTCGGTTGAGTCAATTGTTTTTATTTATCTGCCGCTAACGTTTGCTAATCTATCTTATGCTGTCGGTAAGTATTTCTGCTTCTTTTCTTTGTTTGCTAGAATAGTAAATGAACCCATGTTAAATTACTTCGACGAAATTATATGTGCATTAAATGACCTAGAATGGATATATTTTGTTTAGGGTTAAAACGCTGTTTGCATATTCGCATGTGTACTCGTAATAGCCATGGTTTTACTTAGTAGAGACCGTTTCTGTAACGGGCGGGGTTAGGCGTTAAAATTAATGAAATTCTTTTAAACTTCCTAACACGTAAACTCACACGAACTCATTTTCTCTAAAATTGGTTTCTAAATTCCACCTAAAAATTTAGTGGCGACTCTTTTCAAATTGAAAATGTTTTTGAAATAAAACATCGCGTGGATCAAATTCCCTTGTCCACAAGCACTATACAAAAACAAAATACAAGAGCTCTTAAACGAATTCTATCACGTAGAATTCATACACCTCCCTCGCGAGGAAAATCAATTCGCCGACGCGTTATCCAAGCTCGCGTCACTAATCAACATACCCCCAGGGATGGAAACACTACCCATTGTCGTGGAACGACGGAACGAACCCGCCTACATCTGTGACATTGAAACCGAGGAAGAACAAACCGACCCTTGGTACCAAGCAATCATCAACTACAAAACAAACGGCGAATACCCACCAAACATCGACAAACGAGCCAAGCGAGCCCTACGCCTATTATCATCACAATTCGTGATGGAAATGGGCAAGCTACTCAAAAGACGCCTCAAGGTACACTACTCTTGTACGTCGACCACAAAAAGGACACGAAATCATGTCCCAAGTACACGATGGCGAGTGCGGACCTCACATGAACGCACGAGCCATGTGCAAACAAATCATAAGGCTAGGATGGTACTGGACCACTATGGAAGCCGATTGCGCCAAATATGTCAAGCATTGCCATAATTGCCAAATTTTCGCAAATGTGCAACACATAGCCCCTTCACCACTCTACACCTTAACCTCGCCATGGCCTTTCTCAACCTGGGGAATTGACGTCATAGGCAAAGTACAACCTGTAGGAGCAGGAGGACACTGCTTCATCCTCGTGGCCATCGACTATTTCACCAAATGGGTCGAAGCCGCATCATACCGTACGCTAGGCACAAAAGAAGTTGCACAATTCATACAAAACAACATCATTTGTCGCTACGGCATACCCCACGAGTTTATCAGCGACCAAGGCACACACTTCCAAGGAGAAGTCGAACCGCTCCTCCTTAAATACAAGATACAACGACATAAATCATCACCCTATCGACCACAAATTAACGGCGCGGTCGAGGCAGCAAACAAAACCGTCGTATCAATCCTCAAAAAGATGATCGACACCTGCCACGACTGGCCCAACAAAATCCCATTCGCATTATTAGGATATCGCACCACCATCCGCACACCCACAGGCATGACACCCTACTTCTTAAGCTACGGGATGGAAGCCGTTCAACCCGTAGAAATCGAAATGCAATCCCTTCGAATTCTCATGGAAGCAGACATTCCTGAAGCCGAATGGGCACGCGAACGATACGAACAACTCATCCTTTTAGACGAAAGACGGTTACATTCACTAAGTACAGTCTGAATGTACCAATCTCGCTTACAACGCGCCTACAACAAACGGGTCAAGCCACGAAACATCAAAGTGGGTGACCTAGTACTCAAATCAGTCCGAGCACCATTACCAGTCGACCCAAGAGGAAAATTCAAACCCAATTGGGCCGGACCGTACTTGGTCAAGGAAATCCTCCCTGGAGGAGCCGTGAAATTAACTGAACTGGACGGTCAAGACTTCCGATTGCCAACAAATCTTGATCAAGTCAAGAAATACTACCCCTAAACACAGACAAATTTGCAATGAATTTCAAAATAAAAAGAAACTCACTCGCGCATGGGTGAACTACGCTCGGTTTGATTCCACGCACTGTGGATACGTAGGCAGCTCCGCAAAGAGCTCAACCGAATCACACGCACTACGCCGGTTTGATTCCGTGAAACACGGATACGTAGGCAGCTTGTCAAAAGCACAACCGAACTTCCTAGCACGCAAGCCCAAAGCTTAAAAAAGTCAAGGGCGATGCACTCATAAAAAGACACGCTCAAAGCTTAAAAAGGTCGAGAGCACAGTCAACACAAAACAAAAATCTAAGTCCGAAGCTTAAAAAGGTCGAGGACTTAAGAACAAACAAATCAAACAAACAAATTCAAAGCTTAAAAAGGTTGAAGATTTTGAGACAAAATACGAATGTTCAAAGCTTAAAAAGGTCGAGAACATTTCAACGCAAAACAAAAGAAAGCAACGAGACAAGGCAAAAGCAAATTAATTCTATTTTATTACTTTATTTAGAATTTTTCGCAATTTAGAAATGAGTTAGGAACAAGCCTCCTTAACCCTTTATTCGAATCTAGAACATGTATTTGAATAAAGAAAATTTTCTAAACAAAACAAAACAAACTAAGCCATCTTTTGTCGCTTCGGATTAGCCTCTTCATCTTCAAGAGGCCGATCCGCCACAATCTTCGAACTGATCACGGGAGCAGTCCTTTCAAATCCTAGGGGCTCGATCGGATCCTCGTCCCGCTCGACTGGGGGCTCCTCGATCCTTGACCTTAGACGATCCTTAGCGGTCACCCTTGCTCCAAGCCTTTCCCGCGCAGGCCTCGAAGTAGACACATCCACGCTAACAGCGCAAAGATCACCATAGTCCCTCCTTTCGCGCACCACCTCATACGCCAAGGAGGGCCTTGACCCACTCTTCTCTCTCCTCCTCTGATTCTCCCGTTCCTGAGGATCATTGGAATGATACCACCGCGTGTAGAAGTTCGTAACACGAGTAGACTCTACGTGCTCTGGAACAGCCCAAGTAACACGGTCCGACCATCCTCGGATCCAAGCATCAATCATCTGATTGTTTAGGACAACAACCCCTCCAACCTGAGTATCCTGCTCAGGGATGGTCTAAGCAAGCCCGATTTGCCTCTTCAAGCGAAGAGGATGAATCCACACCCCTCGTTCAAACCCGCACAACATCAACCCACGAGCCGCATTCGCAACAGACGGCGCCGTAATCGCCGTAATATGCCACCATAACACATACCAACGAATGGTGCTCTCCTTCACGAACCCCCGGAAGTAGTTTGGTGAACGCTCCCGAGGGTTAGCCCACTCCATCTTTCGCGACGTCGTCGCCGCAGCCTTGAAGACACCACCAAGGGGAAGAGCTTTATACACACTTAGCCTCTCCATGAGCCAAACGTTGAGAATCCTAGCGCAACCCCTGTACGAGCTCAGACGGTTAGCATAACGGTCGTCTAAGCCCAGTATGGTCTCCGCTAGAATCAAGGCAGAAGGATCATATCCCCTTTCCATCTTTTCGGCAACACGAGCATACCTCGCGCTCCCGAACACCCCATCTGGCATGGACCCCGCAAAGGCATAACGATGGACCAAACAAAAAGCAAGAGCCCTCCGCCTAGAACGGTCCGAAATGCTAGTGTCTACCTTATTCATGTACCGTTGACACAAGAGAAGCATATTCACCTTACCTCCTTCAAACAAACCTGCAGCATGAGCATTTGTCATCCCAAGGAAGTTTCGCAACATCCCGTTATAGCAAAGCTCACTCCGCACAACCACAGGAGTAGTCCGTTTCGACCACCCCGCAATGGCCGCAAACTCCTCCATCAAAGGACACACCTCTCCCCCAGGAAACCTAAACACGTGCAAGCTAGGATCCCAATAATCTAAGCACGCATCCAGGAAGTCTAGATCAACCTTCATTTGGCGAAAGCCAATGAAAACACCCGCACCATCATCATACACCGCCCTCTTCATCGCCGGACTTAGTGAGGAAGTCCACCTCTTCAAAAGAGCATCAAAATGCTCAACCATTTTCTTGGATACAAAAAAAACTTTTGTAAATATGCCTAATATATTTATGAGAGCAAAAACTTGTACTAAAAGAAAAGAAAAGAAGTGATTGTGAATGAAGATTATGGCACGCACCCCCCCTCCTTATATACGAAAACATAATCCGAAATATGGAAATACAGCGTTACCAGCCAAGCCACCAAACCGCATAGCCCTATGCGGTTTGCACCCCAAACCGCATAAGCTTATGCGGTTTGACCCCTAAACCGCATAAGGCTATGCGGTTCTAGGGGCAGGTTTTCTCGCAACTTTCCTAATTTCGTCTTTCCTAAAGCACTACAATCTACCTTAGGCTACGACATTCTTTTGTTCTTCCCCACGCGGCAACATTACATTTCTCTTTAGCAAAACACGATTCCTACCACAAGTCAAAACATAACATTTTCGACATTCATGCAAGCTCATTTCGCATTTAAAATGAACTTTTTGCAAAAACTTTTTCACAACCTAATTCGACATCAAAGCATCCCACTCGGGAATCGTTCATCTTTCAAACAAGCTAACCAAACAGGTTCACAACGACAAATCAAGTTCAAGTTCAAGCTACAACGACATGTACACAAAGGTTCATACAATCTATGTTACACAAATTCACTCAGGATGACGACGACGATACTCGTCAAACTCACGTCGAATCTGAGCCGTCTCACCGACTGACATTAACCGAGCCGCTGCTCAGCCCAAGCCATCCTCCACCTGTTAGCTATCCGCCATAGCTTCTTATGAGCTTCCTTAGCCACCTGCGATACACAACACATAAGCATTTCACATTCTTCTCCACTTTGCCATAATTTCACTCAAATTAAGACAAACTCGAGGGGGTAACACAAAAACACGACTCTCACAAGTTTGATCATCACTATCACTCATACCTCGATCAAACTGGGGGCTCACTCACATATACAAAGATAAAAATACATACCTTCTTCACCTTGCCCGTCCAGCAGTCCATGCCCGCGTCAGTAGTCACCGGCAAGTACGTCGGCAAAGTGAAGGTACGACGGACACCCGACTCGTCGTACTCAACGGTGGTATGAAAGTCGCCAGGCTGCTCCGACATCTCGGGATCAAACAACTACAAAAAGCACACGTCAGGGAAATTTTTCGCAAAAATTACCTTACTGTGGAACCTGGGAACCGCGTCGAGGGACCCAACTCGGCGTCTTGCTTAAGGGCGGATTTTAAAGTTAAAAAATATTAAGTTGGAAAAACCTTTAAGAACTGTTATGGAGTCGCCACCTATTTATCGCGGAAAATAGGAACCTGCTACCATGTTCTAAGCTAAAAACATGTCCTAGATTTTGGAGCACGCCGACCCCCCCTAGATCTAAGGCTTGTGAAACCAGATTGGATTCGGAGTGAGGGTACTTTAGAAAAAGAGTTAATTCAAATAATGATTTATGAAACCTTTTGGAAAAGCCTATGTAAAAATAGCCTCCACTGACCTAGAACAATCCTTGTAAGATGATATTTGAGCTAATGTTATCGCTACGTACAAGTGCGATAAGTTTGTAAAAGAATGCAGATGCAGATGCAAAAAGATTGATTAAAACCCTCAGTTTAGCATGTTTAACTTGTTAACGAATACGGTTCAGTTAAAGGTCGAATTCATTGTTTAAGTTGATTTTAATGCAAAATAAGAAGGTGCAAGATGCATGCAAATAAAATAAAGTTCAATTGTCCATTGGTTTATTTTATAAGGTCGGTTGCTTATGCGACTTTGGCGTGTCATCGGATATGGAGTGTACCCGAAGTAAGTAGAACACTTGGATTGAAAGCGCGCTGGGTGCCAAAGCCGGGGGGGGCGCTAAAGTGTAGACCCCTTTGTTAGTCCATAGAAAATAAGAAAAAGCTTTGATCCAAGTGGATCGGTACCTACCTTGTCCTGGCGCTTGGATCCGGGCGAGCCGCTTCTTGAACTTGAAAGGAGGATGAATTCAACACGGGATGGTGTGTTGAACTCAAGGATTTGAGTGCTTGAGGCTTTTGTGAATGTATTTAGGTGTATACCGTGCTAGACGGTATATTTTGTGGGACCCAAGTGTGGGTGCTAAAACTAGGAAGAGAGGTTGTGAGAAGAGAGGTTTTCTTGTGTGGAAAACTTGTGAGAATAGGTCGTGCGAGGGGTTGTATATATAGGAGAATAAATGAGAGAAAATAGGAAAGCGGGGAAAAAGCCCTGGGAAACCGCATAGCCTTATGCGGTTTGGTGAAGCGAACCGCATAGGCTTATGCGGTTTGCACCATATGAGCCGCATAAGCTTATGCGGTTTATTCTTCAGTGTGGTTTTAACTTCGAGATTTCGTATTTCCTAATCCGAATTGCTAAATCTTGGGAATATTCGGTGTAATCTCCTTGCTTGTGCCCCAAGAAGGCCTAGTATGATCTTCTAGAGAGTTGTTGAGGGCTTTGGAGTGCGGGCCAAAGGTGGGTTTGGGCTCGGTTTTGGGCCCGAGACCCGAAAATGTGAAAAGGGCGTATTTGCATAGATTTTGTGAAATAAGGTAAGACGTGAAGCCGTATTTTGTGTAAGAGGGGACTAAAGGGAAGATTTAGTCACCGGGCCTAAATTTAGGAATTTAGGTATGCTCAATTAGACCTTGTTATTGTAAAAGGGCTAATTGTAGTGCAAATGCGAAGCTCATGCCAAATGAAGCGGGACAAGGACCTAGCTAGACTCCAAATGGACAAAATGAACGTTATTTAAATGCGATGTGAGGTGACCTAAATCATTTTAACATTTCAAACGACTCAAAGATGAATTCGACATTAGTTAGAACCGTTTAAGTCAACGTTAAAGCATGCGTAATAAAAGTCCGTGTTACATCACAGGGTTTTGTGCGGGAGGGTACGGATATGGGTATCCACAGAGCCCCCGCTTGGCGAGCTCGGACTAGAGCGCTAGTCAAACTCCACGACCATATCCCATTCATTACGGTCTCAATACGATCCAATGAACGAAGCATGTGTCCATGGGTGAGACTAGGACTTGAACCAAGACTAAACGGGGAGGGGCGTGCGCATTTTAAGGACTTGGCGGTCCGTGCATGCTATAAGGGCCTGCTGGCCTGCTGGATGTCTTCGTCGTGCTTGTTGTACTGTCGTTGATGGTGCCTTTGTATATGCTTGGTATCGTCGGATGCCTGGGGCTGCTGCTTGTAATGTCTTCGTATTGCATGTGTATAAGGGGCTAAAGTGCAGGGGTGCATGTGCTCGTAAGATGTTTGGGTATGCGTGAGGTTTATAATTGAGTAGGGGTGCTTATGTAGGTGTAGGTGTAGGTGTAGGTCTCGTGAAAGAGCGTCCGTGTAATGCTTGAACTCGCCGAGGAGTGTCTATGTAGAGTGAGTGCTTGGAGTTAGGTGTATATTGCAGATATTGCAGAGTGCTTGGGCTCGCCGAGGAGTGTCTTTGTAGTCGTAATTGCATATGATTGCCTTTCGTTGAGGAGAAGGTAGTGCCGTTGTCGTTGCTGATGCCTTTGCTGACGCTGTTGCTGATGCCGTCGCTTATGCTGATGCCGTTGTTGATGTTGAACTGGGTCTCGCCGAGGAGCGCAGGTGTTTAGCGTAGTATTTGCTGGAGAAGTACTAGTTTGCTAGGGAAGGGTGTATATGTATGGTCTCGCCGAGGAGCGTAGGTGTAGTTGTGGTTGTTTGGGAGAGTGATGGTGTTTCGTCTTGTAAGGGGTGCAGGTGTATGTTCGCCAGGAATTATGGTCCGAGGAAGGTGTATGTGCTCAAGTGTACGGCTTCGTGTAATTGCTTGGATGTCTTTGAATGTCCGATGCAGGCGCTTGGTGTTTATGTTAGTGATTCTTTGGGGAAGTCGAAGGGTATGTCTTGGACTCACAGGAAATGTCCAGTATAGGTGTGTGGACTCCATGGGAGGAAGCGATACTCCACGAGGGCGTGTAAGAGGGTGTAAGGACTCGTGAAGAGTGTTCGTGTTTAAGCTTACATGCAGTGTATTAAATGCTTAGTACACGCCAGTATGGCGATCAGTAGGTGACGCCTTAACCAAGGCATAGCGCATAATGTATGTGCTAGCGCTTGTGGCGGACTGTAGGTGACGCCTTAACCAAGGCATAGCGCATAATGTATGTGCTAGCGCTTGTGGCGGACTGTAGGTGACGCCTTAACCATGAAAGCTTGCGTGTATGAAGAAAAATGAGGAGAAAACGTGGAACAAAACATGCTCGAAATTGCACGTAGACTAGTGACTCTTCCGGAATCCCTTATCAATTGGCGACTTCAAGCGTGAACTCATTCGCACATGTCGCGGTTTCAAATCCGGAAATATTCGAACTCGCGATTTTCCTTTCGAGATCTTCAATTTCGCTTGCTTCGACCATGAGACGTGGTATCATTGCGATTCGTTTGGATTCGTATGATACATGTCTCTTGGACTTGGAATGCATGGTGCTTGGGATGTTTCTTGGATATGTTAGGGTGCTTGGTGCTTGGACCTACGTTCGGGTGTTGCTTGTCTGATGCACACATGAAAGTGTTATGCTTTTAGTGTGCATGTTCATGTTTGTAGCGGTTCTGGAGGTGTCGCTCAACCGTAGATGCTTATGTTGATGTGGGTATTTATAGCAAGGGTGTCTTCAAAAATGCGAAAAATTATCCCATTTTTCGTTGTAAAGGTTTGATTCTTGATAGGAAGCGTCAGCCCCCAATTGACTTGGTATTGGCGCCGGTGTATGTATAAGCCCCCAGTTTGATTGAGTTATGGTGTGTAACGATAGTCAAACTATGTAAAAGGTTATGGGTTGCATTAGGATAAAGGTGTTTTCGGATTACCCCCTCGAGTTTGGCTAAGTTTTTGATGAAAACTGAGTCAAAGTGGGGTGCAGGATGTGCATTGGGAGGAGGAGTTTTTGGGTAACCCCCTCGAGTTTGACTAAGTTTTGAATGAAAACTGAGTCAAAGTGAAGAGTATGGCGTTTGGTTTTGAAATTTCCCCCGTAGTTTGACTTAATTTGATTGAAATTAAGGTAAAATGGAGAAAAATGTAGTTGCTCTATTGTGTGTTGCAGGTTGCCGAGGAGGTGCACAAGAAGCTTAACAGGTGGAGGATGGCGTGGGCGGGTTCAGCTTGACTTTGACGAGTACCGTCGTCGTCGTCCCTAGGTGTTTTGGTGATCTTGTGTAATAAGGATTGTGTGAACCCATCATTGCATGACCTTGCTTGGCTTGAACTTGTAGTTGCTTTTTGTCGTCTTCTGCTTCTGTGTTGTGTTATGCTTCCGTGGACCTGCATAGTTAGTAGGCTTGGGTTTCAAAGTGAAATGATTCCCGATTGGGATGCTTGGATTAAGATGTTTTTGTTGAAAAATCATTTTTGTGAAAGATTCATTTTAGTTGTCGAAATGAGCTTTAAAAATGAATGCTAGAAATGTCGGTTGTAAGGCTTCATGCAAGATGAAGGGGTGTTAGACGTTGTAGGTTCAAGCTAGAGTTGTGAAGACCGTAGAGGGTCACTTGAGTGCAAAGGTTGAAAAGCCCCCAGTTGTCGGTGGAATCTCATGACAACACGGAGTGGGATGTAGTGCTAAATTCGGTTGTGCTTTGCGTAAGCTGCCTACGTATCCACGAATGTGGAATCAAACCGGCGTAGTTCGATAGTGCTTTCGCTCAAAATGTGTTAACTCGAGTGAGTTAAATTCGAAGAATGCTTTTTCTCAAAGTATGTTAACTCGAGTGCCGAGTTAAATTTTTGGAAAAGTTTAGACTTCGAAGATTCGAGATGCATTTCAAGGATTTGAGATGCATTTTCGAAAGGTACATTTTGTTTGCGAAAGGGTGTGTTTGCAAAAAGTGAATTGCAAAGTGCTTTCATATTAACTCGAGTATTGAGTTAATTTTGAAAGGTAATTAGCTAATTTGAGGATGCATTGCCTCGTGTAAGTTTGAAAAAGCGCGTCGTTCCGTGGGAGCGTTTTGAAGACTGGAGAGTTTTTGAAAGGAGCGGTTTAAATGTCGCTAAATTGTTTGATTGGAAGAGGATTGACTCGACGTGTGACTCGATGCTTAAAATGCCGAAAAGTTTGCAAAATAGAGACGAATCGTATGCGTGATTTGAGACTCGACGGTTGCATGGTTGCCATATTCGGGAACACGTGCGTTGGTGGAGCCCCAGTGGTGCT
Organism: Dianthus caryophyllus; assembly: GCA_023091065.1. Classification (NCBI taxonomy): domain Eukaryota; kingdom Viridiplantae; phylum Streptophyta; class Magnoliopsida; order Caryophyllales; family Caryophyllaceae; genus Dianthus; species Dianthus caryophyllus. The sequence goes on along the minus strand of CM041517.1, from coordinate 31,602,355 downwards.
TGCTTGTCTGCGGTGGGATGCTGTTGTTCCTGCAAAACAGTGTTAGACCAAAAAGCAGAGTACTACTCCTAAGTCTATGACAACTTTGCCTTGACGAATTCGTTTTAGTCGCCTTGATAAAGAAATAGTTTGCCTTTGAACTTTGTGAATTTTTGTGGACACATCCTTAGCATGGAATGCTTTGGACGAGGAATATTTTGTGGATTTTTGTAAAAGGTTGGTTGAGCTCGGGAGAGCGGCCTACGTATCCGTGGTTACGGAATCAAACCTAGCGTAGTTCCGAAAGGGGTGTTTAAGGGCGTGCATGAGGTGTTTATGTGGAAAGGTGCGTGTTTAAGGACTCGCCGGTCCAGGAGGTGGGTTTGTTTTTGTGGAAAGGTGCGTGTTTAGGGACCCGCCGGTCCAAAGGGTGTTTATGTGTTTGACCTTGATACGTTGCATCCTAAGGGTGAGTTCTCCTTGGTTGATCTAAGCTGGTTGCTTGCTACTTCTGTTGTGTCTTCAATTTGGAATTTCAAAGACCTGGCCACTCGTTTCTGGGCTTCGGTACTTCTTGCCTTTGGGGTTTCGGCCCCTCGCCTATTGATTTCTAAGCTTGTTGACTTCTTAAACTTTTTGACTTCTTGAGCTTTTGACTTCTTAAGCTTTTGACTTCTTAAGCTTTTGCTTAGTTGTTTTGCCCCTTGTTCTGGAGCTTTTGAGACTTTTGCTTTTTGGTGACTTTTGCTTTTTGACCTTTGTACCTTGTATTCCCATTTGGTTTGAGAATATCCCACGCCCTATGTAGCTTGGGCTTGAGCTCGGACCTTGCTAAACTTTGCGGCTCGGTGGTCACTCGTGATCGTGTGTCTATCACGCGGGCTCCTCTGACAAGTTCGTTTGCTTATTAGGCACGCGATCGAGTACGCGGAGGACGATCCAGGAATACTCGTACTTTTGGTCGCGATCAAATTCATGACCACTGTGGAGCTCCAAATTAATGGATCCTCCTCCAAAAGCAGCGGAGTAGTAGACCACAAGCAGACTAGTGAACCTTAGGTGTTTAGTCGTTGGAAGCTTTCTTGTCTTCGTGTCCTTGATTTAGTTGTTGACTTGGACCTTCGTACCCGGCCTAGATCTCCCTAGGATAGTTGTTCCTGGGATGCAATGTATGTTGGTGTAGAATTGTGTTTTTTATGGGAAAAGTGTGTAAAAAGGAAGCTGGGTTGTAGGCAAACTTATTCCTTTATCGATTTGTTAAAAAAATGTCATACGTCGGAGACTCGATTGCCCTAGACTGTCAGAGATTGACTCAATGCTTAAAAACTCGACCCGTATTGAAAAGACTCGAATTTCTTGAGGAGATCCGTGAGATCGTCGGTGGCGCCTTGATGGATTCGTCGCTGGGTGCTCGAGACGCACATGTCTCGGATGGGGTTGATGCTCGCGTCGGGACTTGGCTCATGCATACTTAGATTTGTCTTTGATTTTGCAAAAGTTTTGTTTTCGGCGAAAAGCAGGATGTTTTGTTGAGCAAAATGTGTTGTCACATTTTGGCTCGATGTAAAAAGCGTTTCGAAATCAAATCCGATAAGCTCGTGTTAGTGGCTTGTCGGTGAAAGTGTGAATCGATTCGGAGTGGCGATAGGCTATCCGAATCAAGGGTGTTTGAAGATGTGATGAAGACGGTTATACTTGTTTTCATACATTCGGTTTGAAAGAGGGTTAGATTAAAGCGACTATGAGCCACTTGGTCTAACCGTGAAGGATTTGCGGGATGATGCTAGTTCATTCCTAGGTTTTGTTGTCTTGTGAAAAGAGATGTTTGGATTAAAATGGCGGTAGGCCATTTTGAATCATAGATTTCGAAAATGTTTATTTTGCTGGATTTGTTTTCAAGAAAAGGTCCATTCTCGGGTTTGAAAATGTTTGGTAATAAATGGGTTACAATGAGTGCGGGTCATGTAGTTCATTTATGTTTTGGAATGTCACGAGAATAAAGTGATTATTCTCGGGTGTTTTGAGGAGACTGTTTGTCTAGATCAAACCGTCCTGACTATGGGCCATTCGGTTTGAAGGAAGGATTTTTGAAAGAGGTTATTTCAAAAACGTGATGAGTATTTTGTGAAAGTAGTTTGTAAGAGGATTTGGGCCAAGATGGTTATGAATCATTTGGTCTGATGAAAAGTCCGCGAGATTGGGCTTGGCCATTCTCGGGTTTTGTTCGCTTGAAAAAGGCGATTTTTGCTGAAACGAGTCGACTTTGGGCCGTTTGGCCCAAAGAGATTTGTAAAGAGAATGTCGTTATTTGTTTTGCAGAAGTGAGGAGATTTTTGAAAAGAGCTCATTTCGACAACGGGTGTGTTTTGCTTGGTTTGTAAAAATAAGAAGATTTTGAAAAGAATTTATTTGAAAAATGGGAGTGTGTTGCTTGTTTCGTAAAAGTGAGGAGATTTTTGAAGAGAGCTTGTTTCAAAAATGAGGGTGTATTGCTTTACGAGCAATGTTGTGCCTAAGAAGTCTTTGAGGCAAGAACGCGTGTGCGGATCTTGTCTCGACGTTGAAATGTGTTTGATTTGCATTCGTCGAGCCCATGTTAACGGTTCATCGTTAAGGGCTCGAGCCTAGATGCATGGAAATGATTCGACTCGTGAACGGTTAGCTAGTCGACTCGAGGATGTTGAGAATGGGTTGGTTTGTGTGACGTGTATCCAGTTAGTCCTATTAGATTCAACGTTCATTTTAAGCGTTCATTTTTAGCTCATTTTTTGTTTAGGAAGACCTTTTAAGCTTGAAAAAGGAGATTTTAGACAAGGTTTGGCTAATAGGAAGCTTTTGAGACGAGGATGCGTGTGCACATCTCGTCTCGATGTTAAAAGGTGTTAGCTTTGTCGAGCCCACCTAACGGTTAATCGTTAAGGGCTCGAGCCTAGATGGACGAGAAGGATTCGACTCGAGAGCGATTAGCTTGGCGAGTCGAGCGTGTTGAGAATGGATTAGGTTGTGTGGGTTAAATTTGCACGTTAGTGACGTGACTAGACCAACGTTCATTTTAAGTGTTCATTCTAGCTCATTTCTTTGTTAAGAAAACTCTTTTTAAGCTTGAAAAAGGAGGTTTTCGAAAAAGTTTTAGCTAAAGGAAAGCTTTTGAGACGAGGATGTGTGCGCACATCTCGTCTCGATGTTAAAAGGTTTTGCTTTGCACCCATCGAGCTGATATCGGTGATTTGCCGAGGTGAGCTCGAGTTGGATGTGTAAAAGAGAGGATTCGGCTCGAGAGCGATTAGCAAGTCGAGTCGAGGATGTTAAATGTAGAGACTAGGCCGTATGACCTAGAAGATTGAAGTCCGCGAGCTCGGGTTTTATTCCTTGCTCGGGTTTTTGCTTGTTAGTGAAAAAGGAAATTTTGAAAAAGTTTATTTCAAAAATTCGCGATAGTTTTGTTTGAAAAGTGTTAGTTTGTTAGATGTTAGGTTCATTTATCTTTGAAACGTTTAAGCGAGTTTTCGAAGATATGAATGCAAATGCTCGTTTTGAAAAAGACCATGGAGTGCATAGCCTCGAACTTGTACGTATGACTCAAAAGGGGTGAAAATGAGTCAGTCGGGTACACCTCCAACTACCTCGAGTACGCTTTGGCAGATACTTAACCCCTTCATTTCCTTACGCCGGGGCGATAGATTTTCTGAAGGGAGCACTGGGGCGGTCGAGATAGCCGTTTACGGCGAGCCGTGGAGGGGCGAGAGGAAAGCTAGTCCGGCATGTGCTTTATCGAGTGGACAAGCCTGCATGTGGGAACCACCTCTCGAGGGTGCAAAGGGTGCCTAGATTCCAAAAGGAATGGACTCTAAACGAATGTGCATAGCTCGAATATGTATACTTTGGATTATTCAAGGCTTTCAAGTTTCACCTCTTTATTTTTAAAAAGAAAAAGCTAGTTTTAAGTTTTAAAAATAAGACGTCCCCAGCGGAGTCGCCAAACTGTGGAACCCGGGAACCGCGTCGAGGGACCCAACTCGGCGTCTTGCTTAAGGGCGGATTTTAAAGTTAAAAAAGATTAAGTTGGAAAAACCTTTAAGAATCAAGTATGGAGTCGCCACCTATTTATCGCGGAAAATAGGAACTCGCTACCATGTTCTAAGCTAAAAACATGTCCTAGATTTTGGAGCACGCCGACACCCCTAGATCTAAGGCTTGTGAAACCAGTTGGATTCAAAGTGAGGTACTTTAGAAAAAGAGTTAATTCAAATAATGATTTATGAAAACCTTTTGGAAAAGCCTATGTAAAAATAGCCTCTTGACCTTGAACAATCCTTGTAAGATGATATTTGAGCTAATGTTATCGCTACGCATAAGTGCGATAAGTTTGTAAAAGAATGCAGATGCAGATGCAAAAAGATTGATTAAAACCCTCGATTTAGCATGTTTAACTTGTTAACTTGAATACGGTTCGATTAAAGGTCGAATTCATTGTTTAAGTTGATTTTAATGCAAAATAAGAAGGTGCAAGATGCATGCAAATAAAATAAAGTTCAATTGTCCATTGGTTTATTTTATAAGGTCGGTTGTTTATGCGACTTTGGCGTGTCATCGGATATGGAGTGTACCAAGTAAGTAGAACACTTGGATTCTGGCCTTTGGGTGCCAAAGCTAAAGTGTAGACCCCTTTGTTAGTCCATAGAAAATAAGAAAAAGCTTTGATCAAAGTGGATCGGTACCTACCTTGTCTGGCGCTTGAGATCCGGGCGAGCCGTTCTTGAACTTGAAAGGAGGATGAATTCAACACGGGATGGTGTGTTGAACTCAAGGATTTGAGTGCTTGAGGCTTTTGTGAATGTATTTAGGTGTATACCGTGCTAGACGGGATATTTTGTGGGACCCAAGTGTGGGTGCTAAAACTAGGAAGAGAGGTTGTGAGAAGAGGGGTTTTCTTGGGTGGAAAACTTGTGAGAATAGGTCGTGCGAGGGTTGTATATATAGGAGAATAGCCGAGAAAATAGGAAGCGGGGAAAAAGCGGCTGGGAAACCGCATAGCCTTATGCGGTTTGGTGGGCAAACCGCATAGGCTTATGCGGTTTGCACCATGAGCCGCATAAGTTTATGCGGTTTGCTGGTGTGGTTTTAACTTCGAGATTTCGTATTTCCTTAATCCGAATTGCTAAATCTTGGGAATATTCGGTGTAATCTCCTTGCTTGTGCCCCAAGAAGGCCTAGTATGATCTTCTAGAGAGTTGTTGAGGGCTTTGGAGTGCGGGCCAAAGGTGGGTTTGGGCTCGGTTTTGGGCCCGAGACCCGAAAATGTGAAAAGGGTGTATTTGCATAGATTTTGTGAAATAAGGTAAGACGTGAAGCCGTATTTTGTGTAAGAGGGGACTAAAGGGAAGATTTAGTCACCGGGCCTAAATTTAGGAATTTAGGAATGCTGAATTAGACCTTGTTAATGTAAAAGGGCTAATTGTAGTGCAAATGCGAAGCTCATGCCAAATAAGCGGGACAAGCACCTAGCTAGACTCCAAATGGACAAAATGAACGTTATTTAAATGCGATGTGAGGTGACCTAAATCATTTTAACATTTCAAACGACTCAAAGATGAATTCGACATTAGTTAGAACCGTTTAAGTCAACGTTAAAGCATGCGTAATAAAAGTCCGTGTTACATCACAGGGTTTTGTGCGGGAGGGTACGGATATGGGTATCCACACTTACGCACCCTCAAAAGAAGCAAGCATAGCTCAATCGGCCCACAAGCAAGCCGAGACTGAGCAAATTGGCCATAATCTTCCCCAGGACAGAGAAGACTCACCGACTCTCCTTCCCCGTACAACGCCATCCGATCCTGAGCGGAAACCCCTCGCTCAAACAGGACCCTCGGCGGGTCCCTAGGCACCACTGGAGCTGGCCACCCTGCCTGAAAGACCAAACGCTCTCCAAGGTACCAAACCGGCCCATACGACGTCGCCAAGTACAGACGCTGGGTATCTCGCAACGCAAACCGCGCCCCTATGCCTTCAGGAATACCCGCAAACTGGCCCCACGGGAACGGCACGAACTACAAACAAGAACGAACACTCATAAATACAATCATTTTAAGTACACTCTATTTAAAATGGTTCAAACACAAACCTGATCAAACTGCATCTGGTTCAGACACACCCGAACCTCGTCATACGACCAGTCAAAAGCCGCACGGTTACACGTGCCCCAAGTACGCACCGCCGGATACACCCGCGGAATCGTCACAAAGACGCGAGGCAAAGCGTGAGAAAAGGAAAGTGACTGAAGATCCACGACTGCACATACAAAAACACATTACAAGACAACAAAGACGAATAACAATGCATCTAAAACAAAAACAAAATCAATACATACCTCCATCACAAACCCAGGCGAGACTAAGGACAGTCTCGATCCTCCATTCATGACCCGCGGCCTCACCGCGTCCATGCAGAATCGAATGCACAAACCCAAGGATGGCGACACCCAGTCAAGTGTCCCGATCGCACCCCAATCTACGAGATGCATCAGGACCGACGTCGTCGCCCTCTCACCCTTATCGCCGAAGTACACGGCGCTAACGAACCACCACAACCACAAACGAGCGTTCTGCTCGTCAGTCCACTCGGAGGGGCCTCGCTCGGTCTTCCCCTCAAAGTACTCCAAGATGAAGCTAGTCTTGATCACATAAGGTGGGTTACCCTCGTACTCCACCTCCAAACCACCGCCAATCGCGGCAGTCACCACCTCGTCCTCGATGGACGGCGCAAACCCAAAACTCATATCACGGTCCCCGAACGGAAGCCCCGTCATGACCGCGTACCCTGACAAAGTAATGTCGGCCTCAAAGCCGGGCATGTGAAACGTCGTCGTGGTATCCCAATACCTGTCAAGGAAGGCCCTGATCAGCATCAGGTTCGCCGTCAGCTTCGACCTCGCAATCGCCCTCCAGTGCTCGACTAGAGGACCAAAAGCACTGCGCAACACCCGAGCTTGCGCACCCTCTGAAAGCTTCTTCTCAAAAGCATACATCACGGACGAAACTCCCGAGAAAGTCCTCATCGGACCTTTCCGCCAACCCATCGTCGCCCGATAGGAAACGTGTCTCTCCGGAGCAAGCAGAAGGTCATGGCCATCCCAGCCCTTGGCGAACGCCCTGTTCGCACGTGACTTTCGCGGCCTAGAGCTACTCGCCCTAGGCGCAGCCTCCTCGGCCTCCTCCTCAACGTCCATCCCAGCCTCTATCTCGTCTACCAGAGCAAGCGCATCCACCTCCTCCTCCTCAGGATCAGGCACAGGGTCACGCCTCGCCGCGACCACGACCACCTCTCGTGTTGACCACGCCTCGTGGGCAGGTCCCGAGGGTCAGCATCCCTCTCACTACGCGAACGCCTCATACTACTCGAACTTTATGGTTTCTACACGCCATAATAGTCCCCAACAACAAACCATTACAAGCAATTGCATTTTGGTCATCCCGATCAAAAACCCCCAATTCGCCTTAATTACTCCGTATAACTACGACTTAAGACGGCGATTTGAAAGCCTTAGCTCGACATTTTCGCAAAACTAACGCTATAGGCATGCTATACACACTATGGGCATCCTACACCGAAGTTTAACTGAAATTCCGGGTCGAAAAATCCGGGTTCGTTTTCGGGTCGGAAACCTAATTTGGATGTTTTTCACACAAAGACGGTCCAAATCACAATCAATTCACACATACACGTTCACATGACATGATGCAACACAATGACGTCAATTTCAAGCATTCAAACGGCAAATTTCAAGCAAAAATCGGGTTTTCATTCAAAACCCGTCTTTTCAACATTTCAAGGCAAAGCTAGCTAATTACAACAAATAACGCAAAAGCAAGTTAAAATGGAGCATTACCTGATTCCATAGCAAGGCAACGCAAGAAAAATGAGCGAAATCGGTTGAGAAATCGAAAAATGGTGTTTTTAGAGTATGAAAACCGAAAATGAGGAATGAGGCAAAGTCACGGTATACACGAGCCTTTATACAGCCCCTACAGCCCGCAGGGGAAACCGCATAAGCTTATGCGGTTTGTCCCCTGAACCGCATAAGCTTATGCGGTTTCAGCCTTTGGTTTTTCTCGGGTTTTTCTCGTTTTGGACCTACTTTTGATTTCCTAACTCATCCTAGCTCAAATGCAACTCCAAATACATCCCATGCTTGGGTTAAGGCGTCACCTACAGTCCGCCATACGCGTATATTAAGCATTTAATGTACTGCAGTGCAGGCATACCTAACGCTCTTCACGAGCATTACATCATTTTCTCCTCAACGGAAGGTAATCATATGCAATTACGACTACATAGACACTCCTCGGCGAGCCCAAGCACAAGCATTCTGCAATACATCCTAACTCCAAGCATTTCACTCTACATAGACGTTCCTCGGCGAGTTCAAGCACAAGTATTTCACACAAGCATTACACGGACGCTCTTTCACGAGACCTACACTAACACCTACATGAACACCCTTACTCAATTATACACCTCACGCATACCCAAACATCTTACAAGCACATGCACCCCTGCACTTTAGCCCCTTTTACATTTCAACACATGCAATACGAAGACATCACAAGCAGCAGCACCAGGCATCCGACGATACCAAGCATATACAAAGGCACCAACGACAGTACAACAAGCACGACGAAGACACTCAGCAGGCCGGCAGGCCCTTATAGCATGCATGGACCGTCACGTCCTTAAACATGTACGCCCCTCCCCGTTTAGCCCGGTTCGAAGTCCTCGTCTCACCCATGGACACATGCTTCGTTCTACCGATCAGACGAGACTGTAATGGTCCGGATATGGTCGTGGAGTTTGACTAGCGCTCTAGTCCGAGCTCAGTCAAACTGGGGGCTCTGTGGATACCCATATCCGTACCCTCCCGCACAAAACCCTGTGATGTAATACGGACTTTTATTACGCATGCTTTAACGTTGACTTAAACGGTTCTAACTAATGTCGAATTCATTTTGAGTCGTTTTAAATGTTAAAATGATTAAGGTCGCTTCGCATCGCTTTAAATAAACGTTCATTTGTCCATTTGGAGTCTAGCTAGGTCCTTGTCCTGCTTTATTTGGCATGAGCTTCGCATTTGCACTACAATTAGCCGTTTTACATTAACAAGGTCTAATTCAGCATTCCTAAATCCCTAAATTTAGGCCCGGCGGCTAGATCTTCCCTTTAGCCTCCTCTTACACAAAATACAACCTAACGTCTTACCTTATTCCACAAAATCCATGCAAATACACCCTTTCCATTTTTCCGGGTCTCGGGCCTGAAACCGAGCCCAAACCCAGCCTTTGGCCCGCACTCCAAAGCCCTGAACATCAAAATATCTCAGAAATATCCCAGACCTTTTCCTTGACGTACAAGCAAGGATTATACTAAATCTTTTCGAAATATAATCAAACCGGAACTAGGAAACTAGGCTAAAAACCACACCTTCAAACCGCATAGCCTTATGCGGTTTGGGGTGGCAACCGCATAAGCCTATGCGGTTTGCCTGGGCAACCGCATAAGGCTATGCGGTTTCCTGTCTTGTTTTTATCCCCGGATTTCCTAATTTCCCCGAGGTTTTTAGTATATATACACCCCTATACCTGACCTCGAAAAACACAATTTACACCCAGCTTTCACAACAAACACACTACAAAACTCTCTCAAAGCCTCACGCACTCAAATCCTTGAGTTCAACACACCATCCCGTGTTGAATTCATCCTCCTTTTAAGTTCAAGAAGCGAAACTCTGCCCAGATCTGAAGCGTCAGGACAAGGTAGGTATCGATCCACTTGGATCAAAGCTTTTTCTTATTTTCTATGGACTAACAAAGGGGACTACACTCTAGCGCCCCCCTCGGCTTTGGCACCCAGCGCGCTTGCACTCCAAGTGTTCTATTTACTTCGGGTACACTCCATATCCGATGACACGCCAAAGTCGCATAAGCAACCGACCCTTATAAAATAAACCAATGGACAATTGAACTTTATTTTATTTGCATGCATCTTGCACCTTCTTATTTTGCATTAAAATCAACTTAAACAATGAATTCGACCTTTAACTGAATCGTTTTCGTTAACAAGTTAAACATGCTAAACTGAGGGTTTTAATCAATCTTTTTGCATCTGCATCTGCATTCTTTTACAAACTTTTTCGCATTGTACGTAGCGATAACATTAGCTTAATTATCATCTTACTTGGATTGTTCTAGGTCAGTAGAGGCTATTTTTATATAGGCTTTTCTAAAAGGTTTTCATAAATCATTAATTGAACTCTTTTTCTAAAGTATCCTCACCCCGAATCCATTCTGGTTTCACAAGCCTTAGATCTAGGGGTGTCGGCGTGCTCCAAAATCTAGGACATGTCTTTAGGCTTAGGACATGATAGCAGGTTCCTAATTTTCGCGATAATTAGGTGGCGACTCCAAAACAGTTTTAATGGTTTTTGTAAATTAGTCTTTTTAACTTAAAGCGCCCTTAAGCAAGACGCCGAGTTGGTTCCCCTCTCGATTCCCGGGTTCCACAGAAGGAACTTACTGTTTACTTGACCGGTGCACCTCGACGGTCGCTGAACTTAGGTTTAATTGTATTTTCAATGGATATGAGCTGTAATGTTGAGCATATATTTCTTCTTTGTGCAACCTCTAGTTTTATAATCTTTATAACCATGAACCGTGTAGTTGATAATTAAGGAAATGGAATATGATATGTAGTCAGGTAGAATACTCTGTATAACATATTACAATTAATATTATTATGTTTCCTAGTTTAATTAAGATCTATATATTTAGTTTAATAGGATGTTATGTACTCATATCTCTTACATTGATTAATAATTAACTTATTCCATCTGTATGCATAATATATATTTAGAATTGATTAGTACTTAAGAAGTCATTTTGCAGTATGATACTATATCCCAAAATGTTGAAGTTGGCTAAAAACTTATATGACCACCGACAATTGACATTGTTAGGACGACTGCACAAAAGGAACAATTTAAAAGATGGTTATGCTGTGGAGCTGGCGACACCTTTTATGGTAGATTTTAGAAATCGTCTACGCTAAGAAAGTCAAACAGCATAAAACAAGCAACAAGTGAAATCGTGACAAAGTCAATTGAAAACAAAATTAGGAATCAAAAGTGTAAAGTAAATACTCGTATTAGTTTAGAATATTGGTTAATATTGATATCCCTCGTCAAATTGTTACATTGATCATAGCCAAAACTCGAGTATAACATTATTGTTCTCTATCGATATAATAACAAACATGTGAAAAACATCTATTTTCTCAAGTCACTACAAAGTCATGTAATTCACAACAATCTAGGGTGAGTTTAACATGAATTATGCAATAAAAATGGTAGCCAAAAACATGAATTCATTAAGATAAACCAATTCTCATGAAATTCACAAATCACCTCCATAATCAACACTTAACCCACAAATCTATGAGAGTTTAATTAGAGTTAATTTTGCCACCAAAATAATGAATTATCAACAATAGAGAAATTCACTAATCATATGATGATCAAGCATAATAATCAATTTACTAATCATAATCAACATAAACAACAAGAAGAGATTATATAATGCAATAAAGAGAGAAACCTGGCTCATAATGTGATAAGATGACAATTTCAATCAATAAAAAACAACAAGAATAAATTAGTGTTGACTCGACCATGTCATTTAGTTTTGATGATGACATTGTTTTTGTTTACTATGATATAATCCGTATGTCTAGTGTTTGTGATACTTAGTAGGTTGTGAGCGTTCGATGCAAAAAGCAATCCATTGACATGGGAAACGCAAATATAATCAAGGTTCTACATCATTGTGAAGACATATATAGTTCTTAAAACTTTAGTAGAACCTTTGTAATGACAAGGTGGTGATCAAATAACAAGTGAAACACACATTTCCCTTCAATTAAGGTTGCACTATCAGGCTAGAAACGCACGCTTCCACAGCCTAGACCGTGGAACCGCAAAATATGCTTTGTGTTTCCTGAGACTTGTTGGAAATGCATAGCTGAATCTCAAAAGGCCATTTTCAAAAAAACTGATTTTGAAAAGATATTTTGGTAAAACTTGTCTACTATATTTTATCACAGATGAAATATCTTATCATAATTATTTTAAAGATGATTTTATACTTTGCTTGGAAGGAAAAGATTTTAAGAATATTGCATCAACTTTCTTTTGGAAACAAAACCTTTTCTAAAAATACTTCCCATATTTATTAAAACTGGTTTTGGAAAAAAATTTATATGATCTTTCTTTTCCATTATTTAATCCTAACTTTTGATAGAAATCTTCTTTACCTTTTTTGAGCATCTTTTTTCGAACTTAACATTTTTTCCAAAAACCGTTTTGAAATTCTATTGTTTTCGTTTTGCAAAACTTTGAAAGGCCATTGAGTTTACTCTCTTGTTATTAAGTCACTTGTGCCAGCACGTCTCCTATCCGTTCTTTTGTGAATAATTGTTGAGACAAATGTAGCTTTCTTTTGTAATTGAGAGAAAGAGTGCAACTTGAAAATGTTGTAGAGTGATTAATATTTTGTAATCTGGAGCAAGTACTAAAATATTAATAAGAGAGTAGTGGACAGAGGTCTCGGAGTGTGAGACTGAACCACTTCAAAAGCCCGCTGCGTACTTACTTTCTGTTTTACATTTCTAAGCTTTTTCATTTACGTTTCAATATCTGTTGTTGCGTTTCCAAGCAATTGCACTGCATACTAAGCTTCGTTGCGTAATAAATTTCGCTGTGTACTCGTACTTACTTTCGTTTTACTTTTACTAAACTTCGTTTTAATCTAGGAAACTCAAATAGTTTTCCAAGTACCAATATTCATACACCCTTAACGAGATTTTAATTAATCTATCTAGGATCAATAGACTCTTCAAATACTATATATGTATTAGTATGTTTTATCCTGATAAAAGTAAATAAGTATAGTTAGAGATTAATATATATTTATGTTCATTCCTAGCTAGATGAGATACATTTGAAGTTTTGTTACGTGCAAATTAACGTACTTTGATGTTATTGCTTATGTGCAGATGAAATCAAAGAAGCGTCAACAAGATATCGAGGACAAATCCTTCAATTCGGTAAATGCCCTCTTTGTAACAAAGATATGACTACTCGGGGAGGACTTGAGGCTCGATCATGTTAAGATTTAAAATACTTCACTAACTATATACTTCTCCCATCCCAAAATAAGTGTCCTCTAGTCTATGTAGATTACATAGAAAATGAGACACTTATTTTGAGATGGTGGAAGTATATTTTTATTTATTTATTTGAAGTGATTTAATGATATTGTTGTTGTTGTCGTTATCATTTGTCTTCGAAATTTCGAATTACAGTCCAACGTTCACATGAACGACGGATTTTGGTGCGAGTCATGCAAATGGCCATACCCAAAATGGGAGCAAAACAATCACGTAACACTAATATTTCAATAAGTTTTCATGGGTAGAGTTTAATAAGAGTATTACAATTTATATTTTGATTCGTTTTAAATGTGAATATGTTTCGAAACTTGTACAAAATACTTGTACCAAATACTTCTTTAATTGGGTTAAAGAGCGAGCGGGAACAAATTACATTCTTGGTATTTAAAAGGAGGATGGGAGTTAGACTTTTGATGGACATGAAATTGGAGGCTTATTCCTGGAACATCACAAGGCAATCTTAGCTCCTGAGGATGAAGAGTCCCGTTTGAGGATTTCTATGACGAATATAGTGCGCAGTTAGAGATAATTGATTGGAAGCTTAACGAAGATGAAGTCCGTCATCTGGATAAACCTTTTTCAAGAAAAGAGGTAAGGGCTGCAGTTTTCCAGTTAGGAGCCCTAAAATCTCCTGGTCCAAATGGCATACCTGGAATCTTCTATCACAAATATTGGCACTTTATCAAAGAAGACGTGTATGCCGCTACTCTTGATAGCCTCAACAATATTAATGGTTACATTCTCAAGGAGAGGAATAGGACGTTTATTATCCTGGTGCCTAAATGTGAGAACCCAGAAAGAGTAGAGAATTATAGGCCTATAAGTCTGTGCAATGTGGTAATGAAAATTATTACGAAAAGCATAGCGAATAGGTTGAAAAGTTGTATGGGAAAGCTTGTGTCGGAGCACCAAAATGCCTTTATCCTAGGTAGGAACATACAGGATTATATTATAATTGCCCATGAATTGATTGCTCGTATATACATAAATAGAAAGGGCAAGGTGGGACGGTTTGCCTTTATGGCGGATATGAGCAAAGCTTATATATGATAGGGTTAAGTGGAACCTCTTGCAAGGGGTTATGACAAAGACAAGAATGCCAGTGAAGTTTGTGAAGTCGGTTATGAGTTGTGTAACTACAGTTGTAACACCCCGTATTTTCAAGGTTAATTTAACATATATTTAATTCACAAATTTATTTATTATATTTTTAATAGTTTTTAAAGCTAGTTTTTAGACCTATTCACTTATATAATATTTTCATATTACTTAATACAAAAAATTAATAAATTACTTGGAAAATAATATTATTACCTTATAATATAAAAATAGTAAAATAGTATAAATTAATAATATTTTCTATGGTTAAAAATATTTGTTATCATATGGTTAAAAATAGTAAAATAGTACAAATGAACATTATTATATGACAAACAACAATTTTATGCCTGTACGAATAACAATTTTATACACGTGCAAATTATCATCATTATATGACAAACAACAATTTTATAATCGTGCAATTTATCATTATTATACGAAATATAACAATTCTACGCCTGCACAAATAACAATTTTATACCCGTGCAATTTATCATTATTATATGAAATATAACAATTCTACGCTCGCACAAATAACAATTTTATACCCGTGCAAATTATCATTATTATATGACAAATAACAATTTTATACACATACAATTTATCATTATTATATGACAAATAACAATTCTATGCCCGTACAAATAACAATTTTATACCCGTGCAAATTATCATTATTATATAACAACTAATAATTTTAAGCCCGTGCAAATTGTAAAAAAAAAAAAAAAAAAAAAAAATTGAATGTATAATTTTATGTCCGTACAAATTGCACGGGTTTGTTGTTTACGAAGTTCACTTAGGAATGTATGAATAATAAAGTCATTCTATAATGAATTTAATAAAGAAGTTTTCTAAAATGATCAGTGATACATTTAACAATGGAAAGCACTTAAAACAACAAATTATATGACAAACAACCATGAAATAATACAACAATATGATAAGACACAGTACTATAATTCTCAAAGATACATGTATGTTGTTTAGAATTATATGACAAACAACAATTACTAATCGAAAATTTAAAGCATTACAAAAAAAGTAAAGATGAAAGAAAATAATATAACAATATGGTACACTGTACAATAATTAGTAAATTGTACATCCATTGTTCTATGCCCGTATTTTGACATTTATTCCCGTGCAATTTATACAGAGTATAATTTAATTGCAATTTTAATGTAAATTGCTAATTGCTAAATTATACGGAGTAAGTACTTTGTCAACTATTATACAAATTAACACTTACTAATGAATGCCTCAGTGATTGTTCATGTGTATTGCCTCTAGCTCTTATTAGTTGTTACTGCAAAGCACAATGTCAAGGAGAATTGTCTTTTGTCAAACTGTATGGGGCTCCGAGTGCAATCAGATGGACAAAGTGTAATGCGGGTTATGCACTTTATCATTTATAGTCATTTAAATGAATGCCTTTCGCAATCATAAATTATAGTTAAAACTTTAGACCATATTTTTCGATTTTAATTTGTAAATTAACAAAATTTTCCGCGTGATATATATTTCGATTTTAATTTGTCAATTAACTTAAAACTTGTAACTCCTAGTTGTTAAAAAATAACATTTAAAAAAACATTTGAGTTTTGATATATTTCATTTAACTTGTCAAATAGCTATTTTAATAGAAGACATATTTATTTAGGGTATTGTTCTTTCATGTACATGATTTACTCAATCATGTACACTTTTTCCATTTTATACCCTTTATGTTTTCAACTTCTTTTACTTTTTCTCTCTTCTCTCTCCTTTCTCTCACTTTTTTTTTTTTTTCCTTGTACACTTTTTTTACTCATTTGTGTACACATTTTTACTCATTTTTGTACAATTTTTTTTTTTACTCAATTTCGTACACTTTTTAATTAATTAATTTTTTTTAGTTACTTATTTTTTTTAATTTTAATATCTGTTTTAATTAATTTAGTTTTTGAATTTATTTTTTTAAAAAGTATTTTTAGGACATATGCTAATAAAAATTAATGAAGTAATCTAGTTCCAGTTGTTTACAATCAAATGAATTTAAAAATATAGTCTAGAAAAAAAGAAAAAGAATAATAGTATCTAACGATATGGATTAATCTAATCGACATCAACTACAATTGCTGGTGAGGACGGCGACTTCTGGGGTACGAGTGACTTATATCTATCAAGTCGTTCTTTAATTGCACTAAACAAATTACATAAAAAAATAATAATAATAACATATTACATAAAAAAAAAAAAAAAAAAAAAAAAAACCACGAAGCACCTAAACCCTAACGCACGAAGCAACACAGCACACAACACACAACACACGGCCTACTCCGTATCATTGTCTCTTGATCTTGTTTTAACAACATACTCCGTATTTTATCGCAATTAACATTCAAACTAAAGACGTATTTATTAATAAACCGTTAAATAAATAATATTTCAGTTGAATTATTAAAACAACCGTTAAAAAAAATTAAATTTACCTCATGAAAGGGTAGATTATCCGTCATAATTGCTTGATTATGGTGAAATTAAGCAATCTAATTGTGAAAGGGTGAAATTAAGCAGTATAATTGTGAAAGGGTGAAATTAAGCAGTATAATTGTGAAAGGGTGAAAAAGAAAAGAGAGAAAAAAAACTGTAACTGAAAAGAGGTGAGGGGTAGTAAATGGAAAAAGTAGGGTAAAAAGTGTACAGGAACGAGTAATTGTGTACATGAATGAGTAATACCGTTTATTTAAAGTAGTTTATTTTCAACATAAACGAAACCATCACAAATTCACAATCCATTAACCCAACCCAAACAACCCAATAAAACACTACACTAAACCCACCACAACCCCCATATAAATACTCTTTTTTATAATTTAAACAACTCAATATTAAATGTGTCAAATATAATAATAATAATAATAATAATAATAATAATATAGTATTTTATATACGGCGTAATAAATTTGTGTCAAATGAAGAAATCAAATGGAATAAAAACCCTAATTAACACCACTTCATCTACCACAATACTCCACATTTATAGACACCATCAGTGAAGAGTCCATGACACCACCCACATTAGTCCACATTTACACATACCTCAAAAACGTCTTCATCCAACAATTAACATCAAAATCAAAAATTCATCCCAAATTTTAAATTCCACAATCTCCTTTATTTTTCCTTATTCTTTGAATAATTTCGTGAATTTTTCGTCCTCTCACACACTCTCATAGACATCAATCAGTGTACACCATATTAAATAGTTTTTCTTTTCTTTTTTCTTTCAAAAAAATATAGGTAGATGGTGTTTTTTTTATCAAGATCTGAAGTTAACTTCGTTTGATTTCGCTTGATTGTTAATTTCGTTTGATTTCGCTTGATTTCGTCAGTTTTGTTCATGTTGTGGTCGTATAATGCCGGAAGAGATTTGTCATTCATGTTGCATATATAGCTGTCGAAGTGTTGAATATTTTATTTTATTTTTCTTTTTTGGAGATTCATACTGTATAATTGGGTTAATTTTTAAAAGATTTGCGTTCGTTTTGTGGAAATTCATGAAAGGAAGTGGTGGGGTCCATGTTGAATAGTCAACATTTAACCACGGTGCGACACCTCAGCTTTGTGGTTGTTGCATTGTAGATAAGATAAGATATCGTGTTAGTGGTTAATAGGTCGAAATAAATAGTTGCTTCTATATTGAATTTGGTGCGTACGTGTGTATTAGTGTAATTCTGTGACTATCGTTCATGGAGGGCGTCATTCTGTGTCACTTTGTTAGTTTATGTAATCACAAAGTGCATGAATGTGATTTGATTGTCCTCATAAGTGCATGAGGTATCTCGTGCATGTGTATGTGTATTTTTTTTTTTATTTTTTTTATTTTTTTTGGCAAGAGAACAATATAATAGATTACATCATTTTAGCCTGTTTGGCTAATTTATGAGCTACTCTATTGAGAAATCTAGGGATAAAGCTAATAGAACAACAATGAAACATAGGAAAAAGCAATAAAATATCCTGAATAATAGGATCAGCCGTATGCGATAAATCTATCACTCCTGCCAGGGCCGTCTCGAAAATTTTGGTGGCCCTGTGCGACTTTTAAAATGATGCCCCTATTTATTTGCCGAGTAACAAAATATATTCACTATTATTTTTCAAATATAAATAACAAAAGTATATTGTACAATAAATAAGAACAAACAATGTTTTTATATAATACATAAAGATGGTAAATTTTCGAAAAATATAGGAGAAAATATAATCTATCGAACAACAAATTCGTTACAAGTTTACGACCAAGTGAAATTCTCTAGTAACAAATGCAATAGAATGACTTTTTATAAAACTCTACCTTTGACATGCAATGTCATTTTCAACAAATTTTAATATTAAAAACTTTAAGACTCCAATAATGGACAAATTTTTTAATAATGATATTGAATCGACATATGAATATGTGTTATTAACGTATTATTTTAAGACTTAATGAAAATGATGACAAAAGTGTTTTTTTTTTCTTCCATGAAAAATTTATGAAATTTTAGGTGGAGAGAAAGAGTTTGGTAATTAGTTTCTTTGTAAGAACATAAAACCTGAAAAAAAGTATAGGTTGTTAAATCAATAAAATTTTAAAATTTAAATTTTAGCAAATTTTGAATTAATCTAAATAATCAGTTGGAAATTAATTTCTTCTATCAAAGAAGATTTTAAATGGGAGGAGTTTAATTATTATGAGTAATTATGATGAAATAATTTTTTTCAAAAAACGAAGTTAATTTTGAAAAGAGGTAATTAATGTGATCACAATTACCAAAATTAAAAACCTTTCAAAAAAAATACCAAAATTAATAATGCGATCAATGGGAATTGAACCTTGATGTTTTCTGCAAAATAAAACTAATTATACCACTACACCATTACTACTCTAATTACTTTTTTACTCTCTATATTATACATATATATAATACGCAGATTAATATTTTGAGGTGCCTTAAAATTAGAGGCCTAGTTCGACTGCCCCTGTTGCCCCCTGTTAGACGTTATACGTACATAATAATCAAAATAATTTACTCCATATTAGCTAAATTAGGTTATCTTATTGAGTTCATTTTTTGTCAACAATATTTCATTTTTCGTAATTTTAAACATCTCGAATCCTTTTCGATCTTAAACTGCACAAGTTTCTGAATAATGGCGTACCGTCTCATGCCCAACTTGATCAGTTCCGCAGCATGGTCGTCTTCATCGTGAATATGTGAAGCTACTTGCGCGATAATACGCATTTCAGCATCTATAATTTTGTCAGCTAATAACCATAAATTTTTCTCATCACCGTCCTCACGATATTGTCCCATGTCAGCAAATCTCTCGAACGTTACACCAGGCACGTCTTGGGTAGCAAACGCTATTAATTAACAAGCCACAATTCGAAAAATATATTTTATTTACCGAGTTTTTTTTGTTTTCCCCGAAATATATTAGTATTATTAATCAGGGCCGTCTTAGAAATTTCAGAGGCCTTGTGCAATTTGTTTAAGTGAGGCCCCAACCCAAAGAACACGTAAAATACTAGAATATTTTTTTCAAACTAATACATATACAAATTAGCGCATTTAATTTATCAATAGGTGTCCGATAAATTGTCTTACGATAAAATCGATTAAGGATTAGTAAGCACCCCGAGTCCACGAGTGAAACGTCCTATTATAACTCATATAATCAAATCATTTTATTTGATAATTTGCGGCAATTTATTCAACCAGCTACGACTTGCAACATTTCCTACGTTCACATATCAAATTGAAATATGAGCACAAGAGAAATTCTTGAACAATAGTTACATCACATATTAACATGTCAAACGTTTAAAAACTAAAAATAGCATAGCACATATATTGGTAATTTAGTACGAGCTGAATAATTACATACAATCAATTTTCTCTTAAATATTTAAATCTCTTAAAATTTAGTATATGCACCATAAAAATTATGTATAAGAATAACAAAGAATTATTTACCTTAAAACTTCGTGAAGATATGTATTGGTGAAATCTAGATTGTAATAACAACCAAAAAAATTATTGCTTTTACCTTTAAAAAAAATAAAAACTTATTGCTTTTTAAAAAATATTTGCTTAAGAAAAAGAATCATTAACAAATTCCGCTAACCTCAAAGCCACTAATTCCGCTTGTAAGGGTGATTCTGCATAGTCTACACAACTACCTTCGTAAAATACCTTCCCATCGACATCAATCGCCATCCAACCAAAACCTGCCTTACCATTTTCATTCCATCCAGCATCACATTTGATGCGTACATTTCTACAAGATCTTTCACCTGCTACAACTAAAAACGGCTCATAGGATTTAATCCTTTGCAAGTCTGATTCTTGGTTGAGATCTACCTGTTCTACCTTTTTAACACGCTGTTGAGATAGCGAAGCCAAACTATAAGAACAGTTTGTGGACAAGGGAATTTGATCCACGCGATGTTTTATTTCAAAAACATTTTTAATTTGAAAAGAGTCGCCACTAAATTTTTAGGTGGAATTTAGAAACCAATCTTAGAGAAAATGAGTTCGTGTGAGTTTACGTGTTAGGAAGATTAAAATAATTTCATTAATTTAACGCCTAACCCCGCCCGTTACAGAAACGGTCTCTACTAAGTAAAACCATGGCTATTATGAATACACATGCGGATATGCAAACAATATTTTAATCCTAAACAAAATACATCCATTCTAGGTCGTTTTAATGCACATATAATTTAGTCGGAGTTATTTAACAGAGGTTCATTTACTATTCTAGCAAACAAAGAGAAGAAGCAGAAATACTCACCGACAGCATAAGATAGATTAACAAACGTTAGCGGCAGACGAATACAAAATAGTGATAAGCAAACATGATCCAAACGCATAAACTAAATAATCCAAGGTAATTATGGTGATGTGTAGACCCACGCAAATCAAACAAACACGGACCGACAGACAAGAACAAACGTGCAAACCCATACTTAAATACAACTAGTGGACACACTCACATACACAAATGATAACAAACAACACAAATAATGTGCAGGCTATAGAAATTAAATCGAAATACACGTACAGACCATAAAAACGCAGATACCCGTACGGACGAGTGCCAAACAAAACGAATATAAGGAAAGCAAGCAGATTTCAGGAAAACGAATACGAATGATAACACAAATAACGTACAGGCTGCTAAACAAACCCGACTAACAAGCACACTAGCATACATGTAAACACAACTTCAAGGCAACATCAACGAGTGCTCAACAATACATCCCAGCTCAACGTGTAAACTGAATAATCGAACGTAATTAAATGGACATGCTGACATATACGAACGACATGGACACCACTAAAATTAACTAACAAACATACGAACGAGTGCTTCTCAAACGGAGCAGGTAATATAAATGCCCACAGACGCGAATAAATACAAATAGACTTAAATAATCGGATGCGACTCATTCAAATACCAGTAGACAACATGAAAACTCGAATGCATCTCACGAAAACCTTAAACAAACTATCCTACAGGTCAAGCTTCTACGCAACTCACGATTTAACGAACAAAACAAAATCAGCAGCAAAAGCAGGAATGTGCAGACATGTGGTTTATACGTGATTCAACGGGACTAGATACTACGCAAAAGCTAAGTGATGAAATAAGATTACAAAAGCTAATTTAACGCATGAATATGAATTACAAGTCTGAAAACAACATGGAAGACCAAATTTAAAACAACCAACATGGATGACACGAATAAGAACGGATTTCGTAAAAAAAAGCCAACAGAATCAATCTAACGAAGAACTTTCAATTCATACTACGCAACGAATTTGAACACGTATTCTAGGTGAACAGGAGGCATGACATATTCACATATACGCATCATAATCATGCTAAAAACACAAGCCAAAACGAACAATAAAAAGCAATAACTACGATGATAAACGATTGAGCGACAGAGAGTAATAAAAACGACAAAGGGTTATAAAAACAATAAAAAAAACGATAATTTAACGAAATAAAAAGAGTATTTTGCACCCTCAACTTACATGTATCGTTGACCAAATATCCGAGTCGTAATCGATTGTAAGATTTTATCCCGAGGGGCCGTCGTCGACGAAAACCAATAAAAATCCGTGCCATTGCACCAAACCGACAAAGAACTTTCAAAAGCTTGTATCTCCTTCGTTTCTCAACGAAATTTCGAACCAAAAGATGTTTTAGAATCGTGGTAAGGTGAACTTTAAGACTAGGTAAACAAATCAGAGAGATTGAGAAGTTTACAACACGAAAAACGAGGAAGAACAGGGATAGCTGCACGAAAATCAGAAAAAGATACTCTGTTTTTCGTGTGTCTATCTCGTCTTCTCTGGGACTGTTTTGAGGCTTTTTGTGACTTTTAGTTATATGTGGGAGCTGTATAATTCGTGTCTCTGAATGTTCATGATGGGTGTGTATATATAATGACAAAAGGGTAGGGTTTCAATGTGGAAAAGAGCAGCTCTTCCTTCTCTTCTGAGAGCTGCTGTTTCAGGCTCATCCTAGGGTTTTGTGGAGTGTTTTCTTGAGGGTTAAGCAAGGGTAAACGGGGTATGTGGGTCAGGTATCGGTTTTTGGTTGTGGGTATGGGTTTGGTGGCCAAGAAACGGGTTTTGGGCTACTCACAAAACAGAGCACGGTGGTGGTGTTAGGACGTGCTATTTGGGCCATTTTCTGGCCTCTTTTGGTGAATTTAGGACATGGTTCTAGGATGGATTAGGCTCGGGTAAGCGAGGGAGAGTGTGGGTATAAAGAGGCCTCGAAATTCGTGTTGAAACGGGCTCAAAATCGCTCTCGAAACAGGGCTTAAAGCGAGCTTCAAAACATGCTGTTAAGAAAACGAATTCGTCGAATACGATTTAATAAACTGTTTTAAAAGCATGAGAAACGACTTTTCAAGTCAAATATTGAATTTGTAAAAGCGACTTTTCAAATCGAAATTCTTAAAATGATTTTTCAAATCGAAATATTTTATTTTCAATAAAACATTGCTTGCGATAAAATAAAATTTGACAGAGCTTCTTTTATCAAATATCTTTTGAATAAATAGACGAAAGGGTTGACAGCGCCCTGCTTACATCGTAAAACGAGCTCGAATAAATGACACGAAGAACACGTTGTCCTATCATCATTGGGTATTTGTCGGGTTTTCTATAAATTTCCATATCGACGGATATGGGTATCTACAGAGCCCCCACTTTGACTAAGGCTTGGACAGGCGAAAGTCAAAGTAGACTCGCGAGAGCCTCACGGGTCGTTTATGGTCCCTTAGACCTGTGTATATAAGCTCACCAGCCATAAGAAGAAATCATACCTGAAACTCGATTATGGATGCCTTCATTTTCATCAGGGCGTGGGTTGAGCCTTATTCTGAGGCGCCTACGTATCTGTTGTGACAGAATCAAACCCGTATCGTAGTTCGAGCTCGCTGGCCTGTAGCTTTCTGCTGCTTCGGCCCAAAATAAAATGATATGGATTTACTTGATTAAGTAAAGCCAATATCTGCATTCTTTTAGGAAGTGTCACTTCGTTTAGCTTCTGCTAATATTTCTTCATCTTGAGGATGTCATCCTGCTGTCGGGGTCTAAGGTTGATGACTTTAGAGCCCCCGGTTGGAGCGTTCCTGCTCAATCTTAACAACAAATCATAGCGCACAACTCACATAGTGAAATCTGCGACTTTTGAAACAAAAAGGATGGATCATCGATCCGAGCTGCGAATTTTATTCGAAAATGGGTCGTCGACCTGCTTTTAAAAGGGATGGATCATCGATCCGAACTGAGAATAATAATTTGAAAGTGGGTCCTCGCCCGGTCTTAATCGAAATGGGTCATCGCCCTGTTTTAATTTGAAAAAAAATAAAAAAATTGGGTCTTCGACCTGCTATCAAAACGATGGATCCTCTATCCGGCCTGAAAATTCTACTTTGGAAATGGATCATCGACCCGAGCTAAAAATCAATATTTGCGTCCTCGACTCGTATTTCAAAACTTTTGTGCCTTAGACTATGACTCGTAATTAGACACAACTAACTAACCTAATATAAGTGGACATGTGTTATTATACTTAGACATGTGTTACTAAAAAAAAACATGTGTCATGTGTCCTAAACAAAGCAAATCAAAACAACAAAAAGAAAAAAAGACGTTGTATGATCCTCAACTGCACATGTGCTTCAGCACGACTTGACTCACAGTCTGCGTGGCACCTAGACCTTACCCCAAAAAAAAAAGACAAAACACATCATAAGTGTGCAAACAAAGGAACATGAACTTTTTCCATAGTCTTTCCAAATTTGCAACTCTTCGAACCAAAACGTGGTTCAGTATCTTGAGAGAAATCATGCTCCAACCCTTTCCATATCGTAACGTAGCAAGATTCCATGAGAAAAATCGAGTTTCCATAACTCCAATTTAGCAAATATCGTGGGAAAATCGTAGTTTCCTTAATCCAGACTTGGCAACTTTTCCAAACCAACTCCTTGTGTCTCCCTATAAAAAAACGAGAGCCCCCCGATGACATACAACATATTTTTCAGTTTACATCTCGCTTATTCAAAGAGTTCGTTGTGACCATGAATGCTTTGGTAGGAGCCATGAAGTCATGGTCCAAGGACTTCGGAGGCCGAGAAACCCAGAACTTGACTGACGCGGGTTTACAGCAAATGCTCCCGCTCATGCACATCATTCCCCAAAGGGGTTTTCTGGCCGAGTGTGTGCAATTTTGGGACCCCGTTCACCACGTGTTTGCTTTTCCTGAAGGTGAGATATGCCCTTGGCCTGAGGATTTTACCGTGCTCGGTGGCTGGAAATTAACGCAGCAGCCTGTTATTCCAGATTTCAGTCCCGGGTGGGTCGAAAAATACCGTGACTTTCTTGGCTTATCGTTCGAGGAAGCTCACAATATAGTTGAAGGAGAAAAGGTGGACTTGTGTGGTCTGGCCCATCTTTTTCGACACGCGTACGACCCTACTAGGGCTACTGTTTATCGTCGGCGAGCGTTTGGTCTCATCATGGTGCACCTTTATTGTCTCGAAGGGTACATGGAAGTCCCGTCCTGTCATGGACAAGCTAAGTTTATCCGTATCGTAGAGCAAATGGAGGGGAATTGTAATCCGGCTTCAATTATTTTGGCTAAGACTATACGTGGTTTGGATGCCTTCAAAGCTAGCTCGTGTGCCTTTTTTACAGGCTCGTCCCGTATCTTACAGGTAACTTGAGCTGAATTCGTTTCACTCCTGCTGTTTTCTGTAGGCTCGTTGTTTTTCTGCTGTTCTTCCCTTGCAAGCTCGGTTTTCTGCTCTTCTTTGTCGTAAGCTCGCGTTTTTCTGTTTTTTTTTCTTGTAAGCTTCTCGTTGAAAGGGGTAGGGGGGCTCTTTTTCTTTTGCTGAGTTTTTTTTTTCTGATTTTTTACTCGGTTGGGGGGCTTGCTCATAATGGATAGAACGGTCAACGACAGTTTCACGGGAGGAGATGACAGGGTCAGACTAATATTTCGTTTAGCTTCAAACCATAGGGTCTGACTTTGCAAGATGCTTCAAACCTTCACCCGTGTTTCGGCCTCGATAGAGAAACATTTTCGTAGGCTCTGATCCGTAGGCTTGCTGTTTCTGTTTGTTTTTGTGACTTGGTTTCTCGGTTTTTAGGTGTGCCTTGATAAAAAACGAATTTGTTTCTGCTGTTTCTGGTCTTTTTCTTCTCCTTCCTTTTTTGTGATCCCATAACACCCTCGTCGTTTCAGGTTTGGCTCATGGAGAGGCTTGGACTAGTGGAACCACCGAAAAACCCTCATACCTATCGAGTGAGGAGCTTTGGTGGTCGTATGCCGCGGTATGCTCTGGGAAAAGGGGCTCGCTACTGGAATCGCATGCTGATTGAAGGTGTCGGGTCTCACATTCATTGGTTTTTGCCTTGGTTACGCTTGTCCTCATTTACAGGGCTTCCGGATGGTGATCGTTCAAGATAAATAATGCTTTTGGGCTTATCACAACCCGTATATATTTATCCGGATCGTGTGCGTCGTCAGTTTGGTCTCCAACAAACCGTGCCCACGATTGAGGCTAGCCAAGGTCTCGAATTCGACATTACTCGAGCTACATGTCAAACTTGGCTTCATTCTTGGAATTGCAGGACTGTTTGGCATCTCCTTGAGCCGTGTGCGTCGACATGGGTATCTCCGTCGTATTTGAAATGGACTAAGGAAGCTTCTGTCGAGGTGCGACGAACATTAATTGAAGATGACGCAGCAGATTGGAAAGCGCGTGGTGAGGCGTTAAAAAAACCGAAGATTCTACGCGAGGTTGAACAAGCCTGATGCGACGCAGGGAACTAGTGCGAGACGTTCAAATGTTTGGCAGAGGTTAGATGCAAGGGAAGATGTTCGTCCAAGCGTTGCCGATCGATTGGGTCCGCGTCTACACGTGAAGGACCGCTTGGGGCCGCGAGAAGAAAGCCAAGTTCCTCCCAAAAAACGAGCCAGAATGATTATGGACCAGACGGAGTTTCGTCGTCGCGAGTCTCATGGTTATTCTAAGGAGCAGGGGTACGGTTAGAATGCTAATAAGGGTAACTACCTGATATGCCCATTACTATATAAAATATTAGGATTGATTATTATTTATTGGGTTATGATTACTAGGATTAATTATTATTATTATAGCAGTGGTATTAGGATTTATTATTATTAATTACAACTACGTATTAGGACCTATTATTATTATTTGTGCTTTCCTCTTCGAGTTGTGTGTGATGGGCTTCGCCCGTGAAATAAAGTAATAAAAACGACTTACTATTTATTAGAAAAATTCCCGTTTCCACATTCATCAAGTCAACGTTATTTCGATTGTACTCTTGTAAAGAGTTGCCTACGTATCTGCTTTTTACACAGAATCAAATCGAATCCGTAGTTCGTATGTTAAACATTTCGTGTGGTGGCAAAAGCCAAGCTTTAAACTTATTCTAATACATCGCAATTCAAATATTATTTCATAACATTTGAGAATGAGGACTAAGGATAGTATCGCTTCAGTTGATCCAGATTCGTTGGATTCGAAAAATCATTGCCGTCTAGATCAGTTATTCTAACTGCGCCTCCTGTCAAGATTTTCTTTACCAAGTAGGGGCCCGCCCAATTTGGCTTAAATTTTCCTCTCGGATCTACCGGTAGTAATGCGCGTACCGACTTCAACACGAGATCTCCCTCCATAATTCCTCGAGGCTTCACCTTTTTATTAAAAGAGCGCTCTATCCTTTTCTGATAGAGTTGAATATTGTATAGTGCATTCAAACGCCGTTCATCGAGCATCACAAGTGAGTCATACCGAGCCTGGACCCAGTCCGCTTCTGGGACTTTGCTTTCTAGCAGGATTCGCAGAGACGGTATTTCTAATTCAACGGGTTGGACCGCCTCCATCCCGTAAGTTAAGTAATACGGTGTTGCTCCGGTCGCAGTTCTGATTGATGTTCTGTACCCCCATAACGCGAAGGGTATCTTATCGGGCCACTCTCGGTAGTTGTCTGTCATCTTCTTAAGAATGACCGTAACCGTCTTATTAGCCGCCTCTACTGCGCCATTTGTCTGAGGACGGTAGGGTGATGATTTGTGAAGCTTTATCTTATATTTGTCGAGTAGCTGTGCTGTCTCGGCTTGGAAGTGGGTGCCGTGGTCACTGATCATTTCATGAGGCACTCCGTATCGACAAATAATGTCATTTTGGATGAATTTTGCTACTTGCTTCGCATTTAGCACTTTATAAGACTTGGCTTCTACCCACTTCGTGAAGTAGTCGATTGCCACCAAAATAAAACAGTGCCCTCCAGTTCCTGAGGGGTTAACCTTCCCGATGATGTCGATGCCCCACGTTGAGAAAGGCCAAGGCGACGTCATTGTGTATAGCATAGAGGGTGGAACATGTTGGACGTTTGCGAATATTTGTGATTGTAGCGATGGCGGACATATCTTCGACAATCCATCTCCATTGTCGTCCAATAATAACCAAGCCTCATGATCTTTCGGACTAGCATGTGCGCATTCATGTGCGGCCCACATTCTCCGTCATGGACTTCTTCCATGACTTTTTCTGCCGTAGCCTTGTCAACACACCGCAGAAGCACTCCTTGTGCCGTCTTTTTGTATAACTGCCCGTCGTCAGTTGTAACAAATTGGGCCGACAGCAGCCGTAATGCCCGCTTCCCACGTGTGTCTAGGTCTGCAGGGTATTCTCCTGCGTTTTTGTATTTCAAGATTGATGCGTACCAGGGTTCTGTCTCGCTTTCCTCGGCGTTGTCAATTGCATTAACATATGCGGGTGATGATCTGCGTTGAACACATAACGGCATACTATCTATGCTGTCAGGAATGTTAATTAGGGCTGCTAATTTTGACAGAGCATCAGCAAACTGGTTTTCCTCCCTCGGAAGGTGGACGTATCGTATTTCGTCGAACGATTTTTCAAGTTCTTCTATCTTGGTTTGGTAGGGTGCCAAACTGCTACTCTTAATTTTCCATGCTCCGCTCACTTGATTTATTACCAAGGATGAATCGCCGTGCACTAGTAGCCTTTTTACGCCTAGATTGACAGCACTGTGCAGACCCAACAGACATGCTTCGTACTCCGCCGCGTTGTTTGTAACAGCAAAGTCCAATTTAATGGATACGGGTATATGTTCTCCTTTTGGTGAAATAAGGAGGATACCAATCCCGTAACCCATGTAATTCGATGCTCCATCAAAGTACAAATCCCACGTATCGTCTTCGACGTTCGCGACATTTTCATCTGGAAATGACCATGTATCCGTGATTTCAGTTTCGTCGATTGGATTATCGGCAAGGAAATCGGCGACAGCTCTTCCTTTTATTACCTTCAGCGGCTTATACTTAAGATCAAATTCTGCTAGCATGAGAGTCCATCTTGACATTCTGCCATTTAACACCGGTTTTTCAAACAAGTACTTGATCGGGTCCATTTTGGAGTAGATGCTTACACTGTAGCTAAGCATGTAGTGTCTTATCTTCTTTGTGGCCCAGGACAGCGAGACATGTTTTTCTAGCGGCGTGTACTTCACTGTACTCCAAGAATTTCTTACTAATATAGTAGATCGCCCTTTCCTCTTTGTCTACGATTTGAGCTAACATTGCACCCATTGCGGTATTCGTCCTTTGTTAGGTACAATGATAGTGGCGAGCCGACCATCGGTGGGCTTAAAACAGGTGGGGAAGACAACACCTCTTTTATTTTATCGAACGCAGCTTGACATTGTTGATCCCATGTAACGTGCTCTCCTACTTTGAGCTTTTTAAATATAGGTTCGCATATCATGGTTAACTTAGTGACGAAACGGCCAATGTCTTTGCACTGAGCCTAGAAAACCTCGAATTTCTTTCTCGGTCTTCGGGTGAGGCATCTCCAAAATGGCTTTGATTTTTGAGGGATCGACTTCAATGCCACGATGACTAACGATGTGACTGAGTAGCTTACCCGAAGTGACTCCGAATGCGCATTTCTGCGGATTTAACCTCATGTTGTACTTTCTTAATCTTTCGAAGAATTTCTTCAACGCGCTTAGATGACCACTGCGTTCCTTGGATTTCACAATCATGTCATCGACATAAACCTCCACCTCTCTGTGCATCATATCATGTAGCAACGTCGTTGCGGTTCGTTGATATGTGGCCCCTGCGTTAATCAGTCCAAACGGCATTACTGTATAACAATAAGTTCCCCACTGCGTTGTGAACGCGGTTTTGTGCATATCTTCCTCGGCCATTTTTATCTGATTGTAACCCGCGTAACCATCCATGAAGGACAATAATGCGTGGTTGGCGGTGTTGTCAACCAAGATATCGATGTGAGGTAATGGGAAATCGTCCTTCGGACTTGCTCTATTTAGATCACGAAAATCAACGCAGACACGCACCTTCCCGTCTTTCTTCGGAACTGGCACTACGTTAGCTACCCAATCTGAGTATTCTGAGACTTTGATAAACCCGGCTTTGAATTGCTTGTCAATTTCTTCCTTGACTTTTAGAGACCATTCTGGTCGCATTCGGCGGAGTTTTTGCTTTACTGGTTTGAAACCTGGTTTAATCGGGATTTTGTGTTCTGCGATTTCCCTGTCAATTCCTGGCATGTCTTTGTAAGACCATGCAAATACGTCTTTGAACTCATTTAGCAGATTGATAAACCCTTGTTTTTCAGCAGGGTTGAGAGTTGTCCCTATTTTCAACTCTTGTGGCTCGAGAGTGGTTCCCACATTAATTGTTTCAGTGTCTTCGACTACCGAGTTTTTGTCGTCATATTCCTGTATCCCTTTTAACAACTGAGGAGATGGTTCTAACTCCTCACTTTCTACCTGTTCATCTTGGTCCTCATTCTCAATGTCATTATTAAAACAATCATTTTCAAAAATTGAATTGCAATGTAAAAGAGACAAGTCGTAAGCAAACTGGTTCATTTTATTATTATTGATTTGAAATTGTGCGAATTGTGCTAACATTTGGGCCAACTGATCAGGGGTCAGTGGCTGGATAGATGTGGTATCCAAGACAGGCCTTGGAATACCGGAACTAGAAGAAGGTACATGAAAAGGAAAGACTGGGGAGGGGGTATCTTTGACACCTAACTCCTTAGACTTAGCACTAAGACTCCTATCATCATCAGGTTCAGACTCAGAATCAGACTCGGAATTTTCTTCTGGCTCGGGCATTTCTCCTTCTCCTACGGTCATTTTGAACAGCAGTCCTTTGTTGTCGGTCCATTTGATGGTCTTCCTCCATCCGGACGTAGCCCCTTGCGGATTAACATCTGTAATGAGAGTGGATGGATCGAATCGGTCACTCTTGAGGATCATACTCACCAAAGCTTCGCTTGATGCTTCGATTTTCCTCTCTTCCCCAAAAAGAAGGCCCATGGCTTTCCCGTCTTCGACTGGGCCGCACTCCTTCCTTGTCGTAATTGTTGCCATGATGTCGTCCGGAATGTAGTAATAATCTTGGAATATTTCAATTCCTGGGACCCAACGGTGTACTTTATGGTCATAGATAGGCTCGGGAAAGTCCAAACATGGTGTGTCTTCTCCGGCTCTCACGAATTGCCCATTAAGTGTCAGTGGGTACGGTTTCAGCTTCGCATCTTGCCCCTTACCCTTGTTTAGACAATCCTCATCCTTTGTTGGGTCGTACCCAAGGCCGAACATGATTCCTTTCGGGACCGTTGGAGGCGGAGTGAAGGTATTCCCCTTCCTAGGGTATAAAGACAAACCAAAGTATTTTCCGGTCCTTAGCACTGTTTCACACGCACGGCTTCCGGTGTATAACTCCATGTTTGACTCGTCGACTTGGGATTCGATCGCATTGACGACCTCAAAGCCACCCGTCTCAATGGTGACCTCATTTTGTACCTCGAAAGTCACATCTCCACCTGTTACGACCATTGGAGTAGCGTTAATGGTTACCACTCCTCCATTGAATGGAATTTTAATCTTTCGGTGAAGGGTAGAAGACACAGCTCTTGCGGCGTGGATCCAAGGTCTTCCAAGCAACATATTAAAAGACGAAACAAGGTCTATAACTTGGAAATTGACCGTCTTTTCTACTGCCCCCGTATTCACACTCAAAGTGACGAGCCCAGCTACACGACGTATTGTACCATCGAAAGCTCGGACCGTTTGCGTAGTTGGAATAAGATCGTTCTTTTCTAAGCCCAGAATATACGCGGTTTTCAAAGGAAGCACATTAACGGCGGACCCATCATCCACTAGTGTCATTGGAAGCCTCTTGTGACGGCATTCTACCGTGATGTACATGGCTAAGCAATGTTGAGGTCCAAAAGAAGGCAAGTCCTCATCCGAGAAGGTCACGACATTTGTAAGCCGTGGTTGATTTGATGAAACCAACGAGATCATATCGTTGGGAGTGGTGGTGGGAGACACAGTCATGTTCATCAAAGATTGTAGCAGAGCTTGCCGATGTTCGAATGAGCTTAGAATAAGCTCCCATATAGAGACATCCGCCTTAGTTTTCTGTAGTTGTTTAATAAGGGGATCCTTTGCGGTCGACACTTCTTCGAGTGCCTTTGTTACCGTAGGTGTACTTGCTTGCGTTGTGTTTTGGGTGTCCCCAAAAATGGAAGTGCTCTTCGACTTTTCTATTCGATAAGGACGTCCGGATCGAGTTAGGTGATCAGACTCGAGGACATCCTTTCGCAACTGCATAATCTCCGCTTGAGTGCGTGGGATGACTGCACCTTCGGTGAGATAAATATCATCCTCATCATCAGCCCAAACCCCATTAATTTCACTTCCACCTTGCGCAAGGTATGGTGTACAATCAATGTTAAAATCCCCAATGCGAACGTCATTTCTTGCCTTGGGAAAAAGATCAGCACAATCTATATAAACTTTTCCCACGAAAAACCCGGTGAGATAACTAACGGGTTGGATCAAGTGAGATATATCATCATTGTCCCCAATGAACACTGCATTGGAGTGGTTGCCGAAAGGATTAGTCACATTATTCGGCTTAACCGTAGGGATTGGCAAAGATCCATTTTCGATCATGTCTTGGATCTCGTGCTTAAGGCGAAAACAATTTTCAGTATCGTGTCCTCTCCCTTGATGGAATGCACAATACGCGTTTGGCTTGTACCATTTGCCTTGTCGGTCAACAGGTGGGTCTGGAGTTGGACCAATTGGGTTCAACTTCCCTTGGGCCGTGAGCCTTTGAAGAGCAGAGGTGTATGTGCACCCGAGATCGGTAAATGTTCTTGGTGCTCGACGTTGTTGTTCACGAGGGCCCCCAAAACTGATTGCTTGCACATGATTAGCCGAATTGGATGCCCTTGATTTAGAGGAAGAGGGCCCTTGATATCCCTTAGGCTTTTCCGCCTCTGTAGCTCGAACATCGTCCTCTATTTTCATCCCTACTCGGCCAAGTTCCTTGAACGAGCTGAAATTTTGGTATTTGATAGCATCTATGTAGACAGGACGAAGATTTTTGATGAATTTATCTACCATTTCGACCTCTTCGGGTCTCTTGGGTAATTTCACGCTTTCTGCGCGCCATCGATTAAGGAATTCCGTGAACCCCTCCTTTTCTTTTTGTGTCATTACTTCCAACGTCCTCATAGTAGTCTGAATTTCAGCATTATCAGCAAAATGCTTACAGAATTCCACTGTGATATCTTCGAATGTTGGAAAATTTTTGAGCTCGAGACCATAAAACCATTTCCTTGGATGTTCCCCCAAAGATTGAGCAAAAACATGAGACAACATTTCAGCGGGTACCCCTTTCAAGGCGAGGTATTCTTTGTAAGATCGAATATGTTGTAGCGGGTCTTCAGTTCCCTTAAACTTAGGGATATCAGTAAGCACGAAATTAGTTGGTAGCTTATCTTGTACCGGCGTATACCCCCAAGCATTCTCGAAGTGAATGCTTTCTCCTTGAGACAATTTCAGTTGGTCTTCTATTAGCTTAAAACGCTTCTAAAGTTCAGTTGGTGGTGGAGGTGGTGGATTTTCTATCGTTAGCTTCTTTTCTACGGACTCCAAGCGATTCATCATTGCAGCAAGAGTATCATTGAGTTTGCTTAACTGTTCTGCGGTAGTCATGTTTCTTGTTTCGACCGGCCTTTCTACAATAAAACCCCGAACAGAATTCAGTCATTGAATTACCAACCCTCTGCACACTTATGACTCGACTGACACACACGTGAAACACCTAAACAAGACTCGACAAAAGAGAGCTAAACCCTCTGTACTTAGACTCGACCAAAGAGAGCTAGCTCGACTCATTCTCACTCGTCTAGCCTAAACACGGACTCTAAAGTGGATTGACTCGAACTTCCTACTCTAGACTTGGGTTAGACTCGGAATGTGATTTGAAATTTGAAATCGAGGACGACTAAAAGAAGGCGACATTTGAAAAAAAAACTTTTAAGAGTAAAAAAAAAGAATACGGATAGCATTTCAGCTAGGGAGAGATCTTTTTTCAAAAGAGCTAAGATCGGAAATAATTTAAGATTATTCTAATCCTAAGCAGACTGACATTTACTGGCTGGGAAAGATCTTTTTTCAAAAGAGCTAAAATCGTGGATATCTAAGATTATTCTAATTTTAGAAGGAAAGCGTTTCAGCTTGGACAGAAAACTTCGTTTTTCGGAAAAAGATAGTGTTTAAAATATTTAAGATTATTCTAATCCTAAAAAGACAGCATTTCAGCTAAAAGGACACTTTTTGGAAAACATTTGATTTGAAAGATGACAGTTTTGACTAAAAAGGATTGAAAACGTGGCTTTAGAAATCACAGAGCATTTAGTCACACGCAGTTCAAGGATGCAATGCATGAGCCTAGTCTATTCTAAGTCTCGAAAAGGGTCCATGCCAATGATTCCACGTTGTTAGGGAACTTACACCCCCACCATAAGTCAGGAACGAAATGGTGAGTAGCAGTTGCTAACCTCGGCGGAACCACCTTGGTATTTAAACCAGACACAGTGAACGTCATTTCCCTACTTTGAGATCGACCCAAAGGGAGGAATGGTTCGAATCCTAACAGTATGATGCATAAATAACATAAAAAAAAGGTACTCTAAATAGCCATCGTTTTACTTTTCAAGTTTCACCTCCCCAGCGGAGTCGCCAAATTGTGGACAAGTGAATTTGATCCACGCGATGTTTTATTTCAAAAACATTTTTAATTTGAAAAGAATCGCCACTAAATTTTTAGGTGGAATTTAGAAACCAATCTTAGAGAAAATGAGTTCGTGTGAGTTTACGTGTTAGGAAGATTAAAATAATTTCATTAATTTAACGCCTAACCCCGCCCGTTACAGAAACGGTCTCTACTAAGTAAAACCATGGCTATTATGAATACACATGCGGATATGCAAACAATATTTTAATCCTAAACAAAATACATCCATTCTAGGTCGTTTTAATGCACATATAATTTAGTCGGAGTTATTTAACAGAGGTTCATTTACTATTCTAGCAAACAAAGAGAAGAAGCAGAAATACTCACCGACAGCATAAGATAGATTAACAAACGTTAGCGGCAGACGAATACAAAATAGTGATAAGCAAACATGATCCAAACGCATAAACTAAATAATCCAAGGTAATTATGGTGATGTGTAGACCCACGCAAATCAAACAAACACGGACCGACAGACAAGAACAAACGTGCAAACCCATACTTAAATACAACTAGTGGACACACTCACATACACAAATGATAACAAACAACACAAATAATGTGCAGGCTATAGAAATTAAATCGAAATACACGTACAGACCATAAAAACGCAGATACCCGTACGGACGAGTGCCAAACAAAACGAATACAAGGAAAGCAAGCAGATTTCAGGAAAACGAATACGAATGATAACACAAATAACGTACAGGCTGCTAAACAAACCCGACTAACAAGCACACTAGCATACATGTAAACACAACTTCAAGGCAACATCAACGAGTGCTCAACAATACATCCCAGCTCAACGTGTAAACTGAATAATCGAACGTAATTAAATGGACATGTTGACATATACGAACGACATGGACACCACTAAAATTAACTAACAAACATACGAACGAGTGCTTCTCAAACGGAGCAGGTAATATAAATGCCCACAGACGCGAATAAATACAAATAGACTTAAATAATCGGATGCGACTCATTCAAATACCAGTAGACAACATGAAAACTTCGAATGCATCTCACGAAAACCTTAAACAAACTATCCTACAGGTCAAGCTTCTACGCAACTCACGATTTAACGAACAAAACAAAATCAGCAGCAAAAGCAGGAATGTGCAGACATGTGGTTTATACGTGATTCAACGGGACTAGATACTACGCAAAAGCTAAGTGATGAAATAAGATTACAAAAGCTAATTTAACGCATGAATATGAATGACAAGTCTGAAAACAACATGGAAGACCAAATTTAAAACAACCAACATGGATGACACGAATAAGAACGGATTTCGTAAAAAAAGCCAGAATCAATCTAACGAAGAACTTTCAATTCATACTACATAGCGAATTTGAACACGTATTCTAGGTGAGCAGGAGGCATGACATATTCACATATCGCATCATAATCATGCTAAAAACACAAGCCAAAGCGAACAATAAAAGCAATAACTACGATGATAGACGATTGAGCGACAGAGAGTAAGAAAAACGACAAAGGGATATAAAAACAATAAAAAAAACGAAAATTTAACGAAATAAAAAGAGTATTTTGCACCCTCAACTTACATGTATCGTTGACCAAATATCCAGTCGTGTCGATTGTAAGATTTTATCCCGAGGGCCGTCGTCGGCGAAAACCAATAAAAATCCGTGCCGTACCAAAGCGTGACAACTTTCAAAAGCTTGTATCTCCTTCGTTTCTCAACGAAATTTCAAACCAAAAGATGTTTTAGAATCGTGGTAAGGTGAACTTTAAGACTAGGTAAACAAATCAGAGAGATTGAGAAGTTTACAACACGAAAAACGAGGAAGAACAGGGATAGCTGCACGAAAATCAGAAAAAGATACTCTGTTTTTCGTGTGTCTATCTCGTCTTCTCTGGGACTGTTTTGAGGCTTTTTGTGACTTTTAGTTATATGTGGGAGCTGTATAATTCGTGTCTCTGAATGTTCATGATGGGTGTGTATATATAATGATAAAAGGGTAGGGTTTCAATGTGGAAAAGAGCAGCTCTTCCTTCTCTTACGAGAGGCTGCTTTGTTTCAGGCTCATCCTAGGGTTTTGTGGAGTGTTTTCTTGAGGGTTAAGCAAGGGTAAACGGGGTATGTGGGTCAGGTATCGGTTTTTGGTTGTGGGTATGGGTTTGGTGGCCAAGAAACGGGTTTTGGGCTGCTCACAAAACAGAGCACGGTGGTGGTGTTAGGACGTGCTATTTGGGCCATTTTCTGGCCTCTTTTGGTGAATTTAGGACATGGTTCTAGGATGGATTAGGCTCGGGTAAGCGAGGGAGAGTGTGGGTATAAAGAGGCCTCGAAATTTGTGTTGAAACGGGCTCAAAATCGCTCTCGAAACAGGGCTTAAAGCGAGCTTCAAAACATCTTTGTTAAGAAAAGCGAATTAAATCGAATACGATTTAATAAACTGTTTTAAAAGCATGAGAAACGACTTTTCAAGTCAAATATTGAATTTGTAAAAGCGACTTTTCAAATCGAAATTCTTAAAATGATTTTTCAAATCGAAATATTTTATTTTCAATAAAACATTGCTTGCGATAAAATAAAATTTGACAGAGCTTCTTTTATCAAATATCTTTTGAATAAATAGACGAAAGGGTTGACAGCGCCCTGCTTACATCGTAAAACGAGCTCGAATAAATGACACGAAGAACACGTTGTCCTATCATCATTGGGTATTTGTCGGGTTTTCTATAAATTTCCATATCGACGGATATGGGTATCTACACAGTTAAAAGAATTCATGAATCTTTGCAAGCACGGCCCCACATTATTGAAGACCATAGTATTCCTGTGACACAACAGACTCCAAATAACGCTTAGGAATAACAGAACCGCCCTACCCGAATCATCTAACCCATGAAAAAATGATAACCAATTGCAAAGCCATGCCTTAAGACTAAGATTACTTCCCACGTCACTCCTTATTCCCAGCGGGCAAGACGACCAAAGTCTTTTCGTAAAGGGACAGTCCCTAAAAAGATGGCTCGACGATTCTATAGTCACATCATCTCCACAAGCTCTAAAGTATGGGTAAACATCAATGTTTCTTCGAGGAATTCCATCCCCATAGGTAATGTGTCAGTCAATATACGCCAAATCAGGATACGCCACTTGGACAGTCCTGGTAGCCTCCAAAGAACCTTCCTGAGGAAATTACATGAAAGTCCTGCCCTTCTTTGAAATCCTTCACTGACCCATTTTTAATTACGTGAGTCTGTAAAGCATATCCATAACCTGACTTAACACTATACTGCCCAGAAGCCGTGAATTTCCAATATACTTTATCTTGACATTGTGATCTTGGAATCAGAATAGCTCTAACTTTCTCAACCCAACCGTCATCCATAACTGTAGATAACAAGTTAATATCCCACCTAGCCTGATCGATAATAAAATCAGACACACAATTACAATCCCGATCAGACGATTGACTACTTTGTTTTGTTGGTTGTTCACCATTGACCCATCTACACTCCCAGGTTTTTAGTTTAGTGGGCTTACCTACTTTTCAGGCTACATTTTCCTCAAGAAGTTGAAAACCCCAACTAATGCCTCTCCATCCCCATGATGCATTCGTAACCTTTTTAAAGAAACCACCGGAAAACTGCTCCACATTTCTCAAGTATTTCGCTGTAAAAAGCTTACCAAAAATAGACTCTTTCTCCGTGATTATGCGCCACGCCAGCTTCCCTAACAACGCCTGATTAAGACAACCAATATTACGAATTCAATTTCCTCCCTGACTTTTCGGCAGACTAATTAAGTTCTTACTTCCCCAATGAATAGCTTTACCCTTCCGCTTACCTGCCCACCAAAACTGTGCCAAAATACGATTGATCTTATTTGACACACTTACCGGTACTTTGAAAGCCGATAGAACATAAACAGAAAGGGTGGACAGGATTGACGAGATAAGAGTGAGACGCCCAGCTGACAAAAGTAAGAGACCATTTCATGAATTAACTCGCCTTTGAACTTGCTCAATAGTATGACTGAAAATATCCTTTCTTTGAGCCATTAAAGTCAGTTGGTAACCCTAAATAAATCCCTAAACCAGGTGTGTCAGTAACTCCAAGATAGCTAGTAAACAGATCCCTTATATCTACCGAGGTATTGGGGCTAAAACATAAAGCCGACTTTTGTTGATTTATCTTCTGTCCCGACAGTAAACAAAACTCATCTATAGTACATAGTAAAGCTTTGCACTCCTCAGTCTTCCCTTCAGTAAAGAAAATAGAATCATCCGCAAAAAACAAATGAGAAACCGGGGGAGCCCTTCTACAAATGCGAATACTCGCAATCTCTTTCATGGCCTGTGCTTTACATAAGTTAGCTGATAACACTTCCATACAAAGCACAAAAAGATAAGGTGATAAAGGGTCACCCTGTCTTAGACCCCTCCTAGGTCTGAATTTTCTTAAAGGTACTCCATTTAACAGCACTTCATAGGACAAAGTGGTCACACACCTCATAATCAGGTCAACCATGTTCACCGGGAAACCCATCCTTAACAACGTTTGTTCCAAGAAGCTCCAACTCACCCTATCATAGGCTTTACTCATATCTGCCTTGAATGCTAACTTGGCCATTTTCCCTTTCTTCTGATTTTTAATATGATGTAATATTTCATGCGTAACAAGGACATTATCTTGTATATTTCTCCCAGGTATAAAGGCATTCTGAAACCCACCTACAATGTTTCCGATAATCCTCTTAACCCTATAAGATATGCACTTGGTAACAATCTTCATACTTACATTACACAGACTTTTAGGCCTATAACTTCCTGGTGTGTCAGGACTATCCACCTTCGGAATCAGGGCAATGAAAGTTCTATTCAAATCTTGAGGAGCCACCCCATTATTTAGGATTTGTAGGACCATATCCGTGAATTATTTCTTAATAAAATACCAACACTTATGATAGAAAAGACCTGGAATGCCATCAGGACCAGGAGATTTAATAGCTCCCATTTGAAACACTGCCGTACGTACCTCCTGCGCTGTGAAGGGCTTTTGCAGCCTCCTTATTTCCTCGTCACTGATTCTATCGCAGACTGGCTGAAGAAAATGATCCATTTTGTTTCCAAGATTAACAGGAGTAGACTCCTCTCTCTCCTCCTCATAGACTTTTTGAAAATGAGGCGTAAGAATATCCCCAATCACCGTTTCATTAAACTGCCAATCATTATTTTCATCCCTGATGCATCTAATAAAGTTACTTCCCGCACGCCCTTTAACTCAATCGAAAAAGAATTTCGTACAAGTATCACCATCCACCGTCCACTTTAATTTCGCCCTCTGCTTCGAATACAAATCTACCGCTTCTGCAAACTGGTCAACCTCCTTCAACAAGCCACTATAATCTTTATAGTCCTCCTCAGTTATAGCTTTATCCAAAGATGAACTCAGGCGTCCATCAAAATCATCCCAATCTCTAGACCACTCCTTTTTCTTATTCGTAGACCAGTTCAGCATAGTACTCCTTATATTAGCTAGTTTTTGTATACATGGTATAACTCTTCTTCCCCTACTCAACTCCTTCCATTTTCCTTTGATAATCTCCATACATTCTTGATTCTCCAAGTTCCATGCCTCCATTTTATAAGGCCGCTTCCGTTTAGTATAAGGAATCTTAAAATTAATCTCTATCGGGCCATGATCCGATATTGCAATGGGATGATGTAAAACCTGCACCTCTGGATACCTTTCATACCAATCATACGAAGCATACGCCTTGTCAAGGCGCTCAAAAGTAGGTTGTGCGTTAAATCTCTTGTTGCACCACGTAA
Organism: Dianthus caryophyllus; assembly: GCA_023091065.1. Taxonomy (NCBI): domain Eukaryota; kingdom Viridiplantae; phylum Streptophyta; class Magnoliopsida; order Caryophyllales; family Caryophyllaceae; genus Dianthus; species Dianthus caryophyllus. The sequence continues at coordinate 31,561,426 of CM041517.1, read as the reverse complement.
AACGGTGACCTTTGTATGGAACATCAATTAAGGCTAAGGAAGATTTCCATGAGTTAAACCACTCTGCACCTTCAATAGAACTTGCCCCACTTCCCATCTTATCTTCCATATACTCGACCTGATTGATATCACCAATCATAATAAAAGGTTTCTCTAGACTCAAAACAATAACCCTAAAAGACTCCCAAAAAGTCCGTCTCTTGGCAAAGACAGGCTCTCCATACATAAGACAAAGATACCAAACTATACTACTACCATCCGAATAACTCAAAAAAATAAAGTTCTTACATTCGATCACACTTTGGAAGTTACAACGATTCTTCCAAGTTACAAAAAGACCTCCACTACGACCTTCTACGTCGACTCCATAAAAGTTTGAATAACCTAAAGATTTGAAAATAGGAATGATATCCACTACATTACATTTAGTTTCTTGCAAAAAAATGAAGTCGTAATTATTAAGGATAGTAAGCGCTCTAATTTTTGGAATTCTAGGGGCGAGCGCATTCATAAAACCCCTACAATTCCATGACAATCCATTCATCCAAAAGAAGAGAATTGATGAGGCTCAACTCCCGAAAAACCATCAGTCTGCACTCCTAAATGCTCACCATCCACGGCTGCTCCTGTACCATCCTCATCTTCAATCCTTAATTCCCTGTATGTGTATTTGTATGGTTGACTTAGAATGTATTGGTTGAGTAGTTATTTAGCTATCCATAGAATTAGTTAATTATGATTATGTAATGTGCCGACATTAGATAATATAATATTGATGATGGTTTTAATGTTATGGTTAAACTATACCTCGTGAGTCGTTAGTTTTGTTGGTTTATTTAGTAAGTTACGAAACATTATATTTTTATCCGCTTTCGGATTGGTTTGGTGTCCAAGGTCCTATTGTTGGCCTAAACTAGTTTACTGAGGTCCTATTGTCAGTATTGCCGGAAATATCTTGAGGTCCTATTGTCAAGTCTGCGGGACTAACTAGTTGAGGTCCTATTGTCAGCTGGTTAGTAGTCGACCCTGTAGGGATATGTCATACGGAGTATAAACGTTTCAGCTTACTAAATTGTCTTAGAAATAAGGAGTACTCTATCGAATAAGGTTAAGATGGATAAAAGGGAGTAGTCTTCTTTGAGTTGTGTTGAGATTGGCTTAAGTATTGCTAACTATTTCTAATTTAGCTTGTGGTTATTGTTATTATTATTATTATTATTATTATTATTATTATTATTATTATTATTATTATTATTATTATTATTATTATTATTATTATTATTATTTTATGAGCTGTTTTATTTACTTGTCAGCTTTATTGTGATGTAATATGGCTGGGAGAACGTCTGAGTTATTCCCCATTGACTGTGGCTGTCATTTACTTGTAAAATGGCAGGTTGTTAAGTTGCTTTCTGCTATGAGGGTTTTGGAGTGAGTTAGCAAGCGTCACGTTTAATTTTATTTCGAAGAACTCTTTTAATAAATTATTTTATTTTCGTACTTTAAATTTTATTTTTAGGGGTATTTATTCCTTGGATTTGTAAGCTCTTATATTTTATTTCTTTTAAACCTTTTCAGTTTTAGTAACTACGCGGTTTTCAAGGTGTTTCCGCCACCTTATATTCGTTTGATCTTTATTTTATATTTTTTTTATTATTTTTGGTAAAATCGTGTGTGTTACAACAGTTCCTTCTGAGGTCCTGCTAAATGGAGTGCCTATTAAGCAGTTTAGGGCAAAACGAGGTCTAAGGCAGGAGGACCCTCTCTCCCCGTATCTTTTTGTTCTTTGCTCGAAGGACTTATCGCAGATCCTAAAAGCGGCACAAGATCGAGAAAGTATTCAAGGAATAAAGATATCCAGGAACGCCCCCCAGATATCGCATCTTCTCTTTGCAGATGATTCAATGTTCTTTTACCGAGGACAAACTTAAGGCATATGAGATTTTAAAATGCATTATGGACGATTATTGTAGTATGTCAGGGCAAAAGTTAAATACAGATAAGTCTAGAATTATCTTCAGCCCGAACACTACTTTAGCGACAGTTATAAGATGTTGTGGTTTACTGAAGGTGAAGCCTAGTGACGACTTGCGTGTATACCTTGGGTGTTCGACGTCCTTGTCTGGGGCAAAAAGGGGGATTTTTAACAGAATGATTGAACATGTCAGACAAAGGATAAGTTCGTGCGATGGGCTACATCAGGTAGGTTATGTCTTATCAACTCAATCTTGTCTAGTCTTTCCATCTACTTTCTATCGGTATTTAAGATATCGGTAAGTGTGCTAAACAAGATTAACTCTTTATTAGCACATTTTTGGTGGGCGGGTTGTAGAGATAAGAAAACTATACACTAGTTTAGTAGGAATATCCTTAGGTATAAGGGATGCTAAGTGCTTGAACCAGGCTATGCTAGCTGAACAAGTCTGGTAGCTAGATCCTAAGAAACCAGGGTTCTCTGCTGGCAAGAGTGATTATCTCGAGGTATATGAACTTTGACGATCGGTCTCTGGGTTTCGGAGGACCTAAGAAAGGAGGATCGTCTTGGATTTAGAAAGGTCTTCAGTGGGGGTGAGAGATCATTCGGCAGAATATAGCCTGGAAAATTGGGTGGGCGTTAGAGTTAAATATCTGGATAGAGAAGTGGGTGGAGGAACAAATGCCCAAGAGTAGGAACGACATTGACCAAAGTGAGAATGAGGAATATGGGGATTGGAAGGTGAAGCAGTTGATCTCGGTCGATAAAAGTTCGAAGGAGGACTATATCCTTCATCTCTTTGATCAAGAATGGGGTACTAAAATTCTTAGTATTCCTATCCCCAAACATGAGAGTGATGATTATTTTTATTGGCCACATTCAAGGAGTGGAAAATACGAAGTTAAGAGTCGCTATGGGTGGAGAAGGGGAAAAGAATGGGAGGAGGGAAGGTCTGAAAATGATAGGGCTCGTCTTGTGGGGTATGATGCGGCATTTTTTTAGGAAAAGGCTCTGGCGTCTGCCGGGGCTTCAGAAGTGGAAAATCTTGATTTGGAAAATACTGATAGGAGTATCGACTGGAAAAGAACTAAGGAGAAGAGATCTAACAGTAGAAGGGACATGCCCTATGTGTTTATCTGAACAAATAGAGAATGACATGGAGCACATTTTTAGCAACTGTGAGGTGACGAGGAGACTCTAGGCAAGTTCGAACTTGGGAATTAATAGCCTTAATGGGGAGCATTGCAATGTTAAGGTTTGGGTGTTGAACTGGATAAACCTTTTTACCGAAGAAGGTGGGTGGTGGAAGAAACTTGATGCACTTCTTGGCACTCATTGATAGGCTAAAGTCGCACTCACCTAATCAAAAATAATCCTGACACACCTATGGGTAGATAGGGTAAGTCGGGGTCGAGTCCACAAGGAGATGGTTGTTTATGTAGGTTACCTATGGAGTGTTTCAAGTCTCGGTTGGTTCGATTGTTGGAAGTTGCTATAGCTAGAGCGTAGGGAAAGGGTTAAACTTATATGGAGAAAGTCTAGGAAGTCGGGTTAGGCAATGGGTAAGTCAAGGTCAAGGATGATGATCGGGGTGAGTAGGTAATCGCATTTGCTAAGGATATAGCTCGTCCTCTCGGTCTTAAGCTTCCTCTAGGTCTCAAAAGCGGGCTCTCGCAACTTACAAATGAGGGTCCTAGTGATTGTCTCGCGCTTTTCCTCGAACTAGGCTTTCGGTCTTAAGTTCAAAGGTGCTAAAAGTTTGCTAAAACGTGATCAAGGATTCAACAAACACATTCAAGCAGAGACAATCAAAACAAACGCAAAAACCTAACTCAAATGATCACCAAATACAACCAAAACAAGCACCCATGATTCACCCTTCTCCCTAGATGAATAAACTACTCACACATGACAAAAATGATAAACAAAGCAATTGAAATAGATGAAAACATGATCACAAACAATATAAAACGAAATCACAATGAAAAGAGGAGAAGAAATGATAATACCAAATCAGAAAATCAATGAACCAAAGGATGAATTCAACAACGAAAACCAAATAGACGATTAAACTAGAGCAATCCGAGTCGGGAATTCAAAGTACAAGATGAAAAATTATTCAAACCCTAAATTTTGGAGAGAAAGTACTTTAAAGTGTTCCTAAAATGCTCAGAAAATTTCGTGCAAAGATATGATGTTTTGATCCTTCAAATAGACGATCTAATTTAAGCACACGAGGAGTCGGAGCCCGTCCCAGGGCTCCGGGACACACCTCCCGACCGGGACAAGGGTCACCCCGGCCGGGACCAACCTATCCCGTAGGTATCAGCCTTTGTATCTTTTTTTCACTTTCCTTAGTTTATTTTTGCTTGTATGTCGTCCCAAGGCTAAGGGACAAGGCCTAGGTCGTCCCAAGGCATAGGGACGAGTTCCAAAATGAGTATATGAGCTTCAAATCCCGTCCCAAGGTCCCGGGACGCCTTCAAAAGCTAAAACGAGGCTCGTGCGCAACCGAAACGCAACGAAACCAACTCGAAACACTTCGAAACTTCACGAAACTTTCCGAAACTTCTCGACCAGCCTCCTATACTCCAAATAAGCGCGTGTACCTACAAAATGGACACAAAAACGCAGCAGAGCCAAAACGGAGAGAAATAGGAGGCGAAACGCAAGTAAAAGCACGGGAAACGCTAAGAAAAGCTCGTGAACAAGGGGCTAAAAGTACGTAAATATATGACACATCAAACTCCCCCAAACCGAACCGTTGCTTGTCCTCAAGCAACATAGCATGACAGAAAATAGAGGACAAAGCGAGATAGGAAGACTTCCCCAAACAATCACCAAACCGCAAGCAGCTTTAGCAAATGACAATCAATCCCGAAGCAACGTGGGACATAGGAAATAGCAAGCTAACGGATGAGATTTACAAGATGGCGCAGAATGAATAGCATGGCTTAAACAAAGGCTCTCTAGCAATCAAATCACGGACCTCTCGCGGTTTCCACTCTAACACAAATGATGAACAAGGTGATATACGTGATGACACTCACCTACTCGACTTGTGGAAGCACGCCCGCAATCTAATGTGGACCAAATCTCGCATTCCCGTACACAATAATGTCACAAAAACGAAACAAACATGAGGGCTTACATAGGAAATGAGGTGTGTAAAGGCCAAAGAGAGGGTAAGGGCAAGAAGGTGGACAAATAGTTATGGAATCGTGGAGCTAAGCCACTAGAAACCACTCGTACTACTCAAGTGCTCGTCCAAGTCAACAAAGAACCCAACTCTAAAAAAAAACGGACCGAAAGCAGCATATCGGTCTCCTCACACATCATCGCAACAATAGCAACAAATTTCAAGTGCTCACTCATGTAACAACAACAACAACTTCTCAATTTTTGTGCACACAATTCTCTTTTCTTTTTGTATTTTTGTGTGTTGTGTTTGTATTTTTCTGATTTTTGTTTGTTTTTTTTTCTTGAGCAAAGAGCACACACACACAAGTTGCGGAAAACCTCATCAAAGGGTCGGGGAAACAGCAATCCCGACACATAATCACCAACTCTCCAAGCAAACGACATCAGCAAGTCGTAGCAATGATCACAACCCAAAGAACGAGCACAAGAGTAAGCAAAAGCGGTAACTAGCTAGGCTAGGGTAGGCTATATGGCAATGTAGCTAGCAAACTCATGTGGATAAGGGGTATTAGGATCATATATGAGAGGATATATCAATTAAAGAACAAGGTGAATAATAAGATATCAACTAAAGCCTCATATGCAAAACATGTGACAAAATCGCGGGGAAAAACGGGATAGGGGCCACACTTATGCGTGTTAATGTTATGTACCCCACGAGGAGAACTACTCACAATAAAAGCACGGGGACCGGGATAGATGAACCGGCCACTGGAGGCTCAAAACCTCACAAAAAGAGTAGCAAAAGTCCGTGAATGATAAAGCCAACAAAGTAAAAGCATGCCATCATCTACAAGCGCGTCTAAACATCCCCGTAGCGCTACTCCAACAATATAAAACATGCCAAAGCTCAAAGCAAACAAGGGAAGGGATGTCGGGAAAGATCAAGGTAAAAAAAAAAAGCTTGCAAACAACGGAACGGGATACGTATTTTTGGAATTTTTTGAAATTTTCTGATTTTTTTGTATTTTTTTTGGATTTTTCAGATTTTTTTGGATTTTGTGATTTTTTTTTGGAAAAAAGGAAAAAGAAAACGCAAAAAGAAAGCAAAGCGAATAGCAAAGCGTTTCTCCCCCCAAACCAGACGACACATTGTCCCCAATGTGTCCTAAAGCACATCAACCAGGGACCTTAACAATAAGGGAGAAAAACACGCAAAAGTCTCAAACGAAACAAAGTACATACATGATATTTACACAATGAAATGCCCCCCCAAACCAGCTTCAAACTGGGGGGCTCAGCAAACGGTACTAGAAGTACCACCATCCATGGGTCTCGTCGTAGACGAACCCGGTTCCATCATCCTCTTCATCATCATATCCGTCTCCATGACCATCCTCAAAAGCTCGGCCATCACCAACATCAATAGCTCCTACTGGTTGGCTTGCAGCAAAGCCAACTTCATCCATGCTCAATGCATCCTGGGTCACAGTCTTGCCCACGTCCATCCTCCCTAATGTACCTGCAACCATGTCACAACAAAGCACGGCCTCAAGAGGGTCCCTCCCGAGGACTTGAGGTAAGTACTCGTCTACACAATCATCAATAATATCAATAGAAAAGACAGACTCCTCTAACATGGGACGCTTCAAAGCATTTGACAAGTTAAAAGTGATTTTATCACCTCCAACATCCAATGTCAACTTTTCGTTCTTGACGTCGATTATTGCACCAGCAGTGTGCAGGAAAGGCCGACCCAAAATGATAGGAATTTGGGAGTCTTCGGCCATGTCAAGAACGACAAAGTCGACAGGGATGAAAAATTTACCAACTTTGACAGGAACGTCCTCCAAAACACCTAGAGGGCGTTTGACAGAACGATCCGCCATTTGGAGCGTGATGTTCGTTACTTTCAAGGGTCCCATGTTAAGCTTCTCGCACACCGAGTACGGCATGACGCTCACACTTGCACCTTAATCACAAAGAGCGTTATCAATATAAGTAGTACCAATGGTGCAAGGGATAGAGAAGCTACTCGGATCTTTCAATTTAGGAGGAGAACTATTTTGTAAAAGTGCACTACATTCCGCAGTGAAAGCCACGGTCTCGACCTCATTGAAAGATCTTTTACGGGTGAGTATGTCTTTTAAAAACTTTGCATAAGCGGGAACTTGCGTGACAAGCTCGGTGAAGGGAACCGTTACCTTGAGGTCCTTGACAACCTCCATAAACTTACCAAACTGTGAGTCAAGCTTAGACTTTACCACTCGGCTCGGTAATGGCAAGCGAATTTGAATCGGCGGCTCGACCGGCTTAGCTTTCTCCGTATCCTTGCTCACGGCTGCCCCACCTCCATTTGTCACGCCCTCCTTTGCTATGTGGGGCCCCACGGCTGGTCCACCATCATTCACGTGACCACCACCTGCACTCACATCATTCTCAACACGCAAATCATTAGTGGAAGCATTAGAATTTACCTTACTTACCTTCACGGGAGGTACATCGACATTGGGCATAGGCGGCCCATCGTAGCTCGTTCCACTTCTTAAAGAGATGGCGTTGGCGGTCTCATGAGGTTGCTTGGGCTGAGCCGGAAGCGCTCCGGGTGCTCTCGTGTTGCAAGATGACGCTAGTTGAGCCAATTGGGTATCCATGGCCTTGTTGTGAGCAACCAAAGATTGGATTGTAGCGTCTTTAGCTTGAGCCTCGTTTTCCATTTTGGCCATCATGGCCTCTTGATTTTTTTGCATTGTGAACATCATGGCTTTCATCTCGGCCATGGGATCGGAGGCGGGTTGAGGAGCAACGGGTGCTTGAAATTGTGGTCTAACAAAACCGGGTGGATTGTAGAGGCGAGGAGCATTATACGGAGTAAAGTTTTGTTGTGGGCTGTTTTGAGGTTGTTGTTGTTGGGGATTCAAGACATTTTGGCTCTTGTAGGAAAGGTTTGGATGATTCCTATAGCCTTCATTGTAATAATTCGAGTAGGGATTGTTTTGTTGAGATTGAAAAGCATGGACATGGTGTACATTAGATTGAGAGTTCATACCTCGGCATTCCATGGAAGCGTGACTGGATACTCCACAAGAATCACATGATGGCTCATAAGTAGTGTGCATAGCGGCCACCGATTGTCCTCGAGCTTGGGAGGAACTAGCTTGCATTTGGCTCATCATCATAGTGGTCATTGCATCCACCTTCGCCGTAAGTAAAGCCACCGCGTCAATGTCATGTTTGCCTCCACTCCTAGGAACGTTCCTAGCATTACCGTATTGAGCATCGTGAATAGCCATGGCCTCGATTGTGTCAAAGGCCTCCTCAACATCTATATTATCAAAGCGTCCACTTGTGGCCGAGTCAAGCACTTGGCGAGACTCATTGTACAATCCATTATAGAATTGCATGACTAGGAACCATTTGTCGAGGCCATGATGAGGACATTGGCGTTGGAGCTCCTTGTATCGTTCTCATGCATCAAATAAGCTCTCATCTCCGCGTTGTCGGAAGCTAGTTAGTTGGCTCCTAAGCATTGCCGTCTTCTCCGGTGGGAAGTATTTTTGATAGAAGGCCAATGCAAGAGTGCTCCAATCGGTCACCCCGTGAGCAACTCGATTCAACGAGTTGAGCCATAGCTTTGCTTTATCCCTAAGTGAGAATGGGAAAAGCATTTCGCGGATTTGGTCGTGTGTGACTCCGGCCTGCTTTATGGTGGAGCAATAGTCGCAAAAGTTTTGCACATGGAGGTTAGGATCCTCCCCGGGGCTTCCCCCGAACTGACTACGCTCGATCAAGCTTATAAAGGCGGGCTTGATATCAAAGTTGTTGGCCGCAATAGCCGGCATAGCATTGCCGGTAGGAATTTGAGCCGCGGTAGGCTTTGAGTGATCCGAGAGCTTCACCATGACTTTAGGCGGTGGAGGTTCAAGTTCAATGTGAGCTTCCTCGGTGGATGAAGCTTCAAGTTGCTTTAGTAGACTCTTGCGCGAAAGGAAAGTACGCTTCGGTTCAGGATCAAATTCTATGTCCTTATTAGCTTGAGACGTACGTGATTTCCTGACCATGCACAACACTAGAGCAGCTTTGAGAAACGGCCTCAAGGAATTGAGGTTCCTTGAGACAAAAACAAAAGACTAGAAACAAGTAACTAAACAAAAACAAAAACCGTCTCCCCGGCAACGGCGCCAAAATTTGATAGGCTAAAGTCGCACTCACCTAATCAAAAATAATCCTGACACACCTATGGGTAGATAGGGTAAGTCGGGGTCGAGTCCACAAGGAGATGGTTGTTTATGTAGGTTACCTATGGAGTGTTTCAAGTCTCGGTTGGTTCGATTGTTGGAAGTTGCTATAGCTAGAGCGTAGGGAAAAGGTTAAACTTATATGGAGAAAGTCTAGGAAGTCGGGTTAGGCAATGGGTAAGTCAAGGTCAAGGATGATGATCGGGGTGAGTAGGTAATCGCATTTGCTAAGGATATAGCTCGTCCTCTCGGTCTTAAGCTTCCTCTAGGTCTCAAAAGCGGGCTCTCGCAACTTACAAATGAGGGTCCTAGTGATTGTCTCGCGCCTTTCCTCGAACTAGGCTTTCGGTCTTAAGTTCAAGGGTGCTAAAAGTTTGCTAAAACGTGATCAAGGATTCAACAAACACATTCAAGCAGAGACAATCAAAACAAACGCAAAAACCTAACTCAAATGATCACCAAATACAACCAAAACAAGCACCCATGATTCACCCTTCTCCCTAGATGAATAAACTACTCACACATGACAAAAATGATAAACAAAGCAATTGAAATAGATGAAAACATGATCACAAACAATATAAAACGAAATCACAATGAAAAGAGGAGAAGAAATGATAATACCCAATCAGAAAATCAATGAACCAAAGGATGAATTCAACAACGAAAACCAAATAGACGATTAAACTAGAGCAATCCGAGTCGGGAATTCAAAGTACAAGATGAAAAATTATTCAAACCCTAAATTTTGGAGAGAAAGTACTTTAAAGTGTTCCTAAAATGCTCAGAAAATTTCGTGCAAAGATATGATGTTTTGATCCTTCAAATAGACGATCTAATTTAAGCACACGAGGAGTCGGAGCCCGTCCCAGGGCTCCGGGACACACCTCCCGACCGGGACAAGGGTCACCCCGGCCGGGACCAACCTATCCCGTAGGTTTCAGCCTTTGTATCTTTTTTTCACTTTCCTTAGTTTAATTTTGCTTGTATGTCGTCCCAAGGCTAAGGGACAAGGCCTAGGTCGTCCCAAGGCATAGGGACGAGTTCCAAAATGAGTATATGAGCTTCAAATCCCGTCCCAAGGTCTCGGGACGCCTTCAAATGCTAAAACGAGGCTCGTGCGCAACCGAAACGCAACGAAACCAACTCGAAACACTTCGAAACTTCACGAAACTTTCCGAAACTTCTCGACCAGCCTCCTATACTCCAAATAAGCGTGTGTACCTACAAAATGGACACAAAAACGCAGCAGAGCCAAAACAGAGAGAAATAGGAGGCGAAACGTAAGTAAAAGCACGGGAAACGCTAAGAAAAGCTCGTGAACAAGGGGCTAAAAGTACGTAAATATATGACACATCACTCATCCATCAAATTTGTCTTTATCGAAATGACAAAGTGTTTGGAAGGCAGGCTGTTGGTCCGTATGGGGTGTTAAAAAGATGTTCTTACTAAACTATGCTTGCCATGGAAAAGGAAGAAATTTGTAGAAGACGAGGATCTAACAATAAGGAGGATTGGTGCAGAAACAGGAAACAAGAGCAAGAAACACATGATCTACTAGAGGAACTAAAAGGAGGTAATGCTTTATTTCTAGTAGGGCAGGAGGGTAGTTGTTCTATTGTGGAGATGGAGGTGGACGCAGCTTGGAAAGAGGACAGGAGAGCAGTATAGTAGCAGGATAGTCTCTTAAGATCGATGGGAAGGAAATTATCAATAAATCCCTAAGGTTTAGATCTTAGAATGTTCTCTAGGCTGAGGCGTTGGCAATTAAGGAAGCTATGGAGTGGGCGACCTGCGAAAGTATATTGCATGTTAGAATCTTCTAGGATCGCTTGAACTTTCTGTTTCAGCTTCTGGGAGGAGGCAAGGATGACCACACAGTTAGAAGTGTTGTTCAACACATTTGGACTTTAGCCCCGTTTTTTCATTGTAATAGTGTTGCGTTTAGGAAAAATTCAAAAGAATAATCCCAACTATTGAATGTTATTACAATAATATACTTTCGCCAATTTTAAGCGACTCAAACAAGTACAAAAGACGGTTAAACCGGTTTAAAATTTTCTTCACTCTTATCTAATATATATATATACATATAAAGTCGAAACCATAGTCTCTATGGTCGACATTTGTCACACAACATAATTGGTTGATAAATTTTTTTATTGTTTTATTATATATTAATATATTTCAATATTATTAGGATTCTAAATTAAAACAAAAACAACATTTAGTAAACATTTAAAGTTGAAAAGCTTACCTTAAACAAATCAAAATATACTTAAAAATATCAAATAAAATATTGTACCAAATACTCTATATTTCAAATTAAAATTGGAAAAAATAGATATATTATATATGGAAGGTGTGGAAAATAAAAATAAAATAAAAACATAAATTAGTGTTTAATATTATTTTTTATAAGACGCCCATAAATTTTTATATAAATTGGAGAGCTCTTAATAAAATAAATAATAATAATTCAAATCATACAGTGAAGTCGTGCTAATAAAACTAGAAGATTCATATGGCGTCATCATCAAGTTCAAGGTGAAATTCCAACAATTATTGTACTTATTTTTATTCATACCTTAAGTTATACATGTTCAACTTTATTTTACTTATTGTCTAGTATATAATACATATATTACTCTTTAAGTAATGAGCTCAATTATATTAGAAGTGATTTAAAAATCACAATACGAATCTATGAGATATATTAAGCACCAGAAAACTTAGGTCGATACAGAAATAATTCTGATAGATAAAGAGGTACGAAGTTTTTTTTTTTTTTTTTTTTTTTTTTGAGACTCTCATACATATATTTATTTGTATCGGCACCGTATATTTGTTTACTTTCAGCGTATAATTAAAATATTTTGTACATATGTACAGGGTGACTACATTCACAATGTTTAATTTATCGGGTTATAACACTTTAAGTTTTCCGTGAGAAGTTGGTTGAAGGGAAAATCTACTAAACCAAAAATATTGAATTAATTTTAAGTTATATAAAAAAATTATGTTATATATTTTTTCGTATTACTTTTTTTTTTATAATATAGATAGATTTTTCATATTTGATCAAATTAGAATAGAGAATATTATTCTTATTGAAATTCTAAATCATACGGGTGTATATAATACGAAGTAGCATATATATAAATCTCAATCTACAAGATTTCAATTAAATAAAGTTAATATCTCATTAATTAAGATTTTTTAATTGAAAATAGAAAGTCCGGCAGGGCACACAAACATCAAGAAGAAATCATGATTAGTAGATTTAGTACTAATTAGAAATCATGATTTTTTAATTAGAATAGTTTTATACTAATTGAAGTATGATTAATAATTATAGTTATTCATGATTTTAAGAATTTTCATACAGATTTGTCATAAATAGTAAATATATAAACTAGATAAGTAATTAATATAATGCAAATTATATAAAATTTAAATTTATAATGTAAACATAGTTAGCTTGGGCGGGACCGAACACCAAAACTAGTTCTATCTAAAATTAAAATCGGTTTGACTTTTTTTTTTATACCTATTTGAGCCGGTTAAAATAGACGAAAGTATGTTATTGTTCAATAGTTGAGATTATTTTGGGACTATTTTGAGTTAGAATTATTCTTGGAAGATGAGTTTTAGTAGGGATTATTCTTATGAATTTTTTCCTTGCGTTTATTCCTAGGATGTTTAATAAAAGGGCTGATTATCTGCCGCACAAAGCCCTAAAAATGTAAAATAGGTTTCTGGCGTTCGGGAAAAAAAAAGGTTTTGAAACTTGATTGATGAATTCTAACTACGGTATGATACAATCCAATTATAAAGTCTCTAACGGCGTTTTTTTGACAACGTTCTAGTGACCGGATTTTAGTCCATCAATCATATTAGATTACAAACCTTCTGTGAAATTGCATTTGTATGCTGTCATATTAGGAAGTAAAATTGTAAATTTTTCAAAAATTGGAAATTTTTATGACCCAAGATTAGCCTGCAATACCCTTGTACGCCATGCCACAGCGTTCCGAGACTTTTACACCTCTCAAAACAAGAGATCTACGGTGCATCAATAAGGTTTCTATGTGCAGTAAAACAGTCTCACATGATACTTGTGTGAACTGTGTCTTACATTTTTGAAGCAATTTTTATCAATAAAATAAAAAATAAAAAATAAAGAACAAATACATGATATGGACACAGTTCATCATAGTATCAGCTAGAAAACTGTAAACTCGAGTCGTTTTTAATGGAGGATGCAATCGCAACGACCCATCAAAAAGATCAAAAAGATAAGGGAGGGAGCGAAACGAAACGAAACAAAACAATACAATACAAAAGAGAAGCCTCCTATCTTCTTTATTTCTAACTCTCTTTAGTCTTCAGCATAAGTCTGGCACTTCAAAATGTACACGCTACTATTAGTCTATGCTAAAAAAAAAATAAAAAGAAAAAAAATATAATAAAAGATCGAAGAAGAAAAAAGACTGCACAGTTGCAGAGTTAAAGCAGTGATCGAGTTACAACGACAAACCAGTCGACATCAACTACGCTGATGGTCAGGGTCAAGGGAATAAAGCTATCTGATAGATGCCGGAAGTTGTAGTCTACTCCTTCTGGCTGCAGCCTGCAGGCCATCAGCTGTACAGGAACAGTCTTCAAATAGGTGCTGAGTTCGTCCGACGAAGTTGGCACTTGGGCGGTGGAGGGGGAATGCTTGGTAACGCCTTCTCCAGTTCCTATCGATCCACCAAATTAGGGAAACAATGTAAAAGGGTGATCAGAACTGACTTGCCTCCGCATTTTAGTCCTCAGTTTTAAGACAGACAGAAAATTGAATAAAAGAGCATCTAGATAGTCCTTTTTTTTGTGCTCGAGCCCTTCTCGTACGCAATTCGATATGACCTCATACATTCACAATAGTCGACACTCAACATCACACAAGTATACCTATTCGGGAAGTTATAAACGTATAATTGTAGTCGTCTTGACTATTGGCCTATGCAATTATGCATCACTCAGCCTATCTATACAGCCTTACTCAAATTAGCATGCTTTCGTCAAAGAAAACGAGGTTTTCTAATAGCTAGATGCCATTAGCATGCTCCAACAGTAATTGGAGAAACTGATTCACACGTCGTTTTCTAGTCTCTTCACATCTATGGCGGAATTGCAAAATTCTAACAGAGGGGATATATGACGACAACGTTGAAACACTACTAGACCTACAAATTTGTAGCCAAAATACCCGTGTGACGGTACGGTCTTCCCAATCAACCTTTACATTTTATCTAAGTTCAACTGAAACGTGCTCGATCTCCTATAAACTTAGTTATAGGAAACAATTAGTTGAAGTACTAAGCCTAAAATATCCAAAACAAAATTAGCTTACATAATTCAATTACAGTGTACGTGAAAGTAGATCAGCATCCATATATTCAGTGATAACAAAATGTCCCGACAGACTGAAGAAGCCACACTAAGGGAAAACAGCAAGTAAACATGACTACCATCCACCCTACAATCTTAACCGATTATCATTCATATAAATGCACGCCTTTCCTTCGGGTAGACTGATGTGTTTGCTGATTAATAGAAAACAGTTGCACAGTAAAAAAAAAAATAACTACTCGAAAAGAGTCAAAACTATCAACAAATAGTTAAGCTATAAAGAGCATTAACTTCCTACCATCATTCTTCTCAGCCTTTCATTCTCCTCTTCGAGCTGCGAAACCTTATTTTCCAACTCGTGTGTGTAAGCCTGCTCATGAAAACGGTAACAAGCGTCAATTACAAGGAGAACTAAGCCAATTATATCGACAAAATCAACTAATGTATGACACGACACAATGAACGAAACAATTTGAGGCTAACCTGTTTCCTAGCACGTGAACGCGCAGCAGATTCTCTGTTTTTAATCATCCTCTTTTGCCTCCTCTCAACCGTCTTCTCAACCCCAGGGACAATCCTCTTCCGACCAACCGTCTGTGTATCCGACAATGTTCCCATTATAGGGGAAGCAGACACGGCTAGTTGCGCATCAGAGTAGCCTGTTTCCGACAGTGCTCCACTGCTCACGGAAATACGTTGCGGGACTGCGTGACCTGGCATAAACATCGTCATCATGCCGTGCTGTTGCTGGTGTGGAATCATCTGATACGGCATCCACGGACCGTGCTGCGCAACATTGGTTAGGCGTCCACCGTTTGGATCCACACCACCACCACTCAAATTACTCTGACCCGCGTTGCTGTCACTTACACCACCACCACCACCGCCGCCGCCGCCGCCAGTAGCTGCATCAATTTCGACCCCAGCCTGAACCAAGAAATCCTCCAACGTCATCTCACCGAGAGTATTCTGCCTTTCAGGGTCCCGCTCCTGCAGACTACTCTTACACCCTTGCTGCTGTATCTCCCTCCACACCTCTTCGACCGTCTTCTCCTTTAAATCCCTCGACAACGCAATACTCGACTGCGTATGAAGTCCCTGCCCTCTACAACCTCCCTGACCGGAATTTTGAGCACCATTACCAGCATCACCACCGTTCACCATAGTTTGGGTCGCCTCTACAGTCCTCAAAAGTTCGTCGAGATTCAAACTTCCTAAGGGTTTACCCAGATTTCCCAACTGATTTTGGACCTCGTCGAAGGTAAGACTATACAATGAACCTTGTCTAGACAAACCCGGAGGTTTTGGGACCGACGTATCCCCTACACCTGCCTGAGACCCCATTGTTTGAGTACCCATCTAAAGTAATCCAGATCATATATGTCTACACCATCAACTTGAACGAAAACGTCATCTAAAATCTGCAATCTCGACACGAAATTTTAAAATTTAGTCCATACACTACAGTTTCAGTGAAATGCATGAAAAGCCCTATCATTCAGAAAATAGAATTCTCACACCAAACTAAACCGCCCAAATTAACAGCATACATCCTGTGAACTGCACATGCATGTCAAAATTACTGCAAACCTGCAAACATTACACCCATTTAACACTTCAACATAGTGCAATACTGAAATCAAAAGAAAATCATAGGGTTTTGGGGGAACTAAAACCCTTTGTACTTGTTCAAGAGAAAACCTCTTCAACATATAAATTATTAGACCGTCTCATACCGTGTGACATATAATAAATCAAATAAATATCTATCTGAGAACTATTATGAAACCGTCATACGTGAGAATTTATGAACAAAATATAATTCCAATGATAAATAGAAAGAATTAATAATCAAAATTATGCAACCAGCTTGTTCCAATTATTGAACTAAATATTTAGACAGCAGAGTAATTTAATGCAGGGATTATCAACAATCAAAATTATGTCTGCATATAATTATTTTCTTGACCAATTTAGGCTGGAAAAATCAGTACAACAAATAAAATACAAAAAAATAAAATTCCAGAAAAAGAAAATACAGTGATGACCCAGAAAAATTAGTACAGCAAATTCAGCCATGAAATGACCTTACAATCTTTCAATCTACATGAACTAAATTAGAAAAAAAAAATATTATCGTTCAATGGGTAATTATTTAATTTAATTGTTGATAAAATATGAAACCATAAATAAATTGAAATTAAAAACGCAGAGAGTAATACAAAAGGGTGGAAATTTTAGTGGGAAGTGAGAGTGTTGAGTGAGGATACAAGGTACAGAAACACTTACGCTGACAAATCAGATCTGATGGTCGTAAAAAAAAAAAAAAAAAAAAAACAAATGAGTAAATACGAGGAGTAACGGAAAAGATTAAAAAAACAAAAAAAAAAAACAAAAAATAACTGGAATTTAATTTAATTAACTCGTACTCCACTGTATGAAAATATTTAATTTAATTTGTTGAAAGGAAATTAAAAATAACTGGAATTTAGTGAGTGTCATGCAATTTAAGTGGGTACCCATTTGGCAGCAATATTGAGATAGTTTTTATGTAAAAAAAAAAAAAAAAAAAAGTTGTTATTCAATTGTATATCGACTTTTACCTAAAAAAAATTACATTATCCTTCTCATTTCCTCCTTACATTTCAAAAATTAAAATTTCTCTTTACTCTCTCCTCTTCCTCCATATTCAATCTCTCTCACCACCTTTCAATTATCCCACCCCAACACAGCCTAACACCGTGTGCCGTCTACCAGCATCGTCATGCGCCCACCAGCAACTACCTACCGCCATTCCTACCAAAACCGGCCAACCACCACCAAAATCCGGCCTGTTGACCGCCAGCCCACCACCGCCCACGCCCAGATCCCTCCCAGTAGACTAACCCCTCTTCCCACCACCCACGCCCAAGATCCTAGCCAACCCAACTTAACCCCTTACCCAGCCCGCCCTGTCTTACCTACCCAGCCCAACCTTTCTCCATTTTAATTTGTTTCTAATTTATCCTTATTATTACTATTATTATTATTACCTTACGCCTACAAATTTTATGGGTATATTGTTTGAAATTTGCACTTCGTGATACTTTTTATCTTTATTATTTTTTTTATTATAATTAAAATTTTAAAATAAAATATCTCTTGACATTTTGTTTATCAATATAAATTAAAATCATATTTATAATTTAAGATTTAATTTAAATCCGTAAATTTTATTTGCAATTAAGGTAAATGATATATTATGGTCAATTAGTCCGAGATATCGTCTTCTTTAGCTAAGTGAGCTTTTAACTTTTAAAGGCAAAATTGAGTTTCTACTTTATCTTATTACATGGTCGAGTTCGATCATTAAAAGCCGACTAATAATATAAGAAAAAATTTATTCATATGAAAAATGACAGTTGGGTTTTTCCCAACTGCATTCTCATCTTATTGGGTTTTTCCAACTGCATTCTCAGATATCGTATTCCCAACTGTACCCCTGAGTTTCTTTAATTACTCTCAACCGTAACTAATTATGCTTAAGCCATTAATTATCACCGTTAAATGCCAATTAGCATGCGTGATTTGCCTACGTGGAGCGTCTAATTTGCCTACGTGGAAGGATTAGTTGTAAATTAGAAGTTGAGTCAATTTATTAACCGTCATTTCTTTCTTTTGATTCAATTTTTTTAAAAACCCTTTGAAACCCTTTCACCTTCCTTCCTCTGTTCTCTTCATCTCCTTCCTTTTGCTATTGAACTTTTGCAGTTCATCGTCGTTGCAACATCTTCATCGTTGAACTTTTGCAGTCCTTCCTTCCTCTGCTCAATTTTAGGTATGATTTGGTATGATTTTGGGTAAATTAAAGAAACTCAGTGCAGTTGGAGTTATTAAAGAAACTCATGTGCAGATTGGGAATACGATATCTGTGATGCAGTTGGAAAAATAAGATAGTACGAGAATGCAATTTAGGAAAAACCCAAAAAATAATAAAATTGAACATATCTTGGGTAGTTGTCATCTTGTGCAATTGTCAAAACTAATTTTCATATCATATACAAAATGGAAATTTTTACCCCCACATGTTGAAAATGACAATTTAAACTGTTTTCATTTAGTAGATATAACATACTCTTACAGTCTTACACATTCATCGGATTCTTTAGATTTTCTTTTATATATTCAATCAAATTTTTTTTTTTTTTTTTGTTGTCATATGTAAGCTATATGTATAGTTAACACATACAACATAAATATAAGTATTGACGTATAGCTAACACAATATAAGTACCCTTGAATATCACAAACATGAGAGGTACTTAAAACTTGCTTCAAAAGTTGTTGTACTCCGTATATAATATGATGAATGAGGAGTGTATTATTATCTATTAATTACTGAAATAAGATATATAAATGGAAATAAAGGCTTGTACGTACACGTTCAAAATGATTTAGTTGAATTGTTGACGATTCAAACTCGTGATATTACATGTAAATATAATCTGTAGAATTAAAATTTAAAGATAATATTTTTGTCCTTCTCGAATTTTACTAAACATAACACGCGTCGTAAATCACGCTATATATACGATTCATATATCTTACTTTAACAAAAAGGGACCCGTTAATGATCTTCCTTACTACTAAGAAAATAAAAAATTCTCTTAATAATTTCTTAATTATTTTAACTATATGTATCTTCTAAAACAATACTCTGTATCATAATTAGACATAAATTTACCGGATTATTAGATGATTCAATTTTATTATAGACCACTTGTCATTCTAATAAGACTACCTTTAAATTGAGTTTGTGTAGATACCCGTATCCGTAACCCCCAAAAACAAACCCGATGACGAAAAGGACTTTCATGCATGCTTTTAAATAAGTCGAAACGGTACAAAAGTGTCTAAAACATTTTAGTCATTATTTAGCGTATTAATTTGAATTTGCTTAATCGTAAAAATGAATGTCATTTTTAAGTCATTACAAGCACAACACGAGCAC
Source organism: Dianthus caryophyllus (assembly GCA_023091065.1). Classification (NCBI taxonomy): domain Eukaryota; kingdom Viridiplantae; phylum Streptophyta; class Magnoliopsida; order Caryophyllales; family Caryophyllaceae; genus Dianthus; species Dianthus caryophyllus. The sequence goes on along the minus strand of CM041517.1, from coordinate 31,541,685 downwards.
AATACAGGAACGTCTTACCAACACGACTCACAAAAACAACCCAACAAACTACAAAACGGCCCAAACTTACAAAAATGGCCCAAAACGCACACTAGCCCGACACACGAAACGGGCCAAAGTGTGTCCCGTGTCACATTTTCACAAAATTAGATTCTACAATACCGTAAAATAATATATTTCAATATTATTTTATTTTGAGCCAAAACCGAAAAACACGACAAAAACCGAAGCACGAAAATCGAAATTTGAACCAAAATCAATTTGGCCCAAATCATACTTAACCTACACGTTTAATACATCACAAAACATAATCATCACCCTAAACATGCATCACCATGACCAAAGGCGGTTAGTAGCCCACCAAAACAAAATATAAATCGCCTATAAACAGGCGATTTAATTCTTAATCGCCTGTTTACAGGCGATTTTGTTTTCTTCCTGCAACCCTTGGTTCTTTTATCTCAGTTTGCGGCTGCACTGAAACTTAATCGCTGGTACACAGGCGATTTAGTTTTTGTTCATGCACAAACACGAGCCATTTCCTATAAATAGCCACCCTTATACACATACAAAATATACAATTTTTCCTCAAAAATTCACTACTCACTCATACACTTACAAAATCCACTCAAAATACCGTCTTTACATTTTCGAAAGGTAAACATTTTACCTACATTTTGGACGTTTGAGACTCGGACAAGGGTTACATTGACCCAACCCGATATTGGCATTAGCGAACCCGTATTCGTAATACGGTTGTAGCAATTCGGATTCAGAATCCGTCTAAACCTCGCCAATATTGCATAATGTAGATACTCGTATCCGTTCCCCCCCAAACAAAAACCCTATGATGAAATGGACTTGTGGCAAAAAGCATGTTTTAACGTAATGTCAAAACGGTACATTTTGTCGAAAATATTTTAAGTCATTTAATGCATAAAATGAGTTATTTGCATGTCGTGTAAAATGAATATTCGCTTAGTCATTTTATTTAAAACGACCCAACACAAAACAAGCCCACGCAACAAAAACAGGCCCACAAACGAAGGCCCAACAACACACAAAACACAAAAACAGCCCTTTTACAAAGACCCACAAAAACACCTAAACACCCCTCCCGAGGCGTGAGACGCTCAAAACCGAGCTCACGTCTAAACACATTTCACAAAAACAAAGCAATACAAGACAAAAACACTTTTTTGGCCCGAGACCCGAAAAAGCCAACAAATACACCCGAGCAAGCCTTCCAAGGCGTCAGACGCTCAAGCCGACCTCACGTCTAAACACATTTCACAAAAACAAGTCAATACAAGACAAAAACAACTTTCGGCCCGAGACCCGAAAAAGACACGAAATACGAAACACGAAACACGAAACAGACCCGGAGTATGTCGGCCAAAACAGATCACCAACACAAACACACTAAGTAACATACGCATAAACATACGCAAGCAACAAAGACGTCACAAAACAACAAGAAAACAAATATAAAATCGCCTGTCAACAGGCGATTTAAAACTTGTTTCTTGCTGTTTTGGCGGCTCAAACCTCTATAAATACACCCCTTATTCAATCCTTTACAACCATGATTTTTCACCCGATGAATTGTCATCACTCTTTCTCAATCTACGCCTCACGTACACTCGACTTATACGGGTTCCTAACCCGACCCGGTATTGGCAATAGTGAACCCGTATTCGTAATACGGTTGTTGCAATTCGGATTCAGAATCCGTCTAAACCTCGCCAATATCGCATAAACAACGACTCAATATCACTAAAGCAAACTAACGTCACTTTTACATTATGCAAATTCTCTTTTACGCATTAAACGACTAAACATGATTTCGATAAATCTTTTACTGTCTTCATTAGTCTTAAAAACATGCAAAACTGAGGGTTTTAAACAAACTTTTTACATACACATGAGTCGGAAAATAGCACTTAAATGGTAATTCGAATAATGAATTATCACTTTGTGCACATTTCCTATAGCAACCCGTCATAACCTTGACGTTTACATTTGCTTTTACGTATATTTATCGAGTCACGTGTCGCACTTGTACATAGCGGTCTGCATTTACTCAAACATCGAATTATACACTGTTTTCAAGCTAGTAATGGCTACGTTTACGTAGGCTTTTCAATTACTATTTTCCATAACGCATTTTGACAAACTTTTGGAGAGTACCCACACCCCGAATCCGCTCTGGTTTCACAATTACCTTAGACGGACAGGTATCGACGCACCTTGAACTCTAAGATTCGCGTCTTCGAGTCCAAGACGCGCCGAACGGGTCCAAATTCCCTCATAATTTGGTGGCGACTCCGAAAAATGGCTTTTTATTGATTTTTCAATATTTCTTTAAAATGCTTTAACAAATTACGCAATGACATCCCCCATAGCTAATCGAGCGAATGACCCGCGAGAGCAGCGCTTTTCCTACGCGTCGCTCCATGACGCGGTAACGCATTTTTCTGCGAGGCGCATTCCGCTCCGGCGCCCCCACGCGGGGCGAAGTCGGGCGCGTGCAGGGCGCCGATAGGTATACTCGCGGCGACGCAAAATCCGGTACCTTCACATAAATAACGACTCAATATCACTAAAGCAAATCAACGTCACTTTTACATTTACGCAAAGTCTCATTCATTCATTAAATCATGACTAAAACGCGTTTTCGACATTAAATTGCACCGTTTCAACTAGTCTTTTATCATGCAAAACTGAGGGTTTTTCATAAATTCTTAGAATCAAATACGATTAGGAAAACAACGTTTATTATAATAATTCAACCAATGAATTATTATTTAACGTATATTTCCTATAGCAAAATGTCATAGTTTTGGCAACATACATTATTTACATATTTTACCGAGTCATACATATTCGCACTTGTACGTATTGTCATTTTAGCCCAAATATCGAAATTAAACACTTGTTTTCAAATTAGTAGAGACTACTTTTACGTAGGCGTTTTGATTACTGTTTTCAAAATACATTTTGTCAAAACTTTCAAAAAGTAACCTCACTCCGAACACGCTCTTTGGGTTCACAATAACCTCAGGCGGATAGGTATCGACGCACCTTGAAATCTGAGACACTCGTGTCTTATATTTTAAGACGCATTGAATAGGTTCCAAATTCCTTTAAAATTTGGTGGCGACTCCGAAGATACAACTTTCAAAAAAAAAATTTCTACATTTTCTTTTTGGTCACAAAACCACATGCAATGATCTCCCCCGTTTTTCATTTCACATCGCGCACTTATTCCTGCAAGTCGCATTCAAGACTCGGCACCCTACGCTGGCAGGGCGGCGCGCGCAGGTGTCGAGTAGGTTTCTTCCCAAAGACTTCAGTTGGCGACTCCGCTGGGGACTTTGAAAACTAGTTTTTCATTTATTTTAAAAAAACATAAAGAAGTGAAGCTTGAAACTTTGAAAACATTTACGCTTTCGATATTTGGGCAAAAATACGTTGAGTCGAATCCTCCTGATTCATAACCACACCCTTCGAGGGACGGCCCCTAGTTACGCTCGCTTCATAAGTGAGATTACTCTGGACACGTCGATCTTTTACCCCTCCACGATTACAAGTACGACATCCGTACAAACGACCGTAACCAGTCAAGCTCGGACGTTCTAGGACCCGTATTGAATTCACACCTAAGACGTGTGCAATCTTGCGGATAACCCTACCCAAACGTTGCGAGAATGGCCGGAGGGAACCTTACCCTAAAAACCAAAAGCCTGCGTTTATACGTACATGTGCGAAGTTATAGTACCCTCACTATAGTCGTCTTTAAAACAAATGCGTGCAAAAACATTTCTTAGGCATTATACATTTAAAAGACGTCCATTTTTGAAATTACATTTTTGAACTTTTATTTTTTAAAAAGGCATACCTTTTAAACATACCGTCGGGATCACTGACCTATAGTCAATTGAACCTGACAAGCAATACATCACGACTTTTAAAACCGATTGGAAATAATCACTACACTTCCGATCCTTTTCAAAACGTAAATGAATTATACGATTGACGTATCGTTATAATACATCTATTGCAAAACATTTCGCAAAGCAAAACCCGAGAATGTCAATTCATTTCGGAGATTTTAAAACAAAACTAACATCTTTTGCATTAGAAATAGCTCTAAGTCGAGTGACTCACTAGTCATCCCGGTTTCAAAATAGACTTTTTCTTTCAAAAACGCGGGCCCGCTCAGATGCGTACCCGTTGATTTGCACGTTAGATCAAGTGACGTATAATCATTTTGATTTGACATCCTGTGTCACACATAAAGAGCGAACAAATAGTCGCTTTTTACCCAATTTAACATCCTCAGATCGACTAGCCTATCGCTACTTCGGTTTGATCCTTTTTTATATCATAGTCCGACGATAAACCCCTAGCAACATACCGCTAACCTGGGTTTAATCGGACTATGATCATACAAACTTTAACATCGAGATTAGGGACGTGTCAACGCGCCTCTGCCTCAAAAGCCTCCCGTGTCTTTTAAAGCTAAAAAAAAAAAACACGAGTCGAGTCATGCACCCACTTTTCACACTTTTGCTCTCTTTAGTCGCGGATGTGTTTTTCTTTTGAGTCTTTTCCTTGTTTTTTTAAGTCACTAAGGTTTGAAACATTGTCAGGTCCACTCATCGAAAAACCCTGAACACAGGGCTCACAGACGCAAAATGAATCTCCGTTTCAACCTCGCAAACGAAGAAGCTGCCCTCCCACCGCCTCCGCCACTAATGACGATCGCCGAACACGTGCAGTTACTCAGCCACAAGGTCGTCAATCTCACCACCCTGTTCGAACATCTGGCTGCCATACAAAAGTTCGAAGCCGAGAAAAACGCTAGATCGTTCGCCGAGGAATCCGCTCGACACATTAAGAGAATTCGATCCTTAGAAGACGAAATTCACAAATACAAACTGGCCAAAATCGCAGATCGGTCTCTGTGGTAATACGCCTCGAGCCGCAACAACAATCAACCGCTTAACTCATTAACTCAGATGCACTAGCAACATCACCAGTGTTCCTAGCACGACCCGCACCTGCTACACCCAAGTCATCATCAGTTGGGCCACCTTCGTCAAAACAGCGACGAAACTTTGATCCCCTCTTCATGTCATACTCCGAAGCATTGAAAAAGCTTGTGAAGAAAGACATTCTACAACTTCCCAAACCCACCGTCATACCGCCAGAGAATAAGAAACCGCTTTCATGGCACCAGGACTCCTACTGCGAATTCCACAGGGGAAAGGGGCATGACACTGAGAACTGCTTCCGTTTGAAGAACATAATCCAAGACATAATCCAAGACATGATCGACAACGAGACGATCGACAAACCAAGCACAGCTCCTATTCTCAAGTGCCCTCATATGGTTCCCACAGACGATCATGAAACGATCATGAAGTCAATGTCATTTGTGACAATATCAACAACAGCGGCGACAACATCGGATACATTCGCCAAGCAAAAACGAAAATAAAACCAGAGCATGAGGACAAGAAAAAAGTCTTCATACAAATCCCTTATTAGCACCCCATCAGACAATCCGACAGCAACAGTAAGGTTTCGCACTTCCAACATCCGTACCAAGCTCCGCTGGAACTGCTAGGACCTCCGGGATTCCCGCCTAAACGCACAAACAGAGACAAGGGCACAATCAAAGATATGACTACGCCACCCATAACAAGCGGTCTTTCGTTTAACCCAGCCTGGCACGACACCAAGGATGTCCTCCCAAGGCGACTTTCAGAAACCAGACCGAACACTTCAATGTGGCAACTCTTGCAAGACTCGCCAATACATAGTGAGGCCCTTTGCCAAGCCTTACAAATCACCCCTGCGGTAAAACCAACGTCGCCAACGCAACTCATTAACCACATCATCCGGGATTGGCTACCAGGCGCCATAACCTTCTCTAACATGGACATGCCACCCTTTCAAGATTCACACAATCTAGCACTCTACATAACCATAGAGTGTCGTAACATGATATTACCGATTACCCTCATCGACAATGGTTCCGCGATCAACATTCTTCCTTTAACAACTGCCGTCAAGCTAGGATTAAAGGAAAGTGATTTCACTCCCTGCTTCAACAACATAAGAGCATACGATGGTACATCTCGCAGCATAAAAGGTGTCATCTCACTACCCATCATGACAGGATTCGTCGAGATAGAAACCGAATTCCAACTCATGGACATTCCCCCGGCAAACAACACGTTGCTGGGCAAGCCCTGGATTCACGCTACCGGAGCCGTCACATCAACTCTGCACCAAAAGGTTAAGCTACCCCTGTACGACGAAATCATCACCATAGAAGCCTCAGACTTTCGAGCTGCTCTCCAGCAACTAAAGTTTAAAGAAAACACCACCGAATCTACTAACGACATAGGTAGTTTCAATTCAAGCGTCTACGCCTAGAGTCTAGGATCCTGCGTCATCATGACGCCAAATTTTCTAAACCGGCAAGGTCACGTGATTACACTCCTAAAGTAGTAGACCTAATTAAAGAACTAAGATTTGTAAGGTTATGCAAAGCTCCCTCGTCTGAGCTATCTTCAAATGTAACCGCTTTTGATAACATTAATAACATGAAAGTTTTCGGTTACTCTTCGCCTCATTTTCCTTTAAAATCTACATTTTCTAATGATTGCGATAAATTTAAACAAAATAACATTGCATTATGTAAATACATTGCAAGCATTGTCTCAACACCCGAGCAGGACCCCATCATTGAAGACACAACAACCATCAACGTAGGCACGCCCGAAGAGCCTCGTGAACTACAACTAGGAGCCTCCTTAAAAACAGAAGAGAGAACCATATATATACACCGAGCTCCTCACAGAATTCAAAGACGTCTTTGCCTGGTCATACAAGGACATGCCCGGCATCGACCGCGAGATAGCCGAACACCACATCCCAATCAAGCAAGGTGCCAAACCTGTCAAACAAAAACTCCGACGCATCAAGCCAGAATGGTCTCTCATGGTCAAAGAAGAGATCGAAAAACAACTACAAGCTGGGTTCATTCGAGTCATCGAATACTCTGACTGGGTCTCCAACATGGTCCCGGTTATGAAGAAAAACGGCAAAATACGGGTATGTGCCGACTTTCGAGACCTGAACAAAGCCTGCCCAAAAGACGATTTCCCACTACCTCACATGGACATTCTAGTCGACAACACAGCTGACCACGCCCTACTATCATTCATGGATGGGTATGCAGGATACAACCAAATCAAAATGGCAACGGACGACATGCCAAAAACAACTTTCGTAACCCCCTGGGGAACATACTGCTAGACAGTCATGCCATTTGGGCTCATCAACGCCGGCGCTACCTACCAACGCACTACTACAACCCTACTACACGACATGATGCACAAAGAGGTTGAAGTATACGTCGACGACATGATCGTAAAATCAAAGGAAAGGGATGACCACATCAACAACCTCCGCAAATTCTTCACCAGAATTAGGCAATACAAAATGCGATTAAACCTACAGAAATGCACCTTTGGGGTCACATCCGGCAAACTGCTAGGCCACATAGTGAGCCAGCGCGGGATCAAAATAGACCCGACCAAAATCAAAGCAATAATGGGTATGAAACCGCTAAGCAACATTGACGAAATAAGGAGTTTCTTGGGGCAAGTCCAATATATCTCCCGATTTATCATCAAACTCACCATGATTTGTGAGCCGATCTACAAAAAACTGAAAAAGGAAGAACATACAAAATGGGACGATGACTGCCAGCAAGCATTCGACAAAGTCAAAAGCCTGCTCACAAATCCACCCGTTCTGGTACCTCCACAAAAGCACTTACCACTATCACTCTACTTAACAACCACACCAAACGCTATGGGCGCCATGCTCGCCCAGGAAGTCAACAACGAGGAAAAAGCAATTTACTACATCAGTAAAAAGTTCCACGATTACGAAACACGCATTTAACCTGGCCGAGAAGAGTCGCCTCGCGACCGTCCTGGGCAACCAAAAAACTCAGGCATTACCTACTTGCCAACACAACAAGAGTATACTTCTTAATGGATCCTCTCAAATACTTATTTGAAAAACCAGTCCTAAACGGACGCATGGCCAGATGGACTCCGCTACTCGCCGAGTACGAACTCAAGTACCTCCCTTTAAAAGTAATTAAGGGAAGAGCAGTTTCAGACTTTCTCGCAGAAAATGCTATCGTCGAACAACCCATGATTGATACAATGTCATTTCCTGACGATGGAATATTTGCCGTAGAAAAAAAATACTGGCAATTATACTTTAAAGGAGCATCAAATTACCGCGGTTACGGTGTTGGAATACTCCTAATATCCCCAAATGGCGACCATACACCGCTCTCAATCAAGCTCGATTTCAGTGTCACAAACAACGCCGCAGAGTACGAAGCATGTATTTACGGCCTGCAAGCAGCTATCGCTCTCAAAATAAAGAATCTTCGGGTGCACGGGGATTCCTTTCTGGTCATAATTCAAGCCACGGGCGCATGGAAAATCATGAGTAAGACCCTCACAAAATACCAAGCAGAAGTACAAAAACTCCTAACCATGTTCGTCTGCGTCGAGTTCTATCACCTCCCGAGAGAAGAAAACCAGTTTGACGACATACTGTCAAAGCTGTCATCCCTCTTCAACATGCCTCCCAACATGAAGACGCTACCCATCATTGTTGAAAGACGTGACGAACCAACACATATTCACACTGTTGACATGGACGAATCCGAGCAAACGGAGCCTTGGTATCAAGCCATCATCAACTACAAAACAAATAACACTTACCTACCCAACACCGACAAGCGCGGCGAGCGAGCCATAAGACTCTTAGCGTCCCAGTTCATGCTAGAAATGGGGCAATTACTCAAGAAGACACCACAGGGCGCGCTACTCGTATGTGTCGACTACAAAAAAAGGACAAGAAATCATCGCACAAGTTCATGATGGTGAATGCGGCCCCCACATGAATGCTCGAGTACTCTGCAAACAAATCCTACGGCTACGATGGTACTGGACGACCATGAGGCATCGCATCCAATATGTCGAACCTTTGTCACAACTGCCAAATTTTCAGCAACGTACATCATATACCCCCTTCACCACTATACAGCCTAACCTCACCTTGGCCCTTTTCAACTTGGGGCATCGACGTAATAGGCAAAGTACACCCCATCGGAGCAGGAGGACACTGCTTCGTACTAGTATCAATCGACTATTTTACGAAATGGGTAGAAGCAGCATCTTTTCGCACCCTCGGCTCCAAGGAAGTCGCCAAATTCCTACAGATAAACATCATATGTCGATACGGCATACCCCATGAATTCATCAGTGACCAAGGCTCGCACTTTTAGGGCGAGACGGAAGCTATACTCACAAAATACAACATACAACATACAACATCACAAATCCTCACCCTATCGACCCCAAACCAACGGTGCCGTCGAAGCAGCAAACAAGACAGTCGTCACCATATGCACTATGGGGGTACCGCACTACCATTCGCACACCCACAGGCATGACACCCTATTTCCTCACCTGCGGTATGGAAGCCGTCCAACCAGTGGAAATAGAAATGCAGTCACTACGCATACTAATGGAAAATGGCATCCCGAAAGCAGAGTGGGCCCGTGAACGCTATGAACAACTCATGCTTCTAGACGAACGCCGACTTCATTCGTTGAGCACCGTACGAATGTACCAAGCACGACTGCAACGAGCATTCAACAAACGAGTTAAGCCGCGAAACATAAAAGTGGAGACCTCGTACTAAAGTCAGTCCGAGCACCACTTCCAGTCGAGCCACGAGGAAAGTTCAAGCCTAACTGGGCTGGTCCTTACCTCGTCAAAGAAATCTACACCGGCGGAGCAGTCAAACTAACCGACCCGGACGGTCAAGAGTTCAACCTCGCCACAAACCTCGATCAACTCAAGAAATATTATCCCTAAAAATACCCTGCAATGTATCTATTAAAATGCAAAATTTTCTAAAAACGCAATCATTGGGCCGGCATGCCCTTAAACGTGCACCTCCTACAAGCAAATTCACCTACAAGCGAATTCATGGGCCGGCATGCCCCTAAACATGCACCAAATTCTCACAAAGCAAATGCATTGGGCCGGTATGCCCCTAAACGTACATTTTCCGAACTACGCCGGTTTGATTCCATTTTTCATGGATACGTAGGCAGCTTTGCAAAAAGCACAACCGATATTCAACACAAAAATGGCGCGCCCAAAGCTTAAAAAAGCAGAGGGCATAGCCAACACAAAAGTCGTGTTGCGACCCGAGGGGTTAAAAAGACGATATTCAACACAAAAAGACGCATCCAAAGCTTAAAAATGTCGAGGACATAGTCACCACAAAATTCGCCTCGTAACCCAAAGGGTTAAAAGGGACGACATTCAACGCAAAAACGGCACTTCCAAAGCTTAAAAAAGCTGAGGATAAAGTCATCACAATAACGTTCCACAGACCAAAAGGTAAAAGGAACAACATTCAACAATAAACGACAAACCCAAAACTTAAAAAAGTCGAGGGAATAGTCAATACAAAAATTCCTAAAAACAAAAAATCATGCTTACATCCTAAACTTTGAAAAAAAGATTAGGGCCAAGGAATTTCACACAAAATAATAAGCAAAATGAGGTAAAGTCGTAAACAAAAACCTGAGTTTTATTAATCTTAAAAGAACGGTTACATTTTTGGATTTTTCAAACAGGAGCATAAACCACGACGCTACAAATACACTACCGACCACTGCACATATCTACACTAATACAAACCCCGACATGTACATCGGGTTTAGGACAAAATGAAAACAACACAATATTAACATAATACAAATACAAAACAAACGACCACACACAAACTACCCTTCATCATCAAGCGGACTAGAAATTCTTCAGCTGAGCGGGGGAGCACAAACCCTCAACCCCTACGGCGATCTCCAACGCTGCCGTGATGACCTGGGGCACCCGACCTTGGTATATGGAGGCGGCCAAACGCCGACTCAGCAGCCGAAAGAGACTCCGAGCTCGAAGCATCACCACCACTGCTGTTGCGTCCAAAGCGGACCGGGTCAGAGGCGGACGTCGGTGGAGGCTCATTAAGCTCTATAGCGCGGAGACGTGCCCTCTTATGGGGACTCTAGGTGACGGTCCATTTAGTATAGGCCCTCGACACCCTAATCGTCCCAAGAATGCCTGCCACAGGCCACCTAGTGCGTGTAATCCAACCACCTGCCCAATCGTCAGTCACCTGGTTATTTAACATAACCATATCCTGCACCGTAGTGTCCTGGCCGGGGATGAACTGCGCACACCTTATCTGTCGCCTCACTCTCGAAGGATGGATATAAACACCCATCTCAAACCCGCAAAGTAGAACTCCACAGGGGCCATCGCCTACCACGCTCCCCGTTACATCGACTATTCCCCACCACGGTACCGACCAACGGATGGCCGATGACCTTACGAACTCAGGGAAATAATCATTGGGACGATCGTTCGGACCCATCCACCTCAAATAACGGCTGGTTACCTCTCTTGCAGCATGCGTTCCATCGAAGCGGACATCACCCAGCACACTCAGACGCTCCATCAGCCACACTTGAAGGATCAGGGGACACCCTCGGTACACGTGCTCCCTATTGCATGTACGGTCATCCAGGCCCAGGATCGTCTCGGCCAAAATCACGGTAGAGGGATTGAAGCCCAACTCTATCCGCTGAACGATAGTGATTAAGCGGGGATCGCCAAACGCTCCCTCGTACAAAGAGTCGGGGAACATATAACGGTGGACCAAGCAGAATGCCAACGCCCTCTTCCTAGCACCGAAGGAAATGGTCTCGTTGTCACGGTTCATGAACCGCTGGCACAGGCGATGGAGGTTGATACGGCTCCCAGCAAATTGCTCCTCCGTCTCGTCACGGGTCATCTAGAGGTAGTTCTGCACATGCCTCTTATACCCCAGCTCCTGCCTAACGCATACAGGCATGTTAGTATGCGGCCAACCGCCAATGGCTCCAAACTCCTCGACCAAGGGACAAACCTCGCCGCCAGGAAGGCGGAACACGTGAAAGCTCAGGTCCCAGTAGTCCAGACACGCATCCAGGAACTCAGGTTCCATCCGGACCTGCCTCAGCCCAAGGAATACCCCGACGCCACAATCCTTCAAGTCCTTTTTCTCTATACCTGACAAGGACGCGCACCAACGGCGCAAGTTTCCTTCAAAGTTCTCCATTTCTCGAAGAACGTTCCGTAAATATTTTGAATATCTTTCGAATATCGAGAATAGAAAGCTGAAAGGATGAGTGAAATGAGTTAACCTAGCCCTCCTTTTATAGCCATCGTTTACAAACAGCCTACAAAACAAAAACAAAATCGTTGGTGAACAAGCGATTAAAAAGAAATCAAACAAAACCTACAAAACAAATATTAAATCGCCTGTAAACAGGCGATTTAAATTTTAATCGCCTGTTTACAGGCGATTTTCTTTTTGTTTTGCTGATATTTTGATGCGACTTCTTACACTCCTACACACCTACACCCTATTTTATTTTAACTTATTACCCCTACAATTATTTCTACCGACCTCAAGTCGAATTTTTATGGTCCCGTGGCGTCGTCTCGATTTGCGTGATCAACACCCGACTTTCGTATTTTTCACATTTACAAAACACCACAATTACACAAAATTTAAGCAATACACAAAACACGACTCTCACATTAGCAATTTTCGTCTCAAAACAACGTCTTAGCTCACATTTTTACAATGTAAAAAGCGTCTTTTTATAAGTCTGAAATATTTTCTAAACAGCATATTTCAAAAACTTTGCATTTGCATTTAGTTATATCCTAAGCGAGTCGGTCTCAATCGAGACGTATGTATATTTTTCACGACTAACAATGCAGTGCAGGTACACGTGATAAGCAGATACGCAGGGACTTCAGATACAACGACGACGCGAGCATGCATTTTTCGCAACAAGACAAAATAACCAAGGCTTAGGACGCCATACGCAGAGCTTTCGGCTGTAAGCAAAGTCGAAACAACAATCATGTAGAAACACCCACAAAACACCCAAACAACCACTTATAAACACCTACAACACACCAAAACAGCCATATATACACGCCCAAATACACAAACAAAACACAAGTACTAAATACAAGTCCAAATCCAATATACTACTACATACAAAGTCTCAAAATACAAAAAAGACAAATCCGAGCCTACTACGACTGGTCACGACGCTCGAGCGCAGCACGCAACGACTCGATCTCAGCACGTGCCCTCGCCAGCTCTTCTGCATGCCGACCCTCTAGCTCAGCCCGGACTCGCGCACCCTCTTCAGCCCTGACCCCGGCTAGGTCCCGATGAGCGTCTGTCGCCGCTGTCTGGCTCGTGCATGCTTCGATGGCCTTCTCATTGTAAGCTGTCCGCCAACGGTTCGCAGTCCGCCACAACCTCTTGTGCACGTCGGCCGTCACCTGCAAGTACAAAGATTACGTTTAACTCTCAAGCTGGGGGCTATAATCAAAAGCAGATTCAACAAAGTTTGAATAAAGATTTTACACTAAAATCTAACTTAAACTGGGGGCTATAATCAAAAGCCGACTCAACAAAGTTTGACTAATGATTTTATACTAAAATCTAACTCAAACTGGGGGCTATACTACATAATATAACAAAAAGCAAAAACAAAAGAATACCTTCTTCACACGCGGATCCCAGCTCTCAAGGTCCGCGTCGGCGACCACAGACAGACAGGGAGGTAGCACGATCGAGTGTTTGCAGCCGCCATGCTTTAACTGCAGCGTCTCAACAAACGGGGGAGGCTGAAACTCAAGGTCATGGTCACGCGGCTACAAAAACAAAAACCAGATTAAATTTTTGCATTTTACCAAAACACATACACATAAACAAAAACGACGACAAATTATACCTCGATCACAGCGTCGGCCGCGCCTAAGTCACGAGTCGTAGTCCTCGGTCGCCGCGAAGAGAATCGGACTCACCCTCGCGGTACACAATACGACGCTCGTTAGCGTCGGGGGTCTGCACGAACAAAACCGAAGGCGGATGCGCAGGTACGATGAAGCCGCCACTACCCGTCTGCGCAGACAGGCGCTTACCCAACCACCAGTACGAGTCGTACTGGGTCGCAATATATAGCCGCCACCCGTCAAGGTGGGCAAAGCGGGCTGCAATCGACTCGGGGACGTCGGCGAAGTTCCTCCAAGGGTCGCGAACAAACTACAAAATCAAATTATAACTACAAAAACACAAACACAAAATCAAACATAAGCTACAAAAAGACCAAAGTACAAAACACAAACGCCTTTACCATATCCATGGTCATTCTGTTGAAGAGCACTCGAGCCGCGTCATAAGTCAGGCCGATACCCTTCCGATCCGCCGTCGCATACGCATGGAAAGCTGGGTACTTCGCCGTGACCTTGAACCTGTCCGGGAGCAGAGAGGGGAAGTGAGCATAGCACCAAGCCTGCAAACAACCAGAAGACATGTTACAGAAGAAAAGCCGAAACAAAAACAACAAAAACCAAACAAACAAACAAAAACGAAACAACCAAGACATTACAAGGTCAACCGTACCTCCATCAGGAAGCCAGGACCCACAAGCGACGGCCGCGAATCACTGTCGATCTGGTCAGGACGTACCGCGTCCCTCAAAAAGTTGATCAAAAGCCCCAAAGCAGGGTTGAACCAGTCGAAGTCGCCTAGACGCGACAGATCCCTCAACGCCATCAGCACGGCCGTCGAACCTCTCTCCCCCTTATCACCAAAGTGGGTGGCCGCCAGAAACCACCACAACCACAACCGCTCTTCGCTCGGGCTCGCAGAGCGACCGTCTCTTCCCCTTCCCCTTGAAGAAGTCGTCAATCCACACAGTCCGGGGTTGAAACGTATGCTCCTCCCCGTGTCCACACCTAATCCCGCCGCCAATCAACTCCTCGGCGACGAGACTATCAACAGCAGGACGCTCTCGTCCCCAATCAAGAACACCCTCGCCATGAGGCAGCCCCGAGACAACCGCAAGTGAGGAGAAGGTAATCCCGACCTCGTATCCAGGCATGTGGAAGGTGTTGGTCGTATCCAAAACCTATCCAACAACGCCCGGATCACGGAGAGGTGCGAGTTTACGCTCTTAGCCCGCACCTCCCTCCACTTCTGCACCAGCGGACCGAAGGCCGTCCTAAGTACTATGCCCCGCTCCTCGTCCGTCAGCCTCCGGTCAAACGTGTCGAAAACCGTCCGGAACCCAGAGAAAGTCCTCATCGTACCCAACGGAAAGCCGACTTTAACTCGAATCGACAAGTGATCCAACGGGTTCCAGGCCAAACTAACGCCGTCCCAGTCCTTGGCCACCTGGGACCATAAACGCGGCCCCTGGGGATAAGCTGGCCGCACGCCCAACTCATCAACCATCCCCAAGAACCGATCCCTCGTAGCCCCATCGGCCGCCGCACCTCTGTCCTCGGCCTCGGCCTCAGCCTCGCCACCGGCCTCGGCCTCGGCCTCGATCTCAACTCAACACGCGCCGCAGCGGCCGCGGCGGCCTCGGCTGCACTGGGCACGAGCCTGACCCTCAGCGACCTCGCGGCCTCCGCACCAACACCCACACTGCGTCGGCCCGGCTGCTCCTCGTCAAAGGCCTGCTCCTCGTCACCCTGCGACTCCTCCGACTCAGAGGGATCCTCGTAACGACTCCCCGGACCCCAAGGACGACCACGCCTAGGTCTATCCACAACAGGGCTCCTCGCCCAACCTCGACAACGCGGCGACCTCAGCCTGGTCCCAACTACCACCCTCAACAGCAGCACGAGCTCGGCGTCGTGGCCTACTACTACCCTCACCACTGCCAGAAGCCTCGTCAACCTTGCGCTTCTTCGGCCTCGGGTTCCTCCGAGCCTGGCCATGGCCTCTACCACGGCCTCCTCCAGGAGCCACAAGCGTCTCCGCAGCAACGCTAGGGCCGCGTCTCCGCAGAGACCCTGCAGCAACACCACGGCCTCTACCATGGCCTCCTCCAGGAGCCTCAGAAGACTCCGTAGCAACGCCACGACCGCGTCCCTGCAAAGACTCTGAGACACCCCTTCTACGGCCTCCCCCACGGGCCACAGACGACTTCGCAGCGACGCCACGACCGCGTCTTCGCAAAGACTCTGCGATGACACCCTTGGCCTGACCTCGGCCACCAGCAGGAGAACCTGACAGCTCAGCAGCAGTCGCCTCGCGTGCATCACTAGTTGAAAAACCAGCAACCCCCTCTCGTGCGTCACTAGATGAAAAAGCGGGAGACTCCGTAGCAGCATCATGCCCAACTCTGGCGTAAGGCCTGACGACTCATCGATACCCCTGCGCGGCCAAAGAAGGGCAAAGACGGTGTCATTCTTTTGTGGGATCTAGCTGGGGGCAAGAGGCTTTACTCCCTCGATTCTGGCACGACTAGCACCAACAGAAGGCCCGGACGACGCACTAACAGCGCCACTAGCAGAAAAGGCAGGAGACTCCACAGCAGCACCCTGCAGCTCACTCCCGGGCGTCGGGGGAGCTCCTAGTGTCCGCGGAGGAAAAGCCCTCAGTAGGTCTGACTGAGACGGACCATCGGAAACCTCCAGAGGCGGGGCATACCCGACGTAAGAGTGCGCTCGTCCCCCGGAACAGTAAAGTCAACACAGGCCTGGACCTCGTCCATGGAGCTCGAAGTGGGTACAGAAAACCCAGGATCACCTGCACAAAATTCAAAAAGCATACTCAGACAACGGCAACAGCAAATCACTTAGGAAAGCAGAAGCACACAAAAACGACAAAAGACAAGCATTAGGCCTAAATTTTTGACAAACGAGGCCAAAATAAAGCAGAACCACAGAAAAACATATCTCTTGACACATATACAGCGCATACGACATACACAGCTCGTCTAAGCCGCGGGATACACAAGAACAAAGAGAAATCAAAACAAAGCAGCGAAGAGCAAACTACAAGCCTATTTTCAACAAATAAGGCCAAAAACGAAGCAGAAGCACAGCAAGGCATATTTTATGACACGTATACGATATATATGTCATACATAGCCAATTCAAGAGCAAGCACGCACAAAAGCAGCAGAAGATCAGCAAAAATAACAGAAGACAGGCCTTTTAGGCCTAAAATGGCAGAAACGACGAAAACGCTACAGGAAGCCAGAAATATATATTTTCCAAGACAGACACAACCTATAAATCACAATGAGCACGTGCAAAAGTTTTCACGCGAAAATAACACCCCGAACACCTTGACTGAATAGCTTTTGCAAAACGCTTACGAACTACAAAAACGGCCTTTTCATGACCATTACTTAGCCAAAAAAGCCCTAACTTCCCACAAAACAACCCCCTAGCCAACACATGCAACATACATTACAATACATTCCATACACGGGGCACAAAAAGCATAGAAAACGGTCTTTTAGAAACCTAGCCTAAACTACAAAAAACGCTCCAAAACACCTCCAAACCACGCATTCTCAACAAAACAAGACCCATTATGCACCACACTAGCCATGACAACACAATACAGAAATTTTGGGCAAGTTTCGGGACCGAAAATTTCGACCAAAAATCGGCCCTTATACCAAAACACACGAAAATCACGGTTTTTCGAGCCGTTTTTCGCACACAAGTCAGCTAAACCTCCGCACTAGCATACAACAACATTGCCAAAACAACCAAGCCACCCGGGACCGTTTTACGCGACAAAAACAGAGCACAAGCCCCGACATTACCCCCTTGGTCACGGTTTTCACCCAAAAAACCCGCCTTTTGCACACATTTCAACCAAACAAACTCACCAACGCATTATGCTACTCATGGGTAAGCTACACTGAAGTTTTGAGCCAGTTTCGAGACGATTTCAAAAATGACCAAAACGCCCTCACAATACAAAACGCACGGAAATCGACGCTACAAGCCGGGTTTTCACATACAATCAGCAACGACGGCAGCATAGGCCTCATTCGGCTCCCAAACATCAAGTTCAAGCAAAGACACGGGCTAAATTCGAATCAAATCAACGAAATTCGACCTAAACCCTCGAAAACGGTTTTTTAAGCAAAAACCAACTCAAGCTAACTTAAAAACACGAAAAACCGAGTGAGTTGAGTACATACCTTGGTCCATGACAAATTGTAGGAGTTGGAAAATCGAAATTTGATCAGGAAAATCACCGGATAGAGTTTTGTATGTTTTTGATTTTGTTTTTGTTTTTTTCGGGTAAATGGGGCTCTCTCTCTCTCCCGTGTTTTAAACAAAAAACACCAAACAAATATTAAATCGCCAGTAAACAGGCGATTTAATTTTTAATCGCCTGTTTACAGGCGATTTTATTTTTACTCGGTGGGTTTCTGTTTCGTTTTGGGCTGATTTCCTCGGCCTAAAATGCATTTAACCTTACTTTTAATACAAATTCAACCCAACACAAAAACACGTAACCTCTTCTACGAGTCGTTCACAAAAAATATATACGCGTCACCTCTTTTACGAGTCGTTCATAAAAACCTAACCCTTTTTATGAGTCAAACACAAAAGCGCGTCACCTCTTTTAAGAGTCGTTCATAAAAACCTAACCCTTTTTATGAGTCAAACACAAAAGCGCGTCACCTCTTTTACGAGTCGTTCATAAAAACCTAACCCTTTTTATGAGTCAAATACAAAAGCGCGTCACCTCTTTTACGAGTCGTTCATAAAAACCTAACCCTTTTTATGAGTCAAACACACAAGCGCGTAACATCTTTTACGAGGCGTTCATAAAAAGCTAACCCTTTTTATGAGTCAAACACAAAAGCGCGTCACCTCTTTTACGAGTCGTTCATAAAAACCTAACCCCGTTTTATGAGTCAAATACAAAAGCGCGTCACCTCTTTTACGAGTCGTTCATAAAAACCTAACCCTTTTTATGAGTCAAATACAAAAGCGCGTCACCTCTTTTACGAGTCGTTCATAAAAACCTAACCCTTTTTATGAGTCAAACACAAAAGCGCGTAACCTCTTTTACGAGACGTTCATAAGAACCTAACCCTTTTTATGAGTTAAACACAAAAGCGCGTAACCTCTTTATGAGACGTTCACCAAAAAAAAAAAAAAAAAAAAAAACTAACCCCTTTTCATGAGTCTAACACAAAAGCGCGTAACCTCTTTATGAGACGTTCACACAAAAACACTAACTACTTCTATAAGGCTAACACAAAAACGCGTTACCTCTTTTACGAGACGTCCACAAAAACACTAACTACTTCTATAAGCCTAACACAAAAACGCGTAACCTCTTTTACGAGACGTCCACAAAAACACTAACTACTTCTATAAGCCTAACACAAAAACGCGTAACCTCTTTTACGAGACGTCCACAAAAACACTAACCACTCTTATAAGCCAAACACAAAAATGCATAACCTCTTTTACGAGACGTCCACAAAAACACTAACCTCTTCTACCAGACGAGCACCAGCTAGAAGCGTTCAACGCCAGCGAAAGCAAAACGCCAGCAGGAAGCACTCAAGCCACATACAGGCTGACACGCCCTTAAACATGTAGGACCGTCATGTCCTCAAATACATGTCGTCCCGCCCCGCATTCACTACAACAATTGATCACTTAGGCCACGATTTATGCCACGGAAATTCGTGAAACGTGGCAAATTTTCATGTAGCCACGGGAAAAACTATTTGACATGGCCACGGGAAAATTTTATGCCACGGAAGAAATATTTCGTGGCCAAAAATCACTTGCGCCACGGAAAAAGTTATAAACGTGGCAAAAACATTCATTTTGCCACGATTATAACTTTATCCGTGGCGCAAGTAATTATCTGCCACGAGCTCATTTATCCCGTGGCAAAAAAATTCTTTTGTAAACATATTAAATTAAAATTAACATGTCACAAAATAACGATAACATAAACTAATACTCCATTATGATAATAAGCTCATTTATCCTGTGACAAAAAATTGTACTATAATAAAATTCACATACGTGTTTTATAAAATAATTACAAAACGTTTCCTGTTTCGGTACAATCACTATTTAAATATTTAATCAAAGATATCCATTAATCTCAGTTATTTCTATAAATATTTTTTAAATTCTCTATGATACACATATAAACTATTTATTTTCCATTAAAATACACATATAAAATGTAGTATAATCATATTAAATCAAAATTAATATGTGACATAATAAAGGTAACATCGCATGATTTTATTTTATATATTAATAACGTAAGTGTTACAACTTCATCCTTAAATAGTAGAGTGAAAATATGTTTTTGAAATACACAATGTTATTTTCATATTTTAACGCGTTTATTCCGACAAATTTGTTAAAACTTATTGTATAAAAGAAAGTCTAAAAAAGAGTTCAAGATATAAAAGAAACGACGAATATAAGCTCAATAAAGTTAATTATACAAAATTTATACTTTGTACGTTTATCTAAAATATTGTTTGATTTAAATAATATAGTAAAATAATTAAAACTTTATAAGTATCTATAATTTTAAGTCTAATAATTTTAAAATTAATATTATTAATTCAAAAATTAAATTAAAATAGCAAAAAATTAACAATTTAAAGTTTAAATAATTATTGAGCACAAAAATAATCAAAAATTTCTAAGTGGCATAGTGGTTAATACCTCATCTATTAAATGAGAGGTCATGGGTTCAAATCCTTTTATCAACATTATTTTTAGCCACGGAAATTTTATTTCGTGACAAGATAAATATAAGCCACAATATTATTCGCCACGTGATTATCCGTGGCAAAAAACATAAATTTAGCCACGGGATAATTCGTGGCAGAAAAATGAAATCATGCCACGATTTAGTTTTTCCCGTGGCTATTTATTTGCCACGCGACTTATGCGCATTTACCTAAATTTCCGTGGCAAAGTGTTATAGCCACGGAAATTTAGTACTTGCGCCACGAATTTTGTCGTGGCGCAAGTGTCAAATTGTAGTAGTGATTTCCTGGCACTAAGTCCTCGTCTCTTCCCTGAGACACATGCTTAGCGCCGCCAGGTAGTATCGTGACTGTGATGGTCCGGATACTATCTTTTAAGTTTGACTAACGCTTTGTCCAAGCTCAGCCAAACTGGGGGCTCTGTAGATACCCGTATCCGTACCCCCTAAAAACAAACCCGATGACGAAAAGGACTTTCATGCATGCTTTTAAATAAGTCGAAACGGTACAAAAGTGTCTAAAACATTTTAGTCATTATTTAGCGTATTAATTTGAATTTGCATAATCGTAAAAATGAATGTCATTTTTAAGTCATTACAAGCACAACACGAGCACAATACAGGAACGTCTTACCAACCTGACTCACAAAAACAACCCAACAAACTACAAAACGGCCCAAACTTACAAAAATGGCCCAAAACGCACACTAGCCCGACACACGAAACGGGCCAAAGTGCGTCCCGTGTCACATTTTCACAAAATTAGACTCTACAATACCGTAAAATAATATATTTCAATATTATTTTATTTTGAGCCAAAACCGAAAAACACGACAAAAACCGAAGCACGAAAATCGAAATTTGAACCAAAATCAATTTGGCCCAAATCATACTTAACCTACACGTTTAATACATCACAAAACATAATCATCACCCTAAACATGCATCACCATGACCAAAGGCGGTTAGTAGCCCACCAAAACAAAATATAAACCGCCTATAAACAGGCGATTTAATTCTTAATCGCCTGTTTACAGGCGATTTTGTTTTCTTCCTGCAGCCCTTGGTTCTTTTATCTCGATTCTTGTTTACCTTTGAAACTTAATCATTTGGTATACAAAGCGATTTAGTTTTTGTTCATGCACAAACACGAGCCATTTCCTATAAATAGCCACCCTTATACACATACAAAATATACAATTTTTCCTCAAAAATTCACTACTCACTCATACACTTACAAAATCTACTCAAAATACCGTCTTTACATTTTCGAAAGGTAAACATTTTACCTACATTTTGGATGTTTGAGACTCGGACAAGGGTTACATTAACCCAACCCGATATTGGCATTAGGGAACCCGTATTCGTAATACGGTTGTAGCAATTCGGATTCAGAATCCGTCTAAACCTCGTCAATATCGCATAAATAGAACTCGCCTTGGTTATGCTAGGGTTATGATTGAGGTGGGATTTGGAGGTTGTCTTAGCTTTGACGTTTTATATTATTTATGCATTTTTACCGAGTCATACATATTCGCTCTTGAACGTTGCGTCATTTTAGCCCAAATATCGAAATTAAGCAAATGTTTTCAAATTAGTAGAGACTACTTTTACGTAGGATTTTTGATTACTGTTTTCAAAATACATTTTGTCAAAACTTTCGAAAAGTAACCTCACTCCGAATCCCTTCTCTGGTTTCAAACCTCAGACGGATGGGTATCGACGCACCTTGAAATCTGAGACACTCGTGTCTTATATTTTAAGACGCGTTGAATAGGTTCCAAATTCCTTTAATATTTGGTGGCGACTCCGAAAATACATTTCAAAATGATTTTTCTAGATTTCTTTTTTATCACAAATTCATGCAATGATCTCCCTCATTTCTACATCCACGCAAGCTTTTTTTCCTGCAAGGCGCATTCGCCCTACGCCCGACGGGCGAGGCTCAAGCGCAGGGCGTCGATAGGTTTCATTCCCGGTACCTTCAGTTGGCGACTCCGCTGGGGACAAGCATGATTTTTATTATTTTTGAAAAACTAGTTTTTCTCTTATTTTAAAAACATAAAGAAGTGAAGCTTGAAACTTTGAAAACATTTACGCTTTCGATATTTGGGCAAAAATACGTTGAGTCGAATCCTCCTGATTCATAACCACACCCTCCAAGGGACGGCCCCTAGTAACGCTCGCTTCATAACTGAGATAACTCTGGACACGTCGATCTCTCACCCCTCCACGATTACAAGTACGGCATCCGTACAAACGATCGTAACCAGTCAAACTCGGACGCTCTAGGGCCCGTATTGAATTCACACCTAAGACGTGTGCAATCTTGCGGATAACCCTACCTAAACGTTGCGAGAATGACCGGAGGGAACCTTACCCTATAAACCAAAAACCTGTGTTTATATGTACAAGTGCGAAGCTATAGTACCCTCACTATAGTCGTCTTTCAAAAACAATTGCATACAAAAACATTTCCTAGGGATTATACATTTAAAATACGTCCATTTTGAAAATACATTTTTAAACTTTTTTTTCAAAAGGTCATGCTTTTAAGATAATACAGTCGGGGTCATTGGCCTATAGTCAATTGAACCTGACAAGTAACTTACCGCGACATTTAAAACCGGTCGGAAATAATCACTATATTTCCAATCTTTTGCAAAACGTAAATGAATTATGCGACTGACGTATCGTCATAATACATTTATTGTTAAAAACATTTCACAAAGCAAAAACCCGAATATGTCAATTCATTTCGGATATTTTAAACGAAATTAACTTTTAGTACTTTAGAATTAGCTCTAAGTCGAGTGACTCATTAGTCATCCCGATTTTAAAATGAACTTTTTCTCTCAAAAACAAAAACGCGGGCTCGTTCAGATGCGAACCCGTTGATTTAAATTTTGAATCGAGTGACTTATCGTCATTTTGATTTAATTTCCTGAGTCACACATAAAAGGCGAACAAGTGATCGCCTTTTACCCAATTTTTAACATCCTCAGATCGACTAGCCTATCGCTACTTCGGTTTGGTCTTTTTTTTTTCATAATCTAATGATAAACCCCTAGCAACGTACCGCTAAACCGGGTTAATCAGGTTATGATCATACAAATTTTCCTACCTCGAGATTAGGTACGTGTCAATATGCCCCTGCCTCAAAAGCTTCCTGTGTCTTTTAAAGCTAAAAACACGAGTCGAGTCTTGCACCCAGTTTTTACACTTTTGCTTTTCTTTGGCTGTGAATGCGATTTTTCGTTGAGTCTTTTCTTCCCTTATAGAATCACTAAAAGCTTGAAACTTTGTCAGGTTCACTCATTCAAAAACCCTGAACACACGGCTCACAAGCGCAAAATGAATTTCCGTTTCAACCTCGCAAGTGATGAAGCTGCCCTTCCACCGCCTCCGCCACTAATGACGATCACCGAACACGTAAGGCTGCTCGACCACAAGATAGCCAATCTCACTGCTCTGTTCGAACATCTGGCCGCCATGCAAAAGACCGAAGCCGAGAAAAATGCAAGATTGTTTGCTGAAGAGTCTGCTCGACACATTAAGAGGATTCGATCCCTGGAAGATGAAATCCACAAATACAAACTGGCCAAAAGTACAGATCATGGTCGCCAGGGCAATACTTCTCGAACCACCACAACAACTGAACCATTTAACACTGTAAACTCAAAGGCACTAACAGCGCAGCAAGTATTCCTAGCACAAACCACCCCTGCTACACCCAGATCATCACCAGTTGGGCCATTTTCGTCGCAACAGCGACGAAAGTTCGACCCCCTCTTTATGTCCTACTCAAAGGCATTGGGAAAGCTCGTGAAGAAGAACATTCTGCATCTTCCCAAACCCACCAATGTACCACCTGAGGATAAGAAACCACTGTCATGGCACGAAGACTCCTACTGTGAGTTCCACAGGGGGAAGGGACATGACACTGAAACTGTTTCCGTTTGAAGAACATAATCCAAGACATGATTGACAACGAAACAATCGACAAGCCTAGCATAGCTCCTAAACTGCTGGGCCAGCATAACACACCCCGTGCTCGCCCCATTTTCGTAGGGACGCATCCTATCCTCAATTATCCCCTTCCGGCTCCCGCGGGCGATCACGAAGTCAACGTCCTTTGCGACAGCATCAACAACAGCGATAACAACATCGATCACATTCACCAAGCTAAAACAAAAACAAAACCGAGGCATGAGGACAAGAAAGGAGTCTTCACCCATCCCTTTATCAAAGACTCCCATCGACAAACGGTCAAGCGGCCACAATATGGCTCCTCACCTCCAACATCCGTATCAGTCTCCTTTAGAGCTACAAATACCGCCGGGATTCCCTCCAAAACGCACGAGCAAAAGCAGAGACAAGGGCATAGTCAAAAATATGACTACCCTACCCATAACAAGCGATCCTTCCTTTAACACAACATGGCGTGACACCAAAGATATCCTCCCAGCACAACTCATTGACCACATCATCCGGGATTGGCTACCAGGCGCCATAACTTTCTCCCACGCCGACCTGCCACCCTTTCGAGATCCACACAACCCAGCACTCTACATAACCGTAGAGTGTCGTAACATGGTATTTGTGGATACCCGTATCCGTACCCCCCAAAAACAAACCCGATGACGAAAAGGACTTTCATGCATGCTTTTAAGTAAGTCGAAACGGTACAAAAGTGTCTAAAACGTATTTAGTCATTTTTAGCGTATTAATTTGAATTTGCATAATCATAAAAATGAGTGTCACTCTTTGTCATTATAAGCACAACACGAGCATAGTACAGGAACGTTCTATCAAGCCAAGCCAGAAAAACAGCCCAAGAAGCTACAAAACGGCCCAAACTTACCCAAAAAACGCACATTAACGCAACACGCAAAACGGGCCAAAGTGCATCCCGTATCATATTTTCACAAAATTAGACTCTACAATACCGTAAAATAATATACTTCAATATTATTTTATTTCGAGCCAAAACCGAAAAACACGACAAAAACCGAAACACGAAAACCGAAATTTGGACCAAAACTAATTGACCCGAATTAGACTTAATACCCAAGTTAATTACATCACAAACACCATCATTACCCCTACTAAAACGTCATATAACCAAAGGCGGCTTAGCAGCACACCAAAACAAAGATAAAATCGCCTGTAAACAGGCGATTAAAAATCATCGCTTTGTTCTGACGATTATGTTTTCTTCGTAACCCCGGTTCTTTCATTTCATTTGGCGTTGCCGAAACTTAATCACAAGCTCACAGGCGATTAAGTTTTGTCCCTACACATAAACGAGCCATTTTCCTATAAATACCAACCCTTACCTTCAAAACAAAAACACACTTGATTTCTTCAATACCTCAAAAACACATTAACACACTCACAAAATCCACTCAAAAAAACCGTCTTTGCATTTTCGAAAGGTAAACATTTTACCTACGTTTTGGACGTTTGAGACTCGGACAAAGGGGTTACATTAACCCCAACCCGATATTGGCACTAGCGAAGCCGTATTCGTAATACGGTTGTAGCAATTCGGATTCATAATCCGTCTAAACCTCGCCAATATCGCATAAATAACGACTCAATATCACTAAAGCAAACCGACATTACTTTTATAATTATGCAAGTCCTCATTCATGCATTAAATTACGACTAGATCACGGGTTCGACGCTAAATTGTACCGTTTCTTTTTGTCTTTTAGCATGCCAAACCGAGGGTTTTTCACAAAATCTTAAGAGTCAAATACGAGGTCGGAAAATAACGTCTATAGTAATAATTTAGTCAATAAATTATTATTTAACGTACATTTCCTATAGCAAAATATCATTATTTTGACGATTTACATTATTTATTTATTTTTTTTCGAGTCATACTTATTCGCACTTGTACGTAGCGTGACTTTTAGCCCAACTATCGAAATTAAGCAAATGTTTTCAATTTAGTAGAGACTACTTTTATGTAGGCTTTTTTATTTCAGTTTTCAAAAATACATTTTGTCAAGACTTTCGAAAAGTAACCTCACTCCGAATCCCTTCTCTGGTTTCAAACCTCAGACGGATAGGTATCGACGCACCTTGAAATCTGAGACACTCGTGTCTTGTATTTCAAGACGCGTGGAATAGGTTCCAAATTCCTTTAATACTTGGTGGCGACTCCGAAAATACATTTTCAAAAAAGGACTTTTTTACTTTTCTTTTTTGGTCACAGAATCATGCAATGATCTCCCCCATTTTTACGAAAACCATTTCGCGATACGCACTTTTCCTGCGAGGCGCATTCCGCCCCGGCGCCCCCGCACGGGGCGAGGACGGGCGCGCAGGGCGTTGATAGGTTTCTTCCCGGTACCTTCAGTTGGCGACTCCGCTGGGGACGAGCATGATTTTTATTATTTTTGAAAAACTGTTTTCTTTTTCTTTTATTTTAAAAACATAAAGAAGTGAAGCTTGAAACTTTGAAAACATTTACGCTTTCGATATTTGGGCAAAAATACGTTGAGTCGAATCCTCCTGAATCCTAACCACACCCTTCGAGGGACGGCCCCTAGTAACGCTCGCTTCATAAGCGAGATAACTCTGGTGACGTCGATCTCTCACCCCTCCACGATTACAAGTACGACATCCGTACAAACGATCGTAACCAGTCAAACTCGAACGCTCTAGGGCCCGTATTGAATTCACACCTAAGACGTGTGCAATCTTGCGGATAACCCTACCTAAAGGTTGCGGGAATGGCCGGAGGGAACCTTACCCTATAAACTAAAAACCTGTGTTTATATGTACAAGTGTGAAGCTATAGTACCCTCACTATAGTCGTCTTTCAAAACAATTGCATGCAAAAACATTTCCTAGGCATTATACATTTAAAATACGTCCATTTTGAAAATACATTTTTTAAAACTTTTTTTCAAAAGGTCATGCTTTTAAGATAATACAGTCGGGGTCATTGGCCTATGGTCATTTGAACCTGATAAATAACATGCCGCAACATTTAAAACCGGTCGGAAATAACCACTATATTTCCAATCTTTTTCAAAACGTAAATGAATTATGCGACTGACGTATCGTCATAATACATTTATTGTTAAAAACATTTCACAGAGCAAAAACCCGAGAATGTCAATTCATTTCGGATATTTTAAAAAAACAAAATTAACCTTTTGTACTTTAGAATTAGCTCTAAGTCGAGTGACTCACTAGTCATCCCGATTTTAACTTTAACTCTTTATCTCGAAAACAAAAACGCGGGCTCGTTCAGATGCGAACCCGTT
Organism: Dianthus caryophyllus; assembly: GCA_023091065.1. Lineage (NCBI taxonomy): Eukaryota > Viridiplantae > Streptophyta > Magnoliopsida > Caryophyllales > Caryophyllaceae > Dianthus > Dianthus caryophyllus. Next base: position 31,513,609 of record CM041517.1, on the reverse strand, counting down.
GATTTAAATTTTGAATCGAGTGACTTATCGTCATTTCGATTTAAATTCCTGAGTCACACATAAAAGGCGAACAAGTAATCGCCTTTTACCCAATTTTAACATCCTCAGATCAACTAGCCTATCGCTACTTCGGTTTGATCCTTTTTATCATAATCTAAATAATAAACCCCTAGCAACATACCGCTAAACTGGGTTAATCTGGTTATGATCATACAAATTTTCCTACCTCGAGATTAGGGACGTATCAATATGCCCCTGCCTCAAAACTTTCCCGTGTCTTTTAAAGCTAAAAACACGAGCCGAGTCTTGCACCCACTTTTACACTTTTTGCTTTCCTTTGGTTGTGAATGCGATTTTTCGTTGAGTCTTTTCTTCCCTTTTAGAATCACTAAAAGCTTGAAACTTTGTCAGGTTCACTCATTTAAAAACCCTGAACACACGGCCCACAAGCGCAAGATGAATTTCCGTTTCAACCTCGCAAGTGATGAAGCTGCCCTTCCACAGCCTCCTCCACTAATGACGATCACCGAACACGTAAGGCTGCTCGACCACAAGATAGCCAACCTCACCGCTTTGTTCGAACATCTGGCCGCCATGCAAAAGATCGAAACCGAGAAAAACGCTAGACTATTCGCCGAAGAGTCTACTCGACACATTAAGAGGAATCGATCCCTAGAAGATGAAATTCACAAGTACAAACTGGCCAAAACTACAGATCATGGTCGCCAGGGCAATACTTCTCGAACCACAACAACGACTGAACCATTTAACACTGTAAACCCAAAGGCACTAGCGGCACAACCAGTATTCCTTGCGCAACCCACTCCTGCTGCACCCAGGTCATCACCAGTTGGGCCATTCTCGTCACAACAGCGACGAAGGTTCGACCCCCTCTTTATGTCCTACTCAAAGGCATTGGGAAAGCTCGTAAAGAAAAACATTTTGCATCTTCCCAAACCCACCAGTGAACCACCTGAGGATAAGAAACCACTATCATGGCACGAAGACACGTACTGTGAATTCCACAGGGGGAAGGGACATGACATCGAGTCAAGCTCGTTTGAAGAACGTAATCCAAGACATGATTGACAACGAAACGATCGACAAGCCAAGCATAACTCCTAAACCAACAATCCCGCATAGCACACCCCGTTCTCACCCCATTTTCGTAGGAACGCATCCCATCCTCAATCATCCCCTCCTGGCTCCCGCGGGCGATCACGAAGTCAACGTCCTTTGCGACAGCATCAACAACAACGGTAACAACATCGATCACATCCACCAAGCTAAATCGAAAACAAAACCAAGGCATGAAGACAAGGAAGGAGTCTTCACCCAGATCCCTTATCAGCACCCCCTCAGACGGTCCGACGGCCACGATAAGAATTCTCACCACCAACGCCTGTTTCAAGACCCAGCGGAACTACTAATACCACCCGGATTCCCACCCAAACGCATAAGCAAAAGCAGAGACAAGGGCATAGTCAAAGGTATGACTATCCTACCCATAACGAACGACCCTTCCTTTAACACAACATGGCGTAACACCGTAGATGTCCTCCCAGCACAACTCATTGACCACATCATCCGGGATTGGCTACCAGGCGCCATAACTTTCTCCCACGCCGACCTACCACCCTTTCAAGATCCACACAATCCAGCACTCCACATAACCGTAGAATGTCATAACATGGTATTACCCGTTACCCTCATCGACAACAGCTCTGCAATCAACATCCTGCCCCTAACAACTGCCATCAAGCTAGGAATAAAGGAAAGTGATGTCACCCCTTGCTCCAACAAAGATAAGAGCATCTGACGGTACATCCGCAAACATAGAAGGTATCATATCACTACCCGTCATGACAGGGTTTGTCGAAACACAAACCGAGTTCCAGCTCATGAATATCCCCCCGGCATACAACATGTTGCGAGGTAGGACCTGGATTCACGCTACCGGAGCTATCACATCAACTCTGCACCAAAAAGTGAAGCTGCCCTTTTTCAATGAAATCATTACCATAGAGGCCTCAGACTTTTGAGCCGCTCTCCATCAACTAAAGCTCGAAGAAGACGCCACCCAATCTACCAAGCGACCTGAAGTCCCCGATTCAAGCATCTACACCTAGAGTCTAGGGTCCTGCGTCATCATGACGCCAATTTTCTAAAAACGGCCAGGTCACTCAATTACATTCCTAATGTAGTAAGTCTCAGTAAGGAACTAGAGTCATTAAGTTTTTGGTTACTCTTTGCCTCATTTAAAATCTACGTATCCTAATGAATGTCATAATTTTAAACAAAATAACATTGCATTATATAGATACATTGCAAGCATTGTCTCAAAACCCGAACAGGACTCCATTATTGAAGACACAACAACCATCAACATAGGCACGCCTGAAGAGCCTCGAGAACAACAGCTGGGGGCTTCCTTAAGCACAGAAGAAAGGACCACATACACCAAGCTCCTCGCAGAATTCAAGGACGTCTTCGCATGGTCGTACAAAGACATGCCCGGCATCGACCGCGAGATAGCTGAACACCGCATCCCGATCAAGCAAGGTAGCAAACACATCGGCGAAACTCCGACGCATCAAGCCAGAATGGTCTCTCATGGTCAAAGAAGAGATCGAAAAGCAACTACAAGCCGGGTTCATCCAAGTCATCGAATACTCCGACTGGGTCTCCAACATGGTTCCGGTTATGAAGATAAACGGCAAAATACAGGTATGTGCCGACTTTCGAGACCTGAACAAAGCCTGCCCAAAAGACGATTTCCCATTACCTCACATGGATATTCTAGTCGACAACACAGCGGATCACGCCCTACTCTCGTTCATGGATGGATATGCAGGATACAACCAAATCAAAATGGCGACAGAAGACATGCCAAAAACTACTTTCGTAACCCCCTGAGGAACATACTGCTACACAGTCATGCCATTTGGGCTCATCAATGCCGGCGCTACCTACCAACGCACTGCTACCACCTTGCTCCACGACATGATGCATAAGGAGGTTGAGGTATACGTCGAAGACATGATCGTAAAGTCAAAAGAAAGGGATGACCACGTCACAAACATTCGGAAATTCTTTACCCGAATCAGGCAGTATAAAATGCGATTAAACCCACAGAAATGCACCTTTGGGGTCACATCAGGCAAGTTGCTAGGCCACATAGTAAGCCAGCGCGGGATCGAAATAGACCCGACCAAAATCAAAGCAATAATGGGCATGAAGCCGCTGGCAACATCGTCGAGATAAGGAGCTTATTGGGACAAGTCCAATATATCTCCCGATTTATCAGCAAACTCACCATGATTTGCGAACCAATCTTCAAAAAGTTGAAGAAAGAAGAGCATACGAAATGGGACGACGACTGTCAACAAGCATTCGACAAAGTCAAGAGCCTGCTTACAAATCCACCCGTTCTGGTACCTCCACAAAAGGACTTGCCACTATCACTATACTTAACGACCACACCAAACGCTATGGGTGCCATGCTCGCCCAGGAGGTCGACAATGAAGAGCGAGCCATTTACTACATTAGCAAAAAGTTCCACGACTACGACACTCGGTATGAACCAGTCGAGAAAAGCTGCCTCTCGCTGGTCTGGCCAACAAAAAAGCTCAGACACTACCTACTCACTAGCACAACAAGAGTATACTCCTTAATGGACCCCCTCAAATACCTATTTGAAAAACCGGTCGTAAACGGACGCATGGCCAGATGGACTTTGCTTCTCGCCGAGTACGAACTCAAGTACCTCCCTCTGAAAGTGATCAAGGGAAGAGCGCTCAGGCTTCCTTGCGTAGAAACGCTATCGTCGAACAACCCATGATCGACACAATGTCATTTCCTGACGATGGGATCTTTGCCGTAGAAAAGGAATATTGGCAATTATACTTCGACGGAGCATCAAACTACCGCGGCTACGGAGTAGGAATACTCTTAATATCCCCAAATGGTGACCATACACCGCTCTCAATCAAGCTCGACTTTAGCGTCACGAACAACGCCGCAGAATACGAAGACTGCATTTACGGCCTACAAGCAGCAATCACCCTCAAAATAAAGAACCTTCGCTTGCATGGAGATTCATTCCTCATCATAAATCAAGTGACCGGGGCATGGAAGATCATGAGCGAAACCCTCACCAAATACCAAGCAAAAGTACAAAAACTCCTAACCAACTTCGACTGCGTCGAATTTTATCACCTCCCAAGGGAAGAAAACCAGTTTGCCGACGCAGTGTCAAAACTCTCATCCCTCCTAAACATGCCACCAAACATGAAATTACTACCCATCATCGTCGAAAGACGAGACGAACCAGCATACATCCACACCATTGACTTAGACGAAGCCGAGCAAGCAGAGCCCTGGTACCAACCCATAGTCAACTACAAAACAAACAGCACTTACCCACCCGAGACCGATAAACGTGTCCAGAGAGCCATTAGACTCCTAGCATCCCAGTTTGTCCTAGAAATGGGACAATTATTCAAGAAGACCCCACAAGGCACGCTCCTCATATGTGTCGACTACAAAAAAGGACAAGCAATCATCGCGCATGTCCACAACGGCGAATGCGGTCCCCACATGAACGCTCGGGCACTCTGCAAACAGATTCTGCGGCTAGGATGGTATTGGACAACCATGGAAGCAGACTGCATCCAATACGTCAAGCACTGCCACAACTGCCAAATTTTCAGCAATGTACAGCATATACCCCCTTCACCACTATACAGCCTAACCTCGCCCTGGCCCTTTTCAACTTGGGGCATCGACGTAATAGGAAAAGGCCACCCCATCGGAGCAGGAGGTCACTGTTTCGTGCTAGTGGCAATCGACTACTTTACAAAATGGGTAGAAGCAGCATCCTTTCGAACCCTTGGCTCCAAGGAGGTCGCCAAGTTCATACAAACGAACATCATATGTCGATATGGCATACCCCATGAGTTCATCAGCGATCAAGGCTCGCACTTTCAGCGCGAGACAGAAGCTATACTCACAAAATACAATATACAACATAACAAATCCTCACCCTATCGACCCCAAACCAATGGAGCCGTTGAAGCAGCAAACAAGACAGTCATCACCATACTTGAGAAGATGATCGACAGTTGCAAAGACTGGCCCAACAAGATACCATATGCATTATGGGGATACCATATGCATTATGGGGATACCGCACAACCATTCGCACACCCACAGGCATGACACCCTATTTCCTCACCTACGGCATGGAAGCCGTACAACCAGTGGAAACAAAAATACAATCACTACGCATACTAATGGAAAGTAGCATCCCAGAAGCAGAATGGGCCCGTGAACGCTACGAACAACTCATGCTCTTGGACGAAAGCCGACTTCACTCCCTGAGCACCGTACGAATGTACTAAGCACGATTACAACGAGCATTCAACAAACGAGTCAAGCCGCAAAACATAAAAGTAGGTGATCTCGTACTAAAGTCAGTCCGAGCACCACTTCCAGTCGACCCACGAGGGAAGTTCAAGCCTAACTGGGCTGGGCCCTACCTCGTCAAGGAAATCTATACAGGCGGAGCAGTAAAACTAACCGACTTGGACGGCCAAGAGTTTAACCTCGCAACAAACCTCGATCAACTCAAGAAATACTATCCTTAAAAACCCTTGCAATGCATCTATAAAATACAATTTTCTAAAAATCAACTCATGGACCGGCATGTCCTTAAACATGCACCATGGACCGGCATGTCCTTGAACATGCACCATGGACCGGCATGTCCTTGAACATGCACCATGGACCGGCATGTCCTTAAACATGCACCATGGGCCGGCATGCCCTTAAACGTGCACTCTCTCTACAAAAATCAAAAACACAATTCCATGGGCCGGCATGCCCCTAAACGTGCATTCTCAAACACAACTCATGGGCCGGCATGCCCCTAAACATGCACATTCACCACAAAAAAAAAAAAAAAAAAAAAAAAGCAAACACAACTCATGGGCTGGTATGCCCCTAAACGTACATTTCTCGAACTACGCCGGTTTGATTCCTTTTTCCATGGATACGTAGGCAGCTTTGCAAAAAGCACAACCGATATTCAACACAAAAATGACGCGTCCAAAGCTTAAAAAAGGTCAAGGACATAGTCACCACAAAACTCGCCTCATAACCTAAAAGGTTAAAATAAGGCGGCATTCGACACAAAATGGCACGTCTAAAGCTTAAAAAAGCTAAGGATATAGTCATCACAAAAATGTTCCACCACCCAAAGGGTAAGAGGAACAACATTCAACAAAACATGACAAACCCAAAGCTTAAAAAAGTCGAGGGAATAGTCAATACAAAAATTTCCTGAAAACAAAAACCATGCTTGCATTCTAAACTTTGAAAAAGAGATTAGAGCCAAGGAATTTCACACAGAATAACAAGCAAAATGAGGCAAAGTCATAAATAAAAACCTGATTTTTATTAATCTTAAAAAGGACGGTTACATTTTGGATTTTTCGACGTAGGAGCATAAATTACAAACATTAGAAATACACTAACAACACTACAATATATTACAATACAAATCCCGACATGTACATCGGGTTTAGGATAGACTATATAATACATAATACAAACATAATAAAATACAACATAATATGAACATAATACTAACAACAAAACAATAAAACAAACACCAAATTCTATCATCATCAAAAGCAGACTTGGAACTTTTCAGCCGGATAGGGGAACACCAACCCGCAACCCCTACTACACCCACACCAACACACATTCAAGTCCGAGGAGGCCTGTTTGAGCTCTAGGCGCAAGGCACGACCTGTTATGAGGGCTCTGGGCAACGGTCCACCTAGTATAGGCCGGTGATACCCGAATCGTCCAAGGAATACCAGCCACAGGCCACCTGGGGCGCATAATCCAACCACTCGCCCAAGCATCGGTTATATCGCTAGTCAGCATAAGCATGCCCTGCACCATAGTGTCATGACTAGGGATGAATTGCAACCCAGCTCCATCTGCTGAACAACGGCGATTAGACGCGGATCACCTACTGCTCCCTCATGCATTGAGTCCGGAAACATGTAGCAGTGTACCAAGCAAAAGGCCAACGCCCTCTTCCTGGCCACGGCAGAGATATTCCCGTTCTCATGATTCCTAAACCACTGACACAAGCGATAGAGGTTGATACGGCTCCCAACAAATAGCTCTTCCACCTCGTCTCGGGTCATCTAAAGATAATTCTGTACTTGCCTCTTATACCCTGGTTCCCGCCTAACACACACAGGCAGGTTAGTACGTAACCACCCACCAATAGCCCCAAACTCCTCAACTAAAGGACAGACCTCCCCGCCAGGAAAGCGGAACACATGGAAACTCAGGTCCCAGTAGTCGAGACACGCATCAAGGAACTCGGGCTCCATTTGAACTTGCCTCAGCCCCAATAGTACCCCGATACCGCAATCCTTCAAGTCCTTTTTCTCCAGCCCCGACAAGGATGCACACCAACAACGCAAGTTTCCTTCAAACAAACGTTCCGTAAATATTGTGAATATTCTTGGAATATCGAGAATGGGAAGATGAAAGGACGAGTATTTTGAACTAACCTACCCCTCCTTTTATAGCCGAGATTTGCAAAACAAAATACAACACAAAACATAAACGCTAGTGACCAAGCGATTAAAAGAAATCGAACAAAAACCACAAAACAAAAACATAATCGCCTGTAAACAGGCGATTAAAATTTTATTCGCCTGTTTACAGGCGATTTTCTTTTCCTCTCCTGACAAAATTATTCGATTTCTTACACTTCTTACACACCTACGCCCTAAATTTTTAACCTATTACCCCTACATCATTTTTTACCGACCTCATGGCCGACGTTTACGGTCCCGTCGCGTCGTCTCGATTTGCGTAATCGGCTCCCATCTTTCGTATTTTTCGTATTCACAAAACACGATAATCACACAAAAATTAAACACAACACAAAATACGACTTTCACATTTCACAATTTTCGTCTCAAAACGTCATTTTAGCTCACATTTTTACAATGTCAAAAGCGTCTTTTTACGAGTCTAAAATATTTTCTAAGCAGCATTTTTCAAAACTCTGCATTTGCATTTAGTGTAATCCTAGACGAGTCGGTCTCAATCGAGACGCATGCATATATTTACGACTAACAATGTTTTGCAGGTACGCTCGGGGGGTAAATACGCAAGGATTTCAGGCCCAACCACAGCCTGAGCACGCATTTTTGCGACAAGACAAAATAACCAAGATTTAGGACGCGGTACGTCGAACCTTTAGCCATAAGCAAAGCCCAAACAACCACTTATAAACACCTACAAAAACACCCAAAACCACAAATACAAGCCCGAAGTACATAACCGTATATACAAGCCCTAATACATAAGCCGTCAAACACAAATACTAAAACACATAATACAAAGTCCAAAATACATGTACCACGTACTAAGTCCTGAAATACAAAACCAACAAGTTCAAGCCTACTGCGACCGGTCACGACGCTCTAAGACAGCACGCAAAGAATCAATCTCAGCACGCGCCCTAGCCAGCTCCTCTCTGCGTCGACCTCCAGCTCACTTGGGACTCGCCAACTTCTCGGCATGTGCAGCCTCTAGCTCGGCCCGCGATCTCGCACCCTCCTTAGCCCTGACCCTGGCTAACTCTCGTCGCGCGTCGGTCGCCTCGCCCGACCCTGCCAGGCATCGACAACCTTCTGTTCACAAGCGCCCACAGGTTCGCGCGCCAAAGCCTCTTGTGCACATCGGCCGTCACCTGCACAACCACGACCAAATTACACTTAGCTTCCAAACCTGGGGGCTGTCAATCAAAAGCTGCTTCAAAAGAGTTTGACTAATGATTTTAAAAAAAAATCTAACTCAAACTGAGGGCTACAATCAAAAGCTGCTTTAACAAAGTTCGAATAAGGATTTTACACTAAAAATCTCATTCAAACTGGGGGCTATACTACATAATACTCCACGATAAACGAAAACAGAAAGTACCTTTTTCACGCGTGGGTCCCAACTCTCAAGGCCCGCATCGGCGACTACTGACAGACACTCCGGCAACACGATCGAATGCTGGCAGCCCTCGTGCACAACCAACAGATCCTCGACGAACGGAGGAGGCTGGAACTCAAGATCAGGATCACGTCGCTACAAAACAAAAACAGGGAAAATTTTTGCTTTTTGAAACCAAAACACAAAAAAGAGAGAACAACAAAGCATACCTCGATCACAGCGTCAGCAAGGGCATGCTGTGCCCACGTCACGTAATCCTCAGCCGGCCGCAGCAGGGAATCAGACTCACCCTCGTGATATACGTCACGACGCTCGTTAGCGTCGAGCGTCTCCCGCAAACAGAATCACGCGAGGAGCAGGTGCGATAAAGCCGCCACGACCGTCTGCGCGACTCGACGCCACCTGCCAGTGCCGACGAGCCGTCTTGAGTCGCACATACAGCCGCCGTCCGTCAAGGGGACCAAAGCGGGCTGCAATCGACGGGGGGACGCCGGTAAACCTCCTCCAAGGGTCACGAACAAACTGCTAAACAAAATCAAGTCATAAACTACAAAAACAAACACAAACCCAAACGCAAGCTACAAAAAACCAAAGTACAAAACACAACCACCCTTACCTTATCCATGGTCATCCCGTTGAAGAGCACACGAGCCCTGTCATAGTTCAGGCCAATACCTCCGTCCCATTGTCGGCGTCGTATGGAAAGGTCAGTGCGTGGCGCCACCTGGGCGTGTTCGAGGCGAGAGAGGGAAGTGAGCATAGCACCAAGATCGCAAGCAATCGTGATACGCTGCTATAAAAAGAAAAGCAGAAACGAGACAACAAGACACTTCGAAATCAAACCCTACCTCCATCAGAAGACCAGGGCCCACGAGCGACACATCCGAATCCTCGTCAATCCGGTCAGGACGCACCGCGTCCCTCAAGTATCGGATCAACAACCCCAGAGCAGGGGTGACCCAATCGAACTCGCCTAGACGTGTCATGTCCGACAGCGCCATCAGCACAGCCGTCGAGGCTCGCTCCCCCTTATCACCAAAGTGGGTGGCCGTCAGAAACCACCACAACCACAGTCGGGCCCTCTGCTCAGCGCTAACTCGAGTAGACCCCTTCTTCTTCTTCCCGTAGAAGAAGTCGGCAAACCACACGGTCCGGGGCTGAAACGTATGCTCCTCGCCCGTCCCGCACCTAACCCCGTCACCAATCAGTCGCACGACGCGTGGACTGTCGATAGGAGGACGCTCACGCCCCCAGTCAAGGACACCCTCGCCATGAGGCAGCCCCGAGACAACCGCCAGCGAAGAATGGGTCACGCCAACCTCGTACCCAGGCATGTGGAAGGTGTTGGTCGTATCCCAAAACCTATCCAGCAACGCCCGGAGCACAGCAAGGCGCGCATTCACCCGCTTCTCCCGCACCTCTCTCCATTTTTGCACCAGGGGACCAAAAGCCGTCCCAAGCACTATCTGCCGCTCCTCCTCTGTGAGCCTCTTCTCAAAGACATCGAACGCCGTCCGAAACCCAGAGAAGGTCCTCATCGCTCCTAACGGGAAGCCGACCTTCACCCGGATCGACAGGTGCTCCAACTGGCTCCAGACCAAGCTCACGCCGTCCCAGTCCTTGGCCACCTGCGACCACAAGCGCGGACCCTGGGGATAGTTAGGCCTCACGCCCAGCTCGTCAACCATCCCCATGAAAACCTCCGTCGCAGTCTCGAGAGCTGCCGCACCTCCGTCCTGGGCCTGACCCCCGACCTCTGCCTCAGCCTCTGCCTCGTCCTCAGCCTCATCCTGAACCTGGCCCTGAACCTGACCCTTGGCCTAGAAACCAAGAAGAGTAAGCGCGGCAGTAGCAGCGATACTTGAGCTAAGCAGCGGCTGGCGTCAAGCAGCCGCATCCGCGACCTTAGCCTCAATCTCTGTCGCAGTCTCGACAAAAGCCTGCTCCTCGTCACTCGAAGACTCCCCTGACTCGGAGGGATCCTCGTAACGACTCCCTTGACCCCGAGGACGACCACGCCTCCACGTGACCTCAACAGGGGCTCCCCCTGCTCCAACCTCCTCAAAAACACCGGCGACCTCAGCCTCGTCCCGGTCATCACCCTCGGCAGCAACACGAGCTCGAAGTCGTGGCCTGCCGCTACCCTCAGCAATACTAGAAGCCTCGCCAACCTTGCGCTTCGGCCTCGGGTTCCTCCTGCCGCGACCACGACCTCTACCTTGGCCCCCTCCAGGAGCCGCAGGCGCCCCTGAAGCAACGTCGTGGCCACGTCCCCGCGAAGACCCCGCAGCAACACCACGACCTCTGCCTTGGCCCCCTCCCGGAGCCACAGGCGTCCCTGCAGCAGCGCCACAACCACGCCCCTGCAAAGATCCTGCAGCTACACCTCGGCCTCTACCACGGCCTCCCCCAGGAGTCCCAGACGTCTCCACAGCCGCGCCACGTCCGCGCTCGCAAAGACTCCGAGACGACACCCGAGCCCGACCTCGGCCACCGCCAGAGACCTCGACGACTCTGGCAGCTGTTCCACTACCACTAGCACCACCGTAAGACCCCTGGCCGCCAAGACAGCCTCGCGCACCACTAGCTGAAAAGGCGGGGGACCCCGTAGCAGAATCGCGTCCAACTCCACTAACAGAAGGGCCAGACGACTCACTGACACCACCTCCGCCAGCAGTGGCAAAGACGGTGTCACTCTCTCGCAGGACCTGACTGGGGACAAGAGACTCTACTCCCTCGATTCTGGCACGACCAACATCAGCAGGAGGCTCTACTCTCTCGATTCTGGCACGACTAGCACAAGCAGAAGGCTCGGACGACGCACTAACAGCGCCGACACCACTAGCAGAAAAGGCAGGAGACTCCACCGCAGCGCCCTGAAACTCACTCCCTGGTGTCGGGGGAGCCCCTGGCGTCTGAGGAGGAAAAGCCCTCAACAAGTCCGACTGAGACGGACCATCGGAAACAGCAGAAAGCGGGCCTTTTAACCTAAAAATAGCAGAAAGGGGAAAAACGCTACAGAAAGCCAGAAATTCATACTTTCTGAGACAGACCCAACCCATAAATCACAATAAGCACGTGCAGAAAATTTCATGCGAAAACGATGTCCCGAACACCTCGACTGAACAACTTTTACAAAACGCTTACAAGCTACAAAAACGGCCTTTTCTTGACCATAACTCAGCCAAAAAAGCCCCCACTTCCCACAAAACAACCCCCAATCAATACAGACAACATACAGTCCAATACATTACATGCACGGGACACAAAAAGCAAGGAAAAATGGTTTTTTATAAACCTAACCTAAACTACAAAAAACACTCCAAAACACCTCCAAACCATGCATTCCCTACAAAACAAGGCCAAATATGTACCATGCTAGCCATAACAATGCAATACAGAGAATTCGGGCAAGTTTCGGAACCGAAAATTTCGACCAAAATTTCGGCCCCTATACCAAAACGCACGAAAATGACGTTTCTTCGAGCCGTTTTTCGCACACAAGCCACCCAAACCTCCACGCTAGCATACTACAACATTTTCAAAACAACGAAGCCAATCGGGATCATTTCGAGCAATGAAAACAGAGCAAAACCCCGACCTTAACCTCTTTTACACGGTTTTCACCCAAACGAACCGCTTTTCGCACGCATTTCAACAAAACGAACTCACCAACGCATTGTACTACTAATGGGTAAGCTACACTGAAGTTTTGAACCATTTTCGAGACGTTTTCAAAAATGACCAAAATACCCCTACACTACAAAACGCATGAAAATCGAGGCCACGAGTCGGGTTTTCACATACAAGCAACAAAGACAGCAGCATAGGCCTTGGACGGCTCCCAAGTACCCAGTTCAAGCAAAAACGAGGGCTAAAATCGAATCAAACCGATAAATTCGACCTAAACCCTAGAAAACGGATTTTCAAGCTAAAACCAACTCGAACCAAATTCAAAACACGAAAAACCAAGTGAGTTGAGTACCTACCTTGGTCCATGACGAATTGTAGGAGTCGGAAAATCGAAATTTTGTCTAGAAAATCGCCAAATTGAGTTTTGGTTGTTTTCGATTTAGTTTTTTTTTTTATTTGAAACGAATGACTCTCCCCTCTCTCTTTCCCGTGTTTTAACCAGAAAACACCAAACAAAAACCTAATCGCCTGTACACAGGCGATTAATTTTTAATTCGCCTGTTTACAGGCGATTATATTTTTATTTCATGGGTTTCAGTTTCGTTCTGGGCTGGTTTTCCTCGGCCCAACACACTTTCAACCCATTTCAAACACAATTTCAACCCAAAACAAAAACACGTAGCCTCCTTACGAGACGTTCATAAAAACCTAGCCCTTTTTATGAGAAAAACAAAAACACGTAGCCTCCTTACGAGACGTTCATAAAAACCTAGCCCTTTTTATGAGAAACACAAAAACACGTAGCCTCCTTACGAGACGTTCATAAAAACCTAGCCCTTTTTATGAGAAACACAAAAACACGTAGCCTCCTTACGAGACGTTTATAAAAACCTAGCCCTTTTTATGAGAAATACAAAAACACATAGCCCCCTTACGAGACGTTCATAAGAACCTAGCCCTTTTTATGAAAAATACAAAAACACGTAACCTTCTTATGAGACGTTCACAAAAACCAAAAACGCGTAACCTCCTTATGAGACGTTCACAAAAACCTAACCCTCCACAAAAACACCAACCACTCTTGTAAACCAAACCCAAAAACGTGTAACCTCTTCTACGAGACGTCCAGCAAGAAGCAAAGCAAGAAGCACAAGCAAAGAGCACGAGCATTCAGCATCAGCAAGAAGCAAAGCACCAGCAGGAAGCACTCAGGCCACACGCAGGCTGACACGCCCTTAAACATGTAGGACCGTCATGTCCTTAAAAACATGTCGTCCCTCCCCGCATTTCCCGGCACTAAGTCCTCGTCTCTCCCCTGAGACACATGCTTAGCGCCGCCAGGTAGTATCGAGACTGTGATGGTCCGGATACTATCTTCTAAGTTTGACTAACGCTTTGTCCAAGCTCAGTCAAACTGGGGGCTCTGTAGATACCCGTATCCGTACCCCCCAAAAACAAACCCGATGACGAAAAGGACTTTCATGCATGCTTTTAAGTAAGTCGAAACGGTACAAAAGTGTCTAAAACGTATTTAGTCATTTTTAGCGTATTAATTTGAATTTGCATAATCATAAAAATGAGTGTCACTCTTAGTCATTATAAGCACAACACTAGCACAATACAGGAACGTTCTATCAAGCCAAGCCACAAAAACAGCCCAACAAGCTACAAAACGGCCCAAACTTACCCAAAAAACGCACATTAACGCAACACGCAAAACGGGCCAAAGTGCGTCCCGTATCACATTTTCACAAAATTAGACTCTACAATACCGTAAAATAATATACTTCAATATTATTTTATTTCGAGCCAAAACCGAAAAACACGACAAAAACCGAAACATGAAAACCGAAATTTGGACCAAAACTAATTGACCCGAATTAGACTTAATACCCAAGTTAATTACATCACAAACACCATCATTACCCCTACTAAAACTTCATATAACCAAAGGCGGCTTAGCAGCACACCAAAACAAAGATAAAATCGCAGAACAGCGACATTAAAAACTCATCGCTGTTTCTGCGATTATGTTTTCTTCTCACAACCCTGGTTCTTTCATTTCATTTGGCGGCTGCACTGAAACTTAATCACAAGCTCACAGGCGATTAAGTTTTGTCCCTACACATAAACGAGCCATTTTCCTATAAATACCAACCCTTACCTTTAAAACAAAAACACACTTGATTTCTTCAATACCTCAAAAACACATTAACACACTCACAAAATCCACTCAAAAAAACCGTCTTTGCATTTTCGAAAGATAAACATTTTACCTACGTTTTGGACGTTTGAGACTCGGACAAAGGGTTTACATTAACCCCAACCCGATATTGGCACTAGCGAAGCCGTATTCGTAATACGGTTGTAGCAATTCGGATTCATAATCCGTCTAAACCTCGCCAATATCGCATAAATAACGACTCAATATCACTAAAGCAAACCGACATTACTTTTATAATTATGCAAGTCCTCATTCATGCATTAAATTACGACTAGATCACGGGTTCGACGCTAAATTGTACCGTTTCTTTTAGTCTTTTAGCATGCCAAACCGAGGGTTTTTCACAAAATCTTAAGAGTCAAATATGAGGTCGGAAAATAACGTCTATAGTAATAATTTAGTCAATAAATTATTATTTAACGTACATTTCCTATAGCAAAATATCATTATTTTGACGATTTACATTATTTATGCATTTTTTTCGAGTCATACATATTCGCACTTGTACGTAGCGTGACTTTTAGCCCAAATATCGAAATTAAGCAAATGTTTTCAAATTAGTAGAGACTACTTTTATGTAGGCTTTTTGATTTCAGTTTTCAAAAATACATTTTGTCAGGACTTTCGAAAAGTAACCTCACTCCGAATCCCTTCTCTGGTTTCAAACCTCGTACGGATAGGTATCGACGCACCTTGAAATCTGAGACACTCGTGTCTTGTATTTCAAGACGCGTTGAATAGGTTCCAAATTCCTTTAATATTTGGTGGCGACTCCGAAAATACATTTTCAAAAAAGGACTTTTTGACTTTTCTTTTTTGGTCACAGAATCATGCAATGATCTCCCCCATTTTTACGAAAACCATTTCGCGATACGCACTTTTTCCTCATGAGGCGATCTCCGCCTTGCCGCTTCAAGACTGGCGAGGGATTTAGCGCCAGTAGGCGCCGATAGGTTTCTTCCTGTACCTTCAGATACCCGTTACCCTCATCAACTACGGCTCTGCAACCAGCACCCTACCCCTAACAACAGCCATCAAGCTAGGATTAAAGGGAGGTGATGTCCCCCCTTGCTCCAACAACATAAGAGCATCTGACGATGCGTCCGCGACATAGAAGGTGTCATATCACTACCCATCATGACAGATTCATCGAGATGTAAACCGAATTCCAACTCATGGACATTCCCCCGGCGTACAACATGTTACTAGGTAGGACCTGGATTCACGCTACCGGAGCCGTAACGTCAACTCTGCACCAGAAGGTCAAGATGCCCTTTTATGATGAAGTCATCACCATAGAGGTCTCAGATTTCCAAGCCGCCCTCCGACAACTGAAAATCGAAGAGAACGCCACCCAATCTACCAACGACCTAGGCAGTTTCAATTCAAGTATCTACACCTAGAGTATAGGGTCCAGCGTCCTTACGACGCCAAAATTTTCTAAACCGGCAGGGTCACTAGGTTGCATTACTAAAGTAGTAGACCTAATTAAAAAGCTAGAATTCGAAATATCGTCCAAAGCTCCCTCGTCTGAGCTATCTTCAAATGTAACCGCTTTTGATAACATTAATAACATGAAAGTTTTTGGTTACTCTTTGCCTCATTTAAAATCTACATATTCTAATGATTGCGATAATTTTAAACAAAAAAAACATTGCATTATATAGATACATTGCAAGTATTGTCTCAAAACCCGAACAGGACCCCATTATTGAAGACACAACAACCATCAACGTAGGCACGCCTGAAGAACCTCGAGAACTACAGCTGGGGGCTTCTCTAAGCACAGAAGAAAGGACCACATACACCAAGCTCCTCACAGAATTCAAGGACGTCTTCGCATGGTCATACAAAGACATGCCCGGCATCGACCGCGAGATAGCTGAACACCGCATCCCGATCAAGCAAGGTAGCAAACCTGTCAAACAAAAACTCCGACGAATCAAGCCAGAATGGTCTCTCATGGTCAAAGAAGAGATCGAAAAGCAACTACAAGCTGGGTTCATCCAAGTCATTGAATACTCTGACTGGGTCTCCAACATGGTTCCAGTTATGAAGAAAAACGGCAAAATACGGGTATGTGCCGACTTTCGAGACCTAAACAGACGACATGCCTAAAACGACTTTCGTAACCCCCTGGGGAACGTACTGCTACACAGTCATGCCATTTGGGCTCATCAATGCCGGCGCTACCTACCTGTTGGGGTTAGTGTCCTCCACAGTGAGTGCAATAACATAAATAAATCTCTAAAGGTACACAGGGTACATTTTGTATTTAATCAGTTGATTAACGTTTATCAATAACGGTTGGCTTGCTAGATAAGTTTGACGTTATTGTCATACAGATGGCGGTGATCAACTGGTCCCTAAGAGTCACACCTAAAGGATGTGTTTGAGAGATGTGATTATTTGAGAAAATGATCATATCGATGCCTTATTTAATAACTAAACGGTTAGTCAGTGTTGTTGACTAAAAGGTTAGTCAAATGTGACTAAAAGGTTAGTCCAATATGACTAAGAGGTTAGTCAAATGTGATAATGAATGTTATTTAATAATGATTAAATAATATTAGATGAGAGGAATTAGCTGTAATTCGGGAATTGAATATAAAAGGTTATATTTAATTATTACGTATAATGTAGGCTAATTAATTTTAATCAGTTATAATTAATTAGTAAATTGTAAATATAAGGATATTTATGATTTATTATAATATAAGGATATTATAATTACATTATATATTAAAAGCTAAATAAGACTAATTAAATGGGTTAAACTTTTAATTAGTTTTGGGCTTGAAAATTTAGAAGTGGGAGAGCCCACTTCACCCTATGTTTGGACGTGTATTAGGGTGGGAGAGGGAGTTGGTTTTTCCTCACTACTTAACCTAATCACTCTCCTAAATCTCATTGAATCTAATTCATAATTCACTCATCAAAAACCTACAACACAAAATCTAGAGAGAAAAACAGTTTTCTCCTCTATAATTCTTCTAGCAAATTCAAAGGGCATATCTTGGACATATCTTGGGTGAGATAATTAGGAGATACCATAATTTTGGTATTGATCTTAGGCCAATTCTTAAGGATTAAAAGGTTAATTCTAAATCTTTATACTAAGTTTTGCAATTTCAATTTATGACTATAAATCTTGTAAAAGTTTTCATTATAATCCTGTGAATTTTTAATGGTCTATATACGGATATAAACCTTCAAGTAGTATCAGAGACTTAGGGCACATGAAATTTTTATAAGATTTTCATAAAATCGATTTTGTATAAAATTTTACTAAATTGGCCGCATGTTGTTTGTCTTTTTGGTTTTGGCCGAATGAACAAATAAAAGATTGATCTTGCTTTTGTTAAATGGGCCGTATGATTTTAATCAAATTAGACTTAGTGGGCCGAATGAATTGGATTGTATTGCATGATCAAAATCACATTAATCTAGTTGGCCGTATGTTTTTGGAGAAATTAAAATTGATTTGCTTGCTTCTAAATCAACTTTAATCTTATGGCCGTGTGTTTTTATTGCGTTTGGTCTATTTGATTCATATTTCTTGATGCTTTAAGATGTTAAATCGATCACATATGAATTTGTATAAGTTTTGATTTAATACTGATTGAATTAAAACATAAAAGGATCAAATCTTGTATGTTAATGAACAAATTGCTTGCTAATCTTTAGATCTATCAGTTTTAAGTTGATTAATTTAAAAGGTTAAATTGAATCTCTTAAGTCAATGTTTAATACGGATTAAAATTGAGTTTGTATTGATCTAATTATTAACATAATTGAATTAAATCAGTTTAATTCGTTGTTCTTGAGTTTGGCCGAATTAAAATTTTTTTTTTTTTTTTTGGTAAATTTTTTTTTGTTTTAATATGGCCGTGTATATTAATTATAAAATAAAATAAAAAAAAAAAAAATTTCGGCATATTTGTTCTTTTTGGCCGTAAGTTTCTATTTTTTTAGAAATTAAAAGTTTTGGTAATATTTGTTATAAAGATAATGAATATTATCTTATTATGAAAAGGTTCATAATTTTTGATACCTAATATTTTAAAGCAGTTTAAAATATTTTGAGATCTAATTTATATTATAATGATAATATAATTTGATTTTGGATTATATTTTTGATTAAAAGATATTATGAACAATTAAGGAATTGTTGCATAATTTTAATCATTTAAAGGGTGGTTTGGATTTAATCAATTGAATGCATTGGTTTTATTTATGTTTAGTTGATGCTTTATATTTTGTGAATGAATGTTTTTGAATGGTTTAATTTACGCATTAAAAATGTACAATCGGTTGTAATTTACTAGTGTGGCCTTAGAAAGTTGTGTTTTCGTAATGAAGGAAACACAATTTTGGTTGTATTTTTGAGATCTCGAATCTCCCATTTTGTAATTTTTTCAATTTTGGCATATTTTGAATTAGAATGTAAATAGGTTTATTTTGCAATTCAAATATGTAATTTTGAGAAGATTCAAGATGAAGATTCAAGATGGACTCCCACTTAAAAGCCCAAGATGAAGAATGAAGACTTGCTTAGGGTCCATGGATGGATTCCAATTTGTATTTGTCTTTATTTTCATAGGGTTAGGCCACACTAGGTGTTTTTCCTTTTTGCGTTTTTCTTTACCGTTTTTCATTGCATTCACGTTAGATAGTAGCATCATATTCCGCCTAAACTAAACCAAACCACCTAATATGCATGAAAATGGATCATATAGTTGCATTCTTTTTCATAGACATACGGATGTCATTTGTTTAGAGCTATCACCTCAATTTAATCATTCACGATAATGCTAGATATTAGTTCACTTAAAATGAATTAAAATGAGTTGATGGGATCTTCCTCTAAAAGCGAAATTGAGAATTAGTCTTTATAAGTCGAACCACTATGAATCCCTTCTTCGCTTGTAAGCATAATATGACCCCTTATACGTTGGGTAAGTAGTGGTCATCAACTTAGTTTATCTCAACATTATGGTTCGAGTAATATCTCAAGGTATGGTGGACTAATAGATAGGATTTCTTGAAATCTATCGACCAAGAATTCTAACAAGAGAATTAGCTAAGCGGTTAGCTTATCAATTTAAAGAAATTGAGTCTTGGGATCGCTTATATAATTCTCGAGGAGGTCAATTATATGAGTGTATAAGTCATTGCATTAATATGTTATCGTGTTGGACTTAAATATTAAAAACAATGGTTTCATATCTTCTCTCTTCTTCTTCTTTCTTTTCACAGTTTAGAATCGTTATATCTGAGATATAACTACTATAACAAATGGTCATCGTCTTGTGAACCAATGCCAAGTGCCACACTAATGCGCGAATCATGGCTTAGAATTTTCATGGGCGGCATGAATCAGTCTACTCGGCGAAGAATGATGGGTCCAACTTTTACGATTGGGAGGCGTTACGGAATCTTGCCATCGTGACAGTAAGCTCAAGTACTTGGCGAGCCACCGCCGCTCTCTACCCTCCGATCACGGAAGAAGTGAAACTTTTGCTTATAACGATTTCATGATGGAAGCGGGTGCGTTACAGAACGTACTCATCTATGCAATGGAACCCAATTTGCAAAGACGTTTCATTACCCAAGGTGCAAACAAGATTTTCACCACCCTTACTAAGGAATTCTCGAAAGCTCCGAGAATTAAGAGTTACGAGTATACTACTCGTTTCTTTGAAGCTAGACTCCAAAAGGGCCAACCGGTTGGTCCACACCTTCTCGACATGATCGAGAATGTTGAGAAACTGGATGAGCTTGGTTGCAAAATCGATGAGAAGATCGTCATTGATCGAGTGCTCCACTCTCTTCATGATGGGTATGCCCTCTTTAGGGCAAACTATTACATGAATGACATGCAGAAAAGTCTGCATGAGCTTCACTCACTCCTCGTACAGACGGAGAGTGATCTGAAGTTAAGTGGGAGCATGAAACAAGATGTTCTCATGATAGGCAACAAGCGTAAGGGTAATGGTAAGGCTCCGGCTAACCTAACTGTAGGAAAGCCAAAGTTTAAGAAGCCAGTGATGATTACGAAGAGTGGGCCTGGTGAGTCTAGCGGTAGCTCACAAGGCAAGGCAAAAGCAAAGCAGAGCATGGAGTGCCACCATTGCCACAAGTCTGGGCATTGGAGGCGTAATCGTCCGTGTATCTTTGAGGACATAAAATCAGGCCGCGTCGCTCCTGTTGGTATGTCTTCTTTTATTCATATGATTGAGATTAACCATGCAAGTTTCGGAACTTGGGTACTTGATACTGGTTGTGGTTCTCATCTGTGCAATCATTTGCAGGGCCTAAGAAGTATCAAAACTCTGGCAAGAGGTGATGTAGACCTGCGAGTGGGGAATGGAGCAAGAGTTCTTTGCCGTTTGATGAGGACATATGTAATCCAACTCCCAAGTGGATTTGAGTTATTTCTGAATAACTATTACTATGTACCTAGTTTATCGAAAAACATTATTTCTGTATCCGTTCTTGATAAAGAAGGATTTTCATTTTTAATAAAGAATAATAGCTGTATTTTCTCTTTAAATGAAATGATTTATGGTAAAGCTGTTTCCATGAACGGAATTTATGTTTTAGATCAAACCACAGAAATCATGCATGTGAGTAACAAGAAAGCAAAGGTTGGTGACAAAGATCAAACGTATTTATGGCATTGCCGTATGGGACACATAAATGAGAAACGCGTGAAAAAGCTCATTGATAATGGGACTATCGCCCCATTTGACTATGAAACTTTTGGCACGTGTGAATCATGTCTTATAGGCAAAATGTCTCGAATTTCCTTCAAAGGTGTTGGAATGCGCGCTGCTGACCAATTAGGACTCATACATACTGATGTGTGCGGACCTATGTCAATCAACGCTAGAGATGGCTATAGGTATTTTATCACTTTCACGGACGATTTGAGTAGATATGGACATGTCTACTTAATGAAGCATAAAAGTGAGTCCTTTGACAAGTTCAAGGAATTCCAGAATAAGGTTGAGGTATACGTCGACGACATGATCGTAAAGTCAAAAAAAAGGGATGACCACGTCACAAACCTTCGGAAATTCTTTACCCGAATCAGGCAGTATAAAATGCGATTAAACCCACAGAAATGCACCTTTGGGGTCACATCAGGCAAGTTGCTAGGCCACATAGTAAGCCAGCGCGGGATCGAAATAGACCCGACCAAGATCAAAGCAATAATGGACATGAAGCCACCAAGCAACATCGATGAAATAAGGAGCTTTCTGGGACAAGTCCAATATATCTCCCGATTTATCAGCAAACTCACCATGATTTGCGAACCAATCTTCAAAAAACTTAAGAAAGAAGAGCATACGAAATGGGACGACTGTCAACAAGCATTCGACAAAAGTCAAGAGCCTGCTTACAAATTCACCCGTTCTGGTACCTCCACAAAAGGATTTGCCACTATCGCTATACTTAACGACCACACCAAACGCCATGGGTGTCATGCTCGCCTAGGAGGTCGACAACGAAGAGCGAGCCATTTACTACATTAGCAAAAAGTTCCACGACTACGAAACTCGGTATGAACCAGTCGAGAAAAGCTGCCTCTCGCTGGTCTGGGCAACCAAAAAGCTCAGACACTACCTAATCACTAGCACGAGAAGAGTATACTCCTTGATGGACCCTCTCAAATACCTATTTGAAAAGCCGGTCCTAAACGGACGCATGGCCAGGTGGACTCTGCTTCTCGCCGAGTACGAACTCAAGTACCTCCCTCTGAAAGTAATCAAGGGAAGAGCAGTTTCCGACTTCCTCGCAGAAAATGCTATCGTCGAACAACCCATGATCGATACAATGTCATTTCCGGACGATGGGATCTTTGCCGTAGAAAAGGAATACTGGCAATTATACTTTGACGGAGCGTCAAACTACCGCGGCTACGGAGTAGGAATACTCCTAATATCCCCAAATTGTGACCATACACCGCTCTCAATCAAGCTCGATTTCAGTGTCACGAACAACGCCGCAGAATACGAAGCCTGCATGTACGGCCTACAAGTAGCAATCGCTCTCAAAATAAGGAACCTCCGCGTGCATGGAGATTCATTCCTCATCATAAATCAAGTGACCGGTGCATGGAAGATCACGAGCGAAACCCTCACCAAATACCAAACAAAAGTACAAAAACTCCTAACCAACTTCGACTGCGTCGAATTTTATCACCTCCCAAGGGAAGAAAACCAGTTTGCCGACGCACTATCAAAACTCTCATCCCTCCTAAACATGCCACCAAACATGAAATTACTACCCATCATCGTCGAAAGACGAGACGAACCAGCATACATCCACACCATTGACTTAGACGAAGCCGAGCAAGCAGAGCCCTGGTACCAAGCCATAGTCAACTACAAAACAAACTGCACTTACCCACCCAACACCAATAAACGTGGTCAAAGGGCCATTAGACTTCTAGCTTCCCAGTTTGTGCTAGAAGTGGGACAATTACTCAAGAAGACCCCACAAGGCACGCTCCTCATATGTATCGACTACAAAAAAGGACAAGAAATCATCACGCAAGTCCACAACGGCGAATGCGGACCCCACATGAACGCTCGGGCACTCTGCAAACAAATTCTACGGCTAGGATAGTATTGGACAACCATGGAAGCAGACTGTGTCCAATACGTCAGGCAGTGTCACAACTGCCAAATTTTCAGCAATGTACAGCATGTACCCCCTTCACCATTATATAGCCTAACCTCGCCCTGGCCCTTTTCAACTTGGGGCATCGACGTAATAGGAAAAGACCACCCCATCGGAGCAGGAGGTCACTGTTTCGTGCTAGTGGCAATCGAATATTTTATAAAATGGGTAGAAGTAGCATCTTTTCGAACCCTCGGCTCCAAAGAAGTCGCCAAGTTCATACAAACGAACATCATATGTCGATATGGCATACCCCATGAGTTCATCAGCGATCAAGGCTCGCACTTTCAGCGCGAGACAGAAGCTATACTCACAAAATACAATATACAACATCACAAATCCTCACCCTATCGACCCCAAACCAATGGAGCCGTTGAAGCAGCAAACAAGACAGTCGTCACCATACTCAAGTAGATGATCGACAGTTGCAAAGACTGGCCCAACAAGATACCATATGCATTATGGGGATACCGCACAACCATTCGCACACCCACAGGCATGACACCCTATTTCCTCACCTACGGCATGGAAGCCGTCCAACCAGTGGAAATAGAAATACAATCACTACGCATACTAATGGAAAGTAGCATCCCAGAAGCAGAATGGGCCCGTGAACGCTACGAACAACTCATGCTCTTGGACGAACGCCGACTTCACTCCCTGAGCACCGTACGAATGTACCAAGCACGATTACAACAAGCATTCAACAAACGAGTTAAGCCACGAAACATCAAAGTGGGGGATCTCGTACTAAAGTCAGTCTGAGCACCACTTTCAGCCGACCCACGAGGGAAGTTCAAGCCTAACTGGGCTGGGCCCTACCTCGTCAAGAAAATCTACACAGGCGGAGCAGTAAAACTAACCGACTTGGACGGTCAAGAGTTTAACCTCGCAACGAACCTCGATCAACTCAAGAAATACTACCCTTAAAAAAAAAAAAAAAAAAAAAAAACCCTTGCAATGCATCTATAAAATACAATTTTCTAAAAATCAACTCATGGGCCGGCATGCCCCTAAACGTGCATTCTCAAACACAACTCATGGGCCGGCATGACCTTAAACGTGCACTCTCTCTACAAAAATCAAAAACACAATTCCATGGGCCGGCATGCCCTTAAACATGCACATTCACCACAGAAAAGGCAAAAAGCAAACACAACTCTTGGGCCGGTATGCCCCTAAACATACATTTCCCGAACTACGCCGGTTTGATTCTATTTTTCATGGATACGTAGGCAGCTTTGTAAAAAGCACAACCGATATTCAACACAAAAATGACACGTCCAAAGCTTAAAAAAGATAAGGACATAGTCACCACAAAAACCGTCTCATAACCTAAGGGGTTAAAATAAGGCGATATTCAACACAAAAATGACGCGTCCAAAGCTTAAAAAAGCCAAGGACATAGTCACCACAAAACCCGCCTTATAACCTGAAGGGTTAAAATAGGGTGACATTCAACACAAAAATGACTCGTCCAAAGCTTAAAAAAGTCAAGGACATAGTCACCACAAAAACTCGCCTCGTAACCTGAAGGGTTAAAATTAGGCGACATTCAACACAAAACGACACGTCTAAAGCTTAAAAAGGCTGAGGATATAGTCATCACAAAATTGTTCCATAACCCAAAGGGTAAAAGGAACAACATTCAATAATAAATGACAAACCCAAAGCTTAAAAAAGTCGAGGGAATAGTCAATACAAAACTTCCTAAAAACAAAAAACCATGCTTACACTCTAAACTTTGAAAAAAGGATTAGAGCCAAGGAATTTTA
Organism: Dianthus caryophyllus; assembly: GCA_023091065.1. Classification (NCBI taxonomy): domain Eukaryota; kingdom Viridiplantae; phylum Streptophyta; class Magnoliopsida; order Caryophyllales; family Caryophyllaceae; genus Dianthus; species Dianthus caryophyllus. The sequence goes on along the minus strand of CM041517.1, from coordinate 31,488,246 downwards.
CACAGAATAATAAGCAAAATGAGGCAAAGTCGTAAACGAAACCTGAGTTTTATTAATCTTAAAAGAACGATTACATTTTAGGATTTTTCAAAACAGGAGCATAACTACAACATTAGAAATACACTAACAAACACTACAATATATATTACAATACTTATACAAATCCCAGCATGTACTCGGGTTTAGGATAGACTAACAACATAATATGAACATAATACATAATACAACATAATACAACATAGTATGAACATAATACTAACAACAAAACAATAAAACAAACACCAGGTTCCCTTCATTATCAAGCAGACTTGAAACTCTTCAGCTGAACGGGGGAGCACCAACCCTCAACCCCTACTGCGATCCCCAACATTGCCATGACGACATGGAGCACCTGGCCTTGGTACGCGCCGACGGCCGAACACACACTCCGCCGCTGAGAGAGGCACCGAGCTCGAGGCATCACCCCAACCACTGTTGTCGCGACCGTAGCGGACCGGTTTATAGGCAGACGTTGGCGTAAGCTCGTTAAGCTCTAGAGCGCGAAGGCGTGACCTCTTGTGAGGGCTCTGGGCAACGGTCCACCTAGTATAGGCCTGTGACACCCGATTTATCCTAGAAGTACCAGCCACCGGCCACCTGGGGCGCATGATCCAACCACTCGCCCAAGCGTCGGTTACATCGCTAGTCAACATGAGCATGCCCTGCACCGTAGTGTCATGACCGGGGATGAACTGTGCCCACCCCATCTGCCGCCTCACTCGCATGGGATGGATATAAACACCCATGTCAAACCCGTAAAGGAGGACTCCAGACGAACCATCGCCAGCTGCACTCGCCGTCACGTCAACTACCCCCCACCAAGGTACCGACCAACGGATGGCCGATGACCTCACAAGTTCGGGGAAGTAATCGTCAGGACGATGGTGTGGGTCCAGCCACCTAATATAGCGATTAGTCGCACTCCCAGCGGAATATGACCCGTCAATATCGCCCAGCACACCCAGACGCACCATCAACCACACCTGAAGGATCAGGGGACATCCTCGGTACGGGCGCTCCCTATTGCAGGCACGATCATCCAGGCCCAGGATCGTCTCAGCCAAGATCACGGCGGAAGTTTTACAACCATACTCCAGCTGTTGGATGACAATGATTAAGCGGGGATCACCGAGCGCTCCCTCGTACAAAGAATCGGGGAACCTATAACGGTGGATTAAGCAGAACGCCAACGCCCTTTTCCTGGCCCCAAAGGAGATCGTCTCATTTTCACGGTTCATAAACCGCTGACACAGGCAATTGAGATTGATGCGACTCCCAATGAATAACTCCTCCGTCTCGTCAGGAGTCATCTGGAGGTAGCTCTCCACATGCCTCATGTACCCCGGCTCCCGCCTTACACACACGGGCGAGTTAGTACGCAGCCAACCACCAATGTCTCCAAACTCCTCGACCAGTGGACAAACCTCTCCGCCAGGAAAGCGGAACACGTGGAAACCCAGGTCCCAATAGTCAAGACTTGCATCCAGAAACTCGGGCTCCATTTGAACCTTCCTCAAACCAAGGAATACCCCGATACCGCAATCTCTCAAGTCCTTCTTCTCCAGCCCCGACAAAGACGCACACCAGCGACGCAAGTTTCCTTCAAAATTCTCCATACTTCGACAAACGTTCCGTAAATATTATGAATATTTTTGGAATATCGAGAATGAGAAGATGAAAGGATGAGTGAAATGAGTTAACCTAGCCCTCCTTTTATAGCCGAGATTTGCAAAACAAAGTACAATAACAAAACATAAACGCTAGTGAACAAGCGATTAAAAAGAAATCAAACAAAAACCAAAATCAAAAACTTAATCGCCTGTAAACAGGCGATTAAAAATTTAATCGCCTGTTTACAGGCGATTTTCTTTTTCTTTCCAGACAAAATTATTCGATTTCTTACACTTCTTACACACCTACGCCCTAAAATTTTAACTTATTACCCTATTACCTTTTTTACCGACCTCATGGCCGACTGATTTGGTCCCGTCGCATCGTCTCGATTTTCGTAATCGACTCCCGTCTTTCGTATTTTTCGTATTCACAAAACACGATAATCACACAAAAATTAAACGCTACACAAAACACGACTTTCGCATTCGCAATTTTCGTCTCAAAATGTCGTTTTAGCTCACATTTTTACAAAATCAAAAGCGTCTTTTTACGAGTCTAAAATATTTTCTGAATTTCATTTTTCAAAACTTTGCGTACGCTTTTATTTTTCACTATAAACGAGTCAGTCTCAATCGAGACACGTATATATGTTTACAACTAACAATGTTTTGCAGGTACGCCCGGCAAGTAAATATGCAAGGATTCCAGACCCGGCTACAACCTAAGCATGCATTTCTGCGACAAGACAAAATATTCAAAGCCTAGGACGCCACACACAAAGCCAACGACTACAATTAAAAGCCAAAAATCAACCATACACAAGTCCTAAATACACAACCGCCACATACAAATCCATATACTACATAAAACGTCACGAGTACAAATGTACATGTACAACAAGTCCAAAACACAAGAGTCCAAAGCTACAAAACAAGCGCAGGCCACAACTAGAGCCTACGACGACTGGTCACGACGCTCGAGCGCAGCACGCAACGACTCAACCTCCGCATGCGCCCTAGCCAGCTCCTCTGCGTGCCGACCCTCCAGCTCCGCCCGGACCCTAGCCAACTCCTCTGCATGCGCAACCTCCAGCTCGGCCCGCGATCTCGAGCCCTCCTCAGACCTGACCCTGGCTAACTCCCGTCGAGCATCGGTCGCCTCCTTCTGACCCCTGCAGGCCTCTACTACTTTCTCATTCACGACCGCCCGCCACCGGTTCGCAGCCCGCCACAACCTCCTGTGCACGTCGGCCGTCACCTGCACAAAACAAAAGAAATACTCTTAGCTTTCAAACCTGGGGGCTATAACCAAAAGCTGCTTCAGCAAAGTTTGAATAATGATTTTACAATAAAATCTAACTCAAACAGGGGGCTATAATCAAAAGCAAGTTTCAAATAGAGTTTGAATAATGATTTTCATCCAAAAAATCTAACTGGGGGCTATACTCAAAAGCCACTTCAACAAATTTTGAATATTGATTTTACAATAAAATCTTATTCAAACTGGGGGCTATATACCACATAATACTCCACGATAAACAAAAACAGCAGAATACCTTCTTCACGCGTGGGTCCCAACTCTCAAGGCCCGCATCGGTCACCACAGATATACACGCTGGCAACACGATCGAACGCTGGCAACCCTAGTGCTCAACCGGCAGATCCTCGACGAACGGAGGAGGCTGGAACTCAAGGTCAGGATCACGTCGCTACAAAACAAAAACAGGGAAAATTTTTGCTTTTGAAACCAAAACACATGAGCAAAAAAGCAACAGCAAAGCATACCTCGATCACAGCATCAGCAAGGGCATGCTGTGCCCAAGTCACGTAGTCCTCAGCCGGCCGCAGCAGGGAGTCGGACTGACCCTCATGATACACGTCACGACGCTCGTTAGCGTCGGGCGTCTCCACAAACAAAACCGAGGGCGGAGGTGCAGATACGATGAAACCGCCGCGACCCGTCTGCGCAGACAGACGCTCACCCAAGCTCCAGTACGAGCCATACTGAGTCTCAATATACAGCCGCCGTCCGTCAAGGGGACGAAAGTGGGTTGCAATCGACGGAGGAACACCGGTAAATTCCTCCAAGGGTCGCGAACGAACTGCAAAACAAAATCAAGTTATAAACTACAAAAACATACACGAACCCAAGCTACAAAAGACCAAAGTACAAAACACAAGCGCCCTTACCTTATCCATCATCATCCCGTTGAAGAGCACAGGAGCCGCGTCGTAATTCAGGCCGATACCCCTCCGGTCCGCCATCGCGTACGTATGGAAAGCCGGGTGCGCAGCCGTCACCTGGAACGTGTTCGGGAGCAGAGAGGGGAAGTGAGCGTAACACCAAGACTGCAAGCAATCAGAATACACGTTACAAAAGAAAAGCAGAAACGAGACAACAAGACACTACGAAATCAAACCCTACCTCCATCAGAAGACCAGGACCCACGAGCGACACATCGAATCCTCGTCAATCCGGTCAGACGCCGCCGCGTCCTCAAATATCGGATCAACAGCCCCAGAGCAGGGGTGACCCAATCAAAATCGCCTAGACGTGTCATGTCCAAGCCCAGCGCCATCGGCCTGACCGACGGCCTCGCTCCCCCTTGTCGCCAAAGTGGGTGGCCGTCAGGACCACCACAACCACAGCCGGGCCCTCTGCTCGGCGCTCGCTCGAGTAGCCCCCCTCTTCTTCTTCCCCTTGAAGAAGTCGTCAAACCACATAGTACGGGGCTGAAACGTGAGCTCCTCACCTACCCCGCACCTAACCCCGTTACCGATCAACCGCACGACGCGTGGGCTATCGATAGGAGGGCGCTCACGCCCCCTGTCAAGGACACCCTTGCCATGATGCAGCCCCGAGACAACCGCCAGCGAAGAATAGGTCACACCAACCTCGTACCCAGGCATGTAGAAGGTGTTGGTCGTATCCCAAAACCTATCCAGCAATGCCCGGAGCACAGCAAGGCGCGTGTTGACGCGCTTAGCCCGCACCTCTCTTCATTTCTGCACCATGGGACCAAAAGCCGTCCCAAGCACTATCTGCCGCTCCTCCTCGGTAAGCCTCTTATCAAAGGCATCGAACACCGTCCGGAACCCAGAGAAGGTCCTCATCGCGCCTAACGGGAAGCCGACCTTCACCCGGATCGACAGGTGCTCTAACGGATTCCAGACCAAGCTCACGCCATCCCAATCCTTGGCCACCTAAGACCACAAGCGCGGACCATGAGGATAAGCAGGCCTCACACCCAGCTCGTCAACCATCCCCATTAATACCTCCGTCGCAGCCTCAAGAGCTGCCGCACCTCCATCCTGGGCCTGACCCCCAGCCTCCTCCCCAGCCTCTGCCTCGGCCTCAGCCTCATCCTCCGCCTGGTCCTGAACCTGGCCCTGAACCTGGCCCTTGGCCTCAAAACCAGCGATGCTTGGCGGCAGCGTCGGCGGCCATGGCGGCGCTGACCACTAGCGGCTGGCCTCAGCCGCAGTCTCGTCAGGAGCCTGCTCCTCGTCACTCGAAGACTCCTCTGACTCGGAGGGATCCTCGTAACGACTCCCCGGACCCCGAGGACGACCACGCCTAGGTCTATCCTCCACAGGGTCTCCCCCTGCTCCAATCTCCTCAAAAACACCGGCGACCTCAGCCTCGTCCCGGTCACCACCCCCCGCAGCAGCACGAGCTCGACGTCGTGGCCTGCCGCTACCCTCAGCACTACTAGAAACCTCGCCAACCTTACGCTTCTGCCTCGGGTTCCTCCGAGTCTCACCTCGACCTCTACCACGGCCTCCTCCAGAAGCCACAGGCGTCCTCGCAGCAGCGCCACGACCACGCCCCTGCAGAGACCCTGCAGCTGCACCCCGGCCTCTACCTCGGCCCCCTCCAGAAGTCTCGGTCGACTCCGCAGCAACGCCACGTCCACGTCCCTGTAAAGACTCTGAAACACCCCCTCTACCAGAGCTACCCCCAGAAGCCGCAGACGACTCCGCAGCAACGCCACGACCGCGTCCCCGCAAAGACTCTGCAACGACACCCTGGGCCTGACCTAGGCCACCAGCAGGAGACCTCGACGGCTCGGCAGCAGCCCCACTGCCGCTAGCACCACCAAAAGACCCTGGCTGCTCAACGGCAACCCCCTCTCGTGCATCACTTGCTGAAAAAGCAGGTGACTCCGTAGCAACGTCACGACCCGCGCCGCTAGCTAACGGCTCAGGACCACCAGGGACAGCACCGTGCCCCAGGCCACTCGCAGAAGGCCCTGACGACTCACTACCAGCCCCTGCACCGCTAGCAGAAAAAGCAGGGGACTCCCCAACAAGACCCTGCCACTCACTCCCTGGCGTCGGAGGAGCCCCTGGCGTCTGAGGAGGAAAAGCTCTCAGCAGGTCCGACTGAGACGGACCGTCGGAAACCTCCAAAGGCGCAGGCATACCCGAAGTAGGGGTACGCTCGTCCCTCGGAACGGTAAAGTCAACACCGGCCAAGACCCGGTCTATGGAACTGGAAGTAGGTGCGGAAGGCGCAGGATCACCTGCACAAAATTCAAAGGCATACTCAGACAACGGCAACAGAAAATTATTTAGGAAAGCAGAAGCACGCAAAAACGACAGAAAGCAAGCATTAAGGCCTACATTATCTACATTATCTACACGTATATAGTATATATGCCCTACACAGCAAATTCGAGAGCAAGCACGCGCAAAAGCAGCAGAGAATTAGCCAAAACAGCAGAAAGCAGGCCTTTTTAACCTAAAAATAGCAGAAAGGATAAAAACGCTACAGAAAGCCAGAAATTCATATTTTCTGAGACAGACCGAACCCATAAATCACAATAAGCACGTGCAAAAATTTTCATGCGAAAACGATGTCTCGAACACCTCGACTGAATAGCTTTTACAAAACGCCTACAAACTACAAAAAGGGCCTTTTCTTGACCATAACTCAACCAAAAAGCCCCCACTTCCCACAAAACAACCCCCCAATCAATACAGACAACATACAGTCCAATACATTACATGCACGGGACACAAGAGCAAGGAAAAACGGTTTTTATAAACCTAACCTAAACTACAAAAAACACTCCAAAACACCTCCAAACCATGCATTCTCTACAAAACAAGACCAAATGTGTACCATACTAGCCATGACAACACAATACAGAGAATTCGGGCAAGTTTCGGAACCGAAAATTTCGGCCCCTGTACAAAATCACACGAAAATCACCAAAACAACGCGAAAATTTCGAGCCGTTTTTCGCACACAAGCCACCCAAACCTCCGCACTAGCATACTACAACATCGCCAAAACAACCAAGCCGCTCGGGATCGTCTTACGCAACAAAAACAGAGCACAAGCCCTGACTTTACCCCCTTTTTACACGGTTTTTACCCAAACGAACCGCTTTTCGCGCACATTTCAACAAAACGAACTCACCAACGCATTATACTACTTATGGGTAAGCTAAACTGAAGTTTTGAGCCAGTTCCGAGACGGTTTCAAAAATGACCAAAATACCCTCCTAGTCAAGACGCACGAAAATCGAGGCCACAAGTCGGGTTTTCACGCAACGACAGCAACACAGGCAAGCCAAGCACTATACTAACCATGGCTAAAGTTTTCAAGCAAGGACGAGGACTAAATTCGAATTAAATCGATAAATTCGACCTAAACCCTAGAAAATGGATTTTCGAGTTAAAACCGACTCAAACTAACTTCAAAACACGAAAGGCCAAGCAAGTTGAACACATACCTTGTTCCATAACGAATTGTAGGAGTCGGAATGATGAATTTCGGTCAAGAAAATCGCCAAATCAAGGTTAAGGGGTTTTCGATTTTGTTTTTTTATTTTTCAGGGTAAATGAGACTCTCCCTCTCTTCCCCCCTTTTTATACAAAATCACCAAACAAAAACAAAATCGCCAGTATACAGGCGATTTTATTTTTGTTTCTGGGTTTCTGTTTTGTATTGGGCTGATTTTCCCCGGCCCAATACACTTTCAACCCATTTCAAACACAATTTCAACTCGAAACACAAAAACACGTAGCCTCCTTACGAGACGTTCATAAAAACCTAACCCTTTTTATGAGAAACACAAAAACACGTAGCCTCCTTACGAGACGTTCATAAAAATGCGTAACCTCTTCTACGAGACGTCCAGCAAAAAGCACAAGCAAGAAACAAAGCAAGGAGCAAGAAGCAAAGAGCACCAGCAAGAAGTATTCAAAGACCAAAGAAAAGCAAAGCACCAAAGAAAAGACTCAAGCCGCTTGCAGTCGACATGCCCTTAAACATGTAGGACCGTCATGTCCTTAAAAACATGTCGTCCCTCCCCGCATTTCCCGGCACTAAGTCCTCGTCTCTCCCATAAGACACATGCTTAGCGCCGCCAGGTAGTATCGAGACTGTGATGGTCCGGATACTATCTTTAAGTTTGACTAACGCTTTGTCCAAGCTCAGCCAAACTGGGGGCTCTGTAGATACCCGTATCCGTACCCCCCAAAAACAAACCCGATGACGAAAAGGACTTCCATGCATGCTTTTAAATAAGTCGAAACGGTACAAAAGTGTCTAAAACGTATTTAGTCATTTTTAGCGTATTAATTTGAATTTGCATAATCATAAAAATGAATTTCATTCTTAGTCATTATTAGCACAACACGAGCACAATGCAGGAACGTTTTACCAAAACGACCCACAAAAATAGCCCAACTAGCTACAAAACGGCCCAAATACACAAAAACGACCCAAAACGCACGCTAACGCAACACGCGAAACGGGACAAAGTGCGTCCCGTGTCACATTTTCACAAAATTAGACTCTACAATACCGTAAAATAATATGCTTCAATATTATTTTATTTCGAGCCAAAACCGAAAAACACGACAAAAACCGAAGCACGAAAATCGAAATTGGACCAAAAACCAATTTGGCCCAAAAATATCCAAACAAAACGCCATCATTACCCTAATCATACGTCACTTAACCAAAGGCGGCATAACAGCACACCAAAACAAAAATAAAATCGCCTGTTGACAGGCGATTAAAATTTAAATCGCCTGTCTACAGGCGATTATGTTTTTGTTTTACCCCGCAGCCTTTTATTTTTTCTTACAAATTCCAGCCCAAACAAAATTAAAATCGCCTGTACACAGGCGATTTAAATTTTGTGCACATATAAACCAGCCAATCTCTATAAATAATACCCCTTATGTTCATTCAAAGGGGTCGGTTTTTAAAAACACATACACTCCTCAAAAAACACTTACAAAATCCACTCAAAAATACCGTCTTTTGCATTTTCGAAAGGTAAACATTTTACCTACGTTTTGGACGTTTGAGACTCGGACAAAGGGGTTACATTAACCCCAACCCGATATTGGCACTAGCGAAGCCGTATTCGCAATACGGTTGTAGCAATTCGGATTCATAATCCGTCTAAACCTCGCCAATATCGCATAAATAACGACTCAATATCACTAAAGCAAACCGACGACACTTTTATAATTATGCAAGTCCTCATTCATGCATTAAATTACGACTAGATCACGGTTATTTCGACACTAAATTGTACCGTTTCAATTAGTCTTTTAAGCATGCAAAACCGAGGGTTTTTCATAAATTCTTAGGGTCAAATACGAGGTCGGAAAATCACGTTTATTGTAATAATTCAGTCAATGAATTATTATTTAACGTACATTTCCTATAGCAGAATGTCTTAGCTTTGACGTTTTATATTATTTATGCATTTTTACCGAGTCATACATATTCGCTTCATGCGTAAGCGTCATTTTAGCCCAAATATCGAAATTAAGCAAATGTTTTCAAATTAGTAGAGACTACTTTTACGTAGGTTTTTTATTACTGTTTTCAAAATACATTTTGTCAAAACTTTCGAAAAGTAACCTCACTCCGAATCCCTTCTCTGGTTTCAAACCTCAGACAGATGGGTATCGACGCACCTTGAAATCTAAGACACTCGTGTCTTATATTTTAAGACGCGTTGAATAGGTTCCAAATTCCTTTAATATTTGGTGGCGACTCCGAAAATACATTTCAAAATGATTTTTATAGATTTCTTTTTGATCACAAATTCATGCAATGATCTCCCCCATTTTTACATCCACGCAAGCTTTTTTTCCTGCGAGGCGCATTCCGCACCCTACGCCCCCGCACGGGGCGAGGTCGGGCGCGCGCAAGGCGTCGATAGGTTTCTTCCCGGTACCTTCAACTACTTTTACGTAGGCTTTTTGATTACTGTTTTCAAAATACATTTTGTCAAAACTTTCGAAAAGTAACCTCACTCCGAACCCGCTCTCTGGTTTCACAATAACCTCAGGCGGATAGGTATCGACGCACCTTGAAATCTGAGACACTCGTGTCTTATATTTTAAGACGCGTTGAATAGGTTCCAAATTCCTTTAAAATTTGGTGGCGACTCCGAAGATACAACTTTCAAAAAGGATTTTTCTACATTTTCTTTTTGGTCACAAAACCATATGCAATGATCTCCCCCGTTTTTCATTTCACATCGCGCACTTTTTCCTCGCGAGGCATTCAAGCGCCCAGCCACGCTGAGGCGAGGCGGGCGCGCGCAGGGCGTCGATAGGTTTCTTCCCGGTACCTTCAGTTTGGTCCAAATCCAATACTAAGAATCTCTTCACTCTTTGAATCTTAACTCTTAACACCTCACTTAGACGCACATAAATATATATTTTTTTTAAAAAAAAAAAATGGTGTAAATAAACATTGAGCTTTGTTGGTCATGTAAAATTATAATTTAATTTTGTTGTTGATGTCAAAGTTCAATAATGAACAACAAAGTTGTAAAATGCATGTCCATGCAGCATAAATGTTCACAAAAGTTCAACTATAATCAATTCTACTAATGGACCGTTATTAATTGAGTAAGTATACCCATGCCAAAATTAAGAAACTCAATTAAAAATATAAGGACTTATATTATGTACGGAGGTATGATTTTTAAATCGGACTTGTTATCCATATGAAATGAACTCGGAACAACTAACTTATTAAGAAATAAAAATTGAGTAAAAAAATAATTTAACGAAATATTTTATTATTACTATCAAATTAGTAGTAGAGACAGTAATAATTGAAATTGATACAGTGTAGAAAGAGGCCAAAAAAAGGGGTGATAATGGCTTCCTCTAAACATAAAAAAAATCATCAATAAAATCAACAAAAAAATATAAAAATCTGCAAAATTTTTGTGTTGGTTCTGCGTCTCAGGTCTCTCTTTCTCAAAGCTTTGCCAATAAGTTTTTAATTCTTCCAAAATCAAAAGGGGTAGATTCAGATCTGGCGTCGAAGGGCCCAGATGGTATTGATACCGGGAAGAACAGATCGATTCATGAAATTGTGGGCATTCCTCCGCTGAATCTTGATGAATTGGTGGAGTCGGAGATCTTGTTCTTTTCCCCTCCTCTTCCTCCGGTGATTTTGGAACCAATACCTGAGGAGCCTGAGGAGCCTGAGGAGCTTCTTTGTTTCTCTACTGAAGAGGTCCAAGAGGAGCTTGAATATTAGCAGCATTCGATGTATTGCTTTATACTGGGTGCTAATCCTCCATGGACTGTTGTTGAGGGCTTAATAAGGCGTGTGTGGTCGAGGAGAGCTTCTTACCTAATGGTGTTTTCTTGGTTAAATTTGAATCGGAGGAGCAACCTGGCCGTCCTTAATCAGGGGAACTTCTTATTTGACAACAAACCATTAATTGTGAAAAACTGGTCACCTGAATTGGAGTTAGTGAAACATGGTGTTAAAACGGTGTCGGTGTGGATTAAATTGAAGCTCCCTTTGAAGTTTTGGAGCAAGGGAATAGCTAGAATCTCTGGGACTATTGACGAGTTTATTAAATGTGATTGTGCTACGGAGGATAAAACTCGCCTTGGTTATGCTAGGGTTATGATTGAGGTGGGATTTGGAGGTTGTTGCGTTTATTTTTAAATACCGCAAGCGTACGGGTGTCGTAGAATACGGGTCGATCTCAGGGAAGTAAAGTTTAAGTACTAGTTCATTTAAGTTTTAAGTCTAGCTGCGAAAATAATAAAAGGTGGGTAATTATAACTAAGAGTACGACTAATAAATACGTAAACTATAATGAGATCTCAACATTATATTAAAGGTCTAGGAATCGTGTTCACGCTAGTAATCAACAAGCACTTTCAAAAGATTAATCGGTTGTTCAATCGTCATTCGAATGAGACACTACCCAAAATGTACCCAAAATACCGTTTCGCGGTCAAATTGGTTCTAACTGTCTCGTCAAACTCCTCGTTCCCACAAGCGAACCCAACAAGTAGATGCATTAAGGTCGATAGTGTCGTATCAATTATCGGTCTAACATTCCCATGCTAGGCCAAATAATCTTAAGCGGGAATGTGTTCTAGTCGAAATCCTAACTTCCGCAAGTGAAATCAACCAACTAAAATTATGGCGTCAAACCAAACGATTAACGGTCAACGAATAAACCCCAACTCCCGTAGTAGGTTCAAGGTTTAAGTCAATCGATCAAATTCTCAAACCCTAATTTGGTCAATAAAAATTCCTAATTAAATTCGCAATTACGATCAAACAGCAACGATTATAGAAATTAATTCATACTTTTCAAACTACTAGCGATTCCACGAACCCTAGATTAGGAAACTACTCACTCTTGATCATAAAATTGAAGACAATAAAAATAATAGCAAACATAATTAAACCAAATAGAGATGAGAAATTAATACTTGAAATAGCAATTAAATTGAAATTGAATGTCGAATCCGTAGAGTAATTCTTGAAAATCAAAGCAAATTAATCTCCTTGAGTTCTAAGTCTAATAGTACGTAAAAACTGAATAATGAAAAAGTGTATGAGTAGTTTCTAATGTAACACCCCGACTCTTTTTAAATTTTATAATATTCAAATCGTCTTTATTCATATTTCATTTCTCTTGATTTTCTCATTTTTGGCTCGAGGAAGTCATTTCACTTGATCACGTGTCGTTTTGGCGTGCCGTAGTGGCGCTAACCTAGGTGGTTTCCGAGGTGAGAGTGTGTGAGTGGCTTAGGAGGTGTTAGGAGGAGTTTGTAGGTGTAGAAGTATGAATATTAAGTTAGGAGGATGGATTTCCAGAGCTAAGAATTTCTGGCCAAAAGTCTGCAATTTAAACCTATAGGTTCCAAGTGAACTGACCGGTTCAAGGGGGTAAACCGACCGGTTCAGGTCTAAACCGGCCGGTTCGGCTCTGTTTCATTGGCAGTTTACCGGGATTGCTTGTGATTCATTTTGTACGAAATCCTTATTATTATATAGACTCCCTAACCCTAATATTCATTCTAAACATTCAGAAACTCTCATCGTATTCTAAATCCTCTCTTATCTCTCATAAAAACACCATTAATTCTCAATCAATTCCTCATTAAATTGTCACAAGTTCTCATCTTTTTGCCCTAACTCCTTTCTAATCAATCTCTATCGGTAATCCTTCAATCCTCTATCGTTTTAGGCCTAGTTTATATAGTTTTTACCTTATTTTATGTGTTTCATATTGAATGCTTATATTGTATGTGTTTTATGTGTTGATTTATCGAAGAAGAAGACGAATTTACCGAGGAGGACACCATACTCGTGGAGGAGGACGAAGAATAGATTGAATTTGCTTCGAACAAGGTAACTAGGTGTAGCCCTAGTGGTATTTTGACAAGTATGAGGCCCTAGGTGTTGTTTAGATTGTAAATTGATGTATGTAAATTGATGTATGTTGATAAAGTTGCATGCTTTGGCTTGTTTGGATGATTCCCAATAATTGCACTTGAAATTGTGGGTCGGCCTCATACCTTTGTGAGTCTAAAAACATGTCTAGGCTTGATTGATCACATGATACTTATGAGTATGTTGTTACATTGATTTAAGTTGCTAACTAGTGAGGTTATATGGCTTAGCTATAGGTTAATGATGATTACTTGGGTTACTACTCCGTATATGGTTATATTAGAGATGTTGAATTGTGAAGTTATGAGTATGCTTATGAAATGTGTGTAGTTTGACGTGGTTGGGGATGTTGGAGGTTGTTTATGATTGTGTTGACCTTGGCTATGTATTGGTTTGTTTGAGCTTGAGTTGAGTGTGCGTACGTGCACTGTTGGGCACGTGCGTGAGGAGATACAACGTCCATTGTAGGACGGATACCGCCCTTAAGGATTCCCATCCGCTTTTGTCACGGTTAGGGACTATGGTTTTTGATTGATATGTCGACACCGTCTTTGTTCGAGGTGGGTTTGGCCAAATTTAGACAGTTTGAGGAGCTTTTGTCGTTCCGCCATAGGGTTGGGACTTTTATCGTTCCGGGGTGATTCTAGTTGTTTCACCCAGTCCTCCGTTCTTACTCTTGCGTTAGTTTTATTGACGATTGGTTTGACTTATGATTGCTTGACTTGAGGTGGTTATAATAATGCTAATATTGATTGTTGAGTATGCTATTGATGATACATTTGTTGTTGTACTCTAACTATTGGCCGTAGGCCAGGTAAGGTGTTTGAGTGTTGTTGTTCGTGTTTATGATGTTGAAATATGACTGGGGAGCACCTAGTTACTCCCCACTGATTGTGGCTGTTACTTTCTTTTATTACAGGTATGCGCGGGGACGGGACATGTGTGAGGAGCTGTGAGATGGAAGACCCGTAGCTAGCCTTGATTTGATTTGATTTAGACCCTTTGGATTAGACTTGCGAATGTTAATCGTTTCATACTTTTGTCTTTGGAGTTGGATTGTAAGGGGCATTTATTCCCCGTTTGTTAGGCCTCAAGGCCAACTATCTTTCGTTGTTTGTTTGAGTAGGGAGTGATGACTCAGATTCACGGTGTTTCTGCCACCGTGGCTTTCATACTATTTCATTTTATTTCATAAAACCTATTTTAAACGTATATTATTTTGTTCATATAAATCCGGGTTGTTATAGTTGGTATCAGAGCGAATACGCTCCCAACTCTCTTAGTCGAGTGAGTAGGTTTGCTTTAGAACACCGAGTGAGAGCGTTGGTTAGACACATTAGGGGTTGCGTTATTTATGTATGCGTTGAGTAGTTACTTGAGGTGGCATGTTTAGTAAGTGCTGCTATTAACTATGCTTTTGTGCTGCAGATGGCAAGAAACGGTAATGTTGCACTACAAGAACTACAACGCATCCGTCGTCTCGAGGATGCCATTTTGGCCATGACCGAGGCGCAAGCCAACAACCATTCGGTCTTCGATCATTTTGATCGACATCACCCTCCTACCTACGACGGTAAGGCGGACCCGGTAGTGCTGGAATCATGGATCCGTGAGATGGAGAAGCTCTTCGTGGCGACAAGGTGCCCCGAGGCGCAGAAGGTGGACATTGCCACCTATTACTTAAAGCTTGAGGCCGACAACTGGTGGGCCTTATCTGGAGCTACCCTCCAAGCCCAAGCTGGGTTCAATTGGGCGGCTTTCTGTCATGCGTTGAAGAAACGCTTTTATCTAGATGAGCTCCGCTGGCAGAAGGAGCAGGAATTTATTCAGCTGGTGCAGGGTTCCATGACCGTGCAACAGCTGTGGAGCTGGCTCGTTTTGCTCCGAATGTTGTTCCCGATGAAGCGGCTCGCGTTCGTCAGTTTGAAAAGAACCTAACCCCCAAAGGTTAGCATGGTGCTAGCTGGAGTTCCTTCTACTACCTTCCAGCAAGCCTATGATCGAGCTTTGAGCGTCTTTGAGTCGGTCAAGCCTGAGGAAGCTGAATCTGCTGCTAAGAATCGCTTCGTGAAGAGACCATTTGTTCCACCGCAACAACCCTTCCAAGCTGCGAATAAGGGTAAATTCGAGAGTCGACCGATGGGGAACCGTGCTCAGGTTACCTCCAAGCCGGGCATGTTCTACTACCGTTGTAGGAAAGCTTACCACCCGGGTAAGATGTGTGATGGGACGCCCATCACTTACTTCACGTGTAACGAGCCGGGACACAAGTCTTCTGAGTGTCCTAAGGCCGCGAAGCCTACTGCTGCTGGTTCTTCTTCGGCTATTGTTACTTCTAATGTTACTACGAAGGCTAACTCTCCTACTCAGAAGGGTCGTATCTTCGTCATAAGCCGTGCCGAGGCTGAGGCACATCCGGATGTGATTAAATTACTGGTACATTTCTTGTTAACTCGGTACCTGCTTTTGTCTTATTCGATACTGGTGCTTCTATGTCATTCGTTTCCGCGTCTTTGATCGAGAGGGCTAAACTTACTTCCTCTGCTTCCGTGGATACTCTTATTTCTCTTCCCACGGGAGAAACTATTCCTTGCTCTACGCTTTTCGAGGATGTTCCTATTTTATGTGAACAATCCATCTTATCTGCTGACCTTGTGCGCTTTGACTTGTCTGAGTTCGACATTATCTTGGGTATAGATTGGTTGGCGAAGCATGATACGCGTTTTGTTTGCCGTGATCAGAAGGTCTTGTTAAAAGGGCCATCTGGTTGCAAGATCTCCTATAAGTGTGCTCTGTAGAGGCCGGGTGTTCGTTGGGTGTCGGCACTGAAGATGAGAAATATGATGAGGAAGGGTCATCAGGTGTTCTTGTGTATGATTAAGGATGTCTCTAAGGAGCTGAAGCTAGAGGACATCCCTGTGGTTAGGGAGTTCGCTGATGTGTTTCCTGAAGAGCTGCCTGGAATTCCACCAGAACGTTACGTGGAGTTTGTGATCGACTTAGTGCCTGATACAGGACCTATCTCTAAGGCTCCTCACCGTATGGCGCCCGCTGAGCTATAGGAGTTGAAGAAACAGTTAGAAGATATGATCGAGAAGGGGTTTATTCGACGGAGTGTATCGCCGTGAGGTGCTCCAATGTTGTTTGTGAAGAAGAAGAAGGATGGTAGTATGTGTTGGGGATACTAGGTGTCCGTCAACAATTGTGCATTGACTTCGTAGAAGTCATGGACCAAATATGAGATTATGATAATCGGATAAATTGGGTGGTCATAATGTCTTGCTAGAGGCCGCTTATGATCTGAGTATTTAGAATATTCTGCCAGTTTAGTCCGGTCCAATTGGGTCACACAACGGTACCCTAATGGATTAATTTACGGTTAATTTGCATAATTAGATTAGTGCATTAACCTTTCGGGTTAAACCCGAGAACTTGTGTTTATACCGTAATCTATAGTAGATTAAGAAATGGTTTCGTAATGCGTGCCACACTCGTGCATGCGTGACACATGGCACACAAGTGTGCATGTATTGGTGAAGTGTTTGGTGGCCATGCATTTGCCCTTTATTTGGTGAGTTTTTATTGGCCTCTTTATTCATCATTATGTTGGACAAAATGGAGCATTTGTACACAACATTTGTTGTAAAAAGTTGATGAGAATAATCAGCCAAATACTCACCAAAACACCAAGAGAAAGAGAGAGGATAGAAATAGAGAGAAAACTCGGTTTTGCTCTCTAGTTTCCACAAGCTTAGAGCTAGCTTCTCTTGCACAAGTTCCATCCTTCTTCTATGGTTCTAGCAAACCAAGGGAGGAGTAATCCAAGGGTACTAGTGGAGTTCAATTGAGGAGCAACATTTGGGGCTCTCGGTTTAATCTCAACATACCAGTGAAAATCACGCTACGAGAGGGTATAACAATCTAACTTGAGTTTGTTTTGCATATGATTCAATCTTGTTTAGTGTCTTCTTATTCCGCCTTAGTATTAGACACACCTTCAATTGGTATCAGAGCATCTCATATGCTCAAGCTTGGTTAGATAGTGTCGAGATTAAATCTCGTTCGTAGTTGCATTAATACGTTAAACTCGTTTTTAGTTTCTGTCCACTGTCGAACTCCGTTTTTGACAAATCATATGTGTTTTTTGGGTGGAAATGGCATTCTGAGCAAGACTACCATAGGTCTGGTAGTCATTGTAAGGCGAACAAACGACGTTTACTGCCTGAAATCGGCATTTTTCGATTTAAAATTGCATTTTTCGGTATTTTCGACTACTTTAAAAATTTAGTTTTGCATTATTTCGATTTTGTAGAGTGAAATAATACAATATATTAATTTTAGAAATTAATTTTGAAAATATTGATTTTATGGAAAATTAATATTATTTTATATTTATTAATTATGGTAATTAGTTTAATATAAATCGGTATTTGTTAGAAAATACAATTAAATTTTGAAATTAATTGAAAATGAAATTTTGTGACAAATTATATTTTTTTTTGTTTATTAATTTTAGAAATTAATATATTTTAATAACTAGTATAGCACCCGTGTAAACACGGGCATATAAATCATATTTAAAAGTGTTTAATGTAATATTATTATTGCACTTGTCTATAATTTTATTTAGAAAATATTAGATAACATCAATAGAAAATATATATTTCAATTTTATTTAACACAAAATCACTATGTAACATGATTTTTGAACAAATAACTTTTTACAATCACAGTTTTCAAAAGTTTAAGCTGATGGTTGAAGGCCCACGATCGATTATATACTCTAATACGCCCCTTCACGCAGATGCCCTTTGAGCTTGAAGCGTGGACGCAACTACAGGCCCGCCTACATGGTGCGATATAAAGTGAGGGGTGCTGAGATTCGAACCCGTGACTTCTGGTCACAAGGCTCTGATACCATGTCAGGAACCAACTCAACTAAAAGCTTAAGCTGATGGTTGAAGGACCAAGATCGATTATATATTCTAACAAATATATTTATATTGTATAAATTAAAACCCTTAAGCCTTATAGAATACTGTTTGTTTAATATATGATATTTGTTCCTTACTTATATTAAAGGTATTTGACTGGAATTCGGTGCTTCATTATGGCACTTTTCGTTTAAAATATAAATAAAGTAAATTTTCTTACATTCACAATATAACTCCATTTCATTTAATTATTTTGCATATATTATCTATAATTTATATAGATAACAATTATAATCAAAGTATCAATTAACCCGTATATAACTACTTCGTACATAAAATTAACATGTACGGAGTATAATTTGCTATTAATCTTACTTTATAGTGATGTTGTTCATACATGAGAACTAATTTTATATATGAAAAAAATATTGTGTTACTATGTATAGTGGAGTACATTATTAAACTGTAAACCTTAATTGACTATCTCTTATATAATCTATTATTTTATTCCGTGATTACAAATACACATATTTGGCAGGAGTATTACATTACCATATGTATAAACTTTAAATCTTGTTAGAATATTTTTTGTCAATTTACAAAAATCATTCCTTAATTATACTTCAAGAGTTTTGGCGCAATTTTAGTACTTCCTTATGGCATTCTTTTAGTATAGTTATATAGATAGATTTGTCATTTTAGGAATAATTGTTATTTAAATTAGATTTAAATAATGCATGTAGTAATTAGATTACTAAATCGACTAGGTCATTTTTCCTATCATGCATGCACATATTTTGACTTAGGTTTGACCTATTAATGTGTGTTTTATTGTCATATTATTCCTATTTTCATTTTCATGTCATTTATAATATAATTGGATGTATATTATGAATGATTTATTTGTCTATTTTGAAAATGGATGAATGGTTACGGAAACTAGTATGGCCAATAAAGGATATTTTTACCGACTTGCATGTCGGGAGATTATTGTATTTACGGCACCTGTGCCGATGAAATGTATTGTAAGAGCATATGCGGTCCTATACGCGCCCACCTTTACCCGCCCCGCTTTTATCCGTATCGCCTATACGCGCCCCGTCTATACCTGCCTAATTCATATAATCTTACTCATAGAAATATAAATTAGAGAAAATTTTACTTTTAACTTTTTTCTTTTTATATTTTGAAATATGAATAAAGTATACAACATTTTTTTTGTTTATATTTAGTGTAGGGTGTGTCGGATTGGTTTTTATTTCTTTAATTCATGAATTTTAAATGTGTGTCGTATGTATTTTTATTTGGTACTCACAATACTTTGGTTGGTTATTTGAAATGTGTTTATGTGGCTATGTCGTAATTAGAAAAGTTTCGGTAAAAAATTATTGAAATTTACGTAGCGATAATCCGATTTCATGGGCGGGTGGGGCGGAGCTGGGGTGGGTGGGGCAGGTTTGGGGCGGTTGGTGGCGCGGTGGTGGGTCTAAAAAATTCCCCATCAGGCGGGTGGTGGAGGACGGGTTTTCACCCGCCATGAGTAATGGGGCGAAGGTGGAGGTGGGTTTTTGTTGGTGGGTGCGGTGGTGAAGATGTTTTTCCCGCTCCTGTTTCAATGACATCCCTACTTCTATTCCGCTTAAATGGTAAAAATAGACAATAAACTATAGTACTACAACAGTACCATTGTTTAATTGAAATTGATTTTTAACGGACCAACTAGTTTTGCTTCCCGTGCAGTGCACGAAATTATTTTAAGAATATTTTTAAGAAGAATTGAACTGCATTTATTTTTGGGGATAGATATTAAAAAGAAATAAATTGTGGTGAAAAATAGAAATAGAGGAGAAATGGGGGTTCAAAATTATGAGAGTCGTAGATCAAAAGGAAGATGAGAATAACAAATAAATTGGACCTAAAGAGAAAACTGGGAAGAAAATATAAATTGGATTAGAGTACACAATTTTACAAATTACTTATCTAGTACTTCATTTTTCTCAAAGGTTGTAATCTAGTGATAATAAACATATTTAATTCGCAATAGGAATATTTAGAATTTTTTTTTATTGTATTTATAGTTAAAAAAGGTTTAAATATTTTGGAAATAAGAAGACTGCAAAAAATACAATACTACATAAATATAGAAATTTAATTATAAATATACAGCGGTAAATTGTTTAAACCTCTGATCAATTTACAAGGAAATTGGTTCCAGGTGGGATTTGAGCCTGGGACCTCACACAATTTGTTGCACCTTTCAGGTTAACCCGAATTCCACCTGGGCAACCACCACTTGGTTAACAATCAATAGTAAATATTTATTTTTATCTATTATTATTAATATAATTTGTCGTTTAGAAATTGGAATTTCTTGTGATCTTAAAACAATCAATATATATAAGTAAAAGAGGCTTTTTTCGTGAGCTCTCCTTAATTCAAGGAGATTTAGACCAATCATAAAATTACATTAAAAAATAAATTAAATTGTGAAAATATAGTAATTTGGAAAGAAATAATTATATGAGAAATAATTCCCTTATTTAATTATAAAACATTAGAAAGTTTTTAGCTAAGTCTTTGATTACTATGTTTCATAAAATGTATTTGTCGAAATAATATAAAAATAACATCATTACTTTAAAGCGAAAAATGCTATCAAATGAGTATAAATATCAAAGTATTTCATCCACTAAAAAATTCATTTGAAAAATAGATTAAATAATTTATGCTCAATAAAATAAAAATTGGAAAGATACAATTATATGACACATAATTTATTTGTTTAATTATAATACATAAGATAAAAAATTCATTTGAAAAATAGATTAAATAATTAGCATTCAATAAAATAAAAATTGGAAAGAAACAATTATATGACACATAATTTATTTGTTTAATTATAATACATAAGATATTTTTAGGTAAGTCTTCAAACCTTTTTGTGTGTATATATATATCAAAGCTGTAGCTTTGTCTTCCAAGGTCTGCAGGGTTAAATAGTTTTAGTTTATTATGTTTTAATTATGATTACGATTTGTGTTATTTTTATTTTTTTACGTGTATTTGATTTGATATGTGTATTAATTTTGAAAAGGTTTATTTCTTAATTATCATGTTTGTTATTTAACCATAGCTTGATTGAATTCATAATGATCTTTTTTCCCTTTGTATATTGCAGATTTATATTTTAAGTTCAAGATCTGAGGTCCTCATTGAATAAACTTGATTACAAAATCAATCGAATATGTATCGTGAAAGGTAAAAGAGATATACATGATCTACTGATTATCTTATTTTCATATCAAATCATTATTTATTGTTGTATAATAATATTTACTATTCATCATACTTGATCTTTTAGTTAGTTTCATCGTATTAAGTTTTGATTTGATTGTTCATGTCAATTTTGTATGATAATATCTGAAAATTAGGTATAAAAATAATGAACATGGTGTATTAGTTTGATGACAAATTTTCAAATTTTTATTTTTTACTATCCCCTTTTAATGTTTTTCTTTTAATTCTTTTATAATTCGAAATCAAACTATATATTTCATATCTATATATATCTACATAAAAGAGAGTTTTGCTATAGAGTGTCCATACCATAATTTATTAAATTTGTATATACATTATTATTGATGATTAAAATATTTTATAATTACTTATTAATAAAAGTGAACAAAGATTTATCATGATTATTTGATAATGTAATAAAAAATAACTATTTGATAATTTAATAAATTCAAAACAATTAGTTTTGTATAAAATTAAAAGAAGAACTCTTCTAGAAATAAATTCAATTAAGAGCAATTAACTTTCACCAAAATTTAAAGAACAAAAAAAGTAAGCTAAAAAATACTGAGACCAGCGTTTTTCCTATTGTTATAATACTAACCTTTAGCCTCTTTCCTAATGTTTTTCAAAATATTTTAGTTCTCTATAAAAACTTACTAAAAAATATTAAGACTCACATTATGAAAAATAGTATTTTATTTTAATTTCCATAAGATATACTTACATTTTCATATAAATTGGAGAGATATTGAGTAACACTTATCATACTTATTTGATTATTTAATAAAAATAATATCTTGATAATCTAACAAAATTTAAAGAAATTAGTTTTCTATAAAATTAAAAGAAAATCTCTCCTAAAAAAGAAATTTAATATAAAGTAATTATCTTTCTATACAACTTAAACAAAAACTTACCTAAAAAAAATTAAGACTTGGAAATAAATAAAAAAATCAATAATATTAAGACTAACCATTTTTCAAATTTTATAAAACTAAAAAAATAATCTAAAAAATTTCCTTATTTAGTTATCATACATTAGATAATTTTTAAGTGTGTCTTAAATCCTCTTTATACATACAAATAGAATTATGTAAGTCCAACCTATCTTTTTAAATCCTACATCTAAATCTCAACCGTAGGATCTTAAAGATCAAATGATTCAAATCAAATCTCACTAATTAATTTACAATTCATGCTTATTTATATATACATAAAAAAATTAGTTTGATCTTCTTAAGTATTAGTTTAAGTTTAGTATGTTTTTGTTATGAGTACGATTTGCGTTATTTCTATTTTTTACGGTGTATTTGATTTGATAAAAATATTTAATTTTGAAGAGTTTTATATTTTTTTTAATTACCATGTTTGTTATTTAAACATAGCTTGATTGAATTGGTGATGATCCTTTTTTCCGTTGTATATATTGTAGAATTATATTTTAAATTCAAGATTTTTTGTTCTCATTGAATAAACTTGATTACAAAACCAATAGCAAAACTATATGTAACATGAAAGATAAAATAGATATACAAGATTTATTGATTGTCATATATCAAATAAAGTCATTAATTATCGTTATATGATATTTTTTTACTCCCTCCGTTTCAGTGAATTGTTTACAGTTTGACTTTTTTGTGAGGGGAAAAAAGTCAAACTGTAAACAAATGACTGAAACAGAGAGAGTATAATTCATAATGTTTGACCTTTTAATTAGTTTCATCGTATTAAGTTTTGATTTAATAGTTAATGTCAGTTTTGTAGAAGAGCATTTGAAAATGACGGAAAAAAATAATAATAAAAAACTAATTTACATGGCGTAGATGAATGTTGATAGTTTTTTTCCAAAATAAAAATAAGATGAATGTTGTAGAAAGAAGATGGATTGATTTTAATTTAATTTTATAATTCTAAAAAAAGGTGAGGATGTGGTTTATGCACCACGTGTAACTTTGGCAAAAATTAATTAAGTTTTAGGTTAACTTTATGTCTACAAATTGTTTAATCTATTTAAGAAGGGGTAAAATTAATAATATTTATCATATAATTATTAATTGAATAAAAAAGAAAATTTATAAGATTTGATGATAAAAAACAAAAAGGAGAAATTTAGAAGGGGTAGAAAAAGTAAAAAGATGATTAGATCGATGATTTATGTCAGAACAATTTGTATTGTAGGATATATATGGGACAAGATAATTAATACGGAGTATATGATTAAGAATAAAATTGGGTGATGACTTAGTTAGTGTGGCTCTTTGCATGGAGTGCAGTGCAAGTAAAGGATAAATTATAAAAAGCATATAATAATACAAACTAACGACATATTGACAGAAACCGACAAAACATCAAGAACTATGCGGTGTCCATCTTTTTACAACAGAAACTTTTGCCATAACCATAATAAATAAATACTCCGTAACATATTTTAAAATGAAACGATCTCTTCTGTAAAACGACAAATAATATTTGACATCATTTCAGTTAATAGTCAAACTAAATCATGTGCTCAAAAAATCAATTGAAGAAGAAATATTAAGATTTACATTCTTGCATGAAATAATGAATAATAAAAAGAAAAAGAAAAATCCTGAATACGACATAAACCACAAAAAAACACAACCAAAATTGTAAAAAAATCAACAAAATTGTATTGAAAGACACACAACCACCAAAAAAATAAAAATCAATGTTTTAACACCCGTGCATCGCACGGGCCATTCAACTAGTCAATAGTAAATATATAATCATTCCTAGATCAACACTAAATGTCACTTTAATGTTGTACCATTAATCACATTCAATATTTAATAAACTCCTTATTAATTTGCTGATTTTTTATTTTATTTTACAAATGACATGTCATATATGACATGGTTAAATGAGAGATAAAAAAGACACATGTGGCAATCATATAATCACTTCTTCATTTTCAACTTACTTTCAACTTGCTTTTTTATATATTATATAGATATAGATTATTCTTAATCAAAGGGGCTCCGTATTAATTAAGTGAGTGAGATGCAACTGAAAATGGGGGCCCATGCCCCATTAAGGCACATATCAAATCAAATTTAAATTTCCTTGAATTGATCGTATAACTTTTTCCAATTGAAGTATGTAGAGTTAGTATCATTAGACTTGATATGGAGGTGACATATGTAGACCACTTAATCATCCCAAGTGTCCACTTTGTGTGTATGCTACTTGTTGGATTATTCCACCTTCGTCTCTTTCTTCTTTATTTCATTCATATTATCATTTCTTACATAAAGGTGCATTGTGTTTCACAACGATGTTATGATTTGCCTACGGGTTTACACAATTTTTTAAGATTGCGTCTAAAAACTTGGATTTTATTTGTAAATTTTAACTAAAAATATAAAATGTTAAAATTATGGATTTTAAAATGTGGGGTGAGGTGACATTTGGATTACTCATATATTTTTTTTAATCAAAAATATTACGGAGTAAGATTTAACGAAAATTCAAATTCAAATTGAATGTATTTTTCAAACAAGGATTTTAGATTAAATACAAATTTAAGAAAGAAATGCATGTCCCTAAATGGACTTTAAAACCTTGTTCTTTTAAACTTATTATAGTTGAATTGAACTGCACTGAACTGAATGCCATGAATGGTGCTGAGTTGAACTAAACTTAACTGAACTTAACTGAATTGTATATGAACTTATCATTAAAATAAAATAAATAATTAAAATCATGATATAATATAATGTGAAGAAAAAATATTATTTATTCAAATATTACAATATATATTATTTCCAAATTAATATAATATAATATAATATAATATAATATAATATAATATAATATATACGAGTAATATAATATAAAATCATATTATATAACTTAATATAATATAGGGATAGTTTCCAGGATATCTTGAGTTTGAGCAGATTTTTCAAGGTATCCCTAATTTGAACTTTTTTCCTATGGTATCTTTAGTTTCCAGGATAATTTCCATAGGATACCTAAGGAAAAAAGTTCCCACCTTGCCCTTATGTTTCTTAACTAAAGTTCAAATTAACATATAGGGATAACATAAGGGCAGATTTTTCAAGGTATCCCTAATTTGAACTAAAACATATAGGGATAGTTTTCAGGATAGTTTCCAGGATATCTTTAGTTTTAGTTCCCACCTTGCCCTAATGTTTTTTTTTGTCATGATGGTGTTAACTAAGTACGTTACTGTAATTTTAAATTTTAAATAATAACTACACGTACAATGTCCATGGTGCCCCTGAATTTTGGTAGATTTGTTCATGGTACACTGTTATCCTGAGTTTTGACATTTAACCCAATATGACCAATCCAAAATAACGGCAATATTAGTCAAAGTAGCCGTTGGAATTGGGTCTATAAGAAATAACATTTCATACATCTCACAACTCACATAATAAAGAAACTACAACTACTGTACAAATAAGATCTCATACAAGCAACCAAAAAATCATGTCTTTTATATCTCAAGCAAGTGCATATCCTAGCATAGTTTTAGAGGAAAATAAACAAACGATATCCGAGATGTAATAGAAAGTCAAACTTACAGTCTTTCAGATCTATCATCGTCAATCCTTACATGCTACTCCGTTTATTACAAGTGCGGTGAATGTAAAAATATTTTAAAACTTGTATACTAGTAGTACAAATATACTCCGTACTAGCATAATACTCGTGCATAAATGCACGGGATGTACAAAAATAAGTTAATAGTTAATTGAATTGGTATTTGAGTTAAATATTAAATTAATATAAAAATACTCCGTAGTAATAATATAAACGCAACCTAAATAAACATGTATTCTTAGACCCAAAATATAACAAACTGTATTTTAGCCGACCGCGTATTTATTTAACATGTAACCCGCTTATTCGACCCGTAATTGTCTTCTAATAAACCCGTTTAATTTGTTTAAAAGTGTCAATTTTGATTTTTCTTAATTAACTATCAAATTTTAGATGATAAAAATAAAATAAAATAAAAGGGTAAAAAAAAATTGGAGGGAAAATTGGAGGGAAAATGTGTGTAAGATGGTTTTTGTTATATATAATTAATATAGATAGATAGATAGATAGATTAAAACTTGTAATACGCAGTATTACTTTATGAATTACGTGTAATATCTAATGGACTATAAATTGGAACTATGAAATCCTTTCCCATTTTGGTGGTCCGCCATAAGGTTGATTTTTTTTTTTTTTTTTTGTCCAATATGAGTCGATAGGACAATAAAATAGGAGAAGGGGATTTAAACTTGTACATCGTCATTGAGATTTCAACCTTAACCATTAGGTCAAAACATCCTCGGTTCCGCCATAAGGTTGATGAGTTCACAAGCCTGAAGTTTTTTCATGTTTGTTAAAATATATTGTACTGTTTTCATATCGAGTTTTATTTGCATATATAAGTTCATTAATTACATTTTAATTTTAAATGAATTGTATAATTGCATAGTTAAGAACGTATTCCTTATCTTATAAAACTTAATTCATTTTACATGTATGCACTGTCATTGGCGGATGCATATAGTATGGCACTAATGTACTATGGTATGGGGTGCTAGGACACCATATCGTATATTATGTCGATTTATTTTATCTAATGTTATTTTATTTTATTTTTATTTTTATATTAGAATAATTTGAAAATAAAATATTTGAAAATAAAATATTAAGACCCCATAATAAATTAATTAATAGGCCCACAACTCACCACCATAGTTAAATTTTTCTATTCGTGAAAAGGTATAAATTTACTTATAATTATACCTTTTCTAAGAATTCTACTTAAATGAAGATTAGAATTAGCTTGATGGATAAATTGAAATTTTGTAGGATTTAATTTGATTGATTATCATGATATCATGATAAGGATGAAGGGTGTTTAAAAAGGCGGCATTATGATATATCAATGATCATCATTATGATGTATGTAATGATCATGGTTTATTCAATCAAACCTGTGACAAACACTACTTGAAGCACAATTTCAAATATCGTCAATTCATCCAAACCAAAGACGTAAAAATCAACCGCAATGAATTTTATTTCGATCAACAAGAAATACTGTCACAACGCCGATAATGTCAACAAGGTATAAATGGTGCAGTCATCAAGGGAGTAAGAACGCATTATGCTCGTTGTTGTTCGCCATACTTTTGTTCCACAAGGTTTTCGGCGGCAAAGTTCCAACGAAGCAACAATCTTTTGCTTAATTAGGCAAAGTTGGCTCTCTTTCTTGTTTCTATAAGATAACACAACTATAAAATGTTCATCTCCCTTTTACAACTGACAAACTGAACCATTAAAGATCTTCGTAATTTGCGGAATACTCCATTTTAACGCGTCCAACGATGCATATGTGCAGTTACGAATGTACAATCAAAGTTGAATACAAAAGTACACAATACCCACCTTAATCGCTGATTATTTTCCAGCAGTATGAAGATATGGAAGAAGCCTATACATCATGGGCAAAGTATTTCAGCCTGACTTAGCACAACTACATTACAAATGTACAGCGCTTGTTTGGGCAAATACTCCGCTGTAATAGCCACTGTTTGGAGAGGTGTAAAAAGCACCCAGCTTAATCTAAATCATTCTCGGTAATGCTAGACATTCAACAGTTCTATAAGAGACGGAGCTTACAAAATCAGCTTGGGCATCACTTCTGGAGGTCCAAGCGAAGATCAATCAGCAGGGGGGAAAACAAGGCGGGAGTAAATCGTAATGCTAGACATACCAACAACCATGCATGCTCAAAAAGAGCTTCGGTCAAACTTTTAGAATCACAGCAAACATCTAAACCGGCTTACAGGCCCGAACCAACAGTTACAGCATGCGCCCAGACAAATAACAATTCACGATATTTAACTGCAATAGTCCAAAGAGAAAATATAGAGTACCAGACCAAATCCACAACAAAGATTTCCATCAAAAGCACATAAAGCCCAAGTACATATACGTTGAAAGCGTTATATGGAAGTACTAAAATAACTTTTGACCACCAAGTGTGGAAAGTACAATGACAAAAATACAGGTAGTACTCCGAACATGAGCCTCAGGACGTTGGTCTGACACTGCCTGCATAACCAGAAACGACTATTCCATAGACCACTATGACGAACAAGACGGTAGGCCTTGAGTCAGACTGGTATCATATACGGAGTATCTTAATATCTACGACTACAAGTTTACGGTCCTACCAAGACATCATACAACGATCCAGTTGGTCGGTACACCAATGACAAATGATTAATTACGGTGACTATTATACTACTTACCTAACAAATAATGAAAACCTTTGAAAAAAGGGTGAAGCGACTGACACTGCTACTCAAGCACAACAGGGAATTGAGCTTGAGTGCAGGTCGTGGCGCCCCAAAAAACAGGCAAGACACGATTGGTGTAACAGGCTGGGGATAAACTGGTGGAGTATGCACGAAGCATAATAGGATAGGCAGCATAACGAAACCTGATTTCACCGTTCAATACCCCACCCTTTGAAACATGAAAACCCATTTTCAAAGTTGCATAACTTTCTGAAATTGAGCTAGCACCAAATGCAATTCAAGGATATTCAAAGACAAAGATGATCCTAAAAATTATACAACTTTCGGAAAGCAACACGAGAAATAAAAGGATAAAGAAAAAAAGGAAAAATTGCAAATCAATTTGATTGTTCAAACAAAGACTGCAGTCTTTGTTATAGTAAAGAAAAGGTGAACATAAATTGATTGAAAATTTCTTGTTTGCATAAGCTCTTGAAACTTCCAAATAATCACCAGGCCAGTACTAAACACTGAATTGCTTAATATGATCTGCACAGTAGAGTAAGAAAACTATGAAAAATCAATGGAACGAAATTCAAAAGTTGCAAGAGTAGATGTACTGGCAAAATGACACAAGATCTTTAACTCAAAATTGTAGACAATAATATGCATAAGTCAGATAAAATATTTAGGTGTGCCATGGTATGAGAAAATGCATTTCCTTTGTAGAGGCCGTAAAGAGTTTGATAGACCTAATTAGTACTCCGTATATGTTAGTGCTTTCGACAACCTTTGGAGTGAAAATCACCTAAAGTTGTAGTCTACGGGTAGGAACTGAAACTTCAGAGACTTTATTGACAGTGAGTATATGATTTGGGAATAAGTGTAGCTCCGATAAACAGATTAACCTAAAGAGTCCACAGCAAGAAACATGGTAATGGAGCACAGAAGACACAGGAACAACACTGCTAACTATTAGAGGGTAATAGCCATATAATCAAACACGATGAACAAATCGTAAAGAGCCTTTGAAGCATAATTTAGAACCGTTACGACCTCTCCCACCCTTGAGGTCGCAAACACACGGGAAACTGGAGAAGGTTTCAAATTCACAGGGAAATACTATCAAACGGTTTTAACTAGCACGCGATTGGTATGAGAAACAAATTACTGAGAAACAATCAGGCATTTCAAACCGACAAGCAAAAGGCATTATTCTTCGCTTAACTTTCACTTTCAAACTACGTATATCACTATCAGTAACAAAGCTTGCCCTACACGCCCCAATTATATGCAAAAACAAGGCGCATCTACAAATACACTACAAATATTGACCTGCCTCTACCCGTCCCAAGCCTGTTTATTAACTAGTCAATAGGTCATAAAACTCGTCTTAGGCATAGCCGAGCCCGCAATTCCATCACATCCAAGCATAAACATAACCGACATCAGGCAACAACCTTAATCACCACTATACACACCTTAATTTCCTGTTACGATACTGGATTACCAGGGATTGAGACCTATGATCTGCATCATTCACAGTAACTTTGCCTTAACCACAAGGCCGTCTTAACCATACACGGCTAAATAATTATCCTTGTACGAAAACAGTATTCAAGTACAAATATACACTACGGAGTAATAATTTTTACAAATAAGAGTTGAGGAACAATAGTAGTATACCTTCTATAGAAGGTCAAGCTTAGTAACCACCATACGGTCCGACATTGTACCCATAAGGCAAACTCCCGGGCCCACCCCGACTACCATAATTTGGGTACGCCCTACCCAAACCCGCAACACCCGGTGCTCCATACCCACCACCACCACCACCACCACCACCACCTAAACCCACTGTCCCTGCAATATTATTCAAACCAAAACCCGTTCCAAACCCGACATTCTGCGACCCCACTACCTCACCGCGTCCCCCTCGGCCTCGTCCTCGGCCTCGCCCACGGCCGGCATTCCCGGGCTTTGGTCCATCAGTGGGAGTAACCGGGCCTACAGCCGCCAGCTGGCACGAAGCAGTCCTCCCGGAAATCTGCTTCTTGGGCTCCTTTAACGCCTTCTTCGCCCCGGCCCTCGACTTAAACAACACAAAACCATAACCCTTCGATTTTCCGGTCAATTTGTCGGTCACCGCCTTACAATCCTCGATATCGCCGTACTCTGAGAAACTATCCCGTAAAGTGTCGGTCGTGGCGTCCCAACCGAGACCGTGGACGAAGATTTTCCGGTGAAAGGTGTCTTCGTCTGCAACACTGCGTACACGCGAAGCAATGTCAGGGTGATTCTCCACTGCTTCACGGAGTATCGAAATCAGCTGCTCCTTCGTAAACGGTTCGATCAACGTCGATATTGGTTCTTCTTCTTCTTCCTCGACTTGTACAGCTAGTTGTTGTTGTTGTTGTTCTACTGGTGTTTGTTCTTCGAGTTGCTGCTTCTTTGGTTGTTTATTTGATTGAATTGATGGCGTAGTTGCGGCGGTTTTGGTCTTTCTTTTAATCACCATAGTTGATAGTTGATTTATTGGTTTCTGGAGAAGAATTAGGGATTTTTTTTTTTATTGTTCCGCGAGTTGAGTGATTGGTAAAGCTAAGGAATTGGGGATTTAGGGTTCCGAGAATCTAGTTCAATTATGGTTTACCTCCAAAAACGTGTTTGTAATTTTTTGTCAAGGGTAAATTCAATCTAGATAAATTAGTCTTATTCATGTTAGACCTGGCCATCTACACGGACCGGTCCTGGTCGCTTTTAGGGCCGTGTTATTGGAGTCCTGACCGACCCTCTGAAGCCCGGGTGGGCCCGTCAATTTTAAGGGCCGGGCTAGGACTCCATTTTTGGAGCCCGACACTTACCAAGTCCGCCCCTTAAGCCCTTCCAAAAGCCTGTAAGCACGCAAGAGATTCACAGCCCGCCAGGCCGGGCCGGGCCTACCGTTGCCAACTGCTATATCCAACGACCGTTTTTAAAAAAAAAAAGAAAATCCTCCATTTTGTTTCTATAAATATTCAACTCAAACTTTCAAATTTCTCACAACTTTCTCAATTCATCTCTCTATCTTTAATTTAAGAGTAATTAATGACTTATACCTACTTTATAACCACATTTTACGACTTATACCTACATAATTGTTTTCTTCATATCTTATACCTAATTGACTATTTTCATTCATAAGACCATGTTTATTGGTAGGTCTAACACAAGGTCTACAAAGTAGGTTAAACATTAAAATATTACTCCATAAATTTGATGGGATACGCTCATTGAAATTTGCACAAATTTTAAGAGAAGTGGAAAAATTGAGGGTAATATTAGTAGTTTGGTTAGATGGGACCCATTTATGATGGTAATGTGTGGTATTTTGGTTAAATGAGTATATTAATAGGGGTAAAATTGTTATTTTAACTATTAAAAGTTGACAAGAATAGAAATGAGGCTAAATTAGTGAAATTGCCAAAAAAAGGTATATGGGGCTAAATGAATGAAATGAGGGGAGTATTTTTTTACTTTGAACCTATTTTTCTAACCTACCTTAAAATTTGATACTTTATTGGTACGTTAGCTAACCTATCTTAACCTACTTTCTCTCCTACTTTTGAAAATGACCCATAAATTTTATTTAGTTCATTTTATTTACAGGTTAATAATTAACCAACTAGATAGTAAATTTCAAATGGAAAAAGGTATGAATATTTCATCCAAATTTAATTAATTTTAATTAAAACCCGATTAAAATTTTTAAAACTAGAGACAAATATCGATTAAAAAACATTACGAATACACTCGAATAGATAAATTAAAGCTACTCATCTAATACACAAATTATCGAATTAAAATGGTACAATGACTAAAACGATACAATTAAAAACGCCAAACATAGACTCAAGTACTATCTCCAAATTTCTGCGCTATATGCTCAATCAAATCATTTTTCAGACTCATATGTATTTCCCTGTTGCGAACTTCTGATCGATTTTGCATGCACGTCGTTAGGCTTGAAAATTCATTTGAGAACTGGAAAGAATCATGACCATCTTCCATAGACCCTGTTGGATTCTACGGTATTGAGACGTCGTGTAGTGACACTGCCCTAAGTCAGTTAGACCCCCACTATGGTGCGTATGGGCTCGTGGTCACCGACTCCAGGGTTAACGCCTCCTTCTCTAACTTTGGTGCACTCCAAAGAGAGAAGTGGGAGCTGTTTGATCTTATGAGAATAGTATATGTAAGAAGAAAAAGGCGAAGAAAAGAAGATGAAGTGTTTATTGTGTTGTAGTTTATGTGAATGTAAGAACTCGGTATTTATAGTGCTCGAAAATGACCGTTGGAATCAACAATCAAAATCACGAATTAATGCAGAGCATTATGACCATTAAAACACAGAATAAATATGGTCATTAAACGCAGATTTATGATGTGCAATAAATCGGAGGAATAAATCACCGAATTTAAGATCTTGTGATAAATTGAAAGAATAAAGCACATTAATATGTTTCTTTGACTGAATATAGTATCCGATGAGCAACTTAATTAGTCCGAGTAGTAAACCCAACAAAACATCAAGTCTCCACCAATGTGGAACTTCTCATATTTACAAGTTTGGAGCAACATCTCCAACAATCCCCCACTTGGTCCAAACTAAGTTGTATCGGATACTAAACTGAAAAGAAATGAAAGAAAAGATAGATCATACAGGTGAATAGAGTCTTGAACCTGTAAAGAATGCGAACAGCTCCCTCGAGTAAATCTTGGCCCCAAACAAACCCTGTCTCATGACTGCATTAGAGAATACCCCACGTGTATCCTCATAGAGGGCGGCCAACCCCCACAGTCACGTAGGTGAGTCCATCAAGAGTGTACTGCACACCCCACTCAAAGCCTTTGAGGTATGGAACTCATTAAGGACTACCTCCTGTCCAACCTTCCCTTGCAGTAAATAAAATGCTAAAGAGGGACAATCATCAAAGGAAATATCCTTTTATTCCATAACATAAACATGAAACGAGCAACATACATCAGCTTCGTTTGACCACATTGAATCGGCACTGCAGATTGGGTTTCCACTGAGTGCATGCTACATAGGTGGGTTTAATCCCATATCTTTAGCAGTATCTGAAACTAGTTTCCTGTTCAAAGCTTTTGTCAACGGATCCGCAATATTTTCCTCTGATCTGACATAATCAAGAAGAATCACACCAAACTTTATCAAATTACAAACAACATTATGCCTTAGGCGAATATGCCTGCTTTTACCATTATATGCCTTATTCTTGGCTACATGTATAGCCGCTCGCGAGTCACAATGTAATGGTACTGAAGGTACCGGCTTAGGCCACAGAGGAATGTCTGCAACTAGACTCCTCAGCCATTATGCTTCTCGACCAGCCATCTCGAGAGCTATAAATTCCGACTCCATTGTAGACCTCGCAATACATGTTTGCTTGGAAGATCTCCAAGACACAACACCTCCTGCCAAAGTAAAAACATAGCCACTGGTGGAGGGTATATCACTACTCTCCGAAATCCAGTTAGCATCATAATATCCCTCTAAAACAGGAGGACAACCACAATATGATAAACCAAAATTTGTTGTACCTTTAAGATATTTAAGCAAACTTATAAGAGCATTCCAATGACCATGACCAGAGTTATGACTATACCTGCTCAGACGTCCAATACTGTATGCGATATCAGGTCGAGATGAACACATTAGATACATAACACTATCAAGTATCTTAGCATAGGTAGCCTGATCCACGCTATCAGAAAGGCTCTTCTTTAAGTGCACACTCGGATCGAAGGGAGTTATAGCGGGCTCAATATCGTAATAACCAAACTTCTTCAGGATTTTCTCTACATAATGAGCCTGACTAAGGGGATAACCAGAAGACGTCTTCTCAACCCTAAGACCCAAGATAACGTCGACCTCAACCATATCCTCCATCTCAAAGGAACCCTTTACCATATTTTTAGTCGAAACTATAGCATCCATAGAGGCTCCAAAAAAATAAGCAAGTCATCGACATAAAGCGTAATGATAATACTATCACAACCACTAGATCTCACATAGATACACGTGTCAGCATCACAGGCTCTGAACCCAAAGGAGATAATCACGTTATGAAACTTTTTATACCACTGTTTAGGCGCCTGTTTCAACCCGTATAAAGATTTGACAAGCCTACACACCTTGTGTTCCTGATGGTATCTTAAACCCATCAGGTTATTTGTAACACCCGGTGTTGTCCGAGGTTATTCGGGCCGGGTTCCCCCTTGAAGTGGTCCATGTGATGAGCTCAAGTGACCTAGTGCTTAAAAGGATTGTAAGTACTACTCATATCAACAAGATGCATCTTATTTTCTAGTGGCTCATCTTAAGAACTCTTCAGTTAAGCGTGCTTGCTGGAGAGTAGTCTTAGGATGGGTGACCTCCTGGGAAGTTCTCGTGGATGTGCACAGTGAGGACAAAGTCTTTGGAAAGGACCCGTGTTGGTTTGTGGGCGATGTACGCAGCCTGGCGAGCTACCGTGAATGACATTTCGGCCTTTGGTTGGGGCCGGGGTGTTACAAATGGTATCAGAGCAACCCGACGACCGTGTGGTCGAATCCTGTGTCTTGTTGGCCAGGTACGCACCTAGTTGGGGAGGATTCTGGAATGCTATATTGTAAGTAGCTACCAGGCGCAACGAGGACGTTGCGTTCTTCAAGTGGGGGTGTGTAACACCCGGTGTTGTCCGAGGTTATTCGGGCCGGGTTCCCCCTTGAAGTGGTCCATGTGATGAGCTCAAGTGACCTAGTGCTTAAAAGGATTGTAAGTACTACTCATATCAACAAGATGCATCTTATTTTCTAGTGGCTCATCTTAAGAACTCTTCAGTTAAGCGTGCTTGCTGGAGAGTAGTCTTAGGATGGGTGACCTCCTGGGAAGTTCTCAGGATGTGCACGAGTGAGGACAAAGTGCGCTGGAAAGGACCCGTGTTGGTTTGTGGGCGATGTACGCAGCCTGGCGAGCTACCGTGAATGACATTTCGGCCTTTAGTTGGGGCCGGGGTGTTACATTATTCCATATAAATCTCCTCATCTAGATCTTCATTCAAGAAAGCGGTCTTAACATCCATCTGATGTACAAACAGGTTATGCACGGAAGATATGACAAACATCACTCTAATGGAGGTAATCTTAGTAACTGGTGAGTAAGTATCAAAGTAATCCAAACCAGACTTCTGTGTAAACCCTTTAGCAACCAACCTAGCTTTAAACTTATCTATGGTTCCATCGGCTTTGAGTTTCTTCCTAAAAACCCACTTACATCCTATAGGTTTACAACCTCGAGGTAAATCAACAATCTCCCAAGTATGGTTCGACATGATAGAATCAATCTCACTATCTATGGCTTCCTTCCACAAAGCTGCATCCACTGACCTCATAGCCTCATCATAGGTTTTAGGATCATCCTTTACTAGAAAAGCAACTAAACCCTCGTTCACTAGGTTGTCATAATCGGTAATAAAATCTGAACCAAAGGTTTTCTCAACTCTAGCCCTCTTGCTTCTCCTAAGTTCTGGTAGGGGTTCACTAATATCAATGTTTTATCAGGAGTGGGGTTAAGACCAACATCAGGCTCACTAGGGGAAATACTTGATTTTAAGGGAAAAATATCTTCAAAGAATACAGCATCTCTAGACTCAATGATAGGTCTGTAGTGACCTGAGCTCGCATCCTTAGTCATAAATCTATAAGCAGCACTGTTCGAGGCATATCCCACAAAAATCGTATCTAGGGTTTTAGGACCAATCTTGTCTCTCCTAAAGGCTGGTATAGGTACCTTAGCTAAGCATCCCCAAACTCTCATAAACCTCAAGTTTGGTGGATAACCTTTCCAAACCTCGTATGGGGTCGCATCAAGTTTCTTATGTGGGACACGGTTTAGGACATAACAGGCTGAAAGAATTACTTTCCCCCACATAAAATCAGATAAACTAGAAGACAACAACATTGCATTCATCATATATCTTTCAAGGTTCTATTCTTTCTCTCGGCTATACCATTTTGTTTAGGGGTATAGGGGGCTGAAAACTCATGAATAATCCCATTTTTCTGACAAAATTCTATTAAAGAATCAGACTCATACTCACCACCATGATCAGATCTCACTCTTTTAATTTTCCGACCTAGCTGGTTTTCTACCTCGGCCTTGTAAAGCATAAACATAGTCTCAGCTTCACTCTTATTCCTCAAAAGATAAATCCTCGTGAACCTAGAGCAATCATCCACAAAAGTAAAGTAGTATCTTTTTCCTCCCTTACTCTCACAACTTTTAAAGTCGGCTAAAACGGTATGAACAAGCTCTAACAACTCTGTTTGCCTCCTAGTCACTTCCTTAAAGGGTTTTTCCGAATGATTGGCTTACACACAAATCTGACACTTATCCATGTCAAAGGTACTAAGATTCGATATAAGGTTATTGGTTCTCATCTGTTTGATAGACTTAATGTTTACGTGACCAAGCCTAGAATGCCAAATATCAAGTGACTCGGCTAAGTAAGCAAAAGAGGATGAACCGTTTTTTTTTTTCAACATCAATAACAAAGAGACCACCATTACAAAAGCCTTTGCCGTCAAACTAACCATTTGAAGAATAATTCATACACATATGAAAGAAATATTTAAGATTCATAAGCCTAAAAGTAAACAAAATTATACGTAACAAATTTGGACTAACAAATTAATCGCATGAAAATTTAACAAAAAGAGACAACTTAATAAATTCCTCAATCAAGCGACTAAAACATTAACCCTAGAACAATACAGAGACCCAATCAACTAATCGCAGAAATTAATCAAAATTAGAAGATAACTAAGTACTACGCGAATCAACAAATCAATTGCATGAAACTCCAAACAAAAGCATAATCATGGCTTGAAATTGATTGAAAGGAGATATAGAGAAATAAGATGTGGACAACCTTCGGCTGTAGAGCGTACGGTGGGGCAACAAGAGTGACAACTGTGTTGACTGGAACTTCATTGTTTATCTCGGCTGCCATTGTTGATTATCGTACCGAAGAATTCAACAGTAACTGACTTAGATTGTTGGATTCTACGGTATTGAGACGTCGTGTAGTGACACTGCCCTAAGTCAGTTAGACCCCCACTATGGTGCGTATGGGCTCGTGGTCACCGACTCCAGGGTTAACGCCTCCTTCTCTAACTTTGGTGCACTCCAAAGAGAGAAGTGGGAGCTGTTTGATCTTATGAGAATAGTATATGTAAGAAGAAAAAGGCGAAGAAAAGAAGATGAAGTGTTTATTGTGTTGTAGTTTATGTGAATGTAAGAACTCGGTATTTATAGTGCTCGAAAATGACCGTTGGAATCAACAATCAAAATCACGAATTAATGCAGAGCATTATGACCATTAAAACACAGAATAAATATGGTCATTAAACGCAGATTTATGATGTGCAATAAATCGGAGGAATAAATCACCGAATTTAAGATGCGCAATAAATTGGAAGAATAAAGCACATTAATATGTTTCTTTGACTGAATATAGTATCCGATGAGCAACTTAATTAGTCCGAGTAGTAAACCCAACAAAACATCAAGTCTCCACCAATGTGGAACTTCTCATATTTACAAGTTTGGAGCAACATCTCCAACAGACCCGTTGCCTTCGCTAAATTCAGCTGGGTCACAATAATTACGATATGTGTCTCGTTCATCCTCAACTATCATATTGTGTATGATAATACAAGCCATTAAAATTTTACCAATTAATTGTCGATCCCAAATAAGGCACGAACGTTTGATAAATGCAAATCAAGCTTGTAAAACTCCAAAAGCTCGTTCAACATCTTTTCTCACTAACTCTTGATGTTGCGCAAATAGTTTATGCTTTCGAAGTTGCGGAGCGGAAATTGATTTCACGAATGTAGCCCATGAAGGATATATACCATCAGTAAGATAATACCCCATATCATAATTATGTCCATTGACAACGAAATTTACCTCAGGTGCTCGACCTTCTAAAATATCATCAAAAATGGGAGATCTTTGAAGAACATTTATATGCATGCCAAATCCATAAATCTTGGGATGCAACAGCTTCCAAAATAATTGTGCATTTTTTATTTCTTCCAGCGTATTGTCCCGCCCATGCAGTTGGACAATTTTTCCATTCCCAGTGCATACAATCAATGCTACCCAACATTCCTGGAAAACCTCGATATGATGTTCTCCAATATAAAGTAATCTTGCTAAGTCTTGTTCATTGGGTTTACGCAAATAATGAGAACCAAAATTTGAGATCACACCTTTAGCAAGTGTATGAGAGATTGCCTTACAACCGCACTACTCATGCGCATATACTCATCAATTGCATGCGCATATACTCATCAATTGCATCAGCATATACCGTAAGCCAAAATTCTTATACCTGCAGTGCATTTCTGCAACGTTGAAAGACTTAGTCTTCCAGTGTCATCTGACCGTTGTTGAAAGAATTCATCCCTGGCAGTGAAAGTTTCTACCAAACGCATGAAAACATGTTTTCGCATTCGAAATCGACGACGAAATACATGATCAGCGTAGACAGGATTATCAGAAAAATAATCATTGGACAAACGATCATGTCCCTCTTCTCGATTTCTTTCTATAAATTGTCTAGGGGCTCTAGGAATTATGGTTGGTTGTTGTAAGAAGAGATTAGGATTAAAAATGATAGTTTCTAACATATCATCTAACTGCATATTTCGAGTTTGCCAACGATCGTTTGTACTAGCATCCCAATCATAGTCATACGTATTAGAATGTGATTGTGCATCCAAATCATAATAGTCCATACTAGGATTTAATTTTGAATACCATTCAAATGGATCAATCGGAACTTTTTTTTTGAGAAAATTGGTTAGAATTTTTGTGATGTGTAAATGGTGATGTATTTTGTGAAAGATATTATTATGTGAAATGTGTGTATAGATGAAATGTTGGGTGAGTATTTAAAGAGATTTTGATGTTGTTTTAAATGAATCATGTGGATATATAATATAGTCAAATTAAATGTTGTGGATATAAGGTGGTCAAATGAATTTTGTGGATAGAAAGTAGTCAAATGATTTTTGTGGATAAAAAGTGGCCAATTGATCAAATTAATTTTATGACAATAATTACTCATAAAATTGTGTAGCTAGAAAAAAAATACACATAACATAACTTTAATTTCTTTTAACAAATTAAATATCATCATATTAAAATAAACTATTACAAACTTAATTATAATAATCTTAATTTTAAAAACACTAAACTAACTACTAATTATCAATCAAAATAAACTTAATATTGAATTAAATATAAAGTAACTACAAATAATGCTTCGTAAGAAGTTTGATTTTCACTTCCTCTTCAGTTGCACTTAAATTGTCTTTCGAAACCAAAGATTGCAACAATTTTAACTCTGCCAATTCTTTCATTTCTTCCTTCGTAGGCAACTTTTCTGTCTTCTTTATCTCAAGTTCAATCTTAGTTTTTTCTAATTCGTACCTTGCTTTCATAACTTGAATCTCTTCCTCCCTCATAGCTTGCATTGAACTAATTTGTTCGGTGAATTCGGTATTAACAGAGGATGTGCCAATAGTTTCTTTACCATTACGTTTCTTTTTCGATATATCTCTACCCTCCAGACGAGTAACACTTGGCGGAGTTGAAGGGTTTGATTCACCATTTTCGTTAACTCATGATCTTTTGAGACTTCCATCACTTTCGATTCGATTTTCTTCATTCTCCATTGTTTGTGGTAGTTCCATTTCATAATTATCAATACTCTACTTTGGTTGCAAACTCATAACATTTTTAAAGACCTTTAAATCGGCATACCTTGATCCATTTTCTTCTAAGTATAGTCGTTGAGCATCATCCTCGAGATCTTGATCATTTGTTCCGCTCTTATGTGGCCTCTTGAGAACCGCCCTATAACAAGAAATTCATTTACTTGCATTCTTACTAAGGACTTTATGACGTTGTCTCATAGCCTCCGTGTTTCTAGCACGAATTTCACTTGGATTTTCTAATCGAGTCGCCTCGTAGACGTCGAAAACCTTTGACCATCTTATTATTTGACTTTGACTTCTACCATGCACTGCATCGGTACTAACTAGACAAACCACCGACATTAAAGCTTCATCCTCTTTCTCGCACCATGCATTGCTCTCAGATTTTCGAGCTCTCGGCTTTTTTTTGTTAGTAATTGTAGAAAGAGATGGTTGAATTGATTTGGATTAATTTGAGAATTAGATAAATTTAAGTTATTGGAAAAATTTGAGAATTGAGTACCTAGGAGACTTGGTCGATTTTGAAAACTTAATAACAAATTTGGATTAAATATTGGATTATTAGGGAGGTTTTCAAATTGAGAATTTTGAAATTCTTGAGAATTTGGATAATTTTGTGCATTTTGACTATTATTATTATTATTATTATTATTATAATTATTATTATTATTATTATTATTATTATTATTATTATTATTATTATTATTATTATTATTATTATTATTATTATTATTATTATTATTATTATTATTATTATTATTATTATTATTATTATTATTATTATTATTATTATTATTGTTATTGTTATTGTAATTGTTGTTATTATTATTTTTATTATTAATATTTAATTATTATTGTTGTTGTTGTTGTTGTTGTTGTTGTTGTTGTTGTTGTTATTGTTATTATCATTAGTATTATTTTGTAAGTTTAGATATTCTGAAGAATTATAAAGTTCTCCGGATTTTAGCAAATTTTGAAAACCTCTATCCATAATATTTCAAGGAATAATGAAATAAAAATATAAGAAAATATAAAATTGTATCAAAATATATTAATATTATGCTCTATTTATAGAAAATGAGAAAATATTGATACTAATTAAATTTACTGTTACATATATTACTTAAATGAATTTTTAAAATTGAAACTTATTTTCTACCGTTGTAAAAAAACGGTAATAATAAACCACTACCCCCCCCCCCCCCCCCCCCCCAATGTGAAATTGTATTGCCTCACAATCAACTTGCAGGAACATTAAATTCTCTTGGTCTTCACTTGCGTGTCACCTGTCACTTGCACAATAAATCCCTTCTATTTGTTTTGTTTTTTTTTTTTTTTAATTTTAAATCTTGTTGTCCATTTGAATGATGACATGTGGACTAGGTTTCAATATTTTTGCAGAGGTCCAATTTGAACCTAGTTTGGAGGAGATTTGCATTTTCATTTTAGTTTTCCTTTTAATTCAATTTTTTCTAAACCTACTTTATAGGCTTGTGTTAGACCTACTAACAAACATGGTCTAATCTATACCATTAATGAAGTCAGACAAAAAAGCAGTGTTATTGCCTGAATATTTGAATCCCTCACTAATTAATTAATGAAATCCCTATTTTACCCCTCTTACTTTTTTTTTTTAACTCACCCTTATACCTCTCATTCAAAATTAAATTCCCCCACTTCTCAAATTTACGTTATTGCCTGATTATGTCATTATCTCTCCAGGTCTTGTTATTTTTTTTCTTTAAATTTTAAATTTCATTAATTATTTGATGATTCTATACTCTAATTTACTCTTAATTTTATTTTTCCCTGAAAAAATCGTCTCCTGGTTAATTAGGGTTTCAATTTTTTTGCAGAAATGTCGACAATTAGTACTTCGTCGTCATCCAAAAATCCAATTAAATGTAATTGTAGCGTTCATGCGGCGTTGTTTAAGTCGTAGACCACTGACAATCCGGGGGGGGGGGGGGGGGAGGTTTTTAACTTGCAAGTTTCGATTTTGTCGCTTTTTCAAGTGGGTGGATGAAGAACAAACTGATTGGTAAAGAGATGTAATTAATGAGTTGTTATTGGAGAATTATTCTAAATTGAAATTTAATTAATTAATTAGAATTATTTATATGTTTGATTTCAATATATTACTAGAAGAAAAATTTAACGTGAATAGTCCATCCTTTGCGTGATGTTTCAATAATAAACCATCCTTTCTTTAATCCCACAATAAACCCATCTATTGTCATTGTTTCCCCAAAATACACCCACCAAAAAAGTTACTTGCTGGTAACCTGTTAAAACAGGTCACCATCTTCCTTATCAGGGGTGTCTCAATAAAATTATAGGCCCGGTGCTAAAAATAAAATGAGGCCCTAAACTTTAAGACTGAAAAGTACAAAGACAATTTTTTTATTAGCTCTATCAACAAAAACTACGGAGTGCAAGTAAATTTCAACAATATAATTACTTCATTCAAAATACTCTTGATTTTACTTGAAAATGATCCTCCTTCCCAGGGCCGACCCATGGAGGTGTGCGACACGTACGGGCGCACAGGGCCCCAAATTTCAAGCGCCCAATATTATGAATCTGCTTCTGTTTGATAAATGTGTTAATACAGTGAATGAACACAAAACTCCACTTAGTTCAATTGGTTGGGCTATGTACTGTAGAACATAGTGTCTGGGGTTCGAGTCTCCTTATGCACATTTTTTTCTTGTTCTAGCAATTTTTTTCGTTTATGTACTTTTTGGTCTTCCTAATGCTAACAACACTTTTAATTTTACCCACCCAAAAAAATCAACTTTTTTTTTTTTACTTATCTTAAAAAAATGTAACAATTTATGATCATATCACTATTAAAAAAAGTATGATAACACTTTTGTTGGTTAATATTTTCACAGTAATTCTCCTGTAAGGCACAACTCACACAAAATTAATGTGAGACTAAAGTACAAATTGTAGTTAAAAG
This sequence comes from Dianthus caryophyllus, assembly GCA_023091065.1. Classification (NCBI taxonomy): domain Eukaryota; kingdom Viridiplantae; phylum Streptophyta; class Magnoliopsida; order Caryophyllales; family Caryophyllaceae; genus Dianthus; species Dianthus caryophyllus. The sequence continues at coordinate 31,444,558 of CM041517.1, read as the reverse complement.
GGTACAAAATCATGAAACAAATCTACTAAAGTCACTTACAGGGGTACTAAAAAAAAAATAGTAACAATTAATCATAATTATCACTTAAATAGTACAAAAGCTATATAAACGGGTACAAATGAGGTGGACTTACAATAACTTATTGTAAGTCCTGACTTACACAAGAATGTGTGATATTTTCATAGTACAAGATTAACATGTGAAAAAAAAAATTATTTGTCTTATACGCAATGTGATAAGTGTTAAAAATACTACGGATTACTTCATAAGATATACTTTGTACTAAAGAAAAAATATGTAAGTGTGTTAAAAATTAGAACAATTTCTTAAAAGAAAATGAAAAACCATTTCCAACACATACATTGTTATAGATACGGTAATACGAAATAATATATAAATACAACAACTACAAACTAGATTAGGACGAGTAGTAACTCTGTCCTTAGGATAATATTAGCCCCGATATATTGCTTACAGGTTGTGTAACAACCCGGTTTTTCGTGACTTAATTAAACTAAGGCGGAAATATTAATTAAGTACATATATTAAAAACCAGCTGTCAACGTCTTACAACTCAGTATACACAATACGAGTTACAGCTAAACAGAGTTATTCGATTACAATCTCTCAAAACAAACAAAGGTGAACCAATAAATATAAGCTGGTCCCGTCCCCAAATCCAAGCATCCAGTCCATGCTTTTCCTGCACAATAAACTGTTTGGGGGATGCCCGCTGAGCGGACAGTGACTAGCTATGCTCATACTTACCCTCGATTTCAATTACTTTGGTTTATTACTATCGCTTTATAATTATAACATTATGATAAAAACATAAACATGCTTATTACATATAGCATATAAAGACATATAAGTCATAAGAAGCATGCGGTTTAAAGCGATAAATCATATAAGCATGACATTCAATTATGAAAGCAATTAACATAAAACAGTTCGTCTAACATGGCAAATAAATCCTCAAATCATCTCAATTCATATAACATCGTACTATATATATATAAGACTTAAATCATAGCAATCAAGATACTTCATAAGTCGAAATCAATTCAATAAACAGATGTGTGTGAACATTCATGCAATATCTCACGTAGCACGAGGGATAGTCGACCCTTCTCAAATCACAATATCAATAAAACTCACGAGTCTTGACTATAGAGCGGCTTGTGTACTCTCATGGTAATTCACCCATATGATTCGCCATCAAAGTGCACTAGCTACTCAGACTCGTACATCAGATCAAACACTAAGTAGCATACGTAATAGCTACCTAACATCCAACACAACATGGATAATCTAAGATGAAACACGACCATAAGCCAACAAACCAGTAAGGATGGAAACATGCAGACCTAATAAGCGTCCGCGCGATAGCATGCCGGTCACATCAACGGACTTTAATTGCTAAAGATATCAAGCAGGTAATAAGGAGGATCAGTCCCTTGTCTTTTGTATGCATACACTACCCTATTGGTACGACTATTACACTACGACAGATTCCCCGGATGGGAATGGTTATTTTCCGTTACCTCATATGGGCCCGTGAACGAATCGATACCCAGGGCGAAAATCACGTTAAATAACGACTAGGAGAGCCATTAAATTACCACTAGCACCTAATAAGCGTGATAGTGTCCCCATATGCGGCTACCTTACCAATCCTGACCCTATAGCGTTTAACATCGCAGACACCCGAGTACTAATCATACAACGTTATAATCGAAGGGTATAACCTCATGTCAGGCCATGCCTTTTAATTCAAATCCTAAGTTGTCGAAGGAATATCGAGTATGAGGAATAAATTCCTCACTATCGGATTCAACCCAAACAACCGCAGAGAATCAAACGGGTTCCCAAGTTAGAGTGGATAGTCAAAGTGAAGTCATCGAAAGGGCAATTCAAATGAGAGGTGCGTATTATTCTATACATGTGAGGAAAAACAGTAACATCAAGTATTTAACACTTAACTCATTATTTCTTTTATTATTCATAACACATGTTGTAATTCTTATTAGTTATAAGATCGTCGAACTTGTATAATGGAATTTTAGTTCTAGCAGTTTTTCAGATAAGCAGTAGCAAAATAGAAAACTTAAATAATTTATTTTGAGTCCGTTCGTAAATTTTTAAATATTTTTACTATTCATTATTTTACTATTCACGTATTTTACTATTCATCGTATTTTACTATTCATCGTATTTACTATTCATCGTATTTTAGTATTTCGTATTTGTACGTATTTTTATACGTATGTGTATTTTTATACTTAGTATTTATTATTGTATTTTTATACTTAGTATTCTTTTTATACTTAGTATTTTTATACTTAGGATATTTTATTAAAGTATCAAAATCACTTTTATTTTCTAAGTACAAAATTCTAGTTTTAAAGTCGTTAGGTTCGTTTTGTATTTAGTGATTTGAGAATTTATTTTAAATGTAAAACTCGGTTAAATTTAGTCATATACTTAACTAAAATTTTAACGGTTTCAATTTTTAGCGACGTTGTCGTAGTTCATTTTAATTAGTCCGTATGTCCACATCCAACAAATTCAATATTGCAAAGCGAGCGTAGCACCGATTCAATTCATTTTTATAATTGTTATACTTTTTAATCGGTTTATGATATTTCATTTCTAACTAAATTGATTTGTACAAAAATTCATTTCTAACTACTATTTAACTTTAGTGACTTAGTGATATTTTCATTTTGGTCAAATTTAGTCAATTTAATTAAGGATGTCGTGTGGTTCATATATATATCAAAATTGATTTATTTCTTTAAATTTCTAAATTCTAACTTATTAATTAATAATTAAATTATATTAACAATAAACTAAAAAGTGATAAAAATAATTTTGGACTTAAAAAGGCCAAAATGCCGTGGCTAATGTTGGTGATGGTCCAATTTTCATTTTTCAATTTTTATCGGTTTTTAGCTTAAAGTTTTTATATTCTAATTATTTTAATTATACTAAAATGATTTAAACTAAAATGAAATTTACTAAAAATTTCATTTATAATTATGAATAGTGTTTTTCAACACTTTAAATTTCTAACTTTTTAATCATAATGATTTATAATGTTTTAAGTTGATTTATATAATATTACTAACAATATATATAACAATAACTAAACATAAACACAAATTATAAACAAACATAATATAAAACATAATCAAAGTGAACAATAAAGATGAACATCAACATGAAGATTGTAAGAACACATATGAACATCAACAATAAACTCAAGAACACTACTTTTGATTTTAACAACTCATAAATTTATTTTCCTAATTTAATTCTTTTACATGGTAGCATCCATTTTAACTAACTTATTCTAACATATTATTTACAAAAATTAAAAGTGAAAATATATTAAAATAAAAGGGAAAAACCGTGTATATGCATGTGTAGGTATATATTTTTATTTTCGATTTTTATCATTTTAAACTCGTTGTTAATATTTCACATAATTTTTATATATGACTACTACTCAAATAAAACATAACTAAACATAAAAATCATATGAACATAAATTAAAATGCTCAAAATTAATTTAACTAACATATGAACAATATTACTACAATTACACTATTATCATTATTACTTATTTATTATCATTTTATTATACAACACATAACAAATAAATACACATAAATGATGTTTAACATATTTTAACATAATTTTCATACTCATAAAATTATAATAACAAAACAAATTAATTTACTAAGAGACTAATATGAGATATAACCAGTCACCTTGATTAGGATGTTAATCGTCGGGGATCTAAAATAAATTTTAGATCGGATTTTTCTTCACCCAAAAATACTCATGTTCTTCACCCAAATACTCCAAGAATGTTAGCTCCTAATACCCACTAATTAACTAGTAACACTTATGAATTATTAGAAATAATATTAGTGTTTTATTCTAATTGTTTTGTAAGAAAAATGAAAGGAGATAAAAGGGAGAAAGGAGGGAGTAGTGCTACGGTATTATGGAGACAAGGAAAATGACTTTTGCACTTGTATGATTTGTAAGCATAAGTGTTAAAGGTTTATATGTTAAATAATTGATTTAATTAAATGAAACTAGACATACTCATGACATTAAGCCACCCAAAGTCTACAACACTATTTGGAAAAGAGTTTGTCTCCCATGTGTAAAAAAAATGTTTTTACGAAATGAATCAGTTTTAAAAATTCGAGCGTCAAAAGCGATAAAAGTTAATGTGTGCGCGTCTGATGATTTTTCGAAATATTTCTACTATTAAATTTTAAGACTAAAATATTTTATTTACTATTCAAGAAAATATTTAAAAGTTAAGGAACGTCGATAAAATTTTAAAAGCTGAGACGGCGAAAAAAAAGAATAGGAGGTTTCGAGAAATGAATTTTGACCTTTGAAAGAAAACAGAAAAATGAATTCAGTTCGGTCTGTCTAATACTTATGAAAACTATACCATTAAATCCGTCTCGAAAAATTAAGTGGTTTAGGCTTTTGTTTCGTTAAATTCCGAGTCCGTATGACCACTTTTCGAGCCTCTAAAGTTAGCCCGCAAAGGTTTATACGGGTTATATTAAATCAAAGAGGAAATTGGTTTGTTATATATAATGTTAAATGTAAATGAAAATAAATGATGATGGGTTAAGTAGGTGTGTAAGATAGGGTGGCTAAGTAAGAAAAGGAAGGGCTAAAAGAAGATTGGTCATCCATGACCAAGTGTTGTAATGTAGTAGTAGTTGTTGTAATTGTTGTAGAGTATGTAGTTAGTATGTATGTAATTATGATGTGTGAAAGTTAAGTAGGTATGCAAAAGAAATATAGGGTGGCTTGACTTAGTAAAGTAGAAAAGGAAAAGAAGAAAGCACATTGAGCCATGCACAAGTAGCTCGGCCACATGCATGCCTTTGGTCCCGATTTTTCGTTTTTGAAATTTTTGATTTACGCGCACGCGAAAAGTCTCGAATTGAAATATATAGTCTTAAAATAATGTTTAGAAGAAAGATCAAAAATAAAAATGAAAATAAAACTCAAAACGAAATCAAAACAAAAATTGGGTACTAGCTCCTCGTAACTTTGAAATAAAATTTTATTTGATCGAAATATAAATTTTTTTCGTTGAATGTTATCGATTTAAACCATTATACTCAAACGTCAAAAAGTTTATCAGTTTAGACTTTGTGTAGCTCATTATTTCGAGTTTTAGCGAAAGTGTTAGTTAAATCAAAAGGGATAGTAATTTGTTATTAAAATAATATGATTTAAAAATAAAGATCAAAATGATTACTATTTTCTTTTAAATAAAGGATGATGTTAAGTGTTGAAAATTTGTGTAAGTCAAGTGGAAGAGTAAAGTGGCTTGACTTGATTTGCGTGTTTGAAATCGTTGACTTGAATTTCAAAGACGGGAAAAATATACGGGTCCATTTTTATTTGAAAATCAAAAGTGCTCGAAATTGAATTCTATGAATAAAAGGTTTTACTTTTATTTTTATGAATAGTAAATATGACTTGACCATTTTGAAATTTGAAAGACGATATAAATTTTGTGTTGACTTTTATAAAATTTTGAATTGTGTTTCTTTTTGAATTCTGAATATAATACAACATACTTTATTTTTCAAAATTTTTTATATTTGGACTTTAGGAAATTTAGTATTATTTGGCGAAAAAAATTCAGACGCATTTTTATTATAAGGAAAAAGGATGAATTTATTCTAAGGAATTAAATTCTTTTATAATTTTGTGTTACAAAAAACACGGGGTGTTACAATCCTACCCCCTTAAGAGAAGTTTCGTCCCCGAAACTTGAAAAGAGTGGATAACTGTTCGAGTTTAAACAAGGCAGTTAGAGAGAATATTGAGATTTTACAAATTTGGATAATAACATTTGGTTTTATGGGAATAAGACTTTTTGAAACGTTTGAGTCCTCTAATTAATATAGAAACGTCGAATAGAGTAATAATATTGGAGAATGAAATCGCGTTTGATTTATTAATGAGATATTTAAATAAAAATAGAAACGTTGCTAGAATGTTATTTTTGAAAATGACGCGAAAGAGATTTATAAAAAGGTAGGGCCTAGAAGTGTTGTACGGTATTAAATGAAATTAAAATAATAAGCGTTTTAAGGATAAAACCGTTTATTTAAATTTCAAAATAAAAGTTAACCTTAAAATAGGCTGAAATGAAAAGTTTTAAAATTTAATTAAGGTTGGGGTATAATCAAAATATTATCCTACCCCCTTAAGAAGTTTCAAACTTATGTACATAATAATATTATTATTGTTACTTTTAATGACCACTTAAATAAGATATATAGTCTTAGAAAAATGGCATTTAGGGAGAATATGTAAAAGTCGTAGTGATCATAAAGAAAATATAAGCTTTAATGAAATTAAGGAAATATAGGTTATCGTTGAACGATTAAATAAAATTTCTAGAGAATTACGGATAACCTTGTTGATATAGCTCTTTTTCTTAAAATTGTTATTATGATGTTATTAGGTGAAACGGAAAGGTTATAAATCATCTTTAGAATATGATTCGAAATTGATAATAAGGGGTTATATAAAAAGAAGAAGTAAATGATATATGTATATATATATATATACTTCGAATAGAGATAATTATAATAGGTAGGATAAATTTAAAAAGGTATTTAAAATTTAAAGAAAAGGAAGTCGAAACAAATAGGTTTTGAAAGTATCTAAAATTAAGAAATAAGGATTTTATGAAGCGAAGTGAAAATACGAAATCCAATTTAGTGATTAATACGTAGAAAACTAGAAGTTTTAAAATAGATGAGAATTTTTTTGAAAGATTCGAAAGTGGAGGAACTTAGAATAAACAATTTAAGAAAATTTAATATCAAAGATATTTCAAATGGCGAAATAAAAATTTTACGAAGCAAATAAGTAACTTTCGAAGATGTTTTTAAGACGAAATACGAAGGTAAATTTTCGAAGGTAGTTAGAAATTCATGATGTTAAAAATTTAAAAACGAGATAGTAACACTAAGATTTTGAAAACTAAACAAGTTTAAAATCTTTAAATTTAAAGGATGATTTTAATAAGGTTTTGAAATTTTCAATGTTAAAGAAGTGTTCGACGTCTTGGACGTTGCCTCAGATAGCATGACTCTTGATACGTCTCACTGCATGAGCTTCAGGTCTTGTCTTCTAGTCTTGCATTTGCGAGAAATGGAAAGAGATAAAAATTTATTTTATAAATTCATGATAGGAGTATAAGTTAAGAAAGTTATATTTTCGAAGAAGGAAGTAAGTTAAATGGATTTCAAATTTTTCGAGGAGAAAAGGATAATCTATTTAATTAGGGATGTTTGAGAAAGTTATATACGTCTTCAAAGCAATCGAATTCTTCAAAGTCCAGAGCGTCACTTCAGATTGTTCGACTCTTGATGCGTCCCTTTGCAAGTGCTTGAGTCCTTGTCGTCTTGTCCTCGATTTTTATACGTCTCGAGTTTAGGTAACGTTAGTATAAAAGACTTGTTAGTCAAAAAGATCAGTCATAGAGCACTTAGCAGGCAAGCCTAAAAATAAAAGAAAAACTAACGAGGTAGAATAATAGTCGAGACCCTCAAGTCTAGGTCAGTCGGTCAATCCCTAATGTTTCTACCCATTCTCACACTTTAAAGTGGTCTAATTTATTATTTAGCGATCTAAGATTTCTAATTCATTATTTGATCCTATAAGTCTATGCCTGACATACGATATGAATGTCTGGCCCAGGTGTCGTCTCGCTATGTGAGATAACTTTAAGTCATTCACGGTCGCAAGACAGCTCTGATACCAACTGTAACAACCCGGTTTTTCGTGACTTAATTAAACTAAGGCGGAAATATTAATTAAGTACATATATTAAAAACCAGCTGTCAACGTCTTACAACTCAGTATACACAATACGAGTTACAGCTAAACAGAGTTATTCGATTACAATCTCTCAAAACAAACAAAGGTGAACCAATAAATATAAGCTGGTCCCGTCCCCAAATCCAAGCATCCAGTCCATGCTTTTCCTGCACAATAAACTGTTTGGGGGATGCCCGCTGAGCGGACAGTGACTAGCTATGCTCATACTTACCCTCGATTTCAATTACTTTGGTTTATTACTATCGCTTTATAATTATAACATTATGATAAAAACATAAACATGCTTATTACATATAGCATATAAAGACATATAAGTCATAAGAAGCATGCGGTTTAAAGCGATAAATCATATAAGCATGACATTCAATTATGAAAGCAATTAACATAAAACAGTTCGTCTAACATGGCAAATAAATCCTCAAATCATCTCAATTCATATAACATCGTACTATATATATATAAGACTTAAATCATAGCAATCAAGATACTTCATAAGTCGAAATCAATTCAATAAACAGATGTGTGTGAACATTCATGCAATATCTCACGTAGCACGAGGGATAGTCGACCCTTCTCAAATCACAATATCAATAAAACTCACGAGTCTTGACTATAGAGCGGCTTGTGTACTCTCATGGTAATTCACCCATATGATTCGCCATCAAAGTGCACTAGCTACTCAGACTCGTACATCAGATCAAACACTAAGTAGCATACGTAATAGCTACCTAACATCCAACACAACATGGATAATCTAAGATGAAACACGACCATAAGCCAACAAACCAGTAAGGATGGAAACATGCAGACCTAATAAAGCGTCCGCGCGATAGCATGCCGGTCACATCAACGGACTTTAATTGCTAAAGATATCAAGCAGGTAATAAGGAGGATCAGTCCCTTGTCTTTTGTATGCATACACTACCCTATTGGTACGACTATTACACTCTGACAGTTCACGGATGGGAATGGTTATTTTCCGTTACCTCATATGGGCCCGTGAGCGAATCGATACCAGGCGAAAATCACGTTAAATAACGACTAGGAGAGCCATTAAATTACCACTAGCACCTAATAAGCGTGATAGTGTCCCCATATCGACTACCTTACCAATCCACGACCCTATAGCGTTTAACATCGCGGACACCAGTACTAATCATACAACGTTATAATCGAAGGTATAACCTCATGTCGAGCCATGCCTTTTAATTCAAATCCTAAGTTGTCGAAGGAATATCGAGTATGAGGAATAAATTCCTCACTATCTGATTCAACCCAAACAATATGAGAGAATCAAGCGGGTTCCCAAGTTAGAGTGGATAGTCAAAGTGAAGTCATCGAAAGGGCAATTCAAATGAGAGGTGCGTATTATTCTATACATGTGAGGAAAAACAGTAACATCAAGTATTTAACACTTAACTCATTATTTCTTTTATTATTCATAACACATGTTGTAATTCTTATTAGTTATAAGATCGTCGAACTTGTATAATGGAATTTTAGTTCTAGCAGTTTTGAGATAAGCGGTAGCAAAATAGAAAACTTAAATAATTTATTTTGAGTCAGTTAAATAAATTTTTAAATATTTTTACTATTCATTATTTTACTATCCACGTATTTTACTATTCATCGTATTTTACTATTCATCGTATTTACTATTCATCGTATTTTAGTATTTCGTATTTGCACGTATTTTTATACGTATGTGTATTTTTATACTTAGTATTTATTATTGTATTTTTATACTTAGTATTCTTTTTATACTTAGTATTTTTATACTTAGGATATTTTATTAAAGTATCAAAATCACTTTTATTTTCTAAGTACAAAATTCTAGTTTTAAAGTCGTTAGGTTCGTTTTGTATTTAGTGATTTGAGAATTTATTTTAAATGTAAAACTCGGTTAAATTTAGTCATATACTTAACTAAAATTTTAACGGTTTCAATTTTTAGCGACGTTGTCGTAGTTCATTTTAATTAGTCCGTATGTCCACATCCAACAGTCCAATATTGCAAAGGCAGTAGCACACGATTCAATTCATTTTTATAATTGTTATACTTTTTAATCGGTTTATGATATTTCATTTCTAACTAAATTGATTTGTACAAAAATTCATTTCTAACTACTATTTAACTTTAGTGACTTAGTGATATTTTCATTTTGGTCAAATTTAGTCAATTTATTTTTTTTGCTAAAATGTAAGCTTGTCATTCATATCAAATCATATACATTATCGTTTCTTTACATCCGACTATTCCACCATTCCTCATCAACAAACGACCAATTACTCGACTTCTCTGACTGTACATGATACTTAAGAGTCGATACAATTTTCCTCACTACAAAATTCGGTCTCTCTACCTCAAGTTCTTTCCACGCTTTGTTTCTTTGTTCCCAAACAGAATAGTAACCAGCCATAACAGCCAAAGTAACTAACCTTCGCTTCAATTTAGGCCAACGTCTTGACATCCTCATCTCCCAGAGATTAGCTCCTTCTTCATACACAAAACCTAACCATTCTGATAACATTTTCCAGACCACGAATGACAAAGACACATTGTTGAAAGCAGATGTGCCCTAGTCTCTGTTGACACCCACAAAGGCAATGAAGCGATGCATTCTGACACCATACGAGCGATGCAGGTTTGAGCTTCAGTCCATCCTGCTGAAACATCCAGATGAAAAACATGTGCTTTGGAATACCTTTACAGCTCCAAAGCTTCTTGTACCAGTCCACTTTGTCTCCAATTGGAGATAACCAAGCATATCCTTTCCTGATTGTGTACCCTTGCTGTGCATCAGTCCACAGCTCAGCTTCAAATCCAGGCCGTAATAAGTCCCTCACCCTCATTACTTTCTTCCAATACCAATTTAGTCAATTTAATTAAGGATGTCGTGTGGTTCATATATATATCAAAATTGATTTATTTCTTTAAATTTCTAAATTCTAACTTATTAATTAATAATTAAATTATATTAACAATAAACTAAAAAGTGATAAAAATAATTTTGGACTTAAAAAGGCCAAAATGCCGTGGCTAATGTTGGTGATGGTCCAATTTTCATTTTTCAATTTTTATCGGTTTTTAGCTTAAAGTTTTTATATTCTAATTATTTTAATTATACTAAAATGATTTAAACTAAAATGAAATTTACTAAAAATTTCATTTATAATTATGAATAGTGTTTTTCAACACTTTAAATTTCTAACTTTTTAATCATAATGATTTATAATGTTTTAAGTTGATTTATATAATATTACTAACAATATATATAACAATAACTAAACATAAACACAAATTATAAACAAACATAATATAAAACATAATCAAAGTGAACAATAAAGATGAACATCAACATGAAGATTGTAAGAACACATATGAACATCAACAATAAACTCAAGAACACTACTTTTGATTTTAACAACTCATAAATTTATTTTCCTAATTTAATTCTTTTACATGGTAGCATCCATTTTAACTAACTTATTCTAACATATTATTTACAAAAATTAAAAGTGAAAATATATTAAAATAAAAGGGAAAACCGGTGTATATGCATGTGTAGGTATATATTTTTATTTTCGATTTTTATCATTTTAAACTCGTTGTTAATATTTCACATAATTTTTATATATGACTACTACTCAAATAAAACATAACTAAACATAAAAATCATATGAACATAAATTAAAATGCTCAAAATTAATTTAACTAACATATGAACAATATTACTACAATTACACTATTATCATTATTACTTATTTATTATCATTTTATTATACAACACATAACAAATAAATACACATAAATGATGTTTAACATATTTTAACATAATTTTCATACTCATAAAATTATAATAACAAAACAAATTAATTTACTAAGAGACTAATATGAGATATAACCAAATACCTTGATTAGGATGTTAATCGTCGGGGATCTAAAATAAATTTTAGATCGGATTTTTCTTCACCCAAAAATACTCATGTTCTTCACCCAAATACTCCAAGAATGTTAGCTCCTAATACCCACTAATTAACTAGTAACACTTATGAATTATTAGAAATAATATTAGTGTTTTATTCTAATTGTTTTGTAAGAAAAATGAAAGGAGATAAAAGGGAGAAAGGAGGGAGTAGTGCTACGGTATTATGGAGACAAGGAAAATGACTTTTGCACTTGTATGATTTGTAAGCATAAGTGTTAAAGGTTTATATGTTAAATAATTGATTTAATTAAATGAAACTAGACATACTCATGACATTAAGCCACCCAAAGTCTACAACACTATTTGGAAAAGAGTTTGTCTCCCATGTGTAAAAAAAATGTTTTTACGAAATGAATCAGTTTAAAAATTGAGCGTCAGCGATAAAAGTTAATGTGTGCGCGTCTGATGATTTTTCGAAATATTTCTACTATTAAATTTTAAGACTAAAATATTTTATTTACTATTCAAGAAAATATTTAAAAGTTAAGGAACGTCGATAAAATTTTAAAAGCTGAGACGGCGAAAAAAAAGAATAGGAGGTTTCGAGGAATGAATTTTGACCTTTGAAAGAAAACAGAAAAATGAATTGATTAGTCTGTCTAATACTTATGAAAACTATACCATTAAATCCGTCTCGAAAAATTAAGTGGTTTAGGCTTTTGTTTCGTTAAATTCCGAGTCCGTATGACCACTTTTCGAGCCTCTAAAGTTAGCCCGCAAAGGTTTATACGGGTTATATTAAATCAAAGAGGAAATTGGTTTGTTATATATAATGTTAAATGTAAATGAAAATAAATGATGATGGGTTAAGTAGGTGTGTAAGATAGGGTGGCTAAGTAAGAAAAGGAAGGGCTAAAAGAAGATTGGTCATCCATGACCAAGTGTTGTAATGTAGTAGTAGTTGTTGTAATTGTTGTAGAGTATGTAGTTAGTATGTATGTAATTATGATGTGTGAAAGTTAAGTAGGTATGCAAAAGAAATATAGGGTGGCTTGACTTAGTAAAGTAGAAAAGGAAAAGAAGAAAGCACATTGAGCCATGCACAAGTAGCTCGGCCACATGCATGCCTTTGGTCCCGATTTTTCGTTTTTGAAATTTTTGATTTACGCGCACGCGAAAAGTCTCGAATTGAAATATATAGTCTTAAAATAATGTTTAGAAGAAAGATCAAAAATAAAAATGAAGATAAACCTCAAAAGCAGAAATCAAAACAAAATTGGGTACTAGCTCCTCGTAACTTTGAAATAAAATTTTATTTGATCGAAATATAAATTTTTTCGTTGAATGTTATCGATTTAAACCATTATACTCAAACGTCAAAAAGTTTATCAGTTTAGACTTTGTGTAGCTCATTATTTCGAGTTTTAGCGAAAGTGTTAGTTAAATCAAAGGGATAGTAATTTGTTATTAAAATAATATGATTTAAAAATAAAGATCAAAATGATTACTATTTTCTTTTAAATAAAGGATGATGTTAAGTGTTGAAACTTTGTGTAAGTCAAGTGGAAGAGTAAAGTGGCTTGACTTGATTTGCGTGTTTGAAATCGTTGACTTGAATTTCAAAGACGGGAAAAATATACGGGTCCATTTTTATTTGAAAATCAAAAGTGCTCGAAATTGAATTCTATGAATAAAAGGTTTTACTTTTATTTTTATGAATAGTAAATATGACTTGACCATTTTGAAATTTGAAAGACGATATAAATTTTGTGTTGACTTTTATAAAATTTTGAATTGTGTTTCTTTTTGAATTCTGAATATAATACAACATACTTTATTTTTCAAAATTTTTTATATTTGGACTTTAGGAAATTTAGTATTATTTGGCGAAAAAAATTCAGACGCATTTTTATTATAAGGAAAAAGGATGAATTTATTCTAAGGAATTAAATTCTTTTATAATTTTGTGTTACAAAAAACACGGGGTGTTACAGGTTGCGTGCTAATGATGTCTCATATATTTACGTACTTATAGCCCCTTGTTCACGAGCTTTTCTTAGCGTTTCCTGTGCTTTTATATGCGTTTCGCCTCCTATTTCTCTCCGTTTTGGCTCTGCTGCGTTTTTGTGTCCATTTTTCAGGTACACGCGCTTATTTGGAGTATAGGAGGCTGGTCGAGAAGTTTCAGAAAGTTTCGTGAAGTTTCGTGAAGTTTTGAGGTGATTCGAGTTGGTTTCGTTGCGTTTCGCTTGCGTACGAGCCTCGTTTCACTAGTTGAAGGTGTCTCGGGACCATGGGACGGGATGTGAAGCTCTCATAATCATCCTAAGACTCGTCCCTACTCCTAGGCCTCGTCCCTTAGCCTTGGGACGACAAACAAGCAAAGACAAACTAAGTAAAAGAAGTGCCAAAGTGAGGGATTAAGCTGAAACCAACGGGACGACCTTCCCTAGACCCATCCCGGTCGGGATGACTATGGTCCCGGACGGGACACCTGTCCCGGATCCCTGGGACGACTCCGACTCCTCGTGTGCTTAAATTAGATCGTCTATTTGAAGGAGCAAATAATCATATTTCGTCCTAGACTTTTTACAGCATTTTCTTAACATTTCAAAGTACTTCCTCAAGAAAACTTAGGGTCCATACTTTTATGCTTTTGTAATTTCAATTCCCGACTCGGTTTATGTTAGTTTGATCGTCTGTTTGGTTTTGTTGCTTGAATTCATCCAACTTTCTCCTTGTATTTCTGATTGGTATTGTATTCTTCTTCTCTCTTTTGTTTATCATTTCATTATATATTGTTATTGATCATGTTTTCATCCATTGCTCTTGCTTTTGTTATCAATTTCGCTATGTGTGAGTAGTTTTATCATCTAGGGAGAAGGGTGAAGCATGGATGATTGTTTTGGTTGATGTTTGTGATCATTTGAGTTAGGTTTTTGTGCTTGCTTTGATTATCTCTGCTTGATTGTGTTTGTTGATTCCTTGATCACGTTTTAGCAAACTTTTAGCACCCTTGAACTTAAGATCGAAAGCCTAGTTCGAGGAGAGGTGCGAGATAATCATTAGGACCCTCAATCGTAAGTAGCGAGAGCCCGCTTTTGAGACTTAGAGGAAGCTTAAGACCGAGAGGACGAGCTTTATCCTTAGCAAGTGCGATTACCTACTCTACCCGATCATCATTCCTTGACCTAACCCTACCCTTGTCTAACCCAACTTCCTAGACCTTTCTCCATATAAGTTAAACCCTTTCCTTGCTCTAGCTTTAGTAACCCAATAATATTGAACCGAGTCTAGAATCGTTAAAAATACCCAACATTACGACCATCCCCTGTGGATTTCGACCCGACTTACCCTAGCTACACTAGTGTTGAGTTTAGCATTATTTTTGATTAGGCGAGTGCGACTAAACCTATCAAATTTTGGCGCCGTTGCCGGGGAGACGACTTTGTTTTTCGTTGTTTATTTGGTTCTTTTCTCATTGTTACTCTTGTCTCAAGGAATCTCAATTCCTTGAGGCCGCTTCTCATCGTTGCCTCTAGTGTTGTGTATGGTCAGGAAATCACGTACGTCTCAAGCCAATAAGGACATTCAGTTTGATCCGGAACCGGAGCATACTTTCCTTGCGCGCAAGAGTCTACTTAAGCAACTTGGAGCTCAATCCACCGTGGAAGCTCACATAGAACCGGAACCCGAACCTCAACCACGAATCATGGTGAAGCTCTCCGATCACTCAAAGCCTACCGCGGCTCAAATTCCAACCGGCAATGCTATGCCGGCTATTGCGGCCAATAATTTTGAGATCAAGCCGGCTTTCATTAGCTTGATCGAGCGAAGTCAATTTGGGGGAAGCCCCGGGGAGGATCCTAACCTCCATGTGCAGAACTTTTGTGACTATTGCTCAACAATCAAGCAAGCCGGAGTCACACAAGATCAAATCCGCGAAATGCTTTTCCCGTTCTCACTTAGGGATAAAGCAAAGCTATGGTTGAACTCGTTGAATCGAGTTGCTCACGGGGTGACCGATTGGAGTACTCTTGCATTAGCCTTCTATCAAAAATACTTCCCACCGGAGAAGACGGCAATGCTTAGGAGCCAATTAACTAGCTTTCGCCAATGCGGAGATGAGAGCTTATTTGATGCATGGGAACGATACAAGGAGCTCCAACGCCAATGTCCTCATCATGGCCTCGACAAATGGTTCTTGGTTATGCAATTCTATAATGGATTGTACAATGAGTCTCGCCAAGTGCTTGACTCGGCCGCGAGCGGGAGATTCGACAACATAGATGTTGAGGAGGCCTTTGACACAATAGAGGCCATGGCTATTCACGATGCTCAATACGGTAATGCTAGGAACGTTCCTAGGAATGGAGGTAAGCACGATGTCGACGCAGTGGCATTGCTTACGGCGAAGGTGGATGCAATGACCACTATGAGGATGAGCCAAATGCAAGCTAGTTCCTCCCAAGCTCGAGGACAATCGGTGGCCGCTATGCACACTACTTATGATCCTCCATGTGATTCTTGTGGAATATCCGGTCACGCTTCCATGGAATGCCGAGGTATGAACTCTCAATCTAATGTACACCATGTCCATGCTTTTCAATCTCAACAAAACAATCCCTACTCGAATTATTACAATGAAGGCTATAGGAATCATCCAAACCTTTCCTACAAGAGCCAAAATGTCTTGAATCCCCAACAACAACAACCTCAAAACAGCCCACAACAAAACTTTACTCCGTATAATGCTCCTCGCCCCTACAATCCACCCGGTTTTGTTAGACCACAATTTCAAGCACCCGTTGCCCGTCCTCCCGCCTCCGATCCCATGGCCGAGATGAAAGCCATGATTTTCACAATGCAAAAAAATCAAGAGGCCATGATGGCCAAGATGGAAAAAGAGGCTCAAGCTAAAGACGCTACAATCCAACCTTTGGTTGCTCACAACAAAGCCATGGATACCCTATTGGCTCAACTAGCGTCATTTAGCAACACGAGAGCACCCGGAGCGCTTCCAGCTCAGCCCAAGCAACCCCATGAGACTGCCAACGCCATCTCTTTAAGAAGTGGAACGAGCTACGATGGGCCATCTATGCCCAAAGTCGATGTACTTCCCGTGAAGGTAAGTAAGGTAAATTCTAATGCTTCCACTAATGATTTGCGTGTTGAGAATGACTTGAGTGCAGGTGGACCAGCCGTGGGTGGGCCCCACGTGAGAGAGGAGGCCGAGAATGGTGGTGATGGGGCCGTGAAGAAAGATAAAGAGAAGGAGAAAGCGACAGCTAAGCCGGTAGAGCCTCCGATTCAAATTCGTTTGCCATTCCCGAGCAGAGTGGTAAAGTCTAAGCTTGACTCACAGTTTGGTAAGTTCATGGAGGTTGTCAAGGACCTCAAGGTAACGGTTCCCTTCACCGAGCTTGTCACACAAGTCCCGGCTTATGCTAAGTTTCTAAAAGACATTCTCACCCGTAAAAGATCTTTCAATGAGGTCGAGACCGTGGCTTTCACTGCGGAATGTAGTGCACTTTTACAAAATAGGTCTCCTCCAAAATTGAAAGATCCGGGTAGCTTCTCTATCCCTTGCACCATCGGTACTACTTTTATTGATAACGCTCTTTGTGATCTAGGTGCAAGTGTGAGCGTCATGCCATACTCGGTGTGCGAGAAGCTTAACATGGGACCCTTGAAAGTAACAAACTTCACGCTCCAAATGGCGGATCGTTCTGTCAAACGCCCTTTAGGTGTTTTGGAGGACGTTCCTGTCAAGGTCGGCAAATTTTTCATCCCTGTCGACTTTGTCGTTCTTGACATGGCCGATGACTCCCAAATTCCTATCATTTTGGGTCGGCCTTTCCTGCACACTGCTGGTGCAATAATCACGTCAAGAACGGAAAGTTGACATTGGATGTAGGAGGTGATAAAGTTACTTTCAACCTTTCCAATGCTTTAAAACGCCCTATGTTGGAGGAGCATGTCTTTGCTGTTGATGTCATAGATGATTGTGTGACCGAGAACTTATCTAGAGTCCTCGAGAGGGACCCTCTTGAGGCCGTTCTTTGTTGTGACTTGGTTGCAGGTACTTTAGGGAGGAAGGACGCGGGTAAGGATGCACTCAAGGACGTGCTAAGTGACGAAGTGGTTGGAGAAGGCCGACTTGCATGTGTTGGCCGAAATGATGAAGCTGATGGAGATGGATATGACGACGATGAGGATGATGGAAGTGGGTTCGTCTACGACGAGACCCACGGATGGTGGTACTTCTAGTACCCGTGCTGAGCCCCCGTTTGATGATGGTTTGGGGGGCGTTTTTCGTTGTATATATATCATGTATGTACTTTATTTTCTTTTGAGAATTTTTTATCGTTTTAACCCTTATTTTCAGGTCCCTGGTTGATGTGCTTTAGGACACATTGGGGACAATGTGTCGTTTGGTTTGGGGGGAGGAACGCTTTGCTTTTCGTTTTTGCGTTTTCTTTTTCGTTTTTCATTTCCAAAAAAAAAAAAAAAATCAAAAATCCCAAAAAATCTGAAAAATTCAAAAAATTACAAAAAAATCAGAAAATCTCTCAAAAATACCAAAAATACGTATCCCGTTCCGTTGTTGCGAGTTGTTTTTATCTTATTTTTTTCCCGACATCCCTTCCCTTGTTTGCTTTGAGCTTTGGCATGTTTTATATTGATGGTTTAGCGCTTTCGGGGATGTTTAGACGCGCTTGCAGATGATGGCATGCTTTTACTTTTATTGGCTTTATCATTTTCGGGCTATAGCTACTTTTATTGTGAGGTTTTTTAGCCTCCAGAGGCCGGTTCATCTATCCCGGTCCCCGTGCTTATATTGTGAGTAGTTCTCCTCGTGGGGTACGTAATATTAACACGCATAAGTGTGGCCCCTATCCCGTGTTCCCCGCGATTTTGTCACTTGTTTATGCATATGAGGCTTTAGTTGATTTTCACATGATTCACCTTGTCTTACTTTGATTTAGCCTCTCATTTTTGATCCTATTACCCTTACCCACTTGAGTTTGCTAGCTACATTGCCAAATAGCCTACCCTATCCTTGCTAGTGATCGCTTTTGCTTACTCTTGTGCTTGTCTTCGGGTTTTGATCATGCTACGACTTGCTGATGTCGTTTGCTTGAGAGTGTTGGTGAATATGAGTCGGGATTGCTGTTTCCCCGACCTTTTATGAGGTATTTTCCGCAACTTATGAGTGTGCTCTTTGCTCAAGAAAAAAAACAAACAAAAATCAGAAAAAAACAAACACAACACAAAAGTACAAAAGAAAAGAGAATGTGTGCACAAAAATGAAAAAGTTGTTGTTGTTGTTACATGAGTGAGCACTTGTAATTGATTTCTATGTTGCGATGATGTGTAGAGGAGACCGATTTGCTGCTTTCAGTCCGTTTTTCATGAGAGTTGGGTTACGTTTTTGTTGGATGAGCACTTGAGTAGTACTAGTGGTTTCTAGTGGCTTAGCCCCACGATTCCATAATCTATTTGTCCACCTTCTTACCCTTACTCTCTCTTGGCCTTTACACACCTCATTTCCTATGTAAGCCCTCATGTTTGTTTCGTTTTTGTGACATTATTGTGTACGGGAATACAAGATTTGGTCCACATTAGATTGCGGGCGTGCTTCCACCAGTCGAGTAGGTGAGTGTCATCACATATATCACCTTGTTCATCATTTGTGCTAGAGTGGAAACCGCGAGAGGTCCGTGATTTGATTGCTAGAGAGCCTTTGTTTAAGCCATGCTATTCATTCTGCGCCGTTGTAACAACCTGGTTTTTAGTCGACTTTAATTACTAAGGCGGAAATTAATTAAGTCTTAAACCAGCGTCATTAATTATACATAAAACCCAAAAGTTACAATAACGTTCAAGAGTTGAATGAAACAACTCTAAATACGGTAATTTCAAAGAGTAAAGTGTTATATATTACAAATCTGTCAAAATACGACTAAAGGTAAAGCATAACATGTAGCGTGGCCCCGTCCAAAATCCACCCTCAGGTCCACGATCATCCCGCACAATAAAGCGATGGGGATGCCATTGGCGGTGTGATGACTAGCTATGCTCATACTTACCCTCGATTTCAATTACTTTGGTTTAATATTATCGCTTTATAAACATAACATTATGATAAAAACATAAACATGCTTATTACATATAGCATATAAAGACATCTAAGTCATAATAAGCATGCGGTTTAAAGCGATAAATCATATAAGCATGATATTCAATTATGAAGGCAAATAGCATATAATAGCATAGCAATAGAGTCACAATAATTCAATAACATTACAAGGCGATATCGGATCGCAATCAAACATACATATCGTATCATTCTCCTCATGCAGACTCGATTCAATTCAGAAAGCTGTGGTCTTTAGTTTTCGAAGATGGTACACACTCGTTCTCAATTAATCATACAACAAACAACACATACTGCTTACGAGCCTGACCACTGAGTAGGCCTTTGTACTCTAGTCGTTTGCATCTCACTACCATAGTGCAGCGACTTACTCGACTCGTAAACCACGCCGAATACTATAGTACTTGCATCTCATCTTCTAGTGTTCGAAATGATTCGAACTTCAGATACAATCTCGTCAAGTAATCTTTACGCAGGGTAAGAACGAATGCTAGTGTCGCGCCCACTAAGAACGAAACACGGCAAGGAGACAGAACCGTGAGATGACAATCGCAATAAGGTCACGGTGGCCCTGGTAACTTTAGCGAAATAGGGGAATAAAACCCTAGTCTAGTATGCATACACTAATATCCACTTTAAGAATAGGCTATGCTATTCATAGAGCACCTTAACTCTGGATAAAACGACTATTTCCTAAAGCCTGATACAAAAGCATTGGCATATTCATTATCTTATGCAGAACAAGGCTATACGACTTAAGGCGTAGCGGCATGGGCAGGATGCTCTAAGCATATAATCTTCTTGGCTAAACCACACTATTCGGGATGACAATCGCAAAAAGGCCGAGATAGTGGCGTCCGCTACAAGACTATCTTAACCCCACTTCACCTACGATTGACGTTTTCATATCGGAGGCTCAAGCGTTTGACCTTTTATTTAACTTACTCATGATTTATTATTTATTTGATATTTCATATCACATGTTTCTAGACTCTCCTAGTCTCATCGTCAAACGTTTAAGTATTTGTATTCGGTTTCATATGATCACATAACATATTCGTTTATTATTTGAAGTGTTGTTAATTATTAATATTTTTAAGTTTCTATAATGATACGTTTATTAGTATGTCCAATTTTATTTAAGTGTTTTTCAAAACACTTTAAGTTATTTACTTATTTATTTTCAATTTTCTATACTTAGTAATATTTTCAATTATTTTCATTATTTCAAATTTTGAGATTTGAAATATCTTTAAATTTTAAGTCGTAACTTGTTTTACAAGTTTCGTAAATTTTTCACTATTCACTTTTCACTATTCACTATTCACTATTCACTATTCACCGTATTTTATACGTATTTTTATACGTATTCGTATTTTTATACTTCGTATTCTATACGTATTTTTATACGTATTCGTATTTTTATACTTCGTATTTTATACGTATTTTTATACCTATACGTATTCTTATACTTGTACGTATTCTTATACTTGTACGTATTTCTATATTTATACGTATTTTTATACTTAAGATATTTTAGGTATAATACTAAATCCTTTTTATTTTCCTAAGTATAAATTCTAGTTTCAAAGTCGTTAAGTTCGTTTTGTACTTAGTGATTTTTGAAAATATTTTAACGGTCTAGTTTTAAAAACGTTAAGTTCGGTTTGTAAAAAGTGATAATGATATTTATTTTGAAATTCTAGTTTTAAAAATGTTAAGTTCAATTTGTAAAAAGTGATAATGATATTCATTTTAAAATACTAGTTTTAAAAATGTTAAGTTCAATTTGTAAAAAGTGATAATGATATTCATTTTAAAATGAGACTTAGTTATTTTAGTCGTCTATTAACTAAATTTAGCGATTTTCATTTTTAAAATATTAGTAACGTGGATGATTCATTTTAGTCCGTATGTCCAAGTTCAACAGTCCAATATGCAAAGGCGGTAGCACACGATTTAGTTCATTTTTATAACGGTTACATATTTTTATCGGTTTATAATATTTCATTTCTAACTAAATCGATTTATACACAAATTCATTTCTAACTACTATTTAACTTTAGTGACTTAGTGATAATTTCATTTTGGTCAAATTTAGTCAATTTTAAGTGTATATGTCGTGTGATATAATATATATGTCAAAATTGATTTATTTCTTTTAATTTCTTAATTCAACTCATTAACTACTAATTAAATTATTTTAACAATTAAACTAAAAAGTGATAAAACAATTTTGGACCCATAATGGCCGAAAATGCCGTGGAGAATGATGGTGGTGTTCAAACTTTTATTTTTCAATTTTTATCGGTTTTTAACTTAAAGTCTTTATATTTTAATTATTCTAATTATACTAAAACGATTTAAACTAAAATGAAATTACTAAACATTTCATTTATATTTATGAATAGTGTTTTTCAACACTTTAATTTTCTAACTTTTTAACCTAAATGATTTATAATGTTTTAAGTTGTTTTATATCATAATACTAATAATATATAAAACAATATCTAAACATAAACACAAATTATTAACAAACATAAATTAAAACATAATCAAAATGAACAATAATGATGAACACCCACATGAAGAACACTTGAACATTATGAACATCACAAATAAACTCAAGAACACCATTTTTGATTTTAATAACTTATAATTTATTTTTCTAATTTAATTCTTTTTTCATGGTAGCATCCATTTTAACTAACTTATTCTAACATATTATTTACAAAAATTAAAAGTGAATATTTAGTAAAAAAAATGGAAAATGTCGTGTGATGTATATATGAACATATAATTTTCATTTTCGATTTTAAACACTTTAAACTCATTGTTAATATTTCACATAATTTTTATAAATGATTATAATCTAACTAAAACATAACTAAACATAAAAATCATATGAACATAAATTAAAAACGCTTAAAATTAATTTTACTAAACATATGAACATATTACTACAATAATCTATTTAACATATTATTTAGTTATTATCATTTTATTATACAACACATAATCATACAAGTGCACTCATGTGATGTTTAACATATTTAACATAATTTTCATACTCATAAAATTATAATAACAAAACAAATTAATTTACAAAGAGGATAATATAAGACATAGTTAGTCACCTTTGATCGGCAAGCTAAAGGTTATCCGGATCGATGATGTTATCTAAGTCTAGGTCTTCACCCAAGTACCCGTCTTCACCTTCAAGTAAACCCGTAAATAATAAGCTCCAAATACCCAAGAATGTCTAAAAACACTAGTGTAATATTAGAGTAATATTAGGGTTTTAATTTAATGTGTTTTAGGAAATAATGGAAGAAAAATAAAAGGAAGAAATGGAGGCAAAGTGCTCGGATTGTTTTAGGAGAAGAAAGGGTGATTTTTACACTTCGAAATTATTGAGAAAAGTTATAATGAAAAACTAGGTTAAATGAATTAAGTTATTAGATGTTATGTTTTGTTTTATTTAGAAAAATAATGTTTTAAGTAAAGAAATTAGGGAACAAAAATATTCAACTAGCCAACTTAAGTCTTACATTACTATTTAGTGTAGAATTTGTCTATTTTGTGTTTTAAAATGTTTTTCACGAAATTGGTCAGTTTTAAAAAGTCGGGCGTCAAAAGCGATAAAAGTTAAAGTGTGCGCGTTTGATTATTTTTCGAAATATTTCTACTTTTGAATTTTAAGACTAAAATATAAATTTCATAATTCAAAAATTTTTAAAAGTTTTAAAGAAGTCGATAAATTTTACAAAACGAAAGTTTTGCAAAAATTGAGATTTTGGAAGGTTAAAAGGTTGTGATTTGATTTAAGATTTGAAATTAGAAATTGATGGCTAATAATTGAATTAAATTAACACGGGGTGTTACAAACCTCCCCCCTTAGAAAAGTTTCGTCCCGAAACTTGAATGAAGGATAGGATTTTCACCTGAGATAAACAGCTCGGGGTATTTCTCCTTCATGGAGGCCTCGATCTCCCAAGTTGCTTGTTCGGTCAATTGACCCTTCCATAGCACCTTCACTAAGGGAACCGTCTTCCGCCTCAACCTCTTGGTTTCTCGTGCTAGAATCTTGACAGGTCTCTCGGAGTAGAGCAAATTAGGCTCAACTGCGATTACGTCAGGAGTAATGATATGACTGGGGTCACTCCTGTATCGCCTTAGTTGTGAAACGTGAAAGACGTTGTGAACCTTGGATAAATTAGGTGGTAAAGCTAGGCGATAGGCTACCTCACCAATTCTGTCGGTTATCTCATATGGTCCCACGTATTTAGGACTCAATTTTCCTTTCAAACCGAAACGTCGGACCCCCTTCATGGGTGATACTTTCAAGAACACATGATCGCCGACTTCGAACTCAATAGGTCGGCGATGTTTGTTGGCATACATCTGTGGAACCCGGGAACCGCGTTCGGGGGACCCAACTCGGCGTCTTGCTTAAGGGCGGATTTTAAAGTTAAAAAAGATTAAGTTGGAAAAACCTTTAAGAACTGTTATGGAGTCGCCACCTAATTATCATGAAATTAGGAACACGCTAGCATGTTCTAAGTTAAAAACATGTCCTAGATTTTGGAGCACGCCGACACCCCTAGATCTAAGGTTGTGAAACCAGTTGGATTAGGGTGAGGTACTTTAGAAAAGAGTTAATTCAAATAATGATTTATGAAAACCTTTTAGAAAAGCCTATGTAAAAATAGCCTCTACTGAGCTAGGACAATCCTTGTAAGATGATATTTGAGCTAATGTTATCGCTACGTACAAGTGCGATAAAGTTTGTAAAAGTGCAGAATCTGAGATGCAAAAGATAGATTAAAACCCTCAGTTTAGCAGGTTTAGCTTGTTAACGAATACGGTTCAGTAAAAGGTCGAATTCATTGTTTAAGTTGATTTTAATGCAAAATAAGAAGGTGCAAGATGCATGCAAATAAAATAAAATTCAATTGTCCATCGGTTTATTTTATAAGGTCGGTAGCTTATGCGCCTTTGGCGAGTCATCGGAAATGGAGTGTGCAAAGTAAATAGAACACTTGGATTACAAAGCGTATTTGGGTGCCAAAGCGGCGAGCTAAAGTGTAGACCCTTTGTTAGTCCATAGAAAATAAGAAAAAGCTTTGATCCAGTGGATCGGTACCTACCTTGTCCTGACGCTTGAGATCTGGGCGTAGCTTCGCCTCTTGAACTTAAAGGAGGATGAATTCAACACGGGATGGTGTGTTGAACTCAAGGATTTGAGTGCTTGAGGCTTTGTGAATGTGAAAGGGTGTAAGATGAGAATTTGGGGTGTAAAAGATGTATTACAGTTTGTGAATTCTTTGTGAGAATTGTGTGTTACAGTCGAGGGTATATGGGTGTATATATACTAAAAACCTCGGAGAAATCGGGGATAAAAAGCAGGCCTAGGAACCGCATAGCCTTATGCGGTTGCGAGGAAACCGCATAGGCTTATGCGGTTGCCTCCCAACCGCATAAGCTTATGCGGTTCGAGGGTCGGAGTTTTGTGTAGTTTCCTAGTTTAGGTTGAATTGTATCTTTGAAAGATTTCGAGATAATCTCAAGCGTGAAGCTCAAGAAAACCCCTAGGATATTTACGAGATATTTTGTGATGCTTAGGGCTTTGGAGTGCGGGCCAAAGGTGGGTTTAGGCTTCGGTTTCGGGCAGAGACCAGAAAAATGAAAAGGGTGTATTTGCATAGTTTTTGTGAAATAAGGTAAGGCGTGAAGCCGTATTTTTGTGTAAGAGGGGCTAAATAGCGGTTTTAGCTACAGGGCCTAAATTTAGGAATTTAGGAATCTTTGAATTAGACCTTGTTAATGTAAAAGGACTAATTGTAGTGCAAATCTGAAGCTCATGCCAAATGAAGCGAGGACAAGGACCCAGCTAGACTCCAAATGGACAAAATGAGCGTTTATTTAAAGCGATGTGAAGCGACCTAAATCATTTTAACATTTAAAACGACTCAAAATGAATTCGACATTAGTTAGAACCGTATAAGTCAACGTTAAACATGCGTAACAAAAGACCGTGATACATCACGGGGTTTTGTCTTGGGAGAATGCGGATATGGGTATCCACGAGCCCCAGTTTGGTCGAGCTCGGACTAGGCGCTAGTCAAACTCCACGACCATATCAGGACCATTACGGTCTCGATCTGGCCAATGAACGAAGCATGTGTCCATGGGTGAGACGAGGACTTGAGCAAGACTAAGGGGGAGGGGCGTGCGCATTTTAAGGACTTGGTGGTCCGTGCATGCTATAAGGGCCTGCCGGCCTGCTGGATGTCTTCGTCGTGCTTGTTGTACTGTCGTTGTTGGTGCCTTTGTATATGCTTGGTGTCGTCGGATGCCTGCTGCTGGTGCTTGTAATGTCTTCGTATGAAATGTGAACTTTGTAAGATGTTTGGGTATGCGTGAGGTGTATAATTGAGTAGGGGTGCTTATGTAGGTGTAGGTGTCGTGAAAGAGCGTCCGTGTAATGCTTGAACTCGCCGAGGAGTGTCTATGTAGGGTGAAGTGCTTGGAGTATATTGCAGAGTGCTTGTGCTTGGGCTCGCCGAGGAGTGTCTATGTAGTCGTAATTGCATATGATTGCCTTCCGTTGAGGGGAAAATGATGTAAATGCTCGTTGTCGTGTAGTCTTAGTTGTCGTTCTTTGATGCCTTATTTATTCTTTGATGCCGCCGCTTATCTTTGATCTTTGTTGTTGATGTTGATGCCATTCTTTGATGTTGTACTTTGGGTCTCGCCGAGGAGCGCAGTGCTTAGTGTAGTATTCTTTGGAGAAGTACTAGTTATTTGGGAAGGGTGTATATGTATGGTCTCGTAGAGGCGTAGGTGTAGGTGTATATTCGCAGGGATTATGGTCCGAGGTGTATGTGCTCAAGTGTTTGTGTCTTGTAGTTAGATGCTTGGACTTGTTGGATGTGTTGATCACAGGCGCTTGGTGTCTATGCTCAGGCGATGGGTGACTCGTTCGGGATGCTTTGTAGAGGTGTATCTGGTACGGCGTAGGTTAGTGATTTGCTGGGGAAGTCGAAGGATATGTCTTGGACTCCGTGGGAAATGTCTGTATAGGTGTGTGAACTCCATGGGAGGAAGTAATACTCCACAGGAACGTGTAAGAGGGTGTAAGGACTCGTGAAGAGTGTTCGTGTTTACCTTACATGCAGTGTATTAAATGTTTAGCACACGAGTATGGCGGACTGTAGGTGACGCCTTAACCAAGGCATAGCACATAATGTATGCGCTAGTGCTTGTGGCGGACTGTAGGTGACGCCTTAACCATGAAAGCTTGCGTGTATGAAGAAAAAATGAGGAGAAAACGGGGAACAAAACAAGCTCTGAAATTGCACAGTAGACCGGTGACTCTTCCGGAATCCACTTATCAATTGGCGACTTTAGGCGTGCACTCATTCGCACATGTTGCGGTTTCAAATCCGGAAATATTCGAACTCGCGATTTTCCTTTCGAGATCTTCAATTTCGCTTGCTTCGACCATGAGACGTGGTATCATTGCGATTCGTTTGGATTCGTATGATACATGTCTCTTGGACTTGGAATGCATGGTGCTTGGGATGTTTCTTGGATATGTTAGGGTACTTGGTGCTTGGACCTACGTTCGGGTGTTGCTTGTCTGATGCACACATGAAAGTGTTATGCTTTTAGTGTGCATGTTCATGTTTGTAGCGGTTCTGGAGGTGTCGCTAAACCGGAGGTGTGTGTGTTTATGGCAAGGGTGTCTTCAAAAATGCGAAAAATTATCCCATTTTTCGTTGTAAAGGGAAGGTTTGATTCTTGATATTCTTGATAGGAAGCGTCATCCCCCAGTTGACTGAGTTATGGTGTCGGTGTATGTGAGCCCCCAATTTGATCGAGGTATGGAATATAGCGATGATCAAACTATGTAAAAGGCTATGGGTTGTATTAGGATGAGGGTGTTTTTGGATTACCCCCTCGAGTTTGACTAGGTTTTTGGATGAAAACTGAGTCAAAGTGTAATGGGATGTGTACTTGGAGAAGGAGTTTTTGGGTTACCCCCTCGAGTTTGACTAAGTTTTGAATGAAAACTGAGTCGAAGTGAAGAGTATGGTGTTTGGTTTTGAAATTTCCCCGTAGTTTGGCTTAATTTGATTGAAATTAAGGCAAAATGGAGAATAATGTAGCGTGGGTGGAGTAGGAGTTGCGCTGAGATGGCTCGGGTTCAGCGTGACTTTGATGAGTACCGTCGTCTTCACCCTTAGTTGTCTAGGTGATCTTGTGTAATAAGGATTGTGTGAACCCTTCGTTACATGACTGTTCGTTGTAGCTTGGCTTGAGCTTGTAGTTGCTTTCGTTGTCTTTCGCTTCCGTGCTGTGTTGTGCTTCCGTGGACCTGCGTAGTTAGTAGGCTTGGGTTTGAAAGTGAAATGATTCCCGATTGGGATGTTTGGATTAAAATGTTTTTGTTGAGAAATCATTTTTGTGAAAGATTCATTTTAGTTGTCGAAATGAGCTTTAAAAATGAACGCTTGAAATGTCGGTTGTAAGGATTCATGCGAGATGAAAGGGGTGTTTTGACGTTGTAGGCTTAAGCTAGAGCTGTGAAGACCGTGGAGGGTCATTTGAGTTCAAAGGTTGAGAAGCCCCCAGTTGTCGAGGATGAGAATTCGGGGGAATCTCATGACAACACGGAGTGGGGTGTAGTGCTAGATTCGGTTGTGCTTTGCGTAAGCTGCCTACGTATCCACGAATGTGGAATCAAACCGGCGTAGTTCGATAGAGCTTTTGCTTAAAATGTGTTAACTCGAGTGAGTTAAATTCGAAGAATGCTGTTTCTCAAAATGTATTAACTCGAGTGCCGAGTTAAGTTTTTGGAAAAGTTTAGACTTTGAAGATTCGAGATGCATTTCAAGGATTTGAGATGCATTTTCGAAAGGTACATTTTGTTTGCGAAAGGGTGTGTTTGCAAAAAGTGAATTGCAAAGTGCTTTCATATTAACTCGAGTATTGGGTTAATTTTGAAAGGTGATTAGCTAATTTGAGGGTGCATTGCCTCGTGTAAGTTTAAAAAAGCGCGTCGTTAGGTAGGAACGCTTTGAAGACTGGAGAGTTTTTGAAAGGAGCGGTTTAAATGTCGCTAAATTGTTTGATTGGAAGAGGATTGACTCGTCGTGTGACTCGATGCTTAAAATGCCGAAAAGTTTGCAAAATAGAGACGAATCGTATCGTGATTTGAGACTCGGCGGTTGCATGGATGCCATATTCGAACACGTGCGTTGGTGGAGCCCCAGTGGTGCTTGCTTGTCTGCGGTGGGATCTTTGTTGTTCTGCAAAGCGATGTTAGACCAAAAGCGTAGTACTACTCCTAAGTCTATGACAACTTTGCCTTGACGAATTCGTTTTAGTCGCCTCGATAAAGAAATAGTTTGCCTTTGAGCTTTGTGAATTTTTGTGGACACATCCTTAGCATGGAAAGCTTTGGACGAGGAATATTTTGTGGATTTTTGTAAGAGGTTGGTTGAGCTCGGGAGAGCGGCCTACGTATCCGTGGTTACAGAATCAAACCTAGCGTAGTTCCGAAAGGGGTGTTTAAGGGCGTGCATGAGGTGTTTATGTGGAAAGGTGCGTGTTTAGGGACCCGCCGGTCCAAGGGGTGTTTATGTGTTTGACCTTGATACATTGCATCCTAAGGGTGAGTTCTCCTTAGTTGATCTAGGCTGGTTGCTTGCTACTTCTGTCTTGTCTTCAATTTGGAATTTCAAGGACCTGGCCACTCGTTTCTGAGCTTCGGTACTTCTTGCCTTTGGGGTTTCGGCCCCTCGCTTATTGATTTCTAAGCTTGTTGACTTCTTAAGCTTTTTGACTTCTTAAGCTTTTGACTTCTTAAGCTTTTTGCTTAGTTGTTTTGCCCCTTGTTCCGGAGCTTTTGAGACTTTTGCTTTTTGGTGACTTTGGTTTTTGACCTTTGTACCTTATATTCCCGTTTGGTTTGGGAATATCCCACGCCCTGTATGGCTTGGGCTCGGACCCTGCTAAAACCCTGTGGCTCGGTGGTCACTTGTGATCGTATGTCTATCACGCCGAGCTCCTCTGACAAGTTCGTTTGCTTATTAGGCACGCGATCGAGTGCAGCGAGGGCGATCCAGAATACTGTACTTTTGGTCGCGATCAAATTCATGACCACTGTGGAGCTCCAAATTAATGGATCCTCCTCCAAAAGCAGCGGAGTAGTAGACCACAAGCAGACTAGTGAACCTTAGGTGTTTAGTCGTCGGAAGCTTTCTTTTCTTTGTGTCCTTGATTTAGTTGTTGACTTGGACTTTCGTACCCGGCCTAGATCTCCCTAGGATAGTTGTTCCTGGGATGCAATATATGTTGGTGTAGAATTGTGTTTTTTATGGAAAAAGTGTGTAAAAAGGAAGCTGGGTTGTAGGCAAACTTATTCCTTTATCGATTTGTTAAAATGTCGTACGTCGAAGACTCGATTGCCCTAGACTGACAGAGGTTGACTCAAAGCTTAAAAACTCGACCCGTATTGAAAAGACTCGAATTTCTTGAGGAGATCCGTGAGATCGTCGGTGGCGCCTTGATGGATTCTTCGCTGGGTGCTCGAGACGCACATGTCTCGGATGGGGTTGATGCTCGCGTCGGGACTCGTTTCATGCATACTTAGATTTGTCTTTGATTTTGCAAAAGTTTTGTTTTCGGCGAAAAGCAGGATGTTTTGTTTAGCAAAATGTGTTGTCACATTTTGGCTCGATGTAAAAGGCGTTTTGAAATCAAATCCGATAAGCTCGTGTTAGTGGCTTGTCGGTGAAAGTGTGAATCGATTCGGAGTGGCGATAGGCTATCCGAATCAAGGGTGTTTGAAAATGTGATGAAGACGGTTATACTCGTTTTCATACATTCGGTTTGAAAGAGGGTTAGATTAAAGCGACTATGAGCCACTTGGTCTAACCGTGAAGGATTTGCGGGATGATGCTAGTTCATTCCTAGGTTTTGTTGTCTTGTGAAAAGAGATGTTTGGATTAAAATGACGGTAGGCCATCATGGATTTAGAAAATGTTTATTTTGCTAGATTTGTTTTCAAGAAAAGGTCCATTCTCGGGTTTGAAAATGTTTGGTAATAAATGGGTTACAATGAGTGTGGGTCATGTAGTTCATTTATGTTTTGGAATGTCACGAGAATAAAGTGATTATTCTCGGGTGTTTTGAGGAGACTGTTTGTCTAGATCAAACCGTCCTGACTATGGGCCATTCGGTTCGAAGGAAGGATTTTTTGAAAAAGGTTATTTCAAAAACGTGATGAGGATTTTGTGAAAGTAGTTTGTAAGAGGATTTGGGCCAAGATGGTTATGAATCATTTGGTCTGATGAAAAGTCCGCGAGATTGGGCTTGGCCATTCTCGGGTTTTGTTTGCTTGAAAAAGACAATTTTTGCTGAAACGAGTCGACTTTGGGCCGTTTGGCCTAAAGAGAATGTCGTTATTTGTTTTGCGGGAGTGAGGAGATTTTTGAAAAGAGCTCATTTCAAAAGCGGGTGTGTTTTGCTTGGTTTGTAAAAATAAGAAGATTTTGAAAAGAATTTATTTCAAAAATGAGAGTGTGTTGCTTGTTTTGTAAAAGTGAGGAGATTTTTGAAGAGAGCTTGTTTCAAAAATGAGAGTGTATTGCTTTAGGAGCAATGTTGTGCCTAAGAAGTCTTTGAGGCAAGAACGCGTGTGCGGACCTTGTCTCGACGTTGAAATGTGTTTGATTTGCATTCGTCGAGCCCATGTTAACGGTTCATCGTTAAGGGCTCGGGCCTAGGTGCATGGTAAGGATCTCGACTCGTGAGCGGTTAGCTAGTCAGTCGAGGATGTTGAGAATGGATTGGTTTGTGTGACGTGTATCTAGTTAGTCCTATTAGATTCAACGTTCATTTTAAGCGTTCATTTTTAGCTCATTTTTTTGTTTAGGAAGACCTTTTAAGCTTGAAAAAGGAAATTTTAGACAAGGTTTGGCTAATAGGAAGCTTTTGAGATGAGGATGCGTGTGCACATCTCGTCTCGATGTTAAAAGGTGTTAGCTTTGTCGAGCCCACCTACCGGTTCATCGTTAAGGGCTCGAGCCTAGATGGGCGAGAAGGATTCGACTCGAGAGCGATTAGCTAGGCGAGTCGAGCGTGTTGAGAATGGATTAGGTTGTGTGGGTTAAGTTTGCACGTTAGTGACGTGACTAGACCAACGTTCATTTTAAGTGTTCGTTCTAGCTCATTTCTTTGTTAAGAAAACTCTTTTTAAGCTTGAAAAAGGAGGTTTTCGAAAAAGTTTTAGCTAAAGGAAAGCTTTTGAGACGAGGATGTGTGCGCACATCTCGTCTCGATGTTAAAAGGTTTTGCTTTGCACCCATCGAGCTGATATCGGTGATTTGCCGAGGTGAGCTCGAGTCGGATGTGTAAAAGAAGAAGGATTCGGCTCGAGCAAGTCGAGTCGAGGATGTTAAAACAGAGTCTAGGCCGTGTGACCTAGAGGATTGAGATCCACGAGCTCGGGTTTTAATCCTTGCTCGGGTTTTTGCTTGTTAGTGAAAAAAAGAGAATTTTGAGAAAGCTTGTTTCAAAAATTCGCGATAGTTTTGTTTGAAAAGGTGTTAGTTTGTTAGATGTTAGGTTCATTTATCTTTGAAACGTTTAAGCGAGTTTTCGAAGATATGAATGCAAATGCTCGTTTTGAAAAAGACCATGGAGTGCATAGCCTCGAACTTGTACGTATGACTCAAAAGGGGTGAAAATGAGTCGGTCGGGTACACCTCCAACTACCTTGAGTACGCTTTGGCAGATACTTAACCCCTTTATTTCCTTACGCCGGAGCGATAGGTTTTCTAAAGGGAGCACTGGGGCGGTCAAGATAGTCGTTTACGGCAAGCCGTGGAGGGGCGAGAGGAAAGCTAGTCCGGCATGTGCTTTATCGAGTGGACAAGCCTGCATGTGGGAACCACCTCTCGAGGGTGCAAAGGGTGCCTAGTTTCTAAAAGGAATGGACTTTAAACGAATGTGCATAGCTCAAATATGTATACTTGGATTGTTCAAGGCTTTCAAGTTTCACCTCTTTATTTTTAAAAAGAAAAAGCTAGTTTTAAGTTTTAAAAATAAAATTTCCCAATGAGTCGCCAAACCTGGAACCGGGAACCGCGTTAAGGGGACCCAACTCTGCGTCTTGCTTAAGGGCGGATTTTAAAGTTAAAAAGATTAAGTTGGAAAAACCTTTAAGAATCTGTTATGGAGTCGCCACCTAATTATCGCGAAATTAGGAACCTGCTACCATGTTCTAAGTTAAAAACATGTCCTAGATTTTGGAGCACCGACACCCCTAGATCTAAGGTTGTGAAACCAGATTGGATTCGGGGTGAGGGTACTTTAGAAAAAGAGTTAATTCAAATAATGATTTATGAAAACCTTTTAGAAAAGCCTATGTAAAAATAGCCTCTACTGACCTAGAACAATCCTTGTAAGATGATATTTGAGCTAATGTTATCGCTACGTACAAGTGCGATAAAGTTTGTAAAAGAGTGCAGATGCAGATGCAAAAAGATTGATTAAAACCCTCAGTTTAGCATGTTTAACTTGTTAACGAATACGGTTCAGTTAATGGTCGAATTCATTGTTTAAGTTGATTTTAATGCAAAATATGAAGGTGGAAGATGCATGCAAATAAAATAAAATTCAATTGTCCATTGGTTTATTTTATAAGGTCGGTTGCTTATGCGACTTTGGCGTGTCATCGGATATGGAGTGTACCCGAAGTAAATAGAACACTTTGATTGCAAAGCGCTGGGTGCCAAAGCCTGGCGCTAAAGTGTAGACCCCTTTGTTAGTCCATAGAAAATAAGAAAAAGCTTTGATCCAAGTGGATCGGTACCTACCTTGTCCTGACGCTTCAGATCTGGGCAGAGCTTCGCCTCTTGAACTTAAAAGGAGGATGAATTCAACACGGGATGGTGTGTTGAACTCAAGGATTTGAGTGCTTGAGGCTTTGTGAATGTGAAAGGGTGTAAGATGAGAATTTGGGGTGTAAAAGATGTATTCTGGTTGTGAATTGCTGTGAGAATTGTGTGTTCTGGTCGAGGGTATATGGGTGTATATATACTAAAAACCTCGGAGAAATCGGGGATAAAAACAGGCCTAGGAACCGCATAGCCTTATGCGGTTGCCAGGGGAAACCGCATAGGCTTATGCGGTTGCCTCCCCAAACCGCATAAGCTTATGCGGTTCGAGGGTCGGGTTTTTGTGTAGTTTCCTAGTTTCGGTTGAATTGTATCTTTGAAAGATTTCGAGATAATCTCAAACGTGAAGCTCAAGAAAACCCCTAGGATATTTCTGAGATATTTTGTGATGCTTAGGGCTTTGGAGTGCGGGCCAAAGGCTGGGTTTGGGCTCGGTTTCGGGCCCGAGACCCGGAAAAATGAAAAGGGTGTATTTGCATAGTTTTTGTGAAATAAGGTAAGACGTGAAGCCGTATTTTGTGTAAGAGGGGGCTAAATAGCGGTTTTAGCTACCGGGCCTAAATTTAGGAATTTAGGAATGCTGAATTAGACCTTGTTAATGTAAAAGGACTAATTGTAGTGCAAATGCGAAGCTCATGCCAAATGAAGCAGGACAAGGACCTAGCTAGACTCCAAATGGACAAAATGAACGTTTATTTAAAGCGATGTGAAGCGACCTAAATCATTTTAACATTTAAAACGACTCAAAATGAATTCGACATTAGTTAGAACCGTATAAGTCAACGTTAAACATGCGTAATAAAAGTCCGTGATACATCACAGGGTTTTGTGCGGGAGGGTACGGATATGGGTATCCACAACATCTTCTGGCGGTCCTGGGCCGCTTGTAGTCGTTCACGGATGATCTTGATGTGCTCAATCTGGTCTTGTATAACCTGTGGTCCAGTTCCCACGTTGTCACTAGCGTCGTCCCAACAGACTGGGCTACGACACTTTCTCCCGTATAGTGCCTCGAATGGAGCACAACCCAAACTAGCATGGAAGCTATTGTTGTAGGAGAATTCAATCAAAGGCAGACTTTTCTCCCAGTTCTCGTTGAATTCTAAAGCACATGCCCTGAGCATGTCTTCAACCGTTTGGATAGTCCGCTCAGTTTGACCATCAGTCGCAGGGTGGAAAGCGGTGCTCATCTTCAGTTGACTCCCCAAGGCTGCTTGAAGTTTTTCCCAAAAGTGAGAGGTGAATCTCGGATCCCTGTCTGAGATAATGTCCAGCGGTACGCCGTGTAATCGGATCACCTCCTTCTCATATGCCTTAGCTAACTCTTCAAGGCTCCAGGTGTCTTTGATTGGCAGGAAATGAGCCGATTTTGTTAAGCGGTCCACTATCACCCAGATCGCATTATTTTCCTTGTGAGTTCTCGGTAAGCCCGTTATGAAATCCATGGAAATGGAGTCCCATTTCCCCAATGGAATGTCTAAGGGTTGTAGTAGTCCTCCAGGTCGTTGATGTTCGAATTTCACCTTCTAACAGATTAGGCACTTTGCAACGTATTCAGCAATCTCTGCTTTCATTCGAACCCACCAAAACTTCAGCTTTAAGTCCTGGTACATCTTGTCAGATCCTGGATGTATGGAGTATCTGGTACTATGTGCCTCGTCAAGGATTCTTCTTTTTAATACTGGTACGTCGGGCACACACCACCTTTCCTTGAACCTCAAACTCCCGTCAGGTTTAATCTCAAACCCTACTCGGTTTCCTGAAGGAATTTCCCGCCTGATCTTCACAAGCTCTTCATCTTCCCATTGTAGAGCTCTAATCTCGTGATATAACTCCGGCTCTGCGATCATTGCGTTCAAATCAGCATCGTCAGACTGAACCAACTCTAAGTTCATTCTCTTGAAGTCTCTGACAATACCAGCCGGAATTTCCCAAATGTTGCTAAGGGTATGCGTAGTCTTTCTACTCAGAGCGTCGGCAACGACGTTCGCCTTACCCTCATGGTACAATAGCTCAATCTTGTAGTCCTTGATCAGTTCTAACCACCGGCGTTGTCTCATGTTGAGTTCCTTTTGTGTGAAAATATATTTCAGGCTCTTGTGGTCCGTGTAGAACTTGATACTGACTCCGTAGAGGTAATGACGCCAGATTTTTAAAGCAAACACTACGGCTGCTAATTCTAGGTCATGAGTTGGGTAGTTTCGCTCATGAACCTTCAATTGCCTTGATGCATAAGCAATGACCTTCCCTCGCCGTCGATCAAGACGCAACCCAGGCCATTCAGTGAGGCGTCACTGTAGACTTCATACTCGTCTCCATCCGTAGGGAGAGCTAAGACGGGTGCTGTGGTAAGCCTTGTCTTGAGTTCCTGGAATGCATTCTCGCACTCGTCGCTCCATATGAACTTGGACTCCTTCTGTAGTAACTTGGTCATCGGTCGTGCTACCTTAGAGAAGTCTGGGACGAATCTTCTGTAGTATCCTGCCAATCCTAGGAAGCTGCGTATTTCAGTTATATTTGTGGGAGCCTTCCATTCTTTCACTGCGTCGATCTTTGCAGGATCTACCATCACTCCGTCCTTCGAGATGACGTGACCCAGGAATGCTACCTTTTCAAGCCAAAACTCGCACTTGGAAAATTTAGCATACCACTTATATTCCCTTAGTATTCCCAAAATGATACGGAGGTGCTCCTCGTGTTCTGCCCCAGTCTTGGAATAAATAAGGATGTCGTCAATGAAAACCACCACGCAGATGTCCAAGTACTCGTGGAAGGTTCTGTTCATTTGATCCATGAACACTGTTGGTGCGTTTGTCAAACCGAAAGGCATAACCTTAAATTCGTAGTGACCATATCTCGCTTCAAGCGGTCTTACGGATGTCTGTTCTCTTACCATGTCGATGATAACCTTTGACCTCAGGTCGATCTTAGAAAACACTCCGCACCCTTCAATTGATCAAAGAGATCGTCGATTCGGGTAAAGGGTAGCGGTTCTTAATGGTCACCTTGTTTAACTCCTCAGAAGTCGATGCAGTCTCATACCGCCATCCTTCTTTTCACGAAGAACCGGTGCTCCCAAGGCGAGACACTTGGTCGTATGAAACCCTTTTCAATCATTTCCTCTAGTTGTTTCTTCAATTCCTGTAACTCTACCGGTGCCATCCTATAGGGTGCCTTTGAGATTGGGGCCGTGCCTGGCGCAAGGTCGATAGAGAACTCGACATCACGTGCAGGTGGCAAGCCTGGCAACCGTCAGGAAAACGTCGTGGAATTCGCATCACGTGAATATCTTCAATGTTCACGCTCTCCGTTACTTCGCTTATGCTGCATAAGTACACTTGATGCCCTTTTCTTTCTAACCGTTGTAGTTGCAGCATAGATATGATTTTCGCCCCCTTAATTGGCGAAGTGTTCTGATACGTGACTCTAGTCCCCGTAGGATGCTTCAAGCGAATTTTCCGATCTCGGCACTCGAATATCGCATGGTGTTTAGCCAACCAATCAATACCAAGTATGACGTCGAACTCCGGCATGTCGAAAAGAATAAGGTTGGAAGGAAAAATTGTTTTGTGAATGGTGATTGGAGTTTCTTTGAATATTTTGGAACATTTGAGAATTTTACCATTAGGTAGAGAAATGTTTGCATTGATTGATTCAAATTTTGTGAGATTAGCTTTAGAGACAAATTTAGAAGATATAAAGGACAATGATGCCCCAGTGTCAAACAATACAACCGCGTTCACAGAGTTTATAAGAAAAATACCAGTGATGACGTCGGCCTCAGGTGACTCCTCTGCCTCAGCTTCTGTGAGGACGTATACTCGACCCTGTACCACTACAGACTGTGGTACACTCGCAATAGGCACCGTATTCAGGTTGTTGGGGCAAACATTCGACTTATGCCCCACCAATTTACACTTGTAACATGTAATCGGCAAACCGTTGCACTGTTTCCCTTCATGTGATGCCTTGCGACACATACGACAAGTCCCCGGTAAGGCTCTTGGTTGAGGAGCCCTTCCTGCAACCATAGCTCTCTCATTATTCCCCGCAGGAAGCCTGTTCTGGAACGCAGACCTTGAAAAGTTGGGCCTTTGATGGACAGGGCGCTGGTAAGTCGGCTTTTGGATGAAGCTCGACTGTGCCACAGATGGCACAAATACCTTCTTCTTCTTCTTTTCTTCGGCCTTTTCCAACTCCAGGGAAGCCCATATGCTACATGCGCGTTCATACGCTGCAGCAACAGTAGTGTAGGTGTTGGTACTTAGGTAGGTACGCATAGTGTTGGACATATTGCGCAGATACCTCTGGGTCATGGCCCTTTCGTTGGGAGCGATCGCAGCCCCAAATTTGGCCAACCGTTGAAATTTCTCGGTGTATTCCTGGAGTGTCATGTCTTCCATCTTAAGACCTATGAACTCCTCTTCCTTCTGACACCGGAGCTCATACCCAAAGTACTTCTCCTTGATTTTCGCTGTGAACTCGTACCATGTGAACGTAGCGTCAGGTTCATTAGTCCTGATCACGTTCCACCAGTCATTAGCCTCGGCCTTCAGGTAATAGGCGGCGATGTTGACCCTATCTTCTGGAGGCGTCCTAGTCAGATCCATGAGTTTTTTCATCTCTTCCAGCCAGTTCGTGAGATCGATAGGGTCATTTGAACCCGAGTACTCTCGTGGTCGGTGACGTGAAACACGATCAAACGCGCTTGGCTGATGTTCGCGATTTGCATTGTCCGTGGCTATTTCAGCCAAACGGATTAAAGATTCCTCGGCCAGAATTTGTCGTTCCTCGTTAGTCATTGGAGCTGCAGCCATTCTGAAAGAATTAGGAAGCGAAGAAAATTATTAGCATTGCGAGATGTTAGAAAGGCATGCTTAACATTGACAGAATTTATTTGAATAAATGCGATAACGGCAGTTATGCAAGTAAGCACAGAAGTTAGGCATTTTATTCCCTTGAGATGTAATTGTTGGTTACATCGGTTTTAGGATTTTTAAATGTATCTAGTACATTTTCTTAGGAAGAATGCAAAAGGTATGAGAGAGGGAGAATGTATTTTTTTTTTTTTTTTTTTTTTTTTTTTTTGGAATTGGTTACGAATTTAACAGATGTCTTCACTTCGTGCCGTCTGGTACTTCCTTCGATGCTTCCACCTCCGAGAATTAAATTTATTATTTAGATTTTATATCCGAGGATAATTGTTAGTTTTTGTTAGCCAACTCAGCAAGTAGCAAGTATACGATAGTTAGTGTATTTTATTTTGAGGGAAGTAGTTCGCTATTTAAAAGTCCTTAGCCTATGGTCGGTCCTTAAGGTTTCTACCCATTCTCACACTTTAAAGCGATTTCAAGTTATTATTTAAGTGATCTAATAAAAGAAAAATCTAATTTATTATTTGATCCTAGTAGTCTTGCGGTTTAGCATGTTAATATGTTAACCCGCCCAGGTGTCTCTCGTTAGGTAAGCATAAATCGCATTAGGCCATTTATGTTACGGTCACGAGTCAGCTCTGATACCAACTGTAACAACCTGGTTTTTAGTCGACTTTAATTACTAAGGCGGAAATTAATTAAGTCTTAAACCAGCGTCATTAATTATACATAAAACCCAAAAGTTACAACAACGTTCAAGAGTTGAATGAAACAACTCTAAATACGGTAATTTCAAAGAGTAAAGTGTTATATATTACAAATCTCTCAAAATACGACTAAAGGTAAAGCATAACATGTAGCGTGGCCCCGTCCAAAATCCAGCTCCCGGTCCACGATCATCCTGCACAATAAACTGATGGGGGGATGCCCGCTGAGCGGACAGTGACTAGCTATGCTCATACTTACCCTCGATTTCAATTACTTTGGTTTAATATTATTGCTTTATAAACATAACATTATGATAAAAACATAAACATGCTTATTACATATAGCATATAAAGACATCTAAGTCATAATAAGCATGCGGTTTAAAGCGATAAATCATATAAGCATGATATTCAATTATGAAGGCAAATAGCATATAATAGCATAGCAATAGAGTCACAATAATTCAATAACATTACAAGGCGATATCGGATCGCAATCAAACATACATATCGTATCATTCTCCTCATGCAGACTCGATTCAATTCAGAAAGCTGTGGTCTTTAGTTTTCGAAGATGGTACACACTCGTTCTCAATTAATCATACAACAAACAACACATACTGCTTACGAGCCTGACCACTGAGTAGGCCTTTGTACTCTAGTCGTTTGCATCTCACTACCATAGTGCAGCGACTTACTCCACTCGTAAACCACGCCGAATACTATAGTACTTGCATCTCATCTTCTAGTGTTCGAAATGATTCGAACTTCAGATACAATCTCGTCAAGTAATCTTTACGCAGGGTAAGAACGAATGCAAGTGTCGCCCACTAAGAACGAAACACGGCAAGGAGACAGAACCGTGAGATGACAATCGCAATAAGGTCACGGTGGCCCTGGTAACTTTAGCGAAATAGGGGAATAAAACCCTAGTCCAGTATGCATACACTAATATCCACTTTAAGAATAGGCTATGCTATTCATAGAGCACCTTAACTCTGGATAAAACGACTATTTCCTAAAGCCTGATACAAAAGCATTGGCATATTCATTATCTTGTACGGAACAGGCTATACGACTTAAGGCGTAACGGCATGGGCAGGATGCTCTAAGCATATAATGCTGCCGGCTAAACCACACTATTCGGGATGACAATCGCAATAAGGCCGAGATAGTGGCGTCCGCTACAAGACTATCTTAACCCCACTTCACCTACGATTGACGTTTTCATATCGGAGGCTCAAGCGTTTGACCTTTTATTTAACTTACTCATGATTTATTATTTATTTGATATTTCATATCACATGTTTCTAGACTCTCCTAGTCTCATCGTCAAACGTTTAAGTATTTGTATTCGGTTTCATATGATCACATAACATATTCGTTTATTATTTGAAGTGTTGTTAATTATTAATATTTTTAAGTTTCTATAATGATACGTTTATTAGTATGTCCAATTTTATTTAAGTGTTTTTCAAAACACTTTAAGTTATTTACTTATTTATTTTCAATTTTCTATACTTAGTAATATTTTCAATTATTTTCATTATTTCAAATTTTGAGATTTGAAATATCTTTAAATTTTAAGTCGTAACTTGTTTTACAAGTTTCGTAAATTTTTCACTATTCACTTTTCACTATTCACCGTATTTTATACGTATTTTTATACGTATTCGTATTTTTATACTTCGTATTCTATACGTATTTTTATACGTATTCGTATTTTTATACTTCGTATTTTATACGTATTTTTATACCTATACGTATTCTTATACTTGTACGTATTCTTATACTTGTACGTATTTCTATATTTATACGTATTTTTATACTTAAGATATTTTAGGTATAATACTAAATCCTTTTTATTTTCCTAAGTATAAATTCTAGTTTCAAAGTCGTTAAGTTCGTTTTGTACTTAGTGATTTTTGAAAATATTTTAACGGTCTAGTTTTAAAAACGTTAAGTTCGGTTTGTAAAAAGTGATAATGATATTTATTTTGAAATTCTAGTTTTAAAAATGTTAAGTTCAATTTGTAAAAAGTGATAATGATATTCATTTTAAAATACTAGTTTTAAAAATGTTAAGTTCAATTTGTAAAAAGTGATAATGATATTCATTTTAAAATGAGACTTAGTTATTTTAGTCGTCTATTAACTAAATTTAGCGATTTTCATTTTTAAAATAATAGTAACGTGGATGATTCATTTTAGTCCGTATGTCCAAGTTCAACAGTCCAATATGCAAAGGCGGTAGCACACGATTTAGTTCATTTTTATAACGGTTACATATTTTTATCGGTTTATAATATTTCATTTCTAACTAGATCGATTTATACACAAATTCATTTCTAACTACTATTTAACTTTAGTGACTTAGTGATAATTTCATTTTGGTCAAATTTAGTCAATTTTAAGTGTATATGTCGTGTGATATAATATATATGTCAAAATTTGATTTATTTCTTTTAATTTCTTAATTCAACTCATTAACTACTAATTAAATTATTTTAACAATTAAACTAAAAAGTGATAAAACAATTTTGGACCCAAAATGGCCCAAAATGCCGTGGAGAATGATGGTGGTGTTCAAACTTTTATTTTTCAATTTTTATCGGTTTTTAACTTAAAGTCTTTATATTTTAATTATTCTAATTATACTAAAACGATTTAAACTAAAATGAAATTTACTAAACATTTCATTTATATTTATGAATAGTGTTTTTCAACACTTTAATTTTCTAACTTTTTAACCTAAATGATTTATAATGTTTTAAGTTGTTTTATATCATAATACTAATAATATATAAAACAATATCTAAACATAAACACAAATTATTAACAAACATAAATTAAAACATAATCAAAATGAACAACAATGATGAACACCCACATGAAGAACACTTGAACATTATGAACATCACAAATAAACTCAAGAACACCATTTTTGATTTTAATAACTTATAATTTATTTTTCTAATTTAATTCTTTTTTCATGGTAGCATCCATTTTAACTAACTTATTCTAACATATTATTTACAAAAATTAAAAGTGAATATTTAGTAAAAAAAATGGAAAATGTCGTGTGATGTATATATGAACATATAATTTTCATTTTCGATTTTAAACACTTTAAACTCATTGTTAATATTTCACATAATTTTTATAAATGATTATAATCTAACTA
Source organism: Dianthus caryophyllus (assembly GCA_023091065.1). NCBI lineage: Eukaryota > Viridiplantae > Streptophyta > Magnoliopsida > Caryophyllales > Caryophyllaceae > Dianthus > Dianthus caryophyllus. The sequence continues at coordinate 31,401,817 of CM041517.1, read as the reverse complement.
AAACATAACTAAACATAAAAATCATATGAACATAAATTAAAAACGCTTAAAATTAATTTTACTAAACATATGAACATATTACTACAATAATCTATTTAACATATTATTTAGTTATTATCATTTTATTATACAACACATAATCATACAAGTGCACTCATGTGATGTTTAACATATTTAACATAATTTTCATACTCATAAAATTAATTTACAAAGAGGATAATATAAGACATAGTTAGTCACCTTTGATCGGCAAGCTAAAGGTTATCCGGATCGATGATGTTATCTAAGTCTAGGTCTTCACCCAAGTACCCGTCTTCACCTTCAAGTAAACCCGTAAATAATAAGCTCCAAATACCCAAGAATGTCTAAAAACACTAGTGTAATATTAGAGTAATATTAGGGTTTTAATTTAATGTGTTTTAGGAAATAATGGAAGAAAATTAAAAGGGAGAAATGGAGGCAAAGTGCTCGGCTGGTTTTAGGAGAAGAAAGGGTGATTTTTACACTTAGAAATTATTGAGAAAAGTTGTAATGAAAAACTAGGTTAAATGAATTAAGTTATTAGATGTTATGTTTTGTTTTATTTAGAAAAATAATGTTTTAAGTAAAGAAATTAGGGAACAAAAATATTCAACTAGCCAACTTAAGTCTTACATTACTATTTAGTGTAGAATTTGTCTATTTTGTGTTTTAAAATGTTTTTCACGAAATTGGTCAGTTTTAAAAAGTCGGGCGTCAAAAGCGATAAAAGTTAAAGTGTGCGCGTTTGATGATTTTTCGAAATATTTCTACTTTTGAATTTTAAGACTAAAATATAAATTTCATTATTCAAAAATTTTTAAAAGTTTTAAAGAAGTCGATAAATTTTACAAAACGAAAGTTTTGCAAAAATTGAGATTTTGGAAGGTTAAAAGGTTGTGATTTGATTTAAGATTTGAAATTAGAAATTGATGGCTAATAATTGAATTAAATTAACACGGGGTGTTACAGCCGTCTTGTAATTCTCATCCGTTACCTAGCTATTTCCTATGTCCCATGCTGTTTCGGGATTGATTGCCATTTGCTTAAGCTGCTTGCGGTTTGGTGATTGTTTGGGAAAGTTTTCTTTATCTCGCTTTGTCCTCTATTTTCTGTCATGCTTTGTTGCTAGAGGACAAGCAACGGTTCGGTTTGGGGGAGTTTGATGTCTCATATATTTACGTACTTATAGCCCCTTGTTCACGAGCTTTTCTTAACGTTTCCCGTGCTTTTATATGCGTTTCGCCTCCTATTTCTCTCCGTTTTGGCTCTGCTGCGTTTTTGTGTCCATTTTGCAGGTACACGCGCTTATTTGGAATATAGGAGGCTGGTCGAGAAGTTTCGGAAAGTTTCGTGAAGTTTCGTGAAGTTTTGAGGTGATTCGAGTTGGTTTCGTTGCGTTTCGCTTGCGTACGAGCCTCGTTTCACTAGTTGAAGGTGTCCCGGGACCATGGGACGGGATTTGAAGCTCTCATAATCATCCTAAGACTCGTCCCTACTCCTAGGCCTCGTCCCTTAGCCTTGGGACGACAAACAAGCAAAGAAAAACTAAGTAAAAGAAGTGCCAAAGTGAGGGATTAAGCTGAAACCAACGGGACGACCTTCCCTAGACCCATCCCGGTCGGGATGACTATGGTCCCGGACGGGACACCTGTCCCGGATCCCTGGGACGACTCCGACTCCACGTGTGCTTAAATTAGATCGTCTATTTGAAGGAGCAAATCATCATATTTCGTCCTAGACTTTTTACAGCATTTTCTTAACATTTCAAAGTACTTCCTCAAGAAAACTTAGGGTTCATACTTTTATGCTTTTGTAATTTCAATTCCTGTCTCGGTTTATGTTAGTTTGATCGTCTATTTGGTTTTGTTGCTTGAATTCATCCAACTTTCTCCTTGTATTTCTGATTGGTATTGTATTCTTTTTCTCTTTTTTTTTTTTTAATCATTTCATTATATATTGTTATTGATCATGTTTTCATCCATTGCTCATGCTTTTGTTATCAATTTCGCTATGTGTGAGTAGTTTTATCATCTAGGGAGAAGGGTGAAGCATGGGTGATTGTTTTGGTTGATGTTTGTGATCATTTGAGTTAGGTTTTTGTGCTTGCTTTGATTATCTCTGCTTGATTGTGTTTGTTGATTCCTTGATCATGTTTTAGAAAACTTTTAGCACCCTTGAACTTAAGATCGAAAGCCTAATTCGAGGAGAGGCGCGAGATAATCATTAGGACCCTCAATCGTAAGTAGCGAGATCCCGCTTTTGAGACCTAGAGGAAGCTTAAGACCGAGAGGACGAGCTTTATCCTTAGCAAGTGCGATTACCTACTCAACCTGATCATCATTCCTTAACCTAACCCTACCCTTGCCTAACCCGACTTCCTAGACCTTTCGCCATATAAGTTAAACCCTTTCCTTGCTCTAGCTTTAGTAACCCAACAATATTCGAACCGAGACTAGAATCGTTAAAATAACCAACATTACGACCATCTCCCTGTGGATTTCGACCCGACTTACCCTAGCTACACTAGTGTTGAGTTTGGCATTATTTTTGAATAGGCGAGTGCGACTAAACCTATCAGCTAATTACCCCCAGGATTCCCTAATCGAAGAACGAAAATAACAGCAATACTAATCGTTCTCTATGAACACGATTTCCATAGTTTTGTTAAAACAATAATTATGATGTAAAATCTGTGTTTTGCATTCGTCCCTGGCTCTGTTTTTATAACAGAAGAATTTGGCGGTTCACTTGTGACTGTCCGAAAAGTCACAATAATTAGCGGGAAAAAACCGAACGCAAAAATAACTGTCTTAATTAGAACTCATGTCGCTAAGTGCTGTCTAATGATCGTAAACATTAGTAATCCAAGCCAAGCACAACAAGCCCAATGCACCAAATGGCCCATTACACACACTTAATTCCAATTAATTCATAACCCATATATGTTAATATAAGGATAATAAAACATCCATAATCTTTCCATGTGGGATAACTTATCCACATACAAAACCAAATTGAAGACTATCAAAGAATGTCTAACAATCCCCCACTTAGTCTTCAATCTAACAAAATGCATACATGAAAGTATCTTTCGATTAATATACTTACATTTTCCCAAAAAAAAAGTATCTTTGTAACGACCTGGTTTTTCGTGACTTTAATTAAACTAAGGCGGAAAATTAATTAAGTCTATATATTACAAAACCAGCTGTTATCGTATTACAAACTCCATATACATAATATGAGTTTAAGATAACCAGAGTTATTCGATTACATTCTCTCAAAAAGGAGTACAAAATAAAGGTAAACCATCCCCAGATTCAAAAGTGGTAGTCTCAAAATTTTGCATTAAACTCTCATCATTTTCTCGCACACTCTTTCGACACATGCAATTCTAAAACAATATGCGGTATAAATAAATAAATAAGTAGAAATGAAGAGCAAGTAGCAAATAAAACACGTAAGGAATTTATGATGATTCAAACATGGGTATAATTCAATCAAATAATGTACCACGCTCACAAATTATCATACTCAATAAATCGTATTCCAATACTCATAACCAAGTCATTCAGACAATCATCAAATCAAAACAAGGAAATGCATTCATCATACGTTGACTAATGAGTCTTCGTTAGTAAGGCGGAAGCATGCAGATATAATCCGCGCAGAAGCGGTCAGGGCCGAACGAAATCGGACGTGTCTGACAGGCAAAAGATATCTAAGGTAATAAGGACGGCCTAATGTAACACCCCGTGTTATTTTAACACAATTTGATAATAGAATTTAATTCCTTAAATTAAATTCATCCTTTTTCCATATAATAAAATGCGACTGAAATTTTTTCGCCAAATAATAAAAAAAATTTCCTAAGTACAAATTTAAAAATTTTGAAAAATAAAGTTTGTTCTATTATCTTCAGAATTGAAAAAGAAATACATTTCAAAATTTTATAAAAATCAACACAAAATTTATATCGCCTTTCAAATTTCAGAAAGGTTAAGTTATATTTACTATTCATAAAAATAAATGTAAAACCTTTTATTCATAAAATTCAATTTCAAACATTTTTCGTTTTCAAAATAAAAACATTAGTTTTAATATCAAATTACTATTTCATTTCTATTAAACTAGCCTTTTTCTAAATTGTTGAAATTTGAAGTCACACTTACTTTAAATTGATTAACTTTTTGACGTTTGTTTATAATTCTTTAAATCTATAACATTCAACGAAAAAAATAAGTATTTCGACCTAGTAAAATTTTAATCAAAATCTCGAGGGTTAAGATCCGATTTTTATATTTAGTACCTTTTGAAAATTAGTTTTATTTTTATTTCCGATTTTATTTCAAAATACTATTTTAAGATCATATCCTTTATTTCGAGACTATTCGCGTGCGCGCAAATCAAAAATTTCAAAAACGAAAATCGAGCCCGATTATTTTTACAATAGCCGACTTACTTGGACTTTTGACCAAGTTATCTTCTTCCATTTTTCTTACACAAGTCTTACACATTATATTTATCATCATCACTTTTATTTTCTTTTTATTTAAATTTAAAGTTTATAACCTTTAATAAAAATACGTACAAATACGAAACTACTACTTTAATACTACGATTTTCATTTCCGTCACTTTTAAAATTTTTCTAAAGTAATAAATAAAATACTTTAGTCTTAAAATATTAAAGTAGAGATATTTCGAAAAATTGTCAAACGCGCACACTTTAACTTTTATCGCTTTTGACGCCCGACTTTTTAAACCCGATTTATTTCGTAAAAACTTTTTAAAAATATCAAGGGGACATATTCTTTTCCAAATAGTGATGAAGACTTTAGTAACCTATAATGATAATTATGTTTCCTATTTTCATTTAATTAACCTTTATTTAATAAAAAACAAACTTTAAAATCTAATAACCTAACCTAAATTTGTACAACTTGTTCATAACATTTCAAAGAGCAAAAATCAACTCCTTGCTTCTCCATATATGTCGTGTACTTCCTCCATTATCTCCCCTTTATTTTTCTTTCATTTTTCTTCCTAAATCACTTAAATAAAACCTATAATATTATCTTAATAATTCCAAAGTATTCTAAGTTCATTAGTGGGTATTAGGAGCTAACTTGCAAGGATTATTTGGGTGAATATCTTGGGTAATATGGGTGAAGAAAAATCCGATCTAAAATTTATTTTAGATCCTCGACGATTAACATCCTAATAAGGTGACTAACTATGTCTTGTATTATCCTTTTAGTAAATTAGTTTGTTTTGTTATTATAATTTTATGAGTATGATTTTTATGTTAAATATGTTAAACATCATGATTGTGTGCTTGTATGTTTAGGTGAAGTATAATAAAATGATAATAAATAAGTTATATGGATAATAGATTAGTTGTAGTTAAATGATACCATGTGTAGTGAATTTATTTTTGAGCATTTTTAATTTATGTTCATATGATTTTTATGTTTAGTTACGTTTTAATTGAGTAGTAGTTATATATAAAAATTATGTGAAATATAAAAAATGAGTTTAAAGTGATTAAAAATGAAAAATAAAAATTATATGTTCATGTTTGTATATCTCGGCTTTTCCCTTTATTTTTACTAAATATTCACTTTTAATTTTTGTAAATAATATGTAGTGTTAAGTTAGTTAAAAAGGATGCTACCATGCAAAAAGAATTAAATTAGGAAAATAAATTATAAGTTGTTAAAATCAAAATTAGTGTTCTTGAGCTTTAATATGATCTTCATATGTGTTCTTGATTTCTTCATGTTGATGTTCATCCTTGTTACTCATTTTGATCTTGTTTTATTTTATGTTTGTTAATAATTTGTGTTTATGTTTAGTTATTGTTTTATATATTATTTAGTATTATGCTATAAATCAACTTAAACATTATAAATCATTTAGATTAAAAAGTTAGAAAATTAAAGTGTTGAAAAACACTATTCATAATTATAAATAAAAGTTTTAGTAAATTTCATTTTAATTTAAATCGTTTCAGTATAATTAGAATAATTAAAATATAAAGACTTTAAGTTAAAAACCGATAAAATCGAAAAATGAAAATTTAGGACATCACTATGTTAGCCACGGCATCCCCTTCATTTTTAGGGTTAAAATTTGTTTTATCACTTTTTAGTTTATTGTTAAAATAATTTAATTATTAGTTAATAAGTTAGATTTAAGAAATTAAAAGAAATAAATCAATTTTGGCACATATATCATATCACACGACATAGCCTTTATAAATTGACTAAAATTGACCAAAATGAATTTATCACTAAGTCACTAAAGTTAAATAATAATTAGAATTGAATTTTTGTATAAATCGTTTTAATTATAAATGAATTATGTTAAACCGATAAAAATGAGTAACCGTTCTAAAAATGAATTAAATCGTGTGCTACTACCTTTGCTATTGGATTTTTGAACTTGGACATACGGACTATAAATGAATCATCCACGATACTATTATTTTTAAAATGAAAATCGCTAAATTTAGTTAATAGACGACTAAATTTAACTAAGTCTCATTTTAAAATAAATGTCATTATCACTTTTTACAAATTGAACTTAACATTTTTAAAACTAATATTTTAAAATGAATATCATTATCACTTTTTACAAACCGAACTTAACGTTTTTAAAACTAGACTTTTAGAATATTTTCAAAACTCACTAAGTACAAAACGAACTTAACGACTTTGAAACTAGAAATTCATACTTAGAAAATAAAAGGGGTTTAGTTTATTTTCTAAAATATCTTAAGTATAAATACCTAAAATATCTTAAGTATAAAAATACGTATAAAATACGAAGTATAAAAATACGAGTACGTATAGAAATACGTATAGAATACGAAGTATAAAAATACGAATACGAATAAAAATACGTATAAAATACGATTGAATAGTGAATAGTGAAAAATGTATAGTGAATTACTGAAAATAATTGAAAATTTTACTAAGTATAGAAAATTTAAAATGAAGGAGTAAATAACCTAAAGTGTTTGAAAAACACATAAATAAAATTGGACATACTAATAAACGTTTCAATTTAGAAACTTGAAAACATTAATAATTAACAACACTTCAAATAATAAACGAATGTGTTATGTGATCATATGAGTCCTACCATTCAAATAAAGCGTTTGTGTGAGACTAGGAGAGTCTAGTAACATGTGATATGGAATATCAAATAAATAATGAATATTGAGTAAGTTAAATAAAGGGTCAAGCTTGGGCCTCCGATATGAAAACGTCAATCGTAAGTGAAGTGGGGTTAAGATAGTCTTGTAGCGGATACCACTATCTCGGTCTCTGACATGGGTCATCCCGGTTAGTGTGGTTGAGCCGGCAGCTTTATTGCTTAGCATCCTGCCCCTGCCCTACCCCTTAAGTCGTATTGCCTATGCCGTACAAGATAATGAAAAATTCAACTCTTAGTGGGTCAGGCTTTAGGAAATAGTCGTTTTATCCAGAGTTAAGGTGCTCTATGATTAGCATAGCCTATTCTTAAAGTGGATATTAGTGTATGCATACTAGACTAGGGTTTTATTCCCCTATTTCGCTAAAGTTATCAGGGCATCCGTCTTGGAATTTGGGCGATTATAGCGGTGGTCTCCTTGCCGTGTTTCGTTCTTAGTGGGCGCGACACTTGCATTCGTTCTTACCCTGCGTAAAGATTACTTGACGGGATTGTATCTGAAGTTCGAATCATTTCGAACACTAGAGGATGAGATGCAAGTATTATAGTATTCGGCGTGGTTTACGAGTCGAGTAAGCCTCTGCACTATGGAAGTGAGATGCAATCGATCAGAGTACAAGGGCCTACTCAGTGGTCAGGCTCGTAAGCAGTATGTGTTGTTTGTTATATGATTAAATGAGAATGAGTGTGTACCATCTTCGAAAATTAAAGACCACAACTTTCTGAATTGAATCGAGTCTGCATGAGGAGAATGATAAGATATGTATGTTTGATTGCGATCCGATATCGCCTTGTAATGCTATTGAATTATTGCGATACTATTGATATGCTATTATATGCTATTTGCCTTCATATTTGAATATCATGCTTATATGATTTATCGCTTTAAACCGCATGCTTATTATGACTTATATGTCTTTATATGCTAATTGTAATAAGCATGTTTATGTTTTTATCATAATGTTATAATTATAAAGCGATAATATTAAACCAAAGTAATTGAAATCGAGGGTAAGTATGAGCATAGCTAGTCACCTGTCCATTCGTGACATCCCCAATAGTTTATTGTGCAGGACGATCGTGGACCAGGAGCTGGATTTTGGATGGGGCCACGAGACGTTTTTACGCTTTACTTTTGTTGCTTTTGAGAGATATGTAATATATATAACGCTACTCCTTTTAATCTCCGTATTTAGAGTTGTTCTATTCAACTCTTAAACGATGATGTAATATTTTGGGTTATTTGTATAATTAATAACGCTGGTTTAAGACTTAATTAATTTCCGCCTTAGTAATTAAAGTCCACTAAAAACCAGGTTATTCTGATTAGTATCGAGCTGTCTTTGCGGCCAGTGAGTAACTTAATAGTTATTTCATCTAGCGAGAGACACCTGGGCCAGACATTCATATCGTATGTCAGGCAAAGACTAATAGGATCAAATAATGAATTAGATTTTTCTTTTATTAGATCACTTAAATAATAACTTAAAATCGCTTTAAAGTGTGAGGATGGGTAGAAACCTTAAGGTGTAACACCCCGTGTTTTTATTAATACTAATTAATTATTTTAACAAAATTCCTAAATTAAAATTTATATAATATAACTTTTATTCCTTTGTTCAGAAAACGCGGCTGAAAAATTTCGTTCAAATAAATTTTCACAACATTTTTGAAATTTAAAAAAAAAAACTCTTTAAATATTTATATTAACTTGTATAATATTTTTATTTCCTAAAATACTGGTCAAACTAAAACCTTGATTCAATTGGTTTTATTAAACTTAATAAATTTGCGTTTTACTTTAAAAATTATTATTACTTGAACAAATGTAATTTTATTGAATTGTTTCTTTCAAATAAGCAGACCGTTTAAAAATATGTGAGACCGTAATAAAATTTATAGTTGACATTTTTTTTTTTTTTTATATACATTTTATATCTCAAAATATAAATTTTATAATACTAATCATAGAACTAAAATTTAAAACGAATAATATAAAGTATAATATATTTATAAAATATAAAGTTTATAAATAAGAGTAAATAAAACGGAGCAAACAAAATGAAACAGACCCAAAATATACCTCCTTATGTCGGTACATCCTCCTCCACTCATTTCATTTTGGATATTTATTTTTAACCTAGCTGCTTCCCTAACACACCTTCCTTTCTTTTTTTTTCTGGTCTCCTCCTTCTCTCTTCTTCCTCTCCTTTTAATTCTCCATTAAAATAACCAACATCAACAACAACTGACCGACAACTTCAAACACAATAACATCAACAAACACAACAATAACAAACACAACAACAACTAAAACGACAACAACACACGGTAGCAACAACAACAACCACACCCGCCGGCAGCAGCCCCGCCCACCCCCACCGCCGCCGGAGCCACCACCGAGGGCCTCCCCCTCTCTCCCTGCTCTTTCCCTTCTCTTCTCCCCTGCTTTACGCCTCGCCAGTGCCGCCGCTTTCCTGGCTCTCTCTCGCTCTCCTTCTCTCTGCCACCACCAGCTGACCCACCGGAGCCGCCTGGAACCACCACCACCTGCCACCGTGGTCCCCTCTCTCCTTACTCTGCTCCTGCTCCCCTGTTCTCGGCCCTGCCCTCCTTCGAGCTCCCTCTTTTCTCACCTCTCTTTCCTACTCTCGCCGGAGCTCCGACCACCGGAGACGCCACCTCAAACCACCATGGCCATCACCACCGTGTCAGCCACCACGTTGTTGCTGTGGGTCGTGCTCCTCTGCTCTCTTCCTCTGCCACCGTGAGCCACCACACAGGGGGTTTCACCTCCGTTTCGTCATCGACTTCACGTGGCCGTGCTTACTCTCGCCGTCGTATTCTTATCGTCGGTAAGTAGCATTGATTAAATCGTTTTCTGTCCGTAAATTTATCGTCATTTGATTTTGCTGGTTTTAACTCACTTTTGCTCTCTCCTCTGCGTGATATGTTCGTTTGTCGGGGACGAAATCGGACACGAAAATTTGGACGCTTGTCCTTGGTTCATCGCCTCATTAGCCGCTTTTCTTACTTGACTTCACTGCTGGTTTTGGGTTTATTAGGAATGGGTTAGGATCGTTTTTGGAGGCCTCTGTGGGTGAGCCAAATTTAGGTGACTCGATTTCTTCACCAAAATCTCTAATTTTAACACTTTGGTTTTATCTTAATTAATTTGTGATTAAAAGTGAGCTAGTATGCATTAGACACGTATGAGTCCTGTTTAGGTTTAATTTGATAACTTTGTATGATTCGCTATAGTATGAAATTGGGTGTTAATTTTAGTTATAATATAATGTTGAATTGAATTGTGAAATATGATATTTATATGATTTTGTGAAATTATATTTTGGGTGAAAATGTGTTGTGAATTATTGTTGAATTATATGTAATATTATCATGTTAATATTATTTGTTATGTGTAAATTAAAATATATAAAGTATAAGGATCACAATTATAAAATAAGACTAAAAATATTACTAAAATAACTTAAGTAAACAAATTAAATTAATATAAAATATTTATGGAAATAAAATAATTATCGGCACTAAAAAAAAAAAAGGGTTTAAATAAAACACAACTAAAAATTGAGAGTTAAATAAAAAGGGTATTAAGTTTAAATTAGTATTAAATAAATTCAAAGGTAAAAATATAAATTAATTGCCACTCGTATGAAAATTTCCAAGATAAATAATTATATAAAATGTCATATATCACATTTAATATAAAGATTACTTTATTAAAATTATAAAGTTTACAATGGACTTAAAATATACCAAATAAGTATTTGGTTAAAATAATAAAAAGAAATTGGGTACTTTAAAACTTAAAATGAATCTAAGTAAAACTATTATTGAATAAAGTTAATAATTAATATCACAAATAAGAATTTACAAAAAGGTGAATTGTTAAGATCATATAAAGATCGACTAAAAATTTACTAAGTAAAGTTATATAAAAATTATGAATGATATATTTATATATATAAATATAAAACCTAACTAAAATTTAAACTATAAAGTGTATGACATTACAAAAGTTATAAATAATTAAATAAATTAAAATTAAGTGAATGGTACTAAAATATAAATATTAATAATCTCACGTATTAAGTCACCTAATACGACTACTTAAAAAGTTACATAAATAAAATCAATTCGTAAATTAGGCCACCTAAACGAATATTAGATTTTATTAAAAATTACTAAAGTTTGCTAAGTATCATTAAGATACTTTTACAAGTTAAAATAAATGTTAAAACTACTAAATCGCTAAACACTTTACAATTTAAATAAAAGGAAGAAATAAATGTGAGTTATAAATGCAATTCAATCATTTATATTACTAATCACTAATCTACTTTAATTTACTTAAAGTTTAAATGAAACTAAATCATACTTAATCGAACTATCATTAGATTACTAAAATACAAAATAAGAATACGTATAAGTATAAACATACATACAAAGTATAAAAATACGCATACGTATAAAAATACGCACAAAATAATGAATAATGAAAATATTTAAAAGTTACGAACGGACTCAAAATAAATCATCAAGTTTTCCTATGTGTTCTGCTTACCTGATGAACTGCTAGAACTAAAATTTCATTACACAAGTTCGACGTTATATTTATGTTTTAGAAATAATACATGATACGAATAAACAAGGAAATAAGAATATGAAAATAAGCTACTTGAATAAAATACTTGGATTGTTCGCCATGTCGCGACTCTTGAATTTGAAGTTAAACGAGGTAGCCGTCTATGGGGACTTTAGCTCCCCCCCAGAGTTGCTAAAGGCGATCTAATATTTTTATAAAGTATTATTTAGGTCGCGGGATATTCAACCTCGGGGATGGGCATACTTGATATCTCCGTGAGCCCATACTACTGATGGTGGAAACTCCGGCCCCTTTGGGGTACCCGTCTAAGGTGATAGTCGTATTATTAGGTGACTACTTACTCGAGGGCGAGTATGATACGATCCTATCTATAGTGGTGTATGCATACATTAGACTCGGGATTTGGCTGTCCTTATCGCTTTAGGTATCTTTAGCTTTGTCGGACACGCCCGCTTTGTTCGTACGACCGATCGCGCGGACGTCTAGTATGTCAGCCACGTCCGCTCTGTTCGGCCCTGTCTACTATTGCGTTTTACGTCTGCATGCTTCCGCCTCGCTAACGAACAATCATTAGTTAACGTATGAAGAATGTATTTCATTTCCTTGTTTGTTTGATGATTATTTGAATGACTTGGTTTCCTGAGTGTTGAAATACTACTTATTGAGAATGATTATTTATGAGTGTTGTACGTTATGTGATTGGATGTATACTCGTGATTAAATCATCATGATTTCCTTATGTGTTTTGCTTGCCTAATTGCAATGTGTTTTTATTTATTTATTTTCTATATTCTACGTTACGTTTTATGAACTGCATGTTGTATGAGATTTAAATATCTATATGTGAGAACTGATATTATATGCTAATTGTCCAATTTTATTGAAATATGCTACTTTGGAGTTATCACGGCGTTTAGTCTTTGCCAAGTTACTTTTAATCATAGGTTAAATAAACCAAAAGCGTGGTTTAGAGGTTGTTGGTTAGAACAGCCACTTCCCGCCTCCGAGCGGGAGATCCTCCTATTTTGTGTTTTTGTCTCCGTTATGTGCAATTCTCGAGACTCAAGATTATCGGAGACGATTGGGATGTTTTATTTGTTTTCTTTGAGAGATTGTAACATATATTTGTATCCTATGCCATTTGAATGTAATTTAATTAACATCCGGCATGTATTAGACTTAATTAATTTTCCGCCTTAGTTTAATTAAGTCACGAAAAACCGGGTTGTTACAGTTGGTATCAGAACTGTCTTGCGACCGTGAATAACTTATAGTTATTTCATCTAGCGAGAAGACACCTGGGCTAGACATACATATTAATATATATGTCCGGCATAGACTTATAGGATCAAATAATGAATTAGAAATCTTAGATCGCTAAAATAATAATCGTAGAAACGCTTTGAATGTGAGAATGGGTAGAAATATTAAGGATTGACCGATCGACCTAGATTTTAGAATTTTTAAGTAGTCATTCAACCTCAATAGATTTTTATTTTTCTTTTCTTGCCTGCTAAGTGCTTTATGACTGATCTTTTGACTAACAAGTCTTTTATACTAACGTTACCTAAACTCGAGACGAATGAATCAAGTCAAGACTTAAGACGACAAGAATTCAAGCACATTCAAATGGAGCGCATCAAGAGTCGAACGATCACGAGCGCTGGACCTTGAAGAAACCCTCTTTGTTTTGAAGACCTCTATAACTTTCTCAAACATCCTTATTAAATAGATTATAATTTTCTCCTCTAAAAATTTTAAATCTATTTAACTTATTTTCTCCTTCTAAAATAAAACCTTCCTAACTTATACTTCTATAATGACTTCATAAAATGAATTTTCATCTCCTTTCATGTTTCTCGCAAATATAAGACTTGAAGACGAGACTGAAGCGCATGGAAAATCATGCTATCAGAGACAACTTCCAAGACGTCGAAGATTTCTTAAGCATTGAAGATTTATACAACCTTATCAAAATCGTCCTTTAATTATCGCCATCATTTCAACACTTTTCAATTTTCAGATTTCCTAATCATAAAATTCCTAATATTTAATCTCTAAAATTGAATTTTAGTGTTTTCTCTTATATTTGAAACTCCTTACTCAAAAATAGGTTAATTCGATTATTTTGAAACTCGTAAAAAATTTCTAACTCCTAAATTTCTGATTCCCTAAATCAAAAATTCCTAATAATTGACTTCGTAAAATGAAGTTTCATTTTTTTTCCATTTATTTTTTTAAAAAAAAAACTCAATTTTGTTATTTTTAATTTTCGTAAACTCCTTAATCTTTATACTCAAAAACTTTCGAACTTGATTACTTGCTTACTTTTGACCTCGTACAATTATTTAATTTCTTCTAACATTTCTACTCTTGAAATCTATAAAACCTTCTAAAATTTCATAAAGTTAATTTTCTTTTGTTCTATTTAATCTCAAAAAAAAAAAAAAGAAGAATTTATATTTCCTGTGTAATTCCGTTAACTTTTTATTCAACCTCTAAAACTTATCACCTTGTTCAAAATCTTGAACTCTTAAATTATTATTTCTACGAAATATTTATTAATCTCATACGATGAACTTTCATTTGTTTCCTTCATTTTTGTAAAGTCTTTATCTTTTTAGTAAATATTTTGAACTCGTAAACTCAATTGTTCTAAACTACTCATCCTTTAATTTTAAATATTTTTAACTTGATTACTTTTCAAATTCTTAGTCTTACCATCTCATTTAAATATTTAAAATCGTAAAATTTATAATTCCTATCTACCTTCGAAAATTTACCTTCGTATTTCGTCTTAAAAACAGCTTTGAAAATTATTTATTTGCTTCGCAAAACTTTTATTTCGTCATTTGAAATATCTTTGATATTTAATTATCTTAAATTGCTTATTCTCATTTCATCCACTTTCGAATCTTATTTTGTTATTACCTTCGCGTGAGTTTTCATCCGTTTTAAAACTTATAGTTTTCTACGTATTAACCACTAAAATGGATTTTCTTATTTTAACTTCTCTTCATAAAATCCTTATTCTTAATTTTAGATACTTTTAAAACTACTTTGTTTCGACCTCCTTATCTTTAAATTTTAAATACCTTTTGAACCTGTCCTATCTGTTACAATTATCTTTCTTCGAAGTATATATACATATATCATTTTCTTTTTCTTTTATATAATCCCTTGTTGTAAATTTCAAATCGTATTCTAAATATGAATTATAACATTTCCATTTCACCTAATAACTTTATAATAAAAATTTTAAGAAAATGAGCTATATCAACAAGGTTATCCATAATTCTCGAAAATTTTATTTAGTCATTCAACGATAACCTATATTCTCTTAATTTCATTAAAGCTCATATTTTCGTTATGATCACTACGACTTTTACCTAATTTCCCTAAATGCCGTTTTTCTAAGGCTATATTTCATATACGCGTGATCATTAAAAGTAACAAAAATAATATTATGTATATACGTTTAAAACTTCTTAAGGGGGTAGGACTATAATTCGATATTATCAAAATCCTAATTAAATCTTAAAATTCCTTATTTCAATTATTTTAAGGTTAATATTTATTTCTAGATTTAAATAAATTGTTTTATTCTTAAAACGCTTGTTATTTTAATTTAATTTAATTCCGTACAAAACTTCTAGGCCCTACCTTTTTGAAAACCTCTTTCTCGCTGATTTTGGAAAACGACAATGCAGCAACATTTAGATATTAATTCAAAAAAAAAAAAAAAAAAAAAAAAAAAAAAAAAAAAAAAAAAAAATTATTTATACTTTGAAATTATTTAAATTCTTCAATAATTCCTTTTTAGAAAATTCATACCCAATCAAGAGCAATAGTACTATTTCAATTCCGAAAGCCTTGATGTTTTCCCCAACTGCCTTTTAATCTGGAGCAATTATCTATCCTATTCAAGTTTCGGGGACGAAACTTTTCTTAAGGGGGTAGGATTGTAACACCCCGTGTTTTTATTAATACTAATTAATTATTTTAACAAAATTCCTAAATTAAAATTTATATAATATAACTTTTATTCCTTTGTTCAGAAAACGCGGCTGAAAAATTTCGTTCAAATAAATTTTCACAACATTTTTGAAATTTAAAAAAAAAAACTCTTTAAATATTTATATTAACTTGTATAATATTTTTATTTCCTAAAATACTGGTCAAACTAAAACCTTGATTCAATTGGTTTTATTAAACTTAATAAATTTGCGTTTTACTTTAAAAATTATTATTACTTGAACAAATGTAATTTTATTGAATTGTTTCTTTCAAATAAGCAGACCGTTTAAAAATATGTGAGACCGTAATAAAATTTATAGTTGACATTTTTTTTTTTTATATACATTTTATATCTCAAAATATAAATTTTATAATACTAATCATAGAACTAAAATTTAAAACGAATAATATAAAGTATAATATATTTATAAAATATAAAGTTTATAAATAAGAGTAAATAAAACGGAGCAAACAAAATGAAACAGACCCAAAATATACCTCCTTATGTCGGTACATCCTCCTCCACTCATTTCATTTTGGATATTTATTTTTAACCTAGCTGCTTCCCTAACACACCTTCCTTTCTTTTTTTTTCTGGTCTCCTCCTTCTCTCTTCTTCCTCTCCTTTTAATTCTCCATTAAAATAACCAACATCAACAACAAGCGTACCGACAACTTCAAACACAATAACATCAACAAACACAACAATAACAAACACAACAACAACTAAAGCGACAAACAACACGGTAACAACAACAACAACCGACAAGCCAGCGGCTCAGAGCCAACACCACCGTGCCAAGCTACCACCGAGGGCCTCCCTCTCTCTCCTGCTCTTTCCTTCTCTTCTCCTCCCTGGCACCGCCTCCCTGCTCGGTATGCCGCCTTCCCCGCTCTCTGCTCTCGCTCTCTCGGCCACCACAAAGAACCCGGCACCGGAGCCGCTGGAACCACCACCACCGCCACCGTGGTCCCTCTCTCCTTACTGCACTCGCCTGCTCCCCCGTTTCTCGACCACCGCCTCCTTCGAGCTCCCTCTTTCTCACCTCTCTTTCCTACTCTCGCCCAGCTCGGAGCCAGGAGACGCCATACCTCAAACCACCATGGCCATCACCACTGCAGTGTCGGCCACCACGTTGTTCTTTGTGGGTGGGTGCTCCTCTGCTCTTTCTCTTCTGCCACCGTGAGCCACCACAGGGGGTTTCACCTCCGTTTCGTCATCGACTTCACGTGGCCGTGCTTACTCTCGCCGTCGTATTCTTATCGTCGGTAAGTAGCATTGATTAAATCGTTTTCTGTCCGTAAATTTATCGTCATTTGATTTTGCTGGTTTTAACTCACTTTTGCTCTCTCCTCTGCGTGGTATGTTCGTTTGTCGGGACCAAATCGGACACGAAAAATTTGGGCGCTTGTCCTTGGTTCCTTTGGCCTCATTAGAGCTTTTCTTACTTGACTTCACTACTGGTTTTGGGTTTATTAGGAATGGGTTAGGATCGTTTTTGGAGGCCTCTGTTCGTGAGCCAAATTTAGGTGACTCGATTTCTTCTCCAAAATCTCTAATTTTAACACTTTGGTTTTATCTTAATTAATTTGTGATTAAAAGTGAGCTAGTATGCATTAGACACGTATGAGTCCCGTTTCAGTTTAATTTGATAACTTTGTATGATTCGCTATAGTATGAAATTGGGTGTTAATTTTAGTTATAATATAATGTTGAATTGAATTGTGAAATATGATATTTATATGATTTTGTGAAATTATATTTTGGGTGAAAATGTGTTGTGAATTATTGTTGAATTATATGTAATATTATCATGTTAATATTATTTGTTATGTGTAAATTAAAATATATAAAGTATAAGGATCACAATTATAAAATAAGACTAAAAATATTACTAAAATAACTTAAGTAAACAAATTAAATTAATATAAAATATTTATGGAAATAAAATAATTATCGGCACTAAAAAAAAAAAAAAGGTTTAAATAAAACACAACTAAAAATTGAGAGTTAAATAAAAAGGGTATTAAGTTTAAATTAGTATTAAATAAATTCAAAGGTAAAAATATAAATTAATTGCCACTCGTATGAAAATTTCCAAGATAAATAATTATATAAAATGTCATATATCACATTTAATATAAAGATTACTTTATTAAAATTATAAAGTTTACAATGGACTTAAAATATACCAAATAAGTATTTGGTTAAAATAATAAAAAGAAATTGGGTACTTTAAAACTTAAAATGAATCTAAGTAAAACTATTATTGAATAAAGTTAATAATTAATATCACAAATAAGAATTTACAAAAAGGTGAATTGTTAAGATCATATAAAGATCGACTAAAAATTTACTAAGTAAAGTTATATAAAAATTATGAATGATATATTTATATATATAAATATAAAACCTAACTAAAATTTAAACTATAAAGTGTATGACATTACAAAAAGTTATAAATAATTAAATAAATTAAAATTAAGTGAATGGTACTAAAATATAAATATTAATAATCTCACGTATTAAGTCACCTAATACGACTACGTAAAAGTTACATAAATAAAATCAATTCAGAAATTAGGCCACCTAAACGAATATTAGATTTTATTAAAAATTACTAAAGTTTGCTAAGTATCATTAAGATACTTTTACAAGTTAAAATAAATGTTAAAACTACTAAATCGCTAAACACTTTACAATTTAAATAAAAGGAAGAAATAAATGTGAGTTATAAATGCAATTCAATCATTTATATTACTAATCACTAATCTACTTTAATTTACTTAAAGTTTAAATGAAACTAAATCATACTTAATCGAACTATCATTAGATTACTAAAATACAAAATAAGAATACGTATAAGTATAAACATACATACAAAGTATAAAAATACGCATACGTATAAAAATACGTACAAAATAATGAATAATGAAAATATTTAAAAGTTACGAACGGACTCAAAATAAATCATCAAGTTTTCCTATGTATTACCTTTACGATGAAGCTATTTAGAACTAAAATTTCATTACACAAGTTTAAACGTTATATTTATGTTTTAGAAATAATACATGATACTTAATAAACAAGGAAATAAGAATATGAAAATAAGCTACTTGAATAAAATACTTGGATTGTTCGCCATGTCGCGACTCTTGAATTTGAAGTTAAACGAGGTAGCCGTCTATGGGGACTTTAGCTCCCTCCCAGAGTTGCTAAAGGCGATCTAACATTTTTATAAAGTATTATTTCGGGGCGGGATATTCACCCTCAGGGGTGGGGCATACTTGATATCTCCGTGAGCCCATACTACGGTAATTGGAAACTCCGGCCACCCTGCAGGGTACCGTCTAAGGTGATAGTCGTATTATTAGGTGACTACTTACTCGAGGGCGAGTATGATACGGTCCTATCTATAGTGGTGTATGCATACATTAGACTCGGGATTTGGCTGTCCTTATCGCTTTAGGTATCTTTAGCCTGTCAGACACGTCGCTTTGTTAAACCACGATAAACCTGCAGCGGACGTCTAGTATGTCAGCCACGTCCGCTCTGTACGGCCCTGTCTACTATTGCGTTTTACGTCTGCATGCTTCCGCCTCGCTAACGAACAATCATTAGTTAACGTATGAAGAATGTATTTCATTTCCTTGTTTGTTTGATGATTATTTGAATGACTTGGTTTCCTGAGTGTTGAAATACTACTTATTGAGAATGATTATTTATGAGTGTTGTACGTTATGTGATTGGATGTATACTCGTGATTAAATCATCATGATTTCCTTATGTGTTTTGCCTGCCTAATTGCAATGTGGTATTATTTATTTATTTTCTAAATTCTACGTTACGTTTATGAAGCGCATGTTGTATGAGATTTAAATATCTATATGTGAGAAGCGATATTATATGCTAATTGTCCAATTTTATTGAAATATGCATTCTTTGAGTTATCTGCGTTTAGTCTTTGCCAAGTTACTTTTAATCATAGGTTAAATAAACCAAAACTGTGGTTTAGAGGTTGTTGGTTAGAACAGTCACTTCCCGCCTCTGAGCGGGAGATCCTCCTATTTTGTGTTTTTGTCTCCGTTGCAGGCAATTCTCGAGACTCAAGATTATCGGGACGATTGGGATGTTTTATTTGTTTTCTTTGAGAGATTGTAACATATATTTGTATCCTATGCCATTTGAATGTAATTTAATTAACATCCGGCATGTATTAGACTTAATTAATTTTCCGCCTTAGTTTAATTAAGTCACGAAAAACCGGGTTGTTACATAAGGACCGACCACAGGCTAAGGACTTTTAAATAACGAACTACTTCCCTCAAAATAAAATACACTAACTATCGTATGCTTGCTACTTGCTGATGTGACTAATTAAAACTAACAACTATCCTCGGATATAAAATCTAAGCAATAAGTTTAATTCTCGAAGAACGAAGCCATTGATCGAGTACATGACGACAACACCTCAAACGCGACAAATGGACGCATCGAGGACCTTACAACTGATAAGACGTTCAAGATCTCGAAGATTGCTGTCGCGGAGAAGATTTCTACAACTCCATCTAATTATCCTCTTTAACTAAAATTTTTATTTCGTTCCCTTTTAAAAAAAAAAAATTTGACCTCTTTAACCTTTTCTTCTAACACTCCATCTATAATTCCTTATAATCGACTTCTTAAAATCGATTTTCATTCCTATTCTTTAATCTCGCAAAATGATTTCACTTTTACTTTTCAATTTCATAAACTCCTTTTAATTTATTCTCAAAAAAAACCTTCGAAATACATTACTTTCAACCTTTTTAAAATTGCTACCTCTTCCAAAATTTATAATTATTCCTAACTTTATAGTTTCTAATTATCTTCTAAAAATTTGCTTTCATGTTTTCCCTTTGAAAATAGCTCTGAAAACTTATTCAATTAGTTCTAAAATTTTATTTCGTGATTTTAAATACCTTCGAAATTATTTGGTTTTAAATCGTATATCCTTTACCTTTTATACTATCAAAGTTAGTTATTTTCAAAATTTTGAACTTATCAATACCTTCTCTAAATTCTCAACCTTTAAAACGAATTTTTATCTTTTCTACTTAAATTTGATAAATATGTTTAAAATTTTCTTAAGGGGGTAGGACAAAATATGATGATTTAAAAAATCGTTGAATAAAATTAATTAAAATCATTATTTCAGTCAACTTTTAACTATATCTTTAACTTCAAATAAAATTAAGATTTGTTTTATCTTAAAATCCTTATAATTTTATTTTAAATTAATTCCGTACAAAACTTCTAGCCCCCACCTTTTTGAAAATCCCTTTGAAGTCGATTTCAGAAATAACAATCTAACAACATTTATGTATTAATTCAAAATACCTCATTTGAAAATATAAAACGATTATAACTTTCAATCTTTCCACTCTGTCTAACACCTTTTCAATAAATTCAAAATTTCAAACTTTTTGAAAAGTTTTATTCTACCAAAATAAAATGTCATTATCGAAACTTGTATAATCTTGACATTCTCTCTAACTGCCTTGCCAAACTGCGAGTAGTTAACCACTCTATTCAAGTTTCGGGACGAAACTTTTCTTAAGGGGGTAGGTTTGTAACACCCCGTGTTATTTTAACACAATTTGATAATAGAATTTAATTCCTTAAATTAAATTCATCCTTTTTCCATATAATAAAATGCGACTGAAATTTTTTCGCCAAATAATAAAAATTTTTTCCTAAGTACAAATTTAAAAATTTTGAAAAATAAAGTTTGTTCTATTATCTTCAGAATTGAAAAAGAAATACATTTCAAAATTTTATAAAAATCAACACAAAATTTATATCGCCTTTCAAATTTCAGAAAGGTTAAGTTATATTTACTATTCATAAAAATAAATGTAAAACCTTTTATTCATAAAATTCAATTTCAAACATTTTTCGTTTTCAAAATAAAAACATTAGTTTTAATATCAAATTACTATTTCATTTCTATTAAACTAGCCTTTTTCTAAATTGTTGAAATTTGAAGTCACACTTACTTTAAATTGATTAACTTTTTGACGTTTGTTTATAATTCTTTAAATCTATAACATTCAACGAAAAAAATAAGAATTTCGACCTAGTAAAATTTTAATCAAAATCTCGAGGGTTAAGATCCGATTTTTATATTTAGTACCTTTTGAAAATTAGTTTTATTTTTATTTCCGATTTTATTTCAAAATACTATTTTAAGATCATATCCTTTATTTCGAGACTATTCGCGTGCGCGCAAATCGAAAATTTCAAAAACGAAAATCGAGCCCGATTATTTTTACAATAGCCAGGCTTACTTGGACTTTTGACCAAGTTATCTTCTTCCATTTTTCTTACACAAGTCTTACACATTATATTTATCATCATCACTTTTATTTTCTTTTTATTTAAATTTAAAGTTTATAACCTTTAATAAAAATACGTACAAATACGAAACTACTACTTTAATACTACGATTTTCATTTCCGTCACTTTTAAAATTTTTCTAAAGTAATAAATAAAATACTTTAGTCTTAAAATATTAAAGTAGAGATATTTCGAAAAATTGTCAAACGCGCACACTTTAACTTTTATCGCTTTTGACGCCCGACTTTTTAGACCCGATTTATTTCGTAAAAACTTTTTAAAAATATCAAGGGGACATATTCTTTTCCAAATAGTGATGAAGACTTTAGTAACCTATAATGATAATTATGTTTCCTATTTTCATTTAATTAACCTTTATTTAATTAAAAACAAACTTTAAAATCTAATAACCTAACCTAAATTTGTACAACTTGTTCATAACATTTCAAAGAGCAAAAATCAACTCCTTGCCTCTCCATATATGTCGTGTACTTCCTCCATTATCTCCCCTTTATTTTTCTTTCATTTTTCTTCCTAAATCACTTAAATAAAACCTATAATATTATCTTAATAATTCCTAAGTATTCTAAGTTCATTAGTGGGTATTAGGAGCTAACTTGCAAGGATTATTTGGGTGAATATCTTGGGTAATATGGGTGAAGAAAAATACGATCTAAAATTTATTTTAGATCCTCGACGATTAACATCCTAATAAGGTGACTAACTATGTCTTGTATTATCCTTTTAGTAAATTAGTTTGTTTTGTTATTATAATTTTATGAGTATGATTTTTATGTTAAATATGTTAAACATCATGATTGTGTGCTTGTATGTTTAGGTGAAGTATAATAAAATGATAATAAATAAGTTATATGGATAATAGATTAGTTGTAGTTAAATGATACCATGTGTAGTGAATTTATTTTTGAGCATTTTTAATTTATGTTCATATGATTTTTATGTTTAGTTACGTTTTAATTGAGTAGTAGTTATATATAAAAATTATGTGAAATATAAAAAATGAGTTTAAAGTGATTAAAAATGAAAAATAAAAATTATATGTTCATGTTTGTATATCTCGGCTTTTGCCTTTATTTTTACTAAATATTCACTTTTAATTTTTGTAAATAATATGTAGTGTTAAGTTAGTTAAAAAGGATGCTACCATGCAAAAAGAATTAAATTAGGAAAATAAATTATAAGTTGTTAAAATCAAAATTAGTGTTCTTGAGCTTTAATATGATCTTCATATGTGTTCTTGATTTCTTCATGTTGATGTTCATCCTTGTTACTCATTTTGATCTTGTTTTATTTTATGTTTGTTAATAATTTGTGTTTATGTTTAGTTATTGTTTTATATATTATTTAGTATTATGCTATAAATCAACTTAAACATTATAAATCATTTAGATTAAAAAGTTAGAAAATTAAAGTGTTGAAAAACACTATTCATAATTATAAATAAAAGTTTTAGTAAATTTCATTTTAATTTAAATCGTTTCAGTATAATTAGAATAATTAAAATATAAAGACTTTAAGTTAAAAACCGATAAAATCGAAAAATGAAAATTTAGGACATCACTATGTTAGCCACGGCATCCCCTTCATTTTTAGGGTTAAAATTTGTTTTATCACTGTTTAGTTTATTGTTAAAATAATTTAATTATTAGTTAATAAGTTAGATTTAAGAAATTAAAAGAAATAAATCAATTTTGGCACATATATCATATCACACGACATAGCCTTTATAAATTGACTAAAATTGACCAAAATGAATTTATCACTAAGTCACTAAAGTTAAATAATAATTAGAATTGAATTTTTGTATAAATCGTTTTAATTATAAATGAAATATGTTAAACCGATAAAAATGTGTAAACTGCTCTAAAATGAATTAAATCGTGTGCTACTACCTTTGCTATTGGATTTTTGAACTTGGACATACGGACTATAAATGAATCATCCACGATACTATTATTTTTAAAATGAAAATCGCTAAATTTAGTTAATAGACGACTAAATTTAACTAAGTCTCATTTTAAAATAAATGTCATTATCACTTTTTACAAATTGAACTTAACATTTTTAAAACTAATATTTTAAAATGAATATCATTATCACTTTTTACAAACCGAACTTAACGTTTTTAAAACTAGACTTTTAGAATATTTTCAAAACTCACTAAGTACAAAACGAACTTAACGACTTTGAAACTAGAAATTCATACTTAGAAAATAAAAGGGGTTTAGTTTATTTTCTAAAATATCTTAAGTATAAATACCTAAAATATCTTAAGTATAAAAATACGTATAAAATACGAAGTATAAAAATACGAGTACGTATAGAAATACGTATAGAATACGAAGTATAAAAATACGAATACGTATAAAAATACGTATAAAATACGGTGAATAGTGAATAGTGAAAAATGAATAGTGAAATACTGAAAATAATTGAAAATTTTACTAAGTATAGAAAATTTAAAATGAAGGAGTAAATAACCTAAAGTGTTTGAAAAACACATAAATAAAATTGGACATACTAATAAACGTTTCAATTTAGAAACTTGAAAACATTAATAATTAACAACACTTCAAATAATAAACGAATGTGTTATGTGATCATATGAAACCTACCATTCAAATAAAACGTTTGACGCTGAGACTAGGAGAGTCTAGTAACATGTGATATGGAATATCAAATAAATAATGAATATTGAGTAAGTTAAATAAAGGGTCAAGCTTGGGCCTCCGATATGAAAACGTCAATCGTAAGTGAAGTGGGGTTAAGATAGTCTTGTAGCGGATACCACTATCTCGGTCTCGACATGGGTCATCCCGGTTAGTGTGGTTGGTAGCGACTTTATTGCTTAGCATCCCGCCCATGCCTTACGCCTTAAGTCGTATTGCCTATGCCAGTACAAGATAATGAAAAATTCAACTCTTAGTGGAGTCGTGCTTTGAAATAGTCGTTTATCCAGGAGTTAAGGTGCTCTATGATTAGCATAGCCTATTCTTAAAGTGGATATTAGTGTATGCATACTAGACTAGGGTTTTATTCCCCTATTTCGCTAAAGTTATCAGGGCATCCGTGCCGATTTGGCGATTATAGCGGTGGTCTCCTTGCCGTGTTTCGCTCTTAGTGGGCGCGACACTTGCATTCGTTCTTACCTGCGTAAAGATTACTTGACGGGATTGTATCTCAAGTTCGAATCATTTCAACACTAGAGGATGAGATGCAAGTATTATAGTATTCGGCGTGGTTTACGAGTCGAGTAAGCCTCGCGACTATGGAAGTGAGATGCAATCGATCAGTACAAGGGCCTACTCGGTGGTCGCTCGTAGCGGTATGTGTTGTTTGTTATATGATTAAATGAGAATGAGTGTGTACCATCTTCGAAAATTAAAGACCACAACTTTCTGAATTGAATCGAGTCTGCATGAGGAGAATGATAAGATATGTATGTTTGATTGCGATCCGATATCGCCTTGTAATGCTATTGAATTATTGCGATACTATTGATATGCTATTTGCCTTCATATTTGAATATCATGCTTATATGATTTATCGCTTTAAACCGCATGCTTATTATGACTTATATGTCTTTATATGCTAATTGTAATAAGCATGTTTATGTTTTTATCATAATGTTATAATTATAAAGCGATAATATTAAACCAAAGTAATTGAAATCGAGGGTAAGTATGAGCATAGCTAGTCACTGTCCGCTCAGCGGGCATCCCCCCAATAGTTTATTGTGCAGGACGATCGTGGACCAGGAGCTGGATTTTGGATGGGGCCACGAGACGTTTTTACGCTTTACTTTTGTTGCTTTTGAGAGATATGTAATATATATAACGCTACTCCTTTTAATCTCCGTATTTAGAGTTGTTCTATTCAACTCTTAAACGATGATGTAATATTTTGGGTTATTTGTATAATTAATAACGCTGGTTTAAGACTTAATTAATTTCCGCCTTAGTAATTAAAGTCGACTAAAAACCAGGTTGTTACACCTAATCCCTTGTCTAATGTATGCATACACTACCTATCGAGGATCATACGTATTCGCTATTCAAAAGGTATCACCGACGAAAAAGTTCGACTATCACCAGAGACTCGCACTCCCAGTTGGGCCGATTTTCCACCATCGATATATGGGCCCACGGAAATATCAAGAATGCCCCATCCCTGAGGTTGTATATACCGTGTCGAGTAGCGATCTTAAGATCGTTATTTCGCCTTGGGCAACTCTGGGAGGGAGCCCAAGTCCCCATATACAGCTACCTCGTTAACTTCAAATCTCAAGAATCGCAACATGGCGAACAATCCTAGTATTTTATTCAAGTAGCTCGTTTTCTCAATTTGTTTATAACCTTCTTTAATCGTAACATGTATTATTTCTAAACATAAATATATCGTCGAACTTTATATAATGAAATTTTAGTAACAGCAGTTCTTCAGGTAAAACAGAACACATAGAAAAACTTAATTATTTATTTTGAGTCCGTTCGTAACTTTTAAATATTTTTCACTATTCATTATTTTACTATTCACCGTATTTACTATTCACCGTATTTACTATTCATCGTATTTACTATTTATCGTATTTACTATTCATCGTATTTACTATTCATCGTATCTTATACGTATTCGTATTTTCGTATTTCGTATTTGTACGTATTTTTATACGTATGCGTTTTTTTATACTTCGTATTTTATTCGTATTTTATACGTATGCGTATTTCTATACTTCGTATTTTATTCGTATTTTTATTAAAAATACATGTATTCTTAGTATTGATTACTTTATTCTTATACTTAATATACTTACTTTTTATACAATCTTCATACTTAGATATTTTACTAAAGTATCAAAATTTCTTTTATTTCCTAAGTACAAAATCTAGTTTTAAAGTCGTTAGGTTCGTTTTGTATTTAGCGATTTGAGAATTCATTTTAAATGTAAAACTCGATTTAAACTTAAGTACAAAATTCTAGTTTCAAAGTTGTTAAGTTCATTTTGTACTTGGTCATTTTAAATAACATTTCAAAAGTAAAACTCGGTTAAATTTAATCGTATACTTAACTAAGATTTTAGCGGTTTCCATTTTTAGTGAGGTTGTCGTAGTTCATTTTAAATAGTCCGTATGTCCATATCCAATTTAAGCAAAGGTAGTAACACTCGACATTATTCATTTTTAATACGTGTAACGTTTATTTTTATCGGTTTTGTCAATTCTTTTTTTTATTAACGATTTAATACATAACAAATATAAACCTAATTACTAATCAAATTTAGTGACTAAGTGATAAATTCATTTTGACCAAAATTGGCCAACAATAAAGGGAATGTCGTGGCCTCCTTATACACTACTCTATTTATTTCTTCTTTTGTTTTTATTAATAATTCATTACTTTAACTAGTTAAAATACTTATGTGATAAAAATAAAAAAAAAAAGTGACAAATTCATTTTAGGTCTAAAAATTGACCCTAAACCGTGGCCTTCAATACTTAGCAATTTATTTTCGTTTTCTAATTTAATCGGTTTTCGACTTAAAGTTTTTATATACTGCTTATTTAAATTATACTAAAGCGATTTAACTAGTTTACGATTTTCACTAAATATTTTATTTCATTTATGAATAGTGATTTTACTCACTTTAATTTTCTAACTTTTTCATTATAAAGATTTAGCTTATTTAACTTATATATTTATTATTGGAATTTTTCACTAATGAACTTAAACAACAATAAGTTAAAACTTATAATTATTTTGAATCAAACTAGTCATCTAAATGAAGAACACCTGAAGATATGAAGAACTCTAATATTTTTCATATGAACATTTATTAGTCAAATTTTTATATGTTTATATAATTTTCTCAAATTTTTCATACAAGTCTAATTTAACTAAACTAATCATAATATGTTATTTAGAAAAATTAAAACTAAAAATTTGTCCATTTTAAACCAAAATGCCGTGTATATCTAATATATATATATAAAGCAGAAACCATGGTCTTTATGGTCGACATTTGTCACAATATAATTGGTCAAAAAAATAATATTAGTATTATTTATAATTCTACTATTGCTAGGATTTTAGATGAAAAAATATTAACATATGTAATTTAAAATATAAAACTAAATCTACAATTGAAATCTTTACTATATTAG
Source organism: Dianthus caryophyllus (assembly GCA_023091065.1). Taxonomy (NCBI): domain Eukaryota; kingdom Viridiplantae; phylum Streptophyta; class Magnoliopsida; order Caryophyllales; family Caryophyllaceae; genus Dianthus; species Dianthus caryophyllus. Next base: position 31,373,371 of record CM041517.1, on the reverse strand, counting down.
AACTTTCCAAAAAAAAATTAATTGAAGATGTTTTTAATTGAGAAGAAAAATAATAATTTCAAAATAAACAATTATATGACACATAATTACCTTATTTAATTTTTAGGTAAGTCCTCATCCCTTTTTGTATATATATATATCAAAAACTTTAGTTAGATCATTTTAGGTACGTACTATGTTAAATAGTTTTACTTTATTATGTTTTAATTATGATTACAATTTGTGTTAAATTTATTTTTTGCGGTGTATTTGAAAAGAGTGTTTAAAATTTGAATATTTTTATTTCTTAATTACTATGTTTGATACTTAAATATAGCTTGATTAAATTACTGTTGATTTTTTTTTTCTTTGTATGTTGTAGATTTATATTTTACGTTCAAGATTTGAAGTTTTTTATTGAACAAACTTGATTATAACCCAATAGAAAAACTAATGAATATGTAACATGAAAGGTAAGAATATGTAACATGAAAGGTAAAAGTGATGTACAATATCTATCGATTAACTTATTTTTAAATCAAGTTATTAGATATGGTTGTATAATAATATTTGTAATGCTTAATGCGTAATCTTTTAGTTAGTCTAATAGTATTAAGTTTTGATTTGATTGTTAATCTCAATTTTGTATAAAAACATCTGCTAATTAAGAAAAAAAAACATGTTTAGTATAGTGATAGGGTAAAGTTTGATTTAATGACAAAATTCCAATTTCTTTATTACCCCATTTTAATGTAACAAAAAGAAAATATATGTCATTAACAAAAAAAAGAAAAAAAAAGAAAAGAAAAAAAAAAGAAAAAAAAAAGAAGATGGTGTAGTATAATTAACATATGTAATCTAAAATATAATACTAAATTTACAATTGGAATCCTTAAAATTGTAGGATAGCAAAATTGAAGAATACATATTTTGCCTTAAATATATTGGATTAAATATTCAAGTTAAGGAAAAAAAAAAATATAAGTAAGTTATATTTTAAAATATTAAAAAAAAAAAAGAAAAAGAAATAGGTAATTCAAAGAATTTTAAAAAGTCAAATAATATTTGATTTAATAAATAAGTTAAAGAGAAAAAAAAATAGTATTAGGTAAGTTTTATAAAATATAATTAGCAAATAAACGAAAAACAAATATGATAAATCATAGAGTTTAGAAAATTATCATATTAAATACGATAAAAGCCAAAAAGAACATGGCCTTAGTATTTATATTTTAGAAATTTTGTCATATTAAATATCATAATTGGTAAATATATAAACTAGAAAAAATATATAATAATTACATTTTATACTTATTTTTAAATCTTAATAATAATGATAGATAGCCCGGACGGGGACGGGCACGCCAACTAGTGTATATTTATATTCAAAATTTTATTTTTGATTTTTATACTTCTAATTCAACAACTAACTTACTTTATATCATTTATATATTTAACATATGTGAAAATCATATACACACATTAACACACATAAGTAAAAATCATTCAAACACAAGAATAACAACAAAAATTTAAGAACACACATAAATACATTAAAACATTTAAATTTCATAACAAATTCATTTTAAGTCCTAAACATAAACTAATTATATTTTCATGTTCATTTCACCACAAGTATTTTAAGCATGCAATTTACAAAAATTAAAACGAAAAATTAAGCAAAAATAAAGGGGTATGCCGTGTGGATTTAGTGGGTTACACTAATGTTATTTTTCGATTTTTATCCTCTAATTTAACATATGATAATTATGTGACATACAACATCATAATTATAATTATAACATCACATAGGAAAATAACATAAAATCAGTTACGAGGCGCTTATCACATAAGTGTGCGAGAAGCACCTTAGGTTAGGTTAATTGGAAAGCTCCTAGCAATTGCTCTGGTCGATGATATGATCGAATTGGCTCAAGTCGACACCACCACCTTGCTCCTCGTCTATGGTTAGGATGGTACATAAGAATGAAATAAACAAGTTAGTAATTTATTTTAAAACTAAACTAGCTAAATTAAAATTTAAAGTTGTAGTAGTATTTTATGTTTAGGTTTAGGTGATGTAGAGATTTTAATTGATTTTGATTCATGTTCATGTTTATTTACTAGTTAAGAGATGTTGTGATTAATGAATATAAATGGTGGAGCATTTAATTTAAGTGTTCAAGTGAATTAAAGAAAGAAAACAAATGATTTTAAGGAAGAAAAGTAAAGGAAGGAGATGAAGATCAAAGGTGTTCTTGAGGTTGTATATGAACTTTGCTTACTTGTTCTTGAGATGATTTTATTTAGAGAGAAAAGAGTAAGTGTTTGAGTTGTGTTTTGTGTGTGTGTGTATGGTGGCCGTGTAGTAGTAGTAGTAATATAGTAGTAGTTGTGTTTTGTTTTAGTAGTAAGCTTATGTAATGTAAAGTAAGTTGCATACTTGGTATTGTGTGGTGAAAGTGCTTTGTAGTTAGAGTATGCTTGTGTATGAATGGAGAGCCAACAAGGGAAGCAACCAAAACTCAACCAAGTGATGATCAAATGAAGAGGTGTGTAAGAAGGTCATGCATGCTTTGTGTAAGAAATGGAAGCATGTGTAAGAAATGTAAGGTGTGTGTAAGAGAAGTAAGGCATGCTTGAATAACAAGTGAGACAAGTGTGTAGGAAAAGCAAAAGGAAAAAGGAAAGACAATGTTGAGCTTGAAGCTCACAATTCTCGGCCAAACACACAAGTCATGGCCCGATTTTTCGTTTTTGAAATTTTCGATTTGTGCGCACGCGAAAAGTCTCGAAATAAAATATATAGTTTTAAAATGATGCATCGAAGTAGTATCGAAAATAACAATGAAAATAAATTTCAAGAGGTGACTAAAACAAAATTTGGGTCTAAGACCTCGAAACTTGAATAAAGATTTATTAGGCCGAAATACTTATTTTTTTTTGGTTGAAAGTTATCGATTTAAATAATTAAAACCAACCGCCAAAACATTTATCAATTTAAATTAAGTTTGACTCGAAATTTCGATAGTTTTCAAAAGTGCTAGTTAAAACAATTTGGAATAGTAGCTAGGAAATAAGAAATATGATTTCTTAAATAATAAACAAAATGATTATACTTTTAACCAATTTAGTTTCTTTGAAGTTATTCTTTAACTAATTTAGTTTCATATTAAGTTTTCCCATTATGTGTAATTGAATTTGGATGAGGATGATTAGTGGCATAGTCACCAATTCATTCGGCCTAAGTGGGCCCCTTTGGCCTCGTTTTGCGCGTCGAAAATTGTCGTTGAGAAATTTGCCGTTGAAGTGTCATTTTATTTATCGAGTTCAAATATATAAAAATAAAGTTCGAATTTGATATAAATAAAAATATTTTTAGTTCATTTGCGATAGAAATTTAAGGGTATTGTTTTAGGAAAATATTTGAGCTAGATTGTCTAATTATTGATTTCCTAATTATAATTAGCTTAAATTAACACGGGGTGTTACAATCTTTCGATTTGAACTTCCACTTAGTGACAATCTCTCAAAATTCTGACGAAAACATGGCGGCTGAAAGCTTTTGAGCCAGAATCCTTAGTGTCAGAATCGGAAAGACTACACACATAACTTGTCGGTAAGGCGAGTCGGTAAGCCACTTCGCCAATTCGTTCCAGTATTTCATATGGTCCGATGTATTTTGGGCTAAGCTTTCCCTTTAGCCCGAAACGTCTTACCCCTTTCATGGGTGACACTTTCAAGAAGACCTTATCCCCACTGTTGAACTCAATAGGTCGACGGTGCTCGTTTGCATACTTCTTCTGTCGATCTTGAGCTGCTTGTAGTCGTTCTCGGATGATCTTGATATGCTCAATTTGATCTTGTATAACCTGGGGTCCAGTACCCACGTTGTCACTAGCGTCGTCCCAACACACAGGACTGCTACATTTTCTCCCATAAAGTGCTTCAAAAGGAGCACACCCTAAACTAGCGTGATGACTATTGTTGTATGAGAATTCAACGAGAGGTAGGCTCCTTTCCCAGTTCACGTTGAATTCCATCGTGCACGCTCTCAACATGTCTTCCAGTGTCTGGATAGTTCGCTCTGTCTGACCGTCAGTTGCTGGATGAAAAGTTGTACTCATCTTCAATTTACTACCCAAAGCCTCTTGCAATTTCTTCCAAAAATGCGATGTAAATCTCGCGTCCCTGTCCGATATAATGTCGAGGGGGACGCCATGAAGTCGTATTATCTCCTTCTCGTAGGCTTTGGCTAGTTCCTCTAATCCCCATGTCTCCTTGATTGGAACAAAATGAGCCGCTTTAGTTAGACGATCCACAATAACCCATATTGCATCCTTGCCGCCTGATGTCCTTGGCAACCCCATGATAAAATCCATCGATATGGAATCCCACTTTCCTTGGGGAATTTCCAAAGGTTGGAGCAGTCCTCCTGGCCTCTGGTGTTCAAATTTTACTTTCTGGCAAATCATACATCTTGCCACGTACTCGGCGATCTCTGCCTTCATCCTTATCCACCAAAAACGCAATTTCAGATCCTTGTACATCTTATCTGAGCCAGGATGTACTGAGTAGCGGGTGCTATGTGCCTCATCGAGAATTTTGCGTTTCAAGTCTTCATTATCAGGTATGCACCACCTGCCGTTGAAGCGCAGACTCCCGTCAGTGTAAACCTCAAACCCTTCTGTTCCTTCTGATGGAATCCTTTCTCTGATTTCCAACAATGCCGGGTCTTCCCACTGTAGTGCCCGAATATCATGAAATAATTCTGGTTCTACCACCATTGCATTCAAGTCAGTGTCATCCGATTGTACCAGGTCTAAACTTAATCTCTTCAGATCCTGTACAATGTCTGAGGGAATTTCCCAAATGTTGTTCAGAGTATGTATTGTCTTACGGCTCAGTGCGTCAGCAACTACATTAGCCTTTCCCTCGTGGTATAACAACTCAATCTTGTAATCTTTGATCAATTCCAACCATCTTCGCTGTCTCATGTTCAATTCTCTCTGGGTAAAGATGTACTTCAAACTCTTATGATCGGTGTAGAATTTGATGCTGACCCCGTAGAGATAATGACGCCAAATCTTAAGTGCAAACACGACCGCAGCAAGTTCTAGGTCGTGAGTTGGGTAATTTCTTTCATGCACTTTAAGTTGTCTGGATGCGTACGCTATTACCTTCCCTTGTTGCATCAGGACGCAACCTAAACCATTCAATGACGCGTCACTGTACACTTCATATTCATCCCCATCTGTTGGCAAGGTTAAAACTGGTGCCGTAGTAAGCCTTGTCTTAAGCTCTTGGAACGCTTTCTCACAGTCGTCACTCCATATGAATTTCGATTCTTTTTGTAGCAATTTAGTCATCGGGCGGCTACCTTTGAGAAGTCGGGAACAAATCTCCTATAATAGCCAGCCAATCCTAGGAAACTTCTGACTTCCGTGACTGTTTTTGGTGCTACCCATTCCTTGACAGCTTCAATCTTGGCTGGATCCACCATTATTCCTTCCTTGGAGATTACGTGGCCTAGGAACGCCACTTGGTCTAGCCAAAATTCACACTTTGAAAACTTAGCATACCATTTATGATCTCTCAAGATGCTCAGGATGATGTGTAGGTGTTCCGCGTGCTCCTCTTTATTTTTGGAGTAGATTAGGATATCGTCAATGAACACGACAACGCAGATGTCGAGATATTCGTGAAAGGTCCTGTTCATTTGGTCCATAAACACTGCTGGAGCGTTGGTAAGGCCGAACGGCATTACTTTGAACTCGTAATGACCGTACCTTGATCTGAATGCAGTCTTTTGTATATCCTCCTTACGGACCGCGATCTGATGATATCCTGATCTCAGGTCAATCTTGGAGAAAACTCCTGCTCCTTTGAGCTGGTCAAAGAGATCGTCTATCCTAGGCAGAGGATAACGATTCTTGATCATCACTTTGTTCGCCTCCTGTAATCGATCACAGTCTCATGCTCCCATCCTTCTTCTTTACAAAGAGTACCGGTGCACCCCAAGGTGAAACACTCGGTCTTATAAATCCTAACTCAATCATCTCCTCCAACTGTTTCTTGAGTTCCTGGAGTACGACAGGCGCCATTCTGTATGGTGCCTTGGATATAGGTGAAGTACCGGGTATAAGATCGATAGAGAATTCGACGTCTCGTGCAGGAGGCATACCCCGAGTATCGTCCGGAACACATCAGGGTATTCATTTACAATTGGAATATCCTCGATGCGCAAGTTGTCCTCGACCTTGGTAATGCTGCAAAAATATACCTGGTGCCCCTTTCTCTCCATACTCTGAAGTTTCAGTACAGACACTAGTTTCACTCCCCCTTTCCTCTTCAAACTCTGATATGATACCTCCTTCCCTTGATTAGTTTTCAAAGTGATCTTCTGGTCGTGGCATTTGAACGTTGCATTATGACGAGCTAGCCAGTTCATCCCCAGAATTACATCGAACTCAGGAAGGTCGAACAGTACTAGATCCGACAGAAAGTCTGTGTTGTGAATTGAAATTCTTACATTATTGAATTTTGAAGAACAAGGAATGTTTTTACCATCTGGTAGTGATATGTTTGTTCTGATTTGTTCAGGATTTGTGAGTTTGGATTGTTTGATAAATTTTGAGGATATAAAAGATAAGGAGGCTCCTGTATCGAACAAAATAAAAGCAGGTACAGAATTAACCAGAAATTTACCGGTGACGACGTCGACATCAATAATATCATCAGACCCTTCTTCAGACTCGGTCAGGACGTACACGCGTCCCTGAACTCTAACGGCTGGCGGTTGCCCTGCATTTGTTTTGGCAGCATTACCCCTCTTTGGGCATTCATTCGACTTGTGTCCCACTACTTTACAGAAGTAGCACACTACCGGTTCTCCGTTGCAACGCTTCCCCGGGTGGTTCGGTTGACGGCAAAAACGACATTGACCTGCTTGAATGGCCGGAGCTCCGGGAGGTTGTTGGTTGTTCCTCCCTACGAATCCGGTGGGGTTTCGGTTGGTGTACAGGGGTCTGCCCAGGCCTTTATTTCGGTTGTCCTGATTTTGGAAACCCGGGCGACCGAACATCGGTTTGTGGATGAAACTAGCACTCGCCACAGGAGGCGCAAATGTTTTCTTCTTCTTTTTCTCCTCAGCTTCTCCTTTTTGGATGGAGGCCCAGATACTCGTTGCCTTTTCGTAGGCTTCCGCAAAGTTCTTGCAGTTGAACCCGCTCATATTGATCCTCAGGCTGTTTGCCATGCCTCTTACGTAACGTGTCGCAAGCTCCTCCTCGTTAGTTATAATACTAGGAGCGAACTTGGGCGGCTCGATATTTTTCCGTGTACGCCTGTAGGGACATATCACCCTGGCTTAGGTTCCTGAACTCCTCTTCCTTATCCCATTTCAACTCTTCCCCAAAGTATTTGTTCTCTAACAGGGTCCTGAACTCGGTCCAGTTGTAGATCCTCAAGGGAAAAGTAGATTTGATCAAACGCCACCAACTATTGGCTTCCCCCTTCAGGTAATACGCTACTACGTTCGCCCTCTCATTAGCCGGAGTTTTGCTAAGTTCTAGCAGTTTCTCCGTCTCTTCTATCCACTCTGTCAGGACTGTGGGGTTGACAGAGCCTGAGTACGGTTGAGGCCTATGTTTCGAGAACTTCTCAAAAGCGGACTGGTTGTTCCCGCCACCCTGATGTTGGTGGACATTCTGAGCCATTTTCATTATAGCATCCTCAAAACCTTTTCTTCTCGCCTCCTCCTCGGCAAAGTGTTGAGCGAAATTAGGGTTAGCCATATTGTTTGCATCCATTCTGAAAAATATTGAATTGTATGAATATAGAGTAGATCCACGATAGACACATTATAAGGTGCAAGGTAAGAAACATTTCATTGATAATGTAAAAGGGTTACATCAAGAAGTTACAAAGCTTCCTAATACATTCTCTATGAAATGAACTAAGATGAAACTTAGATACAAAGTTCAACAAAATAACATAGGAGTTTAGATACATTCTCTAGTGATATGTAAATAGATCGAGAATGCCAAAAAGTTAGCCTGCAGTACTTATGCGAAGTACGAGTAATGAAACTCCTTCTCTGAGAAGCGGTACTTATACTTGACAGCATAAGACATGTCGCTCAAACCCAGCTTGAAATCCTCCCAACTAAGGTAGTATTCGCCCTCGCGTATATTTGGGGATCGAAGTCGTAGCCACCAAGCTCTGGCCTCTCCGTCAAGGCAGACAACAGCACCCTCCGGAACCGAGTATTCTTGGAACTTTGCATTCATGTGCCTGGTCCAAGTGTACAAGGTATCTCTATCTCCCTCAAAGGCGTCGGGGTCACTCCTCATGAATGCCTCGACCGCGTCGGTCTTCCTCGAAGATCGGCGGAGGTGATCAGGAACTCGATGTTCCACGTATGGAGTTTTGAGTGCCCTGGTCTTCCAGTCAATCCTTGAATTCTCCAAGTTGCATTTTCTCTTCCACGCCTTCCTGCTGACGATGTGCATAAGCACAGGCCAATTTCTTTTCACGAGCCTTCTCCTCCGTGTTCACCTCGTGTCCCCTGTCGCGAAGTAGTCATATCTGAAATAAGTGGGGGATAAATTTAAATGAGAATTGAAATTTTCAGATATGTACGTAAAATTTTAAAATGATGCGCTGCGCAATGTATACCACAAGGTTGTAACATAACGTCTCCATACATATAAATATATATGGGTAAAATATTACATTCAGAAAATATAATGCATAAGTCCACACAACGTCATGTTCGAAAATAAAACCCATAGCCGGTAGGAAAAAGTGACGACATAAAGATCGTTCTTAGGATAGTTAAAAGACGGTTACAAATATTTTACAAATTGGAGTCGAATGACCCTAAAGATGATTTGCGACCCTTAAGAGTCTCCCAGAGGTGAGATCCCTCTCCCATATGATTGGGGGTATGATGGCATCTTCTGGCGGTGGAGGATAGTCGTGTTTATATTCTTGATCCATCAGGTTCTCGAGTAGTACATCGTGCTCCATCCAACCTGGTGGTTGTATCTCCCTCAGAAGTGGGTCTGGGTGATACATGCGATCTATATATAGATCGTAACCCAGGAGGAGTCGCCATCCTAGTGGTGCCCAAAACTCGTCGTACGGGTGGAAGCTCTCAATTAGCGTCAGGCCTATGCCAATGCCCCTTGTGTGGTAGGGTCGGCTGGTTGTGATCCCATTGGCTTCCACGTATTGCTCTATGACGTGGGATTGGCCACTTATATAAGCATCTAGTGGCATCATCGGTGGATGTCGTGGTAAATTGTTACGGGAGTAACTGAAGGACGTCATCCTAAGGGCCTTTGTCAAACTAGAGTTAGCCATAGAGCAAATAGCACGTAAAGACTCATAAAAGCTAAGGTTTTAACGTTCATCAAACTAGTTTATTATTATTAGGTCGGTCCTTAAGATTCTACCCTTTCTCACATTTTAAAATGATCTAAGTTATTATTTTAACGGTCTAGAGATTTCTAATTTATTATTTGATCCTATAAGTCTATGCCTGACATACGATATGAATGTCTGGCCCAGGCGTCGTCTCGCTATGTGAGATAACTTTAAGTCATTCACGGTCAAGAAGACGACTTTGATACCAATCAGAACAACCTGGTTTTTCGTGACTTTAATTAAACTAAGGCGGAAAATTAATTAAGTCTATATATTACAAAACCAGCTGTTATCGTATTACAAACTCCATATACATAATATGAGTTTAAGATAACCAGAGTTATTCGATTACATTCTCTCAAAAAGGAGTACAAAATAAAGGTAAACCATCCCCGGCATTCAAAAGTGGTAGTCTCGGGGTACCTGCATTAAACTCTCATCATTTTCTCGCACACTCTTTCGACACATGCAATTCTAAAACAATATGCGGTATAAATAAATAAATAAGTAGAAATGAAGAGCAAGTAGCAAATAAAACACGTAAGGAATTTATGATGATTCAAACATGGGTATAATTCAATCAAATAATGTACCACGCTCACAAATTATCATACTCAATAAATCGTATTCCAATACTCATAACCAAGTCATTCAGACAATCATCAAATCAAAACAAGGAAATGCATTCATCATACGTTGACTAATGAGTCTTCGTTAGTAAGGCGGAAGCATGCAGATATAATCCGCGCAGAAGCGGTCAGGGCCGAACGAAATCGGACGTGTCTGACAGGCAAAAGATATCTAAGGTAATAAGGACGGCCTAATCCCTTGTCTAATGTATGCATACACTACCTATCGAGGATCATACGTATTCGCTATTCAAAAGGTATCACCGACGAAAAAGTTCGACTATCACCAGAGACGGGTACCCCCGGTTGGGGCTGGATTTTCCAATTACTGATATATGGGCCCACGGAAATATCAAGAATGCCCCATCCCTGATGTTGTATATACCGTGTCGAGTAGCGATCTTAAGATCGTTATTTCGCCTTGAGCAACTCTGGGAGGGAGCCCAAGTCCCCATATACAGCTACCTCGTTAACTTCAAATCTCAAGAATCGCAACTTGGCGAACAATCCTAGTATTTTATTCAAGTAGCTCGTTTTCTCAATTTGTTTATAACCTTCTTTAATCGTAACATGTATTATTTCTAAACATAAATATATCGTCGAACTTTATATAATGAAATTTTAGTAACAGCAGTTCTTCAGGTAAAACAGAACACATAGAAAAACTTAATTATTTATTTTGAGTCCGTTCGTAACTTTTAAATATTTTTCACTATTCATTATTTTACTATTCACCGTATTTACTATTCACCGTATTTACTATTCATCGTATTTACTATTCATCGTATCTTATACGTATTCGTATTTTCGTATTTCGCATTTGTACGTATTTTTATACGTATGCGTATTTTTATACTTCGTATTTTATTCGCATTTTATACGTATGCGTATTTCTATACTTCGTATTTTATTCGTATTTTTATTAAGTACATGTATTCTTAGTATTGATTACTTTATTCTTATACATAATATACTTACTTTTTATACAATCTTCATACTTAGATATTTTACTAATGTATCAAAATTTCTTTTATTTCCTAAGTACAAAATCTAGTTTTAAAGTCGTTAGGTTCGTTTTGTATTTAGCGATTTGAGAATTCATTTTAAATGTAAAACTCGATTTAAACTTAAGTACAAAATTCTAGTTTCAAAGTTGTTAAGTTCATTTTGTACTTGGTCATTTTAAATAACATTTCAAAAGTAAAACTCGGTTAAATTTAGTCGTATACTTAACTAAGATTTTAGTGGTTTCCATTTTTAGTGAGGTTGTCGTAGTTCATTTTAAATAGTCCGTATGTCCATATCCAATTTAAGCAAAGGTAGTAACACTCGACATTATTCATTTTTAATACGTGTAACGTTTATTTTTATCGGTTTTGTCAATTCTTTTTTTTTATTAACGATTTAATACATAAACAAATATAAACCTAATTACTATTCAAATTTAGTGACTAAGTGATAAATTCATTTTGACCAAAATTGGCCAACAATAAAGGGAATGTCGTGGCCTCCTTATACACTACTCTATTTATTTCTTCTTTTGTTTTTATTAATAATTCATTACTTTAACTAGTTAAAATACTTATGTGATAAAAATAAAAAAAAAAGTGACAAATTCATTTTAGGTCTAAAAATTGACCCTAAACCGTGGCCTTCAATACTTAGCAATTTATTTTCGTTTTCTAATTTAATCGGTTTTCGACTTAAAGTTTTTATATACTGCTTATTTAAATTATACTAAAGCGATTTAACTAGTTTACGATTTTCACTAAATATTTTATTTCATTTATGAATAGTGATTTTACTCACTTTAATTTTCTAACTTTTTCATTATAAAGATTTAGCTTATTTAACTTATATATTTATTATTGGAATTTTTCACTAATGAACTTAAACAACAATAAGTTAAAACTTATAATTATTTTGAATCAAAGTAGTCATCTAAATGAAGAACACTTGAAGATATGAAGAACTAAACTAATCATAATATGTTATTTAGAAAAATTAAAACTAAAAATTTGTCCATTTTAAACCAAAATGCCGTGTATATCTAATATATATATATAAAGCAGAAACCATGGTCTTTATGGTCGACATTTGTCACAATATAATTGGTCAAAAAAATAATATTAGTATTATTTATAATTCTACTATTGCTAGGATTTTAGATGCGAAAGATGCTTGAGAAAACCATTGGTCGGACTTCTAGTACATATCACCAGGTCACAGACATTTCGCGTCTTAGGTAACTCAAAATAATTTTGTCCGTTAACACTTGAAAGCCATTTCTACATCGAGCATCATTGAAATCGCTAATAATTTTGCTTTTCTTTGACAAAGGAGCTGATTAGTGAGATTGAGTTGAATTGCTTGAAGAAGAGGTAGCAAACCAAGAGCAACGAGTTCTTACACTTTACAAGAGCATATTTGAAAAGAGCGTCAGAGGTAGCATGAACTATTCACCGTTTTTCAATGACTTTAGGAGGAGGTTAGGTTCTTATACTTTTGTTTTGTAGGACTGGTGTAAAAGAAAGAGTTCCAAATCAGCGATTACTACAATTATGATGGTTCCGTTTTACAAAAGACTAATGGAGGAGGAGGAGCTCGTGGGCAAGTAGTAGATGCTTAGTACAAGGATCAAGATATGGCATGCCTTAGTCTCTTCACTTTAAGGCTACAAGATGTAATTTAATGCTATCACAATTGTTAGTTTAAATCTTATATAGTACTTAAAGATGATGTATTTACAATTCTTTTTTAATGAAATATAGGTCTTTTATAAAAATTGTGCATTGTCTATAGAAAAAATGTCATAATCGATATCAACGATGTCACATCTATTTGGCAAAAGTGTTACAAATGGTGAAGAAAGTGTTGCTATTTAAAACAACATAAATGTTGCAATTGCACGTAGAAGTGTTGCTAGTTAAATTACATTAGTGTTGCAATTGCTTAAAAAAGGGTTGCAGAAAAAAAAAGTGTTGCATGCTACAAATTAGTGCAACACTTTGTTAAAGTGTTGCTTTTAGTGATGAAGTGTTGCAATATGTGTTGCATTGAGCTATTGCAACGGAGTTTTAAGCAGCACTTGTAAAAGTGTTGCATAATGTTTAAAGCAACATTTCTAAGACATTTTGCAACATTTTCATGGTGTTGCTATAAATTCATTTTGTAGTAGTGGAACATTTATTAGTCAAATTTTTATATGTTTATATAATTTTCTCAAATTTTTCATACAAGTCTAATTTAACTAAACTAATCATAATATGTTATTTAGAAAAATTAAAACTAAAAATTTGTCCATTTTAAACCAAAATGCCGTGTATATGTATATTTATATTCAAAATTTTATTTTTGATTTTTATACTTCTAATTCAACAACTAACTTACTTTATATCATTTATATATTTAACATATGTGAAAATCATATACACACATTAACACACATAAGTAAAAATCATTCAAACACAAGAATAACAACAAAAATTTAAGAACACACATAAATACATTAAAACATTTAAATTTCATAACAAATTCATTTTAAGTCCTAAACATAAACTAATTATATTTTCATGTTCATTTCACCACAAGTATTTTAAGCATGCAATTTACAAAAATTAAAACGAAAAATTAAGCAAAAATAAAGGGGTATGCCGTGTGGATTTAGTGGGTTACACTAATGTTATTTTTCGATTTTTATCCTCTAATTTAACATATGATAATTATGTGACATACAACATCATAATTATAATTATAACATCACATAGGAAAATAACATAAAATCAGTTACGAGGCGCTTATCACATAAGTGTGCGAGAAGCACCTTAGGTTAGGTTAATTGGAAAGCTCCTAGCAATTGCTCTGGTCGATGATATGATCGAATTGGCTCAAGTCGACACCACCACCTTGCTCCTCGTCTTTGGTTAGGATGGTACATAAGAATGAAATAAACAAGTTAGTAATTTATTTTAAAACTAAACTAGCTAAATTAAAATTTAAAGTTGTAGTAGTATTTTATGTTTAGGTTTAGGTGATGTAGAGATTTTAATTGATTTTGATTCATGTTCATGTTTATTTACTAGTTAAGAGATGTTGTGATTAATGAATATAAATGGTGGAGCATTTAATTTAAGTGTTCAAGTGAATTAAAGAAAGAAAACAAATGATTTTAAGGAAGAAAAGTAAAGGAAGGAGATGAAGATCAAAGGTGTTCTTGAGGTTGTATAAGAACTTTGCTTACTTGTTCTTGAGATGATTTTATTTAGAGAGTAAAGAGTAAGTGTTTGAGTTGTGTTTTGTGTGTGTGTGTATGGTGGCCGTGTAGTAGTAGTAATATAGTAGTAGTTGTGTTTTGTTTTAGTAGTAAGCTTATGTAATGTAAAGTAAGTTGCATACTTGGTATTGTGTGGTGAAAGTGCTTTGTAGTTAGAGTATGCTTGTGTATGAATGGAGAGCCAACAAGGGAAGCAACCAAAACTCAACCAAGTGATGATCAAATGAAGAGGTGTGTAAGAAGGTCATGCATGCTTTGTGTAAGAAATGGAAGCATGTGTAAGAAATGTAAGGTGTGTGTAAGAGAAGTAAGGCATGCTTGAATAACAAGTGAGACAAGTGTGTAGGAAAAGCAAAAGGAAAAAGGAAAGACAATGTTGAGCTTGAAGCTCACAATTCTCGGCCAAACACACAAGTCATGACCCGATTTTTCGTTTTTGAAATTTTCGATTTGTGCGCACGCGAAAAGTCTCGAAATAAAATATATAGTTTTAAAATGATGCATCGAAGTAGTATCGAAAATAACAATGAAAATAAATTTCAAGAGGTGACTAAAACAAAATTTGGGTCTAAGACCTCGAAACTTGAATAAAGATTTATTAGGCCGAAATACTTATTTTTTTTGGTTGAAAGTTATCGATTTAAATAATTAAAACCAACCGCCAAAACATTTATCAATTTAAATTAAGTTTGACTCGAAATTTCGATAGTTTTCAAAAGTGCTAGTTAAAACAATTTGGAATAGTAGCTAGGAAATAAGAAATATGATTTCTTAAATAATAAACAAAATGATTATACTTTTAACCAATTTAGTTTCTTTGAAGTTATTCTTTAACTAATTTAGTTTCATATTAAGTTTTCCCATTATGTGTAATTGAATTTGGATGAGGATGATTAGTGGCATAGTCACCAATTCATTCGGCCTAAGTGGGCCCCTTTGGCCTCGTTTTGCGCGTCGAAAATTGTCGTTGAGAAATTTGCCGTTGAAGTGTCATTTTATTTATCGAGTTCAAATATATAAAAATAAAGTTCGAATTTGATATAAATAAAAATATTTTTAGTTCATTTGCGATAGAAATTTAAGGGTATTGTTTTAGGAAAATATTTGATCTAGATTGTCTAATTATTGATTTCCTAATTATAATTAGCTTAAATTAACACGGGGTGTTACAATCTTTCGATTTGAACTTCCACTTAGTGACAATCTCTCAAAATTCTGACGAAAACATGGCGGCTGAAAGCTTTTGAGCCAGAATCCTTAGTGTCAGAATCGGAAAGACTACACACATAACTTGTCATTAATCGTGTTCATATCAAGGTAGCGCTAATATGGCCATGTGCTCTCCTGGTTCATAGACATCTACAACAGTTAGACCAAAACCGTCGTTTAGAAGTGGCACCACCTCCTATGTCTACGTAGGTGAAATTCTACTATCATTTGAATTTCATTAAGAGTATATAACTCACCCTAAAATGTACACTAGAATAAACGTTAGACTAATGTTTATAATCAGTTATCAATAATTTGTTATTACCACATTGAACCGTTAAACTAAGGGTATGCTTAGTAAAAGGTTGGGTTTCCATTGTAGCTGATTAATCAAATAGGTCTTAAACCCATTTCACGGGTTTTACCGTAGACCGTTTCCCTTGGAAGACCCTTTGTGAAAGGATCTGCCAAATTATTGCACGATCTCACATAAACAACAGTTATAATCCCGTCGGATATCAACTGTCTCACATATGCATGTCTTAAGCTAATATGTCGAGATTTACCATTATAAATCTTATTATAAGCCCTAGACAACGTTGCCTCACTGTCGCAGTTTAGAGAAATAGCTGGCATAGGTTGTGGCCACAACTTTATGTCCAACAGCATATTTCTCAA
Source organism: Dianthus caryophyllus (assembly GCA_023091065.1). Lineage (NCBI taxonomy): Eukaryota > Viridiplantae > Streptophyta > Magnoliopsida > Caryophyllales > Caryophyllaceae > Dianthus > Dianthus caryophyllus. Next base: position 31,357,171 of record CM041517.1, on the reverse strand, counting down.
CCACTCGGCTTCTTTGCCTGCAGCAGCTAGAGCTAAGAACTCAGCTTCCATGGTGGAGTGAGCTATGCAAGTTTGTTTCTTTGAGGACCAAGAAACAGCACCACCACCGAGCATATAAATCCAACCAGTCGTGGATTTCATATCTCCATCACTAGATATTCAACTGGCGTCAGTATATCCCTGAAGTACCGTCGGAAAATTTCCATAATGCAATGCATAGTTTTTAGTTCTTTTCAAATAACCAAAAACTCTACCAATTGCTTGCCAATGTTCTATACTCAGATTGCCAGTGAATCTAGAAAGTTTGCAAACTGCAAAAGCTATATCTGGTCTTGTACAAAGAGTAGCATACATTAAGCTACCTATTGCACTAGCATACTCTAGTTGAGCTACAGTTCTTCCACTGTTCTCTTTAAGCTTACAAGCCGTGTCATACGGAGTGTTAGCTTCCTTGAAATTTAAATGCTCAATTTTTTTTAAAATTTTCTCAACATAGTGAGCTTGGCTAAGTGAATAACCCCCACTATTTCTTCTAACTTCGATACCAAGGATAGTGTCCACCTCGTTTAAGTCCTTCATCTTGAAGCAAGAACTTAAATAAGCTTTAGTTTCATTAATGCCGTCTATGTTGGTACCGAAAATCAACATATCATCGACATAAAGACACAAAATTACACCATAATCCTTTGTAAACTTGGAATATATACATCTATCGGCAGAATTATGTACAAAACCATAAGATAACACAGCGGAATCAAATTTCTCATGCCATTGCTTTGGCGCTTGTTTTAAGTCATACAAAGACTTAACAGGCTTACAAACTTTACGCTCTTGTCCAGGTAGGACAAACCCTTCGGGTTGTTTCATATACACCTCTTCTTCTAAATCTCCGTTTAGAAAAGCCGTCTTTACATCCATTTGGTGTACATGCAATTTATTCAACGAGGCTAAAGCCAATAATACTCTAATGGATGTAATTCTAGCCACAGGAGCATATGTATCGAAATAATCAACCCCTTCATTTTGTCGAAATCCTTGACAAACAAGTCTAGCTTTGAAAACTTTGATCGATTCATCATCCACATTACGTTTTACCTTAAAAACCCACTTACATCCAATTGCTTTGGAACCGGGTGGTAAATCTGATAAGACCCAAGTCTTATTTGCCATTAAAGACTCCATTTCATCATCTATTGCCTCTTTCCAAAAAGCAGAATTTCGTGAAGCCATTGCTTCTCGAAACGTCTTTGGATCATCACTTTCATTCTCAACATTGAGAACTATTGGAATTTTATCGGTGACCTTGTGTCTATTTCCTTCTACAAGATAGGAAGCTGCAAGAGAATGGATAAAATCTGGACCGAAATCCTTTTCTTTTCTTTGTCTAACGCTTCTTCTAATCTCGCTAGAAGAATTCGGATTCATTCTTTTGCTAGAGGATGAATCAACCATTTGTGGTGTACGCAATAACTTATCAACATTTTCAGAATCTCTTCGGAATTTATTCTCGAAGAACTCCACATCTCGTGATTCCACGATCACGTTTGTGTCAATATCTAACAACCGATAAGCCTTTGAATTTTCTGCATATCCCACAAAAACACTTTTCAAGGCTCTCGGACCTAGTTTAGTTTTCTTAGGGTCGGGAACCTTGTAATATGCCAAGCATCCCCAAACTCTAAAATAACCAATGTTAGGCTTTCTACCTCTCCATAATTCGTAAGGAGAAACTTTCATCTTCTTAGAAGGTACTCTATTATGTACATGACATGCCGTTAGTAGCGCTTCACCCCATAAATTCATAGGTAAATTGGAGTTTACCAACATGGCGTTTACCATGTCTACCAAAACTTCATTTTTCCTCTCGGCAACCCCGTTTTGTTGGGGTCTATAAGGTGCACTAACTTGATGTACAAGCCCGTTATCTTCACAAAAAGATATAAACTCGGTTGGAAAATATTCCCCACCTCTATCGCTTCTTAAGATTTTCAATTTCTTGCCCTTTTGTGTTTCCACCATGGCCTTATAAATTTGAAACATCTCAAAAGCTTGGTCTTTTGTTTTCATCAAATACACATAGGTAAACTTAGAACAATCATCAATAAAAGTAATAAAATACCTACTGCCTTGTGGAACCCGGGATCGGACCCAACTCGGCGTCTTGCTTAAGGGCGGATTTTAAAGTTAAAAAAGATTAAGTTAGAAAAACCTTTAAGAACTGTTATGGAGTCGCCACCTATTTATCGCGGAAAATAGGAACCTGCTACCATGTTCTAAGCTAAAAACATGTTCTTAGATTTTGGAGCACGCCGACACCCCTAGATCTAAGGCTTGTGAAACCAGATTGGATTCGGGGTGAGGGTACTTTAGAAAAAGAGTTAATTCAAATAATGATTTATGAAAACCTTTTAGAAAAGCCTATGTAAAAATAGCCTCTACTGACCTAGAACAATCCTTGTAAGATGATATTTGAGCTAATGTTATCGCTACGTACAAGTGCGATAAGTTTGTAAAAGAATGCAGATGCAGATGCAAAAAGATTGATTAAAACCCTCAGTTTAGCATGTTTAACTTGTTAACGAATACAGTTCAGTTAAAGGTCGAATTCATTGTTTAAGTTGATTTTAATGCAAAATAAGAAGGTGCAAGATGCATGCAAATAAAATAAAGTTCAATTGTCCATTGGTTTATTTTATAAGGTCGGTTGCTTATGCGACTTTGGCGTGTCATCGGATATGGAGTGTAGCCGAAGTAAATAGAACACTTGGAGTGCAAGCGCGCTGGGTGCCAAAGCCGGGGGGGCGCTAAAGTGTAGACCCCTTTGTTAGTCCATAGAAAATAAGAAAAAGCTTTGATCCAAGTGGATCGGTACCTACCTTGTCCTGCCGCTTCAGATCTGAGGCGAGCTTCTTGAACTTGAAAGGAGGGTGAATTCAACACGGGATGGTGTGTTGAACTCAAGGATTTGAGTGCGTGAGGCTTTTGTGGATGTATTTAGGTGTATACCGTGCTAGACGGTATATTTTGTGGGACCCATGTGTGGGTGCTAAAACTAAGAAGAGAGGTTGTGAGAAGAGAGGGTTTTCTTGTGTGGAAAACTTATGAGAATAGGTCGTGCGAGGGGTTGTATATATAGGAGAATAGCCGAGGAAAAATAGGAAAACAGGGGAAAAAGCCAGCCTGGGAAACCGCATAGCCTTATGCGGTTTGGTGGGAAAACCGCATAGGCTTATGTGGTTTGCACCATGAGCCGCATAAGCTTATGCGGTTTGCTGGTGTGGTTTTAACTTCGAGATTTCGTATTTCCTTAATCCGAATTGCTAAATCTTGGGAATATTCGGTGTAATCTCCTTGCTTGTGCCTCAAGAAGGCCTAGTATGATCTTCTAGAGAGTTGTTGAGGGCTTTGGAGTGCGGGCCAAAGGTGGGTTTGGGCTCGGTTTTGGGCCCGAGACCCGTAAAGATGAAAAGGGTGTATTTGCATAGATTTTGTGAAATAAGGTAAGACGTGAAGCCGTATTTCGTGTAAGAGGGGGCTAAATAGCGGTTTTAGCTACCGGGCCTAAATTTAGGAATTTAGGAATGCTGAATCAGACCTTGTTAATGTAAAAGGGCCAATTGTAGTGCAAATGCGAAGCTCATGCCAAATGAAGCAGGACAAGGACCTAGTTAGACTCCAAATGGACAAAATGAACGTTTATTTAAGTGTGATGTGAAGCGACCTAAACATTTTAACATTTCAAACGACTCAAAATGAATTCGACATTAGTTAGAACCGTAAAAGTCAACGTTAAAGCATGCGTAATAAAAGTCCGTGATACATCACAGGGTTTTTGTTGGGAGGGTACGGATATGGGTATCCACAGAGCCCCCAGTTTGACTGAGCTCGGACTAGAGCGCTAGTCAAACTCCACGACCATATCCGGACCATTACAGTCTCGATTCAGTCAGCGGAACGAAGCATGTGTCCATGGGTGAGACTAGGACTTGAACCTGCTAAGCGGGGAGGCGTGCGCATTTTAAGGACTTGGCGGTCGTGCATGCTATAAGAACTGTGAGCCTGCTTTGAATGTCTTAAATCGTGCTTGTTGTACTGTCGTTGGTGATGCCTTTGTATATGCTTGGTATCGTCGGATGCCTGGGGCTGCTGCTTGTAATGAAGTGCAGGGGTGCATGTGCTTTGTAAGATGTTTGGTTATGCGTGAGATGTATAATTGAGTAAGGGTGCTCATGTAGGTGTAGGTGTAGGTGTTGGTGTTGGTCTCGTGAAAGAGCGTCCGTGTAATGCTTGTGCTTGAACTCGCCGAGGAGCGTCTATGTAGAATGAAATGCTTGGAGTTAGGTGTGTATTGCAGAGTGCTTGTGCTTGGGCTCGCCGAGGAGTGTCTATGTAGTCGTAATTGCATATGATTGCCTTTCGTTGAGGAGAAGGTAGTGCCGTTGTCGTTCTTTGATGCCTTTCTTTGTGGCCGATTCTTTGATCTGCCGCTTATGCTTTGATCTGGTTGTTGATGTTGAACTGGTCTCGCCGAGGAGCGCAGTGCTTAGTGTAGTATTCTTTGGAAGTACTAGTTTGCTAGGGAAGGGTGTATATGTATGGTCTCGCCGAGGAGCGTAGGTGTAGTTGTGGTTGTTTGGGAGAGTGATGGTGTTTCGTCTTGTTAGGGGTGCAGGTGTATATTCGCCGGGATTATGGTCCGAGGAAGGTGTATGCGCTCAAGTGTATGGCTTCGTGTAATTGCTTGGATGTGCTGAATGTGCTGATGCAGACGCTTGGTGTTTATGTTAGTGATTTGCAGGGGAAGCCGAAGGGTATGTCTTGGACTCCGTAGGAATGTTTGTATAGGTGTGTGGACTCCATGGGGAGGAAGCGATACTCCGCAGGGACGTGTAAGAGGGTGTAAGGGCTCGTGAAGAGTGTTCGTGTTTCTGCTTCTGTACCGTGTATTAAATGCTTAGTACACGCGTATGGCGGACTGTAGGTGACGCCTTAACCAAGGCATGGCGGGATGTGCTAGCGCATGTGGCGGACTGTAGGTGACGCCTTAACCAAGGTGCAGCGCATAGTGTATGTGCTAGCGCTCGTGGCGGACTTTAGGTGACGCCTTAACCATGAAAGCTTGCGTGTATGAAGAAAAAGGAGGGGAAAACGTGGAACAAAACATGCCCTGGAAATTGCCTGTAGACTAGTGACTCTTCCGGGGAATCCCTTATCAATTGGCGACTTTAAGCTTGAACTCATTCGCACATGTCGCGGTTTCGAACCCGGAAAAATTCAAACTCGCGATTTTCCTTCCGAAATCTTCATTTTCGCCTGCTTCGACCATGAAACGTGGTATCATTGCGACTCGTTTGGATTCGTATGATACATGTCTCTTGGGCTTGGAATGCATGGTGCTTGGGATGTTTCTTGGAGATGTTAGGGTACTTGGTGCTTGGACCTACGTTCAGGTGTTGCTTGTCTGATGCACACATGAAAGTGTTATGCTTTTAGCGTGCATGCTCATGTTTATAGCGATTTTGGAGGTGTCGCTCAACCGTAGATGCTTATGTTGATGTGGGTATTTATAGCAAGGGTGTCTTCAAAAATGCGAAAAATTATCCCATTTTTCGTTGTAAAGGTTTAATTCTTGATAGGAAGCGTCAGCCCCCAGTTTGACTGAGTTATGGTGTCGGTGTATGTGTAAGCCCCCAGTTTGACTGAGTTATGGTATATAACGATACTCAAACTATGTAAAAGGCTATGGGTTGCATTAGGATAAAGGGTGTTTTCGGATTACCCCCTCGAGTTTGACTAAGTTTTGTATGAAAACTAAGTCAACGTGGGGTGCATGATGTACTTGGAGAAGGAGTTTTTGGGTTACCCCCTCGAGTTTGACTAAGTTTTGTATGAAAACTAAGTCGAAATGGCGGGGAATGTCCTTGCCTTAGGGGAGGGTGTTTTTGGGTTACCCTCTCGAGTTTGTCTCAGTTTGATTGAAACATGAGGCAAAGTGAAGTGTAGGATTGCATTAGGAGGAGGAGTTTTTGGATTACCCCCTCGAGCTTGACTAAGTTTTGAATGAAAACTGAGTCAAAGTGAAGAGTATGGTGTTTGGTCTTGAAATTTCCCCCGTAGTTTGGCTTAATTTGATTGAAATTAAGGCAAAATGGAAGAAAGAATATGGCGTATGGGCGGAGCAGCGATTCAATTTGTGTCAGTCGTCTTTGAGGTAGCTCGGGTTCGATGAAGCGTGACGATACCGTCGTCTTCACCCTTAGTTGTATTAGTATGCTTGTGTAATAAGGATTGTGTGAACCCTTGTTTACATGACTGTTTGTTGTAGCTTGGCTTGAACTTTGTAGTTGCTTTCGTCGTCTTTCGCTTCCGTGCTGTGTTGTGCTTCCGTGTACCTGCGTAGTTAGTAGGCTTGGATTTGAAAGTGAAATGATTCCCGATTGGGATGTTTGGATTAAAAAGCTTTTTGTTGAAAAATCATTTTTGTAAAAGATTCACTTTAGTTGTCGAAATGAGCTTTAAAAATGAATGCTAGAAATGTCGGTTGTAAGGATTCATGCGAGATGAAAGGGGTGTTAGACGTTGTAGGTTCAAGCTAGAGTTGTGAAGACCGTGGAGGGTTACTTGAGTGTGAAGGTTGAAAAGCCCCCAGTTGTCGGTGGAATCTCATGACAACACGGAGTGGGATGTAGTGCTAAATTCGGTTGTGCTTTGCGTAAGCTGCCTATGTATCCACGAATGTGGAATCAAACCGGCGTAGTTCGATAGAGCTTTTGCTTAAAATGTGTTAACTCGAGTGAGTTAAATTCAAAGAATGCTTTTTCTCAAAGTATGTTAACTCGAATGGTGAGTTAAATTTTTGGAAAAGTTTAGACTTCGAAGATTCGAGATGCATTTCAAGGATTTGAGATGCATTTTCGAAAGGTACATTTTGTTTGCGAAAGGGTGTGTTTGCAAAAAGTGAATTGCAAAGTGCTTTCATATTAACTCGAGTATTGAGTTAATTTTGAAAGGTGATTAGCTAATTTGTGGGTGCATTGCCTCGTGTAAGTTTGAAAAAGCGCGTCGTTCCGTGGGAGCGTTTTGAAAACTGGAGAGTTTTTGAAAGGAGCGGTTTAAATGTCGCTAAATTGTTTGATTGGAAGAGGATTGACTCGACGTGTGAGTCGATGCTTAAAATGACGAAAAGTTTGCAAAATAGAGACGAATCGTATGCGTGATTTTAGACTCGACGGTTGCATGGATGCCATGTTCGGGAACACGTGCGTTGGTGGAGCCCCCAAAGTGGTGCTTGCTTGTCATGCGGTGGGATCTTTGTTGTACACTGCAAAGCAGTGTTAGACCAAAAAGCGATACTACTCCTAAGTCTATGACAACTTTGCCTTGACGAATTCGTTTTAGTCGCCTCGATAAAGAAATAGTTTGCCTTTGAGCTTTGTGAATTTTTGTGGACACATCCTTAGCATGGAAAGCTTTGGACGAGGAATATTTTGTGGATTTTTGTAAAAGGTTGGTTGAGCTCGGGAGAGCGGCCTACGTATCTGTGGGTACGGAATCAAACCTAGCGTAGTTCCGAAGAGCGCGTTTAATGGCGTGCATGAGGTGTTTATGTGGAAGGGTGCGTGTTTAAGGATCCACCGGTCTGGGAGGTGGGTTTGTTTTTGTGGAAAGGTGCGTGTTTAGGGACCCGCCGGTCCCAAAAAGGGGTGTTTATGTGTTTAACCTTGATAATTGCATCCTAAGGGTGGGTTCTCCTCAGTCGATCTAGGCTGCTTATTGCTTCTGTCGAGTCTTCAATTTGGACTTTCAAAGACCTGGCCACTCGTTTCTGGGCTTCGGTACTTCTTGCCTTTGGGGTTTTGGCCCCTTGCTTATTGATTTCTAAGCTTGTTGACTTCTAAGCTTTTTGACTTCTTGAGCTTTTGACTTCTTAGACTTTTTGCTTAGTTGTTTTGCCCCTTGTTCTGGAGCTTTTGAGACTTTTGCTTTTTGGTGACTTTGGTTTTTGACCTTTGTACCTTGTATTCCCGTTTGGTTTGAGAATATCCCACGCCCTGTATGGCTTGGGCTTGAGCTCGGACCCTGCTAAAACCCTGTGGCTCGGTGGTCACTTGTGATCGTGTGTCTATCACGCCGGGCTCCTTTGACAAGTTCGTTTGCTTATTAGGCACGCGATCAAGTACGCGGAGGGCGATCCAGGAATACTCGTACTTTTGGTAGTGATCAAATTCATGACCACTGTGGAGCTCCAAGTTAATGGATCCTCCTCCAAAAGCAGCGGAGTAGTAGACCACAAGCAGACTAGTGAACCTTAGGTGTTTAGTCGTCGGAAGCTTTCTTGTCTTTGTTTTTGATTTAGTTGACTTGGACCTTCGTACCCGGCCTAGATCTCCCTAGGATAGTTGTTCCTGGGATGCAATGTATGTGGGTGTAGAATTGTGTTTTTTATGGAAAAAAGTGTGTAAAAAGGAAGCTGGGTTGTAGGCAAACTTATTCCTTTATCGATTTGTTAAAAATGTCGTACGTCGAAGACTCGATTGCCCTGGACTGACAGAGATTGACTCAAAGATTAAAAACTCGACCTGTATTAAAAAGACTCGAATTTCTTGAGGAGATCCGTGAGATCGTCGGTGGCGCCTTGATGGATTCTTCGCTGGGTGCTCGAGACGCACATGTCTCGGATGGGGTTGATGCTCGCGTCGGGACTTGGCTCATGCATACTTAGATTTGTCTTTGATTTTGCAAAAGTTTTGTTTTCGGCGAAAAGCAGGATGTTTTGTTGAGCAAAATGTGTTGTCACATTTTGGCTCGATGTAAAAAGCGTTTCGAAATCAAATCCGATAAGCTCGTGTTAGTGGCTTGTCGGTGAAAGTGTGAATCGATTCGGAGTGGCGATAGGCTATCCGAATCAGGGGTGTTTGAAGATGTGATGAAGACGGTTATACTGTTTTCATACATTCGGTTTGAAAGAGGGTTAGATTAAAGTGACTATGAGCCACTTGGTCTAACCGTGAAGGATTTGCGGGATGATGCTAGTTCATTCCTAGGTTTTGTTGTCTTGTGAAAAGAGATGTTTGGATTAAAATGGCGGTAGGCCATTTGAACCATGGATTTCGAGAATGTTTATTTTGAAAGAGATGTTTAGCGGCCGTGAGCCGTTAGATTTGTTTTCAAGAAAAGGTCCATTCTCGGGTTTGAAAATGTTTGGTAATAAATGGGTTACAATGAATGCGGGTCATGTAGTTCATTTATGTTTTGGAATGTCACGAAAATAAAGTGATTATTCTCGGGTGTTTTGAGGAGACTGTTTGTCTAGATCAAACCGTCCTGACTATGGGTCATTCGGTTCGAAGGAAGGATTTTTGAAAAAGGTTATTTCAAAAACGTGATGAGGATTTTGTGAAAGTAGTTTGTAAGAGGATTTGGGCCAAGATGGTTATGAATCATTTGGTCTGATGAAAAGTCCGCGAGATTGGGCTTGGCCATTCTCGGGTTTTGTTTGCTTGAAAAAGACGATTTTCGCTGAAACGAGTCGACTTTGGGCCGTTTGGCCTAAAGAGATTTGTAAAGAGAATGTCGTTATTTGTTTTGCAGAAGTGAGGAGATTTTTGAAAAGAGCTCATTTCAAAAGCGGGTGTGTTTTGCTTGGTTTGTAAAAATTAGAAGATTTTGAAAAGAATTTATTTCAAAAATGAGAGTGTGTTGCTTGTTTTGTAAAAGTGAGGAGATTTTTGAAGAGAGTTTGTTTCAAAAATGAGAGGGTATTGCTTTAGGAGCAATGTTGTGCCTAAGAAGTCTTTGAGGCAAGAACGCGTGTGCGGATCTTGTCTCGACGTTGAAATGTGTTTGATTTGCATTGGTCGAGCCCATGTTAACGGTTCATCGTTAAGGGCTCGAGCCTAGATGCATGGAAAGGATTCGACTCGTGAACGGTTAGCTAGTCGAGTCGAGGATGTTGAGAATGGATTGGTTTGTGTGACATGTATCTAGTTAGTCCTATTAGATTCAACGTTCGTTTTAAGCGTTCATGATTAGCTCATTTCTTTGTTTAGGAAGGCCTTTTAAGCTTGAAAAAGGAGATTTTCGAAAAAGGTTTTGCTAGAGGAAGCTTTTGAGGCGAGGATGCGTGCGCGCGTCTCGTCTCGATGTTAAAACGTTTTGTTTTGCACCCGTCGAACTGATGTCGGTGATTTACCGAGGTGAGCTCGAGTCGGATGTGTAAAAGAGAAAGGATTCGGCTCGAGAGTGATTAGCAAGTCGAACCGAGGATGTTAAATGTAGAACCTAGGCCGTATGACCTAGGGGACTGAAATCCTCGAGCTTGGGTTTTAATCCTTGCTCGGGTTTTTGCTTGTTAGTAAAAATGAAGTTTTGAAAAAGCTTGTTTCAAAAATTCGTGATAGTTTTGTTTGAAAAGGTGTTAGATGTTAGGTTCATTTATCTTTGAAACGTTTAAGCGAGTTTTCGAAGATATGAATGCAAATGCTCGTTTTGAAAAAGACCATGGAGTGCATAGCCTCGAACTTGTACGTATGACTCAAAAAGGGTGAAAAATGAGTCAGTCGGGTACACCTCCAACTACCTCGAGTACGCTTTGGCAGATACTTAACCCCTTCATTTCCTTACGCAAGGCGATAGGTTTTCTGAAGGAGCACTGGGGCGGTCGAGATAGCCGTTTACGGCAAGCCGAGGAGGGGCGAGAGGAAAGCTAGTCCGGCATGTGCTTTATCGAGTGGACAAGCCTGCATGTGGGAACCACCTCTCGAGGGTGCAAAGGGTGCCTAGATTCCAAAAGGAATGGACTCTAAACGAATGTGCATAGCTCAAATATGTATACTTGGATTGTTCAAGGCTTTCTGTTTCACCTCTTTATTTTTAAAAAGAAAAAGCTAGTTTTAAGTTTTAAAAATAAGATCTCCCAATGAGTCGCCAAACCGTGGAACCCGGATCGGACCCAACTCGGCCTTGCTTAAGGGCGGATTTTAAAGTTAAAAAGATTAAGTTAGAAAAACCTTTAAGAATCATATGGAGTCGCCACCTATTTATCGCGGAAAATAGGAACCTGCAACCATGTTCTAAGCTAAAAACATGTTCTTAGATTTTGGAGCACGCTTGACACCCCTAGATCTAAGGCTTGTGAAACCAGTTGGATTCGGGGTGAGGTACTTTAGAAAAAGAGTTAATTCAAATAATGATTTATGAAAACCTTTTAGAAAAGCCTATGTAAAAATAGCCTCTCTTGACCTAGAACAATCCTTGTAAGATGATATTTGAGCTAATGTTATCGCTACGCATAAGTGCGATAAGTTTGTAAAAGAATGCAGATGCAGATGCAAAAAGATTGATTAAAACCCTCGCTTTAGCATGTTTAACTTGTTAACGAATACAGTTCGATTAAAGGTCGAATTCATTGTTTAAGTTGATTTTAATGCAAAATAAGAAGGTGCAAGATGCATACAAATAAAATAAAGTTCAATTGTCCATTGGTTTATTTTATAAGGTCGGTTGCTTATGCGACCTTGGCGTGGCATCGGATATGGAGTGTACGAAGTAAATAGAACACTTGGAGCGCAAGCGTATTTGGGTGCCAAAGCCCTTGCGCTAAAGTGTAGACCCCTTTGTTAGTCCATAGAAAATAAGAAAAAGCTTTGATCCAAGTGGATCGGTACCTACCTTGTCCTGACGCTTCAGATCTGGGCAGAGCTTCGCTTCTTGAACTTGAAAGGAGGGTGAATTCAACACGGGATGGTGTGTTGAACTCAAGGATTTGAGTGCGTGAGGCTTTTGTGGATGTATTTAGGTGTATACCGTGCTAGACGGTATATTTTGTGGGACCCATGTGTGGGTGCTAAAACTAAGAAGAGAGGTTGTGAGAAGAGAGGGTTTTCTTGTGTGGAAAACTTATGAGAATAGGTCGTGCGAGGGGTTGTATATATAGGAGAATAGCCGAGGGAAAATAGGAAAACAGGGGAAAAAGCCAGCCTGGGAAACCGCATAGCCTTATGCGGTTTGGTGGGAAAACCGCATAGGCTTATGCGGTTTGCACCATGAGCCGCATAAGCTTATGCGGTTTGCTGGTGTGGTTTTAACTTCGAGATTTCGTATTTCCTTAATCCGAATTGCTAAATCTTGGGAATATTCGGTGTAATCTCCTTGCTTGTGCCTCAAGAAGGCCTAGTATGATCTTCTAGAGAGTTGTTGAGGGCTTTGGAGTGCGGGCCAAAGGTGGGTTTGGGCTCGGTTTTGGGCCCGAGACCCGTAAAGATGAAAAGGGTGTATTTGCATAGATTTTGTGAAATAAGGTAAGACGTGAAACCGTATTTCGTGTAAGAGGGGGCTAAATAGCGGTTTTAGCTACCGGGCCTAAATTTAGGAATTTAGGAATGCTGAATCAGACCTTGTTAATGTAAAAGGGCCAATTGTAGTGCAAATGCGAAGCTCATGCCAAATGAAGCAGGACAAGGACCTAGTTAGACTCCAAATGGACAAAATGAACGTTTATTTAAGTGTGATGTGAAGCGACCTAAACATTTTAACATTTCAAACGACTCAAAATGAATTCGACATTAGTTAGAACCGTAAAAGTCAACGTTAAAGCATGCGTAATAAAAGTCCGTGATACATCACAGGGTTTTTGTTGGGAGGGTACGGATATGGGTATCCACATGCCTCCTTTTGTTAAAACACCATTTAACTCACAAATATCAGAATGTACGAGCTCTAAAACGTCAGATTTTCGATCAACTTTAGCAAATGGTTTTTTCTTCATTTTCGCTTGGACACAAACTTCACATTTTTCTTTGTGCTCATTGCTATAAGAAATAATTCCGTTTTTGCACATAAGCTTCATAGTTTGATAATTAACGTGTCCCAAACGATTATGCCAAAGATTAAAAGTCGTACATTCAATATTAAAACTGAAATCAAAAGATTGCACACAAGAGTAATCAGAAATATCAACTTTATTAATACTTAATTTGAACATGCCATCAGTAGCATAGCCTTTTCCGACAAAGGAACTGGCCTTGGACAAAATTATTTTATCGGACTCTATAACAGCCTTGAGCCCTTTCTTACGTAACACAAATCCAGAAACTAAATTCTTAGTGATTCTAGGAACATGTAATACATTGTTAAGTATCATCTTCTTTCCAGAAGTAAACTGGAGTACCACGCTTCCCGTTCCAAGAACTTTGTTTGTGGAGTGATCTCCCAACAACACTTCATGACCAGTGACTGCGTCGACATAGTCCTTAAATAATGAACGATTGTTGCAAATATGGGTGGTAGCACCAGAATCGTACCACCAATCATCGCTTTTAGCGACTCCAGCCATGTGCAATTCTTGGATCATGCCAATATGCATTTCAGTAACCATGGCAATAATCTCATCGACCTTTTGTTCGACAACATTTGCAGTAGACTTCTCCTCATTTTTCTGCTTGTTATCCTTTTCCCTTTCTTTCTTCGGGTTCTTACAGAAACGCCTAATGTGGCCTTTCTGTTGACAATTATGACACACAATTTCAGACATATCTTTCTTTACTTTCTTTGCAGGCCTCGAGTCATTGTTTGCCTTCTGTTTTCCCTTGTTATTTTTCTGATTCACATAATTAACATTAGAATTAGCATTAGAACCAGAAGCAAAATTAAGATCCTTCTCCTAATACGAAGTTTCTCTTCAATTCATAGATGTTTCTGAATCTGCTCTAATGTAAATTCTTCAGAAGTATGCAACAACTTCTTCATGTAATTATTCCACGATGGTGGCAATTTGGCAATAATTCCGCCCACAATTAACTTTTCTGGAATGTCGATAGATAGGTCTTTGAATTTAGAAATCAGAATGAGAAATTCATGCACTTGATCAAGTATAGATGTACCATCAACCATAGAAAACTCGAAGAACTTGAAAGTGATAAACTTATCTGCCCCTTGCTTTTCTGCATCATACTTGAATTCTAGGGATTTCCACATCTCGGTTGCAGACTGTATAGGAGTGTACAGATCATACAGACGGTCGGACAGTGAATTCAGAATGTACCCTCTGCACAGTGTCTCATTTTCAGTGCGCTTTTTGCGTTCTGCTATCAGCCCTTCTGTATCCTCGGGAGACGGTTCTGGTATAGGAGCCAATTTCGGATCAAGAATATAGAATATCTTCATTGCAGTCAGTAGGAATGACATCTTCTCCTTCCAACGCAGAAAATTCGTCCCATCAAATTGATCTGGTTTCACAGCATCATTACCGAATATCTTCATGGTGCCTTCCATAATTAATATTATCCTAAGATTGTTATAGATACGGTAATACGAAATATTAGTAATCCAAGCCAAGCACAACAAGCCCAATGCACCAAATGGCCCATTACACAGACTTAATTCCAATTAATTCATAACCCATATATGTTAATATAAGGATAATAAAACATCCGTAATCTTTCCATGTGGGATAACTTATCCACATACAAAACCAAATTGAAGACTATCAAAGAATGTCTAACATACATAGTACGGAGTGGTTCATATTATTACAACAAAATATAAAACTAATAGGGCCTAACTTTACATAGTCGCACAGGGCCCCCAAAGACTCGGGGACGGCCCTGCTCCTTCTAGCCTTTCTTGAAGCAAATATCTCAAATTTTCATAATCAACCTTTTTCAACAAATATTTCTCTATTAAATTTAATGCTACTCTGTTGAACATGTTCTTGCAAAATTGTCGAACGTAAATAATATTTCAACAAAAATTATTTGCGGTCTTCGTGCATTTCCATAAATAAATTGAAAATTTGATCAGCAAACCCTTCACTAAAATACAACATGAATCAGTCACAAATTACCAAAATAAATCAAACTTAATTTTGGTCAGAATAATCAATTCTAAGTCATCTCATACGAAAATATAAGGTCAAATTTAATTATTATTGTAAAACTAATTGAACAAAAACTTATAAAATTGGAAAAGAATATACCTCATCTACCTTTCAATTTCTATATGATGATTAGTTGATTTTTTAACTAAATCAAAGTAATGGCAAAGTTTTTGTATATGTATAAATTTGATACCCGGTGTAAAGAAAAATCGAGAGATGAATGATTGTGAATTTGTGTTTAAGATTTCAAAATATATAGCTGAATTTTTTTTGAATGTCTGGTTTCATTACGTTATAGAGTGGAAAATCCAAACGCCATTTTGGGAAGGGATCGAGAAATACATGGGATTAAGGGTTGATAATGATAATTTTGATTGGAAACAATGAGATAATTAAGGAAACAATGAATGAGATAATTGAAAGCATGGAAAAATATAACGTTAGTTTGCTTTAACTTAATTTTGGTATTTGCTTTTTTTTTTTCTTTTTTTTTTTGAGGCTGTTGGGTTTGTAATTTTGGGCCAATTTTTTTGGAGGCCCTGTTCAAGTGAATTGGACTGAACTGGGCCTTAGCCGCTCCTGTTCCTTATCCCACAAAACACCATTATCATCCTAATTTACCTTTCTCCTTCATCTTCAACCTTCCTTCTACATTATTTCCTCCATTAAAAATCTCCTCCCACAACAATAAAAATATATAAAACCAATTATCTATCCTCACTGAAATACTCCCTCCATTCAACTCCATCTTGTGCACTTCTTTTTGGGCACTATTCATGAGCTCCAGGAATTTTTGAAATTTCGTGTAATATATAAGTTAAAATATAATCATGAGTGATCTTGTTTTGTTCGTCTCCTTATTTGCAATATTAATATCAAATTTTTATAATTTTTGGAAATGTGTAACTAAAGATATTGTCATTGTAAAACGCTCCTCGGCAAATGTGAAAAAGCAAATGCACAAGATGGAGTTGAATGGAGGGAGTAATACCAATAACACCATTACCATACTTAGTAAGGACAAGATGTCTGATCAAGCGTCACCTTCACCGAAAGTGGTCGTGCTCACTGGCGATCTCACCGGAGGTCTCACCTCCGTCGTCCTACATACCGGAACTCACCATCGGTGCCCTCCCATCAAGATCTCTCTTTTCTCCTCGACAACCACTCTTTCTCCGGCAGTGGAGGATCTTGGGAAATATATTTAGAGGGGCCGGTGAACCTAATTAATGCAATATATGCATTATATATATTATGTGATATAGACCATCAAAATGTGGTAGTAACGGATATTGTTGATCATAAATATAACGTCTCAAGTAATATAATTAAATCTTAATTTTCATACAAAATCAGTGTAAACAATACAAATGTATGAATAATAGGTAATTAGACATTGAGTAAAAATTTTAAAATATCGTACGTAATTGATTTTCGTACAAGAAACAAACCTAACGCTGTAATATAATTTAATATTGCTATTATAATAATCTAATTAACAAGATTCTTTTAATCATCCCAAATTCCGTTGAAATTTAAAATAAAATAAAATAAAATAAAATATAAGGAGGAAAAAAAAGTAGCAGCACAAGAGTTTTTGGGGGAAAAAAAGGACTGCAACCAACAAAATGTAGCATAAAAGGATCGAACCCAAGATCAACCGAAACCCAAAGCCCAACTTCTACTAGATTACCACTGAGCCACTCTACTTCTATTGTTGCTTAATTTATGAAACTAGTACTTAATCCCAATTCCAGGGGGGCCTGGCCCACTCCCGAGTAATAGAAGATCCACCCCTATTCTCCGGTGTAGAATGACCGAACTTCGAAGGAGGCACGGCGTTTGTTGTGGCGGAAGAGGATGGTGAAGGTGATCGATGAGAGAGAATCATGACCAATAGGGTCGCTGGTGGTGGGTGGTGAGTAGGGCGAGCCAGGTTGTTGTTGTCGTCACCGGTGTAAGTTGGGGGTGGTGGTGTGATTTGTAGAGGGTGTGGTCCCGTATTGGTGGTGAAAGGGGTGGAAAAAGTGGAAGGTGGATGGTGATTTTAGGTTTTAGATATTAAAGAAATCAATTTAAAAAAAAAAAACTTTTGACCTGTTGAGTAGGTTCTAGGTCACTTGGTCTATTTAAAGAGTAGATATATTATAGTTGGGTTTATTATAGGATTAAGTAAAGGATGGTTTATTATTGGAAGATCATGCATTTGATGGATTATTCACGTTAAATTTTCCTTACTAGAAATATTTAATTAATTACTAAAATTAATTTTGTTAGTAATTTATATGTTTGATTTTAATTCTAATTTTATTCTAAATTATTTTTATGTTTAGAATTATTTATATGGTTGATTTCAAGTTCTATTTTTATTCTAAATTATTTATATGTTTGATTTTATATGTTTGATTTCAAGTTTTATTTTTATTCTAAATTGTTATTTATATGTTTGATTTTAATATATTAGAATTGTAAAACCCGGATTATTTAAACATAATAAAATATGATTTAAAAGGGTTTTTTAATGAAAATCAAGCGAGCCACGGTGGCGGAAACACCGTGGAAATACAGATCGTCACTCACGAAAACAAACCAACAGAAAGGGTCTAGACCTTGAGGTCTAAACATGCAGGAATAAATACCCTTACAAATCCAAAACTGAAAACACAAGTCTAAACAAACTATAACAAGTCTAACGAATCAAGTCTAAACAATAACCCTAGCTACGGTGCTCCCAGTCATATTTCAACAAGACAAATCCAACCAACAACACAACAATTACCTTACCTGGCCTATGATCTATGATCGTAGTACAACAACTTCACAAGCATATATATAGTCATGCATTCAATATGTGTAAAACAATCTCAAGCTATCTCATTTTAACAACCAACTCAAACAACAAACAACCAATCGCAAGAGTAAGCACGAAGCACTAGGTGAAACAACTAGAATCACCCTGTACGAAACAACTAGAATCATACCACACCTATGGCGGAAGCACAACGACTGGCCGGAAGTTTCTCAACAACTGTCTAAATTTGGTCAAATTCCACCGAACAACTGGAACGGTGACGACATAATAATAACCATAGTCTCTAACCGCTACACCACGGTTGAGAACCCATAATAGCTCTAACTAAACAACTCAAGCATACAAACAAGCCAGTTTAACGTGAACTGAACTCAAACCAACCATCACTTAACCTTCCTTTACTCAGCATCATCATAACCATCAATTAAACATTCATTCTCACCATTATTATGGACATTCTTTATGTAAAACATGCTTAATACGGAGTAAATAACAATATAACTTATAAACAACCAACTTAAGACTAATAAGCAACTCAAGATACCAACTTTAAGCATCATAACAACATAACCAACACCATTCAAGTGTTCACACAACCTAAACATGCATCTAGACTCAATAGTATAAGCCCTCCACTAAATTTAGTCACAATCCATTATACAACATCCAGACAAGCCAAAGATCACAATTATACATACATACAATTGTTAACAACAACGTAAACAATAACTATGGCCTTATACAAGTCAAAATATGGCTAGGGCTACACCCAGTTACCTTATTCGAAGCACAAACACACTAGTCTTCCTCCTCGTTAATGTATATCATGTCTTCTTCGTTAAGTTCACCTTCTCCTTTGATTATGAACACAAAACAAGCATAAAATACAAGCACACATAAAATAATTAACACATAAAATAATATACAAACTAACTAAACTAGGCTAAGAACAGCATAGGAACGAAGTATTACCGAAGGAGAATGAAAATAAGGAAATCTATATCTATATCTATATAACATATAAAAAAGCAAATTTTAGTGTTCAATAGAAAAGTTAGCTAACAATTTCAATGAATCTTACAATGCCACATCAGCTTTTTATCACTATAATTAAGCCACATCACCACATTGTTAATTTGTTATACGGAGCAATAGTTTTCGTAGCATTTTCCTTACACACAACTAATATCTCCTCATAAATTTCTCCATAAATGACCACAATTAAATTGCTATTATAATGGCACATAACTCAATAGAAGTTACAAACTACCCTTAACCTTTTGGCTTCTACAAATGTTAAATGGAGTTAATTATTTTTATCAAAGTTAATTGTCATCAATTATTTGCAATTTATATCGTCAAACTCTTCAGCTCACACATGGCCATTTCAAATGATGATCAAATTTAATCATCTCCAAAAAATTTGTTGTCTTTCTTTCTTTAGTTTCTTTTTTCGGCTTCAATGTTACGGAGTATAATTTACTTTATTTGATGTAAATACATTTCTTTGATTTTGTAGCTATATAGATTAGAAAATAGAAGCAAACATATTTAAATTTCCACTGTAAGTGATGCTTTAGTACTCTTTAAAATAACTACAAAATTTCACATCATACATATTATATACCTGTCTCATTGTTCTTTCAATTATATTTAATATTTTAATAGTTTTTGTGTTTTTGTGTGATACTGTTATAATTAGTGAAAATTTCACATGTGCAGGATTATTACATTCCCATGACCGTAGAATCGGCACAAGGTTATAAAGGTAATGTCGTTTTCCAATTTTTGAAGAAATTCTTATTTTTTTCATTTGTCATAATAATTTGTGGTTTTGCATTATGGTTACTTACTTGGTTGGAATTGTGAACATTTTTTGCTGATGAAATTTTTTCAATCTTATTATTTTCAACTGTTGAGGATGATATTCTTAGGCAAAATATTGCACGAGATAATTATTTATTGAATATATGTAATTTAATTTAATAATCCTTTAACATCATTTGCTCATTTTAACGCTTTTTACGAAGTATATATATATTCTTGACGGTTAGTGTTAGTTTCTGATGAAACTTACAGTCACGTACGAGTATGAAGTATCAGCGCAAAAAGTCTTTTGTTTATTTGAATCTTTTCTTCTTTTTTTTGAACTTTTTCCGCTGTCAAGACATAACTTGGTTTTGTTGCGGATAAATTTTATTTGGTAGAAATTTATTTTGAAAATATTGTGTTTATCTAACTTATTATTGAATTCATTGTAAAAACCATATAATTGTTTGATTAGAATGGTTTTCTTGTCTATAAAAAAAACTATAAATTGCGTTTTTACTGAAATTTTGTGCAAAAATATCAAAATAAATAGTACACTTTTTTAAGGTTAACATTAAATTTTTTTAGCATGCAATTTGTAGATGAAAACATATTATAAATATTAGATTGAAATTGAATATTACTGTTATACTATTTTCAAGGTTCATAACTATTGAATGTACGTCAATAGCATAAATCAATATGTTAAATATATAGTCTATTAAATGTGTATTTTACAACGAAATTTTTTAGCTTGTACAAAAATACGATAAAGTAAATGGCTATAATCATTGTTATAGGTGTTATTGATAATTACTAGAGATGTCAAAAACCTAACTATAATTTTATCAATCTTTTGAAATTTATTAAGTTATAATTCTTTTGTATGTTTGTAACATATTTTTAAGTTACAATTCACTAATTTATTTTACAAAAGTATTAGCATAAGAAATTGCAAATAATTTAATTTGATATAATCAATTTTTATATTCATTATAAACAATTTGATATTACCAAAATATATTGCAAATCATTATTATCCATAATGTAATATAAAGGAAATAAAAACCAATTGTCAGCATTCATTATGTAATACATAGGCAATATAAGAGCAATATCAATAGCGGAATTTTATATAAAGTTCATCATATTTTACGTCAAATTTATCAACCTCAATATTTGGGAACTTCGATCCACAATAGATGAATGTTATATAAATTTGTTTTTTTTTTTTATTGGAAATAATGAAATAAACAAAGAATAAAAGTATCACATAATTCTATGCATAAGAACTACTGTGTTCTTATTTTAGATTTTGAGTTCAAAAGAAAAACAAAGATGCAGCAAATGAACTTAATAAATAAAGTTCGTAGTGAAAACTTAATAATAAGAACTACTGCTGCAGTAGCTCTAACAAAATCAATTTAGTTATTAATGAAAATAAAAAGTTAGAACTCCAACATATGTAGTAAAATTTAATATATCAGATGCTGCAGCAACCTAACTAGTTAGAGTTGAAAAGAGATGAATAACTTGGATGAATTTAATGAAGTTTTAATGGGAGGATTAATGGGGATTTAAGAGAGAGAGAAGAGAGGAATTAGGCTAGGTTGTATGAGAATAAGGGGATTAATGACGAATTGGGGTAGAATTAAAATAAATTAAAGCTGAAACTTAAAACCTAAGCAAACACGGAACTCGCACGATACCACAAAAAGTAGCCCAGCCGGCCGGCTCTGAGCCCGCGCCCAGCTCGCCTCTAGTTCGCCTCATGGTCGCGCTTTTGTGTCTGTACTCTTTTTGATACGCTTTCTTCTTCCCGTGACCCAATGACGACCACCACTCTCGCCCCTTGCTCGCCACCTTCACTAAACACCTCAAGACACCTACCAAACCATTCTAACCCGGTCTTAACCTCGGTTAACACAACACACGACAAGACACCCTAATATACAAGCTTAGGGAATGACTTTCTCGAGCTAGAAATGAGAAAATCGTGCAAAATGAAACATGAATAGACACGAAATGAATTATATAATATATGAAATGAGTCGGGGTGTTACAGTCTCACCCCCTAAAAAGAAGTTTCGTCTTCGAAACTTGAGAACAAAGAATTACCTGC
Source organism: Dianthus caryophyllus (assembly GCA_023091065.1). Classification (NCBI taxonomy): domain Eukaryota; kingdom Viridiplantae; phylum Streptophyta; class Magnoliopsida; order Caryophyllales; family Caryophyllaceae; genus Dianthus; species Dianthus caryophyllus. The sequence continues at coordinate 31,335,553 of CM041517.1, read as the reverse complement.
AACAAAGAGGAACGAATACTTCTCACGCATGGATACCTCGGTCTCCCATTTTGCTTCTTCATACTTTTGGCTTCTCCAAACCACCTTAACCAACGGGACCACTTTGTTCCTAAGCCTCTTCTCCTTCCTATCAAGGATACGAACCGGTCTCCTTTCATACGTCAAGTTCGGTTCCACTTCTAGCACATTAACATCAACCACATGCGAAGGATCACTACGATACTTCCTCAACTGAGACACATGAAGCACGTCATGCACCTTAGTCAAGTTCGGTGGTAAAGCCAACCTATAAGCTACCTCACCTATCCTCTCCAACACCTCATATGGTCCAACATACTTAGGACTCAACTTCCCCTTTATACCAAACCGTTTAACGCCCTTCATTGGCGACACCTTCATGAACACCTTGTCACCTACCTCAAACTCGATCGGCCTACGACGCAAATCGGCATAAGACTTTTGTCGATCTTGTGCAACTTTCAGCTACTCGCGAATGAGCCTCACTTGCTCAATGGACTCTTGCACCATCTCCGATCCAAGCACCGCAGCTTCTGACACGTCGTCCCAGCACATAGGACTCCGGCATTTCCTACCATACAAAGTATCAAATGGAGCCATCTTGATACTTGCTTGAAAACTATTGTTGTAGGAGAACTCAACCAACGACAAGCTTTACTCCCATCCAGCACACATGCCCTTAGCATATCCTCCAAGCTCTGAATGGTCCTCTCGGTCTGATCATCTGTAGCAGCATGAAACGCCACACTCATCATAAACTCACAACCCAACGCCACTTGAAGTTTCTTCCAAAACTGAGAGCAAAACCTAGGATCACGGTCAGAAATGATGTCCTTAGGAAACCCATGCAAACGAACGATCTCCTTCTAATATGCTGTAGCTAACTCCTCCATGCTCCACGTCTCTTTCATAGGAATGAAGTGAACTACCTTTGTCATTCGATCCACCACGACCCATATAGCATTCTTACCACTCAAAGTCCTCGGCAAACCCATCACGAAGTCCATAGATATCGATTCCCACTTCCACGTCGGGATCTCAAGAGGTTGTAGCAAACCTCCGGGTCGTTGATGTTAAAAATTCACCTTCTGACACACCAAACACTTAGCCACATAATCAGCAACCTCCTTCTTCATGTTAGGCCACCAAAAATGTAGCCTCAAATCCTTATACATCTTGTCACCCCCAAGATGAACAGAGTAAGGAGAACTATGAGCCTCTTTTAGAATCTTCTTCTTTAGGACCTCACAGTTAGAAACGCACCAACGCTTCTTGAATCTCAATCCACCTTCAGCACCTATCTCGAAGTCTTCAGCACCACCATTCTCTATGGCAACACGTATAACCTCAAGAACTGGGTCATCGCGCTGCTTCACCCGAATTTCATGGAACAACTCAGGTTCAACAACCATAGCACTTATGTCGACTCCATGTTGCACCACCTCCAAGTTGAGATTCTTGAAGTCTTGGCACAACTCCTCAGGTATAACTGATGTGTCGTATTTCTATATGCTTTTTACCCCCGGTTCACTAGCGATTCTCATCCTTTTTAGTGCTTTTATGTGCTTTACGCTTCCTATTTTCCTCCGCATGTCTCTGGTGTGCTTTTTATGTCTATTTTGTAGAATTATTAAGGAGGATGGATGATAGCCGGGTTGAAGCCGAGGCTTTTCGGGATCGCTACGTGGCGTTTTGAGTTGATTTTCCTTCGTTTCGGTTGAGTACGAGCGATGTAAGATGTTTTGAAGTGGTCTCGAGACTTAGGGACGGAGTAAAAAGCTTATATCCTCACTTTAGACCTCGTCTCTAACCCTTGGGACGAACCATGCCTCGTCCCTTTCCCTTGGGACGACAAACAAAGAAGTAGAAATCAAGGAGAAATGAGGACAAAGGCAGCCTAGGAAGGTGTCCCGGTCGGGAGGCCCATCCCAACCCCTTGGGACGGCTCCAAACTCTTCGTATGCTTAAATTGTTCGAGTTATTTCATTGGAGATTCATCCATATTTCGTCCTATGCTTTTACATTGTATTTTTTCCTCATTTTAGAATACTCTCTCAAAAACCTATGTTTGATCCTTCAATATTTTTAGTACTTTTAATTCCCAAGACAAGGAAGCTACTTTGGATTGTCTATTTGGTTTTGTGTTCAATTTCATCCTCTTCTCTTTGATTGTGTTTGTGTTTGGTATTGTATTTCTTCCCTATTTCAATTGCAATATCAATTTCCATTTCTTATAATCATGTGTGAGTAGTTCTTTAATCTAGGGAGAAGGGTGGAGCATGGGTGTTTGTTTTGGTTGTTGTTTGTGATCTTTTTGAGTTAGGGTCTTGCACTTGATTTGATTGTCTTACTTGATTGTGTTTGTTGAACATTTGGCCAAGTTTTAGCAAGCTTTTAGCACCCTTGAACCTAAGATTGAAAGCCTAGTTCGAGGGGAGGCACGAGACTATCATTAGGACCTTCGTTAGTAAATTGCGAGATCCCGCCATCGAGACCTAGAGGAAGCTTAAGACCGAGAGGACGAGCTACATCCTTAGCAAGTGTGGTTCCCTACTCATTCCGATCACCGACCCTTAACCTAAGCCTTTCCCATGTCAAACCCAACTTCCTAGACCTCTCCCTTATAAGCTTAAACCTTTACTTTCGCTTTAGCTATAGCAACCATCAAACCTCGAATCGACCGAGTCTATAATTGAATCATAAGTAACCCACATTAGAGTTTGTCAGGTTTACTTTTGACTAGGCGAGTGCGACTAAAGCCTATCAAGAACCCACGCGGCATTCATCACATGCTTCCCTTTACGACTTAACACATCGGCAACCACATTATTTTTTCCCTCGTGATACTGCAACTCGATGTTGTACTCCTTTATCAGCTCCAACCAACGCCTCTGTGTAGATACCCGTATCGGTACCCCCCTAAAACAAGCCCAATGACGAAAAGGACTTTTTATGCATGTTTTATAAATAAGACGAAACGGTACAAAAGTGTCTAAAACATTTTAGTCATTTTTAACGTATTAATTCAAATTTGCATATTTCGTAAAAATGAGTATTAAGTTAGTCATTTTTTAGTCTTAAGTCGACACAATACACATAAGCACAACACAAAAACGCCTCACAAAAACGGCCCAAAAACACACACAAAAGCCCAAACACCCGAAACGGACCAAAACGCGTCGCGGGTCACATTTTCATAAAACAAAACTGCACAACGTCGCAAAATAATATATCACAATATTATTTTATTTCGAGCCAAAATCGAAAAACACGACAAAAAATCGAAACACGAAACACGAAAACCGACCCGAGAAATCAATTTGACCCAAATTGATTCTCGACAAACAGCAGCAACATCACTCAAATACTGCATACATACGCCATACATGACATACAGCGGCCCAAGTCCAATCAACAAACACCAGACAAAGTTTAAATCGCTAGTGAATAGGCAATTTAAACTAAAATCGCCAGTTCACTGGCGATTTTCTTTTCTTCCACACACACACTGGCGACTTTTATATAAATCGCTGGTTAACTGGCGATTTTCTGAGCAACCATACATAAAACATGAAGCAACTACTATAAATCGCAGCCTTTATGCGCATACAAACAACATACATTAACACAATTCGATCACAAGTCACCATTTTCTCATCTCTCACTCACACTATAGATTTCCACTCTAAAAACCGTCTTTGCATTTTAAGGTAAAAACTTTACCTTCGGATTAGACATTTGAGACTCGGACAAAAAGGGTTACCTTAACCCAACTCGGTATTGGCTTTAACGAACCCGTATTCGCAATACGGCCAGAGTAATTCAATTCGCACTGCCTAAACCTCGCCAGTATCGCATAAATAACAACTCAAAATCACTAAACTAATACCACTTTTACATTATACAAATTTTCGATTCATGCATTAAATCACGACTAAAACACGGATTCGACATTAATTTTTGCCGTTTTAACTAATCTTTTTAAACATGCAAACCCGAGGGTTTTTCACAAAATCTTAGAATTGAATACGAGTCGAAAAATAACGCTTATTTAGTAATTCAAACACAATGAATTATTATTTTTACGTATATTTCCTATAGCAAAACGTCATAGCTTTGACGACCTACATTTATTTTACATATCTACCGAGTCATACATTCGCATTTGTACGTAGCGTCCTATTAGCCCAAATATCGAAATTAAGCACTTGTTTTCAAATTAGTAAAGACTACTTTTACGTAAGCTTTTTGATTACAGTTTTCATAACATATTTTGTCAAAACTTTCGAAAAGTAACCTCACTGCAAATCCTCTCTGGTTTCACAATAACCTCAGAAGGATAGGTATCGACGCACTTTGAAATCTGAGACTCCGCGTCTTATGATTTAAGACGCGCTGAAAAGGTTCCAAATTCCTTAAATATTTGGTGGCGACTCCGAGAACAAATTTCAAAAGGATTTTCTACATTTCTTTTGTTAAACATTAGCCATGATCTCCCACATAACAAGCAGTCGAACGAACGCAGCTCGACACATCGACGGCAAGCCGCGGGCCCCGGCCCGCGCGCCTTTTTGTAAAGTACACCTTTCCCGCGTCGCGCATTCCGCCCCTAAAACATCCGAGGGCGCGCACTGGTGTTGAGGGTGTCGCCGCCTACATTTTCAACAAGGTCACTGGGACGAGCATGTTTTTTTTTTTTTTTTTTTTTTTTTTTTTAGAAAACTAGCTTTTATTTTATTTTAAAAACAGAAAGAAGTGAAACTTGAAACTTTGAAAACATTTTCGCTTTCGATATTTGGGCAATAGTACGTTTGAGTCGAATCCTCCTGATTCATAACCACACCATTCGAGGGACGACCCCTAGTAACGTTTGTTTCTTAAGCGAGATTACTCACGACACGCCGATCTCTCGCCCCTCCACGATTACAAGTACGGCGTCCGTACAAACGATCGTAACAGTCAAACTCGGACGCTCTAGAACCGTATATGAATTCACACGTAAATGTGTGCAATCTTGCGGATAACCCTACACAAACGTTGCGGGAATGACCGGAGGGAACCTTACCCGAAAAGCGAAAAACCCGTGTCTATACGTACAAATGCGAAGCTATAGTACCCTCACTATAGTTGTCTTCTAAACAAACTCATGCAAAACATTTCCAAGGCATTACACATTCAAAAAACGTCTTTTCGAAAATATGTTTTCAAACATTTTTCAAAAAAGACATACTTTCAAAGCATACTGTCATGATCATTGACCTATAGTCAAATGAACCCGACAAACCATACATCACAACATTCAAAATCGCTCGGAGATAATCACTACATTTCAGATTCTTTACAAAACGTAAATGAATTATACGACTGACGTATCGTCATAATACATTTATTGCAAACCATTTTACGAAGCAAAGCCCGAAAATGTTAATTCATTTCGGATTTTTCGTTAAAACAAACACTTTTACATTTGAGATAACTCTAAGCCGAGTGACTCACTAGTCACCCCGACTTAAACAAACATTTTCTCTCAAAAATAAACAAAAAGCTCATTCAGACACGAACCCGTCGATTTACAAGTCAAATCAAGTGACCTATCGTCATTTTGACTTGACCTGATATCTTGTGTCACACGTAATAAGCAAACAACAGCCGCTTTTTACCCGCTTTAACATCTTCAGGTCGACTAGCCTATCGCTACTTCGGTTTGACCCCTTTTTATATCACAATCTAACAAAAAAACCCCCGCGACACACCGCTACCCTTGGTTAATCAGATTATGATCATACAAATTTTTATTGCATCGAGACTAGGGACGTGTTAAGGCGACCCTACCTCAAAAGCCTCCCGTGTCTTTTAAGCTAAAAACACGAGTCGAGTCCTACACGCGCTTTTTTCACATTCTTACTTTTTGCAGTTGCGATTGCGATTTTCTTTGAGTCATTTTCCTTCCTTTTCGGGTCACTAAGGTTTGAAACTTTGGCAGGTTCACCCACTAAAAGTCCTGGATACGCGACGCACTAAAGATCGTCGTCTGAATCCTTCGCCACCTCCGAAGAAACGCGCCTACAACAGATCAAAACAAAGAGTCGTCATGACACTTAACAATGAAGAGAACGTTGGAGGAGCCCCGCCTCCTCTGGCCGAGGTAATCACAGAACATGTTCAGCAACTCAGTGATAAGATCGTTAGCCTTACTGCTGCAATCGAACAGATGGCTATAATGCAAAAATTCGAGGCCGAGAAAAATGCTAAACGTCTCGGTGAAGAAGCCGAACGAAACGCCAAAAGGATCCGGTCTATGGAAGAACGTCTTACCAACTCAAGGGGTTATTCTATACACAAGGAAAATGAACATATCCTGAAGACCGTCAAGTCCATGTTGCCAGCCAAGCTCTCTCTCAGTGATCTCCCTATCTTCAAAGGTCACGAGAGCCCGCTCGTACATATCAAGGCTTTCAAGTCCAAAATGGCTATCATGGATGTCGACCCGTCAGCCTGGGCTACTTTGTTTCCACACTCTCTGGATGCACTGTGGGAAAATATCAGTATACATCCCCTTTAATCACCCAAAATTATAATGAAATTAAGACTATATGATTAATGGTCATAAACGAAAAGCATAATTTAAACAAGAGATTGGAAATAACCTTTAGTCCTACTTTAATGGCCTAAGAACGAATATCAAAAACTCGATATCTCCTAATCGCTGCACCCAAGATTGATTAAGATATGCCTTAGGTTTTGCTAGAAATCTTTTGTGAAAAGAAACTGCTTCTTTTCTTAATGTGTTTTATCAATTCCTGATAGTGAATTAGAGAATTAGGTTAAGTAAAACTCTCCCCTCTCCCTACTATATCCCACGGCTCCTTTTTATTTTTTGGGAGAATATTTTCTCCTCAAAATAAAAACTTATTGACCAAGTGTAACAACCCGGATTTTCCAACAAAATAAATATAAAGAAATAAAAGGGTTTATAAAAGAAAATAAAATAAAGCGAGCCACGGTGGCGGAAACACCGTGGAATCCGGATCGTTACTAACTAGAACAACGGTTTAGCCTTCAAAGGCTATAAAGCTGAATAAATACCCTTACAAAAGTTAACTGAAAACAAACTCTGAACTGATGCAAACTACTAACACGGAACGAGTATAATAAATGAGCTATTCTCGCGGTAATCCTCACTCTTCACCCGGCCCCGCAAGCAAACCTGCCACAAAGAATATAACAGCCACAATCAGTGGGGAGTTACTAGGTACTCCCCAGTCATATTTTAACATAACCAAAATATATAACAATACAACCCAAGTGTACGATCAACATAAGATAACCTCGAGCTAACTCAATAATTAACCAACTCAACTGGCCAAATCATACAACCCAAATATAACTGATTCACTATAGTTATTTAAGCTCAACCTATCATCAACAAAGTGACAATCAACAATCAACAATCAACAACGCAAGAGAAAGCACGGAGAACTGGATAGCCGCATAACCGTGAACTACCCCGGACCTCACCCTAACCGGTGATACCTCCAAACCCTATGGCGGAACCACATAACCGTGAATTCCCTTTCAATGGATCCACATAACCGTGAATCCTCAACACTGTCTTACTTTGGCCAAACCTCACCATAACCGGTGACGACATACAACTTACCATAGTCTCTAACTATAACCGGTTGAGAACCCAAAGCGCGGTATCCGTCCTACAAAAGACGTCGTATCTCCTCACGCACGAGTCATAACTGCATCTGCACGCACACTTAACTCAAGCATACAAACAAGCCAATTCAATAACCTGAATTAACTCATAACCAACATAAGTCAATCCAATAACCTGAATCAACTCACAATCAACACCAATTTAATCATTCTCTAACCCAAATTCATCTCAACATCCATCTTAAACTCATTTACAACATAATTACTCCTTTTATAACCATTCTCAGCATTAGCTATAGTCAACGGTGAAACAACATGTTAAATATGGAGTAATAACCATAAGAACTCAATGATAACCAAAATACAACCATTATACAACCCAAAGTTATCATCTTCAATCGACCTAATAACAATATAATCAATCTTAAGTCATACAAACCTCCCAAAACATGTTATTAGACTCAATAGTGTGAGACCGACTCCAAATCATCCCAAGATTATAACTTTACACTACAAACATCACAAAAGTTATACTTTTGCAACCATACAAACAAACAAAACGTCCATAATCAATACTATGGTCTCACACATGTCAAAATATATCTAGGGCTACACCCAATAACCTTATTAAAGCACAAAAATCAAGAATAGCCTTCCTCCTCGATGAGGATGGTGCCTTCCTCCTCGATGAGGATGGTGCCTTCCTCCATGAATTCACCTTCTTCTTTGACCACACATACAATTCATACACAAAATATATGAAATTAAACCCTAGCAATAAAGAATAATAACTAAACTATCAAAATCATACTAAGAACAAAGAAAGAACGAAGAATTACCGAAGGATGAATGAAAGGAATGGAATTAGGGTTGACTTGAGAAGAAAAGCATGAGTTTTAATTGAGTTTTAATGGAGTTTTAAGGATGAATTAATGGTGAAGTATGAGAGATAAGAGAGAGAAGATAGGCTATGAGAGGAATTAGGGTGAGTAAAATAATAATTATGAGAGATTAGGGCACGAAAATATACTAAAAACAGATAAAAAGATCTCCAAAAACAACTCAGATTCGAAAACTGCGCAGAACACCCAATCAGAGTTGCTCGCGCCTCGGTTGCGTGTCACTCACGCCCCACTCGCCACTTTTGCACTGTTTTTTCCTCGGATGCCTTTCTTCTTCCATGCTAGCACCTAGCTGGCCCAAAGACCCTCTGACCAGCTCCAACACCCCCTAAACACTCCCAAACTTCCCCTCACACTTATACACTCGACCATCCCTCGAACCACGCTACCTCGATACACGACACTACACGAAAGCTTAAGAAACGACTTTCTCGAGCTAAAAGTGAGAAAATCACTAGAAATGAAATATGAATATTCAAGAAATGAATTATAAAATATAAGAAAAAGTCGGGGTGTTACACCAAGAAATAGAGTGTATCTGGACAGAGTGTATCTGGACACTTTTTCTCTTGGTCATCTTAGCTTCTAATATAATGCAATATATATATATTATAATTGTCATTTGTCATGGACCGACATCAGTATAATATATCGTTAGTTATCCGTATATTTATAATTTGCCAATTAATTATAACGGTTTATGTTTAATTAGCTTACATTATATACAGCAATTAAATATAACATTTTATATTCAATTTACGAATTACAGTTAATTCGTCTTAGCTAATATTATTTAATCATTATTAAATAACCGTATCATCATCACAATGACTAACATTTTAGTTAAAACACCGACTAACATTTTACTCAATTAATGAGGCATCAATATGATTCTTTTCTCAAATAATCACATCTCTTAAACACATCCTTTAGGTGTGACTTTTAGGGACCAGTTGATCACCGCCATCTGTATGACAATAACGTCAAACTTATCTAGCAAGCCAACCGTTATCGATAAACGTTAATCAACTGATTATAATACAAAGTATACCCTGTGAACCTATAGAGATTTATTTATGTTATTGCACTAGCTCCAACAATCTCCCACTTGTCCGTACAAGTGTATGTGCGATAACTGATAGGCTAAGTCGCACTCACCTAATAAAAAATAAACCAGACAACACCTACGGGTAGATAGGGTAAGTCGGGGTCGAGTCCACAAGGAAATGATTGCTTATGTAGGTTACCTATGGAATGATTCTAGTCTCGGTCGGTTCATTCGTTGGAAGTTACTATAGCTAGAGCGTAGGAAATGGGTTTAACTTATATGGAGAAAGTCTAGGAAGTCGGGTTAGGCATAGGATAGGTTAGGTCAAGGGATGATAATCGGAATGAGCAGGGAACCACACACGCTAAGGATAAAGCTCGGCCTCTCGGTCTTAAGCTCCTCTAGGTCTCGATAACGGGCTCTCGCAACTTACTATCGAGGGTCCTAATGGTTCGTCTCATGCCTCTCCTAGAACTAGGCTTTCGTTCTTAAGTTCAAGGACGCTAGAAACTCGCTAAAACTTGATCAAGGAATCAACGAGAGCAATCAAACAAGACAACCAAAACATGTGGAAAACCCTAACCCAAAGTGATCACCAAAATCGACCCAAACAAACACCCATGATTCACCCTTCCTCCTAGAGTATAGAACTACTCATACATGACAAAGACGAATACTAAAGCAAGAAGAAAGGATGAAAACATGATCAAGCACAATATGAAATGAAATTGCAATGAAATAAGAAAAGAATACAATACCAAAAATCAGAAAAAGCAAAGAGAAGATGATGAGTAAAGCCAACAAATACCAATAGATGATCAAAACAACGTAATCGGAGTCGGGAATTGAAAGTACAAGATGCAAAATTATTCAAACCCTAAGTTTTGGAGAGAAAGTAGTTTAAAGTGTCCTAAAAACAATGTAAAAAGTTCAGACGAAAATAATGTGTAAAGCCCCTTCAAATAGACGAAGTAATTTAAGCACACGAGAAGTCGGAGCTCGTCCCTAGGCTCCGGGACACTCATGCCATCAGCTCCCACTGCTACGGGACCATCATCCCGGATGGTTCAGCCTTCATCCCTTTTTTGCTCCTTTCTTTACTTAGCTTTATTTTGCTTCTAAGTCGTCCCAAGGTGTAGGGACGAGGCCTAGGTCGTCCCAAGGCATAGGGACGAGATCAAAATTGAGTATATGAGCTTCACACTCCGTCCCAAGGTCCCGGGACACCTTTAATCAATGAAACGTGGCTCGTGTGCAACTGAAACGACACGAAACCAACTCGAAACACTTCAAAACTTCACGAAACTTCACGAAACTTCCCGACCAGCATCCTACTCTCCAAATAAGCGCGTTTACCTACAAAATAGACACAAAAATGCAGCACAGCCAAACCGGAGAGAAATAGGAAGCGAAATGCAAGTAAAAGCACGGGAAACGCAAAGAAACGCTCGTGAACAAGGGGGCTATAAGCATATATATATATAGGACACATCAAACTCCCCCAAACCGAACCATTGCTTGTCCTCAAGCAACCAAGCATGACAGAAAATAGAGGACAAAGCGAGAATCAGAAAACTTCCCCAAATAATCACCAAACCGCAAGTAACTTTAGCAAAAGGCAATCGATCCCGAAACAGCATGGGACTTATGGAAATAGCTAGCTAACGGATGAGAATTACAAGACGGCGCAGAATGAATAGTATGGCTTAAACTTAGGCTCTCTTGCAATCAAATTACGGACCTCTCGCGGTTTTCACTCTAGCACAAATGATGAACAAGGTGATATATGTGATGACACTCACCTACTCGACTGGTGGAAGCACGCCCGCAATCTAATGTGGACCAAATCTCGCATTCCCGTACACAAATAATGTCACAAAACGAAACAAACATGAGGGTTTACATAGGAAATGAGGTGTGTAAAAGCCAAAGAGAGGGTAAGGGCAAGAAGGTGGACCAATTATTATGGAATCGTGGAGCTAAGCCACTAGAAACCACTAGTACTACTCAAGTGCTCGTCCAACTGAAACGGAACCCAACTCTCATGAAAAATGGATCGAAAGCAGCATATCGATCTCCTCTACACATCATCGCAACATAGACAGTCAAATACAAGTGCTCATTCATGTAACAACAACAACAACTCTTTCATTTTTTTGTGCACACATTTTACCTTTTCTTTGTATTTTTGTGTTGTGTTTGTTTTTTTCAGATTTTTGTTTGTTTTTTCTTGAGCAAAGAGCACACTCACATAGTTGCGGAAAAACTCATCAAAGGTTGGGGAAACAACAATCCCGACTCATATTCACCAAAACTCTCCAAGCAAACGACGTCAGCAAGTCGTAGCAATGATCAAAACCCAAAGAACGAGCACAAGAGTAAGCAAAAGCGGTCACTAGCTAGGTCAGGGTAGGCTATTTGGCAATGTAGCTAGCAAACTCATGTGAATAAGGGTAATAGGATCATATATGAGAGGAATAAGACAATGTAAGAACAAGGTGAATAATATGGAAATCGACTAAAGCCTCATATGCAAAACATGTGACAAAATCGCGGGGAAAAATGGGATAGGGGCCACAGTTATGCGTGTTAATATTACGTACCCCACGAAGAGAACTACTCACAATAAAAGCATGGGGACCGGGATAGATGAACCGGCCACTGGAGGCTAAAAACCTCACAAAAAGAGTAGCTATAGTCCGCAAAGTGAAAAAGCCAACAAGTAAAAGCATGCCATCATCTACTATGTCTCAACATCCCCGTAGCGCTAAACCAACAATATAAAATCATGCCAAAGCTAAAAGCAAACAAGGGAAGGGATGTCGGGAAAGAATAAGGTAAAAACAAGCTCGCAACAATGGAACGGGATACGTATTTTTGGCATTTTTTGTGAAATTTTCTGATTTTTTTGTGATTTTGTGATTTTTTTTTTTTGAAAAATGAAAAACGAAAAATGAAAACGCAAATATGAAAAGTGTAGGATTATATCGGTTTATAGTCCTTTTAAAACACAGGATTATAATGAAAACTTTATATGATTTATAATCATAAATTGAAATTGCATAACAAAGTATATAGATTAAGAATTAACCGTTCAATCCTTGAGATTTGGCCTAGAACAATACCAAAAGGATGGTATCTCCTAATTATAACACCCAAGATATGTTGAGATATGCCCTTTAGATTTGCTAGAAAAATTAGAGAAGAAAACAACTTTTCTCTCAAGTTTTGTGTTGTGTGCTATGATAGAATGAACTAGGGTTAAGAGAGATTAGGAGGACTGATTAGGTTAAGTAGAGAGGAAGAAAACTCTCCCTCACCCTCTATGTATCACACGTCCAAAAACACAAATATGGGGTGGACTTTTTCCACCTCATAATTTAAAAGCCCACATCTAATTAAAAGGTTTATTTAAACTCATTTAATTAGTTTCTTTAGCTTTTAATGTATAATGTAATTATAATATCCATATATTATAATGAATCATAAATATCCGTATATTTATAATTTGCTAATTAATTATAACTATTTAAAATTAATTAGCCTACATTATACGCAATAATTAAATATAACCTTTTATATTCAGTTTACGAATTACAGCTAATTCCTCTCATCTAATATCATTTAATCATTATTAAATAATATTCATTATCATTTTTGACTAACCTCTTAGTCATATTCGACTAACCTTTTAGTCAACAACACTGACTAACCTTTTAGTCATTAAATAAGGCATCGATATGATTATTTTTTCAAATAATCACATCTCTTAAACACATCCTTTAGGTGTGACTCTTAGGGACCAGTTGATCACCGCCATCTGTATGACAATAACGTCAAACTTATCTAGCAAACCAACCGTTATCGATAAACGTTAATCAACTGATTAAATACAAAATGTACCCTGTGTACCTTTATAGATTTATATGTGTTATTGCACTAACTGTGGAGGACACTAGCTCCAACAATCTCCCACTTGTCCGTACAAGTGTATGTGCGATAACCGATTCTCATATCCATAATAAATTTCTCCCACTCAATGTAAACCAATTTGCAAAGTCCGTATTCACAAAGGTCGTAGTTTACAAGTGATTAGTATCAAAAGTGGTTTCCCCGACTAGAGAGTAACTTAACTGATAAACGAATCATTATTCGAGCATGGCCATGCATTTTTAGTTACAGCTCCTTGAGTGGCCCTGAGAAAAGTATCATAACTCGATAGAAGTTGGATATTTTCCTCAACTCGAATCCTGCTGATGTAAGCGCACCATGAAATGACCCAGTGAAAATCTACTTGGCCTCCTGTTATGGTCGACCGTGAGAAAGAAACCAAAATCACCCAAAATCTGCCCTAATCTCAAGAGACAGTCGATAGTCAAAAGAATCGACTCTAGGAACACTATGAATGTCCTATCCACGACCCGGCACCTAATGTTCTGATACATTTAGGACTCCATGTTGTTGTCACATAAATGTCTTGCGCGATTTCAGTAAACCCGCATCTGTGATCGATTAGCTAACAGTTTGACTTATGGCTCGTTGAACCCACCATCAATCGACTTCACAAAATAATTGCCTGAGTTATCAGCTCGTGTAGGTGATCACGGACCAAAACAAAATATAAAGCAATTCAGTTCACTTTGAGGTGTTCAACGTTGTCGATCTGCACAACCCTCATGAAAAACAATATATATAAAACAGAAACGATGATTTTATTAGTAGGTTTATGAAAAAGATACATGTGTCTAATCCATACAAACAACTAATACAACTCAGGAACACGCTTAATTCCCATGGAAATAATGTGCCCTTCATGCTTATCATATCTCAACGGTTTAGTGAGAGGATCTGCTACGTTATTATCCGTAGCAATCTTGTCAATCACAATCTCCTTCTGCTCCACGTAATCTCGGATCATGTGAGCCTTTCTTTGCACGTGCTGAGACTTGTTGTTGGACTTCGGCTCCTTCGCCTGGAAGATGGCACCACTATTGTCGCAATAGATGGTGATCGGGTCATTCAAACTAGGAACTACAGTTAGTCCTTGTAAGAACTGACGCATCCGTGATACTTCATTTCAAATTTCTAAAGCAAAGATAAGTACTCGGACTCAGTCGTTGAATCTGCTATAACAGTTTGTTTGGAGCTTTTCCAATTGACTGCAGCGCCATTAAGAGTAAAAACGTATCCAGATTGAGACTTCGAGTCATCTCTATCCGTTTGGAAACTAGCATCTGCGTAACCGATTGCGCATAGCTCAGTGTTTCCTCCATAAGTCAATACCCAATCTTTAGTCCTCCGTAGGTACTAAAGAATGTTCTTTACAGCCATCCAGTGTGCTTCACCTGGATTGCCTTGGTATCGGCTCGTCATACTCAATGCATATGTGAAGGTACCGGATATCGCGCTCCCGCGAGTATACCTATCGACGCCTGCCGCCGACCTCGCCACCGCCGCTGGGGCGCCGGCGAATGCGCCGCAGAAAATTGTGAAAGTGCGTCGCCGTGTCATGGAGCGACGCGTATGAAACGCGCTGCTCTCGCGGGTCATTCGCTCGATTAGCTAATGGGAGAGATCATTGCCTAACTTCTTTTAAAACCTTTTAAAGAAATATTGAAAAATCATTAAAAAGTCGTTTTTCGGAGTCGCCACCAAATATTAAAGGAATTTGGAACCTATTCAACGCGTCTTGAAATGTAAGACACGTGTCTCAGATTTCAAGGTGCGTCGATACCTATCAGTCTGAGGTTTGAAACCAGAGAAAGGGTTCGGGGTGAGGGTACTCTCCAAAAGTTTATCAAAATGTTTTATGAAAACTATAATTGAAAAGCCTACGTAAAAGTAGTCATTACTAGCTTGAAAACTGTGTATAATTCGATGTTTGAGTAAATGCAGACCGCTACGTACAAGTGCGATAAAAGACTCGATAAATATGCATAAAAGCAAATGTAAACGTCATAGCTATGACGGGTTACTATAGGAAATGTGCACAAAAACGGTAATTCATTATTTGAATTATCATTTAAGTGCTATTTTCCGACTCATATGTGGGTAAAAGTTTATTTAAAACCCTCAGTTTTTGCATGTTTTAAGACTAATGAAGACAGTACAAGTTTTATCGAAATCATGTTTAGTCATCTAATGCGTAAATGAGAATTTGCATAATGTAAAAGTGACGTCGGTTCGCTTTAGTGATATTGAGTCGTTGTTTATGCGATATTGGCGAGGTTTAGACGGATTCTGAATCCGAATTGCTACAACCGTATTACGAATCTGAGGTTCGCTTAATGCCAATACCGGGTCGGGTTAGGAACCCGTATAAGTCGAGTGTAGGTGAGGCGTAGAGAGAGAAAGAGTGATGACAATTCATCTGGTGAAAAGCATGGTTTGAAATGAATGAATAAGGGTGTATTTATAGAGTTTGAGCCGCCAAAGCAATGCCAGAAAACAGCGAATCGCTCGTTAATCGGCGATTTAAAACTTAATCGCCTGCTCACCGTATTATTGTTTTAAATCGCCTGTTGACAGGCGATTTTATATTTGTTTTCTGTTGTTTTTGTGACGTATTTTGGCTATACGTATGTGTGATGTGTGTTACTTAGCATGGTTGTGTTGGTGATCTGTTTTGGCCGACCTACTTGGGTCAGTTTTTCGTGTTTCGTGTTTCGTGTTTCGTGTTTCGTATTTCGTGTTATTTTCGGGTCTCGGGCCGAAAATTGTTTTTGTCTTGGATTGACTTGTTTTTGTGAAATGTGTTTAGACGTGAGGTCGGCTTGGGCGTCTTACGCTCTGGGAGGCAGGCTCGTGTGTATTTGTGGGCTTTTTCGGGTTTCGGGCCAAAAAGTGTTTTTGTCTTGTATTGCTTTGTTTTTGTGAGATGTGTTTAGATGTGAGCTCGATTTTAAGCGTCTCACGCCTCGGGAGGAGTGTTTAGGTGTTCTTGTGGGTCTTTGTAAAGGGTTGTTTTTGTGTTTTGTGAGTTGTTGGGCCTTCGTTTGTGGGCCTGTTTTGTTGTGTGGGCTTGCTTTTGTGTTGGGTCGGCTTAAATAAAATGACTAAGCGAATATTCATTTTACACGACATGCAAATAACTCATTTTATGCATTAAATGACTTAAAATGTTTTCGACAAAATGTACTGTTTTGACATTACGTTAAAAACATGCTTTTTGTAAAAAGTCCATTTCATCATCGGGTTTTTGTTTGGGGGTACGGATACGGGTATCTACAGAGCCCCCAGTTTGGCTGAGCTTGGACAAAGCGTTAGTCAAACTTAGAAGATAGTATCCGGATCATCACAGTCTCAATACTACCTGGCGGCGCTAAGCATGTGTCTCAGGGGAGAGACGAGGACTTAGTGTCGGGAAATGCGGGGAGGGACGACATGTTTTTGAGGACATGACGGTCCTACATGTTAAGGGCATGTCGACCGCGTGTGGTGGAGTGCTCCTGGCCGCGTCTTTGGGTCAGCCGGGCGCGTTGAGTGCTCACTTCTTTGGTCTTTGAATGCTTCTTCTTTGGTGCTTTGCTTTTGCTGGTGTTGAATGCTTCTTGCTGGTGCTCTTTGCTTGTGCTCCTTGCTTGTGCTGGTGCTGAATGCTTCTTGCTGGTGCTTTTTGCTTGTGCTCCTTGCTTTGCTTCTTGTTGGACGTCTCGTAGAAGAGGTTACGCGTTTTTGGGTTTGGTTTATAAGAGTGGTTAGTGTTTCTGTGGACGTCTCGTGAAGGAGACTACGTGTTTTTGTGCTTCACTCATAAAAGGGTTAGGTTTTTATGAACGTCTCGTAAGGAGGCTACGTGCTTTTGTGCTTGAATCATAAAAAGGGTTAGGTTTTTATGAACGTCTCGTAAGGAGGCTACGCGTTTTTGTGGTTCTCAGAAAAAGGGTTAGGTTTTTATGAACGTCTCGTGAGGAGGCTACGTGCTTTTGTGGTTCTCATAAAAAGGGTTAAGTTTTTATGAACGTCTCGTAAAAGAGGTTACGCGTTTTTGTGGTTCTCATAAAAACGGTTAAGTTTTTATGAACGTCTCGTGAGGAGGCTACGTGCTTTTGTTTTCTCATAAAAAGGTTTAAGTTTTTATGAACGTCTCGTAAGGAGGCTACGTGTTTTTGTGGTTTCTCATAAAAAGGGTTAGTTTTTTTTTTATGAACGTCTCGTAAGGAGGCTACGTGTTTTTGGTTTTGTGAACGTCTCATAAGGAGGTTACGCGCTTTTGGTTTTGTGAACGTCTCATAAGGAGGTTACGCGCTTTTGGTTTTGTGAACGTCTCATAAGGAGGTTACGCGCTTTTGGTTTTGACTCGTAAAAGAGGTGTCGTGTTTTTTTGTGGGCGACTCGAAAAAGAGGTGACGTGTTTTTGTGGGCGACTCGTAAAAGAGGTGACTTGTTTTTGTGGGCGGCTCGTAAAAGAGGTGACGCGTTTTTGTGGACGACTCGTAAAAGAGGTGACGTGTTTAGGTGGGCGACTCGTAAAAGAGGTGACGTGTTTTTGTGGGACTCGTAAAAGAGGTATAGGTTTTTTGTTGGGACTCGCAAAAGAGGTACATATTTTTTTGCTGGGACTCGTAAAAGAGGTATTATTTTTGTTGTTGAATTGTTTTTTGCTTGAGGCGATTTGAGGTGTTGTTAAACTATTTTTGCTTGAGGCAGTTGGGGGTGTTGCTGAACCGTTTTTGCGTGAGGCAGTTGGAGGTGTTTGTTTAACTGTTTTTGCGTGAGGCAGTTGGAGGTGTTTGTTTGACTTTTTTTGCGTGAGGCAGTTGGACTTGTTATTTTGCTTTGAGTTTATTTATGTATGTTGTGTTGTGTTATTGATGTGTATTTTGTCTTGTCTTTTGGAGAAGTTTGAATTGAACTTAATTTTGGCTTGGCTCTGCTAGTCCTTTTTGCCAGATGTTTGTCGTGAAGATAGCTTGTTTTCTGGTTTGAACCTCATGTTTGGGATTTGTCTTTATGTGATTGGGGCTCGTGTTATATTGGTTTTTAAAGTGTATGTGTGTGTTTGTGTCTAATTGTGAAGTGTGCTTAGTGGGTTTTGTTGAGGTTTGTTGCTATGTTTGTTATGGGTGTTGCAGGGCGTGTCGTTGCTTTGTGTATAGCTGTGTTATGTATGTGTGAGGTTGTGTATATTTAGGCTTGGATGTATGTGTTGCTATATGTGATGTTTGGGACGTGTGGTTTGTTGTTTGTTGTTTATTGTTTTGTAGATATAAGTTTGTTCTAAGGGTGGCCGTTTGTGTTTTTTGTTCTTTGTATGTTTTGTGTCCTATGTCTGCTTGGGATGTATGCTAGGACGTATTCTCGTGAGAAGGGAATGTTTTTGCGTGTTGTATTTTGAAGGTTTGAATCTCGTTGGTATTTTGCGTGTTTGTGTGTGAAAAAGGTTATTGGCCGTCTGTAGGATGCGCTTGAACCGTGAATGTCTGTGATGTGTGGAGGAGAAACTTTGTGGTTTTGCTTTTAAGGTTAGCCCCCCAGTTTGAGTTAGTTTTTGATGCTAAAACGTTAGTCAGACTTGTAGTAGTTGCGTGTGTGATTTTGCTGAGGATTTGAGCTGTATTTTGGCTTTTCGATTTTGCTTTTGGGTTTTGTTGTCGTTTGGGTTATGCTCCTCAGACGGAAAATCCAAAACGTAACCGTCTTTCTTTATTATTAATGAAATGAAGGTTTTTGCCTTCATTTGCCTCGTATGCTATTTTTGTGTAAGCGGTTGTATTCCCTTGACTGTTTAAAGTTTCGGATTTAGAGTTGATTTTGTGTTAGATTTCTGTGTTGACTGTGCCCTTGACTTTTTAAGTGTCGGGCGTGTCTTTTTATGTTGAATGTCGCCTTTTAACCTTTTGGTTTTTGAGACGAATTTTGTGATGACTATCTCCTTAGCTTTTCTTTTAAGCTTCGGAAGCATCATTTTGTGTTGAATGTTGTTTCCTTAACCCTCTTGGGTCGTGGAACGAGTTTTTGTGGCGACTTTGTCCTCGACTCTTGTAAGCTTTGGACGTGTCATTTTGTGTTGAACGTCGTCTTTTTAACCTTTTGGGTATTTAGACGAATGTTTTGTGTTGACTATGCCCTTGACCTTTTTTAAGCTTTGGGCGTGTCGTTCTTGTATTGAATGTCGTTCCCTTAACCCCCTCGGGTCATGGAACGAGTTTTTGTGGTGACTTTGTCCTTGGCCTTTTTTAAGCTTTGGACGCGTCATTTTTGTGTTGAATATCGGTTGTGCTTTTTGCAAAGTCGCCACGTATCCATGGAAAATGGAATCAAACCGCTGAGTCTCTGGCGCACGCTAGGGGCATGCCGCCCAGGAGTTGTGTTTGCTTTTTGTGGTGAATGTGCATTTTTGGCGGCGCAAGCCCATGAATTGTGTTTGAGAGTGCACGCTCAGGCATGCCTACCATGAAATGCTTTTGATTTTTGTAGAGAGAGTGCACGTTTAGGGGCATGCCGGCCCATGAACATGTTTAAGGACATGTCGGTCCATGGTGAAAGCTCTTGTTTGGATGATGATTGCGAGATTTTTGTGTAGAAATGTCTGGTTGTGGGCCTGTTAGGATAGGGCTTTTGTTTGTGTTTTATTATTGTGGAGTTTTGGGATTTTTGTGAGAACATCCTTTTTTGGCTTATTGAAGTAGGGGTTCTGCTTTTGTCTTTGTTGTTGTACGGTGTTTGTGAGGAACGTTTGTTTTGTTGGCCTATCGAGGTAGGTTTTTTTGTTTTTGTCTTGGGGTGTTCGTGAGGAACGTTTGTTTTGGTCTGCCTATTGAAGTAGGACTTTCGTTTTTGCTTTGGGATGATCGCGAGGGACATCTGTTTGTAGACCTATCGGGGTAGGGCTTTTTGTGTTTTTGGGATGTTTGAGAGGAACATCTATTTTGTTTGTTGTCCTATTGAGGTAGGGCTTTTTGTGTTTTCGTTTCGGGATGTGTTTTCATTTTGGGATGTTTGCGAGGAACATCTATTTTGCTTGTAGTCCTATTGAGGTAGGGCTTTTTGTGTTTTCATTTTGCGAGGAACATCTATTTTGCAAACCTATCGAGGTAGGGCTAGTTTTTGTTTTGGGATGTTTGTTAGGAACATCTATTTTGCGCACTCTATCGAGGTAGGGCTAGTTTTTGTTTTGGGATGTTTGCTAGGAACATCTATTTTGGCAGCCTATCGGGGTAGTGGCTAGTTTTTGTTTGGGATGTTTGCTAGGAACATCTATTTTGGCAGCCTATCGAGGTAGGGCTAGTTTTGTTTTGGGATGTTTGCTAGAACATCTATTTTGCGTGCCTATCGAGGTAGGGCTAGTTTTTGTTTTGGGATGTTTGCTAGGAACATCTATTTTGCACTCATCTGTGGTAGGGCTAGTTTTTGTTTTGGGATGTTTGCTAGGAACATCTATTTTGCAGGCCTATCGAGGTAGGGCTAGTTTTTGTTTTGGGATGTTTGCTAGGAACATCTATTTTGCAGGCCTATCGGGGTAGGCCTAGTTTTTGTTTTGGGATGTTTGCTAGGAACATCTATTTTGCAGACCTATCGAGCTAGGGCCTGTTTTTGTTTTGGGATGTTTACGAAGAACATCTATTTTGTCGGCCTATCGAGCTAGGGCTGGTTTTTGTTTTGGGATGTTTACGAGGAACATCAATTTTGTCGGCCTATTGGGGTAGGGCTTGTTTTCGTTTTGGGATGTTTGCGAGGGACATCTATTTTGTCGTGTTTGTATGTGATCTAAGGTGAGGTGCTAGCCCCCTATTTTAGTGGGTGAGTAATCGTATGTCGCGTTTATGGTGCATGGACTAATTGTTGTTTTTGTAGTTGGTCATTGTGATGTATCTTTCCCGTTTTGGAAGGGGTTCCTAGCTTAGGGAAGTAGGGGTGTTAATTTTAGATATCGTAGGTGTGCTTCCGTTTGAGGGGGTTTGTGTTTTGTCTTTGTTTGGTAGGTGAGAGGAGAATGCGTTCCGTTGTGTTTGTGGAGCTTAAATGGCTGCAGTTACGTTGGCGGTTGCGGTTGAAGAGGTGTATCTAGTTGTGTTTTGAGTAGGGTGTTTCCAATAGCGCTGGGTAGGGTAGGTCTTGTGCCGTTTGCGTGTATTTGCTGCACTTGACTGCGTTTCGAGCGTCATGGATGCTTACTCACGTCGTGCTCCTTGTCTGCTTCGTCTTTCACATTGTACCTGCATGGTTAGTACTCAAGAAAAGAAATGTTTTTGAAAGTGGGTTTTTCAAAAAGAGTTATTTCGAAAATGCAAAGTGTTTTTGAAAATATTTTTGTTCAAAATGTATTAATTCGAGTGTTGAGTTAATTTTTGAAAAAAAAACTTTTGAAAATGCTGACGAGCTATTTGAAGGACGTGTTGGCTCGTGCATGTTTAAGGGCATGCCGGCCCGGCAAAACGTTTTTCGTAAGTTTTTTTTTTTTAGACTAAAACATTTGGTTAGGGCGGTTAGAATTTTGCCAAACGTTTTTGAAGTCGAAAATGCTTGTTGTTTTCGAAATTGCGAGGACTCGATGAGTGAACCGAGGTTTTGATGGAAAACCAAGTTTTTGATGGAAA
Source organism: Dianthus caryophyllus (assembly GCA_023091065.1). NCBI lineage: Eukaryota > Viridiplantae > Streptophyta > Magnoliopsida > Caryophyllales > Caryophyllaceae > Dianthus > Dianthus caryophyllus. The sequence goes on along the minus strand of CM041517.1, from coordinate 31,313,381 downwards.
ACCAAGTTTTGAGATGCTTTTAAGATTGAGACGAATCATATGCGTGACTCGAGACTTGACCGTTGCACGAATCTCACATTTGGGAACACGTGCGTTGTTAAAGCCCCCAGTGGTATTTGCTCGCCTTCGGTAGGATGCTGTTGTTCCTGCAAAACAGAGTTAGACTTATAAAGCAGAGTACTACTCCTAGGTCTAGGATAACCTTGCCTCGACGTATTCGTTTTAGACGCCTCGATAAAGGAACATTTTGCTCTTTTTGGGTTGTGATTTTGGTGTGTACACGTCCTTAGCTTTAATGAGCTTCAAACGGAGGAATTTTTTGTCGATTTTTGTAAAGGGTTGGTTGAGCTCGGGTGAGCGGCCTACGTATCCACGATTGTGGAATCAAACCAGCGTAGTTCGGGTGGTGCATGTTTAAGGACATGCCGGTCCATGAATTGTGTTCGCTTTTTTGTGAGAGAGTGTGAAGGTGCACGTTTAAGGGCATGCCGGCCCATGAAATGTGTTATGTGTTTGACCTCGATACATTGTATCCTAAGGGTAGGTTCTCCTTAGTTGATCTAGGCCACTTGTTGCTACTGCTTGGTCTTCGATTTGGATTTTCAAAGACTTTGACACTTGCTTGTGGGTTTCGATGCTTCTTCCCTTTGCTTGCTTCGCCACTTGCTAGAGGGTTATTTTTAGGCGCTCTCTCTCCTTTTTTTTTTTTGTTTTGTCTCTTGCTTAAAAGCTTTGAGACTTTGCTTTCCTTTTGCTTTTGCTCTCTCTTTTTTTTTTTTTCGCTCTTGCTTTGTCCCTTGCTTAAAAGTTTTGAGACCTTTTCTTTTTGCTCTTGCTCCCTTATCTGTTTTTGAGAATATGTTACGCCTTGCCCTTTTGTGGCCTGGGCTTGTGGCTTGTCCTTGCTAGACCTTGTCGTTCAGTAGTCGCTTGTGATCGTATGTCTATCACGCCAGATCCTTTGAGAGGTTCGTTTGCTTATTAGGCACGCGATCGAGTACGCGGAGGGCGATCCTGGAATACTCGTACTTCTGGTCATGATCAAATTCATGATCACTATGGAGCTCCGAATTAATGGATCCTCCTCCAAAAGCAGCGGAGTAGTAGACCACAAGTTGACTACCAGACCTTGGGTTTTTAGTCGTCGGAAACCTCTTTGTTTTTGTGTCTTGTCTTGTTGTTGTCCTTGACCTTCGTATCTGGTCCAAACCTTCTTCGGATGGCTACTCCTAGGATGCAACGTATGTCGGTGGAGAGTGAATTTTGTGTAAGAAAAAGAAGCTGAGTTATGGGCAAACATGTTCCTTTATCGATTTGTTTAAAATGTCGTACGTAAAAGACTCAATTGTCCTAGACTGACAGAGATTGACTCAATGCTTAGGACTTGACCCTTATTGAAAAGTTGCAGGTCGCTTGATTGGATCGGCGGGATTGTTGATGACGCCTGGATGGATGCTTCGTCGGCTGCTTGAGGCGCACGGGTCTTGAATATGAGTCGGTGTCTTTCTGTCGAGGTTCGATTCACGCATAGTTAGACTCGTATCGTGACCTTACAAAAAATGTTTTGTGTTTTTTTTTTAGAAAATTCTTTTAAACTTGAAAAAGGAGGTTTTCAAAAGGTTTTAAGCTAACGGAAAGCATTTAAGGCGAGAATGCGTGCGCGCATCTTGCCTCGATGTTAAAATGATTTTGCTTTGCATTTGTCGAGCCCAGGTTAACGGTTCATTGTTAAGGGCTCGAGCCGGGATGCATGAAAAAGGACTCGACTCGAGAGAGTTTAGCTAGTTGAGTCGAAGGTGTTAAATGTAGAGCCTAGGCCATGTGACCTAGGGGAGTGAATTCGCGAGCCCGGGTTTTACTCCTTGCTCGGTTTTTTGCTTGTTTTGTAAAAGAAGATTTTGAAAAGGATTCAAAACGAAGTAGCGATAAACTAGTCGATTTGAGAATTAAAAACGGGTAAAAAGCGAATGTTGTTTTTTACGAGTAATTAATAGGGGACGTCGAGTCAAATTGGCGATGGGTCATTTGGCTTAACATGCAAACAAATGGGTTCGTGTCTGGACAAATGTAACAACCCGGATTTTCCAACAAAATGAAATAAACTTTTAAAAAGGATTTATAAAAGAAAGTGAATAAAAATGAAAGCCACGGTGGCGGAAACACCGTGAATCCGAGCTGTCACTCACACAAACAGTCTAATCAAACCAAAATAACAAGGTAGGCCTTGAGGCCTAGCAAAATGGGGAATAAATACCCCTTACAAACCATAATCCCAAAACATAAGTACGGGAAATAAAAATAAATCTAAACCAACGAGTCTAAATAAAATCATTCAAGGTTCTCATCAAAGCTAGCTACGGGGTCACAATCCTCACGGCTTCTCACACAAACCTGCGTTCGCACAAGATACCGCTTACAAAACATGTGACAGCCACAGTCAGTGGGGAGTAACTCAGACGTTCTCCCTGCCATATTACATCACAACAAAGTTAACAAGTAAATAAAACAAATTTCAACAACAATAATAATAATAACTACAAGCCAATAAATGGTTAACAACACTAAATCAATCTCAATACAACTCAACAAGTATCTTACTCGGCCTACGGCCTATGATCAAAGTATAATCAACCAATGTAACCTCAAAGCATACTCAAATAGTAACACAAGAAATAATGCAACGATCTCAAGTCAAACGATCATAAGTTATCTCAATCATCAATAGTCAAATGCAAGAGTAAGCACGGAGGACTGGGTGAAGCAACAAGAATCACCCCGGAACGACAAAAGTCCCAACCCTATGGCGGAACGACATAAGGTCCTCAAACTGTCTAAATTTGGCCAAACCCACCGCGACAAAAACGGGTGTCACCGCTGACAAAAGCGGTGTCGACATATAATCAAACCATAGTCCCTATCCGTGACAAAAGCGGATGGGAACCCTAAGGGCGATATCCGTCCCACAATGGACGCCAGATCTCCTCACGCACGCGTTCAACAAAGGCACGACGCACACACAACTCAAGCTCAATCAAATCAATACAAAGACAAGGTCAATACAATACGAACTCAAGCCAAATCTCAACATGTGTTATAATTCTCAAAACAATAACAATTTATCACGAGTAAATATCAACGTAATTTACTAAATTAAATAACCCATCAATGGTTAGGATCACTCAAGTTTACCTTAATAATCACTATGTAGTACGACAATACATCACAACATCCAAAAACCAAAGTAAATAATCAATATAAAATTAGGAATCCCCCAGCAAAGTTACTGTGCTCATTGTCCAACATGTATACACCACTTAAAACACAATTAAACATATGAACTTTACCATTTTAAGCAAAAAGCTAACCTATTATTCCCGCCCATCACACAAACCTTAGCCATCGATATTCTACGCACACACAGAGACACAAGCATAATAGTACGCATACCACCAAGGATTCACGTTAAAGCCTCACATAACAACACGCACACTTTAATGTAACATAATATCGAGTAACGCTATCACCGCTACCTTTTCGCGCTAATCCTCAATTGAGTCGCCCACCACGTGCGTGTCGGGCCGCCGTGGTCGCCCTGGTTCGCACTCACGATCGATCGGGAGAAAACGAGTATAAATAAGAGTTACAATATCGACTACGATCCGAGCGATCGAGACGAAGCAACTATATAGCTTACCTTAATGTGAAGAGGATGAAGAGAGGATAATTATGGCGCAAGAACGGAGTAAAACGATTAAGAAACGAAGGAGTAAAGAAGGATTTAAGAGGGGTGTTAATGGAGGTATTATAAGGAGTGAAGAAGACGAAGAAGGCAGGGGAGTTTATACGGAGTACGAGTAACTAATTAATGTTTTAGGGTTTTCTTAATATATACGTTTTTAATATGGAGTATTAGGTTATCTTTTACTCTTATTAAAAATATAATACTTTCGATAAAATAAATAAATCTAATTTAACTTTAATCAAATTTTGATTAAAATAGTTGAAAACATACAAATTAAGTTAAATGTGATTTTTTTTAAAATACTAGTACATATGATAATAAATATTTATAACCATAGAAAATATTATTAATTTTTACTATTTTACTATTATTTACTATTTTTATATTATAAAGTAATAATATTATTTTCCAAATAATTTATTAATTTTTAGTATCAAATAGCATTTCAAATATTATATAAATGAAAAGGCTCAAAATTTAGCTTTAAAACTATTAAAATATAAGGTATTATGAAAAATAAATATAGTTTTAAATAAATTTTTGAATTAAAATATATTTTAATTTAACCTTAAAAACACGGTGTTCTGATCTCCCTACTTCAAAAAGTTTCGTCCTCGAAACTTGAAAAGAAATGATAAATAAAAGAAGAGGTAAGGAATTATTAAAAACGAAAAGAGATAAGAATGATGTTGAGGCTCTAATATCAAAAAGAACGAAAGCAAGTACCGAGTTAGCAAGAAATATACCGGTGACAACATGAGGATGACGCTCAGCTTCGGCTCGACTCATGACGAAGATACGACCCTTCTTAGCAGGAGGGTTAGCCTTCGTAGCGATAGTAGGAGGAACAATAGCTGTTGAAGAACCGGCAGCAGCAGTAGGCGTCACAGCCTTAGGACACTCAGAGGACTTGTGCCCCCGCTCGTTACATGTGAAGCAGGTGATAATTGTCCCATCACACATCTTACCCGGGTGGTATGCCTTCCTACAACGATAACAAAACGCACCGGGCTTGGGAGCAACCTGAGCATGGTTCTCCACTGGTCTAGGCTCGAACCTCCCCTTCTTCTCAGCTCGAAAAGGCTCCTGCGAATCGAAACGCCTCTTCTCCAAGCGACTTTTAGCAGCAGCGTCGGCCTCCTCAGCCTTGATCGACGCATATACACTCAAAGCACGATCATAAGCCTGCTGGAAAGTGGTAGAAGGCATTCCAGCTAGTACAGTCCTAACACCAAAGGACAGGTTCTTCTCGTATCGACGAATGCGAGCAGCCTCGTCGGGAATAATGTGTGGCGCAAAAAGAGCCAAAGCCGTGAACTTGTCAGTGTACTCCTGCACTGACATGGTACCCTGTACAAGATTAATGAATTCTTGCTCCTTTTCCCAACGGAGCTCATCAGGATAGAACCTCCTCTTCAAAGCCTCACAAAAGACCGCCCAATTAAACCCAGCCTGGTCTTGAAGAGCAGCTCTAGACAAGGCCCACCAATTGTCGGCCTCCATCTTCAAGTAGTAGGTGGCAATATCCACCTTCTGTACCTCGGGACAACGGGTAGCCACGAACAGCTTCTCGATCTCCCTAATCCAGCTCTCGAGCGCAACTGGATCTGCCTTGCCATCGTACGTAGGGGGATGATGACGGTCAAAACGATCAAAGACGGACTGGTTGTTCTCACGTGCCTCCGTCAAAGCTAGGATTGCATCCTCGACTCGGCGGATGCGTTGAAGGTCGTTGTTTGCGTTCCCGTTCCTTGCCATCTCAGAATACAAAGCATTGTTAATAGTAGCACTTACTAAACATGCCACTTCCAAACAACTACTCAAACGCATACAAAAGCAACGTAACCCCCTAAGGTGTCTACCCAACACTCCACTCAAGGTTCTAAGTCAACTTCTACTCACTCATCTAGGAGAGTTGGGAGCGTGTTCGCTCTGATACCAACTGTAACAACCCGGATTTTCCAACAAAATGAAATAAACTTTTAAAAAGGATTTATAAAAGAAAGTGAATAAAAATGAAAGCCACGGTGGCGGAAACACCGTGAATCCGAGCTGTCACTCACACAAACAGTCTAATCAAACCAAAATAACAAGGTAGGCCTTGAGGCCTAGCAAAATGGGGAATAAATACCCCTTACAAACCATAATCCCAAAACATAAGTACGGGAAATAAAAATAAATCTAAACCAACGAGTCTAAATAAAATCATTCAAGGTTCTCATCAAAGCTAGCTACGGGGTCACAATCCTCACGGCTTCGCACACAAACCTGCGTTCGCCAAGATACCGCTACAAAACATGTGATACCCACAACAATGGGAGTAACTCAGACGTTCTCCCAGCCATATTACATCACAATAAAGTTAACAAGTAAATAAAACAGCTCAACAACAATAATAATAATAACCACAAGCCAATAAATGGTTAACAACACTAAATCAATCTCAATACAACTCAACAAGTACCTTACCTGGCCTACGGCCTATGATCAAAGTATAATCAACCAATGTAACCTCAAAGCATACTCAAATAGTAACACAAGAAATAATGCAACGATCTCAAGTCAAACGATCATAAGTTATCTCAATCATCAATAGTCAAATGCAAGAGTAAGCACGGAGGACTGGGTGAAGCAACAAGAATCACCCCGGAACGACAAAAGTCCCAACCCTATGGCGGAACGACAAAAGCTCCTCAAACTGTCTAAATTTGGCCAAACCCACCGCGACAAAAACGGTGTCACCGCGACAAAAACGGTGTCGACATATAATCAAACCATAGTCCCTATCCGTGACAAAAGCGGATGGGAACCCCTAAGGGCGGTATCCGTCCCACAATGGACGCTGTATCTCCTCACGCACGTGCCCAACAGTGCACGTACGCACACTCAACTCAAGCTCAATCAAATCAATACAAAGTCAAGGTCAATACAATACGAACTCAAGCCAAATCTCAACATGTGTTATAATTCTCAAAACAATAACAATTTATACGGAGTAAATATCAACGTAATTTACTAAATTAAATAACCCATCAATGGTTACGATCACTCAAGTTTACATTAATAATCACTATGTAGTACGACAATACATCACAACATCCAAAAACCAAAGTAAATAATCAATATAAAATTAGGAATCCCCCAGCAAAGTTACTGTGCTCATTGTCCAACATGTATACACCACTTAAAACACAATTAAACATATGAACTTTACCATTTTAAGCAAAGCTAACCTATTATTCCCGCCCATCACACAAACCTTAGCCATCGATATTCTACGCACAATACCGACGCAGACACGCTACAATAGTACGCATACCACCAAGGATTCACGGGTTAAAGCCTCACATAACAACACGCATACACTTTAATGTAACATAATATCGGTAACGCCATCACCGCTACCTTTCGCGCTAATCCTCAATTGAGTCGCCCACCACGCACGCGTGTCGGGCCGTGGTCGCCCCCGGTTCGCACTCTACGATCGATCGGGGAGAAAACGAGTATAAATAAGAGTTACAATATCGACCACGATCCGAGCGATCGAGACGAAACTGAGTATAGCTTACCTTAATGTGAAGAGGATGAAGAGAGGATAATTATGGCGCAAGAACTGAGTAAAACGATTAAGAAACGAAGGAGTAAAGAAGGATTTAAGAGGGTGTTAATAGAGGTATTATAAGGAGTGAAGAAGACGAAGAAGGCGGGAGTTTATACGAGTACGAGTAACTAATTAATGTTTTAGGTTTTCTTAATATATACGTTTTTAATATGGAGTATTAGGTTATCTTTTACTCTTATTAAAAATATAATACTTTTGATAAAATAAATAAATTTAATTTAACTTTAATCAAATTTTGATTAAAATAGTTGAAAACATACAAATTAAGTTAAATGTGATTTTTTTTAAAATACTAGTACATATGATAATAAATATTTATAACCATAGAAAATATTATTAATTTTTACTATTTTACTATTATTTACTATTTTTATATTATAAAGTAATAATATTATTTTCCAAATAATTTATTAATTTTTAGTATCAAATAGCATTTCAAATATTATATAAATGAAAAGGCTCAAAATTTAGCTTTAAAACTATTAAAATATAAGGTATTATGAAAAATAAATATAGTTTTAAATAAATTTTTGAATTAAAATATATTTTAATTTAACCTTAAAAACACGGGGTGTTACAATCTCCCCTACTTCAAAAAGTTTCGTCCTCGAAACTTGAGAAGAAATGATAAATAAAAGAAGAGGTAAGGAATTATTAAAAACGAAAAGAGATAAGAATGATGTTGAGGTTCCAATATCAAAAAGAACGAAAGTAAGTACCGAGTTAGCAAGAAATATACCAGTGACAACATGAGGATGACGCTCAGCTTCGGCTCGACTCATGACGAAGATACGACCCTTCTTAGCAGGAGGGTTAGCCTTCGTAGCGATAGTAGGAGGAACAATAGCTGATGAAGAACCGGCAGCAGCAGTAGGCGTCACAGCCTTAGGACACTCAGAGGACTTGTGCCCCCGCTCGTTACATGTGAAGCAGGTGATAATTGTCCCATCACACATCCAACAACCCGGATAAAAAGGATTTATAAAAGAAAGTGAATAAAAATGAAAGCCACGGTGGCGGAAACACCGTGAATCCGATCCACTACACAAACAAATTAATCAAACCAAAATAACAAGGTAGGCCTTGAGGCTAGCAAAATGGGGAATAAATACCCTTACAAACCATAATCCCAAAACATAAGTCACGGAAATAAAAATAAATCTAAACCAACGAGTCTAAATAAAATCATTCAAGGTTCTCATCAAAGCTAGCTACGGGGTCACAATCCTCACGGCTTCTCACACAAACCCGTGCCCGCGCATACCTGCCACAAAACATGTGACAGCCACAGTCAGTGGGGAGTAACTCAGACGTTCTCCCAGCCATATTACATCACAATAAAGTTAACAAGTAAATAAAACAGCTCAACAACAATAATAATAATAACCACAAGCCAATAAATGGTTAACAACACTAAATCAATCTCAATACAACTCAACAAGTACCTTACCTGGCCTACGGCCTATGATCAAAGTATAATCAACCAATGTAACCTCAAAGCATACTCAAATAGTAACACAAGAAATAATGCAACGATCTCAAGTCAAACGATCATAAGTTATCTCAATCATCAATAGTCAAATGCAAGAGTAAGCACGGAGGACTGGGTGAAGCAACAAGAATCACCCCGGAACGACAAAAGTCCCAACCCTATGGCGGAACGACAAAAGCTCCTCAAACTGTCTAAATTTGGCCAAACCCACCGCGACAAAAACGGTGTCACCGCGACAAAAACGGTGTCGACATATAATCAAACCATAGTCCCTATCCGTGACAAAAGCGGATGGGAACCCCTAAGGGCGGTATCCGTCCCACAATGGACGTTGTATCTCCTCACGCACGTGCCCAACAGTGCACGTACGCACACTCAACTCAAGCTCAATCAAATCAATACAAAGTCAAGGTCAATACAATACGAACTCAAGCCAAATCTCAACATGTGTTATAATTCTCAAAACAATAACAATTTATACGGAGTAAATATCAACGTAATTTACTAAATTAAATAACCCATCAATGGTTACGATCACTCAAGTTTACATTAATAATCACTATGTAGTACGACAATACATCACAACATCCAAAAACCAAAGTAAATAATCAATATAAAATTAGGAATCCCCCAGCAAAGTTACTGTGCTCATTGTCCAACATGTATACACCACGAAAACACAATTAAACATATGAACTTTACCATTTTAAGCAAAAGCTAACCTATTATTCCCGTCCATCACACAAACCTTAGCCATCGATATTCTACGCACACACGACAGAGACACAGTTACAATAGTACGCATACCACCAAGGATTCACGGGTTAAAGCCTCACATAACAACACGTACACTTTAATGTAACATAATATCGAGTAACGTCATCACCGTTACCTTTTCGCGCTAATCCTCAATTGAGTCGTCCACCACGTACGTGTCGGGTCGCCGTGGTCGTCTGGTTCGCACCTACGATCGATCGGGGAGTAAAACGAGTATAAATAAGAGTTACAATATCGACACGTCCGAGCGATCGAGACGAAGCGAGTAAAGCTAACCATAATGTGAAGAGGATGAAGAGAGGATAATTATGGCGCAAGAAGGGAGTAAACCGATTAAGAAACGAAGGAGTAAAGAAGGATTTAAGAGGGGTGTTAATGGAGGTATTATAAGGAGTGAAGAAGACGAAGAAGGCAGGGGAGTTTATACTGAGTCTGAGTAACTAATTAATGTTTTAGGGTTTTCTTAATATATACGTTATTAATATGCAGGATTAGGTTATCTTATACTCTTATTAAAAATAGAATACTTTTGATAAAATAAATAAATTTAATTTAACTTTAATCAAATTTTGATTAAAATAGTTGAAAACATACAAATTAAGTTAAATGTGATTTTTTTTAAAATACTAGTACATATGATAATAAATATTTATAACCATAGAAAATATTATTAATTTTTACTATTTTACTATTATTTACTATTTTTATATTATAAAGTAATAATATTATTTTCCAAATAATTTATTAATTTTTAGTATCAAATAGCATTTCAAATATTATATAAATGAAAAGGCTCAAAATTTAGCTTTAAAACTATTAAAATATAAGGTATTATGAAAAATAAATATAGTTTTAAATAAATTTTTGAATTAAAATATATTTTAATTTAACCTTAAAAACACGGGGTGTTACAATCTCCCCTACTTCAAAAGTTTAGATCCTCGAAACTTGAGAAGAAATGATAAATAAAAGAAGAGGTAAGGAATTATTAAAAACGAAAAGAGATAAGAATGATGTTGAGGTTCCAATATCAAAAAGAACGAAAGTAAGTACCGAGTTAGCAAGAAATATACCAGTGACAACATGAGGATGACGCTCAGCTTCGGCTCGACTCATGACGAAGATACGACCCTTCTTAGCAGGAGGGTTAGCCTTCGTAGCGATAGTAGGAGGAACAATAGCTGATGAAGAACCTAAGAAGAGCAGAGGGCGCCACAAATTTTAGGACACTCAGAGGACTTGTGCCCCCGCTCGTTACATGTGAAGCAGGTGATAATTGTCCCATCACACATCCAACAACCCGGATAAAAAGGATTTATAAAAGAAAGTGAATAAAAATGAAAGCCACGGTGGCGGAAACACCGTGAATCCGAGCTGTCACTCACACAAACAGTCTAATCAAACCAAAATAACAAGGTAGGCCTTGAGGCCTAGCAAAATGGGGAATAAATACCCCTTACAAACCATAATCCCAAAACATAAGTACGGGAAATAAAAATAAATCTAAACCAACGAGTCTAAATAAAATCATTCAAGGTTCTCATCAAAGCTAGCTACGGGGTCACAATCCTCACGGCTTCTCACACAAACCTGTTCACAAGATACCGCCACAAAACATGTAGCGACCACGGTCGATGGGAGTAACTCAGACGTTCTCCCAGCCATATTACATCACAATAAAGTTAACAAGTAAATAAAAATTTCAACAACAATAATAATAATAACCACAAGCCAATAAATGGTTAACAACACTAAATCAATCTCAATACAACTCAACAAGTATTTTACGGCCTACTACGCCTATGATCAAAGTATAATCAACCAATGTAACCTCAAAGCATACTCAAATAGTAACACAAGAAATAATGCAACGATCTCAAGTCAAACGATCATAAGTTATCTCAATCATCAATAGTCAAATGCAAGAGTAAGCGGAGGACTGGGTGAAGCAACAAGAATCACCGAACGACAAAAGTCCCAACCCTATGGCGAACGACAAAAGCTCCTCAAACCTGTCTAAATTTGGCCAAACCCACCGCGACAAAAGCGGTGTCACCGCGACAAAAGCGGTGTCGACATATAATCAAACCATAGTCCCTATCCGTGACAAAAGCGGATGGAACCCCTAAAGGCGTGTATCCGTCCCACAATGGACGTTAGATCTCCTCACGACGCGTGCCCAAAGGCACGTGCACGGACACTGAACTCAGCCTCAATCAAATCAATATAAAGACAAGGTCAATACAATACGAACTCATGCCAAATCTCAACATGTGTTATAATTCTCAAAACAATAACAATTTATACGGAGTAAATATCAACGTAATTTACTAAATTAAATAACCCATCAATGGTTACGATCACTCAAGTTTACATTAATAATCACTATGTAGTACGACAATACATCACAACATCCAAAAACCAAAGTAAATAATCAATATAAAATTAGGAATCCCCCAGCAAAGTTACTGTGCTCATTGTCCAACATGTATACACCACGAAAACACAATTAAACATATGAACTTTACCATTTTAAGCAAAAGCTAACCTATTATTCCCGTCCATCACACAAACCTTAGCCATCGATATTCTACGCACACACGACAGAGACACAGTTACAATAGTACGCATACCACCAAGGATTCACGGGTTAAAGCCTCACATAACAACACGTACACTTTAATGTAACATAATATCGAGTAACGTCATCACCGTTACCTTTTCGCGCTAATCCTCAATTGAGTCGTCCACCACGTACGTGTCAGCGTCAGGGTCGTCCTGGTTCAGACCTACGATCGATCAGGGGAGAAAACGAGTATAAATAAGAGTTACAATATCGACGGCGATCCGAGCGACTGAGACGAAACGGAGTATAGCTTACCTTAATGTGAAGAGGATGAAGAGAGGATAATTATGGCGCAAGAACGGAGTAAAACGATTAAGAAACGAAGGAGTAAAGAAGGATTTAAGAGGGGTGTTAATGGAGGTATTATAAGGAGTGAAGAAGACGAAGAAGGCAGGGGAGTTTATACGGAGTACGAGTAACTAATTAATGTTTTAGGGTTTTCTTAATATATACGTTTTTAATATGGAGTATTAGGTTATCTTTTACTCTTATTAAAAATATAATACTTTTGATAAAATAAATAAATTTAATTTAACTTTAATCAAATTTTGATTAAAATAGTTGAAAACATACAAATTAAGTTAAATGTGATTTTTTTTAAAATACTAGTACATATGATAATAAATATTTATAACCATAGAAAATATTATTAATTTTTACTATTTTACTATTATTTACTATTTTTATATTATAAAGTAATAATATTATTTTCCAAATAATTTATTAATTTTTAGTATCAAATAGCATTTCAAATATTATATAAATGAAAAGGCTCAAAATTTAGCTTTAAAACTATTAAAATATAAGGTATTATGAAAAATAAATATAGTTTTAAATAAATTTTTGAATTAAAATATATTTTAATTTAACCTTAAAAACACGGGGTGTTACAATCTCCCCTACTTCAAAAAGTTTCGTCCTCGAAACTTGAGAAGAAATGATAAATAAAAGAAGAGGTAAGGAATTATTAAAAACGAAAAGAGATAAGAATGATGTTGAGGTTCCAATATCAAAAAGAACGGAAGCAAGTACCGAGTTAGCAAGAAATATACCAGTGACAAAATGAGGATGACGCTCAGCTTCGGCTCGATTCATGACGAAGATACGACCCTTCTTAGCAGGAGGGTTAGCCTTCGTAGCGATAGTAGGAGGAACAATAGCTGATGAAGAACCGGCAACAGCAGTAGGCGTCACAGCCTTAGGACACTCAGAGGACTTGTGCCCCCGCTCGTTACATGTGAAGCAGGTGATAATTGTCCCATCACACATCCAACAACCCGGATAAAAAGGATTTATAAAAGAAAGTGAATAAAAATGAAAGCCACGGTGGCGGAAACACCGTGAATCAGAATCACTCACTCACACAAACAGTCTAATCAAACCAAAATAACAAGGTAGGCCTTGAGGCCTAGCAAAATGGGGAATAAATACCCCTTACAAACCATAATCCCAAAACATAAGTACGGGAAATAAAAATAAATCTAAACCAACGAGTCTAAATAAAATCATTCAAGGTTCTCATCAAAGCTAGCTACGGGGTCACAATCCTCACGGCTTCTCACACAAACCCGTGCCCGCGCATACCTGCCACAAAACATGTGACAGCCACAGTCAGTGGGGAGTAACTCAGACGTTCTCCCAGCCATATTACATCACAATAAAGTTAACAAGTAAATAAAACAGCTCAACAACAATAATAATAATAACCACAAGCCAATAAATGGTTAACAACACTAAATCAATCTCAATACAACTCAACAAGTACCTTACCTGGCCTACGGCCTATGATCAAAGTATAATCAACCAATGTAACCTCAAAGCATACTCAAATAGTAACACAAGAAATAATGCAACGATCTCAAGTCAAACGATCATAAGTTATCTCAATCATCAATAGTCAAATGCAAGAGTAAGCACGGAGGATGGGTGAAGCAACAAGAATCACCGGGCGACAAAAGTCCCAACCCTATGGCGAACGACAAAAGCTCCTCAAACTGTCTAAATTTGGCCAAACCCACCGCGACAAAAACGGTGTCACCGCGACAAAAACGGTGTCGACATATAATCAAACCATAGTCCCTATCCGTGACAAAAGCGGATGGGGACCCCTAAGGGCGGTATCCGTCCCACAAAGGACGCCAGATCTCCTCACGACGCGTGCTAACAAAGGCACGACGCACACTCAACTCAAGCTCAATCAAATCAATACAAAGTCAAGGTCAATACAATACGAACTCAAGCCAAATCTCAACATGTGTTATAATTCTCAAAACAATAACAATTTATACGGAGTAAATATCAACGTAATTTACTAAATTAAATAACCCATCAATGGTTACGATCACTCAAGTTTACATTAATAATCACTATGTAGTACGACAATACATCACAACATCCAAAAACCAAAGTAAATAATCAATATAAAATTAGGAATCCCCCAGCAAAGTTACTGTGCTCATTGTCCAACATGTATACACCACGAAAACACAATTAAACATATGAACTTTACCATTTTAAGCAAAAGCTAACCTATTATTCCCGTCCATCACACAAACCTTAGCCATCGATATTCTACGCACACACGACAGAGACACAGTTACAATAGTACGCATACCACCAAGGATTCACGGGTTAAAGCCTCACATAACAACACGTACACTTTAATGTAACATAATATCGAGTAACGTCATCACCGTTACCTTTTCGCGCTAATCCTCAAATGAGACGTCCCCCACGTACGTGTCGGGTCCGTGGTCGCCCTGGTTGGACCTCACGATCGAACAGGGGAGAAAACGAGTATAAATAAGAGTTACAATATCGACGGCGATCCGAGCGACTGAGACGAAACGGAGTATAGCTTACCTTAATGTGAAGAGGATGAAGAGAGGATAATTATGGCGCAAGAACGGAGTAAAACGATTAAGAAACGAAGGAGTAAAGAAGGATTTAAGAGGGGTGTTAATGGAGGTATTATAAGGAGTGAAGAAGACGAAGAAGGCAGGGGAGTTTATACGGAGTACGAGTAACTAATTAATGTTTTAGGGTTTTCTTAATATATACGTTTTTAATATGGAGTATTAGGTTATCTTTTACTCTTATTAAAAATATAATACTTTTGATAAAATAAATAAATTTAATTTAACTTTAATCAAATTTTGATTAAAATAGTTGAAAACATACAAATTAAGTTAAATGTGATTTTTTTTAAAATACTAGTACATATGATAATAAATATTTATAACCATAGAAAATATTATTAATTTTTACTATTTTACTATTATTTACTATTTTTATATTATAAAGTAATAATATTATTTTCCAAATAATTTATTAATTTTTAGTATCAAATAGCATTTCAAATATTATATAAATGAAAAGGCTCAAAATTTAGCTTTAAAACTATTAAAATATAAGGTATTATGAAAAATAAATATAGTTTTAAATAAATTTTTGAATTAAAATATATTTTAATTTAACCTTAAAAACACGGGGTGTTACAACAAACCTGTGTTTTTGTTTATTTTTGAGAGAAAAGTCCGTTTTAAGTCGGGGTGACTAGTGGGTCATTCGGCTTAAAGCTATTTCTAACATAAAGGTGTTTGCTTTGCTCAGAATATCTGAAATGGGTCGACGTTTTCGGGTCTTATTTTGTAAAAAGTTTTGTGATAAATGGATTACGGCGATAGGTTAGTCGTATAATTCATTTATGTTTTCTAAAAGATTGGAAATTTAGTGATTATTCCCTATCGGTTTTGTATTGTTTATCGGGTTCATTTGACTATAAGTTAACAAACCTAACGTTATGTTTTGAAAGTATGTCCTTTGAAAAATGTTTTGACAACGTATTTACGAAAAGACGTTTTGAATGTGTAATGCTTTGAAAATGATTTTGCATGCATTTGTTTATAAGACGACTATAGTGATGGTACTATAGCTTCGCACCTGTACGTATAGACACGGGTTTTTGGTTTATAGGGTAAGGTTCCCTCCGGCCATTCCCGCAACGTTTAGGTAGGGTTATCCACAAGATTGCACACGTGTTAGGTGTGAATTCAATACGGGCCCTAGAGCGTTCGAGTTTGACTGGTTACGATCGTTTGTACGGATGCCGTACTTGTAATCGTGGAGGGGTGAGAGATCGACGTGTCCAGAGTTATCTCACTTATGAAGCGAGCGTTACTAGGGGCCGTCCCTCGAAGGGTGTGGTTATGAATCAGGAGGATTCGACTCAAACGGTTGCATATGCTCAAACATCGAATGTTAAAACTGTTTTCAAGTTTTCAAGTTTCACCTCATGTGTTTTTAAATAAAAGAAATAAATAGATTTATTTTCTTAAAAATAAAAACAGCTCGTCCCCAGCGGAGTCACCAACAGAAGGTACCGGATATCGCGCTTCCGCGAGTATACCTATCGGCATACTGCGCGCGCTAGCCTCGCCCAGCGTGTGCGGCAGGGCGAATCTTGCCTCGGGAAAAATGTGAAAGTGCGTCGCCGGCGTCGTGGGGCGGCAGCGTATGGCTGTATTTGCTCATCGCGGGTCATTCGCTCGATTAGCTAATGGGGGAGATCATTGCCTAACTTGTTTTAAAACCTTTTAAAGAAATATTGAAAAATCATTAAAAAGTCGTTTTTCGGAGTCGCCACCAAATATTAAAGGAATTTGGAACCTATTCAACGCGTCATGAAATGTAAGACACGTGTGCCTCAAATTTCAAGGTGCGTCGATACCTATCAGTCTGAGGTTTGAAACCAGAGAAAGGGTTCGGGGTGAGGGTACTCTCCAAAAGTTTATCAAAATGTTTTATGAAAATTATAATTGAAAAGCCTACGTAAAAGTAGCCATTACTAGCTTGAAAACAGTGTATAATTCGATGTTTGAGTAAATGCATCGCCACGCATAAGTGCGATAAAAGACTCGATAAATATGCATAAAAGCAAATGTAAACGCCATAGCTATGACGGTTACTATAGGAAATGTGCACAAAAGCGGTAATTCATTATTTGAATTATCATTTAAGTGCTATTTTCCGACTCATATGTGGTAAAGTTTATTTAAAACCCTCGCTTTTTGCATGTTTTAAGACTAATGAAGGCAAGATAAGTTTTATCGAAATCATGTTTAGTCATCTAATGCGTAAATGAGAATTTGCATAATGTAAAAGTGACGCTTGCTCGCTTTAGTGATATTGAGTCGTTGTTTATGCGATATTGGCGAGGTTTAGACGGATTACGAATCCAAATTGCTACAAATCAGACATTTAATACAGTTCGCTAATGCCAATACTGGTCGGGTTAGGAACCCGTATAAGTCGAGTGTACGTGGCGTAGATTGAGAAAGAGTGATGACAATTTATCGGGTGAAAAGCATGGTTTGAAATGAATGAATAAGGGGTGTATTTATAGAGTTTGAGCCGCTAAACAATGTTAGAAAACAAGTTTTAAATCGCCGTTAATCGGGCGATTTAAAATGTCACTGTTAATCGGCGATTTAAAACTTAATCGCCTGTTCACTGGCCATTAAGTTTTAAATCGCCTGTTGACAGGCGATTTTATATTTGTTTTCTGTTGTTTTTTTGACGTATTTTGGCTATACGTATGTGTAATGTGTGTTACTTAGCATGGTTGTGTTGGTGATCTGTTTTGGCCGACCTACTTGGGTCAGTTTTTCGTGTTTCGTGTTTCGTGTTTCGTGTTTCGTGTTTCGTGTTATTTTCGGGTCTCGGGCCGAAAATTGTTTTTTGTCTTAGATTGACTTGTTTTTGTGAAATGTGTTTAGACGTGAGGTCGGCTTGGGCGTCTTACGCTCTGGGAGGCAGGCTCATGTGTATTTGTGGGCTTTTCGGGTTTCGGGCCAAAAAGTGTTTTTGTCTTGTATTGCTTTGTTTTTGTGAGATGTGTTTAGACGTGAGCTCGGTTTTAAGCGTCTCACGCCTCGGGAGGAGTGTTTAGGTGTTCTTGTGGGTCTTTGTAAAGGGTTGTTTTTGTGTTTTGTGTGTTGTTGGGCCTTCGTTTGTGGGCCTATTTTGTTGTGTGGGCTTGCTTTTGTGTTGGGTCGGCTTAAATAAAATGACTAAGCGAATATTCATTTTACACGACATGCAAATAACTCATTTTACGCATTAAATGACTTAAAATGTTTTCGACAAAATGTACTATTTTGACATTACATTAAAAACATGCTTTTGTAAAAAGTCCATTTCATCATCGGGTTTTGTTTGGGGGGTACGGATACGGGTATCTACAATATGCCACGTCCGGACGTGTGCATATCATGGCATACATGATCGATCCTATAGCTGATGCATAAGGAATCCGACTCTTGCGCTCGACCTCTTTCGATGTCTTTGGTGCTTGAGCTTTACTCAATTGCACTCCAGAGATCATTGGAAGGTTCCCCTTCTTGGAGTTGGTCATGCTTAACCTCTCAAGAATCTTATCTATATAAGACTCCTGACTGAGGGATAACATCCGTCGTGATCTATCTCTATAGATACGGATCCCCAAAATTCGTAGTGCCTCGCCCAAATCTTTCATCTGGAAATGGTTCTTTAACCACACTTTTACCGAAGTTAAGAGAGGTATGTCATTCCCAATCAAAAGTATGTCATCGACATACAGTATTAGGAAGACAATCTTGCTCCCACTCGACTTGATATATAGACATGGTTCCTCGACCGATCGAGTGAATCCATTCTCTTTTATCACTTGGTCGAAGCGATGATTCCAACTCCGTGAAGCTGGCTTAAGTCCATAGATGGAACGCTTAAGCTTGCAAACCTTCTTAGGATTGTTAGGATCTGTGAAACCTTCGGGTTGTACCATGTACAACTCCTCCTCCAAATAACCGTTTAAGAAGGCTGTTTTCACGTCCATTTGACAAATTTCATAGTCATGAAAGACGGCAATCGCTAAGACAATCCGAATGGAACGAAGCATGACTACAGGTGCAATGATCTCATCATAGTGCAACCCTTGCACTTGAGTGAAACCTTTTGCCACTAGTCATGCCTTGTATATATCTAGTTGTCCTTCTACAGATCGCTTTATCTTGTAAAGCTATTTGCACTGAAGAGGCCGAACCTTATCAGGTAAGTCAACCAGATCCCATACATCGTTCTCATACATAGAGTCTATATCGGATTGCATGGCTTCTTGCCATAGCTTTGAGTCAGAACATGTCATGGCACCTTTATAGGTTACGGGTTCGTTACTCTCAAGGAGTAAAACGTCGTCTCTCCTATTCTCCTCGACCATACCGATGTATCTATCTGGAGGAATGGAGAGTCTACCCGACCTCCTGGGTTCAAAGGGAATATTAACCGCAGCAGACGAAGAAGGAACAGTTTCCTCCATTGGTTGCTCGATTGTTGGTTAAGGAATCTCCGACAGATCGAAGGTTCTATTACCTCTCTTGTCTTCGAGAAACTCTATCTCTAAGAACTTCGCATTAGCCGCAACAAAAGCTCGGTGTTCGATAGGCGAATAGAAGTAATGACCAAACGTTCCTTTTGGATAACTAATAAAGTATGTCTTGACCGATCGCGGGCCGAGCTTATCCTCGTGTCTCCACTTGACATAAGCCTCGCACCCCCAAACCCGAATAAAGGACAAGTTAGGGACCGTTCCCTTCCATAACTCGTATGGAGTCTTGTCAACTTGACTTTAGACGGACTTCTGCTAAGTATAAGAGCAATGACAAAGAGCATAGCCCCATAATGAGTCGAATGCACGGTAGTGTGACTCATCATGGATCGAACCATATCAAGTAATGTTCGATTCCTGCGTTCGGACACACCATTCAGTTGTGGTGTTCCGGGTGAAGTTAACTGTAGTACTATCCCGCAGTCTTTTTGGTGTCGATCAAATTCAGTTGAAAGATATTCGCCACCACGATCTGAACGTAGTGCTTTTATCTTTCTATCCAGTTGGTTCTCAACCTTATTCTGGAATTCCTTGAACTTGTCGAAGGACTCACTTTTATGCTTCATTAAGTAGACATATCCATATCTACTCAAATCGTCCGTGAAAGTGATAAAATACCAATAGCCATCTCTAGCGTTGATTGATACAGGTCCACATACATCAGTATGTATGAGTCCTAATAGTTCAGTAGCGCGCATTCCAACACCTTTGAAGGATATTCGAGACATCTTGCCTATGAGACATTCACATGTGCCAAAAGTTTCATATTCAAATGGGGCGATTGTCCCATCATCAATGAGCTTTTTCACGCGTTTCTCATTTATGTGTCCCATACGGCAATGCCATAGATAGGTTTGATCTTTGTCACCAACCTTTGCTTTCTTGTTACTCACATGCATTATATCTGTGGTTTGATCTAAAACATAAATTCTGTTCATGGAAACTGCTTTGCCATAACTCATTTCATTCAAAGAGAAAATACAGCTATTATTCTTTATTAAAAATGAAAATCCTTCTTTATCAAGAACGGATACAGAAATAATGTTTTTGGATAAACTAGGTACATAGTAACAGTTATTCAGAAATAACTCATATCCGGTCGAGAGTTGGATTACATATGTTCCTGCTGAAACGGCAGCAACTCTTGCTCCATTCCCCACTCGCAGGTCTACATCACCTCTTGCCAGAGTTTTGATGTTCCTTAGGTGATAAGGCTTAGTCGCGTCACCTAATCAAAAGTAAATCCGAACAAACTCTAACGGGTAGCAAGGGTAAGTCGGGTATCGTATCCGCAGGGAGATGGTCGTAATGTTGGTTATTTTGAACGATTCTAGTCTCGGTTCGAGTAGTTGTGGTTACTAAAGCTATAGCGAAAGATAAGGGTATAAAGTATAAGGAAAAGGTCTAGGGAGTCGGGTTAGGCAATGGGTAAGTCAAGGCCAAGGGTGATGATCGGAATGAGTAGGTATCGCACATGCTAAGGATAAAGCTCGGCCTCTCGGTCTTAAGCTCCTCTAGGTCTCGAATGCGGGCTCTCGCAACTTACAAACGAGGTTCCTAATGTTTAGTCTCGCGCCTCTCCTAGAACTAGGCTTTCGGTCTTAAGTTCAAGGGTGCTAGATACTCGCTAAAACGTGATCAAGGAATCAACGAGAGCAATCAAGCAAGACATAAACAAAGCAACACAAAACCTAACTCAAGATGATCATCAAACTCAAGCAAAACCAATACCCATGCTTCTCCATCTCTCCCTAGATGATGAACTACTCACACATAGCGAATATGACAACAAAAGCAAGGGAAATAACGAAAGACATGATCGACAATGATATATAATGAATTGACAATAAAAAGGGAGAAGAAATTATCAATACCAATCAGAAAATTCAGAGGAGAACAAGAAGAATCCAAGCAACAAAACCAAATAGACGATCTAAACAACGTACTCAAGTCGGGAATTGAAAATACAAGAAGGAAAATTTATCAAACCCTAAATCTTTGTGAGGAAGTACTTTAAAGTGTTAGGAAAATGCTGTAAAAATTTCGTGCGAAAATATTATGTTTTGAGCCTTCAAATAGACGATCTAATTTAAGCACGCGAAGAGTCGAGTCGTCCCCTGGGTCCGGAAGGCCACCGGCCGGCACGCACTCCACTTGCCGGGACACACTTGTCCCGTGGTTTTCAGTTTTTGGCTTGTTTTTGCTCATTCTTGTACTTAGTTTATTTTTGCTCTCTTGTCGTCCCAAGGCTTAGGGACGAGGCTCATGAGTAGGGACGAGTCTTAGGATGATTATGTGAGCTTCAAATCCCGACCCAAGGTCCCGGGACACCTTCATTTAGTGAAACGAGGCTCGTACGCAAGCGAAACGCAACGAAACCAACTCGAATCACCTCAAAACTTCACGAAACTTCACGAAACTTTCCGAAACTTCTCGACAAGCATCCTATACTCCAAATAAGCGCGTGTACCTGCAAAATGGACACAAAAACGCAGCAGGGCCAAAACGGTGAGAAATAGGAGCTGAAACGCAAATAAAAGCACGGGAAACGCAAGGAAAAGCTCGTGAAACAGGGGCTAAATATATGTAAATATATGAGACATCAAACTCCCCCAAACCGAACCGTTGCTTGTCCTCAAGCAACCAAGCATGGCAGAAAACAGAGGACAAAGCGAGATAAGAAGACTTCCCCAACAATCACCAAACCGCAAGCAGCTTAAGCAAATGGCAGTCGATCCCGAAGCAACATGGGACGTATGGAAATAGCAAGCTAACGGACGAGAATTACAAGACGGCGCAGAATGAATAGCATGGCTTAAACAAAGGCTCTCTAGCAATCAAATCACGGACCTCTCACGGTTTCCACTCTAACACAAATGATCAAGGTGATATATGTGATGACACTCACCTACTCGACTAGTGGAAGCACGCCCGCAATCTAATGTGGACCAAATCTCGTATTCCCGTACACAAATAATGTCACACAAACGAAGCAAACATGAGGGCTTACATAGGATATGAGGGTGTAAAGGCCAAAGAGAGGATAAGGGTAAGAAGGTGGACAAATGATTATGGATTCGTGGAGCTAAGCCACTAGAAACCACTAATACCACTCAAGTGATCGTCCAAGCCAACAAAGAACCCAACTCTCATGATAAACGGACCGAAAGCAGCATATCGGTCTCCTCTACACATCATCGCAACATAGCAACAAATTTCAAGTGCTCACTCATGTAACAACAACAACTACTACAACTTTCATTTTATGCACACATTTTTCTTTTCTTTGTATTTTGTGTGTTGTGTTTGAATTTTTCTGATTTTTGTTTCTTTTTTCTTGAGCAAAAAAGCACACTCACATAGTTGCGGAAATACCTCATCAAAGTCGGGGAAACAGCAATCCCGACTCACATATTCACCAACTCTCCAAGCACACGACGTCAGCAAGTCGTAGCAACGATCACAACCCAAAGAACGAGCACAAGAGTAAGCAAAAGCGGTAACTAGCATGGCTAGGGTAGGCTATTTGGCAATGTAGCTAGCAAACTCATGTGAATAAGGGTAAAAGGATCATATATGAGAGGATAAAACAAATGTAGGATCAAGGTGAATCAAATGCAATCAACTAAAGCCTCATATGCATAAACAAGTGACAAAATCATGGGAAACACGGGATAGGGGCCACACTTATGCGCGTTAATGTTACGTACCTCACGAGGAGAACTACTCACAATCAAAGCACGGGGATCGGGATAGATGAACCGGCCGCAGGAGGCTAAAAACCTCACAATAAAAGTAGCTATAGTCCATGAAATGATAAAGCCAAACAGTAAAAGCACGCCATCATCTGCTAACGCGTCTCAACATCCCTGTAGCGCTAATCCAAACAATATAAAACCATGCCAAAGCTCAAAGCAAACAAGGGAAGGGATGTCGGGAAAGAATAAGATCAAAACAAGCTCGCAAACAACGATCGGGATACGTATTTTTGGTATTTTGTGAGAATTTTTCTGATTTTTTTGTATTTTTGGGATTTTTCAGATTTTTTTTTGGATTTTGTGATTTTTTGGAAAAATAAAAAACGAAAAAGAAAACGCAAAAATAAAAAGCAAAGCAAAGCAAAGCGTTCCTCCCCCCAAACCAAACAACACATTGTCCCCAATGTGTCCTAAAGCACATCAACACGGGAACCATAAAATAAGGGAGAAAAACGGTAAAGTCTCAAAAGAAAACAAAGTACATACATGCTATATACAAAGCAAAACGTCCCCCCCAAACCGGCTTCGAACGGGGGGGCTTAGCAACGGGTACTTAAAAGTACCACCATCCGTGGGTCTCGTCGTAGACGACCCCACTACCATCGTCCTCGTCATCATCTCCATCATCAACACTCTCATGCCCAACTCGGCCAGCCTTGTCACTCACTCGTCCGTCGATTCGTTGGCTTGCAGCAAAGCCAACTCCTTCCATGCTCAATGCGTCCTGCAGTGCATCTTCACCCGCGTCCTTCCTCCCTAAGGTACCTGCAATCACATCACAACAGAGCACGGCCTCAAGAGGATCCCTCTCGAGGACTTGCGGTAAGTTCTCCGCAATACAGTCATCAATAACATCCACAGAAAAGACAGTCTCCTCTAACATGGGACGCTTTAAAGCGTTCGATAGATTAAAAGTTATTGAATCACCTCCGACACCCAAAGTTAACTTTCCGTTCTTGACGTCAATAATTGCACCAGCAGTGTGCAAGAAAGGCCGACCCAATATGATAGGAATTTGGGAGTCCTCGGCCATGTCAAGAACCACAAAGTCAACAGGGATGAAAAATTTACCAACCTTGACAGGAACGTCCTCCAAAACACCGAGAGGGTGCTTGACAGAACGATCCGCCATCTGGAGAGTGATGTACGTCACTTTTAAAGGTCCCATGTTAAGCTTCTCGCACACCGAGTACGGCATGACGCTCACGCTTGCACCTAGATCACACAAAGCATTATCAATAAAAGTAGTACCAATGGTGCAAGGGATAGAGAAGCTACCCGGATCTTTCAATTTAGGAGGAGACCTATTTTGTAAAAGTGCACTACATTCCGCAGTGAAAGCCACGGTCTCGACCTCATTGAAAGATATTTTACGAGTAAGGATATCTTTTAAAAACGTAGTATAAGCCGGAACTTGCGTGACAAGCTCGATGAAGGGAACCGTTACCTTGAGGTCCTTGACAACCTCCATAAACTTACAAAACTGTGAGTCAAGCTTAGATTTTACCACTCGGCTCGGGAATGGCAAACGAATTTGAATCGGCGGCTCGACCGGCTTAGCTTTCTCCTTCTCCTTCTCCACGTGAGCACCACGGCTCCCTCCATCATTCTCGGCCCCCTCCTTAGCCACGTGGGGACCACCCACAGCTGGTCCGTTTTGCTTACCTGCGCTAACACCATTCTCAACATGTAAATCGTTAGTGGAAGCATTAGAATTTACCTTACTTACCTTCACGGGAGGTACGTCGACATTGGGCATAGATGGCCCATCGTAGCTCGTTCCACTACGCAAGGAGATGGCGTTGGCGGTCTCATGAGGTGTCTTTGGTTGAGACGGAAGGGCCCCGGGAGCTCTCGTGTTGCTAGATGACGCTAGTTGAGCCAATTGGGTATCCATGGCTTTGTTGTGAGCAACCAAGGATTGAATGGTAGCGTCTTTAGCTTGAGCCTCCTTCTCCATCTTGGCCATCATAGCCTCTTGATTCTTTTGCATGGCAAACATCATGGCTTTCATCTCGGCCATGGGATCGGAGACGGGTGGAGGAGCAACGGGTGCTTGGTATTGTGGTCTAACAAAACCGGGTGGATTGTAGGGGAGAGGAGCATTATATGAGCTGAAATTTTGTGGACTGTTTTGAGGTGGTTGTTGTTGTTGTTGGGGATTCAAGACATTTTGGCTCTTGTAGGAGAGGTTAGGATGATTCCGATAGCCTTCATTGTAATAATTCGAGTAGGGGTTGTTTTGTTGAGATTAAAAAGCATGGACATGGTGTACATTAGATTGAGAGTTCATACCTCGGCATTCCATGGAAGCATGACCGGATGCTCCACAAGAATCACATGATGGCTCATACGTAGTGTGCATAGCGGCTACCGATTGTCCTCGAGCTTGGGAGGAACTAGCTTGCATTTGACTCATCATCATCGCGGTCATGGCATCCACCTTCGCCGTAAGTAAAGCCACCGCGTCTACGTCATGCTTACCTCCACTCCTAGGAACATTCCTAGCGTTGCCATATTGAGCATCGTGAATAGCCATGGCCTCGATTGTATCAAAGGCCTCCTCAACGTCGATATTATCAAAGCGTCCATTCGCGGCCGAGTCAAGCACTTGGCGAGACTCATTGTACAATCCATTATAGAATTGCATAACCAAGAACCATTTGTCGAGGCCATGATGATGACATTGGCGTTGAAGCTCCTTGTAGCGTTCTCATGCATCGAGTAAGCTCTCATCTCCTCTTTGACGGAAGCTAGTTAGTTGGCTCCTAAACATTGCCGTCTTCTCCGGTGGGAAATATTTTTGGTAGAAGGCTAATGCAAGAGTGCTCCAATCGGTGACTCCATGAGCGACCCGATTCAAAGAATTGAGCCACAGCTTTGCTTTGTCCCTAAGTGAGAACGGGAAAAGCATTTCACGTATTTGCTCTTGGGTGACTCCGGCTTGCTTAATCGTTGAGCAATAGTCACAAAAATTCTGGACATGGAGGTTAGGATCCTCCCCGGGGCTTCCCCCAAATTGATTACGCTCAATGAGGCTAATAAAGCCCGGCTTTATCTCGAAATTGTTGGCCGCAATAGCCGGCATAGCATTGCCGGTTGGAATTTGATCCGCAGAGGGCTTTGAGTGATCCGAGAGCTTCACCATGGCTTTAGGCGGTGGAGGTTCGAGTTCAATGTGAGCTTCCTCGGAGGGTGAAGCTTCAAGTTGCTTTAGTAGACTCTTGCGCGCAAGGAGATATGCCTTTCCAGGTTCAGGATCAAATTGAATGTCCTTATTAGCTTGAGACGTACGTGATTTCCTGACCATACACAACACTAGAGGCAACGATGAGAAGCGGCCTCAAGGAATTGACATTCCTTGAGACAAGAGTAACAATGAGAAAAGAACCAAATAAACAACAAAAACAAAAGCCGTCTCCCCGGCAACGGCGCCAAAATTTGATAAGGCTTAGTCGCGTCACCTAATCAAAAGTAAATCCGAACAAACTCTAACGGGTAGCAAGGGTAAGTCGGGTATCGTATCCGCAGGGAGATGGTCGTAATGTTGGTTATTTTGAACGATTCTAGTCTCGGTTCGAGTAGTTGTGGTTACTAAAGCTATAGCGAAAGATAAGGGTATAAACTATAAGGAAAAGGTCTAGGGAGTCGGGTTAGGCAATGGGTAAGTCAAGGCCAAGGGTGACGATCGGAATGAGTAGGTATCGCACATGCTAAGGATAAAGCTCGGCCTCTCGGTCTTAAGCTCCTCTAGGTCTCGAATGCGGGCTCTCGCAACTTACAAACGAGGTTCCTAATGTTTAGTCTCGCGCCTCTCCTAGAACTAGGCTTTCGGTCTTAAGTTCAAGGGTGCTAGATACTCGCTAAAACGTGATCAAGGAATCAACAAGAGCAATCAAGCAAGACATAAACAAAGCAACACCAAACCTAACTCAAGATGATCATCAAACTCAAGCAAAACCAACACCCATGCTTCACCCTCTCTCCCTAGATGATGAACTACTCACACATAGCGAATATGACAACAAAAGCAAGGGAAATAACGAAAGACATGATCAACAATGATATATAATGAATTGAGTCGGGAATTATCAATACCAATCAGAAAATTCAGAGGAGAACAAGAAGAATCCAAGCAACAAAACCAAATAGACGATCTAAACAACGTACTCGAGTCGGGAATTGAAAATACAAGAAGGAAAATTTATCAAACCCTAAATTTTTGTGAGGAAGTACTTTAAAGTGTTAGGAAAATACTGTAAAAATTTCGTGCGAAAATATTATGTTTTGAGCCTTCAAATAGACGATCTAATTTAAGCACGCGAAGAGTCAGAGCTGTCCCTGGGGTCCGGGAAGGCCACCCCGGCCGGGGCACTACCCACCCCGCCCGGGACACAATTGTCCCGTGGTTTTCAGTTTTTGGCTTGTTTTTTCTCATTCTTGTACTTAGTTTATTTTTGCTCTCTTGTCGTCCCAAGGCTTAGGGACGAGGCTCATGAGTAGGGACGAGTCTTAGGATGATTATGTGAGCTTCAAATCCCGACCCAAGGTCCCGGAACACCTTCATTTAGTGAAACGAGGCTCGTACGCAAGCGAAACGCAACGAAACCAACTCGAATCACCTCAAAACTTCACGAAACTTCACGAAACTTTCCAAAACTTCTCGACACGCATCCTATACTTCAAATAAGCGCGTGTACCTGCAAAATGGACACAAAAATGTAGTAGGGCTAAAGCGGAGAGAAATAGGAGCTGAAACGCAAATAAAAGCACGGGAAACGCAAGGAAAAGCTCGTGAAACAGGGGCTAAATATATGTAAATATATGAGACATCATTAGGCCCTGCAAATGATTACACAGATGAGAACCACAACCAGTATCAAGTACCCAAGTTCCGAAACTTGCATGGTTAATCTCAATCATATGAATAAAAGAAGACATACCGACAGGAGTGACGCGGCCTGCTTTTATGTTCTCAGCATACACGGGACAGTTCCGCCTCCAATGCCCAGACTTGTGGCAATGGTGGCACTTCATGCTTTGCTTTTCTTTAGCCTTGCCTTGTGAGCTACCGCTAGACTCACCAGGCCCACTCTTCGCAATCACTGGCTTCTTAAATTTTGGCTTTCCTACAGTTAGGTTAGCCGGAGCCTTGCCCTTACCCTTGCTCTTGTTGCCAATCATGAGAACATCTTGTTTCATGCTCCCACTCAACTTCAGATCACTCTCCGTCTGCACGAGGAGTGAGTGAAGCTCATGAAGACTTTTCTGCATGTCATTCATGTAATAGTTCGCCCTAAAGAGGGCATAACCATCATGAAAGGAGTGGAGCACACGATCAATGATGATCTTCGCATCGATCTAGCAACAAAGCTCATCCAGTTTCTCGACATTCTCGATCATTTCGACAAGGTGTGGACCAACTGGTTGGCCCTTCTGGAGTTTCGCTTCAAAGAAGCGAGTGGTATACTCATAACTCACGATTCTCGGTGCTTTCGAGAACTCGTTAGTCAGAGTGGTGAAAATATTGTTTGCACCCTGGGCTATGAACCGTCTTTGCAAATTTGATTCCATTGAAAAGATGAGTACGTTCTTTATCGCACCCGCCTCCATCATGAAATCACTATAAGCAATGACTTCATTTGCTCCTGCATCGGGAGCTGGTTTAGTCGGCAGTGGCTCAGTCAAATAGTTGGGCATACCGTCAGCGATGGCGGCATTCCGTAATGCGGCCTCCCAATCAGTAAAGTTGGACCCATCATTCTTCAGTCGAGTTGACTGATTCATGCTGCCCATAAAAATTCTAAGCCATGATTCGCGGTCTAGTGTGGCACTTGGCATTGGGTCGTCAATACGTCCAGCCATTTGTTTTAGCAGTTATATCTGTATATAACGAATTCGAAACTGTGAAAAGAAAGAAGAAGAGAGAAGATAAGAAAACATCGGTTTTAAAGGTTTAAGTCGTAAAGCAATAACGATTTAATGCAATGACTCGTGCACTCATATAATCGACCTCCCTCGAGAATTATATAAGTGATCCCGAGACTCAATTTCTTTAAATTGATAAGCCAACTTCTTGGCTAATTCTACTGTTAGAATTCTTGGTCGATAGATTTCAGTAAATCCTATCTATTAGTCCATTATAACTACGAGATATTACTCGAACTATAATGTTGAGGTAAAATAGGTCAACACTTACTACTTACCCAACGTAGAAGGGGTCATGTGGAGAGTAAGGTTCTACATGCCTACCGACGAAGAAGGGGCTCACAGCAGCTTTTCCTATGAAGACTAATCTCAATTTTAGAATAGAGGAAGGTCCCATCATCTCATTTTTAATTCATTTTAAGTGAACAAATATCTACCATTACGTGAATGATTAAATTGAGGTGATAGCCCTAAAACGAGTGACATCCGTATGTCTATGATATATGATGCAACTACATGGTCCATATTCATGTATATTAGGTGGTTTGGTTTAGGCGGAATATGATGCTACTATCTAACGTGTGAATGCAATGGGAAAACGGAAAAAGAAACGCAAAAATAAAAGCACCTAGTGTGGCCTATCCCTATGAAAATAAAGACAAAGTACAAATTGGAATCCATCCATGGACCCTATAGCTTGTCTTCATCCTTCATCTTGGGCTTTAAGTGGAAGTTGGGCGTTTTAATCTCCATCTTGAATCTTCATTTTGAAACTTATCAAATTACATTTTGAATTACAAAATAAACCTATTTACATTCTAATTCAAAAATACCATAAATAATAAAATTACAAGAGGGGAGATCCAATATCTCAAAATTACAACCAAGATTACGTTACCTTCATTACGAAAACACAATCTTCTAAGGCCATACTAGTAAATTACAACCTTTTGTACAAAATTAATGCGTAAAATTAAACCATTCAAACATACATTCATAAAATAAAGCATCAACTAAAAATAACCAATTCATGCAATTGATTAAATATCCAAACCACCTTTTTAAAAGATTATAATTATGCAACAATTCCTTAATTGTTCATAAAACCTAATCAAAACATAATCCAAAAATACTTTATATTATCAGTATAACATAAATTAGATCACAAAGAATATTTTAAACCTCTTTAAAATATTTGGTATCAAATATTATGAACTTCTTCACAATAACTTAATATTTATTGTCTTTATAACAAATATTTTAATTTCCAAAACAAAATATTTCGGCCAAAACAAAAAAAAAAAATCGGCCAAAACAAAAAAAAAAACAAACCGAAAAAGTTTTTTTTTTTCATTTAAAAAAAACATTTCGGCCAAATTGAAAACAATTACAAAAAATTTTAATTCGGCCCTCGAAAATTGAATTAAACAGTTTTAATTCGACTATGCTAATAATTAGATCGATACTAACTCAATTTTAATCCGTATTAAACACTGATTTAAAAAGATTCAAAATAACCTATCAAGTTAAACATCTTAAACTTATAGATCTAATGATTAGCAAACTAATATGTTCATTAACATACAAAATTTGGTCCTTTTATGTTTTAATTTAATCGGTATTAAATCAAAACTTATACAAAATCATATGTAATAGTTTTAACATCTTAAAACATTGATAATTATGAATCATACGGACCAAAACAAGCCAAAAATTAATCAAAAACACACGGCACACATCAAAAACAATTCGGCCAACATTAAAAAATTGTGCCGTGGCCTTATCAAATTATTTTAAAATTATACAAAATCGATTTTTATGAAAACCATATAAAAAAATTCATAAGCCCTAAGGCTCTGATACCACTTGTAGGATTATATCGGTATATAGTCCTTTTAAAACACAGGATTATAATGAAAACTTTATATGATTTATAATCATAAATTGAAATTGCATAACAAACCATCATCGCTCTCATCACTTAATGTTGCTCTGCTCACACCAAATAGGCCACCATCGTTGGTACATGCTCAACATCACCTAAACTGCCATTGTCATTAAATGCTTAGGTACGCTCGATTTGTTGTGTTTCTAAACTTGACTTAGTAAATGATCATATTCATATTGTACAGAGTATTTGTTGGACGACGGTCGAATTTTTTCAATATTCTTATGATCATACTCATTTATGTTATTGCTTTTGTATTTTTGTCTCAAATCCGTCTCGGAATTGAGCCTGCATTCAAGGTTCCTGACTATGATTTCCGTTTACATACTGGTATCGTAACTTGTGTATTTTCTTGTCTCCAAACTTCACATAAAAATCATCTGAGTGAACTGGTTTTGGGCTTGATTTAAGCCAATAGATTCGCGAGGTTGTGCTATCTGCTGTTTCAGTTAAAACCACACAACAATCTAAGTATCAAACACATCCTTTCATATATTTCGTGTCAGTAATTGAAGTACGGAAGTATTGAGGGCATGAAAATATGTAGAAAAAGTAAATAACATAGACGAGAATGATATGGACTACAAAAACATACGAGAATAGTTAGTTAATAAAATCTCGAAGCTATGATTTCCCAAAGTACGTAAATTCTAATGTGAGATATGCTAGCTTATGGCTTTATATTCGTTTGATATCGCTAGGTTTGGGTAGTATCTTGAAGCTATACTTTAATTTGTGGTCGCAAATTAAATGTAAAATGTTAGCTTATGGCATTGAGTAATATTTATTTATTTTTTAACCAACTCCCTAAATTTCATGGAACCCTAGGTCCTTTAGTTTTGGAAATAATATTTTAATTTCAATTGTACAAGCATATGTATAGTTCGTTATTGAAGGTAACCTCAATCGACTCATGGAATTGACGAAAAATCTACTATAATATAATAGTGTTCATTAGTGACGAATCGAGATTGAAGTGGGGCGTGGGCAAGTGGTAAGGCATCGGGCTTTGGTCCCACTGTTAGCAGCTTCGGCTCCTTTTGTCCCAGAGTGTATTTAATTCTAATTTTCTGATTAGTAAGAAAAAACGTGATTCTTTTCTGTTTATGAAATCTCTAAATTTGCTTGATCAAGGGCTCAAGGCCATCTGATAGACTACCATGCATTTCATTCGGTTTTTTACGCGTAAGTATCACATTAAGGTTCATTATTGCATTATATTTTGAAGGATTCATTGAAGCAAGGAACTCGCTTAGTGCGACGGTTTTTGTATATTCACGCTTCAGAATATATTCGCACACATTGCGCGTTGATGCCGCTGGACTTTGTTGACACTGCGAGTTGATGCTGTTGCTGCTGTTGTAGCCGCTACTACTTCAGCTGTTGTAATTGCGCATATTCTGCTACTACTATGTTGCTGCTGTCATAGGTGCTGTCTCTGTAGTTGTGTGTTGCTAATGTAGTTGGTGCATGTTGTCACTCTTCTGTAACCCGCCTATGCGTCTTATTGTTGTCGTTGTGTACGTTGCTGATCCACTTGTGTTCCACAATCTTACATTTGCATGCATTACATACCTATTCGATGCCTTTGTTTTCTAAAGCGTGCCAAGCTGCCGACACTTGAGTTTGTTAGCGTTGTAAAACAAATAGCTCAACGCCTCCACATGCTCTTGTATTTATACAACAATGTATAATTGAAAGTAGGGATGCACTTGGAAGAAAGTCCAACTGCGTACTGCAATAGACATCATGAATGTAACCTAATGAATAAATTAAGGATTTTTCACCGTTGAACAAGTTTAAATTGCGCAGTTCTTGTGCCCAGCGTTCGATTAATATACTGCCTTTAATTGTACACCTCAGAGCATTTTCTAGAAATTTATAAGACTCACTTAGGCATTGACTATGAATAGCAAACAAGTTCACCTAAATTAATTGTACACAATAAATTGAGACAATCACTCTGCAAATGAGAAGGAATATGACGTATCAGTGCCTTCGTTTTAGTGATGAACTTAACATGAATCTAAGAACCTGTTCTATCGGACTTTTAGAGCCGAATCGAATCAATTTAATCAATCGAATCGAAATGGTGAATCAACTAAATCGAATGCATCTTGAATCGAATCAGATGGAATCGAATCGAAATGAATGAAGCTCAATTAAATAATATAGTTGTCTTTGAATCGAATAAAGTTGAGGCCCAGGCCGAAGTAATTTGGCTGGGCCCAGATCGAATAGTGGCCCAGGCGAAATATGAGTTGAAAATAAGCTGGAAAGAACATGTTCTAAATTGCACAAATCATAAGTTAAAGGACACCCGAAATAACTGGAAAACTCAAAAACTAAAAACTAAAAATCGAACCTTAAAACGTCCCGTGATTTTCACGGGTCGCACCACTAGTTAAATCTTATAAAACTTAAAAAGATATCTGATTTTTCGCCAATAGCTTATGCTAAGTAAGACATCGAGTGGTTCGAGACCCGATACCCACAGTTATACTAATAATTAGGTAACTCATTTCGCGCATTCTTTTAATTATAATGAAAATTCTTTTAATTATAATGAAAATTCATACTCTGTACATTACACAAGCCATTAAATTAGTTTATTCATAAAAGCACAAAGTTGTACATAGTACAATATAATCATTATTTCCATAGCATAAGGAAGGCAAAAGAATTATAGAATAATCCATGACAAACCCTTTAATCCTAAACTTCTGCTGGACCATTTCATCATTCACTGTAATGAAAAACCAAGCAATTAAGTACCGAGTACAAACAATGTTAGTTTTCACAAAATTAGGGGAGAAAAGTGATTTTAATAGGGCTTTAAACAAGCTTAATTATGATGAAATGGCCTACCTATTGTTCTGTTGACATGATTCCTCTTCAACTTTTTGACACATTTGGGCTTCCTTTGACACCTTAATTAAAGTAAAGTAAACAATACACTTATGCATCATGGTTGGTACGTCAATAGCCTCATTTCTTTGTTTACATTTTGATTTTAAAGTACGTAATACTTGATTGATTTTATTTTACTTAATTATTTTCTGAGCTGAATTCAAATTACTAACTTAATAACAGTAATGGAGCAATAAACGTAGCAATAATACTCCGTATATGTTAAATTAATAGTGATGTACTGATTGTACTCCGTAGTAAAATTGCAGTATTATCAATATCTTAAACAAAAAAATGGGGTGTTGTAAATATTGAACACAAATTCATTAATTAGATGGGTCTCTTAATAAAATTTATGGGGTTTTCTACATGGTACCTTGTACCTCTTCATATATTATGCGGTACCCCTCGCTTTTATTTAAAGATATCATTGGTACCCTCGAACTTAAGGAAAACAAAAACTGTGAATGCTCAAACTGCTACAATCCACCACATTTTAATGATTCATTTATGCATTTTTTATTGATTTTTTCGCAATATTGTGACATGATGTTAACATAAATTTCAATTACTCGTACTTAATTGTAAATGTATTTTCTTTGAAAAATTTTACAGTGAAAAAACATGATTTTTAGTAGTTTGGATATTTTAAGTACATTTTAATAAGTTTAGTGGTACCGCTGATATTTCAAAAATTTAAGAATTCCACATAAAAAAAAAAAATATATATATATATATATATATATATATATATATATATATATAAGGGCACCACGTGAAAAAATCCTAAATTTATTTTCGTCTTACACACAACTAGATAATATTTAGTTATTCAAGTGATTTTTTTTTTATTATTATTGATAGGTTTATGTGTAAAATTTTAAGGGGGGTTATAATTAGAGAGAAAAGGGAGAAGTTAATTAGATTAAACTTGCTCAAAATGATAGTATAACAACTAAGTTTTTATGTAGCCTAAGATACATAGAGTAACCGAAGAATTCTAAAGGACCTTAACTTATGACTCTATAAATAAAATATAAATGACCACTAATTAAAAATCATAAATTTACGTAACCGACACAAACTTAATAATCATAATTATTAGTAATGAATCTGAATTAATTATTTGACTAATAATTTGACATATTTTGAATCATAATCTCCAACATCATGGTGTGAGAATGAAGTCTCACATAGATACCTACTTACGGAGTAATAGGGTAGTGAATATATTTTAAATTTGTCTTAATCATTTAATTTTAATGCGTAAGTGTAATAAATATTTATCAAGTTTGATTAATAATTCGAAGAAGAAAGAGTAATGAAAGTTCATGAAAATTATGGGTTGAATAATTTACGCATAAATACACAATGCATAATTAACATCAAAATATTCAACAACTTTTTTCCCATTAGTTATTTGTTCTGATAATTAAAATAAAGTGAATAATTTATTGATTAAGATTTTATCAATATAAAAGTAAGGATTTCGTCCGAGGGCAGGCCTTTAAAGCTAGTTACTCATTAAACCGGAATACACTAATCTAAGAACATGGTTGCTAAGATAAATAAATCAATTAGTCTTCATCCATAAAGCGGATTATCCTTTGTATGTATAAAACTGATCAAATAGTTAAATTTTTGTCTTATTTAATAACTTTGTTCGTTTTATTCATAGACTAGAGTATATATTCCCGTTTTATGCAAGTTTTGTACTCCTATTTATAAAATTGTAACTCAATAATTTATTTTAAAGCTATATATCTTTCTTTTTTTAGTGTATCTCATCCGATTTAGTCCAAATTCGAATAGGCTAAAATTACACCAGGTCGATAAATTTCTCCGATGTAAATATTAACACAACTGCTTTGGCTCATGAGTTTTAAAACCGTATGTCTTTATAGTTGCAACTTTTACTAGTTTCTTGTATATATATTTGACACCTTAAAAAAAGTTCTGTTGGGTTTCCCACTAGTACATATAACTCTGCATATTCTGGTACGATATACTCTCCTATGTATTCTCTACATATATCATCCATCATTTTTAAAAATTATTGACAAGGTATATTACTACAATAAATCTAGCAACTAATTAACTAAACCTCTCTATAATTCAATATATTTTGGAAATTTTCTTTGAATTAATCCATTTCTCCAAGTTTTAATTTTATCAAATGATTCATGTAATTCGACTCCAAATGATTTTGTAAAAACGGTTTAAGTATCCTTTTTCATGCTGGGATCCTTGAAGATGATGTAAGGTGTTGTCAATTTTCAAATCTTTGTGAAAACCTTTGTTTATCTGCCAATGACAGCAGAGTGCTCAAAATTTGTGAAATGTTGGTTTTTTATTTGGTTACTACCTACGGAGTATTATATTTATATTTGGTGGACTTCTGCATCTCTTTACAGTTATAGGTAAGTATTTACAATTATTCTTCCAAAACTTCAATTTTTCTTCATTTGCTTTGATTGTATTACGAGCAATTTTGCCTTTGTTTGTAACTGTTTTTTACGACTAAAATATACAGAGAAATTATTATTGTTGTTGTTGTTGTCATTGTTGGTAATTTAATAATTTAAGTGTAATTACCGGTTCATTTTAGCGTTATTTGGTTTGGTTCAAAGATGGACAAACTTTGAAATAATAAAGCGAGTTCGGGAAGTACGGAGTGTACGCTTGCTTATTTATTTGCGAATGGACAAACTTTGAAATAATAAAGCGAGTTCGGGAAGTACGGAGTGTACGCTTGCTTATTTATTTACGAGTTCGCAGTAAAGCAAATTACACATAAAACTCCAAGTTATATCTCAGCTTTTCGTGCCAAAAACCGAGGACACCATCTTATCTCTGTAGAAAATTCGGTAATACCCGGGCACTAATATACGGGTCGAATTTTTCTATAAGGAAAGCGCAGGCGATTCGGTGTATTTCATTGTTAATTTTCGTTTCCAGTAATTTTAAAATAACAGTCATCGTCGTCATTGTTGTCGTTGCTGTTGTCAGTAAATTGTGACAGTCTTCTAAGTAATCAAACAATTGTCATAGAGTTACAACTTACAAATAGCTTCTTGTGTACTACATCTTTACTCTAGAGAATTTATCATATAAGACGGTCACGTAAACACACCACTATAGTTAGTTACTAAAATCCGACAGTTATAAAGAAACTTTATGCATATGGTGGCTATACAATTTACTCAAAAATGGTTATAATATTAGACTTCATGTCGACATTTAAGTTACAAATACCCATTGTAGTTATAAAATTACGATAGTCTCGAAGGATAATTTGTACTCGTATTCAGTTTGTGTATCTGTTCTCGGGTAGCTTAAGTAAAAGCTTTATGACTTGGCACTTGGAAGACATTTTCAAGTGCTATGCTCATGTCGAGGTATCAATCGTGGGATATGGTTACGCTAGGAACCGAAGTAAAATAGCTTACAATAGTCATTAGCATTGTATGCTACTCTGAGTCTCTGACAATTATTGTAAAATGTTGTTTATGTTGTAGGATCATTTTGACATAATCTTTACATACTTTGCAACATATGTATCTGCTTGATGATCAAGGATGAAAAAGATTTTCTTTCTTAGATCTTCTTCGTCAAATGGTGGAGAGAATTCCGTAACACGAAGAGATAAGACTGCAAGATCAGGAGGCTATAGAACAGCGAGTTCTCGGAATGCTGAGAATAAGCTCCGAAATTCTGAACATTTTGTTCCAGATTGTGGCAGCAGCAGAGTCACTGAAACAAAGACAGTATCGAAAAGCTCGGTTTTCAGGAGGAGCAGGAGTCTGTCAATGTCATCGGCTGTTAAAGAAAAAGGCAAACTTAGCAAAAAAGATTTCTTAAGGTTGGGGAATCATCAACGCTTTCCCTCTAACCATGGTGCGTGTGATTGTTTAGATTGGTAAGTCGAGGACATCTTTTCTTCGTGTTAAGTTGTCATTGATAATGTTGGTGCTGTGTATGTCATCAATGACAATGCAGCAAATACCGTGTTTCGTCTCCAATGTTAGACTGGTGACTCGGCTGATATTCTTCCTGTATTATATGACGTGCAGCCAAGTGCAGGTCGGGGGTAGGGGCTCAAAGCCTGAAACTTATAACATCACGGCTGATAAAAGACGACCAGTAGTGTTACGTAACCATGCTTTTAAAAGCCCATCAAACCCAACTTCACCGCGAAATTCCTGCGATTCAACCTCATTCTCAGACCGAGTATTGGACTTATACATGGATGGTGATCACCTCCAACAGGGGAGCAATTTGAGGAATCATCGATTTTTCGTTGAGGAGAGTGATCTGTTTCTACCATCTCATGAGACGTCTAGAGAGTCGTTAAAGTTGGAACATCGACACGAGTCTCCAAGAAAACTAGCCAAAGATGTTGTTCAGAAGCTTCAAAGGCTAGAAAACATTCGAGATTTGAATCCTAGAGAATCACGGCTTATCTGGCCACCGATGACAGCAAGTGTTTGCGACAAGCATCTAGACGACCCCTCAGGGAACGGCTACACTCTAAAGGATATTCTTGATGAAGATACTTTTGCGATTAGTACGCAAAGTTGCTCAAATGAACGAGAATATGTCACCATTTTACCAGAAGATAATTTTAATGCCACTGATTTGGCGTTGAGGAGAAAGTTGGACGAAGTCAAACAAAAGGCCGCACAACTTTCTAAGCAGCTTTCTCAAGAGAGACCATTTCGTTATCACAACAACAACAACGTGTCAGCCTTGTTGGAGATGATTCGGAACCTAATTGAGGAAGAAAGGAACCTGGTTGTTGAACTCTCTGATCACCTGCAATGTCGACTTGCTGAAAGGTCTGCAGCCAAAGAAGCAGCACTACTGTTTAAAAAACAGATGGATTCAGTAGCTGTGAAACAGGAAAGAGAGAATGACGAGTTTGAATCTCGATTGAGAAGGGAGTTGGATAGAAGAAGAGATGAGTGGGAGTCAAAACTAAGAGAGTTTAAGTCAGAAGAACGTTGGTTAAAGGATCGATTGAAGGAAGTCACGGATCAGAACACGTCCCTTGAAAGGGAAGTTTTGGATTTATGCAGCAAAGAAGAAGATTACACGGTTAGTATATCGCATATGGAGGCGAATCTCAAGGATCTGATAGATAAACTGGAAGAAACCAGATCCGAAAACGAAAATCTACAGCAAAAGCTGTCTGATGTTAAACATAAGCTGGAAGTTTCGGAAGAAATTCGATCCTCTCTCGAAAGGAAGTTCCAAGAGAAGGAGACGGAGAGCACTGAGTTGATCAAAGCAGCATCAAGGCTTCGAGGGACCTGCAGTGAACAGGAAAGAACGATAGATGGTTTACGCCAATGCCTAAATTCTGTGATCAAGAATAAACAAACTTCAGATAAACTTCAAGACGCTACACATAACCTACTGGCAGAGCAGTCGCGTTTAACAGAAGTCGAGCAAGTTCTGCGGATGAAGTTGGAGACCTGTACAGGAGAGGTTCAGTCTCTCAGGGCCGAAAACATATATTTGCTGGAACGTCTAAAAGGCGCTGGGAAAGTAAGTGGCCGATCAGTACTGAAACTCGATCAGGAGCTGCTTTCATGTGTTCAGTTCCTGAAAAAGACGGGTTTATCAATTCTGAATGACAGTATTCAGACATGTGAAGATTTGATTAAGATTATCATCAGAACAGAACCTCAACAGGGTATTCAATATGAGATGAAAGTTGAGGGACTCAAACACCGTCTAGAGCAGCTAACCAGGAGTCTAGGAAAAGCTTCTTTTGTTTTAATGGAGAAACCCAACACAGATAATCGTGAGACCGAATTATCTTCATCAGAAAGCCTGAGATGGAAGGATACAAACCAAGTGGTGATAGAGGTAAGAAGACTATTTAAAAGGTTATATTCGCTTTTGCAAGCAGTAGTTGTTTCTTATTTTGCGTGAACTTGTAAATCGGTATTTGAAGGATGATTTGAGATCAGAGCTTAAGGCGGAGAGTCTACTGACAAGCATTCTAAAGGAAAAAATGTATTCTAAAGAGAAGGAAATTGAACGATTTCAAGCTGAATTAGCAAGAACATTAGGGAGCCATGATGCTCTTAAGAGCGAAATCCAAGATGCATTTGATACCGTTTCTTGCTTGAATCACAAGATGAAGAACTTTGAGCTTCAGGTGAGTTCAAAATCGCTATTTCATTCGTTCCCTTCAAATTTTATCTGCACTTCAAGTCATCTAATAAGAGGATCTGTCACGTGACGAAGTCCATTTACATTGATATTAATGCCTTAAAGTAGGACGAGCAGAACTATTACTCTTTCGTTCAAAAAAACAGAGTTTTCACATCACCCAAACTGAAATCTGGGTCGAGAATTTCACCGATTAACCAGTGCCTACTTCACAACTCACAACATAGGAAGTGCACAAAATTTAGTGCGTCATTTTGCAAAACAATAACGATCACTAAAATCGTCTTTATTTGAGCAGATCATTCAAAAGGACGGAACAATAAATCAGCTTCAAGTTGAAGTGCAGTCACAAGAGAAGGAACTCGGAACTACCAAAACCACACTATCCAAAGTTGCTCAAGAGAGGGACATGATGTGGGAAGAAGTGAAGCGATACAGTGAAAATAACATGTTGCTGAATCGAGAACTAAGCTCTTTAAAGAAGAAGATTGATGCCCTCGAAGAAGATGCACTCCTCAAGGATGGCCAAATATCAATCCTTAAAGATAGCCTAAGTAATGCTCGATCTTTCGATGTCCTCTTTGGAGTTGAGCAGGGAGAGTTGTTCAAGTTACAATGACCGTTTTATCTCCGATATGAGTCTTGATTTCAATGTGTTTTATCTCCGATATGAGTCTTGATTTCAATGTTACATTCATGTGTCGTGTTATGGTAGTAAGAAAGTTGACGGGTTTAAGTGTCAAGTCGTATAGCATTGTGGTGTTCAAGGAGTGGAGACGGGTTCTTTTTGGGGTGGATATAGAGTTAGAGTAACATTGCTGATTGTCGTTTGTGTAGAGTAATTCTTTTCTACTCGTATTTGCTTAAACCTTGTGAAATGTATCATTCCTTCATTCCACAAAGTTAATTGATTTGGCCTGTTATTAGCTTATCTGCCTGTTAATAGCAGAAGTGATGTAAAGATATTACAGATACCATTCAGAGTTTCCATGAATTACCAGACATTTTTATTTGATTCAAATGTCTGGCAGCAATCTGGTATTCGTTACATCATATACCAAACATCTCCGAAATGCTTCAACCCAACATACGGCAGTCAAGATGATTGAATCGATCAATCGTCTCTTCCATCGCCATTACACAAGGCAAATAATGTGCAGCCATTATCTATGTAATTATGATAGCTAACCGATTTTGATACTCTTAACACTGGTTGAAGTGGTAAGAGAGAAAACGGGCAAGCATCACCGCATAAGAGCAAATCAATCCTCATGCAGAAACCAATTTGATATTATCAAATGTACAAATAATTAGATTAGTAAATGCGATTAGTTTCTGAAGTGAGCTGATGATTAGGCACTTAAAAAACTCTGTTACTCCTTCATCCAGTACCGAATCTGAAACGTCACGACAGTACAATTTGAACCAAAAAAATTGAATACTTTGCACAAAACAGCTATAATCGATGCTCCGACACCATGTTGTGTCCTATACTTGCAGACGAGTCTCAATAACATAGAAAACACACATAGATTGACAGAATTAATTAATTAACGTTTCTTTTTGGCTGATTGTACAAGTTGAGTGTGTTAAGGATATGGTTAGCGATGGTACAAGACGTCCTCATTGTGAGACCAACTCAATTAACCATGAACTTAATTGACAAATTCTCGTATTTTATATTCATGAGAATTCGTTTTGTCTCACTATAAGACCGTCTTGCAAACTTCTACAAGGTAAGACATGAAATATTAACAGCTGTACAACCTTTATCCATTGAAGTTTTCTCTGGCCACTCCTTTTAGACTTCGATGGAGGAAGAAAGACACGCCTTACACCAGTCTGGTTATGTTTGAAAAAAGCCGCCCGTTCATGCCCTACCAATGCAGTCGAAAACTAGCAGATTGCATGAGGGGATGAGCAAAGTAAGCGCCTAGTGTTACTGCAGTAACTGCTAAATATGGCAACCGAATAAACTCTTTGTAATAATCTTTGGGTAGAATTTGTCGTCCATCTAGTATAGCAGCAAAAGGGATAATGCTTGTACGATCTTTCACAGCTTGAAAAGCTTCACCGTGTCGTAGAGCTAATCTTCTATCTCCATTCCAAACGCCAAATAAATGATGCCCAATCAGGCCTATGGACGCAGCCACTGCAACAGAGTTTCCGATCCAAACTGTATGAGCGAGACACCAGATAACCTGCCCTACCATCTGAAATATGATTGTGCCTCATCAGACCGCGTAAGAAATTAAAGTCAATTATTTACGGAGTATAATAGAGAAGGGTAAGGATAAATGATTAACACCTGCGGATGGCGGGTAATTCTTATAATTCCTGTTTCCCAGAGGTGCATTTTGGGTTTGTCAACAGCTGCAACTTCTAGCAAATTAAAGGTTGACGGATACAGAAAGAGAAACGAGATGAAATTAAATAGCCACAGGAGGTGATGGAGTCCAGGAACACTTTGAAGCTGCCATAGTTGTACACCATCGTATCTATGATTTATAAAGTAGACCTGAACAGATAAACAAACAGAGAATCATCAGCTCTTATCAACACAAAAGCGTCGCAATTCTCGTGCAGAGCAACGTGTAAGATAATATTAATTTCCTCTAACACAATAGTTACCACGGCATACAAGGGACAAAAATTACTGAAATTGGAAAGCAGTTGAGTTCCGAGCTGTATCATACCACAGTGCTGACAGCCAGAGGCAGGGACACCCCTGCAAATAAAACCCGGAAAGCACGTTCACCGATTATCTTCTCGGCAGTATTCCTAAAACTAGCGAGTCCACTATGAACAGCAGCAAATACGAAAGTAAGAGCTAGCATGACAGCCTGCATAAGATACTTTAAACGTCAGAAGATACTCGTAGGATCCCAAACCATCAGGATTATTAGCACACAATAACAGCGCAGAATGATATAAATGCAATGTGCAACGACAAAGCAACCAAAGATTTGGTCTTCAAACTGCTTTTCAGAGGAGGCAACTCATGGCACGAAAAGTATATGCTACATGCCTACATTGATCGCGCAACACAACAGTACCTATACATCCCATTCATTGATTTCGCAACATTTACGTTTCGCACAAATATTAAGGTGGTGACGTAAGTTAACACGTCAAAGTAAAAACAAAAACCTCAAATATAAGATTGTTTTTAGCCAAAAATCAGATCACTATGCAACAGCTTTACACATGCATTACATAAATGACTATAATAAATTAGTCTTCCAATTTGAAAATGAAAGATGGTCTACGAAACTAAATTAACGTGAACTGAACTGAACTAAATTGAATTGAGCTAAAATTAACAGAAATTAAACCCGGAATAATACTTAATACTTATGGAGTAAGTTATAAACATGTAATGAACAAACTCTGAACCTCATGACTGCCAAAAATTCTTTCAATTGCAGAGATGAAATCCTTCCCGAAACCAGTATCGTTATCAATCCACAAGTAATTAAGCGCGAACAACACAACCCCCAAAATCACACCAAAGTAAACCCAAGAAATCAACTTCTGACTACTCAGCTCAAACGCAGCGGAATCTTCGCCGACGAGGATTTCTTCAGCGGAATCGTCGGCGGAGGCTCTGGCGAGTAATCTCCGGCGAAATAGAGAGGAGTTGAGGGTGAAATTAAGGGATACGGGGATAAATTTGGGGGAATTTTGAAACTGTGAGGAAATACGAAGAGGGGGTTGACAAATTAGGGTTTTGTTAGGGTTACGTGATTTGGGGATAGAGGTTGTGAAGGAGGGTCTTGATAGTATGAGTGTGGACGCCATTGTTGAGTGTAGATGCAACATTTTGTTTCTATTTTGGTAGATGTTCTATATTGGGTCGAATATACGACACGTACACCATATGAAAAAAAAAAAAAAAATTATCGTTGAATTGTGAGTAGTCATGTTTTGTACGAGTAGGTTTTATTCAATTGTACTTTCTTCGTTCAAATCCAACACTAACATTCACTTGGGGTGGTATTCGATGCGGTAGTTTAAACGTTAATTTCTCTATGTATACTTGAAAATTTCTCGTTAAAATTTTGATTTTGTGAAAGATTATGTTTATAATGTTTTCAAATATATTATTTTCATATTTTAATTTTATGTATTTCACGATTTAT
The DNA here is from genome assembly GCA_023091065.1 of Dianthus caryophyllus. Classification (NCBI taxonomy): domain Eukaryota; kingdom Viridiplantae; phylum Streptophyta; class Magnoliopsida; order Caryophyllales; family Caryophyllaceae; genus Dianthus; species Dianthus caryophyllus. The sequence continues at coordinate 31,268,830 of CM041517.1, read as the reverse complement.
TTCAAGCGTCAAATTTAACAAAGGTTGACTTTATAAAGCAAATGTTGTTGTTGGATTTGAATGGGGTGAGTATCTTTTTATTTTTTAGGATAAATTATAAATTACTACCATGTATTTACATATTTTTACAAATTACCACTGGGTATTTACATTTTTACAAAAAACACCTCAACTACTCCGTATATGAACAAACTACCACCGTATTTTATTTTTGAGCACCAAAATTAATTTTTTGGGTCTCCAAAAATATAAAATACCCAAAATACCCCAAATTAAAAAAAAAAAAAAAAAAAAAAAAAAAAAAAAAAAAAAAACCTCTTCTAAACCAATTAACCCAAATCAACAACCTTGTAGGTCTTCCACTTTACGTTAAAGCTTCATGTTTAATCATTTCCCAAGTGTGAATTAATACTCCTAATCTCACATCCTCTTTAATTGGTAAAAATCACCACTTTGAAAATCTTATACGAGTAATAGCTTTCTAACATTAAAAGCTAGAGAATTTTACAAATAACCACTAACTAAAATGATAGAGTTTTAAGAAAAACATAAACGAACATCTCTCTTCTCTCTCTTCAGCCATGGCGAAAAAGAGACGAGGGGGCAAATAGGGGTGTTCATTAATCTGCTGTACAGACCGAACTGCGTTAATTTTACTTGCTCAGACGGTTCGGTTAAAAATCCAACCTAAACCGACCATTAAGAATCAAGTTCTTATACTGGTTCGGCTCACATTTTTAATCTGCTTCGGTTATGCGGTTCATGCGAACCGCTTACTCTGTCAAATTAAAAAAATTGTAAGTTAATTATTGATTCTGACGCACTTTAACAACACACACTAACGGTCCAAAATAAAAGCGACAAATTACAAATGCCACATCTAATATACCATTATCAACTAAATTAATTATACTCCATAGTAAATAGAAAATTTATAAATGTTTTAACTCAAAATGCGTGATTGAACAATAACAAAGCAAAAACATGTTAAAATTGAAGCGAGAGGGTGCATATGAGATTTTAATTTACGAGAATGAGGCACGTGACTGTTAGAAAAATACGGTAAAATAATTAATTGATATTTGAAAGTTGATGAAAGATGAAAAGTTAAACTTTGTGTTTTAGTTTGTATTTATAAGTATAATTTATTTATATTTTTGCTCTTAATCTGCTTCTTCTGCTAACCGTTAACTCAAAATGCCGAACCTAAATCAACCGTAAACCGTTAATTTTAATCTGCTTGCGCCAACCATTATTTCTTAATTCGTTGGCTCACGAACCTATAAAACGTGCGGTTCTCGATTTTTTCGGTTCGGTTTATCGGTTCGGTTTTTTTTGCACACCCCTAGGGGCAAATCCACAAAAATTTCGCTTAATTCATGATCAAGATTCGATTCTTCTTTTCATGTTACTGCTTCTAAAATTGTCAGATCTTCTTTTGGGGTTCTTTATGATGAGGATGATGAGGAAGATCCAGTTCCACTGCCGGTGGTTGATATCAATCTTGATGATGTCTCCTCCTCTGATGGATCGGTCAAAGGGCTAAATCTAGAGAATGAACCACCTGTGATGCAAGATGATGTGCAGAATCCATGGACTAAGGTGGGAAAAAAAGGTGAGTCTTCTCTGTTGAAGCTTTCTTTGGAGGATGTTGCGCCTGAGATTGAGTACTGATCCACGGCTGTGTACTGCTATATATTGGGAGCTAATCCACCTGGAGAAGTTGTCAAGGGGTTTGTTAATCGCATTTGGGGTAAGTATAAGGTTGAGAAGGTTTCATTTCTCAACAATGGCATTTTCCTGGTAAAATTACCTTCTAAGGAGCAGGTAGCTGCTGTAATGAATGGGGGTTTTATCTTTTTGATAATAAGCCAGTGATTGTTAGGGCCTGGACACCTGATGTTGTCTTAGAGAAGGAAGCGGTTGATAGGGTTCCTGTCTGGGTGAAATTGCACAAGTTGGACCTCAAATTTTGGGGGGCATCTTGTCTGGAGAAACTTGCTGGCATTGTAGGGGATTATATCAAGGTGGATGGACCAACAGAATTGAAAACTCGACTTGGCTATGCCCATGTGATGGTGGAGCTCAAGCTGGGTCAAGAATGCTTGAATAAGATTAAGTATCTTGATGAGAATATATGAGTTCTTGGTGGAGTGCTTGGTGGAGTATGAATGGCTCCCTATTCAGTGTCAAAGTTGTAAAAGGTATGGCCATGCTACTGATCAATGCAAGAGGAAGGAGGTGAGTAAGCGTGTTTGGGTACCAAAGAAGTCAGTTGGTGCTCAAAAACCTGTTGTTGTTGTCCAGCAGATCGAATCCCCCTATTCAGGCAGTGATCGATGTCTACATCCCCTGTGGTGACTCAATCTCCTGGGGTGCTTGCTACTCCTGTTAGAATCTTTAGTGGGCTGAATGAGTCTGACAGTGCTTTAAGGGGTCCTTCCAAGGGGTCCTTTGTGGAGGTACTCACAAGTGTGATGCAGAATCCAGGTAGTGCTGCCATTCATCATATTAACAATGGATAGGTGTGGTTCTGGAATGTTAGGGGCATTAATAGCCCTAATAAGCAGGCAGAGGTCAAGTGGTTTCTGTCTCAAAATAAGTGTAGTTTCTTTGGATTGCTTGAAACAAAAGTAGCTCCTAGTTCCTTACATAAGGTACTTCCTATGTTTAATTCTAGTTGGTCAATTTGCACTAATTCAAGTACTCATAAAGGTGGTAGAGTTTGGCTTCTTTGGAACCCTAATATGGTGGAGATGACAATCAAATGGATCGATGCTCAGTGTATTGTGACTGAGGTCCTGGACAAAGTCTGTCAAGTTACTTTGCAATTAATTCTTGTATATGCCTTTAACAAAATTCAAAAGAGATCACTGTTATGGGTTATCATGTGTAGATTTCGAAGCTACAATGGTCCATGGATGGTTTGTGGAGATTTCAATAATGTGTTAAATGCTAATGAGAGAATGGGTGCTGAGGTATCTATTCAGGAAATTGCTCCCTTTGTGGATTGTCTTAGTAAATGTGGATTGAATGAGCTTCCTACTGGTGGTGCCTTTTTCACTTGGTCTAACAAACAGGTTGGGCTGAATAGAGTGTGTAGCAGAATTAACAGGGTGTTGATCAATGACCAATTCCTTCAGACCTTCCCCATTGCTAATGCCACATTCCTTCATGAAGGTTTATATGACCACTGTCCATGCCTTATTAATATGAGGATGGCTGATATTGCAAGATCCCCTAGGTTCAGATACTTCAATATGTGGAGTATGGACCCTAGTTTCCTTGAGGTGATTCAGGAGGGATGGGATAGGGTGATTGATGGTACTTGGATGTTCTAGGTGACTACTAAGCTGAAACTGTTGAAGCAGAGGTTAAAGGTGCTTAACAAAGGACCTTTTTCTAATATTGAGGGGATTGCTAACATAGCTATGTAGGCTATGAGGGACATTCAAGTCAAGCTTCATCAGGAACCTACAAACGACTCTGATCTCATTGTTATGGAGCATCAACTGAGAGAAGCAGCCAAAACACTGTCTGCTGCTAAGTCTTCTTTTCTGAAACAAAAAGCAAAAGCCCATTGGATTGAAATGGGGGATAGTAACACTGCTTTCTTCCATAGTCAGATCAAAGCTAGAAGAGTTCAAAACAGAATTGTTTCTATCAAAGATGTGAATGGTGTGGAGATGGATACTCAAGCTGGAATTCAGGAGGCATTCATTGAATACTACAAGACTATTTTGGGGAGTACTAGGAGAGTGAAATATGTTCACAGTTTGACTGTCTCTCAAGGCTCCATTGTGAAGGAGGAGGATTGGCCTAGGATGGTGGCTCTACCAACTATGGAGGAAATCAGGGATGCAATATTCAGTATTCCTGATGATAAGGCTCATGGGCCTGATGGCTATACTAGCAAATTCTTCAAAGACTCATGGAAGATTGTTGGTAATGATGTTTGTATGGCTGTGATGGACTTATTTAGGACTGGTAAGCTATTGAAGCAAATTAATGCTACCATCTTAACACTTATTCCTAAAGTCAAGTCCCCAAAATCAATCACTGAGTTTAGACCTATTGCTTGCTGCAACATTATCTCCAAATGCATTTCTAAGATCCTCTACAACAGAGTTGGGTTGGTTTTGCCTTCTATAATTAGCCCTAACCAAACCTAACCAAAGTGCTTTTGTGAAAGGGAGACAGATTGTGGAAAATGTTCTGATTTGCCAGGATTTGGTTAAGTTCTACTCTAGGAAGTTTTGCTCTCCAAGATGCCTTATTAAGATTGATCTTAGGAAGGCATATGACTCTATGGAATGGCAGTTTGTTGAAGACATGTTGGTTGCTCCCCACTTCCCTAGTCATTTGATTCACCTGATTATGGTGAGTGTTAGGAGCCCCTGGTACTCACTGGCTGTATATGGTGAGTGTTTTGGTTTTTTTAAGGGTGAAAGAGGGCTGAGACAAGGTGATCCTCTATCACCTCTACTCTTCACAATTTGTATGGAATATTTATCTAGACTTCTGATGGTGATGTCACACAGAAGGGGATTTCATCATCATCCACTTTAAAGCTTACTCATTTATGTTTTGCTGATGACTTACTTTTGTTCTCTAGAGGTGATACACAATTTGTGAGACTTCTTCTTAGTGCATTTGTTACATTTTCTAAAGCTTCTGGTCTTATTATGAACAAGGAAAAATCTGACCTGTATTGTAATGGTATTTCTTCTGATGTTTTGGCCAAAATTCTTCAATTTTCTGGATTAAGGAAAGGTTTTATGCCTTTCAAATACTTAGGAGTTCCTATTTGTTCAAAGAGACTCTCTAGCAAGGATTGTTTTGGGCTCTGTGAGAAGATTTGTTCAAGGATAAGAAGTTGGGGAGCAAGAAGACTTTCATACATTGGTAGATTAACCTTGGTTAACTCTGTACTCAATAGTGTCCATACATATTGGGCTTCAATTTTTGTGTTACCTCTTGCTGTGATGAATAGAATTGTTGCCATTTGCAGGAATTACCTTTGGGATGGGTGTGAAGATTATCATAGAGCACCTATGATAACTTGGGACAGTGTTTGTTTGGAGAAATGTCAAGGAGGTTTGGGTGTCGTCAATTGTAAGAGTTGGAATATTGCAGCTATAGGAAAATATGTATGGTGATTGGCTAACAAGAAGGATCATCTTTGGGTTAAGTGGGTGAACCACATTTACTTGAAAGGCTCTTCAGGGTGGTCTCATGTGCCAAGCTTGTCTTCCAGCTGGTCATGGAGGCAAATTTTTAAGATTAGGGATACTTTACAGCCTGGGTATGTTGGTGATCAGTGGCACACCTCTGATGGTCAGTATACAATCAAAAAAGGTTATCAGTGGCTTCATGGTCAGCAGCCTAAGGTGCCTTGGGCTCATGATGTTTGGAATCGTTTTAATATACCTAAATGATCCATTATAGCCTGGCTGATTAGGTGGTAAAGGCTTCTTACACTTGATAGATTGGCTAAGTATGGTATTATGACTGATGGTATTTGCTTTCTTTATGGCTCAGGACCTGAGTCCTGTGCTCACCTATTTTTTGGTTGTCAGTACTCTTCAGTTTGCCTTGGATTATTAGGTCAATGGTTGAGGATGTGGCCTGTGATCACTGGGAACATGTCACTGGTCAGGTGGAGGAGGCTGTCAAAGTTTCAGAGGTCTGCTTCCATTGTTGCTGTGAATGGTCTTGCATACACAATTTGTTGGATACAAAAAAATCACTGTCGGCTTGGGGCTGCTCTGATCAGACCTCACTTGCTGGTAGAACAAGTTCAGAAATTGGTTTTGGCTAGAATTGATACTTGTAATATTGTTAGCTTGAAATCTCATGATCTCCATTGGCTTAGGATGTTAAAGGGGTTGTAGTGACTAATGCTACCCCCATTTGAGTACTTGATGATGTAATTTGACTTGTATTGGTTTGATTGAAGTTAATACAACTTACATTTTACCAAAAAAAAAAAATGATAGAGTTTTACTAATCAGCACCATAAACATAATATTACTACTAACTTAACAATGAAACTTGGAAATCACCACCAAGTCTAACAAATAACCAAATTATCGAAGAACTAATCAGTTTGTAAATCCATAGATGGTTGGCTCCCTATTTGGCTCAAAATGGTTTGATCATGTGCTAATTTTGCCTTCTTTGCCTCGCGTTTCTTCTTTGTAGCCTCGACCCAAGCTGATTTAGTCGGAGGTCTTCCACCTTTGTTCTTTGATTGAGTTATAGAAGGGGCATTTTTGCAGCTCTTGATGTTATGGCCAAGTAATCCACATTTGCTACACTTTACTGTCCTCTTAACCTTTTTTCCTGTACGTGTCTCGTCAGCTTCTTTCTTCCTCTTCTTATTTGACGGTCTCCCGGGCATCTTCCTCGGGCGAGGAGGCAATGGTTGTACATGGTTAGTCTTATCCCATTGGCTGACTCCAGGCATTGGGTTCACTCTAGGGGTATACGTTAGCAAATACCTATCCCTAGAGTAAGCCTCGTCGACAAAGTCCTCAAGTTTACGTCTTTGGTCAAGTATGCAAGCCATGGCATGTGTGCATGGTATGCCAACTAACTCCCAATGTCTACAGCTGCACGTTTTATCCTCTAGATTGACCACCCAAGATCCTCATTTGTAGTCGATCTCAAATTTGTCGTCCAACGCTTTATGGATTGTGCAATACCTAATCTCGCTTGTTAACCTTTTGAAACACTTTTCAATGTAAGGCATAAAATTTTTCTCATATATTGTTGCTCCATCTCTTTTTTCAGACATCCTCTTCATTACATACCTTCTCAGCCATTCCATACATGTGAGAATAGGCTTGTCCCTAGCATCTTTCATAACAGCATTGAAGGTCTCACATAAATTGTTCAAAATCATGCTAGACTTACAAGTTGTTGGAAATGCATGTCGACTCCAATGGACAGGAGGAATCCCCTTAATATAATTGTACGCGTCGTCTGATAAGAATTTAATCTCTTGTACAGCACACTTAAATTCAGCCTGTATTTTGCAACAATTGATATCAGTAAAACGTCTAATACTACTGCTGCTACTGCATTACAACTACATAGTACACTCTGCTACTAAAATACAAGACATACTACTATGAGTTTATGTCTACTACTCCTACTATATACAAAATATTACTACTGCAATCACATACTACACATGACTACTACTACTACTACTACTACTACTACTACTACTACTACTACTATGACTACTACAGAATACTACTATTACTTCATACTACTACTTGAAAATAATAACAAAACAAGTACTACTACTAAAATTACCTCCGTTGTTATCCAAGATGCCTTCCAAAAATTATCCTTGTAAGCTTGACCGGGAAAGTGAAGCTTGAAGTTGGCCCAAATATGTCTAACACAAAACCGTATCTCGGCTTTTGGGACCACCTTTTGTAATGCATCTAGAAGTCCCTGTGCATGGTGAAAATGGTAAGAGGTCATACATTAATATTCGTGGGACACAAAATAAGACCACTTAGATCAAAATAGCATTCATGTAAATTACTTGATGATAGGTAGCACGAGACAAAACTTATTTACGATATTTTTTAATTCGACAATGCTCAACAATTTTTTAAAAAAAATTATAGTAAAAGATGACGTACCTTTTGTCTGTCAGACATGAACGTGATGCCAACTCCTTCGTCCACACCAATGTCCTCAACTAGAAAGCCAAGGAACCATTCCCAACTCTCTCTATTTTCGACCTCTACAACAGCCCAAGCTAGTGGAAATATGTTATTATTTCCATCCATGGCGACTGCTACAATGATCATGCCGGGGTACATTCCTTTAAGATGGCAACCATCTATTCCAACTAAAGGCCGACACCCTTTCACAAACCCTTTTATGCAACCCTTCAGACAGATATACATTCTCTAGAAAAAAGGAAGAGGTTTGTCAACGCCTCTAACCATGACAAAGGCAGAGGACCCAGGGTTGTACTTTTTAATGGTATGTGCATAATCCCAAACTCTGGTGTATTGCTCATCAGAATTACCATAAATCAATAACTTAGCTCGAGCTCTAGCTAACCAACACTTACGGTAGTTAACGTCCACACCGTAGTCTAACCTCACCCTAGATTGTGTGCCTTCCAAAGACCAACCTGGATCTGACCTCCACACCTGTAAATACTTCTCAGCAATGAATGATGAAGTAACCATTTTAATTTTGGTTGTATAAGCACAAATATGCTCAAGGTTTAAGCTTCTAATTTCAAAGGTCAAGTCTTCCCCTTTCACCTTAGTCGCATACAACCTATACTCACAAGGCCTTTCCACTCCACATGTACACTTAGGCATCCTACATTTTTTTGAATTCCAAGTGCAACCACACCTATGTCGACATTGGGCAGTAACTCTTTGACTTTCATTATGAAGGAAATAAGCCTCATAGCCATTTTCAATGGCATGTTGCCTTAATACTCTTCTTAAAACATCAGCCGAAGGAAATTGAAGACCAACTTTAAGGAGTATAGGTTTTTGAAAGTCCATCGTCGAATCAAAAACATCAGCAACGTCCAACTCATCATCGGACCTAACTACACTTCTATTATCGTCATCAGATACTAACTCATCCTCACTACCAATTGATACATTCACATCATCAACATTTAATAAAGGACCATGTGTCTGTGAGCAAGATTGATTCAAGGTTTTATTGATTACATTGATTAAAGAATCATCAATGTAATTAGAAAACAATTCTTCTCCTTCAACTAAGTCTCCATCTATCTAATTTTCACCGTCAACAATGTCACTAAAAGCACTATCATCACTCCAATAGCCCTCAAAATTTTCAAATTCAGGCAACAATTCATCATTATTGACTATCTCCCTCACTGTTTCAGTAACTCTCACTCACAGCTCCAACCTTTCCTTTACCCTTTCTTATTTCATTTCGGTTATTGTTTATCATGTCACCATCAGTTCCTTCCTTATCATTCAACACCAATTTTCTTCTAGGTGGTAGCTTCTCAATCCTTTTTAATGGGGGGTTAGGTATTTCCGTCGAACGACATAATATTCTTGGGGACCTCCTAATTCCTGAAGGATTGTTATTAGAAGCATTCTGACATCCAAAATGAAGTCCAACGTCAAACTCAAACGAGTCTGACATCCTACAGTTGGTTTGACAAGAATTAATCAATTATAATTACTCATTTTATTTTCTAGGTTAAGGTTAAAATAACAAACACACTAGCAAATAAAAAAACGAAAATGACTGATACTTACTTACTCGTCATTTTTGCTTGAATTTTGGCGACCCATTTTAATGTTGTACTCGAATTGTAGAAGTAAGCGAAATATGCATTGGATGAAGGAATTAAATTGAGGGTTAAGAGATGAGATAATTTGGGAATTTAGGACTTTGGAAACAAGGATGAAGGAATTAAATGGAGGATTTGAGAGACGAACTAATTTGGGAATTTAGGGCATTGGAAACAAAGACGACATATTTGAAATGATTTGGGGGGTGAAGTTTCATTTGGGTTAAAGGGGCTTTTTTTTAAGTTGGGGTATTTTGGGTATGGAGACCCAAAAAACTAATTTCTATTCTTCAAAATAAAATACGGTGGTAGTTTGTTCATATACGGAAAAGTTGAGGTGTTTATTGTAAAAATGTAATACGTAGTGGTAATTTGTAAAAATGTGTAATAAATACGTGGTGGTAATTTGTAATTTATCCTATCTTTTACCATAAAATTTCTAACCATCCTTCTTCATTTCAACCATCCCTCTTCTCTCTCTTCAAACGAAATCGTTCAACAAATTCATCCAAAACTGATGCAATTCTTTCCGAATTCTACAAAATATTGAATCATAGATCAAAATATATACGGAGTATGTATCATACTACTAATGTTTAAGTGTTTTTAAAGTTTATTTATAAATTAATAAAGTTAAATAATTAAGCTTTAATGTGAGAATGACGATGGACATGTAGTGGTAGAATAGAGGCTCCATGTAGATTGGTGGCTAGGGTAGGGCGGTTGCGGTAAAAGTGGTAGTTATTGTAACACCCCGTGCAGGTTGTTACAGTTATTGTGGGTAGGGAGGTGGCACACGGTGGCTGAAGGTGGAGACAAGCAATGGTTTCGGGTCTCTGTGGACTTGGGTTTGAACGACAGGAGTAATGGGTGGCAGTCGCCGGGCTAGTGTGGGCGCCTCATAGGAGGACCGTCACTGGCAGGTTGATGGTGGTGGTGGTTGTGGGTGCTTTTTGCCAGAGTTGGGTGTTTTAGATGATTAATGTGCGGGAGAAAGAGAGAAAAAAGAGAGATGTGGAATGGTGAGAAAAATGTGACAAGAGTAAAATAATCAATTGTGGGTACAATAGAATAAAATTCAAACTTACTTGGGGTGGAATTGAACCATTCTGTCTTACCGGTTCGGTTCATCGAACCTATAAAACGTACGGTTCTCAGTTTTTTCGGTTCGGTTTATCAGTTATTTTATTTTTTTGCACACCCCTACTTGGAGTAGATTGAGCTGGCAAACCGGTGCACGGCCCGACGGGCAGCCCGAATCCTGCACGGGCCCGACCCGGCCAGATTTGGTTTTCGTGCCGGCACGAGCACGGCCTACCGGGCTTTTGTTCGTGCTTCGTTTCCAAAAAAAACTGGAATTTGGCCCTGACCGGCACGAAACCCGGTTTTTGGCCCGAATTCGGCCCGATTTGGGCACGGCCTGGATTGGCACGCTTTCTGCCCGTTTTTGACCGTTACATTGCAAATTTGCAACGGCTTTTTCTTAGTTCTTACAACTTACTTGCTTTTTTTTTTTTTTTTTTTTAATCTTTTAACTCTAATTTATTTTCTATAAATACCCATATTTTCAATTCATTTTCCACAACTCAATCCAACTCTTCTTCTCATCTTCAATTTTCAACTTAATCTTACAAAAAAATATAGCTTAAAAATATAATATAAAATTATTAATACTAAATTATTTTAGCAATATAAAAAAAATTGTGTTACTCATAATAATCGGGTTTATATAATCGGGTTTATAAAATTGCTGGAGTTTACGCCTTCTCTTCGAATTTTACAATCCGTCATCCAAAACTCCTATAGCTTTGTTTGCAATTTCTAACTTTATACTCCGTATTTATTTATTTGCATAATTACTTTAATTATTTATTTGCTATATTAGTTAAATTATTTATTTGCTTGATTAGTTTAATTATCTACTTGCATATTCACTAATTAGTAATCACTAATCACTATGGATCCTAATTCCCAACAAACTTATAATTCTAAGAGAGCACGTGGTACGACTTTGACCCAACCGGAATCACCCAAACCCGTAACACCACAAACTCAAACATTTAACATGAACCAATGGGCGGGTTTTACTCCTTCAGAGTTACAACATATATTCAATGGTCAAATCAAAATTCGACTCCTTTCGGTGTTAATCCTACAAATCTATTTTTGCCTCACACATCTCCGACAATTTTTGAAAATGTACCCGACATGAGTCAATTTATAATTCCTTACCCACAATTCGACCAACCAATTAGACCACATGCTATCAGACCTCAACCAATGTTCCCATTTTGAAATCCAAGTCAATATTCACAATGGTCACAAGAAGGGTCTTCCACTTACTCACAACCCGAGACCTCGACCCAACCTGAATCCTCGACCCAACCTGAATCCTCAACCCATACTACTAACACAGAGACTGATCCGGCAGTACCCTTAGCCCCCAACATTACCGATGTTTGGATGACCGAAACTGATATGTTAAAAGTAATAAGTAGAAAAAACTCTAGTACTGCATGGCCACATTATTTCTTAACTACGGACAAACAAAGAGCTAAGTGTAGATATTGTCACACAATATACACAGCTAAGTCGAAAAATGGCACTGGTCACCTAATTAGACACATACGTAATAAATGTACAGCAATTCCTCAACCTGGGCAAAGAACAATGGATGACTTTTTGGCTCGACCCAATGCCCTTGAACAATATATATATGATTATAATGAATGTAGCACAGAATTGTCTAGAATCTTTATTATACTAAACCACAGTTATCGCTGACATCATCAATGCCACATGTCGCATTTCTGTGCATTTTTTTCCCGCCAAAACTCCGTGCTGACATCATTCATCCTATTATATATTTTTAAGTCTAGATTCATTGCTTACAATTATCATTACTCAATAATCATATTCACATTAATATTAATATTATGCATTAAATAATTAAATCTTAGCTTTTTACAATATATTTATCCTAAATTTATTATTTGTTATTTAATTTTAATATTTTACTTTTTCGTTTAATTTTGTATTAGAATAGAATACTACTCCGTAAGTACTTAATGTATTATTGCACTATATCTCCACTTTTAATTTCGAATATGTGTATCTTGAATATTTATTTTAGATTTGTTAAAAAACAATTTTTCCTAAACTAAATATTTGCTTATTTTAATTTTTTTTACTTTTCATTTTGTATAATCTAATAAAAATTAAATATTTTACAAAAAAATTTTACATAAAGTTTTAAAAAATAAAATTTATGCACTTCATATATGTTTGTTATTTAAAACATATGTTTATTTGTTAATAAATGTACACTTAAATATCATATATAAATTACCAATTTTATTATTTTTCTATTGATTTATTACTTATGATTTTATTAATTAAAAACAATAATATCTAAAGTTACCGTGCATTTATGCACGGGATCTACACTAGTGATTATCTAAACAGAAGAACCATTTTTACTTGCGGAACGTAATGCATTTAACAGATATATTAAAAAGAACCAACCAGAGCATAAACCTACGGGTAGAAGAACAGTTAGAAGTAATGCAATGCAACAATATTGTACATTAAAACATAAATTAATTGCCGATTTTGAAAACTTAACATGTAAATTTAACTTAACTGCTGATGCATGGGATTCTGGTTGTGATTACTCATATATATGTATTACCGCTCATTGGGTAGATCGTGAGTGGAATTTACAAAAACGAATAATTTCTTTTTCTAAATTAAAATTTCCGCATAACGCTATTTAACATGCATAACATTATTATGAACAGCATTTGTGAATATAATATTAGATCTAAAATATTAACCGTCACTTTTGATAATGCAACGAGTATGACCGTTGTGGCTAATATGTTGAAAAATAGCTTAGAATCTGTATTATTGAATGGTGATTTGTTGCATATGAGGTGTGCTTGTCACGTTTTAAACTTATGTGTTAGAGACGGTCTTAAAAGTCTTACGCAATATCATTCAATTTTTAAACATGTTGTTCTTCACTTGAATTCGAGCAAGTCGAGACGTCAAGAATGGCGAAATTATTGTAAATTTGTAGGTGTTAAGTATAGAAAATTTCCAATTGAAAACAACACTAGGTGGAATTCTATGTATATTATGTTATCTGCTTGTATTGAGTATAAACAACCTCTTACTGCATTTTGGAATGGTGTTTTTCCCGATAGTCCATTACTTGATCACCATTGGAACAATATGGAGATGTGTGTTGATTTTTTGTGTGCTTTTATGGATGCCACTAAATCTTTTTCACATGTATATAAACCAACCCCCCCTTATTTTCTTGGCAACATTATTCCCATTGCCGAACTTTTTAAACAATACCGTGGTCAAGAGTCTTACCTTGGGTTTCTTCCCAAAATGGAGGAAAAGTTTCTCAAATATTGGACGGACATTCCTTATGTTTATGTTTTTGCTCTTATTTTAGACCCTAGGTGGAAATTTGACGGAGCTATATCGTTAGTTACTATTTATAAACAACTAATTAACATAGATTTTGATCCGGATTCGTATACAGATGAAATTAGACAAGCTTTTTTTAATGTATATAACCACTATGAGTCTCGTATTGGTGCCTCAACTCGTCAACCTTCCCGTGTAAGTTCCAGTGGTGCTGGTGGTAGTAGAGCTTTTGCACGAGCCACCCTTAACAAACTTAAGGGTCTAGTTAGTCAGCTATGGCCGGATGTAGCACAATCTACTAGTACTACATCCGACTTGGCCGAGATCATATGTATATTAACTACGATTATCTTCGTTCTTTTACAGATGAGGAGGCAAACGTGTTGGATCTTTTGCTTTGGTGGAAAGGACAACGTAGACAACTTCCGGTGATGTTTGCAATGGCGCAAGACTTTTTAAGCATTCAAGTATGGTCGGTTGCATCTGAAAGGGCATTTAGTGCATCTAAACGGGTGTTGGACGAAAAAAGAACTAGTTTGAGATCCAATACACTTGAAATGTGTGTGTGTTACAAAGATTGGATGGATGCCGAAGAAAGAACGCAAGAGATGGAGAACGAAGAAAACGAGAATAGCGACGAGGAAACTAGTACCGAATCCAACGCTTAATGAATTTGTAATTTAATATTAATACATTTGTACAATAACGACGACAAAATTTTAGTGTATTTGCGTTTTCAATAAATTTAATAGAATTTTTAGTTCTTTATCAATTCATAATTTCTTAATTTATACTTCCTCCATTCCGTTTGGTTCTATACATTTGACCAAAACACGGTAATTAAGGTAGAAGAAAATCAAGTGGGGTAGACAATAGAATTACCAAACTACCCCTACTTTATTCTTTAAAAAATGACATTGCAAGTGGGTTGGGTGGGGTATTAATAAAGGGTATATTAGTCTTTTAGTTTAATAAAGTACGGACCAAAATAGAAATGTATAGAACTGATTGGAATTTCCGAAAAAGGAATATGTATAGAATCAAATGGAATGGAGGAAGTAATTTTTATCGTTTATTACTCTTTCGTCGCTGCTTATTCTTTTTATGAGTTTATAGTAAATAATTTAAATATAAGGAAAAAAATTCAACTACATAATAATATATAAAAATTCAAAAACTAACTTTTAATTAGAAAAACTAACTTATAATTACAACAAGAACTCCGAAAATACCCAAATAATAGTTAAGAAAAATATAAAAATCAAATCTAAAAATAAATTGTGCACGGCCCAATTCCGGCCCGAATTAGGCATGAAACCGGCCTGAGCCCGGCACGAGCTGTAACACCCCGTGTTAATTTAATTAAATAATTAGCCATCAAATACTAATTTAAAATCCTAATTTCAAATCTTAGCCTTTTTGCCTTTCAAAATCACAATTTTTGCAAAACCTTCGTTTTGTAAAATTTATCGACTTCTTTAAAACTTTTAAAAATTTTTGAATAATGAAATTTATATTTTAGTCTTAAAATTCAAAAGTAGAAATATTTCGAAAAATCATCAAACGCGCACACTTTAACTTTTATCGCTTTTGACGCCCGACTTTTTAAAACTGATTAATTTCGTGAAAAACTTTATTTTGATCAAATATCTTTAGGAACCTTCCTAATAAATCAAGTTGTGCCACTTGATTTATATGACTCATAATTTAGTTTAATTAAACTTTATTTACTAAATAAACAAAACAAAACCTAATTCATTTAACCTAAAAACATCCTAACTTGTTCCCATTATTTTCACAAGTGCAAAACACACTTTTTTTCACTTCATTTCAGCCGTGCCTCTTTCTCCCCTTTGCTCCCTTTATTTTTCTTCCATTTTATTTCTAAAACACACTAAAATAAAACCCTAATATTACTCTAATAATTACTAGTATTCTAAGCTTATCCTTGGGTATTTGGAGCTCACTTGTTTACGGGTTTTTGAAGGTGAAGGCGAGTATACGGGTGAAGAACTTAACCTAGATAATAGGGCTGAGCAAAATATCCGAATATCCGAAATCCGAAATTTAAAATCCGAAATCCGATCCGAAAATTTGGATATCCGATCCGTTTTTTTTTAAAAAAACGGATATCCGTATCCGAAAGTTTCGGATATCGGATATCCGATGGATATTTACAATCTTACCTTCGGATATCCGATATCCGAAAAATATCCGAAATATTCGGATACGGATATCGGATATCCGATATTCAATATCCAAAATTTTACCCAAAAATTACTATTCAAGTACAAAACCCTAAAAACTAAGTGAAAATAAAAAACAAAAACACTAAACAAGTAAACAGCCGTTTTTTTCCTCATCACTTTCTTCTCTCTCTTCCTCATAAATCCAATCTCTTCCTCATGAATCAAGACCACCGTCTCACACTCCCACCCCATAAATCACGACCACCGGCACCGTGCACCGTACCGTGCGCTCGCTTGTCACCGTACACTACCTTGCACTGTCCCACACTCCCACCCCATAAATCACGACCACTGACTCATTGTGTGCACTCCGATCCCTTCCACCGTGTTCTTCGACTTAGCCGTCACCGGCCGTTGCTGCCGTCACCGCCGCCATCATTGTGTCTATTCCACCGTCGCCGTCATATTTCAGATCCAAAATTGTAATTTTTATGGTCTATTGAACATTTTAATTATGTTGGTGTTATTTCTATTGAAAATTTTAATTTTTTGTATCATATTTGCCAAGTTTTAAAGCTACTGCCTTTTGAGCTTTGAGTATGTACCATTCTTCAATTTTTGATTTTGTTGTGAAAAAGCTTACAAAAAGCTACTTTGGATATCGGATATCCGGGATATCCGATCCGAAATTTTCGGATATCAAATTTCGGATATCCGAAGGTGTTCGGATCGGATCTCGGATACTAAAAAAGTTGATTTTCGGATACGGATATCCGATCCGAAATGTCAGTTCGGATCGGATATCCGATCCGTGCTCTGGCCTACTAGATAATATAGTCGACCCGGATAACCTCTAACTTGCCAAATCAAGGTGACTAGTTATATCTCATTTTAACCTCTTTTGTAAATTAATTTGTTTTGTTAGTATAATTTTATAAGTGATACACTTTATTTATATTCATTTTAGGCCCCCGGTTCAGTCACATTTAGCTCGTATTTATTCATATTTAGTATGATTTTAGGAGCTATATGTTATACTTCTCGATACTGCTGCATTTCATTTACATTTTGCAGGTTTTGGTGGTTTTGAGCCAAAACCCGGGACGATTGGAGCAATTTGAGAATCGAGACGACTGGACTAAGCTTGAGCGCGAACGAGAGCTCGGGAAACCAAAGATCAAAGGCCAAAGACATGAAGGGCCTCGAGAACACAAGCCCAAGACCAAAAAGGAGGAAGGCCAAACGAGTAATAAAAGCCCAAAGCAAGTGTTTGGGCCAAGATTGAGAGAAGAATAAGAGCCGGCCCAAAGTGGGTCAGCCGGCCGTTGGCCAGCTGGCCACGCCAGGTCAAGCATGTTTTCTCACTCGCTTTAACTTAATTCGAGATCTATTGTTTTGGAAGATATAAATAGGTTGCCTTAGGACGAAAATCACTTATGCTTTATTTTTGATTCTCAGTGACCACCCTGCCCTTTTCTGCTGCTTCGTTTTCTTGTTTTCTCGTGTTATCTACCGAAATACTTCGTTGCTGGACTGAATTGGACGCATATACGTGGATTTTTAGCCGCACTCCACGCTCTACTTCGGTTTGGGGGAGCTCCGACTTGATAATGTGAGTTCCCATTACCCTCTTTCGTCGCTTCATTTTCATACCCCCGCTTCTTATTTGTCCTTATCTGCTTCTGTGGTTGTCTTTGTTTCCACATTGAGGACAATGTGTGATTTGGTTTGGGGGAGGAAGCACGTCAAGGCTTTGCATTTTCATTTTGTGTGTGCATTTATTTGAAAACCCAAAAAAATTGAAAAATTCAAAAAATTTACAAAAATACGAGTCTTTTTGGTCTGCTTTGTCCTGTTTTGACACGTTTGGAGATTTGATTAGTGCATTAACTTTGATCTTTAGTATCTCCGAGTCGACTTTCTATCGTCTTAGCTTGCGCGATTGGGTTGTTTCACATTCTTGGATCATGAGCCTTAACACTAGCCCACTTGTATTTGCTTAATTCTTATCGCTTTTCGTTGGTTTACTTTCGACTTTGACATTCGAGCTTGGCAATGGTTTGTGGAATGTTGGTATGTTGGTTTGTGGTTTGATTGGAAAGATCTTATTTATGTTGGAGCAATGCTTCGATGCTCTCGGAGGGGACTCATTGATTTGAGTAACCATAGCGGCCATGAATTTGGTTGCGACCGAGAGTATGAGCAATAATGTAACCCTTAAGGAAATATGTGTACCCGAGCGCGATTTTTACCGAGTGAACGTCAAGCTAAACGGTACTACATACGAGGGATGCTCTACATTTGCGCAAAAGAAAAAAAAACAAAAGAAAAGAAGGAAAAAGGAAATGATTTGGAAGATTGGTTGTTTGGAAAGTGGTTCGTACGGTTGGCCTTGCTTGAATTGATTTGTTGTTAGTTTTACTTTGCGAAAGCGTTAGAGACTAGTGATATAATGTGGTGTGAATGGTTGAGACTTGTGCTCTATTTTCGGTGAAATAAATTATGGTCGTATGGTTATGTGCATAGGTCGTCCACTTTGAGATACTAACGTGATTAGTTCGTGTCACTTTGATTTTCTCCGACGCTGTTTGCTTGAGGACAAGCAAAGGTTTGGTTTGGGGGAGTTTGATACACTTTATTTATATTCATTTTAGGCCCCCGGTTCAGTCACATTTAGCTCGTATTTATTCATATTTAGTATGATTTTAGGAGCTATATGTTATACTTCTCGATACTACTGCATTTCATTTACATTTTGCAGGTTTTGGTGGTTTTGAGCCAAAACCCGGGACGATTGGAGCAATTTGAGAATCGAGACGACTGGACTAAGCTTGAGCGCGAACGAGAGCTCGGGAAACCAAAGATCAAAGGCCAAAGACATGAAGGGCCTCGAGAACACAAGCCCAAGACCAAAAAGGAGGAAGGCCAAACGAGTAATAAAAGCCCAAAGCAAGTGTTTGGGCCAAGATTGAGAGAAGAATAAGAGCCGGCCCAAAGTGGGTCAAAGCCAGTTGCCAGGTTAGCACGTACTACTTAAGCATGTTTTCTGACGGTTTTTAACTTAATTCGAGATCTATTGTTTTGGAAGATATAAATAGGTTGCCTTAGGACGAAAATCACTTATGCTTTATTTTTGATTCTCAGTTTTTAGTTTTAGTTTACTGCTTTACTTTTCTCTCTCAAAAACTCCAACTTTAGTTTAGTTTCAAGATTGATTTTCTTGTAACCGTCGGTACTTCGTATTTATTCCAGGTTTATTCTATTTACTTTATTTGATTCAATTATGCCTTCTTTTATTATTATTGTTGTTATTGCCCTTATTATGAGTAGCTAAATTTCTAATTAGGGTTTAGGGTGATTTGTGATAATCGGTTTAGGAACATGTTTTAGGATTAAATTGGTTGAATAAATTGTGCACTTGATTTCTTTCTACGCGTTTTATTATCAATTGAATTTAGGGACGCCTTAATTGAATTGAACTTAGGTTGTTTCAGTTTAAGATCGAAAGCCTAATTGAAGCTAGACTTACGCGAGATTGATAAGTTGAATTTAGTAAGTTGCGAGAGCCCGCTAAATTTGCTTAAGGCTAAAATTGACTCGAGAGAGCGTTTTCTAAACCTAGTCATTTGCACAGTTTATCTCTTCCGTCTTATAAATTCGAGTTCCTGAATCATTGTCATAATGAACCCGATGCCCTAATCTTTCCCCTTATATATTTTTATTCATCTTTACTTTATCTGTTTTAGTTTATAGCTTAAAACAACTTCTTTTCACACCCTGAGTTAGACCTGTTACTCCGACTTTAGCTTAAAACTACTCCGTTTCTCTGTGGATACGATCCTGCTTGCTACTAGCTGCTGTTAGTTGTTTGTTAGGTTTATTTTGATTTCAGCGATACGACTTAGCTGTGTCAATAAGTATGAAAATTATGTTAAAATATATCAAACATTACTTGTATACATTTGAGTGTTTATGTGTTGTATAATAATGATAATAACTAAATAAAGTGTTAAATAGATTTGTGTAGTGATATGATAATATGTTTAGTTTAATTTATTTTTAATTATTTTTAATTATGATTCATATGATTTTTATGTTTATTTAGGTTTTAATTAAGTAGTAATCATATATAAAAATTATGTGAAATATTAACAATGAGTTTTAAGGTGATTAAAAATCGAAAATGAAATATATACATACATATGCATATACTCGGCATTTCCCTATTTTTTTTTATAACTTTTCACTTTTAATGTTTGTAAATAATATGTTAGAATAAATTAGTTAAAATGGATGCTACCATGTGAAAAAAAAATTAAATTAGGAAAATAAATTATAAGTTGTTAAAATTGAAAATGGTGTTCTTGAGTTTTAGTTTGATGTTCATGTGTGTTCTTATTATCTTCATGTGTGTTTATCCTTATTGCCCACTTTGATTTTGTTTTATTTTATGTTTGTTAATAATTTTAGTTTATGTTTAGTTATTGTTTTAATATATTGTTAGTATTATGTTATAAATCAACTTAAACATTATAAATCTTTAAGAATAAAAAGTTAGAAATTTAAAGTGTTGAAAAACACTATTCATAAATGTAAATGAAATTTTTAGTAAAATTTCATTTTACTTAAATCATTTTAGTATAATTAGAATAATCAGAATATAAAAACTTTAAGCTAAAAACCGATAAAAATTGAAAAATGAAAATTTGAGAAACACCACCCTTAGCTACGGCATCCCCCTTAATTTTTGGGTTAAAATTTGTTTTTATCACTTTTTAATTTATTGTTAAAATAATTTAATTAGTAGTTAATAAATTGAATTAAGAAATTAAAAGAAATAAATCAATTTTTACATATATATAATCCACACGGCATCATCACTTAAAATTGACTAAATTTGATCAAAATGAAATTTTCACTAAGTCACTAAAGTTTACTAGTTAATAGAGTTGAATTTTTGTATAAATCAATTTAGTTATAAATGAAATATATTAAACAGATAAAAATGTTTAACCGTTATAAAAATGAACTAAATCGTGTGCTACTGCCTTTGCAAATATTGGACTGTTGAACTTGGACATACGGACTAAAATGAACCATCCACGATACCATTATTTTAAAAATGAAAATCGCTAAATTTAGTACATAGACGACTAAATTTAACTAAGTCTCAGTTTAAAATAAATATCATTGATCACTCTTTGCAAAACGAACTTAACATTTTTAAAACTAGACTTTTAAAATATTTTCACAAATCACTAAGTACAAAACGAACTTAACGACTTTGAAACTAGAAATTTGTATTTAGTAAATAAGAGTTAGGTTTATACTTTAGTAAAATATCTTAAGTATAAAAATACGTACAAGTATAAGAATACGTATAAGTATAAAAATACGTAGAAATACGAAGTATAGGAATACGTATAAGTGTAAAAATACGTATAAAAATACGGAGTATAAAAATACGGATACGTATAAAAATACGTATAAAAATACGATGAATAGTGAATAGTGAATAGTGAAAAATTTACGAAACTTGTAAAACAAGTTATGTCTCAAAATTCAAAGATATTTCAAATCTCAAAATTTGAAATATTGAAAATAATTGAAAATTTTACTAAGTATAGAAAATTGAAAATGAATAAGTAAATGACTTAAAGTGTTTGAAAAACACTTAAATAAAATTGGACATAGTAATAAACGTATTAATATAGAAACTTAAAAACGTTAAAAATTAACAACACTTCAAATAATAAACGAATATGTAATGTGATTATATGAAACCTACAATTTAAATAAAACGTTTGACGCTGAGACTAGGGGAGTCTAGTAACATGTGATATAAAATATCAAATAAATAATAAATCTTGAGTAAGTTAAATAAAAGGTCAAACGCTTGGGCCTCAGATAAGGGAACGTCAATCGTAAGTGAAGTGGGGTTAAGATAGTCTTGTAGCGGACACCACTATCTCGGTCTCTGACGTTGGTCATCCCGGTTAGTGTGGTTAAGCCGGTAGCATTATATGCTTATGCGTTCTACCCATGCCGTTACGCCTTAAGTCGTATAGCCTGCTGCATAAGATAAAGAATATGCCAACCCTTTTGGGTCAGGCTTTAGGAAATAGTCGTTTTATCCAGAGTTAAGGTGCTCTATGAATAGCATAGCCTACTCTTAACGTGGATATTAGTGTATATATACTAGACCAGGGCTTTATTACCCTATTTTGCTAAAGTTACCAGAGCCACCGTGACATTATATGCTTAGTGCATCTTGCGGTTCTGTCTCCTTGCCCTGTTTCGTCTTTATTGGACGCGACACTTGCATTCGCTCTTACCACATGTACAGATCACTTGACGAGATTGTATCTGAAGTTCGAATCATTTCGAACACTAGAAGATGAGATGCAAGTACTATAGTATTCGGCGTGGTTTACGAGTCGAGTAAGCCGCTGCACTATGGTAGTGAGATGCAAGCGACTAGAGTACAATGGTCTACTCAGTGGTCAGGCTCGTAAGCAGTATGTGTTGTTTGTTGTTTGATTAAATGAGAATGATTGTGTACCATCTTCGAAAACTAAAGACCAAAAATTTCTGAAGTGAATCGAGTCTGCATGATGTGAATGATACGATATGTATATTTGTTTGCGATTTGATATCGCCTCGTAATACTGCTGAAATACTGTGACACTATTGCTATGATATTATATGTTATTTGCTTTTATAACTGAATTTTATGCTTATATGATTTATCGCTTTAAACCGCATGCTTATTATGACTTATATGTCTTTATATGCTATATGTAATAAGCATGTTTATGTTTTTATCATAGTGTTATAATTATAAAGCGATAGTAATAAACCAAAGTAATTGAAATCGAGGGTAAGTATGGCGTAAGATAGTCATTTGTCATTCAGTGGCACTTCATCAATTTATTGTGCGAGGATAACCAGTAAGTAGAGTTCTGGATTTTGGACAGGGCCACGAGACGATCTTATGCTTTATTTTAAGTTGTTTTTGAGAGAAATGTAATATATACTACGATACTCTTTTAAATTTCCGTACATAGAGTTGTTTTATTCAACTCTTGAACGATGTATAACATTTGGGTTTTTATTGTATAATTAATAACGCTGGTTTAAGACTTAATTAATTTCGCTTAAGTAATTAAAGTCATTAAAAGCGTTATTCTGTTACACAAAGACGAATTCAATATAACCGTGCTTGACCCGAGCTTCGGCTTCAAAAGATAAATTGGGCCCGGCCCGAGCACGGCCCAAAATCCGTACTTTGGACGGGCCAATTTTTTGTGTTGGGTACGACGGGCTGGCCCGAAACCCAGCACGGCCCGAATTTTTGCCACCTCTACATATGAGGGGTGGAATTGAATTAAGGAAGTATCCGTATACCCGTATAAATATTTTACAAACCACCTCCACATTGGAAGTAATAACAAAGAGAGAACCATTACACTTAAAAACCTTGGGCATCTAGGGTTTCTATATCTCCAGATAAAGTCAGTACCAAAATCGAAGCTCAAAATCTTCCTCAATAACCATGGCAAATCGTAATTCTTCTCCTTTTTATTTACATCTTATTATTAATTTGCCTTAATTTCATCTTAGTATTGTGACAATTTCATGAGAAAATAAAATCAATGTTTATGTTTTTTATAATTTTGTTTTTGTTGAATTTTGATTGATTCAGAAACAACTGGTGGAGCTTCAGTGAGGTCATTTTTGCAAGCTATTAAGACCGAAGAAGCACCTCTTCCTCTTCGTGTTGTTCAGATTGAAGGCCTTGTGAGAATCATTTATCGTTTCAATTATTTATCGTTTCGGGTTTTAATGATGAGATAATTTTGTGGTTTTCGATTTCCTAAGTAATTAATTTCTGTGGTACGGTGTTTGATAATTGGGTTTTTAGTTTTTGGTGAGATGGTTTCACGATATGAACATTCCGAGACCAATCCTTAAAAAAAGGGGTAGTGTTTTGTTGGATTGCGTTTTCAGAATGGTTTTTGTTAACTTGCTTGAAATGACGACGAGAAATATGGTCAAAACTTTAGAGGCAATGCTTGGTCAATAATTTGGTTGTAAGCTTTTTGTATTTTTGTTGCTGAATTACAAGGGGGGCTAATTTGGTTACTAGAGATGAAGTGAAACACCAGTGTGTGTACTGTTGGTTCTGTTTAGCTTAGAAGACAACCTCTCTGCTTCACGAGCTAATATGTTTCGCTAGCTGTTTTTATGACTGAAATTTAATTATTGCTTTGGCAATGTGTATTGAATTAGTTTCTCAAGTTCGTTAAGAGAAATTGATGTTTGGGTTCGTTAGAGTTCATGTTATACTCTGACCGTTTAAGATTAATACTTGTGAGAATGTATTTCCCGTAAGAAGTATTTGAAGATCTGAAGGAATGCCATCACGTGTCCAAAAAATTGTTAAGACATTATGTATGAACTTGGATTGTTTGTTTGGTTGTTGGCTATCGTGAATGAAGTTGGATGTGCAAGGGGATTGACGGCTTGTTAATCTTTGGTGTCTTGACTCTAATCTTTTGTGATGGTTTTTGACTATAGGCAATCTTGAAGATAATTAAACATTGCAAGGAATTCGCTCCCGCTCTTGTGACTGGCCAGCTTCTTGGATTAGATGTCGGTAGTGTGCTTGAAGTGACTAATTGTTTCCCGTTCCCGGTATGTGAATACGGGATTTGACTTTGCTCACTTTCTCTGTTTTCAGTTTCTTTTTGTCTATCATGAATTTTCAACATTATTGCAATTTGTTTAGATTAGAGAAGAGGATGAAGAGCTTGAGGCTGAAGGTGCAAATTATCAGCTTGAAATGATGAGATGTTTGAGAGAGGTCAATGTCGACAACAACACTGTTGGATGGTGAGCACTTCTTGATATCAGAGACTAATATTTGGGTTCATTCGTACCTAATTTTTATTGGTGAATACAACATAGTTGTGTGCATGTACCCTCCTATGTTGTTAGAATGATCACGGAATCACGTATATGGTGCATGTGCCCTCCTTTGTTCATTCTCAGAATAGTGCAATTACTCTTTGTATTCAAATTGCTCTGTAGCTTATATCAGAGTATCTGATTACGCAGCTACTGCATCATTTGTAAACCGTGTATGTATTGTTTCAGGTACCAATCGACATTGTTGGGTTCATATCAGACAGTAGAACTTATTGAGACATTTATGAATTACCAGGTACGAAGCTTTATTCTTGAGATTTTTTTAATTAGATTTGATATCTTCCAGGATATGCTCACGTTGTTTAGGTATTTACTGATTTATTCCGTCTCATGCTGATGTTGAAAGTGATAATCAGTTCTATTTAATTGAGTACTCTTCCTACTATGATTCCAAATCACACTCCCTTCATTCCAGTTGGTTCTATACATTTGATAAAAATATACAAGAGAACCGAATGAGAAGGAGGGATCATGTAACAATTGGTTTATGGGTATAAAAATGTTGCACTTCACGTACATTAATTATTGTTTACAAATGCTTGTTGATTGTGCTATTATGTACTTGGAACACATTAGATAAATTAGTATATCATTAATGAGTCTTCTTCAATTAAGAAAAATTATCTATGATAATTGCATATTTTTTGCACGGGAGCTAAGCTAGTTATGATTAGTAAATCGTTTGAAAATTTCTTTGGTAGCATAGGCTTGGTCTGTAAGTAATTTATACATCATTAAAACATAATGTTTGTCTTTTGAAAAGTACTGTGGTCGCATATTCTTCAATCCGTTGTAGTGCTAATTATCGTCAATTATCATTTTAGGAAAACATCAGACGATGTGTCTGTATCATATACGATCCATCAAAGTCAAACCAAGGTGTCCTTGCTCTGAAAGCTTTGAAATTGTCAGATTCTTTCATGGAGCTACATCGCAGCAACAGTTTCACTGGAGAGAAGTATAACCTTCATCTTAATAGAACTTACTTTCACCAGGATTAAAATTTATTCTGTAGGACTGACAGTGACACTATCCTATGTCATTTGATAGGCTGAGAGAGAAGAACCTGTCATGGGTGGATATATTTGAAGAAATACCTGTAAGTTGTGATCCGTGGTTTTTCTGTTTAAACTTGCACGCTTCAGATGGTTGTTTTATCTTTGTAGTTGCCCAACGTATTGTTGTGACTTGTGAAATTCTCGATATGATTTTGGGGATATGAAAAATGAGAGTTAGTGGGTTTTAACTTGTAAGGTCCTTTAATAGGCTCCACGGGACTCATTTTTCATTCCTGTAAAATCACCGCTCTTCTTTTGATAAACCTGTCTTGTGAACTTCTAAGAAGTAATTTCAACACCCTGCATAAATAAAATCAGAAGCCTGGACTTTTATTTAGGGTGTTTGGCACAGTTTTTCGGTCCGTCTTAGCCTTCAAAGCTGAGTCCTACTGATTTAGGTGGTAGTCCAATTACATTTTCCTTATTTTGCTCCTGTATTGGCAGATTAAAGTCTCAAACTCCCCACTTATAAGTGCTGTTATGACTGAGCTAGAGACTGTACAGCCAGTGAAGCAGGTAATTTGTATGATGCTTAGGCACATATGTCTATTTTTTGTGTTAAGATCTATTTATATTGAGACTTTCCCTAAACTTGTGTGCTAGTGTGATTACGACCGTCTGCAACTTTCTTCTACTCCATACATGGAGAGGAACTTGGAGTTTTTGATCGAGTGCATGGATGATTTGTCTGCGGAACAGCAGAAGGTCAGATATCTTTTCATTCAAAATTTTGGTCTTTGTAAATTAGGCTTCTTCAAATTTCTTGATTTTTATAATAGTTCAGGTTGTTCCCAGTTTGAATGTACTGACTTAGACTTTGTTTTTCTCTAAAGTTTCAATTCCATTACCGGAATCTATCTCGCCAACAAGCTCAGCAACAAGCATGGCTTCAAAGGAGAAGGTAATGTTCAATGTAATTTAAGAGCTAATCATGGCCAGCTATTCTTGTTCACGTGATATCTTTGTTCAAAAATGAGTGGCTGGTGTGGTGAAGTGTTTTTTTTTTTTTTTAGATTCACGGAAAAATAAGGTCCAAAATGTTTTTGGGAACAATTTAATTAGCAGTCTTCTTTTGCATAGAGGCCACCATGATATGGATAATGGCCCTTTGATAGTAATATCTGGTACTGCGCCGTTACTCTGATAGATGATAGTGTTTCTTGTAGCTTATTCTTTCTGTGTTTATTGCGTTTTCTGTACACCTTGTGCTTTTTATCAAGTGTATCTCCATAACGTTTGCTTTGTTCGTAAAATAAAACGTTTTACAGTCGTACGTATCACTAGGTTGTTACGTCTATGACTGCTGCTGTGCAAGTTGTCGTTAGTTTGAAGTGGTCAGCTCTCTGAAGATATACAAGCTCTATATTTAGTTACACATACACATGTGAACCCTTCCATTTACATTTGAAGTGGTTGATATTGCAAATTTGTGGTGATAGCATTCCCGTTATTAGCTTCTGTAGTTGCAGCTCTATTGAGTGCAAGAGAATAGTTATCCTTACTGCTACGATGATATTGTTTCTGCTGTACTAATTTTGGGCTTGATTTATTGTTTAGAGCTGATAATGCGGCTCGAAAAGCTGCTGGGGAAGAACCGTTACCAGAGGAGGATCCCTCAAATCCAATTTTCAAGCCAATTCCCGAGCCTTCAAGATTGGAAAGTTTCCTCATAACAAATCAGATTTCTAACCACTGCAACCAAATTAATGGGTATGTTGCTTTGGGTTTCCCTTGTGTAATCCGTAAACTGATGACAAATCCACGGGTTTGGGTGATACTCGTCCATATACTTGAATGCTTTCTATCTCCCTTGTGATTTGTTACGAAACCATCTCTACCTGAATAAATGCTCAAGATCATATAGCAAACGGCGGTTTATATGTTTTAACTAAAATCTCTTGAAATGCCCACTAGGTAGATCCGTTAAACTTGTCGACTCTATACTCTATACTGTATTTGAATTCTGTCGTGGATCTCTTTGCAGGGTTGCTGGACAAAACTTTAGTAAACTGTATTTGTCGAAGGCGTTGCATGATGTTTAAAGTTCAACTTAGTGAGCCTCTCCCATCTTGACAAACTGTTCGTATACTTCGGGATTGCTATCTGTTATGGCACATCAACATGGGAGGCATCGTTAATGTTGCGGAACTATGTCTTTACTTGATGGTTTTGTATTTTTGGTTATATTATACACTGAAGTTCTGTTATTTATAGCACAAATGTAAAAGCAGAAATTGTTCCTATTCTAGAATGATGCTTTTCTTCATTTTTCCTACCAAGTGTCGTGTTTAGTTAAGTGTCCTTATTGGAACTCAATTTATCGTTACGACAGAATTCTCACATTTTTGGTCATCCATAAAACTCCCTTTGTGTTAACGTATGGGAAAGGTAATTTGCTCATCTGAAATGCATTCTTTTGGGCTTACTATATACAGACAACAACGCAATGACACAAACCTAAGTCGAAGCACAATCTAAGGCTTTTCCATGGCATCTTATAGCTCAAGCACCGTATCTGTCCCGACTTCATCAAAGTTATCCAACGACTCATTTAGTTTTGGAGTACATCTTGTGGCTCGACTCAACAATAGTTGGCATCCAAACTAAATAATCAAGATGTCTGAAATAGTTGTCATCTTATAGTTTACGGGAGGCTCATCTTATGGCTCGACTCAACAATAGTTGTCATCTTGTGGCTCGACTCAACGCAATAGTTGTCATCTTATAGTTTACGGGAGGCTCATCAAGTTTGACAAACAATCAGATGTCTGAGACAAGCTCAAGTGTCAATAGCCAACAGAATGAATCTTGTACACAAAAATAATCCGGCACATAGGGTTGTGACATTAATGTGAATTGCATAATGAAATAGGCTCGAATCAGAAACGAAAGCGTTCATCACCTTAAGAGTATTACAGAGATAGTTGCACACATGAAAATTACACAGAAATTAACAATTTTACAACATATAGATTTAAATGTAAAACTCATGATAATAATTAATGATTTCAGCCAAAGAAGTTGGGATCATAGCCATTGCTAGAAGTAGCAAGAATATAGTAAGCGACAATATGACCGATGGAACCCCAAGCAAGGACATCAACAATGTTGAACCCAACAGGGTCATTCGACTTTAGCAAGCTCACATACTCCTTGGCTCTCGTGTCACCCGCCTCAAAATGGGTCACACCGTTCTGCTCCGGCAACCCCTGCTTGGCGACGTTCTCCCGTTGGAAGTTGAAGAACACAAAGCGGCCTAGAAACAGCGACAGGCCAGTGCTTAGGCTGATCACCACGGACGGGTTCAGCTCTGCCCTGCACACCATCCTGCCGCGCTGCTGCTGCGCGTGTTTTGACATGCGCAGTGCTGCGCCAGTGACGCCGCTGTTGGTTTTCAGAGGTTTAAGTCCCTGGAAACTGATCATTTGAACATGTTTGTTTGGAGTGTTTCTTGTTACAGTTGATGTGCATGGTGACATCAAACTTGTGCTTGAAGTTGCTGCCATTTTTTTCTAATCTACTTTTTGCAATTACTTCAGAAAAATGTGTTGGAATTTGTGATGATTTTTCTGAAACTAAAGAGAATATGATGTATGAAGGAAACGACAAGATGTTTTTTGTGAGGATGTCAAGTGTTGTTGAAAGATTTTGGGAGGTGACATGTCTTGTGTTTATTGGTGTTTTTTCTGGATCTCAGATTTTGCAATTTGTGCACCTCATCTAACAACTGGATTAGGTTCAAACTATTTCCATAAATATACAAGGAATACGGAGTACGGAGTACGGAGTATGATTTATGTTATACCGATAGGGTTTCTACATTTTACGTGTACGTATAAGGTACTCCGTATATTTTAGAAAAGTCGGTAATTAGAGCTTTTAGGGGCGTCTTAAAAGAACTAGAAGCCCGGTGCACTAAGAAAATGAGGCCCTAAAACTGTATGTTGGAACTTTATAAATATATAATGTCAATTTCCCATTTGCTTTATGAATAAATATTACCCTAGTAAATCATAATAACATCATTAACGAATTCAAAAACATTTTCCCTTGAAAATCATCTTCTACGGACTTTCTAGAAGCAAATATATCGACCAAACATTCATAATCAACGGTTTGAATGCATTTCCATCCATCAATAAACTTGCAAATTTAATGACCAAAACATTTACTCCCTCTGTCTTAGTCATTTGTTTACACTTCTCTCAAATCCCCCTCACAAAAAAGTCAAACTGTAAACAAATCACTGGAGCGGAGGGAGTACTAAAATATAACATAAAACAGGGTAATCAACCAAATATAAATCAAAGTAAAATTTGGTCAAAATTATCAATAAAAATCTAAGCCATCTTAGATGTCTTCTATATGAGATTAATTCTACTCCCTCCATTTCAGTGAATTGTTTATGTTATAACGGAGGCGTCCCGTTACCAACAGTTTGATAATAACGCAAGAAGAATAAATAAAAAATAACAAACAGTAATAAAACGACAAGCAACTTACGTGGTTCGCCAAGAAATCACCGACTACGCCCACACCAACAAGGAGACCAAATTTCACTATTGTGGAGATAATAAGACACTTTTATGAGCTCTCTTCACAATACATAAGAGACTAAATATTTTTGGGATGATTACAAAAGACTAAGGAAAGATCCTATATAAGAATAGGAAGACTTCAACTCTAAGAATCAGTCGATGTGGGACATTGATATCAACTTATATAGTAAACATAATGCCCATACTTATTTGCACCACCAATGTGACAAACCACATTCTAACGATACCACAATTTAATCCAAATCTCAAATATGCATAATCACAATACTTTTCCTAACAAATCTCCACCTTGACTTGAATTGTCCAACATGAACCCAGCTCCAAAAGGTGCAACCAAATCAGCTTCAAACACATAGTCGATTCTCAAGTCACTACTTGTCCTAGTAGTCTCCACATTGACATGAACTCAACAAACAAAACGGACAAACGAATCAAGTGTGCAACAACGTGACCAAATGTACTAAGTACCAAATGTAGCAAGCTGAAGCTACCAAACGTACCAAGCACCCACATATCAACATACCGACTTGGCCAAATGTAGCATGATTACTACCAACACCAAAACAGATGTATGTGATACCAACGTCACCAATGATGGAATGGTGTACCAAACAACACACACAAGACTCCAAACCAAAAATCTCCTCCATAACAAATATCATGGCCAAATGTACCGTCGTACCAAATTGCCCAAAAGGACACCAACGCCACAAACAAAACAACGTCTCACTCGAGTAAACAACGGTGTCATGACCACCACAAAATTTGCCTACACCAAGGCACAACTACTCAAGTCGAAACCAAGCAACATTCTTAGCGAGCCAAATCACCCCATCATAAGATGCCAACATTAGACTAACTAGTCTAATCAAAATGCTCCAAAAAACGAACCCCCGTCGAAGTTCCAAATGACCACTCTCGCGATCCCAACGGCTCTCTTTCAAGAACCCAAAAATGGCTCCACCTTGAGCCCCAAATCGCCCCACCACATGGGCGAACCGCTCTACTGAGGCTAGAACAACAAGATGAAAGCTTGTCTTGAGAACCACGCAGCCAACCCATAGGAGAAGACTCCACCCTTATCATTGACACTACCATCGCCATACAAGCCTCCCAATCCCAAATTATCCATTTGATCACCAAATGATCCAAATTGGATGTGCCTCAAAGTATCGCCCAAACATCCAAGTTGTGTATGCCCCAACTTAGACTCAAGACTAATGTAAGAACGACCACTCAACGCACCAATAGCCAAAGACGGTACCATGAAGGACATACATAGCACCTTCTTTGATACCTTTCCACAAAGCCGACTTAACCTTTACTAATGCACAAAGATCCACTATCACCATGAAAATTGTAGCCTTGCTCTACCAACTTCCCTAGTGACACAAGATTTCTCTTCAATCGTGGAATATGTCTTACACCCTCTAAGAAGATCACATTACCATCATATGTCTTAACCCTAACATTCCCGAGCTCCTACTATTTCACACATAGACCACAACCATGGTAACCTTGTCCCCTGCGAAAGTTCATAGGACTCGAACAATTCCATAAAAGGACACATATGGTAAACACAACCCGTGTCTAAAATCCAACTATCCACGTAATGTGGAACAACATCAACAACGAGAGCATAATCTTCCTCGTAATCACACTTGACACTTTTATGTGCAACAAAGAAGAACATTAGCATCCTTCAACTTAGGACACTTATCTTTCCAATGACCAGGTTCTTTACAATAATTGCAGACACCTCTACGATGACCCTTATTCTTGGCTTTACCCATTTTAGGGCCCTCAACTTTAGCAACAAGCCCCATCTGACTCATCTGCCTACAAGACTACTAGATGCTACTCTACAAGAAATCCACTAGTGTGAAGCCACGACCTCACCTCCTCTAGGGTCAAAGAATCTTTACCAACAACGAAAGACTCAACAAAAGTCTCAAAAGAATTTGGCAAAGATACTAACAAAATCAAAGCAATATTCTCATCATCTATCTTAACTTCTATATTACGCAAGTCTAGTAAAATAGAATTAAGTCGGTCAAGATGTGCCTTAAGAGACGTATCTTCTTGCATACGAAGACCGAACAAACGTTGCTTAAGTAGCAACTTGTTGGGTAGAGTCTTAGTCATGTACAAAGACTCCAACTTCAACCACAAACTGCAGCAGCTTCCTCATCTAAGAACTTCAATAATCACATCATCGATAAACACAACAAAATCAAAGAATGAGCCTTCTCCTCTAAGACTACCTCGCTTCGCCTTAGCCGTGTCTTGTGATTTTTCTTTACCTTTGACAAAATGCACTGCACACCTTGTCTAAGCAAAGCTCTCATCTTTAACTGCCATAACCCAAAACTATTACTCCCAGTGAACTTATCAACATTCAAAACTGTTGCTTCAGACATCTTCTCACCAAAAAATTATCAAACCCAAACAACGCCTAAAACCAACAAATGGTTTAAACCCCTAGGTCGAACCTCGAGGCTCGATACCGCTTGTTATAATCTGAGGCGTCCCTGCTACCAACAGTATGATAATAACGCAAGAAGAATAAATAAAAAATAACAAACAAAGAATAAACGACAAGCAACTTACGTGGTTCGGCCAAGAAATCACCGACTACGTCCACACCAACAAGGAGACCAAATTTCACTATTGTGGAGATAATAGTACACTTTTATGAGCTCTCTTTGTCAATACATAAGAGACTCAAATATTTTTTTGTTAGAGTACAAACTCAAGTCCCACATCGGTGGAGAATAGGTGAAAGGTGATCTATATAAGGGGTTATCAAATATAATAGTATGAGGCCTTTTGGGAAGGAGCCCAAGAGTAAATCCGTGAGGGCTAGGCCCAAAGCGGACAATATCATACTATTATAGACCGTGGACACCGATGCAAAGAGGGCCCAACGTCGATCGCCGCCGCCTGCTCGACAAATTGGTATCAGAGCCCAAGGTCGACTTGGGCTGGGCACCAGTGGAGAAGCATTTGGCCCGAAACTCCTAGCTCGAGTAGAGTCTTGAGCAAGTTTGGTCCATGGTGAAATGGACAAGAAAGGCGTCATAGGTCAAGCGGAAGACCTTCTGTGTACTAGAACTGTTGATCAGGTGGACCCTTATCAGATTGGGTGCCACAGGTCTAGTGGGTCCTTTCCAGATTGGATGCTAGAGACCATTGTGTTCTAGGACTTCTGAAGTGGCGGACCCGGTCCAGGGTATATTGGATGCAGAGGAGTTTAATCTGTCCCCGTTAAGGGGAGGCTATCAAGTCTTGGTGGTGCTACAGGTGCCTAGAAGTTGGGGCTGCAAAAAGTGTGAGAGGTTCTCCAAATAGTTCAAGGTCCGAGTCATAATGATGGTCCTTGGTTTGAGGGGAGGATTTGTTAGAGTACAAACTCAAGTCCCACATCGGTGGAGAATAGGTGAAAGGTGATCTATATAAGGGGTTATCAAATATAATAGTATGAGGCCTTTTGGGAAGGAGCCCAAGAGTAAATCCGTGAGGGCTAGGCCCAAAGCGGACAATATCATACTATTATAGACCGTGGACACCGATGCAAGAGGGCCCAACGTCGACCGTCAGCGCCTGTTTAATAGCTTTACGCTTGACTTTTTTGTGAGGGGAAAAAAGTCAAACTGTAAACAAATGACTGAGACAGAGGGAGTACTAACTACTACCAAACTAATTAAACTAAAAATTATAGAATCAGAAAAGAAAATTTAACTTATCTTAAGATTCTCATATCAACTTCAAATTGATGATTGTTAGTAAATTTCCTCTCAAAACAATGTTATAGCCAATGTTTTTTATGTGGTCTAGTCAATCTAATTTTCAAGAATAGTTGAGAGATAAGTATGATTGTGAATTTGTGTTGGGGCAAAGTAATTGGAAATTTAAACCGTTTGATTTGTTTAAATAATGGAGAAACGAAATCAAATGCCATATGTGCTTTGCTGATGATCTCTCTTATTTTCTAAAGGTGATGTCTACTCTGTGACTCTTCTGATGGAGGCTTTTGAGATATTTTCTACTTCATCTGGGCTAAGTTTGAATAGGGAGAAGTCTGCCTTGTATTGAAATGAAATGGAGAGGATGTTAAGGACACTATTTGCCAAAAGTTAGGGTTTCAGTTGGGTTCTATCTCTTTCAGGTATCTTGGTGTTCCTATATCATCTGTTAAATTGAGTAGAAAGGATTGTGAGAAGGTCTGTGATAAATTGGTTGACAGGATTCAAGGATTAGGTGCTAGGAAACTCTCTTACAGTGGAAGACTGTGTTTGATAAACTCTGTGCTTAAGTCCTTGTACTATTTTTGGGCCTCAGTCTTTCTCCTTCCTAATTATTTGATGAGTAAAATTACGGCTATTTGCAGATCCTTTTTGTGGGAAGGTAGTACTGTTTGTAAAGAAGTTCCTATGGTTGTTTGGGAAAAGGCATGCTTGGGTAAGAAGGAGGGTGGACTTGGGATCTGAAATGGTAAGTTGTGGAACATGGCTTCTTTGGCTAAATATACATGGTGGTTGGCTCAAAAGAAAGACCATCTTTGGATTAAGTGGATGAATCAAGTGTACTTAAAAGGACAACCATGGTCAAAGTACTATCCTTCTAATCAGGCTAGTTAGGCTTTTAGGCAGATTTTCAAAGTCAAAGACAGGTTTAAGCTAGCCTATGTTAATGGGGTTTGGAATGGTGACCCAGCAGGTTACACGGTGTCTAAAGGCTACAAATGGTTACAAGGTGCACATCCTAAAGTTCCATGGTATAGATTTGCTTGGAATATGTTCAATGTTGGGAAACATTTATTCATTACATGGCTATGGCTATGGCTTCTAGGAAGGTTGCAAACTAAGGATAGACTGGTTATGTTTGGCTTGAATATTGATGGGACGTGTGAACTTTGTGGTGATGCACCGGAAACGCATTATCACTTGTGGTTCCAATGTGCATATAGGATAGACTGGTTATGTTTCCATTTTTATTCCTTTGCCTTAAAAAAACGCGACCGAAAAATTTCGATTTAAAAATATATTTATTTGAATTCTATCCTAAATAAAATTTAAGTAATTGTCCTAAATATTCTTTTTTCAAAATAAACTTAACATTTACACTCTTTCCAAACTTCATAAGTTTACCGTTTATTGTAAACGATTATTTAAAAACTTTATTTTAAATTCTTCGCTATCGTACAATAAAATATCAAATCATCGACGAGATTTTCAATGACAATTTCTACGCGCCAAACGAGGCCATTTGGCCCTTTGTCACAAAAGTCATTCAAGCCACCAAAGGAGACTTTAATCATTCTATCATCTTCCATTTTGATTAGGTGTAAACCAAATTTTCAACTATGACTTCGTTTTTAATCATTTTGTTTATATTATTAAAACATTACTTTTTAATATCTAATTACTATTCTAATTTTTTCTATTATTATTTCATTTCATTTTCTTTTACTTTACAGACTAATTTTAAATAAATTTCTAGTTAAATATTTAGTGGAAAATATAAACTTTATAAAATATGAAAACTTGCGCAAAATAATAAAATGTGACTTGACATTTTTAATCGATTTCAAATTTTAAAACTCGACATTTTATTTTGGAAACCATTTTGAAATATACTGCCTCCAATGCACAATGTTCTTTCCATTTGATATTGACACTTGACAAAGAATTTTTGTAACAAACTTTTCGTGACTTAATTAAACGGCAAATACTTGTGTGAGACAAGTCTTACAATAAACTTATTGTAAGACCTCTCACACAAGGGGGGGTTACTTTTTTTTTTTAATAACTTTTGTGGTAAAATGTAAATATCATTAAATCCAAACATCCAATTTACAATGCTACCACCTCCTTTTCTATACTCCAATCCTCCTATACAAGTCTATCTAGCCATATTTTGTCATGTACCTTAAGATTTTGTACCAGACTTCTAACTCGACTAACAAAAATGCCCTTCAATTGCTTAAAGACAACCTCAGGCCGTAGTATCATGTTCAATTTATAGCATGTGTTCCTAACATTCCAAATATTGTAAATCAGTCCACAAAACAGAGCAAAGAAGAATTGTTTTTGGAAGCTCGACAACCTCCTGCCACGCATTATCCTCTGCCAATCTGTTATCTCCGCAACACCAGACCCCAGCCATTGTTGCACCATGTTGACCAACCACTTGCTGTACTGGCAACCAAAAAATAAATGGGCATTTGTCTCCTCATACTTTTGACACAACATACACCTGTCAGAACCACCACATCTGAGCTTCTTCATCCTTTCAAAGGTGAAGAGCCTATCCTTCAAACAGAGCCAAGCAATAAAGGAATGCTTTGGTAAATTATACCTGGACCAAACAACAGTAGTCCATCTGATTTTTGCCTGATTTTCTCCCAGCCACTTATAGCCGTCTTTAATAACTTTTGTGTGTTATGTCTTACGTTAATTATCGTAAGTACGATCTTACACAAGAACTACTGCAATTAAACAAGGCGGAAAATTAATTAAGTACTTTATATATATAACAAAACCGGATGTTATCGTATTACAACTCAAAATACATAATCAGAGTTATGGATAAACATGGTCATTAAATTACAATATCTCAAAATACAAAATAAAATATGCAATCTCCCCATGCTCCTCGGTAATGATCTCGGGGGTACCTAAAGTGAACCCGTATTAGCATTTTCAGCCCCGCACATAACCGTGATTGCTCGTTGGCCATCATTAGGCTCATATCAAAAGCGCATAATAAACAATACATCTTATAACATATATAAATGTTGCAATTAGCAAATAATAACATTTCTCAAGTTACAATTCAAGTTATAATAAGCATGCGATTTAAAGCGATAAATCATATAAATCATGATATACAATTATAATACAATTATCAAGTAAATTCACATCAATAATATAATAGGCATTCAACAAGATTACGATGCGATATCAGATCGCAAATTATAAAACAAAACTATAACAATCATATCATGCGGACTCGATCATTTCAGAAATTTGTGGTCTTTAGTTTTCAAAGATGTTGCGACTCACTCTCATTTAAACAAACAACACATACTGCTTACGAGCCTGACCACTGAGTAGGCCATTGTACTCTAGTCGCCAGATCTCACTACCATAGTGCAGCGACTTACTCGACTCGTAAACCACGCCGAATACTATAGTACTTGCATCTCATCTTCTAGTGTTCGAAATGATTCGAACTTCAGATACAATCCCGTCAAGTAATCTTTACGCAGGGTAGGAACGAATGCTACTGTCGCGCCCACTAAGAACGAAACGCGGCAAGGAGACAGAACCGCATACAAGACCCAAATCCATAAGGCCGCGGGTGCCCTGATACCTCTAGCGAAATAGGGGAGTTAACCCTAGTCTAATATGCATATTCTAATATTCACTTTAAGAATGGGTTATGCTATTCATAGAGCATCTTAACTCTGAATAAAGCGACTACTTCCTAGAGACCGACCCAAAAGAGTTGGCATATTCATTATCTTGTACGGCTTAGGCAGTACGACTTAAGGCGTAAAGGCATGGGCAAGATGCTAAACAATAAAGCAGCTGGCTTAACCACACTAACCGGGATGACTAACGTCAGAGACCGAGATAGTGGTATCCGTATCAAGACTATCTTAACCCCACTTCACTTACGATTGACGTTTTCATATCGGAGGCTCAAGCTTTTGACCCGTTCTTTAACGTACTCATGATTTATTATTTATTTGATATTTTATATCACATGTTACTAGACTCTCCTAGTCTCATCGTCAAACGTTTAAATATTTTATTTGGTTTCATATGGTCACATAACACATTCGTTTATTATTTGAAATGTTGTTGATTATTAACGCTTTTAAATTTCTATGTTGATACGTTCATTAATATGTCCAATTTTATTTAAGGGTGTGCTTGATTGAGGAAATGAAGGAAGGGAGGAAAGTGGAGTGATTGAGTTTCTATCGCTTTGGTTAAAAAATGAAAGGAGGAAATTGGGGGTGGGGGAATTTGAGGATCCATTTTCCTCCTCAGCTAATTGGGATCTCTCCAAAATAGGCAAGATTTGGAGGGAAAATGGTATCCAAACACCACCATTTCCCCTCCCTTCCTCTTCCTTTCCCTTCCTTCCCCTTCCCTCATTTCCTATCCCCTCCATTTCCCTCCTATTTTGCTATCCAAACACACCCTAAGTGTTTTCGAAACACTTCAGTTATTTAAATTGTTCATTTTCAATTTTCTATACTTTGGTAAATTTTCAATTATTTAGAATATTTCAAATTTTGAAACTTGAAATATCTTTGAATTTTGAGACGTAACTTGTTTAACAAGTTTCGTGAATTTTTCACTATTCACGTCTCGAGATTTGAAAAGATAACTTGTTCAATAAGTTACCTCAAATTCCCCTTAAAGTAAGTTTTTAAACTTTTGGGACGGTACTTATTCAACAAGTTTCGTCCCGGGTTACTATTCATGACGGTTACTATTCATCCGTCACTATTCACCTCAGTCACTATTCATTTCAGTCACTATTCACCTCAGTCACTATTCATCGGTCACTATTCATGATTTAGCTTAGTTACTAAGTTATTAAAATATCTAAATATTTTCTAAGTCTAAAATCGTAACTTAGTCGCAAAGTAAAATCCTAGTTTCAAAGTCGTTAAGTTCAGTTTGTAAAAAGTAATAAGTGCTATTTATTTTAAAACGACACTTAGTTAAATTTAGTCATTTATTTACTAAATTTAGCGATTTTCATTTTTAATAATAGTATCGTGGTTTGTTCATTTAGTCCGTATCGTCCAAGTCCAACAGTCCAAATTTGCAAAGGCAGTAGCACACGATTTCATTCTTTTTTATAACGGTTACTAAATTTAATCGGTTTATTATATTTCTTTTATAACGAAATCGATTTATACAAAAATTCAATTCTACTAACTATTAAATTTTAGTGACTTAGTAATAATTTCATTTTGATTAAATTTGGTCCATTTTAAGTGGTAATGTCGTGTGGTTCACTTATACATATCAAAATTCATTTATTTCTTTTAAATTCTTAATTCTAACTTATTAACTACTATTTAAATTATTTTAACAATAAACTAAAAAGTGATAAAAATAATTTTAACCCTAAAAATAGCAAGAATGCCGTGGCCTTTCATGTTGTTGTACAATTTTTCATTTTTCGATTTTTATCGGTTTTTAGCTTAAAGTCTTTATTTTCTAATTATTCTAATTATTCTAAAACGATTTAAACTAAAATGAAATTTCACTAAATATTTCATTATAATTATGAATAGTGTTTTTCAACACTTTAAATTTCTAACTTTTGTTTCTTAAAGATTTAGTTAGTTTAATTTATATAGTTACTAATATAATTACTTATTAGTTATATAAAACAATAAATAAAAACTGTAACACCCCGTGTTATTTTAACACAATTTGATAATAGAATTTAATTCCTTAAATTAAATTCATCATTTTTCCTTATAATAAAAATGCGACTGAATTTTTTTTTCGCCAAATAATAACAAATTTTCCTAAGTACCAATTTAAAAATTTTGAAAAATAAAGTTTGTTGTATTATCTTTAGAATTGAAAAAGAAACACATTTCAAATTTTTATAAAAATGAACACTTATACTTTTCCCGTATCTGAAATTCGGGTCAACAATTTCAAACACGCAAATCAAAAATCAAACATTTTATCCTCTTCCATTTTCTTTCTAATTTTGAAGAGGCAAACTTAACATCAAAACAAAGTAATCATTTTGATTTTTATTTATTTATTTATTATTTAATCATTTAATCTAAATATCTAATTACTATTTCATTTCTATTAAACTAGCTTTTTCCTAAATTGTCTAAATTTGAAGTTATACTTAATTTAAACTGATAAACTTTTTGACGTTCGATTCTAATTATTTATATCATTAACTTTCATCCAAAAAAATATATATTTCGGACTAGTAAATTTTTAATCAAAATTCGAGGAGCCAAAACCCAATTTTTATTTTAATCACACCTCGAGTTTTAATTTCATTTTTATTTTCAATCTTACTTCTAAACATTATTTTAAGACCATATCTTTTATTTCAAGACTTTTTCACAGACGCAAGAAATCGAAAAATTCAGCGAAAATCGAGCCCACATGGGCTCACATGTAGCCGGCCACCATGGTCATGCATGACCAAAATTCAACCCTTCACTTCTCTTACACAAGCCACCCTACTAATACTACAACATCACTTCTTCTTTACACTCTTTAATACATCATCACACCTAAATTACTTTAAACATTTTATATCTAATTAAATCAAACTTATTCAATACACTTCTCTTAACCTATTTTCCTAACATCAATTTTCATTATTTCATGAGTCAAGAACACACCTCTTTTCTCTCCTTGAAACCGTCCCACTCACCCCTCTTTTCTCTCTTTGTTTTCCTTTCTTTTTCTACCAAAATCACTTAAATAAAAACCTAAATAATATTTCTAATAAAACATAAGTGTTCTAGTTAATTAGTGGGTATATTAGGAGCTAACCTTTGGATTATTTTGGGTGAAGATTTGGGTATTATGGGTGAAGAAATTCCGGGTCTAAAATTTATTTTAGATCCCTCGACGATTAACATTCTTTTAAGGTGACTAGCCTTGTCTTATATTATCCTTTTAGTAAATTAATTTGTTTTGTTATTATAATTTTATGAGTATGATTTTTGTGCTAAAATATGTTAAACATGATTTGTGTGTGTGTTTGTATGTTATGTGAAATATAATAAAATGATAATAAATAAGTAATAATGATAATAGTTAAGTTG
This sequence comes from Dianthus caryophyllus, assembly GCA_023091065.1. Lineage (NCBI taxonomy): Eukaryota > Viridiplantae > Streptophyta > Magnoliopsida > Caryophyllales > Caryophyllaceae > Dianthus > Dianthus caryophyllus. Next base: position 31,227,410 of record CM041517.1, on the reverse strand, counting down.
TAGTATTATGTTCATATATTTAATTTAATTAGTTTTGAACACTTTTAATTTTTGTTCATATGATTTTTATGTTTAGTTATGTTGTAGTTATATATAAAGATTATGTTAAGTTTTAACTATGAGTTTAAAGTGATTAAAAATCGAAAATAAAATATATACATACATGTGCAACCTCACGGCTTCACCCTTTTATTTTAATAAATTTTCACTTTTAATTTTTGTAAATTATATGTAGAGTTAAGTTAGTATAAAATAGATGTTCCTATGGAAAAAAAACTAAATTAGGAAAACAAATTATAAATTATTAAAATCGAAATAAGTGTTCTTGAGTTTTAATATAATCTTCATGTGTGTTCATATGATATTCATGTTGATGTTCATCATTATTGTTCATTTTGATCTTGTTTTAATTTATGTTTGTTAATAATTTGTGTTTATGTTTAGTTATTGTTTTATATATCACTTAGTATTATACTATAAATCAACTTAAACATTATAAATCTTTTAGATTAAAAAGTTAGAAATTTAAAGTGTTGAAAAACACTATTCATAAATATAAATGAAATTGTTAGTAAATTTCATTATAGATTAAACCGTTTTAGTATAATTAGAATAATTAAAATATAAAGACTTTAAGCTAAAAACCGTTAAAATCGAAAAATGAAATTTTAGGACCCTAACTAGCTTAGCCACGGCATTCTTGCCATTTTGGGTCTAAAAATATGTTTTATCACTTTTTCGTTTATTGTTAAAATAATTTAATTATTAGTTAATAAGTTAGAATTAAGAAATTAAAAGAAATCAAATCAATTTTGTAATATATATATATCAAACGACATTCTCATTTTTAATTGACTAAATTTGATCAAAATGAATTTATCACTAAGTCACTAAAGTTAAATAGTAATTAGAATTGAATTTTTGTATAAATCGTTTTAATTATAAATGAATTATTATAAACCGATGAAAATATGTTAACCGTTATAAAAATGAATTAAATCGTGTGATACTACCTTTGCTATTGGATTATTGAATTTGGACATACGGACTATAAATGAATCATCCACGATACTATCACTAACTTAAATAAATAGACGACTAAATTTAACTGAGTCTTACATTTTAAAATATTTTCACAAATCACTAAATACAAAATGAATTTAACGTTTTTAAAACTAGACTTTTGAAATATTTTCAAAAATCACTAAGTACAAAACGAACCTAACGACTTTGAAACTAGAAATCTATACTTAGGAAATAAAAGATTTAGTTTTATACCTAATGTATCTAAGTATAAAAATACGTATAAATACGATGAATAGTAAATACGATGAATAGTAAATACAATGAATAGTAAATACGATGAATAGTACAATACGATGAATAGTAAAATACGATGAATAGTGAAAAGTGAATAGTAAAATATTGAAAATAATTGAAAATTTTACTAAGTATAGAAAATTGAAAATGGATAAGTAAATGACTTAAAGTGTTTGAAAAATACTTAAATAAAATTGGACATACTAATAAACGTTTCAATTTAGAAACTTGAAAACGTTAATAATTAACAACACTTCAAATAATAAACGAACGTGTTATGTGATCATATGAAACCTACAAATACTTAAACGTTTGACGATGAGACTAGGAGAGTCTAGAAACATGTGATATGTAATATCAAATAAATAATAAATCTTGAGTAAGTTAAATAAAAGGTCAAGCTTGGGCCTCAGATAAGGGAACGTCAATCGTGAGTGAAGTGGGGTTTAAGATAGTCTTGTCGCGGTCGCCATTGCCGGACAAGATAATTGAATATGCCATGGTTTTTGCCACAGGCTTTAGGAAATGGTCGTTTTATCCTGAGTTAAGGTCTTTCTACGAATAGCGTGGCCCATTCTTAACGTGGATACTAATGTACATGTACTAGACTAGGGTTTAATTCACTCTATTTCGCTAAAGTTATCGTGGCCACCGTAACATTATGTGCATATGCGCTTTACTGCTCGCCTCCTTGCCGTGTTTCGCCTTTATTGGACGCGACACTTGCATTCGTTCTTGCCACATGTAAAGATCACTTGACGAGATCAGATTCAAGTTCAATCATTTCGAACACTAGAGGATGAGATGCAAGTATTATAGTATTCGGCGTGGTTTACGAGTCGAGTAAGTCTCTGCACTATGGAAGTGAGATGCAATCGATCGAGTACAAAGGCCTACTCGGTCGTGCTCGTAGCGATGATGTGTTGTGTGTTGTTTGATTAAATGAGAACGAGTGTGTACCATCTTCGAAAATTAAAGACCACAAGTTTCTGAAGTGAATCGAGTCTGCATGAGGAGAATAATACCATACGTATGTCTGTTTGCGATCTGATATCGCATTTTAATCCTGTTGAATTATTGTGATACTTTGCTATGCTCTTATATGCTATTTGCTTTCATAATTGAATATCATGCTTATATGATTTATCGCTTTAAACGCATGCTTATTATGACTTATATGTCTTTATATGCTATATGTAATAAGCATGTTTATGTTTTTATCATAATGTTATGTTTATAAAGCGATAATATTAAACCAAAGTAATTGAAATCGAGGGTAAGTATGAGCATAGCTAGTCATCCACTCAATGCGCATCCCCCATCGCTTTATTGTGCAGGTAATCATGGACCTAAGTCGGATTTTGGACGGGGCCATGCAACGTTTTTACGCTTTACTTTATGTCATTTGCGAGAGATTTGTAATATATAAGACGCTACTCTTTTAAATTTCCGTACACAGAGTTGTTTTATTCAACTCTTGAATTACGATGTAACATTTTGGGTTTTATGTATAATTAATAACGCTGGTTTAAGACTTAATTAATTTCCGCCTTAGTAATTAAAGTCGACGAAAAACCAGGTTGTTACAAAAACACACATAAAAATATTAAGAATCAAAATATGCTACTAATTCAAGAACACATGAACATCACAATGAACAACTTAAGAACATGAAGAACACCAAAAATATTTCAAGAACACAAATGGACATTTTTAACAATTAAACATTTCTTTTTCTAACATGATAATAACCATTTTATTACAACTTAACATAACATATTATTTACAAAATTAAAAGTGAAAATTTATTAAAAAAAAAATGGTAAAAACCGTGAGTATGTATATTACTCATAAATTTTATTTTCAATTTTTATTCACTTTAAACTCATTGTTAAAATTTAACATAATTTAACATATAAACTTATATATAATTAAAACTCATAAAACATAAACTAAACATACAAATAACAATTTAAAGTGTATAATTAAAATGAAAAACAATATGATGCAAAAATAAAACTTATAAAGTATACTAGTATTATTATTAGTTATTAACATTTTATTACTTATTATCATATTACTAAACATCACATAAACATACAAGCACATAAACAAACATACATATTATAAAAACATATTTATTATTCACAAATAAATATAAGGCTAATTAAATAACTTAAAATTTAGTTTGTGCGGGGGCACCTTAAATTGGATGTTAATTGTCGGGGATCTAAAATAAATTTTAGATTGGAAAGTCTTCACCCATAAAACCCAAGTTTTCCACCCTGCAAGTTAGCTCCTAAAACCCACTAATTAAACTAGAACACTTAGGAATTATTAGAATAATATTAAGGTTTTATTTTAGAGTGTTTTTGGAGAGAAAATGGAAGAAATAAAAGAGAGGAAAAGGAGAGCAAGTGCACGACATGTTTAGGAGGAAATGAAGTTAATTTTTGCTCTTGAAAACTTATCATGTAAGTTAGAGAAAAATTAGGTTAAGTGAATTTAGGATAAGGTTAAGTTTTTATGTAAAAAATGTTTAATTAAATGAAAATAAGGAGACATAATGATCATGATAATTACTAAAGTCCACAACACTATTTGGACATAGAAAATGTTTTCCCGATGTTTTAAAAAATTTTTACGAAATAAATCGGGTTTTAAAAAGTCAGGCGTCAAAGACCGTAAAAGTTAATGTGTGCGCGTTTGACGATTTTTTCGAAATATCTCTACTTTATAAATCTAAGACTAAAATATTTAATTTACTATTCAAGAAAATTTTTAAAAGTCGATAAAATTTTGAAAACGAAAGTTTTCGCTAAAAGTGATTTTAAATGATCGTAAGTTATATAATTACTATAGAAATTTAATTATACTATTATATTTTATTTTATTTTAGACATACATTTTAAAAATGATTTTATGAAATATTTGTAAGTGTTTGTGTGGAAAATAAATGGTAGTAACATTTGTATTAATAATGTATTTTGTATGTATTATTACTATTGTGTATAAACATTAAATTTAAATACATAAAAAAAATGATGATGACTAAATTAAAGGTGTAAGTAAAATGTGACTTGTGTAAGAAAAGAAAAATGGAAGAGGATATAATTCTGACTTTGGTGTCAAAATCTTATGGGTCAAATGTTTATTTTTCGGGCCCGATTTTCGTTTTCGAAATTTTCGATTTGCGCGATCGCAGAAAGTTTCGAAATAAAAGATATGATCTTAAAATAGTGTTTTGAAATAAAATAGAAAATAAAAATAAAAATAATTTTCGAAAGGTACTAAAAACAAAAATTGAGTTTTAATCCTCGAAACTCCGAATAAAAATTTCCTCAGTCGAAATACTTAATTTTTTTCTTTGAATGTTTTAGTTTTAAAGAATTATATTCAACTGTCAAAAATTTAATCAATTTAAATTAAGTGTGACTTATAATTTCGACAATTTAGAAAAAAGTTAGTTTAATAGAAATGAAATAGTAAATTGGATATTAAGATTAAATGATTTAATATAAAAAAAAAAAATCAAAATGATTACTTTTTAAATCAAAGTTTTGATGTTAAGTTTACTTTTTTAAAATAAGAAGAAAATGGAAGAGGATAAGATGGCTTTACCTTGATTTGCGTGTTTGAAATCGTTGACTTGAATTTCAAAGCCGAGAAAAGTGCAAGGGTCCATTTTTATTCGAAAATGAAAAATGTTCGAAATTGGATTTTATGAATAAAAGGTTTTACTTTTATTTTTATGAAGAGTAAACATAAGTTAACCTTTTTGAAATTTGAAAGGCGATATTAGTTTTGTGTTGATTTTTTATAAAATTTTGAATTGTGTTTCTTTTTGAATTTTAAAGATAATACAACATATTTTATTTTTCAAAATTTTTTAATTTGGACTTAAGAAATTTAGTATTATTTGGCGAAAAAAATTTAGACGCATTTTTATTATAAGGAAAAGGATGAATTTAATTTAAGGAATTAAATTCTTTTATAATATTGTGTTAAAATAACACGGGCTGTTACAATTTTTCTAAAATGTTCGAGAAACAAATATGAAAAAATTACTCTCTCCATTCAACTCCATTCTGTGCACATTCCTTTTTTGGCAATTCAATTCCATTTTGTGCATTACTATTTTGGGTCATAAATTAACACTACAAAACTAACTCAACCATCCACTTGCAACTTTATTAATTTGTTAATTGTAATTAATTTCTTTAATCATTTCCTCCAACAAATCATACCCACTTGTCTCACTAATTAAAGTTCTTAATTGATTAAAATACCCACTTGACCCACTAATTTGCATGACCTCAACTCCTCCTAAAATCTTGTGCATTGACATCATGCACAAGATGGAGTTGAATGGAGGGAGTATATGATTAAAGTAATATACTTACACTATAAACTGAAGACATACATAAAAATGTTTGGGTTAATAAAATGGATAAAAAAATCAAAAATCAAATATAAGTAGACAATTTTTTCGTTGCCAAATAATAAAAATGGGAAGAACAAAGTGACATTTTCTTTTTTAGAAAAGTGGGATGAACAAAGTGAATTGGAGGTACTATCAAAAAATTTTTTAACAAATTTTCATGTGAGATGGTCTTAAGATCGCCTCATTTGTATTATATTGTACTCCCTCCGGATCCATTCCACAATCTTATTCTCATTTTTAATATGGCTCAAATATTAAGGTGAGTGAATTGTGAGGGTGAGATTAAATAGAAAGATGATAAAATAAATTACATTAGTTGTTAATATGGTCCTGAGAGGAGGGCCATGGAAGGTCAATGGGAACATGCTAGTCTTGAAGAAATGGTCTCCTTATTTTGGGCAAGAATTGGAGAAGACAACTGTGATCCCAATTTGGGTTACTTTCCCTGATTTGGACCCTCAATTTTGGTCAGTTAAGGCGTTATCGAAAATTGCGAGCCGAGTGGGTAAGCCATTGTTTCGATCTATTTACGAGTAACAAAGAGCGATTGGCTTTGCTAGTGGTTATGATAGAAGTCGATGTGGCGCCCACGCTTAGGAGGTTTTGTTCTTTGAACACCCCTTTTTGGTAAAATCTACAACGAGTCGAATACGAATGGATTCCCCATTATTGTGCGCATTCTTTGTAAGTCGGGCCATACTAAGGAGAGATGTAGGCTTCTTAAGAAAGAGGAAGTAGTGAAGAAAGTAGGTGTGGAGGAGTGTCCTCGGACCGCTGAATTAATCCAGACTGTATTGGTGGGTGTTGGGGAGAAGGCAAGTTCTGTTGCTTGATCTCTGTTGCTTGATCCATTTGTGGGGAATGGGACAAAGGCTACAAAGGAAGTTCAAGCATTTCTAAACCGTGGAACTCACCAACTTTGGCTTTGTCGATTCTAACCGCTTTGAAATTCTTGATAGTGGGTGTGTCTGCGTGGCTTCCAAACCCGATGACATTGAGGTTACCGAGCCTCCACCACTTTTATCTCCATGATAGGTGCTTGGAATATACGGTCTTAATGACCGAATAAAACAACAGTCGCTTTAGAGAAAATAAAGAAATTTAAGCTAGCTTTATTTGGTATTTTAGAGACTAAAGTTAAGAAGAATAAAATGGAAGTCATGCAAAGCTTCTTTCGGGATTTTTCTGCTTTGTCTAATTATGAGCATCATAGGAATGGCCTGATATGGGTTCTTTGGAAACCAAATGTTTTGAGTTTGCAGTAATAGACGCAGGGTACAGCTTTGTTGACCGTCAAGTTACTTGGCCTGGATGGATTGATAATTGCTATATTACCTTTGTGTATGCGTCCAATGATGGTGTTGAGAGGAGAGCTTTATGGGATAAATTGTGTACTCTTGCTCAGTCTACTTTACCTTGGGTGGTCTTAGGGGATTTTAATCAGTACTCTCACTTGATGAGAGAATCAAGATTTGTCCTCCTAATTTGCTTCGATATGGAAGAATTTCATGATTGTCTTCGACTTACAGTGCGATGGATCTTACTGGTTCTGGTTGTTCTTTCACTTGGACAAATAAGCAAAGTGGTCAAAGTCGGAAGTGGATGAAGCTTGATAGGGTCCTAGTGAATGGTTATTGGTCGCAGTCCTTGTCCTCTTCTTATGTGGTTTTTCAAAATGCGGGTATTTCGATCACTCACCATGGTTGTTCACCTTGGTACCGGAAGGCAAGTCCCTTACTCTTTTAAATTTTTGAATTGTTGGGGATGATCCTGATTTTGGGCTTGGTTGAGCAAGTTTGGAAGGTTACTATTAATGGGAGACCCATGTATCAATTTCTTAATCATCTTAAACTGATAAAGGGAGCCGAGAAAGTTGAATAGGGTGCGTTTTTCGAATCTGTCTCGTAGGGTACGTGATGTCGCGGCTGACTGAGGATTGTCAAACTCAAATTCAATCCTCTCCTCTTAATACCTCTCTTCTCCAAGAAGAAGAATGTCTTCAGAAGAAGTATGTGACACTTAAACGTGCTGAGATTAGTGTCCTTTATCAAAGGGCGAAAGTCAAGGAAATTCAGATGGGTGATGGGAATAATGGTTTCTTTCATGCTAAAATAGCTGAGAGGAGGAGTCAAAGTGTTATTGGTAATATAAAGGATAAACATGGTAGGTTGTGCTCTACTAAACCAGAGATTGAACAAGAATTTCTTGGGTATTACATGAGTTTACTTGGGGAATGCTCAGGGGTAGGAGGTTTTAACCATGATGTAATGCGCTGTGGTTCTTGTCTAGATGATCATTCCGCCTGTGGATTAGAATCTGCTGTGACTGTCATGGAAATTAAGCATGCGTTGTTCTCAATAGATGATAATAGTAGTCCGGGTCCAGATGGTTTCTCTGCGGGGTTCTACAAAAAAGCATGGCCTGTTATCTGCGGGGAATTCACTTCTGCTATTCTGGAATTTTTTCAAACTGGTAAATTCATTAAGCAGATCAATTCTACCATGATTTGTTTGATTCCAAAGGAGCCGGTGCCTGAGTCTGTGGTTGACTTTCGTCCCATTTCTTGTTGCAATGTAATATATAAGACTATTAGCAAGATTATTGCAACCCGTCTTTCTTCTGTATTACATCTTATTGTAGGTAAAGAGCAGGCTGCTTTTATCAAGGGGCGTGATATCTTTGATAACTCTCAACTCACTCAGGAGCTTATTAGAGGTTATGATAGGCTGAATGTGTCTCCTAGGTGTTTAATCAAGGTCGACATACGGAAGGCGTTTGATTCTGTCCATTGGGATTTTCTTCTCTGCGCATTAGTAGCTTTTGGGTTTCCTCCCAAATTTGTGAGTTGGATTTCTGAATGTGTTACTACACCGAGATTCTCTGTCTGGGTAAATGGTTCTCCTTGTGGTTATTTTGAGGGTCGAAAGGGTTTGCGACAAGGAGACCCGTTATCTCCATTGCTGTTTGTTTTGAGTATGGAGATTTTGTCTAGATTATTTAGGGGATTGGAAAGTGTTTCGGGATTCTCTTATCACCCTAAATGTGTTCGATTGAAACTTACACATCTCATTTTTGCAGATGACTTGATGGTCTTTGTAAGGGGTGATGTGCCTTCTGTCAATGCAATTCAACAGATTTTGGTGGAGTTTGCTTCTTGGTCGGGATTGCACCCCAATTTCGAGAAGACCAACATTTATTTTGGAGGTGTGCATCCTAGCGTGCAGGAGCAGATTCTTCAACGTTCTCAATTTGTAAAAGGGGTCTTCCCTTTTAAATACTTGGGTTTACCTTTGCATTCTTCGAGAATAAAGCACGACATGTACTTTATGCTTCTTCAGAAGGTGAAATCGAGGATACATCATTGGGCAGCGCAGTCCTTATCCTATGCTGGCAGAGTACAATTAATCAACTCGGTTATTTTCGGTATTGAGAGCTTTTGGGTTTCCTGCCTATTTCTTCCTAAAGGTATAATCAAAACCATTGAAATGTATTGTCGTCAATTCTTGTGGGGCTATGATGCACAGCATCGGAAGCATGTCTGGATGAGTTGGTCTAAAGTTTGTCGGCCTCGGAAGGAAGGCGGTTTCGATATTCGAGAGGTCTTAAGTTGGAACAAAGCGTTGATGTTGAAGTGGCTATGGAAACTTTCAACTCGGAAAGACTGTATTTGGGTGGATTGGGTGTCTGCTTATATTTTGAAGCAGCGACCGTGGTATGAGTTACCTAATTCTTCAGGTTTGTCTTACACTTGGTGTCATTTAGTGAAACTTGGTCAGAATTTCATTCAGTTAATGAGGGGGATTCCCGAAATGTGTCAATGGATGCAGCAGCATGTGTCGTTCCCGTCTATGTTGGTGTATGACTTGTTTCGTGATAAAGGTCGAAAGGTTCGTTGGGAAAGAGTGGTTTGGGACGGCATCAGCAGGCCCAGACATGCTCTCATTTGTTCGATGGCAGTTCAAGGTTATTTGCCCACGACTGATAACCTCATTAGTCGTGGTATGTACTTGGTTAACCGGTGTGCGTTATGTGAATGTCAAGCTGAAAATCTACTTCACTTATTTTTTACTTGTTCTTATTCACGAAGTGTTTTGGAAGCCATTCTTCGGTGGAACGGGATTTATCGTAGGCCTAGGAGTCTGAAGGGTGAACTAAGGTGGCAGATGTGTTATAATAGAGGCAAGAACTGGAGACAAAAGTGGATTAGATGTTCACTGATCACTTGTGTCTATTTTCTCTGGCAGGAGCGGAATAGACGTATCTTTAGAGGATGTAAAGATTCGGTTGAGAATCTTGTTCGGTCCATTCAACACGTTGTTTGTATTCGTCTTTTTTATGTTAGTGTACGTAACGTTAGTGAAGAAGAAATAGCTAGATGTTTATGAGTCTTTACACTTTGTAATCACATTGGATTGGGATTAATATAATACATGGATCATTTTTCCAAAAAATTACATTAGTTGAAAATTGACAAAAAATAAAAATGAAAATAAGATAATAAAATTTTCTTTAGAGAAAGTGAGAAGAAGATAGTAAAATGAAGGGAGATATGATTTTTAATATTTATAGTGATAATTCTTGTAGTATAATATTATAATCATTTCATACAATTTGTATATTTTTTTATTATTAATTGTGGTTTTTTTTAAGTAAAATATATTTGTGTTTTTATGACTAGCATATTGATCAGCAAGAATTTACTTTTTATTTAGGGTAAATTAAATATAACCCCTTTTATAACATCTTTTTTTTTTTTTTTTTACAAAATAACCTCCTTATATGTTATTTTTATAACATAACCCCTTTGAAGACACTTTTGTTTCAAAATCACCACCAACGTTGAATTTTCTTACTTAAAAATAGCAATTAAAGACATTATAGGGTATGACCCTTTTAATGAGATTCTCTGCCCCATTTTGTGTGGATTTAAGGAGTTGAGATTCTCTGCCCCATTTTGTGTTCTATCTTGTGTCCCACTACCTTATCCTTTCGACACATCAGCAATTAATCATCAATCATTAATATTTTAATCATTATTTTTATTATGTGTCAAAAGATTAACTAAATGGGATACAAGTTGAGACACCAAAGTGGGACAGAGGATCCAAACTCGGATTTAAGGAATGGTAATGAAAATGAAAATGAAAATATTTTGAAAATCTTTTATTAAAAGCTTCTATAAATAGAAAGAGAACAATTAATTTGGGAAAAAAATGTGATGAAAATGGGACAATTAATTTGAAATGGGAATATTATAAAGGGGGATTATATTTAAGGCAAAATTGCAAAAAATTACCTTCATTATTATTTTTTTTTTTTCCTTTATGTTTTTCTCCATTTCTTCATCCTAATTTCCTCCATTATTAGTCATTTTCCTCCATTTTTTCTCTCATTCTTCATCCTCATTTCCTCCCTAATAATTAATTATAAGTTGTCTCTTATATTATTCTCTTTTTACTTTTCCTCCTTCATCCTCACTTCTTCCCTGCTAGAAACCCAACCAAAACTCAAGATTCCACTAATCTCAAAAAAAAAATAAAAAATAAAAAATTAAAGACACAATCTTTCACAACAAAATCAACACATCTAAATACGAATACATTTCTGAAAAAATAGGGCAAAAATCGTACTCAAAGAAAACCCACATTTCATAAATTAGGGTTTTTAAACATTCTTTTACATTCAATTAAAGTGAACAAAAAAAATTACCTAATACAAAACGAAACTCAAACCCTTAGAGATAAGGATTAGCAAGATCACAAATTCTCATTTAAGACCACTAAACCCCTTTTAAGCTTAAGACTGGTCGGGTCAACCCGTTTTTTCCTTTTTTCTTTCTTTTTCTTTTTTTTTTTGAATTTTTTTTTTCAAGACCCAAAATTTATTTTTTAAATTTTTTGTCGAAAATCGTGTTTATAGGGTTATTGAAAATGATAACAAAGTAATGTAAAATGGTAACATATTATATTATATTTGTAACATATTATAAAACATAGAAAATAAAAAATTGTCATCACATTTGTTTAATATGTTACCATAATTGTATAATATGTTACCAAAATAGGTTTGTGTTTATAGGGTTATTGAAAACGGTAACAAAGTAATGTAAAATGGGAACATATTATATTATATTTGTAACATATTTTAAAACATAGAAAATAAAAAATTGTCATAACATTTGTTTAATATGTTACCATAATTGTATAATATGTTACCAAAATAGGTTAGTTATGTTTTAATTTTTTGAGAATATGTCACCAATATAATATAGTATGTTACCATTTTTATCAATATTGTTACCATTTAAAATTAGTGTTTTATTTGTTATTTGAGTTAAGTTTAAAAAAAAAAGGGTCTTAAAAAAAATTCGAAGAAAAAAAAAGGCCAAAACGGGTCATATTTGACTCGTCTTAACTTAAAACGGGTTAACCCGTTTTATAGGAGACTAATTGTAGCAAGATATGATCTACTTAATAGAAGCAAAAACAAATTATGATATAGTTTAGATGGAAATTTTAGAGTTTTGGGATATTTTTAAAGACGGGTTGTATTCAACTTGAGGAAAGAAGTGAGATGAGGAATGAGAAAATGAGAACTGGTGGGGAAGGTATATTTGAAGGGTAAAATGGTCATTTTGTATGAATTTTGGGTTAATAAGGATTTCCGGCCAACTGGTATCTATTTGAACACAAAATGGCGTGAAAATGTAGTTATTTGCCAAAAAAATTATATAAAGTAATTATTTGCAAAAAATAATAATTTTATAAGGTACTCCCTCCATTCTATAATGTTCTTCCCATATTGGTATGACTCAAATATTTAGATGGGTAAATTGTGTGGGTGAGATTAAAGTAGAAAGGGTTTTTTGTCAGACACTACCTTAAATATAGGGCGACTTGTGAGGAACTACCTTACATTTATTTTTTTTACGAAGAACTACCTTACACTTCTTAGAGTTTGTGAGACAGTAGTAATTAACGATTCTGTTAATTTTTGGATGTTTACCGTCAATGACTAACGAGAAATCACTAACTTTTTCATTACCCTCTTATTACCCCTCATATTCTTCCCTCCTTAACCCATTACACTTTTACCCAAATTTGCATCCAAAAAAAAAAAAAAAACACTTTTACAAAAATTAAAACCCTAATTTTTTTCAATTTTAACTTTTATAATTGCAAAGTACACATAATTATGTTTATTAATTGTCATTGTTGTTGAAAGATTATTAAGTGTTTAGTGCCGATTAGTAATAGTTTTTAGTTTAGCTCATAACTTTCAATTATTTTTTCAATTTTGAAATTTCATGTAAATAAGTAATTATTCCTACGTTGTTATTTGTTACATAAATTAGAATTTTTAAGCTAAAAACATTTTCCAAATATTTTTGATTTTGAGTAAATAGTTTTATTACTTTGTTAATATATTGTTCGATGGTGGTTGTATTTGAAATTTAAAATTTCTCAAATATAACAAAAAAAAAAAATGAGGACAAAAGAGCATAAACTTTAATGTGAAAAACCATATTTCCTTTTTCTCTTGTCAATTCATATTGAAAATGGCATACAATTGTGAGTAAATATTGTATTTGAAACTTAATTAACTACACTTATGTTTCTGTGATTGAAAAATAGGGTTAATTTCGAATTAAGAAAGGAAAGTTGAAATGAAGAATATGAACACCTTCAAAAGGGGACATTAGGGGAAGAAATGAAGGAAGTTAGTTATTAGGTTAAGAATTTTCCGTTAGTCATTGACGATATACATCTAAAAATTAACGGAATTTGTTAATTGGTAGTGTCTCACAAACTTTGAGAAAAGTAAGGTAGTTCTTCACAAAAAAATAAATGTAATGTAGTTCCTCACAAGTCGTCCTATATTTAAGGTAGTGTCTGATAAAAAACCCAAAAAAGAAAAATAATAAAGTAGATAAAAATAGAAATGGGAAGAAGATAGTGGAATGGAGGGAGTAGTTTTTAACTATTTTACCTATTTTTACCTATATTTAATCAACCTTTTTATTTAAAAAAGCAAATGAGTTGCCGCAAACCCGATACTCACCGTCAACATCCTTTAGAATTAGTTCCTCCATTACTCCCCCAGATTTTTGCCGTCAAACTCCACACTCCACAGCAAAGAAAAGAGATGGCAATTTCAGTACCTAAAATGAAGTTGGGTTCACAAGGTTTGGAAGTGTCAGCACAAGGTCTAGGATGCATGGGTATGTCTACGTTTTATGGGCCACCTAAACCTGATGAAGACATGATTGCACTCATTCACCATGCTATTAACTCTGGTGTCACTTTTCTTGACACTTCTGATATGTATGGCCCTCATACCAATGAACTTCTCCTTGCCAAGGTTGCCTCTTTGCTCTTTTTTTTTTTTTTTTTTCTTCTTCTTTTGTACATCATTTGTTTGTTGTCGTCGTTTGGTTGATATAGGAATTTACGGTTAGTCGTATGGGGCGGGTGACCTAACCGCTGAGACGTCTTACAATAATAATTACAATTAGACCATTTCATATTAGACATTTTTTGTGTTAATTCGTAAAAAATGTGTGTTTAGTTTGATTTTACTTTGAAATGTTTAATTGTGAATTTATCTGGTTTATTCGTTGGTTTTGTGATTATGTGCTGAGTTTGAATTTTCTTAAGTATTATGGGATCCATATGTTGAATTCAACTTATTTTTGAGAACTAGTGGAATGAAAAGATTGGGATGTAAATTATGAGTACCCCAGATCGTTCGTTCGTTCGTTCGTTCATTGATTTTCAAACATTTATTTTTGGCACAAAAGTTATGATTGTGGGGTTGGTTAAGCTGATAAAGAGTAACAAGAAATCGAGGGTGGCGGAGCAGGTTCAGTAGTGTGAGTAATATGTATTTCTTCGTAGCAAATTCATCGACGATAAATGTAATTTCGATAACTGATATTAGTAGTTTGTTGATTGGCATTGCTTTATTCATCTCTTAAGTGGTTTTATGTGATAAGTCGCAAGAATTTGGACGTTTCTTTGATTTTTGATTGCAGTTTTGCTTTCATTTAAAGAGAAAGCTCTGATGTTTGCATTTTGATTGGATGTATTCTATTGATTTCCTTACCTCTTGTGTATATGGAGGATTTCTCTGGAAAACGAGAACACGTTATGACGTTCATAATATTCTCAATGTTGTAGTCGCTGAAAGGAGGTTGGAGAGAAAAAGTGCAATTGGCTACGAAATTCGGGATTGATGTTGTAGATGGGAAACGAGAGATTCACGGTGAACCTCAATACGTAAGAGCTGCCTGCGAGGGAAGCTTAAAGCGGCTTGATGTTGAATACATTGACCTTTACTATCAGCACCGTATTGATACCAAAGTCCCCATTGAAATTACGGTTTGGCTCAGTTCTCTTTCATTTTTTGCCCAGTTTTAGCCTATGATTTATGTGGCCGGATGCTGAAACAAGACTTACTTTTTACGGTGTATAATTTTGTAATTCACTTTTGTTGTTTGGCTTATTTGTTGAGTACAATGCAAACTTTAGATGGGGGAACTCAAAAAACTGGTTGAAGAAGGAAAAATCAAGTACATAGGTCTGTCTGAAGCATCAGCATCGACTATCAGACGAGCGCACACAGTTCATCCAATTACTGCCGTCCAATTGGAATGGTCCTTGTGGACTCGGGATGCGGAGGAGGAGATAATCCCTACGTGCAGGTAAAAAATGTGGTGGAATGTTAACAAACTGATGAACAAAATACTATTATACTCACTAAGTACCTTTAAACAGGGATCTTGGGATTGGAATTGTGGCGTACAGTCCTTTGGGACGAGGCTTTTTGTCTTCAGGACCCAAGCTCGTCGAGAACCTAATGAAAGATGACTACCGGCAGGTGTGATTTCATTGATGAGACCACTTGCTGTGCACCGAATGTAATTCATCCTAAAATAAAGCTGTTTGTGATTATACTGGATTGTCATGCATGTAGACGCATGTGGTCGTCATTATCGTTTATTATCGGAGTGCCTCTTAAAGATCCTCGTACAGAGGTCCAGGTTTAAAGAAACAGTTTCTCCAACAGGCCAATATACCAGAGAGCTAAAGAGATGGTTTAGGCTTTAGATTGGCACAGAGATTTACATCATATCAGCTATACATTCATAGTTTCAAAGTATTTATGTATGCACTAATTCTCATGTGAGACGGGACTTACGATAAACTTATCGTGAGTCCTCTCACATGAGGGGGTGTGATATGAATTAGGTATTTTTGTGTTAGTGCTATCATGTAAGTACATCATCATGAATCCTAGTATTTTCTTTGCTGATCTGCTCATTTCTGTGTATATCAGCAATTTCCGAGGTTCCAACTGGAAAATCTAGAGCATAACAAGCAGATATTTGAGCAGATCAGCGAAATCGCAGCAAAAAAGGGATGCACACCAGCGCAGCTAGCCCTTGCATGGGTTCATCACCAAGGAGACGATGTGTGTCCCATTCCCGGAACCACCAAGATCGAGAACTTCAACCAGAATGTTGCAGCCTTATCAGTAAAGCTAACTCCGCAAGAGATGGTAGAGCTAGAATCCCTTGCATCCTCGGATATTATAAAGGGCGATCGCTACGCAGCTCATGCCAGTACTTGGAAGAATTCGGAAACTCCCCCTTTGTCGTCCTGGAAACCTGAGTAATGCCGCGTTTTTGCTTTTCAAATTTTGAATTGTTGGTCGTTCCGTAATGTTTGTTATTTTGCTTTGTTGAGGGTAGACAAGCCAATAGACTATCAGTAGCTCTTCCAACGCTTGTACGGAGTATATGTGTATAAATAAAGGTATCTTCTTATTGTTTGGCAATACAGCTATATTTTCAGCTTCATTTCCTTCTCGTCTTTAGTCTCATATCCTGCCATATCGGTAGCAACGGCAGACGAAAGCAAAACCGATTCTCAAACAAAAATCAACCCTTCGACCAAAACCAATTGCCTTTATGGCACAAATCGTTTTTTTTTTTTTTTTTTTTTTTATGTAACTACTATCTTAGAGTCGAGTATGTTTTTAAAAACTGTGTCTTAATCTTTTGTATATAGGGAAGGTAATAAATTAGCCGATGAAGTAGCTATAGAGTTCAAACACGATAGCTTAAGTTATTTTGGTTGATTATATTATAATGGAGTCTTAGTATTTGTTTAAGTTTTCAACTTTTGATAATTAGAATTAACCTCCATCGCAGCCACCTCCATAAGGTATTACAATTGAATAATTTTTAATGAACCCATTTCTAAAGTTTCATCAATAAGATATACGGAGTAGAAAGATATCAAAATTACTTAAATGATGCATATTTTGTCAATCTATAATTCATTATTTGAAAAAGGTGTGATGAATTTGATCAATTTGTTTGAAAAGGCAGAAAAATTAATCTGTTGAAGGGAAAGGGACTGACATATTATGGTAAAAAAACGGATACAATTTTAATATACAATTTGAATACGGTTGAGCCATAACTAGACCTGTCAAACAAGTCGGTCGGGCGGGTTTCAGGTTCGGATAACCATAAATCGGGTAATGTACGGGTCGGGTGTATTTCGGGTTCGGGTAATATACAGGTCGGGTGTATACGGATTCCAAGTCGGGTTATGGTCAAAATACGGGTTAATCAACGCCGCTTTATCGATATTTTCTTTTTTCCTTTTTTTGTAAAACGGTTTAGTTTTCTCTAAGAAGAAATACTTTAATTATAAGTTAAAAGTTGATAATATTTCAAAGTAAGTATATAGACGTGTAATTATTAAGTCAATATTTACATATAACAAATTAATTATAAGTGTTTGATGTGGATAGTAAAGTACTCCGTATTAAATTACAAAGTAAAACAATACCCCCTCCATCTCAAAATAAGAGTCCCCTATAATTGTTTATATAATTATTAAAATTTTAAGTGAAAATTGTCAATGAATAGTTTGGTAGGTGTAAAATGTTTAAAATTAATTGAAATAACAAGTTTCATGTGAAATTTTTTTTTGTATTGACATTTTCTATCTTGGAACGTAAATTTCTTGACATAACGGGTTAACCCGCTATGGGTCGGATTTTGACCGTTTTTTTCGGGTCATTTCGGGTCCGGGTCGCTTTTGGCTTCGGGTAATGGAGAACAGATTTATTTTGGATCATTTGCAGGTCGGTTTCGGACAATTTATTGGGTTGGGTTAGATTTTAGAGCTCTAGCAATAACGAATGAAAAAGGTTTTGAGCAGAGTCAATGGTCTATGAACAATCCATGACTTCATCAATTACGCAAGCCACTCCTTCTCCACTCCACAAAAAAAGTCTACAAAAACCCCCCACACATCACCATTCACCAACTACAAACACAGACTGACAGACACACTAATCTCACCAAAAACACTGGGAAATTACACAAAACCACCGAAGAAAAATGGCAAATATAGTAAGAAGAATGAAGCTTGGTTCACAGGGTTTGGAAGTGTCAGCACAAGGTCTTGGATGCATGGGTATGTCTGCATTTTACGGGCCTCCTAAACCTGATCAAGACATGATTGCACTTATTCATCATGCTATTAATTCTGGTGTCACTTTGCTTGATACTTCTGACATGTATGGTCCTTTTACCAATGAAATTCTCCTTTCCAAGGTATTGTTTTCCTCTTTTTGCTCTTGATTTTCGTTTTCCTTGCTTAATTCTGCGCTTTTTTTTGTTTAGGTTTTGGTTCCTATGATTGTTCTTATGATGATCGATGAATTGGGTTTGTTATGATGGATGGTGTATGTTGATACCCAAATTCTTAAATGTGACGAGTAAATTAAGACGTAAATGTGGTCTATAAATTGCTTGGAGCTGTGTTTGATCTTGTTTGCTGGATGTTTGGTAAAGCTCGGAGTCTCAGTCATTGGTTTACCTTTCGATTTTGGGAATGAGCATTGACTGGGCTATTTTCATTCTATAGTAATACGATTTGATCGGTTAATGATCAATGAAAGGCAAACGGTTCCTCGTTGGCTAATCATTTTGGATATATTGTGTAATTTTTTCGTTTCTTTTTCTGGAATCAAGTTTCTTCAACGAAAGAAGTTCAGTTGGTTTATGATTAATTAGCTCTACAATATGCAACAACTTGAAATAATTGGAGGTATAACCTTTATGCAGTTGAAATATATTGACAAGAGGTTACATAGCTAGTGTTTTTACCAAACGTAAGAACTAACCATACAAGCGAACACCAAAGAATAACGCGTACAAAATTTTATCTTTTGGAGCAACTTAAAACTTCTAACATGGAATCTAACAAACGAATCTAGCTCCAGCCACAAATTTTGAAATCGTTGTAGAACCATCAAACACCCGAACTTAGTGGAGCTCTCTGACAAGTCTTGGCAACAACCATTGTGACATGCGTTTGTAAGCTTGCTGAGTCATGTGAATTCCGTCCCAACTGATGTACTCACTTGGATCAGCGCACACTTCATACTCTTGGGTCCCACATATCTTGGTCAAGTCAAAATTGTACTCATTATCACCTGATCCACAACACGCCTTGAACTTATTTGGCACATCAAACCCGAGAGCCCCTGCGTTCTTTAGGATAGACCTCAATGCTGAATAGTAGTTCCCGTAAATTATAGCCACCTCGGGGTACTCTTGTTGTAAATCTTTGATAGCTTGTTTTAAATAAACATTGTGGAATTTAGCAAAGTCGTTCAATCCATCTAAGCAACCCAACTTATCTAACGTGTAAGCGTTCCCAAACGTGGCTTTGTAGATGGGTAAGCATCCTATTGGGAAATTTCCCGGAACATAAATCCGGGTAGCACCGTAACCAATAACTTGTTTAGCGGCGTTCTTGATAGTTTCAACCACTTGAGGCACCATGTCACGCACTTGTTCCATAGTCTTCCCTTGTAGCATTGCGTAGTTATAATCGTTTCCTCCCGTCTCAATTAACACAAGAGACTTGCTAAGCTTCTCTTGACAGTCCAAAGCCGTGTCACATATTGTCTCGAGATGGGTACGAAACCAGTCAAGCTGGACATTTAAAGAACTGGTAGTAACTGGGGATAGGACACCCATGGATTGTAGTGTGTTAGCGTCTATAGCAGTGGACCCCGCCACAGCGAAGTTGACACCCTGTGAGAAATTAGCTTGTCGGTCAAGGTAAGGATTAAGGTAGGGTTTACCAAAATAATTGGCAAACTGATCGATCATCAACAGGCCGTCTGAGCAACGACCGGTAGCCTTATGTAAGGTAATACCGTAAGGAAAAGATGCAAAATTCTGAGCGTGAACGGGGTCTTGGATGACAAGGTTACCAGTGTCGCTAATTGAGTCGCCAAACTGGAACAGATAATCAATCGAGAAACCATTAGAAGTTGGAGCGGTGTCATGAGCTTGGGCTAAGTTAATGGAGACGAGAAGTAGGGTGAACATAAGACAGATACGAGGTGCCATGGTGAGTGATATGAATTTTATGACAACAGAAGAGTGTTTTTAGTTGTTAGTTTTAGAGAGGAATAAATAACGTTGACTCGTTGAGAGCGTGATATGATTAGTGATTATATTGAATTGTGAGAGCATTGAGGTGTGTTGGTGTTGTATATATAGGTTGTCATCTGTTTTTCTAATAATAATAGGAAAAGGTATGACATGACAGAGTAAGGAAATATTTTAACTGATACAGTAATACGGAGTAGTTATCTTCCAAGAAGCTGTTTTTTTCTTAACAAAAAAAAGTTAACCAAAGAAAGTTAAATTAATACTCCGTATTTGATTAACATGGCAATTATTATTTGACAGTCCAAAGCCTGTATATTTATTTATTTTTGAGATAAAGCAAATGTTTTTTTACAGCTTTTTGAGGAGTAACCGTTTTGGCTTTGCTACAAAAAAAAAAAAAAAAAAAAAAATATGAAAATATTCTTTGACTGACTGGATATTATAAAATGGACCTGCTAAGCGTCTCGATTAACGCAAGACCCATCATTTTGTTCAAAATATCAATGACTTTCACTTGTATTGAAACCAACATGGCAATCAATATTTGATTGATTCAAGTGTTGATTTGAATCCGTACATGAAGTGGTGATTGTGTTAATGTTACTAGTAACTAGTCAATTTTTTGGCTAAAGGTTTTGCTATTTCTAAATTTTATCAAGATTAACACAAATACACGATTGTTGTCGTTGATTAAAACAATTAGGAGTTTTGTTACAATTTTGATTAAAAATTGTGCAGTGGTTTGAAGAACTATTTAAGGGGCCTTGGTGAAAGGATTAACTATTGTTCAATTAAATCAAGATTAACACAAATACCCTGATTAGACGCAGATGTTGGGTATTGTTAACAATATCGATGTTCTAATGATTTGGGCAGGCTTTGAAAGAAGGGTGGAGGGAGAAAGTGGAACTGGCTTCAAAGTTCGGAATCAACTTTGCAGATGGAAAGCGAGAGATTCGAGGTGATCCACAGTATGTAAAAGCTGCATGTGAAGCAAGCTTGAAGCGACTTGATGTTGACTGTATTGATCTTTACTATCAGCACCGTATTGATACCAAAGTCCCCATTGAAATTACGGTTGGTTTACATCTTCTCTAAGAACTTTTGTGAGTGTAGTTTAATTGATTGTTCTATTTAGTCTGGCATCAGCAATCTAATATATTCGTATAATATCATTTCCGCTTCAGTTGCCTCATCTAATTCATTTGTACGATTTACGCTTAGATGGGAGAGCTTAAAAAACTGGTTGAAGAGGGCAAAATCAAGTACATAGGTCTGTCTGAAGCATCAGCGTCAACCATCAGAAGGGCGCACTCAATTCACCCCATTACCGCTGTCCAGTTAGAATGGTCCTTGTGGACACGGGACGTGGAGGAAGAAGTCATTCCTACCTGCAGGTAGGCTATATATATGATGGTTGATTGTTCACTGTGAAAAACACGAATTTTAGTTGTTCAAGCAGTAACTTTTCTGTGTAACTTCGATTAGGGAACTGGGGATTGGAATTGTGGCTTATAGTCCTCTTGGAAGAGGTTTCCTGTCATCAGGACCCAAGATGGTGGAGAACTTCACAAAGGAAGATTTCCGACAGGTTTGACCTTTAGTTGACTTATGTTTCTTATTATGGAGTAGTTGATTCTGAACTACTTTGATGTCCGTACATCTTTGACTCTGTATTGTTCTGAACTTCTGATTATTCTGTCTTCTAGTATTTGCCGAGGTTCCAACCGGAGAACATTGAGCAGAACAAACTCATCTTCGACCGAGTTAGTGAGATGGCAACCAAAAAAGGATGCACACCAGCGCAGCTAGCCCTAGCTTGGGTCCATCACCAGGGAGAAGACGTGTGCCCAATTCCTGGAACCACCAAGATCGAGAACCTCAACCAGAATATCGGAGCCTTATCCGTGAAGCTGACTCCTGAAGAGATGACCGAGCTGGAATCCCTAGCCTCTGAGGATCTCGTCAAGGGCGATCGTTATGGAGCTCTTTCGAGCACCTGGAAGAACTCGGAAACTCCACCACTTTCCTCTTGGAAAGCTGAATAGACAAAGCCTGCTACTTGCATCCGTTGTTTGTTTTTGTATGAATAATGTATCTCTTTGTATGTTTTCCTCAACAGTTTTCTACAATGTGAGTTATGCAATGTATGCATCATCAGCTTTTGAGTAGACGAGACAAACCGGTACAGGTGAAGTCAGTTGAATAATTTTATGGTGAGGCGGTCTTATCGTATGAGACAACCAAGGCATAGTTACTTTTGAAGTATAATTGTGTTATTTTTTATATATAATGCGATTACGTTTGAACAAATAGTTGTATATTGACAACGACATATAGTGCATGCGTTCAACGAAAATATGGTCAAATATGATATTGACATGTATTAGATAAATCATGTGATTAACATTGTGATAAAAGAAAATGGAAGGTAAAAAAATTACATAATTAGAAAAAAAAAAAAGAAAAGAAGAAGTTAAATTAGGGTTAATGATAAAATTGAAATACAATTTCTAAAGTAAGGTAGTTTCATCCCAATTCGGATCATCTGTCCCACTTATTTGTCCCAAACTATGTCCCATTCACCAAAATAAGCCACGTAGCACTTAAAAAAAGATAAGATGACAACAGTCCTGTAATTTTCTCAAATAAAATTTTCTCAGCCCTAGATTATAGTGATTTGAATCAATCAATCTACCACCACTAACAGTCACATCCAACCACCGCAAAGTTCATCCTTAAAATCTCAACCTTCACGTCAACTGCTCAACCCCACCGGGACCTTGCCGGATAACCGATTCTCCGGCAAGCGTCACCTTGGACGCACCGGCGACTTCAACATACAATTGGAATTCCGACGACCACCTATTGTTACGCTTTTACACCCATCTCGATGTTATTTAACCTTCTCCGATTTAATGTCACTCCGTAACTTTTAGACAATAATTGTGACCTATCAAACTTTCTCGCATTATATTTCAAAGCTATCGAAACTATTTTAATCAAAAGTAACCTGATTACAATCAATAGTAATCCATTATATTGAAAATTTAACATGAATAATCCAACCTTTGGCTGGTCTTCCAAAAATAAACCAATCTTTAGTTAATCCCACAATAAACCAAACTTTGATAATATATTTCCACTAATGAACTGTCCCAAAAATTTACCTGTTGATGACCTTTATGTAAAATCAGGTCACCCTTCCTATATATTTAACTTACTTTCAACCTCTCGTTTTTTTACTCCATTGCTATTCCCTTTTTTACACCCCATTTATTCTTTCAAATTCAATCAATCAATCAATCATCATCATCATCATCATCATCATCATCATCAATCAATCTCCTATCAACATCCTCTTCTCTCTCTCCACACAATGGCTGCCGCCACCACCGTCCCGTCGTCATGTCAGCCTTCATCTTCGACGCCATCGCTCATTCTGTCAACTCCCTGACTCAACTCACCACCATCCTAGAGCTACTCACAGGACCAATTTCGTCAAAGAATCATTCTCACGAGTTTTTTTTTTTTTTTTTTGTATGTTTTATATTTATTGATCTCTATATTGGTTGTTTTAGATCTCCATTTTTTTTGGTGTTGTTCATTACATGTTTGATTTTTTTTTTTTTGGGTATTTGGTATGTATCATATTATTGTTCCATTGAAGATTCAATCTTGCACTTGTGATTTTATTAATTTTGTACTTTTGATGTGTTTTTTTAAATGGGTTTCAGTAAAAATCAATCCTTTTGTTTCAATATTACTCCGTATCATTTATTTGGTAGTTGTAATACTACTCTATTATTTCATCGTCGAGTTTCGCACTGAAAATTGTTGCTGCTTTGAGTTGGTTGAATGGTCTGATGAGGCTGGTATGGTTGTGTGCTTGAGACGATTTTAAGGGGGTGGTAGTGGTGGCGGCGACAAAGCTTAAAATGGTGGAGAAAGGTCAAGAATGGTGGTGGTTGTGGTGGCAGTGATGGAAAAAGGAAGGTGGTGTTAATGTTGATGGACAAGGTTATAATTGTGGGTTTAGTTAGATAAATGAAGATGGTAGGTGTTTTAACCTGTTGTATCTAGGGATGTCAGTGGGGCGGGTCAACGCGAATACCGCCCCGCATCCGCCCCAGTTAGGGTGGAGGTAGGAGACACTTTAGTGGGTCGTGGAGCGGTGGTGGATCCTAAAAGTGATCCCCGCCGCGGGTCGTGGAGCGGTGGTGGATTTCATCCAAACACCGCCCTGCCCCCCTCGCCACCGCACTCCGCCGCCGCCCCTGCCCCGCCCCGCCCCCGCCTATATTCGCCTCATCTATACCCGTCTTATTCATATTATTAAGAATATAAATTAGAAAAAAATTTAACACTTTAAAATTTTACTTTTAATATTTTTTTTAACTTTATTTTGAATTATGAATAATACTAATACTCCATATTTATTTAATTCATAAACTTTAAATGTTTGTCTTATGTATTTTAATACTCCATATTTCTTTAATTAATAAACTTTAAATATGTGTCTTATGTATTTTATTTGGTACTCACAAAACTTTGATTGATTATTTAAAATGTGTTTTCTACGTGGCTATATCGTTATTAGAAAATTTTCGGTAAAAAATTATTGAAATTTAAGTTGCGATAATGCGTATCTATTGGGCGGGTGGGGCGGGTGGTGGGGCGGTGGTGGGTCTACAAAATTCCCCGCCAGGCGGGTGGTGGAGGACGGATGGTCACCCGCCATGGGTGATGGGGCGGAGGTGGAGGTGGATTTTTGGTGGTGGATGCGGTGGTGGAGAAGCTTCCCCCGCCCCCGCCCCGCCCCAATGACATCTCTAGTTGTATCGGTAGCAGGTAATCCGGTCTATTTAAGGAAGATTTTATTTAGGGATATTTCCCATGGTACCCTCGAACTTTGGCAGATTACACATGGTACCCATGTGTGAAGTTTGTTCACATGGTACCCCTAAACTTTGTGAATATGTGCCCAATATGCCCATTTTGTGACGGAAAACTTGACGACGTTAAGTTTATGGAAGAAGACGCCAATTATGAGTTTAGGGTACATTTAGACCCACATTATTCCTCAATTAAATGCTATTATTTGTACTCTAATCAACAAAATTCACACTAATTAATCAACTCATAATAGCATTTAATTGAGGAATAATGTGGGTTTAAATTGTACCCTAAACTCATAATTGATGTCTTTTTCCTTAAACTTAACGTCGTTAAGTTTTCCGTCACAAAATGGGCATATTGGGCACATATTCACAAAGTTTAGGGGTACCATGTGAACAAACTTCACACATGGGGTACCATGTGTAATCTGCCAAAGTTCGAGGGTACCATGGGAAATATCCCTTTTATTTATTGTTGGGTTTATTGTGGGATTAACTAAAGATTGGCTTATTTTTGGAAGACCAGCCAAAGGTTGAATTATTCATGTTAAAATTTCCAAAGTAATACCCTAAATAATTAAAGAAAACTTACTCAATACTTTCACCTAAATATAAAATCACCGACAACCCTAAATTCATCATCACTTGTAGGGTTTTGAGGACATAAACAAGTTTTATACAAACCCAATTTGCCAAGATCAAATCGCAAGTATTGAACGAATTAACAAATACAAGTAAGATGAATCACATACCTTCTCGCAGCGGAATAATATAATAATAAGAAGTATGTGGAATATAAGAAATCCTTGAAAACCCAGAATAATAATAAGAACAAGAATCCCATAATAATAATTAACACCCCAATTGTGATGCCTCCATTAGTATCCACACGTACGGAGCTACAACTGGTATGCTAGTACCGAAGAGTTTACTAACCTCTCTCTAGAGAAACTATTTTCTCTCTATATAATATGTGGACTAATCTCATAATTGAATTGAGTTGAATTGAATCAATAATTCCTTCACAGGAACCCCATATATATATAGTAGAGAGGAAGATCTAGGTTTCCATAAACCTAATCCTAGTAGGTTTCCATAAACCTGAAGAGTTGTAGCTGGGCCAAACTAGCTTTGGACCCGGTAATTAATTAATGAGTTCTACTCATATTATAACTACCCTGTACATTTGTGTGTGACCCAATGGGCCCACTTAAGAGCTACTAGACACATAACTTATTTATGTATCAGATCAATATTGGTCTCTAGCAAGACGTGTTGACCACATAGACTTAAGCGGGTTAATTATTATAGGACAGTGGACATAATTCCTTCAGTCTCCCACTTGTACATGTCCCTATAAGAATATCAATAAGTCTCTTTGCTACTATCGTCTCCAATTGAGAATGAGGTAGGTTAAGTGTCATCCTCATATGTCTCAATCGTTTTCTCGAATCTCCGAGTTGACTTGTCAAAAGACAGATGAATGACAACGCATTCCATCCGACCGCGGCCACGGATTTACACAAGTCACACTCTTCGAGGGGCCAAGAAACAATAAACTCTCTAACAAGAGAGGAGCAAATCCCATCTTGTCTAACCACATGCTATCACATGATTCATGCATACCCAATGACCATCCGTAGTCCCTTTTAACAGATGACGAGGAATAGTATCAAAGCATACACTTCACATGTACAGAATAGTCAAAGACTCAGGTCAAAAGACCAAACAAACAAACAATTCCCAAGAA
Organism: Dianthus caryophyllus; assembly: GCA_023091065.1. Taxonomy (NCBI): domain Eukaryota; kingdom Viridiplantae; phylum Streptophyta; class Magnoliopsida; order Caryophyllales; family Caryophyllaceae; genus Dianthus; species Dianthus caryophyllus. The sequence continues at coordinate 31,200,504 of CM041517.1, read as the reverse complement.
CCTTTACTGACACTAGGCGAATCCTTAGTAAAGTTCTTCTCGGCGGGTCAGTCTAGTGCGTATCCTCATATACACACCTATGTGCCTGGCTTGGTACATCGTTACCTATGACTCATGGAACGTAGCCATCAACCAACTCACATACTAGTCATTTTCAAGTATTCGATTCGTCCCAACATAATACTCTGACTAGAGACAAAATAACTACATCCTCCATTTAATAGGGTTCCACTTACTAAGTCACGTACTTAGTAAACCTATCAATCGATGTTATTGTTATTTTGGGACTGCATTTTAAATAAATGCGATATTTATATCAATTATCGTAAATAACTCCCACTGAAATAAACACCTCTTATTAGTATCAAGACCATTCGCCCATGCGTCTTATACAATTCGCAACAACATGTTTCTAGTTGCGTAATAGGTATTTGTGCGTGACATGCAATCACCATTGCATCGAGTTATAACATTTGCATATACACAATTTACCTTCTCTCAATAAGATAAACTATTTTTGTTTCATAAGCACCATTAAAGTGCTTCATAAACTACATTATTCGAGTGTGCTAATGTTTTATAAATCAAACATCTATCATTTGCTTTACCAGCAACAAGACACTCAGTATTAGTCATCATTTTATGTTTGGAACTGTTTCCAACGCATAACTTATTTCATATAAACAAAGAGGTACCTAGATAGTCATCAAGGACCACCTTTACTTGTATGAAAATTAAATCACTTGTAACACATTTACAATGATATATTTTACCACAATTTGTATCTCATAATGATTCTTTGAGTTTTCATAAGCGCTTAGGATTTCCTCATGACTCCTCAAGTACATAGGATTTCCTCAAGTCTTCTTAAACACATAGAAACATTCATAGATAGTATTCTAGTGACACTTACTAGAACTTGATTGGTTTCATGTTCCTAATACGAACACATTAAAGAACAATGAAAGAAATATGTCATGAACATAACAATGAAAGAAATATGTCATGAACATAACAAGCTGTAAATGCATATGCACTCCCAATAGTCTTCATGTACACAAATATACAGATTTCTTTGTCTTATGGATCAAAACGCCTTTTAAACCAAAATCTCAAGAACAAAGGTTTCAACTCCAATTTACTTATTTCAAATGATTTTTGAAATTTTCACAAACAACTAGCGCATTCTTATTGATGTGAAACTAATTTTCACACTCAACCACCACATCTCATTTTATGAGACTATGACGACATTTGCTAGTTTCATGGGTTTAAGCATATGGTAAATAATCTCCACTATAGTCATTACTTTAATTACCAATCGAGCTTATTAACATCATATATCCATCATACCAATAGATATCTTATGTCTATCCATGTTTCATATATATATATACGGAGTTCTAGCCCATCAATGCTTCCTTATAGGTCAAACTTACGTGACATATATTCTCTCCCACCGTTTCTTTTAGAGATCACATATCTCAAATAGAAACTTATAGATCCACGTAACAAAATATAACTTTGTTCTTTGGATAAGTGGTAGAATGTATATCCTCTAAGAATACCTCATAATAGCATATCTTGGAATTTTGAGCTTAAGTTTTAGAAAACAACTTTTCTTGTAACTTCAAAACTCAAATCATAAAAGACAATTAGGAACTTTTCAATCCATATCCTATATCATTTCTTTTACCAACTTGTATGGACATAATCTTACTCGTGTACGTAGACTTTATAGTGCATAAGCCTCCAAAATATCATTAAGATCCAAGTGACTCATAGTAGAACGAACCTTATAAGATTTAATGTGAAACTCATTTCACTAATTTCTACGATGATCACAAATGATTTTCTTGAGCTCTGCCTTACTTGAACAACTCATCAAGTTGATCATATACTTCCATCTGAATATCCTTGAAATTCTCAAAGTATTTCAGAATTACGTTTCATCATCCAATGAACATGACTACAAAACTACAACGTAGTAAATGTAGTGAAGTATAAACGAATTTCACTTTCTCATGATATGACTATTGATGCACACATATCTCGTATATGTATGACCAAACAAATCGTCCGTCCTCCCACTAAACCAATTAGAAGACGCCATTTTATCATCTTTACAACCTTAAAGACGTGTCATATTAGTGAAACACAAGATGTAAGACTTGTACTCAACTGATCATTATGTTGTGAAATAAGTTACCTTTTACTAAGAATATAAGACCCAACATTAAAGTTAGTCTTTTAGTACTGTATATTAGCAAGGTACTTGAACAACAACGTTTGCTCAAAAGCACATAAATTCTATTCATGTTTGAATATGAACCAGAATTTCAAGCCTTGCTTATATTAGGTACATGAATAACAATTTATCCAATCTTAGCATTAAACTTTAAAATTAAGTCAAGTGATCCATCTTATATACATGAAAAACAGGTGTTCATTTCATATACATAATCACTTTACTTTTGTCATTACTCTACTCTTCTCGAACTCACTACATTATCAATGTAAGAGCTGCATTTGGTACCTCATACCAAAAGTAGAATATTGACTTTTACATTCACAACATACATATTTGAAGTCACTACTTCAAATTCATTTGCAGATCTTCTAGATAATTCTAGGAGTTGCTCTTCCAATGTTAATTTATCATTACATCAATGATTAAATGTAACAACCCGGTTTTTCGTGACTTAATTAAACTAAGGCGGAAAATTAATTAAGTCTAATACATGCCGGATGTTAATTAAATTACATTCAAATGGCATAGGATACAAATATATATTACAATCTCTCAACGAATACAAACGAAACATCCTAATCGTCCCGATAATCCTGAGTCTCGAGAATTTCCTGCAACGGAGACAAAAACAGAAAATAGGAGGATCTCCCGCTCAGAGGCGGGAAGTAGTGATCTAACCAACAACCTCTAAACCACGCTTTGGTTTATTTAACCTATGATTAAAAGTAACTTGTGACACTAAACGCGTATAACTCCAATGTGCATATTTCGATAAAATTGGACAATTAGCATATAATATCAGTTCTCACATATAGATATTTAAATCTCATACAACATGCAGTTCATAAAACGTAACGTAGAATATAGAAAATAAATAATTAAAACACATTGCAAACAGGCAAGCAAAAACATATAAGGAAATGTGATGATTCAAACATGAGTATAATCCAATCAAATAACGTGCCACGCTCACAAATAATCATACTCGGTAAATCGTATTCCAATACTCACAACCAAGTCATTCAGACAATCATCAAACAAACAAGACAAGGAAATACATTCAACATGTGATAACAAATGAATCTTCGTTAGTAAGGCGGAAGCATGCAGACATAATCCGCGCAGTAGCAGCCAGGGCCGAACGAAATCGGACGTAACTGAATATGCTAAAGATATCTAAGGCAATAAGGACGGCCTAATCCCTTGTCTAATGTATGCATACACCACCTATCGAGGATCATACTTATTCGCTAATCAAAAGGTATTCACCAAGAAAATGTTCGACTATCACCCCCGGGTGGGGCTGGCGTTTCCAATTACTGTACTATGGGCTCACGGTGATATCCAGTATGCCCCATCCCTGAGGTGGATACCCCGTACCGAATAAAGTCTCAAGACCCTTATAACGCCTTGGGCAACTCTGGGAGGAAGCCCAAGTCCCCATAGACAGCTACCTCGTTAACATCGAATTTCAAGAGTCGCAACATGGCGAACAATCCTAGTATTTTATTCAAGTAGCTCGTTTTCTCAATTCTTATATCCTTGTTTAATCGTAACAAGTGACAATTCTAAATATTAATAATATCGTCGAACTTTGTATAATGAAAATATTAATTCTAACAGTTCTTCAGATAAACGGAAACACATAGAAAAACTTAAATATTTATTTTGAGTCCGTTCGTAGATTTTAAATATTTTCACTATTCATTATTTTGTACGTATTTTTATACGTATGCGTATTTTCATACTTTGTACGTATTTTTATACTTTATACTTCTATGTATTTTTATTTTATATTTTAGTAATTAATAATTGTTCGTTTAAGTATGATTTAGTTTCGTTTAGATTTTAATTTAAGTATGTTTATGATTAGTGATACAAAGGTTTTTAAGTTTCGTGTTAAATTTTAAGCAACTTAAAATAGATTAGTCATTAGTGATATAAATAATTGAATTTCATTATAACTCACTTTTAATCTTTCCTCTTATTTGAATTGTAAAGTATCTAGCGATTTAGTAGTTATAACATTTATTTTAACTTAGAAATATTACTTAAACGATATTTGTTAAATTTTAGTATTCTTGATAAAATATAATATTGTGACAATTAGTAAAATTTCTTTTAGGTGAATGATAATTCAACCGTGGAATTTTATACGGAGTATATTTTCATATTTTATTAATATTTAATTATTTACTTTTTTTTCATTTCTTTAATTATTTAAACGTATTTATAAATTCGTATGTTCTATACATTTAAATTTTATAAACACAACAACTATTTAAGAAGTCGTCGTCTTTAAAGTATATTTTAAATTTTAATGATAGTATTCGATTTTATAAGTTTTTCTAAAAGTAAATTTTTAGAAATTAATTTTATTATAATAACACTTCCACTTACATATTAATTCTTTTTATGGTTTTTATAACTTAAATTTTCTACTAAGTCATTTTACTTTATCTTTTTATAGAATTATCATTTTAACACTTTATCTTTTTGTTAAACTTATTTGTAATACAAATTTCTAACTTTATTCAATAAAAGCTTTACTTAGGTTTATTTTATATTTCGAAGTACTTTATTTCTTCTTATTATTTTAACTAAATACCTATTTAGTTTATTTTAAGTTCATTGTAAATTTTAGAGTTTTAACAAAGTAATCCTTATAGTAATTGTGAGATATGACTTTTTATATAATTATTTATTTTAGAAACTTTAATATGAGTAACTTAATTTATATTTTTACTTTTAGTATGATTTAATATTAATTTAAACTTAATATTCTTTTAACTTAATTCTTTATTTTTAGTTATATTTCGATTTAACATTTTAGTGACGATAGATAAGTTATGTTAATTTAATTTATTTACTTAAGTTATTTAATAATACTTTAAGTTTTATTTTATACTTGTGATACATAAACCTTATATATTTTAATTTACACATAACAAATAATTTTAACATGATAATATTACAATTAAATTCAACATTAATTCAACAACACATTTTCACCCAAAATATAATTTCACAAAATCATATAAATATCATATTTCACAATTCAATTCAACATTATATTATAACTAAAATTAACACCCAATTTCATACTATAGCGAATCATACAAAGTTATCAAATTAAATCGAAAGCGGGACTCATACGTGTCTAATGCATAACTAGCTCACTTTTAATAACAAATTAATTAATATAAAACCAAAGCGTTAATGTTAGAGATTTTGAGGAAGAATCGAGTCACCTAAAATTGGCTCACGAACAGAGGCCTCCAAAAATCCAACCCGAAACCTTATGGACCCAAAATTAGTAGTGATTATGAATGAGAACACAAGCACCTCGAGTTGACCACGGTGCATCGTAAATGTCGGCAACGACATTTATTGTTTTAAGAAGGGGAAAAACAAGAGTGAATTAGGACCGATAAAAATCAATTTACAAAGTAAATCGATAATAACAACAACCTTCAATTGATAGAGTAGGAGTACTAAAATCAGAATTCAAAGGAGCATGAACAAAAGAGGGGAAAGAGAGGGAGAGCTAAACGAGGCTCACATTTGCGGTCCGACTTTCGATGTCGAAACCGAGCCTAGACAAAACAGCAACACGGGAGAGAGCAGAGAGGAAGAGCAGGGGCGTCAAGCTCGAGTCGATTCCGACGATAAAAATACGACGGGAAGCAGAGCAAGGCCACGGTGGTGGCTCACGGTGGTGATGAACGGCAGAGGCGAGGGAGTCGAGAACAGAGAAAAATCAATTAAAATGGCCAAATCAAAAGTCGATAATTAAATGAATAAAAACGATTTAATCGACGACACTTACCAACGATTGAATACGAGGGCAAGCATAGTCAGGCCACGGTGGCTCACGGTGGACAACCGTGGTGGTGGTGTATGGTGGGCCGAAAACAGGGGAGAAAGGAGGAGAGGAATACGGTGGTGGCTCCAGGGAAGAGGCGGCCTGAGGGTGGTCGACGAGCAGCTCCGGCGAGGTGGTGGTCTGAACTGACGGAATTAATAACTCCGGTACGAGCCAAAAGGAAGGAGGAAGAAACCAGGGGAGGCCGAGGAAGGTTGCTGAGCTCGAGCTTTTGAGCTCACCATTAATGGCGGCCCTGGTGGTGAACGGAGAAGGGGTGGTACTCCGGTGGTGGTTGCAGGTGTTGTGCCGTCGGTTGTTGCTCTGTTGTTGTTGTCGATGTTGTGTTGTTCGTTGTTGATGTTGTTGCCGAGTTGTTGTTGTCGTTTGTTTTATGTTGTGTGTTGTTGTTGTGTTTACTGTTGATCTTATTTTTATTTTTATTTAGGGGCAAAAGAGAGAGAGGGAGTAAGGTTGAAGATGATGAGGAAACAAAATCAGAAATATAATAAGGGAGTTATAAGGGGTGTGTCTTGAGGAAGGCTTTGACCTAAAAAAAAATATCCCAACACAAGTGGGTGGGTATGTATGTCGACATAAAGGCAAGGACAAGTTGGGTCAGTTTTCCGATTCGCTCTGTTTCATTTGCTCTTATTTATAAATCTTTATATTTTATAAAATATATAATGTTTTAAATTATTTGTTTTAAATTTTAATTCCATTATTCATATTATAAAATTTATAGTTTCGAAAATATAAATGTATAAAAGTTGTCAGTTACAAATTGTATTATGGTCTCACAAATTTTCAAACGGTCTATTTATTTGAGAGATTATTTCTATAAAACTAAATTTTATGAGAGTAATGATTTTAATATATAATGCAAATTCATAAATTCAAAAATGGTAACGGAAGTAAATTTTTGTTCGACACGTATTTTAGAAATAAAAATATAATACAGATTAATATAAAAATCGAGAAAGTTTAACTAGAAATATCTTGAGAAAGTTTATTTAATCGAAATTTTTCAGCCGCGTTTTTGAAGTAATTGAATAATAGTTAAATTATATAAATTTTAATTTAAGAATTTTGTTAAAATAATTAATTAGTATTAATAAAAACACGGGGTGTTACAATCCTACCCCCTTAAGAAAAGTTTCGTCCCCGAAACTTGGATAAGATGGATAACTGTCGAGATAGAACTAGGCAGTTAGTGAAAACATCGAGATTTTTGGAGTTAGGATATTAACATTGCTCTTGATTGGGTATGAATTTCCTACAAAGAAAAGATTGATGAATTTAATAGTTTCAATACAAATAATTCTTTTTCGAATTAATATCTAAATGTCGCTTTATTGACATTTTCAAAATCTGCGAGAAAGAGGTTTTCAAAAAGGTAGGGCCTAGAAGTTTTGTACGGAATTAAATTAAATAAAAATAATAAGCGTTTTCAGAATTAAAACAATTTATTTAAATTTGAAAATAAATGTTAACCTTAAAATAGGTTGAAATAAGGAATTTTAATATTTAATTAGGATTGTGATATAATCAAATTATTGTCCTACCCCCTTAAGAAGTTTTAAACGTATATACATAATAATATTATTATTGTTACTTTTAATGATCACATATATAAGATATATAGCCTTAGGAAAAATGGCATTTAGGAAAAATATGTAAAAGTCGTAGTGATCATAAGGAAAATATGAGCCTTAATGAAATTAAGGAAATACAGGTTATCGTTGAATGATAATTAAAATTTTAGAGAATTACGGATAACCTTTTTAATATAGCTCTTTTTCTTAAAATTGTTATTATGATGTTATTAGGTGAAACGGAAAGTTATAATTCATATTTAGGATAAGATTTGAAATTTATAATAAGGGGTTATATAAATGAAAAAGAAAATGATATATGTATATATACTTCGAAGAGAGATAATTGTAATAGATAGGAAAGGTCAAAAAGGTATTCAAAATTTAAAGACAAGGAGGTCGAAACAAATAAGTTTCAAAATAATCTAAAATTTAGAAATGAGGAATTTACGAAGGGAATTGGAAATATGAAATCCAATTTGATGATTAATACATAGAAAACTATATGTTTTAAAACAGATGAAAATTCCCGAAAAGGTAATAATAGATTTAAGAAACTTGAAAAGTAATAACGTTCAAAAGGGTATGAGATAAAGAATAATCAATTTAAAACAAACAAATGTCAAAGACATTTCAAACTACGAAATAAAATCTTGCGAAACAAAGGAATAATTTTCGAAGATGTTTTAAATGTGGAATACGAAGGTAAATTTTTTTTTTTAAAGCTAGTTAGGAATTTATGATGTTAATTATTTAAAATGAGATAGTAAAGCTAAGAATTTGATAGGTAATCAAGTTAAAAATATTTAAAGTTAAAGGATGAGGATTTTAAAACAATTGAGTTTATAAGTTCAAAAATATTTAATAAAAAGATAAAGAGTTTACAAAAATGAAGGAAACAACCAAAGATTCATTGCATGAGGTTAGTAGGTATTTCGTAGACATATAATTTAAGAGTTCAAAATTTTGGAATAACAAGGGAATAAACTTTAGAGGTTGAATAAAAAGTTAACGAAATTACAAAGAAGATATAAAGTCATTTTTATTTGAGATTGAAGAGAACAAATGAAAATTAACTTTATGAATTCAATTAGTAAGTATTATAGATAGATCTCAAGATTAGAAATTTTAGAAACTAAAATTAATTGTAAGGGGTCAAAAGAGCGAAGTAATCAAGTTCGAAGGTAGAGTATAAAGATCAAGGAGTTTATGAAATCCGAAAACAAAAATGGTATAATTTTTACGAGATTAAAGGAAGAGATGAAAATTTATTGAGAAGACAATTATTAAGAATTATTGATTTAGGAAGTTAGAAGTTTTAAAAGGAGTTAATAAGTTTAGAAGGTTGAAAAAAAATAATCGAGTGAGATTAAATATTAGGAATTTGATTAGGAAATCTGAAAATTTATAAACGTTGAAATGATGGTGATCATTAGAGATCGATTTTGATATAGCTTTAGAAATCTTCAATGCTAAAGAAATCTTCGACATCTTGAAAATTGTCTTGGATAGCGTGATTCTTGATACGTCTCTTCGCATGCGCTTCTGTCCTTGTCTTCAAATCTTATATTTGCGAGGAAATGAAAAGAGATAAAAATCCATTTTATGAAGTCGTTAGAAGAGTATAAGTTAGGAAAGTTTTATTTTAGAAAACAAAAATGAGTTAAATAGATTTAAACTTTATTAGAGGAGAAAATGATAATTTATTTAATAAGGACGTTAGAGAAAGTTATAGACGTCTTCAAAGCAATAGATTTCTTCGAGGTCTAGAACGTCTTTTCAGATCGTTCGACTCTTGATGCGTCCATTTCCATGTGCTTGAGTTCTTGTCGTCTTGTCTTCACTTCATACGTCTCGCTTTTTTTTTGGTAAGGTTAGCATATGAGACTTGTTAGTCAAAAAGATTAGTCATAGAGCACTTAGCAGGCAAGAAAAGAGAAATAAAATCTATCGAGGTTGAATAACGGTCGAAAATTCTAAAATCTAGGTCAGTCGGTCAATCCTTAATATTTCTACCCATTCTCACATTTAAAGCGTTCTAAGATTATTATTTTATCGATCTAGGATTTCTAATTTCATTATTTGATCCTATAAGTCTATGCCTGACATACGATATGAATGTCTGGCCCAGGTGTCGTCTCGCTAGATGAAATAACTTTAAGTCATTCACTACAAGACGACTCACGATACCAATCAGAATAACCCGGTTTTTCGTGACTTAATTAAACTAAGGCGGAAAATTAATTAAGTCTAATACATGCCGGATGTTAATTAAATTACATTCAAATGGCATAGGATACAAATATATATTACAATCTCTCAACGAATACAAACGAAACATCCTAATCGTCCGATAATCACGAGTCTCGAGAATTTCTGCAGCGGAGACAAAAGCGAGAAAATAGGAGGATCTCCCGCTCGGCGGGAAGTGAGTATTCTAACCAACAACCTCTAAACCACAGTTTTGGTTTATTTAACCTATGATTAAAAGTAACTTGGCAAAGACTAAACGCAGTATAACTCCAAAGAATGCATATTTCGATAAAATTGGACAATTAGCATATAATATCGCTTCTCACATATAGATATTTAAATCTCATACAACATGCAGTTCATAAAGCGTAACGTAGAATATAGAAAATAAATAATTAAAACACATTGCAAGCAGGCAAGCAAAAACATATAAGGAAATGTGATGATTCAAACATGAGTATAATCCAATCAAATAACGTACACGCTCACAAATAATCATACTCGGTAAATCGTATTCCAATACTCACAACCAAGTCATTCAGACAATCATCAAACAAACAAGACAAGGAAATACATTCAACATGTGATAACAAATGAATCTTCGTTAGTAAAGCGGAAGCATCTGAGACATAATCAGCCTTGATAGCGGCCATTTGAACGAAATCGGACGTAACTGAATATGCTAAAGATATCTAAGGTAATAAGGACGGCCTAATCCCTTGTCTAATGTATGCATACACCACCTATCGAGGATCATACTTATTCGCTAATCAAAAGGTATTCACCAAGAAAATGTTCGACTATCACCAGAGACGGGTACCCCCGGGTGGGGCTGGCGTTTCCAATTACTGTACTATGGGCTCACGGTGATATCCAGTATGCCCCATCCCTGAGGTGGATACCCCGTACCGAATAAAGTCTCAAGACCCTTATAACGCCTTGGGCAACTCTGGGAGGAAGCCCAAGTCCCCATAGACAGCTACCTCGTTAACATCGAATTTCAAGAGTCGCAACATGGCGAACAATCCTAGTATTTTATTCAAGTAGCTCGTTTTCTCAATTCTTATATCCTTGTTTAATCGTAACAAGTGACAATTCTAAATATTAATAATATCGTCGAACTTTGTATAATGAAAATATTAATTCTAACAGTTCTTCAGATAAACGGAAACACATAGAAAAACTTAAATATTTATTTTGAGTCCGTTCGTAGATTTTAAATATTTTTACTATTCATTATTTTGTACGTATTCTTATACGTATGCGTATTTTCATACTTTGTACGTATTTTTATACTTTATACTTCTATGTATTTTTATTTTATATTTTAGTAATTAATAATTGTTCGTTTAAGTATGATTTAGTTTCGTTTAGATTTTAATTTAAGTATGTTTATGATTAGTGATACAAAGGTTTTTAAGTTTCGTGTTAAATTTTAAGCAACTTAAAATAGATTAGTCATTAGTGATATAAATAATTGAATTTCATTATAACTCACTTTTAATCTTTCCTCTTATTTGAATTGTAAAGTATCTAGCGATTTAGTAGTTATAACATTTATTTTAACTTAGAAATATTACTTAAACGATATTTGTTAAATTTTAGTATTCTTGATAAAATATAATATTGTGACAATTAGTAAAATTTCTTTTAGGTGAATGATAATTCGACGGTGGAATTTTATACGGAGTATATTTTCATATTTTATTAATATTTAATTATTTACTTTTCTTTCATTTCTTTAATTATTTAAACGTATTTATAAATTCGTATGTTCTATACATTTAAATTTTATAAACACAACAACTATTTAAGAAGTCGTCGTCTTTAAAGTATATTTTAAATTTTAATGATAGTATTCGATTTTATAAGTTTTTCTAAAAGTAAATTTTTAGAAATTAATTTTATTATAATAACACTTCCACTTACATATTAATTCTTTTATGGTTTTTATAACTTAAATTTTCTACTAAGTCATTTTACTTTATCTTTTTATAGAATTATCATTTTAACACTTTATCTTTTTGTTAAACTTATTTGTAATACAAATTTCTAACTTTATTCAATAAAAGCTTTACTTAGGTTTATTTTATATTTCGAAGTACTTTATTTCTTCTTATTATTTTAACTAAATACCTATTTAGTTTATTTTAAGTTCATTGTAAATTTTAGAGTTTTAACAAAGTAATCCTTATAGTAATTGTGAGATATGACTTTTTATATAATTATTTATTTTAGAAACTTTAATATGAGTAACTTAATTTATATTTTTACTTTTAGTATGATTTAATATTAATTTAAACTTAATATTCTTTTAACTTAATTCTTTATTTTTAGTTATATTTCGATTTAACATTTTAGTGACGATAGATAAGTTATGTTAATTTAATTTATTTACTTAAGTTATTTAATAATACTTTAAGTTTTATTTTATACTTGTGATACATAAACCTTATATATTTTAATTTACACATAACAAATAATTTTAACATGATAATATTACAATTAAATTCAACATTAATTCAACAACACATTTTCACCCAAAATATAATTTCACAAAATCATATAAATATCATATTTCACAATTCAATTCAACATTATATTATAACTAAAATTAACACCCAATTTCATACTATAGCGAATCATACAAAGTTATCAAATTAAACTGAAACGGGACTCATACGTGTCTAATGCATAACTAGCTCACTTTTAATAACAAATTAATTAATATAAAACCAAAACGTTAATGTTAGAGATTTTGAGGAAGAATCGAGTCACCTAAAATTGGCTCACGAACAGAGGCCTCCAAAAATCCAACCCGAAACCTTATGGACCCAAAATTAGTAGTGATTATGAATGAGAACACAAGCACCTCGAGTTGACCACGGTGCATCGTAAATGTCGGCAACGACATTTATTGTTTTAAGAAGGGGAAAAACAAGAGTGAATTAGGACCGATAAAAATCAATTTACAAAGTAAATCGATAATAACAACAACCTTCAATTGATAGAGTAGGAGTACTAAAATCAGAATTCAAAGGAGCATGAACAAAAGAGGGGAAAGAGAGGGAGAGCTAAACGAGGCTCACATTTGCGGTCCGACTTTCGGTGTCCAAACCGAGCCTGAACAAAGCAAAGAACACGGGAGAGAGCAGAGAGGAAGAGCAGGGGCGTCAAGCTCGAGTCGATTCCGACGATAAAAATACGATGGGAAGCAGAGCAAGGCCACGGTGGTGGCTCACGGTGGTGATGAACGGCAGAGGCGAGGGAGTCGAGAACAGAGAAAAATCAATTAAAATGGCCAAATCAAAAGTCGATAATTAAATGAATAAAAACGATTTAATCGACGACACTTACCAACGATTGAATACGAGGGCAAGCATAGTCAGGCCACGGTGGCTCACGGTGGACAACCGTGGTGGTGGTGTATGGTGGGCGAAAGCGAGGAGAAAGGAGGAGAGGAATACGGTGGTGGCTCCAGGGAAGAGGCGGCCTGAGGGTGGTCGGCGGCGACTCACGGCGAGGTGGTGGTCCGAATCGACTGAATTAATAACTCAGATGCAGGCCAAAGGAAGGAGGAAGAAACCAGGGGAGGCCGAGGAAGGTTGCTGAGCTCGAGCTTTTGAGCTCACCATTAATGGCGGCCCTGGTGGTGAACGGAGAAGGGGTGGGACTCCGGTGGTGGTTGCAGGTGTTGTGCCGTCGGTTGTTGCTCTGTTGTTGTTGTCGATGTTGTGTTGTTCGTTGTTGATGTTGTTGCCGAGTTGTTGTTGTCGTTTGTTTTATGTTGTGTGTTGTTGTTGTGTTTACTGTTGATCTTATTTTTATTTTTATTTAGGGGCAAAAGAGAGAGAGGGAGTAAGGTTGAAGATGATGAGGAAACAAAATCAGAAATATAATAAGGGAGTTATAAGGGGTGTGTCTTGAGGAAGGCTTTGACCTAAAAAAAAATATCCCAACACAAGTGGGTGGGTATGTATGTCGACATAAAGGCAAGGACAAGTTGGGTCAGTTTTCCGATTCGCTCTGTTTCATTTGCTCTTATTTATAAATCTTTATATTTTATAAAATATATAATGTTTTAAATTATTTGTTTTAAATTTTAATTCCATTATTCATATTATAAAATTTATAGTTTCGAAAATATAAATGTATAAAAGTTGTCAGTTACAAATTGTATTATGGTCTCACAAATTTTCAAACGGTCTATTTATTTGAGAGATTATTTCTATAAAACTAAATTTTATGAGAGTAAAGATTTTAATATATAATGCAAATTCATAAATTCAAAAATGGTAACGGAAGTAAATTTTTGTTCGACACGTATTTTAGAAATAAAAATATAATACAGATTAATATAAAAATCGAGAAAGTTTAACTAGAAATATCTTGAGAAAGTTTATTTAATCGAAATTTTTCAGCCGCGTTTTTGAAGTAATTGAATAATAGTTAAATTATATAAATTTTAATTTAAGAATTTTGTTAAAATAATTAATTAGTATTAATAAAAACACGGGGTGTTACATTAAATCATTCCACTAATGACAAATATTTACGTACTCAATTAAACCATGCTAGAATCCAATTGCGCTCCCTCCAAATCCAATACATCAAGGCGCAAATCACCATTGCTAGAATCATCCTCTTCCTTTTGTCAAGTCTTCGCACTCTCAAACACCATAGCCAAGTTCTTTGAGAAGGGATGTGCATCCCCATCTTCATTCCAACAATCTCCTTGCACCTATTGCTGAAAGGGCAGTCAAAGAACAGATGCCTCACAGACTCCTCCGTAACTCCACACAGAAAACAATAGGACACTTCAGTAATCCCCATCTTACGCAGTCTATCCAAAGTGAGAAACCTATTTTGGGTAATAAGCCACACAATGAAGGAATGTTTTGGTACATTAAACTTGTTCCACACAAAAAAAACGCCATGGCTGGACAGGCTGAGTACCAAGTAACCATTGATAACCCCTCTTTATTTCTATAATTTTTATAAATATATATTTAGACACATTTTACTTTTGATTTTGTAGCTTTGATTTTAATATGTAATATAGATATAGATATGTAAATATTTACATATGTATTTATAGTTTCATAGTACAATGTCAACTATTTTTTATATTTGCAGAAATGAATAGGGAAATAACAAAGCTCACAATAATTACAAGGTATAATTTATGTGCTGATTATTCTATTAATTAAATTTGTTATTTTAGAGTTTTGAAAATTTTATAAGTCATGCATCATTTATTTTCATAATTTTTAAAATTTAATATTTAGATACATTTTGAATTTGATTTTTTTTTTTTTTGATGACGAGGGGTTGAATCCCCCCGGGCAGGGCACATGCATTCCCGCACCACCACATGTACCATGTAAGCCACCCCCAACGGGGGCTGCGGTGGCCAAGTGGGGAAATTGGTTCCAGGTGGGATTTGAGCATGGAACCTCACACAATTTGTTGCACCTTCCAGGTTAACCCAAATTCCACCTGGACAACCACCACTTGGTTTTTTGAATTTGATTTTGTTGCTTTTTTCCTCTAACATTATATATAATACAATGTTAACTAATTTCTATCTTTGCAGGAACCAGAAAATAAAAGAATCCACACTTACCAAGGTATAATCGATGTGTTGCTAATTTTTGCTTAATTATTTTTTAATGAAGGGATAAATACAGGGCGGATTATTTGATATTTGTTTCATTATTAATCTTTGACTTTAATTATTAACTCTTAATATATCTAGATGATGTTTGAGAAAGGTATAAACATATAATTGTGATTTTTTTTTATCAAGGTTTTATAGTATGAAAGAAGATGAATAAAGTAAATATATTCATTTAAATTGTTTTTTCTACATAGTCAAAAATCTATGAGAAATTGTAGTGTTTTAATGTGATTTTTATAGTAATTGTTTTAAAATTATATATTTACAATATTATAAATTTACACTTGAACCAAAAAATCATATTGTCATTATTTTTTTATTTAATTAACTTTCTTATAACTAGAATGATTTTTAAGTCACCATCTAATAATAATTCACTTTTTACCTTAATTTCATTTTTTTAAATCTATTTTAACAAATTAATTAAAATAAAAGAACCAATATACAAGAATCATTCATTTAGAAAATTACAAGAATCATTCATTCGAATAATTGCAAGAATCATTCATTAGGAAAATTGATGCATTAATTTAGTTTGTGTGAGAATTAAAAAATTTCAAAGGTTATGAAAAATAAAATCACTATTTCTCATCCCTTTATCTTTAAATGTTTTTGCGTTTTCAATTTCATGTTTTTATTTTGTTTCAAAAATTTATATTAAGTACCGATAGTAACTATTTATTTTATATGTGTCCAGGACTATTCTTAAAATTACAAAGTTTGAGGATGATTATTATGAAATAAGTTCTAAATTACCTATTATAAATTAATCTAAACATGTTCGAAATAGATGAAAAAAAAAACAACTTACAGTAAGTATTCAAACATACCTACTTAATATAAATATCATATTAAGCGTGATGTATAATATGTTTGATCTTTATTCTTAACTAATATTGTAACAACCCGGTTTTTCGTGACTAAATTAAATTTAAGGCGGAAATATTAATTAAGTACTTTGTATTACAAAACCAACTATAAACGTATTACAACTCAAAATACATATTTAGATTTATAGATAAACATGGTTATTAATTTACTATCTCTCAAAATGCAAAAGATGATCTTCAATTCCCTGGTGTTCTTCATCAATTAACCTCAAAGTACCTACGTATAACCCGTAAGACTCGATTTCATCTCGCACACGCTAAGCCTTATAGACCATAACAATAAACATATACGGAGTAGCATTATCATATACATGTGTAATTATAGCATAACACATATAAAGCATCTACGGAATACATGATTATTAAAACGTAAAACATTTCAAATCATATTTTAAGCATAACTCATAGCAATTTCATATAACGTAAACAACATGATATTTAAGACTTGATACATTTCGATCGTTGTATATTGCATTAATCATGATCAACTCAATAAACACATACGTGTGAAGAAACATGCAATATCTCATATAGCACGAGGGATAGTCGACCCTTCTCATATCAAAACAATTATACGTTACTATGACCAACCTTCTACGTCACCAAATCATTAATGTACAGGTGCAAACCAACTACAATCAACATGCGCCACAAAGGTGTATTTCAACTTAAACATACCTGAAGCAAACCAAATCATGGAGAGGTAAAAACAACCCAAAATAAAATTAAACACCTTCAAATAACCACAATACTTCAACCAACTAATAAAATCGCCAAACTAATAAAATCGCCAAATTTACAGGGAAGACATACAAAGAGAAGTCAAGATAGTGGCCCACGAGCAAACTGACCAACAGGATGAACTCGAGGCAAAAAATATAGCCGAACACAAAATAAACCCCAACTACAACTGATGCGGCAGCAGTGGGAACACAATGGAAACGAGACCTTGGAGAGCACATGGTGCGGGTGTAACAACCTGGTTTTTAGTCGACTTTAATTACTAAGGCGGAAATTAATTAAGTCTTAAACCAGAGTCATTAATTATACATAAACCCAAAATGTTACATCCTCGTTCGAGAGTTGAATAATACAACTCTAAATACGGTAGTTAAAAGAGTAGCGTTATATATTACAAATCTCTCGGAAAACAATAAAAGTAAAGCATAAAAGCGTCTCGTGGCCCCATCCAAAATCCAGCTCCTGGTCCCACGAGCGTCTGCACAATAAACTATGGGGATGCGTCATTGAGCGATGATGACTAGCTATGCTCATACTTACCCTCGATTTCAATTACTTTGGTTTAATATTATCGCTTTATAAACATATCATTATGATAAAACATAAACATGCTTAATACATATAGCATATAAAGACATATAAGTCATAATAAGCATGCGGTTTAAAGCGATAAATCATATAAGCATGATATTCAAACATGAAGGCAAATAGCATATAATAGCATATCAATAGTATCACAATAATTCAATAGCATTACAAGGCGATATCGGATCGCAATCAAACATACGTATCTTATCATTCTCCTCATGCAGACTCGATTCATTGAAAGTTGTGGTCTTTAATTTTCAAGATGGTGCACACTCATTCTCAATTAAACAAATAACAGACACCACATCCTGCTTACGAGCCTGACCACTGAGTAGGCCCTTGTACTCTGATCGATTGCATCTCACTTCCATAGTGCAGAGGCTTACTCGACTCGTAAACCACGCCGAATACTATAATACTTGCATCTCATCCTCTAGTGTTCGAAATGATTCGAACTTCAGATACAATCTCGTCAAGTAATCTTTACGCAGGGTAAGAACGAATGCTAGTGTCGCGCCCACTAAGAACGAAACACGGCAAGGAGACCACCGCTATAATCGCCCAAATCGGCACGGATGCCCTGTTAACTTTAGCGAAATAGGGAATAAAACCTAGTCTAGTACATGTACACTAGTATCCAATTTAAGAATGGGCTATGCTAATCATAGAGCACCTTAACTCAGGATAAAACGACTATTTCCTAAAGCCTGAGACAAAAGCCTTGGCATATTCAATTATCTTGTCCGGCAATGGCGACCGCCACAAGACTATCTTAGTCCCACTTCACTTACGATTGACGTTTTCATATCTGAGGCCCAAGCTTGACCTTTTATTTAAACATACTCATGATTTATTATTTATTTGATATTACATATCACATGTTTCTAGACTCTCCTAGTCTCATCGTCAAACGTTTTATTTGAATGGTAGGTTTCATATGATCACATAACACATTCGTTTATTATTTGAAGTGTTGTTAATTATTAACATTTTTAAGATTTTAAATTGAAACGTTGATTAGTATGTCCAAATTTTATTTAAGTGTTTTTCAAAACACTTTAAGTCATTTACTTCTTCATTTTAAATTTTCTATACTTAGTAAAATTTTCAATTATTTTCAGTATTTCACTATTCATTTTTTTACTATTCATAAATCACTATTCACTTGACACTATTCATTGGTCACTATTCATCGTATTTTATACGTATTTTTATACGTATTCGTATTTTATACTTCGTATTCCATACGTATTTTTATACTTATACGTATTCCTATACTTGTACGTATTTTATATTTATACGTATTTTTATACGTATTAATATATTTCCTAAGTATAAACTAAAATTTCATTTTATTTGCTAAGTACAAAAATTCTAGTTTCAAAGTCGTTAGGTTCGTTTTGTACTTAGTGATTTTTGAAAATATTTCAAAAGTCTAGTTTTAAAAACGTTAAGTTCGGTTTGTATTTAGTGATTTTTGAAAATATCTAAAAGTCTAGTTTTAAAAACGTTAAGTTCATTTTGTATTTAGTGATTTGTGAAAATATTTTAAAATGTAAGACTCGGTTAAATTTAGTCGTCTATTTATTTAAGTTAGTGATAGTATCGTGGATGATTCATTTATAGTCCGTATGTCCAAATTCAATAATCCAATAGCAAAGGTAGTATCACACGATTTAATTCATTTTTATAACGGTTAACATATTTTCATCGGTTTATCGTATTTCATTTATAACTAAAACAATTTATACAAAAATTCAATTCTAATTACTATTTAACTTTAGTAACTTAGTGATAATTTCATTTTGATCAAATTTAGTCAATTTAAAAAGAGAATGTCGTGTGGTTTAATGTACATGTCAAAATTGATTTATTTCTTTTAATTTCTTAATTCTAACTTATTAACTAATAATTAAATTATTTTAACAATAAACTAAAAAGTGATAAAAACAATTTTAAGCCTAAAAATGAAGGAATGCCGTGAGCAAGTAGGTGATGGTTCTAAATTTTCATTTTTCGATTTTATCGGTTTTTAACTTAAAGTCTTTATATTTTGATTATTCTAATTATACTAAAACGATTTAAACTAAAATGAAACTTACTAACAATTTCATTTATATTTATGAATAGTGTTTTTCAACACTTTAAATTTCTAACTTTTTAATCTAAATGATTTATAATGTTTTAGTTGATTTATAGTATAATACTAAGTGATATATAAAACAATAACTAAACATAAACATAAATTATTAACAAACATAAATTAAAATGAAATCAAAATGAGTAACAAGTATGAACATCAACATGAATAACTCAAGAACACACATGAAGAACTCAAGAACAACTCAAGAACACTTATTTCGATTTTGATAATTTATAATTTATTTTCCTAAATTAATTCTTTTCATATGGTAACATCCATTTTAACTAACTTAATCTAACATATTATTTACAAAAATTAAAAGTGAAAATTTATTAAAAAAAATAAAGAAAACCGTGTATATGTAATATATATATATATAAATTTTCACTTTTGATTTTAATCACTTTAAACTCATTTTTAATATTTCACATAATTTTTATATAACATTACTACTTCATTAAAACATAAATAAACATAAAAATCATATGAACATAAATTAAAAATGCTCAAAATTAATTTAACTAACATATGAACAATATTACTACAATTACACTATTATCATTATTACCTATTTATTATCATTTTATTATATAACACATAAACATATAAGTTCATACAAGTGATGTTTAACATATTTAACATAATTTTCATATCCATAAAATCATAATAACAAAACAAATTAATTTACTAAAAAGATAATACAAGACATAGTTAGTCACCTTTGATCGGTAAGTTTATTGGTTGTCCGGATCGACTATATTATCCAAGTCTAAGTCTTCACCCTCAAACCCGTCTTCACCTTCAAATAAACCCGTAAAATATAAGCTCCAAATACCCAAAGATGTCTAAGAACACTAGTGTAATATTAGAGTAATATTTAGGGTTTTTATTTAGGAAGTTTTAAGTGAAAAATGAAAGAAAATAAAGAGAGAAAAAGAGAGTAAGGTGGCCGGCCAAATGAAGAAGAAAAAGAGGTGATTTTGTACTTAGAATAAATGAAAATGATGTTATGCAATTAGGTTAAATGAAATGTGTAGTATAAGTTTTGATTTATTAAGAAAATAATGTTTTATTATTATGTAATTAGGGAACCAAATGATCATAGTAGACTTACTAATGTCAACATTACTATTAGGTGTAGAAATTGTCTAATTTGTGTTTAAAAATGTTTTCCTCGAATTTGGTCAGTTTTAAAAAGTCGGGCGTCAAAAGCGATAAAAGTTAATGTGTGCGCGTTTGACGATTTTTCGAAATATTTCTACTTTTAAATTCTAAGACTAAATTATTTATTTCATTATTCAAAAATTTTGAAAAGTGTTAAAGAAGTCGATAAATTTTACAAAACAAAAGTTTAGTAAAAATTGTGATTTTGAAGGCTAAAAGGCTTAGGATTTGATTTAGGCTTTGAAATTAGAAATTGATGGCTAATTAATGAATTAAATTAACACGGGGTGTTACAAACCTCCCCCCTTAGAAAAGTTTCGTCCCGAAACTTGAATGAAGAATAGGATTTTCACCTGAGGTAAACAAATGGATATTTCTCCTTCATAGAGGCTTCAGTCTCCCAAGTTGCTTGTTCAGTCAGTTGACCTTTCCATAGCACTTTTACTAAGGGAACCGTCTTCCGCCTCAACCTCTTGGTTTCTCGTGCCAAGATCTTTACAGGCCTCTCGGAGTAGAGCAGGTTAGGCTCAACTGCGATTACGTCAGGAGTAATGATGTGACTTGGGTCGCTCCTGTATCGCCTTAGTTGTGAAACGTGGAACACGTTGTGGACCTTGGAGAGGTTGGGGGGTAGCGCTAGGCGATAGGCTACCTCGCCAATTCTGTCGGTTATCTCATATGGTCCAACGTATTTAGGACTCAACTTTCCTTTCAAACCGAAGCGTCGGACCCCCTTCATGGGTGATACCTTTAAAAACACATGATCGCCAACCTCGAACTCGATTGGTCGACGATGCTTGTTGGCATACATCTTCTGGCGGTCTTGTGCCGCTTGCAGGCGTTCCCGAATGATTTTTATGTGTTCAATTTGGTCTTGAATGACCTGTGGTCCAGTTCCCACGTTGTCACTAGCATCGTCCCAACAGACTGGGCTACGACACTTCCTCCCGTAGAGGGCTTCAAATGGAGCACAACCCAGACTAGCATGGAAGCTATTGTTGTAGGAGAATTCAATCAAAGGTAGACTTTTCTCCCAATTCTCGTTAAATTCTAGGGCACATGCCCTGAGCATGTCCTCAACTGTTTGGATAGTTCGTTCAGTTTGACCATCAGTTGCAGGGTGGAAAGCGGTGCTCATCTTCAGTTGGCTTCCCAACGCTGCCTGGAGTTTGTTCCAAAAGTGAGAGGTGAATCTCGGATCCCTGTCCGAGATAATGTCTAGCGGTACACCGTAGTCGAATCACATCCATCTCATAAGCCTTAGCTAGCTCTTCAAGGCTCCAAGTATCTTTGATTGGTAGAAAGTGGGCCGATTTGGTTAAGCGGTCCACTATTACCCAAATCGCATTATTGCTTCGGTGAGTTCTTGGCAAACCTCGTTATAAAATCCATGGAGATGGAGTCCCACTTTCCCAATGGAATGTCCAAAGGTCAGTAGTAGTCCCCGGGTCGTTGATGTTCAAACTTCACCTTCTGGCAGATTAGACACTTTGCAACATACTCTGCAATCTCTGTTTTCATTCTAACCCACCAAAACTTCAGTTTTAAGTCTTGGTACATTTTATCAGACCCTGGATGTATGGAGTATCGTGTACTATGTGCCTCGTTGAGGATCCTTCTCTTTAAAACTGGTACGTCGGGCACACACCACCTTTCTTTGAATCTCAAACTCCCGTCAGGTTTAATCTCAAACCCTACTCGGTTTCCTGAAGGAATTTCCCTTCTGATTTTTACGAGTTCTTCATCCTCCCATTGTAGAGCCCTAATCTCGTGATATAACTCCGGCTCTGCGATCATTGCGTTCAAATCAGCATCGTCAGACTGAACCAACTCTAAGTTCATTCTCTTGAAGTCTCTGACAATACCAGCCGAAATTTCCCAACTGTTACCAAGGGTATGCGTAGTCTTTCTACTCAGGCGTCGACAAGAACGACGTCGCCTTACCCTCATGGTACAGTAGTTCAATCTTATAGTCCTTGATCAGTTCTAACCACCGGCGTTGTCTCATGTTGAGTTCCTTCTGCGTGAAGATATATTTCAGGCTTTTGTGGTCCGTGTAGAACTTGATACTCACTCCGTAGAGGTAATGACGCCAGATTTTCAAAGCAAACACCACAGCTGCTAATTCAAGGTCATGAGTTGGGTAGTTTCGTTCATGAACCTTTAACTGCCTTGACGCATAAGCAATGACCTTCCCTTGTTGCATCAGTACGCAACCCAGGCCATTCAGTGAGGCGTCACTGTAGACTTCATACTCGTCTCCATCTGTAGGGAGGGCTAAGGCGGTAATGGTAAGCCTTGTCTTGAGTTCCTGGAACGCATTCTCGCACTCGTCGCTCCATATGAATTTGGATTCTTTTTGTAGCAGCTTTGTCATTGGTCGTGCTACCTTAGAGAAATCTGGAACGAACCTCCTGTAGTATCCTGCCAATCCTAGGAAGCTGCGTATTTCAGTTATATTTGTGGGAGCCTTCCATTCTTTCACTGCGTCGATCTTTGCAGGATCTACCATCACTCCGTCCTTTGAGATGACGTGACCCAGGAATGCTACCTTCTCGAGCCAAAATTCGCACTTAGAAAATTTAGCATACCACTTATATTCCCTTAGTATCCCCAAGATGATACGAAGATGTTCCTCGTGTTCTGCCCCAGTCTTGGAATAAATCAGGATATCGTCAATGAAAACCACCACGCATATGTCTAGGTACTCGTGGAAGGTTACATTCATTTGATCCATGAACACCGATGCGTTTGTTAAACCGAATCGGCATGACCTTAAACTTCGTAGTGACCATATCCGCTTCAGCAGTCTTACGGATGTCCTGTTCTCTTACCGCAATCGATGGTAACGACCTTAGATCGATCTTAGAAAACACTCCCGCGCCCTTCAATTGATCAAAGAGATCGTCGATTCTGGGCAAAGGGTAGCGGTTTTTAATGGTCACCTTGTTCAATTCCCTGTAGTCGATGCAGAGTCTCATACTGCCATCCTTCTTCTTCACAAAAAGAACCGGTGCTCCCCAGGGTGAGACACTCGGTCTTATGAAACCCTTTTCAATCATTTCTTCCAGTTGTTTCTTTAATTCCTGTAGTTCTACCGGTGCCATCCTATAGGGTGCCTTTGAGATTGGGGCCGTGCCTGGCACAAGGTCGATAGAGAATTCGACGTCACGAGCAGGTGGCAAGCCTGGTAAGTCGTCTGGAAAAACGTCAGGAAATTCCCGTACTACGTGAATACCTCCGATGTCCACGCTTTCCTTTACTTCGTTGACGCTGCATAGATACACTTGATGTCCCTTTCTTTCTAACCGTTGAAGTTGTAGCATAGATATGATTTTCGCCCCCTTAACTGGCGAAGTCTTCTGATACGTGACCCTAGCCCCTGTAGGATGCTTCAAGCGAATTTTCCGATCTCGGCATTCGAACAACGCATGATACTTAGTCAACCAATCGATCCCCAGAATAACGTCGAACTCCGGCATGTCAAAAAGAATAAGGTCGGAAGGGAAGATTGTTTTATGGATTGTGATTGGAGTTTCTTTGAATATTTTGGAGCATTTGAAAATTTTTCCGTTTGGTAAAGAAATATTTGCGTTGATTGATTCGGATCTTGTGAGATTAGCCTTTGAAACAAATTTAGAAGATACAAAGGACAATGATGCCCCGGTGTCAAATAAAACGACAGCGTTTACAGAGTTTATAAGAAAAATACCAGTGATGACATCGGCCTCAAGTGACTCCTGCGCACCGGCCGGTGAGCACATAACTTCGACCGCTGTACTACAACAGTTGTGGTACTCCCGCAACAGTGTTGGTCTCGGAGCATTAGGGCATGCATTCGCCTTGTGCCCTACCCGACTTACAACGGTGAATAAGTAATTGGTCGCCCATTACATTGTTTCCCTTCATGACGCGCCTTGTTGCATATAGGACAATTTCCCTAAGAAAGCTCTTGGTTGAGGAGCCCTCCGCAACCATGGCCCTCTCGTTGTTCCCAGCGGAAGTGCGTTGCAGGAACGCAGGCCTCTGAAAATTCGCCTCTGTTGGATCGGGCGTTGATAATTCGGCTTGAATGAAGCTCGATCGTGCCGCGATGGCACAAACACCTTCTTCTTCTTTTTCTCCTCGGCTTTTTCCAACTCTAAGGAAGCCCATACCCCCTGCGCACACTCGTGAGGCTGCGGCA
Source organism: Dianthus caryophyllus (assembly GCA_023091065.1). NCBI lineage: Eukaryota > Viridiplantae > Streptophyta > Magnoliopsida > Caryophyllales > Caryophyllaceae > Dianthus > Dianthus caryophyllus. The sequence goes on along the minus strand of CM041517.1, from coordinate 31,175,148 downwards.
AAAGTAGCGTGGTGTTCTTTGCTCATGTGGTAGTGCCAGATCGTTAGACATATTGCGCAGTACCTCGAGTCATGGCCACTATCGTTGGGAGCGATCGCGACCAAATTTTGCCAGCTGTTGGAATTTCTCAGTGTATTCCTGGAGTGTCATGTCTCCCATTCTGAGACTTATGAATTCCTCCTCTTTCTGACACCTGAGCTCATACCCAAAGTACCGCCCCTTGATCTTCTCAACGAATTCGTACCAGGTGAACGTAGTATCAGGCTCGTTAGTCCTGATTACGTTCCACCAGTCATTCGCCTCTTCCTTTAGGTAATAGGCGGCAATGTTGACTCTATCCTCTGGAGGCGTTCTAGTCAGATCCATGAGTTTCTTCATTTCCTCCAACCAATTAGTGAGGTCGATAGGGTCATTAGAACCCGAGTATGTTGGTGGACGATGACGGGAAATGCGATCAAACGCGCTTGGATGATGTTGGCGGTTTGCGTTGTCCGTGGCTATTTCTGCCAAACGGATCAAAGATTCTTCTGCCAGGAGGTGTCTTTCCTCGTCTGTCATTGGAGGTGCAGCCATTCTGAAAGAATTAAGACGTGAAGGAATTTATTAGTATTGCGAGAGGTTAGAAGACATGCTTATCATTGATAGCTTTTACTTGAAAGTAAATGCAATAACGGCAGTTATGCAAGTAAGCACAGAAGTTAGGTATTTTATTCCATTGAGATGCCTCTGGTACATTTTCTGAAGAAGATAGAAGAAAGGTTGAAAGTAGAGAGTGTATTTTTGTGGAATTGTTTATGAATTTAACAGATGTCTTCACTCTGTGCCGTCTGGTACTTCTTTCGATGCTTCAATCCTCGGGAGTTGAATTATTATTTTGATTTTATATCCGAGGATAGTTGTTAGTTTAAATCAGTCACTTCAGCAAATAGCAAGCATAAGCGAGTTAGTGTGTTTTATTTTGAGGGAAGTAGTTTGTTATTTAAAAGTCCTTAGTCTATGGTCAGTCCTTAAGGTTTCTACCCATCCTCACACTTTAAAGCGATTTGAAGTTTATTATTTAAGCGATCTAATAAAAGAAAAATCTAATTTATTATTTGATCCTATTAGTCTATGCCTGACATACAATATGAATGTCTGGCCCAGGTGTCTCTCGTTAGGTAAACATAAATCGCATTAGGCAATTCATGTTACGGTCACGAGTCACTACGATACTAATCAGAATAACCTGGTTTTTAGTCGACTTTAATTACTAAGGCGGAAATTAATTAAGTCTTAAACCAGAGTCATTAATTATACATAAACCCAAAATGTTACATCCTCGTTCGAGAGTTGAATAATACAACTCTAAATACGGTAGTTAAAAGAGTAGCGTTATATATTACAAATCTCTCGGAAAACAATAAAAGTAAAGCATAAAAGCGTCTCGTGGCCCCATCCAAAATCCAGCTCCTGGTCCACGAACGTCCTGCACAATAAACTATGGGATGCGCATTGAATGACAAAGTGACTAGCTATGCTCATACTTACCCTCGATTTCAATTACTTTGGTTTAATATTATCGCTTTATAAACATATCATTATGATAAAACATAAACATGCTTAATACATATAGCATATAAAGACATATAAGTCATAATAAGCATGCGGTTTAAAGCGATAAATCATATAAGCATGATATTCAAACATGAAGGCAAATAGCATATAATAGCATATCAATAGTATCACAATAATTCAATAGCATTACAAGGCGATATCGGATCGCAATCAAACATACGTATCTTATCATTCTCCTCATGCAGACTCGATTCAATTCAGAAAGTTGTGGTCTTTAATTTTCGAAGATGGTGCACACTCATTCTCATTTAAACATATAATGCATAACACATACCGCTACGAGCCCACCAATCGAGTAGGCCCTTGTACTGATCGATTGCATCTCACTTCCATAGTGCAGAGGCTTACTCGACTCGTAAACCACGCCGAATACTATAATACTTGCATCTCATCCTCTAGTGTTGAAATGATTGAACTTCGTGATACAATCTCGTCAAGTAATCTTTCTGTGAGGTAAGAACGAATGCTAGTGTCGCGCCCACTAAGAACGAAACACGGCAAGGAGACCACCGCTATAATCGCCCAAATCGGCACGGATGCCCTGTTAACTTTAGCGAAATAGGGGAATAAAACCCTAGTCTAGTACATGTACACTAGTATCCAATTTAAGAATGGGCTATGCTAATCATAGAAAGACCTTAACTCGAGGATAATCCGACTATTTCCTAAAGCCTGAGACAAAAGCCTTGGCATATTCAATTATCTTGTCCGGCAATGGCGACCGCCACAAGACTATCTTAGTCCCACTTCACTTACGATTGACGTTTTCATATCTGAGGCCCAAGCTTGACCTTTTATTTAAACATACTCATGATTTATTATTTATTTGATATTACATATCACATGTTTCTAGACTCTCCTAGTCTCATCACAAACGCTTTATTTGAATGGTAGGTTTCATATGATCACATAACACATTCGTTTATTATTTGGAGTGTTGTTAATTATTAACATTTTTAAGATTTTAAATTGGAACGTTGAATAGTATGTCCAAATTTTATTTAAGTGTTTTTCAAAACACTTTAAGTCATTTACTTCTTCATTTTAAATTTTCTATACTTAGTAAAATTTTCAATTATTTTCGATGTTCACTATTCATTTTTACTATTCATAAATCACTATTCACTTGACACTATTCATTGGTCACTATTCATCGTATTTTATACGTATTTTTATACGTATTCAGATTTTTATACTTAGTATTCCATACGTATTTTTATACTTATCGTATTCCTATACTTGTATCGTATTTTATATTTATACGTATTTTTATACGTATTAATATATTTCCTAAGTATAAACTAAAATTTCATTTTATTTGCTAAGTACAAAGATTCTAGTTTCAAAGTCGTTAGGTTCGTTTTGTACTTAGTGATTTTTGAAAATATTTCAAAAGTCTAGTTTTAAAAACGTTAAGTTCGGTTTGTATTTAGTGATTTTTGAAAATATCTAAAAGTCTAGTTTTAAAAACGTTAAGTTCATTTTGTATTTAGTGATTTGTGAAAATATTTTAAAATGTAAGACTCGGTTAAATTTAGTCGTCTATTTATTTAAGTTAGTGATAGTATCGTGGATGATTCAGTTATAGTCCGTATGTCCAAATTCAATAATCCAATAGCAAAGGTAGTATCACACGATTTAATTCATTTTTATAACGGTTAACATATTTTCATCGGTTTATCGTATTTCATTTATAACTAAAACAATTTATACAAAAATTCAATTCTAATTACTATTTAACTTTAGTAACTTAGTGATAATTTCATTTTGATCAAATTTAGTCAATTTAAAAAGAGAATGTCGTGTGGTTTAATGTACATGTCAAAATTGATTTATTTCTTTTAATTTCTTAATTCTAACTTATTAACTAATAATTAAATTATTTTAACAATAAACTAAAAAGTGATAAAAACAATTTTAAGCCTAAAAATGAAGGAATGCCGTGAGCAAGTAGGTGATGGTTCTAAATTTTCATTTTTCGATTTTATCGGTTTTTAACTTAAAGTCTTTATATTTTGATTATTCTAATTATACTAAAACGATTTAAACTAAAATGAAACTTACTAACAATTTCATTTATATTTATGAATAGTGTTTTTCAACACTTTAAATTTCTAACTTTTTAATCTAAATGATTTATAATGTTTTAGTTGATTTATAGTATAATACTAAGTGATATATAAAACAATAACTAAACATAAACATAAATTATTAACAAACATAAATTAAAATGAAATCAAAATGAGTAACAAGTATGAACATCAACATGAATAACTCAAGAACACACATGAAGAACTCAAGAACAACTCAAGAACACTTATTTCGATTTTGATAATTTATAATTTATTTTCCTAAATTAATTCTTTTCATATGGTAACATCCATTTTAACTAACTTAATCTAACATATTATTTACAAAAATTAAAAGTGAAAATTTATTAAAAAAAAATAAAGAAAACCGTGTATATGTAATATATATATATATAAATTTTCATTTTTGATTTTAATCACTTTAAACTCATTTTTAATATTTCACATAATTTTTATATAACATTACTACTTCATTAAAACATAAATAAACATAAAAATCATATGAACATAAATTAAAAATGCTCAAAATTAATTTAACTAACATATGAACAATATTACTACAATTACACTATTATCATTATTACCTATTTATTATCATTTTATTATATAACACATAAACATATAAGTTCATACAAGTGATGTTTAACATATTTAACATAATTTTCATATCCATAAAATCATAATAACAAAACAAATTAATTTACTAAAAGATAATACAAGACATAGTTAGTCACCTTTGATCGGTAAGTTTATTGGTTGTCCTGATCGACTATATTATCCAAGTCTAAGTCTTCACCCTCAAACCCGCTCTTCACCTTCAAATAAACCCGTAAAATATAAGCTCCAAATACCCAAAGATGTCTAAGAACACTAGTGTAATATTAGAGTAATATTTAGGGTTTTTATTTAGGAAGTTTTAAGTGAAAAATGAAAGAAAATAAAGAGAGAAAAAGAGAGTAAGGTGGCTAGGCCAAATGAAGAAGAAAAAAAGAGGTGATTTTGTACTTAGAATAAATGAAAATGATGTTATGCAATTAGGTTAAATGAAATGTGTAGTATAAGTTTTGATTTATTAAGAAAATAATGTTTTATTATTATGTAATTAGGGAACCAAATGATCATAGTAGACTTACTAATGTCAACATTACTATTAGGTGTAGAAATTGTCTAATTTGTGTTTAAAAATGTTTTCCTCGAATTTGGTCAGTTTTAAAAAGTCGGGCGTCAAAAGCGATAAAAGTTAATGTGTGCGCGTTTGACGATTTTTCGAAATATTTCTACTTTTAAATTCTAAGACTAAATTATTTATTTCATTATTCAAAAATTTTGAAAAGTGTTAAAGAAGTCGATAAATTTTACAAAACAAAAGTTTAGTAAAAATTGTGATTTTGAAGGCTAAAAGGCTTAGGATTTGATTTAGGCTTTGAAATTAGAAATTGATGGCTAATTAATGAATTAAAATAACACTGGTGTTACAATGAGTATCGGAACACAAAGAATAACAAAGCCTTCTAGGGCACGATTGACCATCCGAATGGAACCCATTGTAGAAACGCAGCACGTTTCTCACTATCCTGGCAGAAAGCGGACACGTTTCCTCTTGTCTAACCAAAAGCGAAGGAACGCAGGCTTTGAAGGTTCCTGGAAACTCACAAGAAACGCAGACGCGTTTCCCACAGACTTGTTGGAAACGCTGGAAAACGTGTACAACTTAACACGCTTTCTTTAAATTAGTCCGTAGGAATCAGCTAGTATAATTTTAATTATTCTTAGTTTATTTTCTTTATTTACTTGCAAATAAACTTGGGAAAGTTTCCTAGAAATGGTAAAAGTAATAATGTCATTAAGTTGATTTTATTTTATTTTCTAATTAGATTAGGAAAGTCTTAGTTGATGAATAATTTGGTTTCCTAATTATATTAGGACCAATATAGTTGCTTAGAGTACTATAAATAAGGTTGGATTGTGACCTTATTTTCATATCTTATCATACATTGAATTATCAATAAAGTTTTATACTTTGCCTAAACTTGTGAGTTTAAACCCTTGAATTCTTTCTTGCGAGATTGATTTCAAACTCTTCCTTGCGGGGTTGAGATTTAGCTAATCAAGTGATTTCCTTGCGAGGATTGATCAAATTTGCTTGCTTATCCGTTCTTGTTATCAAGAACTTGCATTATCCATCTTATTTGCAATCTCACGTTGCGTTTCCACCCAAAAATAGCAACCTCACGTTGCATACATATTCACAGTTACAAATTCCGTTGCTACGTTTCTAAAGAACCTACGCGTTCTATATCAACAACAACCCTCTCCAAAAAAAACCTAACTTGGGAAAACATAACAGGAAAAACAATACATATCCAGTAGGACAATAACAGAAGTACGAACAGATGTACACTAGCGATATGTATCATGTCAAGAGTGCAAAGCCGATTTAGACGAAGAAGGTTATTGCCGACAATGCACCAAAAAGATAGCAGACCCAATTCAAATGTAGTACAACAACCCGAGAAAAACACACCTAATAAAAAAGGGGAAAACCGGACTTACTAAACGAAAATGTCAATACAGGTTCAAGCTCATGGTCGCCATATCAGATGAAACAGAAGCAACAATCGTTGTGCTACTCAACAAAGAAGCAGAAAAAGTCGTAACCAAACCCATTGAAAGAATACTAGCGGTGAATTGGGAGGAAAGATACCTACATGCTATTGATATGAAGACGACCGAAAATATAACAAACAAAATTAACTAACTAGCAATCTAACTGTAGCAGGACGGAACAGAACAATGTACCGAATACTACAAGGTTGTATCGGCAAACAATATGCCTTCAAGTTTGAGGCAAGAGTCAACAAGTACAACAACGAAAAAAAGTTGAAAGTCCAAAAAAATAGAGTAACACAAACAATATGACATAACAGACAACACGAACATCACTGAAGAACAAGTAAAAACACCAAAAACACACACAAAACCACACAATGTAAAAGAAACTAACCAAAAAAAACATACAAACACAAGAAAGTACCAAAGAAAATCAAAACGCAAAAGAAGAAAGGACCCGTCAACACCAAAGAAAATAACAAACATCATCATATGATACCATAAAAATCAAGTACATAACCATCAAATCATGACAAAAACCAGTATAAAACTAAACATTAACGACATATAAATCCAAGCAATAACGGACGACACAAGCGATAAATACAAAGAAACATAGAAAAAACGACAAACAAAGCGCCACAAAGCAGACACAACAACAATCAAGTGAAAAAAACCACAAAATACGAAAACAACAAAGAAAAACTACAAATGAAACGATGGGTAACTGGGAAACAACTCACAATAAAAAAGACACAGTAGTAACATTCCTCCACATTTTTAGGACACAATATTATTTTCTCCTCATTTAATAAAACATGTCTTTAATACAAAATTTAGAAATTCCTATATGAAATAATCAACAACAATTCCGTAATTATCCTTAGGAATAAAAGTCCATGAAATTTGAGCTATAACTCTTGGTGGCACAATTTGCGGTCATCGTTAGCCTCAAAGGCACGGTTGCACCTTTGCGGAGAATTTATGATGTTATTAATTGTTTGATTGTGTAGTACATTGTATGTAATATGCAGTCGACATAATATGTACTCCCTCCCATTTTTTAAGATCTTCCCACTTGAATATAATACTACACTCATATATTCAACAAGTGGGAAGATCTTAAAAAATGGGAGGGAGTAACATTTTTGATGTTTTTCGCCTAGAACTCATATAATTATGTCTATCCAAAGTTTTTTCTTGAAATTTTAGATGGAAATAAATAATTATTAGTGACTAATATTTATATGCACAAACATAATTGACAACCCACAAAAAATGCGTATTAAAATGTGAGTGATTCGGCCCGTGGATTCCACGGGTTACACCACTAGTTTATAATATTACACAAAACACAAGGATACCCTTTATTTTTCCAGTGTGACTGGTCAACACTCGTCGACGAACTCGGTAAGCTTACATACATCTGAACGAAAAAAAGATGACAACTCAAGGAAACAAATAACATCACCCGAAAGATGACACAGCAAAGCAACAGCTCCAACGACATAAACGAGTCAGCATTACTCCGATTTCCATGAAGACAAGGGCGGAGTTTCAGACTCCTTCCAAGTAGAGGTACGGCCACCATATCGATCACCCTTGACGACACCGTCAGAGGCAAGAGATTCCAACTCTGCCATTTCTTCTGTCGTCAGTATTACGGACAGTGCTCTGATGTTCTGGTTCAGATTCTCGATCTTGGTGGTTCCGGGTATTGGACACACATCTTCACCCTGGTAATGCACCCACGCGAGCGCTAGCTGCGCAGGGGTGCATCCCTTTCGTGTTGCTATCTCGTTGACTCGCTCATATATGAGTTTGTTATGTTCCATATTCTCTTGCTGAAACCTTGGCAGGTGCTGTAGATCATTGAAAATTAAAATGTTAACTATGTTCCTTATATGATTTCGTTGTGTTTATACATTTCATACGTGTAAAATTGCTCTATGCTGAATTTCTGAACGAAATTCAAGTGATAACAGGGTTAGACCTTTCTGTAGTCGTCCTTCGAAAATTTTTCCGTCATCATTGGCCCTGAAGACAGAAATCCTCTTCCCAGTGGACTGTAAGCCACAATTCCAATCCCAAGCTCCCTGTTTCAAGACGACACGAATAAGCCAACAACCGGTGCAAGTTCGTTAGCCCATCAAGAGATAACTTTGCTGCAAAGTGTGTTAGTTTATGTATAGGTTTTATTGGAATAACTTATTAAAATCGTATACATGGTAAGGAACTATAAGATTATCTCCCCCACAACTGTCAGAAAACAAAAAAAAGAGGGCGTATGGAACGAAAATGCTTCACCTGCAAGTTGGAATTATATCTTTCTCGGAATCTCGTGTCCACAATGACCATTCCAACTGAACTGCTGTAATGGGGTGAACTGCATGCGCCCTTCGGATAGTCGAGGCCGATGCTTCAGATAGACCAATGTATTTGATTTTACCCTCTTCAACCAGTTTCTTAAGCGCCATCATCTAAAATACGATTGGAAAGAATTAGATAACTGTTTGACCACCTTGTAGTCATAAAGGTACGGTGTACACTTGGACCGGAAATGGTCTGTTTGAGTGAAGTATAGTTTCAGTCAGTGTAGCCAAATTTATGAACACCCGAGTAGTTAACCGAATCTGTACTTAAGCCGATATCTATTGACCCAAAGCCACCATGCCTAACTAACAGTTGCCCGAATCGGAATGACCCGAAAGTTACAATTAACCAGACCCGTATCCTATCTGCCTAATATTGAAAGATAAAAACCTGACATATTCAATCCAATCAACAATCTTTAAATCCCAGATCATGAATCTGATAGAGTGGTTAAATATACGGAACAAGAAAGTAAATGGACAAACCGTGACTTCGATAGGGACGTTGGTGTCGATACGGTGCTGGTAATAGAGATCAATGCAATCGACACCGAGCCGCTTCAAGCTAGCCTCACAAGCAGCCCTGGCATATTGGGGATCACCTTTGACTGACAAATTCTCACCCTCATAGACAACACCAAACTTTGTGGCCAGTTGCACCTTTTCTCTCCATCCTCCTTTCAATGCCTACCCATTTCACATAAATGAAGAAATCATTAAGGATAAATTACACAATTATTCAACTAAAAGTGTAATTTTGATAATAACGGATCAATATATTAGTAATGTTTACCAAGAGACATTTATCAAGGCCTAGGAATTGTTCCTCGTATTGTGAATTGGTTTCAAAAGAACTTCACGAATTAGACTATTTCTTATTTTCTCTTACATTTAAGTATTGGTCTAGTTCGTCTCTGATTATTGTTAAGTCTAATGAGATTTTCACTTACGATTGCAATACGGTGTTTTTTTTTTTTTTGACTTCCTCTATTTGTATTATTTTTCATCTCATTTCACTCTATGAGGTCAAAGGTGTAAAAGAACAACAAATACTTGTACATGCCCAGTACACGCAGCGTAAAATAAAATAAATTGCCATAAACATGATCCAAAGACAAGATATAGTGATATACATAGGGTGAATAACTAAAAGGGAATGGGGTAAGAAATCAGGAGCAGATGGGGCAGAGGACAAGGCCATTCTCATTGCAGTCGGGGCACCTCGTGACAACAGGCATCCTGTTCGGAGAACGAGAATCCTGAAACAATTTACAACTGCCATGACAGCGAAAGCAAGGCAAGAAGCGGGAGTCACCGCAACCATGACAGGGAACAGCAGTACCAAAAGGGAGTCTAGGGAGACCTTCAAGGAGGAGAGCGAGGCGGCCCTGGTCGTAAAACCTGAGAACCTCATCAGCTGAGCCCATGTATCGGCCCTTGATAAAAAGACGAGGTGGGAGGTGGAAGTCGGAGTTGACGAAGAGTCGCTGCAGATCCAATAGGAAGCGGCGGTCCATGGAGATGTCCCTCTCGCAAAAAGAAACCCCGATTGATATTAGAGCAGAGCGAACTGCGTTGCAGGAGTCAAAGGTGTTGCGCACACCACGAATGGTGGTGGTGTACAGAACAACCTTGTTCTCGCCACCTGGGGGGCACATCTTCGGGAAGTCTTCCAGCAAGCAGTTCTGGTTCTTCGGTTTGGCGATATTGGGGTCTACATTCTCGGTATCGTGGGCTTTGACGAAAAGAAGAGGGGAAGAGAGCTTAGGAAAGCGGAAACTGGTATCGCGGATCGGTTTGGCAATATTGGGGTTCACATTCTCGGTATCGTATGCTTTGCTGACAACTGCAGGAGTAGAGCGCTTAGAGTAGGAGGAAGGAGAGAAGCGGAAGCTGGCATCGAGGTTAGGGTTGGGGTTTTTGTCGAGGCCAGCCATGAGTTCCCAACAGTTGATGATCTCAGGATCACGATCACGATCAGGTGCAGCAGGTGCAAGGGCGAAGCGAGGAGGCGGAGTTGGAGGAGTCATTGGAGACGACGGAACTGGGTCGAGGCTGAGGAGGCCGTATGTCGTCGAGGTTAGAGATACGACATGCTCGTGCTCGAACTCGTTCTCCTCCTTCATGACACTTGAGTATACACACCCCATTTAATTCCTTTGTTTCCTTGTTTCTCCCACTAAACTATTTACAGTATACTAACCAAACTGGGGATGCTCTTATGTTCAACTTTTCTTTTTTCTTTTTTCTTTTTTCTTTTTTCTTTTAGCCAACATGTACTCGCCAGTATTCAAATTTTAAAATCCGAGAATAAAGTAAAGAGTAGCCGTTACAATTTTCTGCTAAAAAGTGTCTTCACTCGTTGATTTGTTACAAAAATGGTCTTACGCTCAGTAGTCACTCCCACGGTCCCACATTTTTTGACAGTAACTTACTTTGTGTGTAATTTATACGGAGTAGGTAATAATTTGATTTTAATTAAGGGTTATAACATTTTTTTTCAAAATAACCCCCTTATATATTATTTTTATGACATAATTCTCTTTTAAGACACTTTTCTTTCTAAATCACCCGCAACGTTGAATTTTCTTACTTAAAAATCGCAATTAAAAATATTATAGGGTATGTAATTTTCAAGTTACAACCACCAATGTCTAAAATATGTCGACACCTCTTGAGACATCCTAGTTTAAGGGTGTGAATATATCATTTTTAAGTACCATATTTCGACTTTGAAGGCGTTTTAGAAACAAAATTGTCTTAAAAGGGGTTATGTTATAAAAATAACATGCTTCCTCCATTTCATTAGGTAGTATACATTTGTTTTTTGCACAAAATTTTATGTGAGACAAAAAATGTGGGGTGAGGTATGCAATGACTAAAATATCCTTCCACTTGTTTAAGGTGAGTGGGTGAGTGTTAATAAAGTGAGAGTAATTAAGTCTTTTTATTTGATAAAGTATGAACCAAATTAGAAATGTATACAAATGAATGAAATTGCCAAAAATGGAATATGTATAGAATCAATTGGAATAGAGGAAGTATAAGGGAGTTATTTTTAAAAAAAAAATTGTTATAAAAGAGGGTTATATTCAATTAACCCTTTAATTAATGATTTTTGGCAAATCGTACTTCCTCTATTCAACTTGATTCACTGCATTTACTTTATTGAGACTATTTATTTATGTCGAGAATCTTTGAAATTCCCGACAATCGATAAATGAAAATATAGTCATGTAAAATCTTATTTGATTTGTTTTCATGAGTACAATATTAAATATGTTGTGAAATATGGATGACCATTATCGGTTATTGTATCTCTTCACGAAAGGTTACGATTACCTCGTATTTGTACTATAAATATATGTTAATGTAATGTGATACACACACTTGAATACCAATATATTTCTCCCATTATTCTCCACATACTTGTTTTCGTTGTTCTTTACGCTTACATTCATAACACGTTATCAACACGATTCTCTACGCAACGCCGATAATTGTTGATGAAAATATCATCATGGTTTTAATTGCAAAAGGATTATTCGGTGTTTTTCTTGTCTTTGGTTCTTACGTGGGATCATCATTATCAACATGTTGGGGTTAGTATGAACTTTTTTTTATTCTAAGGATTTATTGGTAACTTTAGTTTCCTTCTTACTCCTTTGCATTTCATACCAAATTTTGTCGGTAAGTCATTCTAACTGTTTTATATAATTTCTTAAAGAAAAAATAAAAAAATGTTTGACATTAAATTATGTATGGGATGGCTGTTACATTTTGTTGCGCTCTACTCCATTCAATTCTATTGTTATACATCTGTGGATTTACTCATTTCGTTTGATTATGACTTTCATCTAGGGCTATTAATTTTATTATTGTGATTTTGTGAGTGAGTATTATGTGAATTTTGGCATGATTTTTTTTGTATGACGTTAAATAACCCTACTTCCGAAAAATAGAGCGGTACAATTCAAATGATATATTTGATTATGTTCATCTTTACGTTAATATCTAATTTGAAGTGATGGAGGATGTTTATATGATGTGTGTTAATAGAATAAATAGGAAGTAATTGAATCATGATTAATGAAATGGTTATGTATTATCTTGGAGTCAAATGTGTGAAATTGAGAATTTGGAGGGTTCTTTTTATGTCTTTTGAAATAAAATTTAATGACAGTAAAATTGTGCTATTATTACATTTGCTTAGTATTGCTATAGTTTGTGGAATTTTCCCTCAAATTTATTCGTATATAATGCATCTATGATAAAGTTTATGATATATGGACGAGTATTATATTCTTGAATTAGTTTTTGTTTAACGACTTGTCTCGTGCCCTTGTAAATTATATTTATATAATGAGTTGCAAAAATAAGGTTGAATATTGGACATATTTATCGATATTTTTAGAAGTAAATAAGATATATTATAATGTTGCTATCGGTTATTAAAAGTGATCGAGGAATTGTCATAAATGTGACCCCGATTTACACATGTTGGGGGTTATAAATTGTTGTGAATAAATGGACATATAAAAATGTGGAGTGGTGTTTACCAAATTCATTATATTCTTCCTCGAAACGAGTACTTTGAATGTTATGATCAATTTGTGGATACTTTTACTGCAAATTACATTAAATGAATATTTAAATCGTACTCCATATTTGGGAAACTTGAAAAGATATACTCCGTGTTGTATGTGTCATAATGTGTTAGAATGTCTATATAATTGTATTTTATAATGTCCGGTTTAATTTTCGGAACAAGTGAAGTGATTAGATTTCGAATATGAATTAGATGATGCTTGACAAATTGAAGTAGCAGTTTATTGAACAAATGAAAAGATTTTTATTTCTCTCAAACTACCATTATCGTTATCATTACCAAGAAATAAACGACATAATAGGTCGATATAACTAACTATCGTAATGAGTTGATAATTATTGAGCCAAAATGTGGCAATTTAAGAAAAAGTTGATAGTGGTAAATGAGAGTGGTGAATGTATGTATGATTATTTGTAAATCTTGCCGACAAAAGATACGATACTTTGTATCATATGTCACGTACTTCATTTATCAGGTAAGATAGAAAATAATTTTTGATAAAATTAATCTGAAGTCTGTGTATTCACACACATTATTTTTATTTTCAATTTCTTGATCGATAAGTATGTGGTATTATGAAAGTAAAAAAATAATTTTACTATTAGTAGTAGTCACAGTTATGAAATGAATATTGGTTAGACTTACTATGTGTTTAATCATAATAACTCCACCGGAAGTGGAATGATAAAGATCATACTATATTTAAACAAATAGCAATGATGCACATGCCATCACCTATTATTGTAATATGATATGTGAAGAAAAAGTTTATGACTATGAAATTATTTTCCAAGAAGGAATGAAATTACTTGCAGAATTTAATATATTTTGACGATTAATTGTGATTTGGAGTTCAATAAAATGAGCAAGTATATCTATAATATGTTTTGGTGACATGTAAAAATGTTTTGGAGTAGTATGTAACTATGTATCTACCATATCTATTACATCCTTCCTTGAAGTGAGACAATGACTACTTGGAAGTTAAAATGTTATGATAAATATGTACATATTGATCACAAGTACATTGAAAAGATTGGTAAATAATACATATATTATAGGAATAATTCACAAGAATAATCCCAACTAACACCCATCTTCCAAAAATAATCTCAACTCAAATTATTCCAAGAATAATTCCAACTATTGAAAGCTATTCCAATAGTATACGTTCGCCAATTTTAACCGACTCGAACAGTTACAAAAGAAGGTTAAACCGATTTTAGATTTTCTTCCCTACTATTTTATCTAAAATAAAAATCGTTTTGACTTTTTTTTATACCTGTTTGAGTCTGTTAAAATTGACGAAAGTATATTATTGGAATAAGTTTTAATAGTTGGGATTATTATTGGAATATTTTGAGTTGAGATTATTTTTGGAAGATGGGTGTTAGTTGGGATTATTCTTGTGAATTATTCCTATATTATATTCCCAGAAGGAATATTTATAAGTCTTGCCCATATGTATATACGACACTGATTTGTGTCTGTCACGTCATTTATCTGGCCAGATAGAAAGATAATTTGATTTATATGAAATATTGATAACCTGAAGTTTAGCACAAGTTGATAAGTCGACAGAAATGTTAGTATGCGAAAAGTGAAGCTATTGAGATATAATTAAATTTATACCTGAAAATTTGTTTTAAATTAGAAGTCGACTTGAAAAGAATAAGACGTGGCAAATTGATAAATAAGGTCATCCGGGTTCCTATATTATTATACCCGTGAAGATAAACCTGAAGTTTATGATTAATAATGTATGAAGTAAAGTGCTGAACAAATCTCATGTAGAATTTTAAAATTGTATTAGCGGCAAGACACTACATCGAAGTTGATTATATATTTTTTTTATTTTGGAGATCAAAAATGTGAAATTTTTATGTTACATATTGATGATATTAAACAATAAAATTATAATTAGATTTTATGAATAATGATATACATATATGAGTGGCCAGAAGTCCAAGCTATATACATGATTTAATTGTTAATTGTTATCAGATTTAATAACAAAGTTGCATATTTTATTTATGGCTTATATTATATATGACTGGCCAGAAGCCCACATACATGATTTTATACTCAATTGTTATATTTAATAACAATGTGATAAAAATGATCTCCAGAATGGGCAAATGTGATTCAGCATAATAATAACCAACTGCCACTACACTCGACTCCCTACGATATTTTGTGACATTATAAAATGCCCAAGAAATGTCATGAAATTTGTATATTTTAGAAGAAGAATAAGGTGTAAAGTTATTATATAATTTGTGAAATATATATGTGATATAAATTTTACCAACTTAGAGGGAGCGAGTCATTGAAAAGCAAGTTGGTAAAATAGACAAGTTATGACCCCAATAGAATGAAGTTCACATAAGTGTGATAAAGATGTTAAATTAATGAAAATTAATAAGATTCTTACCGGCAACCTTATGAAATAAATGTTAGAATGTAATTTATGAAACCTGAAGTTTCAAGCGGTTCCAATATGATGATGAAATATATTACATTCAGAAGTATTAAGCAGTTGGTACTATATGAAACAATGATTATTGTTATGCATGAAAATTTCCTGAAGTGACACAGATATCTGAATAATAATAGATGACCTATGAAATTGAAAATGATACTTTATACATTTGGATTCAGATATCATTCATCAGTACTGATAATGATAAGAGACAATTGAAATTATATTGATGTAAGTATGGAACAGATGTACATGCACTCCATATTGGAAGAACATCGATGTATGTATGGAACCGATTTAGATTTTGCGCACTTTGTATGATGGACTATAGAAATGGGATTGATATATATATATGTAAGTCCATTTAATTGTCGACATATTATATTTGATTTAGTATTATGCATGCATTTTGTAATGGTCAGTCGTTAGAATGTGCACATGCTTATACAGGGTAGTCTCATATTTGCATTTTAGTCAGGTTGTACAGTATTGCATTATATTGATTAGGATTTAGTTCATGTCATGTATAGATATGCATATATATATATAAGTAATAATGTACATCGTTTTTAAGGACGAATATACTCTTATAATTGATAGTTTCCTGAAGAAAACTATTATAAACGATTGTTGAAGTATTGGATGTCTCTACTATAAAATTCGAGTATCCATAAGGATATGTGAAAATTCTTGAAGAGTTGATATGTTTTCACAAAAATCATTTTTATTACAAGTAATAAAATTTCTGTTCCAGAAAGACCAAAGTACTGAAGTGATAAGTCATATCGAAAGATAATGACTAAATATTTAAATTGACATCCACACTCAAAATTTTTTTAAATAGCGTTAAAATTGATTCAGCGCCTGATCTCCTGAAGAGATAAATGTATATTATTTTGTATAAATGATTGCTATGCTCTTTTTCCCTTCGACTAGGTTTTGTCCCAACGGGTTTTTCCTAGCAAGGTTTTTAGTGAGGTAGCATGATTAGCATAAAATATTTTTAGTTATAATTACGAGTTTGTCCAGAAGACAAATGTTGTAAAAGTATAAGCGTTTCTAGAATAAATGATCATTAAGAATGTTCATATTCTCATTTCGAGCTTTAAAGTAATAATGGTGGTCGATATCCTATTGATCAATGATTTATCCAAATCAACTCTAAAGAAGTCAAGTGTTATCATCATTAGGGGGAGTAAACTACGTTGTACTCTTTTTCCTTAACTATGGTTTTTCCCACTGGGTTTTCCTGGTATAAGGTTTTAATGAGACAACATTTCGTTTGTATTGATTATCATTGTATTATTGTATTGTTTAGATAATGGACATCCAAGGGGGAGTGTTGTGAAATATGGATGACCATTATCGGTTATTGTATCTCTTCACGTACGAAAGGTTACGATTACCTCGTATTTGTACTATAAATATATGTTAATGTAATGTGATACACACACTTGAATACCAATATATTTCTCCCATTATTCTCCACATACTTGTTTTCGTTGTTCTACATTCATAACAAAATATTAATATTCTATTTTTAATTTTTTTATCGTGTGAAATTATTAATATTTTCGTTCCGACACTCGCCTCGACAAATGTGAAAAAGTGAAATGTTGTGAATGGATTTGAATGGAGGGAGTAGTAGCTTTTCTTTAATTTTTTGTTTTTTGGTCCTTTTATTTTTCAATTGTGTTAAAAGGTAACAAATAACGGAATCCGGTAAGTAAGTCAACTTTCGGGTTGACCTTCAATTTCTTTATTTTGTTACTTTTATTTGTTAAATCATACCTTCAATTGGCATATTTTCCATGATACCCTCGAACTTTTTCAAAATACACATGGTACCCCATGTCTGAGTTTTGTTCATATAGATATAGTACTCCTAAACTTGGTGTTTATGTGCACAATATGCCCTTTTCTAACCAAAAAATTGACTGTTGGACATAATACTAACAAACTTATTTGCACTTGGCTGATAGACGCTTCGTCAACTCTTGGTTAAAAAAAGGGCATATTGACGTCTTCTTCATAAAAACTAACGTAATCAAGTTTTTGTTAAAAAACGTGCATATTGGGCACATAAACACCAAGTTTACAGGTAATATATGCACAAACCTAAGACCTGGGGTACCATGTGTAATTTGTCAAAGTTCGAGGGTACCATTAGAAATATCCCATTAGTTTATTTTGTTAACCATAACTTAATTTGTTAAATTCTTCCATCAATTCCATAATTATCATTAAACTAACCTAATATAACATTCGTTATTCTTCTTCTTTAATTTAAAGATCACTTTCATCACCTTTCAATTAACTCTTTTAAATTAGCTAACTTTAATTCCCTCATCACCTTTTTCAATTTAACACATAATAAAACAGCAATAGCCAACTTTTTCATTACTTCTTTAACCTTCTCCTCATCATCCTCATTTAAGATCTTTACATTCTACATTAATCAAGTAATTAGGGTTTTTGTCAGATAGTACCTTTTATTTAGGGTCATTTGTGAGCTAGTACCTTTAATTTTTTTTAATTTTTTTTTGTTATGTAGTATCTTTTATATTCATAATTTGTTAAAAGGTACCAAATTAAGAATTCCGGCGATGAAAATCAATTTTCCGGTGAAGAAAGTCGATATTCCGATGACGATTTTTATTTGGCAAATGAAACCTAATAAACTATATATGTTGGATCCTATCTTATTCTATTTTCTCTCCAGTATAAGATTTACCCAAAAAATTCCCCCAAACTTATCAATCTTCAATCTAAAACCTAAATTTAAACTTTTCCCCACAAATTTTCTACCACTTTAACGTTTTACCACAAATTCCAAAAACTGTTTACGTCATCAAACATGTGTTACACGAGACTAAAATTCAAATGTAACTTACCTTGTGTAAATCGGGTACAATTGAGTAAAAATTGGTACTACTGAGCAACACCTTTAACTTTTCATTCATCCATATTTAAAGTTTTTACACATTATATATATTTCCTTATTCCAAAAATAACATTTACCTTTTAAACGCTCGTCAACGCAAGATTTTCAATGTAAATATTCGTAGTTATATACTAGGTTGCACGAAAACGGACATGGACACGGACACATATACGACACGTGACACGGGACACGGCACTCCAAATTATTAGGACACAGGACACGGCAAAAAAAACCAATATAAATATTAAAATTAAATGAATTTATAGTTTGAAAAACGGGTTAAGGTGTGTCCAAGACATTTTCCGCCATATTCGTGTAACCTAGGTAGCCAACAATCCCAACATAAACCTACAATATTGTCATTTATTAAAGTTCAAAAACCCGTAAATAACGTTACATATGTCCGACGAGTGTCCAAACATTATGAATCGTGCCCGACACGGCTCAAAATATCACGAACCGTGTCCGACACGGCTCCAAATAAATTAAAAAAACCGGACACGGTTTTACAAGTGTTCGACACATATTGACGTGTGTCCGAGGAATGTCGGTGTCCGACACGGTGTCCGACACGGACACATTGATTTGGAGAAGTGTCCGTGCAACTTAGGTTATATATCACATGAAAATATATAATTTTGGTATTCCTATTATACTCTTAAATGTGAATCAAACTAGATCCCATGTCACCATATTTTTTCCTATAGATCAAAAGGAATAATAAAAGTTTTATTCATTTAACAATATTGTAAAAAAAAAAATAATAATAATAATAAAGGAAAAGAAAGGAAAAAAAAATTGTACTCCTATTTGGAGTTGAATGGAGATAATATTCTTTTT
The DNA here is from genome assembly GCA_023091065.1 of Dianthus caryophyllus. Taxonomy (NCBI): domain Eukaryota; kingdom Viridiplantae; phylum Streptophyta; class Magnoliopsida; order Caryophyllales; family Caryophyllaceae; genus Dianthus; species Dianthus caryophyllus. Next base: position 31,155,587 of record CM041517.1, on the reverse strand, counting down.
GTGGTGATTATTAACTAGCTACCACTCCAAAATTCTTTTTCAATTTTCATTTTCCACCCAATATTTAATACTTATTTTATGTGTCACTCTATCAATAAACTTTAAACATAAATGAAAAAAAGTAATACTCGCTCCCTCTTACTATTTTCTTCCTACTTCACTTTTTTGCCGTTTTCAAGACGACAATTTGACGTCACTTTAAGCTCTTATGCATTATACTTTTCGGTAGAAATTATCATTTGTTTACTTAATTTATTTTTGGTGTATCGGTCATTTATTTACATATCATATTTTGGAAGCTTTTATTATTATATAAATGGATCAATTAGCCCATGCTCTATTCTCACCCCACAATTTAAATACTTCTCATTAATACACTTACTCCATATTATTCAAGGGGCATATATATCTTTTGTGGACTTTCTTGGTGTTTTTGTGCCAAAGTGAAATGTAAATAAACAAATGATTGAAATTGAAAACGTATATTTATGTTATACTTCCTTCATCCCAATTTACTTGTCTCCTTTTGATTTTTACAAAATCCCAATTTACTTGTCCTCTTTGAAAAAATTACTCAATTATCCTTAGCTCATCTTTATTGTGGGAATATGTATCTGCTCAAGTATGTATATCAAGCCCTATATCAAGCCCTCCCATCCATATTATTTTAAGGGTAAAATTGGAATTATAGGTAACTATTGTGAAAATTAAGTAATGATTGTTACTCTTTTCTAAATTTCTTAAATTTAACATTTTAGTAAAAGGAGACAATTAAATTGGGATGGAGGGAGTAACAACTTTGTAACTTTGGCTTTAAAAATGTGATTGAAAAAATAAAATTTAATTAGTACTCCGTACTCCGTAAGATGGAGGAAATACTGGGTACTAAAGAGACAAGTGGGACATTGGATGTCGCGGTAGGAAAATGTATAACGCTAACTTTAATACTTCATCCGTCTCGGTGATTTGTTTACACTTACTTAATACACATTTATCGATGTGAGGAGAGAGGTAGAGAAAAAACTAATAAAATAATAATATAAGTACAAATGGGGTCCCGCTTGCTTAAAATTATCAAATGTAATTGGTTAAGAGAGTAGGAATCCACCTCCCACATGGGTCACCCATGATCATTTATGAAAAGTGTAAACAAATGACCCGTATACCCTAAAATGAAAAGTGTAAACAAATGACCGAAACGGAGGGTGTAATAGATTGAATAGTCAAATCTAAGTTAAGGTTTTTGCGTAATTTCTTTGCTTTGTACCCTTTGTTATGGCTCAACAAATTCATGTAAGGATATTTTAATGATTTTTCTCTATTAATAGAGATGTAATTTTGTTCAAAATCAGGGAGAGATGTAATTTTGTTGAGTACTAAGACTTCTAAGAGTATAACATTAAAATTTATCTACTCGTTTTTAATTTTAATTTACGTATTACTTCGTATAAATTGTAGCTTTTTATTACAATTCAATATACTCTGTATTTTTTTTAATTAATTACATGAGTATATTTTTCAAAACTCAATTAAGAATGATTTAGCTAGTGTAAATAAATATATAAGGATAAGTAGTTACATCATCTATAGTCTAACATAAAATGTAATACTCGTATTAAGTTAGTAAATAAATTTAACTAGAATAATACTCCCTCCATTCAATTTCATTCACATCATTTACCTTTTTCACGTTTGCCAGGACACATGTCGGGATTGAAATAACTTTAGTTTCACATTACGAAAAATTATGAAAAATTCGTATTGTTGTCGTACTCGTGAGGACGTATCATATAAGATCACACATGACTATATTTTCATTTATAGATAATAAGATATTTCAAAAACGCTTCACTAAAATGAATAGTGCAAAATTTCTCTATGATGCCAATGTAATTGAATGGAGGGAGTAGTATAATACCGTATGAGTTATTAGACTATGTAAAAAAAAATTATGGAAATGTTGTAGAGTATTACTCTATACATTGTGTTATTATGTGCACAAAAATTATACTCCATGATTCATAATTTAAATAAATAAATGCATTTAAAAAAACATTTTAAATTATAACAAAATAATACGGAGCAGTAAAAGCAAGTTAAAGATTAACAACACTAATGTCTCATTCACTTTCAATTCCAAAATCAATTCAAGCCTACTTATATACTCCCTCCATTCAACTCCACATTGTATGTTTTTTTTTTGTACACTATTCACATTTTGACCTTTAATTTCAATTATCTCTCGATATAGAATTGTAAATATATTCATGTGTGATCTTGTTTGATTCGTCTTTACGAGTACATAATTAAAATCTAAATTTCATAATTTTTGAATAAACGTAGCTAAAGATATTTAATGCGCAAAACGCGCGTTGGCAAACGTGAATAAAACATACTTCCTCCATTCCGTTTGATTCTATACGTTTGACCAAAACACGGTAATTAAGGTAGAAGAAAATCAAGTGGGGTAGATAATGGAATTACTTAAATACCCCTACTTTATTGTTTACAAGTGGGTTGAGTGGGTATTAGTGAAGGGTATATTGGTCTTTTAGTTTAATAAAGTAGAGACTAAAATAGAAATGTATAGAATTGATTGGAATTTCCGAAAAAGGAATATGTATAGAATCAAATGGAATGGAGAAAGTAAGTGCATTGTGGAGTTAAATGGAGGGAGTAAATATCATTTTGAACGGATAAATCATTCTCAAACTATAGTGTCATATACGGAGTATTTATTTACGACTTGTGCAGAGCATAGATCAAAAACTAGTAAAGTAAAAAAAAAAATGAAAAATAGGCATGCACATAAAGTACTCGAAATTTTTTTTTAGGGATATTTCCCATGGTACCCTCGAACTTTGGCAGATTACACATGGTATCCCATGTGTGAAGTTTATTCACATGGTACCCCTAAACTTTGTGAATATGTGTCCAATATGCCCATTTTGTGACGGAAAACTTAACGACGTTAAGTTTAAGGAAAAAGACATCAATTATGAGTTTAGGGTACAATTTAAACCCACATTATTCCTCAATTAAATGCTATTTTGAGTTGATTAATTAGTGTGAATTTTGTTGATTAGAGTACAAATAATAGCATTTAATTGAGGAATAATGTGGGTCTAAATGTACCTCAAACTCATAATTGGCGTCTTCTTTCATAAACTTAACGTCGTCAAATTTTTCGTCACAAAATGGGTATATTTGGCACATATTCACAAAGTTTAGGGGTACCATGTGAACAAATTTCACACGTGGGGTACCATGTGTAATCTGCCAAAGTTCGAGGGTACCAAGGAAAATATCCCTTTTTTTATTTATGGGATACATCATACTCCGTACATGCTACAGCTCATGGTACACTTTTGTATAATTGTATACTTTAATTGAGTTTTTAATAGTATAATTTCGGCATGTCAGTTCCGCCCGGGCTCGACCCGTCAACTGAAGGGCAGGTTTTGAGCTTGAGAAATAAAGCCTAGCTCGCAGCGGGCTAGCTAATTAAGCCCATGCATGGCTACCTCTTGTGGCAGGTAAGGTATAAAATTACCATTTAAATTTTGATCAGTCTAAAAATAGAACGAGTAACCCTATAATTTTCAATATCATTAACGTTGGATAAATGTTTGATATTTCCTTCATTATAGTAGACTATAATATAAATTTGCTTCTTGAGCATTATTTACAAGTGTAAAAAAATTCTATAAAACTTGTAACTTATAAAACAAAAAATAGTTATATGTGATCTTGTTTTAATTGTTTTTTCGAGTATATTATTAATATCGAATTTTTATAATTTTGTACTTCCTTCAACCCAATATAATTGTCTCCTTTCTATTTTGAGTGGATTTAAGAATTACTAATGAAAATGATTTTTTTTTTTTTTAAATCATTTGTTAAAACCTACTATAAATAAGGTAAATGCTTAAAATCCAATAGCTCGTCTCCCTTGCGGCCCTTTTTGGTCGCAAGTTGCGACGGGAAAAATGTTACCATTTTATTGTAAAATATTACCATTTTATTGCAAAATGTTTTATTGTAAAATGTTTTCATTTTATTGCGACCAAAAAGGGCCGTCGCAAACAAGAATTTGTGAAAATCCAATGAAATGAAGGACTTAGAAGTTAAGGAAGGCTTAGAAATTACGGAGTAGAATAAAATCCAACAAACATGTATTGATAAAGTAATTGAAAAGCAAACGTAAAACAATAAATGAATGGGAGGGATGGATGGAGTACCTTTCCGAGGAGAATTTCATTGGTAAAAGGACCATAAACATCAGAAGTGTCAAGAAAAGTGACACCGGAGTTAATAGCATGATGAATAAGTGAAACCATGTCTTGATCAGGTTTAGGTGGACCATAAAAAGCAGACATACCCATGCAACCAAGCCCTTGTGCTGACACTTCCAAACCTTGTGAACCCAACTTCATTCTCCTCACACTTCTACTTCCCATTATTTTTGTATCTTGAGTTGAGTTTCTTATTATTTTTAGTGTGATTATATATTGTATATCAATGTTGTTGGAATTAAGTGGTGACAATATTTATAGTGTAATTATGTGTAAATAGTTTGTCACTACTCTACTTTTAGTTGACGCATTATGTGGTGACAATATTAGCGTACGTACGTAAGTGGTGAGGTCATGGCCGTATACTTTTTCCTTACCAACTTAACGGTGGATTTTGTACTCATTTGATCATTAAAAATTCTACGATGATGCCGTCTCACCGTATGAGCACTACTATAAAATAGAGCAAAAATAACGATCCAAAAACAACATAAATTGCAAAGTTCCGTTGTTTATAATATTATAAACAATGACCTAAAAATTTCCGTTGTTAAATCTTTAGGCGCCAAATCAAACTCATCATTAAAAACAACGAAAAAATACTATAATCAACGGGGCTATTATAAATAACGGTTTTTCTAAAAAAAAATACGTTGTTTTTAATGTACACTTTAAATAACGGTTTTTATTAAAAAACCGTTATTTTTGACTTAATAACAAAAAAAGGGTTTTGCAAAACATGCGTTGTTTTTAATATGGACTTTAAATAACTATTTTTACAAGTAAACCGTTATTTTTAATTAAAAACCAAAATTAACAATTTTTTCAATAAAAACTGTTTTAAATAACGGCTTTTAGGGTCAAAACCTTATTAAAAGTATTTTTTAAAACAGTTTTTAATTAAAACCGTTATTAAAAGTATTTTTTAATAAAAACCGTTATTAAAAGTATTTTTTAAAACGGTTTTTAATTACAATCCTTATTAAAAGTATTTTAAAAACGGTTTTTCATAAAAACCGTTATTAAAAGTATTTTTAAAAACGGTTTTTATGGTTATTAAAAGTGTTTTTTAACATTTTTTTTTTATTAAAAACCGTTATTAAAAGAACTTTTTAAAATGATTTTTTAATAAAACCGTTATTAAAAGTATCTACGTAAAAAAAACCCCTTAAATGACTTTCAATTAGCAGTTGAAAAGTCTTTTTTTCATTCATTCAAATTAAACTTCATCTTCTTCATAGTTTCTCCTAAATATTTTTCAATATTTTCTTAAAAAATTCGATTAGAGTCCATCCTCTTTGTTTATATTTCTTCAATATTTTTCATTTTTGTTCGATGTTGGCATAAACTCTAATTTACTATCCCAAAAAGATTCTTTTTTTTTTTTATATAATCTTTTGTAAATTCATTTTTTCTCGTGTAATATATGTTATTATTACATTGTTGTTATTACGTAATTGTTGTTGTTGTTGTACATGTAGTTGTATGTTATTGAGGCGTACGTGGTACGTTATTAGTTATTATAAAAACGATACCACGTACGTAGATCAATGATTCGTTTTTTTCCCCTTATAAGAGCTTTTTTTTTTTTTTTTTTTTTTTTTTTTTTTTGTTTGTTGTTGTTGTTGATGATGATGATGATGATGATGATGTTAGTGTTTAGTTTTTTCGGTGAGGGTTAGGGTGAAGGTGCACGGTGGGGCAGGGGTTGGGCAGGGGTTGGGCAGGGGTGAGGGTACACGGTGGGGCAGGAGTTAGGGTTATACAGTAGGGCAGATGTTAGGGTTTTACGGTGAGGCAGGTGTTAGGGTTTAGGGTGGGGCAGGGGGTCGGTTTTACGGTGGGTACACGGTTTGGCAGGGTGAGGCAAGGGTTAGGGGTTAGGGGTTTTACGGTGGGGCAGGGTTGGGGCTGACGGTTGGCTTGAGGCTAGGCGTTAAGCCGGGTTTACGATGTATGTTACGTTATTGTCGTTGTTGTTAATACGTTGTAATACGGAGTAATACGAAGTAATACGTTGTTGTTGTATAATTTTATTCAATTGAAAATAATAATATTATTATTTTTGAATTTTCGTTGTTGGGAATTATTTAAATTACGATTTTCGAGGTTTGGAGCTCTTATTTAAGGTTTGTTTTCTCGCTTCTACATATATCATAACATGTTATATTAAGTTTATTGGCTTGTTGGCCATGTACACAACTTGTTGATAGACGATATTTAGTATTGGACGTTTGTTTGCGGTGTAAAACCTTCAAAAAGCCCAAACACCCTTTTAAAGGTCTTTTTTTGAAAAAATAGTGGCCTAATCCCCCTTTAGATGATTGGGTTGCATAGATCTTGAAAAGTTAAGCAGTTTGAAAAAAAAACAAAAAAATTGCCCCAATCGGACACTCTGGCGCGAAGTTATGGCCGTTTGAACTTTTGACAAACAATAACCTCCTACCAACTTTGACGGTCAATTCCTTGGTCGCCGCCGGGAAAAATACTGATCCGTTTTGACCTAGGCAAAGGCCCTGCTGCACTCTACCTGACTTAGGCGTTCAAAGGACAGTGGGTCCGCCAATGATGTTGATTCTGACGACTTGAACTACGATTATTAGATTAAGGTCGCAAGTGTCTATTTTATTAATGCACACTAAAATAATTACATAATTTTTTGTTTTGTAGTGTATCGCTAAAAAACCACGTGGAACATCATATACAGCGCAAGAAGTCGACGAGGAACGAGATTTGCGGGGAAAATTTCTATTTAGCTATAAAGAGGCAAGTATCTGAGTTTTTGTAAACGATTTGTTGATGTTTTTATAATATTACGACGTCAATGGAATAATATTTGTTGTTGAATGAGTATGGAGGTGTATATTATTGTTGAATGAGTATGGATTGAGTTTTGTGCATGAATAATCAAGGTATAGATAATATACAATCATTCAATTTTCATTTTCGTTTGCATAGGTTACGTTGTTGAAGGTGCTGTTAATGTATCTAAAAGTTTTTGATTATTTATATAAATTGTATTTGGATAATTTTATATAAATTGTATTAGGATATTGTATTTGGATAATTTATATCAATTGTATTTGGATAATTTATATAAATAATTGTATTTGGAGAATTGTCGTGTAATTATAGTAATTTAATAATTTTATTTATTTTTTTTTTTAAAAATTGAACTTTTAAAAACGGTTTTTGTAAATAACAGTTTTTAAAAATTGAATAAAAAATGAAACTTGCTTTGGAAATTAGACTTTTAAAAACGGGGTTTTAATGTAACACCCCGTGTTAAAATTAAGCTTATTATAATTAGTAAATCAATGATTAGACCATCTTGCTCATTTAAATCCTTAAACAATACGCTACAAGTTTTCCTCACACCTAAATTAAAACCATTTTGATATACTTCGAATTTGAACTTTATTTTTACATATTCAAACTCGATAAATCAAATGATTAATCGACGACAAATTTCTCAACTACAAATTTCGGCACGCAAATCGAGGTCAATCTTGACCAAAGTGGCCGAGCCACTCAAGGTGATTAAATCACCTAATTCTTTTTCAATTATACTTACCCATAATCCAAATTTAACAAATTAGTTAAGGCTTAATCATTTTGGATTATTACTAACAAAACATATTATAATAATATCATCTTACTATTCCATTTTGGTTTAACTAGCACTTTCACTAAAACTCGAAATAATGAGTCACACTAAGCCCAAACTAATAAACGTTTTGACGTTTGATTCTAATTATTTAAATCATTAACTTTCATCCAAAAAAATATACATTTCGGACTAGTAAATTTTTAATCAAAATTCGAGGAGCCAAAACCCAATTTTGATTTCAATCACACTTCGAGTTTTAATTTCATTTTTATTTTCAATCTTATTTCAAAACATTATTTTAGAATCATATATTTTATTTCAAGACTTTTCGCGTACACGTAAATCGAAAATTCCGAAAACGAAAAATCGAGCCAACATGGGCTCATGTAGGCCGGCCACTTTAGGCCTCTCATGAGCATGCTTGGCCACTTTTAGCCACCTCTACTCTTACACAAGCAAGCATGCTTGCATGCTCTTACACATCCATCATCACATCTAAATTCATTAAACATTAATTTCTAATTACACAAAACTTACACAATACACATCCTAATTCATTACCTTTATTTCATTATTTCACAAGAGCAAACACACCTCATTTCTCTCTTCATTTGGCGGCCACTTTGCCCTCTTTTCTCCCTTTGATTTTCTTCCATTTTATTACAAAACCTCTTAAATAAAAACACTAATATTATTCTAATAATCTCTAGTATATCTTAGTTATTATTTGGGTATTTGAAGCTTACTACTTTGGGTATATATTTGAAGGTGAAGACGGGTTTGAGGGTGAAGACTTAGACTTGGATAATTTAGTCGATCCGGATAACCAATAATCATACCGAGCTAAGGTGACTAACTATGTCTTGTATTATTCTTTTAGTAAATTAATTTGTTTTGTTATTCTAATTTTATAATTATAATTTTTATGTTAAATATGTTAAACATCATGTTTATATGCTTGTATGTTTATGTGTTGAATAAATAATGATAATAACTAAATATATAGTTTACTAGTAATGTTATAGTAAAATGATATCATGTTTAGCTAAATTAATTTTGAGCATTTTTAATTATGTTTCATATGATTTTTATGTTTAGTTATGTTTTAATTAAGTAGTAGTGATATATAAAAATTATGTGAAATATTAAAAATGAGTTTAAAGTGATTAAAATCGAAAATAGAAATATATATATACATACACATCCACACGGTTTCCCCATTTTTTAATAAATTTTCACTTTTAATTTTTGTAAATAATATGTTAGAATAAGTTAGTAAAAATGGATGTTACCATGTAAAAAGAATTAAATTAGAAGAATAAATTATAAGTTAAAAAAATGCATTGTGTGCTTAAATGTGTTCTTGATGTTCTTGAGTATTATTTAATGTTCATGTGTGTTCTTATTATCTTCATGTGTGTTCTTCATTTTTACTCTCTTTGATTTTGTTTTAGTTTATGTTTGTTATTATTTTGTGTTTATGTTTAGTTATTGTTTTATATATCACTTAGTATATTACTATAAATCAACTAAAACATTATAAATCATTTAGATTAAAAAGTTAGAAATTTAAAGTGTTGAAAAACACTATTCATAATTATAAATAAAAAGCTTAGTAAATTTCATTTTAGTTTAATCCGTTTTAGTATAATTAGAATAATTAAAATATAAAGACTTTAAGCTAAAACCGATAAAATCGAAAAATGAAATTTTAGGAACAACCATGCTTGCTCACGGCATTCCCTTTATTTTTAGGCTAAAAATTGTTTTTATCACTTTTTAGTTTATTGTTAATATAATTTAAATATTAGTTAATAAGTTAGAATTAAGAAATTAAAAGAAATAAATCAATTTTCACATATATGCTAACCACACGACATCCTTGTTTTAAATGGACTAAATTTGACTAAAATGAAATTATCACTAAGTCACTAAAGTTAAATAGTAATTAGAATTGAATTCTTGTATAAATCGTTTTAATTATAAATGAATTATGATAAACCGATAAAAATGAATAACCGTTATAAAAATGAACTAAATCGTGTGATACTACCTTTGCTATTGGATTATTGAATTTGGACATACGGACTATAAATGAATCATCCACTATACTATCACTAACTTAAATAAATAGACGACTAAATTTAACTGAGTCTCATTTTAAAATGAATATCATTATCACTTTTTACAAAATGAACTTAACATTTTTAAAACTATGATTTTTAGATATTTTCATAAATGACTAAATACAAACCGAACTTAACATTTTTAAAACTAGACATTAGAATATTTCCAAAAATCGCCTAAGTACAAAACGAACCTAACGACTTTGAAACTAAAAATTTGTACTTAGGAAATAAAAACAAGATTAGTATTATACTAAAATACTTTAAGTATAAAAATAAGTATAAATATAAAATACGTACAAGTATAAGAGTACGTATAAGTATAAAAATACATTTAGAATACGAAGTATAAAAATACGAATACGTATAAAAATACGTATAAAATACGGTGAATAGTGATTTATGAATAGTGAAAAGTGAATAGTGAAATACTGAAAATAATTGAAAATTTTACTAAGTATAGAAAATTTAAAATGAAGAAGTAAATGACCTAAAGTGTTTGAAAAACACATAAATAAAATTGGACATACTAATAAACGTTTGATTTAGAAACTTGAAAACATTAATAATTAACAACACTTCAAATAATAAACGAACGTGTTATGTGATCATATGGAAACTACCATTCAAATAAAGCGTTTGTGCCGAGACTAGGAGAGTCTAGTAACATGTGATATGTAATATCAAATAAATAATGAATAACGAGTAAGTTAAATAAAAGGCCAAGCTTGGGCCTCAGATATGAAACCGCCAATCGTGAGTGAAGTGGGGTTAAGATAGTCTTGTAGCGGACGCCACTATCACGACCTTATTGCGTGTGTCATCTCGAATAGTGTGGTATAGCCGTGATATTATGCTTTGTGCATCCTCGCCCATGCCGTTACGCCTTTAAGTCGTATAGCCCTGCTCCGCATAAGATAATGAAAATTCAACTCTTAGTGGGTCGCTTTAGGAAATAGTCGTTTTATCCTGAGTTAAGGTGCTCTATGAATAGCATAGCCTATTCTTAAATTGGATATTAGTGTATGCATACTAGACTAGGGTTTTATTCCCTATTTCGCTAAAGTTATCGTGGCCACCGTGACCTTATTGCGTTTGTCATCTCACGGTTGCTCTCCTTGCCGTGTTTCGTTCTTAGTGGCGCGACACTAGCATTCGTTCTTACCCTCGCGTAAAGATTACTTGACGAGATTGTATCTGAAGTTCGAATCATTTCAACACTAGAGGATGAGATGCAAGTATTATAGTATTCGCGTGGTTTACGAGTCGAGTAAGCCTCCGCACTATGGAAGTGAGATGCAATCGATCGAGTACAAGGGCCTACTCAAAGGGTCGTGCTCGTAGCGATGTGTTGTCTGTTATATGATTAAATGAGAATGAGTGTGTACCATCTTTGAAAATTAAAGACCACAACTTTCTGAATTGAATCGAGTCTGCATGACGAGATTGTTACAATACGTATGTTTGTTGCGATCCGATATCGCTTTGTAATCCTGCTGTGTATCTATGATACAAATGATATGATATTATCTGTTATCTGCTTTCCTAATTGAATAGCATGCCTATATGATTTACCGTTTTAAATCGCATGATATTATGACTAATATGTCTTTACATGCTATATGTTTTAAGCATGTTTATCGTTTTATCATACTATTATAGTTATAAAGCGATAGTAATAAACCAAAGTAATTGAAATCGAGGGTAAGTATGAGCATAGCTAGTCACTTTGTCCATTCAGTGCATCCCCATAGTTTATTGTGCAGGGGCGTTAGTGGACCAGAGCCGGATTTTGGATGGGGCCACGAGACGCTTTTATGCTTTAATTTTATTGTTTTCCGAGAGATATGTAATATATAACGCTACTCTTTTAACTCACAGTATTTAGAGTTGTATTATTCAACTCTTAAACGATGATGTAATATTTTGGGTTATTTGTATAATTAATAACGCTGGTTTAAGACTTAATTAATTTCGCCTTAGTAATTAAAGTCGACTAAAAACCAGGTTGTTACAATTAGTATCGTAGTCGACTGTGACCGTAACATAAATGGCCTAATGCGATTTATGCTTACCTAACGAGAGACACCTGGGCCAGACATTCATATTGTATGTCAGGCATAGACTACTAGGATCAAATAATAAATTAGATTTTTCTTTTATTAGATCACTTAAATAATAAATTGAAATCGCTTTAAATTGTGAGAATGGGTAGAAACCTTAAGGACCGACCATAGGCTTAGTGCTTTAAATATCAGATTACTTCCCTCAAAATAAAATACACTAACTATCGTATGCTTGCTATTTGCTGAAGTGACTGACAAAAACTAACAACTATCCTCGGATATAAAATCTAAATAATAATTCAACTTCCGAGGATTGAAGCATCGAAGAGGTACCAGACGGCACGGAGTGAAGACATCTGTTAAATTCGTAACCAATTACACAAAAACTACTTTCTCTCTCTCTCCTACCTACTATATCCTTCCTAAGAAAATGTACTTGGTACATTTTGAAATCCTAAAACCGATGTAACCAACAATTACATCTCAATGAAATAAAATACCTAACTTCTGTGCTTACTTGCATAACTACCGTTATTGCATTTACTTTCAAGTAAAAGCTATCAATGATAAGCATGTCTTCTAACCTCTCGCAATACTAATAAATTCCTTCACGTCTTAATTCTTTCAGAATGGCTGGACCTCCAATGACAGACGAGGAAAGACACCTCCTGGCGTAAGAATCTTTGATCCGCTTGGCGAAATAGCCACGGACAACGCAAACCGCCAACATCATCCAAGCGGGTTTGACCGTGTTTCCCGCCATCGTCCACAAGAGTACTCGGGTTCTACTGACCCTATCGATCCCACGAACTGGCTGGAGGAAATGAAGAAACTCATGGATCTGACAAGGACGCCTCGTAAGATAGGGTCAACATAGCCGCTTTTTACCTGGCGGGGCTAATGATCAGGAACGTGGTCAGGACTAATGAGCCTGACGCCACGTTCACATGGTACGAGTTCACAGCAAAAATCAAGGAGAAGTACTTTGGGTATGAGCTCAGGTGTCAGAAGGAGGAGGAATTCATAAGTCTCAGAATGGTAGACATGACGCCCAGAATACACCGAGAAATTCCAACTACCGCAAAATTCGAGTCGCGATCGCTCCCAACGATAGGGCCATGACTCGCAGGTACCGCGCAATATGTCTAATGATCTACGCATCCACACGAGCAAAGAACACCTACGCTTACTTTTGCCGCAGCTCACGAGCGCGCGTAAGGTGTGGTATGGGCTTCCTTAGAGTTGGAAAAAGCCGAGGAGAAAAAGAAGAAGAAGGTGTTTGTGCCATCTGTGGCACAGTCGAGCTATATTCAGAAGCCAAACTACCAACGCCCTGTCCATCAGAGGCCCAACTTTCAAAGGTCTGCGTTCCAGAACAGGCTCCCTGCGGGGAATAATGAGAGAGCTATGGTTGCAGGAAGGGCTCCTCAACCAAGAGTCTTACCGGGGACTTGTCGTATGTGCCGCAAGGCATCACACGAAGGGAGACAGTGCAACGGTCTGCCGATTACATGCTACAAGTGTAAAATGGTGGGGCATAAGTCTAATGTGTGTCCCAATAATCAGAACACGGCACCTGTTGCAGGAGTACCACAATCTGTAGTGGTACAGGGTCGAGTATATGTCCTCACTGAAGCGGAGGCAGAGGAGCCACTTGAGGCTGACGTCATTACTGGTATTTTTCTTGTAAACTCTGTGAACGCTATGGTTTTGTTTGACACTGGGGCATCATTGTCCTTTATATCTTCTAAATTTATTCATAAAGCTAATCTCACAAATTCCGAACCAATCCACGCAAATATTTCCTTACCAAACGGAAAAATTTTCAAATGCTCAAAAATTTTCAAAGAAACTCCAATCACAATCCATAAAACAACCTTTCCTTCTGACCTTATTCTCTTTGACATGCCGGAGTTCGATATCATCCTGGGGATCGACTGGTTGACTAAATACCATGCGATATTCGAGTGCCGAGACCGAAAAATTCGTTTGAAACACCCTACTGGGAATAGGGTCACGTATCAGAAGACATCGCCAATTAAGGGGGCGAAAGTCATATCAGTACTACAACTTCAACGGTTAGAAAGAAAGGGACATCAAGTGTACTTATGCAGTGTCAATGAAGTAAAGGAAAGCGTGAGAATTGAAGACATTCACGTAGTACGGGAATTCCCTGATGTTTTCCCAGATGAGTTGCCAGGCTTGCCTCCTGCACGTGATGTTGAATTCTCTATCGACCTTGCGCCAGGCACGGCACCTATCTCAAAGGCACCTTACAGGATGGCACCAGTAGAACTGCAAGAGTCAAGAAACAACCGGAAGAAATGATCGAAAAGGGTTTCATAAGACCAAGTGTCTCACCTTGGGAGCACCTGGCCCTCTTTGTGAAAAGAAGGACTGGCAGATGAGACTCTGCATAGACTACAGGGAATTGAACAAGGTAACCATTAAGAACCGCTACCCTTTGCCCAGAATCGACGATCTCTTTGATCAACTAAAAGGCGCGGGAGTGTTTTCTAAGATCGACCTGAGGTCAGGTTACCATCAGATTGCAGTGAGAGAATCAGACATCCAAAAGACTGCTTTCAGAAGCAGGTACGGTCATTATGAGTTTAAGGTCATGCCTTTCGGGTTGACAAATGCACCAGCAGTATTCATGGATCAAATGAATAGAACCTTCCACGAGTACTTGGACATATGCGTGGTTGTATTCATTGATGATATCCTGATTTATTCCAAGACCGGGGCAGAACACGAGGAACATCTACGTATCATTCTGGGGATATTACAGAAATATAAGTGGTATGCAAAACTATCCAAGTGCGAGTTTTGGCTTGAAAAGGTAGCATTCCTGGGTCACGTCATCTCGAAAGATGGAGTGATGGTAGATCCTGCAAAGATAGACGCAGTAAAAGAATGGAAGGCTCCCACAAATATAACTGAAATACGCAGCTTCCTAGGATTGGCAGGTTACTACAGGAGATTTGTTCCAGATTTCTCAAAGGTTGCACGACCAATGACGAAGCTGCTACAGAAAGAATCCAAGTTCATATGGGGCGACGAGTGCGAGAATGCGTTCCAGGAACTCAAGACAAGGCTTACCACAGCGCCAGTCTTAGCTCTTCCTACAGATGGAGACGAGTATGAAGTCTACAGTGACGCCTCACTGAATGGCCTGGGTTGCGTACTGATGCAACAAGGGAAGGTCATTGCTTACGCATCAAGGCAATTGAAAGTCCATGAAAGAAACTACCCAACTCATGACCTAGAATTAGCAGCAGTTGTGTTTGCTTTGAAAATCAAGGCGTCATTACCTCTACGAGTGAGTATCAAGTTCTACACTCGACCACAAGAGTCCAAATATATCTTCACGCGAAGGAACTCAACATGAGACAACGCCGGTGGTTAGAACCGATCAAGGACTATAAGATTGAACTTTTGTACCATGAGGGTAAAGCGACGCCGTTGTCGACGCCTCGAGTAGAAAGACTACGATACCCTTAGCAACATTTGGGAAATTCCTACTGGTATTGTCGAGACTTCAAAAAGAATGAACTTAGAGTTAGTTCATCCCGACGATGCCGATTTGAATGCAATGATCGCAGAGTCGAGTTATATCACGAGATTAGAGCTCTACAATGGGAGGATGAAGATCTCGTGGAAATCAAGAGAAATTCCTTCAGAAACCGAGTAGGGTTTGAGATTAAACCCGACTGAGTTTGAGATTCAAAGAAAGGTGGTGTGTGCCCGACGTACCGGTGTTAAAGAGAAAGATCCTTGACGAGGCACACAGTACACGATACTCCATACATCCAGGCTCTGATAAGATGTACCAGGATTTAAAGCTGAGGTTCTGGTGGGTAAGAATGAAAGCAGAGATTGCCGAGTACGTGGCAAAATGCCTAATCTGCCAGAAGGTGAAATTCGAGCATCAACGCCCTGGGGGACTACTACAACCCTTGGACATCCCATTGGGGAAGTGGGACTCCATTTCCATGGATTTCATAACGGGTTTACCGAGGACTCACCGAAGCAATAATGCGATTTGGGTAATAGTGGACCGCTTGACCAAATCGGCCCACTTTCTACCAATCAAGGACACTTGGAGCCTTGAGGAGCTAGCTAAGGCTTATGAGAAAGAGGTGATCCGATTACACGGCGTACCATTAGACATTATCTCGGACAGGGATCCGAGATTCACCTCTCACTTTTGGGACAAACTCCAGGCAGCGTTGGGAAGCCAACTGAAGATGAGCACCGCTTTCCACCCTCAGAATCGATGGTCAAACTGAACGAACTATCCAAACAGTCGTGGACATGCTCAGGGCATGTGCCCTAGAATTCAACGAGAATTGGGAGAAAAGTCTACCTTTGATTGAATCCTCCTACAACAATAGCTTCCATGCAAGCTTAGGTTGTGCCCCATTTGAGGCACTCTCCGGGAGGAAGTGTCGTAGCCCAGTCTGTTGGGACGATGCTAGTGATAACGTGGGTACTGGACCAGAGGTTATTCAAGACCGATTGAACACATCAAAATCATTCGTGAACGACTACAAGCGCCCAGACCGTCGGAAGATGTATGCCAATAAGCATCGCCGACCTATTGAATTTGAAGCTCGGCGATCATGTGTTCTTGAAAGTATCACCCATGAAGGGGTCCGACGATTGATTGAAGGGAAAATTGAGTCCTAAATACGTAAATATATGAGATAGCAACCGATGATTGGTGAGGTAGCCTATCGCCAGCATTACCACCCAATTTGTCGAAAGTGCACAACGTGTTTCATGTTTCGCAACTAAGGAGATACAGAGTGACCCAAGTCATATCATTACTCCGACGTAATCGCAGCTGAGCCTAACCTCGCTATACTCGTAAAGGCTGTCAAGATTCTAGCACGAAACCAAAGTGCTAAGACTAAGACGGTTCCCTTAGTGAAGGTGCTATGGAAAGGTCAATTGATCAACAAGCAACTTGGGAGACCGAAGCCTCCATGAAGGAGAAATACCCCGAGCTGTTTACCTCAGGTGAAAATCCTATTCTTCATTCAAGTTTCGGGACGAAACTTTTTCTAAGGGGGGAGGTTTGTAACACCCCGTGTTAAAATTAAGCTTATTATAATTAGTAAATCAATGATTAGACCATCTTGCTCATTTAAATCCTTAAACAATACGCTACAAGTTTTCCTCACACCTAAATTAAAACCATTTTGATATACTTCGAATTTGAACTTTATTTTTACATATTCAAACTCGATAAATCAAATGATTAATCGACGACAAATTTCTCAACTACAAATTTCGGCACGCAAATCGAGGTCAATCTTGACCAAAGTGGCCGAGCCACTCAAGGTGATTAAATCACCTAATTCTTTTTCAATTATACTTACCCATAATCCAAATTTAACAAATTAGTTAAGGCTTAATCATTTTGGATTATTACTAACAAAACATATTATAATAATATCATCTTACTATTCCATTTTGGTTTAACTAGCACTTTCACTAAAACTCGAAATAATGAGTCACACTAAGCCCAAACTAATAAACGTTTTGACGTTTGATTCTAATTATTTAAATCATTAACTTTCATCCAAAAAAATATACATTTCGGACTAGTAAATTTTTAATCAAAATTCGAGGAGCCAAAACCCAATTTTGATTTCAATCACACTTCGAGTTTTAATTTCATTTTTATTTTCAATCTTATTTCAAAACATTATTTTAGAATCATATATTTTATTTCAAGACTTTTCGCGTACGCGTAAATCGAAAATTCCGAAAACGAAAAATCGAGCCAACATGGCCTCATGTAGGCCGGCCACTTTAGGCCTCTCATGAGCATGCTTGGCCACTTTTAGCCACCTCTACTTACACAAGCAAGCATGCTTGCATGCTCTTACACATCCATCATCACATCTAAATTCATTAAACATTAATTTCTAATTACACAAAACTTACACAATACACATCCTAATTCATTACCTTTTATTTCATTATTTCACAAGAGCAAACACACCTCATTTCTCTCTTCTTTTGGCCGCCACTTTGCCCCTCTTTTCTCCCTTTGATTTTCTTCCATTTTATTACAAAAACCTCTTAAATAAAAACACTAATATTATTCTAATAATCTCTAGTATATCTTAGTTATTATTTGGGTATTTGAAGCTTACTACTTTGGGTATATATTTGAAGGTGAAGACGGGTTTGAGGGTGAAGACTTAGACTTGGATAATTTAGTCGATCCGGATAACCAATAATCATACCACTAAGGTGACTAACTATGTCTTGTATTATTCTTTTAGTAAATTAATTTGTTTTGTTATTCTAATTTTATAATTATAATTTTTATGTTAAATATGTTAAACATCATGTTTATATGCTTGTATGTTTATGTGTTGAATAAATAATGATAATAACTAAATATATAGTTTACTAGTAATGTTATAGTAAAATGATATCATGTTTAGCTAAATTAATTTTGAGCATTTTTAATTATGTTTCATATGATTTTTATGTTTAGTTATGTTTTAATTAAGTAGTAGTGATATATAAAAATTATGTGAAATATTAAAAATGAGTTTAAAGTGATTAAAATCGAAAATAGAAATATATATATACATACACATCCACACGGTTTTTCCCATTTTTTTTTAATAAATTTTCACTTTTAATTTTTGTAAATAATATGTTAGAATAAGTTAGTAAAAATGGATGTTACCATGTAAAAAGAATTAAATTAGAAGAATAAATTATAAGTTAAAAAAATGCATTGTGTGCTTAAATGTGTTCTTGATGTTCTTGAGTATTATTTAATGTTCATGTGTGTTCTTATTATCTTCATGTGTGTTCTTCATTTTTACTCTCTTTGATTTTGTTTTAGTTTATGTTTGTTATTATTTTGTGTTTATGTTTAGTTATTGTTTTATATATCACTTAGTATATTACTATAAATCAACTAAAACATTATAAATCATTTAGATTAAAAAGTTAGAAATTTAAAGTGTTGAAAAACACTATTCATAATTATAAATAAAAAGCTTAGTAAATTTCATTTTAGTTTAAACCGTTTTAGTATAATTAGAATAATTAAAATATAAAGACTTTAAGCTAAAAACCGATAAAATCGAAAAATGAAATTTTAGGAACAACCATGCTTGCTCACGGCATTCCCTTTATTTTTAGGCTAAAAATTGTTTTTATCACTTTTTAGTTTATTGTTAATATAATTTAAATATTAGTTAATAAGTTAGAATTAAGAAATTAAAAGAAATAAATCAATTTTCACATATATGCTAACCACACGACATCCTTGTTTTAAATGGACTAAATTTGACTAAAATGAAATTATCACTAAGTCACTAAAGTTAAATAGTAATTAGAATTGAATTCTTGTATAAATCGTTTTAATTATAAATGAATTATGATAAACCGATAAAAATGAATAACCGTTATAAAAATGAACTAAATCGTGTGATACTACCTTTGCTATTGGATTATTGAATTTGGACATACGGACTATAAATGAATCATCCACTATACTATCACTAACTTAAATAAATAGACGACTAAATTTAACTGAGTCTCATTTTAAAATGAATATCATTATCACTTTTTACAAAATGAACTTAACATTTTTAAAACTATGATTTTTAGATATTTTCATAAATGACTAAATACAAACCTAACTTAACATTTTTAAAACTAGGCATTAGAATAGTTCCCAAAATCGCCAAAGTACAAAAGGAACCTCACGACTTTGAAACTAAAAATTTGTACTTAGGAAATAAAAACAAGATTAGTATTATACTAAAATACTTTAAGTATAAAAATAAGTATAAATATAAAATACGTACAAGTATAAGAGTACGTATAAGTATAAAAATACATTTAGAATACGAAGTATAAAAATACGAATACGTATAAAAATACGTATAAAATACGGTGAATAGTGATTTATGAATAGTGAAAAGTGAATAGTGAAATACTGAAAATAATTGAAAATTTTACTAAGTATAGAAAATTTAAAATGAAGAAGTAAATGACCTAAAGTGTTTGAAAAACACATAAATAAAATTGGACATACTAATAAGCGTTTGATTTAGAAACTTGAAAACATTAATAATTAACAACACTTCAAATAATAAACGAGCGTGTTATGTGATCATATGGAAACTACCATTCAAATAAAGCGTTTGTGGCGAGGACTAGGAGAGTCTAGTAACATGTGATATGTATTATAAATTAAATAATGACATACGAGTAAGTAAAATAAAAGGGCAAGCTTGGGCCTCAGATATGAAAACGTCAATCGTGAGTGAAGTGGGGTTAAGATAGTCTTGTAGCGGACGCCACTATCTCGACCTTATTAGTGTGTCATCTCGAATAGTGTGGTATAGCCGTGATATTATGCTTTGTGCATCCCCGCCTTGCCAATTACGCTTAAGTCGTATGGCAGATTCGTACAAGATAATGAAAAATTCAACTCTTAGTGGGTCAGCTTTAGGAAATAGTCGTTTTATCACGAGTTAAGGTGCTCTATGAATAGCATAGCCTATTCTTAAATTGGATATTAGTGTATGCATACTAGACTAGGTTTTATTCCCTATTTCGCTAAAGTTATCGGAGGCCACCGTGACCTTATTGCGTTTGTCATCTCACCAGTTCGTCTCCTTGCCGTGTTTAGTTCTTAGTGGCGCGACACTAGCATTCGTTCTTACCTGCGTAAAGATTACTTGACGAGATTGTATCGAAGTTCGAATCATTTCGAACACTAGAGGATGAGATGCAAGTATTATAGTATTCGGCGTGGTTTACGAAGTCGAGTAAGCCTCTGCACTATGGAAGTGAGATGCAATCGATCAGTACAAGGGCCTACTCGATTAGTCGCTCGTAGCGGTATGTGTTGTCTGTTATATGATTAAATGAGCATGAGTGTGTACCATCTTTGTAAATTAAAGACCTCCACTTTCTGTATTGAATCGAGTCTGCATGACCTGATTGTTACATTACCTATGTTTGTTTCCTTCCCATATCGCTTTGTAATCCTGCTGTGTATCTATGATACAAATGATATGATATTATCTGTTATCTGCTTTCCTAATTGAATAGCATGCCTATATGATTTACCGTTTTAAATCGCATGATATTATGACTAATATGTCTTTACATGCTATATGTTTTAAGCATGTTTATCGTTTTATCATACTATTATAGTTATAAAGCGATAGTAATAAACCAAAGTAATTGAAATCGAGGGTAAGTATGAGCATAGCTAGTCATTTGTCATTTCATTGGCATCCCCATAGTTTATTGTGCTTGGGACGTTAAGTGGACCAGGAGCTGGATTTTGGATGGGGCCACGAGACGCTTTTATGCTTTAATTTTATTGTTTTCCGAGAGATATGTAATATATAACGCTACTCTTTTAACTACCGTATTTAGAGTTGTATTATTCAACTCTTAAACGATGATGTAATATTTTGGGTTATTTGTATAATTAATAACGCTGGTTTAAGACTTAATTAATTTCCGCCTTAGTAATTAAAGTCGACTAAAAACCAGGTTGTTACATTTAAACTTTTAACAACGGTTATTCTAAATAACCGTTTTTTTAATTAACCAAAAATAACGGTTTTTTAAAAAAAAACCGTTTTTTTTTGCCCCACTAAAAATAACGGTTCTTTTTAAAAAAAACCGTTATTTATAGTAAAAAAACAACGGGTTTTTTTTAAAAACCGTTATTTTTTGATATTTTGATATTAAAGACGGTTTTTCCTTTTTTTTTTTTGCGTCGTTTTTTTATTTTAAACAACGACCATAGAAACAACAGGGCTCGTTCTTATTAATAACGGTTTGGGTGCGTTGTATTTGCCTAATTTTGTGCTAGTGCTTGATCTTTCGAACCTGTGCATGCATTCATGTGCATAATGACCTGTGACTCCGCAATTAGTGCATCTCGTGTCGTGTCCCGACCCATGCAGCTTGTCGACCTTCATCGTTAGAGCCGATAGTTGGCTCGCTATAGCACTCAAAGACTCATTCTCGCGATCACTATAAGTCGTGCGAGCAATAAGAGATTATAGCTTAATTAAATTAGAGTTGAAATAGGGTGAAAAATCTATTTAAAATCGATCCGGAACAAGCCAAGCACGAAACTCGCGGTGCAGTCTTTCCCGCGCCTAGGTAGCGTGTCACTAGCGCCTTGCCCGCGCCTTGGTCGCGCCTCACTCGCGTGTGGGTCGCCATTTTGGCCTGCCACGCGCAATTGCTTATTTTCTCTTCCTCTCGCGCCACTGGCTCGCCCCTAGCTCGCCTACATCTCCCAAACTACCTTTAAACCTCTTCCAACACCCTTCTAACCACCAACCACACTACACTCACTTGGCTCTAACCTCGGGCAACGTAACACCCGACTAACCAACACTACATGTAAGCTTATAAAACGACCTTCTCGAGGTAGGAACGCGAAAACCATATGAAACGAAGTTTGAATACTAATGCGATGAATTATAAAGTATATGAATTAAGTCAGGGTGTTACAATAACATTAACATCAAATTTTATTATAATTTTGAATCACGTAGAATTGTAGTATATCATACATGTGTCGCAACATTGGCGTTGACAAACGTAAAAAGGTAATTATGTAATGGTGTGTTTGCAACAGAGAATCGGAATTTAATTCCGAAATTGAGTCAATTCCCATGTTTGGAAAGCTTTACGAATTGGAATTGAAATTGACTCAATTTGATCCTATTTTCAAGCTAGTTCATTTTAGGGTTATCTCATTTCTAGGTAGTAGGTAGTCATTTGAATTCATCATTCAAATTATTTACACTTATGGCTAAAATTATGAATATCTCAAAATATTTTTTTAGAAGTTGGTATAATATTTATTAAATTTTATTTTTTTTCACAGTTTTCAATAAAATTTCGGCTCATTTGTCAATAACTACCGTAAATATATATAAATTTTTACAACTTACTACCTTTAATAATCTTTTTATTAAAAATTACTACATTTTATGAAACATTTTTTTTTACAAATTGATACCTGTTTGCATCGCCATCCAAATTAATTGATTCTTTACGGCAAAATTTCACATTTCCCTTTAATATTTATCTTTTTATCGTAAAATATCCCCAAAATACCCTTGTAAAATTTCTGTAGGTCACGTTTTCTACTATTTTCTCTTACGCTTTTACCTCCATTTTCACCTTCACCTTATTTTCTATCGACATTTTCTTCTATACTTAATGATTTATGTATTTACTCTATCCCGACGTTCTAAAAATTATGAAAAAATTGGTTTTTTTTTTTTCAAAAATTTCATCCATTATAAATTCAAGTGGTAGCAAGTTAAAAAAAAAAATCTCATAAAATGTAGTTTAAAAAAAAAAAAAAAGGTATAAAACATAAAAGGTAGTAAATGGTAAAAAAAAGTGTTTTCATAAGTTGGTGACTGGTGAATAACAATTTTTCCTAAAATTTTATATATAAAGTTGTCACCTCCAATTCCTTGAGTAATCAAACTTCATCGTGGAAGTGAATTTAGAATGTAATATTTCAAATCCAACAACTAAATTCTAGTATTTTAAATCAATTCTACGTTCTCAAACGTAGCTTAAATAAATTTGAATAGAGGGAATATGATTCAATTTGACACCCAAAATCAATTAATTTGACAATTGAGTCAGTCATTGCTTCAAAGGAGTCGCATTTGGTGGCACGAATACATGTGTCAAAGTGGCAACCACCAACTCAAGTCTGCCTCATATACTTGGCTTAACTCTGACAAAAATTAAGAATGAAATGTCAATACTAGACCAATATAAGCCCATGACATCACTACATACGTTAATGCATGTCACATATACGCTGTATTTAGTATAAAGAGAAACTCAATACACAAAGTAAAGATGTACGATTGAGTACATGATTCATACAACAACACTCAACAACTTTGTACAGAGTAATAATAAGAAACTCAACACAAAAAAGTACGAAAAAAACTAAAAATAATTAGAATGGGTTGTAGTAATGTAAGGAAAATAAAGTTGGGTTCACAAGGTTTGGAAGTGTCAGCACAAGGTCTAGGATGCATGGGTATGTCTGCGTTTTATGGTCCACCTAAACCTGATGAAGACATGGTTTCACTAGTTCACCATGCTATTAACTCTGGCATCACTTTTCTGGACACTTCTGATTTCTATGGTCCTTATACCAATGAGCTTCTTTTAGCAAAGGTAATTACTACTGTTAGGACCGTCCTTACCACCTTATAGTAAGATATTGTCAAACTTTGGGTAAAAGGCTCATGGATTTGGTTTTGGGGACCTTCCAGGCGCTCTTCTTAATAAGATTAGTAATATCTTTATAAAATAAGTGAAACTTCTCTACCTTGTTTGCTACTTTAGGACTTTAGGTAAAGTTACATTCATTTCAACTCAATTTCAATATGTGGAGGAATCATGGTAGTAGAACATCTTAGTTTGCTCGTTGCTAATAGATTGATCGGTTGATCCTATTAATTACTTTTAGTTATTAATAATTCGGAATTAATTAATAATGATGTTTGTTTTATGTTGTGGATTTTCTCTTTCCGTGTGAAATGGGTAGGCATTGAAAGGAGGATGGAGAGAAAAAGTGCAACTGGCTACAAAGTTTGGGCTTGTCTCTGAAGCTGGAAATTTTTCAATTAAGGGTGATCCGCACTATGTCAGGTCTGCTTGTGAAGCTAGTTTGAGACGGCTCGATGTCGATTACATTGATCTCTATTATCAGCATCGTATCGACACCACTGTTCCTATTGAAGTCACGGTTCGTCCTCTTCACGTTGTTCATGATAGAATAATGGAAGAGTAAGAAGGGTTTTATTAATTCAGAATTGCATGGTTACAATATCAACAGATGATACATATATATAGGTGTACATGATAAATCTTAGCTAGAATAAAATCTCTAATTACAAAGATATGACTTTATTTACTTCCTAATTACAATGTGAACACAATAATATTTATGAGTTGATTGCTTGATTGAGTGATAAGTAATATTTCCTAATCTTGAGTAATATTATATTGCTAATACGCCCCCGCAAGATGGACGGCCGAAGGGTAAGACCAATCTTGACCAATCTTGATGAGTAGACGATGAACGATCGAGATGGAGCATGGCGGAGATTGGGGGTGCGATCGCCGGAGGAATGCTGGCTGATGGTGTAGTGGACATTGGGGTTGTGCGGTGGTGGTTGTGTGAGAGGTAATGTGGGTTCCTCAGGGCTTTTAACGTCTGTCATTGACGAGGGTTTTGTAGATTGAATTGTAGATTAAATTATTTGGTTTTTTTTTTTTTTTTTTTTTGAGTAATATAATTTTATGGCCGTATTGGTGGTGTACCATAAAATTTTATGGGGTGAAGACTTATTAGTGTTAAAAAAAATAATAATAAATAAATAAACAAGTGGTTGTATTGTAAAAATAAGCAAGTGGTTGTAAAAATAAACAAATGGTTGTGTTTGTAAAGATATATGTATGGTTTATCTCATTGAGATTTATCAAGACTAAAATCATGGTGAGTTTGTCTTGTACATAAAAAAAAAAATATTATGGTTTTGAATAAGTAATCTTGAAACGATAATTTATCATATTTTGGTTGAGATTAGGTTTGTGCCAATTCAAGAAGGGTTTTGGCTATGGTTTTGGCCAAGGAGGGTTTTTGGCTAAAATTTTGGTTGTAATTAGGTTTGTGCCAAGGAGGGTTTTTGGCGATAATTTTGGTTTTTGGTTGGATGCAATTCTTGGTTGGTGGCAGCGGAAAAAGTGTAGGTTTAGGCCAAGTAAAATTTGGTTTTGGGTGGTTTTACGTGGGTGGTTTGGCCTCAGGATCTACTCAGGGTGTTCTGCTCTATCGAAGCGAGGAACACGATACTGTGATAGAATAATGGAAGAGTAAGAAGGGTTTTATTAATTCAGAATTGCATGGTTACAATATCAACAGATGATACATATATATAGGTGTACATGATAAATCTTAGCTAGAATAAAATCTCTAATTACAAAGATATGACTTTATTTACTTCCTAATTACAATGTGAACACAATAATATTTATGAGTTGATTGCTTGATTGAGTGGTAAGTAATATTTCCTAATCTTGAGTAATATTATATTGCTAATAGTTCAGTGCTCCTAAAATTATACTCCGTAATACATGTCTTGCGTTAGGCCTTCAAGTATATATAGACTTCGTAAAATCGATTAGACTCATATGACCCATTTCATGGCATAGGTGTGCAGACTGTACAATACAAATTTCTGTTTGTACTAAGCCAGTCTATATTTCTTTTGGCTTTATATTTTTAGATGGGCGAACTCAAGAAACTGGTTGCAGAGGGTAAAATCAAGTACATCGGTCTGTCCGAAGCATCAGCTTCGACTATCCGAAGAGCGCACGCAGTTCACCCTATAACAGCAGTGCAGTTGGAATGGTCGTTGTGGACACGAGATGTCGAGGAAGATATCATTCCTACCTGCAGGTAAAGTCTCTGTGTTTCAATGCTCCTGACTACTCGCAGTTTCGTATTAAGTAAAGAAGTCTAATAATACAGTATTGTCTTGACACAGGGAGCTTGGCATCGGAATTGTGTGCTATAGTCCTTTGGGAAGGGGATTCTTGTCTTCAGGACCGACAATGACGGAAAACTTGTCCAAGGACGATTACCGACAGGTCTGACTGCGTGATCACTTGACTTCTATTGAAAATTTAACATATACGGAGTAACCATTTTATACAGTAGAAATATTCAATAATGTGAAAATTGCCGGTAGCATTAAAATGTAAATAGGCGTAACAGTATTTATGTTTTTTGCGCTACAGCAACTTCCAAGGTTTCAGCAGGAAAATATGGAACATAACAAACTCATATCTGGCGAGTTAATGAGATAGCAACACGAAAGGGATGCACCCCTGCGCAGCTAGCACTTGCGTGGGTGCATCACCAAGGGGACGATGTGTGCCCAATACCTGGAACCACGAAGATTGAAAATCTGAACCAGAACACTGGAGCACTATCAGTAAAGTTGAAGGCAGAAGAGATGGCAGAACTTGAATCCCTTGCCTCACACGATGTCGTGAAAGGTCATAGATGGGGAGGTACCGTATTCTATACTTGGAAGGAATCTGACAGTCCGCTATTGTCCTCATGGAAATAGGAGTACCTGCCTGCGCGTGTTGGTTACGAATAACGTCATTTAGTCGACTCCATGTACGTTGGAGTGAGGCTTTCTTGGTGCAGTTGTCGATTCCTTGTGTCCCCCCTATCAAGGTAGTTTTGATCTTTCTTATCTGCTAAAGCAACTAATGTATCATGTCTAATGATGTCGGTCTGAAGGGCAATACTAAGCTTTAGGCTATCTTTATCCACAAACTTAATATGGATCTCATCAACCGTAGAGTTCAAGGGCCAGCAATACTTTAGAGGAGATAAATAGAGGATTGTTACCTTTTTAAATTTTTACGGAAATATAAAGCGATATAAAATAAATTGCGTAAA
The DNA here is from genome assembly GCA_023091065.1 of Dianthus caryophyllus. Lineage (NCBI taxonomy): Eukaryota > Viridiplantae > Streptophyta > Magnoliopsida > Caryophyllales > Caryophyllaceae > Dianthus > Dianthus caryophyllus. Next base: position 31,127,937 of record CM041517.1, on the reverse strand, counting down.
TTAAAAGACACGAGGATTTAACGTGGTTCGGCCTAATTGAAAAGCCTACATCCACCCCTTCTTCTATTATTTATTTATCAATAGCACCTATTCCGGCGTAACTTACAATAAATAATTAATAACACCGAAAACTAACCCTAATCTCGGTGTGAAGCTCTCTTTCGTTTTGAGAAATTAATTTTCACAAGTTTTATGAATAATTACAAGTCTCTCAATTAAAATGAAAATACAATAATTCAATGAGAGACTATCGTAATTGTGCACCTCTAAAAATTTTAAATTAAAATAACGTGCAATGAATTTGCCTTCAAAATAAAATGAAAACACATGACAGAGTAGTGATAAAAATGTTTTTGCAAAAATTTTTAAATTATGATCAAGTTGTTTTGGAAGGCTTAAGTTGAGAAATGAATTACTACTCCTTTATACTAGATAGTGTAGCACGTAGGGTTTGGAGAAACAAACTCCAAGAGAATAGGAAGTATAAGATTATAATCCCTCAAAGAAGGGTGATAGACGTCTATACAATATATATAGTGAGTACAAAGAGTTGGTTACCTAAAATACATCCAAAGATCAAGGGTTTACAATATATGCCAAAATATCTACAATATTTACTAATACTCTCCCGCAGTCGGAGCGGGAGGTGGGCGGACGCTCAGGCTGGACCGAAAACGGGTGAAATGATGGCGCGGCAGACCCTTTGTAAAAATGTCGGCGTATTGGTACTCCGAGGGGACATGCAGAACATGAACGGTGCCAACCTGGACCTTTTCGCGGACGAAATGAATATCTAACTCAACATGCTTCGTCCGCTGATGTTGAACGGGGTTCGTCGACAGATAAACAGCAGAGACGTTATCACAATAGACTAGTGTGGCACGAGTAACAGGAAGACGAAGCTCAAGAAGAAGATTACGAAGCCAACTAGTCTCGGCAACAGCATTCGCGACGGCCCGATACTCAGCCTCGGCACTAGAACGGGAGACGGTAGGCTGACGCTTGGATGACCAAGACACCAGATTATCGCCGAGAAATACGCAGTAACCAGAGGTAGAGCGGCGGGAATCAGGACAGCCAGCCCAATCCGCGTCAGAGTAAGCAGTAAGAGTATGAGATCGCGACGCAGTGAGGGTAAGGCCATGATCAAGAGTACCCCGAATGTAACGTAGTATCCGCTTGAGAAAGTGCAAATGAGGTTCACGCGGAGCATGCATAAACAGACATACCTGCTGAACGGCGTAGGATATATCCGGACGAGTGATCGTGAGGTACTGCAACGCACCGGCGAGGCTGCGATATTTGGTGGGATCAGGAAGAAGAGGGCGGTGTCGCTCGATTTGGAGCCGAGCATCGGCCAGTGTAGTGGTGGGGTTCTGATCGAACATGTGGTAGCGAGAATGTCTCTGACGTATTGTTCCCGGTGAGAAAGAGAGCATCCGCGGAACGTGTAACTGTAATACCCAAGAAATGATGCAGACTGCCCAAATCTGTCATAGCAAATTCCCTAGAAAGATCAGCAATAATGCGGCGTATAAGGGAAGAACTGGAGCCCGTGAGTACAATGTCGGCCACATACAGCAATAAGTAAGCAGTGTCTGAGCCATGATGATAAATAAAAAGGGATGTATCACACTGATACACGCTATTTATATTCATTTTATGCCCCCGGTTCAGTCGCATTTAGCTTGCTTTTATTCGTATTTATTATGATTCTATGAGCTATATGTTATATTTCTCGTTACTGCTGCCTTTTATTTACATTTTGCAGGTTTTGGTGGTTTTGAGCCAAAACCCGGGACGATTGGAGCAATACGAGAATCAAGACGCCAAGACCAAGCTCGAGCTCGCACGGGAGCCCGGGAATACGAGCCAAAGACCAAAAGGAAGAGGAATACGAGTCAATAAAGGCCCAAAGCAAGACTTGGGCCAAGAATAGAAGAGAATGTGAGCCGGCCCAAAATTGTTGGTCAGGCCGTGCAGACCATTGCTTGGCCACGCGACCCTGACGCTTTATTCTCCGGATTTTATTTTAATTCGTGTTTTAATTTTAGGAAACTATATAAAGACCTCTTAGGTCGAAACTTCACTCATGCTTTATTTTTCCTTAGTTCTCCTAGTTTAGTTTACTGTTATTTACTTTCTCTCCTCTTAAAAACTCAAAGCTTTAGTTTAGTTTAAGATTGAATCGTTTGTAACCGTCGGTACTCCGTAAAACTCCAGGTTTAATTTAATTGCAATTATTTCTTTTATCATGTCTTCTTCTTACTATTGCTTTGTTTTAATTTCCATTATGCGTAGCTAATTGCTTGTTAGGGTTAGGGGGATTTGTGATAATTGATTCAGGACATGTTTTAATTGCTTATATTGATTGAACTTGTGCAAGTTGGTTTCTTCCTGCGCGTTTTATTATCAATTGAATTTAGGGATGCCTTTATTGAATTGAACTTAGGTTGTTTCAGTTTAAGATCGAAAGCCTAATTGAAACTAGACTCACGCGTATTTGATAAGTTGAATTTAGTAAGTTGCGAGAGCCCGCTAAATTTGCTTAAGGTTAATATTGACTCGAGAGAGCGTATTCCTAAACCTAGCCACTTGCATAGCTTCAATTGATTGTTATTTACTTTTGAGTTGAGTTCCTGTATCATTGTCACAATGAACCCGATGCCCTAATCCTTCCCCTTATATATTCCTGCTGTCTTTATTATTTGTTTAGTTTATAGTTTAAACCAATCCCTTTTTTCACACCTTTGAGTTAGACCTGTTTACTCCGTCTTTAGCTTAAAACTACACCGTACTCTAACAACCTGGTTTTTCGTGACTTTAATTAAACTAAGGCGGAAAATTAATTAAGTCTATATATTACAAAACCAGCTGTTATCGTTTAACAAACTCAGTATACATAATACGAGTTTATAGATAAAACAGAGTATTTAGATTACAAGTCCTCTCAAAATAGATTACAAAATAAGGCCTTCAAATCCCCTGATAGATCAACTGTCAAGACTCAGGTACCGCATTAAACTCTCATCATTTTCCGCGCACTCTTTCGACACGTGCAATGCTAAAGCAATTTGCGATATGAATAATAAATAAACAAGGAAAACAAATAGCAATTATGCAAGCAAAAACACATAAGGAGATCATGATGATTTAATGCGAGTATAAACCAACCAAATAACATACCACGCTCACAGATAAACATACTCAACAAATCACATTCCAATACTCAACCAAATCATTCAGATAATCATCAAACAAACCAGGAAATGCATTCAACATGTGATAACAAATGAATCTTCGTTAGTAAAGGCGGAAGCATCTGAGACATAATCAGAGATGGCGGCCAGTAGAACGAAATCGGACGTAGCGAATATGCTAAAGATATCTAAGGTAATAAGGGCGGCTAATCCCTTGTCTAATGTATGCATACACCACCTATCGAGGATCATACTTATTCGCTAATCAAAAGGTATTCACCAAGAAAATGTTCGACTATCACGAGAGGCGGGTACCCCGGATGGGGTCAAGGCGTTCAATTCTTGATATATGGGCCCACGGTAATATCAAGTATGCCCCATCCTCGAGGTTGATACTCGCTAGAAAAGAAATCTTAAGATTGTTAATCGCCTTGGGCAACTCTGGGAGGAGCCCAAGTCCCCATATACACTACCTCGTTAACTTCAATTTGAGAGTCATGACATGGCGAACAATCCTAGTCTTTTATTCAAGTACTCGTTTTCTTAACTTCTCATTCTCTTGCTCATAAATAACAATAATGACAAACTTGTATCATAAATATAACGTCAAACTTGGATAATGAAACTTTAGTAACAACAGTTCTTCAGGTTAGACAGAACACATAAAAAGACTAAATTATTTATTTGAGTCGGTTAAGTAACTTTTAAATATTTTTCACTATTCATTATTTTACTATTCACCGTATTTACTATTCATCGTATTTACTATTCCTCGTATTTACTATTCCTCGTATTTATACGTATTCGTACTTTCGTATTCCGTATTTGTACGTATTTTTATACTTCGTATTTTATTCGTATTTTATACGTATATGTGTTCTTATACTTAGTATTTATTATTTTATTTTCTTTATACTTAGTATTTTTATTTTATTTTCTTTATACTTTAGTATTTTTATTTTATTTTCTTTATACTTTAGTATTTATTATTTGACTTTATTTATACTTAGTATCTTTATACTCTTATACATTTTTGTTATACTAAGGATATTTTAGAAAATAAAACTAAGCCTTTTTATTTTCTAAGTGTAAAATTCTAGTTTTAAAGTCGTTAGGTTCGCTTTTGTATTTAGTGATTTGAAAAATGATTTGGAGTAAAACTTAATATAATCTAAGTACAAAATTCTAGGGTCAAAGTTGTTAAGTTCATTTTGTACTTGGCGATTTTAAATAACATTTTAGAAGTGAAACTCGGTTTATTTAGTCGTGTACTTAACTAATCTTTTAGCGGTTTCCATTTTTAGCGAGGTTGTCGTAGTTCATTTTAAATAGTCCGTAAGTCCACATCCAAATTTAAGCATAGGTAGTAGCACTCGACAAGATTCATTTTAATACGAATTAACGTTTATTTTTATCGGTTTAGTTGATTCTTTTTATTAATCGGTTCATTTTACAATCTAATATAATCCTACTTATAAATCAATTTTAGTGACTAAGTGATAAATTCATTTTGACCAAAATTGACCCAAAAATAACCCTAATGCCGTGAGCCTTTATTTATTTAGCTATTTATTTCTTTTGTTGTTTTTATTAATAAATCACTACTTTAACTATTTTAATTTCTTAAGTGGTAAAAATAAAAAGTGACAAATTCATTTTAGGTCTAAAATTCAACCCAAAACCGTGGCCTATTATACTTACACCATTTATTTTTGTTTTCTAATTTTATCGGGTTTTGATTTAAAGTTTTTATATACTAATTAATCAAATTAAACTAAGGTGATTTAAACTAGTAAACAAAACCGATAAATACTAAAACTTATAAAAATTTATAAATCAAAACTTAGTCATATGATGAAGAACACAATGAAGATGTGATGAACTCTAATGTTTTTAATATGAACATTATTTAGTCAAATTTTTATATGTTTATATAATTTTCTCAAATTTTTCATACAAGTCTAATTTAACTATACTAATCATAATATGTTATTTAGAAAAATTAAAACTAAAAATTGGTCCATATAAATCAATTTGGCCGTGTATATATATATATGTCCATAAATTTTGATTTTTGATTTTTATACTTCTAATTCAATAACTAATTTATCTTATATTATTTATGTATTTGATCATAAGTAGAAAACATAACAAAACATTAACACACATAAATAAAATCATTCAAAACACAAGAATAACATAAACATTCAAGAACACACATAATACATTAAAACACTTAAAAATTCATAACAAATTCATTTTAAATCCTAAACAAAAACTAATTATATCCTCATGTTCATTTCATTATAAGTATTTTAAGTATGCAATTTACAAAAATTAAAACGAAAAATTAGACAAAAATTAAGGGTTAGGCCGTGTGATGTACATATGGACAATATATTTTATTTTTCGATTTTTGTCTCCTAATTTAACATGTGAAATACTAGGTGATAAAATAAATCATACATGCATCAAAAACAATAACACATAATCAAATTCGAGGCGCTTATCATATAAATGTGCTGAAGCACCTTAGTTAGGTTATGAGTGAAATAGCTTAGCAGTTGTCGGGATCAATGATATGATCGAATTGGCTAAGATCGACTCCACCACCTTGCTCCTCGTCTTTGATTAGGAGAGTACATAAAAATGAAATACACAAGTTAGTAATTTATTTAAGCTAGTTAAACTATACTAAAAGTTTTATGTGTAGTATTGTTTTTTTTTTAGTTTAGGTGATGTTTGTATTTTAAGTGACTTTGATTTATGTTCATTTTTAATTTGCATGTAAAGATAAGGAGTGAGTACTAAATATAAATGGTGAGGATTTATTTAAGTATGCTAATAAATTTAAGCAAATGAAATGAAAGTTTTAAGGAAGAAATGAATTAAAGAGGATGAAGATTCAAGAGGTGTTCTTGAGGTTGGAGATGAGTTTAAGCTTACAAGTTCTTTGAGTATGAATTATTTAGAGAGAAAAAGAGTTAAGTGTTTGTGTGTTGTGCTTGTGTTTGTGTCGTGTGTGTGTAGTATGTAGTAGTAGTTGTTTTATTTTTTTGTAGTATGTAAGTTTGTAGTATGTAAGTTGTAAACTTGTGTAAGGAAAATAAGGGCATGCTTGAGACAAGGAGACACATGTGTGTAAGAGGGGTAAGGCATGCTTGTAAGAGGAAGGAATGCATGCTTGAGACAAGGGAACAATTGTGTAGGAAAAGCAAAAGGAAAAAGGGAAGACAATGTTGAGCTTGGAAGCTCCAAAATCTCGGCCAACATGGATCACTTGGCCCGATTTTTCGTTTTTGAAATTTTCGATTTACGCGTACGCGAAAAGTCTCAAAATGAAATATATAGTCTTGAAATAATGTTTAGAAGTGAGATCGAAAATAAAAATGAAAATAAATCTCAAAACGAATTCAAACAAAATTTGGGTACTAGTTTGTCTCGCAACTTTGAAATAAAATTTTATTCGATCGAAATATATATTTTTTTTGTTGAATGTTATCGAATTAAATCATTATCCTCAAACGTCAAAAAGTTTATCAGTTTAGGCTTAGTGTAACTCAATATATCGAGTTTTAGTGAAAGTGTTAGTTAAATCAAAGTGGAATAGTAATTTGATATTATTATTATATGTTGTGTTAGTAATAATCAATATGATTAAGCTTAAGCTACTTTAATTAGGTTTGGATTATGAGTAATTATATTTAATAAAGGGTTAGGTGACTAAATCACATTTAGGTGGCTTGGCCCTTTAGTCAATGTTTGACCTCGATTTGCGTGCCAAAATTTGCCGTTGAGAAAATTGTCGAGGATTCTCCATTTGATTTATCGAGTTTGAAAATGTAAACATAAAGTTCAAATTCAAAGTAATTCAAAATGGTTTTAGTTTAGGTGCAAAATGATTGTAGTGTATTGTTTTAGGAAATTCGGTGGCGAGGATGATTAATTATTGATTTCCTAATTATAATTAGCTTAAATTAACACGGGGTGTTCTGATCCTCCCCCTTAAAAGTTTAGTCCCGAAACTTAAAGTACTCTGGGTGGTTAAGGTTACTGTGCTAAATACAGCTCGGTACTTTTCCTTCATCGACGCCTCGGTCTCCCATGTTGCTTGTTCAGTCTTCCGTCCCTCCGCAGAACCTTGACTAAGGGTATCGACTTGCGTCAGAAGAGCTTGGTCTCTCTGGCGAGAATTTCCACTGGTTTTTCAGAGTAAAGCATGTTAGGCTCGATGGCGATCACATCGGGCGTAACAATGTGGCTCGGGTCGCTTCTGTATCTCCTGAGCTGAGATACGTGGAATACATCGTGCACTTTGGATAAGTTTGGCGGTAAGGCGAGTCGGTATGCCACCTCGCCAATTCGTTCAAGTATTTCGTAGGGTCCGATGTACTTTGGACTAAGCTTCCCTTTCAGTCCGAAACGTCTTACCCCTTTCATGGGTGAGACCTTTAAGAAGACCTTATCTCCATTGTTGAACTCAATAGGTCGACGGTGCTCGTTTGCATATTTCTTTTGGCGATCTTGAGCCGCTTGTAGTCGCTCCCGAATAACCTTTATGTGTTCAATCTGATCCTCAGATAACCTGGGGTCCAGTACCCACATTATCACTAGCGTCGTCCCAACAAACCGGACTGCGACACTTTCTGCCATACAGTGCCTCAAAAGGAGCACACCCTAGACTAGCATGATGGCTATTGTTGTATGAAAATTCAACGAGAGGTAAGCTCTTTTCGATTCACGTTGAATTCCATCGTGCATGCCCTCAACATGTCTTCCGATTATGCGGATAGTTCGCTCTGTCTGACCGTCGATTCTTTGGATGAAAAGCCGTACTCATTTTCAATTTACTACCCAAAGCCTCTTGCAATTTCTTCCGTAAATGCGATGTAAATCTTGCGTCCTCGTGCGATATGATGTCGAGGGAACGCCATGGAGTCGTATTATTTCCTTTTCGTAGCTTTGGCGCTTCTTCCAATCCCCAAGTCTCCTTGATCGGGACGAAGTGAGCCGCTTTAGTTAGGACGATCTACAATAACCCATATCGCATCCTTGCCTGGCCGTCCTTGGTAACCCCATGATAAAAATCCATGGATATGGAATCCCACTTCCCTTGAGGAATCTCCAACGGTTGGAGTAGTCCTCCTGGTCTCTGGTGTTCAAATTTTACCTTCGGCAAATCATACATCGGCTACATATTCGGCTATCTCCGCCTTCATTCTTATCCACCGAGCGTAATTTCGTGTCCTTGTACATCTTGTGCGAGCCAGGATGTACCGAGTAAGCGGTACTATGTGCTTCGTCAAGGGTTTTGCGTTTCAAATCTTCATTGTTAGGTACGCAGCACCTCCCGTTGCAGCGCAGACTACCATCAGTGGAGATCTCACACCCTGCTGTTCCCTCTGTTGGCACCCTGTCTCTGATTTCTAACAAGGTGGGTCTTCCCTTTGTAGTGCTCGTGATATCATGGAATAAATCTGTTCTACCACCATTGCATTTAGGTCAACGTCATCCGACCGTACTGCATCCAAGCTCGGCCTTTTCAGGTCTTGGGTAATGTCCGAGGGTATTTCCCAAATGTTGTTCAGAGTATGTATTGCCTTACGACTCAGTGCGTCAGCAACTACGTTGGCCTTTCCTTCGTGGTACAAAAACTCGATTTTGTAATCCTTGATCAATTCTAACCACCTCTGTTGCCTCATGTTCAATTCCCTCTGGGTAAAGATGTTCTTTAAGCTCTTGTGGTCGGTGTTGTTTTTGATGCTGTCCCCATAGAGATAATGACGCCAAATCTTCAGTGCAAAATCGACTGCAGCAAGTTCCAGGTCGTGAGTTGGGTAATTTCTTTCGTGTACTTTAAGTTGTCCTGATGCGTCGCTATTACTTTCCCTTGTTGCATCAAGATGCAACCCAAACCATTCAATGACGCGTCACATCAGACACTTCATATTCGTCTCCATCTGTTGGCAAGGTTAAAACCGGAGCGATGGTAAGCCTTTCTTAAGTTCTTGGAACGCCTTCACAATCGCCGCTCCATAAGAACTTTGATTCCTTTGTAGCGCTTAGTCATTGGGCGGGCTACCTTCGAGAAATCGAGAACAAACCTTCGATAATAGCTACCAATCCTAGGAAGCTTCGACTTCCGTGGATCGCTTTTTGGTGCTATCCATTCTTTGGCAGCTTCGATCTTTGCTGGATCTACCATTACTCCCTCCTTGGAGATTACATGGCCTAGAACGCCACTTGGCCTAACCAAAATTCACACTTTGAAAATTTGGCATACCATTTATGGTCTCTCAAGATACTTAGGATAATGTGTAGGTGCTCTGCGTGTTCTTCTTTATCCTTGGGTAGATCAGATGTCGTCAATGAACACGACCACGCAGATGTCGAGATATTCATGAAAGGTCCTGTTCATTTGGTCCATAAATACTGCTGGAGCGTTGGTAAGGCCGAACGGCATTACTTTGATCTCGTAATGTCCGTACCTTGATCCGGCAGCGCCTTTTGTATATCCTCTTTGCGGACCGCAATCGATGGTATCGACCTTAGGTCAATCTTGGAGACCACTCCAGCTCCTTTGAGCCGGTCAAAGAGATCGTCTATTCTAGGCAAGGGATGACGATTTTTGATTGTCACCTTGTTCAGTTCCCTGTAGTCAATGCAAAGCCTCATACTCCCATCCTTCTTCTTTACAAAGAGTACCGGTGCTCCCCAAGGTGAAACACTCGGTCTTATGAATCCCAATTCAATCATCTCCTCCAACTGTTTCTTGAGTTCTTGGAGTTCGACAGGCGCCATCCTGTATGGTGCCTTTGATATAGGTGGCGTGCGGTGAGGTCGATCGAGAATTCAACATCTCGTGCGGTGAGGCATACACCGTAATACGTGCGGAAAAACATCTGGGTATTCATTCACGATTGGGATATCTTCAATGCGTAGAGTGTCCTCGACCTTAGTAATGCCGCAAAAATATACCCGTGCCCTTTCCTCTCCATACTCAAGTTTGATCTGATGTATACTAACTTCACTCCTCCTTTCCTCTTAAAACTACGGTATGACACTTCCTTCCCTTGGTTAGTTTTCAAAGTGATTTTACGGTCGTGGCATTTAAATGTTGCGTTATGACGAGCTAGCCGATTCATTCCCGATGATTACATCGAACTCGGGAAGGTCAAACAATACAAGGTCCGACAGAATTCTTTTGTGAATCGAGATTTTTACGTTATTGTATTTTGAAGAACAAGGAATGTTTTTACCATCCGGTAGTGATATGTTAGTTCGATTTGTTCGTGGTTTGTGAGTTTGGATTGTTTGATAAATTTTGAGGATATAAAAGATAGGAAGCTCTGTATCAAATAAAATGAAAGCGAGTACAGAGTTAACCAGAAATTTACGGTGATAACGCCGACATCGATAATATCATCGCCCCTTCTTCCGCTTCTCGCTAAGACGTATACATCGCCCTCAACCCCTGACGGCTGGCGGTGGTCCCGCATTTGCCTTTGCAGGAATACCCCTTTTTGGGCATTCATTCGATTTGTGCCCAACTACCTTACAGAAGTAGCACACCACCGGCTCTCCGTTGCAACGCTTCCCTGGATGATTCGGTTGTCGACAGAAGTGACAATGACCTGCTTGTACGGTCGGAGCTTTGGGAAGCGGTTGTTGGGTACTCTTTGCAGCGTCTGAGTGGTGTTGCGGTTGTAGAAATGAGTCTTGCCTTGGTTCTTATTGCGGTGTCTTGATTACGATAACCCGGCGACCAAACATGGGTTTATGGATAAAGCGCTTTTCGCCACGAGGCGTGAACGTCTTCTTCTTCTTCTTCTCCTCGGCTTCCCTCTTCTGGATGGGTGCCCAGATACACGTTGCCTTTTCGTAGGCTTCAGCGAAGTTCTAACAGCCGAATCCGCTCATGTTTATCCTCAGGTCATTGTCCATGCCTCAGACGTAACGAGTTGCGAGTTCCTCCTCGCTAGTCAATATCTTAGAGCAAACTTGGACGATTCACGATATTTTTACGTGTAAGCTTGTAGGGACATTTCACCTGGGTTAGATTCCGAACTCTTCTTCTTTTCCCACTTCAACTCTTCCCCAAAGTACTTGTTTTCCAACATGGTCTTAAACTCACCCAGCTTATAGAGCCTTAGGGAAATTGGGCTTTGATCAGCGCCACCAACTATTTGCTTCTCCTTTCGGGTAGTACGTTACCACGTTCACCATTTCGTTAGGTGGTGTCTTGCTCGATTCTAGTAACTTTTCCATCTCTTGATCCACTCTGTCAAGGCGTAGGGTCGACAGAGCTTAAAAGTTTGGGGTCGGTGCTTGGAGAACTTCTCAAATGCGGGTGATTGTTTCGCCACTACGATGTTGATACATATTTTGAGCAATTTTGTAATTGCATCTTCGAACCCTTTCCACCTTGCTCCTACTTCAACAAAAGGTTGAGCGAAGTTCGGGTTGTCCATGTTGTTTAAGTTGTTTGCATCCATTCTGAAAATATTACACTGTATGAATTTTGAGTAGATCCAAAAGATAGACATAATATAAAATGCAAGGTAAAAGACATTTCATTGATAATGTAAAAGGTTTACATCAAAGCGTTACAAGCCTCCTAATACATTCTCTATGAAATGAACTAAGGTGAAAACTTAGATATAAGTTCAAAGAAAATAACATAAAAGTTTAGATACATCCTCATGAGATATAAAATTTGATCGAGAATGACAAAAGATTAGCCCTAGGTCCTATGCAAATTTCGAGTAGCGATGCTCCTCCTCATGCTATACTTATACTTAACAAAGATAAGTCATGTCGCTCAAGCCAAGTTTGAAATCCTCCCATTTCGGTAGTACTCACCCTCAAGTATAGGTGGGAGCGTGGTCGCCTCCACCATGCTTTGGCCTCCTCGTCAAGGCACGCAAATGCTAGGAGGTTTTCCATTCCTCTCTAACTGAGTGTTCCAGAACCTCGCATTCATACTCCTGATCCATGGGTATAGTGTCCCACCGATCCCCTCAAATGTCTCGTGTTTTCCTGCATGAGCAACCGATCACATCCGTATATTCTCGAGGATCGGCGAAGATGATCAGAATTGATGTTCCATATACGGAGTCTTAAGTGCCCTAGTCTTCCAGTCGACTTCCGCATTGCTCGAGTCCTGTGATCTCTTCCATGACTTCAATTGTTGACGTCGCGCGTAGGCCTCGATGGCCTTTTTGCGGGCCTTCTCTTTTGGGGTCCATTCGGAGTACTTCTTACCGCACGGTAGTGTCATCTGAAATCAATTTAGATAAGGTAATTGAAATGAGATTTGGAAGTACAACATGTATGTAAAATTTTAAAATAATGAATTAGGAAAAGCACAAGACTAGGTAGTAACATAACGTCTCCATATATATAAACATATACATGGGTAAAATATTACATTTCAAAGGAATATAATACATAAGTTCACCAAACGTCACATCCGAACATAACATCCATAGTCAGTAGGAAAAGAAGACGATATTAAGATCGTTCTTAGGATGGTTAAAAGTCCGTTACATATATTTTACAAACTGAGTCAAATGACCCTAAATATGATTCGCAACCCTCAAGAGTCTTCCAGAGGTGAAATCTCTCTCCCATATGATTGGAGGTATGATGGCATCGGGTGGAGGTGGAGGATAGTCGTGTTTATATTCTTGCTCCATCAAGTCCTCAAGTAGTACCTCGTGTTCCATCCACCCTGGTGGTTGCATCTCCCTCAAGAGTGGGTCGGGGTGATACATGCGATCCATATATAGATCGTAATCCAAGAGAAGTTGCCATCCTAGAGGTGCCCAAAATTCGTCGTATGGGTGGAAGCTCTCAATCGCGTCAGGCCTATGCCAATGCCCTTTGTGTGGTAGATGCGCTCGTTGTGATCCCATTGGCTTCACGTATTGCTCTATGACGTGGGACCGCCACTTATATATGCTTCCAGAGGCACCATTGGTGGACGTCGTGGTAAATTGTTACGGGAGTAACTGAAGGACGTCATCCTAAGGGCCTTTGTCAAACTAGAGTTAGCCATAGAGCAAATAGCAAGTAAAGAATCATAAAGTTAAGATTCTAACGCTCATCTAACTAGTTCATTATTATTTGGTCGGTCCTTAAGATTCTACCCTTTTCTCACATTTTAAAGCGATCTAAGTTATTATTTTAGCGATCTAGAGATTCCTAGTTTATTATTTTTATCCTATAAGTCTATGCACGACATATGATATGAATATGCGGCCCAGTGTCGTCTCGCTATGTGAGATAACTTTAAGTCATTCACGGTCGCAAGACAGCTCTGATACCAACTGTAACAACCTGGTTTTTCGTGACTTTAATTAAACTAAGGCGGAAAATTAATTAAGTCTATATATTACAAAACCAGCTGTTATCGTTTAACAAACTCAGTATACATAATACGAGTTTATAGATAAAACAGAGTATTTAGATTACAAGTCCTCTCAAAATAGATTACAAAATAAGGCCTTCAAATCCCCTGATAGATCAACGGTCAAGACTCGGGGTACCTGCATTAAACTCTCATCATTTTCCCGCACACTCTTTCGACACAGGCAATTCTAAAGCAATATGCGATATGAATAATAAATAAACAAGGAAAACAAATAGCAAGTATGCAAGCAAAAACACATAAGGAGATCATGATGATTTAATGCGAGTATAAACCAACCAAATAACATACCACGCTCACAGATAAACATACTCAACAAATCACATTCCAATACTCAACCAAATCATTCAGATAATCATCAAACAAACCAGGAAATGCATTCAACATGTGATAACAAATGAATCTTCGTTAGTAAGGCGGAAGCATGCAGACATAATCCGCGCAGTAGCAGCCAGGGCCGAACGAAATCGGACGTAACTGAATATGCTAAAGATATCTAAGGTAATAAGGACGGCCTAATCCCTTGTCTAATGTATGCATACACCACCTATCGAGGATCATACTTATTCGCTAATCAAAAGGTATTCACCAAGAAAATGTTCGACTATCACCAGAGACGGGTACCCCCGGATGGGGTTGGCGTTCCACCATCGATATATGGGCCCACGGTAATATCAAGTATGCCCCATCCCTGAGGTTGATACACCGCGCCGAAAAGAAATCTTAAGATTGTTAATCGCCTTGGGCAACTCTGGGAGGGAGCCCAAGGCCCCATATACATTTACCTCGTTAACTTCGAATTTCAAGAGTCGCACATGGCGAACAATCCTAGTCTTTTATTCAAGTACTCGTTTTCTTAACTTCTCATTCTCTTGCTCATAAATAACAATAATGACAAACTTGTATCATAAATATAACGTCAAACTTGTATAATGAAACTTTAGTAACATGATTCTTGAGTAAAGCAGAACACATAAAAAGACTAAATTATTTATTTGAGTCAGTTAAGTAACTTTTAAATATTTTTCACTATTCATTATTTTACTATTCAATAGTATTTACTATTCATCGTATTTACTATTCCTCGTATTTACTATTCCTCGTATTTATACGTATTCGTATTTTCGTATTCCTGTATTTGTCACGTATTTTTATACTTAAGTATTTTATTAAGTATTTTATACGTTTATGTATTCTTATACTTAGTATTTATTATTTTATTTTCTTTATACTTAGTATTTTTATTTTATTTTCTTTATACTTTAGTATTTTTATTTTATTTTCTTTATACTTTAGTATTTATTATTTGACTTTATTTATACTTAGTATCTTTATACTCTTATACATTTTTGTTATACTAAGGATATTTTAGAAAATAAAACTAAGCCTTTTATTTTCTAAGTGTAAAATTCTAGTTTTAAAGTCGTTAGGTTCGTTTTGTATTTAGTGATTTGAAAAATGATTTTGAAGTAAAACTTAATATAATCTAAGTACAAAATTCTAGGGTCAAAGTTGTTAAGTTCATTTTGTACTTGGCGATTTTAAATAACATTTTAGAAGTGAAACTCGGTTTTATTTAGTCGTGATACTTAACTAATCTTTTAGCGGTTTCCATTTTTAGCGAGGTTGTCGTAGTTCATTTTAAATAGTCCGTAAGTCCACATCCAAATTTAAGCATAGGTAGTAGCACTCGACAAGATTCATTTTAATACGGTAACGTTTATTTTTATCGGTTTAGTTGATTCTTTTTATTAATCTGCTCATTTAACAATCTAATATAATCCTACTTATAAATCAATTTTAGTGTCTAAGTGATAAATTCATTTTGACCAAAATTGACCCAAAAATAACCCTAATGCCGTGAGCCTTTATTTATTTAGCTATTTATTTCTTTTGTTGTTTTTATTAATAAATCACTACTTTAACTATTTTAATTTCTTAAGTGGTAAAAATAAAAAGTGACAAATTCATTTTAGGTCTAAAATTCAACCCAAAACCGTGGCCTATTATACTTACACCATTTATTTTTGTTTTCTAATTTTATCGGTTTTGATTTAAAGTTTTTATATACTAATTAATCAAATTAATCTAAGGTGATTTAAACTAGTAAACAAAAACGATAAATACTAAAACTTATAAAAATTTATAAATCAAAACTTAGTCATATGATGAAGAACACAATGAAGATGTGATGAACTCTAATGTTTTTAATATGAACATTATTTAGTCAAATTTTTATATGTTTATATAATTTTCTCAAATTTTTCATACAAGTCTAATTTAACTATACTAATCATAATATGTTATTTAGAAAAATTAAAACTAAAAATTGGTCCATATAAATCAATTTGGCCGTGTATATATATATATGTCCATAAATTTTGATTTTTGATTTTTATACTTCTAATTCAATAACTAATTTATCTTATATTATTTATGTATTTGATCATAAGTAGAAAACATAACAAAACATTAACACACATAAATAAAATCATTCAAAACACAAGAATAACATAAACATTCAAGAACACACATAATACATTAAAACACTTAAAAATTCATAACAAATTCATTTTAAATCCTAAACAAAAACTAATTATATCCTCATGTTCATTTCATTATAAGTATTTTAAGCATGCAATTTACAAAAATTAAAACGAAAAATTAGACAAAAATTAAGGGTTAGGCCGTGTGATGTACATATGGACAATATATTTTATTTTTCGATTTTTGTCTCCTAATTTAACATGTGAAATACTAGGTGATAAAATAAATCATACATGCATCAAAAACAATAACACATAATCAAATTCGAGGCGCTTATCATATAAATGTGCGGGAAGCACCTTAGTTAGGTTATGAGTGAAATAGCTTAGCAGTTGTCGGGATCAATGATATGATCGAATTGGCTAAGATCGACTCCACCACCTTGCTCCTCGTCTTTGATTAGGAGAGTACATAAAAATGAAATACACAAGTTAGTAATTTATTTAAGCTAGTTAAACTATACTAAAAGTTTTATGTGTAGTATTGTTTTTTTTAGTTTAGGTGATGTTTGTATTTTAAGTGATTTTGATTTATGTTCATTTTTAATTTGCATGTAAAGATAAGGAGTGAGTACTAAATATAAATGGTGAGGATTTATTTAAGTATGCTAATAAATTTAAGCAAATGAAATGAAAGTTTTAAGGAAGAAATGAATTAAAGAGGATGAAGATTCAAGAGGTGTTCTTGAGGTTGGAGATGAGTTTAAGCTTACAAGTTCTTTGAGTATGAATTATTTAGAGAGAAAAAGAGTTAAGTGTTTGTGTGTTGTGCTTGTGTTTGTGTCGTGTGTGTGTGTAGTATGTAGTAGTAGTTGTTTTATTTTTAGTAGTATGTAAGTTTGTAGTATGTAAGTTGTAAACTTGTGTAAGGAAAATAAGGGCATGCTTGAGACAAGGAGACACATGTGTGTAAGAGGGGTAAGGCATGCTTGTAAGAGGAAGGAATGCATGCTTGAGACAAGGGAACAATTGTGTAGGAAAAGCAAAAGGAAAAAGGGAAGACAATGTTGAGCTTGGAAGCTCCAAAATCTCGGCCAACATGGATCACTTGGCCCGATTTTTCGTTTTTGAAATTTTCGATTTACGCGTACGCGAAAAGTCTCAAAATGAAATATATAGTCTTGAAATAATGTTTAGAAGTGAGATCGAAAATAAAAATGAAAATAAACCTCAAAACGAATTCAAACAAAATTTGGGTACTAGTTTGTCTCATAACTTTGAAATAAAATTTTATTCGATCGAAATATATATTTTTTGTTGAATGTTATCGAATTAAATCATTATCCTCAAACGTCAAAAAGTTTATCGCTTTAGGCTTAGTGTAACTCAATATATCGAAGTTTTAGTAAAAGTGTTAGTTAAATCAAAGTGGAATAGTAATTTGATATTATTATTATATGTTGTGTTAGTAATAATCAATATGATTAAGCTTAAGCTACTTTAATTAGGTTTGGATTATGAGTAATTATATTTAATAAAGGGTTAGGTGACTAAATCACATTTAGGTGGCTTGGCCCTTTAGTCAATGTTTGACCTCGATTTGCGTGCCAAAATTTGCCGTTGAGAAAATTGTCGAGGATTCTCCATTTGATTTATCGAGTTTGAAAATGTAAACATAAAGTTCAAATTCAAAGTAATTCAAAATGGTTTTAGTTTAGGTGCAAAAATGATTGTAGTGTATTGTTTTAGGAAATTCAGTGAGCGAGGATGATTAATTATTGATTTCCTAATTATAATTAGCTTAAATTAACACGGGGTGTTACAATCCTGAGCGAGCACTTCACAGGCTACGTAAGGAAGCACGTAAATTAATCGATCTTGATTTTGAGGAAGCGTCGCATTCGGAGTCTAGTGCCGCGCAATCGTCCTACGAAGAGGACACACCACTTATTACTCCAGTTTCTTCTCCGCCGCGCGTGACTATGCCTAAACTAGCTGATCACTCGCTTCCTAAGACGGAATCCATACCAAATGGATTCACGATGCCCGCTACCTTGCAGGGCAACTTTGAGATCCGCCCCGCCTTTCTCACTTTGGTGGAGCGGAATCAGTTCGGAGGCTATCCTACGGAGGATCCTGGTCGACATATGCAGGTTTTTACGGATTATTGTTCGACTATCAAGCAGGCCGGGATTACGCAGGATCAAATAAGGGAAATGCTGTTCCCTTTTTCATTGAAAGATCGGGCTCGCGAGTGGATTACTGATCTAAACAAGGAGGCCGCCGGTATTACTGATTGGAGGAGTTTGGCCCTCGCATTCTACTCGAAGTTTTATCCTCCCGAGCGCACTAATCAAATGCGCAGTCAGATTCAGGGGTTCAAACAAACTTTTGACGAGTCGCTTGCTGAGGCGTGGGAAAGGTATAAGAAGCTGACTAGAGATTGTCCGCACCATGGGCTGAACGACTGGCTCGTGATTATGACCTTTTATAACGGCTTGTACGCTGAAAGCCGTGCGATTCTTGATTCTGCTGCAGAGGGTCGTTTTGCCAACAATGTAGATGATGATAAAGCTTGGGCATTAATTGAGGAGATGGCGATACATTCGTCACAGTTTGGAAAGCCGCGAGGTAATTCACGGTCTGCGCATGATGACCATGATAAGGGGAGTATTAGTGCGCTCACTAGTCAGGTTGCTGCGCTGACTGCGCAGATTAGTATGATGACTGGTGGAGGTTCTTCTGGTGCCCATGTAAATGCTATTGCAGGGCACGACTTGGGTTATACTACGGGGTATGCTGCGCCCCAAGAGCAGGTTTACGCTTATCAATCTTACAACTAAAACCTGCCCTACCAAAACCAACCCGGTTACGATCGCTCGCTTATCTCATATCGTAACCAGAACGTCCTAAACCCAACCACCCAACCACCTCAAAACGCCCCTTATCAACCTCCTCACAAAAACTTTCAACCACCTCCTCCTAACTACCAAAAACCTACCTATACACCACCTCCACCCACACAGGTACCTGATCCTTTAGCCGAGACTAGAGCCATGATGTCGCAAATGCAACAGGTGATGATGGGTATGCAGAAGTCGCAGGAGACAATGATGCAATACGTGCAGAAAAGCGATCAGGCTAAAGACGCAGCAATTAAGAATTTGGAGAATCAAGTGGCTCAACTCGCCACTTCGCAAGCCGCGCGTCAACCAGGTTTCTTGCCATCGCAAGGTAATCCTCCTAACCCTCCTCCCGATACAGCATGTGCTATTACATTGAGGAGCGGTACATTTTACGATGAACCGAGGACACAGGCGTATGATGGTCGGCCGGCGTGGGTCAGTCCAACCTGGACTCTCATTGCGAGGAAAGATGATTTGGGTGTTACTTCGGGTGTTCCTGTCGCTACTCCAACGCCCCCGATTCAGATTAAGCTACCTTTTCCGGGTCGAGTGCAAGCTGCAGGGGAGGCCAAGTTCAAGAGGTTCGTGGACGTCATAAAAGCTCTTCAGGTAAATGTCCCTTTTCTTGATCTCGTGACTCAAATCCTGCGTCGCTAAGTTTTGAAGGAAGTCTTAGCTCGTAGCGTCGCTAGATGATGTCTCGACCGTAGCATTCGTGGGGGAGGCTAGCACTAGGCTGCAGGGTAATAAGCCCCCTAAGCTCAGTGACCCAGGGACATTTTCTATCCCCTGCTCTATTGGTAAGTTTGTGGTTCGCAATGCCTTATGTGACCTTGGAGCAAGTGTAAGTGTCCTACCCTACTCTCTTTACCAAAAGATGAGTTTGTCAGCTTTGCAACCCACTCACATTACCTTACAAATGGCTGGCCGTTCGATTAAGCGTCCCTTGGGAATCCTACAAGACGTCCCAGTACAGGTTGGAAAGTTCTTTATCCCTGTCGACTTTGTAGTGGTTGATATGCCCGAGGATGTCCACATTTCTATCATTTTGGGAAGACCCTTCCTGCACACTGCTGGTGCAGTTATTGACGTGGGCAATAAGACGATAGGCTTTACGGTGGGGGGTGAAAAGTTGACCTTTACCCATTCTGATACCCCGCGGTCACCCATGCGTCTTGAGTCGGTTTGTTCTGTTAATGCTATACCTCCGTCTCACTCTACTGGAGACACTTTGGAGGTCGTTTCTGTTGTCTCCCCGTGTGCAGGTTCATTACAGGATAGCTGCAAGGTTGGTTTGGGGGAGAGGAAACTGCTTAAAGCCGACTTGTTCGACGCTAGCGATGGGAATGGAGGGCCCACAGTCGAGCCATTTCGTGATAGAGGGCCTACAATGATGGAGTATGCTAAGCTACCTCGCGAGGGAGGAGTTCTTTGGCGATCAAATGCTGTTTCGCCGAGTGAAGCTGTCGCAAATGGCCAACGACCTTGGCCTAATTATACTTGATCTTTGAAGCTTTGAAGAGTCGTGCGGGACTATAAACCGGTAACCAGGCAACCCGATGACGTTGTATTTTTATTTACACTTGTACTTTGGTTTGATGACATTTTATGGTTTTCTTTTGAGCGCGTGAGGACGAGGGTTTTATATGTGATTTTAGCGCGCAGGTACTTTTGGACTTTGTCCTTAGTATTTTTGAAGAAGACGCTACGAGTAGACATCCCAGCCGGTCGACCGGCAGCCGGGCTCAGACCGGCACCGTAGCTGAAATTTGAAGCAGAAGAAAAAGCGTGAAAAAATTGAAAAAATGCATGGGAGCCGGCCGGCCGGCCGCCGGTCTGGACCGGCCCCCATGTTCTGCTGGTTCGTTTTTCTTCTTCTTGCGTGCTCTGCTGAAGTACTTCAACGTTGGACTGATTGACTTCGGTTTGGGGGAGCTCCAACTTTATAATGTGAGCACTCTTTACCCCTATTACCCTCTTTCTCGTCTTTGTTTTTCTTCCCCGTATGTTATGTGTCCTCCTCTGCCTGTGTGGTTATGCTGTTTTCCACATTGAGGACAATGTGTGATTTGGTTTGGGGAGGGAAGCGCTTTCGCGCTTTGCATTTTCATTTTAGTGTTAGTGTGCATTTATATAAAAACCCAAAAAAATTGAAAAATTCAAAAAAATCACAAAAATACGAGTCTTTTTGGTCTGCTTTGTCCAGTTTGGAGAATTGATTAGTGCATTAATTTTGATCTTTAGTATCTCCGAGTCGACTTTCTATCGTCTTAGCTTGCGTGATTGGTTTGTTTCCTATTAATAGATTGCGAGCCTCAACACTAACCCACTTGTATCTGCTTAATTCTTATCGCTTTTCGTTCGTTTACTTTCGACTTTGACATTCGAGCTTGGCAATGGTTTGTGGAATGATTGGTTTGTTGGTTAGTGGTTTGATTGGAAAGATTTATCTATGTTGGAGCAATGCTTCAATGCTTTCGGAGGGGACTCATTGACTTGAGTAACCACAGTGGCCATGAATTTGGTTGCGACCGAGAGTATGAGCAATAATGTAACCCTTAAGGAAAAATGTATACCCGAGCACGATCTTTACCGAGTGAATGTCAAGCTAAACGGTATTGCATACGAGGGATGCTCCACATTTGCGAAAAAGAAAAAAAGAAACAAAAGAAAAAGGAAAGAGAAAAAGGAAATGATGTGGAAAGATTTGGTTGATGGGAAGTGGTACGTTCGGTTGGCCTTGCTTGAATTGAAAATGTCGTAAGTTTTACTTTTGCGTAAGCGTTAGAGGCTAGTGATATAATGTGGTGAGAATGGTTGAGACTTGTGCTCTATTCTCGGTGAAATAGGCTATGGTTAGTGAGTCTGTGTGCATAGGTCGTCCACTACGAGATACTAACGTGATTAGTTCGTGTCACTTTGATTTTCTCCGACGCTATTTGCTTGAGGACAAGCAAAGCTTTGGTTTGGGGGAGTTTGATACACGCTATTTGTATTCATTTTATGCCCCCGGTTCAGTCGCATTTAGCTTGCTTTTATTCGTATTTATTATGATTCTATGAGCTATATGTTATATTTCTCGTTACTGCTGCCTTTTATTTACATTTTGCAGGTTTTGGTGGTTTTGAGCCAAAACCCGGGACGATTGGAGCAATACGAGAATCAAGACGCCAAGACCAAGCTCGAGCTCGCACGGGAGCCCGGGAATACGAGCCAAAGACCAAAAGGAAGAGGAATACGAGTCAATAAAGGCCCAAAGCAAGACTTGGGCCAAGAATAGAAGAGAATGTGAGCCGGCCCAAAATTGTTGGTCAGTAGGTGCAGACCGCCTTGTAAACCCTGACGCTTTATTCTCCGGATTTTATTTTAATTCGTGTTTTAATTTTAGGAAACTATATAAAGACCTCTTAGGTCGAAACTTCACTCATGCTTTATTTTTCCTTAGTTCTCCTAGTTTAGTTTACTGTTATTTACTTTCTCTCCTCTTAAAAACTCAAAGCTTTAGTTTAGTTTAAGATTGAATCGTTTGTAACCGTCGGTACTCCGTAAAACTCCAGGTTTAATTTAATTGCAATTATTTCTTTTATCATGTCTTCTTCTTACTATTGCTTTGTTTTAATTTCCATTATGCGTAGCTAATTGCTTGTTAGGGTTAGGGGGATTTGTGATAATTGATTCAGGACATGTTTTAATTGCTTATATTGATTGAACTTGTGCAAGTTGGTTTCTTCCTGCGCGTTTTATTATCAATTGAATTTAGGGATGCCTTTATTGAATTGAACTTAGGTTGTTTCAGTTTAAGATCGAAAGCCTAATTGAAACTAGACTCACGCGTATTTGATAAGTTGAATTTAGTAAGTTGCGAGAGCCCGCTAAATTTGCTTAAGGTTAATATTGACTCGAGAGAGCGTATTCCTAAACCTAGCCACTTGCATAGCTTCAATTGATTGTTATTTACTTTTGAGTTGAGTTCCTGTATCATTGTCACAATGAACCCGATGCCCTAATCCTTCCCCTTATATATTCCTGCTGTCTTTATTATTTGTTTAGTTTATAGTTTAAACCAATCCCTTTTTTCACACCTTTGAGTTAGACCTGTTTACTCCGTCTTTAGCTTAAAACTACACCGTTTCTCTGTGGATACGATCCTGCTTGCCGCTAGCTACTTGTTAGTGTTTTTGTAGGTTTATTTTGATTAGGCGATACGACTTAGCCGTGTCAATTTTGGCGCCGTTGCCGGGGAAACGGCTTTGTTAGTTTTAGTTTTTGTCAGTTGTTACAGGTCTTTCTCTTTTGTCTCAAGGAACCTAGTTCCTTGAGACCGTTTCTTATCGTTTGCTTGTAGTTTTGTTTATGCACAGGTCACCGACAGGTTTAGTTCCATTTGAGCCTGAACCTGAGCGAGCACTTCACAGGCTACGTAAGGAAGCACATAAATTAATCGATCTTGATTTTGAGGAAGCGTCGCATTCGGAGTCTAGTGCCGCGCAATCGTCCTACGAAGAGGACACACCACTTATTACTCCAGTTTCTTCTCCGCCGCGCGTGACTATGCCTAAACTAGCTGATCACTCGCTTCCTAAGACGGAATCCATACCAAATGGATTCACGATGCCCGCTACCTTGCAGGGCAACTTTGAGATCCGCCCCGCCTTTCTCACTTTGGTGGAGCGGAATCAGTTCGGAGGCTATCCTACGGAGGATCCTGGTCGACATATGCAGGTTTTTACGGATTATTGTTCGACTATCAAGCAGGCCGGGATTACGCAGGATCAAATAAGGGAAATGCTGTTCCCTTTTTCATTGAAAGATCGGGCTCGCGAGTGGATTACTAATCTAAACAAGGAGGCCGCCGGTGTTAGTGATTGGAGGAGTTTGGCCCTCGCATTCTACTCGAAGTTTTATCCTCCCGAGCGCACTAATCAAATGCGCAGTCAGATTCAGGGGTTCAAACAAACTTTTGACGAGTCGCTTGCTGAGGCGTGGGAAAGGTATAAGAAGCTGACTAGAGATTGTCCGCACCATGGGCTGAACGACTGGCTCGTGATTATGACCTTTATAACGGCCAGACATGGCCGTGCGATTCTTGATTCTGCTGCAGAGGGTCGTTTTGCCAACAATGTAGATGATGATAAAGCTTGGGCATTAATTGAGGAGATGGCGATACATTCGTCACAGTTTGGAAAGCCGCGAGGTAATTCCCGGTCTGCGCATGATGACCATGATAAGGGGAGTATTAGTGCGCTCACTAGTCAGGTTGCTGCGCTGACTGCGCAGATTAGTATGATGACTGGTGGAGGTTCTTCTGGTGCCCATGTAAATGCTATTGCAGGGCACGACTTGGGTTATACTACGGGGTATGCTGCGCCCCAAGAGCAGGTTTACGCTTATCAATCTTACAACCAAAACCTGCCCTACCAAAACCAACCCGGTTACGATCGCTCGCTTATCTCATATCGTAACCAGAACGTCCTAAACCCAACCACCCAACCACCTCAAAACGCCCCTTATCAACCTCCTCACAAAAACTTTCAACCACCTCCTCCTAACTACCAAAAACCTACCTATACACCACCTCCACCCACACAGGTACCTGATCCTTTAGCCGAGACTAGAGCCATGATGTCGCAAATGCAACAGGTGATGATGGGTATGCAGAAGTCGCAGGAGACAATGATGCAATACGTGCAGAAAAGCGATCAGGCTAAAGACGCAGCAATTAAGAATTTGGAGAATCAAGTGGCTCAACTCGCCACTTCGCAAGCCGCGCGTCAACCAGGTTTCTTGCCATCGCAAGGTAATCCTCTTAACCCTCCTCCCGATACAGCATGTGCTATTACATTGAGGAGCGGTACATTTTACGATGAGCAGGGACACGAGGCAATGGCCGGTCGGCCGGCGGCCGTTAAATCAGCCAACCTACTGGACTCTTTGTTGCGAGGAAAGATGATTTGGGTGTTACTTCGGGTGTTCCTGTCGCTACTCCAACGCCCCCGATTCAGATTAAGCTACCTTTTCCGGGTCGAGTGCAAGCTGCAGGGGAGGCCAAGTTCAAGAGGTTCGTGGACGTCATAAAAGCTCTTCAGGTAAATGTCCCTTTTCTTGATCTCGTGACTCAAATCCCCGCGTACGCTAAGTTTTTGAAGGAAGTCTTAGCTCGTAAGCGTACGCTAGATGATGTCTCGACCGTAGCATTCGTGGGGGAGGCTAGCACTAGGCTGCAGGGTAATAAGCCCCCTAAGCTCAGTGACCCAGGGACGCCTTTATTGAATTGAACATAGGTTGTTTCAGTTTAAGATCGAAAGCCTAATTGAAACTAGACTCATGCGTATTTGATAAGTTGAATTTAGTAAGTTGCGAGAGCTCGCTAAATTTGCTTAAGGTTAATATTGACTCGAGAGAGCGTATTCCTAAACCTAGCCACTTGCATAGCTTCAATTTATTGTTATTTACTTTTGAGTTGAGTTCCTGTATCATTGTCACAATGAACCCGATGCCCTAATCCTTCCCCTTATATATTCCTGCAGTCTTTATTATTTGTTTAGTTTATAGTTTAAACCAAACCCCTTTTTCACACCTTTGAGTTAGACCTGTTTACTCCGTCTTTAGCTTAAAACTACACCGTTTCTCTGTGGATACGATCCTACTTGCCGCTAGCTACTTGTTAGTGTTTTTGTAGGTTTATTTTGATTAGGCGATACGACTTAGCCGTGTCACACACACACTGCTACGAAACCCCCACGAAAGAACAAAGTTAGCGAACCGCTGATACCAAGCTCGTGGGGCCTGTTTCAGGCCGTAAAGTGATTTGCGCAGGCGACACACAAATGTGGGAGCCTTGGGATCCACGAACCCGGGGGGTTGATGCATAAAAACTGTTTCAGCCAGGTCACCGTGTAGGAAAGCGTTCTTTACGTCGAGCTGATGAATAGGCCATGAACGGGACACCGCGAGGCTGAGAACGGTCCGGATAGTAGTAGGTTTGACGACGGGACTAAAAGTCTCATCACAGTCGATGCCCACCTGTTGAGTTTTACCATTAACGACGAGGCGAGCCTTATATCGCTCAAGAGAGCCGTCGGAGCGAAATTTGCGGCGAAAAAGCCACATACAACGAATAACAGAGGCATCCGCAGGGCGTGGGACGAGATCCCATGTGTGGTTATCTCGTAACGCAGTAAATTCGGCCTGCATAGCCGCATTCCAGTTCGGGTCATGGAGGGCGAGGTGAGGGTGTTTCGGGATGGGACTAAGTGCGGATGGCAGGGAAACGGTCAAGGCTTTGTGTTTGAAAATGCCATTCATGGCACGAGTCGTCATGCCGTGGGTGGGTACGGGAGCAGGGCGAGTTGAGGTGCGGGTGAGAGGTGGTGGTGGGGCTACGGCTGTGGTAGGGTCAGGGAGGAGGGGGGTGGCCGTGGGATGTGGGTTAGGAGAGCGGGGTTGCGCAGGTGTGGATGGGCTCGGTTGTGGAGGGGAAAGGGGTGAAGGTTCGGCGGTGTGGCAGGGTCAGGAGGTGGGGCTGCCGAAGGATGGCCAATGTGGTAAAAAAGGTGAGCAGGTAGGGCGTGGTCAGTAGGGTGTAGGAACTCATAAGTGGTAGGCTTAACGGTAAAGGACGAAGCGAACGGGAAAACGGATTCATCAAAGGTCACATGCCGAGAGAGGATAATTTTACCAGTGGAAAGGGAGAGACATTTATATCCTCGGTTTTCCGTGGGGTAGCCGGGGAAGAGACAAGGGGTAGACCGGGAATCAAGTTTGTGACGCGTTTTGGCGGATAAATTAGGAAAACAAAGACAACCGAAAACACGAATGTGGGAGTAGGATGGGTCTTTGAGGTAAAGAGCGGAAGTGGGTGAGCGATAATGGAGGAGACGGGAGGGAAGGATGTTATGTAAGTAAGCCGCCGTATGGACGGCATCGACCCAAAAACGAGGAGGGAGATACGCATGACACAGGAGGACGAGGACAATTTCGTTTAGACGACGGATCATGCGCTCGGCTTTGCCGTTTTGTGGAGATGTTTGAGGACACGAGAAACGAAAGACAAGGCCATTTTGGTGTGCAAAGGAACGAAATGAGTGATTGTCAAATTCCCGACCTAAGTCACTTTGGAATGATTTAATAGACCGTTGAAACTGTGTTGTGACAAACGCATTGAAATGAAGAAATTTATTGAATATTTCAGACTTAAACTTGGTGGGAAAAACCCATACAAACTGCGAAAAATTATCAATAAGTACTAGATAGTATTTAAAACCGGTGTGACTCGCTATAGGTGATGTCCATAAATCGGCATGAACAATATCAAAAGGTGCTAAACAAGAATTATTAGACTCGACAAAAGGTAATCTACGATGTTTACTAACTTGACACGAAGGACATAAATGTTTATTATGCTTAGAATTAAAACTAATACAGGAGCGACTACTAAGTTCTTTGTAAAGCAGCGACTCGGGTGACGGCGGGGTGGTGCCACGTAAAGTTGACAGCCAACGAAGGGAGAGAAGAAGCGGACGCAGCGACGACAAGGACACAGGGTACAACTCTCCGTGACTATTGCTCCTCAGAATCCTTTTCCCAGTCCGAATATCCTTCACAGAAAAACCAAAAGGATCAAATTCGACAGAAACGTGATTATCCTTAGTGAATTGTCGAACTGAAATCAAGTTTTTAATGATGTTGGGTGTGTATAGGACATTCTTGAGGTGAAGGGTTCGGTCGTGGGTAGGTATGGTGGAGGTGCCCGTTCCCCGAACTGGAATAGCGTGACCATTACCAACGTATATAGACCGAATATTAGAAGCGTTAGAGGAGAGAGTAAGCGTACCTGCGTCGGCAGTTAAGTGCGATGTAGCCCCTGTATCCATGTACCATTGTCCATCCGTCGGGTTAAATGCCATGGCGTGGAGTGCTTGACTCAGGTCCGTGGGCTGGTACGTCTCGGTGTCAGCTACATACGCGGCGTGGCGGAAGGAAGCGACAAGTAGGGCGTGATAGAAGGTGCGGCGAAGACGCCATTGGGGTCGGCACGCGGCCGGTGGTGCGGTGGGCGCGGCAGGCAGGCCACTGTGGCCACGGTGCAGACCACCCTGGCTGAGAAGGGTAGGAACACGGTGGTGGTGTGGGCCAGGCCTGGTACCACGGCGGAGGGGACCACGACACGGGAGCCCACCGTGAGTCAGGCTGCGATGATTTTGAGCCACGATTGTTTTGCTTACCACCATGACGACCTTTGGAGCCCGAGTGACGACCTCCACCGTTTTTAGACCGTGGAGGGTTGGGACCCGGAAGCACATCCGGAGGAGGTGAGGACGGCGCAAGCAAGGCTGTCGAGGGTTCGTCGGACTAGTGTGACGTCGTTGTTCGAGGTCCAACATGTCACACGCAGAGTCAAAGTCCTGGAAGAGTTTGATTAATATCTGTACGCCGTCGTATCATATTCGCAGTAATCCACGAACCAATTGAAGGACAAGACGCGTTTGTCGTCAGCGGTGGCGTCGCCCTTAAGTTGAAGCGTGGCGTCTTAAGTCGCCGACAATACGCCTCAAGAGGGCATGGCGGAGAGACGGAGTGTGGTAAACTCGTGCTCAAGAGTGGCTGCACGGGAGGCCTTATTATTGGTGAATATATTCTTCACTCGGGTCCAAGCCGCGTATGATGTCGAGTCGGGGACGAGGACGCGCAGGAGAAGATCATCACTTAGTGTCCCGTAAATCCATTGGAGGACATGGGCGTCGATTTCGCACCATTCCTCGTAACGAGCATCGGTTTTAGCCGGTGCCGCGGTGCCGTTGATATGATCAAGCACCTTGTAGCCGCGAGCGTGGAGGGTGAAAAGATTGACCCACGTAGAGTAAGTAACCTTGACGCCGTCGAGAACTCGTACTTTGTGTTGGATATTCGTAACAGAGTAGACGGGGTGAAGCTTGGTGGGTGGTGGGTCGGTTTTCGCACCTCCGGCAGACATGGCGGCTGGATTTGGGAAGGCTGTTTTTAGGGTTGAAAATTGAACTTGGTCTTGATACCATATAAGATTATAATCCCTCAAAGAAGGGTGATAGACGTCTATACAATATATATAGTGAGTACAAAGAGTTGGTTACCTAAAATACATCCAAAGATCAAGGGTTTACAATATATGCCAAAATATCTACAATATTTACTAATAGGAAGGTTAACTAAAATAAGATATTGTTTTTGGAAAGTTGGAAAGTTTATGGTGGCGTGCTGGGCAATTTGGGAAGCCAGGAATCGGGTCGTTTTCGAGGGTGTAGAGTGAGGTGGGGCGCATTATCAAACGTACCTGTGATGTGCTGACTGAGATTGAAGCGGTTGAGGAGGGGGTCGAGGCGCATAACAGGGAGGAGCAAACAGGGAGGATGGATAGGACGATTCGGGATGGATGGGCTCCACCGATAGAGGGGTGGGTGAAAATCAATGTTGATGCTGGTGTCAAAGAGGGACTTGGGGTGGGCGTAGGGGCTGTGTGTCGGGACTGGTCGGGGAGGGTTTTGTGGGGCTTGAATGTCCGCAGATCCGAAGAATGGGAGCCTCATGTCGCGGAGGCGGTAGCAATTTTGGATGGCCTGGATGAAGCGATGCAGGCGGGGCATATTAAGGTGGTGATTGAAAGCGATTGCCAGCAGGTTATTGAAGCTCTAAAGACCGGAAAACAGGGGCGTAGCATGTTCCACCTTGTTCTCGACGACATTCGATGTTGTGGTAGTTCTTTCGCTAATATAGAGT
This sequence comes from Dianthus caryophyllus, assembly GCA_023091065.1. Taxonomy (NCBI): domain Eukaryota; kingdom Viridiplantae; phylum Streptophyta; class Magnoliopsida; order Caryophyllales; family Caryophyllaceae; genus Dianthus; species Dianthus caryophyllus. The sequence continues at coordinate 31,098,161 of CM041517.1, read as the reverse complement.
GGTCATTTACTAGCAGAAACAATAACGGTGTGGCTCATGCTTTGGCCCATGTAACGCACGGAAGTCTCGGGAAAATGGTGTGGTATGGCGAGCTTCCGATGGCAGCTAGTAAATTCGTGATTCTGTAAGCTTGTACCCTGTTGGGTTTCAAAAAAAAAAAAAAAAAAAAAAAAAAAGATATTGTTTTTTGTTAGTTGTTTTTTCGTATTTGAAATTTTTGGGTTGCCAAACAAAGAATTTGGATTTGTAATTCATGATTTCAAAGTTTATATTTCAAATTTGATTATTCAAATGAAATATTTGTTTCCAAACGCTACCTAAGGTATGTAGTTTTTTTTTTAAAGATTTTATTTTATTTTAGAATCCTAATATTATTAAATAAATATTTATATTAAGATTAATAAGTTTTATTATATATTAATATAATAACTTAGATTATATATGTTAAAATAATAACTTTTTTATCAACCAATCATATTAGGACAAATGTCGACCATAGAGACTATGGTTTCGACTTTCTGTACATATATATATATATATATATATATATATATATATATATATATATATATATATATATATATATACATACAGTTAGGATCCAGTGAGACCACCCCTTAAAATGAGACCGTCCCGTGAGTCTAAGCCGTAGGATGAAGTACGATCTAAAGGCTGAGATTGAGCCATATCATTAATGACATCCAACCTACCTCCAATACAAACTTCCCTCAGCCTTTCATTTTAACAAAACTGTTTCTCTATCTTCAATCTCCAACTTACAAAAACAAAAACAAACAACTAAAAAAACTTAAAATTACTACGGAATTTCAACGAGCAACAACAATCGATCGATTATATTTCTGATTTTCAACAAAAATGAAAAGGTAAATCTCTACTTTATGCACTGTTTATAATATTTACCGTGTTGATTTTATTTGTTTATTTCGAAATTATGCGTCGATTTTGTTCCTTTTTTTTTTTTCGAGTTGATTTTGATGTTTATCCTCAAATTTTCTTATTTTTCGTGTTGATTTTGAGAACTAATTGCATATGAAAGGTTGTCTCTTATGTTTAATTTGAATTTAATTTGAATAATTAGGGTTTCAAATTTTTTCTATGTATTTCATATTTTGTATTTGCTAGTTTTCTTCGTTCTATTTTCTTCAATTACTATATTTCATTGTTTGTACCTGCTAGTTTTCTTCGTTCCATTTTTTGTATGTATTTTAATGCGTTGTTTGAACAAAGACGTAACTTGTTATTATAACACAAATTCTTTGTTATTATAACGCAAATTGGCTCTTGATATGATTCATATGTAGTTATTGTAAAACATTTATTTTTGTTATTATAACACATTTTTTTGTTATTGTAACACATTTTTCTATGATTTTGACACAAACACGGTTATTGTAGTAAATATAAGTGGTTGTTTCAACATATTTTTTCTTATTATACAATTTTAATACTTTATTCTTTTTATTATAGTACATTTTCTTTTGTTATTGTTACACGAGTTGGCTATTACAATTAACATGTAACTGTTTACATATATAACATGTTGAGTATTTAGTTTGAATAAAGTATATAAGCCAATTAGCTCAAATGGTAGAGCATTGTGCAATGCACAAGATGTGGGTTCGACTCCCATGTTGGCTAATTATCATTAATGTTACTTTGAGGACAAACCATTATTTCAGTTATGACCAACTAATACAAGTTTAATTTTGATTTTTAAGGCTACAAACTTATAATCCTACTTTGATTTTTCTGTGTTTGTCGTTGTTGTGTGAGTAGTTATTGTCACAAGACACTTTAATTAATTAATCAGGCTATATGGGATTCGAACCTATATCTTTGTGCAAAATTTGCACATTGCTCTTCCATACTTGAGCTAATAGCCTTTAATATAGAAAATTATTGTTACTCTATACAATAACAATTGTTATAGACTAAAAATAGTCTCATAATCAATGCAATCAACAAAATCTCTTTCAGTGGGGTCTTTGGCTTTTCTATCAAATGACAATTATACATAAAAAGCCTAGTTTTCAAAACACCACATTTACTAGTTTTAACACTGCACAATGTAGGAGCAAAACCACATGCGAAAGCATGTACTCTGTAAAATACAATTCTCTCCTTCAATGAAAAATATACCTAAACAATAATAGGCGTAAACTCGCTTTCTACTCTCCTAACTCATTTTGCACTGCCACATATTGTGTGAGACAAAACCAGTGGATAATGACCTGATAGAGTAGCAAGTGATTGAGTTGTTGGTGCAAGATGGATAAGAAATCCATCATTAGAGCCTAAAACACAGAACTAAGAACTAAATTATTGTTACAACAACATCGTACATTGTCATTATAACATCATGCGACAATGAAAATTAATCATTTGCCAAATATGTATTATAATAATAGGGAAAAACGTTATTATAACAACAAAAATCAACAACAGAAAATTGTTACCATAATAACATCATACAATGGAGAAAGCAACATTTGTCAATTATGTATTACAATAACAAAATATTACGTTATTATAACAACAAAAATAACATAATAACAAATTCGAATAAACAAAACATGAGGCTACTAAAAAACAAGTGCAATTGCCACAAAAAAAAAACAATTATGAATTGATTTAATTGGAAAAACGGAATTAAAGACAAAAAAATCACCAGAAATCATGTCTTGTTCTTAGCTTGTGAATCGATCATAATATAACTTTGAAGAAATCTACTCCAATCGAAGAACAATGAATATGATCAAAAACAATAAAAAAAAAAAAACCTAAATCACAAAGTACTCAACTTAATAACAATAATTCATCATCATCGTCATCATCATCAACATCATCACAGTAAACAATGATCTACGACCAATCATCGGAGAATTCAACCGAAAAACACATGACGAAATTCATTGATCTCGAGATAATCCATTGAAATTGATTTGAAATTGATTTTGAACCATAAAATTGAATTGAAATTGATTTTGAACCATAAAATTGAATTGAAATTGATTTGAAATTGAGAATATCAAAATCTTTACTGTAAAGTTGAATTGAAATTGATTTGAACCATAAAAAAAATATCAAAATCTTACCTGTAAAGTTGAATTGAAATTGATTTTGAACCATAAAATTGAATTTGAGAATTGTAGTGAAGCATAGAAAATTAGATTTAGAATCAAAAGTGGAAGAAATTAAGGAGTAGAAAATGATCGTGAAAAATTTCTTGAATTTTTGTAGAGAGAGAGGAAAAGAGAGAAATTTTTATCTTTTTATGTGATGGAAATAAATTTGGGAAAGGTTTTTATTAGTTGAGAATTAGGATGACTTATGTGGGATTAATCTTGATCGTTGATGTCTTTAGATCCAACGGATGTAAATTGTAGGACGGTCTCATTTTAAGGGGGTGGTCTCACCTGATTCAATCAGGTGTGACCAACCCCTTAAAATGAGGCCACCCCTTAAAATGAGACCACTCTGTTATAATAACATAATATCTTATTACTGTACTGTAACAATGTATCTTCTTTATTGTAACAACATTGAAAATTAGCTCAATGTTGAAACTATGTTATAATAACAAATATTCATTTATGTTATAATAACATAATTTTAGATGTGTTACTATAATAAACATAGGGTGTTATTATAACAGCCGCGACAGATCTAGGCCGTTGATTTTTAGATCTAACGGTCCAGATTTGCGGGACGGTCTTATTTTAAGGGGTGATCTCACCGGATCCTCATATATATACAGTGAGGATCCAGTGAGACCACCCCTTAAAATGAGACCGTCCTGTAAATCTGGTCCGTTGGATTAGAGGCGATCTGAGGGCTTAGATCTAGCCACGTCATTAATGAAACTTCCCTCCCCCTTCTGAATTCAATCTGCCATCCCTCCCTTCAGTTTAACAAAATCATGTTTCTCTCTCTTTCATTCTCTCACTCTAAACCCCCAAAACAACATAAAAAAATCCTACAAAAATCACGAGATTCATCTAGCAACAACGATCAATAAACAATCAATAAAATACATCTCTGATCTTCAACAAAATCAAAAGGCAAATTTCTCTACTTGATGCGGTCTTTAAAGATTTTTCGTTTTGATTTTGTTTTTTTTGTTTTTTCTAAATTAGGTGTTGATTTTGTTCGTTTTTTACTTGTTGATTTTGACATCGTTTCTTCGATTATTTTATATTTTGGGTCAATCATCTGATATTTGTGATTTAATTATGTGTGAAAGCTTGTATCTGATGTTTTAATTGCAAAAATTAGGGTTTCCATATGTGATAGATTGTATAAGTTGATAAATTTGCGATTTTGATGTTTTAGTTACATGTTTTGAATAATTTTTAAACTTGAATGATATTTGAATAATATTCTGTCAATTTTTAGGGTTTGCAACAATTGACATATTTGGATCTTCAATTAACTGTATTTCGTTGTTTGTAGTGTTTGGTTTTCATCGTCATTTGTATATTTTTATGTGATATATGAGTAGAGACGTAAGTTAATGTTATTATAACACGATTGTTTGTTATTATAACGCAAATTGACTGTAGTACCTATGTGGTTGTTGTAGCACATGTAGTTTTGTTATTATAACACATTATTTAGTTATTGTAACACGTGGCTGATTGTTGTTACTCTAGCACAAGTTCGGTTATTGCAACAAATATGAGTGGTTGTTGTTGAACATTTTTTATTTGTTACTCTTTTATAACTCCAATACATTATTCAATTATTACATTTTGTTTTTTTGTTATTGTTACACGAGTTGCCCATTTCATTTAACATGTAATTGTTTACGTATGGAACAAATTGCGTATTTAGTTTGAATAAAGTATATAAGCCAATTAGCTCAAATGGCAGAGCATTGTGCAACACACAAGATGTGGGTTCGACTCCCATATTGGCTAATTGTCATCATTGTTACTTTGAGGACAAACTATTATTTTAGTTATGACCAATTAATGCAAGTCTTGATTTTTAAGTTTACAAACTGAAAATCCTACTTTGATTTCTCTATACTTGTCGTTTTTGTGTGAGCAGTTATTTTCACAAGACACTTTAATTATCCAAGCTATATGGGATTCGAACCCATACCTTTGTACAAAATTTGCACATTGCTCTTCCATATTTGAGCTAATAGCCTTTAATACGTAAAATTATTGTTACTTTATACAATAACAAGTGTTATATACTAAAAATAGTTTCATAAGTAATGCAAAAAACAAAATGTCTTTCAGTAGGGTATTTGGCTTTTCTGTCAAATGGCGATTATTAACAAGCTTACTTTTCAAGACACCAGATTTACCAGTTTTGACTATGCACAATCAAGGAGTAAAACCACATGCAAAAACATATACTCTGTTAAAGGCAATATCATTTTCTTCAATGAAGAAAATATCTCACCAGCTGTAGCTGTAAACTCTTTTTGTACTCTTTCAACCCATTCTGCGCTGCCAAAAGGTGTGTGAGATAAAACCAGTGGGTAATGACCTGGTAGACTAGCCAGTGGGTGGGTTATTGGTGTAAGATGGACAAAAAATCCATAATTAGAGCCTAAAACACAAAAGCAAGAATTCAATTATTGTTACAACAACATCGTACACTGTTATTATAACATCGTTCGACAATAAAAGGTAGTCATTTGTCAAATATGTATTATAATAACGGGGAAACACGTTATTATAACAACAAAATCCAACAACATAGAACTTTTAACATAATAACAACAGCGTACAATGAAGAAAGCATGTATTACAGTAACAGAATTTTACGTTATTATAACAACAAATATAACATAATAACAAATTCGAACAAACAGAAGATGGAGCTACTAAAAAACAATTATGAATTGATTTAATTGGAAAAACAAAAATAAAGACAAACAAAAATACCAGAAATCATGTCTCGTTGTTAGCATATGAATCGATCATACTATAACTTTAAAGTGAATCTACCGCAATCTAATAACAATGAATATGGTCAAAAACAACAAAAATAACCCTAAATCACAAGACTAATTCATCATCATCAACATCAACATCATCACCGTAACCAATTATCTACGAAACCGATCATCGAAGAACTCAACCGAAAAAACACGAGGAAATTCATTGATCTCGAGATAATGCATTCAATACGCAATTAGAAAAAAAGGAATTGAAGATGAAAATTCTAGGAACTCATGGAATCTTGGATCTCCTCCTTGACGATGTAAAAGAGATCTTGTACAAAGGACAACGGAGAAGATTTGCTGGGCAGAGATCACCGACGTTGTACTCGAAATTGATTGTGAATCATAGAAGTAAAATTACATGGATAGAAAATTATATTTAAAATCGAAAGTGAAAAAAATTGATGAGCAAAAATTTATCGTGAAAATTAATTGAACTTTTGTAGAGAAAGAGAGAAGAGAGAGAAATTTTAAAGCTGTAAATGAGCAAAAGAAACATTGGCAGGGGTTTTTATTTGAGAATTGAGTTGTTTATGTGGATTAATCTCTACCGTAGATGTCTTTAGATCTAACGGGTGTGAATCGTAGGATGGTCTCATTTTAAGATGGTGGTCTCACCTGATTCAATTCCTATATACATATATATATATATATATATATATATATATATATATAGAAATTGAATCAGGTGAGACCACCCTCTTATAATGAGGCCGTCCTACGATTCACATCCATTGGATCAAAACTCATCTACGGTTGAGATTAATCCCACATAATAAGCAATCCTTAACTAATAAAAACTCCTCCCAAATATCTCACGCTCATTTGAAGATAGAAATTTCTCTCTCCTCTCTTCTTCCTCTCTTCAAAAACTCAATAAATTTTTCCCGATCAATTTCTGCTCCTCAATTTCTTTCGCTTTCGATTTCAAAATTAATATTCGATCCTCAAAACTGACTACAGTTCTTCGTCAAGCAGACCTTCAATGTCTTTCGCACAAGATTCTTTTACATCGTAAAGGAGAAGATCTAATATTCCGTGAGTTTCTAGTTTTTTGATCTATAATTCCTTTTTTTATAATAGCGTATTGAATGAATAATCTCGAGTTTAATTAATTTTGTCGTGTTTTTTCGGTTGAATTCTCCATTGATCGGCCTCGTAGAGCATTGTTTAATGTGATGATGATGATGATGATGATGATGATGTTGACGATGATTTATCGTTATTAGATCGATTATCTCTGATTTTGTCCTTTAAATTCAATTTGAATTAATTTTCACATTATTTTCTTTAATTATTATTTGATTTTGTTAATCATATTTTAATTTCGTTGTTTGTAGAAACCTTCTCAATCTTCATTCGAAAATCTGTCTTTGTAATTTTCGTCAACATCATGTTTTTGTTTAAATAACTTATGTTTTTCGTTGTAATTCTTTATTTGGTGTTACAGTAAGTTACAATAATAGTGTTATTGTAACAATAATGCTACTTTATGAAACACGTCATATTATTTGTGAAAGTATAGATCCAGTTTATACTGATGGTAAGGTATTTTCTTTCTTAAAGGAGAGAATTGCATTTTACAAAGTATACGTTTTCGCATGTGGTTTTACACCAAGATTATACACTGCCAAAACTAGTAAAGACGGTGTTTTGAAAACTAATTTTGTTGTGTGTAATCGTCATTTGATTGAAAAGCAAAACAGATTATATGCATATTGAAAGGAATTATGTTGTTCGCATTGGTTATGAAACTATTCTTCAATCTATAACACTTGTTATTGTATAAAGTAACAATAATTTTCTATATTAAAGGCTATTAGCTCAAATATGGGAGAGCAATGTGCAAAATTTGCACAAAGGTATGGGTTCGAATCCCATATAGCCTGGTTGATTAAAGTGTGTGGTAACTATTATCTCACATCATTGACATGTATCATTATCTAAACCGAAAAATAAAGAAAATTAGGCAAAGCCTTTGGCTATAATGCACGTTATTGAGAACAATGCCATTGGATATAGAATCGGTATGGCAACTACTAGAGCGAAAATTAGGAGATGACTCTAGGAATTGCAAAGATTTCGGCAGGAAATGAAGGAAAGAGCTGCAAGTATTGTAATTCTTATTTTGGTGTTATAATAACAATGTTATAATAACATTGTTACTGTAACAATAGTCGTACTTTATAAAAACACATCCATATGTTTTGTGAAAGTGTAAAGAGAGTTTACGCCTATTGAGGGTAATGTATTTTCTTTATTAAAGGAGAATATTACATTTTATAGAGTATATGTTTTCGCATGTAGTTTTACACCAAGATTGTACATTGTCAAAACAAGTAAATGTGGTGTTTTGAAAACTAAGCGTGTGTGAAATCATTATTTGATAGAAAAGGCAATGAGATTAAAGGCTACTAGCTCAAATATGGGAGAACATTGTGCAAATTTAGCACAAAGATATGGGTTTGAATCCCATATAGCTTGCTTAATTAAGTGTGTGGTGACTTCAACTGGTCAAACAACAACGTCGTGCACAAATAAATCAAAGTAAGAATTTAAGTTTGCAGCCTTACAAATCATGACTTGCTATGGTACTAAATGTAATAATGGTTTGTCGTCAGAGTAAAACTGATAATAATTAGCCAATATGGGAGTCGAACCCACATCTTGTGCATTGCACAATGCTCTGCCATTTGAGCTAATTGACTTATATACTTTACTAAATCCAAATGTTCAACATGTTTCATACATAAAAACCAAACTTGTGTTACAATAAAAATAATCAAACTCGTGTTACAATAACTAAAAGATGTGTTATAATAATAAAAATAAATGTGTTACAACAACCACAAAACACACAGAGTGAATCTGCGTTATAATAACAAACCATTTGTAACAACCTGGTTTTTAGTCGACTTTAATTACTAAGGCGGAACTTAATTAAGTCTTAAACCAGCGTCATTAATTATACAATAAAAACCCAAATGTTACAAACATCGTTCAAGAGTTGAATAAAACAACTCTAAGTACGGAAATAAAAAGAGTATAGGTTATATATTACAATCTCTCGTAAAACATCCAAAAGTAAGCATAAAAACGTCTCGTGGCCCCGTCCAAAAACCAGCTCCCGGTCCACGATCATCCTGCACAATAAACTGATGGGGGGATGCCCGCTGAGCGGACAGTGACTAGCTATGCTCATACTTACCCTCGATTTCAATTACTTTGGTTTAATATTATCGCTTTATAAACATAACATTATGATAAAAACATAAACATGCTTAATACATATAGCATATAAAGACATATAAGTCATAATAAGCATGCGGTTTAAAGCGATAAATCATATAAGCATGATATTCAATTATGAAGGCAAATAACACATAATAGCATAGCAATAGTATCACAATAATTCAACAGGATTTCAAAGCGATATCAGATCGCAAACAAACATACGTATTGTAACATTCACATCATGCAGACTCGATTCAATTCAGAAACTTGTGGTCTTTAATTTTCGAAGATGGTACACACTCGTTCTCATTTAATCAAACAACACACAACACATCGCTACGAGCGACCACTGAGTAGGCCTTTGTACTCTGATCGATTGCATCTCACTTCCATAGTGCAGAGACTTACTCGACTCGTAAACCACGCCGAATACTATAATACTTGCATCTCATCCTCTAGTGTTCGAAATGATTCGAACTTCAGATACAATCTCGTCAAGTAATCTTTACGCAGGGTAAGAACGAATGCTAGTGTCGCGCCCACTAAGAACGAAACACGGCAAGGAGACAGAACCGTGAGATGACAATCGCAATAAGGTCACGGTGGCCCTGATAACTTTAGCGAAATAGGGGAATAAAACCCTAGTCTAGTATGCATACACTAATATCCAATTTAAGAGTAGGCTATGCTATTCATAGAGCACCTTAACTCAGGATAAAACGACTATTTCCTAAAGCCTCACCCACTAAGAGCTGAATTTTTCATTATCTTGTGCGGAACAGTTATACGACGTAAGGCGTAGCGGCATGGGCAGGATGCACAAAGCATAATACTGCCGGCTATACCACACTATTCGAGATGACACACGCAATAAGGTCGAGATAGTGGCGTCCGCTACAAGACTATCTTAACCCCACTTCACTCACGATTGACGTTTTCATATCTGAGGCCCAAGCTTGACCTTTTATTTAACTTACTCAATATTCATTATTTATTTGATATTCCATATCACATGTTACTAGACTCTCCTAGTCTCAGCGTCAAACGTTTTATTTGAATGGTAGGTTTCATATGATCACATAACACGTTCGTTTATTATTTGAAGTGTTGTTAATTATTAACGTTTTCAAGTTTCTAAATTGAAACGTTTATTAGTATGTCCAATTTTATTTATGTGTTTTCCAAACACTTTAGGTCATTTACTTTTTCATTTTAAATTTTCTATACTTAGTAAAATTTTCAATTATTTTCAGTATTTCACTATTCACTTTTCACTATTCATCGCATTTTACTATTCATCGTATTTACTATTCATTGTATTTACTATTCATCGTATTTACTATTCACCGTATTTTATACGTATTTTTATACGTATTCGTATTTTTATACTACGTATTTTATATGTATTTTTATACTTATACTTATTATTTTTTTTATACTTAAGGTATTTTAGTTATAAAACTAAATCTTTTATTTCCTAAGTATAGATTTCTAGTTTTAAAGTCGTTAGGTTCGATTTGTACTTAGGCGATTTTTTGAAAATATTTTAAAGTCTAGCTTTAAAAATGTTAAGTTCGGTTTGTATTTAGTGATTTTTGAAAATATCTAAAAGTCTAGTTTTAAAAACGTTAAGTTCATTTTGTATTTAGTGATTTGTGAAAATATTTTAAAATGTAAGACTCGGTTAAATTTAGTCGTCTATTTATTTAAGTTAGTGATAGTATCGTGGATGATTCATTTATAGTCCGTATGTCCAAATTCAATAATCCAAGTGCAAAGGCGGTAGCACACGATTTAGTTCATTTTTATAACGGTCGCATATTTTTATCGGTTTATAATATTTCATTTATAACTAAATCGATTTATACTAAAATTCAATTCTAATTATTATTTAACTTTAGTGACTTAGTGATAATTTCATTTTAGTCAAATTTAGTCAATTTAAATGGTAATGTCGAGTGGTTTCATTTAACATCAAAATTGATTTATTTCTTTTAATTTCTTAAATCTAACTTATTAACTATTAATTAAATTATATTAACAATAAACTAAAAAGTGATAAAAACAATTTTTGACCTAAAAATAATGGGGATGCCGTGAAGGATGATGGTGGTGTTCAAAATTTCATTTTTCGATTTTTATCGGTTTTTAGCTTAAAGTTTTTATAATCTAATTATTCTAAATATACTAAAATGATTTAAACTAAAATGAAATTTTACTAAAAATTTCATTTACATTTATGAATAGTGTTTTTCAACACTTTAAATTTCTAACTTTTTATTCTTGAATATTTATAATGTTTAAGTTGATTTATAACATAATACTAACAATATATAAAAACAATAACTAAACATAAACACAAATTATTAACAAACATAAAATAAAACAAGATCAAAGTGAATACAAATGATGAACACACATGAAGCTCACATGAACTTTCAAGAACACCAAGAACAAAAATAAGAACACAAATGCACTTTTACTAACTTATAATTTATTTTCCTAATTTAATTCTTTTTAACATAACAACATCTATTTTAACTTAACTTAACACAAGATATAATTTACAAAAATTAAAAGTGAAAATATGTTAAAAAAAAATGGAAAATGCCGAGTATAATATATATGAACATATAATTTCTATTTTCGATTTTAATCACTTTAAACTCATTGTTAATAATTCACATAATTTTTATATATGATTACTACTCAAATAAAACATAACTAAACATAAAAATCATATGAACATAAATTAAAAATGCTCAAAAATAAATTAACTATACATGTGAATATATTACTACAATTACACTATTATCATTATTACTTATTTATTATCATTTTATTATACAACACATAACATATAAGTGATGTTCAACATATTTAACATAAAATCATACTCATAACACATATAATAAAAATCAAATTAATTTACTAAGAGGATAATATAAGACAAGGCTAGTCACCTTAATTAGGATGTTAAACGTCGGGATCTAAAATAAATTTTAGATCGGAATTTCTTCACCCATAAAACCCATGTTCTTCACCCATATTACCCAAGTAAGTTAGCTCCTAAAACCCACTAAAGAACTTAGAACACTTAGAAATTATTAGAATAATATTAAGGTTTTTATTTTAATCGTTTTTAGGAGAAAAATGGAAAAAAAAATAAAAGAGAGAAAATGGTGAAGGGAGCCACGACATTTTGGAGAAAAATGAGCTAATTTTGGTCCTTAGAACTTGTGGAAAAAGTTGTACAAAAAATTAGGTTAAATGAATTAGATAAAGTTGGTTTTTAATTAGAAAAATAATGTTTTATTAAACTAAATTAAGCATCATCACCTCCATCATCATCCATTAAGTCCACATTACTATTAGAGCATTAAAAATGTCTATTTTGTGTTTAAAAATGTTTTTCACGAAATTCGTCAGTTTTAAAAAGTCGGGTGTCAAAAGCGATAAAAGTTAATGTGTGCGCGCTTGACGATTTTTCGAAATATTTCTACTTCTGAATTCTAAGACTAAAATATTTTATTTACTATTGAAGAAAATATTTAAAAGTTGAGGAAGTCGATAAATTTTCAAAATAAAAGTTTTCGCTAAAAGTGATTTTAAACGATCGCAAAAATATATAATTACTATAGAAATTTAACTATATTATTAAATTTTATCTTAATTTAGATATGCATTTTTAAAATGATTTTATGAACTAATGTAAGTGTTTGTGTGGAAATAAAAGTAGTAGTAGGTTGTATTGTATTTGTTATGTATTATAATTATAATGTATAAAACTTAAAATGTAAATAAGCTAATTAAACTTAAATGATGAAAATGTAGGTTGTGTAAGTAAAATAGGGTGGCTTGTGTAAGAGAAAAGAAGAGCTAAAAAATGGTCATGGATGACCTCAAGTAAGTCGGCTAGCTCAAAGAAAATCGGGCTCGATTTTCGTTTTTGAAATTTTCGATTTGCGCGATCGCGAAAGGTCTCGAAATAAAAGATATGATCTTAAAATAGTATTTTGAAATAAAATCGGAAATAAAAATAAAACTAATTTTCAAAAGGTACTAAATATAAAAATCGGATCTTAACCCTCGAGATTTTGATTAAAATTTTACTAGGTCGAAATACTTATTTTTTTCGTTGAATGTTATAGATTTAAAGAATTATAAACAAACGTCAAAACGTTTATCAATTTAAATTAAGTATAACTTCAAATTTAGACAATTTAGGAAAAAGCTAGTTTAATAGAAATGAAATAGTAATTAGATATTTAGATTAAATGATTAAATAATAAATAAATAAATGAAAATCAAAATGATTACTTTGTTTTGATGTTAAGTTTGCCTCTTCAAAATTAAAAAGAAAATGGAAGAGGATAAGATGTTTGATTTTTGATTTGCGTGTTTGAAATTGTTGACCCGAATTTCAGATACGGGAAAAGTATAAAGGTTCATTTTTATTTAAAAACGAAAAGTGTTTGAAATTGAATTTTATAAATAAAAGGTTTTACATATATTTTTATGAATAGTAAACATAACTTAACATTTTTGAAATTTGAAAGGCGATATAAATTTTGTGTTGATTTTTATAAAATTTTGAAATGTGTTTCTTTTTCAATTCTGAAGGTAATAGAACAAACTTTATTTTTCAAAATTTTTAAATTTGAACTTAAGAAATTTTAGTATTATTTGGCGAAAAAAATTCAGACGCATTTTTATTATAAGGAAAAAGGACGAATTTAATTTAAGGAATTAAATTCTTTTATCAAATTGTGTTAAAATAACACGGGGTGTTACACCATTTGCGTTATAATAACATCAATTTACGTATTTGTTAATACTACGCATCAAAATACATTGAAAAAATGGAATGATGAAAACTAGTAGCCACAAACAATGAAATACAATTAATTGAAGATCCAAATCTGCTTATTGATTAAAATCCTAAACGTTGACACAATATTATTCAAATATCAATCAAGATTACACATATTCAAAAGTCATAATAGCAATATACCACAAATTTCGAAACCCTAATTTTTTCAATTAAAAGATCAAAGACATGCTGTCACACAAAATTAAATCACCAATATTAGATGATTGATACATTATTTAGAAAAATTGAAACTACGACATCGAAAAATCAAACTTTAATCATGAAAAGTATTAAGAAAAAACGAGCAAATCATCTCCAAAATTTTAAACTTTGTAACAAACAAGATATTTACCTCTTTATTTTGATGATAATCAGAAACGTCGTTGATTGAGTTTGCTATTTCGATTTTAGAAGTTCATAGGGTTATTGTTGTTGTATTTGTGGTTTTTAGAGTGAGAGAATGAAGAGAGAGAAAGAGGTCATGCTAAAGTGCAGGGAGAAAGAACGAATTCAGCTTTGGGGGGTTCATTAATGACGTGGCTCAATCTGAGCCCTTAGATCGTCACTAATCCAACGGTTCAGATTTACGGGACGGTCTCATTTTAAGAGGTGGTCTCACCGGATCCTATATATATATATATATATATATATATATATATATATATATATTTATATATATAAATAGAGGCAGATCCCAGGTGAGTCCACCTAAATATTAGTCCAGTGAGTCCAGATTCTGATATCACCTGGTTTTAAGGAAGAATATCACAACATATAGGAAACAATATCACGAAAAAAAACAAGAAAAATAAAGGGTACAAAAAATTAGTGCGCCCTGGCATAGTGTGCGATATAGTTAGGTATAGAATGGGATATTGTTAGTTATAATATCTGTCTGGATTGTAAAAATCTCATATTTTTGTGATATTGTTAGTTATAGTATGTGACATTGTTAGTTATAGTGTGTGATATTGTAATCCTGGACTCACTGACTCAAAAGATAAGTGGACTCACGTGATCCTAATTCTATATATATATATATATATATATATATATATATATATATATATATATATATATATATATATAGAGATAAGATCTTTCTGCTCTAAATGCAGAAAGCCATTGAGTCGTAATCTAAGCCATTGGATCATCAAAATCAACGGCTGAGATTAAATCTCAAAAGGATGTGGGACTACAGGTCATGGGCCAGTGGATCAACCGTAGGAAAAATTGGTATCTTTTTTTTTTTGTTAAAATCTCATTTTTTGGTTAAAATCTCAATTTTGGGTTAAAATCTCAAACCTGGAATTTTGGGCTTAACGACTTTCTCTCATATCTTGGGCTTAAAAGATCTTGTCCCTATATATATATATATATATATATATATATATATGTTGGGGGTCGAATATCCGATTACGCTCACAACAGTAAGACGACAAATAAAAGGCCCAAGAGGCCCAAAAGCCCAAAATCTCTATAAATAGCCCCTAGGGGGCAAAGGTAAAGAGGTTGGTTAATTCACTCTCCCCACTCTCTCTCTCTCTATCTAACTCTCCATTTTTTTTTTTTTTTTTTTTGGTAAAAGGTAAGATATATTGATACCAATAACCATTACATTATAGTGTAATACAAAACATACTCATAAAGGAGGAATTAGCAACTAACTCATACTCGACTTAAAGATTGAAACCATACATCATCTTTTCTAGGTAATTTCCCTAATTCCAAGCTATTAAGTCGGAGTAAGAGTAGAGTCTTCACTTGTTGCACCAACACCAAGGGATGAGGCACCTGTATCTCCAAGCGACAAACATTTCGACTATGCCGGATCGCATCACGCCACCCATTCACTAGCCCCACATACATTGGCACGAAAATTAGAGCATCCACGTCTTCTACGTAAGTTCTTCCATTTGCCTTGAGTTAACTTCCAGCCAAGCCAACCTTCCAATGCCAACAAGCATAGAGAGCTAAAAGCACAATCAAAGAATAGATGTGCGCAAGTTTCGGTAACAGTTCCACAGAAAAAACAGAGCCCAGTTGTAGAAACACCAAACAAAGCAAGTCTGTCTAAAGTTAGCAGTCGATTTTGCCTCATTAACCACACAATAAAGGACCATTTTGGCACATTAAAGCGATGCCAAACAATGTGAGCCCAACTCACCTTTGCTTTTTCTCCAATCAGCCATGTATAACCATGCTTGATAGTGTAGACACCATCAAAGACTATTCCATCTCCTCCAACGTAACCTGGCTTGAGCCAAGTTTTAACTTTACAAATCTGTCGCCAGGCCCAACTAGCTGTGATTGGTGGCTGGTACTCCAACCAATCTCCCCCCTTCAGGTATAGATGGTTTATCCACTTGACCCAAAGGTGGTCTTTCTTCTCTGCTAACCACCAAACATACTTCCCAAGGGTGAGATATTCCATTTACGGCAAAGTGTATAATATCTAGACCACCATGACATTTTTCCGACAAACATTATCCCAAGATACGAGAGCGCCTTGTGATATTCCTCACTTCCATCCCATAAGTAGTTTCTGCAAATGGAGATCACCTTGGCCATGACAGTAGATGGCAACAGAAAAATTGAAGCCCAATACGTATGAAGACTATTAAGAACAGAGTTAACAAGTGTGAGCCTACTGTAAGACGACCTTCCTTGCACCCCAATCACAGATTCTAGTGCAAATCCTTTCACTCGAAGAAATAGCAATCCCTACTTGAAAGCCTCTTGGAGCTGATTGGAACTCCCAAGTATTTAAAAGGAAGCTCTCCTTTCTTGAATCCAGAAAACTTCAATATGCTGTCAAGGATGCGCTGAGGAATGCCATTACAATATAGGTCAGATTTAGCCGTGTTCATGACCAGCCCTGATGCCTTAGAAAAGGTTGCAAAACCACTGAGCATTACTTTAACAGAATATGCATCTCCCCTTGAAAACATAAGTAAATCGTCAGCAAAACATAAGTGTGTCAGTTTAAGTTTTGCACACAATGAGTGATGACGGAAACCCTTCTTGTTGGACACAACCACCATGATTCTAGATAGATATTCCATACAAATGGTAAACAATAAGGGGGAAAGAGGGTCCCCTTGTCTCAGTCCCCTCTCCCCTTTAAAGAAACCAAAGCAATCCCCATTGACTGTCAAAGAGTACCAAGGACTCCTTACAGTAGCCATTATCAGAGTAACGGATGAGGTGGGAAGTTGAGAGCCCTCAACATGTCTTCTACAAACTGCCATTCAACTGAATCGTATGCTTTCCTGAGGTCAATTTTGAGCAAACATCTAGGGGAACAAGATTTCCTTGTGTAAAGCTTGACAAGGTCTTGACAGATCAACACATTTTCAACTATTTGCCTTCCTTTCACAAAGCACTCGAGTTGGGTGATAATTTCAGGAAGAACTGCACCAACTCTATTACAAAGAAGCTTGGAGATGCATTTCGACGAATGTTGCAACAGCAATAGGCCTGCATTTCGAGATCGATTTTGGACATGCCACTTTAGGTATCAAAGTAATCAAAGTTGCATTGGTCTGTTTAAGTAACTTCCCAGACTTGAAAAAGGATTGGATAGCTAAGCAAACATCATCCCCTATCACTTCCCAAGCATCTTTGAAGAACTTACTTGTGTAGCCATCTGGGCCAGGCGCTTTATCATCTGGAATACTAAGAATAGCCTTTCTAATCTCATCATTATTAGGAACTGCAATCAACTGAGGCCAATCCTCTTCAAGCACAAGAGGACCCTGCCTTACTGTCCCAACATGAATGGGTTTCACCCTTTTACTGCTGCCCAAAATGGACTGAAAGTATTCAGTGAATGCCTTCTGAATACCATCTCTAGTATCCTGAAGTCTCCCATGCATATCCATTAAGTTGTGAACCCTATTATGTACTCTTCTTGCCTTGATCTGTTTATGGAAATAAGAGGAGTTCCTATCTCCCTGAGCCATCCAATGTGCTTTTGCTTTTGTCCGAGAAAAGACTCCTTCGCATTCCTTAAGAGGCTGGCATCTAGTCTCAAAGCTGTTTCTCCATATCTACAAGAGTGGAATTCAAAGGATTTTGCTGAAGCTGAACTTGAATATCAGTTAGGGCTTTCATAGCAACCTCAGCTGAACTCTCAATATTAGAGAAGGTATTCTTGTTCAAGGCTCTCAACATCTGTTTCATACATTGAAGCTTAGTAACCACCCTAAACATTGGTGTTCCAAACACAAATCTGCTCCAAACATCCTGCACACCTGACAGAAAATCAGCATCCATACTCCACATGTTAAAATATCTAAATCTTGGAGCCCTAGACATATCTTCCTTCACCAAAGTGATCAAACAAGGGCAGTGGTCATATAGACCTTCTGGTAGAAACGTAGCGATTCTGGATGAATAATCGTAATGAACTTATCATTGACCAGGACTCTCTATCTATCCCGCTATTCTGACCCTAGTTTGCTCCAACTTGTTTGTTGGACCAAGTGAAAACGCCTTGAGTGGGTAATTCATTCAAACCACTAGAGCTTAGACAATTGAAAGGAGCAATCTCCTGGACTGAGACCTCAGCTCCCAACCTCTCATTAGCCCTTAAAACATTATTGAAGTCTCCACAAACAAGCCAAGCACCAGCATAATGACTGAAAAGTTGAAGCAGACTCCACAACCTGGTTCTCTCCTGGATAGTATTGAAGGCATATACCATAGTGATCTGCATAGCTTTGTGTAGCACTTTATCCCACACTTCTACCACAATACATTGTGCATCAATCATCTTAATGTCCACCTCAACAACATGAGGATCCCATAGAAGCCATATCCTTCCACCTTTATGAGTACTAGTATTGGTGCATAAAGACCACTTTGAAGTAAAAACTGACATTACTTTACTTAGAGAATTTGCAGAAATCTTAGTTTCTAGAAGACCAAAAATACTAACATTATTATGAGTCAAAAACCAGTTGATCTCTGACTGCTTATTAGGTCTATTAAGACCTCTCACATTCCAAAATCCAAGCTTATCCATTACCTATATCAGGTGGAATAGTTCCCCCAATACAGCTTTTAGGAGCTTGCACCACAGATGTCAAAACCTCTACAAACGTACCCCTAGGAGGTGACCTCATCACACTACTAGATGCACTCATATCACTCAGAATTTTAGCAGGGGTAGCTATCAATCCTGGATTCACAGTAGAGCTCTTTTCAATGGCAGTAATGACTGGGACAGTAATGACTGGGACAGTAGGCTGTACAACCTTCTCCTGTACCTTAGGCCTCCACACTTTCTTATCCTTCTTTCGACAAAACTCACCTCTATGCCCATACCCTTTACAAGAAGAGCATTGCACAGGTAGCCATTCGCATTCAACCAAGCATGATACCAACACTCCATTTTCATCCAGGAATTGAATTCTGTTGACACATTCCTTCCCCAATTTCAATTCAACCAGCACTCGAGCATAGCCCAGTCTAGTTTTCTGTTCTGTAGACATATCCACTTTGTTGAAAGTGCCAATCAGATTTGCAATCTTCTCCAAACATCGAGCACCCCAGAACTTCAGTCCAAATTTTATGAATTTTAACCCAAACAGTACATAATCCACACTTTCTTTCTCAAGTTTCGTCAGATCGTGGGACCATGCTTTCATTAATCAGGCTTGTTATCAAATAGATAACAACCACCATTTAATCAAAGATTGACTGATCAAGAGAGGAAATTTCACAACAAAAACCCCATTGTTCGGAAAGAGACTTTTTCATACTTATATCGACCCCACACTCGCTGACAAAACCCTTAATCACTTCCTGAGGGTTAGCACCAAGGATATACCCATAGATCGCAGTGGACCAGTACGCAATTTCATCAGATACATCATCATGAGACAATTTCAGCATAGAAGACTCACCAACCTTCCCCACCACAGTCCAGGTGTTAGTAGGCTCCTCAGGAATCGTCCCAAGTTCCGCATCAAGATCCAATTCTCCAACAGATTCAGTCGAGGATTCATCATCGAGGTGTATATCCACCACTTGAGAAGAAGCAATCGATTTGTGTTTACCCGTAGCAGGGACAGAAGGAAGCTTGATCGAAGCAGATGAAGACTTAGTAACAGATTTAGTAGGATTTTTAGTAAATTTACCATTCCCCTTCTTTTTCGCCATGGGAAAGAGAGAGGTTTTAGGTTTTTAATATTGTTATTATAAATGCTTTTAGTTTAGGTGCAATAATAACTTGTAGCGTATTGTTTTTAAACACTGTTTTATATTTTCCACATTAAACACTGTTTTATATGATTTCAGATCTTGACTTTAAAGCGTCGGAGGCCCACGTGCAAGCCTCCTCGGCCGAGTTCACCTTGCAGGTCGCACATGAAGCGGGCCCAGACCCTGGAGGCCACCCATGACGGCACCCTCAAGACTTCTACACCAAACACCGCTGCCTCATGAGAGACTAATTATACCCACTGACCCACAAAAATCACGACCCCATATTTGATCGTATACACTGCCCAGAATATGGGCCTCTCAGATTTAATTGTTGTTGACAATTTAAGTTTACCACAAAGTTGTACTTGTGCACTGCAAAGTATTAACTCCAGGGAAATGACAAAAGTAAGAGGACCCAAAGTTTTATGAGCAAGCATTCAAAGCAAGAGATATGGGAAAAAGCAGGTGAAAATAAAGACCACTAAAGGAAAAAAATAACATCGAAGGAAGGAAGAAAAGCAAGGTTTCCAAGAAACCAATACAAGAGAAATGGTGATAAGACCAAAAAAGAGACTAGAAGACAAGGAAGCAAAAAAAAAAAAAAAAAAAAAAAAAAAAAAAAAAAGGGCGCGGGAAGAATAAGCCCGGGAAGGAGAAGAGCGTCCACCGCCGGGACCGCCGAACATCGAGCCTCGCGGCCAGCCCCTGCCACCGAGTATGTATGCTCGCCGTTAGTAGAAAACGGCAACTGTCGTGTCACCGACCCCAGTCATTAGGACCTCAGCCACCTCCAATCGACCGCAACTACCCTTGGTGACCACCACCTCAGTCGTCGAGCCGGCCACTTATGACCCACAGGACCAGGCCACCGGCTTCCGGTGACATCTTGGTTAAAGTGTAGCCGTCCGGGAAGACCTACCTCTCCAAGAATAAGTACACTACTACAATAGTTTAGTAGTGCATAATAATAATAATAATAATAATAATAATAATAATAATAATAATAATAATAATAGTCCAAAGATTAAACAAAAGCCCTGGAAAAGCCAAGAAAATAGAAGAAAAAGACAGGAGATAAAAAAGCAGTCAATAAAAGGAAGAAGAAGACAAGGAGTCAAGAGAAAAAGTCATAATAATAACATTAATGATAATAGTAAAGTAATACTCCGTATAATAGTAAGAAGAAGGGAATACAATGAGGAGGACCAGGAGGTAATCGTCGTCACCTGGACCGCTGCAACAAGGCCGCGACCGACTGAAATCTCTGGGGCATGACCCTGACTGGCTGGAGTACTCAAGGAAGGGGCGCCACTACCACCAAGCTTATGCACCCCTCTTTCCCGGCACCGTGAGCACCACCGGGACTGAAAATGATCGGTACCGTGAACACCACCGCCCACACCGGGGCCGGCCACTTATGCTGAGTTGGCCTGGCTCTTCAGTTTCGTAACCGTCAAGCTCAATGAAGCTCGTACCTCCGAGCCCGAGCCATCAACTCTCTCGGACAAACACCAGGACGGGAAATCTCACCGAGTTCGATTAACTCCTCTTGGCGACACGGCCGCCGGGGGCACCACTTCACGGTCAATTATGATCCGGCCGCCGGGGGCACCACCTCTCGGTGACTCGGCCGCCAGGGGAACACATTCCCGGGACCACCCTCACGGCCGCCGCGGGTTAGTTGGCATTTAGTTCCCGGGACCACCCTTACGGCCGCCGCGGGTTAGTTGGCATTCGGGTTCGCCGGCCACCCCTCCCGGCAGCCGTGACCTGCTGTCCCGGCAACGCCGCCGAATCTTCCGAATCCCGAGCCTCGAAAGATAAGTCCTTTGAGAAGCTCATTTATTTTATTTCTTTTATATATATGTATATATAATGGATTTTCACCCGACAAAGTAAGTTTATGGTGATGATGAAAGCCCACAACTTATCTTACTTTTAATATTATGATCAGCCCAAATAATAGTAAGTGGCTGACATTTTCAAGGTTTCCAACACTTTTTAATTTATACTCCCTCTGTTTAGAAATATAAGTCGTTTTCGTTTTTCAAAGTAAGCCTTTATTTTTTGTTTTTACAAAAAGTTACTTGTCGAAAAATTATAAAAACTATACCATTAAATTCTTCACGAAAAATGCTTTCATATGAGTACCAATTTCATTATGTTATCTTTTATATTTTAGGAGATATCGAAGAGAGAAGTTGTCGCCTCGAAAAGTGAGAACGACTTATATTTCTGAACAGAGGGAGTAACAATATGTTAAGGTCACGAGACAATGCTATCTTCGACCGTTTATAAGTTCATAAAGGGTAATTTTTATAAATATAATCGTTTATAACAATATACTCACCAATTTTTAATCGGACCTGGCTTATATTCGGGCCTTTGCATACGCATTATATACAATTAAATATATTCAATACGAAGTACAAATTGACTTTGTTATATCGAATTATTTTCAGGAGTAATGGAGAAAAGACGGTGATAAAGAATTATGCGCTACACTCCGCTGAGCCTGTACCAACTTTTAATCACCCGAGACTCCACGAAAGCTCCACAAGAATCACCTTATACTCAAAACCCGCCATATTTCTATTTGTACAGCGAGTGATCAGGATTGTTGACACCGCGAGCTTTTCCTTGTAATTTTTGGTAGAATTTTTGCCCAGCATTTGTTTAGATTTGTATCACACAAAAGTTCTGTGGTAGCGAGGAGGGGGACTACCTCACCCCGCTAATCACGGTAGTCTGATTCAAAAATAGAAATTTTTGAAAAATTTGCTAACATTTTGCAGGAATGGATACATAAAGACCGGAGGGGGATAAGACCTTCCAGGCACCACTTTGGTGAGCTCCCGTCTTTGCGTGTGGATGAACATCGCGCCTTGAGAGTCCATGGCCTGGGGCCTAGGCGGCTCGCGCCCCACGTATGACACATTGCCAACGTAAGGATGAACATCGCGCCTTGAGAGTCCATGGCCTGGGGCCTGGGCGGCTCGCGCCCTACGTATGGCACATTGCCTACGCACGGATGAACATCGCGCCCTGAGAGCCCATGGCCTGGGCACTGGCGCTCGCGCCTAAGATGTCTTCAGACAATGCTCATCCGTGGTCGCCGCCCGGATGAGGTGCCTTTATGCAAAAGAGCGGGATGTCTATGATGGCCCACGCGTGCTGAGCCGCTCTCACCGCGATGTCGATCACGACCTTGTAGCCGGTGGCGGCTGCGGACCTCCGCGTACTACGTGTGGATGAACATCGCGCCTTGAGTCCATGGCCTGGGCCTGGACGGCCGCGCGCCAGCGTATGGCACATTGCCTACGTGCGGATGAACATCGGCGCCACGAGTCCATGGCACTGGGGCTGCGCGGCTCGCGCTTCTACGTATGGCACATTGCCACGCGACGGATGAACATCGCGCTCGAGTCCATGGCCTGGGCACTGGCGGCTCGCGCCTGCGTATGGCACATTACCCACGCATGGTCGAACATCGGCGCGCGGAGAGTCCACGGCCGGGCCTGGGCGCTTCAGCCGCCCTGCGTGCGGCACACTACCTGCGTACGGAGAGTCCACGGCCCGGGGCCTGGACGGCTCCTGCGTGTTTTACACTACCTGCGTACGGAGAGTCCACGGCCCGGGGCCTGGGCGGCTCCTGCGTGTTTTATACTACCTGCGTATGGAGAGTCCACGGCCCGGGGCCTGGGCGGCACCTGCGTCCTTTATACTACCATCAGAAGAGACCACTAACGGCCCTCGCGCCTAGGGGGCTTGCTCCGGATAAGACCATACTACGGTCTTCGTGCCTAGGTGGCTCCAATCGTACAAATAGTCCATGGCTACGTGCCGGGACAACTCCTTCATTCCAGTGACGCAGTTTACTCTGCGACACCCTAGGCCGCGCCACGTGACCTTGTCCCGCGGCCAACCTCCTTATTCTCGTGACGCAGTTCACTCTACGTCACCTTAGGCCGCGCCGCGTGACCGTCCCTGCGGCGCTGGCCCTTTTATTCCGTTGATGTTGCGTACTCAACGTCACCCCCTAGCCACGCCGCGAAACTCCGATCGCGCCGTGAGACTTCGCCAGACCGCATCATGCCGCCGCCAGACCGTTGCATGCGGACCCGGGTGAGACATTTCTGCCCCAAACCCGGGAGGGACTGACGGTCCCCTGGGTACATGGGATGCTCCCGGCTCACGACCCCTCCGGCCCGAGGTAACCAGACCCGGGAGACGCCACCCCCAATAACTATCGTGTAGTTTTCGATGTCTGTTTTATATTTGGTCTGTCATGGCTAGACAACTACTTTAACGCGGTACTTCTTCCGCTAAAGTTTCGTTTGACACGATCTTGTTCACATGTATCGCCCAAGGTCGACAGTTTCGCACACTCTATTCGACGCCGACATCCGACACCGAATCCGTATGAGGGCATACGAATCCGGTGGGGGCAATTGTTGGGGGTCGAATATCCGATTACGCTCACAACAGTAAGACGACAAATAAAAGGCCCAAGAGGCCCAAAAGCCCAAAATCTCTATAAATAGCCCCTAGGGGGCAAAGGTAAAGAGGTTGGTTAATTCACTCTCCCCACTCTCTCTCTCTCTCTATCTAACTCTCCATTTATATTTTCCACATTAAACACTGTTTTATATGATTTTTGATCTTGACAAGGCGTCGGAGGCTCATGGGCAAGCCCTCGGGCCCGGAGTTCGCCTTGCAGGTCGCACATGGAGCGGGCCCAGACCCTGGAGGCCACCCATGACGTCACCCTCAAGACCTCGAGTTTACACCCGAAACAATATATATATATATATATATATATATATATATATATATATATATATATATATATATATATATATATGATCTTGTAAATCCACTCTAACTTTGTAAATCGTACATCCAAATCTCAGCCCTAGGATCTTGATGATCCAATGTATAACACCCGGTGTTGTCCGAAGTTATTCGGGCCGGGTACCCCGTTGAAGAGGTTCATGTGTTGGCTCAAGTGACATGGTGCTTTAAAGGATTGTAAGTACTACTCATATCAACAAGATGCATCTTCTTTTCTGGTGGCTCATCTTAAGATCTATTCATAAGCGTCTTCTTTGGAGAAAGTAGTCTTAGGATGGGTGACCTCTGGGAAGTTCTCGGGATGTGCAGCAGTGAAGACAAAGTCTTGTTTGGAAAGGGCGTGTTGAGTGCATCACGATGTCTGTGACTGGCGAGCTACCGTGAATGATATTTCGGCCTTTAGTTGGGGCCGGGGTGTTACACAATGGCTCAAATTAAATCACACTAATTAATTTATAATTCATGCTTATATAACCCTCCCCCAAACTCTTCCCCTTTATTACGACATATTTCTTTCTCTCTCTACCTTTCTCTAAATATTTTATCCAAATTCATCATCAAATTCTTCGTCAACTTCATCATCAAATTCATCCAAATTCATCAATTTCTTCAATCAATTTCATCACGATATTGTTTTTTAAGGTATTGAAATCATTTTCATAAAGATTTGGTATTAATTACAAGTTTATTTGAGATTTCATCATGATTATGAAATTTCAATGTTTCATTACTCGTTATTGTGAATTTGTTGTTAAATTCATCATATATATGGGGATGAACATATGTTGTGGTAGAACTACTCTATTCAATTAAGTTATTGTTGTGTTCTTGTGTGTCGCACACTAGGTGTTTGAAGAAATGTCTCAAATAAGTGTTTGGAATCATTTTGAACAAAAGTATCAACACTGGAAGTATCACATTATTAAACTAAAAGTATCACGATGCTGTACATCCATAGCAAATATTTATGTCTTAATACGTCCTACTAAAAGTATCATTTTTCCTCTTCCGGTAGATCCTTAAGCATCTCAAATTCTCAAGGACACTTCAAAAATAGCTTTACTGCTCTTAGTACTTGGTATTGAAGGAGCCCCGGAACTTTAGAAATTTCATCACGAACTTCTCTTCCACTCAAAGTTTGTCCATCCTTCAATCTGAGCCCTTAGATCGTCACTAATCCAACGGTTCAGATTTACGGGACGGTCTCATTTTAAGAGGTGGTCTCACCGAATCATATATATATATATATATATATATATATATATATATATATATATATATATATATATATATAGAGAGAGGCAAGATCCGGTGAGTCCACCTAAATATTTGAGTCCGTGAGTCCAGTTACAATATCACTGGTTTTAAGGAAGAATATCACAACATATAGGAAACAATATCACGAAAAAAAAACAAGAAAAATAAAGGGTTCAAAATATTTGTGCGCCCTGGCATAGTGTGTGATATTGTTAGTTATAGTATGTGATATTGTTAGTTATAGTATCTGTACAGTTGTAAAAAATCTCATATTTTTGTGATATTGTTAGTTATAGTATGTGACATTGTTAGTTATAGTGTGTGATATTGTAATCTGGACTCACGGACTCAAAAAGATAAGTGGACTCACGTGATCCTAATTCTATATATATATATATATATATATATATATATATATATATATATATATATATATATATATATATATATATATATATATATATATATATATAGTGAGGATCCGGTGAGCCCACCCCTTAAAATAAGACAGTCTCAAGAAATCTGACCGATTAGATCTAAAAATCAACTACTAAGATCTGTCATAATGTTATAATAACACCCTATGTTTATTATAAGAATATTATCTAAAGTTATGTTATTATAACATAAATGAATATTTGTTATTATAACATAGTTTCAACATTGAGCTAATTTTTTTTTTTTTTTTTTATATATATATTTTTTTTTATATATATTTTTTTTTTTATATTTTTTTTTACCAAAAAAAAAAATCAATAAAGAAGATACATTGTTACAATAATAAAATATTATGTTATTATAACAGAGTGGTCTCATTTTAAGGGGTGGCCTCATTTTAAGGAAGTGGTCTCACCTGATTCAATTCATATATATATATATATATATATAGAGGTAAGTTATATAGAGTCCACATATTTTTTAGAGTCCTAGAGTCCACTTTTACGATTTGAAATTTTAACCAAAATAATTGAAATTTTAACCCAAAAATTTGAAATTTCAAAAATTCCAGGAATTCCAGAAAAATTTGGAATTCCAATGTTTTTGGAATTTCAAATTTTTGGAATTTTTGAAATTCCATTTTTTTTGTTAAAATTTCGATTTATTAGGTTAAAATTTCAAATCAAAAACTGGACTCTAGGACTCTAAAAAATATGTGGACTCTAAAGAACCTAATTCTATATATATATATATATATATATATATATATATATATATATATATATAGAAATAGGATCTTATACATCCTCCCAACAATTATACATCCTACCTCCTAATATCAACCCTAGGATCTTAAAGATCCAATGGCCCAGATTAAATCCCACTAATTAATTTATAATCCATGCCTATATAAACCCTTCCCCCAAACTCACCCTTCCTTTCGACTTTTTTCTTTCTCTCTCTACGTTTTCTCATATCAAATTCGTTATATTCAACAGCTTCATCAGCAAATTCATCGTTAAATTCATCACCGAATTCATCATCAAATTCATCCGAATTATATAATTTCATCAACTCCTGCAATTCATCATCAAATTCAACATCAAATTCAACATCAAATTCAACGTCAAATACATTATGTCAGGTCTGTTGAGTTCAATTTGAGTTTTAAAATTCGTGATTATAATGTAATTTTCGTTCATATTTGCGTTCATATTTGTTTAATTTGTTGTGAAATCATTGAAATCAACTGAAATCATTGACTTTTAATTTGCGTTCATATTTTCGTTAATTTTTTCAGTTGAATTCAATTTATCAATGTTTAATTTGTTGATTTTCATGAAAACGCTTATTTATGAATGTTTATTTAGTGAAATCATTGATTTTAATTAGTTTAATTTGTTGTGTTCAATATTCTGTTGAACGATGATTTAAAACGAAATTAGGTTTTAATTTCTTTTCGATTATGATGTAATTAGGTCTTCAAATTCTGTTCAATGATGATTTTCATCAAAATCATTGATTATGATGTAATTTCGATCTTAATTTCATTTCGATTTTCATCAGTTGATTTAGTAATTCTCCTCTTTTCGAAGCATGTTATGTTACTAATAAAGTATCATTACTTATTAAAGTAAGTTTCAAATTGTTACTAATAAAGTATCATTATGTATTTGAATTTTTATTGCAGAAGCTGATGTGGTTTTATGTTCAACTGGAAGCACTTCCGTTCCTTATACTCCAGTTGTTCAGCAACCTGTCATTGTTGATAAGGAACACAAACTTTTGTTAAATATTACACCTGGTGGTAGTGAGGATTGGACAAGGATTGTTTCAAGTGATTCAAAACCTTATATCGGGCAAGCTTTTCCAACTTTAGAGGAAGGTATCGAGTTTTATTACTCTTATGCTTCTGCTTGTGGTTTTGTCCTAGATTAGAGACGGCTAAAATGTTTCATGATGGCGTAATATATACGAAGCTCATCGTTTGTAATAGGGAAGGATTTAAACCTTCTAAGAAGAATGTTTCACTTATTGGTGATGAAGAAAAGGAAGAAATATCAACCAAACCTTACGAACCTAAGAAAACTAAAATAACCAGAATTGGATGTAAAGCTAAGATTAAGTTTCAATTTAAGGATCATTTCTATGTTGTTGTTGTGTTCCATGAGGGCCATAACCATCAGCTTTGTTCTTTAAAAAACAAAGAATTCCAGAAAAACTCTAGAAATCTTTCCCTTTTCCATAAACAAACCATAATACACTAGTAGAAAATAGCCCTATAGTGTCGAGGTTATCGTGGCGGTTCTTATAATAACGACACAAAAAGTAAGGTAAAAGACCTTTAGTGGCGGTTTCAAGGTAAAACCGCCACTAAAGATAAAGGTGGAAGAGGTTTTTAGTGGCGGTTCTAACGAACAACCGCCACCAAAAGGTCTATAGTGGCGGTTTTATCTTAAAACCGCCACTAAAGGTTACATTTTTTTTGTCTTTGTAATAAGACTTTTAGTGGCGGTTCTTGCAAAAAACCGCCACTGCAGCCTATATAGCGGTTTTTAGATACAACCGCCACTAAAGGGTACATTTTTCTTTATCTTTCTAATAAGACTTTTAGTGGCGATTCTTCCAAACAAACGCCACCAAAAGGTCTATAGTGGCGGTTGTTCCTAAAAACCGCCACTAAAAGACTTCAAAATAACCCCTACTCAAATTAAAAAAAAAATTCAAGGTTCTCTGTCGTCCAAACTAAACCCTACTTCTTCTTAGTGTTAGTCTTCTCTCTCGTCCAAACTAAAGCCGCCGGAGTTCGTCTTCTCCTCTCTCCTCTCTCCTCAGCCGCCCATCTATTCTCTCTCCCAGCGTCGTCTTCGCCGGAGTTTGTCTTCTCTCTCATCCACCGTCGTTTTCTCTTCGCTGCTTCACCGTCGTCTTCTCTTTAATTTGGTCCGTTTTTCTCTTTAATTTCTCATTTCATCTCGCATAAACCCTAATTTCTAATCTCCTATAAACCCTAATTTCATCTCCTTCATTTTAATTGTATTCTTATTATTATTACTACTACTACTTCAACCATGTCTGTTTTAATTTCGCAAGGTATCTTTCGTTTTCGATTTAATCCTCGATTTCAGTTTCAATTTTATTCCAATTTTGTTGGCCGTAATTTCTCTCATGATAATGTTGTTGAAAATCCCCAATTGTTTGTTGAATCTGTTAAGAATCAATGCAAATTAGGGTTTTCTACACCCGATATTCCCATTTCAATTTATGCTGGTGAAGGCGGTGCTGGTGGTCGAGTTGAAGATACTTGTAGCTGCTAACCACACCGTGAAGAAAAAGTTTGGGTGAATGGTATTTCACAAGACTTACTAGTTACTATTGTAATATTCTCTAGCGCTATTTTTTGTGTTTTGTGGCATAATTGAATATGTGCTTTGAATTGGTGACTTTGGGTGAATGGACAGATATGAGGCTGTTGGAAC
The DNA here is from genome assembly GCA_023091065.1 of Dianthus caryophyllus. Classification (NCBI taxonomy): domain Eukaryota; kingdom Viridiplantae; phylum Streptophyta; class Magnoliopsida; order Caryophyllales; family Caryophyllaceae; genus Dianthus; species Dianthus caryophyllus. The sequence continues at coordinate 31,067,830 of CM041517.1, read as the reverse complement.
TTTGAATCACCACAGAAGTCTGAAATACTAGTAAGAGGGTTGTAGGAAAAGGAATTTGAATGAAGATAATTGCTTGGTTTTCAGGTTTTGTAGTCATTAGTATGGAGTAATATGTATGACTCAAATCACCTACGAAAATAATCATATATCTGAAGATTGCTCAATTGTGATCCTTTCTGTGGGTTTTATCTTCGTCTTTAACACAACACTTTTGCACTATGAAGCTTACCTGATCCTTCCTCGTTGGATTTTTGACTCATTTGGTTTAGGTTTTAGGATCTTTTGCTTCAATTCTCTATTTCGGTTCATACATGCAACTATTACGTCAAGCCAATCTGTATGATTCGATGATTTGTTGCTATGCCTTTGTTTATGTTTTACTCCGCTAGATTTCTGGCTTGAAATCTTAATTTGTTAAAGTTCATTTCAGTTGTATTCTTTCTTGACTTTCGTTAAGCTTAATCTCACTGCAGTTAGATGGACGACTCCCTACTCCTGAGTTCCAAAAGTGGCTAGTTTCGTTAAGCGTCGATATTCCCATTTCAATTCACATGTGTATATTTATTCAGCTGCTGAGGACGGCAATGTTGGCCAAATGCTTTATGTTTGTCATTCTAATTTTATTACTTTTTTTTTTTCTAAAGATTAAAATTAGCACAAGTGGGCTCATGTAGGTATAAAATGATTGACGGACACAAATTGCAAAGTATTTAGTTACCATTTTTGTCAGAAGACTATATCCCCAAATGCTAATTTTCTTCTTTTGCATGCTGCAGGAATGCGTGGCAAAAGTTGGGTGCTATGCCTCCTGAGGATGCTATGCAGAAGTACGTTGATATCGTCACGGAGTTATATCCTACGTGGGCAGATGGTGGTGCAGATGTGAGATACTTATTTGAGATAACCATTGCCCCAATCTTATACTATTTTCCTTTTTTTATTTTTTATTTTATTTTTATTTTTTTTATTTTATGATGTCTTATACATCTTGATACACCTTGACAGAAAACAACAAGTGGAGATACTGAGATGCGCAGCTCGGAATCTAAGGGGCCAATGGGACCAGTTTTTAGTTCTTTCATTCACGAGGAGGAATCCGGAACTGATTTGTAAGTTTGCTTCAAGAACGGAACCACTTACTCCAGCATCTTCATGTGTTTGGTGATGCCTTTTCATCTTGTAGGAGTTATGACTTTTCATCTTTATCGTGCTTGTTTCTACCATAAGATATGTGTCACACTTGGTGCATTTGAGTTTACTTCTTAGTTACACGCATGATTATGTTTTCATCGTGTGCAATTCTACAAGTTCATGAACTGTAACAAAGGTGTATATGCCGTATAAGATACGTTTTGTAGATGATAGAATATAGATCAATGAAAATTAAAGTTGTATCCAGAAACTAGCAATGTTCATGAGATCAACACGATTTCTCTATATGTAATTAGTTACCAAACATTCAAAGTTCCTCTGTTTAAGCTTAGTCTCACATTTGTCAACTGGGTTTTTTTTCCTTACATGAATGTAAGGTTAGTATGCATATGCTTGTTTCTGAAGTGCTAGATTGAGAATGCAATGTGATTATCCCGTCATGGTTTGTTTACTAAATATTAATTTTATAATTTGCCTTGGTACGTTATGATATTAACGGGGTTTATGATTTAGTTTTACATCATATGATTGGTAAAAGGTTTTGGGTAAGTTTATTTATTAGGGCTTATGTGTAATTTATATTATCATACTTTGTTTTAGGAAAATGGATGCAGTACACGGTTTCGCTAGAGAAGGTGATGTGAACAACTTGCTCAAATGCATTGAAAATGGCATTTCAGTAAATGTAAAAGGTAAATCTTCTTATTTTCATTCTGGAAAGAATTCAGAAACTTTAAGTATATTTTTCCGCTGGTGTGCGAAGAATATTTTATCTTTTCAAATATTTGTTTGCTGACAAATATCACTGCTGGGTTAACTGTGTGTTTCATTCAATTAATATCATAATAGATCCAACTCTATCTATTCTTTTACGGCTCTGAAAACCGCTTCACATGTTTATAGAGTTGTAGAAATATATGTTTTTGATTACTATTTCCAATTGAGTTAGATCTCTCACTTCAAGTAAGTAATGCACACGAGACAGAATCTGTAGCATAATGAGATGACGAGAAGGGAAGAGTTTGAGGTCAGACTTGAATCATGTTAAACATTGTAGTTCATACGTGGATGTCGCCCATTAATATGCATCATTTCAGGGCTCTATATGATTGGCGGATTGGCCCATATCAATGCATTTAACTAAAAGAGATTCAATTTTGATATTCAGATCTGATACTTGTCGGATTAATTATGCAATTTTCTAATTTTAATGTATTTGTATTTCCACTATTACGCTCTTTAATCTCTTTCACCCTCAATAAAAGTATATAACATAGTACCTTGGCTCCCTTTGTAGATAGTGAAGGCCGAACTCCATTGCATTGGGCTGTTGACCGAGGCCACCTTCCAGTGATAGAGCTGCTTTTCAAAAAATCAATTATAGGCCACGAAAACATAATGCATGCATTTGCTTTGTATCGTGCAGAATGAAGATGGAGAATTTGGCGCTGGATCGAGTGTACGAGGAGGGAGCGAATACAGCTACGCATCGTCGCTCACAGACGATGATTTATACGGAACAAAACCTCCATGGGTAGTAACAAGGCTCATGGGACTCGATTCAATGCCAACGACAAGTGGGGCGGATCTATACCCTAGCCCATTTTTCATTATAATTCTACTAAAGTGACAACCTTGCTTTACACATACATCTTCACGTGACGATATTTTCATTTTGTGTTTCTAGGTGGTTTTGAGAAGATTAATAACGGGAAGTTGCTAAGTTCGATCTCATGGAGTTATGGATTAGAGAAGACGTGTTGTAGTGTATGTATGTTTGCAAATTATTGTTGTGTTTTATATTTATTTGGAGTAAACTTAGAATTTTTATGTTGGATGTGTTGTTGCTTGCATGCACATTCGAAATTAATTTTATATCGTGTTGTTGGATATATTGTTGTTGGATGTGTTGTTGTTGGATGTTTTAATTGAAACATTTGGTGTGTTGTTGTTGGATGTGTTGTTGTTGGATCGGATGTTGTGGGATACAATGTGGTGTGTTGTCGGATGTGGTACGTGTAGGAACGTACTCATATGTGGATCGTCAAATTTAGACGAGGTCATGCCGAAATTTTTTCGTATTAAAAAAAAATAATAATAATAACATACAGTGGCGGTTGTAACTTAAAAGCGCCACTAAAAGTCTAAAATATGACACTTTTGAACGACTTTTAGTGGCGGTTGTAGCTTAGAACCGCCACCAAAAGGACCTTTTAGTGGCGGTTCTAAGCAACACCCGCCACTAAAAGGACCTTTTAGTGGCGGTTCTAAGCTACAACCGCCACTAAAAGTTGTTCAAAAGTGTCATATTTTAGACTTTTAGTGGCGGTTGTAGCTTAGAACCGCCACTCACGACTTTTAGTGGCGGTTCTAAGCTACAACCGCCACTAAAAGTCGTTCAAATGTGTCATGTTTTAGACTTTTAGTGGCGGTTGTTGCTTAGAACCGCCACTAAAAGGACCTTTTAGTGGCGGTTCTAAGCTACAACCGCCACTAAAAGTCGTTCAAATGTGTCATGTTTTAGACTTTTAGTGGCGGGTGTTGCTTAGAACCGCCACTAAAAGGTCCTTTTAGTGGCGGGTCTAAGCTACAACCACCACTAAAAGTTGTTCAAATGTGTCATATTTTAGACTTTTAGTGGCGGTTGTATCTTAGAACCGCCACTAAAAGCGAGGCCTTTTGGTGGCGATTTTTTACAACCGCCACTAAAACTATACGACCCCCACATACACGTCGCTTCAAAACCGCCACTAAAACCTATTTACAACCGCCACTAAAAGGTGTTTTTCTACTAGTGATAGATCATTGTAAGGTTAACATTGGTTCAACCAGGAGTTTCAGAATTTGTAAGGAATATGCTAATGGTTATTCCAACATCGGGGTAACGTTGACTGATTTTAAGAATTTTGGAAGAGACATCAAGTGCTTTATAGGAGATAAAGATGCGCAGATGTTTATAAATCAAGTTTTTAGCTTCGTGAGACTCAAAAAGGCTTCTATTTTGCGTTTGAGGTCGACAGTAGTCAAAACTTGTGTCGTGCATTTTGGTCAGATTCGCAGTCACGTAGGGCTTACTCCTTATTTGGTGATGTGATGAGTTTTGACCCTACTTACTCTACTAATAGATATAGTATGGTCTTCACTCCTTTTACGGGTGTGGATCATCATAAGAAATCGATCACTTTTTCTTTCTTGCACTCTTGTCAAACGAGGATGAACAATCATTTACTTGGGTTTTAAGCGGTTTTTAGAGGCTATGGGAATAAAGAACCTCATTGTGTACTAACCGACCAGGATCCCGCCATTAAAAATGCATTCCCTAATGTGTTTAAAGGCGCTATTCATCGTTTTTGTATGTGGCATATTATGCGTTTGCACGACAAAGTAGGACAGATCAGAATAAAGGAGACTGACTTTGTCGATCGTTTGTGTTGATTGTGTGGAATACTGAGTTAGAACCTTTGGAATTTGAAGAAAAGTGGAATGAGGTGATCATTGAATTCAATATGGAGGATCATTCTTGGTTGTCATATTTGTTTTCAATCATGAGAAGCTGGATTCCGGCTTATTATCGTGATATCCCTTTTGGTTGTCTTTTAAGAACAACGCAGCGTTCAGAAAGCGAAAACAGTTTTTTCAAACGTTTTGAAAACCACCATGGAACACTTGTTGAGTTACGGATGCGTTTTGAAAGTGCTATGGATCAACAACGATATACTCGTAAAACACTTGATCGAGACAATGATTACTCAATACCACGCATTTCTACCCTCTCGAAATTAGAGTCTCATGTCTTTGCTAGAGTTTACACCCACACGATATTCTATGAGTTCCAATTAGAGGTATCGGCCTCCATGTGTTCATGTAGTGTTGGTGCTTACACCAAGAATACATGTTACGAGACTATTAATGTAAATCGATCTTTTTACGAATAAAGTATACACTTTGTTGAGTATCACGGTGGCGATTGTCACATAACTCGCTTCTTGCAAATTATTTGAGAGGAAAGGATTTATTTGTCGCCATATTATATGGATACTCTCTGGGAAGCAAGTCCATAAAATCCCCGAGAAATATGTTTTGAGCAGGTGGTTGAAGAATTCTGTCAGAATCCCAATCTATGATGCACATGGGCAGTTAATTGATGATTTTGATGCAAAAGATCTAACTAATATGGAGATTTCTAAAGTTTGGTCAGAGTTTTATGCGACTATTGGTGTCTTGAAAAGCATGCCGAAGAATCATATTTCGGAACTGGCTGATTTGTTGATGATTTTTAGAGGTCAACTGAAGCCTCTAAATTTGACAAAAGAGCAAGAGTTAGAGACTCTTCTTGGTTGTAGTTCTTCCACAAATGTCACCATTCGACCACCTGTACAATCAAAAAATAAAGGCAGTGGAAAAAGGTTGATTTCGAATAAGCGACAGTGCATTGTCAAGGCTGAAAAACCAAAGCGGCTTTGTAATAATTGCAAACAAATGGCAAATCACGACAAGCGTAATTGCCCTCATCGTGGAGATGTGTTAGGAAGCACAACTACTGAGGTTTGTATTTTTTACACCTTGTGTATTTGAAGTTTCGTTTTCCTTTTCTTGATATCATCGTCTTTTGATCATGTTGCCTCGGATTCTGATCATCTTCTTGATGATATCATCGTCTTTTGTATTCTGATCGTCTTTTGATATCATCGTCATTTGATATCACAAATGGGGTTTTGTTGTTTCCGTGTGTTACAGGCTGCCTCGGATTCTGATCATGCTTCGGACTTTTGATTAATTTTAGGTGTTTCCATATCTCTGTGAAGATCAAGTTTTCTGAACCAACATTACATTGTTTTAATTAAGTTTTCTGTGTTTTTTATTTGCCAATACAAAGTACCATTAAATTGTACAGAAAGTCTCATTTTAATACAAATGAAGTTTCAGAGTTAGAAAGCACAACTACTGAGGTTTGTATTTTTTACGCCTGATGTATTTGAAGTTTCGTTTTCCTTTTTTTCATATCATCGTCTTTTAAAAATGGGGTTTTGTTGTTTCCGTGTGTTGCAGGCTGCCTCGGATTCTGATCTTGCTTCGGAGTTTTGATCAATTTTAGGTGTTCAATCAGAAGGGCATATCTCTGTCAAGATCAAGTTTTCAGTTTACCATTACATAGTTAATCAAGTTTCCTGTGTTTTTTATTTGCCAATACAAAGTACCATTTAATTGTACAGAAAGTATCAGTTTAATACAAATGAAGTTTCAGAGTACTATACTATAATTCATGTGGCAATATTTTTGGGTTCTATTGGGTCGGATTTAGCTCGACCTCAGGTTGGGCTTAGATGCGTCGGCTCTATACGGCATGACCCAACCACGACGATTAAATTGGACTAAAATGGAACTAAGTGACCATTATAGTCCAGTCATACTTAAATTGTTGGAATAAAATGTATATAAAGTGTCATTTGAAATACAAATAAGTATCACAAATGAGTCAAAATCAAAATAATGAAAGCATGACAAGATTACTGCATGAAGTATCATTTTAGATGCTTATAAGTATCATTGATTGCTTAACAAAGTACCACAGGACTTAACAAAAGTATCATTTTCTGTACGTTAATTTTTTACAATGACTATCAGACTACTTTTTTTAGCATTAAACCTCGTTCTACTTCTTCCCCATCTGTTGCTTCTTTGCAGCTGTAATCGGCTCCTCTGTACTTATCTCCTTTCTTTTTGAAGTTCCCTTTTTCGGCTTCACCAGTCTTTTCTCCTTCAATTGCTCCCAAACTTCCTCCTTTTTCTTTTCAAACTCTGAAACTTTTTCAATCAACTTAACCCTAAGATTCATTAAGGTCCTGCTAGAGCAATGACGCAGCAATTTCTCGCCCAGAGTAGCGTCGGTGAGACTTTACGTTCGCTTCTTCTAAGAACAATTCACCTTCATACCTTATCATGTGAATCATAAGAAAACAGCCAGATTCTTCATTGTTTGGCTCCTCTTCTTTCCATTCCAAAGGTAAGTTAGTAAATCCTACATCCAAATCTCAGCCCTAGAATCTTGATGATCCAATGTGTAACACCCGGTGTTGTCCGAGGTTATTCGGGTAGATGCCTTTGAAGAGGTTCATGTGTTGGCTCAGTGACATAGTCTTTAAAGGATTGTAAGACTACTCATATCAACAAGATCATCTTCTTTTCTCGGTGGCTCATCTTAGAACTATTCGATTAAGCGTCTTCTTTGGAGAAGAGTCTTAGGATGGGTGGCCTCCTGGGAAGTTCTCGGGATGTGCACGAGTGAGGACAAAGTCTTAGAAAGGGCGTGTTGGTGCTGTGGCGATGTCTGCTTTCTGAGCCATCAGTGAATGATATTTCTACTTTTAGTTGGTAGGGTGTGTGATAATGGCTCAAATTAAATCACACTAATTAATTTATAATTCATGCTTATATAACCCTCCCCCAAACTCTTCCCCTTTATTACGACATATTTCTTTCTCTCTCTACCTTTCTCTAAATATTTTATCCAAATTCATCATCAAATTCTTCGTCAACTTCATCATCAAATTCATCCAAATTCATCAATTTCTTCAATCAATTTCATCACGATATTGTTTTTTTAGGTATTGAAATCATTTTCATAAAGATTTGGTATTAATTACAAGTTTATTTGAGATTTCATCATGATTATGAAATTTCAATGTTTCATTACTCGTTATTGTGAATTTGTTGTTAAATTCATCATATATATGGGGATGAACATATGTTGTTGTAGAACTATTCTATTCAATTAAGTTATTGTTGTGTTCTTGTGTGTCGCACACTAGGTGTTTGAAGAAATGTCTCAAATAAGTGTTTGGAATCATTTTGAACAAAAGTATCAACACTGGAAGTATCACATTATTAAACTAAAAGTATCACGATGCTGTACATCCATAGCAAATATTTATGTCTTAATACGTCCTACTAAAAGTATCATTTTTCCTCTTCCGGTAGATCCTTAAGCATCTCAAATTCTCAAGGACACGTCAAAAATAGCTTTACTGCTCTTAGTACTTGGTATTGAAGGAGCCCCGGAACTTTAGAAATTTCATCACGAACTTCTCTTCCACTCAAAGTTTGTCCATCCTTCATCTTGATCTCCACATAGCATCGAAATGACTCCGCAAAACTTGAAACTGCATCTGCCAACTGGTCTCGATTTTGCTTTTTTCGAGAGCTAGTTGAAGTATCTCCTCCACCAGTAGAACTCACACCATCACCTGCCTCATCATCCATCATCGTTGCGCCTTCTTCATAATGCTCACCTCCATCACCAGTAGCATGATCCGGTCCAAATAATACACATATATCTTCCCAATGCTCAATGACATTGTTCGCATAAGGTGCCATATGCGGGTTAACATATAAAATAAACAAATCGAACTCGTGATCATACAAGACTAAAGGCCGAGCCAAAGGTTCGACATCAATTATAACAGCACGAGCTTCTTTGAATAAAAGAATAGTAAAAATTTGTGCAGCCTAATTTCTAAAATAAAAACAAAAACTTCTGGAGAAAATGTAGAGTAATAAAAAAAATCAACTCCAGGTGATCAAAACAAGTTAACAAAAAAAGTCAGTGATCCAGGTGATCAAAACAAGTTAACAAAAAAAGTCAGTGATCAAATGAGTCAAATAGCGTTCATACTTCATAAACTCCACTTCAAGTATTTCTGTCATATGTTACTACTTACTAGTCCTCACGAGTACGTCGTTAACTTCAGGTGATCAAAAGACTCTCATATAATCCGTAACCTCCATCATTCTCACTGTCAACTGTCAAACACTACTCGTCCTAGCGAATTTGTCGGCCACCACTCGTTTTCTGAACCAAAACTCTAGACTTGGATCTTTTACTATAGCACAGCGGTACAAACAACTCATCCGTGAAGCTAAACAGCAGACACATAGCAACAACGAACACAGACACCTAGCAATCGCAGAGTACAAATAACACCTTGAGAGCTAGAACTAACGTTACCTCTGTATATTTCAACCACTCGGTCATTTCTTGAACGGTTATTTCTATCATTTTCCTTTCATCATTTTCCACCACGGCTTGATAGGCTTGAGGCTTCCAATCATTATCTCCCTTGTTGCCTTGATTTGCTTGATTATAAAGCACTGAAATTAGAATTGCATCCATCTGATTATTCCAAGTAACATATCCTAACACGTCTTCTTTTTCTTCTTCATCTATCCTAACACGTTTCCTTGTTTCATGTACTGTAATTCCAAGTTTCCAACACGTCTTCTTTTTCTTCTTCATCTATCCTAACACGTTTCCTTGTTTCATGTACTGTAATTTCATCAAACATATCGACGAACTTTAATTCTTACTATCTGAAATCGCATTAAAAACAAAATAATCAAAATCTTATCATCACAACAGTCAAAAACTGAAATCACTAAAAACTGAAATCACCAATAATCACCAAATGCAACTATATTCATCTTGTAATCACATAAGCAATACGAAGTAATTGATTCAATCAAATTATTGTTATGTCAGCAAAGTTATAATTGAAAAATCAAGCAAAAAATAATATGAACACATAAAGACACTAAATATTACAATAATTGCATCAAATAATTGAATTATGATAGAAAATATTCGAAAAGTCGAATACACACTAACAATAAACACAATAAGTACTAAAATAACTGAGAAATAGAATTAGGTACATGATTATGATCAAAATTAAGATGAAAATATGGGGATTATGAAAAACTTACCGATTGAAATCTGCAGGTAGCAGCAAAATCGACGCACAATAGAAGAAAATCGAAGAAAATTTGAGCAAAATTAGGGTTTTAGTGGAAGAGATTCATACGTAGAATATGTCAGTCTAATTTTGGGTGCACTTGATTTGCAAATGACAGGTAAAGAGGTGGAATGTGTTTTATGTGTTGTGGGTTTTGTATGAAATTCCATAAATTTGGCCCAAATACAAATCCAATTGTTTTTTGAGTTTCCAAACGCTTAATTTGGGCCAAATCAAGTATTTGAAATACAATCCAGCTTTCCAAAAAGACCATTAAACAAATTCAAAATACATCAAAAATATCAAATCTAATATTATAACAAACAATCTATATTTCCAAATTAAATTGGAAAAAATAATTACATTATATTTGGATGGTGTAAACAATAAAAATAAAATAAAAATAAGGGTTTTTCCTAATCACACTTCTGAATTGGGTTTTCCTAACTGCACTTCACAGATATCGTATTCACAATCGTATTCTGAGTTTCCTTAATTACTCCCAACCATAACTATTTATACTTAAGTCGTCAATTATCACCGTTAAATGCCAATTAGGATGCGTAATTTGCCTACGTGGAGCGCCTAATTTGCCTACGTGGAAGGATTAGTTGTAAATTAGAAGTTGAGTCAATTAATTAATCGTCATTTCTTTCTTTTGATTCAATTTTTTTTAAAACCCTTTGAAACCCTTTCACCTTCCTTCCTCTGTTCTCTTCATCTCCTTCCTTTTGCTATTGAACTTTGCGGTTCATCGTCGTTCTGCACATCTTCGTCGTTGAACTTTTGCAATCCTTCTTTCCTCTGTCCAATTTCAGGTATGATTTCAGGTATGATTTTGGGTAAATTAAAGAAACTCAGGGGTACAGATGGAGTTATTAAAGAAACTTCGTGAAAGACAGTTGGGAATACGATATACTAGTGCAGATTGGGAAAACCCAATAGATGCAGACAAATTTGGGAAAACCCTAAAAATAATTTTGAGTCACATTAGTAAACAACTAATTCTCTATATCATTTAAATAAAAATTTACCTAAAAAATATTATGACTCGCATTAGTAAAACTTAATATTTAATATTATTTTTTATAAAAAACCACTTACATCTTCATATAAATTGGAGAGGTCTTGAAAAAAAAAAATTCAAATCATATAGTGAAGTCATGCTAATAATATTAAAAAATTCATATTGCATATCATCAAGCTCAAGGTGAAATTTCCGACAATTACAGTTTTTTTGTTTTTTTTTGAAGAAATCAGCTTTATATTCATTAATCCAAGGGAGAAATTACACTAACACCCATTTAAGGCATTCATTACAATACTCTCATCCTCGCCTGAGTTATTCAACATCCTCAGACAAACATCCGATTTAATGACCTTTAATAGACTATCTAAAGACCTACTAACATCTTGAAAAAAACGACAATTACGCTCAAGCCATATATGATAAATAGTAGCAATCAACGTGAACCACAACCATTTTGCTCTCCATTTCCCGCTTCTGATCAAGTGCCTTGCATAGTGTATTTCAAAAATAAAGCTCCTCACCCGTCGTCGAAAACCCATCCAATGGAACAAAGATTGCACAAGTGACTTTATAATCACACAGTTCAAGAAAAGATGCCCATGATTTTCAGCATTTAGCTTGTAGAGGATACACCTGTTCACAATCACCATCCCTCGTAGACATAGATTGTCAATCGTAGGCAAAGTTTGTTGCATAGCCATGGAAGCAATGACACAGTGCCTAGGTACGTTTGTAGAGCACCAGAGGACAGAAAACCAACTGTATATATCTGAAAACGTCATATGCGCGGGAAAATTTCCCCTGCCACTTACATAACAGGTCCCTTGCTTGATCAACACCTCCTACCATTTGAATCAGCTCAACCCTTACATGAAGTATATCTTTCCAGCTTTCAGAGTCCCCATCTTTGCTTTTAACAGTCCAGATTGAATGATGCCTCAACTTATAGCTTATAACCCAATCAAGCCAAACGCTTATCATCCCCATTTCAAGGGCATATAAGAATCTACACAATAACGCTTCATTCCATGATAAAATCTCCTTTATACCAAAACCCCCCTCCTTCTTTGGTACACAAACAGCCTTCCAACTATGGAAGGTAAATTTCCTTTTGCCTTCCTCAATATTCCAGAGAAAATCTTTACAAAGCTTAACCAATCTTTTAACAACCCCTTTTGGTAAAAGTACCGCAGCACACTAGAAATTTTCCATGCCAAAGAAAATGGAGTTGATAATCTATACTCGACCAGCATAAGACAAACATGTATTTGCCCAATTCAACACATGGTTTTTAATCATTTCCAGCAGCCCTTTTGATACACTTTATTTATATTCATTTTATGCCCCCGGTTCAGTCACTTTTAGCTCGTATTTATTCGTATTTATTATGACTTTAGCAGCTATTTGTTATACTTCTCGATACTGCTGCCTTTTATTTACATTTTGCAGGTTTTGGTGGATTTGAGCCAAAACCCGGGACGAATGGAGCATTTCGAGATTCGTGAAGACGGGACCTAGCTTGAGCTCACGCAGGAGCTCGAGAACACGAGCCAAGACCAAAGACAAAGGCCAAGGATCAAAGGCCTACGAATAAGTAAAGGCCCAAGAAGCAAGAATTGGGCTAGGAATAAAAGAAGAAGAGCCGGCCCAACGTTTGGGGGTCGTGCCATTCAAAGAGAAGCACGCCTACTGGCCGGCTGAGGAGTTTTTACCGTCGGTTTTTTTTTTAATTTGAGATTTATTTATTTGGAACACTATAAATAGAGCTTAGGTCGTAAATCATAAGTGGAGGCTTTATTTTACCTAGTTTAGCTTACTGCTTACTTATTTTCTCTCAAAAACTCTTAGCTTAGTTTTATTTTCAAGTTGGATTTAATTGTAACCGTCGGTACTCCGTAAGTTTTCAGATTTATTTTAATTGCCTTTATTCAATCTTTTGCTATGTCTTCTCTATATTGTTTTGCCTTGTCTTTAATTATGAGTAGCTAATCTCCTTATTAGGGTTTAGGGGAATTTGTGATAATTGAGTTCAGGAACATGTTTTAGGATTAAATTGGTTGAATACTCTGTGCACTTGATTTCTTTCTGTGCGTTTTATGCCAATTGAATTAGGATTATTTCGCCTGATCAATGAATTGTCTGAGTTTAATTGAACCTGAGTAAGTTTGACTTAAGATCGAAAGCCGAGTTAAAACTAGACTTACGCGAGATTGATAAGTTGAATTTAGTAAGTTGCGAGAGCCCGCTAAATTTGCTTAAGGCTAAAATTGACTCGAGAGAGCGTTTTACAAACCTAGTCATTTGCACAGTTTTTCGCTTCCTTCTTGTAAATTTGAGTTCCTGAATCGTTGTCACATTGAACCCGATGCCCTAATCTTTCCTCTTATATATTTCTATTCATCTTTGCTTTTGCTTTAGTTTAGTTTAAAACAAAACTTTTTCACACCTTGAGTTGAACCTGTTTTCGACTGCTTTAACTTAAAACTACTCCGTTTCTCTGTGGATACGATCCTGCTTGCCTCTAGCTGCTGTTAGTTGTCTGTTAGGTTTATTTTGATTTCAGCGATACGACTAAGCTGTGTCAATTTTGGCGCCGTTGCCGGGGAAACGGCTTAGTTAGTTTTAGTTTTTGTTAGTCTTACAGGTTTTTCTCCTTTGTCTCAAGGAACTTAGTTCCTTGAGACCGTTTCTTATCGTTTTCTTGTAGGTTTGTTTATGCACAGGTCACCTACAGTTTTAGTTCCATTTGAGCCTGAATCTGAGCGAGCTTTTCACAGACTTCGTAAGGAAGCAAGAAAGTTACTTGATCCTGATTTCGAGGAAGCGTCGCATTCGGAGTCTAGTGCAGCGCAGTCGTCCTACGAAGAGGACACACCACCTATTACTCCAATTTCTTCTCCTTCACGCGTGACTATGCCGAAACTATATAGTCACTCATTGCCCAAGCCCGAGGCGATCCCGCATGGTTTCACAATACCAAATACTGTCCAGGGTAATTTAGAGATTCGCCCCGCCTTTCTTACTTTGGTGGAGCGTAATCAATTCGGCGGCAATCCTACGGAGGATCCCGGGAAACACATGCAGGTTTTTACGGACTACTGCTCGACGATTAAGCAGAATGGGATCACTCAAAACCAGATTAGGGAGATGCTATTCCCTTTTTCTTTACGTGATCGAGCGCGGGACTGGATCACTGATTTAGACAAGATTGCTGCGGGTATAACGGATTGGCCAAGTCTAGCTCTTGCGTTCTATCGCAAGTACTATCCTCCAGAGCGGACTAACCAACTCCGTAGTCAGATTCAGGGGTTTCAGCAACATTTTGATGAGACGTTCGCTGAGGCGTGGGACCGATACAAACGGTTAATTCGTGAATGTCCGCATCACGGACTAGGTGATTGGTTGATTATTATGACCTTTTATAATGGGTTGTATGCTGAGAGTCGCGCTATTCTTGACTCGGCCGCGGGAGGTCGATTTGCTACTAACACGGATGATGATAAAGCGTGGCGTGATTGAGGAAATGGTCAGTCCATTCAAAGACGCTTTGGTAAGCCTAGGGTAATTCACGGTCCGCTGCGACAACGACCGTGATAAGGAGAGTTTGAGCGCAATCCATAGTCGACCATTGCTACCGATCGCGAAGATTGACCAGCTGCAGGGTAGTCATTCGTCGAGTGCCCAAGTTAATGCTGTCGCGGGGCATGATTCGGGTTATTCTACGGGGTATGCTGCGCCCCAGGAGCAGGTTTACGCGTATCAATCCTACAATCAAAACCTGCCGTACCAATCACCAAGATTACGATCGGTCCGCTATCCTGAAGGTACCGGAAGATGAGAACCTATCGACGCCTGCCTTCGACCTCGCCTGTGGGCGCCGGCGAATGCTTTCGCAGAAAAAGTGCAGTTTTGAGAAAAATGGGGAGATCATTGCATGAATTTGTGACCAAAAGAAAAGTAGAAAATCCTTTTTGAAAGTGTATTTTCGGAGTCGCCACCAAATATTAAAGCAATTTGGAACCTATTCAACGCGTCTTGAAATACAAGACACCAGGGTCTCGGATTTCAAGGGGCGTCGATACCTATCAATCTGAGGTTTGGAACCAGAGAAGGGATTCTGAGTGAGGTTACTTTTCGAAAGTCTTGACAAAATAAGTTTTGAAAACCGTAATCAAAAAGCCTACATAAGAGTAGTCTCTACTAATTTGAAAACATTTGTTTAATTTCGATATTTGGGCTAAAATGACGCTACGCACAAGTGCGAATAAGTATGACTCGATTAAAATGCATAAATAATGTAAATTGTCAAAATAATGACATATTGCTATAGGAAATGTACGTTAAATAATAATTTATTGACTAAATTATTACTATAGACGTTATTTTCCAATCTCGTATTAGAATTTGTGAAAAACCCTCAGTTTGACATGCTAAAAGACTCTATGAAACGGTACAATTTAGTGTTGGATCCGTGATTCTAGTCGTTATTTAATGCATGAATGAGGACTTGCGTAATTATAAAAGTGACGTCGGTTTGCTTTAGTGATAATGAGTCGTTTATTTATGCGATATTGGCGGGGTTTAGGCGGATTATGAATCCGAATTGCTACAAACCAGACATTTAATACGGCCGCTTAGTGCCAATATCGGGTTTGGGGTTAATGTAACCCCATTATCCGAGTCTCAAACGCCCAAATTTCGTAGGTAAAATGTTTACCTTTCGAAAATGTCATGACGGTATTTTTGAGTGGTTTTCGTGAATAGTGTGTAAGTGCTAAAAACCGATGTTTGATAATGAATGAAGTGGCTTGGTATTTATAGAGTTTGGCTGGTTTCTGTCGGATAGCAAAACTTAATCGCTCGTGTACAAAGCGTTTAAGTTTGCTCGAGCTAGATATTTTTAAAGAAAAATACAAAAGCGGTGTTATAAAACAAAACTTAATCGCTGTTGGCGCGTTTAAGTTTTTAATCGCTGTCAACCGCGATTTGTTTTTGTTTTGGTGGTACTTATGCCGCCGCTTGGTTTTGGCGGTTTGATTAGGTAATGATTATGTTTTGTGGTTTACTTAAGGGTTAAGTATTTGTTCGATTTGGTCCGAATTTCGGTTTTAGTGTTTCGTTTTTGTCGTGTTTTTCGGTTTGGCACGAAATAAAATAATATTAGGTTATATTATTTTATGGTTTCATAAAACCTAACTTTTTGAAAATGTGACACGGACGCACTTTGGCCCGCTTTTGAGTGTTGTGTTAGTGTGCGTTTAGGGTCGCTTTTGTAAGTTTGGTAGTTTTGTAGCTAGTTGGAAATGCTTTTGTGGCTTGGCTTAATAAGACGCTTCTATATTGTGCTCGTGTTACGCTCATGATGACTAAAATTGACATTTACTTTCATGATTATGCAAGTCCAAATTAATACGCTAAAAATGACTAATACGCTTTAGACACTTTTGTACCGCTTCGACTCTTTTAAAAGCATGTATGACAAATCCTTTTCATCATCGGGTTTGTTTTGGGGAATGCGGATACGGTATCTACAGAGCCCCAGTTTGATCGAGCTCTGACAAAGCGTTAGTCAAACTTAAAGATAGTATCCTGACCATTACGCCTCGATACTACCTGGCAAGCGCTAAGCATGTGTCTTATGGGAGAGACGAGGACTTAGCGTCGGAAATGCGAGGAGGGACGACATGTTTTAAGGACATGACGGTCCTACATGTTTAAGGGCATGTCACCGCATGTGGCTGAGTACTCCCAAGGCGCCTTGCTTGTGTTTCCGTTTGTGCTCCTTGCTTTGCTTGGCGCCACTGCGCCTTTGTTTTGCTTGCGCTTGCGCTCCTTTGTTTTGCTTGCGCCGCTTGCGCTCCTTTGCTTTGCTGCGCCGCCGGCTTGCGCTCCTTTGTTTTGCTTGCGCCGCTTCCTTTGTTTTGCGCCGGCTTGCGCTCCTTTGCTTTGCTTGCGCCGTTTGCGCTCCTTTGCTTTGCTTGCGCCGCTTGCGCTCCTTTGCTTTGCTTGCGCCGGCTTCTTTTGCTGGCTTGCGCCGCTTGCGCTCCTTTGCTTTGCTTGCGCCGGCTTGCGCTCCTTTGCTTTGCTGCGCCGCTTGCGCTCCTTTGCTTTGCTTGCGCCGCTTGCGCTCCTTTGTTTTGCTTGCGCTTTGTTGGTCGTCTCATAGCAGAGGTTACGCGTTTCTGTATTTCTCATAAAAAGGGTTGGGTTTTTATGAATGTCTCGTGAGGAGGCTACGTGTTTTTCTCATAAAAGGTTAGGTTTTTATGAACGTCTCGTGAGGAGGCTACGTGTTTTTCTCATAAAAGGTTAGGTTTTTATGAACGTCTCGGGAGGAGGCTACGTGTTTTTCTCATAAAAGGTTAGGTTTTTATGAACGTCTCGGGAGGAGGCTACGTGTTTTTCTCATAAAAGGTTAGGTTTTTATGAACGTCTCGTGAGGAGGCTACGTGTTTTTCTCATAAAAGGTTAGGTTTTTATGAACGTCTCGTGAGGAGGTTACGTGTTTTTGGATTTGAACGTCTCGTGAGGAGGCTACGTGTTTTTCTCATAAAAGGTTAGGTTTTTATGAACGTCTCGTGAGGAGGCTACGTGTTTTTCTCATAAAAGGTTAGGTTTTTATGAACGCCTCGTGAGGAGGTTACGTGTTGTTGGATTTGAACGGCTCGAGAGGAGGCTACGTGTTTTTCTCATAAAAGGTTAGGTTTTTATGAACGCCTCGTGAGGAGGTTACGTGTTTTTGGATTTGAACGGCTCGTGAGGAGGCTACGTGTTTTCTCATAAAAGGTTAGGTTTTTATGAACGCCTCGTGAGGAGGTTACGTGTTTTTGGATTTGAACGCCTCGTGACGAGGCTACGTGTTTTTCTCATAAAAGGTTAGGTTTTTATGAACGTCTCGTGAGGAGGCTACGTGTTTTTCTCATAAAAGGTTAGGTTTTTATGAACGCCTCGTGGGGAGGTTACGTGTTTTGGATTTGAACGCCTCGTGAGGAGGCTACGTGTTTTTCTCATAAAAGGTTAGGTTTTTATGAACGCCTCGTGAGGAGGCTACGTGTTTCTCTCATAAAAGGTTAGGTTTTATGAACGCCTCGTGAGGAGGTTACGTGTTTTTGGATTTGAACGTCTCGTGAGGAGGCTACGTGTTTTTCTCATAAAAGGTTAGGTTTTTATGAACGTCTCGTGAGGAGGTTACGTGTTTTTGGATTTGAACGTCTCGTGAGGAGGCTACGTGTTTTTCTCATAAAAGGTTAGGTTTTTATGAACGTCTCGTGAGGAGGTTACGTGTTTTTGGATTTGGACGCCTCGTGAGGAGGCTCGTGTTTTTCTCATAAAAGGTTAGGTTTTTATGAACGCCTCGTGAGGAGGTTACGTGTTTTGGATTTGAACGTCTCGTGAGGAGGCTACGTGTTTTCTCATAAAAGGTTAGGTTTTTATGAACGTCTCGTGAGGAGGTTACGTGTTTTTGGATTTGAACGTCTCGTGAGGAGGCTACGTGTTTTTCTCATAAAAGGTTAGGTTTTTATGAACGTCTCGTGAGGAGGCTACGTGTTTTTCGTATTGGGTTGAAATTGTGTTTGAAACGGGTTGAAAGTGTAATGGGCCGAGGAAAACAGCCCAAAACAAAGCTGAAACCCATAGAACAAAAATATAATCGCCTGTAAACAGGCGATTAGAAATTTGTTTGGCGTTTTTTGTTTAAAACACGGGAAAAGAGAGAGGTTTGGTTTATTTTATCCGAAAAATAAAAACTAAATCGAAAACCTCTAAAACTCGTCTTGGCGATTTTCTTGATCAAAATCGATTTTCCGACTCCTACAATTCGTCATGGATCAAGGCACGTACTCAACTCACTTGGTTTTTCGTGGTTTTGAATTTGGTTTGAGTCGGTTTTAACTCGAAATACCGCTTTCAGGGTTTGGGTGAAAATGCTCGGTTTGATTCGAGTTTAGCTCTTGTCTTGGCTTGAAGATGTTCGTCATGGCTAGTATAGTGCTCGCCTCGCTTGTCTTCTTTGTCGTTGCGTGAAAAACCCGACTTGTGGCCTCGATTTTCGTGCTTTGACTCGGGGTATTTTGGTCATTTTTGAAAACGTCTAAAATGGCTCAAAACTTCAGTGTAGCTTACCCATTAGCGAAGATAACGCGTTGGTGAGCTCGGTTCGTTGAAATTCATGCGAAAAAGCGGTTCGTTTGGGGTGAAATCGTATGAAAGGGGTTAAGCTCGGGGCTTGTGCTCGCTTTTGTAGCGTAAAGCGATCCCGAGTGGCTTGGTTATTTTGAAAATGTCGTAGTATGCTAGTGTGAAGGTTTGGATGGCTTGTGTGCAAAACGGCCTAAAAACCGTAATTTTCGTGGTGTTTTGGTATAAGGGCCGATTTTGGTCTAAATTTTTCTGCTCCAAACTTGCCGAATTCTTTGTATTGTGTTTTCATGGCTAGTATGGTACACTTTTGGTCTTGTTTTGTAGGAAATGTGTTGTTTGGAGGTGTTTTGGAGCCGTTTTGTAGTTTAGGCTAGGTTTCCAAAAGTCGCTTTTCCTCGCTGCGTGCCCCGTTAATGGAATGTAAGGTAATGTATGTTGTCTGTGTTGGCTAGGGGGTTGTTTTGTGAGAAGTGGGGGTTCTTTGGGGTGAGTTATGGTCAAGTAAAGGTCGTTTGTGGTTTCGAGGTGTTTTGTAAAAGCTATTCAGGCGAGGTGTTCGGGACATCGTTTTCGCATGAAATTTTTTGCATGAGCTTATTGTGATTTATGGGTTAGGCTTGTGTCAGCAAATGTGGGTTTCGGCTTCAGAAGCGTTTTCCTCTTCTCGCTATTTTTGGTTTAAAAGGCACGCTTCATTGCTTTTGGCCAATTCTCTGCTTTTGTGCGTGCTTGCTCTTAACTTGATCGAGTAGGACGTACATATCGATATCGTCTCATGGATTTTGGTTTCACATTAGCCTGCTCTGTTTTGGCCTTATCCGTCGAAAATGGGCCTATGGCTTGCTTTTCTTTGCCGTCTTGATCTTTCTAGAATGATTTCGCATTGCCGTTTTCGAGTATGTTTTTGAATCTTGTCTTGGTGATCCTAGGCCTCCAGCGCTTACTTCCAAAGGACATGGATCGGGTTTTGGCGGCGTTGACTTTATCGTTCGAGGACGAGCATACTCCTACTGTGTATGCTGCGCTGGAGGCTTCGAGGGTCCGTCTCGGTCGGACTTCTGAGAGCTTTTCCTCGACGCCAGGGTTTCTACCTACGCCCAGGTGAGTTCCAGGTGCCGTGGAGTCTCCGGCCTTTTCTGCTAGTGGTGCTAGTGCTGTTGGTGCGTCGCCTGGGCTTTCTGCTAGTGGCCTGGGACGTGGTGCTGCTCCTGGTGGTCCTGAGCCGCCAGTTAGTGGTGTGGGTCGTGACGTTGCTGCCGAGTCGCCTGCTTTTTCAGCTAATGTGGTACGTGAGGAGACCGTCGTTGAGCGGACGCGGTCTCCTGGTGACGCCGAAGCGTAGTGGAGCCGCCGGGTCGCCGAGGTCTCTCCGGTGGTCGAGGTCGTGCCCAGGTGTCCTCCCGCAGTCTTTCGTGGGCGTGGCGGCCGCCAGGAGACGCCCGAGGCTCCGGGAGGCCGCGTGGTGGAGGCTCGGGCGTAGCCGCGGGTCTTCGCAGGGGCGTAAGCGTGGCGGCCGAGGGACGCCTGTGGCTCCTAGAGGGGGCCGAGGCAGAGGTCGTGGTGCCGCCGCAGGGCTTGCAGGACGCATTACCCGCAGCGTTGCTTCAGGGGAGCCTGTGGCTCCTGGAGGGGGTCAGGTTAGAGGCCGTGGTCGCGGTCGGAGGAACCCGAGGCCGAAGAAGCGTAAGGTGGATGTGGCTTCTGGTGAGGGCAGCGGCAGGCCGAGGCGCCGAGCTCGTGTTGCTGCCGAGGGTGGTGACCGGGACGAGGCTGAGGTCGCCGGTGTTTTTGAGGAGGTTGGAGAGGGGGGAGCTCCCGTGGCGGTTCCGCGGAGGCGTGGTCGTGCTCGGGGTCCGGGGAGCCGTTACGAGGACACTTCCGAGCCGGAGGAGTCTTCGAGTGACGAGAGGGGTTCTGACGAGACCGTGGGCCGAGGTGGCTGCCGAGGTTGAGATCAGCCGAGGCTGCCGCTACCGCCGCCGCCAGCCGCCGCCGACGATGCTCGGGCCAGGTCGCTGCCATCGCGGGCCGCCAGTGGCCGGTCGGGCCAGGCCATGCTCAGAGCGAGTTCAGATGATCCCGAGGCCGAGGTAGAGGCCGAGGTGAGGCCGAGGGCGAGGCCGAGGGCGCGCCCAGATGCAGCGCGGCAAGTCCTGGAGGCCGCGACCGAGGTTTTCATGGGGATGGTTGACGAGCCGGGCGCGAGGCCTGACTACCCTCACGGCCCGCCAGGGTCGCAGTGGCCCTGGGATCGACGGCGTGACTGGTTTGAGTCGCTGAGCACTTGTCGATCCGGTGAAGGTCGGCTTCCAGATTAGGCTCGATGAGGACCTTCTCTGGGTTTCTGACGGTGTTTGGCGCTCTTTGAGGGTAGGCTCACCCAGGAGGAGCGGGACATAGTGCTTGGGGCGGCCTTTGGTCCCTTGGTGCGTATGGAGGGAGGTGCGGGGCAACCGGGTGCACTCGCGCCTCACTGTACTTAGGGCGTTCTTGGATAGGTTTTGGGATACGACCAACACCTTCCACATGCCTGGTTACGAGGTTGGCGTGATCCTTTCTTCGTGGGCAGCGTTGGTCGCCATGGCGAGGGTGTACTTGGATCGGGGGCGTGAGCGACCTCCTATGATAGCCCACGCAGTCGCGGCGCCTGATTGGCGACGGGATTAGGTGCGGGAAGGACGAGGAGCACACGTTTCAGCCTCGTACGATATGGTTTGCTGACTTCTTCGAGGGGAGGAGGAAGAAGCGAGGGTCTACTCGAGCGAGCGCTGAGCAGAGGGCCCGGTTGTGGTTGTGGTGGTTCCTGACGGCCACCCACTTTGGCGACAAGGGGGAGCGAGCGTCGACGGCTGTGTTGATGGCGCTGTCAGACATGACACGCCAAGGTGACTTTGACTGGTGACTCCTCGCCTGGTCCGTTGATCCGTTACCGAGGGACGCAGCGCGCCGATCGATTGACGAATTCGGATGTGTCGCCAGGGCCCCGGTCTTGATGGAGGTAGGGTTCGACTTTGTAGTTTTCGTTGTTTTGTTTCGCTTTTCTTACGAACGTGTGTCTTGTTTGCTCGCGCAGTCTTGGTGCTATGCTCACTTCCCCTCTCTGCTCCCGGACACGTTCCAGGTGACGGCTACATACCCGGCTTTCCATGCGTACGCGACAGCGGATCGGAGGGGTATTGGCCTGAACTATGACGCTCGTGTACGCCTAACCCGGATGACGATGGATAAGGTAAGAGCGGTCGTGTTTTGTATTTTGGTCTTTTGTAGCTTTGTTTTGGGTTTGTGTTTGTTTTGTGGTTTATAATTTGGTTTTGTTTTGTAGTTTGTTCGCGACCCTTGGAGGAATTTTACCGGCGTTCCTCCGACGATTGCGGCTCGCTTTGGTACTCTTGACGGACGGCGAGTACGCCGAGACCCGATGCGACTCGATCGTACTTGGGAGAAGGCGTCGTCAAGGCAGACGGTCGCGCGGCTTCATCGTACTGCTCCTCCGCCCTCGGCTTTGTTCGTGGAGACGCCCGACGCTAATGAGCGTCGTGGACGTGTATCACGAGGGCGTAGTCCGACTCCTGTCGCGGCGGGACGAGGATTACGTGACTTGGGCACAAAGATGCCCTTCACGACGCCGTGTGATCGAGGTATGCTTGTTTATCCCTTTTGCTTGTATGTATTTTGGTTTTAGGAAGCAAAATTTATCCTATTTTTGTTTTGTAGCGACGTGACCCTGACCTTGAGTTCCAGCCTCCTCCGTTCGTTGAGGACCTGCTGGTTGCTCACGAGGGCTGCTCTCATTCGATCGTGCTGCCGCCTTCCCTATCTGTGGTCACCGATGCGGGTTTTGAGAGGTGGGACCCGCGCGTGAGAAAGGTATTAACCCTCCTCTTTGTACAGCATGAGTATTATGTAGTATATAGCCCCCAGTTTGAATAAGATTTTATTGTAAAATCATTAGTCAAACTCTGTTGAAGCAGGTTTTTGATTATAGCCCCCAGTTTGAGTAAGATTTTAGTGGAAAATCATTAGTCAAACTCTGTTGAAGCAGGTTTTTGATTATAGCCCCCAGAAAGCTAAATTGATTTGTCGCATTGTTGCAGGTGACAGCTGAGGTCCACAGGAGGCTCTGGCGGGCGGCAAACCTGGCGAAGCGGTCGTGAACGAGAAGGTTGTTGGACGCCAGGCGCAGGCGAGACTGGCCGAGGCGCGACTGAGTTAGCCAGGTCGTGGCGAGGAGGCGAGATCGCGTCGAAATGAGGTCAGCGCATGCCGAGGAGTCAAGGCGAGGGTCCCGCAGAGCCGAGGGTCGATATGCAGGGAGCCGGATAGGCACGTCTTGAGATTGATTCCTGCGTCTTTGTCTTGCAATGGCGTCGTGTCCAGTCGTAGTAGGCTTGGACTTTGTATATTTTGGACTTTGTATTATGAATATTATTTTCTGTTTGTATTGGTTTATGTATTAGGACTTGTTATGGTTGGTTGGTTTTTTGGACTTGTAGGTGTTTATGGGTTTAATTGGGTTATTTTGTCTTGTTGCAAAAATGCATTCCTGCGTCGTAGCCGGGTCTGAAATCCTTGCGTATTTGCTTGCCGAGCGTACCTGCAAAACATCGTTAGTCGTGAAAGATATATATACGTCTCGACCGAGACCGACTCGCTAATGACCGAATTAAATGCAAAATGAAGAGTTTTTGAAAAATGTTGGTTAGGACATATTTTAGACTCGTAAAAAGACGTTTTTTGACATAGTAAAAATGCGAGCTAAAACGACGTTTTGAGACGAAAATTGTGAATGTGAAAATCATTTTTTGTGTTGTGTTTAATTTTTGTGTGATTATTGTGTTTTGTAAAAAATGAAAAATACGTAAATACGGAATTGATCACGCAAATCGAGACGACGCGACGGACCGATTTTAGTCGGTCATGAGGCTCGGTAAAGGTAATAGGGGTTAATAAGTTAAATATTTTGGGTATAGGTGTGTAAGAAGTGTAAGAAATCGAATAATTTTGTCGAAAAGAAGAAAATCGCTCGTAAACAGCGATTTGATTTTTAATCGCTCGCTTACGCGATTAGGATTTTGTTTTGTGGTTTTTGTTTGATTTATTTTAATCGCTTGTTCACTAGCGTTTAAGTTTTTGTGTGGTATTTCGCCTTGCAAATCTCGGCTATAAAAGGAGGGCTAAGTTAGTTCATTTCACTCATCCTCTCGTCTTCTATTCTCGATTTTCCAAAAATATTCTGTATATTTACGGAACATTCGTCGAGGTATGGAGAGTTTTGGAGGAAACTTGCGTCGTTGGTGTGTGTCCTTATCTGGCCGGAAGAGGAAGACTTGAAAGATTGCGGTTTTGGGTCCTCCCGGTCTAGGCGGCTTCGAGTGGAGCCCGAGTTCCTGGATGCATGTCTCGACTATTGGGACTTGAGCTTCCACGCTTCCGCTTTCCTAGTGGGGAGGTCCGTCCGCTGGTTGAGGAATTTGGAGCCATTGGTGGTTGGTCATGCGAACTAACATTCCCGTGTGCGTTAGATCGGGCCTGGATATAAGAGGCACGTGCGTAACTACCTTCGATGACTCGTGTGGAGACAGAGGAGTTATTTGTTGGGAGTCGACGCCTCTATCGCTTGTGCAAGCGGTTTATGAACCGCGAAAATGAGACGATCTCCTTTGGTGCCGTAAAAGGCGTTGGCATTCTCGCTTAGTCCACCGCTACATGTTTCCTAATTCTTTGTATGAGGGAGCGCGTGGTGGTCCTCGCCTAATCACTGTCGTTCAAGAGATGGAGTATGGCTGTAACCCTTCCGCCTTGATCCTAGCTGAGACGATCCTGGGTCTGAATGATCGTGCTGCGCATAGCAGGGCGAGCCCGTGACGGTGGTGTCCCTTAATCCTTCAGTCCGTTGATGGAGCGGTTGAGCGTGCTAGGTGATATTGCTGGGTCACATCCTGCTGGGGACGTGGCTAGTCGTTATATTAGGTGGCTGGATCCACATCATCGCCCCGACGATTACTTCCCTGGGCTTGTGGGGTCGTCGACCATTCGTTGGTTGGTACCGTGGTGGGGAATAGTTGATGTGACGACGAGCGAGGCTGGCGATGGTTCGTCTGGGGTTCTATTGTGTGGGTTCGAGATGGGGGTTTACATCCATCCCCTGCGGGTGAGGCGACAGATAGGGTATGCACAGTTCATTCCTGGCCAGGACACGAAGGTACAGGACATGGTTGCATTAAATAACCAGGTGACCGACGAGTGGGTCAGTGGTTGGATCATGCGTCCTAAGTGGCTTGTGGCTGGTACTCCTGGGACGATCCGGGTGTCGAGGGCTTACTCCAAATGGATCGTTGCTGAAAGTGCTGTGAAGAGGGCTCGCCTTCGTGCCATAGAGCTTAACGAGCCTCCGCCGACATCCGCCTATGACCCGATCCGCTTTGGACGCAATAGTGGTAGGGGTGGCGCTTCGAGCTCGGTGCCTCTTTCGGCGGCTGAATGCGTGTTCGGTCGTCGCCGTATTCCAGGGCCAGGTGCTCCGGATCGTCATGGTAACGTTGGGGGTCTTCGTAGGGGTTGAGGGTTGGTGCTCCCTTATTCAGCTGGAGAGGTCTTGAGTCGACTTCGGAGAGTAGCCTGGTTTTAGTTTATGTGTGCTTTGTTAGTATTATGTTCATATTATGTTGTATTATGTAATATATTACCTATCCTAAACCCGATGTACATGCCGGGACTCGTATTGTAATATATAGTGTTTGTTAGTGTATTTCTAAGGTCGTAGTTATGCTCCTATGTTTGAAAAATCCAAAATGTAACCGTTCTTTTTAAGATTAATAAAAATCAGGTTTTTATTTACGACTCTGCCTCATTTTGTTTGTTATTTTGTGTGAAATTCCTTGGTTCTAATCTTTTTTCAAAGGGTTAGAAAGCAAGCATTTATTGTTGACTATTCCCTCGACCTTTTTTAAGCTTTGGGTTTGTCGTTTTGTGTTGAATGTCGTTCTTTTTACCCTTAGGTTAAAAAACGAATTTTTGTGTTGACTATGTCCTTGGCCTTTTTAAGCTTTAGACGCGTCATTTTTGTGTTGAATATCGTCCTTTTAACCCTTCAGGTCTAAAAGACGAATTTTTGTGTTGACTATGTCCTTGGCCTTTTTAAGCTTTGGACGTGTCATTTTTGTGTTGAATATCGGTTGCGCTTTTTGCAAAGCTGCCTACGTATCCACGAAAGTGGAATCAAACCACAGAGTTCGAGAATGTATGTTTAAGGGCATACCGCCCAAGAGTTGTGTTTGCTTTTTGTGGTGAATGTGCACGTTTAGGGCATCTCGCCCATGAATTGTGTTTGGTGGATGCATGTTTAGGGCATGCCGCCCATGAGTTGTGTTTTCGATTTTGTAGAGAGAAAGAAGCGGGTTTAGGGGCATCTTGACCCATGAGCATGTTTAAGGACCTGCCGGTCCATGAATTGTGTTTGATTTTTGTGGAAAGAAAAAGCAGTTTTAGGGGCATGCCGGCCCATGAGCATGTTTAAGGACCTGCCGGTCCATGAATTGTGTTTGATTTTTGTGGAAAGAAAAAGCAGTTTTAGGGGCATGCCGGCCCATGAGCATGTTTAAGGACCTGCCGGTCCATGAGCATGTTTAAGGACCTGCCGGTCCATGAATTGTTTTTATAAGATTGTATTTTACAGATACATTGCAAGGGGTTCTTAAGGGTAGTACTTCTTGAAAGTTTGGTCGAGGTTCGTTGCGAGGTTGAACTCTTGGCCGCCGAGGTCGGTTAGTTTGACTGCTCCGCCCGTGAAGATTTCCTTGACGAGGTAGGGTCCAGCCCAGTTAGGCTTGAATTTTCCTCGTGGGTCGACTGGAAGTGGTGCTCGGACTGACTTTAGTACGAGATCACCTACTTTTATGTGACGTGGCTTAACTCGTTTGTTGAATGCTCGTTGTAGTCGGGCTTGGTACATTCGTACGGTGCTCAGGGAATGCAGTCGGCGTTCATCCAGGAGCATGAGTTGTTCGTACCGTTCACGGGCCCATTCTGCTTCTGGGATGCTACTTTCCATTAGTATGCGCAGAGATTGTATTTCTATTTCCACTGGTTGGACGGCTTCCATGCCGTAGGTGAGGAAATAGGGGGTCATGCCCGTAGGGGTTCGGATGGTAGTACGGTATCCCCAGAGTGCATATGGTATTTTGTTAGGCCAATCTTTGCAGCTGTCGATCATCTTCTCAAGTATGGTGACGACCGTCTTGTTTGCTGCCTCAACGGCTCCATTGGTTTGGGGTCGATAGGGTGAGGATTTGTGATGCTGGATGTTGTATTTTGTGAGTATGGCTTCGGTCTCGCGTTGAAAGTGTGAACCTTGATCGCTGATGAACTCGTGGGGTATGCCATATCGGCATATGATGTTCGTCTGGATGAACTTGGCGACTTCCTTGGAGCCAAGGGTCCAAAAGACGCTGCTTACCCATTTAGTGAAGTAGTCGATGGCCACCAAGACGAAAGCGGTGACCTCTGCTCCAATGGGGTGGACTTTTCCTATCACGTCGATGCCCCAGGTTGAAAAGGGCCAGGGTGAGGTTAGGCTGTATAGTGGTGAAGGTGGTACATGTTGGACGTTGCTGAAAATTTGGCAGTTGTGGCAATGCTTGACGTATTGGATACAGTCTGCTTCCATGGTCGTCCAATACCATCCTAGCCGTAGGATTTGTTTGCAGAGTGCTCGAGCGTTCATGTGGGGACCGCGATTCGCCATCATGGACTTGCGTGGCGGTTTCTTGCCGCCCTTCTTGTAGTCGACACATATGAGCGGTGTCCCTTGTGGTGTCTTCTTGAGTAGTTGTCCCATCTCTAGCACAAATTGGGAAGCTAGGAGCCCGATAGCCCTCGCCCACGTTTATCGTTGCTCGGGTGGGTAGGTGTTGTCTGCTTTGTAGTTGATTATAGCTTGATACCAAGGCTGCCTGCCTCGGCCGTCCAGGTCAATGGTATGGATGTATCTTTGGTTCGTCCACGTCTTTCGACGATGATGGGTAGTAACTTCATGTCCGTGGCATGTTCGGGAGGGATGAGAGTTTTGGCGGTCGTCGGCAAACCGGTTTTCTTCCCTCGGGAGGTGATAGAACTTCAATGCAATCGAAGTTAGCTAGGAGTTTTGTACTTTGCTTGGTATTTGGTGAGGTTTCGCTCATGATCTTCCATGCCCACTGTCACTTGATTTATGATGAGGAATGAATCTCCATGTACCGTAGGTTCTTTATCTTGAGAGTGATGGTGCTGCAGGCCATAAATGCAGCCTCGTACTCATGGCGTTGTTCGTGACAATCAAGTCGAGCTTGATTGAGAGTGGAGTATGATCGCCGTTTGGGGATATTAGGAGTATTCACTCCATAGCCCCAGAGTTTGACGCTCCGTCAAGTATAATTGCCAAGATTCGCTTTTCTATGGCGAAGATCCCATCGTCCGGAATGACATTGTATCGATCATGGGTCGCTCGATGATAGCATTTTCTGCGAGGAAGTCCAAAACCGCTCTTCCTTTGATTACTTTCGGAGGAGGTACTTGAGTTCGCATTTCATGGCGAAGCGAGTCCACCTGGCCATGCGCTCAGATTCGGGTTTTTCAAACAGTATTTGAGGGTCCATTAGGGAATAGACTCTTGTTGTGCTAGTGAGGAGGTAGTGCCTGAGCTTTTGGTTGCCCGGACGGTGAGAGGCGACTTTTCTCGATCGTTCATACCGGGTTTGTAGTCGTGAAACTTTTTCTTGGCGTAGTAGATGGCCCGTTCTTCGTTGTTGACTTCTTGGGCGAGCATGGCACCCATGGCGTTTGGACGTAGTCGTTAAGTATAGTGACAAATGGCAAGTCTTTTGTGGGGTACAAGAACAGGTGGGTTTGTGGCCGGGCTTTGACTTTGTCGAATGCTCATTGGCGATCATCGTCCCCACTTCGTATGTTCCTCCTTCTTCAACTTTTTGAAGATTGGTTCACTGATCATGGTGTGCTTGCTGATGAACCTGGAGATGTATTGGACTTGTCCCAAGAAACTCCTTATTTCGTCGATGTTGCACGGAGTCTTCATGCCCATTATTGCCTTGATTTTGGTCTGTCTATTTCGATCCCGCTACCGGGCTTACTATGTGGCCTAACAATTTGCCAGACGTGACCCCAAAGGTGCATTTCTGTGGGTTCAATCGCATCTTGTACTGCCTGATTCGGGTGAAGAACTTCCGAAGATTTGTGATGTGGACATCCCTTTCTTTTGATTTTACGATCATGTCGTCGACGTATACCTCAACCTCCTTATGCATCATGTCGTGGAGTAAGGTGGTAGCAGAAGCGTTAGTAAGTAGCCAGATTTATGAGCCCGAATCCGCATGATCGTAGCGAAGATGTTCCCAGGGGTTCTGAAGGTGGTTTTTGGCATGTCGTCTGGCCGCCATTTTGATTTGGTTGTATCCCGCGTATCCATCCATAAATGGCGAATGGCGTGGTCTCTGTGTGTTGTCGATTAGGATGTCCATGTGGGGTAGTGAAATCATCCTTTGGGCGTGCTTTGTTCAGTCCCTAAGTCGGCACATACTCGTATTTTGCCGTTTTTCTTCATAACTGGCACCATATTGGAGACCCAGTCTGAGTATTCGATGACTTGGATGAAACCAGCTTGTGGCTGCTTCTCGATCTCTTCCTTGACCATGAGAGACCATTCTGGCTTGATGCGTCGGAGCTTACCTTGACCGTCCGCTACCTTGTTTGATCGGGATGCGGTGCTCGGCTATCTCGCGGTCTATCTGGGCATGTCCTTATATGACCAGGCAAAGACGTCCCTAAACTCTGCGAGGAGCTTGGTATAGGTGGCCCTTTCTTCCGTGCTTAGGGACGCCCCCACCGTAGTTCTTGAGGTTCTTGAGCGTTCTATGTTGATGGTTGTTGTGTCTTCAATAATTGGGTCCTGTTCGGGTTTTGAGACAATACTTGCAATGTATCTATATAATGCAATTTTATTTAGTTTAGATTTATCGCGATTATTAGGAAAAGTAGAGTTTAAATGAGGCAAAGAGTAACCAAAAACTTTCATGTTATTAATGTTATCAAAAGCGGTTACATTTGAAGATAGCTCAGACGAGGGAGCTTTGGACAACCTTAATGACTCTAGTTCTTTACTGAGACTTACTATATTAGGAAAATGATCGAGTAACCTAGCCGATTTTTAGAAAATTGGCGTCATGATGACGCAGGACCCTAGACTCTAGGTGCAGGTGCTTGAATTGGGGCTTCCCTGGGCACTGGTGGATTGGGTGGCATCTTCTTCAAGCTTCAGCTGATGAAGGGCGGCTCGGAAATCTGAGGCTTCTATGGTGATAACCTCGTTGTAAAAAGGGATTTTAACCTTCTGGTGGAGAGTTGATGTTATGGCCCCGGTAGCGTGAATCCATGTCCTTCCTAGTAACATATTGTATGCCGGGGGGATGTCCATGAGTTGGAATTCGGTTCTTGTCTTGATGAATCCTGTCATGATGGGTAATGATTTGATTCCTTCTATGCCGCGGGATGTACCGTCAGACGCCAGATGTATCTTTGTTGGAGCAAGGTGACATCGCTTTCCTTTAGTCCTAACTTGAGGGCAGTCGTTAGGGGCAGGATATTGATCGCGGAGCCGTTGTCGATGAGGGTAACAGGTAGTACCATATTACGACACTCTACGGTTATGTAGAGTGCTGGGTTGTGTGGATCTTGAAAGGGTGGTAGGTCTGCGTGGGAGAAAGTTATGGCACCTGGTAGCCAATCCCGACAATGCGGTCAATGAGTTCATACCGGGAGGATCTCCTTGGTATCTTGCCATGTTGTGTTAAAGGAAAGGTTGTTGGTTATGGGTAGGTTAGTCATATCCTTGACTATGCTCTCTTCTTTGCTTGTGCGTTTGGGAGGAATCCCGCGGTATTTGTAGGTTTAAGGGAGACTGATGAGGACGTTGATGAGGGATTTGGGTGAATATTTCCTTCCGGTCCTCGTGTCTTGGTTTTGTTCTCGTCCTAGCTCGGCGAATGTGATCGACGTTGCCACTGTTGTTGTTGATCTTTGTCGAAAGGACGTTGACCTGCGTGATCGCTCGCGGAGTCGAGGGGATGATTGAGGATGGGATGAGCTCCTACGAAAATGGGGCGAGCAAGGGAGGTGTCATGCTGGCCTGATGATTTAGGGGCTATGCTTGGCTTATCGATTGTTTCGTTGTCGATCATGTCTTGGATTACGTTCTTCGCTAAACAGCTTCTCCGTGTCATGTCCCTTTCCCCTGGTGGAATTCGCAGACGAGTCCTCGTGCCATGATAACGGCTTCTTATCCTCGTGTGGTACAAAGGTAGGTTTGGGAAGATGGAGAATGTTCTTCTTTACGAAGTTTTTCTAATGCCTTTGAGTAAGACATGAAGAGGGGATCGAATCTTCGCCGTTGTTGCAAATCTGAAATAGTCCAACTGATGGTGACCTGGGTGAGGCAGGAGTGGGCTGTGTTAGGAATATTGGTCGTGCTGCTAGTGCCTTTGAGTTTATAGCGGCAAACGGTCCAGCCATTGTTGCAGTGGGAGAAGCATTTGCCTGGCGCCATGATCTCAAGTTTTGGCTAGCTTGTATTTGTGAATTTCATCCTCCAGGGATCTGATTCTTTTGATGTGTCGAGCGGATTCTTCGCGAATAGTCTTGCGTTCTTCTCGGTTTCGATCTTTTGCATGGCGCCAGTGTTCGAATAAAGCGGTGAGATTGGCTACCTTGTGGTCGAGCGACCTTACGTGTTCGGTGATCGCCATTAGTGGAGGAGGTGGTGAAAAGCGGTTTCATCATTCGCGAGGTTGAAACGGAAATTCATCTTGTGCTTATGAGCCGGTGTTGAGGTTTTTCAATGAGTGGACTCGACAAAGTTTTCAAACCTTTAGTGATTCTAAAAGAGAAGGAGAAGACTCAAATGAAAATCACATTCACGACCAAAGGAAGACACAAAAGCGTAAAAGTGGGTGACTTGACTCGTGTTTTTAGCTTTTAAAAGGACACGGAAGCTTTTGAGATAGAGGCGTTGACACGTCCCTATTCTCGAGGTAGGAAAATTTGTATGATCATAATCGATTAACCCGGTTTGGCGGTATGTTGCCAGGGTTTATCATTGGATTATGATAAAAAGGATCGAGGCAAAGTAGCGATAGGCTAGTCGACCTGAGGATGTTAAAATTGGGTAAAAGGTGATCAATTGTTCACCTTTTACGTGTGACTCAGGGATCTAAATCGAAAATGACAACAAGTCACTCGATTCAAAGAGTAAATCAACGGGTCCGCATCTGAACGAGCCCGCGTTTTTTGTTTTTTGAGAGAAAAAGATTAAATCGGGACGACTAAAGAGTCACTCGACTTAAAGCTAAATCTAATGTTCTAAAAGTTAATTTCATTTAAAATCTCCGAAATGAATTGACATATTCGGGTTTTTGCTTTGTGAAAGACCTTTTAGCAATAAATGTATTATGACGATACGTCAGTCGCATAATTCATTTACGTTTTGAAAAAGACCTGGGATATAGTGGTTATCCTAGGTCGGTTTTAAATGTAGCGGCATTTTATTAAACTCAAATGACTATGGGTCAAAGAGCCTCACAAGCTGTTTTTAAAAGTATGACCTTTTTTGAAAAAAGTTTGAAAAAGCAATTTCAAAGATGGACGTATTTTAAAAGTATAATGCCTAGGAGGAGTTTTTGCATGCAGAAAGCTTTTTTTTTGAAAGACTACTATAGTGAGGGTACTATAGCTTCGCACTTGTACATATAAACACAGGTTTTTGGTTTATAGGGTAAGGTTCCCTCCGGTCATTCCAATGACGTGTGGGTAGGGGCCCCCGCAAGACTACACACGTCTTAGGTGTGCATTCAAGACGGGCCCTAGAGCGTTCGAGTTTGACTGGTTACGATCGTTTGTACGGATGCCGTACTTGTAATCGTGGAGGGGTGAGAGAACAGTGTGTCCGGAGTTACCTCGCTTATGAAGCGAGGATTCTTGAGGCCGTTCCTCAAAGGGTGTGGTTTGAATCAGGAGGATGCGGCTCAACGTAGTTTTGCCCAAATATCGAAAGCGTAAATGTTTTCAAAGTTTCAAGCTTCACTTCTTTATGATTTTAAAATAAAAGAAAAAAAGTTTTTCAAAAATAATAAAAATCATGCTCGTCCCCAGCGGAGTCGCCAACTGAAGGTACCGGAAAGATGAGAACCTATCGACGCCCTGCTGTGCGCGACCCTCGCCTGTGTGGGGCCGGCGGAATCGCCTCAGGAAAAAGTGCTGAGTTTTGAGATAAATGGGGGAGATCATTGCATGAATTTGTGACCAAAAAGAAAAGTAGAAAATCCTTTTTGAAAGTGTATTTTCGGAGTCGCCACCAAATATTAAAGGAATTTGGAACCTATTCAACGCGTCTTGAAATACAAGACACGAGTGTCTCGGATTTCAAGGTGCGTCGATACCTATCAACTGAGGTTTGAAACCGCAGAAGGGATTCTGAGCGAGGTTACTTTTCAAAGTCTTGACAAAATAAGTTTTGAAAACCGTAATCAAAAAGCCTACATAAGAGTAGTCTCTACTAATTTGAAAACATTTGTTTAATTTCGATATTTGGGCTCAAATGACCCTACGCATAAGTGCGAATAAGTATGACTCGATTAAAATGCATAAATAATGTAAATTGTCAAAATAATGACATATTGCTATAGGAAATGTCGTTAAATAATAATTTATTGACTAAATTATTACTATAGACGTTATTTTCCAATCTCGTATTAGAATTTGTGAAAAACCCTCAGTTTTGACATGCTAAAAGACTCTATGAAACGGTACAATTTAGTGTTGGGTCCGTGATTCTAGTCGTTATGTACTGCATGAATGAGGACTTGCGTAATTATAAAAGTGACGTCGGTTTGCTTTAGTGATAATGAGTCGCTTATTTATGCGATATTGGCGGGGTTTAGACGGATTATGAATCCGATTGCTACAAATCAGACATTTAATACGGCTTCGCTAGTGCTAATATCGAGTTTGGGGTTAATGTAACCCCATTATCCGAGTCTCAAACGTCCAGCCCGTAGGTAAAATGTTTACCTTTCGAAAATGTAAAGACGGTATTTTTGAGTGGATTTCGTGAATAGTGTGTAAGTGCTAAAAACCGGGTGTTTGAAAATGAATGAAGTGGGTTGGTATTTATAGAGTTTGGCTGGTTTCTGTGGGATAGCAAAACTTAATCGCCTGTACAGGCGTTTAAGTTTGCCTGAGCTAGATATTTTTAAAGAAAAAATACAAAAGGCGGCTGTTACAAAACAAAAACTTAATCGCCTGTTGACAGGCGTTTAAGTTTTTAATCGCCTGTCAACTGGCGATTTGTTTTTTGTTTTGGTGGGCTGCTTATGCCGCCGTTTGGTTTTGGCGGTTTGATTAGGTAATGATTATGTTTTGTGGTTTACTTAAGGGTTAAGTATTTGTTCAGTTTTGGTCCGAATTTCGGTTTTAGTGTTTCGGTTTTGTCGTGTTTTTCTGCTTTGGCACGAAATAAAATAATATTAGGTTATATTATTTTATGGTTTCATAAAACCTAACTTTTTGAAAATGTGACACGGACGACTTTGGCCCGCTTTGAGTGTTGTGTTAGTGTGCGTTTTAGGTCGCTTTGTAAGTTTGGGCCGCTTTGTAGCTAGTTGAAATTTGTTTTGTGGCTTGGCTTAATAAGACGTTCCTATATTGTGCTCGTGTTACGCTCATGATGACTAAAATTGACATTTACTTTCATGATTATGCAAGTCCAAATTAATACGCTAAAAATGACTAATACGTTTTAGACACTTTTGTACCGTTTCGACTCTTTTAAAAGCATGTATGACAGTCCTTTTCATCATCGGGTTTGTTTTTGGGGGGTACGGATACGGGTATCTACACTATCCTATCGTAACAATAATGTACTTAACCCGACTCCCCCACCTCCACAAAATACCCCGTATCAACCACCCTACAAAAATCAACCCACCCCACCTAACTACCAAAAACCACCCTTCATTCCACCTCAAACTGCGCAGGTACCCGATCCTATGGCCGAGATGAAGGCCCTGATGATGCAGATGTCGCAGGTAACGTTGTCCGTGCAAAAATCACAAGAGATGATGTTGCAGCAGATGCAGAAGGATGGGCAGGCTAAGGACGCTGCAATTAAAATGTTGGAAAATCAAGTGGCTCAACTCGCCGCTTCGCAAGCGTCAAGGCAACCGGGAACCCTTCCTCCTCAAGGTAATCCACCTAAATCTCCGCACGACACGGCTTGTGCGATTATGTTGAGAAGTGGGTCGATGTATGGTGACCCTGTGAACTTAGAGGAAGAGGAGAAGGAGGGGGATGTAAACGTGGCTGATCCGAGGAGAAAAACGTCTCGGCCGGTCGACCGGCAGCCGGTCGTCCAACCGGCTGGACCTGTAGCTGCGGGAAAGGATGATTTGGGTGCTAATTTTGGTATTCCTGCTGCGTCAACACCCCCGATTCAGATTAAGCTTCCGTTTCCTGGTCGTCAACGAGGTGCCGAGCCCGAGGCTAAGTTCAGGAAGTTCGTCGACGTCATCAAGGCCCTTCAGGTAAATGTTCCTTTTATCGACCTTGTGACTCAAATTCCTGCGTACGCCAAGTTTTTGAAAGATGTTTTAGCTCGTAAGCGTACGTTAGACGACGTGTCGACTGTGGCCTTTGTGGGGGAAGCTAGTACTAGGCTGCAGGGTAGTAAGCCCCCTAAGCTTAGTGATCCAGGTACATTCTCTATTCCCTGCTCCATTGGTAGGTTTGTGGTTCGTAATGCTTTGTGCGACCTTGGAGCGAGTGTGAGTGTCCTCCCCTACTCTCTGTACCAGAAAATGAATTTGTCAGCTTTAGAACCCACTAGCATTACCCTGCAGATGGCTGACCGCTCAGTTAAGCGTCCCTTGGGTATCTTACACGACGTCCCTGTACAGGTTGGAAAGTTCTTTATCCCTGTAGACTTTGTGGTTTTAGATATGCCCGAGGATTCCCACATTCCTATCATTCTGGGGAGACCCTTCCTGCACACTGCTGGTGCAGTTATTGATGTGGGTAGCAAGACGATAGCCTTTAAGGTGGGGGGAGAAAAGATCACGTTTACACATTCTGATACCCCGCGTTCACCCATGCGTCTCGAGTCAGTTTGTTCTATTGACTCTGTACCTCCGTCTCACTCTACTGGAGACACATTGGAGGTTTTGCATGTCTCTTCTCTTTTTGCAGGTTCTTCACAGGATGGCTGCAAGGATGGTTTGGGGGAGAGGAAGTTGCTGAAAGCTGACGTCTACGACGCGAGTGATGGGGATGGAGGACCTACAGTTGAGCTATTTCATGATCGAGGCCCTACGTTGATGGATTATGCTGCATTGCCTCGAGAGGGAGGAGTTTTATGGCGAATGGATGCTATTTCGCCAAGTGAAGCTGTTGCAAATGGCCAAAGACCTTGGCCTGCCGATACTTGATCTATGAAGCTTTGAAGAGTCGTGCGGGACTATAAACCAGCGCTTCCGGGAGGCAACCCGATGACGTTGTAATTTCATTAGCACTTGTACTTTGTTTGGTTTGCTTTTGATGACATTTGGTTTGGTTTTGAGCGCGTGAGGACGAGGGTTTTTATGTGATTTTTAGCGCGCAGGTATTCTTGGACTTTTGTCCTTAGTATTCTTGAGAAACGCTCACGAGCAGGCCTCCCAGCCGCCAACCTATCGCCGCCAGGACCTGAGCCGAGTCAAATTTGAAACAGAGGAAAAAAACGCGAAAAAATTGAAAAAATGGGGTCAATGGCCGTACGGCTTGGTCGACCAGTGGCCCGCTGCTCGTTCTCTTGCCGTTTCGTTTATTCTTGCGTGCTACGCCGAAGTACTTCATCGTTGGACTGAAATGGACGCATATCTGTGGATTTTTAGCCGCACTTCACGCTTCACTTCGGTTCGGGGGAGCTCCGACTTGATAATGTGAGCCTCTTTACCCCTTTTACCCTCTTTTATCGCTTTTACTCTCCTTACCCCGTACGTTAAGTGTCCTCCTCTGCTTTTGTGGTTGTGCTGTTTTCCACATTGAGGACAATGTTTGATTTGGTTTGGGGGAGGGAAGCACTTTCGCGCTTTGCATTTTTATTTTCGTGTGCAATTTATTACAAAAACCCAAAAAAAATTGAAAAATTCAAAAAATCACAAAAATACGAGTCTTTTTGGTCTGCTTTGTCCTGTTTGGAGAATTGATTAGTGCATTTACTTTGATCTTTAGTATCTCCGAGTCGACTTTCTATCGTCTTAGCTTGCACGATTGGTCTGTTTTCTGTTAATAGATTGCGAGCCTTAACACTATCCTACTTGTATTTGCTTAATTCTTTCTGCTTTTCGCTTGTTTACTTTCGACTTTGACATTCGAGCTTGGCATTGGTTTGTGGATTGTTGGTTTGTTGGTTTGTGGTTTGCTTGGAAAGATATTTATATGTTGGAGCAATGCTTCGATGCTCTCGGAGGGGACTCATTGACTTGAGTAACCACAGTGGCCATGAATTTGGTTGCGACCGAGAGTATGAGCAATAATGTAACCCTTAAGGAAATATGTGTATCCGAGCGCGATTTTTACCGAGTGAACGTCAAGCTAAACGGTACTACATACGAGGGATGCTCCACATTTGCGGAAAAAGGAAAAAAAAGAATGCAGATAAGAAAAGAAAGAACAGAAAAAGGAAATGATTTGGAAAGATTGGATGATGGTTAGTGGTTCATACGGTTGGCCTCGTTTGAATTGATTTGTCGTTAGTTTTACTTTTGCGTAAGCGTTAGAGGCTAGTAGTACAATGTGGCGTGAACGGTTGAGACTTGTGCTCTATTTTCGGTGAAATAGGCCAAGGTTGTATGTTTATGTGCATAGGTCGTCCACTCCGAGATACTAACGTGATTAGTTCGTGTCACTTTGATTTTCTCCGACGCTATTTGCTTGAGGACAAGCAAAGGTTTGGTTTGGGGGAGTTTGATACACTTTATTTATATTCATTTTATGCCCCCGGTTCAGTCATATTTAGCTCGTATTTATTCGTATTTATTATGACTTTAGCAGCTATTTGTTATACTTCTCGATACTGCTGCCTTTTATTTACATTTTGCAGGTTTTGGTGGATTTGAGCCAAAACCCGGGACGAATGGAGCATTTCGAGATTCGTGAAGACGGGACCTAGCTTGAGCTCACGCAGGAGCTCGAGAACACGAGCCAAGACCAAAGACAAAGGCCAAGGATCAAAGGCCTACGAATAAGTAAAGGCCCAAGAAGCAAGAATTGGGCTAGGAATAAAAGAAGAAGAGCCGGCCCAACGTTTGGGGTCAGGCCGGTCCAGCAGGCCGGCAGCCGGCCGGCCGGCTGAGGAGCTTTTTCCGTCGGTTTTTTATTTAATTTGAGATTTATTTATTTGGAACACTATAAATAGAGCTTAGGTCGTAAATCATAAGTGGAGGCTTTATTTTACCTAGTTTATCTTACTGCTTACTTATTTTCTCTCAAAAACTCTTAGCTTAGTTTTATTTTCAAGTTGGATTTAATTGTAACCGTCGGTACTCCGTAAGTTTTCAGATTTATTTTAATTGCCTTTATTCAATCTTTTGCTATGTCTTCTCTATATTGTTTTGCCTTGTCTTTAATTATGAGTAGCTAATCTCCTTATTAGGGTTTAGGGGAATTTGTGATAATTGAGTTCAGGAACATGTTTTAGGATTAAATTGGTTGAATACTCTGTGCACTTGATTTCTTTCTGCGCGTTTTATGCCAATTGAATTAGGATTATTTCGCCTGATCAACGAATTGTCTGAGTTTAATTGAACCTGAGTAAGTTTGACTTAAGATCGAAAGCCGAGTTAAAACTAGACTTACGCGAGATTGATAAGTTGAATTTAGTAAGTCATGAGCCCGCTAGATTTGCTTAAGGCTAAAATTGACTCGAGAGAGCGTTTTACAAACCTAGTCATTTGCACAGTTTTTCGCTTCCTTCTTGTAAATTTGAGTTCCTGAATCGTTGTCACATTGAACCCGATGCCCTAATCTTTCCTCTTATATATTTCTATTCATCTTTGCTTTTGCTTTAGTTTAGTTTAAAACAAAACTTTTTCACACCTTGAGTTGAACCTGTTTTCGCCTGCTTTAACTTAAAACTACTCCGTTTCTCTGTGGATACGATCCTGCTTGCCTCTAGCTGCTGTTAGTTGTCTGTTAGGTTTATTTTGATTTCAGCGATACGACTAAGCTGTGTCACCTTTGTACATGTCAGACCTCAGATTTACAGTAGCCAAGGGAATCCCAAGGTAACGGAATGGGAAAACCCCCTCACTGAAACCTGATTCCACAAGTATACGGCTCTTTACTTGTTCTTTGACTCCCCCAATATAAATTTCTGTCTTTGTTGGATTTGCTTGTAAACCAGACATATCAGCAAAGCGGTTTAAGGCCTTCACCACAGCCATGACTGAGGGAACATCCCCTCTTGTAAATATCACGAGGTCATCCGCAAAAATCAAATGGGTGAGCTTGATTCTGGAGCACTTGGGATGATGGGAAAAATTGTTGATTAAAGGCAACTCCCTAAGATAACGGGATATTATCTCCATACTTAACACAAAAAGGTAGGGAGAGAGGGGATCCCCCCTGACGTACCCCCCTTTTACCTTCAATAAAACCAAATAAAGAGCCATTAATCTTCAATGTGTAAGAAGGAGTGGTGATGCAAGCTTGAAGCCATTCAATGAAGAGAGGTGGAAAACCATAAGCCTGACATAATTACTGTTTTTATTTATTATTCAATTCATAAGTTAAATTTTAACTGTTCAACTTTATTTTACTCATTGTTTAATACTTTTTACATAATACATATATTATTCTCTTACCATGACCTCAATTCTACTAAAAGTGATTTGAAAATCACAACATATATCTATGAGATGTATTAATCACCAAAAAATACGGGTCGATACAAATATGATTTCGATTGATAAAGAGGTATTTAGTATTTATTAAAAACTCACACACATATATTTATTTGTATCGTCACCTTATATTTGTTTACTTTCAATGTATAAATAAAAACTTATAAGTGGGTTATTTTGTTTTAAAAAAAAAAGGTATTATAAAAGGGGTTATATTTAATTTACCCTAATATATTATTTGTATATATATATGAATATATCCATAAGTACGGGTTAATCATTTTATTTCATCTTGGTCATTTGATATACTTCATTTCATATTTGGTACTCCGTATTACTCCCTCCATTCAACTCGATTGACAACATGATGTCAATGCACAAATGCTAAGAAAATGATGATGTCATTGTAATTAAGCAAACAAGTGGACATAAATCAAGATTTTCATTTAAATTAACTCTCATTATCCAGTTGTTTAAAAAATCACAGTTAAGCACACAAGTGGGTGAAAATTCGAATTTTTGGACATTTCCCTCCAAACTAACTTCTTTTCACTTTTTCCCACCAATTTTTGACATCTAATGCCATTTTAGATGACCCGACCTATAAATATCCTCTCAAACTCACTATCACTTTATTAATAAACCTCCAAACAGAAAAATAAAATAAAAACACTTCTTCTGTAATACCCCGTATTTTCGTAGTCGGTATTTCTGGGTCGTTTATATTATTTTGGAGTGATAGGATTATTTTGAGCTTTTAGCGAGTTTTTATTTTCAAATTCGGAGATATAGCATGTGTATGCTCGTTGGATTCGTAGAAATGGTGAGATTCGGAAAAGTTAGTTGTTTGAACTAGGCGAGGTTAGGTTTCAACGCGAATTGAGTTTCTGTCGGGTCCGAGTAGATTGACTCGGGTTTGACCTCCCTTTTACTAGTATTAAATGAGCATATATAAGTCTTTTACTCATCAAACCTCCCTTACACTACCTTTTCTCACTTCTCTCTCCTATTCTTAAAAATGAAGGAAAAATTCAGCTCAACCCCCCAAAATCCGTAAGCCTCACCCCTCACCAAATCAAGTGGTTTTTTTTCGCGACTTCTCCCTCGTTTCTCGCCCGAATTCGACGATTCTTGTTGCTACGCGACCCTCTATTCATTCTCCATCTTTCTTTACTAGTTTCAATTGAAGGTAAGTGGTTTTACTTGTGCAAGTTAGTAGCTTTATGTTTAGGGTTTTATGAGTTAGTAACGGTTATACTTTATTAGTTCATGATTTTGGTTCCAAGATTGTTGAGGAGTGTTTTTGGTGTAATTTGGGTGTTGTAGGAGGACCATTCTTGGAGGAGCCACTTTGACCTAGGGTTTGACTCTTCATCTTCCACTAATCAAGTAAGGACTACTACTTACTTAGCTCTAGAGTGTCTTTGATTGTTGTGATGATGTTTTGTCTATGTTCTTATGGCTTATATATATTTGTTGTGGAATGTAAGGATGGGTGATTCTTGTGAGGAGATTGTTGGATGACTCTCTCTCATGAAGGAAATTGACTTGTGATAGTAAAAGTGGTATGTAGAACATGATGTAATTGACTTGAGTCGAGGAGAGTTGTGTTTGGAGGGCCGAGTATGTGAATGTATGTAAACATGAATAGAGTGTAACGTCTATGTATGTCGGAAGCATGTGTGTGTGAACCGTGTGTGTGAGTGAGTGCATTGTGGTTGTGCCGTGTGTTTGTTGTATGTGGTCCGTGTAAGAGGAATGGTGTATGTATATGTCGTGTTCATGTGTTTGTATGCCGAGGAGGTTGGGAAGGACGCGAGTATACCTTGTTCATGCATGAAGGCCGTGTAGGCTTTGTGGGAAGTCCGTGAGCCTAGCTGACTGTGTGGTCATTGTGGTCTACGTGATGTTTTGGTGCTCGGAGTGATGACTGAGCACCATGTGTATGTTCTTATATGGGTGACGTTGGTAATGCGTGAATTGTATACGTTGTATGAGATTGTAGTAGTATAGTGTGGTAATGTTAGTATGTAGCTTGTAATTATGGATGGTTTGGTGTTTGACTACTTCTTAGACGGAATGAACGGGAATATACATAATGTTTAGAATGAATGAGTGGGCTATGCCACGAGTATGTTGTTGGCTCGAATGATTATAAGCTTGGATTGAATGTTGTATGACTTACTCCGTTATACAAGTATATATATATATAATTTTAATGTGAAACTGTTCTCTTGGCATGACGTTCGTACTCCGGTGTTGTGGGTCTGTATGGCCCGGTGTTGTGGGTCTGTGTGGCCCGGTGTTGTGGGTCTGTGTGGCCCGGTGTTGTGGATCTGTGTGGCCCGGTGTTGTGGGTCTGTGTGGCCCGGTGTTGAGGGTCTGTGTGGCCCGGTGTTGTGGGTCTGTGTGGCCCGGTGTTGTGGGTCTGTGTGGCCCGGTGTTGAGGGTCTGTGTGGCCCGGTGTTGTGGGTCTGTGTGGCCCGGTGTTGATGGTCTGTGCAGCCCGGTGTTGAGGCCCGGTGTTGTGAGTCTGTGTGGCCCGGTGTTGAGGGACTGTGTGGCCCGGTGTTGTGGGTCTGTGTGGCCCGGTGTTGTGGGTCTGTGTGGCCCAGTGTTTGGGTCTGTGTGGCCGGTGTTGTGGGTCTGTGTGGCCCGGTGTTTGGGTCTGTGTGGCCCGGTGACTTGGAGGAGTTATGATTGGCGGAGTTCTAGAGCGTTGGCGATATGGTAAGTCCCCTGTGTGGAGTTACACAGTGGGGTCTTTGTCTTTGCTTGATTGATGAGATTGTCTGTTACACGTCCGAGCTAGTAAACGTGAAGTGTTCCTAATTGTAACTTGAAGGTGTAAGCATAGTTCCATAGCCTCCCTTTTCACGTCTCAAGTTAATTAAAGTTTTGCTTTCCTTTCGCGCATATTATGAGTTTGAGTAATGGCTAACTAGGTTGTTGTTGTTGTTTATGTCCTGTCTTCCCCACCCCTTTAGGTACTCGGACGTGATTGTGCTTGTGTTGGGAATTCTTGGAGGGAACCGCTGGAGTCTGGTCTCGAGTCTAGCTTTCACCACAGACGTTACTTTTCGTTATTGTCTTTCAGTTTTCTCGGCCTGCGTGCCTTGTTACTGTCAGGGTTGACAGTTGTAGTTTGAGAGTTTATTCACCCCTTTTTGATGCTATCAGTTTCCCTTTCTTTATATCCAGGTTTTGTTTGGGATTACAGGTGTTTGCCCATGGACCCGTTCAGTCGGGTCCCGTAACACCGTCATGTAGGTGGGGTCTGCCCGGCCTAAATGAGGGTGTTATAAAGTGGTATCAGAGCGGCGACCCTGATAAAATGAACCTAAAATGAACCCTAAAATGAACATAGGTGAGTCGTGTGTTAAAATGAATATAGGAATTAAAATGAACCCCATGGAAATGATTGGTGATCCAAGCAACACCAGGGTTAGGGAGACGTCTTGAAACCCTGGGTGGGAGACGTCCCTAGAGAGCTTGGTAGCTATGAATTGAAGTGGTTAACGGGGGGTAAAGTGTGTCAGGTTGCGTTGAAATGCTGTTGAATTGCCTTGTTTGTGTATATGGTGTGTGATCATGGAGTATGGAGATATGGTGATGAGATGCGATGAGAAGTGATGAGGCGTGAGGAGTTGTGGTGGAGTTGTGGAGATACTATGATGTTGTTGTTGATCTTTCGGAATGGGTTGAGTACGAGGAACGTCATGGCAAGAAAACGATAAACAGTAAAGGTTAAGTTATCGTTCTTATATTTGTACG
The DNA here is from genome assembly GCA_023091065.1 of Dianthus caryophyllus. Taxonomy (NCBI): domain Eukaryota; kingdom Viridiplantae; phylum Streptophyta; class Magnoliopsida; order Caryophyllales; family Caryophyllaceae; genus Dianthus; species Dianthus caryophyllus. The sequence goes on along the minus strand of CM041517.1, from coordinate 31,023,965 downwards.
CTGCTGATATTATGTTTTGGTAATGATAATGAACCCGCCCACCCTCCCCTTTTAAGCCAAACTTTAATATAATGTTGTAATTTAGCCTCGTTTATACTTATGTTATCGTTCTTATTTATGATTCATACATTATCTTATGCTTTCGTATGCGTACTCGTCGATAATATCATGTACATTGTTGGTTATTGTTGATGGAGGATGGGACTAGGACCTTCGGGTCACTGGAGGCACTTAAGGTGCATTTTGAGGAACTGTGATAGTTTGGTTGCTGCTAGCTATAATCTTTATTACCATATGTCTGTGATATTGTTTTCTGGTGTCGGATGCTTATATTTTACATATGTATTGCGTTAGTGTTGTTTTCTGGTGTTCTTGCATAATACCATGGTTGTTTGTACGTGTAGTATGGTTTTCTGATCTAGTGATTGTGTGTGTTTTTCTAGTGGCATATTTTAACTAGATAGTTGTTGCATATATCATAATCTTTGAGCATGGTGACTGTGTGAGTTACATCCCGCCCTCCCTCCCCTTGTGTCGCAGTTATTGTTACCTTTTAGAGACGCCATATATTGTTATGTCTTAAAGGATACAAGCTTTGTTGTAATTATGTCAGACATTGGTTGTTTCGTATAGGCTTGATGCTGTGATTGCTATGATACATTATGTTGTTGCTCTGTTATCTCCGGAGTATTATTGATTATTGACAAAGGACGAAGGAAACAGGACCGTATGGTCATTGGAGGCACCGTGATGTGTATTTTGGGAACTTTGGTTTTGGTTGCTGTTGCATCTATGTAGTCATATGTGATTTTGGCGGAATATATTGGGTGCTTGTATGAACACTTGAGGACATTCTATGTATGCTTAAATATACGATATGATTGATGCTTCTGTTATATTCCTAATACGCCTAGTTATTACCATGAGGCATGCATGCCCATGTTGTGCTTGGTGACGTGTCTCATTATTGCCTGTGATATATACGATGATGATATGGATGTATGTGTGGATAGATGGTTGTTGGGGGCGCGTGTATATGCTCGATTATAGCTAATCTTATCATAACTTTTGTAGATGCGGTACCGTATGTATGCGCTTTATATGTAAGTATATGTCTATGAAAAAAACGGGCTTTAGACCCCTGTGGTTAGTGGGGACCTCTTGAGCATGCAGATTTCGAGATGTTACGTATTTTGGATGTCGTGAAGTTGGTTGTACTAAGGATGTGATGATATATAAATTGACATATGAGCTATTAGTATGTTTGCCTATGACAGGGGTAGTATGAGCTGTTGTATGTATGATAAATGGTTGGTATGTCAATAGAAAATGAAGTATTCGTGATCAAAGGTTACACGGTTTACGGCTTAAGGTTTATTGGAATATGTGTCGTACATATTGGGATTTTGTTATGGTTATTATACACCGTAGATTAAGCCTGTGGTAGTGCTTATGTGTTTAAACAGGTGTTAGAGTATCTGACTCGTGAAAATAGAAGTGTGAGTCTTTGTTTCTAAGATTTAGTGTTGAAAAGTACTATAGTAGATGGTTAAGGGCACCTAAATAATGTGCTTGACTAATTGTTGCTGACATATTAGATGTGGAAAGTGATGTGTCGTGTCAGTGTGACGGATAAGATACTGAAACTAAGAAGATCATAAGTATGAGAAGGATTGTATTAGAATAGCGAACAAATTGACATGTGTACGAATTCGAGGGAAATAATGCAGGTGTTGATGTGGGTTTAATCGAGTGATCTAGGGCATGAGTATCTATGATATAGAGGAACCCAGTTAATTTTCGTGAGTATGCCAATGTGTGAGTATGTCAACGTGGGAGTTATTCTTACTGGCACTTTATGGAAATGGGGTAAAACATATAGTTTTATACATTGTATGAGCGTATGCTTGAATAGAGATAAGTATCACAATTTACGGGAACATGAAATTAGTACGGAACGTAATTTAGGTATACTTGGATACTGGTGCGGTAATTTTGAGTGTTGGTTAAATTTGGCCTATGTATAAGAACTAGGGAATTCGTTAGTTGAGACATATATGAGCTGTAAGAGCTAGTTGAGTTATAAATGGATACGACGTTAGGATAAAGGTTTAGGTGGTATTTTAAGAGTAAGCAGTAGTTGGGTCATAGAGAGTGTAACAAATGGCATAGATGATGTGAGAAATTTTGAGATGTGTGATACACATGTGAAGCAGATAGTACATACACAAATGACACAAGCTGAGCATACAGAGCCTTCATACATATTGGAAAAATTTAAGGTACGAGTTATATAGGTGAATGAGTTACATGGTTCTCGGGTAATAGTGGAATGGATGAATCTTTGCGGTTTGTATACATAATAAGAGATGGAAGGGTATGTTTGGACGAGTAAGTTAAGGAAGTGTGTCATCATTTACATGCTTAGTACAGAGGAGTATTGTCCTGGGGAACGTAAAGTATAGCCTGATTGGATAGTTGTAAATATGTGACGTTGGTTGCTATTTTCTTAGAGAACGTTAACCCTAGCTGTATGTCGTAGCCTACGACTGTTATGATCGTATTTGTTAGAAGTTTTGGGAAGTTTTGGAAATAATGAAACAGTAATAGTAAAGATGTAATAGATGAGAGTTTTATGTTAGAGCATAAACTTTTCTTCTTGCTTGATGTATGTTTGTTAGTTACGCGGACGTAACTTTTTTTTTTTTTTAGGGGGTAGAAAGCGCGCGTTTTGTTCTATACTGATTGTTTGCATGTTATGTGTGTTGTGTGTTGGTATGTCGATAATGTAGAATGCACTACCTTGGTCGTGGTGTCTTTGGGTTGTGTGATAAGTTGACTTAGCACCATCATGTGTTGTGTCGCGTTTGGTTAGAGTGTGAATTTTGGGACAAAATTCTTTTAAGGGGGGAAGACTGTAATACCCCGTATTTTCGTAGTCGGTATTTCTGGGTCGTTTATATTATTTTGGAGTGGTAGGATTATTTTGAGCTTTTAGCGAGTTTTTATTTTCAAATTCAGAGATATAGCATGTGTATGCTCGTTGGATTCGTAAAAATGGTGAGATTCGGAAAAGTTAGTTGTTTGAACTAGGCGAGGTTAGGTTTCAACGCGAATTGAGTTTCTGTCGGGTCCGAGTAGATTGACTCGGGTTTGACCTCCCTTTTACTAATATTAAATGAGCATATATAAGTCTTTTACTCCTCAAACCTCCCTTACACTACCTTTTCTCTCTTCTCTCTCCTATTCTTAAAAATGAAGGAAAAATTCAGCACAACCCCCCAAAATCCGTAAGCCTCACCCCTCACCAAATCAAGTAGGTTTTTTCGCGATTTCTCCCTCGTTTCTCGCCCGAATTCGACGATTCTTGTTGCTACGCGACCCACTCTTCATTCTCCATCTTTCTTTACTAGTTTCAATTGAAGGTAAGTGGTTTTACTTGTGCAAGTTAGTAGCTTTATGTTTAGGGTTTTATGAGTTAGTAATGGTTATACTTTATTAGTTCATGATTTTGGTTCCTAGATTGTTGAGGAGTGTTTTTGGTGTAATTTGGGTGTTGTAGGAGGACCATTCTTGGAAGAGCCACTTTGACCTAGGGTTTGACTCTTCATCTTCCACTAATCAAGTAAGGACTACTCCTTACTTAGCTCTAGAGTGTCTTTGATTGTTGTGATGATGTTTTGTCTATGCTCTTATGGCTTATATATATTTGTTGTGGAATGTAAGGATGGGTGATTCTTGTGAGGAGATTGTTGGATGACTCTCTCCCTTGAAGGAAATTGACTTGTGATAGTAAAAGTGGTATGTAGAACATGATGTAATTGACTTGAGTCGAGAAGAGTTGTGTTTGGAGGGCCGAGTATGTCAATGTATGTAAACATGAATAGAGTGTAACGTCTATGTATGACGGAAGCATGTGTGTGTGAACCGTGTGTGTGAGTGAGTGAATTGTGGTTGTGCCGTGTGTTTGTTGTATGTGGTCCGTGTAAGAGGAATGGTGTATGTATATGTCGTGTTCATGTGTTTGTATGCCGAGGAGGTTGGGAAGGACGCGAGTATACCTTGTTCATGCATGAAGGCCGTGTAGGCTTTGTGGGAAGGCCGTGAGCCTAGCTGACCGTGAGGTCATTGTGGTCTACGTGATGTTTTGGTGCTCGGAGTGATGACCGAGCACCATGTGTATGTTCTTATATGGGTGACGTTGGTAATGCGTGAATTATATGCGTTGTATGAGATTGTAGTAGTATAGTGTAGTAATGTTAGTATGTAGCTTGTGATTATGGATGCTTTGGTGTATGACTACTTCTTAGACGGAATGAACGGGAATATACATAATGTTTAGAATGAATGAGTGGGCTATGCCTCGAGTATGTTGTTGGCTCGAATGATTATAAGCTTGGATTGAATGTTGTATGTCTTACTCCGTTATACAAGTATATATATAATTGTGAAGTGAAACTGTTCTCTTGGCATGACGTTCGTACTCCGGTGTTGTGGGTTTGTGTGGGCCGGTGTTGTGGGTCTGTGTGGGCCGGTGTTGTGGGTCTGTGTGGCCCGGTGTTGAGGGTCTATGTGGCCCGGTGTTGAGGGTCTATGTGGCCCGGTGTTGTGGGTCTGTGTGGCCCGGTGTTGTGGGTCTGTGAGGCCCGGTGTTGAGGGTCTGTGTGGCCCGGTGTTGTGGGTCAGTGTGTCCCGGTGTTGTGGGTCTGTGTGGCCCGGTGTTGTGGGTCTGTGTGGCCCGGTGTTGTGGGTCTGTGTGGCCCGGTGTTTGGTTCTGTGTGCCCCGGTGACTTGGAGGAGTTATGATTGGCGGAGTTGTGGAGCGTTGGCGATATGGTAAGTCCCCTGTGTGGACTTACACAGTGGGGTCCTTGTCTTTGCTTGATTGATGAGATTGTCTGTTACACGTCCGAGCTAGTAAACGTGAAGTGTTCCTAATTGTAACTTAAAGGTGTAAGCGTAGTTCCATAGCCTCCCTTTTCACGTCTTAAGTTACTTAAAGTTTTGCTTTCCTTTCGCGCATATTATGAGTTTGTGTAAAGGCTAACTAGGTTGTTGTTATTGTTTATGTCCTGTCTTCCCCACCCCTTTAGGTACTCGGACGTGACTGTGCTTGTGTTGGGAATTCTTGGAGGGAACCGCTGGAGTCTGGTCTCGAGTCTAGCTTCCACCACAGACGTTAATTTTCGTTATTGTCTTTCAGTTTTCTCGGCCTGCGTGCCTTGTTACTGTCAGGGTTGACAGTTGTAGTTTGAGAGTTTATTCACCCCTTTTTGATGCTATCAGTTTCCCTTTCTTTATATCTAGGTTTTGTTTGGGATTACTGGTGTTTGCCCATGGACCCGTTCAGTCGGGTCCCGTAACACCGTCATTTAGGTGGGGTCTGCCTGACCTAAATGGGGGTGTTACATCTTCCCTAATAGCCAAAAATCACACCAAAGTCGGTTTCAAGTCCATCAAAAGTTCGTTAAAAGTCGTTTACAGTCCAATAAATTTACAGCAACAAATAAAACAGAAAATGAATGCCAACACAAGTAGAAGGTGTTTGACAGATTCGCAAAGGTTTGATATTGCTACGTTTTTGCTGGAAAAATTCAAGGACGGACAACTCCAACGCGAGGCGATGAATGAAGCGGCTGCAAAATGGAACGTCAATCGGACAACCGTCACTGAAATCTGGAAAAGAGCGAAAGAAAGTTAGTTAGCCGGAAGTTTGAATGTGAAAAGCAAAAGGTACGGCAACACTAATAGAAAACGTATTTTGCCGGATATCGAGTTCATTATGTCACTCAAGTTCTCAGAAAGAAGCACCATTGAACGCATTTCAAAGAAAACAAAAGTGTCAACGGGAACAGTACATTCGTGGGTCGTTAACGGTTTATTAAACCTCACTCAAGTGCGCTACATCCAGTTTTGACATATTTAAACAAGGTCAATAGACTCAAATATTGCCTCAATGCAATTGAGGTCGAGCAAACTGTAGACCAGCAAAATATGTCAGCCCCAAAAATGAAATTCAAAGAAATGGAGAATACTATACATATAGATTAAAAGTGGTTCTACCTTTCAAGAGTTAACCAACGATATTACTTGGTGGATGGTGAGGAGCCGCCTTAACGGACATGTAATTCAAAGCAGTACATAACAAAAGTCATGTTCATGTGTGCGGTTAGTACGCCAATCTACGGGGATGGGGGTGAGTTATTATTTGATGGGAAAATTGGTATTTTCCCGTTCATAAAGGTACAACCAGCTCAAAGGCGAAGCAAAAATAGAGCAGCGTGTACTATGGAAACTAAAGCTATTGATTCTGTCACAAAAGATGTTACCAAAAAAATGATAACTGAGCAAATTATTCCAGCCATAAAAGCAAAGTGGCCTTCAACAAGTAGCAAACATATCTATATTCAACAAGATAATGCAAGACCCCACTTCTCAAACAATGACCCCGATTTCAGAAAAGCGGCAACAGAAGATGGGTTTAACATCGAGCTAGTATTTCAACCCCCAAATTCCCCCGATTTAAACACAAACGACCTCGGGTTTTTTAGGGCGATTCAATCTTTACAATCCGAAATCGCCGCAAGCAATGTGGATGAATTAGTAGCAGCGGTTGAAAAAACATTTTTGGATTATTGTCAATTCAAATTGAACATGATATTTTTGACTTTACAATCGGTTATGATTGAAATTCTAAAGGTCAATGGTCACAACACCTTCTCCATCCCACACATGGGCAAAGACCGTCTACAAGCACAAGGTGAACTACCAAAAAACCTTAACGTGGATGAAGCCCTAGTCAAAGGTTGCATTGAAATGCAAATTGAAATAGGAGAAACTAATGGCATTGAAAAGATTATGGAAGACTTAGGTTATGAATATATTTAATTGAATTATGTAATTGTAATAGTAGTAAGTTTATGTTTATCGGTTTTACTAGTTGAGTTTACAAATTAAACATGTCTACATTTTCGTTGAGACAAGTTTAAGGTGTAAACCCAACATAAATCAATGCACCATTTTGTAAGACGACATAATGTACGAATGTTATTAAATGTGTTGTGGTGATGAACTTATGCATTAATTCTCATACCAATTTGGAATTATATCATCGAATTAATTAAGCTAATAACATCAGCAACAAAGTAGACCAATATGTTTGCTTTAGTTAGACGGGTCTCAAATATTGGGTTAAATGTGGCGACACGAGTGCATCTAACTGAGCCATCACATTATTTGGCTACTTGTGGCGACATTTTGACTATGTTAACATTAAAAACCTCATTTTCACAAACATACCAATACGGTTGCATCAACTAAGCCGTCACTTTATTGGTTTAATATGGAGTATTCACCAATACAGTTGCATCAATTGAGCCGTCACTCTATCGGTTATATTTGGAAACAAGTTTGATGTTTATAAAAAAATTTTGGACTCTTTGCTACTTCTAACCGACATTTTAATCACAACTCATCTCAAACTATTAAGGTTTACTGTCATCGATATGTTGTGATCACAGCAGCCCTAAAAGCAAACCAACAACAACCATAACAGACGAGCAGGCAGAAATCCTAACTGAATCTAATCAAAATCTGACGATAACAAACCAAAACATCAGACCAGCAACAGTAACCATAACCCCAAAATCAGACCACCATATCAAAACCCAAAACGGCCACCATAACCAACATATTAATCCTCAAATTCAACGATAACAAACTGGAACATGAGACTACTGCAGCAACCATAACCCCAAAATCAGACCACCATATGACATAAATATTGACCAAAATATGACAGAAATATTCACACAAAATATATGGAATTACTGTAATACCTCCAAACAACAACAAATTTTCACCCAAAATTCCTCATACAATACATATACAACTATAACAACATGAGATCCATACATATAAACATTAAGTAAAGGCTAAAACAACATCAAAAGCAACAAATCAGTAAAAAAAAGGAATAAAGATGGATCTATACTAATGAAATTAGAGTAAACATTACGGAGTATAGCAGATTTATGTCAAACAATATCAGTAAAAAAAAAAAAAGGAATACACAAACATCAAAAGCAACATCAAAAGCAACAAATCAGTAAAAAAAAGCAACATTATAACAGATTTATGTTAAACAACATCAAATTAGAGTAAACTACTCACATATCTATACTAATGAACTTTGAAAAACAGTAAAATAACAACAACAATAACAGTTGTATTAAAATAAAACATCAAAAATTTGACAAATAAACAACATGTAAAACGAAATGAACATCATCAACAACAAATAAAAATAAGAAAACTAACAAAGTTTAGCGAAAACTCCCTATCATTTCATGCCAATTTCGTCGAAATTGAGGAAACAACCCACACAAAAACTCGAAAATAAACTGATTTTCCTCAAGATCATAATCCACGAAAGGAGGCCCTCGATCGAACTTCTCTTCAACCACCACGTCTTCCACCACCACCTCAGGAACCGTCTCCTATATAACCGTGTCCTCTAGAAGTGTCTTCTCCACAACTGTTTGTTGTTCCTCGGAGTCAAGAATGACATATTGTCCATCAATAATGGTGTCGAACTCTTGATCAGGGGTATCAGGGATGAATTCGCATCTCTCATCAACGGAATTCATGTGATGAAAGTCAAAATCAATTTATGTGAAGAGATTGTTTGTGAGTATTGAAAAAAAAAAATATAGACGAAAAAAATCGTCTTAGATGCGCCGCAAGAGAGAGATAGAGAGAGGATGTTTTTTAGGGTTTCAGAGAGAGTGAGGAGAGTAAATGGTGTATCTGGAACATTCAATGAGGTAGGTGAGAGAATGGATCAAAGAGGTTGGGTGGGGGAGTAATTGGGCCAACGACATTTTAGCACGCGAAATGGGTGGCTGTATTTTTGGGCTCGGTTTTTTGGGTTATTAGGTGAAGGAGTCTAATTTTATTTTGACTAATGATAAATAATTAGTGGTAAGTTAGAGTAGTAATAAGGGGTCATTAGTATATTAAATAGGCCTAATATAGTAATGTTGTGAATGGACTTGAATGGACCAAAAAGAAAAGTGTTGTGAATGGAGTTGAATGGAGGGAGTTGATATTTTGATGTTATAATGAAATATAAAAAAAATAATACATTATTATATAATTGAACTTTGTGTTTTTTATTAGATGATATAGTATTTGTGAGTTTATATTTGAAATAAAACACCATGAAGAAATCATAGATTTAATATCGTTAATTTTATATCAAACTATTATTTTTCATAACGGTATACATTGATAATAATTTTATATTAATTGAAGTATGGTTAATAATTATGCTTAATTATGATTTCAAGAATTTTCATACAAATATGTCATAAATAGTAAATGTATAAATTGGACAAATACTTAATATAATGCAAATTTAATTTTCGAATTTATAACGTAAATATAGTTAGCCCGGGCGGGACCGGGCACCAACACTAGTATATATAAAGTCGAAACCATATTCTCTATTGTCGACATTTGTCTTAATATAATTGGTTGATAAAAAATTTATTATTTCAATATATATAATATAATTTATTATTTTAATATATAATAAAACTTATTGATCTTTATATAATTGGATATTTTAATATTATTAGAATTCTAAAATAAAACAAGATTTTTTTAGTAAAGCATAAAAAAAAAATATCGTAAATTTTTTTAGTAAAGCATAAATCAAATATCCTTAAAAATATCTAAGCAAATATCGTAACCAACACTCTATATTTCCAAATTAAAATCGGAAAAAATATATACATTATACTTGGAATGTGTGAAAAATAAAAATAATTAAATTTTTGAAAGTAATATAATTTTTAATGAAAATTAAATTAGTTATGTTACATTAGAAAAATTTAGTATTTAATTCTTATTGTTATTTAAAACAACTAATTCTCTATGATATTTAATAAATATTTACCTAAAAAATATTATGACTCACATTAGGAAAAAGTAAGTATTTGTGAGTTTATATTCGAAATAAAACACCAAGAAGAAATCATAGATTTAATATCATTAATTTTATATCAAAATAATATTTTTCATGAGAGTATACATTGATAATAATTTTATATTAATTGAAGTATGATTAATAATTATACTTAATTATGATTTCAAGAATTTTCATACAAATATGTCATAAATAGTAAATGTATAAACTGGACAGATGCAAATTTAAATAAAATTAAATTTTTATTGTAAACATAGTTAGCCCGGGCGGGGCCGGACACGCAAACTAATTTATAATATTAGTAAATCTAATTCAAAAGATGAGTGAAAATATTTCAACAAAATAGAGTTTTGTAAAATATATAAAAAATGTTACAAAAAATTTCAATACTTTAGATGCACAAATTACGATCAGACTCTTTACATATTTTATTCCTACGTTCTTGTCTTGAATCGAAGCGTGATTCGTAGCAGCAACATATCTTCCTTTTTCGATTTTGGTTCCTAAAATAGAAACACACACGACCACCCCAGGAGCGACGTAATAAATGGAAATAAATATTTCACAGTCATCAAAACACGACAACTAAGATTCAACAATTTCCCCCTTTTTGATGATGTCAAGTACTCTAAGATTTATTTCTACGGTCATTCCCCCTCATATGAATATCGTCTCAAAAATGAAAGACAAATATGACAAAGGTCCATATAGTCAATCGAAGCCCAAAGGTGAACATCGTACGATATGTGAACAAAACATCCATGTAGAGACGAATAAGAAACATAGTCGAAAAAGAGTAATAAGAAAGGTAGATATTAACTCTTAGATATATCTTCTCCCTCTTGACATCGTCGAAAAGGACATGAGACTAGAATAATATCATGAATGCAAGCACACATATGAAACAAGTAAGATATAAACATGAGAGATCAAAGACATGTTATCATAAGCAAGCATTAGAGATTACTCTAAATGACACACAAAAAAAAAAAAAAAAAAAAAAAAAAAAAAAAAAAAAAAGAATATATGTAAGAATAGACCCTAAAAGCAAGCTAAGATTTCTGTAAGGGACTCACAAATCATCATGATTGAGAATTTCCATAGAGCTTAAAGATAGCCAACAAACACGACCCAGAAACTTTTCACCAACTTGTAATAGTAGAACATCTCTATACTTCATTATCTCCAACTCGTAACACTCTCCAAAACACCAATATTTTATTTTTGATTCATTCCCAAATTTTCAAGTATCCCAAATTTGGATACAAGAATTACTTCAATCAATACATCTTTTTCTTCAATATTCCCCCTCACTTGGTGCTTTTTTGTTTTTTTGCACACTTGACTCAACTTTTTTTTTTTTTAGCTTTATGTGAGAGAGGTATTTATGTGAGTAAAGGAGAAATTTGGGTAACGATATAACCGTTGGGTAAAGACAAAAGTGATGTTAACCTAACATCGGATGAGATTATGTTAACTTCTGGGTGAGGTTAACGTAACGTAATTGGACGTTATATTAACATAAGAAGATTTTGTACAATGTTTAAATTCTTTGGAAAAAAGGGAAGATGTGAATATAATTTGAGCTTTTGTAAAAAAGATTTTATTTGTCGAATCTTTATCACAATATTGGAAAAATTACAGTAAGGAAATTTTTGTGAGAGACTCAAAGATCAAAAAGCAAGCTATTTATCGTGAGGATTATACCATACTTTAAAAAAAATAATTTCACTATAGAGAAATATGGTTGTTTCCAAGCATGGTAGGGATATTTAGAAAACGGTTTCAAAATATAGGATACAGTGAAATAAAATGTCATATGATATAAGAATAATCAAAAGAATAATCTCCAAACTTAAAATAGAAAAACATGTCTTTAAATCACGCACACAAAATCAAACCATGAGACATAGACAATTTTTGTAACAACCCGTATTAATTTAATATAAATTAATTATTTTAATTAAAATTTTAATCTGAAAATTTATATGTTTCTATTTTAATTCCTTTGCCTTAAAAACTAGACCGAAAAAATTCGATTTAAAAAGAAATTTATTCGAATTTTATCCTAAATAAAATTAACTATTCATCCTAAACATTCTTTCTTGAACTAAACTTTAACATCTACACTCTTTTCAAACTTTATAATTTTCCATTTTATTATAAACGATTAATTAAAAACTTTATTTTAAATTTTTCGCTATCGTAAAATAAAATATAAAATCGTCGATAAAATTTTAACGATAACTTTTGACGCGCAAAACGAGACTGAAAGGACACCACCTTTTGATGACAAAGTCATCTTATCCTCTTCCATTTTTTTTTGTAAAGTAAACTTAATTTCTCAAGTTTTGATTTGATTTTTCAATCATTTTCTTATATAATTAAATCTTTAAATTCTTGTTATCTAAATTCTATTACAATACTTGAATTATTAGTGTACTTTGTTTTTAAATTTTATATTTATATATAGGTAAAAATCTAGTAATAAAATATAAACTTAATAAAATAGGAAAACTCGCGCAAAATAATAGAAGATGACTTGACATTTTTATTCGATCGCAAATTTTTGATTACTCGACATTTTATTTTCGAAACCATTTTGAAATATTTTTAATTTTATTAGTTTTATTTCAAAATGCTATTTTATATTCGCATATTTAAATGTCAAACTTTTTGCGATCGCGCATGTTTCGGGTACAAAGTTGGGAACTAATTACACATACTAAATACAAGTGAATACAAATTGAATACAAAGGAACTAATCAAACTAAGTCCTGGGTGGTCCTTTGCTCCTCGAATGCTGACTGGTCTTTCTCTCGGCTTGAAACACACAACAGACCTAGCCCCGGGGGTTCCAGGGAATGGCCCTCCGACGCCCAAGTCAGTTATGTAAACTTAAATAAATTTAGAGAGAGAAAAGAGAGAAAAAACTTTTTTTAGTGAGAAGTTTTATGTGTTTTATGTGGATAGATTCTTTTTAGGGTTTTCCCCTTTATTTATACTTGTTATGGATTTGTCTTCTTATCTTTGTGAGACTGCACGATATGATACTGGACCGGAGCTTGGATGACCGCACTTATGTGAATAACCCTGGTTTTTCGTGACTTTAATTAAACTAAGGCGGAAAATTAATTAAGTCTATATATTACAAACCAGCTGTTAACGTCTTACAAACTCAATATTCATGATAAGAGTTTAAGGTTAAAACAGAGTATTTATATTACAATTTCTCTCAAAATAGATTACAAAATAAGGCCTTCAATCCCCTGATAGATCAACGGTCAAGACTCGGGGTACCTGCATTAAATTCTCATCATTTTCCCGCACACTCTTTCGATACATGCAATTTCTAAAGCAATATGCAGTATAATTAATGAATAATAAATAAACAAGGAAAACAAATAGCAAGTATGCAATTAAAACACATAAGGAGATCATGATGATTCAATACGAGTATAAACCAATCAAATAACCAACCACGCTCACAAATAATCATACTCAACAAAATCACATTCCAATACTCAACCAAGTCATTACGATAATCATCAAACAAACAAGGAAATACATTCAACATATGTTAACTATTGAAAGTTCATTAGCGAGGCGGAAGCATGCAGACGTAATTTCGCAATAGTAGACAGGGCCAAACAGATTGGACGTGTCTGACACACTAAATCCTAGTGGGCCGGGGCCAAACAGTTGGGCGTGGTCGACATACTAGACGTCCGCCGCAATAGCGGTACGAACAAAGCGGGCGTGGTCCGAACAAAGCTAAGGATACCTAAAGCGATAAGGACAGCCAAATCCCGAGTCTAATGTATGCATACACCACTATAGATAGGTTCAGATCATACTCGCCCTCGAGTAAGTAGTCACCTAATAATACGACTATCACCTTAGACTGCACTCTCGGGTGGTGGAGTTTCCAATTACCGTAGTATGGGCTCACGGAGATATCAATCATGCCCCATCCCCTGAGGTTGTATATCCCATACCGAAATAATACTTTATATAAAAATATTAGATCGCCTTTAGCAACTGCGGGAGGGAGCCAAAGTCCCCATAGACAGCTACCTCATTAACTTCGAATTCAAGAGTCGCGACATGGCGAACAATCCAAGTATTTTATTCAAGTATTTCATTTTCTCAATTTCTTTCTTCCTCGTTCAATTAAAATAGGTGGCAATTTCAGAACTAAAATATATCGCCTAACTTTGTATAATGAAATTTTAGTTCTAGCAGCTTCTTGAGATAAACTAAACACATAGAAAGACTTAGTTAATTATTTGGAGTCCATTCAGAATTTTAAATATTTTTACTATTCATTATTTTACTATTCATCGTATTTACTATTCACCGTATTTACTATTCATCGTATTTACTATTCACCGTATTTACTATTCACCGTATCTACTATTCCTTGTATTTACTATTCCTCGTATTTGTACGTATTTTTATACGTATGCGTATTTTTATACTTCGTATTTTATTCGTATTTTATACGTACATGTATTCCTATACTTAGTATTTATTATTATATTTCCTTTATACTTAGTATTTTTATTTTATTTCCTTATACTTAGTATTTTCCTTTTATACTTAGTTTTCTTATACTTTACAACTACTTTTATACTTAGGATATTTTTAGGTTTTACAAAACCAACCTTTATTTTTCTAAGTATATAATTCTAGTTTTAAAGACGTTAGGTTCGTTTTGTACTTAGTGATTTTAAATAATAATACGGAAGTAAGACTCGATATAATCTAAGTACAAAATCCTAGGGTCAAAGTTGTTAAGTTCATTTTGTACTTGGTGATTTTAAAAACATTTTAAGGATTAAAACTCGGTTTTATTTAGTCATATACTTAACTAATCTTTTAGCGGTTTCCATTTTTAGCGAGGTTGTCGTAGTTCATTTTAAATAGTCCGTATCTCCACGTCCACATTTAAGCATAGGCAGTAGCACTCGAAATGATTCATTTTAAATACGTGTAACGTTTATTTTTATCGGTTTAGTTGATTCTTTTTATTAATGGTTCATTATACAATCTAATATAATCCTACTTATAAATCAACTTTAGTGATTAAGTGATAAATTCATTTTGACCAAAATTGACCCATTTTTAATAGTAAAACCGTGGTACTCAACCTAGGTTACACATTTATTTTCTTTTTGTTTTTATTAATAAATCATTACTCTAACTAATTAATTTATTTAAGTGGTAAAAATAAAAAGTGACAAAATCAATTTAGGTCTAAAATTAATCCCCAAACCGTGGCCTTCTATACTTACACAATTTATTTTCGTTTTCTAATTTTATCGGTTTTTGACTTAAAGTTTTTATATAATAATTAATCAAATTAATCTAAGGTGATTTAAACTAGTAAAAAGAAACAACAAATAACTAAAATTTATAAAAATTATAAATCAAACTAATTATATAAATGAAGAACACTTGAACAAATGAAGAACTCTAATATTTTTCATATGATTATTAATTAGTCAAATTTTCATATGTTTATATAATTTTCTCAAATTTTTCATACAAGTCTAATTTACCTAAACTAATCATAATATGTTATTTAGAAAAATTAAAACTAAAAATTGGTCCATTTATTTCAATATAGCCGTGTATATGTATATATGTTTATGATTTTTGATTTTTGATTTTTATACTTCTAATTCAACAACTAATTTACTTAAATCATTTATACATTTAACAAAAGTGAAAATCATATACAAACATTAACACACATAAGTAAAAATCATTCAAACACAAGAATTACAACAAACATTCAAGAACACACATAAATACATTATAACATTTAAATTCATAACAAATTCATTTTAAGTCCTAAACATAAACTAATTATATTTTCATGTTCATTTCATTACAAGTATTTTAAGCATGCAATTTACAAAAATTAAAACGAAAAATTAAGTGAGAAAAATAAGGGTGGCCGTGTGGTTTCATGTTGAGCAATATATTTTATGTTTCGATTTTTGTCTTCCAATTTAACATATGATTACTAGGTGATAAAATAAACTATGCATGCATCAAAAATATTAACATATAATCAAATTCGAGGCGCTTATCACATAAGTGTGCGGGAAGCACCTTAAATTTGGCTCACGAACAGAGGCCTCCAAATACGGTCCTAACCCATTTCTTCGTAAATCCAAAGTCCTTAGCAGTGAAACCCAATCAGAAAAGTAGCTCGGGTCGACAACAGCGACATTGAAAACAACCCGAAATACAAAGAAAGTGAGATTCAACTCAAGGTACCGATATAAAATTATGTATTTAAAAGCAAACTGAATATGGAGAGTTAATTAATTGGTGAATGGTTTTAATGAGGAGAATGAAGTAGGAGTAAGTCAGAATTAAAATGAATTACGTAATTGAAATCGAAACCGAGTCGTATGTGCAGGCTCACCGTGTTAATCGTCACGGTGGTCTTTGCCCATGGTCGACCAACACACGGCAAGGCGGCAGGACCAGGGGTGGTCCATGAGGAGGCGACACACACAACTCCTGGCTCTGAGTCTGGCCGAGGGCGATTCCGTGAAGTCAAAGAGAATGAGAAAAAAACAATTAAAACGGGCCAAATCAAAAGTCGATAATTTAATGAATGAAAACGATTTAATCGACGACACTTACCGACGATAAGAATACGACGGGAAGTAGAGCAGACCACAGGTGGTGGATCACGGTGGCCGAGAAGAGAGAGGCAGTGAGAGAGAGCGGGAGGCGCCAGAGCACCGGTGGTGCTCATGGTGGCGGCAAACGACGAGGCGCGGCGACGGTGGTCAGGAACGGTGGTCGAGCTCGAGCTTCTGAGCTCACCATTAATGGCGGTGGTGAGGCACACGGTGGCTCCGGTGGTGGCCGAAAACTGGGGGAAAAAGGGAAGGGAAAAGAGCAGGGCCGAGAAGAGAGAGCAGAGCAAAGACGACGGTGGTGGTGCCCGAGTTCGAGCTCGAGCTTGCCATTAATGGCGGCTCTAGTGACGGTGGTCAGGGGTGGCTCCGGTGGTTGTATACGGATCGATGATGGTAATGTTTTGTTGATGTAGTTGAGGTTGTGCGTTGTTGTTGTTTTTCGTTGTTGTTATTGTTTTTGTTGTTGAGTTTGCTGTTGTTGTTTATATTATTAATATAATAATTAAAGAAGAAGGAGTGAGGAAGAGGATGAAGTGTGTGAGATAATGAATGTGATGGGTAAAAGATCAGAAAAGTGAGGGCTTAAAAAAGGAAGTGTTAGGTCTAAAAATGAAAAACAAAATATCTTAAAGAGTGGAGGATAAGGGGTGTGTAGAGTATGTCGACATAAAGGAGAGTATTACTTACTTGGGTCTGTTGCATTTGTTTGCTCCATTTTATTCTCTCTTATTCATAAACTTTTATATTTTATAAAATTTACTATACTTTAAATTATTTGTTTTAACTTTTGTTTCATCATTAGTATTATAAAATTTATAGTTTGAAAATATAAAATGTATAAAAGTTGTCAGTTATAAATTTTATTACGGTCTCGTAAAATTTCAAACGGTCTGTTTATTTGTAAGATACAATTCAATAAAATTATATTTATTCCAGTAATAATAATTTTTAAAGTAAACGCAAAGTTTAATAAAATCAATTGAATCAAGATTTTAGTTTGACAAGTATTTTAGGAATAAAAATATAATACAAATTAATATGAAAATCGAGAAAGTTTAATTAGAAATGTATTGGAGAAAGTTTATTCAATCGAAATTTTTCAGCCGCGTTTTTAAAGTAATTGAATAAGAGTTAAATTATATAAAATTTAAGTTAATAATTTAGTCAAAATAATTAATTAGTGCTAATAAAACACGGGGTGTTACAATCCTACCCCCTTAAGAAAAGTTTCGTCCCCGAAACTTGAATAGGACAGATAACTGCTCGAGATTAAAAAGCAGTTGGAGAAGAACATCGAGGTTTTTAGAATTGGAATATTAATATCAAAGTTTTTGGAATTGAAATAGTAATATTGCTCTTGATTGGGTATGAATTTTCTAAACAGGAAAGATTAATGAATTTAATAATTTTAAAATATAAATAATTCTTTTTCGAATTAATATCTAAATGTAGCTGCATTGTCATTTTCAAAATTAGCGAGAAAGAGGTTTTCAAAAAGATAGGGCCTAGAAGTTTTGTACGGAATTAAATTAAATTAAAATAATAAGCGTTTTAAGAATAAAACAATTTATTTAAATTTGAAAATAAATGTTAACCTTAAAATAGGTTGAAATAAAGAATTTTAATATTTAATTAGGATTGTGATATAATCCAATTATTGTCCTACCCCCTTAAGAAGTTTTAAGCGTATCTATATAATATTATTATTGTTACTTTTAATGATCACATACATAAGATATATAGCCTTAGGGAAAACGGCATTTAGGGAAAATATGTAAAAGTCGTGGTGATCATAAGGAAAATATGAGCCTTAATGAAATTAAGGAAATTCAGGTTATCGTTGAATGATTAAATAAAATTTTAGAGAATTATGGATAACCTCGTTGATATAGCTCATTTTCTAAAAATTATTACTATAATGTTATTAGGTGAAATGGAAATGTTATAATTCATATTTAGGATAAAATTTGAAATTTATAATAAGGGGTTATATAAAAGAAAAAGAAAACAATATATGTATATAAACATCAAAGAGAGATAATTGTAATAGATAGGACAAATTCAAAAGATATTTAATAAAAAGATAAAGAGTTTACCAAAAATGAAGAAAACGGACAAAATTTCATCGTATGAGGTTAATACGTATTTCGTAGAAGTTATAATTTAAGAGTTCACAATTTTAGAACAATGTAACAAGTTTTTTTTTGAGGTTGAATAAAAAGTTAACGAAATTATAAAGGAGATATAAAGTCATTTTTAATTGAAATTGAAGAGAACAAATGAAAATTAACTTTATGAATTCAATTAGTAAGTATTATAGATAGATTTCAAGATTAGAAATTTTAGAAACTAAAATTAATTGTAAGGGGTCAAAAGAACGAAGTAATCAAGTTCGAAGGTACAGTATAAAGATTAAGGAGTTTATGAAATTCGAAAACAAAAATGGTATAATTTTTTTACGAGATTAGAGGAAGAGATGAAAATTTATTGAGAAGACAATTATTAAGAATTATTGATTTAGGAAGTTAGAAGTTTTAAAAGGAGTCAATAAGTTTAGGAGGTTGAAAAATAATCTAGTGAGATTAAATATTAGGAATTTGATTAGGAAATCTGAAAATTTATAAACGTTGAAATGATGGTGATCATTAGAGATCGATTTTGATATACCTTTAGAAATCTTCAATGCTAAAGAAATCTTCGACGTCTTGAAAATTGTCTTGGATAGCGTGATTATTGATACGTCTCTTTGCATGCGCTTCAGGTCTTGTCCTCGAGTCTTATATTTGCGAGAAAGTGAAAAGGATAAAAAAATTCATTTTATAAAATCATTATAGAGTATAAATTAGGAAAGGATACTTTAGAAGAAGAAAATGAATTAAATAGATTTAAAATTTTTGGAGGAGATAAATGATAATATAATTAATAAGGATGTTTGGGAAATTTATAGAGGTCTTCAAGGCAATAGAATTCTTCGAGGTCTAGAACGTCTTTTCAGATCGTTGACTCTTGATGCGTCCATTTCCATGTGCTTGAGTTCTTGTCGTCTTGTCTTCACTTCATACATCTCGATTTTTGGTAACGTTAGTATAAGAGACTTGTTAGCCAAAAAGTTTAGTCATAGAGCACTTAGCAAGCAAGAAAAGAGAAATAAAAATCTATCGAGACGAATGACGGTCGAAAATTCTAAAATCTAGGTCAGTCGGTCAATTCTAGATATTTCTACCCAATCTTACATTTTAAAGCGATCTAAGTTATTATTTTAGCGTTCTAAGATTTCTAATTCATTATTTGATCCTATAAGTCTATGCCTGACATATATATTAATATGTATGTCTAGCCCAGGTGTCTTCTCGCTAGATGAGATAACTTTAAGTTATTCACGGTCATGAAGACACTCACGATACAACCCATAACAACCCGGTTTTTCGTGACTTTAATTAAACTAAGGCGGAAAATTAATTAAGTCTATATATTACAAACCAGCTGTTAACGTCTTACAAACTCAATATTCATGATAAGAGTTTAAGGTTAAAACAGAGTATTTATATTACAATTTCTCTCAAAATAGATTACAAAATAAGGCCTTCAATCCCCTGATAGATCAACGGTCAAGACTCGGGGTACCTGCATTAAATTCTCATCATTTTCCCGCACACTCTTTCGATACATGCAATTTCTAAAGCAATATGCAGTATAATTAATGAATAATAAATAAACAAGGAAAACAAATAGCAAGTATGCAATTAAAACACATAAGGAGATCATGATGATTCAATACGAGTATAAACCAATCAAATAACCAACCACGCTCACAAATAATCATACTCAACAAAATCACATTCCAATACTCAACCAAGTCATTCCGATAATCATCAAACAAACAAGGAAATACATTCAACATATGTTAACTATTGAAAGTTCATTAGCGAGGCGGAAGCATGCAGACGTAATTTCGCAATAGTAGACAGGGCCAAACAGATTGGACGTGTCTGACACACTAAATCCTAGTGGACAGGGCCAAACAGATTGGACGTGGCTGACATACTAGACGTCCACAAGAATAGCGGTCGTAATGACCAAAGCGGACGTGTCTGAACAGGCTAAGGATACCTAAAGCGATAAGGACAGCCAAATCCCGAGTCTAATGTATGCATACACCACTATAGATAGGTTCAGATCATACTCGCCCTCGAGTAAGTAGTCACCTAATAATACGACTATCACCTTAGGACTGGGTACCCCGGGTGGTGGAGTTTCCAATTACCGTGGTATGGGCTCACGGAGATATCAATCATGCCCCATCCCTGAGGTTGTATAACCCGCACCGAAATAATACTTTATATAAAAATATTAGATCGCCTTTAGCAACTCGGGAGGGAGCCAAAGTCCCCATAGACAATACCTCATTAACTTCAATTCAAGAGTCGCGACATGGCGAACAATCCAAGTATTTTATTCAAGTATTTCATTTTCTCAATTTCTTATTTCCTGCTCATTTAAAATAGGTGGCAATTCAGAACTAAAATATATCGCCTAACTTTGTATAATGAAATTTTAGTTCTAGCAGTTCTTGAGATAAACTAAACACATAGAAAGACTTAGTTAATTATTTGGAGTCCGTCTCAGAATTTTAAATATTTTTACTATTCATTATTTTACTATTCACCGTATTTACTATTCATCGTATTTACTATTCAATCGTATTTACTATTCACCGTATCTACTATTCCTTGTATTTACTATTCCTCGTATTTGTAATGCGTATTTTTATACGTATGTATTTTTATACTTCAGTATTTTATTCGTATTTTATACGCACATGTATTCCTATACTTAGTATTTATTATTATATTTCCTTTATACTTAGTATTTTTTTATTTTATTTCCTTATACTTAGTATTTTCCTTTTATACTTAGTTTTCTTATACTTTACAACTACTTTTATACTTAGGATATTTTTAGGTTTTACAAAACCAACCTTTATTTTTCTAAGTATATAATTCTAGTTTTAAAGACGTTAGGTTCGTTTTGTACTTAGTGATTTTAAATAATAATACGGAAGTAAGACTCGATATAATCTAAGTACAAAATCCTAGGGTCAAAGTTGTTAAGTTCATTTTGTACTTGGTGATTTTAAAAACATTTTAAGGATTAAAACTCGGTTTTATTTAGTCATATACTTAACTAATCTTTTAGCGGTTTCCATTTTTAGCGAGGTTGTCGTAGTTCATTTTAAATAGTCCGTATCCACGTCCACATTTAAGCATAAGCGTGCACTCGAGATGATTCATTTTAAATACGTGTAACGTTTATTTTTATCGGTTTAGTTGATTCTTTTTATTAATGGTTCATTATACAATCTAATATAATCCTACTTATAAATCAACTTTAGTGATTAAGTGATAAATTCATTTTGACCAAAATTGACCCATTTTTAATAGTAAAACCGTGGTACTCAACCTAGGTTACACATTTATTTTCTTTTTGTTTTTATTAATAAATCATTACTCTAACTAATTAATTTATTTAAGTGGTAAAAATAAAAAGTGACAAAATCAATTTAGGTCTAAAATTAATCCCCAAACCGTGGCCTTCTATACTTACACAATTTATTTTCGTTTTCTAATTTTACTCTGCTTTTGACTTAAAGTTTTTATATAATAATTAATCAAATTAATCTAAGGTGATTTAAACTAGTAAAAAGAAACAACAAATAACTAAAATTTATAAAAATTATAAATCAAACTAATTATATAAATGAAGAACACTTGAACAAATGAAGAACTCTAATATTTTTCATATGATTATTAATTAGTCAAATTTTCATATGTTTATATAATTTTCTCAAAATTTTCATACAAGTCTAATTTACCTAAACTAATCATAATATGTTATTTAGAAAAATTAAAACTAAAAATTGGTCCATTTATTTCAATATAGCCGTGTATATGTATATATGTTTATGATTTTTGATTTTTGATTTTTATACTTCTAATTCAACAACTAATTTACTTAAATCATTTATACATTTAACAAAAGTGAAAATCATATACAAACATTAACACACATAAGTAAAAATCATTCAAACACAAGAATTACAACAAACATTCAAGAACACACATAAATACATTATAACATTTAAATTCATAACAAATTCATTTTAAGTCCTAAACATAAACTAATTATATTTTCATGTTCATTTCATTACAAGTATTTTAAGCATGCAATTTACAAAAATTAAAACGAAAAATTAAGTGAGAAAAATAAGGGTGGCCGTGTGGTTTCATGTTGAGCAATATATTTTATGTTTCGATTTTTGTCTTCCAATTTAACATATGATTACTAGGTGATAAAATAAACTATGCATGCATCAAAAATATTAACATATAATCAAATTCGAGGCGCTTATCACATAAGTGTGCGGGAAGCACCTTAAATTTGGCTCACGAACAGAGGCCTCCAAATACGGTCCTAACCCATTTCTTCGTAAATCCAAAGTCCTTAGCAGTGAAACCCAATCAGAAAAGTAGCTCGGGTCGACAACAGCGACATTGAAAACAACCCGAAATACAAAGAAAGTGAGATTCAACACAAGGTATCGATATAAAATTATAGGCAAAAGCAAATCGAATATGGAGAGTTAATTAATTGGTGAATGGTTTTAATGAGGAGAATGAAGTAGGAGTAAGTCGTAATTAAAATGAATTACGCATTGAAATCGAAACCGAGTCAGTAATGCAGAGGCTCACCGTGTTAATCGTCACGGTGGTCTTTGCCGCCCACGCGGTCGACCAACACACGAAGGCGGCAGGACCAGGGGTGGTCCATGAGGAGGCGACACACACAACTCCGGTGGTCTGAGTCTGGCCGAGGGCTAATTCGAGTCAAAGAGAATGAGAAAAAACCAATTAAAACGGGCCAAATCAAAAGTCGATAATTTAATGAATGAAAACGATTTAATCGACGACACTTACCGACGATAAGAATACGACGGGAAGTAGAGCAGACCACAGGTGGTGGATCACGGTGGCCGAGAAAGAGAGGGCAGAGGAGGGAGCAGGGGAGGCGCCAGGGCACGGGGGTGCTCATGGTGGCGGCAAACGGCGGCGACGGAGGTCAGGAACGGTGGTCGAGCTCGAGCTACTGAGCTCACCATTAATGGCGGTGGTGAGGCACACGGTGGCTCCGGTGGTGGCCGAAACCAGGGGGAAAAGAGAAGGGAAAGAGCGGGCCGAGAAGAGAGAGCAGAGCAAAGACGGCGGTGGTGGTGCTCGAGTTCGAGCTCGAGCTTGCCATTAATGGCGGCTCTAGTGACGGGTGGTCGGGGGTGGCTCCGGTGGTTGTATCTGATCGATGATGGTGGGTCGCTTTGTTGATGTAGTTGAGGTTGTGCGTTGTTGTTGTTGTTTTTCGTTGTTGTTATTGTTTTTGTTGTTGAGTTCTTTGTTGTTGTTTATATTATTAATATAATAATTAAAGAAGAAGGAGTGAGGAAGAGGATGAAGTGTGTGAGATAATGAATGTGATGGGTAAAAGATCAGAAAAGTGAGGGCTTAAAAAAGGAAGTGTTAGGTCTAAAAATGAAAAACAAAATATCTTAAAGAGTGGAGGATAAGGGGTGTGTAGAGTATGTCGACATAAAGGAGAGTATTACTTACTTGGGTCTGTTGCATTTGTTTGCTCCATTTTATTCTCTCTTATTCATAAACTTTTATATTTTATAAAATTTACTATACTTTAAATTATTTGTTTTAACTTTTGTTTCATCATTAGTATTATAAAATTTATAGTTTGAAAATATAAAATGTATAAAAGTTGTCAGTTATAAATTTTATTACGGTCTCGTAAAATTTCAAACGGTCTGTTTATTTGTAAGATACAATTCAATAAAATTATATTTATTCCAGTAATAATAATTTTTAAAGTAAACGCAAAGTTTAATAAAATCAATTGAATCAAGGTTTTAGTTTGACAAGTATTTTAGGAATAAAAATATAATACAAATTAATATGAAAATCGAGAAAGTTTAATTAGAAATGTATTGGAGAAAGTTTATTCAATCGAAATTTTTCAGCCGCGTTTTTAAAGTAATTGAATAAGAGTTAAATTATATAAAATTTAAGTTAATAATTTAGTCAAAGTAATTAATTAGTGCTAATAAAACACGGGGTGTTACAGCCTGGTATGAAACCCTTGCCCCAAACCCGGGAGGATGGGGTGCCCCCGACCCTTGACCCATCCGGCCCAAAACAGTCAGGCTCGGGAGAACTCACCCCCAACAACTGCCGCCCATACAGGGGAAGCCTCAAGCTTATCCTGTATGCTTTGTCTTACCCTGGTGGGTTACCCTCCTCTACGGCCTGGGTGTATCGCTTTCCTCTGGACCCCCACTTCCTGACTCCGCGCCCTCTCTCTCCCGCTTGTGGGTGAGGTGTATTGAATCTCGAATCCCAAAGGAGGCGATGTTTCGGTTTCCCTGGTCGACACGTGTCGTACGATAAATGAGGGGGCACTGTTCACGCTTCCTCTATAAATACCCCCCATTTTCGTTTCATTTTTCCCTTTACAAATTCATTAAGCCTTTCACTCCTTAACAAAAATTCCTAAGACTTCATCAGATTTCGCTTGTGTTTCTTCCCTTTGTCATCCCGCCTTCATCCTTGTCTTTGTCCATACTTTTGTGAGAGGTAATTTTCACTTTTGGTTTTCAATTTTATAAGTTTTATTCGTTCAGTAGAGAACAATGAGTGCGTCCGCCGATTCCTCTTGTAGAACCGCTTCCGATTACAATATAGTGACAGACTTTGAGGTAGATGTTAAAATAGAGGATTTGATCGTCACCCGGGAGGGGGTGATAGACGTAGAGGCCCAGGCTGGGCCTTCTCATGTGAGAACGTTAAAACTTCAGTATTCCAGCGGCCTATGGACACTAGGATAAACCTTGGTTACCGGGATTTCTTGAACATGCATAACTGCCCTGCACTGGCGGCCGAGCACTATCATCTACCCCAGGGCTGGGAGTTCGCGGTGCCGACACAATATAAAAACGTAGTTGACCCCCCAGACCTTTACACAGCCGTATACATAAAGAACCTGGAACACGGGCTTCGATTTCCTCTCCACTCTTTCATCGAGGAGGTTCTCTCGCGGGCCAATCTTGCTATATGTCAGATAACCACTTTCAGGATGAGGACCATCGTGGCCTTTGCCTGGACATGCCTATACTTGGGATTCCAGCTTACAGTTAACCTATTCCGCCGGCTTCATCATTTCCGCCCTTGCACCACGACAGCGATGAAGGGGTGGTGGTCTCTGGTCACCGAGACTGGCTATCTGACTTATTTCCCAGTGCTCACGTCGATGAAGGGGTGGAACTTGAGGTGGTTGTTGTGGATACCCATATCCGTACCCTCCCAACCAAAACCCTGTGATGTAACTCAGACTTTTATTATGCATATTTTAACGCTAACTTAAACGGTTCTAAATAATGTCGAATTTATTTTTGAGTCGTTTTGAAATGTTCAATGAGTTAGATCGCTTCACATCGCTTTAAATAAAATTTCTTTTGTCCATTTAGAGTTTAGCCTGGTCCGCGTCCTGCTTCGTTTGGCATGAGCTTCGGATTTGCATTACAATTAGCCCTTTTACATTAACGAGGTCTAATTCAGCATTCCAAAATTCCTAATTTTAGGCACGGTGGCTAGATCCCCCTTTAGCCTCCTCTTACACAAAATGTAGCCTCACGGGTTATCTTATTTCACAAAATACTACAAAATATACCTTTTTCACATTTTTGGGTCTCGGGTCCAGAACCGAGCCCAAAGCCACCTTTGGCCCTCACTCCAAAGCCCTCAGCCCTCAAAAATATCTTAGGAAGCGCTCAGCTCTTTTCTTGACGTACAAGATAAAGATTATACTGTATCTTTTCGAGATATTCTCAAACCGAAATTAGGAAAACAAAGCTAAAACCACACCCGCAAACCGCATAGCCTTATGCGGTTTAGGGCCCAAACCGTATAGCCCTATGCGGTTTACTGGGCAAACCGCATAGCCTTATGTGGTTTCCCTGCCTGGTTCTATCCCGAGATTTCCTAATTTCTCCGAGGTTTTTAGTATATATACCCCCCATACCTGACCTCGAAAGACACAATTTTTCACACAATTTTACGCACAATTTTTCACACAATTTCTTCACAGAATTCACATAATACACAATTCACAACTCTCTCAAAGTCTCACGCACTCAAATCCTTGAGTTCAACACACCATCCCTTGTTGAATTCATCCTCCTTTTAAGTTCAATAAGCGAAGCTTTGCTCAGATCTGAAGCGCCAGGACCAGGTAGGTACCGATCCACTTGGATCAAAGCTTTTTCTTATTTTCTATGGACTAACAAAAGGGACTACACTGTAGCGCCCCCGCTTTGGCACCTGAGCGCGCTTGTCTTCCAAGTGTTCTTATTACTTCGGGTACACACCATACCCGATGACACGCCAAAGTCGAATAAGCAACCGACCCTTTTAAAATGAACCAATGGACAATTGAACGTTTATTTTATTTGCATGCATCTTTCACCTTCTTTTTTGCATTAAATCAACTTAAAACAATGAATTCGACCTTTAACTGAACCGTTTTCGTTAACAAGTTAAACATGCTAAACTGAGGGTTTTAAACTATCTTTTTGCATTTGCATTTGCATTCTTTTACATCTTTATCGCACTTGTACGTAGTGAAAACATTAGCTTAAATATCATTTTCCATGGATTGTTCTAGGTCAGTAGAGGCTATTTTTACATAGGCTTTTCTAATAGGTTTTCATAAATCATTATTTGAATTAATCTTTTTTGAAGTACCCTCACCCCGAATCCATTCTGGTTTCACAAGCCTTAGATCTAGGGGTGTCGGCGTGCCCCAAAATCTAGGACATGTCTTTAGGCTTAGGACATGATAGCAGGTTCCAAATTTCCGCGATAATTAGGTGGCGACTCCAAAACAGTTTTAAAGGTTTTTCTAAATTAGTCTTTTTTAACTTAATCCGCCCTTTTGCAAGACGCCGAGTTGGGTCCCCCTCGATCCCGGGTTCCACAGTTGTACCTCAAGTCTCCAGTGCCATTCAACCATCCTCGTTGCTTTCGTGACGACGTGAGGTGTTGTCTGGAAACACGTACGGAGTGGTCCCCAGGGAAGATCCTCCCGGTTAAAAAGGTTCCTTTGACGAGGGAAGAGTCAAAGGCCGTTGAGTATTTCAAGGCCGTCAAGGTGGGCAAGAAGTTGCTGCCCAAGAACTGGCTTCCCCCGGCTGAGACAATTACTTAGGACAAGTTTTTGAGCTTTGTCAGCCTGGTCTCGGCCCTTCCATCAGGTACGCAAGGGTCGGGTGGCCGTGAACTTGGTGTCACTATTCCTTTTACTTGTGTTCATTTGGTTTCCTTTTATTCTTTCCGGGTCAAATCATAGCGTTTTTGTCCCTTGCAGGTTCCTTGGACTATCTTACGGCGGAGGACTTGTCATTCATCGGTCTCGACGCAAGGAATAGACCGCTTGAGAATCCGACTGCTGTTCATTACGAATCTCGCAAGCCCACTTTAAAGGAATTGGTTAAGATGCAGGACATTCCCGACAGGCCAAGGGGGAAAAAGCGATCGGTATACAAACCTCGCCGGGAGAGGAAACCTGAGCAGGCGGCCTCTGTATCGTCTCCTCGTCCCACCCCGGAGGAGGTTTTGCACGAGGAAGCACGTGAGGCCCAGCTTCCTATTCCTCCCCGGGAGACTGAAGCTTCCCAGCCTCCCCAGCCTACCCCTCAAGCCTTGGAGGTGGAGGTTATAGAGTCTGAGCGCTCGGAGGAGGCGAGACCCCTGAAAAAGCAGAAGAAGGTTAGTTCTGTCCTCTCGTGGGGGAGTCGATCTGAGGGGCGCCTCCTGGATGTTCCTTCAGAAGGCCTCTCCTCAATGTTTCCAATCAGCGAGCAGGACATATTTGACTTGTTGCGTTTTTCAATTCAGGGCTCATCCTCCAGGGCTCAGGTGTCTGAGCAGGGGAGAGTTTCAGTGGCGATCCCGGGCGTAGGAGCCTCCAGCGTTGGCGGTACAAATACGCCCCGGGTGGATCTTGCTGAAAAGATCACTTCACTCTCCGGCGGGCTTGCCATTAACGCGACCAAGCTGGTGGTAAAGGCCCAGCGCGCGGTCACCACCCTTTCCAAATTTGCGAAGGACACGTCACGCCAGCTAGATAGCCGGCGTCGCTCAGTTGGCAACTCCTCTCTGCAAGAGCTGAAGGAGATTGTCGACCGCCTGAAGTAGCAAGAGAAGTCCCGGGACATGGAGATCTCTTCTCTCAGGGATGAGGCCAAGCATCTCTTTACCCAGCTGAGGGAGAGGGAGTTCCAGCTGTCGGCCCTTGGCAAGGAGAAGGAAGCCTTGGCCTTTCAGTACACTGAGCTCTTCCAGGCTCATGATGCTGTGGCGGTTAGGGCAGAGGGTGCTGAGGCGAAGGCGGCGGCGGCGGAAGCCAAGGCTGCCCAGCTCGATCTTGAGATGGGTCAGCTGAAGGCGACACATCAAGATGAGTTGCTGAAGGTCTGCGCTGACGCCTACTATGATGGCTTGGACCAGGGTGTCGTCGAGACTAAGGAGTTGATTGATCAGGTTTACCCTGACTTCGACTTTGTCCGTCTTCTGGAGCTGGAAGAGACGAGGGACGCGCGCCGGGAACAAGAAAGGGCGGCGGCAGCCGAGGCGGCGAAAGGAGCAGCTGACGATAATGCCGGTTGCTAGTAACTCGGGCTGCTGTCTTCCGAATCCTCCTGCTCGGGATGACTTGCGGGTCTCCTTTTAGCCTACATTTTGTTGTTTTTATTTTAATAAAACTCTTACCAGTCTGCAGTAGGCGGGCCTTTTGTGGTAGACGGCCGCCGACTCTGGTAAGTCAGTAGCTTATTTGTAGTTTTGTTTTGTTTGCATTTCTCTGGTTCCCTGCCCGGTCTGTGGGTCTAGGTACCGTACTTTAGTTTGTAATATTCCCTTTTTTATTTCAAGTGTTTTGACTTCATCAATGTTTTCTCGTGATCCTTGTTTATCGTTTATACTTAGATTATTTCGCGTTTTTCCACAAGTATGGTTTTATGTTATTTCCCCTCGTGGCCACGTGCCTATACTTGGCCAAATTTTCGTACTTATATACTTAGCCAAGTTTTCGTGCTTATAGTTAGCCCTGGCGTTTATACTTAACCAAATTTTCGTGCTCTTAGTACATAGTCACCGGTCTTTTAGGTTCACGGCCTTGGGCAGCCAGCGTCGTCTTGAGCAGCTTTGGCAAATTGGCCACGGGTAGCGATTGAGTATTATGTTGTGGGAGGTCTGCAGCCGTCTTCCAGGCACGCGGGCCATGGAGATCAGCCACTACGGTGAGAGCAGCCCAGGCACGAGGGCCGTGGACATCCCGGCTCTTTTGCATATGCACCCTCACCCGAGTGTGAGAACCTCAGATAAGCATTCTGATGGGAGGTCCGCAGCCGTCTTCCAGGCACGAGGGTCGTGGAGATCAGGCGCTGCGGTGAGAGCAGCCCAGGCACGAGGGTCGTGGACATCCCGGCTCTTTTGCATATGCACCCTCACCCGGGTGTGAGAACCACGGATGAGCATTGTGCAGGGAGGTCCGCAGCCGTCTTCTAGGCACGAGGGCCGTGGCGCTGCGGTGAGAGCAGCCCAGGCACGATGGTCGTGGACATCCCGGCTCTTTTGCATATACTCCCTCACCCGGGTGTAAGAACCTTAGATGACCATTGTGCTGGGAAGTCCGCAGTTGTCTTCCAAGCACGGGGGCCGTAGAGATCAGGCGCTGCGGTGAGAGCAGCCCAGGCATGAGGGCCGTGGACATCCCGACTCTTTTGCATATGCACCCTCACCCGAGTGTGAGAACCACGAATGAGCATTGTGCTGGTTGGAGCCTTCCAGGCGGGTGCCTGGGAGGTCTTATCCTTCTCCGGTCTTTTATGTTGCCCTTACTTATTGAGGGTCTTTCTGCTCCCATTCCCGTGTTATCCATGTTCTCGTTATGTTGGGATGCTTTTGCCCCCATTCTAAAAAGTGTTAGTGAATTTTTTCAAAAATCCCTATTTTTGAATCAGACTATCATGATTAGCCGGGGTCAGGGGTAGTCCCCCGTATTAGCCAGCTTTTGTGTGATGCAAGTCTAAACAAATGCTGGGCAAAAATTCTAACAAAAATTACAAGTAAATGTTCGCGGTGTCAACAATCCTGATCACTCGCTTTACACATGATTGCCTGCTGCCTCGTTAAAACCTTCCCGTGGAAAACCCAGTGGGACAAAACCACGAGTAAGGAAAAAGAGTACAACATTTTACGCATAGTACTTTTTCAACGTGTCGGAGTTCCAGTGAGATGGGAGGTCATAGTCGTTCATATCTCTGAGCATGAAGGTCCCTGGATGTTTCACTTCGGTGATCTGGTAGGGTCCTTCCCAGGTAGTTGACAACTTCCCGTGAATGTTCCCTTTCCCGGTTGCGGATGCTCTCCTTAATACAAGATCCCCAAGTTGAAAGTCTCTGTGCTTCACCCTTCGATTGTACATCCTTCTCATTCTATTTTGATAGACTGCCAGGTTTTCTCTTGCTTGGTCCCGGACCTCATCTAGGAGGTCCAGTGACTCCCTTCTTGATAATGCATTGCTGGCGGGATCATGTAAACTTGTTCGAGGGCGTGGGAGTATCGCTTCAATTGGGAGTAATGCCTCAGCCCCATTGTAATACCCCGTGTTAATTTAAGCTAATTATAACTAGTAAATCAATAATTAGACCATCTTGCTCATTTAAATCCTTAAACAATACACTACAAGTTCTCCTCGCACCTAAATTAAAACCATTTTGATATACTTCGATTTTGAACTTTATTTTTTTACATATTCAAACTCGATAAATCAAATGATGAATCGACGACAATTTTCTCAACGACAAATTTCGGCACGCAAATCGAGGTCAATCTTGACCAAAGTGGCCGAGCCACTTAAGGTGATTAAATCACCTAATTCTTTTTCAATTATACTTACCCTTAATCCAAATTTAACAAAATTAGTTAAGGCTTAATCATTTTGGATTAATACTAACAAAACATATTATAATAATATCAAATTACTATTCCATTTTGATTTAACTAGCACTTTCGCTAAAACTCGAAATAATGAGTCACACTAAGTCCAAACTAATAAACTTTTTGACGTTTGAGTATGATTATTTAAATCAATAACACTCCACGAAAAAAATAAGTATTTCGATCAAATAAAATTTTTAATCAAAGCTACGAGGATTTAGTACCCAATTTTTGTTTTGATTTCGTTTTGAGTTTTATTTTCATTTTTATTTTCAATCTTACTTCTAAACGTCATTTTAAGACTATATATTTTAATTCGAGACTTTTCGCGCGCGCGTAAATCGAAAATTCCGAAAACGAAAAATCGAGCCATGTGAACCCATGTAGGCCGGCCCCTTTAGCTCACATGCATGACCACTTTAGCCTCCTCTACTCTTACACAAGCCACCCTAACTCACCTACAACATCACTTCTCTTACACACTACACCCATCATCACATCTAATTTCATTAAACATTATTTCCTAAATAAACTAAACTTACACAATACTCATCAAAATTCATTACACTTGTTTTCATTATTTCACAAGTGAAAAACACAACTCTCTTCCTCTCCTCTTGAAACCGAGATACTCCCTCCCTTTTTCTCCTTTTGTTTTCTTTCATTTTCCTCTTAAAAACTTCTAAATTAAAACCCTAAATATTACCTTAATATATTACTAGTATTTTTTTAGCATTAGTGAGTATTGGAGCTTACTATTTCGGGTGCATTTTTGAAGGTGAAGACGGGTACTTGGGTGAAGACTTAGACTTAGATAACATCGTCGATCCGGATAACCAATAACTTTGCCGATCAAGGTGACTAGCTTTGTCTTATATTAGCCTCTTAGTAAATTAACTTGTTTTGTTATTATGTTTTTATGAATATGAAAATTATGTTAAATATGTTAAACATCACTTATATGCACTTGTATGATTATGTGTTGTATAATAAAATGATAATAAATAAGTGATAATGATAATAGTTAAGTTGTAGTATTATGTTCATGTTTAGTTAATTAAATTTTGTGCATTTTTAGTTATGATTCTTATGATTTTTATGTTTAGTTATGTTTTATTTAAGTAGTAATCATATATAAAAATTATGTGAAATATTAACAATGAGTTTAAAGTGATAAAAATCGAAAATGAAAATTGTTGTGTGTGTATGTGAACTCACGGCATTTTGCCCTTTTTTAGTTAAATTTTCACTTTTAATTTTTGTAAATAATATGTTAGTTTAAGTTAGTATAAAATGAAGGTATTCATGTAAAAAAAAAAATTAAATTAGGAAAATAATTTATAAGTTGTTAAAAATGAAAATAGTGTTCTTGAAGTTTATTTTGTTGTTCTTGCAAACTCATGTTGATGTTCATGTGTGTTCATCATGTTAGCTTATTTTGATTATGTTTTATATTATGTTTGTTTATAATTTGTGTTTGTGTTTAGTTATTGTTTTATATATTACTTAGTATTATACTATAAATCAACTAGAACATCATAAATCATTTGGATTAAAAAGTTAGAAATTTAAAGTGTTGAAAAACACTATTCATAATTATAAATAAAAGTTTTAGTAAATTTCATTTTAGTTTAAACCGTTTTAGTATAATTAGAATAATTAGAATATAAAAACTTTAAGCTAAAAACCGATAAAAATTGAAAAATGAAATTTGGACCTTCACCTTGCCTAGCCACGGCATCCCCATTATTTTTAGGTCAAAAATTATTTTTATCACTTTTTAGTTTAATTGTTTAAATAATTTAATTATTAGATAATAAGTTAGAATTAGGAAATTAAAAGAAATAAATGAATTTTAATATATGTATAATTCCACACGACATTCCTATTTAAAATGGGCTAAATTTAACCAAAATGAAATTATCACTAAGTCACTAAAGTTAAATAGTAATTAGAATTGAATTTTTGTATTAATCGATTTAGTTAGAAATGAAATATTATAAACCGATAAAAATATGTAACCGTTATAAAAATGAACTAAATCGTGTGCTCTTTGCCTTTGCAAATATTGGACTGTTGAACTTGGACTTACGGACTAAAATGAATTCCACGATACTATTGTTTTAAAATGAAAACCGCTAAATTTAGTTAATAGACGACTAAATTCAACTAAGTCTAATTTTAAAATGAATATCATTATTTCATTTTACAAGTCGAACTTAACATTTTTAAAACTAGGATTTTAAAATAAATATCTTTATCACTTTTTACAAACCGAACTTAACGTTTTTAAAACTAAACTTTAAAATATTTTCAAAAATCGCCTAAGTACAAAACGAACCTAACGACTTTGAAACTAAAAATTTGTACTTAGAAAATAAAAACAAGTTTAGTATTATACTTAAAATATCTTAAGTATAAAAATACGTATAAATATAAAAATACGTACAAGTATAGGAATACGAATACGTATAAAAATACGTATAAAATACGAAGTATAAAAATACGAATACGTATAAGAATACGTATAAAATACAATGAATAGTGAATAGTGAATAATGAATAGTGAAAAGTGAATAGTGAAATACTGAAAATAATTGAAAATTTTACTAAGTATAGAAAATTTAAAATAAAGAAGTAAATGACCTAAAGTGTTTGAAAAACACATAAATAAAATTGGACATACTAATAAACGTTTCAATTTAGAAACTTGAAAACGTTAATAATTAACAACACTTCAAATAATAAACGAACGTGTTATGTGATCATATGAAACCTACAAATACTTAAACGTTTGACGCTGAGACTAGGAGAGTCTAGTAACATGAGATATGGAATATCAAATAAATAATGAATATTGAGTAAGTTAAATAAAAGGTCAAGCTTGGGCCTCAGATAAGGGAACGTCAATCGTGAGTGAAGTGGGGTTAAGATAGTCTTGTAGCGGTCGCCATTGCCGTACAAGATAATGAATATGCCAAGGCTTTTGTCTCAGGCTTTAGGAAATAGTCGTTTTATCCTGAGTTAAGGTACTCTATGAATAGCATAGCCCATTCTTAAATTGGATACTAGTGTACATGTACTAGACTAGGGTTTTATTCCCCTATTTCGCTAAAGTTATCAGGGCATCCGTGCCGATTTGGGCGATTATAGCGGTTGTCTCCTTGCGGTGTTTCGTTCTTAGTGGGCGCGACACTAGCATTCGTTCTTGCCACATGTACAGATCACTTGACGAGATTGTATCTGAAGTTCGAATCATTTCGAACACTAGAGGATGAGATGCAAGTATTATAGTATTCGGCGTGGTTTACGAGTCGAGTAAGTCTCTGCACTATGGAAGTGAGATGCAATCGATCAGAGTACAAAGACCTACTCGATTGGTCGTGCTCGTAGCGATATGTGTTGTTTGTTGTTTGATTTAAATGAGAATGAGTGTGTACCATCTTCGAAAACTAAAGACCACAAATTTCTGAAGTGAATCGAGTCTGCATGATGAGTATGATACGATATGTATGTTTGTATGCGATCTGATATCGCTTTGTAATCCTGTGGTTATGTTGTGACACTATCGCTATGATATTATCTGTTATTTGCTTTCATAACTGAATATCATGCTTATATGATTTATCGCTTTAAACTGCATGCTCATTATGACTTATATGTCTTTATATGCTATATGTATTAAGCATGTTTATGTTTTTATCATAATGTTATAGTTATAAAGCGATAGTAATAAACCAAAGTAATTGAAATCGAGGGTAAGTATGAGCATAGCTAGTCACTGTCCGCTCAGCGGGCATCCCCCCATCAGTTTATTGTGCAGGATAACTGTGGACCAGGAGCTAGATTTTGGATGGAGCCACGAGACGTTTTTTATTGCTTTTCCTTAGTTCTTTTCGAGAGAGATGTAATATATATCACGCTACTCTTTTGAATTTCCATATTTAGAGTTGTTTTATTCAACTCTTAAACGATGATGTAATATTTTGGGTTATTGTATAATTAATAACGCTGGTTTAAGACTTAATTAATTTCCGCCTTAGTAATTAAAGTCGACTAAAAACCAGGTTGTTACACCCATAGACCATGTTGAATTGGGTGTGGCCTGTAGATTCTTTCACTGTCGTCCTGATTGACCACAGGACGCTTGGCAATTCGTCAGCCTATGCTCCTTTCAAATCTTCCAGACGTTTTTTCATGCCGTTCAACATCTGCTTGTTGGCGGCCTCAGCCTGTCCATTACTCTGCGGGTGACTGACTGAGGAGTATGCAATGATTGTCCCGTTCTGCATCAGCCAGTCCCGCATGCTGTCATTGTCAAATTGCCTCCCGTGGTCAAACACTACCACTTTTAGCACCCCAAATCTTGTGATTACATTCCTCCAGATAATTTTTCTCACGGCCTGCTCAGTGATGGTTTGAATGGCCTCAGCTTCAATCCATTTGTTGAAGTAGTCGATGGCTGCCACTACATATTTCCTGCCCCCGGTCGCGGTTGCAAATGGTCCCAAGATATCCATTCCCCATTGGTCAAAAGGCACCAGGCTCAAGACTTGCCTCAGGTCTCTTGCAGGAAGATGAATGTTTGGGGCGAAAATTTGGTACTGCCGGCATCGCTTGCTCAACTCTTTGGCATCTTTCAGCATGGTGGGCCAGAAGTAGCCAGCCCTCAGCGCTTTATGGGCTAGCGTGCGGCCGGTGACATGGTGACTGCAGACCCCAGAGTGTATGTCATTCAATATGAATTCAGCGTCTGTGTTACCCACAGATTTTAGCAACGGCGTCGAAAACGAACGTCTGTAGAGCTCCCCGTCCACAAGGATGAACTAAGGGGCGAACCTTTTTAACTTGGCTGCCTCTATCTTGTCTTCCGGGATCTCCCCCTCCCACTGTACTTTAGCATCGGCCGCATCCAGCCGTTGTCCTCAGATTTGGTGTTAACCGTTAGTACGCCCTCCTGCCGTCGGATATCAACCGTGACCGTTTTTTATTTTTTATCTGCTGTTACGCTGGCCAATTTGGCCAACGCATCTGCCTTGTTGTTCTCAGATCTTGGAATGTGATGGGTTCGAAAGATTTCAACCCTGACGTCAGATTTTTGGCTTTCTGGAGATATAAGGCTATACCTTCTTCCCGGGCTTCATACTCTCCCTTGAGCTGGCTCGCTACCAGCTACGAGTCTGTTCTTAACTCAATTTCCTCTGCCCCCATTGCCGTTGCTAGCTCCAGCCCTGTGAGCACAGTCTCATACTCAGTTTCATTATTTGTGGCCGGGAAGGCGAATTTTAAAGCATGCTCAAACTCGTGGCCCTCGGGACTAACAATAACCACTCCCGCCCCCGAGCCATAAATGGTAGCTGACCCATCGGTGTATACCTGCCATACTCCTCTCGGCACCTACCCCCTGGCCGGGTGTGTGCATTCTGCGATGGAATCTGCCAGGGCCTGTGCCTTGATAGCTATCCTCCCGGCGTATGTTATACCGAATCCCGACAGCTCGATTGCCCACTTGAGGAGTCTTCCTGATTTCTCAAAATTTTCAAGTGCTTTCTCAAGGGGTTGATCTGTGCGCACCTCTACCGGGTGGGCATTAAAGTATGGTCTTAGCTTCCTAGTGGCTAAGACAACGGCGTACGCGGCCTTCTCAATGATTAGATAATTTCTTTCTGACTGGCCGAGAGCATGACTGATAAAATAGATTAGTTGTTGCTGCTTTGCGTCCTCCCTCAGAATTACCGCTGATACTGCGCTCGCGGTCACGACGATGTACAAGATTAACGTCTTGCCCGTGACCGGTCTTGCCAAGGTTGGCAATGCTGTAAGGTGTCTCTTTAGCTGTTCAAAGGCTTCATCCTGCTCTTTCCCCCATGCAAACCTCTTGTTGCCCTTCAGTACCGCAAAGAAAGGCGTGGATTTGTCGGCGGATCTGGAAATGAACCTGGAGAGTGCTGCCATTCTCCCTATTAGAATTTGGATGTCTTTGATTGTCCTTGGTGCCGGCAGGTCCAGTATGGCCTGAACTTTCTTGGGATTCGCGTCAATTCCTCTCGAGCTGGCCAGGTAGCCTAAGAATTTTCCTGAACGAACTCCAAAGGTGCGTTTCTTTGGATTCAACTTCATTTGGTATTCTCTCAGCGAGCTAAACGTTTATTTCAAGTCCTCCAAGTGCTGCTCATCTGTTGTACTTTTCATAATTGCATCATCTATGTACACCTCCATGTTTCTCCCTTTCTGCTTTGCAAACACCGTGTCCACCATACGCTGGTAGGTGGCCCCGGCGTTCTTTAGCCCAAACGGCATCATCATATACATGTATACACCATGCCCCGTGAAGAAGGCACAACGGGGTCTATCCTCCTCCCATAAGTAGACCTGATGGTATCCTGAAAAGGCGTCCAGGAAGCTTAAGGTAATGTGGTCGTTAGTGGAGTCCACCAGCTGATCAATTCTTGGCAACGGGTAGCAGTCCTTGGGGCAAGCCTTGTTTAGGTTTGTAAAGTCTACACACATCCTCCATGCCCACGACGCTTTCTTCACCATCACCACATTTGCAAGCCACTCGGGATAATCACAACGCTCGATGAATCCCGCCTCCAACAAGTTGTTTATTTCTTCAAGAATGGCTGTGTCCTTTTCTGCACTCATGGGCCGTAGCCTCTATTTGATCGGTCTGTAGTTGGGGTTCACGTTTAGCTGGTGTACCCCCACCTATGGACTGATTCCTGGCATCTCAGCCGCCGAGTAAGCGAATACGTCTTTGTTCTCCTCCAGGATGCTAATCAGACTCTCTTGGAAGCCGGGCTCCAGTTTTGCTCCTATGATCACACTTCTTCCCGGCGATAGCTCGATTTCTTTTGTTTCACTCTCAGGACCCGGGGTGACATCCAACCCTCTCTTCTCTTCCCGCTCCGGGAATTTTACTTCTGACATTGTTTTCTTCTTTGTTCCCTGGGCCGATAAGGAGTTGCAGGACCTCCCAGCACTTTGGTCACCGTGAATCTTCCCGGCGGACCAGTTGTATGTGATGTAGGTCATGGTTAATGCACGCACCGATACGACGACATGAATTTCGTCCAGGG
Source organism: Dianthus caryophyllus (assembly GCA_023091065.1). Classification (NCBI taxonomy): domain Eukaryota; kingdom Viridiplantae; phylum Streptophyta; class Magnoliopsida; order Caryophyllales; family Caryophyllaceae; genus Dianthus; species Dianthus caryophyllus. The sequence goes on along the minus strand of CM041517.1, from coordinate 30,985,117 downwards.
TGACACGGCCTATTAAGGCGTTGTATGCTGACGGGGCATCCATGACCGCGAAACTCGCGTCTACGCTCCAGGCCATGGTGCCCTCTCCCACTATAACCGGCAAGGTTATCATTCGAATTGGCTTGACTCCGTTCCCGGCAAAACCGTAGAGCGAGCCTATATAAGGTGTCAATTGTTCTATTTTCAAACCCAGCTTTTCAAATACCTCCCGGTACAGGAGGTTGGTGCAGGCCCCGGTGTCTAACATGCAACGGTGGACCAGGTGAGGTCCAATGTCAAGGGCCACCACCAGTGGGTCGCTGTGTGGGTAGGTGACCCGCTGGTAGTCCTTGGTGCTGATGGACAAGTCTGGAACGGGCCTTGGCACCTCCCTTTCCGCCGAGTACACATATAGCTTCGATTCAATACGCCTCTCAGCTTTTCTCTTCCTTCCCGACAACACCGACTCTTCTGTCCCGGCGATCATGTGAATCTCGCCTATCCTCTGCTTATTCCTCCTCTGACCCGTTTGGCCTTGGTCTTTGCTTCCCTCGCCTCCACCATCTCTTTCTCTCTTATCTTTGACGAAACGTCGCAGTGTGCCTTGTTGCACCAATCGTTCGATCTCATTTTTTAAGGATACACACTCCTCTGTTGAGTGCCCGGCCACTTGGTGATACCCGCAGTACGCCGACACGTCATTTCCCGGGTTCTTTATTGGCCTCGGTGTACCCCACTTGATGTAATTCTTGGTCATTTCGAAGATCTTTGAGCAGCGGTGTGTAGTGAACCCTGTTCTCGTACCTTTGCCCGCCTCCTCACGGACCACGGTTGTCGTTGTTGTTGCTGTTGTTGTTGTTGTTGTTGTTGTTGTTGTTGTTGTTGTTGTTGTTGTTGTTGTTGTTGTTGTGTCTCCGGGGAGGGCCTTTCCACCCTGTCTGGGCCCCGGCCTGCTCCTCTTTTTTCTCGTTCTTCTTGCTAAACGTCCTGTGAAACTGTTCCTCCCGTACGAACCCCTCTGCCATTTCACGGGCGGCAATCAGACTGGTAAGCGGGTTCCTGATCAGGAGACTCTTCAGCTCTCCTTCTTTCAGTCCCACTGTTAAGGCATGTATGCCTATCTTAGGGTCCAAGTCCCTGATTTGCTGTGATTCCCGATCAAACCTGGTCATGTACTCCTTCAATCTTTCATTCTTTCCTTGCACAACGTTTAACAGCTCCGTGGATACCCTCTCCCGTCTCTTGTTTTCCGCTGTGGAACCCGGGAACCGCGTCGAGGGACCCAACTCGACGTCTTGCTTAAGGGCGGATTTTAAATTTAAAAAAGATTATTAAATTTGAAAAACCTTTAAGAACTGTTATGGAGTCGCCACCTAATTATCGCGGAAATTAGGAACCTGCTACCATGTTCTAAGTTAAAAACATGTCCTAGATTTTGGAGCACGCCGACACCCCTAGATCTAAGGTTGTGAAACCCAGTTGGATTCAGGTGAGGTTACTTTAGAAAAAGAGTTAATTCAAATAATGATTTATGAAAACCTTTTAGAAAAGCCTATGTAAAAATAGCCTCTACTGACCTAGAACAATCCTTGTAAGATGATATTTGAGCTAATGTTATCGCTACGTACAAGTGCGATAACTTTGTAAAAGAATGCAAATGCAAATGCAAAAAGATTAATTAAAACCCTCAGTTTAGCATGTTTAACTTGTTAACGAAAACGGTTCAGTTAAAGGTCGAATTCATTGTTTAAGTTGGTTTAATGCAAAAGAAGAAGGTGCAAGATGCATGCAAATAAAATAAAGTTCAATTGTCCATTGGTTTATTTTATAAGGTCGGTTGCTTATGCGACTTTGGCGTGTCATCGGATATGGAGTGTACGCGAAGTAAGTAGAACACTTGGATTGCAAGCGCGCTGGGTGCCAAAGCCGAGGGGGCTAAAGTGTAGTCCCCTTTGTTAGTCCATAGAAAATAAGAAAAAGTTTTGATCCAAGTGGATCGGTACCTACCTTGTCCTGACGCTTCAGATCTGGGCAGAGCTTCGCTTCTTGAACTTAAAAGGAGGATGAATTCAACACGGGATGGTGTGTTGAACTCAAGGATTTGAGTGCTTGAGGCTTTGTGAGTGTTGAAGTGTGTATGCTGTGATTTCTGGGTGAAAAAAGTTCTGTTTCGAGGTCTGGTATAGGGGAGTATATATACTAAAAACCTCGGAGAAATTAGGAAACCCGGGGATAGAAACAGGCCAGGAAACCGCATAGCTTTATGCGGTTGCCCATCCAAACCGCATAAGCTTATGCGGTTTGAAGGTGTGGTTTTTAGCGTAGTTTCCTAGTTCCGGTTTGATTATATCTCTAAAAGATACGGGATAATCCTTGCTTGCTCGCCAAGGAAGAGGCCTGGGATATTTCTGAGATATTTTGATGTTCAGGGCTTTAGAGTGTGGGCCAAAGGCTGGGTTTGGGCTCGGTTTTGGGCCCGAGACCCGTAAAAATGAAAGAGGTGTATTTGCGTAGTTTTTGTGAAATAAGGTAAGACGTGAAGCCGTATTTTGTGTAAGAGGGGGCTAAAGGGAAGATTTAGCCACCGGGCCTAAATTTAGGAATTTAGGAATGCTGAATTAGACCTTGTTAATGTAAAAGGACTAATTGTAGTGCAAATGCGAAGCTCATGCCAAATGAAGCAGGACGAGGACCTAGCTAGACTCCAAATGGACAAAATGAACGTTTATTTAAGTGTGATGTGAAGCGACCTAAATCATTTTAACATTTAAAACGACTCAAAATGAATTCGACATTAATTAGAACCGTTTAGTCAGCGTTAAACATGCGTAATAAAAGTCCGTGTTACATCATAGGGTTTTGTTTGGGAGGGTACTGATATGGGTATCCACAGAGCCCCCAGTTTGACTGAGCTCGGACTAGAGCGCTAGTCAAACTCCACGACCATATCCGGACCATTACAGTCTCGATACAATCAGCGGAACGAAGCATGTGTCCATGGGTGAGACGAGGACTTCGAACCGGGCTATGCGGGGCGGGACGTGCGCATTTTAAGGACTTGGCGGTCCGTGCATGCTATAAGGGCCTGCCGACCTGCTGAATGTCTTCGTCGTGCTTGTCGTCGTTTGTTGGTGCCTTTGTATATGCTTGGTATCGTCGGATGTCTGGTGCTGGTGCTTGTAATGGCTTCGTATTGCATGTGTAAAAGGGGCTAAAGTGCAGGGGTGCATGTGCTTGTAAGATGTTTGGGTATGCGTGAGGTGTATAATTGAGTAGGGGTGTTTATGTAGGTGTTAGTGTAGGTCTCGTGAAAGAGCGTCCGTGTAATGCTTGTGCTTGAACTCGCCGAGGAGCGTCTATGCTTGGAGTGAAATGCTTGGAGTTAGGTGTATATCGAGAGTGCTTATGCTTGGTGATGAGGCTAAAGTCGTGGTCACCTATCAAAATAAACCTAGACAAACTACTAACAGAAGCTAGTGGTAAGCAGGGTCGAATCCACAGGGAGAAGGATGAAGTCAAAGGATCGCTTAGTTAAGAAAGGTCGATCTCAAGGTAGCAAAAGTGGGTGTTGTAAAGAACTAGACTAAGAACGACAAGTAAAATGATATAAAAGATATAAGAGAGGGAGATTAGGGCATCGAGGTCATGTGACATCGATTCAAGAACTAACTCAAAGGAATAATCAACCAACTGGAATCATGCAAGCGATTAGGTTTTAGGAAAACGCTCTCTCGAGTCAATTTCAACCTTAAGCAAATTTAGCGGGCTCTCGCTACGTACTAAATTCAACTTATCAATTACGCATGAGTCTAGTTTCAATTAGGCTTTCGATCTTAAACTGAAACAACCTAAATTCAATTCAATAAAGGCGTCCCTAAATTCAATTGATTATAAAACGCGTAGGAAGAAATCAACTTGCACAAATTCAATCGATAAAAGCAATTAAAACATGTCTTGAATCAAAATCACAATCACCCTAAACCCTAATTAAGAATTAGCTACACATGAAAGGAGAAGAAGCAAAGCAATTGATAATGGAAGACATAATGAAATAAACAAGAACAATAAGATTAAACCTGGAGTAATTCAAGAATTGCAATGTAAAAGATCGAATCTTGCGAGTGATTAAAAGCTAAACCTAAGAGTTTTTGAGAGTATTTGAGAGAGAACTAAAATCTAAACCTAGGCTGAAAAATAATAATGAAAGCATAAGTGACAAAACCCTACTCGAGTTATATTTATAGGCCACGAAAATCCGGAGCAGCAAGTGAAGAGAACCGCTCGGTTCGAAGTCAAACCGATCGGTTTGGGGGTTGGAACCGATCGGTTCACTCCTAAACCGATAGGTTCTTAGCTACAATTCGTTTGGCAGCAACTTTAAGCCTTGTTCTTGTACCCGGAACCTATAGGTTTGCTCTGAACCTATAGGTTTGACTTCACAAATCATCGTATTGACTCCGAATCGACTCTCGCGCTTTGTCTTGACTTCACGATACTCGATAATGCTCCAAATGACTCAGGTTTCAGCTCAGGACCGCCAAAACCTGCAAAATACACACGAGGAACGACAGTATCACAATATAAAGCAAATAGCTCCTAAAACAACAGTGAAATCGAGCGAGTGTGAGCTAAATGCAACTATATCGGGGGCATAAAAGCTATATAAAAGACGTGTATCAAACTCCCCCAAACCAAACCTTTGCTTGTCCGCAAGCAAATATCATCGGAGAAAATCAAAGCGTAGCTAGTTAATCACGTTAGCATCTCGAAGTGGACGACCTATGCACATAAACCATACAAACCATAGTCTATTTCGCCGAAAATAGAGCACAAGTCTCAACCATTCACACCACATCATAATGCTAGCCTCTAACGCTTTCGCAAAAATTAAACTAACGACAATTGGATTCGAGCAAGGCCAACCGAGCATACCACTTTCCATCATACCATTCTTACCACATCATTTCATTTTTTTCTTTCTTTTCTTTTCTCTTTTTTTTTTCTTTTCGCGCAATGTGGAGCATCCCTCGTATGTTATACCGTTTAGCTTGACGTTCACTCGGTAAAAATCGAGCTCGGGTACACATATTTCCTTAAGGGTTACATTGTAACACCCCGTGTTAAATTAAGCTAATTATAATTAGTAGATCGATAATTAGACCATCTTGCTCATTTAAATCCTTAAACAATACACTACAAGTTCTCCTCGCACCTAAATTAAAACCATTTTGATATACTTCGAATTTGAACTTTATTTTTACTTATTCAAACTCGATAAATCAAATGATGAATCGACGACAAATTTCTCAACAACAAATTTTGGCACGCAAATCGAGGTCAATCTTGACCAAAGTGGCCGAGCCACTTAAGGTGATTAAAGCACCTAATTCTTTTTCAATTACACTTACCCATAATCTAAATTTAACAAAATCAGTTAAGACTTAATCATTTTGGATTAATACTAACAAAACATATTATAATAATATTAAACTACTATTCCTTTTTGATTTAACTAGCACTTTCACTAAAACTCGAAATAATGAGTCACACTAAGTCCAAACTGATAAACTTTTTGACGTTTGGTCCTAATTATTTAAATCATTAACTTTCATCCAAAAAAATATATATTTCGGACTAGTAAATTTTTAATCAAAATTCGAGGAGCCAAAACCCAATTTTTATTTCAATCACACTTCGAGTTTTAATTTCATTTTTATTTTCAATCTTATTCCAAAACATTATTTTAAAATCATATATTTCATTTCGAGACTTTTCACGCGCGCGTAAATCGAAAATTCCGAAAACGAAAAATCGAGCCAACATGGGCTCACCTAGGCCGGCCACCCTTGCACATGCATGACCAATTTTTCAACCCTTCACTTCTCTTACACAAGCCACCCTACATTAATACTACAACATCACTTCTCCTTTATACTCTATAATTCATCATCACCCTAATTACATTAAACATTAAATCCTAATCAAAACTTATACAACACAATACCTTACTCACCCAATATTCTTACAACTTGTTTTCATTATTTTCACAAGTCAAAAACACTTCCCTTCCCCTCTCATTTCAGCCGAGATAATACTCCCTTTGCATCCCTTTGTTTTTCTTTCATTTCTCTCCTAAAACACACTAAAATCAAACCCTAATATTACTCTAATATTACACTAGTATTCTTAGTATTCCTTGGGTATTTTGAAGCTTATTTCGGGTTTATTTTTGAAGGTGAAGACGGGTACTTGGGTGAAGACTTAGATTTAGATAACATAGTCGATCCGGAAAATCAATAACTTGCCGATCAAGGTGACTAGCCTTGTCTTATATTATTCTCTTAGTAAATTAACTTGTTTTGTTATTATAATTTTATGAGTATGAAAATTATGTTAAATATGTTAAACATCACCTAAGTGTACTTGTATGTTTATGTGTTGTATAATAAAATGATAATAACTAAATAATATGTTAAATAGATTATTGTGGTATCATGTTCATATATTTAGTTAAATTAATTTTGAGCACTTTTAATTTATGTTCATATGATTTTTATGCTTAGTTGTGTTTTAGTTATGTTATAATCATATATAAAAATTATGTGAAATATTAACAATGAGTTTAAAGTGATTAAAATCGAAAATGAAAATTTTACATACATATTACATGTACACGGCATTTCCCATTTGTTTTACTAAATTTTCACTTTTAATTTTTGTAAATAATATGTTAGTTTAAGTTAGTATAAAATGGAGGTATTCATGTAAAAAAAATAAATTAGGAAAATAAATTATCAAATGAAAAATAAGCATATTTGTGTTCTTGAAGTTATTTTGATGTTCTTGAAAAACTCATGATGGTGTTCATGTTATTCTTGATTTGTAGCTTATTTTGATTTATATTGTTTTTGTGATTATTGTTATTTATTGTTTTATTTAACTAACAAGTAAATATATTACTAACTATATAATTTAAACTAGCTAAATCATTTAGAATAAAAAGTTAGAAATTTAAAGTGTTGAAAAACACTATTCATAAATGTAAATGAAATTTGTTAGTAAATTTCATTTTAGTTTAAATCATTTTAGTATAATTAGAATAATTAAAATATAAAGACTTTAAGTTAAAAGCCGATAAAATCGAAAAATGAAAATTTAGAACCATCACCTACTTGCTCACGGCATTCCTTCATTTTTAGGCTTAAAATTGTTTTTATCACTTTTAGTTTATTGTTAAAATAATTTAATTATTAGTTAATAAGTTAGAATTAAGAAATTAAAAGAAATAAATCAATTTTGACATGTACATTAAACCACACGACATTCTCTTTTTAAATTGACTAAATTTGATCAAAATGAAATTATCACTAAGTCACTAAAGTTAAATAGTAATTAGAATTGAATTTTTGTATAAATTGTTTTAGTTATAAATGAAATACGATAAACCGATGAAAATATGTTAACCGTTATAAAAATGAATTAAATCGTGTGATACTACCTTTGCTATTGGATTATTGAATTTGGACATACGGACTATAAATGAATCATCCACGATACTATCACTAACTTAAATAAATAGACGACTAAATTTAACCGAGTCTTACATTTTAAAATATTTTCACAAATCACTAAATACAAAATGAACTTAACGTTTTTAAAACTAGACTTTTAGATATTTTCACAAATCACTAAATACAAACCGAACTTAACGTTTTCAAAACTAGACTTTTGAAATATTTTCAAAAATCACTAAGTACAAAACGAACCTAACGACTTTGAAACTAGAACTTTTGTACTTAGCAAATAAAATGAAATTTTAGTTTATACTTAGAAAATAAAAACAAGTTTAGTATTATACAAAAAAAAAACCTTAAGTATAAAAATACGTATAAAAATACGTATAAATATAAAAATACGAATACGTATAAAAATACGTATAAAATACTATTGAATAGTGAAAAGTGAATAGTGAAAAGTGAATAGTAAAATACTAAAAATAATTGAAAATTTTACTAAGTATAGAAAATTGAAAATGAATAAGTAAATGATTTAAAGTGTTTGAATAACACCTAAATAAAATTTGACATATTAATAAACATATCAAATTAGAAATTTAAAAACGTTAATAATTAACAACGCTTCAAATAATAAACGAACGTGTTATGTGATCATATGAAACCTACAATTCAAATAAAACGTTTGACGCTGAGACTAGGAGAGTCTAGTAACATGTGATATGTAAATATCAAATAAATAATAAATCATGAGTATGTTTAAATAAAAGGTCAAGCTTGGGCCTCAGATAAGGAACGTCGATCGTGAGTGAAGTGGGGTTAAGATAGTCTTGTGGCGATACGCCATTCTTGGGACAAGATAATGAATATGCCAAGGCTTTTGTCTCAGGCTTTAGGAAATAGTCGTTTTGTCCTGAGTTAAGGTGCTCTATGATTAGCATAGCCCATTCTTAAATTGGATACTAGTGTACATGTACTAGACTAGGGTTTTATTCCCCTATTTCGCTAAAGTTACCAGGGCACCGTGGCGATTAATGCCGATTATAGCGGTTCAAGTCTCCTTGCCGTGTTTCGTTCTTAGTGGGCGCGACACTAGCATTCGTTCTTGCCACATGTAAAGATCACTTGACGAGATTGTATCTGAAGTTCGAATCATTTCGAACACTAGAGGATGAGATGCAAGTATTATAGTATTCGGCGTGGTTTACGAGTCGAGTAAGTCTCTGCACTATGGAAGTGAGATGCAATCGATCAGAGTACAAAGACCTACTCAGTGGTCAGGCTCGTAAGCAGTATGTGTTGTTTGTTGTCTGATTAAATGAGAACGAGTGTGTACCATCTTCGAAAATTAAAGACCACAACTTTCTGAAATGAATCGAGTCTGTATGATGATCATGATACATTATATATGTTTGTATGCGATCTGATATCGCTTTGTAATCCTGTTGTATATTGTGACACTATTGCTATGCTATTGTCTGTTATTTGCCTTCCTAATTGAATACCATGCTTATATGATTTATCGCTTTAAACCGCATGCTTATTATGACTTATATGTCTTTATATGCTATTTGAATAAGCATGTTTATGTTTTATCATAATGTTATGTTTATAAAGCGATAATATTAAACCAAAGTAATTGAAACCGAGGGTAAGTATGAGCATAGCTAGTCACTGTCCGCTCAGCGGGCACCCCCCATCAGTTTATTGTGCAGGATAACCGTGGACCGGGAGCTGGATTTTGGTCGGGGCCACGAGACGCTTTATGCTTTATTTTATTTGCTTTTCGAGAGATATGTAATATAATTAGCGCTACTCTTTTAAACTTCCGTACTTAGAGTCGTTTACTTCGACTCTTGAACGATGATGTTATATTTTGGGATTTTATTATATAATTAATAACGCTAGTTTTAGACTTAATTAATTTCCGCCTTAGTAATTAAAGTCGACTAAAAACCAGGTTGTTACAGTTGGTATCAGAGCTGACTCGTGACCGTAACATGAATTGCCTAATGCGATTTATGCTTACCTAACGAGAGACACCTGGGCAGTACAAACATATTAATATGTTAAACTGCAAGACTACTAGGATCAAATAATAAATTAGATTTTTCTTTATTAGATCATTTAAATAATAAACTTAAAAATCGCTTTAAAGTGTGAGGATGGGTAGAAACCTTAAGGACCGACCATAGGCTAAGGATTTTTAAATAACTAACTACTTCCCTCAAAATAAAATACACTAACTATCGTATGCTTGCTACTTGTCAAGTGATCGACAAAAAACTAACAACTATCCTCGGATATAAAATCTAAATAATAATTCAATTCAGAGGATCAAGCAATCAAGGAGTACCAGACTGACACTGAGCGAGGACATCTGTTAAATTCGTAACCAATTCCACAAAAATACATTCTCCCTCTCTCCTACTTTTATATCTTTCCTAAGAAAATGTACCAGATACATTTTAAAATCCTAAAACCGATGTAACTAAAAATTACATCTCAATGAAATAAAATACCTAACCACGTGCTTACTTGCATAACTACCGCTATTGCATTTACTTTCAAGTAAAAGCTATCAATGATAAGCATGTCTTCTAACCTCTCGCAATACTAATAAATTCTTTCACGTCTTAATTCTTTCGTAATGGTCGCACCTCCAATGACAGACGAGGAAAGACACCTCTGGCAGAAGAATCTTTGATCCGCTTTGGCGTAAATAGCCACGGACAACGCAAACAGCCAACATCATCCAAGCGCGTTTGATCGTGTTTCACGTCATCGACCACAAGAATACTCGGGTTCAAGTGACCCTATCGATCTCACGAATTGGCTAGAAGAGATGAAAAAGCTGATGGACCTACGCAGGACACCTCCAGAGGATAGGGTAAACATCGCCGCCTACTACTTGAAAGGCGAGGCGAATGATTGGTGGAACGTGGTCAGGACCAACGAGCCTGACGCCACGTTCACATGGTACGAGTTCACAGCGAAAATCAAGGAGAAGTACTTTGGGTATGAACTCCGTTGTCAGAAGGAAGAGGAATTCATAGCTCTTAAGATGGGAGACATGACACTCCAAGAATACACCGCAAAATTTCAACAGCTGGCCAAATTTGGGGCTGCGATCGCTCCCAACGAAAGGTCCATGACCCAGAGATTTCTGCGCAATATGTCCAACACTATGCGTACCCACATGAGTACCAACACCTACAATACCGTTGCTGCAGCGTATGAATGCGCATGTAGCACGTGGGCTTCTCCGAGTTGGAAAAAGCGAAAAGAAGAAGAAGGTGTTTGTGCCTTCCGTATCACAGTCGAGCTTCATCCGTAGTTTAACTACCGGCCCTATTCAAATAGAGGCCAAATTTCCGTGAGGCCTGCTCCAAAACAAAGCCTCGGGAATAATCAGAGAGCAATGGTTGTAGGAAGGGCTCCTCAACCAAGGGCATTACCGGGAAATTGCAATATGTGTGGCAAGGCGAAACATGAGGGGAAACAGTGTAATGGCCAACCAATTACCTGCTATCGTTGTAAACAGATAGGGCATAAAGCAAATGTATGCCCCAACAACCTAAACGCGGCACCTGTTGCGGGAGTACCACAATCTGTTGTGGTACAAGGTCGAGTATATGTCCTCACAGAAGCGGAGGCAGAGGAGTCACCTGAGGCTGACGTCATTACTGGTATTTTTCTTATAAACTCTGTGAGCGCAGTCGTTTTATTTGACACTGGGGCATCATTGTCCTTTATATCTTCTAAATTTGCCTCAAAAGCAAATCTCACAAATTCTGAATCAATCGACGCAAATATTTCTCTACCAAACGGTAAAATTTTCAAATGCTCTAAAATTTTCAAAGAAACTCCAATCACAATTCATAAAACAACCTTTCCTTCCGACCTTATTCTGTTTGACATGCCGGAGTTCTACGTCATACTGGGTATCGATTGGTTGACTAAATACCATGCAATATTCGAGTGCCGAGACCGAAAGATTCGCTTGAAGCATCCTATGGGAACTAGGGTTACGTATCAGAAGACATCGCCAATTAAGGGGGCGAAAATCATCTCTGTGCTACAACTACAACGGTTAGAAAGAAAAGGGCATCAAGTGTACCTATGTAGCGTCAACGAAGTAAAGGAAAGCGTGAACATTGAAGATATCCACGTAGTACGGGAGTTCCCTGATGTCTTCCCAGATGAGTTGCCAGGCTTGCCTCCTGCACGTGATGTTGAATTTTCTATCGACCTTGCGCCAAGCACGGCACCTATCTCAAAGGCACCTTACAGGATGGCACCAGTAGAACTGCAAGAGCTGAAGAAACAACTGGAAGAAATGATCGAAAAGGGTTTCATAAGACCAAGTGTCTCACCTTGGGGAGCACCGGTCCTCTTTGTGAAAAAGAAGGACGGCAGTATGAGACTCTGCATAGACTACAGGGAATTGAACAAGGTAACCATTAAGAACCGCTACCCTTTGCCAAGAATTGACGACCTCTTTGATCAACTAAAAGGAGCGGGAGTGTTTTCTAAGATCGACCTAAGGTCAGGTTACCATCAGATTGCAGTAAGGGAATCAGACATTCAAAAGACTGCTTTTAGGAGCAGATACGGTCATTATGAATTCAAGGTTATGCCTTTCGGTTTGACAAATGCACCAGCAGTGTTCATGGATCAAATGAACAGAACCTTCCACGAGTATTTGGACATATGCGTGGTTGTATTCATTGATGATATCCTAATTTATTCCAAGACCGGGGCAGAACACGAGGAACATCTACGTATCATCCTGGGGATACTACGGAAATATAAGTGGTATGCAAAATTATCCAAATGCGAGTTTTGGCTCGAAAAGGTAGCATTTCTGGGTCACGTCATCTCGAAGGACGGAGTGATGGTAGATCCTGCAAAGATCGACGCAGTGAAAGAATGGAAGGCTCCCACAAATATAACTGAGATACGCAGCTTCCTAGGTTTGGCAGGATACTACGTAAGATTCGTCCCCGGACTCCTCTAAGGTAGCACGACCGATGACCAAGTTACTATAGAAGGAGTCCAAGTTCATTTGGGGCGACGAGTGCGAGAATGCATTCCAAGAACTCAAGACAAGGCTTACCACAGCACCAGTCTTAGCTCTCCCCACTGATGGAGACGAGTATGAAGTGTACAAAGGACGCCACCGAATGGCACTGGTTGCGCATCGATGCAACAAGGGAAAGTCATTGCTTACGCATCAAGGCAGTTAAAGGTTCATGAGCGAAACTACCCAACTCATGACCTGGAATTAGCAGCTGTGGTGTTTGCTTTGAAAATCTGGCGTCATTATCTCTACGGAGTAAGTATCAAGTTCTACACAGACCACAAGAGCCTGAAATATATCTTCACACAGAAGGAGCTCAACATGAGACAACGCCGATGGCTAGAACTGATCAAAGACTACAAGATTGAACTGCTGTACCATGAGGGTAAGGCGAACGTCGTTGCAGACGCTCTGAGTAGAAAGACTACGCATACCCTTAGCAACATCTGGGAAATTCCGGCTGGTATTGTCAGAGACTTCAAGAGAATGAACTTAGAGTTGGGTTCTACCGGCGATGCTGATTTGAACGCAATGATCGCAGAGCCGGAGTTATATCACGACATTAGAGCTCTACAATGGGAGGATGAAGAACTCGTGAAAATCAGAAGGGAAATTCCTTCAGGAAACCGAGAAGGGTTTGAGATTAAACCTGACGGGAGTTTGAGATTCAAAGAAAGGTGGTGCGTGCCTGACGTACCTGTGTTGAAAAGAAAGATCCTCGACGAGGCACATAGTACACGATACTCCATACATCCTGGGTCTGATAAAATGTACCAAGACTTAAAACTGAAGTTTTGGTGGGTTAGAATGAAAGCAGAGATTGCAGAGTATGTTGCAAAGTGTTTAATCTGCCAAAAAGTGAAGTTTGAACATCAACGACCCGGGGGACTACTACAACCTTTGGACATTCCATTGGGAAAGTGGGACTCCATTTCCATGGATTTTATAACAGGTTTACCAAGGACTCATAAAGGAAATAATGCAATTTGGGTAATAGTGGACCGCCTGACCAAATCAGCCCATTTCCTGCCAATCAAAGACACCTGGAGCCTTGAAGAGTTAGCTAAGGCATATGAGAAGGAGGTGATCCGATTACACGGCGTACCGCTAGACATTATTTCGGATAGGGATCCGAGGTTCACCTCTCATTTTTGGGACAAGCTCCAAGCAGCATTGGGAAGTCAACTGAAGATGAGCACCGCTTTCCACCCTGCGACCGATGGTCAAACTGAGAGAACTATCCAAACGGTCGAGGACATGCTCAGGGCATGTGCTTTAGAATTCAACGAGAATTGGGAGAAAAGTCTACCTTTGATTGAATTCTCCTACAACAATAGTTTCCATGCAAGTTTGGGTTGTGCTCCATTCGAGGCATTGTACGGGAGAAAGTGCCGTAGCCCAGTCTGTTGGGACGATGCTAGTGATAATGTGGGAACTGGACCACAGGTCATTCAAGACCAAATTGAACACATAAAAATCATTCGGGAACGCCTGCAAGCGGCACAAGTCCGCCAGAAGATGTATGCCAACAAGCATCGTCGACCAATCGAGTTCGAGGTTGGTAATCATGTGTTCTTGAAAGTATCACCCATGAAGGGGGTTCGACGCTTCGGATTGAAAGGAAAACTGAGTCCTAAGTACGTTGGACCTTACGAAGTACTTGAAAGGATTGGCGAGGTAGCCTATCGCTTAGCGCTACCCCCCAACTTATCCAAAGTTCACAACGTGTTCCACGTTTCTCAACTGAGGAGATACAGGAGTGACCCAAGTCACATCATACTCCTGACGTAATTGCGGTTGAGCCTAACCTGCTTTACTCCGAGAGACCAGTGAAGATTCTAGCTCGAGAAACCAAGGTATTGAGACGGAAGACGGTTCCCTTAGTGAAGGTACTATGGAGAGGTCAATTGACCGACCAAGCAACTTGGGAGACCGAGGCCTCAATGAAGGAGAAATACCCCGAACTTTTTAACTCAGGTGAAAATTCTTTTCTACATTCAAGTTTCGGGACGAAACTTTTTCTAAGGGGGGAGGTTTGTAATACCCCGTGTTAAATTAAGCTAATTATAATTAGTAGATCGATAATTAGACCATCTTGCTCATTTAAATCCTTAAACAATACACTACAAGTTCTCCTCGCACCAAAATTAAAACCATTTTGATATACTTCGAATTTGAACTTTATTTTTACTTATTCAAACTCGATAAATCAAATGATGAATCGACGACAAATTTCTCAACAATAAATTTCGGCACGCAAATCGAGGTCAATCTTGACCAAAGTGGCCGAGCCACTTAAGGTGATTAAAGCACCTAATTCTTTTTCAATTACACTTACCCATAATCTAAATTTAACAAAATCAGTTAAGACTTAATCATTTTGGATTAATACTAACAAAACATATTATAATAATATTAAACTACTATTCCTTTTTGATTTAACTAGCACTTTCACTAAAACTCGAAATAATGAGTCACACTAAGTCCAAACTGATAAACTTTTTGACGTTTGGTCCTAATTATTTAAATCATTAACTTTCATCCAAAAAAATATATACTTCGGACTAGTAAATTTTTAAACAAAATTCGAGGAGCCCAAAACCCAATTTTTATTTCAATCACACTTCGAGTTTTAATTTCATTTTTATTTTCAATCCTATTCCAAAACATTATTTTAAAATCATATATTTCATTTCGAGACTTTTCACGCCAGAATCGAAAATTCCGAAAACGAAAAATCGAGCCAACATGGGCTCACCTAGGCCGGCCACCCTTGCACATGCATGACCAATTTTTCAACCCTTCACTTCTCTTACACAAGCCACCCTACATTAATACTACAACATCACTTCTCCTTTATACTCTATAATTCATCATCACCCTAATTACATTAAACATTAAATCCTAATCAAAACTTATACAACACAATACCTTACTCACCCAATATTCTTACAACTTGTTTTCATTATTTTCACAAGTCAAAAACACTTCCCTTCCCCTCTCATTTCAAATTGAGATAATACTCCCTTTGCATCCCTTTGTTTTTCTTTCATTTCTCTCCTAAAACACACTAAAATCAAACCCTAATATTACTCTAATATTACACTAGTATTCTTAGTATTCCTTGGGTATTTTGAAGCTTATTTCGGGTTTATTTTTGAAGGTGAAGACGGGTACTTGGGTGAAGACTTAGACTTAGATTTAGATAACATAGTCGATCCGGAAAATCAATAACTTGCCGATCAAGGTGACTAGCCTTGTCTTATATTATTCTCTTAGTAAATTAACTTGTTTTGTTATTATAATTTTATGAGTATGAAAATTATGTTAAATATGTTAAACATCACCTAAGTGTACTTGTATGTTTATGTGTTGTATAATAAAATGATAATAACTAAATAATATGTTAAATAGATTATTGTGGTATCATGTTCATATATTTAGTTAAATTAATTTTGAGCACTTTTAATTTATGTTCATATGATTTTTATGCTTAGTTGTGTTTTAGTTATGTTATAATCATATATAAAAATTATGTGAAATATTAACAATGAGTTTAAAGTGATTAAAATCGAAAATGAAAATTTTACATACATATTACATGTACACGGCATTTCCCATTTGTTTTACTAAATTTTCACTTTTAATTTTTGTAAATAATATGTTAGTTTAAGTTAGTATGAAATGGAGGTATTCATGTAAAAAAATTAAATTAGGAAAATAAATTATCAAATGAAAAATAAGCATATTTGTGTTCTTGAAGTTATTTTGATGTTCTTGAAAAACTCATGATGGTGTTCATGTTATTCTTGATTTGTAGCTTATTTTGATTTATATTGTTTTTGTGATTATTGTTATTTATTGTTTTATTTAACTAACAAGTAAATATATTACTAACTATATAATTTAAACTAGCTAAATCATTTAGAATAAAAAGTTAGAAATTTAAAGTGTTGAAAAACACTATTCATAAATGTAAATGAAATTTGTTAGTAAATTTCATTTTAGTTTAAATCATTTTAGTATAATTAGAATAATTAAAATATAAAGACTTTAAGTTAAAAACCGATAAAATCGAAAAATGAAAATTTAGAACCATCACCTACTTGCTCACGGCATTCCTTCATTTTTAGGCTTAAAATTGTTTTTATCACTTTTAGTTTATTGTTAAAATAATTTAATTATTAGTTAATAAGTTAGAATTAAGAAATTAAAAGAAATAAATCAATTTTGACATGTACATTAAACCACACGACATTCTCTTTTTAAATTGACTAAATTTGATCAAAATGAAATTATCACTAAGTCACTAAAGTTAAATAGTAATTAGAATTGAATTTTTGTATAAATTGTTTTAGTTATAAATGAAATACGATAAACCGATGAAAATATGTTAACCGTTATAAAAATGAATTAAATCGTGTGATACTACCTTCGCTATTGGATTATTGAATTTGGACATACGGACTATAAATGAATCATCCACGATACTATCACTAACTTAAATAAATAGACGACTAAATTTAACCGAGTCTTACATTTTAAAATATTTTCACAAATCACTAAATACAAAATGAACTTAACGTTTTTAAAACTAGACTTTTAGATATTTTCACAAATCACTAAATACAAACCGAACTTAACGTTTTTAAAACTAGACTTTTGAAATATTTTCAAAAATCACTAAGTACAAAACGAACCTAACGACTTTGAAACTAGAACTTTTGTACTTAGCAAATAAAATGAAATTTTAGTTTATACTTAGGAAATAAAAAGATTTAGTATTATACTAAAATATCTTAAGTATAAAAATACGTATAAAAATACGTATAAATATAAAAATACGAATACGTATAAAAATACGTATAAAATACGGTGAATAGTGAAAAGTGAATAGTGAAAAGTGAATAGTAAAATACTAAAAATAATTGAAAATTTTACTAAGTATAGAAAATTGAAAATGAATAAGTAAATGATTTAAAGTGTTTGAATAACACCTAAATAAAATTTGACATATTAATAAACATATCAAATTAGAAATTTAAAAACGTTAATAATTAACAACGCTTCAAATAATAAACGAACGTGTTATGTGATCATATGAAACCTACAATTCAAATAAAACGTTTGACGCTGAGACTAGGAGAGTCTAGTAACATGTGATATGTAAATATCAAATAAATAATAAATCATGAGTATGTTTAAATAAAAGGTCAAGCTTGGGCCTCAGATAAGGGAACGTCAATCGTGAGTGAAGTGGGGTTAAGATAGTCTTGTGGCGGTCGCCATTGCCGGACAAGATAATGAATATGCCAAGGCTTTTGTCTCAGGCTTTAGGAAATAGTCGTTTTATCCTGAGTTAAGGTGCTCTATGATTAGCATAGCCCATTCTTAAATTGGATACTAGTGTACATGTACTAGACTAGGGTTTTATTCCCCTATTTCGCTAAAGTTACCAGGGCACCGTGGCGATTAATGCCGATTATAGCGGTTCAAGTCTCCTTGCCGTGTTTCGTTCTTAGTGGGCGCGACACTAGCATTCGTTCTTGCCACATGTAAAGATCACTTGACGAGATTGTATCTGAAGTTCGAATCATTTCGAACACTAGAGGATGAGATGCAAGTATTATAGTATTCGGCGTGGTTTACGAGTCGAGTAAGTCTCTGCACTATGGAAGTGAGATGCAATCGATCGTGAGTACAAAGACCTACTCGATTGGTCGTGCTCGTAAGCGAGTGTGTTGTTTGTTGTCTGATTAAATGAGAACGAGTGTGTACCATCTTCGAAAATTAAAGACCACAACTTTCTGAAATGAATCGAGTCTGTATGATGATCATGATACATTATATATGTTTGTATGCGATCTGATATCGCTTTGTAATCCTGTTGTATATTGTGACACTATTGCTATGCTATTGTCTGTTATTTGCCTTCCTAATTGAATACCATGCTTATATGATTTATCGCTTTAAACCGCATGCTTATTATGACTTATATGTCTTTATATGCTATTTGAATAAGCATGTTTATGTTTTATCATAATGTTATGTTTATAAAGCGATAATATTAAACCAAAGTAATTGAAACCGAGGGTAAGTATGAGCATAGCTAGTCACTGTCCGCTCAGCGGGCACCCCCCATCAGTTTATTGTGCAGGATAACCGTGGACCGGGAGCTGGATTTTGGACGGGGCCACGAGACGCTTTATGCTTTATTTTATTTGCTTTTCGAGAGATATGTAATATAATTAGCGCTACTCTTTTAAACTTCCGTACTTAGAGTCGTTTACTTCGACTCTTGAACGATGATGTTATATTTTGGGATTTTATTGTATAATTAATAACGCTGGTTTTAGACTTAATTAATTTCCGCCTTAGTAATTAAAGTCGACTAAAAACCAGGTTGTTACAGTTGGTATCAGAGCTGACTCGTGACCGTAACATGAATTGCCTAATGCGATTTATGCTTACCTAACGAGAGACACCTGGGCAGTACAAACATATTAATATGTTAAACTGCAAGACTACTAGGATCAAATAATAAATTAGATTTTTCTTTATTAGATCATTTAAATAATAAACTTAAAAATCGCTTTAAAGTGTGAGGATGGGTAGAAACCTTAAGGACCGACCATAGGCTAAGGATTTTTAAATAACTAACTACTTCCCTCAAAATAAAATACACTAACTATCGTATGCTTGCTACTTGCTGAAGTGACTGACAAAAAAACTAACAACTATCCTCGGATATAAAATCTAAATAATAATTCAATTCCCGAGGATCGAAGCACCGAAGGAGTACCAGACGGCACGGAGCGAGGACATCTGTTAAATTCGTAACCAATTCCACAAAAATACATTCTCCCTCTCTCCTACTTTTATATCTTTCCTAAGAAAATGTACCAGATACATTTTAAAATCCTAAAACCGATGTAACTAAAAATTACATCTCAATGAAATAAAATACCTAACTTCTGTGCTTACTTGCATAACTACCGTTATTGCATTTACTTTCAAGTAAAAGCTATCAATGATAAGCATGTCTTCTAACCTCTCGCAATACTAATAAATTCTTTCACGTCTTAATTCTTTCAGAATGGCTGCACCTCCAATGACAGACGAGGAAAGACACCTCCTGGCAGAAGAATCTTTGATCCGTTTGGCAGAAATAGCCACGGACAACGCAAACAGCCAACATCATCCAAGCGCGTTTGATCGTGTTTCACGTCATCGACCACAAGAATACTCGGGTTCAAGTGATCCTATCGATCTCACGAATTGGCTAGAAGAGATGAAAAAGCTGATGGACCTAAGCAGGACACCTCCAGAGGATAGGGTAAACATCGCCGCCTACTTCTTGAAAGGCGAGGCGAATGATTGGTGGAGCGTGGTCAGGACCAACGAGCCTGACGCCACGTTCACATGGTACGAGTTCACAGCGAAAATCAAGGAGAAGTACTTTGGGTATGAACTCCGTTGTCAGAAGGAAGAGGAATTCATAGCTCTTAAGATGGGAGACATGACACTCCAAGAATACACCGCAAAATTTCAACAGCTGGCCAAATTTGGGGCTGCGATCGCTCCCAACGAAAGGTCCATGACCCAGAGATATCTGCGCAATATGTCCAACACTATGCGTACCCACATGAGTACCAACACCTACAATACCGTTGCTGCAGCGTATGAATGCGCATGTAGCCTGTGGGCTTCTCTGGAGTTGGAAAAAACTGAAAAGAAGAAGAAGGTGTTTGTGCCTTCCGTATCACAGTCGAGCTTCATCCAGAAGCCGAACTACCAGCGTCCTATTCAGCAGAGGCCAAATTTCCAGAGGCCTGCGTTCCAAAACAGGCTTCCTGCTGGGAATAATCAGAGAGCAATGGTTGTAGGAAGGGCTCCTCAACCAAGGGCATTACCGGGAAATTGCAATATGTGTGGCAAGGCGAAACATGAGGGGAAACAGTGTAATGGCCAACCAATTACCTGCTATCGTTGTAAACAGATAGGGCATAAAGCAAATGTATGCCCCAACAACCTAAACGCGGCACCTGTTGCGGGAGTACCACAATCTGTTGTGGTACAAGGTCGAGTATATGTCCTCACAGAAGCGGAGGCAGAGGAGTCACCTGAGGCTGACGTCATTACTGGTATTTTTCTTATAAACTCTGTGGCCCTTGATCGTTTTATTTGACACTGGGGCATCATTGTCCTTTATATCTTCTAAATTTGCCTCAAAAGCAAATCTCACAAATTCTGAATCAATCGACGCAAATATTTCTCTACCAAACGGTAAAATTTTCAAATGCTCTAAAATTTTCAAAGAAACTCCAATCACAATTCATAAAACAACCTTTCCTTCCGACCTTATTCTGTTTGACATGCCGGAGTTCGACGTCATACTGGGTATCGATTGGTTGACTAAATACCATGCAATATTCGAGTGCCGAGACCGAAAGATTCGCTTGAAGCATCCTATGGGAACTAGGGTTACGTATCAGAAGACATCGCCAATTAAGGGGGCGAAAATCATCTCTGTGCTACAACTACAACGGTTAGAAAGAAAAGGGCATCAAGTGTACCTATGTAGCGTCAACGAAGTAAAGGAAAGCGTGAACATTGAAGATATCCACGTAGTACGGGAGTTCCCTGATGTCTTCCCAAATGAGTTTCCAGGCTTGCCTCCTGCACGTGATGTTGAATTCTCTATCGACCTTGCGCCAAGCACGGTACCTATCTCAAAGGCACCTTACAGGATGGCACCAGTAGAACTGCAAGAGCTGAAGAAACAACTGGAAGAAATGATCGAAAAGCGTTTCATAAGACCAAGTGTCTCACCTTGGGGAGCACCGGTCCTCTTTGTGAAAAAGAAGGACGGCAGTATGAGACTCTGCATAGACTACAGGGAATTGAACAAGGTAACCATTAAGAACCGCTACCCTTTGCCAAGAATTGACGACCTCTTTGATCAACTGAAAGGAGCGGGAGTGTTTTCTAAGATCGACCTAAGGTCAGGTTACCATCAGATTGCTGTAAGGGAATCAGACATCCAAAAGACTGCTTTTAGGAGCAGATACGGTCATTATGAATTCAAGGTTATGCCTTTCGGTTTGACCAATGCACCAGCAGTGTTCATGGATCAAATGAACAGAACCTTCCACGAGTATTTGGACATATGCGTGGTTGTATTCATTGATGATATCCTAATTTATTCCAAGACCGGGGCAGAACACGAGGAACATCTACGTATCATCCTGGGGATACTACGGAAATATAAGTGGTATGCAAAATTATCCAAATGTGAGTTTTGGCTCGAAAAGGTAGCATTTCTGGGTCACATCATCTCGAAGGACGGAGTGATGGTAGATCCTGCAAAGATCGACGCAGTGAAAGAATGGAAGGCTCCCACAAATATAACTGAGATACGCAGTTTCCTAGGTTTGGCAGGATACTACAGAAGATTCGTCCCAGACTTCTCTAAGGTAGCACGACCGATGACCAAGTTACTATAGAAGGAGTCCAAGTTCATTTGGGGCGACGAGTGCGAGAATGCATTCCAAGAACTCAAGACAAGGCTTACCACAGCACCAGTCTTAGCTCTCCCCACTGATGGAGACGAGTATGAAGTGTACAGTGACGCCTCACTGAATGGCCTGGGTTGCGTACTGATGCAACAAGGGAAAGTCATTGCTTACGCATCAAGGCAGTTAAAGGTTCATGAGCGAAACTACCCAACTCATGACCTGGAATTAGCAGCTGTGGTGTTTGCTTTGAAAATCTGGCGTCATTATCTCTACGGAGTAAGTATCAAGTTCTACACAGACCACAAGAGCCTGAAATATATCTTCACACGTATGAGCTCAACATGAGACAACGCCGATGGCTAGAATCGATCAAAGACTACAAGATTGAGCTGGCACTACCATGAGGGTAAGGCGAACGTCGTTGCAGACGCTCTGAGTAGAAAGACTACGCATACCCTTAGCAACATCTGGGAAATTCCGGCTGGTATTGTCAGAGACTTCAAGAGAATGAACTTAGAGTTGGTTCAGTCTGACGATGCTGATTTGAACGCAATGATCGCAGAGCCGGAGTTATATCACGAGATTAGAGCTCTACAATGGGAGGATGAAGAACTCGTGAAAATCAGAAGGGAAATTCCTTCAGGAAACCGAGAAGGGTTTGAGATTAAACCTGACGGGAGTTTGAGATTCAAAGAAAGGTGGTGCGTGCCTGACGTACCTGTGTTGAAAAGAAAGATCCTCGACGAGGCACATAGTACACGATACTCCATACATCCTGGGTCTGATAAAATGTACCAAGACTTAAAACTGAAGTTTTGGTGGGTTAGAATGAAAGCAGAGATTGCAGAGTATGTTGCAAAGTGTTTAATCTGCCAAAAAGTGAAGTTTGAACATCAACGACCCGGGGGACCTTTGGACATTCCATTGGGAAAGTGGGACTCCATTTCCATGGATTTTATAACAGGTTTACCAAGGACTCATAAAGGAAATAATGCAATTTGGGTAATAGTGGACCGCCTGACCAAATCAGCCCATTTCCTGCCAATCAAAGACACCTGGAGCCTTGAAGAGTTAGCTAAGGCATATGAGAAGGAGGTGATCCGATTACACGGCGTACCGCTAGACATTATTTCGGATAGGGATCCGAGGTTCACCTCTCATTTTTGGGACAAGCTCCAAGCAGCATTGGGAAGTCAACTGAAGATGAGCACCGCTTTCCACCCTGCGACCGATGGTCAAACTGAGAGAACTATCCAAACGGTCGAGGACATGCTCAGGGCATGTGCTTTAGAATTCAACGAGAATTGGGAGAAAAGTCTACCTTTGATTGAATTCTCCTACAACAATAGTTTCCATGCAAGTTTGGGTTGTGCTCCATTCGAGGCACTGTACGGGAGAAAGTGTCGTAGCCCAGTCTGTTGGGACGATGCTAGTGATAATGTGGGAACTGGACCACAGGTCATTCAAGACCAAATTGAACACATAAAAATCATTCGGGAACGCCTGCAAGCGGCACAAGTCCGCCAGAAGATGTATGCCAACAATCATCGTCGACCAATCGAGTTCGAGGTTGGTAATCATGTGAACGCGTAGGAAGAAATCAACTTGCGCAATCACCCTAAATTCAATAAAGGCGTCCCAAAATTCAATTGATTATAAAACGCGTAGGAAGAAATCAACTTGCACAAATTCAATCGATAAAAGCAATTAAAACATGTCTTGAATCAAAATCACAATCACCCTAAACCCTAATTAAGAATTAGCTACACATGAAAGGAGAAGAAGCAAAACAATTGATAATGGAAGACATAATGAAATAAACAAGAACAATAAGATTAAACCTGGAGTAATTCAAGAATTGCAATGTAAAAGATCGAATCTTGCGAGTGATTAAAAGCTAAACCTAAGAGTTTTTGAGAGTATTTGAGAGAGAACTAAAATCTAAACCTAGGCTGAAAAATAATAATGAAAGCATAAGTGACAAAACCCTACTCGAGTTATATTTATAGGCCACGAAAATCCGGAGCAGCAAGTGAAGAGAACCGCTCGGTTCGAAGTCAAACCGATCGGTTTGGGGGTTGGAACCGATCGGTTCACTCCTGAACCGATAGGTTCTTAGCTACAATTCGTTTGGCAGCAATTTTAAGCCTTGTTCTTGTACCCGGAACCTATAGGTTTGCTCTGAACCTATAGGTTTGACTTCACAAATCATCGTATTGACTCCGAATCGACTCTCGGGCTTTGTCTTGACTTCACGATACTCGATAATGCTCCAAATGACTCAGGTTTCAGCTCAGGACCGCCAAAACCTGCAAAATACACACGAGGAACGACAGTATCGCAATATAAAGCAAATAGATCCTAAAACAACAGTGAAATCGAGCGAGTGTGAGCTAAATGCAACTATATCGGGGGCATAAAAGCTATATAAAAGACGTGTATCACTTGGGCTCGCCGAGGAGTGTCTATGTAGTCGTAATTGCATATGATTGCCTTCCGTTGAGGAGAAAATGATGTAATGCTCGTGAAGAGCCTTCGTGCTTCTGTACCGTACATTAAATGCTTAATATACGCGTATGGCGGACTGTAGGTGACGCCTTAACCCAAGCACGGGACGTACTTGGAGTTGTATTAGGGCCAAGATGAATTAGGAATTCAAAAGTAGGCGTAAAATGAGAAAAATCCGAGAAAAACCACAGGCAGAAACCGCATAGCCTTATGCGGTTCATGGTGCAAACCGCATAAGGTTATGCGGTTTGCCTTAGTGGCTGTAGGGGGCTTATAAAGGCACGAGGACCGTAGCTTGTTTCCTCATTCACCATTTTCGGTTTCTTGCTCATGAAAACACCATTTTTCGATTTCTCAACCAAATTTGCTCGTTTTTCTTGCGTTGTCTTGCTATGGAACCAGGTAATGCTCCATTTTAACTTGCTTTTATGTTATTTGTCGTTGTAATTAGCTAGTTTCGCCTTGAAATGTTGAAAAGACGGGTTTTGCATGAAAACCCGAGTTTTGCTTGAAATTTGCCGTTTGAATGCTTGAAATTAACGTCATTGTGTTGCATTATGCCATGTGAACGTGTATGTGTGAATTGATCGTGATTTAGACCGTCTTTGTGTGAAAAACGTCCAAATTAGGTTTCCGACCCGAAAACGAACCCGGATTTTCCGACCCGAAATTTCAACTAAACTTCGAGGATACCCATAGTGTGTATAGCATGCCTATAGCTTCAATTTTGCGAAAATGTCGAGTTAAGGCTTTCAAATCGCCGTCTTAAGTCGTAGTTATACGGAGTAATTAAGGCGAATTGGGGGCTTTTGATCGGAGTGACCAAAATGCAATTGCTTGTAATGGTTTGTTGTTGGGGACTATTATGGCGCATAGAAACCATAAAGTTGTAATTTTGAGGTGTAGAGAACGGTTTTCGGCTTAATTATGAATTAGGCCTAAAAATGCTCTGTAGGGCGTATAGTGCAATGTGTTAAGGGATGCATATGTATTATGTGCGTATTATTTGTGTGTATTTGTGTATGTGTATGCCAAGTTGTATGCTTGCATGTATTATAGCTGTATGTATTGGTTGTGTTTGGTTGCAGGGGAAGATTCTAGTCGTGTTACGAGATCGAAATCTCGTAGGAGTGCTTGTTCGAGGACTGAGAAAGCGTCTAGTTCGAGTAGTATGAGGAGTTCGCGCAGTGAGAGGGAGGCCGACCCTCGTGACTTGCGCACGAGACGTGGTCAGTCACGAGGTAGAGGTCGTGGGAGGAATGTCCCTGTGCCTGATCCTGAGGAGGAGGAGGCGGATGCGCTTGCTTTAGTTGACGAGATAGAGGCTGGGATGGAGGTTGAGGAGGAGGCCGAGGAGGCTGCGCCTAGAGCGAGTAGCTCTAGGCCGCGAAAGTCGCGTGTGAACAGGGCCTTTGCCAAGGGTTGGGATGGCCATAACCTTCTACTTGCTCCGGAGAGACACGTTTCCTATCGAGCGACGATGGGTTGGCAGAAAGGCTCGATGAGGACTTTCTCGGCGTCGTCCGTGATGTGTGCTGAGGAGAAGCTTTAGCCGAGAGCGCAAGCTTGGGTCTTTGCGTAGTGCTTTTGGCCCGTTGGTCGGCCATTGGAGGAGATTGCGAGGAAAGAAGCGGCGGCGAACCTGGATGTTGATCGGGGCCTTCCTGAGCAGTCTTTGGGACACCACGACGGCGTTCCATATGCCCGGCCGAGGCGGCATTACCTTGTCTGAGTATCACGGTCATGGCCAGGCCGCCGTCGGGGACCGTGACATGAGCTTTGAGTTTGCGCCGTCCGTTGTGGGCGAGGTTGTGGATCGCCGCGATTGGCGGTGGTTTTGAGGTGGTTTGTGAGGGTGCACCACCTTACACTTTCAAGACGAGCTACATCTTGGAGTACTTTGAGGGGAAGACCGAGCATGGCCCCTCGGAGTGGAGTGTGACGGCGTAATGCTCGTATGTGGTGTGGTGGTTTGTCAGCGCCGTGTACTTCGGCGATAAGGGTGAGCGGGCGTCGACGTCGGTCCTTATGCATCTCCTGGATTGGAATGCAATTGGGACGTTTGACTGGGTGACGCCGTCTTTGGGTTTGTGCATTCGTTTCTGCATGGATGCCGTGAGACCACGGGTCATGGATCGAGGGTCGCGACTATCTTTAGTCTCGCCTGGATTCTTGATGGAGGTACGTGTTGATTCTGCTTTTGTTTTAGGTGCACTGTTGTTTGTTTTTTGTTGTATTTGTAACGTGTTTTTGTTTCTTGTGTGTGCAGTCGTGGATTCTTAGCCATTTTCCTTTTCTGCTCCCCGCGTACTACGAGGATCGTGAGAGAGTAACCGTGATGCATTACTTGGTGCGTGTAATCATACCGCATTTAACTGGTCGTATGATGCGGTTCGAGTGCGTCTGAACCTTATGGAGTTTAAACAGGTTCGTGTTTGAACTATTTTAAGTAGAGTGTACTTAAAATGATTGCATGTGCTCTTGATGATGTTGTTGTTGTTTTTCGTTTGCAGTTCGAGTCCTTCCCGTGGAGTCAGTATACGGGTATTCCTGAGGGCATTGGAGCTAGGTTTGCAGTGCGTGATACCCAGCGCCTGTACTTGGCGACGCCGTACGGGCCGGTTTGGTATCTTGGGGAGCGTTTGGTTTATCAGGCCGGATGGCCGGCTCCGGTGGTGCCTAGGGACCCGCCGAGGGTCCTGTTTGAGCGAGGGGTTTCCGCTCAGGATCGGATGGCGTTGTACGGGGAAGGAGAGTCGGTGAGTCTTCTGTCTGGGAAGACTATGGCGGTTGCTCTGTCTCGGCTTGCTTGTGGGCCGATTGAGGTATGCTTGCTTCTTTTGAGGGTGCGTAAGGTAATTTTTGCGAAAAATTTCCCTGACGTGTGCGTTTTGTACTTGTTTTGTAGGAATTTGATCCCGAGATGGCGGAGCAGCCTGGTGACTTTCCTACCACCGTTGAGTATGATGACTCGGGTGTCCGTCGTACCTTTGCTTTGCCGACGTACTTGGCGGTGACTACTGACGCAGGCATGGACAGCTAGACGGGCAAGGTGAAGAAGGTATGTATCTTTGTCTTTGTATATGTGAGTGAGCCCCCAGTTTGATCGAGGTATGAAACATAGCGATGATCAAACTAGTGAGATGCGTGTTTTTGTGGTTATCCCCTCGAGTTTGTCTTAATTTGAGTGAAATTAAGGCAAAGTGGGGTTGACGGCGTTTGTTTTGAAATTTTCCCCCCGAAGTTTGACTTAATTTGAGTGGAATTAAGGCAAAATGGAGAAAATGCGTTTTGTTTTTGAAATTACCCCCTAAGTATGACTTAATTTGAGTGAAATTAAGGCAAAATGGAGAAGAATGTGAGGTGTTTATGTGTTGTGTATCGCAGGTGGCAAAGGAGGCGCATAAGAAGCTATGGCGGATAGCTAACAGGTGGAGGATGGCTTGGGGTGAAGCAGTCGCTCGGTAGTGTCAGTCGGTGAGGCAGCTCGGTCGGCGTGAATTTGAAAATCTGCGTCGTCGTCATCCTGAGTGAACTTGTGTAATAAAGATTGTATGAACCTTTGTTTACATGTCTTGGTAGCTTGAACTTGAACTTGATTGTAGTTGTGAACCTGTTTAGTAAGCTTGTTTGAAAAACGGATGATTCCCGAGCGGGATGCTTTGATGTTTGATTAAATTGTGAAAATGTTTTTGCAAAGAGTTCATTTTAAATGCGAAATGAGCTTGCATGAATGTCGAAAATGTTTGTGTTTTGATTCGTGGTATGAATCGTATTTGCTAAAGCGAAGTGCGATGTTGTTGTGTGGGGAACGACCAAAGAGTGTCGTATGTTAGTGTAAGCTGTCGTGGCTTAGGCAAGACGAAATTAGGAAAGTCGTGGGAAAAACCAGCCTCTGAAACCGCATAGCCTTATGCGGTTTGAGGTGCAAACCGCATAGGCCTATGCGGTTTGAAGGGCAAACCGCATAGAGTCATGCGGTTTGTCAGCGTGGCTGGTAGCGCTGTATTTCCATATTTCGGACGCGTTTTTTCTATATAAGGAGGGGGGTGCGTGCCATAATCCTCATTCACAATCACTTCTCTTCTTTTCTTTTAGTACAAGTTTTTGCTCTCATAAATATAGTAGGTATATTTACAAAAGTTTTTTTTTTTTTTTTTGAAGTCAAGAAAAATGGTTGAGCATTTTGATGCTCTCTTGAAGAGGTGGACTTCCTCATTAAGTCCGGCGATGAAGAGGGCGGTGTATGACGATGGTGCCAGTGTTTTTATTGGCTTTCGCCAAATGAAAGTCGATCTAGACTTCCGGGATGCGTGCTTAGATTATTGGGATCCTAGCTTGCATGTGTTTAGGTTTCAGAAGATGACTTGAGTAATTTGCTTTGTTTTGTTTAGAAAATTTCCTTTATTTAAATACATGTTTTAGATTCGAATTAAGGGCTAAGGAGGCTTGTTCCTAGCTCATTTCTAAATTGCGAAAAATTCTAAATAAAGTAATAAAATAGAATTAATTTGCTTTTGTCTTGTCTCGTTGCTTTCTTTTGTTTTGCTTTGAAATGTTCTCGACCTTTTTAAGCTTCGAACATTCGTATTTGTTTTTAAATCCTCAGCTTTTTTAAGCTTTGGATTTGTCTGTTTGATTTGTCTTGTCCTTAAGTCCTCGACCTTTTTAAGCTTTGGACTTGGATTTTTGTTTTGTTTTGTGTTGACTGTGCACTCGACTTTTTTAAGCTTTGAGCGTGTCTTTTTGTGAATACATCGCCCTTGACCTTTTTAAGCATCGGGAGTGCGTGCTAGGAAGTTCGGTTGTGCTTTTGACAAGCTGCCTACGTATCCGCGTTTTACGGAATCAAACCGGCGTAGTTCGTGTGATTCGGTTGAGCTCTTTGCGGAGCGGCCTACGTATCCACCGTGCGTGGAATCAAACCGAGCGTAGTTCACCCACGCGAGAGTGAGTTTTGTTTTTGAAATACATTGCAAAATTGTTTGTGTTTAGGGGTAGTATTTCTTGAGTTGATCAAGATTTGTTGGTAATCGGAAGTCCTGACCGTCGAGGTCAGTTAGTTTCACGGCTCCTCCGGGAAGGATTTCCTTGACCAAGTACGGTCCGGCCCAATTGGGTTTGAATTTTCCTCTTGGGTCGACTGGTAATGGTGCTCGGACTGATTTGAGTACTAGGTCACCCACTTTGATGTTTCGTGGCTTGACCCGTTTGTTGTAGGCGCGTTGTAGGCGAGATTGGTACATTCGGACTGTACTTAGTGAATGTAACCGTCTTTCGTCTAAAAGGATGAGTTGTTCGTATCGTTCGCGTGCCCATTCGGCTTCAGGAATGTCTGCTTCCATGAGAATTCGAAGGGATTGCATCTCGATTTCTACAGGTTGAACGGCTTCCATCCCGTAGGTTAGGAAATAGGGTGTCATGCCTGTGGGTGAGTGGATGGTTGTGCGGTATTCCCATAATGCAAATGGGATTTTGTTGGGCCAGTCGTGGCAGGTGTCGATCATCTTTTTGAGGATTGATACGACGGTTTTGTTTGCTGCCTCGACCGCGCCGTTAGTTTGTGGTCGGTAGGGTGATGATTTGTGTCGTTGTATCTTGTATTTGAGGAGAAGTGGTTCGACCTCTCCTTGGAAGTGTGTGCCTTGGTCGCTTATGAATTCTTGGGGTATGCCATAGCGACAAATGATGTTGTTTTGTATGAATTTTGCAACCTCTTTTGTGCCTAGTTTGCGGTATGATGCGGCTTCGACCCATTTGGTGAAATAGTCGATGGCCACGAGGATGAAGCAGTGTCCTCCTGCTCCCACGGGTTGAACTTTGCCTATGACGTCAATTCCCCAGGTCGAGAAGGGCCATGGCGAGGTTAAACTGTATAGTGGTGAAGGAGGGATGTGTTGTACGTTTGCAAAAATTTGACAATTATGGCAATGTTTGACATATTTTGCGCAATCGGCTTCCATGGTGGTCCAGTACCATCCTAGCCTTATGATTTGTTTGCACATGGCTCGTGCGTTCATGTGTGGTCCGCACTCGCCGTCGTGTACTTGGGACATGATTTCGTGTCCCTTTTTGTGGTCGACGCACAAGAGTAGTGTGCCTTGAGGCGTCTTTTTGAGTAGTTTGCCCATTTCCTTCACGAATTGTGATGATAATAGGCGTAGGGCTCGCTTGGCCCGTTTGTCAATGTTTGGTGGGTATTCACCGTTTGTTTTGTAGTTGATGATTGCTTGGTACCAAGGGTCGATTTGCTCTTCCTCGGTTTCAATGTCACAGATGTAAGCGGGTTCATTCCGTCGTTCCACGACAATGGGTAGCGTTTCCATTCCCGGGGGTATGTTGATTAGTGATGCGAGTTTGGATAACGCGTCGGCGAATTGGTTTTCTTCGCGTGGGAGGTGTATGAATTCTACGTGATAGAATTCGCTTATGAGCTCTTGTATTTTGTTTTGGTATAATGCCAGGTTTTCATTAAGTATCTTCCATGCTCCGGATACTTGGTTGATTATGAGGGAGGAGTCCCCATAGACTCTTATATTGCGGGCGTAGAGTACAAGGCGCTGCTTGGAGACCGTGCAAGCACGCTTCGTATTCTGCGGCGTTGTTTGTAACGTCAAAATCCAGTTTGATGGATAAGGGGGTGTGTTCGCCATTCGGGGATATGAGAAGTATTCCTACTCCACATCCTCGATAGTTGGAGGAGCCATCGAAGTATAACTCCCATTGTTCTTGGTTGATGTTGTAAATCCCATCATCTGGAAGGGATGTTGTGTCGATGATTGGCTCTTCGTTGATTGCATTTTCGGCTAGGAAGTCGGAGACTGCTCGTCCCTTGATTGCTTTGAGGGGTACGTACTTAAGGTCGAATTCGGCTAGGAGCAATGTCCATCTGGCCATTCGTCCGTTAAGCACAGGTTTCTCGAAAAGGTACTTTACGGGGTCCATTTTGGAATAGACCTTCGTCTGGTGTGCTAGCATATAGTGACGGAGTTTTTTAGATGACCATACCAATGCTAGACAGCTCTTCTCGACGGGTGAATATCGAGTTTCGTAATCGAGAAATTTTTTGCTAATGTAATAGATTGCGTGTTCTTCGCCGTTTATTTCTTGAGCGAGCATGGCGCCCATGGCGGTAGGGGTTGTTGTAAGGTACAAGGATAATGGTAAATCCTTTTGGGGTGGTCGTAGAACTGGCGGGTTGGTTAGTAATTCCTTGACCTTGTCAAATGCTCTTTGACATTGTTCGTCCCATTCAACGTGGTCGGTTTTCTTGAGTTTCTTGAAAACTGGTTCACATATCATGGTGAGTTTGCTAATGAAGCGTGAGATGTATTGGATTTGGCCCAAGAAACTTCGAATTTCGTCGAGGTTCTCCGGGGGTCGCATTTCGAGAATTGCTTTGACTTTCGAGGGGTCGACCTCGATGCCTCTTTGGCTCACTACATGTCCTAGTAGTTTACCGGATTTAACTCCAAAAGTACGTTTTTGGGGATTGAGGCGCATTTTGTATTGTCGTAGGCGCGTGAAGAACTTGCGGAGGTTAGTGATGTGACCACTTCTCTCCTTTGACTTCACGATCATATCGTCGACGTAAACTTCGACTTCTTTGTGCATCATGTCATGTAAAAGGGTTGTGGCGGTGCGTTGATATGTTGCACCAGCGTTGATCAGGCCGAAAGGCATGACCGTGTAGCAGTATGTGCCCCACGGTGTAATGAAGGCCGTCTTTGCCATGTCTTCGAGTGACATTTTGATTTGGTTATAGCCTGCGTAGCCGTCCATGAAGGATAGGAGGGCGTGATCGGCGGTGTTGTCGACTAGGACGTCCACATGGGGTAATGGAAAGTCATCTTTGGGACTAGCTTTGTTCAAGTCGCGAAAGTCAACGCATACTCGAATTTTGCCATTCTTTTTCAAGACTGGGACCATGTTTGAGACCCATTCAGGATACTCGATGACTTGGATGAAACCGGCTTGTAGTTGTTTTTCGATTTCTTCCTTGACCATAAGGGACCATTCGGGACGTAGTCTTCTTAGCTTTTGCTTGATGGGTTTGTAACCGGGTTTAATGGGGATGCGGTGCTCGGCGATGCTTCGTTCGATTCCGGGCATGTCTTTGTATGACCAAGCGAATACGTCCTTGAATTTTCTTAGGAGTTGTGTGAATTGGGCGCGCTCGTCTTCGTCTAGTGAGGCTCCTAGTTGTAGTTCCCTTGGTTCTTCGGGGGTTCCCACGTTTACGGTTATGGTTTCCTCGATGATAGGGTCCTGTGTTTTGGGAGAGACAAGGTTTGCAATGTATTTGTTTAATGATTGATTTGTTTGTTCATTTTCGCATGAGTTAGTGTCTTTTGTATTTTGTGTTTTGTTTGTTGTTT
The DNA here is from genome assembly GCA_023091065.1 of Dianthus caryophyllus. Lineage (NCBI taxonomy): Eukaryota > Viridiplantae > Streptophyta > Magnoliopsida > Caryophyllales > Caryophyllaceae > Dianthus > Dianthus caryophyllus. Next base: position 30,952,137 of record CM041517.1, on the reverse strand, counting down.
GTTGATTTTTGATTGTTTGTATTTTATTGTTTGTTTTAGCTTGAGACAAGACGTAAGTAAATTTATTCATTTCATTATTTTGAAGAGAGTTATTCGACAAATCAGAAAATTGCTTGGAGCTAGCCTCCGTAAAAAGAAAACCTAAACTAAAGTTAGAGTCTAGGATAGATGGGTCGACAGATGACCCGACACTAAGAGCATTAGAAGCTAAAAGAATCTCTTCTTCTTCTTCGTCGTCTTCTGTGCCGCTAGAGGAGCTGCTTGAGCTGCTTGTGTAACAACCTGGTTTTTCGTCGACTTTAATTACTAAGGCGGAAATTAATTAAGTCTTAAACCAGCGTTATTAATTATACATAAAACCCAAAATGTTACATCGTAATTCGAGAGTTGAATAAAACAACTCTGTGTACGGAAATTTAAAAGAGTAGCGTCTTATATATTACAAATCTCTCGCAAATGACATAAAGTAAAGCGTAAAAACGTTGCATGGCCCCGTCCAAAATCCAGCTTCCGGTCCATGACTACCCTGCACAATAAACTGATGGGGGGATGCCCGCTGAGCGGACAGTGACTAGCTATGCTCATACTTACCCTCGATTTCAATTACTTTGGTTTAATATTATCGCTTTATAAACATAACATTATGATAAAAACATAAACATGCTTAATACAATTAGCATGTAAAGACATATATGTCATAATAAGCATGCGGTTAAAGCGATAAATCATATAAGCATGATATTCAGTTATGAAAGCAAATAACATATAATATCATAGCCATAGTATCACAACATATCAGCAAGATTACAAAGCGATATCAGATCGCATACATACATACGTATCGTATTGTTCTCATCATGCACTGATTCATTTCGTAAACTTGTGGTCTTTAATTTTCAAGATGGTACACACTCGTTCTCATTTAGTCATACAACAAACAACACATACCGCTTACGAGCCCGACCATCGAGTAGGCCTTTGTACTCACGATCGATTGCATCTCACTTCCATAGTGCGAGACTTACTCGACTCGTAAACCACGCCGAATACTATAATACTTGCATCTCATCCTCTAGTGTTCGAAATGATTCGCACTTCTGATACAATCTCGTCAAGTAATCTTTACGCAGGCTAAGAACCAATGCTAGTGTCGCGCCCACTAAGAACGAAACACGGCAAGGAGACCACCGCCATAATCGCCCAAATCCAAGACGGATGCCCTGTTAACTTTAGCGAAATAGGAATAAAACCCTAGCCTAGTACATGTACACTAGTATCCAATTTAAGTATGGGCTATGCTAATCATAGAGCACCTTAACTCAGGATAAGACGACTATTTCCTAAAGCCTGAGACAAAAGCCTTGGCATATTCAATTATCTTGTCCTAAGAATGGCGATCGCCACAAGACTATCTTAGTCCCACTTCACTTACGATTGACGCTTTCATATCCGGAGGCCCAAGCTTGACCTTTTATTTAAACTTACTCAAGATTCATTATTTATTTGATATTACATATCACATATTACTAGACTCTCCTAGTCTCAGCCACAAACGCTTAAGTATTTGTAGGTTTCATATGATCACATAACACGCTCGCTTATTATTTGAAGGGTTGTTAATTATTAACGCTTTTCAAGTTTCTAAATTGAAACGCTTATTAGTATGTCCAATTTTATTTATGTGTTTTTCAAACACTTTAGGTCATTTACTTCTTCATTTTAAATTTTCTATACTTAGTGAATTTTTCAATTATTTTCATTATTTCACTATTCATCGTATTTACTATTCATCGTATTCACTATTCATCGTATTTAACTATTCATCGTATTTATCTATTCATCGTATTTATACGCATCTTTATACTTAGATATTTTAGTATAATACTAAACTTGTTTTTATTTCCTAAGTATAGATTTCTAGTTTTAAAGTCCTGAGGTTCGCTTTTGTTCTTAGTGATTTTTGTAAATATTTTATCAGTTTAGTTTTAAAAACGTTAAGTTCGTTTTGTAAAAAGTGATAATAATATTTATTTTAAAATTCAAGTTTTAAAAATGTTAAGTTCATTTTATATAAAGGTGATAATGATATTTATTATAAAACGAGACTCTAAGTTAAATTTAGTCGCCTCATTAATTTAAGTCCGTGATAGTATCGTGGATGATTCATTTATAGTCCGTATGTCCAAATTCAATAATCCAATAGCAAAGGTAGTATCACACGATTTAGTTCATTTTTATAACGGTTGATCATTTTTATCGGTTTAATATATTTCATTTATAACTAAATCGATTTATACTCAAATTCAATTCTAATTACTATTTAACTTTAGTGACTTAGTGATAATTTCATTTTGATCAAATTTAGTCAATTTAATATACAAATGCCGTGTGGTTTAAAGTATATGACAAAATTGATTTATTTCTTTTAATTTCTTAATTCTAACTTATTAACTACTAATTAAATTATTTTAACAATAAACTAAAAAGTGATAAAAACAAATTTTAACCAAAAATTTGGCCTAATGCCGTGAGCAAGGTAGTAGTGTTCTAAAATTTCATTTTTCGATTTTATCGGTTTTTAGCTTAAAGTCTTTATATTTTAATTATTCTAATTATACTAAATCGGTTTAAACTAAAATGAAATTTACTAAAAATGTCATTTATAATTATGAATAGTGTTTTTCAACACTTTAATTTTCTAACTTTTTAATCTAAATGATTTATAATGTTTTAAGTTGATTTATGTTATAATACTAACAATATATAAAACAATAACTAAACATAAACACAAATAATAACAAACATAAACTAAAACAAAATCAAAGAGAGTAAAAATGAAGAACACACATGAACATCAACTTGAAGATTTCAAGAACACATAAACTAGCTCAAGAACACCTTTTTTTGATTTTAACAACTTATATTTTATTTTCCTAATTTAATTTTTTTCACATGAACACATCTATTTTAACTAACTTATTCTAACATATTATTTACAAAAATTAAAAGTGAAAATATATTAAAAAAATGGGGAAAGCCGAGTGGTTTTAACATGAACATTCAATTTTTATTTTTGATTTTTAATCACTTTAAACTCATTTTTAATATTTCACATAATTTTTATATATGATTACTACTCAAATAAAACACAACTAAACATAAAAATCATATGAACATAAATTAAAAATGCTCAAAAATAAATTAACTACACATGTGAATTTATTACTACAACTAAACTATTATCATTATTTCTTATTTATTATCATTTTATTATACTTCACCTAAACATACAAGCACACAATCATGATGTTTAACATATTTAACATAAAAATCATACTCATAAAATTATAATAACAAAACAAATTAATTTACTAAAAGGATAATATAAGACATAGTTAGTCACCTTAAAAGAATGTTAATCGTCGAGGATCTAAAATAAATTTTAGATCGGATTTTTCTTCACCCATAATACCCAAGTTATTCATCCAAATAACCCATGCAAGTTAGCTCCTAATACCCACTAATAAACTAGTAATACTAAGGATTTATTAGAAATATTATTAAGGTTTTATTTTAATGGTTTTTGGAACAAAAAATGGAAGAAAATGAAAGGGAGAAAATGGGGATGATGTACACGACATTATGAGGGAATAAGGAGTGATTTTTGCTCTAATGAATCTTATGAAACAAGTTGTACAAAATAAATTAGATATTAAGTTAGGTTTTTAATTAAATAAAGTTTAATTAAAAGAAAATAGGAAACATCTTTATTCTTATTGGTTAAATAAGTCCTTGACACTATTTGGCATTAAAAATGTCTCTTTGATGTTTAAAAATGTTTTTCACGAAATTGGTCAGTTTTAAAAAGTCGGGCGTCGAAAGCGATAAAAGTTAAAGTGTGCGCGTTTGACAATTTTTCGAAATATCTCTACTTTAATATTTTAAGACTAAAATATTTTATTTATTACTTTAGAAAAATTTTAAAAGTGACGGAAATGAAAATTGTAGTATTAAAGTAGTAGTTCCGTATTTTGTATGTATTTATTATTATTACGTATAAACTTTAAATTTTAAATACAAAAATGAAAATGATGATGAGAAATTAAAGGTGTAAGTAAAAATTTGACTTTGTGTAAGAAAATATGGAAGAGGATATACTTAGAAAAGTCTAAGTCAAAAGGTTCTAATAAATTTTTAAGACTCGATTTTCGTTTTTTGAAATTTTCGATTTGCGCGATCGCAGAAAGTTTCAAAATAAAGGATATGATCTTAAAATAGTGTTTTAAAATAAAATCGGAATTAAAAATAAAAATAATTTTCGAAAAGGTATTAAAACAAAAATCGGATCTAAATCTTCGAAATTTTGAACAAAAATTTACTAGGTCGAAATATTTATTTTTTTTGGGTGAATGTTATAGATTTAAAGATTTATATTCAAACGTCAAAAAGTTTATCAATTTAAGTTAAGTGTGACTTCAAATTTCGACAATTTATAAAAAGCTAATTTAATAGAAATGAAATAGTAATTAGATTTTAATATAATATGATTTATTAAAAATTAATCAAAATGATTATATTTTTATTAAAAGTTTGATGTTAAGTTTGCTTTTCCAAAAATGAAAGAGGATAAGATATTTGATTTTTGATTTGCGTGTTTGAAATTGTTGACCCGAATTTCAGAGACGGGAAAAGTATAAGTGTTCATTTTTATAAAATTTTGAAATGTGTTTCTTTTTCAATTCTGAAGATAATAGGACAAACTTTATTTTTCAAAATTTTTACATTTGTACTTAGGAAAATTTATTATTATTTGGCGAAAAAAAATTCAGACGTATTTTTATTATAAAGAAAAAGGATGAATTTAATTTGAGGAATTAAATTCTTTTATCATATTGTGTTAAAATAACACGGGGTGTTACAAACCTACCCCCTTAAGAAAAGTTTCGTCCCGAAACTTGAATAGAGTGGATAACTGCTCGCAGTTGGGCAATGCAGTTAGAGAGAATATCAAGATTTTACAAGTTTCGATAATGATATTTTATTTTGGTAGAATAAGACTTTTCAAAAAGTTTGAATTTCCGAATTATTTTAAGAAGTTAGATAGAGTGTTTAAAGTTGAAGGATATAATCATTGTATATTTACAAATGGGATGTTTTGAAGTATCATAGAAATATTGCTAGGTTGTCTTTTCTGAAATCGATTTCAAAAGGGTTTTCAAAAAGGTAGGGCCTAGAAGTTTTGTTCAGAATTAATTTAAAATAAAATTGTAAGGGTTTTAAAATAAAAGCAAATTCATTTGAATTTAGAAATAGATATAAATATTAAAGTAGGTTGAAAATAAAGATTTTAAATAATTTTAATCAATGATTTTAAATCATCAAATTTTGTCCTACCCCCTTAAGAAAATTTTAAACACATTTATCAAATTCAAGAGAAAAGCTAAAGATTCATTTTAAAGGTTGAGAATTTGAATAAGATATTGATAAGTTCAAAAATTTGAAAATAATCAAATTCGATAGTATAAGGTAAAGGATATACAATTTAAAACAAAACATTTTCAAAGATACTGAAAATTAAGGAATAAATTTTAAGAACTAATTGAATAAGTTTAAAATATATTTTAAAGGGAAAACATGAATGTTTTTTTTTTTATAGAAGGTAATTAGGAATTATAAACTTAAGAATAATCGTAAATTTTGAAAGAGATAGTAAGTTTTTTTTTTTTAGAGATTAAAGGTAATGTAGTTCGAAGGTTTTTGAGAACAAATTAAGAGGAGTTTATGAAATCAAAAAGCAAAAGTGAAATCATTTTGCGAGATTAAGGAATAGGAATGAAAGTTCATTCGAAAAGTAGTTATTAGGAATTTAGATCTAGGAAATTAGAGAGTTAGAAGGAAAAGGTTAAAGAGATTAAAATTTTTTAAAAGAGAACGAAATAAAAATTTTAGTTAAAGAGGATAATTAGATGGAGTTGTAGGAATCCTTTCTGCGATAGAGTTCTTCGAGATCTTGAACGTCTCATCAGGAGTGAGGTTCTTGATGCGTCCATTTGCTGCGTTTGAGGTCTTGTCGTCATGTATTTGATTAATGGCTTCGATCTTCGAGAATTAAACTTATTACTAAGATTTTATATCCGAGGATAGTTGTTAGTTTTAGTTAGTCACTTCAGCAAGTAGCAAGCATACGATTGTTAGTGTATTTTATTTTGAGGGCAGTAGTTCGTTATTTAAAAGTCCTTAGCCTATGGTCGGTCCTTAAGATTTCTACCCATCCTCACACTTTAAAGCGATTTCAAGTTTATTATTTAAGTGATCTAATAAAAGAAAAATCTAATTTATTATTTGATCCTATTAGTCTATGCCTGACATACAATATGAATGTCTGGCCCAGGTGTCTCTCGCTAGATGAAATAACTATTAAGTTATTCACGGTCGCAAGACAGCTCTGATACCAACTGTAACAACCTGGTTTTCGTCGACTTTAATTACTAAGGCGGAAATTAATTAAGTCTTAAACCAGCGTTATTAATTATACATAAAACCCAAAATGTTACATCGTAATTCAAGAGTTGAATAAAACAACTCTGTGTACGGAAATTTAAAAGAGTAGCGTCTTATATATTACAAATCTCTCGCAAATGACATAAAGTAAAGCGTAAAAACGTTGCATGGCCCCGTCCAAAATCCAGCTTCCGGTCCATGACTACCCTGCACAATAAACTGATGGGGGGATGCCCGCTGAGCGGACAGTGACTAGCTATACTCATACTTACCCTCGATTTCAATTACTTTGGTTTAATATTATCGCTTTATAAACATAACATTATGATAAAACATAAACATGCTTAATACAATTAGCATGTAAAGACATATATGTCATAATAAGCATGCGGTTAAAGCGATAAATCATATAAGCATGATATTCAGTTATGAAAGCAAATAACATATAATATCATAGCCATAGTATCACAACATATCAGCAAGATTACAAAGCGATATCAGATCGCATACATACATACGTATCGTATTGTTCTCATCATGCAGACTCGATTCATTTCAGAAACTTGTGGTCTTTAATTTTCGAAGATGGTACACACTCGTTCTCATTTAGTCATACAACAAACAACACATACTGCTTACGAGCCTGACCACTGAGTAGGCCTTTGTACTCTGATCGATTGCATCTCACTTCCATAGTGCAGAGACTTACTCGACTCGTAAACCACGCCGAATACTATAATACTTGCATCTCATCCTCTAGTGTTCGAAATGATTCGAACTTCAGATACAATCTCGTCAAGTAATCTTTACGCAGGGTAAGAACGAATGCTAGTGTCGCGCCCACTAAGAACGAAACACGGCAAGGAGACCACCGCTATAATCGCCCAAATCGGCACGGATGCCCTGTTAACTTTAGCGAAATAGGGGAATAAAACCCTAGCCTAGTACATGTACACTAGTATCCAATTTAAGTATGGGCTATGCTAATCATAGAGCACCTTAACTCAGGATAAAACGACTATTTCCTAAAGCCTGAGACAAAAGCCTTGGCATATTCAATTATCTTGTCCGGCAATGGCGACCGCCACAAGACTATCTTAGTCCCACTTCACTTACGATTGACGTTTTCATATCTGAGGCCCAAGCTTGACCTTTTATTTAAACTTACTCAAGATTCATTATTTATTTGATATTACATATCACATATTACTAGACTCTCCTAGTCTCAGCGTCAAACGTTTAAGTATTTGTAGGTTTCATATGATCACATAACACGTTCGTTTATTATTTGAAGGGTTGTTAATTATTAACGTTTTCAAGTTTCTAAATTGAAACGTTTATTAGTATGTCCAATTTTATTTATGTGTTTTTCAAACACTTTAGGTCATTTACTTCTTCATTTTAAATTTTCTATACTTAGTGAAATTTTCAATTATTTTCATTATTTCACTATTCATCGTATTTACTATTCATCGTATTCACTATTCATCGTATTTAACTATTCATCGTATTTATCTATTCATCGTATTTATACGCATCTTTATACTTAGATATTTTAGTATAATACTAAACTTGTTTTTATTTCCTAAGTATAGATTTCTAGTTTTAAAGTCGTTAGGTTCGTTTTGTACTTAGTGATTTTTGTAAATATTTTATCAGTTTAGTTTTAAAAACGTTAAGTTCGTTTTGTAAAAAGTGATAATAATATTTATTTTAAAATTCAAGTTTTAAAAATGTTAAGTTCATTTTATATAAAGGTGATAATGATATTTATTATAAAACGAGACTCGGTTAAATTTAGTCGTCTATTAATTTAAGTCAGTGATAGTATCGTGGATGATTCATTTATAGTCCGTATGTCCAAATTCAATAATCCAATAGCAAAGGTAGTATCACACGATTTAGTTCATTTTTATAACGGTTGATCATTTTTATCGGTTTAATATATTTCATTTATAACTAAATCGATTTATACTCAAATTCAATTCTAATTACTATTTAACTTTAGTGACTTAGTGATAATTTCATTTTGATCAAATTTAGTCAATTTAATATACAAATGCCGTGTGGTTTAAAGTATATGACAAAATTGATTTATTTCTTTTAATTTCTTAATTCTAACTTATTAACTACTAATTAAATTATTTTAACAATAAACTAAAAAGTGATAAAAACAAATTTTAACCAAAAATTTGGCCTAATGCCGTGAGCAAGGTAGTAGTGTTCTAAAATTTCATTTTTCGATTTTATCGGTTTTTAGCTTAAAGTCTTTATATTTTAATTATTCTAATTATACTAAATCGGTTTAAACTAAAATGAAATTTACTAAAAATGTCATTTATAATTATGAATAGTGTTTTTCAACACTTTAATTTTCTAACTTTTTAATCTAAATGATTTATAATGTTTTAAGTTGATTTATGTTATAATACTAACAATATATAAAACAATAACTAAACATAAACACAAATAATAACAAACATAAACTAAAACAAAATCAAAGAGAGTAAAAATGAAGAACACACATGAACATCAACTTGAAGATTTCAAGAACACATAAACTAGCTCAAGAACACCTTTTTTTGATTTTAACAACTTATATTTTATTTTCCTAATTTAATTTTTTTCACATGAACACATCTATTTTAACTAACTTATTCTAACATATTATTTACAAAAATTAAAAGTGAAAATATATTAAAAAAAAATGGGGAAAGCCGAGTGGTTTTAACATGAACATACAATTTTTATTTTTGATTTTTAATCACTTTAAACTCATTTTTAATATTTCACATAATTTTTATATATGATTACTACTCAAATAAAACACAACTAAACATAAAAATCATATGAACATAAATTAAAAATGCTCAAAAATAAATTAACTACACATGTGAATTTATTACTACAACTAAACTATTATCATTATTTCTTATTTATTATCATTTTATTATACTTCACCTAAACATACAAGCACACAATCATGATGTTTAACATATTTAACATAAAAATCATACTCATAAAATTATAATAACAAAACAAATTAATTTACTAAAAGGATAATATAAGACATAGTTAGTCACCTTAAAAGAATGTTAATCGTCGATGATCTAAAATAAATTTTAGATCGGATTTTTCTTCACCCATAATACCCAAGTTATTCATCCAAATAACCCATGCAAGTTAGCTCCTAATACCCACTAATAAACTAGTAATACTAAGGATTTATTAGAAATATTATTAAGGTTTTATTTTAATGGTTTTTGGAACAAAAAATGGAAGAAAATGAAAGGGAGAAAATGGGGATGATGTACACGACATTATGAGGGAATAAGGAGTGATTTTTGCTCTAATGAATCTTATGAAACAAGTTGTACAAAATAAATTAGATATTAAGTTAGGTTTTTAATTAAATAAAGTTTAATTAAAAGAAAATAGGAAACATCTTTATTCTTATTGGTTAAATAAGTCCTTGACACTATTTGGCATTAAAAATGTCTCTTTGATGTTTAAAAATGTTTTTCACGAAATTGGTCAGTTTTAAAAAGTCGGGCGTCGAAAGCGATAAAAGTTAAAGTGTGCGCGTTTGACAATTTTTCGAAATATCTCTACTTTAATATTTTAAGACTAAAATATTTTATTTATTACTTTAGAAAAATTTTAAAAGTGACGGAAATGAAAATTGTAGTATTAAAGTAGTAGTTCCGTATTTTGTATGTATTTATTATTATTACGTATAAACTTTAAATTTTAAATACAAAAATGAAAATGATGATGAGAAATTAAAGGTGTAAGTAAAAATTTGACTTTGTGTAAGAAAATATGGAAGAGGATATACTTAGAAAAGTCTAAGTCAAAAGGTTCTAATAAATTTTTCGGGCTCGATTTTCGTTTTTTGAAATTTTCGATTTGCGCGATCGCAGAAAGTTTCAAAATAAAGGATATGATCTTAAAATAGTGTTTTAAAATAAAATCGGAATTAAAAATAAAAATAATTTTCGAAAAGGTATTAAAACAAAAATCGGATCTAAATCTTCGAAATTTTGAACAAAAATTTACTAGGTCGAAATATTTATTTTTTTTGGGTGAATGTTATAGATTTAAAGATTTATATTCAAACGTCAAAAAGTTTATCAATTTAAGTTAAGTGTGACTTCAAATTTCGACAATTTATAAAAAGCTAATTTAATAGAAATGAAATAGTAATTAGATTTTAATATAATATGATTTATTAAAAATTAATCAAAATGATTATATTTTTATTAAAAGTTTGATGTTAAGTTTGCTTTTCCAAAAATGGAAGAGGATAAGATATTTGATTTTTGATTTGCGTGTTTGAAATTGTTGACCCGAATTTCAGAGACGGGAAAAGTATAAGTGTTCATTTTTATAAAATTTTGAAATGTGTTTCTTTTTCAATTATGAAGATAATAGGACAAACTTTATTTTTCAAATTTTTTACATTTGTACTTAGGAAAATTTATTATTATTTGGCGAAAAAAAATTCAGACGTATTTTTATTATAAAGAAAAAGGATGAATTTAATTTGAGGAATTAAATTCTTTTATCATATTGTGTTAAAATAACACGGGGTGTTACAGCTTGAGTTGCTTGAATTGCTTGAGTTTAAATCACTCTCGTCCTTGTCTTTGAGATTAGTGACATGGTCGAAGAGTGGTCCTTCACCGGTGATAAGCTGGAAGTGGTGACCTTGTGCATCGGTCCATTTCAGCGTCTTATACCATCCGTTGAGGGTTTTGTCTGTGGCGTCGGCTATGAGTAAGTTAGGATCGAAGTGACGGTCTCGCATGATTGTGGAGACAATCTCTTCGTTTTTGGTGCTTGGTGAGGCCTTGAGTGTGTTGGGCTCGGCCTCACTAGAGAAACAAGCTTCGGATGAATGGATGATGTCTCGAAGGGAGGTATTCCCGTCGACCGTTCCTCCGGGGGTGAAATATGCGTTCAGGTCGAGGATGTAAGGTCGCAGGGTGACCTTGTGGGTTGACCTTCGCCTTTGGATTTCCTTAACCATCTTCTCCTGGTCGTCGTTCTTGGGTTTATAGCCTAAACCCATGGTGAGCCAAAGGCTGTTGTTGCTTTTTGTTTTAAAGGGTTTGTAGGTTTTGATTGGTGTACGTGTGATGGCGCCGACCTCAAAGTCGAAACCACATAAGTCTTCTGTGGGTTCAGCCACGATTTCCGCAGAATTGGGCTCCTTTGGTGTATCGAAAAGGGCTCGGAAGTTTGAGGCATTCAAGGTTATGATCTCCTCGTTGAGAGGGATCTTAACCTTTTGATGTAGAGTAGAAGTTACGGCTTTGGTGGAGTGAATCCACGGTCGCCCCAGGAGTATGTTATAGGAAGGGGTCATGTCGATGACTTGAAACTCGACCTTTCTTTCTATGGGACCACTGCGTATGTGAAGAGAAATGGTTCCTTTCACGTGACGTCGGGTTCCGTCGAAAGCTTTGACTCCGTCCATGCTCGGGGTGAAGTCTTTATCGGATAGGCCGAGGCGATGTGCGGTGGCCAATGGTAGAACATTGACTGCAGATCCGTTGTCAACAAGGGACACGGGTAAAGTTTTCTTCATACACTCTACGCTAATGTATAGAGCGAGGTTGTGGTTTGGTCCGAATGCGGGGAGATCATCATTTGAGAAGGTAATAGCTCCTGGTAACCAATCCCTTGTGACATGGCTAACCATTTGATCTGGAGAGATCTCAGCATCTGCGCACGCTATTTGTAGAGCGCGAATGAACGCGTTCCTATGTTCCGCCGAGTCTCGTAAAAGGGCCCAGATGGAAACATCGGCTTTTGTGCGAACGAGTTGCTTCTGAAGCACCTCGTTCGTGTTAGGTGGTGGAATTATTGTAGAGGTGGAGGGCGTACTTGTAGAGGGAATATCCTCTTGGGCTACGGCCTTGCCTTTCTCGGCCGCAGTTGCTTTTCTGGCATGTTCATCCGTGAAGATATTCTGATAAGGACGACCAGAGCGTGTGAGATGTGAAACCTCGTCTTGGTCTTTCTTCTCGGGCTGTTTGCCCTTTTCTTTTTGATCTTTATTTTCGGGCTGCTTGCCCTTCTTCTTCTTCTCCTTCTTGTTCTTTTTGTTTTTATTCGAGGAAGAAGTAGTTGAGAGTTGAGCTACCGTTTTGTTGGTGGGTGGCCACTCTTCGTCTTCGTCATCACTGAACCAGACCCCATTGATTTGGTTGTTGGTGGGTGTGACCAAGTAGGAGCAATCTATGACGGGTGCTGATCCGAGGAAGATTGCAGGGTTGTCATAAATTGTGGGGTTGCTTTGGGCTCCGATGCCGATTTCAATAAGTTCTTCGAAATTCTCGGCATCGCCGTAATCAAAGTGTCTTTGCCACTCGGGTCGTAAGCTACCAAGAAATGTGTGGATGAGCTCGTCTTCGTGTGGAGGGTTCAGAACTTGGGCAAGTAGTCCTCTCCAACGGGCGAGATATTGGGTGAAATCTTCCTCGTCCCCTTGGAGTTGAGTGACGAGAGTATGGAGGGAGACATGCTTGTCGGCCTTGGAGCGTTGTTCTAAGCGTGCAACTTCAAGTTGATGCAAGGCCTTCAAGTTGTCAATGTCTTTGGTGAGCTGATTAACATGGTCACGGAGAGTTCTCAGTCTATTGTGGTTAGCCACCTTTGAGGAGCGTTTGAAGCGAGGGGTGATGATGCGATTCATGGTGAGTATTCAGCTAAGGCCTGCATTTCACTTTGCATATTAGTGACACGACTCGACCCACTAGACTCACATTCATTTTTAAGCATTCATTTTAGCTCATTTCTTTGTTTAGAAAGACCTTTTTTGTTTTGAAAAGAGGAGATTTTCGAAAAGGTTTTATGTAACACCCCGTGTTATTTTAACACAATATGATAAAAGAATTTAATTCCTCAAATTAAATTCATCCTTTTTCCATATAATAAAAATGCGACTGAAATTTTTCGCCAAATAATACTAAAATTTCCTAAGTACAAATTTAAAAATTTTGAAAAATAAAGTTTGATGTATAATCTTTAGAATTGAAAAAGAAACACATTTCAAAATTTTATAAAAATCAACACAAAATTTATATCGCCTTTCAAATTTCAAAAATGTTAAGTTATGTTTACTATTCATAAAAATATATGTAAAACCTTTTATGCATAAAATTTAATTTCGAGCATTTTTCATTTTCGAATAAAAATGAACCCTTATACTTTTTCCGTCTCTGAAATTCGGGTCAACAATTTCAAACACGCAAATCAAAAATCAAACCATCTTATCCTCTTCCATCTTTCTTCTTATTTTTGGTAAAGCAAACTTAACATCCAAAATATATAATCATTTTGATTTTTATTAATAAATCATATTATATTAAAATCTAATTACTATTTCGTTTTCATTAAATTAGCTTTTTCTAAGATTATCGATATTTGAAGTCACACCTAATTTAAATTGATTAACTTTTTGACGTTTGATTATAATCCTTTAAATCTATAACATTCAACGAAAAAAATAAATATTTCGACCTAGGAAATTTTTATTCAAAATTTCGGATTAAGAACCCAATTTTTGTTTTTAGTACCTTTTGAAAATTAGTGTCATTTTTATTTCCGATTTTATTTCAAAACACTATTTTAGGATCGTATCTTTGATTTCGAAACTTTTCGCGTGCGCACAAATCGAAAATTTCGAAAACGAAAATCGAGCCCGATCTTTCTAAATTGAGCCGACCTACTTGGATCTTTTCCAAGCATATCCTCTTCCATTTTTCTTACACATTTTCTTACAACTTTAAATTGTCATCATCATTTTTATTTTATTTGTATTTAATTTAAAGTTTATACTTTTAATAAAAATACTTATACAAATACAATACTACTACTTTAATATTACCATTTTCATTTCCGTCACTTTTAAAATTTTTCTAAAGTAGTAAATAAAATATTTTAGTCTTAAATTTATAAAATGAATACTTTTCAGAAAATCGTCAAACAAAGACTTTTTAACTTTTATCGCTGACGCCTGCTTTATTAAAACTGATTAATTTCGTGAAAAACATTTTAAAACATCAAAAAGACATTTTTAATGCCAAATAGTAAGTTGGACTTAAATGGATGGTGATGATGTTGATGATGCTTAAATTGTTTTAATAAAACATTAATTTCTAATTAAAACCAAACTTATACTACACCTTTACTTGACCTAATTAATTACTAACACTTCCTCATTAAATTCACAAGAGCAAAATCACTTCCTCTTGCCCAAAATGTCGTGCACTCCTCACCCATTTCCTCTCTTTTATTTTCTTCCATTTTTCTTTCTTAAACATTAAATAAAAACCTTAATATTATTCTAATAAATCCTAAGTAATTCTAGTTATATTAGTGGGTATTAGGAGCTAACTTGCTTGGGTTATTTGGATGAATAACTTGGGTATTATGGGTGAAGAAAAATCCGATCTAAAATTTATTTTAGATCCCCGACGATTAACATCCTAATTAAGGTGACTAACTATGTCTTATATTATTCTCTTAGTAAATTAATTTGTTTTGTTATTATAATTTTATGAGTATGAAAATTATGTTAAATATGTTAAACATCACATGAGTGCACTTGTATGGTTATGTGTTGTATAATAAAATGATAATAACTAAATAATATGTTAAATAGATTATTGTAGTAAAATATTCACATGTGTAGTTAATTTATTTTTGAGCATTTTTAATTTATGTTCATATGATTTTTATGTTTAGTTATGTTTTAATTGAGTAGTAGTTATATATAAAAATTATGTGAAATATTAAAAATGAGTTTAAAGTGATTAAAAATGAAAAATAAAAATTGTATGTCCATATATACATATCACGGTTTTTCCCTTTATTTTTACTAAATATTCACTTTTAATTTTTGTAAATAATATGTAGTGTTAAGTTAGTTAAAATAGATGTTCCTATGAAAAAAAAACTAAATTAGGTAAACAAATTATAAATTATTAAAATCGAAATTAGTGTTCTTGAGTTTTATTATGATCTTCATGTGTGTTCATATGATATTCATGTTGATGTTCATCAATATTGTTCACTTTGATTATGCTTTATATTATGTTTGTTAATAATTTGTGTTTATGTTTAGTTATTGTTTTATATATTGTTAGTCATATTATATAAATCAACTTAAAACATTATAAATCATTTAGAATAAAAAGTTAGAAATTTAAAGTGTTGAAAAACACTATTCATAAATATAAATGAAACTTTTAGTAAATTTCATTTTAGTTTAAATCGTTTTAGTATAATTAGAATAATTGAAATATAAAAACTTTAAGCTAAAAACCGATAAAATCGAAAAATGAAAATTTAGAACACCACCAACTTAGCCACGGCATTCTTGATGTTTTTAGGGTTAAATTTTGTTTTTATCACTTTTTAGTTTATTGTTAATATAATTTAATTATTAGTTAATAAGTTAGATTTAAGAAATTAAAAGAAATAAATCAATTTTGACATATATATTAAGTCACACGACATCATCACTTAAAATTGACTAAATTTGACCAAAATGAAATTATCACTAAGTCACTAAAGTTAAATAGTAATTAGAATTGAATTTTAGTATAAATTGATTTAGTTATAAATGAAATATTATAAACCGATAAAAATATGTAACCGTTATAAAAATGAACTAAATCGTGTGCTACCGCCTTTGCATATTGGACTGTTGAACTTGGACTTACGGACTTAAATGAATCATCCACGATACTATTATTTTTAAAATGAAAATCGCTAAATTTAGTTAATAGACGACTAAATTTAACTAAGTCGCATTTTAAAATGAATATCATTATCACATTTTTACAAAATGAACTTAACATTTTTAAAACTAGTATTTTAAAATGAATATCATTATCACTTTTTACAAACCGAACTTAACGTTTTTAAAAACTAGACTTTTAGAATATTTTCAAAAATCACTAAGTACAAAACGAACTTAACGACTTTGAAACTAGAATTTATACTTAGGAAATAAAAAGATTTAGTATTATACTAAAATACCTTAAGTATAAAAATACATATAAATATAAAAATACGTACAAGTATAAGAATACGTATGAAATACGGTGAATAGTGAATAGTGAATAGTGAATAGTGAAAAGTGAATAGTGAAATACTGAAAATAATTGAAAATTTTACTAAGTATAGAAAATTGAAAATGAATAAGTAACTAACTTAAGGTGTTTGAAAAACACTTAAATAAAATTTGGACATACAAATAAACGATTAAATTTAAAATCTTGAAAACGTTAATAATTAACAACACTTCAAATAATAAACGAATGTGTTATGTGATCATATGAAACCTACCATTCAAATAAAACGTTTGACGCTGAGACTAAGAGAGTCTAGTAACATGTGATATGGAATATCAAATAAATAATGAATAATGAGTAAGTTAAATAAAAGGTCAAACGTTTGAGCCTCCGATATGAAAACGTCAATCGTAAGTGAAGTGGGGTTAAGATAGTCTTGTGCGGATACCACTATCTCGATCTCTGGCTTGGGTCATATCGAATAGTGTGGTTTAAGCCGGCAGCCTTATTGCTTAGTGCATCCTGCCCATGCCGTTACGCCTTAAGTCGTATAGCCAAGGCCGTACAAGATAATGAAAAATTCAACTCTTAGTGGGTCAGGCTTTAGGAAATAGTCGTTTTATCCTGAGTTAAGGTGCTCTATGAATAGCATAGCCCACTCTTAAATTGGATATTAGTGTATGCATACTAGACTAGGGTTTTATTCCCCTATTTCGCTAAAGTTATCAGGGCCACCGTGACATTATGTGCTTATGCGCTTTGCGGTTCTGTCTCCTTGCCGTGTTTCGTTCTTAGTGGGCGCGACACTTGCATTCGTTCTTACCCTGCGTAAAGATTACTTGACGAGATTGTATCTGAAGTTCGAATCATTTCGAACACTAGAAGATGAGATGCAAGTACTATAGTATTCGGCGTGGTTTACGAGTCGAGTAAGTCGCTGCACTATGGTAGTGAGATGCAAACGACTAGAGTACAAAGGCCTACTCAGTGGTCAGGCTCGTAAGCAGTATGTGTTGTGTGTTGTATGATTAATTGAGAACGAGTGTGTACCATCTTCGAAAACTAAAGACCACAACTTTCTGAATTGAATCGAGTCTGCATGAGTAGAATGATACGATATGTATGTTTGATTGCGATTCGATATCGCCTTGTAATGTTATTGAATTATTGTGACTCTATTGCTATGCTATTATATGCTATTTGCCTTCATAATTAAATATCATGCTTATATGATTTATCGCTTTAAACCGCATGCTTATTATGACTTATATGTCTTTATATGCTATATGTATTAAGCATGTTTATGTTTTTATCATAATGTTATAGTTATAAAGCGATAGTAATAAACCAAAGTAATTGAAATCGAGGGTAAGTATGAGCATAGCTAGTCACTGTCCGCTCAGCGGGCATCCCCCCATCAGTTTATTGTGCAGGACGTTCGTGGACCAGGAGCTGGGTTTTGGACTAGGCCACGAGACGTTTTTATGCTTTACTTTTAGTTGTTTTCGAGAGATTTGTAATATATAACAATGTACTCTCTTAAATTTTGTACTTAGAGTTGTTTTATTCAACTCTGGAACGATGTTGTAACATTTGGGTTTTTATGTATAGTTAATGACGCTGGTTTAAGACTTAATTAATTTCCGCCTTAGTAATTAAAGTCGACTAAAAACCAGGTTGTTACATTTTAGCTAAAGGAAGCTTTTGAGGCGAGGATGCGTGCGCACATCTAGTCTCGATGTTAAAAGATTTTGTTTTGCACCCGTCGAACTGATATCGGTAATTTGCCGAGGTGAGCTCGAGTCGGATGTGTAAAAGAAGAAGGATTCGGCTCGAGCAAGTCGAGTCGAGGATGTTAAAACAGAGTCTAGGCCGTGTGACCTAGAGGATTGAAATCCACGAGCTCGGGTTTTAATCCTTCTTCGAGTTTTTGCTTGTTAGTGAAAAAGGAGAATTTCAAGAAAGCTTGTTTCAAAAATTCGCGATCGTTTTGTATGAAAAGTGTTAGTTTGTTAGATGTTAGGTTCGTTTATCTTTGAAACGTTTAAGCGAGTTTTCGAAGATATGAATGCAAATGCTCGTTTTGAAAAAGACCATGGAGTGCATAGCCTCGAACTTGTACGTATGACTCAAAAGGGGTGAAAATGAGTCAGTCGGGTACACCTCCAACTACCTCGAGTACGCTTTGGCAGATACTTAACCCCTTCATTTCCTTACGCCGGGCGATAGGTTTCCGAGAGCACCGGGCGGTCGAGATAGCTGTTCTGCAAGCCGTGGAGGGGCGAGAGGAAAGTTAGTCCGGCATGTGCTTTATCGAGTGGACAAGCCTGCATGTGGGAACCACCTCTCGAGGGTGCAAAGGGTGCCTAGATTCCAAAAGGAATGGACTCTAAACGAATGTGCATAGCTCAAATATGTATACTTGGATTGTTCAAGGCTTTCAAGTTTCACCTCTTTATTTTTAAAAAGAAAAAGCTAGTTTTAAGTTTTAAAAATAAAATTTCCCCAGCGGAGTCGCCAAACTGTGGAACCCGGGAACCGCGTCGAGGGACCCAACTCGGCGTCTTGCTTAAGGGCGGATTTTAAAGTTAAAAAAGATTATTAAATTTGAAAAACCTTTAAGAACTGTTATGGAGTCGCCACCTAATTATCGCGGAAATTAGGAACCTGCTACCATGTTCTAAGTTAAAAACATGTCCTAGATTTTGGAGCACACCGACACCCCTAGATCTAAGGTTGTGAAACCAGATTGGATTCGGGGTGAGGGTACTTTAGAAAAAGAGTTAATTCAAATAATGATTTATGAAAACGTTTTAGAAAAGCCTATGTAAAAATAGCCTCTACTGACCTAGAACAATCCTTGTAAGATGATATTTGAGCTAATGTTATCGTTACGTACAAGTGCGATAAGTTTGTAAAAGAATGCAGATGCAAATGCAAAAAGATTGATTAAAACCTTCAGTTTAGCATGTTTAACTTGTTAACGAAAACGGTTCAGTTAAAGGTCGAATTCATTGTTTAAGTTGGTTTAATGCAAAATAAGAAGGTGCAAGATGCATGCAAATAAAATAGGGTTATTTGCCATAAATAATCCGAACTCGACATTTTATTCCATCAATAATCCGAAATTGAATTAATTCACAAATAATCTAAAGTATTAATGATACATTCCAATAATACATTTTGTAACTTAATACTTGTTCAGCCGGTTATACTTGTTCACCTTTGACTATTTGACTTTCAAAAACAACATTTTCAATTTGTTCTTCGTTCTTTTTTATACTTCCCCTTTTTAGTTTACTAACCCTAATTTTAAACCCAGAAAATGAAAAAAGCTCCTTTGATTTCCTTGTTTCATTTTAAAAGTAGATAAAATTGTTCAAATCCATCGATTCCATCATAAGAAATCAGAAAGTCACAAAATTTGATTAGTACTGAAGTAATTTTTTTGATTTCGGGAGTTGTAGTTCTTCGAAGTTGACTGGAAAAACTCGTGCTTTGAAGTCGATTGTTCACCAAGCAAGGCGGTTTCGAACGTCGAAGACTATGGCATCGGTAATTGACATCATTGTTCCCATTTTTTCCATTCTATTTTTGTTAACTTTGATAATTAACCCTAATTTCAGTAGAGAGGTTTAATTTATGTTTTCATTTTGAATATTGATAGTGTGGATACCCATATCCGTACCCTCCCAAACAAAACCCTGTGATGTATCACGGACTTTTATTACGCATGCTTTAACGTTGACTTAAACGGTTCTAACTAATGTCGAATTCATTTTGAGTCGTTTTAAATGTTAAAATATTTTAGGTCGCTTTACATCGCCTTAAATAACGTTCATTTTGTCCATTTGGAGTCTAGCTAGGTCCTTGTCCTGCTTCATTTGGCATGAGCTTCGCATTTGCACTACAATTAGCCCTTTTACATTAACAAGGTCTAATTCAGCATTCCTAAATTCCTAAATTTAGGCCCGGTAGCTAAAACCGCTATTTAGCCCCCTCTTACGCAAAATACGGCTTCACGTCTTACCTTATCTCACAAAATCTATGCAAATACACCCTTTTCACATTTTCGGGTCTCGGGCCCAGAACCGAGCCCAAACCCACCTTTGGCCCGCACTCCAAAGCCCTCAACAACTCTCTAGAAGATCATACTAGGTCTTCTTGGAGCACAAGCAAGGAGATTACACCGAATATTCCCAAGATTTAGCAATTCGGATTAAGGAAATACGAAATCTCGAAGTTAAAACCACACCAGTAAACCGCATAAGCTTATGCGGCTCATGGTGCAAACCGCATAAGCCTATGCGGTTTGCCCACCAAACCGCATAAGGCTATGCGGTTTCCCAGGCTGGCTTTTTCCCCTGTTTTCCTATTTTCTCTCGGCTATTCTCCTATATATACAACCCCTCGCACGACCTATTCTCACAACTTTTCCACACAAGAAAACCTTCTCTTCTCACAACCTCTCTTCCTAGTTTTAGTGCCCACACATGGGTCCCACAAAATATACCGTCTACCACGGTATACACCTAAAAACCCTCACAAAGCCTCAAGCACTCAAATCCTTGAGTTCAACACACCATCCCGTGTTGAATTCATCCTCCTTTTAAGTACAAGAAGCGAAGCTCTGCCCAGATCCTGGCGTCGGGACAAGGTAGGTACCGATCCACTTGGATCAAAGCTTTTTCTTATTTTCTATGGACTAACAAAGGGGTCTCCACTTTAGCGCCCCGGCTTTGGCACCCAAATACGCTTGCCAGATCCAAGTGTTCTATTTATTTCGTACACTCCATATCCGATGACACGCCAAAGTCGCATAAGCAACCGACCTTATAAAATAAACCAATGGACAATTGAACTTTATTTTATTTGCATGCATCTTGCACCCTTCTTATTTTGCATTAAAATCAACTTAAACAATGAATTCGACCTTTAACTGAACCGTATTCGTTAACAAGTTAAACATGCTAAACAGAGGGTTTTAATCAATCTTCTTGCATCTGCATCTGCATTCTTTTACAAGCTTATCGCACTTGTACGTAGCGATAACATTAGCTCAAATATCATCTTACAAGGATTGTTCTAGGTCAGTAGAGGCTATTTTTACATAGGCTTTTCTAAAAGGTTTTCATAAATCATTATTTGAATTAACTCTTTTTCTAAAGTACCCTCACCCCGAATCCAATCTGGTTTCACAAGCCTTAGATCTAGGGGTGTCGGCGTGCTCCAAAATCTAGGACATGTTTTTAACTTAGAACATGGTAGCAGGTTCCTAATTTCCGCGATAATTAAGTGGCGACTCCATACTTGATTCTTAAAGGTTTTTCTAACTTAATCTTTTTAACTTTAAAATCCGCCCTTTAAGCAAGACAGAGTTGGGTCCCCGACGCGGTTCCCGGCTTCCACAGTTTGGCGACTCCGCTGGGGACATCTTATTTTTAAAACTTAAAACTAGCCTTTTCTTTTTAAAAATAAAGAGGTGGAACTTGAAAGCCTTGAACAATCCAAGTATACATATTTGAGCTATGCACATTCGTTTAGAGTCCATTCCTTTTGGAATCTAGGCACCCTTTGCACCCTCGAGAGCTGGTTCCCACATGCAGCTTGTCCACTCGATAAAGCACATGCCGGACTAGCTTTCCTCTCGCCCCTCCACGGCTTGTCAGAACGGCTATCTCGATCGCCTCAAAGGCTCCCTTCAGAAAACCTATCGCCTCCGTAAGGACATGAAGGGGGTAAGTATCTGCCAAAGCGTACTCGAGGTAGTTGGAGGTGTACCCGACTGACTCATTTTTCACCCTTTTTGAGTCATACGTACAAGTTCGAGGCTATGCACTCCATGGTCTTTTTCAAAACGAGCATTTGCATTCATATCTTCGAAAACTCGCTTAAACGTTTCAAAGATAAATGAACCTAACATCTAACAAACTAACACTTTTCAAACAAAACTATCGCGAATTTTTGAAATAAACTTTTTCAAAACTTCCTTTTTCACTAACAAGCAAAAACCCGAGCAAGGATTAAAACCCGAGCTCGTGGATTTCAATCCTCTAGGTCACACGGCCTAGACTCCACTTTTAACATTCTCGACTCGACTTGTTAATCGCTCTCGAGTCGAATCCTTCTCGCCCATCTAGGCTCGAGCCATTAACGATGAACCATTAGGTGGGCTCGACAAAGCTAACACCTTTTAACATCGAGACGAGATGTGCACACGCATCCTCGTCTCAAAAGCTTCCTATTAGCCAAACCTTGTCTAAAATCTCCTTTTTCAAGCTTAAAAGGTCTTCCTAAACAAAAATGAGCTAAAAATGAACGCTTAAAATGAACGTTGAATCTAATAGGACTAACTAGATACACGTCACACAAACCAATCCATTCTCAACATCCTCGACTCGACTAGCTAACCGTTCACGAGTCGAATCCTTTCCATGCATCTAGGCTCGAGCCCTTAACGATGAACCGTTAACATGGGCTCGACGAATGCAAATCAAACACATTTCAACGTCGAGACAAGATCCGCACACGCGTTCTTGCCTCAAAGACTTCTTAGGCACAACATTGCTCCTAAAGCAATACACTCTCATTTTTGAAACAAGCTCTCTTCAAAAATCTCTTCACTTTTACAAAACAAGCAACACACTCTCATTTTTGAAATAAATTCTTTTCAAAAATCTTCTTATTTTTACAAACCAAGCAAAACACACCCGCTTTTGAAATGAGCTCTTTTCAAAAATCTCCTCATTCCTGCAAAACAAATAACGACATTCTCTTTAGGCCAAACGGCCCAAAGTCGACTTCGTTTAAAGAAAATTGTCTTTTTCAAGCAAACAAAACCCGAGAATGGCCAGACCCAATCTCGCGGACTTTTCATCAGACCAAATGATTCATAACCATCTTGGCCCAAATCCTCTTACAAACAACTTTCACAAAATCCTCACACGTTTTTGAAATAACCTTTTTCAAAAATCCTTCCTTCGAACCGAATGGCCCATAGTCTGGGCGGTTTGATCTGAACAAACGATCTCCTCAAAACACGAGAATAATCACTTTATTCGGTGACATTCCAAAACATAAATGAACTACATGACCGCGCTCATTGTAACCCATTTATTACCAAACATTTTCAAACCCGAGAATGGACCTTTTCTTGAAAACAAATCCAGCAAAATAAACATTTTCGAAATCCATGATTCAAAATGGCCTACCGCCATTTTAATCCAAACATCTCTTTTCACAAGACAACAAAACCTAGGAATGAACTAGCATCATCCCGCAAGTTCTTCACGGTTAGACCAAGTGGCTCATAGTCGCTTTAATCTAACCCTCTTTCAAACCGAATGTATGAAAACGAGTATAACCGTCTTCATCACATTTTCAAACACCCTTGATTCGGATAGCCTATCGCCACCCCGAATCGATTCACACTTTCACCGACAAGCTACTAACACGAGCTTATCGGATTTGATTTCAACACGCCTTTTACATCGAGCCAAAATGTGACAACACATTCTGCTCAACAAAACATCCTGCTTTTCGCCGAAAACAAAACTTTTGCAAAATCAAAGACAAATCTAAGTATGCATGAGCCAAGTCCCGACGCGAGCATCAACCCCATCCGAGACATGTGCGTCTCGAGCACCCAGCGACGAATCCATCAAGGCGCCACCGACGATCTCACGGATCTCCTCAAGAAATTCGAGTCTTTTCAATACGGGTCGAGTTTTTAAACATTGAGTCAATCTCGTGATCTAGAGAGCAATCGAAGTTTTAGGCGTATGACATTTTTAACAAATCGATAAAGGAATAAGTTTGCCTACAACCCAGCTTCCTTTTTACACACTTTTCCCATAAAAAACACAATTCTACACCAACATACATTGCATCCCAGGAACAACTATCCTTGGGAGATCTAGGCCAATGCGAAGGTCCAAGTCAACAACTAAATCAAGGACACAAAGACAAGAAAGCTTCCGACGACTAAACACCTAAGGTTCACTAGTCTGCTCGTGATCTACTACTCCACTGCTTTTGGAGGAGGGTCCATTAATTTGGAGCTCCACAGTGGTCATGAATTTGACCGCGACCAAAAGTACGAGTATTCCTGGATCGCCCTCCGCGTACTCGATCGCGTGCCTAATAAGCAAACGAACTTGTCAAAGGAGACCGGCGTGATAGACACACGATCACAAGCGACCACCGAGCCACAGGGTTTAGCAAGGTCCGAGCTCAAGCCCAAGCCATACAGGGCGTGGGATATTCTCAAACCAAACGGGAATACAAGGTACAAAGGCCAAAAACCAAAGTCACCAAAAAGCAAAAGTCTCAAAAGCTCCGGAACAAGGGGCAAAACAATTAAGCAAAAGCTTAAGAAGTCAAAAGCTTAAGAAGTCAAAAGCTTAAGAAGTCAAGAAGCTTAAGAAGTCAACAAGCTTAGAAATCAATAAGCAAGGGGCCGAAACCCCAAAGGCAAGAAGTACTAAGCCCGAAGCAGTGGCCAGGTCCTCGAAATTCCAAATTGAAGAAACAACAGAAGTAGCAAGCAACCAGCCTAGATCAACTAGGGAGAACCCATCCTTAGGATGCAATGTATCAAGGTCAAACACATAAACACCCCTTCGACCGGCGAGTCCTTAAACACGCACCTTTTTATAAAAACACCACCTTACCAAAACAAACACATCCCTTTCGGAACTACGCTAGGTTTGATTCCGTAATCACGGATACGTAGGCCGCTCTCCCGAGCTCAACCAACCTTTTACAAAAATCCACAAAATATTCCTCGTCCAAAGCTTTCCATGCTAAGGATGTGTCCACAAAAATTCACAAAGCTCAAAGGCAAACTATTTCTTTATCGAGGCGACTAAAACGAATTCGTCAAGGCAAAGTTGTCATAGACTTAGGAGTAGTACTCTGCTTTTTGGTCTAACACTGTTTTGCAGGAACAACAGCATCCCACCGCAGACAAGCAAGCACCACTGGGGGCTCCACCAACGCACGTGTTCCCGAATATGGCAACCATGCAACCGTCGAGTCTCAAATCACACATACGATTCGTCTCTATTTTGCAAACTTTTCGGCATTTTAAGCATCGAGTCACACGTCGAGTCAATCCTCTTCCAATCAAACAATTTAGCGACATTTAAACCGCTCCTTTCAAAAACTCTCCAGTCTTCAAAACGCTCCCACGGAACGACGCGCTTTTTCAAACTTACACGAGGCAATGCACCCTCAAATTAGCTAATCACCTTTCAAAATTAACCCAATACTCGAGTTAATATGAAAGCACTTTGCAATTCACTTTTTGCAAACACACCCTTTCGCAAACAAAATGTACCTTTCGAAAATGCATCTCAAATCCTTGAAATGCATCTCGAATCTTCGAAGTCTAAACTTTTCCAAAAATTTAACTCGGCACTCGAGTTAATACATTTTGAGAAACAGCATTCTTCGAATTTAGCTCACTCGATTTAACACATTTTAAGCAAAAGCTCTATCGAACTACACCGGTTTGATTCCACATTCGTGGATACGTAGGCAGCTTACGCAAAGCACAACCGAACCTAGCACTACATCTCACTCCGTGTTGTCATGAGATTCCACCGACAACTGGGGGCTTTTCAATCTTTGCACTCAAATGACCCTCCACGGTCTTCACAACTCTAGCTTAAGCTCACAACGTCAAACACTCTTTCATCTTGCACGAAGCCTTACAACCGACATTTCAAGCGTTCATTTTTAAAGCTCATTTCGACAACTAAAATGAATCTTTCACAAAAATGATTTTTCAACAAAAAGCTTTTTAATCCAAGCATCCCAATCGGGAATCATTTCACTTTCAAACCCAAGCCTACTAACTACGCAGGTCCACGGAAGCACAACACAGCACAGAAGCGAAAGACAACGAAAGCAACTACAAGCCCAAGCCAAGCTACAACGAACAGTCATGTAATGAAGGGTTCACACAATCCTTATTACACAAGATCACCTAGACAACTAAGGGTGAAGACGACGGTACTCATCAAAGTCACGCTGAACCCGAGCCATCTCGGCGCAACTCCTACTCCGCCCACGCTACATTATTCTCCATTTTGCCTTAATTTCAACCAAATTAAGCCAAACTACGGGGAAATTTCAAAACCAAACACCATACTCTTCACTTTGACCTAGTTTTCATTCAAAACTTAGTCGAACTCGAGGGGGTAATCCAAAAACTCCTCCTCCTGATACACGCCCTATACTTTGACTCAATTTTCATTCAAAACTTAGTCAAACTCGAGGGGTTAATCCAAAAACTCCTCCTCCTGATACACGCCCTATACTTTGACTCAGTTTTCATACAAAACTTAGTCAAACTCAAGGGGGTAATCCAAAAACACCTTTATCCTCAATGCCCCATAGCCTTTTACATAGTTTGACTATCGTTATATACCATAACTCAGTCAAACTGGGGGCTCACATACACCGACACCATAACTCAGTCAAACTGGGGGCTGACGCTTCCTATCAAGAATCAAACCTTTACAACGAAAAATGGGATAATTTTTCGCATTTTCCCATTTTTGAAGACACCCTTGCTATAAATACCCTCATCAACATAAGCATCTACGGTTGAGCGACACCTCCAGAACCGCTACAAACATGAACATGCACACTAAAAGCATAACACTTTCATGTGCGCATCAGACAAGCAACACCCGAACGTAGGTCCAAGCACCAAGTACCCTAACATATCCAAGAGACATCCCAAGCACCATGCATTCCAAGTCCAAGAGACATGTATCATACGAATCCAAACGAATCACCAGATACCACATTTCATGGTCGAAGCAAGCGAAATTGAAGATCTCGAAAGGAAAATCGCGAGTTCGAATATTTTTGGATTTGAAACCGCAACATGTGCGAATGAGTTCACGCTTGAAGTCGCCAATTGATAAGGGATTCCCCGGAAGAGTCACTAGTCTACAGGCAATTTCCAGAGCATGTTTTGTTCCACGTTTTCTCCTCATTTTTTTTCTTCATACACGCAAGCTTTCATGGTTAAGGCGTCACCTATAGTCCGCCATACTCGTGTACTAAGCATTTAATACACGGTACAGAAGCAGAAACACGAACACTCTTCACGAGTCCTTACACCCTCTTACATGTCCCTGTGGGGTATCGCTTCCTCCCCATGGAGTCCACACACCTATACAGACATTTCCTACGGAGTCCAAGACATACCCTTCGACTTCCCCAGCAAATCAATAACATAAACACCAAGCGCCTCAGATCACATTCAAAGACATCCAAGCAATTACACGGCCGTACACTCGAGCACATACACCTCCCTCGGACCATACTCCCGGCGAATATACACCTGCACCCCTAACAAGACGAAACACCATCACTCTCCCAAACAACCACAACTACACCTACGCTCCTCGGCGAGACTATACATATACACCCTTCCCTAGCAAACTAGTACTTCTCCAGCAAATACTACACTAACCACCTGTGCTCCTCGGCGGGACCCAGTTCAACACCAACAACGGCATCAAAGATAAGCGGCGCGACCATCAAAGAATACACAAGAAAGGCATCAAGAATCGACAACGGCACTACCTTCTCCTCAACGAAAGGCAATCATATGCAACCACGACTACATAGACACTCCTCGGCGAGCCCAAGCACAAGCACTCTGCAATATACACCTAACTCCAAGCACTTCACTCTACATAGACGCTCCTCGGCGAGTTCAAGCACAAGCATTACACGGACGCTCTTTCACGAGACCTACACCTACATCTACATGGACACCCCTACTCGATTATACACCTCACGCATACCCAAACGTCTTACAAGCACATGCACCCCTGCACTTTAGCCCCTTTCAACACATGCAATACGAAGACATTACAAGCACCAGCACCAACATCTGACGAGACTGTAATGGTCCGGATATGGTCGTGGAGTTTGACTAGCGCTCTAGTCCGAGCTCAGTCAAACTGGGGGCTCTGTGGATACCCATATCCGTACCCTCCCAAACAAAACCCTGTGATGTATCACGGACTTTTATTACGCATGCTTTAACGTTGACTTAAACGGTTCTAACTAATGTCGAATTCATTTTGAGTCGTTTTAAATGTTGAAATGTTATAGGTCGCTTTACATCGCCTTAAATAACGTTCATTTTGTCCATTTAGAGTCTAGCTAGGTCCTTGTCCTGGTTCATTTGGCATGAGCTTCGCATTTGCACTACAATTAGCCCTTTTACATTAACAAGGTCTAATTCAGCATTCCTAAATTCCTAAATTTAGGCCCGGTAGCTAAAACCGCTATTTAGCCCCCTCTTACTTACGCCAAAAATACGACTTTACGACTTACCTTATCTCACAAAATCTATGCAAATCCCCCCTTATCACATTTTCGGGTCTCGGGCCCAGAACCGAGCCCAAACCCACCTTTGGCCCGCACTCCAAAGCCCTCAACAACTCTCTAGAAGATCATACTAGGTCTTCTTGGAGCACAAGCAAGGAGATTACACCGAATATTCCCAAGATTTAGCAATTCGGATTAAGAAAATACGAAATCTCGAAGTTAAAACCACACCAGCAAACCGCATAAGCTTATGCGGCTCATGGTGCAAACCGCATAAGCCTATGCGGTTTGCCCACCAAACCGCATAAGGCTATGCGGTTTCCCAGGCTGGCTTTTTCCCCTGTTTTCCTATTTTCTCTCGGCTATTCTCCTATATATACAACCCCTCGCACGACCT
The DNA here is from genome assembly GCA_023091065.1 of Dianthus caryophyllus. Lineage (NCBI taxonomy): Eukaryota > Viridiplantae > Streptophyta > Magnoliopsida > Caryophyllales > Caryophyllaceae > Dianthus > Dianthus caryophyllus. The sequence goes on along the minus strand of CM041517.1, from coordinate 30,922,785 downwards.
ATTCTCACAACTTTTCCACACAAGAAAACCTTCTCTTCTCACAACCTCTCTTCCTAGTTTTAGTGCCCACACATGGGTCCCACAAAATATACCGTCTAGCACGGTATACACCTAAAAAACCTCACAAAGCCTCAAGCACTCAAATCCTTGAATTCAACACACCATCCCGTGTTGAATTCATCCTCCTTTTAAGTTCAAGAAGCGAAGCTCTGCCCAGATCTGAAGCGTCAGGACAAGGTAGGTACCGATCCACTTGGATCAAAGCTTTTTCTTATTTTCTATGGACTAACAAAGGGGTCTACACTTTAGCGCCCCACGGCTTTGGCACCCAGTAGCGCCAGAATCCAAGTGTTCTATTTACTTGGTACACTCCATATCCGATGACACGCCAAAGTCGCATAAGCAACCGACCTTATAAAATAAACCAATGGACAATTGAACTTTATTTTATTTGCATGCATCTTGCACCCTTCTTTTTTTGCATTAAAATCAACTTAAACAATGAATTCGACCTTTAATCGAACCGTATTCATTTAACAAGTTAAACATGCTAAACAGAGGGTTTTAATCAATCTTTTTGCATCTGCATCTGCATTCTTTTACAAACTTATCGCACTTGTACGTAGCGATAACATTAGCTCAAATATCATCTTACAAGGATTGTTCTAGGTCAGTAAAGGCTATTTTTACATAGGCTTTTCTAAAAGGTTTTCATAAATCATTATTTGAATTAACTCTTTTTCTAAAGTACCCTCACCCCGAATCCAATCTGGTTTCACAAGCCTTAGATCTAGGGGTGTCGGCGTGCTCCAAAATCTAGGACATGTTTTTAACTTAGAACATGGTAGCAGGTTCCTATTTTCCGCGATAAATAGGTGGCGACTCCATAACAGTTCTTAAAGGTTTTTCTAACTTAATCTTTTTTAACTTTAAAATCCGCCCTTTAAGCAAGACGCCGAGTTGGGTCCCCCGAACGCGGTTCCCGGGTTCCACGGATAGGGAAATTCCTTTGTGACTTTGAAATTGTGGCATGGCGGATCATTTTCAAGTACTGAGTCGGGGTTGATGTATACGGGTAACTGTATGAGTATAGTGGCTGTTGACGCAGATGAATTGTGTTGGTTTACTATAGTGGAGGAGGCTGAAAAGACGACTAAGTTTAGGAAGGAGGTTGACGGTATTTTCTATAAGGCTCCTGTTGAAGGTGTTAAGAGGGTTGTTGATGACACTGACTCCAATGTGATTCGTGAGGAGGCGATAAAGTGTAGGCTTGTTGACTGTTTTATTGTGGTCGAGAAGCATGTGGGTGAAGTGTTGAGGTTGATTGAGCATAGTAAGAAGGGTATTTATAGTACCCAACCGAAAAAGTTAACACCTAAGAGAAAGAAGGGACCACCTCTGTCAACTTCTTTATGTGAAACCCTAAAAGAATCTCATGTAGACAACACTCCAAAAGTGTCTTCTACTTCTTTTGTGGCCAAATCCAAAGAAAAACAAACCCAAACCCCTTTAAGAACTCCTAAAAAATGCTCAAAAAACAGCTCACAACCAACTAGATGCTCACCTAGATTTGGTCCAAAAACCATCCCTGATAACACAACCATCCCTGATAACTCACCCTCTTGCTCTTTTAATTTCACTGACGAAAGGTTGTCTGATGTGTTTGGATCATATGAGTTAGAGGCTAGTTTGGTTGGTTCAAGTCACACGCAGTTGGGAGTTGGTTCAAGTCACACGCCATTTGAAGAGGGTTTAAGTGCATCAGAAGGTGGTCTTTCAGATCTTGAGTTCATTGTTGATGAGGGTAATATTGAAGGAGATGTTGATGAAGGTTTAAGTGGTGTGGAAGTTGAGGAGGGTTTAATTGAGGTTGAAATAGATGGTGGTGACTTGTCTGATGATGATGAGGCCAGGCAAGCTAGGGAGACGGTGAGGCAATGGAATGCAAATGCCTTAAAAATCGCTAGAAAACTACAACTTCAAGCTGTAGCGGGTCATTTGCCTGGTCAAGAAGCTCCACCTGACGTTAACACTGACGGAAATGTTAGTGATTATGACGTTAGTGGAGATGAAGAAGACAGCCCAGGAGAAACTGACGGGGAATCAAGACCTGGTCAAAGGATTAAGTCGAACACACCGGTAATTAACGACAGAACTGATTTCAACACATTACAGTGGTGTGTAGGGATTAAATTTCCTAGTAGAGAAGTTTTTAAAGATTGTGTGACGAGGTATGCGGCGGCACAAGGTAGAAATCTGAGAATTGAGGTTAGTGACAAAAACCGTCAAAAAAGACTCGGGTTTAGATGCTATGATGACTGTCCTTTCAAGTTGTATGGTAGTTGGGATAAGAGAAGTGCTTCATTTGTGGTGAAATCGGTAAATAACGAGCATACTTGCGTTAGGACTATGGAGAGCAACATACAAGTAAAGTCAACTTGGCTTGCTAAACAATTTTTGTCAGTTTTTAAGGCAAGGCCTCACTGGCCTGCTTGTGACATTGTTGACACGGTAAGAGAAGCGTATAAGATCATAATTAAGAAACCGTATGCGTACAAAATTAAGTATCACGCGCATCGGATGTTACATGGTTCAATGAGGGACCATTACTGTAAACTTGGCAGCTACATAGCAGCCCTTCAAGAAGCAAGTCCAACGAGCAACTTCACTTTGTACGAACATCCAACGATGATTGCTAGGGGGCCTGTTTTTCAGAGGCTTTTTGTTTGTTTCGACGCCCTGAAACAAGGTTGGCTTCTTGGATGTCGACGAATTTTGTGTGTCGACGCTTGTTTTTTGAAGACATTTCTAGGGGGCCAACTAATATGTGCAGTCGGGAGAGATCCTAACGAACAAATGTTCCCTCTTGCTTGGGCTGTCGTTGAGGGTGAGAACAAAAATAGTTACGAGTGATTTTTTCGACAGCTGAAGACGAGTTTGGGTGAAGAAGATGGTGACGGTTGGACGTTTATATCAGACGAGCATCCGGTAACTATTCTTAACCTTCTTATCCTGCCACTTTCATTTATTTTGTGTGTGTTTGTAGTGAGTTGTTAACTCAGCTAATAATGGAATGTTTTAAACTACTAAGTGAGAATTTGCACTGAAATTTTATTAGTGACACCTCTGTTTCAAATTCATTGTCCGGCATTGTCATTTTGTTTCGGATGTTTTCATGATTATTATATTAAATGCTAACTGAAGGACTTGGAATGAATTAAAATTTCTGTATGATTTGAGGAACCATTTTTAATGCCAAGTAACAAATCTACCTCTTGATTATTATATGACGCATGGCTTAAATCTACCTCTTGATTATTCATAAGTATAAGTCCTCTAACTTCACGTTTTTGTTTAACTTCAATTATTTAACCTAAGCTTAACAAAGTTCAATTATTTAACATTTTAACTTCACGTTTTTGTTTTACAACTCAGAGCATTTTGACAATGGTCGCCAAAGAGTTTCCTAAAGCCGAGCATCGACACTGTGCAAGACACATATTCGCTAATTGGCACAAGATTTACAGGGGTGAGGAGTATAAAATGATGTTTTGGAGTTGTGCAAAAGCGTACAATGAGGCCGACTTTAATGAAGCTTTATCTGCTATGCGAGAGGTTGATCAAAAGGCTGCAGACGCGTTCGTTGCTTGCAAACCACAGCTCATTTGTAGAGCGTTTATAAGGACAACCACCAAGAATGATGTAATAGTCAACAACATGGCCGAGACCTTTAACGCTTACATTATCAACGCTAGAGCGAAGCACTTGATTTACATGCTTGAAGACATACGGGAGTCCTTAATGCAGAGATTGGTGACAAAAAAAAATGAAATGTCAAAAAAAAAAAGTACTCCTATGTCCACGTGTTCAAAAGACCCTGGAAGAGGAGAAGAAAGTCGCTGCCTCATGTAAAGTTTCAGCTTCTTGTACTACTGTATTCGAGGTAAAAATAGGCATGGACGTCTTGGTTGTCGATTTGGAAGCAAAAACTTGCACGTGTAGAAAATGGCAACCCACGGGAATCCCTTGTTGTCATGGGGTTGCTGCGATATTTACTATACATGACAAAGCAGAGAAGTACGTTGATGCATTGTACAAGCGGGAAACTTATCTTAATGTGTACAGCGTATCTATTCCTCCTTGTGCCGGCGAAAGACATTGGCCGAAAGTTTCTATTCCATTAAATCCTCCTCCAATCAAAGTTGGACCAGGAAGGCCGAGGAGAAATAGAAGGAAGGACCCTTTCGAGGATCCTAAGAGAAGCGGAAAACTGACGAGGCATGGTGCTGAAATGAGTTGCTCAATTTGCCGTTCGAAAACACACAATAAGACGAAGTGCCCTAATAAGGATCAACAGAGCGAACCACCTGCAAAAAGAGGTAGGGGAAGACCACGGCTTACCCGCGCGCGCATCACCACGCCTACAACGACGACGCCATCGTCATCGTCTCAGCAGTCAGAGGCTCACCATGACTTCACTGCACAGCCTACAAGAATTGGAAGAGGAGGAAGGGTGATTACGACTGCAAAAACAGGAGCGGCAACAGCTGGACGTGGAGGAATAAGAGCTGGAAACCGAGGTCGAGGTCGAGGTCAAGGTCGTCTGCAAAGGGCTGCTGGCAGTCAGGTATCCTCTAATTACTGGTATTGTAATTATTAATTGAGTTATCATATATCAACCGACTTGCGCATATACATGGTTAACGTTTTGTTTTCTCAAGGCACCAACCGGATTGGGCGTGTTGTTCGACGATCATGGGAACGTATTCACCAACAACCCGGGGAGTCTAAGTGGACAACAAAATGTAGTTACGGTTCCAAACGTTGTGACAACAACCCCATCAACTCAAGCTTCCGTGAATATATAACTGTGACGAAGACATCATCGCGTGTTGAATTTTCTCATTAACGGCATTATGTTACGGAGTAACTTATTATGTTACGTAGCAAAATTATATTGTTTCGTGCACTATGTTATATATATTCTTGTGTGAAGATATTATGGCAAAATCCACGTGCGATCTTATTTTGAAGGCTATGTATTTTGAAGGGCTATGTATTTTGAAACTCTACTTATGTAAGTGTAAGAATTACTACGCTAAGTTATTTTGAACGACATTGTAATTTGGAACTCCTAATGGAATGTGGATATGTCGGGAAGAATTTGAAGACCCTGAAATTGACCTCATCTTCATAATTTATGCTTTACAAGTTATAATCAAACCAAAAAAAAATTAATGAAAAACAAGGGAAAAATTTCGAAATAAAAAAATTTCAATTTTTTTCTCAAAATTTCCAGGTTTTGTTTACGTTGAAGTAGAAGCAAATGAGTTGCTTTTAAAGACAAAAAACACAAACTGGTCCCACATTATTTACAAACCTTCAACTTCCGGTAAAATTTAATATGGGTCTATTATTGGAATATATCATTAATAGTTTGGATTATTCGTGGATTAATTCGAGTTCAGAATAATTATGGAATAAAAGGTCGAGTTCGGATTATTTACGGCAATTAATCCAATAAAATAGAGTTCAATTGTCCATTGGTTTATTTTATAAGGTCGGTTGCTTATGCGACTTTGGCGTGTCATCGGATATGGAGTGTACCCGAAGTAAATAGAACACTTGGATTGCAAGCGCTCTGGGTGCCAAAGCGGCGCTAGAGTGTTGTCCCCTTTGTTAGTCCATAGAAAATAAGAAAAAGTTTTGATCCAAGTGGATCGGTACCTACCTTGTCCTGACGCTTCAGATCTGGGCAGAGCTTCGATTCTTGAACTTAAAAGGAGGATGAATTCAACGCGGGATGGTGTGTTGAACTCAAGGATTTGAGTGCTTGAGGCTTTGTGAGTGTTGAAGTGTGTATGATGTGATTTCTGGGTGAAAAAGTTATCTTTCGAGGTCTGGTATAGGGGAGTATATATACTAAAACCTCGGAGAAATTAGGAAACCCGGGGATAGAAACAGGCCAGGAAACCGCATAGCTTTATGCGGTTGCCAGGGCAAACCGCATAGGCTTATGCGGTTGCCCACCCAAACCGCATAAGCTTATGCGGTTTGAAGGTGTGGTTTTTAGCGTAGTTTCCTAGTTCCGGTTTGATTATATCTCTAAAAGATACGGGATAATCCTTGCTTGCTCGCCAAGGAAGAGGCCTGGGATATTTCTGAGATATTTTGATGTTCAGGGCTTTGGAGTGCGGGCCAAAGGCTGGGTTTGGGCTCGGTTTTGGGCCCGAGACCCGTAAAAATGAAAGAGGTGTATTTGCGTAGTTTTTGTGAAATAAGGTAAGACGTGAAGCCGTATTTTGTGTAAGAGGGGACTAAAGGGAAGATTTAGCCACCGGGCCTAAATTTAGGAATTTAGGAATGCTGAATTAGACCTTGTTAATGTAAAAGGACTAATTGTAGTGCAAATGCGAAGCTCATGCCAAATGAAGCAGGACGAGGACCTAGCTAGACTCCAAATGGACAAAATGAACGTTTATTTAAGTGTGATGTGAAGCGACCTAAATCATTTTAACATTTAAAACGACTCAAAATGAATTCGACATTAATTAGAACCGTTTAGTCAGCGTTAAACATGCGTAATAAAAGTCCGTGTTACATCACAGGGTTTTGTTTGGGAGGGTACGGATATGGGTATCCATACCCGCGTATTGTTGTCTGAACAATTGGCACATATCCTCATATCCGCAGATAGAACCAGTCGGGAGGTTACGAAACCATGTCTGGGCAAGTCCCGTTAGGGTTGCTGGGAAGACCTTGCACGAAACATAGTCCGTTGGGTCATACATCATCATGTGGCTCTCCTAGGCCGCCAGGTGTTCCTCGGGATCCGCCTTTCTGTCATATTGCATCGTTGGTATTTTCATCATGGGTGGTAACAGGTACTCTAGCGCCGAGGGTACTAGAGGTGATTTTACCGTGACTTTTCCTCGCTCTCTGTTCTCCTTGGGCCTATTACGCTTAGGCCTCTCTGTTCGTGGGACCTCGGGCTTGGGCACTTCTTCAATCGAGGGTTCTGGTTGGGGTGTAGAGCACACCCCTTCAAAATCTTGCCATGAGCTCTCGTCGCTCGACTCAGGATCTCCCGCTTGAAAGAGGTTCTTGGGTGTCATTTGTGGGATGGTTTCTTTTCTTGGAGGTGAGGTTTGCTGGTTCATCTCGGGTGGCGGACCTGTTGGAGTTGGTGGTGTCTTCCACATCTGTTGGAGGAAGGCAGTCATCATTCTCTTTTCCTCTGGTGTCAGTCGTGTCTGTAGCTCGGCCTCAAGGGGAATGCCTCCTCCGTCCCCTCCTGGGGACGAGGTTCCTTCAGTTGCTTTTGTATGCTCTTGCTTTTGGTTTGACATGGTTTTTTGTAAGATTTCCCCACAGACGGCGCCAATTGTTTCTGTAACACCCCGTGTTATTTTAACACAATATGATAAAAGAATTTAATTCCTCAAATTAAATTCATCATTTTTCCATATAATAAAATGCGACTGAAAATTTTTCGCCAAATAATAATAAATTTTCCTAAGTACAAATTTAAAAATTTTGAAAAATAAAGTTTGTTCTATTATCTTCAGAATTGAAAAAGAAATACATTTCAAAATTTTATAAAAAATCAACACAAAATTTTATATCGCCTTTCAAATTTCAAAAAGGTTAAGTTATATTTACTATTCATAAAAATAAATGTAAAACCTTTTATTCATAAAATTCAATTTCAAACATTTTTCGTTTTCAAAATAAAAACTTTAGTTTTAATATCAAATTACTATTTCATTTCTATTAAACTAGCCTTTTTCTAAATTGTCGAAATTTGAAGTCACACTTACTTTAAATTGATTAACTTTTTGACGTTTGTTTATAAGTCTTTAAATCTATAACATTCAACGAAAAAAATAAGTATTTCGACCTAGTAAAATTTTAATCAAAATCTCGAGGGTTAAGATCCGATTTTTATATTTAGTACCTTTTGAAAATTAGTTTTATTTTTAATTCCGATTTTATTTTAAAACACTATTTTAGGATCATATCTTTTATTTCGAAACCTTTCGCGATCGCGCAAATCAAAAATTTCGAGAAATGAAAATCGAGCCGAAAAATAAACTTTTGACTTTTGGTCACCTTAGTCAAATTTCTATCCTCTTCCATCTTTCTTACACAAAACAAAATTTTCTTACAACTTTAAAATTTCCATCATCATTTTTATTTTTATGTATTTAAATTTAAAGTTTATACTTTTAATAAAAATACTTATACAAATACAATACTACTACTTTAATATTACCATTTTCATTTCCGTCACTTTTAAATATTTTCTTCAATAGTAAATAAAATATTTTAGTCTTAGAATTTAAAAGTAGAGATATTTCAAAAAAAATTGTCAAACGCGCACACTTTAACTTTTATCGCTTTTGACGCCCGACTTTTTAAACTCGATTTAATTTCGTGAAAAATATTTTTAAACACAAAATAGACAATTTTAATGCCAAATAGTAATGTGGACTTAAATTGTTGATGATGGAAGTGATGATGCATTATTTTGTTTTAATAAAACATTATTTTCTAAATTAAAACCAACTTTATCTAATTCATTTAACCTAATTTTTGTACAACTTTTTCCACAAGTTTTAAGGACCAAAATGAGCTCATTTTACACCATAATGTCGTGGCTAGCATCCCCATTTTCTCTCTTTTATTTTCTTCCATTTTTCTTCCTAAAACATTAAATAAAAACCTTAATATTATTCTAATAAATCCTAAGTAATTCTAGTTATATTAGTGGGTATTAGGAGCTAACTTGCATGGGTTATTTGGATGAATAACTTGGGTATTATGGGTGAAGAAAAATCCGATCTAAAATTTATTTTAGATCCCCGACGATTAACATCCTAATTAAGGTGACTAACTATGTCTTATATTATCCTCTTAGTAAATTAATTTGTTTTGTTATTATGTTTTTATGAATATGAAAATTATGTTAAATATGTTAAACATCACTTATATGAACTTGTATGATTATGTGTTGTATAATAAAATGATAATAAATAAGTAATAATGATAATAGTTAAGTTGTAGTAACATATTCATGTGTGTAGTTAAATTATTTTGAGCATTTTAATTATGATTTATATGATTTTTATGTTTAGTTATGTTTTAGTTATGTAATAATCATATATAAAAATTATGCGAAATATTAACAATGAGTTTAAAGTGATTAAAATCGAAAATGAAAATTTATACATATATATTACTCCACTCGGCATTTCCCATTTTTTTTACTAAATATTCACTTTTAATTTTTGTAAATAATATGTTAGAATAAGTTAGGTTAAAATGGATGTTGTTGTGTGAAAAAAAATAAATTAGAAAAATAATGTATAAGTTGTTAAATATGCTTTTGTGTTCTTAACTTGTTATTTGTATTCTTGATGTTCTTTAAATGTTCATGTGGATGTTCATCTTTATTACTCACTTTGATTATGTCTTATTTTGTGTTTGTTAATAAATCGTGTTTATGTTTAGTTATTGTTTTAATATATTGTTAGTATTATGTTATAAATCAACTTAAACATTATAAATTTTTAAGAATAAAAAGTTAGAAATTTAAAGTGTTGAAAAACACTATTCATAAATGTAAATGAAATTTTTAGTAAATTTCATTTTAGTTTAAATCATTTTAGTATAATTAGAATAATTAAAATATAAAGACTTAAGCTAAAAACCGATAAAATCGAAAAATAAAAATTTAGAATCTACTACTACTTGCTCACGGCCTCCTCATTATTTTTGGTCAAAATTTGACTTTTACCACTTTTTAGTTTATTGTTAATATAATTTAATTATTAGTTAATAAGTTAGAATTAAGAAATTAAAAGAAATAAGTCAAAATTATACATACACAATATCACACGGCATTTTCATTTTAAATTGACTAAATTTGATCAAAATGAAATTATCACTAAGGCACTAAAGTTAATTAGTAATTAGAATTGAAATTTTTGTATAAATTGTTTTAGTTATAAATGAAATATAATAAACCGATAAAAATGTTTAACCGTTATAAAAATGAATTATATCGTGTGCTACTGCCTTTGCAAATATTGGACTGTTGAACATGGACTTACGGACTAAAATGAATTCCACGATACTATTATTTTAAAATGAAAACCGCTAAATTTAGTTAATAGACGACTAAATTCAACTAAGTCTAATTTTAAAATGAATATCATTATTTCATTTTACAAATCGAACTTAACATTTTTAAAACTAGGATTCTAAAATAAATATCATTATCACTTTTTACAAAACGAACTTAACGTTTTTAAAACTAGACTTTTAAAATAATTCCAAAAATCACTAAGTACAAAACGAACTTAACGTTTTTGAAACTAGAAATCTATACTTAGGAAATAAAAGATTTAGTTTTATACCTAAAGTATCTTAGTATAAAAATACGTATAAATACGATGAATAGTAAATACAATGAATAGTAAATATAATGAATAGTAAATACGATGAATAGTAAAATACGATGAATAGTGAAAAGTGAATAATAAAATATTGAAAATAATTGAAAATTTTACTAAGTATAGAAAATTGAAAATGAATAAGTAAATAACTTAAGTAGTTTGAAAAACACTTAAATAAAATTGGACATACTAATAAACGTTTCAATATAGGAACTTAAAAACGTTAATAATTAACAACACTTCAAATAATAAACGAACGTGTTATGTGATCATATGAAACCTACAATTCAAATAAAACGTTTGACGCTGAGATTAGGAGAGTCTAGTAACATGTGATATGTAATATCAAATAAATAATAAATCTTGAGTAAGTTAAATAAAAGGTCAAGATTGGGCCTCAGATAAGGGAACGTCAATCGTGAGTGAAGTGGGGTTAAGATAGTCTTGTAGCGGTCGCCATTGCCGTACAAGATAATGAATATGCCAAGGCTTTTGTCTCAGGCTTTAGGAAATAGTCGTTTTATCCTGAGTTAAGGTGCTCTATGATTAGCATAGCCCATTCTTAAATTGGATACTAGTGTACATGTACTAGACTAGGGTTTTATTCCCCTATTTCGCTAAAGTTACCAGGGCATCCGTCTTATTTGGCGATTATAGCGGTGGTCTCCTTGCCGTGTTTCGTTCTTAGTGGGCGCGACACTAGCATTCGTTCTTGCCACATGTAAAGATCACTTGACGAGATTGTATCTGAAGTTCGAATCATTTCGAACACTAGAGGATGAGATGCAAGTATTATAGTATTCGGCGTGGTTTACGAGTCGAGTAAGCCTCTGCACTATGGAAGTGAGATGCAAACGATCGAGTACAAGGGCCTACTCAAAGTCGGGCTCGTAGCGATTTATGTGTTGTTTGTTGTATGATTAAATGAGAATGAGTGTGTACCATCTTCGAAAACTAAAGACCACAACTTTCTGAATTGAATCGAGTCTGCATGAGGAGAATGATAAGATATGTATGTTTGATTGCGATCCGATATCGCCTTGTAATGCCATTGAATTATTGTGATACTATTGCTATGCTATTATGTGTTATTTGCCTTCATAATTGAATATCATGCTTATATGATTTATCGCTTTAAACCGCATACTTATTATGACTTATATGTCTTTATATGCTATATGTATTAAGCGTGTTTATGTTTTTTGTAACACCCCGTGTTTTTATAGCAAAATATTATGAAAGAATTTGATTCCTTAAATTAAATTCATCCTTTTTCCTTATAATAAAAATGCGACTGAATTTTTTTCGCTGAACATGTAACACTCCATGTTAAGTTAAGCCTTTATAATTGCGCAAATCATTAATTAAACATCCTCGCTCACTTATTTCCCTAACACATTATACTACAAGTTATTTTGCACCTAAATTAAAACCGTTTTGAATTACTTTGAATTTGAACTTTATTTTTACATTTTCAAACTCGATAAATCAAACAAAGAATCCTCGACAATTTTCTCAACGACAAATTTTGGCACGCAAATCGAGGTCAAACGTTGACCAAATGGCCAAGCCACCTAAATGTGATTAAGTCACCTAATCTTTTCTTAAATATACTTAATCATAACCCAAACCTAATTAAAGTAGTTTAAGCTTAATCATTTTGATTATTACTAACAAAACATATAATAATAATATCAAATTACTATTCCATTTTGATTTAACTAACACTTTCACTAAAACTCGATCTATTGAGTTACCCTAAGCCTAAACTGGTAAACTTTTTGACGTTTAAGCATAATGATTTAATTCAGTAACATTCCACAAAAAAAAATATATATTTCGATCAAACAAGATTTTATTTCAAAGTTTCGAGGATCCTAGAGCCAATTTTTGTTTTGATCACCCTTCCATGATTTTCTTCATTCTTATTTTCGATCTTACTTCGAACCATTATTTTAAGACTATATATTTCATTTCGGGACTTTTCACGTGCCAGAATCTAAAATTTGAAAACGTAAAATCGAGCCAACTTGGCTCCATGTTGGCCGAGATATTTGGACAATAAGTCCAACATATCTTCTTCCATTTTTTCTTCCTTTCTCTTCCACTTTGTTCCCCCTTTACCATATTGTCTAATCCTTCACTTACACTCCTACAAATTCATCATCATTCTAGCTTATTTAATTTAAAGATTTAACATTATTATTACCTACAATGTTTACTAGTATACAAATTCTATACTACACATTTCATTATTCACAAAACACAACTAAAACACTCTAACTTTTCTCTCTAAATAAAACACAACTCAAGAACAAAGTAAGGCAATCTTCATCTCCAACCTTGGTCTTTCCTTGAAGATCATCATCTTCTTTAATTATTTTCTTCCTTAAACTTTTATTTTTCTTGCCTAAATTTACTTAAGTTCTTAAATAAACTCAACACCATTCCTAGTTAGTAATAACCTCCTCTCTTGATTAGTAAATAATTATGAACATAACTCAAAATCATTTAAAATCTAAACATCACCTAAACTTAAAACAAAACTACACTTAAATTTTATTAGTATAGTTTAACTAGCTAAATGAATTACTAACTTTCTTATTTTCATTCTTATGTACTAATCCTAACCAAAGACGAGGAGCAAGGTGGTGAAGTCGACTTGAGCCAATTTGACCATATCATAGACCCGGATAACTGTTAAGCTAAAGTCATACCGAGCTAATTTAAGGTGCTTCCCGCACACTTATGTGATAAGCGCCTCGAATTTGATTATATGTTAATATTTTTGATGCATGTATGTCTTATCTTTATCACCTAGTAATCACATGTTAAATTAGGAGACAAAAATCGAAAAATAATATTTGAGTAACATAACCATAACCCACGGCTTTACCCTTCATTTTGGTTTAATTTTTCGTTTTAATTTTTGTAAATTGCATGCTTAAAATACTTGTAATGAAATGAACATGAAAATATAATTAGTTTATGTTTAGGACTTAAAATGAATTTGTTATGAATTTAAATGTTATAATGTATTTATGTGTGTTCTTGAACTTTTATGTTTATTCATGTGTTAAATGATTTTCATTTATGTGTGTTAATGTTTGTATATGATTTTTACATATGTTAAATACATAAGTGATATTAAGTAAATTAGTTATTGAATTAGAAGTATAAAAATCAAAAACCAAAAATCATGGACATATATATATATATACACGGCATTTTTGATTTATTTGGACCAATTTTTAGTTTTAATTTTTCTAAATAACATTTTAAGATTAGTTTAGGTAAAATGGACTTGCTATAAAAATTTGAGGAAATTATATAAAGATATGAAAGTTTGACTAATTAACAATCATATGAAAAATATTAGAGTTCTTCATTTGTTCAAGTGTTCTTCATTTATATAATTAGTTTGATTTATAATTTTTATAAGTTTTAGTTATTTATTGTTTTAAGTACTAGTTTAAATCACCTTAGAATAACTTGAATAAATTAGTATATGAAAACTTTAAGTCAAAAACCGATAAAATTAGAAAACGAAAATAAATGGTGTAACATGAGTAGCCACGGCCTTAGGGCTATTTTTGGACTAAATTGATTTTGTCACTTTTTATTTTTACCACGTAAATAAATTAATTAGTTAAAGTAATGATATATTAATAAAAACAAAAAGAAAATAAATGTGTAACCTAGGTTGAGTACCACGGTTTTACTATTAAAAATGGGTCAATTTTGGTCAAAATGAATTTATCACTTAATCACTAAAATTGATTTATAAGTAGGATTATATTAGATTGTATAATGAACAGATTAATAAAAAGAATCAACTAAGCGGAGTAAAAATAAACGTTACACGTATTAAAATGAACCTTGTCGAGTGCTACTACCTATGCTTAAATTTGGATGTGGACATACGGACTATTTAAAATGAACTAGGACAACCTCGCTAAAAATGGAAACCGCTAAAAGCTTAGTTAAGTATACGACTAAATTTAACCGAGTTTTACTTTTGAAATGTTATTTAAAATGACCAAGTACAAAATGAACTTAACAATTTTGAAATTAGAATTTGTACTTAAGTTTAAATCGAGTTTTTCATTTAAAATAATATTTCAAAATCACTAAATACAAAACGAACCTAACGACTTTAAAACTAGAATTTCGTACTTAGAAAATAAAGGTTGGTTTTGTAAAACCTAAAAATATCCTAAGTATAAAAGTAGTTGTAAAGTATAAGAAAACTAAGTATAAAAGGAAAATACTAAGTATAAGGAAATAAAATAAAAATACTAAGTATAAAGGAAATATAATAATAATAATAAATACTAAGTATAGGAATACATGTACGAATAAAATACGAAGTATAAAAATACGCATACGTATAAAAATACGTACAAATACGAGGAATAGTAAATACAAGGAATAGTAAATACGATTGAATAGTAAATACGATTGAATAGTAAATACGATGAATAGTAAAATAATGAATAGTAAAAATATTTAAAATTTACAAACGGACTCCAAATAATTAACTAAGTCTTTCTATGTGTTTTGTTTACCTGAAGAACTGCTAGAACTAAAATTTCATTATACAAAGTTAGACGATATATTTAAGTTCTGAATTGTCACCTACTTTGAATGAGCGAGGAAATAAGAAATTAAGAAATGAACTACTTGAATAAAATACTTGGATTGTTAAGCCATGTCGCGACTCTTGAATTCGAAGTTAATGAGGTAGCCGTCTATGGGGACTTTGGCTCCCTCCCGAGTTGCTAAAGGCGATCTAATATTTTTATATAAAGTATTATTTCGGTCTTGGGATATACAACCTCGGGGATGGGGCATGATTGATATCTCCGTGAGCCCATACTACGGTAATTGGAAACTCCAGCCCACCTCGGTACCCGTCTAAGGTGATAGTCGTATTATTAGGTGACTACTTACTCGAGGGCGAGTATGATCTGAACCTATCTATAGTGGTGTATGCATACATTAGACTTGGGATTTGGCTGTCCTTATCGCTTTAGGTATCCTTAGCCTGTTCAGACACGTCCGCTTTGTTCGGCCCTGACCGCTATTGCGCGGACGTCTAGTATGTCAGCCACGTCCAACCTGTTTGGCCCTGTCCACTAGGATTTAGTGTGTCAGACACGTCCAACCTGTTTGGCCCTGTCTACTATTGCGAAATTACGTCTGCATGCTTCCGCCTCGCTAATGAACTTTCACTAGTTAACATATGTTTGAATGTATTTCCTTGTCTTGTTTGTTTGATGATTATCGGAATGACTTGGTTGAGTATTAGAATGTGATTTTGTTGAGTATGATTATTTGTGAGCGTGGTTGGTTATTTGATTGGTTTATACTCGTATTGAATCATCATGATCTCCTTATGTGTTTTAATTGCATACTTGCTAATTGTTTTCCTTGTTTATTTATTATTCATTATTTATACTGCATATTGCTTTAGAAATTGCATGTATCGAAAGAGTGTGCGGGAAAATGATGAGAGTTTAATGCAAAAATTTTGAGACCAACGCTATTGAATGCTGGGGAGAGTTTACCTTATTCATTTTGTATGTTTTGAGAGAAATTGTAATCTAAATACTCTGTTTTATCTTAAACTCGTATTATGTATACAGAGTTTTATGACGATAACAGCTGGTTTTGTAATATATAGACTTAATTAATTTTCCGCCTTAGTTTAATTAAAGTCACGAAAAACCGGGTTGTTACAGTTGGTATCAAAGCTGTCTTGCGACCGTGAATAACTTAAAGTTATCTCATCTAGCGAGACGACACCTGGGCCAGACATTCATATCATATGTCAGGCATAGACTTATAGGATCAAATAATGAATTAGAAATCTTAGATCGCTAAAATAAATAACTTAGATCACTTTAAAGTGTGAGGATGGGTAGAAACTTTAAGTACCGACCATACGCTAAAATCTCTTTAAATAAACGAACTACTACCCTAAAATAAAATGCGCTAACCATCGTATGCTTGCTACTTGCTGATGTGACTGACTAAAACTAACAATTATCCTCGGATATAAAAAAAAAAAAAAAAAAAAAAAAAAAAAAAAAAAATTGAAATAATAAACTTAATTCTTGAGAAGTGAGACGCTGAATGATTACCCAACTATACGAAGGAAGGACATCTACTAAATCCTTAACCAATTTCACTAATAAAATTCTTAAACCTTTTAAATCCTGTTTTGTTCGATCAGAAATTTATATTCTCTTGATAGCCATTTTATTTTCGTTCAAACAATATTCTTGTTGTTTGACTCCTTCCCTTAAAATCCCTTGTAGATGTCATCAACCGGCGATTCACCAGTATGCGGAGACGGGAAGGACAATCGTTCGATTAAGCAGCGCGCCCTACGTGCTTTCATGCCTGCACTTCCGGTTACTCCGGAGCTTGCATGGACTGACCCTGCCAGGATCGATGCTTACATGATTTTCTTAGGAGATCCCCTCACAAGACATTCGCGAGAGACCATGACACCTGCCGTTACGGTTATGCGAAATGGAGGCGAAGTTCGTTGAGGCGGGAGTTCACGAAGAGTGGAAAATGCGCTTAACCGAGAGGTTCCTCGAGGTGAAGCTTTCCATTGGTGGTTTACTGACGCCACCGCTCTGACGCTCGAGGGGGAAATTTCCGCGGGTGGAATTTCTTCAAATGCGGCCTCAGGCTTGCATGCCGTGCCATTGCCCAGGGACACACCTTCGATGATGAGCAGGAAGTCAGCGATGCGGAGTCTTCAAACGGGCTCTAGAGCCTTTTAGCCTTATGAACTACTAGTATGGATGACATTTTGTAAAATCTCTAGATTTTAACTACCTAACCTCAGTGATTCTCAGATGACACTATTAGGAGTCGTTATCCCTACCGCTACTTTCTATTATATTTCTTGGAATTGTATTAGATGCACTTCACTACTCTAAGTTGATGTAACCAACTTTTATCTTGTATTATATAATATGCCTCTTTTGGAACTACTCAAATTCATACAGCTTTAAAATTTTCGAATGGTCGCAACGGTATTCCTGACCATGACCTCAACCAACAATTCCTCGAAGAGGAGGCAAGGAGGAGAGGTTTCGAGGATGCAATAATGAAAATCGCTCAGAATACACACCAATATCAGGGTGGTGGTAATAATCAATCTGCATTCGAGAGATTCTCAAAACACAGGCCTCAACCATACTCGAGCTCAAAGTCGACCTGCTCGATTACATTGAATGGATTGAAGAAATGGAGAAGTTGTTAGAGCTCAGTAAAACACCACCTACAGAGAAGGTGAACGTGGTAGCTTACTATCTGAAGGGAGAAGCCAACAGCTGGTGGCGCTTGATCAGGTCCACCTTTCCCCTGAGGATATACAATTGGAGCGAGTTCAAACAGCTGCTGGAGAACAAATACTTCGGGGAAGAGCTAAAATGGGAGATGGAAGAGAAATTCAGGAACTTAGATCAAGGTGATATGTCTCTGCAGGCATACACCGAAAAGTATCAGGAGCTATCTAAGTTTGCTCCTAGAATATTAACTAACGAGGAGGAACTTCATGACTCAAGTTATGTAAGGGGCATGACTAATGATCTGAGGATTAACATGAGCGGGTTCAACTGTAAGAACTTTGCTGAGGCCTACGAAAAAGCAACAAGTATTTGGGCCTCGATCCAGAAGGGAGAAGTCGAGGAGAAAAAGAAAAAGAAGGTTTTTACTCCTCCTGTGACAAGTGCTAGCTTCATTCAAAAACCACTTTATGGCCGCTCGAGTTATCAGGGTTCAGACAACCGTAATAAGAACCAGGGCAGATCCCGATTTTTAACCAAACCCCACCACATAACGTTCCAAGGAACAATCAACAAATTCACGAGGCTTCGACCTTCTGACCAAGCCTGGTCGTCGCCGACAACCGATTCACCCCGGAAAACAATGTAATGGAGAACCAGTAGTGTGTTTTTCCTGCAATGTAGTGGGGCACAAGTCAAATGAATGCCCAAAGAAGGGCACGATTACAAAGGCAAACGCGGGACCACCGCCAGCCTTGAAGGTTCAAGGACGTGTGTACGTCTTGACTGAGTCTGAAGAGTGCGCTGAAGATTGTATCGATATTGACGCCATCACCGGTAAATTCCTAGTTAACCCTATACCTACTTTTATTTTATTCGATTCAGGAACTTCACTATATTTTGTTTCCTTCAAATCCTTTTTATCAAACAATCCAAACTCACAAGTTCCGAGCGAATCAAAACTCATATATCGCTACCGAGGGGCGAAAATATGTCTTGTTCTTCAAAGTACAATAATGTACAAATTACAAACCATCACACAAATTCCCTTTACGACCTCCTATATTTAAAATTCTCATCAATCTCTTAGTATATGCTTCAAAAATTTATTTTCATACGTCCTCTATAAAGATACCTTTAAAAATTTATTACTTGTTCTGTAAAACCTTTATAACGTATTTGGAAATGCTTTTGAAACTTCATGAATTAAACTTCTCATACCTTTATTCCTAAAATCTTTGAAAATATTTTCTACTATTTCCTCTATTTTAGAAATATACATACAAAAATTTTAGATTCTTACGACATCCATTATTATAAATTTCAATCTTAACCGAAATATGATATTAACATCTCCGTTTCATCTATTAACATTATAATAACAATTTGAATGAAATGAGCTACATCAACAAGGTTATCCATAATCCCCTAAACGTTTTATTTAATCATTCAACGATAACCTATATTTCCTTAATTTTATTAAAGCTCATATTCTCCTAATGATTACTGCGACTTATATCCATTTTCCCTAATTGCCGTTCGTTTCCTAAAGATCGACTATATACCTTGTTTGAGTGGTCATTAGAAGTAAAAATAATAATATTAAGTATATACGTTTAAAACTTCTTAAGGGGGTAGGCCTATATTTTGACTATATTAAAATCCTACTAAAATCTGAAATTTCTTATTTTCAAGCTATTTTATGGTTAACACGTATTCTCAAAACTAAATAAGTTATTTTTATTCCTAAGACTCTTAATATTTTAACTTCATTTAAATCCGTACAAAACTTCTAGACCCTACCTTTTTGTAAACCTCTTTCATGTCATTTTCAGAAATAACATTCTAGTAACATTGCTATACTTATTTAAATACCTCATTTATAAAACAAGCGCGATTTTATTCTCCAATATTTTCCCTCTATCCGACGCTTCGATATTAATTTGAAAACTCAAACTTTTCAACAAGTCTTATTCCAATAAAACCAAATATTATTATCCAAATGCGTAAATCTCAATATTCTCTCTAACTGCCTTGTTCAACCTCGAGCAGTTATCCACCCTATCCAAGTTTCGGGGACGAAACTTTTCTTAAGGGGGTAGGATTGTAACACCCCGTGTTTTTATAGCAAAATATTATGAAAGAATTTGATTCCTTAAATTAAATTCATCCTTTTTCCTTATAATAAAAATGCGACTGAATTTTTTTCGCTGAACATGTAACACTCCATGTTAAGTTAAGCCTTTATAATTGCGCAAATCATTAATTAAACATCCTCGCTCACTTATTTCCCTAACACATTATACTACAAGTTATTTTGCACCTAAATTAAAACCGTTTTGAATTACTTTGAATTTGAACTTTATTTTTACATTTTCAAACTCGATAAATCAAACAAAGAATCCTCGACAATTTTCTCAACGACAAATTTTGGCACGCAAATCGAGGTCAAACGTTGACCAAATGGCCAAGCCACCTAAATGTGATTAAGTCACCTAATCTTTTCTTAAATATACTTAATCATAACCCAAACCTAATTAAAGTAGTTTAAGCTTAATCATTTTGATTATTACTAACAAAACATATAATAATAATATCAAATTACTATTCCATTTTGATTTAACTAACACTTTCACTAAAACTCGATCTATTGAGTTACCCTAAGCCTAAACTGGTAAACTTTTTGACGTTTAAGCATAATGATTTAATTCAGTAACATTCCACAAAAAAAAATATATATTTCGATCAAACAAGATTTTATTTCAAAGTTTCGAGGATCCTAGAGCCAATTTTTGTTTTGATCACCCTTCCATGATTTTCTTCATTCTTATTTTCGATCTTACTTCGAACCATTATTTTAAGACTATATATTTCATTTCGGGACTTTTCACGTGCGCGTAAATCGAAAATTTGAAAAACGAAAATCGAGCCAACTTGGCTCCATGTTGGCCGAGATATTTGGACAATAAGTCCAACATATCTTCTTCCATTTTTTCTTCCTTTCTCTTCCACTTTGTTCCCCCTTTACCATATTGTCTAATCCTTCACTTACACTCCTACAAATTCATCATCATTCTAGCTTATTTAATTTAAAGATTTAACATTATTATTACCTACAATGTTTACTAGTATACAAATTCTATACTACACATTTCATTATTCACAAAACACAACTAAAACACTCTAACTTTTCTCTCTAAATAAAACACAACTCAAGAACAAAGTAAGGCAATCTTCATCTCCAACCTTGGTCTTTCCTTGAAGATCATCATCTTCTTTAATTATTTTCTTCCTTAAACTTTTATTTTTCTTGCCTAAATTTACTTAAGTTCTTAAATAAACTCAACACCATTCCTAGTTAGTAATAACCTCCTCTCTTGATTAGTAAATAATTATGAACATAACTCAAAATCATTTAAAATCTAAACATCACCTAAACTTAAAACAAAACTACACTTAAATTTTATTAGTATAGTTTAACTAGCTAAATGAATTACTAACTTTCTTATTTTCATTCTTATGTACTAATCCTAACCAAAGACGAGGAGCAAGGTGGTGAAGTCGACTTGAGCCAATTTGACCATATCATAGATCCGGATAACTGTTAAGCTAAAGTCATACCGAGCTAATTTAAGGTGCTTCCCGCACACTTATGTGATAAGCGCCTCGAATTTGATTATATGTTAATATTTTTGATGCATGTATGTCTTATCTTTATCACCTAGTAATCACATGTTAAATTAGGAGACAAAAATCGAAAAATAATATTTGAGTAACATAACCATAACCCACGGCTTTACCCTTCATTTTGGTTTAATTTTTCGTTTTAATTTTTGTAAATTGCATGCTTAAAATACTTGTAATGAAATGAACATGAAAATATAATTAGTTTATGTTTAGGACTTAAAATGAATTTGTTATGAATTTAAATGTTATAATGTATTTATGTGTGTTCTTGAACTTTTATGTTTATTCATGTGTTAAATGATTTTCATTTATGTGTGTTAATGTTTGTATATGATTTTTACATATGTTAAATACATAAGTGATATTAAGTAAATTAGTTATTGAATTAGAAGTATAAAAATCAAAAACCAAAAATCATGGACATATATATATATACACGGCATTTTTGATTTATTTGGACCAATTTTTAGTTTTAATTTTTCTAAATAACATTTTAAGATTAGTTTAGGTAAAATGGACTTGCTATAAAAATTTGAGGAAATTATATAAAGATATGAAAGTTTGACTAATTAACAATCATATGAAAAATATTAGAGTTCTTCATTTGTTCAAGTGTTCTTCATTTATATAATTAGTTTGATTTATAATTTTTATAAGTTTTAGTTATTTATTGTTTTAAGTACTAGTTTAAATCACCTTAGAATAACTTGAATAAATTAGTATATGAAAACTTTAAGTCAAAAACCGATAAAATTAGAAAACGAAAATAAATGGTGTAACATGAGTAGCCACGGCCTTAGGGCTATTTTTGGACTAAATTGATTTTGTCACTTTTTATTTTTACCACGTAAATAAATTAATTAGTTAAAGTAATGATATATTAATAAAAACAAAAGAAAATAAATGTGTAACCTAGGTTGAGTACCACGGTTTTACTATTAAAAATGGGTCAATTTTGGTCAAAATGAATTTATCACTTAATCACTAAAATTGATTTATAAGTAGGATTATATTAGATTGTATAATGAGCAGATTAATAAAAAGAATCAACTAAGCGGAGTAAAATAAAGCGTTACACGTATTAAAATGAACCTTGTCGAGTGCTACTACCTATGCTTAAATTTGGATGTGGACATACGGACTATTTAAAATGAACTAGGACAACCTCGCTAAAAATGGAAACCGCTAAAAAGCTTAGTTAAGTATACGACTAAATTTAGCAAGTTTTACTTTTGAAATGTTATTTAAAATGACCAAGTACAAAATGAACTTAACAACTTTGAAATTAGAATTTGTACTTAAGTTTAAATCGAGGTTTTCATTTAAAATAATATTTCTAAATCACTAAATACAAAACGAACCTAACGACTTTAAAACTAGAATTTCGTACTTAGAAAATAAAGGTTGGTTTTGTAAAACCTAAAAATATCCTAAGTATAAAAGTAGTTGTAAAGTATAAGAAAACTAAGTATAAAAGGAAAATACTAAGTATAAGGAAATAAAATAAAAATACTAAGTATAAAGGAAATATAATAATAATAATAAATACTAAGTATAGGAATACATGTACGAATAAAATACGAAGTATAAAAATACGCATACGTATAAAAATACGTACAAATACGAGGAATAGTAAATACAAGGAATAGTAAATACGGTGAATAGTAAATACGGTGAATAGTAAATACGATGAATAGTAAAATAATGAATAGTAAAAATATTTAAAATTTACAAACGGACTCCAAATAATTAACTAAGTCTTTCTATGTGTTTTGTTTACCTGAAGAACTGCTAGAACTAAAATTTCATTATACAAAGTTAGACGATATATTTAAGTTACAGAATTGTCACCTACTTTGAATGAACGAGGAAATAAGAAATTAAGAAATGAACTACTTGAATAAAATACTTGGATTGTTCGCCATGTCGCGACTCTTGAATTCGAAGTTAATGAGGTAGCCGTCTATGGGGACTTTGGCTCCCTCCCAGAGTTGCTAAAGGCGATCTAATATTTTTATATAAAGTATTATTTCGGTGCGGGATATACAACCTCAGGGATGGGGCATGATTGATATCTCCGTGAGCCCATACTACGGTAATTGGAAACTCCAGCCCCACCCGGGGGTACCCGTCTAAGGTGATAGTCGTATTATTAGGTGACTACTTACTCGAGGGCGAGTATGATCTGAACCTATCTATAGTGGTGTATGCATACATTAGACTTGGGATTTGGCTGTCCTTATCGCTTTAGGTATCCTTAGCCTGTTCAGACACGTCCGCTTTGTTCGGCCCTGACCGCTATTGCGCGGACGTCTAGTATGTCAGCCACGTCCAACCTGTTTGGCCCTGTCCACTAGGATTTAGTGTGTCAGACACGTCCAACCTGTTTGGCCCTGTCTACTATTGCGAAATTACGTCTGCATGCTTCCGCCTCGCTAATGAACTTTCACTAGTTAACATATGTTTGAATGTATTTCCTTGTCTTGTTTGTTTGATGATTATCGGAATGACTTGGTTGAGTATTAGAATGTGATTTTGTTGAGTATGATTATTTGTGAGCGTGGTTGGTTATTTGATTGGTTTATACTCGTATTGAATCATCATGATCTCCTTATGTGTTTTAATTGCATACTTGCTAATTGTTTTCCTTGTTTATTTATTATTCATTATTTATACTGCATATTGCTTTAGAAATTGCATGTATCGAAAGAGTGTGCGGGAAAATGATGAGAGTTTAATGCAGGTACCCCGAGACCAACGCTATTGAATGCTGGGGAGAGTTTACCTTATTCATTTTGTATGTTTTGAGAGAAATTGTAATCTAAATACTCTGTTTTATCTTAAACTCGTATTATGTATACAGAGTTTTATGACGATAACAGCTGGTTTTGTAATATATAGACTTAATTAATTTTCCGCCTTAGTTTAATTAAAGTCACGAAAAAGCCAGGGTTATTCTGATTAATTATCAAAGCTGTCTTGACTAGTGAATAACTTAAAGTTATCTCATCTAGCGAGACGACACCTGGGCCAGACATTCATATCATATGTCAGGCATAGACTTATAGGATCAAATAATGAATTAGAAATCTTAGATCGCTAAAATAAATAACTTAGATCACTTTAAAGTGTGAGGATGGGTAGAAACTTTAAGTACCGACCATACGCTAAAATCTCTTTAAATAAACGAACTACTACCCTAAAATAAAATGCGCTAACCATCGTATGCATGCTACCTGCTGATGTGACTGACTAAAACTAACAATTATCCTCGGATATAAAAAAAAAAAAAAAAAAAAAAAAAAAATTGAAATAATAAACTTAATTCTTGAGAAGTGAGGCCAATGATTACCCAACTATACGAAGGAAGGACATCTACTAAATCCTTAACCAATTTCACTAATAAAATTCTTAAACCTTTTAAATCCTGTTTTGTTCGATCAGAAATTTATATTCTCTTGATAGCCATTTTATTTTCGTTCAAACAATATTCTTGTTGTTTGACTCCTTCCCTTAAAATCCCTTGTAGATGTCATCAACCGGCGATTCACCAGTATGCGGAGACGGGAAGGACAATCGTTCGATTAAGCAGCGCGCCCTACGTGCTTTCATGCCTGCACTTCCGGTTACTCCGGAGCTTGCATGGACTGACCCTGCCAGGATCGATGCTTACATGATTTTCTTAGGAGATCCCCCGCGCACATTCGCAGGAGACCATGACACCTGCTTGGTTACGGTTATGCGAAATGGAGGCGAAGTTCGTTGAGGCGGGAGTTCACGAAGAGTGGAAAATGCGCTTAGCAGAGGTTCCTCAGAGGTGAAGCTTTCCATTGGTGGTTTACAAAGACGCCACCCGCTCTACGCTCGAGGGGGAAATTTCCACGGGTGGAATTTCTTCAAATGCGGCCTCAGGCTTGCATGCCGTGCCATTGCTCAGGGACACACCTTCGATGATGAGCAGGAAGTCAGCGATGCGGAGTCTTCAAACGGGCTCTAGAGCCTTTTAGCCTTATGAACTACTAGTATGGATGACATTTTGTAAAATCTCTAGATTTTAACTACCTAACCTCAGTGATTCTGTATGACACTATTAGGAGTCGTTATCCCTACCTGCTACTTTCGGTTATATTTCTAGGAATTGTATTAGATGCACTTCACTACTCTAAGTTGATGTAACCAACTTTTATCTTGTATTATATAATATGCCTCTTTTGGAACTACTCAAATTCATACAGTTTAAAATTTTCAGAATGGCTGCAAACGGTATTCCTGACCATGACCTCAACCAACAATTCCTCGAAGAGGAGGCAAGGAGGAGAGGTTTCGAGGATGCAATAATGAAAATCGCTCGAGAATACACACCAATATCGGGGTGGTGGTAATAATCAATCTGCATTCGAGAGATTCTCAAAACCACAGGCCTCAACCATACTCAGGCTCAAATCGACCTACTGCTTCACATTGAATGGATTGAAGAAATGGAGAAGTTGTTAGAGCTCATTAAACACCACCTACGAGAGAAGGTGAGCGTGGTAGCTTACTATCTGAAGGGAGAAGCCAGCAATTTGGTGGCGCTTGATCAGTCCACCTTTCCACGAGGATATACAATTGGGCGAGTTCAAACAAATTTGGAGAACAAATACTTGAGGAAGAGCTAAAATGGGAGATGGAAGAGAAATTCAGAACTTAGATCAAGGTGATATGTCTCTGCAGGCATACAAGAAAAGTATCGAGAGCTATCTAAGTTTGCTCCTAGAATATTAACTAACGAGGAGGAACTCATGACTCGTTATGTAAGGGCATGACTAATGATCCGAGGATTAACATGGCGGGTTCAAGCTGGAGAACTTTCTTTGAGGCCTACGAAAAAGCAACAAGTATTTGGGCCTCGATCCAGAAGGGAGAAGTCGAGGAGAAAAAGAAAAAGAAGGTTTTTACTCCTCCTGTGACAAGTGCTAGCTTCATTCAGAAACCACTTTATGGCCGCTCGAGTTATCAGGGTTCAGACAACCGTAATAAGAACCAGGGCAGATCCCAGTACTTTAACCGAAACCCCACCACATACGTTCCAAGGAACAATCAACAAATTCCTGAGGCTTCGACCTTACAGCCAAGCCAGTGTCGTCGCTGCCGACAACCGATTCACCCAGGAAAACAATGTAATGGAGAACCAGTAGTGTGTTTTTCCTGCAATGTAGTGGGGCACAAGTCAAATGAATGCCCAAAGAAGGGCACGATTACAAAGGCAAACGCGGGACCACCGCCAGCCTTGAAGGTTCAAGGACGTGTGTACGTCTTGGTGACCGAAGTCTCAAGAGCGCTGAAGATTGTACCGATATTGACGCCATCACCGGTAAATTCCTAGTTAACCCTATACCTACTTTTATTTTATTCGATTCAGGAACTTCACTATATTTTGTTTCCTTCAAATCCTTTTTATCAAACAATCCAAACTCACAAGTTCCGAGCGAATCAAAACTCATATATCGCTACCGAGGGGCGAAAATATGTCTTGTTCTTCAAAGTACAATAATGTACAAATTACAAACCATCACACAAATTCCCTTTACGACCTCCTATATTTAAAATTCTCATCAATCTCTTAGTATATGCTTCAAAAATTTATTTTCATACGTCCTCTATAAAGATACCTTTAAAAATTTATTACTTGTTACAGAAACCTTTATAACGTATTTGGAAATGCTGTTGAAACTTCATGAATTAAACTTCTCATACCTTTATTCCTAAAATCTTTGAAAATATTTTCTACTATTTCCTCTATTTTAGAAATATACATACAAAAATTTTAGATTCTCACGACATCCATTATTATAAATTTCAATCTTAACTCTAAATATGATATTAACATCTCCGTTTCATCTATTAACATTATAATAACAATTTGAATGAAATGAGCTACATCAACAAGGTTATCCATAATCCCTAAACGTTTTATTTAATCATTCAACGATAACCTATATTTCCTTAATTTTATTAAAGCTCATATTCTCCTAATGATTACTGCGACTTATATCCATTTTCCACACAATTGCTAGTTCGTTTCCTAAAGATCGACTATATACCTTGTTTGAGTGGTCATTAGAAGTAAAAATAATAATATTAAGTATATACGTTTAAAACTTCTTAAGAGGTAGGCCTATATTTTGACTATATTAAAATCCTACTAAAATCTGAAATTTCTTATTTTCAAGCTATTTTATGGTTAACACGTATTCTCAAAACTAAATAAGTTATTTTTATTCCTAAGACTCTTAATATTTTAACTTCATTTAAATCCGTACAAAACTTCTAGACCCTACCTTTTTGTAAACCTCTTTCATGTCATTTTCAGAAATAACATTCTAGTAACATTGCTATACTTATTTAAATACCTCATTTATAAAACAAAGCGCGATTTTATTCTCCAATATTTTCCCTCTATCAAGCGCTTGATATTAATTTGAAAACTCAAACTTTTCAACAAGTCTTATTCCAATAAAACCAAATATTATTATCCAAATCGTAAATCTCAATATTCTCTCTAACTCGCCTTGTTCAACCTCGGCAGCTTATCCACCTATCCAAGTTTAGGGGACGAAACTTTTCTTAGAGGTAGGATTGTAACACCAGTGTTTTTATAGCAAAATATTATGAAAGAATTTGATTCCTTAAATTAAATTCATCCTTTTTCCTTATAATAAAAATGCGATTGAATTTTTTCATTGAACATGTAACACTCCATGTTAAGTTAAGCCTTTATAATTCTGCAAATCATTAATTAAACATCCTCATTCACTTATTTCCCTAACACATTATACTACAAGTTATTTTGCACCTAAATTAAAACCGTTTTGAATTACTTTGAATTTGAACTTTATTTTTACATTTTCAAACTCGATAAATCAAACAAAGAATCCTCGACAATTTTCTCAACGACAAATTTTGGCGCAAATCGAGGTCAAGCGTTGACCAAATGGCCAAGCCACCTAAATGTGATTAAGTCACCTAATCTTTTCTTAAATATACTTAATCATAACCCAAACCTAATTAAAGTAGTTTAAGCTTAATCATTTTGATTATTACTAACAAAACATATAATAATAATATCAAATTACTATTCCATTTTGATTTAACTAACACTTTCACTAAAACTCGATCTATTGAGTTACCACTAAGCCTAAAGTAGTAAACTTTTTTGGCGTTTAAGCATAATGATTTAATTGATAACATTCCACAAAAAAATATATATTTCGATCAAACAAGATTTTATTTCAAAGTTTGAGGATCCTAGAGCCAATTTTTGTTTTGATCACCCTTCCATGATTTTCTTCATTCTTATTTTCGATCTTACTTGAACCATTATTTTAAGACTATATATTTCATTTGGGACTTTTCACGTATGCCAGAATCGAAAATTTGAAAAAGCAATCGGGCCAACTTGGCTCCATGTTGGCCGAGATATTTGGACAATAAGTCCAACATATCTTCTTCCATTTTTTCTTCCTTTCTCTTCCACTTTGTTCCCCCTTTACCATATTGTCTAATCCTTCACTTACACTCCTACAAATTCATCATCATTCTAGCTTATTTAATTTAAAGATTTAACATTATTATTACCTACAATGTTTACTAGTATACAAATTCTATACTACACATTTCATTATTCACAAAACACAACTAAAACACTCTAACTTTTCTCTCTAAATAAAACACAACTCAAGAACAAAGTAAGGCAATCTTCATCTCCAACCTTGGTCTTTCCTTGAAGATCATCATCTTCTTTAATTATTTTCTTCCTTAAACTTTTATTTTTCTTGCCTAAATTTACTTAAGTTCTTAAATAAACTCAACACCATTCCTAGTTAGTAATAACCTCCTCTCTTGATTAGTAAATAATTATGAACATAACTCAAAATCATTTAAAATCTAAACATCACCTAAACTTAAAACAAAACTACACTTAAATTTTATTAGTATAGTTTAACTAGCTAAATGAATTACTAACTTTCTTATTTTCATTCTTATGTACTAATCCTAACCAAAGGCGAGGAGCAAGGTGGTGAAGTCGACTTGAGCCAATTTGACCATATCATAGACCCTAGGATAAGCTGTTAAGCTAAAGTCATGCAGAGCTAATTTAAGGTGCTTCCAGCACACTTATGTGATAAAGCGCCTCGAATTTGATTATATGTTAATATATTTGTTGCATGTATGTCTTATCTTTATCACCTAGTAATCACATGTTAAATTAGCAGACAAAAATCGAAAAAAAAGATTTGAGTAACATAACCATAACCCACGGCTTTACCCTTCATTTTGGTTTAATTTTTCGTTTTAATTTTTGTAAATTGCATGCTTAAAATACTTGTAATGAAATGAACATGAAAATATAATTAGTTTATGTTTAGGACTTAAAATGAATTTGTTATGAATTTAAATGTTATAATGTATTTATGTGTGTTCTTGAACTTTTATGTTTATTCATGTGTTAAATGATTTTCATTTATGTGTGTTAATGTTTGTATATGATTTTTACATATGTTAAATACATAAGTGATATTAAGTAAATTAGTTATTGAATTAGAAGTATAAAAATCAAAAACCAAAAATCATGGACATATATATATATACACGGCATTTTTGATTTATTTGGACCAATTTTTAGTTTTAATTTTTCTAAATAACATTTTAAGATTAGTTTAGGTAAAATGGACTTGCTATAAAAATTTGAGGAAATTATATAAAGATATGAAAGTTTGACTAATTAACAATCATATGAAAAATATTAGAGTTCTTCATTTGTTCAAGTGTTCTTCATTTATATAATTAGTTTGATTTATAATTTTTATAAGTTTTAGTTATTTATTGTTTTAAGTACTAGTTTAAATCACCTTAGAATAACTTGAATAAATTAGTATATGAAAACTTTAAGTCAAAAGCAGATAAAATTAGAAAGCGAAAATAAATGGTGTAACATGAGTAGCCACGGCCTTAGGGCTATTTTGGACTATATTGATTTTGTCACTTTTTATTTTTACCACGTAAATAAATTAATTAGTTAAAGTAATGATTTATTAATAAAAACAAAAAGAAAATAAATGTGTAACCTAGGTTGAGTACCACGGTTTTACTATTAAAAATGGGTCAATTTTGGTCAAAATGAATTTATCACTTAGTCACTAAAATTGATTAATAATTAGGATTATATTGGATTGGATAATGAATTGTTAATGAAAAGAATCAACTAAACCGATAGAAATAAACGTTACATGTATTAAAATGAACCTTGTCGAGTGCTACTACCTATGCTTAAATTTGGATGTGGACATACGGACTATTTAAAATGAACTAGGACAACCTCGCTAAAAATGGAAACCGCTAAAAGCTTAGTTAAGTATACGACTAAATTTAGCAGGTTTTACTTTTGAAATGTTATTTAAAATGACCAAGTACAAAATGAACTTGACAATTTTGAAATTAGAATTTGTACATAAGTTTAAATCGAGTTTTTCATTTAAAATAATATTTCAAAATCACTAAATACAAAACGAACCTAACGACTTTAAAACTAGAATTTCGTACTTAGAAAATAAAGGTTGGTTTTGTAAAACCTAAAAATATCCTAAGTATAAAAGTAGTTGTAAAGTATAAGAAAACTAAGTATAAAAGGAAAATACTAAGTATAAGGAAATAAAATAAAAATACTAAGTATAAAGGAAATATAATAATAATAATAAATACTAAGTATAGGAATACATGTACGAATAAAATACGAAGTATAAAAATACGCATACGTATAAAAATACGTACAAATACGAGGAATAGTAAATACAAGGAATAGTAAATACGGTGAATAGTAAATACGGTGAATAGTAAATCGATGAATAGTAAAATAATGAATAGTAAAAATATTTAAAATTTACAAACGGACTCCAAATAATTAACTAAGTCTTTCTATGTGTTTTGTTTCCCTGAAGAACTGCTAGAACTAAAATTTCATTATACAAAGTTAGACGATATATTTAAGTTCTGAAATTGTCACCTACTTTGAATGAGCAGAAATAAGAAATTAAGAAATGAACTACTTGAATAAAATACTTGGATTGTTACGCCATGTCGCGACTCTTGAATTGAAGTTAATGAGGTAGCCGTCTATGGGGACTTTGGCTCCCTCCCGAGTTGCTAAAGGCGATCTAATATTTTTATATAAAGTATTATTTCGGTCGCGGGATATACAACCTCGGGGATGGGGCATGATTGATATCTCAGTGAGCCCATACTACGGTAATTGGAAACTCCGGCCCCTTTGGGAGTGCCGTCTAAGGTGATAGTCGTATTATTAGGTGACTACTTACTCAGAGGCAGTATGATCTGAACCTATCTATAGTGGTGTATGCATACATTAGACTTGGGATTTGGGTTGTCCTTATCGCTTTAGGTATCCTTAGCACTGTTCGGACACACGTCAGCTTTGTTACGACCGCTATTGCGCGGACGTCTAGTATGTCAGCCACGTCCAACTTGTTTGGCCCTGTCCACTAGGATTTAGTGTGTCAGACACGTCCAACCTGTCTGGCCCTGTCTACTATTGCGAAAATACGTCTGCAAGCTTCCGCCTCGCTAATGAACTTTCACTAGTTAACATATGTTTGAATGTATTTCCTTGTCTTGTTTGTTTGATGATTATCGGAATGACTTGGTTGAGTATTAGAATGTGATTTTGTTGAGTATGATTATTTGTGAGCGTGGTTGGTTATTTGATTGGTTTATACTCGTATTGAATCATCATGATCTCCTTATGTGTTTTAATTGCATACTTGCTAATTGTTTTCCTTGTTTATTTATTATTCATTATTTATACTGCATATTGCTTTAGAAATTGCATGTATCGAAAGAGTGTGCGGGAAAATGATGAGAGTTTAATGCAGGTACCCCGAGACCAACGCTATTGAATGCTGGGGAGAGTTTACCTTATTCATTTTGTATGTTTTGAGAGAAATTGTAATCTAAATACTCTGTTTTATCTTAAACTCGTATTATGTATACAGAGTTTTATGACCATAACAATTTGGTTTTGTAATATATAGACTTAATTAATTTTCCGCCTTAGTTTAATTAAAGTCACAAAAACCGGTTATTCTGATTAGTATCAAAGCTGTCTTTATGACCGTGAATAACTTAAAGTTATCTCATCTAAGCGAGGCGACACACAGGCAGAACATTCATATCATATGTCAGGCATAGACTTATAGGATCAAATAATGAATTAGAAATCTTAGATCGCTAAAATAAATAACTTAGATCACTTTAAAGTGTGAGGATGGGTAGAAACTTTAAGTACCGACCATACGCTAAAATCTCTTTAAATAAACGAACTACTACCCTAAAATAAAATGCGCTAACCATCGTATGCTTGCTACTTGCTGATGGGACTGACTAAAACTAACAATTATCCTCGGATAGTAAAAAAAAAAAAAAAAAAAAATTTGAAATAATAAACTTAATTCTTGAGAAGTGAGACGCTGAATGATTACCCAACTATACGAAGGAAGGACATCTACTAAATCCTTAACCAATTTCACTAATAAAATTCTTAAACCTTTTAAATCCTGTTTTGTTCGATCAGAAATTTATATTCTCTTGATAGCCATTTTATTTTCGTTCAAACAATATTCTTGTTGTTTGACTCCTTCCCTTAAAATCCCTTGTAGATGTCATCAACCGGCGATTCACCAGTATGCGGAGACGGGAAGGACAATCGTTCGATTAAGCAGCGCGCCCTACGTGCTTTCATGCTCGCACTTAGGTTACTCCGGAGCTTGCATGGACTGACCCTGCCAGGATCGATGCTTACATGATTTTCTTAGGAGATCCCCCGCGCACATTCGCAGGAGACCATGACACCTGCTGGTTCTGGTTATGCGAAATGGAGGCGAAGTTCGTTGAGGCGGGAGTTCACGAAGAGTGGAAAGTACGCTTAACCGAGAGGTTCCTCAGAGGTGAAGCTTTCCATTGGTGGTTTACAGTACGCCACCTGTCTACAGTTCGAGGGGGAAATTTCCACGGGTGGAATTTCTTCAAATGCGGCCTCAGGCTTGCATGCCGTGCCATTGCTCAGGGACACACCTTCGATGATGAGCAGGAAGTCAGCGATGCGGAGTCTTCAAACGGGCTCTAGAGCCTTTTAGCCTTATGAACTACTAGTATGGATGACATTTTGTAAAATCTCTAGATTTTAACTACCTAACCTCAGTGATTCTGTATGACACTATTAGGAGTCGTTATCCCTACCTGCTACTTTCGGTTATATTTCTAGGAATTGTATTAGATGCACTTCACTACTCTAAGTTGATGTAACCAACTTTTATCTTGTATTATATAATATGCCTCTTTTGGAACTACTCAAATTCATACAGTTTAAAATTTTCAGAATGGCTGCAAACGGTATTCCTGACCATGACCTCAACCAACAATTCCTCGAAGAGGAGGCAAGGAGGAGAGGTTTCGAGGATGCAATAATGAAAATCGCTCAGAATACACACCAATATCAGGGTGGTGGTAATAATCAATCTGCATTCGAGAGATTCTCAAAACACAGGCCTCAACCATACTCAGGCTCCGTCAACCCTACCGTTCTGACTGAATGGATTGAAGAAATGGAGAAGCTGTTAGAGCTCAGTAAAACACCACCTACAGAGAAGGTGAACGTGGTAGCTTACTATCTGAAGGGAGAAGCCAACAGCTGGTGGCGCTTGATCAGGTCCACCTTTCCCCTGAGGATATACAATTGGAGCGAGTTCAAACAGCTGCTGGAGAACAAATACTTCGGGGAAGAGCTAAAATGGGAGATGGAAGAGAAATTCAGGAACTTAGATCAAGGTGATATGTCTCTGCAGGCATACACCGAAAAGTATCAGGAGCTATCTAAGTTTGCTCCTAGAATATTAACTAACGAGGAGGAACTCGCAACTCGTTATGTAAGGGGCATGACTAATGATCTGAGGATTAACATGAGCGGGTTCAACTGTAAGAACTTTGCTGAGGCCTACGAAAAAGCAACAAGTATTTGGGCCTCGATCCAGAAGGGAGAAGTCGAGGAGAAAAAGAAAAAGAAGGTTTTTACTCCTCCTGTGACAAGTGCTAGCTTCATTCAAAAACCACTTTATGGCCGCTCGAGTTATCAGGGTTCAGACAACCGTAATAAGAACCAGGGCAGATCCCAGTACTTTAACCGAAACCCCACCACATACGTTCCAAGGAACAATCAACAAATTCCTGAGGCTTCGACCTTACAGCCAAGCCAGTGTAAATCAGCCGCGACAACCGATTCACCCCAGGAAAACAATGTAATGGAGAACGGTAGTGTGTTTTTCTGCAATGTAGTGGGGCACAAGTCAAATGAATGCCCAAAGAAGGGCACGATTACAAAGGCAAACGCAGGACCACCTTGACCTTGAAGGTTCAAGGGCGTGTATGCGTCTTGGCCGAGTCTGAAAGAGTGCGCTGAAGATTGTATCGATATTGACGCCATCACCGGTAAATTTCTGGTTAACCCTATACCTACTTTTATTTTATTCGATTCAGGAACTTCACTATATTTTGTTTCCTTCAAATCCTTTTTATCAAACAATCCAAACTCACAAGTTCCGAGCGAATCAAAACTCATATATCGCTACCGAGGGGCGAAAATATGTCTTGTTCTTCAAAGTACAATAATGTACAAATTACAAACCATCACACAAATTCCCTTTACGACCTCCTATATTTAAAATTCTCATCAATCTCTTAGTATATGCTTCAAAAATTTATTTTCATACGTCCTCTATAAAGATACCTTTAAAAATTTATTACTTGTTCTGTAAAACCTTTATAACGTATTTGGAAATGCTTTTGAAACTTCATGAATTAAACTTCTCATACCTTTATTCCTAAAATCTTTGAAAATATTTTCTACTATTTCCTCTATTTTAGAAATATACATACAAAAATTTTAGATTCTTACGACATCCATTATTATAAATTTCAATCTTAACCGAAATATGATATTAACATCTCCGTTTCATCTATTAACATTATAATAACAATTTGAATGAAATGAGCTACATCAACAAGGTTATCCATAATCCCCTAAACGTTTTATTTAATCATTCAACGATAACCTATATTTCCTTAATTTTATTAAAGCTCATATTCTCCTAATGATTACTGCGACTTATATCCATTTTCCCTAATTGCCGTTCGTTTCCTAAAGATCGACTATATACCTTGTTTGAGTGGTCATTAGAAGTAAAAATAATAATATTAAGTATATACGTTTAAAACTTCTTAAGGGGGTAGGCCTATATTTTGACTATATTAAAATCCTACTAAAATCTGAAATTTCTTATTTTCAAGCTATTTTATGGTTAACACGTATTCTCAAAACTAAATAAGTTATTTTTATTCCTAAGACTCTTAATATTTTAACTTCATTTAAATCAATTACAATACTTCTAGACCCTACCTTTTTGTAAACTTCTTTCATGTCATTTTCAGAAATAACATTCTAGTAACATTGCTATACTTATTTAAATACCTCATTTATAAAACAAGCGCGATTTTATTCTCCAATATTTTCCCTCTATCCGACGCTTCGATATTAATTTGAAAACTCAAACTTTTCAACAAGTCTTATTCCAATAAAACCAAATATTATTATCCAAATCGTAAATCTCAATATTCTCTCTAATTGCCTTGTTCAACCTCGAGCGGTTATCCACCTATCCAAGTTTAGGGGACTAAACTTTTCTTAGAGGTAGGATTGTAACACCGTGTTTTTATAGCAAAATATTATGAAAGAATTTGATTCCTTAAATTAAATTCATCCTTTTTCCTTATAATAAAAATGCATTGAATTTTTATTTGAACATGTAACACTCCATGTTAAGTTAAGCCTTTATAATTAAGAAATCATTAATTAAACATCCTCGCTCACTTATTTCCCTAACACATTATACTACAAGTTATTTTGCACCTAAATTAAAACCGTTTTGAATTACTTTGAATTTGAACTTTATTTTTACATTTTCAAACTCGATAAATCAAACAAAGAATCCTCGACAATTTTCTCTACGACAAATTTTGCACGCAAATCGAGGTCAAACGTTGACCAGATGGCCAAGCCACCTAAATGTGATTAAGTCACCTAATCTTTTCTTAAATATACTTAATCATAACCCAAACCTAATTAAAGTAGTTTAAGCTTAATCATTTTGATTATTACTAACAAAACATATAATAATAATATCAAATTACTATTCCATTTTGATTTAACTAACACTTTCACTAAAACTCGATCTATTGAGTTACCCTAAGCCTAAACCGTAAACTTTTTGTCGCTTAAGCATAATGATTTAATTCAGTAACATTCCACAAAAAAAAATATATATTTCGATCAAACAAGATTTTATTTCAAAGTTTCGAGGATCCTAGAGCCAATTTTTGTTTTGATCACCCTTCCATGATTTTCTTCATTCTTATTTTCGATCTTACTTCGAACCATTATTTTAAGACTATATATTTCATTCGGGACTTTTCACGTGCGCGTAAATCGAAAATTTGAAAAACGAAAATCGAGCCAACTTGGCTCCATGTTGGCCGAGATATTTGGACAATAAGTCCAACATATCTTCTTCCATTTTTTCTTCCTTTCTCTTCCACTTTGTTCCCCCTTTACCATATTGTCTAATCCTTCACTTACACTCCTACAAATTCATCATCATTCTAGCTTATTTAATTTAAAGATTTAACATTATTATTACCTACAATGTTTACTAGTATACAAATTCTATACTACACATTTCATTATTCACAAAACACAACTAAAACACTCTAACTTTTCTCTCTAAATAAAACACAACTCAAGAACAAAGTAAGGCAATCTTCATCTCCAACCTTGGTCTTTCCTTGAAGATCATCATCTTCTTTAATTATTTTCTTCCTTAAACTTTTATTTTTCTTGCCTAAATTTACTTAAGTTCTTAAATAAACTCAACACCATTCCTAGTTAGTAATAACCTCCTCTCTTGATTAGTAAATAATTATGAACATAACTCAAAATCATTTAAAATCTAAACATCACCTAAACTTAAAACAAAACTACACTTAAATTTTATTAGTATAGTTTAACTAGCTAAATGAATTACTAACTTTCTTATTTTCATTCTTATGTACTAATCCTAACCAAAGACGAGGAGCAAGGTGGTGAAGTCGACTTGAGCCAATTTGACCATATCATAGACCCGAATATCTGATAAGCTAATGTCATACCGAGCTAATTTAAGGTGCTTCCCAGACACTTATGTGACAAGCGCCTCGAATTTGATTATATGTTAATATTTTTGATGCATGTATGTCTTATCTTTATCACCTAGTAATCACATGTTAAATTAGGAGACAAAAATCGAAAAATAATATTTGAGTAACATAACCATAACCCACGGCTTTACCCTTCATTTTGGTTTAATTTTTCGTTTTAATTTTTGTAAATTGCATGCTTAAAATACTTGTAATGAAATGAACATGAAAATATAATTAGTTTATGTTTAGGACTTAAAATGAATTTGTTATGAATTTAAATGTTATAATGTATTTATGTGTGTTCTTGAACTTTTATGTTTATTCATGTGTTAAATGATTTTCATTTATGTGTGTTAATGTTTGTATATGATTTTTACATATGTTAAATACATAAGTGATATTAAGTAAATTAGTTATTGAATTAGAAGTATAAAAATCAAAAATCAAAAATCATGGACATATATATATATACACGGCATTTTTGATTTATTTGGACCAATTTTTAGTTTTAATTTTTCTAAATAACATTTTAAGATTAGTTTAGGTAAAATGGACTTGCTATAAAAATTTGAGGAAATTATATAAAGATATGAAAGTTTGACTAATTAACAATCATATGAAAAATATTAGAGTTCTTCATTTGTTCAAGTGTTCTTCATTTATATAATTAGTTTGATTTATAATTTTTATAAGTTTTAGTTATTTATTGTTTTAAGTACTAGTTTAAATCACCTTAGAATAACTTGAATAAATTAGTATATGAAAACTTTAAGTCAAAAACCGATAAAATTAGAAAACGAAAATAAATGGTGTAACATGAGTAGCCACGGCCTTAGGGCTATTTTTGGACTAAATTGATTTTGTCACTTTTTATTTTTACCACGTAAATAAATTAATTAGTTAAAGTAATGATATATTAATAAAAACAAAAAGAAAATAAATGTGTAACCTAGGTTGAGTACCACGGTTTTACTATTAAAAATGGGTCAATTTTGGTCAAAATGAATTTATCACTTAATCACTAAAATTGATTTATAAGTAGGATTATATTAGATTGTATAATGAACCGTTAATAAAAAGAATCAACTAAACCGATAAAAATAAACGTTACACGTATTAAAATGAACCTTGTCGAGTGCTACTACCTATGCTTAAATTTGGATGTGGACATACGGACTATTTAAAATGAACTAGGACAACCTCGCTAAAAATGGAAACCGCTAAAAGCTTAGTTAAGTATACGACTAAATTTAACCGAGTTTTACTTTTGAAATGTTATTTAAAATGACCAAGTACAAAATGAACTTAACAATTTTGAAATTAGAATTTGTACTTAAGTTTAAATCGAGTTTTTCATTTAAAATAATATTTCAAAATCACTAAATACAAAACGAACCTAACGACTTTAAAACTAGAATTTCGTACTTAGAAAATAAAGGTTGGTTTTGTAAAACCTAAAAATATCCTAAGTATAAAAGTAGTTGTAAAGTATAAGAAAACTAAGTATAAAAGGAAAATACTAAGTATAAGGAAATAAAATAAAAATACTAAGTATAAAGGAAATATAATAATAAATACTAAGTATAGGAATACATGTACGAATAAAATACGAAGTATAAAAATACGCATACGTATAAAAATACGTACAAATACGAGGAATAGTAAATACAAGGAATAGTAAATACGGTGAATAGTAAATACGGTGAATAGTAAATACGATGAATAGTAAAATAATGAATAGTAAAAATATTTAAAATTTACAAACGGACTCCAAATAATTAACTAAGTCTTTCTATGTGTTTTGTTTACCTGAAGAACTGCTAGAACTAAAATTTCATTATACAAAGTTAGACGATATATTTAAGTTACAGAATTGTCACCTACTTTGAATGAACGAGGAAATAAGAAATTAAGAAATGAACTACTTGAATAAAATACTTGGATTGTTCGCCATGTCGCGACTCTTGAATTCGAAGTTAATGAGGTAGCCGTCTATGGGGACTTTGGCTCCCTCCCAGAGTTGCTAAAGGCGATCAAATATTTTTATATAAAGTATTATTTGGGAGCGGGATATACAAGCTCAGGGATGGGGCATGATTGATATCTCCGTGAGCCCATACTACGGTAATTGGAAACTCCAGCCCAGAGTACCCGCCTAAGGTGATAGTCGTATTATTAGGTGACTACTTACTCGAGGGCGAGTATGATCTGAACCTATCTATAGTGGTGTATGCATACATTAGACTTGGGATTTGGTCATCCTTATCGCTTTAGGTATCCTTAGCCTGTTCGCACACGCCCGCTTTGTTCGGCCCCCGACCGCTATTGTGCGCGGACGTCTAGTATGTCGACCACGCCCAACCTGTTTGGCCCTGGCCCACTAGGATTTAGTGTGTCGACACGCCCAACCTGTTTGGCCCTGTCTACTATTGCGAAATTACGTGCGCATGCTTCCGCCGCTAATGAACTTTCACTAGTTAACATATGTTTGAATGTATTTCCTTGTCTTGTTTGTTTGATGATTATCGGAATGACTTGGTTGAGTATTAGAATGTGATTTTGTTGAGTATGATTATTTGTGAGCGTGGTTGGTTATTTGAT
The DNA here is from genome assembly GCA_023091065.1 of Dianthus caryophyllus. NCBI lineage: Eukaryota > Viridiplantae > Streptophyta > Magnoliopsida > Caryophyllales > Caryophyllaceae > Dianthus > Dianthus caryophyllus. The sequence continues at coordinate 30,882,389 of CM041517.1, read as the reverse complement.
TGGTTTATACTCGTATTGAATCATCATGATCTCCTTATGTGTTTTAATTGCATACTTGCTAATTGTTTTCCTTGTTTATTTATTATTCATTATTTATACTGCATATTGCTTTAGAAATTGCATGTATCGAAAGAGTGTGCGGGAAAATGATGAGAGTTTAATGCAGGTACCCCGAGACCAACGCTATTGAATGCTGGGGAGAGTTTACCTTATTCATTTTGTATGTTTTGAGAGAAATTGTAATCTAAATACTCTGTTTTATCTTAAACTCGTATTATGTATACAGAGTTTTATGACGATAACAGCTGGTTTTGTAATATATAGACTTAATTAATTTTCCGCCTTAGTTTAATTAAAGTCACGAAAAACCGGGTTGTTACATTTTTATCATAATGTTATGTTTATAAAGCGATAATATTAAACCAAAGTAATTGAAATCGAGGGTAAGTATGAGCATAGCTAGTCATCAGCTCGTGAGCATCCCCATCAGTTTATTGTGCAGGACGTTCGTGGACCAGGAGCTGGGTTTTGGATGGAGCCACGAGACGTTTTTATTGCTTTTCCTTAGTTGTTTCGAGAGAGATGTAATATATATAACGCTACTCTTAGAGCTGGCAAGCTTGACCCGACCCGAGTGACCCGACCCGAACCCCAGCAAAAATCGACCCGATTGACCCGAAAATATTGTGACCCGAGAACCGACCCGACCCAACCCGATGATAACCTGTAACCCGACATGACCCGATAATCAGTGACCCGAACCCGACCCTGACCCGACCCGATGATGACCCGACCCGATATCGACCCGACTAAATTGACGACCCGATAATTATTAAGCTTAATTTTATTGGATTTAAATCAAATTACTATTTAGAATGATATATTTGACTTAATAATGAAGTAATTAAATAAAATAACGATCAAAATACTTATTTTAGTGGTTAAAAATTGAAATAATTCGATAAAATCGCGCTGACCCGATAATGACCCGACCCAAACCCGACCCGACCCGATACACTACTTGTCCCGGTATGACCCGCCCCGATGACGACCGAATCAACCCGACTGACCCGAAAGGACACTTTGACCCGACATGACCCGAACCCGAGCATGACCCGGGCAGGCTTGACCCACCCAAACCCGACCCGACCGATTCGACACACCTCTTGCTACTCTTTTGAATTTCCGTATTTAGAGTTGTTTTATTCAACTCTTAAACGATGATGTAATATTTTGGGTTATTGTATAATTAATAACGCTGGTTTAAGACTTAATTAATTTCCGCCTTAGTAATTAAAGTCGACTAAAAACCAGGTTGTTACAGTTTCGGGTACAAAGTTGGGAACTAAGTAGACAAACTAAATACAAATGAATACAAATTAAATACAAAGGAACTAATCAAACTAAGTCCCGGGTGGTCCTTAGCTCCTTGAATGCAGACTGGTCTTTCGCTCGGCCTGAAACACACAACAAACCTAGCTCCGGGGGTTCCAGGGAATAGCCCTCCGACACCCAAGTCAGTTATGTAAACTTAAATAAATTTAGAGAGAGAAAAGAGAGAAAAACCTTTTTTTAGTGAGAAGTCTTATGTGTTTTATGTGGATAGATTCTTTTTAGGGTTTTCCCCTTTATTTATACTTGTTCTGGATTTGTCTTCTTGTGCTGTGAGACTGTACGGTACGGACCCGGGAGCTTGGATGACCGCCTGGTATGAAACCTTTGCCCCAGACCCGGGAGGAATCTATGGGCCCCTTGGTATATGGGGTGCCCAGGCCTTGACCCTCCTCAGGCTCAGCTTGATGCAGCACTGGGAACTCACCCCAACAAGAAATCAAAATTTTGTGATCGAAAATAGAAAATCCTCGTTCTTTAAATTTTATCGTCTTTCCTTCAGTTTTCAAAACTTTCAAAGTTATAAATAAAATAGGGTTTTTCCCAACTGTACCCCTGTACTATTGGGTTTTCCCAACTGTACCCCTGCGTATATCGTATTTCCAACTGTACCCCCGAGTTTCTTAATTACTCCCAACCATAACTAATTATGCTTAAGCCGTCAATTATCACCGTTAAATGCCAATTAGGATGCGTAATTTGCCTACGTGGAGCGCCTAATTTGCCTACGTGGAGCGCCTAATTTGCCTACGTGGAAGGATTAGTTGTAAATTAGAAGTTGAGTCAATTTATTAACCGTCATTTCTTTCTTTTGATTCAATTTTTTTAAAACCCTTTAAAACCCTTTCATCGTCCTTCCTCTGTTCTCTTCATCTCCTTCCTTTTGTTATTGAACTTTTGCAGTTCATCGTCGTTGCAACATCTTCATTGTTGAACTTTTGCAGTTTTTCCTTCCTCTGTTCAATTTCAGGTATGATTTCAGGTATGATTTTGGGTAAATTAAAGAAACTCAGGAGTACAGTTGGGAGTAATTAAAGAACTCAGGGGTACAGTTGGGAAAACGATATACGCAGGGGTACAGTTGGGAAAACCCAATAGTACAGGGGTACAGCTGGGAAAAACCCAATAAAATATTTTAGTCTTAGAATTCCAAAATAGATATTTTTCGAAAAATCGTCAAAAACGACACACTTCTACTTTTACCGTCTTTAATACCATATTTATTTCGGAACACGTATTTCGAGAACGAGATATTTTAAAATTTCAACGGGACAAATTCTTAACCAAGTAGTAATGTGGTCAACTTTGTCAAAGATGATCATTATTCTTAATTTCATTTTAATTAAACTTTATTTAATTAAAATCCTATATTTAATACTTCCTCCATTCCGTTTGATTCTATACGTTTGACCAAAACACGGTAATTAAGGTAGAAGAAAATCAAGTGGGGTAGATAATGGAATTACTTAAATACCCCTACTTTATTGTTTGCAAGTGGGTTGAGTGGGTATTAGTGAAGGGTATATTGGTCTTTTAGTTTAATAAAGTAGAGACTAAAATAGAAATGTATAGAATTGATTGGAATTTCCGAAAAAGGAATATGTATAGAATCAAATGGAATGGAGGAAGTATCTAATTTGTACATCTTACTTCACAAGTTTTGAAAGACCAAAATGAGCATCAAATGCTCCCTTTAAACTGTAGCATTCTCCCCTTTTTATCTAAATTATTTTTCTCTCATTTTCCTCCAAAAACAATTCTAATAAAAACTATAATATTTTCCTAATAATTCCTAAGTGTTCTTACTACTTTAGTGGGTCTTTGAAGCTTGATTCTTTGGGGTTATTTGGAGCTATCATTTTTCGGGTTATTTAAAGGATAACATGGGTTTTGGGTGAAGAATGTTTCCGACCTAAAATTTATTTTAGATCCCCGACGATAACCATATAATTTAAGGTGCCCCCCGCACAATCCTAATTTTGCGTTATTTAATTAGGCTTATATTTTTGTGTGAATAATAAATATGTTCTTATAATAAGTATGATTGCTTTTGTGCTTGTTTGTTTATGTGATGTATAGTAAAATGATAGTAACTAATAATTTTGTAAGTATAGTTGTTATTCCCTCTATTTCATTCATTTAGCCTCATATACCATTTTTGCCAGTTTCATTCATTTAGCCCCATTTCCATTCTTATCAACTTTTCATAATTAAAATAACAATTATACCCCTATCAATATACTCATTTCACCAAAATACCACATACTTTATCATCACTAATGGTTCCCATCTAACCAAACTACACTTAACTTTATCACTTTTCTTAAAAATTCTACAAATTCCAATGGGGCTATCCCATTGAAATAGAGGGAGTATATTTTAGTTTAAAGCATGTTTAATATCATTTATTATATGCACTTTGAATCCTTGTTTATATATGTAGTTAAGTTTTTTATGAGTTTTAAATACATTTTAATTATATATAGGAACTGATGTATTCATCAAATACAAATGAAAAAACCTAAATAACATATTCATCAGACAAAAAATAATCAAATTACTCAACAAAATAAAACCAAAAAAATTTCACAAAATCAGGGATAGAATTTCAGCAACCAGAAATCAAAACTAACCTAAAATCATCATCACAATACAACAACAACAGGATGTCAGAACTTCACCAAAAATCATATTCAAAACAATAGATCATGCATGCAACGAAAAAATATAAATCACCTGATATTTAACTTTTCCCGATGAATTTGTTGTTAATTGCATGCCAGATCAATTGTTCGTTGGAAGGAGCGTGACCGATATAACTCTACCCGATAATCTGTTGTTCGACATTTTCTGCTACATCTACAACTTGATCTGTGAAAGGAGTTCGAAAGAGTGATGAGTATAAGAAAATCTGAATTGAAATTAGAGTTTGAAGGATAAAATGAGTTTGAAAGATTGATAAATATAAGAAGATTGATGAGTACAAGAGTAGCTATTTTGTAGGTTGAGGAGAAAAGGTAAAGTACATTGATAATTGATGTGAATAACTGACAAATAGCCAATATTTTAGTGTAGCTGATGGCCCTAAGTCGTATGCCGCAAATTAACAATTTATAACACTCAAATCCTAATACTAAACAAATAGTAAAGCGAAAGTAAGGGGTCAAACCACAGGGAATAAGGCTAATCGAATCAAAGGTAAGCGTAGATAAAATGCAAATACGGAGTAAAAAGAACAAGTAACCAAATTAGGAAATGGGGGGGGGGGGTGGGTGGTTGTGTTGAATTACTAATCTAATCAAGATCAAATAATAATGCAAGTAAGTAAATAAAAGGATGCAATCAAAAGTAGTAAAGGTCTCAACTCAAGTTAATATCCGCGGTTCAAAGGTAATTGATCACAATAATCTGGTTCAAACTTATATTCTTGACTACCTAATCGTGAACCAAAGAATTCTAATTCTCCTTATGTTTAGTTAATTAAAACATATCCCGTTCTTTAACTAACCCTAACTAAAAGACAATCTCACAGTCCAGTTAAAGATTTAATCAATTAGGAGCTTTAATCACTAGAGAATCGATAAGGAATAAATAGCACATGCAATCCAGTTGGTTAGGTATTATGAAAATTGCTTCTAGGAATAAATATCACGAATCCCGTACAATAATTAAACCTAGTTTGTCACTAGTGTTACGTTAATCAAAATCCAGTTAAATCAACGAAACTAACAATAACGTAATTAATTAGAAAACTAGTTGGCACCCAGAAATCAAAATCAATCTCATCAATAATAATTATAACAAAGCAATAATCAATAATCAAGAATAAAGTAGAGAACTTTTAAACTCACAATTAAAAGAAAACCGTTTCAATCACTTGAATTGAGAATAGAGATTTAGTTACTCATGACCGACGGTTACAAAATTCTCCAACAGTTTCGATCTTGAATTCTCCCAACTCGAATAATTCTAAAACTAGGGCTAAAAATAATGATAGAAGATGATAATAAAAATAAAACTAGGTTAAGTCTAATATATCATAACCTAAATTAAGTAAAATATGTTTTTAGGTAAGAAAAAAGAAATCCGGATTTTCCAAAATAAATTGCACACGCGTAGCTCGCGCGTCACTCGCGTGTAGGTCAATTCTGGCCGCGCCTTGCTCGCGTGTAGCTCACGCGTAAGAATCAGTAAATTCTGTTTTGCACATTCATCTCACGCGCGACCAACGTACAATCTCATGGCTCGCGTGTGGCTCACGCGTAGGTTGCGTGTAGGTCATACCTTCACTCCAAAACTTCGTTTCTTCATAGCTTTAGTTCTCAAAGCTAATCCTTCGTAAATAACATCTTTTGGACCGTCAAATACCTGTATAAACGACTCACATAACTCATACTAAATTCGCCTCATCAGTAGCTTTGTAATACTCTTACCTTTTTGGTGAGTATTCACTTAGTTTGGTGGATGTATATCTTGGATATTGATAGGCTTAGTCGCACTCGCCTAGTCAAAGATAAACCTCACAAACCTAAGGGATAGCTAGGGTAAGTCGGGATCGAATCCACAGGGAGATGGTCGCAATGTTGGTTACTTTTAGTGATTCTAGTCTCGGTTCGAGTGTTTGGTTGGTTTACTAAAGCTATAGCGAAAGATAAGGGTTTAAACTTATGGGAAAGAAGTCTAGGAAGTCGGGTTAGGCACGGGTAAGGTTAGGTCTAGGAATGATGATCGGGTTGAGTAGGTATTCACACTTGCTAAGGATGTAGCTCGTCCTCTCGGTCTTAAGCTTCCTCTAGGTCTCAAAAGCGGGCTCTCGCAACTTACAATTGAGGGTCCTAATGATTGTCTCGCGCCTCCCCTCAAACTAGGCTTTCGATCTTAAGTTCAAGGGTGCTGAAAGTTTGCTAAAACGTGATCAAGGAATCAACAAACGCAATCAAGCAGAGACAATCAAAGCAAACGCAAAAACCTAACTCAAATGATCATAAACATCAACCAAAACCAACACCCATGATTCACCCTCTCTCCCTAGATGAAGAACTACTCACACATAGCGAAAATGACAACAAAAGCAAAGGAGAAAGATAAAAACATGATCAACAACGATATATAATGAAATTATAATGAAAAGGGAGAAGTAAATAACAATAGCAATCAGAAAATCCAAAGAGAACAAGATGAATTCAAGCAACAAATACCAAATAGGATGATCAAAACAACGTACTCGAGTCGGGAATTGAAAGTACAAGTTGCAAATTTATTTAAACCCTAAGTTTTTGTGAGAAAGTAGTTTAGAGAGTCTAGGAAATGCTGTAAAAAACTTGTGTACGAATAAGGCCTCTAACTCCTTCAAATAGACGAAATATTTTAAGCACACGAAGAGTCGAAGGCGTCCCAGGGGGTCGGGACCATTGTCCCGTCCGGGACCACTATTAGCCCGACCGGGACCACCTTTGTCCCGTGGAGTTTAGAAAAATTCCTTCCTTTGGCACTTCTTGTACTTAGCTTATTTTTGCTTCCTTGTGGTCCCAAGGTGTAGGGACAAGGCCTAGGTCGTCCCAAGGCATAGGGACGAGGTCAATATTGAGTATGAGATCTTCAAATCCCGTCCCAAGGTCCCGGGACACCTTCAAACATTGAAACGAGGCTCGTGCGCAACCGAAACGGCACGAGACCAACTCGAAACATCACGAAACATTATCAAATTTCACGAAACTTCCCGACTAGCATCCTAAACTCCAAATTAACGCGTTTACCTACAAAATAGACACAAAAACGCAGCAGGACCAAAACGGAGAGAAATAGGAAGCGAAACGCAAGTAAAAGCACGGGAAACGCAAAGAGAAGCTCGTGAACAAGGGGGCTAAAAGTACATATATATACGACACATCAAACTCCACCAAACCGAACCGTTGCTTGTCCTCAAGCAACAAAGCATGATAGAAAATAGAGGACAAAGCGAGCATAAGGAAACTTCCCTAAACAATCACCAAACCGCAAGTAGCTTAAGCAAATGGCAATCGATCCCGAAGCAACATGGGACGTATGGAAATAGCTAGCTAACAAATGAGAATTACAAGACGGTGCAGAATGAATAGCATGGCTTAGACTTAGGCTCTCTAGCAATCAAATCACGGACTTCTCGCGGTTTCCACTCTAGCATAAATGATGAACAAGGGGATATATGTGATGACACTCACCTACTCGACTAGTGGAAGCACGCCCGCAATCTAATGTGAACCAAATCTCGCATTCCCGTACACAAATAATGTCACAAAACGAACCAAACATGAGGACTTACATAGGAAATGAGGTGTGTAAAGGCCAAAGAGAGGATAAGAGTAATAAAAGTGGACAAATAGATTATGGAATCGTGGAGCTAAGCCACTAGAAACCACTCGTACTACTCAAGTGCTCATCCAACCAACAAAGAACCCAACTCTCATGAAAAACGGACCGAAAGCAGCAAATCGGTCTCCCTACACATCATCGCAACAATAGAATCGATAACAAGTGCTCACTCATGTAACAACAACTTTCTCATTTTTGTGCACACATTCTTCTTTCTTTTGTATTTTTGTGTCGTGGTTGTTTTTTTTTTTTCTGATTTTTGTTTCTTTTTTGTTTCTTTTTTCTTGAGCAAAAGAGCACACTCACAAAGTTGCGGAAATACCTCATAAAAGGTCGGGGAAACAGCAATCCCGACACATATTCACCAAACTCTCCAAGCAAACGACATCAGCAAGTCATAGCCATGATCACAACCCGCAGGACAAGCACAAGAGTAAGCAAAAGCGATAACTAGCAAGGCTAGGGTAGGCTATTTGGCAATACAGCTAGCAAACTCATGTGGATAAGGGGTAATAGGATCAAATACGAGAGGATAAAACAATATAAGAACAAGGTGAATAATATGAAATCATCTAAAGCCTCATATGCAAAACATGTGACAAAATTGCGGGGAACAACGGGATAGGGGCCACACTTATGCGCGTTAATATTACATACCCCACAAGGAGAACTACTCACAATATAAGCACGGGGACCGGGATAGATGAACCGGCCTCTGGAGGCTCAAAACCTCACAAAAGAGTAGCTATACTCCGTAAATGATAAAGCCAACAAGTGAAAGCATGCCATCATCCGCTATGTCTAAACATCCCCGTAGCGCTAATCCAACAAGTAAAAATCATGCCAAAGCTAAAACCATACAAGGGAAGGGATGTCGGGAAAGAATAAGATCAAAACAAGCTCGCAACCAACGATTCGGGATACGTATTTTTGGTATTTTTGTGAAATTTTCTGATTTTTTGGAATTTTTGTAATTTTTCAGATTTTTTTGGATTTTTTTGAGTTTTTGGAAAATGAAAAACGAAAAAGAAAACGCAAAATGAAAAGCAAAGCGTTTCCTCCCCCCATACCAAACAACACATTGTCCCCAATGTGTCCTAAAGCACATCAACACGGGAACCATAAAATAAGGGAGAAAAACGAGCAAAAGGTCTTAAAAGAAAACAAAGTACATACAATTTATTCACAATGAAAACGCCCCCCCCCCCCAAACCGGCTTCAAACGGGGGGCTCAGCAACAGTACTAGAAGTACCACCATCCATGGGTCTCGTCGTAGACGAACCCGGTTCCATCATCCTCTTCATCATCTCCATTATCATCATCCACATTAGCTCGGCCATCACCATCATCTCGGCCTTCTCCAACCATTTCGTTGCTTAACACGTCGTTGAGTGCATCCTTACCCGCGTCCTTCCTCCCTAAAGCACCTGCAACAATATCATGACAACAAAGCACGGCCTCAAGAGGGTCCCTCTCGAGGACTCTAGGTAAGTTCTCGTTCACACAATCATCAATGATATCTATGGCAAAGACATGCTCCTCCAACATTGGGCGCTTTAGAGCGTTAGACAAGTTAAAAGTAATTCGATCACCTCCAACATCCAACGTTAACTTGCCGTTCTTGACGTCAATTATGGCACCAGCAGTGTGCAAGAAAGGCTGACCCAATATGATAGGAATTTGGGAGTTCTCGGCCATGTCAAGGACGACAAAGTCAACAGGGATGAAAAACTTACCCACTTTGACAGGAACGTCCTCCAAAACACCTAGAGGGCGTTTGACAGAACGATCCGCCATCTGGAGTTTGATGTTTGTCACTTTTAAAGGCCCCATGTTGAGTTTCTCGCATACGGAGTAAGGCATAACGCTTACACTTGCACCTAAATCGCAAAGAGCGTTAGAAATATCAACGGTACCAATCATGCAAGGAATCGAGAAGCTACCCGGATCTTTTAACTTAGGAAAAGACTGATTTTGCAAGAGAGCACTACATTCTGCGGTAAAAGCCACAGTCTCGAACTCGCTAAAAGATCTCTTACGAGTGAGGATGTCTTTCAAAAATTTAGCATAAGCAGGGACTTGTGTAACAAGCTCGGTAAAAGGGACGGTTACCTTTAGGTCTTTGACCACTTCCATAAACTTACCGAACTGTGTGTCTAGCTTTGACTTTACCACTCGACTTGGAAATGGTAATTTGATTTGAATCGGCGGCTCAACCTGTAACACCCCGTGTTTTATTAATACAAATTAATTATTTTAACAAATATTTTAAATTAAAATTTGTATAATTTAATTTTTATTCCTTTGTTTTGAAAACGCGGCTGAAAAATTTCGATTAAATAAAATTTTTCAAGACTTTTCTAATTAAACTTTCTTGATTTTATATTAATCTTTATTATATTTTTATTTCTAAATTACTCGTCAAACTAAAGCTTCTCTTTCACTACCGTTATAAAATTTTATAAAGTTGCGTTATATTTTAAAAATCATTACTTTCATAAAATTTAGTTTTGATAAAGATATCTTTCAAATAAGCCGACCGTTTGAAAATTTATGAGACCGTAATAAAATTTATAACTGTCAATTTTTATACTTTTATATTTTCGAACTATAAAATTTATTATATGAATAATGGATTTAGTTTTTAAAACAAATAATTTAAAACTTAATATATTTTATAAATTATTTAATTTTATAAATAAGAGTAAATAAAACGGAGCAAACAAAATGAAACAGACCCAACTATACCCCGAACTTTATGTCGACATTCATTGATTTCTTGGTTATAATAATAATAATAATAAAATAACGAGCCGAAAGCGACGCCGAAAGCCGAAAGACGCAGCCGAAAGTTTTTATAATATTATGATAATAATAATAATATAATACTAATAATCATACTACATATACTATAATCTACGTACAACTAACTACAAACCATCATCATCACCTTGAACATCAACCTGCAACTCGACAACAACAAAACCAACGACGTACAACCATGGCCATGGCCGCCTGCCACCGACGCCTTGCTTCAGCCACCGGAGCAGGACCGCAGGCCACCACCGAGCCCTTCCTCTTCCTCTTCTTTGCTCCCTGTTTTCGGTTTCGATTTCGATGCCGAAATTGAGCCTAACCGCCATAGCCACGCCACCGTCAACCTCATCAACCATAGCCACCTTCACCGACGACAACCACGACAATGACAACAACCACCGTGGCCACCATTCGAGCACACCACCGTGCTCTGTCATCACCGGAGCCACCACCATCACGTGCTCTGCTTTCTCTTCTTCCTCTTCCCATTTCATTTTTCAGTTTACAAGTTTATCAAATTCAATCCTTGATTCTTTTAAATTACTCGTATGATTAACTACTTTCGGCGTTCCGTTCACTTTCAACGTTAGCTCGTCGATAAGTTCGATTCAATCCAATTCTAATTTCCCTTCTGTTCCCTGCTGGTTACATTTCAATTACCGAGGACGTTTGCAAACACGAACCTTGGAGCTGCGGTCCAGTTTCGACTTCACTGGATTTTGGGTACACGAGGAAATGGGTTGGTTTTATTTATATGGAGGCCTCAGTTCGTGAGCCAAATTTAGGTGACTCGATTTCTTCCTCAAAATCTCTAACATTAACGTTTTGGTTTTATTTTAATTAATCTGTTATTAAAAGTGAGCTAGTATGCATTAGGCACTTATACCTCCCGTACCATTTTATTTAATAACTTTGTATGAATCGCTATAGTATGAAATTGTGTGTTAATTTTGGTTATTATAGGATGTCGAAATATTTTGTGAAATATGATATTTATATGATTTGTGTAAATATATTTTGAGTGAAAATGTGTTGTGAATTATTGTTGATTTATATGTAATATTATCATGTTGAATTTATTTGTTATGTGTAAATTAAAATATATAAAGTATAAGAATAACAGATATAAAATAAGACTAAAAATATTACTAAAATAACTTAAGTAAATAAATTAAAGTAATATAACTTACCTATCGTCACTAAAAAGTTAAATCGAAATATAACTAAAAATGAAGAATTAAGTTAAAAGAGTATTAAGTTTAAATTAGTATTAAATCAATTTAAAAGTAAAAATATAAATTAAGTTACTCATATTAAAGTTTCTAAAATAAATAATTATATAAAAAGTCGTATCTCACAATTACTATAAAGATTACTTTATAAAAACTCTAAAGTTTAAAATGAACATAAACTATACTAAATAAGTATTTGCTTAAAATATCAAAACGAAATAAAGAACTTGAAACTTAAAATAAACTTAACTAAAACTATCACTAAATAAAGTTAATAATTAGTATCACCAATAAAAAAATAACTAAAAGGTAAATTGTTAAAATCATATAAAGATCGACTAAAAATTTACTAAGTATAGTTATATAAAAATTAGGAATAATATATATATTTATATTTATAAATACAAAACCTAACTAAGATTTTGAGTTATAAAGTTTTTGACATTTTTTAACAAGTTATAAATAATTAAGTGAATTAAAATTTAAGTGAATATTACTAAAATTTAAATATTAATAATCTCACGATCGAATTATTAAATCACTTAATCCGACTACGTTAAAGATACACAAATAAAATTCTATGATTTAATTTATTTTTCCACCTAAATCGAACAAGTAAAGAAAAATGTTAATACGAAGTTGTATTAGGAAATTAAACCACCTAAAAGAAATTTAACTATTTGTCACTTGATCGTATTTTATAAAGAATACTAAAATTTGTCGATTATCGTTTAAGTAATATTTTTACAAGTTAAACTAAATAGTATAATCACTAAATCACTAAACACTTTACGATTCAAATAAAAAGGAAGAAATAAATGTGACTTATAATGAAATTCAATTATTTATAATACTAATCACTAATCTATCTTAAGTACTTAAAGTTTAATTGAAACTTAATCAAGCTTATAAATAAAATGAACTATTATTATTTACTAAAATATAAACTAATAATACGTATAAGTATAAAAGTGAAATATATAATTCAACCTTACCTCATACTAATAAGAGGAAGCGAATAAATGTATAAATAAATAATATACTAAATGTGATTAACGTGTTTATACTTTATTTGATACAGTCTCTACATAATAAAAAGTTTGACGATATTATAATTAGTAAGAACTGTAACCTGTGTGATGAATGATAAAAGAAGAAATGAATTAAATGTTGAATACTTGATGTTACTGTTTACCTCACATGTATAGATTAATCTTGCGCCACCCTTGTGAATTGACCTATTATTGACTTCACTTTGACCGTCCGCTCTAACTTGGGAACCCTTAGATTCTCCGCGGTTGTTTGGGTTGAATCCGATAATGAGCGAGTTATTCCTCATACTCGATATTCCTTCGACAATTTAGGATTTGAGTTCAAAGGCACGGCCCGACATGAGATTTAACCCCTCGATTATAACGTTGTATGATTAGTACTCGGGTGTCTGCGATGTTAAACATTATTAGAGTCAGGATTTGTAAGGTAGCCGCATATGGGGACACTTGGCACCCTATGTATTGCCAGTGGTAATTTAATGACTCTCTTAGTCGTTATTTAACGTGATTTTCGCCCTATGTATCGATTCGTTCACGGGCCCATATGAGGTAATTGGAAAATGACCATTCCCATCCAGGGGATCTGTCGTAGTGTAATAGTCGTACCAATAGGGTAGTGTATGCATACAAAAGACAAGGGACTGATCCTCCTTATTACCTGCTTGATATCTTTAGCTTGAATGACTTGACCGTTGAATGTTTCCGGCCCTTCAGCTTCTGCGCGGACGCTTATCAGGCCGCATGTTTCCATCCTTACCTATCAGTGATTCATAGTGGGTCTCATCTTAGATTATCCATGTTGTGTTGGATGTTAGGTAGTCAGATCGTATGCTACTTAGTGTTTGATCTAATGTACGAGTCTGAGTAACTAGTGCACTTTGATAGGGAATTATATGGGTAATTTGCTATGAGAGTACACGAGCCGCTCTATGGTCAAGACTCGTGAGTTTGTTTGATATTTGAAGAATTTCTATGAAAAGGGTCGACTATCCCTCGTGCTATATGAAATATCGCATGATTGTTCACACATATCTGTCTATTGAATTGATTATGACTCATGCATATGTCTTGATTGCTATGATTTAAGTTTTATATATATTACGATGCTATATGAATTGAAATGATACTTAAGTTGTATATCTTGTTCTATATTTTGAAATGTTTTAAGTTTTGTTTATCATGTTGTATGAGATTTAAATATCTATATGTGAGAACTGATATTATATGCTATTTGTCCAATTTTATTAACATAAGGTGACTACTGGAGTTATACGCGTTTAGTGCTGCCAAGTTACTTTTAATCATAGGTTAAATAAACCAAAACTGTGGTTTAGAGGTTGTTGGTCAGAACAGTCACTTCCCGCCTCTGAGCGGGAGATCCTCCTATTTTTGTTTTTGTCTCCGTTGCAGGCAAATTCTCGAGACTCAGGATTTATTGGGACGATTAGGATGTTTCGTTGTTTTCTTTGAGAGATTGTAATATATATTTGTATCCTATGCCATTTTAATGTAATTTAATTAACATCCGGCATGTATTAGACTTAATTAATTTTCCGCCTTAGTTTAATTAAGTCACGAAAAACCGGGTTGTTACAGTTGGTATCAAAGCTGTCTTGCGACCGTGAATAACTTAATAGTTATTTCATCTAGCGAGAAGACACCTGGGCCAGACATTCATATCGTATGTCAGGCATAGACTTATAGGATCAAATAATGAATTAGAAATCTTAGATCGCTAAAATAATAATCTTAGAACGCTTTAAAAGTGAGAATGGGTAGAAATATTAAGGATTGACCGACTGACCTAGATTTTAGAATCTTCGACCGTCATTCAACCTCGATAGATTTTTATTTCTCTTTTATTACCTGCTAAGTGCTCTATGACTAATCTTTTTGACTAACAAGTCTTCTTTACTAACGTTACCAAAAATCGAGACGTATAAATCGAAGACGAGACGTCAAGAACTCAAGCACTTGCAAATAGACGCATCAAGAGTCGAACGATCTGAAGAGACGCTCTAGAACTTAAAGAAATCTATTACTTTGAAGATCTCTATAACTTTCTCAAACATCCTTGTTAATTATATTATCATTTATCTCCTCCAAAAATTTTAAATCTATTTAATTTATTTTCTTCTTCTAAAGTATCATTTTCTAATTCATACTCTATAATGATTTTATAAAATGAACTTTTATCCTTTTCACTTTCTCGCAAATATAAGACTCGAGGGCAAGACCTGAAGCGCATGCAGAGAGACGTTTCAAGAATCACGCTATCCAAGACAATTTTCAAGACATTGAAGATTTCTAAAGCTATATCGAAATCAATCCCTAATGATCACCATCATTTCAACGCTTTTCAATTTTCAGACCTTCTAAATCATAAAATTTCCTATTAGTTAATCTCCCCATGATTTTAGTTTTTCCGTTTATATTTTTAAATTCCCTACCAAAAAGAAGTTAACTCAATAATTTTTCAACCTCGTAAGCATTTTGACTCCTTTGAAATTGTTGAATTCCTAAATCAATAATTCCTAATAATTACCATTCTAAAATGATTTTCATCTCTTCTCCTTAATCTCATCAAAAATTTTCATCCTTGCTTTTGAATTTCTTAAACTCCTTAATTTTTATAGTCAAACTTTATCTCGTATTTTTGATCTCTTACGATAATTAATATCTTCTAAAAATTCTAATCTTGAAATCTATAATGCCTACTAATTGACTTCGTAAAGATAATTTTCAATTATTTTAAAACTTATAGTGTTTCTACGTATTAATCATTAAATTGGAGTTCATATTTGCAATTCCCTTCATAAATTCCTTATTTCTTATTTTATATAATTTTGAAACTTATTTGTTTCGACCTCCTTGGTTTTAAATTTTAAATACCTTTTTAACTTATCATAGCTATTACAACTATCTCTCTTCGAGGTATATATAAATATGTCATTTTTTCTTTTCCTTTTATATATAACCCCTTGTTATAAATTTTGATTATCCTAAATATGATTTATAACATTTCTGTTTCATCTAATAACATTATAATAATAATTTTAGACAATGAGCTATATCAACAAGGTTATCCATAATTCTCTAAAATTTTACTTAAATCATTCAACGATAGCCCATATTCTCGTAATTTTATAAAAGCTCATATTCTTCTTATGATCACCACGACTTTTACCTTCTTTCCCTAAATGCCGTTTTCCTAAGGCTATATATCTTATGCGTGATCGTTAAAGGTAACAAAAATAATATTATGTATATACGTTTAAAACTTCTTAAGGGGGTAGGACTATAATTTGATTTTAATAAAGTCTAATTTAAATCTTAAAATTTCCTATTTCAACCTATTTTAAGGTTAACTTTTATTTTCAAATTTAAATAAATTGTTTTAATTCTTAAAACGCTTATTATTTTTATTTAATTTGATTCCGTACAAAACTTCTAGGCCCTACCTTTTTGAAAACCTCTTTCTCGCTGATTTTGAAAATGACAATGCAGCAACATTTAGATGTTAATTCGAAAAAGAATTATTTTTATTATAATATTATTAAATTCTTCAATAATTCCTTTTGATAAAATCTTACTCAATCAAAAGCAAGGTTTATATTCAATTTCCAAAGTCTCGATATTCTCTCTAACTGCCTTGTGCAACCTCGAGCAGTTATCCACTCTATCCAAGTTTCGGGGACGAAACTTTTCTTAAGGGGGTAGGATTGTAACACCCCGTGTTTTATTAATACAAATTAATTATTTTAACAAATATTTTAAATTAAAATTTGTATAATTTAATTTTTATTCCTTTGTTTTGAAAACGCGGCTGAAAAATTTCGATTAAATAAAATTTTTCAAGACTTTTCTAATTAAACTTTCTTGATTTTATATTAATCTTTATTATATTTTTATTTCTAAATTACTCGTCAAACTAAAGCTTCTCTTTCACTACCGTTATAAAATTTTATAAAGTTGCGTTATATTTTAAAAATCATTACTTTCATAAAATTTAGTTTTGATAAAGATATCTTTCAAATAAGCCGACCGTTTGAAAATTTATGAGACCGTAATAAAATTTATAACTGTCAATTTTTATACTTTTATATTTTCGAACTATAAAATTTATTATATGAATAATGGATTTAGTTTTTAAAACAAATAATTTAAAACTTAATATATTTTATAAATTATTTAATTTTATAAATAAGAGTAAATAAAACTGAAAGAAACAAAACGAAATGCACTAACTATACCCCGAACGTTATGACGACATCCATTGATTTCTTGGTTATAATAATAATAATAATAAAATAACGAGCCGAAAGCGACGCCGAAAGCCGAAAGACGCAGCCGAAAGTTTTTATAATATTATGATAATAATAATAATATAATACTAATAATCATACTACATATACTATAATCTACGTACAACTAACTACAAACCATCATCATCACCTTGAACATCAACCTGCAACTCGACAACAACAAAACCAACGACGTACAACCATGGCCATGGCCGCCTGCCACCGACGCCTTGCTTCAGCCACCGGAGCAGGACCGCAGGCCACCACCGAGCCCTTCCTCTTCCTCTTCTTTGCTCCCTGTTTTCGGTTTCGATTTCGATGCCGAAATTGAGCCTAACCGCCATAGCCACGCCACCGTCAACCTCATCAACCATAGCCACCTTCACCGACGACAACCACGACAATGACAACAACCACCGTGGCCACCATTCGAGCACACCACCGTGCTCTGTCATCACCGGAGCCACCACCATCACGTGCTCTGCTTTCTCTTCTTCCTCTTCCCATTTCATTTTTCAGTTTACAAGTTTATCAAATTCAATCCTTGATTCTTTTAAATTACTCGTATGATTAACTACTTTCGGCGTTCCGTTCACTTTCAACGTTAGCTCGTCGATAAGTTCGATTCAATCCAATTCTAATTTCCCTTCTGTTCCCTGCTGGTTACATTTCAATTACCGAGGACGTTTGCAAACACGAACCTTGGAGCTGCGGTCCAGTTTCGACTTCACTGGATTTTGGGTACACGAGGAAATGGGTTGGTTTTATTTATATGGGGGCCTCGGTCATGGGAAATTAAATTTAGGTGACTCGATTTCTTCCTCAAAATCTCTAACATTAACGTTTTGGTTTTATTTTAATTAATCTGTTATTAAAAGTGAGCTAGTATGCATTAGGCACTTATACCTCCCGTACCATTTTATTTAATAACTTTGTATGAATCGCTATAGTATGAAATTGTGTGTTAATTTTGGTTATTATAGGATGTCGAAATATTTTGTGAAATATGATATTTATATGATTTGTGTAAATATATTTTGAGTGAAAATGTGTTGTGAATTATTGTTGATTTATATGTAATATTATCATGTTGAATTTATTTGTTATGTGTAAATTAAAATATATAAAGTATAAGAATAACAGATATAAAATAAGACTAAAAATATTACTAAAATAACTTAAGTAAATAAATTAAAGTAATATAACTTACCTATCGTCACTAAAAAGTTAAATCGAAATATAACTAAAAATGAAGAATTAAGTTAAAAGAGTATTAAGTTTAAATTAGTATTAAATCAATTTAAAAGTAAAAATATAAATTAAGTTACTCATATTAAAGTTTCTAAAATAAATAATTATATAAAAAGTCGTATCTCACAATTACTATAAAGATTACTTTATAAAAACTCTAAAGTTTAAAATGAACATAAACTATACTAAATAAGTATTTGCTTAAAATATCAAAACGAAATAAAGAACTTGAAACTTAAAATAAACTTAACTAAAACTATCACTAAATAAAGTTAATAATTAGTATCACCAATAAAAAATAACTAAAAAGGTAAATTGTTAAAATCATATAAAGATCGACTTAAAATTTACTAAGTATAGTTATATAAAAATTAGGAGTAATATATATATTTATATTTATAAATACAAAACCTAACTAAGATTTTGAGTTATAAAGTTTTTGACATTTTTTAACAAGTTATAAATAATTAAGTGAATTAAAATTTAAGTGAATATTACTAAAATTTAAATATTAATAATCTCACGATCGAATTATTAAATCACTTAATCCTGACTAATGCTAAAGATACACAAATAAAATTCTATGATTTAATTTATTTTTTCCACCTAAATCGAACAAGTAAAGAAAATGTTAATACTGAAGTTGTATTAGGAAAGTAGCCCACCTAAAAGAAATTTAACTATTTGTCACTTGATCGTATTTTATAAAGAATACTAAAATTTGTCGATTATCGTTTAAGTAATATTTTTACAAGTTAAACTAAATAGTATAATCACTAAATCACTAAACACTTTACGATTCAAATAAAAAGGAAGAAATAAATGTGACTTATAATGAAATTCAATTATTTATAATACTAATCACTAATCTATCTTAAGTACTTAAAGTTTAATTGAAACTTAATCAAGCTTATAAATAAAATGAACTATTATTATTTACTAAAATATAAACTAATAATACGTATAAGTATAAAAGTGAAATATATAATTCAACCTTACCTCATACTAATAAGAGGAAGCGAATAAATGTATAAATAAATAATATACTAAATGTGATTAACGTGTTTATACTTTATTTGATACAGCCTCTACATAATAAAAAGTTTGACGATATTATAATTAGTAAGAATCAGAACTGTGTTATGAAAAATAAAAGAAGTAATGAATTAAATGTTGAATACTTGATGTTACTGTTTACCTCACATGTATAGATTAATCTTGCGCCACCCTTGTGAATTGACCTATTATTGACTTCACTTTGACCGTCCGCTCTAACTTGGGAACCCTTAGATTCTCCAGCTTTGTTTGGGTTGAATCCGATAATGAGCGAGTTATTCCTCATACTCGATATTCCTTCGACAATTTAGGATTTGAGTTCAAAGGCACGGCGGACATGAGATTTAACCCCTCGATTATAACGTTGTATGATTAGTACTCGGGTGTCTGCGATGTTAAACATTATTAGAGTCAGGATTTGTAAGGTAGCCGCATATGGGGACACTTGGCACCCTATGTATTGCCAGTGGTAATTTAATGACTCTCTTAGTCGTTATTTAACGTGATTTTCGCCCTATGTATCGATTCGTTCACGGGCCCATATGAGGTAATTGGAAAATGACCATTCCCATCCAGGGGATCTGTCGTAGTGTAATAGTCGTACCAATAGGGTAGTGTATGCATACAAAAGACAAGGGACTGATCCTCCTTATTACCTGCTTGATATCTTTAGCTTGAATGACTTGACCGTTGAATGTTTCCGGCCCTTCAGCTTCTGCGCGGACGCTTATCAGGCCGCATGTTTCCATCCTTACCTATCAGTGATTCATAGTGGGTCTCATCTTAGATTATCCATGTTGTGTTGGATGTTAGGTAGCTGTATCGTATGCTACTTAGTGTTTGATCTAATGTACGAGTCTGAGTAACTAGTGCACTTTGATAGGGAATTATATGGGTAATTTGCTATGAGAGTACACGAGCCGCTCTATAGTCAAGACTCGTGAGTTTGTTTGATATTTGAAGAATTTCTATGAAAAGGGTCGACTATCCCTCGTGCTATATGAAATATCGCATGATTGTTCACACATATCTGTCTATTGAATTGATTATGACTCATGCATATGTCTTGATTGCTATGATTTAAGTTTTATATATATTACGATGTTATATGAATTGAAATGATACTTAAGTTGTATATCTTGTTCTATATTTTGAAATGTTTTAAGTTTTGTTTATCATGTTGTATGAGATTTAAATATCTATATGTGAGAACTGATATTATATGCTATTTGTCCAATTTTATTAACATAAGGTGACTACTGGAGTTATACGCGTTTAGTGCTGCCAAGTTACTTTTAATCATAGGTTAAATAAACCAAAACTGTGGTTTAGAGGTTGTTGGTCAGAACAGTCACTTCCCGCCTCTGAGCGGGAGATCCTCCTATTTTTGTTTTTGTCTCCGTTGCAGGCAAATTCTCGAGACTCGGGATTTATTGGGACGATTAGGATGTTTCGTTGTTTTCTTTGAGAGATTGTAATATATATTTGTATCCTATGCCATTTTAATGTAATTTAATTAACATCCGGCATGTATTAGACTTAATTAATTTTCCGCCTTAGTTTAGTTAAGTCACGAAAAACCGGGTTGTTATTCTTTTAACTTAGGAAAAGACTGATTTTGCAAGAGAGCACTACATTCTGCGGTAAAAGCCACAGTCTCGAACTCGCTAAAAGATCTCTTACGAGTGAGGATGTCTTTCAAAAATTTAGCATAAGCAGGGACTTGTGTAACAAGCTCGGTAAAAGGGACGGTTACCTTTAGGTCTTTGACCACTTCCATAAACTTACCGAACTGTGTGTCTAGCTTTGACTTTACCACTCGACTTGGAAATGGTAATTTGATTTGAATCGGCGGCTCAACCGGCTTGTCCTTAACTTGCTGCGTCTCCGTGGCATTCTCGGCCACCTTGGCTTGTCCTCCCCCTTGACCCACGGCCTGCCCTCTTTGAGGGCTCACGGCTGCCCCACCACTCTTGGCTCCACTCACGCTTGCTCCATGGCTTGTACCTGCAACATCATTACTAGGCACACTAAAGTCATTAGCAAAAAAAGAAGGGTCTACCTCACTTACCACCTTAGCGGGTGGAGCATCATAAGTAGGCATCGGGGGACCATCGTAGCTCGTTCCACTTCTCAAGGAGATTGCATTGACGGTATCATGAGGTTGTGACCCTTGCGATGGAAGAGTACCCGCCTTCCTTTGAGGATTAGAAGAAGCAAGTTGAGCCACTTGCGTTTCAAGCATCTTTATGGCCGAATCCTTCGCTTGGTCACTCTTTTGAATGTGTGCCATCATCGTCTCTTGAGTCTTAGCCATTTGCGTCATCATGGCTCACATTTCACTCATGGGATCGGGGACCGAAGCGGCTTGCACCGGTGGCGGAGTATTTTGGGGCTGAAAATTGGGGCGATTGAAGCCCGGAGGGTTGTAAGGTCGAGGAGCATTGTATTGGCTGAAATTTTGGGGAGTGTTGTATTGTGGTTGTTGTGGTGGAGGATTCAAGACATTTTGGCTTTTGTAGCTCAAGTTAGGGTGGTTCTTGTAGCCCTCATTATAAAAGTTGGAGTAGGGATTGTTTTGAGAATGAGATTGAGATTGAAAAGCATGAACGGGATACATACCTCGGCATTCTAAGGAAGAATGACCGGAAACGCCACATGAACCACAAGTCGGGTCATGGGAAGTGTGCATCGCCGCTACCGTTTGTCCACTTGGTTGTGAGGAACTACCACCTGCTCTCATTTCCGTTATCATGGCGGACAATCGGACATATATAGCATCCATTTTCGCCGTAAGCACGGCTACCGCATCGGCATCGTTCCTACCTCCGCTCCTAGGAATGTTCCTAGAGCTACCGTATTGCGCGTTGTGAATTGCCATGGCCTCGATCGTATCAATAGCCTCATCAACATCGATATTGTCGAACCTACCATTCGCGGCCAAGTCAAGCACTTGGCGTGACTCGTTGTAAAGACCATTGTAGAATTGCATTACTATGAACCACTTGTCCATGCCATGATGTGGGCATTGACGTTGCAAGTCTTTGTACCTCTCCCACGCATCAAACAAACTCTCATCACCTCTTTGCCTAAAGCTCGTAATTTGGCTCCTAAGCATGGCGGTCTTCTCGGGAGGGAAGTACTTTTGATAGAATGCCAACACCAAAGAATTCCAATCGACAATAGCAAGCGCGACCCGGTTCAATGAGTTCAACCACAATTTCGCTTTGTCCCGAAGTGAGAATGGGAAAAGCATTTCTCTAATTTGATCTTGGGTCACACCCGTTTGCTTTATCGTGGAGCAATAGTTACAAAAGTTTTGAATGTGGAGATTGGGGTCCTCGCCGGGGCTCCCTCCAAATTGACTACGCTCTATGAGGTTTATAAATGCGGGTTTCACCTCAAAATTGTTGGCCGCTATGGTTGGCATAGCATTGCCCGTCGGAATTTGAGCCGCGGTCGGCTTCGAATGATCAGAAAGCTTCACCATTTTCTTAGGTTCGGGTGTAGGTTCAATGTGAGCTTCCTTAGGTGATGAAGTAGAAGGAGAAACAGCTTCCAAGTCCCTCAACAAGTTCTTGCGCCTTAGGAATGTACTCTCCGGTTCAGGATCAAAGGGAATTGCCAAACCTTTTTGAGACGTACGTGATAACCTGGGCATGCACAACACTCGAGTAGACATAAGAAGCGGCCTCAAGGAATTGAGGTTCCTTGAGACAAGAGAAACAATAAGAAAAGAACCAAATAAACAACAAAACAAAAGCCGTCTCCCTGGCAACGGCGCCAAAATTTGATAGGCTTAGTCGCACTCGCCTAGTCAAAGATAAACCTAACAAACCTAAGGGATAGCTAGGGTAAGTCGGGATCGAATCCACGGGGAGATGGTCGCAATGTTGGTTACTTTTATTGATTCTAGTCTCGATTCGAGTGTTTGGTTGGTTTACTAAAGCTATAGCGAAAGATAAGGGTTTAAACTTATGGGAAAGAAGTCTAGGAAGTCGGGTTAGGCACGGGTAAGGTTAGGTCTAGGAATGATGATCGGGCTGAGTAGGTATTCACACTTGCTAAGGATGTAGCTCGTCCTCTCGGTCTTAAACTTCCTCTAGGTCTCAAAAGCGGGCTCTTGCAACTTACAATTGAGGGTCCTAATGATGTCTCGCGCCTCCCCTCAAACTAGGCTTTCGATCTTAAGTTCAAGGGTGCTAAAAGTTTGCTAAAACGTGATCAAGGAATCAACAAACGCAATCAAGCAGAGACAATCAAAGCAAACGCAAAAACCTAACTCAAATGATCATAAACATCAACCAAAACCAACACCCATGATTCACCCTCTCTCCCTAGATGAAGAACTACTCACACATAGCGAAAATGACAACAAAAGTAAAGGAGAAAGATAAAAACATGATCAACAACGATATATAATGAAATTATAATGAAAAGGGAGAAGTAAATAACAATACCAATCAGAAAATCCAAAGAGAACAAGATGAATTCAAGCAACAAATACCAAATAGGATGATCAAAACAACGTGTACTCGAGTCGGGAGTTGAAAGTACAAGATGCAAATTTATTTAAACCCTAAGTTTTGTGAGAAAGTAGTTTAGAGAGTCTAGGAAATGCTGTAAAAAACTTGTGTACGAATAAGGCCTCTAACTCCTTCAAATAGACGAAATATTTTAAGCACACGAAGAGTCGAAGCCGTCCTAGGGAGTCGGGACCATTGTCTCGTCCGGGACCACTATTAGCCCGACCGGGACCACCTTTGTCCCGTGGAGTTTAGAAAAATTCCTTCCTTTGGCACTTCTTGTACTTAGCTTATTTTTGCTTCCTTGTCGTCCCAAGGTGTAGGGACAAGGCCTAGGTCGTCCCAAGGCATAGGGACGAGGTCAATATTGAGTATGAGAGCTTCAAATCCCGTCCCAAGGTCCCGGGACACCTTCAAACATTGAAACGAGGCTCGTGCGCAACCGAAACGGCACGAGACCAACTCGAAACATCACGAAACATTATGAAACTTCACGAAACTTCCCGAATAGCATCCTAAACTCCAAATTAGCGCGTTTACCTAAAAAATGGACACAAAAACGCAGCAGGGCCAAAACGGAGAGAAATAGGAACCGAAACGCAAGTAAAAGCACGGGAAACGCAAAGAAAAGCCCGTGAACAAGGGGGCTAAAAGTATATATATATATATATATATATATATATATATATATATATATATATATATATATATATATATATATACGACACATCAGATATCTTGATTCTTTTAATTTAAGATAATTGATTTTTTCTACCTTTCTATTACGTATCACCTTCTTATTACTTGATTTTTTTATTTTATTTTTTGGCTAATTATTGTAAAACAAAATAAAAAAAATCATACTAATTCCTACTTTTATACTTTGTGACTTTTACAAAAATATAGATGATACGTTGTACAGTTGTATACAAAGTACTCCGTAATAGATTACTTTTATACATAAACATAATTCTAATAATTAGCAACATACGGAGTATAAATTACTCAATATTTATGTAGCATTAATATATATATATATATCTATGTTTCTATATCGATGATTTATTTAATACCTTTCATTTAGAGAAAATTCAGAACAACCCCGTGAATTTTCACGGGTATTACACTAGTAAGCTTAAATATAGTGTTAGAAATCCAAAAGCCATTTACTGACAAAAAATTAAATGGTAATTTCATTACTTTTTTTGGAACATTAAACTACTCCTTGGGAGTGTAATCGGGAGCGTCTCAAAAAAATTATAGGCCCGATGCTAAAAAGAAAAAATAAGGGCCTAAAATTTAATCCCCAAGATTTAAATTTTCTAAAAACTAAGTCAATTTTTAATTTGTTCTATGAATATAAAGTACACAAAAAACTTTAATATCATCATTATTTCATTCAAAGTATTCTTCATTTTAATGGAAAATGATCCTCCTACCAACTTTTCTGGAAACAAATATCTCAATAAAACTTAATTAACAAACCCTTCATTAAAAATTTCAAACACAACATTATTTAGCCATAATTAACCAAAATAAATCAAATTAGTCAGAATTGTCAATAATTGAACCCATTTCATAAGTAAATATGAGATCAAATTTTATTATTATTGCAAAACTAATTAAACAACAACTTATAAAATTATAAAAAAATTACTTTATTTAAGATTAGTTGATTATTAGTTGATTTCTTACTGTTAGAGTATATAATCGATCTTAGGCCTTCAACCATCAGCTTAACCTTTTGGTTGAGTTGATTCCTATCATGATATCAAAGCTTTGTGACAAGCGGTCACGGGTTCGAATCTCACCACCCCTCCCTTTTAAAGTGGATTATTTCGCACCAGGTAGGCGGGCCTGTAGTTGCGTCCACACTTCAAGCCCAAAGGGCATTCGCGTGAGGGGGCGTGTTAGAGTATATAATCGTTCTTGGGCCTCCAACCATCAACTTAAGCTTTTGGTTGAGTTGGTTCCTAACACTTACTAAAACAAAGTATTAGCAGAGTTTTTTTATGTATTAATTTGATAAAATACGGAGATAGTGACTGTGAATTTGTACTTGAGATTTCAAAATATATTACTGAAATTTTTTTGAGCAAATGATTTTGAGTATGTTTTGGAATTTGTAAAATACAAGAATTAGGGGTTGATAATAAAATAATGATTGCTTTGGAAACAATGAAATAGTTAAGGAAACAAAGATAATTATGAAATGCAAGGTTATTGTTGCTTGGTTTAGTATTTTTTTTTTTTTTTTCTAGAGAATATTGCATTGTATTTTTGAACTATATTTTTGGAGGTTCTGTTCAAATGACTGGGCTGCATGAAGTGTTAGCCGCCCCTAAGTGTAATAGTTAGACACGCGCATGCATGAAGTAGTTTCTTGTGCACTTTTTTTTTAAATATTTAATATTTAATGTCAGTTTATTAAATTTTGTGTTGCTCATTTAATGTGCTGGTGTAACACTATACAAGTGTTAGACGGTCTTCTACCATACTTACTTTAATATTTTATAGAGTATAGATTTTATATTTTAAAGAGTATAGAGTATTGTTGATTTTCAAAAGTTTCAAAGTAACATGAGAATTGTTGGAAAGCGTAGTAATCACTAATTACAAATTCTATGGTACCTCCGTCTCATAGTATGAGACAACTCAAAAGTAACTATATTATTTTTCAAAAGTAACCGAATTATTTGACTTGAAAAGTAATTGTATCTTGCTTCAAATGTAACTCTATTGTACGTGAAACGTAACAATATTTTATTAAAAAAATATACTACAAAAACAATTTTTTACCGGTTACAATAAAATATGAATAAAAAAATTTCAATCTGTGTACATTTTTGCTACTATCATACTTACAATGCACAGGGACACGTGTCACCCTGTAGTTGTTTTTAGGCTTTTAAAGTGGACCCCTCCACTAACTCTAACATAATTAATTTCACAATTTGTGTTGTTCATTTTGTTTTTGTTTTTTAATTACTGAAGCTATTGTTTTCTTTCCTTCTTTCAATTACATAGTTATACTCTATGTTATAAAAAAATTGTAAATTATAATTACATTAGTAAAAAAATATTAATATAAACTACATAATTACAGATCTGCTTCAAAATTATCTGAGATTATTAAATTTGGGTAAATTTTATAAATGAGTCAAGAATCATAAAATCCAAATAATATAGAAATAATTAATTAAAGATGAACATACAAAAAATGCGAATTAAAGAAAAAAATTTGTTTAAATTACAGAAACAAAGTTAATACTAATGTAAATATTATTATCGGACAAAATTTAAAATTTACATTTAATTTAATAAATCAAATTATAAATGAACAATTACTATATTTTTTTAACATGAAAACATATTTTTTTTAAAAAAAATATACGATAATTGCACATCTGACTTAGATAAATGTTTCATACAACAAAAAATTTCTCTACAATAAAATTTCACACCCTTGAATTTATTTTATGATATTAAATTTTCCATGCAAATTTTAAAAAATAAAAAATAAAATAAAAGAATAAAAGAATAAAAAATAAAAAAAAGCTAAAATATGATATAATTTGGTGAAAAATTTGAGAGTCAATATAAAATGATAGATCAATTTTTTTTAATATTATTAAACATGAAAATTTTTAAATATACAATAGTTGAACTTTACTTACTCATTAGAAAGCGAAACACAAGGGGGAACATAAAAGATCAGATTTACAATATGAACATGACTTACCCTTTAGAAGACAAAATTAACGAAAACAATGACATGATTGTTATTAATAAATGGAGACGGAAGAACTGAGAAGATGAATTATACGACAGAGTTAGTCAGTGAGGAAGACGATGGGATATGTTATAGATGAGGAAGCGAGCAAGAGAGGCGGAAATGAGGAATGACAGTGTTTTAGGGATTTTTCTAGGTATTTTCAGCCTTAGTGGGTACTATTTTTCAGCCCATTCAATGTTTTAGGGATTAATTTATTGGCCCATTTAATAAATTTAACATATGAGCACATAAAGTATCGATATGGTATTTGACAATTATAAATTTCTTCATTTAGATAATTACAAAATTAATTTTAGTTTGAAAACATGCTTATACATTATTAGCATTAATATAAAGTTTATAATTTGCTCATATTAGTAAAAAAGTGAAATACTCACAATGAAAAATGAATATATATTTTTATTATAGGTAAAATTAATTTGACGTATTATTTAAACAGATTTATAGAATGATCTTTAATTTACTCAATTTACTGTATCATATCAAACAAGCCAGGCAGGTCAGATTTGGGTTTGAGTTGAACGGGTCGGATCAATACGGGATCGACTTAAATATGGAGCAGATCGGTTTTGGTTCAAAATACGGGTCAAAAATACTTTTTTTGCACCTTTTTATATCACTTTTTAATTAAAAATAATTATCCCTTCCTATCATCAATTCACTTTGGCAATCCTCAATTTTCTACTACGTTATTAACATAAATTAATTTACTTGAATACAAAAAAAAATACAATACATTTACTATTAACTACCAAAAAATTGAAATTACATTATTTACCTTAAAACTAATCTACATTAATACATCAATCAAAATAAAAAGTACATTCAAATTGATATTTACAATAAAAATATAATTAAAAATAAAATAAAAATATTACAGAATTACAGAATTAACATTAATTACCATCCATTTTTTTTCCAAATTTTGTTTTTAATACATTTATAGAAAAATATTATATATTATATATAATATGATAATATTAATATCCCCTCAGATCAATAAGAAGTGCCAATCATCACGGGGGCACCACTTGAAAATCATTTAAAGTCGTCATCTTTACCTTAAAAGATGCATTTTTTTGTTAATTATCATCAAAAAGATCAAAAATTTTGAATAATATAAACAAACAAATCCATAAAGTCGTAACCTTTACTATAAAATTAAAACTTTTACGATAAAAATTGCAAGTTTCCTCTTAAATACTCATAAATCTTGAATAATTGTATCAAGAAATTGGGTCTTTTATATTTATGCTCCTTCAATCACACGATCTATTATACTAGATCTGTGTATTATAAGAGCAATAATAACAAACCAAAATCAAAATTTGACGAAATTTTATAACACTAACCAAAATATTGTTAATTTTAAGTTGAAGAAAAGAAAACAAAGATTGAAATAATGGAAAAAATTTGCACGGGCATGCTACTTTTAAAATTGCACTGTCAAATTGTTATTCTCAAGGTAATTACGACTTCAGCTACATAAAATAAAAAATTGAAATAATGGAAAAAATTTGCACGGGCATGCTACTTTAAAATTGCACGGGCATGCTACTTTTAAAATTGTGTAACACCCCGTGTTAATTTAAGCTAGTCATAATTAGGAAATCAATAATTAATCATCCTCGCTCACTTATTTTTCCTAAAACAACGCTACAAGTTATTTAGCACCTAAACTAAAACCATTTTGAATTACTTGGAATTTGAACTTCATTTTTACATTTTCGAACTCGATAAATCAAACGGAGAATCTACGACAAATTTCTCAACGACAAATTTCGGCACGCAAAACGAGGTCAATGTTGACCCAAAATGGCCGAGCCACTTAAGTAGTCAAACCACCTAATTCCTTTCTCAATTATATGCTAACTCATAATCCAAAACAAACAAAGTTAGTTAAAGCCTAATCATTTTAGTTATTACTAACAAAACATATTATATTAATTTCAAATTACTATTTCAATTTGATTTAACTAACACTTTCACAAAAGATCGAAATAATGAGTTACACTAAGCCTAAACTGGTAAAATTTTTGGCGTTTGAGTTTAATGATTTAATTCGATAACATTCAACGAAAAAAAATATATATTTCGATCAAATAAAATTTAATTCAAAGTTGCGAGGAAACTAATACCCAATTTTTCTTTTGATTTCGTTTTGAGTTCTATTTTCATTTTTATTTTCGATCTTACTTCTAAACATTATTTCAAGACTATATATTTCATTTCGAGACTTTTCACGTGCGCGCAAATCGAAAATTTCAAAAACGAGAAAATCGGGCCATGAATTGTTATGTTGGCCGAGATATTGAGGGCTTCCCTAGCTCACTCTAGTCTCTTGCAATTTGCTTACACACATGCTTCTCTTCTTCCTACACCCATCAACTCCTCTTACACAAGCATGCCCTTTGATTCTTACACACACACTACTACAATTTGTCACTTGCGCCACGACAAAATTCGTGGCGCAAGTACTAAATTTCCGTGGCTATAACACTTTGCCACGGAAATTTAGGTCGTACATAGTGGCCGTGGCAAATAAATAGCCACGGGAAAAACTAAACCGTGGCTAGATTTCATTTTTTTGCCACGAATTATCCCGTGGCTAAATGTATGTTTTTTGCCACGAATTATCCCGTGGCGAATCATTTTGTAGCCTACATTTATCTTGCCACGAAACAAAGTTTCCGTGGCTAAAAAAAATGTCCGTAAAAGGATTTGAACCCATGATCTCTTGTTTAATTGATGATGTAACAACCCGGTTTTTCGTGACTTTAATTAAACTAAGGCGGAAAATTAATTAAGTCTATTTATTACAAAACCAGCTGTTATCGTATTACAAACTCCATATACATAATATGAGTTTAAGATAAACAGAGTGTATGTTCGATTACAAAATCTCTCCAAAACAACGGAGTACAAAATGAGGTAAACCATCCCCAGCATTTGACAACATAAGTCCCTGGGTACTGCGTTCATCCCTTTATTAGTGTTTTCTCCCCAACACAATCTAAACAACACATATATACATACAATAATGCGATTCATAAGCATAACATAAGCGATTCATGCAACAAGGTAATTAAATCATCAGGTCTTATCAAATCATATAACACAACAATTTAATCATCAAATTATCACAATACATAATCATGTAGGCAAATCATCATCATCTCAATCATCATCGGGGTAGTCGACCCTTTTCAATTATTCAAATAGTAACCTATACTCCCGAGCCTTGACTACAGAGTGGCGTGTGTACTCCCATCGTTAATCACCCCTATGATCCGCCATCAAAGTGCACTAGTTACTCGGACTGCACATCGATCAAACACTAAGTAGCATAAGATACAGGTACCTAACATCTAACACAACATGGATAATCTAAGATGAAACACGACCATAAGCCAACAAACTAGCAAGGATGGAAACATGCGTTAACACAAATAGCATGTTAACGCTGCGACAAACGTTTGGCCACATCAACTGACTTTAAATGTCAAGATATCAAGGTGTAATAAGGAGGATCAGTCCCTTGTCTTTTGTATGCACACACTACCCTATTGGTACGACTATTACACTACGACAGATCCCCCGGATGGGAATGGTCATTTTCCAATTACCTCATATGGGCCCGTGAACGAATCACTACCCAGGGCGAAAATCACGTTAAATAACGACTAGGAGAGTCATTAGATTACCACTAGCACAGTATAGCGATGATAGTGTCCCCATATGCGGCTACCTTACTAACCCTGACCCTATAGCGTTTAACATCGCAGACACCCGAGTAATTCACACTTACTTTCTTTATTATTTTCTCATTCTTATATTACTCAAGTGACAACTCATACTAATTATTATCGGCGAACTTGTATAATGAAAATTTAGTTCTAGCAGTTCTTCAGGTAAACGGAAGCACATAGAAAACTTAAATATTTATTTTGAGTCCGTTCGTAAGTTTTAAATATTTTTACTATTCACGTATTTTACTATTCACGTATTTACTATTCATCGTATTTACTATTCATCGTATTTACTATTCATCGTATTTTATACGTATTTTTATACTTAGTATTTTATTCGTATATTTATACTTAGTATTTTATTCGTATATTTATACTTAGTGTTTTATTCGTATATTTATACTTAGTATTTTATTTAGTTACTAAACTAAGCTTATTTTCTTCTAAGTGTAGAATTCTAGTTTTAAAGTCGTTAGGTTCGTTTTGTATTTAGTGATTTTGAAATATTATTTTAAATGAAAAACTCGATTTAAACTTAAGTACAAATTCTAATTTCAAAGTTGTTAAGTTCATTTTGTACTTGGTCATTTTAAATAACATTTCAAAAGTAAAACTCGGTTAAATTTAGTCGTATACTTAACTAAGCTTTTAGCGGTTTCCATTTTTAGCGAGGTTGTCGTAGTTCATTTTAAATAGTCCGTATATCCACATCCAAATTTAAGCATAGGTAGTAACACTCGAATTTGTTCATTTATTTTAATACGTGTAACGTTTATTTTTATCGGTTTTGTTGATTCTTTTTATTAATGATTCAATTCATAAACAATATAAACCTAATTACTATTCAAATTTAGTGACTAAGTGATAAATTCATTTTGATCAAAATAGGTCCAATTAAAGTGATAAAACCGTGGACCCTTATTTAGTATAGCTATTTATTTCTTTTTGTGTTTTTATTAATAATTCATTACTTTAACTAATTAAATTACTTAAGTGATAAAAATAAAAAGTGACAAAATTCATTTTAAGTCCAAACATGGTCTAAAACCGTGGCCCTCTTTAATTATGCAATTTATTTTTGTTTTTCTAATTTTATCGGTTTTTGACTTAAAGTTTTTATATACTAATTATGTAGGTTATACTAAAGTGACTTAAATTAACTTGAAATTTCCACTAAACATTTTATTATATTTATGAATAGTGTTTTTACTTACTTTAAATTTCTAACTTTTATATTTTAAGGATTTAGCTTATTTAACTTATATATTTAGTTATGTGTTTATTCACTAATGGATTAAAACAACTTTTAACTTTAACTTTATAAAATTTATGAATCAAAATTAGTCATATGATGAAGAACACATGAGTTTGTGAAGATCCTTAATATTTTTCATATGAACATAATTTAGTCAAATTTTCATATGTTTATATAATTTTCTCAAATTTTCCATACAAGTCTAATTTAACTAGACTAATCATAATATGTAATTTAGAAAAATTAAAACTAAAAATTGGTCCAAAAATAATAAGAAAACCGTGTATATATATATATGTTCCTAAATTTTGATTTTTGATTTTTATACTTCTAATTCAACAACTAATTTATTCTATATCATATATACATTTAATCATGAGTGAAAAACAACTACAAACATTAACACACAAAAGAAAATCATTATATCATAAGAATAACAATAATACTTGAGAACCCAATAAAACATTTTAACACATTTAAATTCATAACAATTTCATTTTAAGACCAAAACAAAAACTAATTATATATTCATGTACATACTAGTGTTAGTATTTTAAGCATGCAATTTACAAAAATTAAAACGAAAAATTTAGTGAGAAAATAAAGGGTAATGCTGGGTATACATAGGTGAGCAAACAATTTTATTTTTCGATTTTTGTCTCCTAATTTAACATATGAAGCTAGGTGGTCATATACACAATAAATATAACACATAGACATTTCTAGCATGCGATTAACAAAATTAAAACCTAGTGTGCGGGGGCACCTTAATTACTCGGTATGATTTTTCTAGCAATTATCCGGATCCACTATATGGTCAACGATGCTCAAGTCGATGGCTTCACCTTTGCTCCTCGCCTTTGGTTAGGAGTAGTACATAAAAATGAAGATAAGAAAGTTAGTAAATCATTTTAGCTAGCTAAATTATACTACTAAAATTTAAGTGTAGTATTGTTTTTAGTTTAGGTGATGTTTATATTTTATATGTTTTGACTTATGTTCTTAAATATTTATAAGTTAAAAGAGGAAATGATTACAAGTTAAAATGGTGGAGAGTTACTTAAGAGCTTAAGGAAATTAAACACAAGAAAATAAAAGCTTAAGGAAGAAAAATGGAATTAAAGAGGATGAAGATCATATGGTGTTCTTGAGTTTGCATATGAATATGCTTACTTTGTTCTTGAGTTTGATTTATTTAGAGAGAAAATGTTAGAGTGTTTTTAGTTGTGTTTGTGTGTGAATGAAAGTAGTAGTAGTAATGAAAGTATACTAGTAACTTGTAGTATATTTGCATGTATTTGTTTTGTATTAATATTGTATAATCTTTAAATAAAAACAAGCTAGAATATCATGATGAAAATGTAGGAGGTGTAAGGAGGATTAGACAACTTAGTAAAGGGGGAACAAAGTGGAAGAGAAAGGAAGAAAAATGGAAGAAGATATGTTGGACTCATTGTCCAAATATCTCGGCCACAAGGAGCCAAGTTGGCTCGATTTTTTTTTCAAATTTTTCGATTTCTATACACGCTAAAAGTCTCAAAATAAAATATATGATCTTAAAATAATGTTTTGAAGTAAGATCGAAAAATAAAAATGAAGAAAACGTAGAAGAGAATTCAAAACAAAATTGGGTCTAGAATCTCTAAACTTTGAAATAAAATCTTATTTGCTCGAAATATATATTTTTTCATTGAATGTTATCGAATTAAATCATTATGATCAAACGTCAAAAGTTTATCAGTTTTGAATAAGTGTGGCTCATTATAACGAGTTTTAGTGAAAGTGCTAGTTAAATCAAAAGGAATAGTAATTTTATATTATTATAGTATGTCTTGTTAGTACTAATCAAAATTGATTAAGCCTTAACCATTTTTGGTGAGATTAGGATTATGAGTAAGTAGATTAGGAAAAGATTAGGTGACTTAATCACACTTAGGTGGCTTGGTCTTTTAGTCAATGTTTGACCTCGACTTGCGTGCCAAAATTTGTCGTTGAGAAAATTGTTGTAGACTCTTTGTTTGATTTATCGAGTTTGAAAATGTAAAAATAAAGTTCAAATTCAAAGTAATTCAAAACGGTTTTAATTTAGGTGCAAAATAACTTGTAGTATAAAGTGTTAGGAAAATAAGTGAGCGAGGATGTTTAATTAATGGTTTCATGAATTATAAAGGCTTAATCTAACATGGAGGGTTACATGTTTAGCGAAAAAATTCAATCGCATTTTTATTATAAGGAAAAAGGATGAATTTAATCTAAGGAATTAAATTCTTTTATAAAAATGTGTTTCAAAACACAGGTGTTACAATCCTACCCCTTAAGAAAGTTTCGTCCTCAAACTTAGATAGAGTGGATAAGCGCTCGAGGTTGAGCAGGCGCTTAGAGAGAATATTGAGCTTTACGCATTTGGATAATAATATTTGGTTTTATTGGAATAAGACTGGTTGAAAAGTTTGAGTTTTCAAATTAGTATCGAAGCGTCGGATAGAGGGAAAATGTTGGAGTAAAAACCACGCTTGTTTTATTAATGAGATATTTAGATAAATATAGAAATGTTACGGGAATGTTATTTTTGAAAATGACGCGAAAGAGATTTATAAAAGAGTAGGGCCTAGAAGTTTTGTACGGAATTAATTGAAATTAAAATAATAAGCGTTTTAAGAATAAAACCGTTTATTTAAATTTCAGAAATAAAATTTAACCTTAAAATAAGCTGAATATAAAATTTTTTAAAATTAAATTAAGGTTGGGGTAAAACCAGAAGATTGTCCTACCCCCTTAAGAAGTTTCAGACTTATGTACTTAATAATATTTTTTATTGTTACTTTTAATGACCACTTAAATAGAATGTATAGCCTTAGGAATAAAACGGCAATTAGGGAAATTAGGTAAAAGTCGTAGTGATCATAAGGTGAATATGAGCTTTAATGAAGTTAAAAGAAATATAGGTTATCGTTGAATGGTTAAATAAAATTTTAGAGAATTATGGATAACCTCGTTGATATAGCTCATTCCCTTAAAAATTAATATTGTAATGTTATTAGATGGAACGGAAATGTTATAAGTCGTATTTTGGGTAAAATTCAAAAATTTTAATAGAAAGGGGTTTTATGAAAATCTAATTTAGTAAATATTTGTTCAGGTCTTTGTCAGTTTGGATCTTGTTAACTACTTTGACGAGAAGAAGGACAAGGACATAATTATGTTGAATAAAATAAAGGTAGGTGCTGAGTTAACCAGGAATTTACCCGTAATGTCGCTTCACGCCGTGGTAGCCTCGATGTCTTCGTCAAACTCGACAAGACGTAAACACGCCTTGTACTTTAATCAAGCGGGTAGTGGTCCCGTGTTCTTTCTTCCCATCGCTTCTTTCTTCGGGCATGCGTTAGATTTGTGCCCCGCTTCATTGCAGAAGAAACAGACGATTGGGGATCCGTTGCACTGCTTTCCAGGGTGTAGAGCCTTGTGACAGAAATAGCAATTTTCCGACCGTACAATCGGCGGCGGGGTTCTTCCACCTTTTGTAGTCAGCCTCCCATTGTTCGAGTTGTTGTTGTTGCGGTTGTAAACCGGCTTGGTGGAATTGTTGTTTTGGGAGGTCGGCCTCTGGAAAGTCCTTTGCTGGAAGGTCGACTCGGATGAAACTAGGACTTGCCACAGGAGGCGTAAAAATTCTCCTCTTCATTTTCTCCTCAGTCACTCCCTTCTGGATGGAGGCCCAGATACTTGTCGCTTTTTCGTAGGCCTCGGCAAAGCTCTTACAGTTGAACCCGCTCATGTTTATCCTAAGATCGTTAGTCATGCCCCTTACATAACGGGTTGCGAGTTCCTCTTCGTTTGTTAATATTCTAGGAGCAAACTTAGATAGCTCCTGTTATTTCTTGTATGCCTGCAGAGACACAGCAGCTTGAGCTAAGTTCCTGAATTTCTCTTCCATCTCCCATTTTAGCTCCTCCCCGAAGTATTTGGTCTCGAGGAGTAACTTGAATTCACTCCAATTGTAAATCCTCAGGGGAAAAGTGGATCGGATTAAGCGCCACCAGCTGTTGGCTTCTCCCTTGAGATAGTAAGCTACCACGTTCACCTTCTCTGTAGGCGGTGTCTTACTGAGCTCTAACAGCTTCTCCATTTCTTCGATCCATTCAATGTAATCTGTAGGTCGATTTTGAGCCTGAGTATGGTAGAGGTCTGTGTTTTGAGAACCTCTCAAATGCGGATTGGTTGTTTCCGCCACCCTGATGTTGGTACATGCCTTGAGCAATCTTTGTGATTGCATCCTCGAAGCCTTTTCTTCTTGCCTCCTCTTCGAGGAATTGTTGGTTAAGGTCATGGTCAGGAATACCGTTTGCAGCCATTCTGAAAATATTAAACTGTGTGAAATTGAGTGGTTCTAAAAGAGGCATAACATAGAATACAAGATAGGAGTTGTTTACATAGATTTCGAGTAGCAGAAACATCTAATACATTTCCTAGGAAAATAACTGAAAGTAGAAGGTAGGGATAACGATTCCTAATAGTGTCATACAAAATCACTGAGGTTAGGTAGTTAAAATCTAGAGATTTTACAAAATGTTATCCGAACTAGTAGTTCATAAGTGTAACACCCGGTGTTGTCCGAGGTTATTCGGGCCGGGTTCCTCATTGAAGTGGTCCATGTGATGAGCTCAAGTGACCTAGTGCTTAAAAGGATTGTAAGTACTACTCATATCAACAAGATGCATCTTCTTTTCTGGTGGCTCATCTTAAGAACTCTTCAGTTAAGCGTGCTTGCTGGAGAGTAGTCTTAGGATGGGTGACCTCCTGGGAAGTTCTCAGGATGCGCACGAGTGAGGACAAAGTGCGCTGGAAAGGGCCCGTGTTGGTCTGTGGGCGATGTACGCAGCCTGGCGAGCTACCGTGAATGACATTCCGGCCTTTGGTTGGGGCCGGGGTGTTACAAATGGTATCAGAGCAACCCGGCGACCGTGTGGTCGAATCCTGTGTCTTGTTGGCCAGGTACGCACCTAGCTGGGGAGGATTCTGGAATGCTATATTGTAAGTAGCTACCAGGCGCAACGAGGACGTTGCGTTCTTCAAGTGGGGGTGTGTAACACCCGGTGTTGTCCGAGGTTATTCGGGCCGGGTTCCTCATTGAAGTGGTCCATGTGATGAGCTCAAGTGACCTAGTGCTTAAAAGGATTGTAAGTACTACTCATATCAACAAGATGCATCTTCTTTTCTGGTGGCTCATCTTAAGAACTCTTCAGTTAAGCGTGCTTGTTGGAGAGTAGTCTTAGGATGGGTGACCTCCTGGGAAGTTCTCAGGATGCGCACGAGTGAGGACAAAGTGCGCTGGAAAGGGCCCGTGTTGGTTTGTGGGCGATGTACGCAGCCTGGCGAGCTACCGTGAATGACATTCCGGCCTTTGGTTGGGGCCGGGGTGTTACAATAAGGCTAAAAGGATCTAGAGCCCGTTTGAAGACCCCGCATCGCTGACCTCCTGCTCATCATCAAAGGTGTGTCCCTGAGCAATGGCACGGCATGCAAGTCTGAGGGAGCATTTGAAGAAGTTCCACTCGTGAAACTTTCCTCCTCGAATCAGAGAAAGGCGACGCATCAGTAAACCACCAAAGGCAAGCTTCGCCCTAAGAAACTTCTCGCTAGGCGCACCTTCCACTCTTCGTGAACTCCTCGCTTCAACGAACTTCGCCTAGCTCATGTATCCAGCTCCGCAGTGTCGCGGTCTCCTGTGAATTTGGCGCGAGGGTTTTCATAGAATCTCCCGTAGGCCGCAACTCGGCAGGGTACCTCGCCCAAGCCCAGGTGTAGTAGAACGCACGGGAATGGCACGGAGAGCACTCGACTTCCAGCTTGATCGAACGATGATTCCTTCCGCCTCCACATGTCAGTGAATCGCCAATGATGACATCTACAAGGGATTTTAAGGAAAGGAGTCAAACAACAACAAAAACATTGTTTGAATGAAACAAAATGGCTATTAAGAGAATATAAATTTTGATCGAACAAAAACAGATCAAAGGTTTAAGAATTTCATTAACTAAATTGGTTAAGGATTTAGTAGATGCCCTCACTTTGTATAGTTTGGTACTTCTTCTGCATTTCACTTCTCGAGAGTTAAGTTTATTCTTTCGATTTTATATCCGAGGATAGTTGTAAGTTTTAGTCAGTCACATCAGCAAGTAGCAAGTACACCATAGTTAGTGTATTTTATTTTAGGGTAGTAGCTCGTTTATTTAAGAAGATTTTAGCGTATGGCCTGTGACTTAAAGTTTCTACCCATCCTCACACTTTAAAGTGATCTAAGTTATTTATTTTAGCGATCTAAGATTTCTAATTCATTATTTGATCCTATTAGTCTATGCCTGACATACGATATGAATGTTAAAAGCCTGTGTCGTCTCGCTTAGATGAAATAACTTTAAGTTATTCACTACGCAAGACAGCCTGATACCAATTTACATAACCTGGTTTTCGTGACTTTAATTAAACTAAGGCGGAAAATTAATTAAGTCTATTTATTACAAAACCAGCTGTTATCGTATTACAAACTCCATATACATAATATGAGTTTAAGATAAACAGAGTGTATGTTCGATTACAAAATCTCTCCAAAACAACGGAGTACAAAATGAGGTAAACCATCCCCAGCATTTGACAACATAAGTCCTCGGGGTACCTGCGTTCAGTCCCTTTATTAGTGTTTTCTCCCCAACACAATCTAAACAACACATATATACATACAATAATGCGCTCATAAGCATAACATAAGCAGTTCATGCAACAAGGTAATTAAATCATCAGGTCTTATCAAATCATATAACACAACAATTTAATCATCAAATTATCACAATTCATAATCATGTAGGCAAATCATCATCATCTCAATCATCATCGGGGTAGTCGACCCTTTTCAATTATTCAAATAGTAACCTATACTCGCGAGCCTTGACTACAGAGTGGCTTGTGTACTCTCATGGTAAATCACCCATATGATCCGCCATCAAAGTGCACTAGTTACTCGTGACTGCACACCAGATCAAACACTAAGTAGCATAAGATACAGCTACCTAACATCTAACACAACATGGATAATCTAAGATGAAACACGACCATAAGCCAACAAACTAGCAAGGATGGAAACATGCGTTAACACAAATAGCATGGTAACGCCGGCGACACAAGGTTTGGCCACATCAACTGACTTTAAATGTCAAGATATCAAGGTGTAATAAGGAGGATCACCCTTGTCTTTTGTATGCACACACTACCCTATTGGTACGACTATTACACTACTACGTGCATCCCCTGATGGGAATGGTCATTTTCCAATTACCTCATATGGGCCCGTGAACTAATCACTACCCAGTGCTTAAAATCACGTTAAATAACGACTTGGAGAGTCATTAGATTACCACTAGCACAGTATAGCGATGATAGTGTCCCCATATGCGGCTACCTTACTAACCCTGACCCTATAGCGTTTAACATCGCAGACACCCGAGTAATTCACACTTACTTTCTTTATTATTTTCTCATTCTTATATTACTCAAGTGACAACTCATACTAATTATTATCGGTGAACTTGTATAATGAAAATTTAGTTCTAGCAGTTCTTGTAAACTAAGCACATAGAAAACTTAAATATTTATTTTGAGTCCGTCTCGTAAGTTTTAAATATTTTTACTATTCAATGATTTTACTATTCACGTATTTACTATTCATCGTATTTACTATTCATCGTATTTACTATTCATCGTATTTTATAATTATTTTTATACTTAGTATTTTATTCGTGATATTTATACTTAGTATTTTATTCGTATATTTATACTTAGTGTTTTATTCGTATATTTATACTTAGTATTTTATTTAGTTACTAAACTAAGCTTATTTTCTTCTAAGTGTAGAATTCTAGTTTTAAAGTCGTTAGGTTCGTTTTGTATTTAGTGATTTTGAAATATTATTTTAAATGAAAAACTCGATTTAAACTTAAGTACAAATTCTAATTTCAAAGTTGTTAAGTTCATTTTGTACTTGGTCATTTTAAATAACATTTCAAAAGTAAAACTCTAAGCTAAATTTAGTCGTATACTTAACTAAGCTTTTAGCGGTTTCCATTTTTAGCGAGGTTGTCGTAGTTCATTTTAAATAGTCCGTATATCCACATCCAAATTTAAGCATAGGTAGTAACACTCGAATTTGTTCATTTATTTTAATACGTGTAACGTTTATTTTTATCGGTTTTGTTGATTCTTTTTATTAATGATTCAATTCATAAACAATATAAACCTAATTACTATTCAAATTTAGTGACTAAGTGATAAATTCATTTTGATCAAAATAGGTCCAATTAAAGTGATAAAACCGTGGACCCTTATTTAGTATAGCTATTTATTTCTTTTTGTGTTTTTATTAATAATTCATTACTTTAACTAATTAAATTACTTAAGTGATAAAAATAAAAAGTGACAAAATTCATTTTAAGTCCAAACATGGTCTAAAACCGTGGCCCTCTTTAATTATGCAATTTATTTTTGTTTTTCTAATTTTATCGGTTTTTGACTTAAAGTTTTTATATACTAATTATGTAGGTTATACTAAAGTGACTTAAATTAACTTGAAATTTCCACTAAACATTTTATTATATTTATGAATAGTGTTTTTACTTACTTTAAATTTCTAACTTTTATATTTTAAGGATTTAGCTTATTTAACTTATATATTTAGTTATGTGTTTATTCACTAATGGATTAAAACAACTTTTAACTTTAACTTTATAAAATTTATGAATCAAAATTAGTCATATGATGAAGAACACATGAGTTTGTGAAGATCCTTAATATTTTTCATATGAACATAATTTAGTCAAATTTTCATATGTTTATATAATTTTCTCAAATTTTCCATACAAGTCTAATTTAACTAGACTAATCATAATATGTAATTTAGAAAAATTAAAACTAAAAATTGGTCCAAAAATAATAAGAAAACCGTGTATATATATATATGTTCCTAAATTTTGATTTTTGATTTTTATACTTCTAATTCAACAACTAATTTATTCTATATCATATATACATTTAATCATGAGTGAAAAACAACTACAAACATTAACACACAAAAGAAAATCATTATATCATAAGAATAACAATAATACTTCAAGAACACAATAAAACATTTTAACACATTTAAATTCATAACAATTTCATTTTAAGTCCTAAACAAAAACTAATTATATATTCATGTACATACTAGTGTTAGTATTTTAAGCATGCAATTTACAAAAATTAAAACGAAAAATTTAGTGAGAAAATAAAGGGTAATGCCGTGGGTATACATAGGTGAGCAAACAATTTTATTTTTCGATTTTTGTCTCCTAATTTAACATATGAAGCTAGGTGGTCATATACACAATAAATATAACACATAGACATTTCTAGCATGCGATTAACAAAATTAAAACCTAGTGTGCGGGGGCACCTTAATTACTCGGTATGATTTTTCTAGCAATTATCCGGATCCACTATATGGTCAAAGATGCTCAAGTCGATGGCTTCACCTTGCTCCTCGTCTTTGGTTAGGAGTAGTACATAAAAATGAAGATAAGAAAGTTAGTAAATCATTTTAGCTAGCTAAATTATACTACTAAAATTTAAGTGTAGTATTGTTTTTAGTTTAGGTGATGTTTATATTTTATATGTTTTGACTTATGTTCTTAAATATTTATAAGTTAAAAGAGGAAATGATTACAAGTTAAAATGGTGGAGAGTTACTTAAGAGCTTAAGGAAATTAAACACAAGAAAATAAAAGCTTAAGGAAGAAAAATGGAATTAAAGAGGATGAAGATCATATGGTGTTCTTGAGTTTGCATATGAATATGCTTACTTTGTTCTTGAGTTTGATTTATTTAGAGAGAAAATGTTAGAGTGTTTTTAGTTGTGTTTGTGTGTGAATGAAAGTAGTAGTAGTAATGAAAGTATACTAGTAACTTGTAGTATATTTGCATGTATTTGTTTTGTATTAATATTGTATAATCTTTAAATAAAAACAAGCTAGAATATCATGATGAAAATGTAGGAGGTGTAAGGAGGATTAGACAACTTAGTAAAGGGGAACAAAGTGGAAGAGAAAGGAAGAAAATGGAAGAAGATATGTTGGACTCATTGTCCAAATATCTACCACAAGGAGCCAAGTTGGCTCGATTTTGCTTTTTCAAATTTTCGATTTCATACACGCCTAAAAGTCTCAAAATAAAATATATGATCTTAAAATAATGTTTTGAAGTAAGATCGAAAATAAAAATGAAGAAAAACGTAGAAGAGAATTCAAAACAAAAATTGGGTCTAGAATCCTCGAAACTTTGAAATAAAATCTTATTTGCTCGAAATATATATTTTTTTCATTGAATGTTATCGAATTAAATCATTATGATCAAACGTCAAAAAGTTTATCAGTTTTGAATAAGTGTGGCTCATTATAACGAGTTTTAGTGAAAGTGCTAGTTAAATCAAAAGGAATAGTAATTTTATATTATTATAGTATGTCTTGTTAGTACTAATCAAAATTGATTAAGCCTTAACCATTTTTGGTGAGATTAGGATTATGAGTAAGTAGATTAGGAAAAGATTAGGTGACTTAATCACACTTAGGTGGCTTGGTCTTTTAGTCAATGTTTGACCTC
This sequence comes from Dianthus caryophyllus, assembly GCA_023091065.1. Lineage (NCBI taxonomy): Eukaryota > Viridiplantae > Streptophyta > Magnoliopsida > Caryophyllales > Caryophyllaceae > Dianthus > Dianthus caryophyllus. The sequence continues at coordinate 30,838,927 of CM041517.1, read as the reverse complement.
GACTTGCGTACAAAATTTGTCGTTGAGAAAATTGTTGTAGACTCTTTGTTTGATTTATCGAGTTTGAAAATGTAAAAATAAAGTTCAAATTCAAAGTAATTCAAAACGGTTTTAATTTAGGTGCAAAATAACTTGTAGTATAAAGTGTTAGGAAAATAAGTGAGCGAGGATGTTTAATTAATGGTTTCATGTAATTATAAAGGCTTAACTGAACATGGAGGGTTACATGTTTAGCGAAAAAAATTCAGTCGCATTTTTATTATAAGGAAAAAGGATGAATTTAATCTAAGGAATTAAATTCTTTTATAAAAATGTGTTTCAAAAACACGGGGTGTTACAGATGAGGTACTAACCATTGTGCCACTTAGAAATTTTTGATTATTTGTGTGCTCAATGTTTACTTAAACTTTAAATTTTTTACTTTTTTGCTATTTTAATGTAATATTTGAATTAATAATATTATTTTTAAAATGATTAGACTTATAATTAGAGATATTTATAAACTTTTAATTATTTTTCTATATTATTTAAATCAAACAATATTTTTAATATACGTACAAAGTATAAATTTTGTATAATTAACTTTATTGAGCATATGTTCTTCCTTTATTTTTTTTTATCTTGAACTCTTTTTTTGAACATTCTTTTATGCAATAACTTTGATCAAATTTTTCAGAATAAAAGCGCTAATATATTAAAACAACATTGTGTATCTCAAAAACATATTTTAACTCTACTTTTAAGGATGAAGTTGTAACACTTACGTCATTAACATATAAAATAAAATCGTACGATGATATTTCTTAAATATTTAAGTATTGTAAGGAAAAAAATTAGTTTATATGTGTATCATAGAATATTTGAAAAAATATATTTAGAAAACAACTAAGATTAATTGGTATCTTTGATTAAATATTTAGTTATTGATTGTACCGAAATAGAAAACATTTTAAAATTATTTTATAAAACATGTATGATGATAAAATTATCATGTATCAATTTATGTTAGCTTTATTATGTGACATATTAATTTTGATTTAATATGATTATACTACAATTTTTTTGCCACATGATAAATGAACTTATTATCATATATTAGTTTATGTTATCGTTATTTTGTGACATATTAATTTTAATTTAATAGGTTTACACAAGAATTTTTTCGCCACGGGATAAATGAGCTCGTGGCAGATAATCACTTGCGCCACGGATAAAGTTCTAATCGTGGCTAAATGTACGTTTTTGCCACGTTTATAACTTTTTCTATGGTGCAAGTGATTTTTAGCCACGAAATGTTTTTTCCGTGGCATAAAATTTTCCCGTGGCCATGTAAAATAGTTTTTCCCGTGGCTACATGAAAATTTGCCACGATTCATGAATTCCCGTGGCATAAATCGTGGCCCAAGTGATCATTTGTTGTAGTGACACCATCCTCTTACACAAGCAAGTATGACTCCCTCCTTACACACCTAGGTTTGATCATCACATAGTTGAGCTTGGTTACTCTTCATGTTGGCTCTCCATTCACACCCAAGTATACTCCAACTAATGAGCTCATACACCACATAATACTAAGTGTGCAACTTACATAACCTACAAGCTTACATACTACAAAAATAACACAACTACTACTACTACACTAACATCACACGCACAACACAACTCACAAACACCAAAAATATTCTAAGTCTTTTTCTCTCTAAGAAACTCACTCAAGAACATTGTAAGCATGTTCAACCTCAAGAACACATGAGCTTCATCTTCTTCCTCCTTATTTTTCTTCCTTAAACTTTCATTTATTGTTTTAAATTTACTACAACACTTGTTTTAATTCTCCACTAAATGTTTTAGCAATCACAACCTCTTTTAAACTTGTAAATAAAGAAGAACATATATCATATTTATGAAAAATCTAAAACAACACCTAAACCTAAAATACTACAACACTTTAAAAATTGGTAGTATAGTTAGTGTAGTTTTAAAATAAATTTACTAACTTGTACATTTACATTTTTATGTACCATCTTAACCAAAGACGAGGAGCAAGGTGGAGGCGTCGACTTGAGCCAATTCGATCACATCATAGACCCCGACAATTGCTAGGCTTCGTTTTTCACTAACCAAATAAGGTGCTCCCGCACACTATATTTGCTAAGCACTTACACCTATTTGATTATATGTTATGTTTGATGAGTGTATGATTTTGTATATCACATAGTTATTGCATGACTAAATACAAGGCAAAATCGAAAAATAAAATTGTGTAGCTATTAAAAACCACACGGCATTACCCCTTTTATTTGCTTAATTTTTCGTTTTAATTTTTGTAAATTGCATGCTTAAAATACTTGTGTTAATATGAACATGAAAATATAGTTAGTTTATGTTTTGGACTAAAAATGAATTTGTTATGAAATTTAAATGTTCTAAAATGTTTATGTGTGTTCTTGAAATATTGTTGTTATTGTGTTAGAAATGATTTTTACTTTGTGTGTGTTGTTTGTATATGTTTTTCACTCATGTTTAAATATATAAATGATATAAAGTAAATTAGTTATTTAATTAGAAGTATAAAAATCAAAAATAAAATTTTGAACACATATATACTTATACACGGTATACTTATATTAAATGGACCAATTTTTAGTTTTAATTTTTCTAAATAACATATTATGATTAGTTTAGTTAATTTAGACTTGTATGAAAAATTTGAGAAAATTATATAGACATATAAAAAAATTTGATTAAATTGTGTTCATATGAAAAATATTGGTGTTCATCACATCTTCATGTGTTCTTCATTTCATGACTAAAATTGATTCATAAATTTTTATAAGTTTTAGTATTTACCGTTTTTAGTTACTAGTTTAAATCACTTTAGTATAATTTAAATAATTAATATATAAAAACTTTAAGTCAAAAAAAACCGATAAAATCGAAAAATGAAAATTTGAACACCATCCCTATTCTCCACGGCATTCTTGCCATTTTAGAGTTAATTTCGTTTTTATCACTTTTTAGTTTAATTGTTAAATTAAATTAATTAGTAGTTAATAAATTGAATTAAGAAATTAAATGAAATAAATCAATGTTGACATATAGCTTATACTACACGACATTACCACTTTAAATGGATCAATTTTGATCAAAATGAATTTGTCACTTAGTCACTAAATTTGATTTGTAATTAGGATTATATTAGATCGTATAATGAGTCGTTAATAAAAAGAATCAACGAAACCGATAAAAATAAACGTTACACGTATTAAAATGAATAATGTCGAGTGTTACTACCTTTGCTTAAATTTGGATGTGGACACACGGACTATTTAAAATGAACTACGACAACCTCGCTAAAAACGGAAACCGCTAAAATGTTAGTTAAGTATATGACTAAATGTAACCGGGTTTTATTTTTGAAATATTATCTAAAATCACTAAGTACAAAATGAACTTAACAACTTTGAAACTAGGATTTTGTACTTAAGTTTAAAACGAGTTTTACTTCCGAAATGATTTTTCAAATCACTAAATGCAAAACGAACTTAACGACTTTAAAACTAGAATTTTATACTTAGTAAATAAAAAGTGTTGTTTTGTAAAAATACACTTGGTATAAAAATATAATAATAAAATACTAAGTATAAAAATATAATAATAAAATACTAAGTATAAGAATACATGTTCGTATAAAAATACGTATAAATACGAAGTATAAAAATACGTACAAATACGAAATACAAAAATACGAATACGTATAAAAATACGATGAATAGTAAATACGATGAATAGTAAATACGATGAATAGTAAATACGATGAATAGTAAAAACGATGAATAGTAAATACAATGAATAGTAGAATACGGTGAATAGTAAAATAATGAATAGTGAAAATATTTAAAATTTACGAACGGACTCAAAATAAATATTTAAGTGTTTCTATGTGTTCTGTTTATCTGAAGAATTGCTAGAATTACAATTTCATTATACAAAGTTCGACGATATATTTAAGTTTCAGAATTGCCATTTATTTAGATTGAACGAGGATATGAGAATTGAGAAAAACGAGCTACTTGAATAAAATACTTGGATTGTTCGCCATGTCGCGACTCTTGAATTCGAAGTTAATGAAGTAGCTGTCTATGGGGACTTGGGCTCCCTCCCAGAGTTACCCAAGGCGAATAACGATCTTGAGATTTTTATCGGCACGGTATATACAACCTCAGGGATGGGGCATACTTGATATTTCCGTGGGCCCATAGATAGTAATTGGAAAATCCAGCCCCATCCGGGGGTACCCGTCTTTGGTGATAGTCGAACTTTTTCGTCGGTGATACCTTTTGAATAATGAATACGTATGATCCTCGATAGGTAGTGTATGCATACATAGACAAGGGATTTGGCTGTCCTTATTACCTTAGGTATCTCTAGTATTTCAGACTCGTCCGCTTTGTTCGGCCCTGATTACTCCTGCGCGGACGCTTATAAGGTCTGCATGATTCCGCTTCGCTAACGAACATTCATTAGTTAACGTATGTTGAATGTATTTCCTTGTTTTGATTGGTTATTGTCAGAATCGCATGATTTCCTGTGTCTTGAGATACGATTTGCTTGAGAATGATTTTGTGTGAGTATTTGTACGTTATGCGATTTGATTTATACTCGTGCCTGAATCATCATGATTTCCTTACGTGTTGTAATTGCCTACCTGTTAATTGTTTTATCTTATCTACTTCCTATGTTGCATATGCTTTAGTTTTACCTGTGTCGAAAGAGTGTTGCGGGAAAATGATAATATATAAAAATGCAAAAATTTTGAGGACTTATGTTTATCAAATGCTGGGGATAGTCTACCTTATTTTGTACTCCGTTGTTTTGGAGAGAGTTGTAATCTAAATACTCTGTTCTTATCTCTAAACTCGTTGTAACAACCTGGTTTTTAGTCGACTTTAATTACTAAGGCGGAAATTAATTAAGTCTTAAACCAGCGTTATTAATTATACAATAACCCAAAATATTACATCATCGTTTAAGAGTTGAATAAAACAACTCTAAATACGGAAATTCAAAAGAGTAGTGTTATATATATTACATCTCTCTCGAAGCAACTAAGAAAAAGCAATAAAAACGTCTCGTGGCTCCATCCAAAACCCAGCTCCTGGTCCACGAACGTCCTGCACAATAAACTGATGGGGGATGCCACGAGCGATGCTGACTAGCTATGCTCATACTTACCCTCGATTTCAATTACTTTGGTTTAATATTATCGCTTTATAAACTTAACATTATGATAAAAACATAAACATGCTTAATACATATAGCATATAAAGACATATAAGTCATAATAAGCATGCGGTTTAAAGCGATAAATCATATAAGCATGATATTCAATTATGAAGGTAAATAACACATAATAGCATAGCAATAGTATCACAATAATTCAATGGCATTACAAGGCGATATCGGATCGCAATCAAATATACATATAGTATCATTCTCCTCATGCAGACTCGATTCAATTCAGAAAGTTGTGGTCTTTAATTTTCGAAGATGGTACACACTCATTCTCATTTAATCATATAACAGACAACACATACTGCTTACGAGCCTGACCACTGAGTAGGCCTTTGTACTCTGATCGATTGCATCTCACTTCCATAGTGCAGAGGCTTACTCGACTCGTAAACCACGCCGAATACTATAATACTTGCATCTCATCCTCTAGTGTTCGAAATGATTCGAACTTCAGATACAATCTCGTCAAGTGATCTGTACATGTGGCAAGAACGAATGCAAGTGTCGCGCCCACTAAGAACGAAACACGGCAAGGAGACCACCGCTATAATCGCCCCAATCGGCACGGATGCCCTGGTAACTTTAGCGAAATAGGGGAATAAAACCCTAGTCTAGTACATGTACACTAGTATCCAATTTAAGAATGGGCTATGCTAATCATAGAGCACCTTAACTCAGGATAAAACGACTATTTCCTAAAGCCTGAGACAAAAGCCTTGGCATATTCAATTATCTTGTACGGCAATGGCGACCGCTACAAGACTATCTTAACCCCACTTCACTCACGATTGACGTTCCCTTATCTGAGGCCCAAGCTTGACCTTTTATTTAAACATACTCAAGATTTATTATTTATTTGATATTACATATCACATGTTTCTAGACTCTCCTAGTCTCATCGTCAAACGTTTAAGTATTTGTATTCGGTTTCATATGATCACATAACACATTCGTTTATTATTTGAAGTGTTGTTAATTATTAATGTTTTAAAGATTATAAATTGAAACGTTTATTAGTATGTCCAAATTTTATTTAAGTGTTTTTCAAAACACTTTAAGTCATTTACTTATTCATTTTAAATTTTTCTATACTTAGTAAATTTTTCAATTATTTTCAGTATTTCACTATTCACTTTTCACTATTCACTATTCACTATTCACTATTCACCGTATTTTATACGTATTGTTATACGTATTCGTATTTTTATACTTCGTATTTTATACGTATTTTTATACGTATTCGTATTCCTATACTTGTACGTATTTTTATATTTATACGTATTTTTATACTTAAGATATTTTAAGTATAATACTAAACTTGTTTTTATTTTCTAAGTACAAATTTTTAGTTTCAAAGTCGTTAGGTTCGTTTTGTACTTAGTGAGTTTTGAAAATATTCTAAAAGTCTAGTTTTAAAAACGTTAAGTTCGGTTTGTAAAAAGTGATAATGATATTCATTTTAAAATACTAGTTTTAAAAATGTTAAGTTCAATTTGTAAAAAGTGATAATGATATTCATTTTAAAATGAGACTTAGTTAAATTTAGTCGTCTATTAACTAAATTTAGCGATTTTCATTTTAAAAATAATAGTATCGTGGATGATTCATTTTAGTCCGTATGTCCAAGATCAACAAATTCAAATAGCAAAGGTAGTAACACACGATTTAGTTCATTTTTATAACTGATTTACATATTTTTATCGGTTTATAATATTTCATTTATAAGCTAAATCGATTTATACAAAAATTCAATTCTTATTTCTATTAAAGTTTAGTGACTTAGTGATAATTTCATTTTGGTCAAATTTAGTCAATTTTAAGTGATGATGTCGTGTGACTTAATATATATGTCAAAATTGATTTATTTCTTTTAATTTCTTAAATCTAACTTATTAACTAATAATTAAATTATATTAACAATTAAACTAAAAAGTGATAAAAGCAAATTTTAACCCTAAAATAAGAGAAATGCCGTGAGCTAACCTAGTAGATGTTCAAATTTTCATTTTTCGATTTTATCGGTTTTTAGCTTAAAGTCTTTATATTTTAATTATTCTAATTATACTAAAACGGTTTAAACTAAAATAAAATTTACTAAAACTTTTATTTATATTTATGAATAGTGTTTTTCAACACTTTAAATTTCTAACTTTTTATTCTAAAAGATTTATAATGTTTTAAGTTGTTTTATATCATAATACTAACAATATATAAAACAATAACTAAACATAAACACAAATTATTAACAAACATAAAATAAAACAAGATCAAAGTGAGCAACAATGATGAACACACATGAAGGAAATAAGAACATCAAGAACACCATATTTAAAGTCAAGAACACATTTTGCAATTTTAACATTTAATAATTTATTTTCCTAAATTAATTTCTATAACATATTACAATCATTTTAACCTAACTTAACATAACATATTATTTACAAAAATTAAAAGTGAAAATTTAATTAAAAATAGGGGCTAAACCGTGAGCAACAAACATGAACATACAATTTTTATTTTTCATTTTTAATCACTTTAAACTCATTGTTAATATTTCACATAATTTTTATATATGATTACTACTTAAATAAAACATAACTAAACATAAAAATCATATGAACATAAATTAAAAATGCTCAAAAATAAATAAACTAAACCTATGAATCTTTTACTACAATAATCTATTATCAATATTACTTATTTATTATCATTTTACTATACTTCACATAACATACAAGCTCACATAGATGATGTTTAACATCTTTTAACATAAAAATCATACTCATAAATTTATAATAACAAAACAAATTAATTTACTAAGAGGCCAAAATAAGACAAAGCTAGTCACCTTAATTAGGATGTTAATCATCGGGGATCTAAAATAAATTTTAGATCGGAATTTCTTCACCCATATTACCCAAGTTCTTCACCCAAAAATCCTTACAAGTTAGCTCCTAAAAGAACCCCTAATTAAACTAGAACACTAAAGATTTATTAGAATAATATTAAGGTTTTTATTTAGGAGGTTTTTGAAATAAAATGGAAGAAAAATAATGGGAGAGAAAGGAGCAATGTACACGACATAAGGAGGAAGTGCACAAGTTCATTTTGCTCTTGGTAATTTGTGAACATAAGTCATCAAAATTTAGGTGTTAAATAAATGATTTAGTTATTTAAAGTTTAATTAAAAGGTAATTAGGGAACACCTTTATTCTTATTGGTTAGAAAAGTCTTTGTTACTATTTGAGTGAATAGTTTGTCCCCCCGATATTTTAAAATATCTCTTTCTCGAAAAACGCGTTACGAAATAATTCGGGTAAGAAAAACGGTAAAAGTTAAAATGTCTTTGTTTGTGATTTTTACGAAAAGTATTCATTTTATAAATTTAAGACTAAAATATTTTATTTACTACTGAAGAAAAATATTTAAAAGTGACGGAAATGAAAATGGTAGTATTAAAGTAGTAGTATTGTATTTGTATAAGTATTTTTATTAAAAGTATAAACTTTAAATTTAAATACAAAATAAAATAAAAGTGATGATGATAAAAATAAAGGTGTAAGTAATTGTGTAAGAAAATGGAAGATGATAAAATTTGACTATGGAAAGTCAAAAGTCAAAAGTCAAATTTTCGGGCTTGATTTCTCATTTCTCGAAATTTTCGATTTGCGCGATCGCGAAAAGTCTCGAAATAAAAGATATGATCTTAAAATAGTGTTTTGAAATAAAATCGGAAATAAAAATTAAAACTAATTTTCAAAAGGTACTAAATATAAAAATCGAGTTTTAATCCTTGAAATTTTGAATAAAAATTTCCTAGGTCGAAATACTTATTTTTTTTGTTGAATGTTATAGATTTAAATAATTATAATCAAACGTCAAAAAGTTTATCAGTTTAAATTAAGTATAACTTAGAATTTCGACATTATATGAGAATGTTGGTTAAATGAAATTGAAATAGTAATTATATATTAATTATTTATTAAAAATAATCAAAATGGGTACATTTTCATTAAAAATGACGTTGAGTTTGATTTTCAAAATGTTGATGTTGACTATTTGATTTTTGATTTGCGTGTTTGAAATTGTTGACCCGAATTTCAAAGACGGGAAAAGTATAAGGGTTCATTTTTATTTGAAAATGAAAAATGTTTGAAATTGAATTTTATGAATAAAAGGTTTTACATTTATTTTTATGAATAGTAAATATAACTTAACCTTTTTGAAATTTGAAAGGCGATATAAATTTTGTGTTGATTTTTATAAAATTTTGAAATGTATTTCTTTTTCAATTCTAAAGATAATACAACAAACTTTATTTTTCAAAATTTTTAAATTTGTACTTAGGAAAATTTAATATTATTTGGCGAAAAAATTTCATTCGCATTTTTATTATATGGAAAAAGGATGAATTTAATTTAAGGAATTAAATTCTTTTATCAAATTGTGTTAAAATAACACGGGGTGTTACAAACCTACCCCCTTAAGAAAAGTTTCGTCCCGAAACTTGAATAGAGTGGATACTGGTCGCGGTTAGACAATGCAGTTTAGAGAAGATAAAAGGATTTACAAGTTTCGACAATAAAATTTTATTTTGGTAGCATAAGACTTTTCAAAATGTTTGAATTTCTGAATTATTATGGAGGTGTTAGGCAGAGTGGAAAGATTGTAGGATATAATTATTTTACATTTACAACTGGAATATTTGAAGTAATATAGAAGTATTGCTAGGTTGTCATTTCTGAAATCGATTTCAAAAGGATTTTCAAAAAGGTGGGGCCTAGAAGTTTTGTACAGAATTAATTTAAAATAAAATTGTAAGGGTTTTAAAATGAGACAAATCTTAATTTTATTTGAAATGAAATATATATAGTTAAAAGTTGGTTGCAATAAAGATTTTAAATAATTTTAAATCAATGATTTTAAACCATCATATTTTGTCCTACCCCCTTAAGAAACTTTTAAACATATTTATCAAGTCCAAGATAAAAGGTAAAATTTCATTTTAAAAGTTGAGAATTTGGAAAAGGTATTGATAAGTTGAAAATTTTGAAAATGATTAAATTCGATACTATATAAGGTAAAGAATATAGGATTTAAAACATAGTAATTTCAAAGGTATTTAAAATCACGAACTTAAATTTTAGAATTAATTGAATAAGTTTTCAGATACATTTCCAAAGGAAAACATGAAGTTAATTTTAGAGGATATTTAGAATTTATAATTTTAAGAAAAATTATAAATTTTGAAAGAGATAGTAAGTGTTAGAGATTGAAATGAAATAGAGTTTGAAAGTTTTTGAGATTAAATTATAAGGAGTTTAAGAAATTGACAAGCAAAAATGAACTCATTTTGCGAGATTAAGGAATAGGAATGAAAGTTCATTTGAAAAGTAGTTATTAGGAATTTTAGATTTAGGAATTTAGAGAGTTAGAAGAAAAGGTTAAAGAGGTTAAAATTTTTAAAAGAGAACGAAATAAAAATTTTAGTTAGAGAGGATAATTAGAAGAAGTTGTAGAAATCCTTCCTGCGATAGAAATCTTCGAGATCTTGAACGTCTTATCAGCTGTAAGGTTCTTGATGCGTCCATTTGCTGCGTTTGAGGTCTTGTCGTCATGTATTCGATTAATGGCTTCGTTCTTCGAGAATTAAACTTATTACTTAGATTTTATATCCGAGGATAGTTGTTAGTTTCAGTTAGTCACATCAGCAAGTAGCAAGTAATCGATAGTTAGTGTATTTTATTTTGAGGGAAGTAGTTCGTTATTTAAAAGTCCATAGCCTATGGTCAGTCCTTAAGGTTTCTACCCATCCTCACACTTTAAAGCGATCTCACTTTATTATTTATGTGATCTAATAAAATAAAAATCTAATTCATTATTTGATCCTATAAGTCTATGTCTGACATACGATATGAATGTCTGGCCCAGGTGTCTCTCGCTAGATGAAATAACTATTAAGTTACTCACGGTCGTAAGACAGCTTTGATACCAACTGTAACAACCTGGTTTTTAGTCGACTTTAATTACTAAGGCGGAAATTAATTAAGTCTTAAACCAGCGTTATTAATTATACAATAACCCAAAATATTACATCATCGTTTAAGAGTTGAATAAAACAACTCTAAATACGGAAATTCAAAAGAGTAGTGTTATATATATTACATCTCTCTCGAAGCAACTAAGAAAAAGCAATAAAAACGTCTCGTGGCTCCATCCAAAACCCAGCTCCTGGTCCACGAACGTCCTGCACGATAAACTGATGGGGGGATGCCCGCTGAGCGGACAGTGACTAGCTATGCTCATACTTACCCTCGATTTCAATTTCTTTGGTTTAATATTATCGCTTTATAAACATAACATTATGATAAAAACATAAACATGCTTAATACATATAGCATATAAAGACATATAAGTCATAATAAGCATGCGGTTTAAAGCGATAAATCATATAAGCATGATATTCAATTATGAAGGTAAATAACACATAATAGCATAGCAATAGTATCACAATAATTCAATGGCATTACAAGGAGATATCGGATCGCAATCAAACATACATATAGTATCATTCTCCTCATGCGGACTCGATTCAATTCGTAAAGTTGTGGTCTTTAATTTTCAAGATGGTACACACTCATTCTCATTTAATCATATAACGCATAACACATCATACGCTACGAGCGACCCTTTGAGTAGGCCTTTGTACTCTACGATCGATTGCATCTCACTTCCATAGTGCGAGGCTTACTCGACTCGTAAACCACGCCGAATACTATAATACTTGCATCTCATCCTCTAGTTTTCGAAATGATTCGAACTTCAGATACAATCTCGTCAAGTGATCTGTACATGTGGCAAGAACGAATGCAAGTGTCGCGCCCACTAAGAACGAAACACGGCAAGGAGACCTCCTCTATAATCGCCCAAATCGCCACGGATGCCCTGGTAACTTTAGCGAAATAGGGGAATAAAACCCTAGTCTAGTACATGTACACTAGTATCCAATTTAAGAATGTGCTATGCTAATCATAGAGCACCTTAACTCAGGATAAAACGACTATTTCCTAAAGCCTGAGACAAAAGCCTTGGCATATTCAATTATCTTGTACGGCAATGGCGACCGCTACAAGACTATCTTAACCCCACTTCACTCACGATTGACGTTCCCTTATCTGAGGCCCAAGCTTGACCTTTTATTTAAACATACTCAAGATTTATTATTTATTTGATATTACATATCACATGTTTCTAGACTCTCCTAGTCTCATCGTCAAACGTTTAAGTATTTGTATTCGGTTTCATATGATCACATAACACATTCGTTTATTATTTGAAGTGTTGTTAATTATTAATGTTTTCAAGATTTTAAATTGAAACGTTTATTAGTATGTCCAAATTTTATTTAAGTGTTTTTCAAAACACTTTAAGTCATTTACTTATTCATTTTAAATTTTTCTATACTTAGTAAAATTTTCAATTATTTTCAGTATTTCACTATTCACTTTTCACTATTCACTATTCACTATTCACTATTCACCGTATTTTATACGTATTGTTATACGTATTCGTATTTTTATACTTCGTATTTTATACGTATTTTTATACGTATTCGTATTCCTATACTTGTACGTATTTTTATATTTATACGTATTTTTGTACTTAAGATATTTTAAGTATAATACTAAACTTGTTTTTATTTTCTAAGTACAAATTTTTAGTTTCAAAGTCGTTAGGTTCGTTTTGTACTTAGTGAGTTTTGAAAATATGCTAAAAGTCTAGTTTTAAAAACGTTAAGTTCGGTTTGTAAAAAGTGATAATGATATTCATTTTAAAATACTAGTTTTAAAAATGTTAAGTTCAATTTGTAAAAAGTGATAATGATATTCATTTTAAAATGAGACTTAGTTAAATTTAGTCGTCTATTAACTAAATTTAGCGATTTTCATTTTAAACATAATAGTATCGTGGATGATTCATTTTAGTCCGTATGTCCAAGATCAACAGTCCAAATAGCAAAGGTAGTAACACACGATTTAGTTCATTTTTATAACGGTTACATATTTTTATCGGTTTATAATATTTCATTTATAACTAAATCGATTTATACAAAAATTCAATTCTAATTACTATTTAACTTTAGTGACTTAGTGATAATTTCATTTTGGTCAAATTTAGTCAATTTTAAGTGATGATGTCGTGTGACTTAATATATATGTCAAAATTGATTTATTTCTTTTAATTTCTTAAATCTAACTTATTAACTAATAATTAAATTATATTAACAATTAAACTAAAAAGTGATAAAAGCAAATTTTAACCCTAAAATAAGAGAAATGCCGTGAGCTAACCTAGTAGATGTTCAAATTTTCATTTTTCGATTTTATCGGTTTTTAGCTTAAAGTCTTTATATTTTAATTATTCTAATTATACTAAAACGGTTTAAACTAAAATGAAATTTACTAAAACTTTTATTTATATTTATGAATAGTGTTTTTCAACACTTTAAATTTCTAACTTTTTATTCTAAAAGATTTATAATGTTTTAAGTTGTTTTATATCATAATACTAACAATATATAAAACAATAACTAAACATAAACACAAATTATTAACAAACATAAAATAAAACAAGATCAAAGTGAGCAACAATGATGAACACACATGAAGGAAATAAGAACATCAAGAACACCATATTTAAAGTCAAGAACACATTTCGCAATTTTAACATTTAATAATTTATTTTCCTAAATTAATTTCTATAACATATTACAATCATTTTAACCTAACTTAACATAACATATTATTTACAAAAATTAAAAGTGAAAATTTAATTAAAAATAGGGGCTAAACCGTGAGCAACAAACATGAACATACAATTTTTATTTTTCATTTTTAATCACTTTAAACTCATTGTTAATATTTCACATAATTTTTATATATGATTACTACTTAAATAAAACATAACTAAACATAAAAATCATATGAACATAAATTAAAAATGCTCAAAAATAAATAAACTAAACCTATGAATCTTTTACTACAATAATCTATTATCAATATTACTTATTTATTATCATTTTACTATACTTCACATAACATACAAGCTCACATAGATGATGTTTAACATCTTTTAACATAAAAATCATACTCATAAATTTATAATAACAAAACAAATTAATTTACTAAGAGGCCAAAATAAGACAAAGCTAGTCACCTTAATTAGGATGTTAATCGTCGGGGATCTAAAATAAATTTTAGATCGGAATTTCTTCACCCATATTACCCAAGTTCTTCACCCAAAAATCCTTACAAGTTAGCTCCTAAAAGAACCCCTAATTAAACTAGAACACTAAAGATTTATTAGAATAATATTAAGGTTTTTATTTAGGAGGTTTTTGAAATAAAATGGAAGAAAAATAATGGGAGAGAAAGGAGCAATGTACACGACATAAGGAGGAAGTGCACAAGTTCATTTTGCTCTTGGTAATTTGTGAACATAAGTCATCAAAATTTAGGTGTTAAATAAATGATTTAGTTATTTAAAGTTTAATTAAAAGGTAATTAGGGAACACCTTTATTCTTATTGGTTAGAAAAGTCTTTGTTACTATTTGAGTGAATAGTTTGTCCCCCCGATATTTTAAAATATCTCTTTCTCGAAAAACGCGTTACGAAATAATTCGGGTAAGAAAAACGGTAAAAGTTAAAATGTGCTGTTTTGACGATTTTCTGAAAAGTATTCATTTTATAAATTTAAGACTAAAATATTTTATTTACTACTGAAGAAAAATATTTAAAAGTGACGGAAATGAAAATGGTAGTATTAAAGTAGTAGTATTGTATTTGTATAAGTATTTTTATTAAAAGTATAAACTTTAAATTTAAATACAAAATAAAATAAAAGTGATGATGATAAAAATAAAGGTGTAAGTAATTGTGTAAGAAAATGGAAGATGATAAAATTTGACTATGGAAAGTCAAAAGTCAAAAGTCAAATTTTCGGGCTTGATTTCTCATTTCTCGAAATTTTCGATTTGCGCGATCGCGAAAGGTCTCGAAATAAAAGATATGATCTTAAAATAGTGTTTTGAAATAAAATCGGAAATAAAAATTAAAACTAATTTTCAAAAGGTACTAAATATAAAAATCGAGTTTTAATCCTTGAAATTTTGAATAAAAATTTCCTAGGTCGAAATACTTATTTTTTTTGTTGAATGTTATAGATTTAAATAATTATAATCAAACGTCAAAAAGTTTATCAGTTTAAATTAAGTATAACTTAGAATTTCGACATTATATGAGAATGTTGGTTAAATGAAATTGAAATAGTAATTATATATTAATTATTTATTAAAAATAATCAAAATGGGTACATTTTCATTAAAAATGACGTTGAGTTTGATTTTCAAAATGTTGATGTTGACTATTTGATTTTTGATTTGCGTGTTTGAAATTGTTGACCCGAATTTCAAAGACGGGAAAAGTATAAGGGTTCATTTTTATTTGAAAATGAAAAATGTTTGAAATTGAATTTTATGAATAAAAGGTTTTACATTTATTTTTATGAATAGTAAATATAACTTAACCTTTTTGAAATTTGAAAGGCGATATAAATTTTGTATTGATTTTTATAAAATTTTGGAATGTGTTTCTTTTTCAATTCTGAAGATAATAGAACAAACTTTATTTTTCAAAATTTTTAATTTGGTACTTAGGAAAATTTAATATTATTTGGCGAAAAAATTTCAGTCGCATTTTTATTATATGGAAAAAGAATGAATTTAATTTAAGGAATTAAATCCTTTTATCAAATTGTGTTAAAATAACACGGGGTGTTACAAACCTACCCCCTTAAGAAAAGTTTCGTCCCGAAACTTGATTAGAGTGGATGACTGGTCGCGGTTAGACAATGCAGTTTAGAGAAGATAAAAGGATTTACAAGTTTAGAGCAATAAAATTTTATTTTGGTAGCATAAGACTTTTCAAAATGTTTGAATTTACGAATTATTATGGAGGTGTTAGCAGAGTGGAAAGATTGTAGGATATAATTATTTTACATTTACAAGCTGGAATATTTGAAGTAATATAGAAGTATTGCTAGGTTGTCATTTCTGAAATCGATTTCAAAAGGATTTTCAAAAAGGTGGGGCCTAGAAGTTTTGTACAGAATTAATTTAAAATAAAATTGTAAGGGTTTTAAAATGAGACAAATCTTAATTTTATTTGAAATGAAATATATATAGTTAAAAGTTGGTTACAATAAAGATTTTAAATAATTTTAAATCAATGATTTTAAACCATCATATTTTGTCCTACCCCCTTAAGAAACTTTTAAACATATTTATCAAGTCCAAGATAAAAGGTAAAATTTCATTTTAAAAGTTGAGAATTTGGAAAAGGTATTGATAAGTTGAAAATTTTGAAAATGATTAAATTCGATACTATATAAGGTAAAGAATATAGGATTTAAAACATAGTAATTTCAAAGGTATTTAAAATCACGAACTTAAATTTTAGAATTAATTGAATAAGTTTTCAGATACATTTCCAAAGGAAAACATGAAGTTAATTTTAGAGGATATTTAGAATTTATAATTTTAAGAAAAATTATAAATTTTGAAAGAGATAGTAAGTGTTAGAGATTGAAATGAAATAGAGTTTGAAAGTTTTTGAGATTAAATTATAAGGAGTTTAAGAAATTGACAAGCAAAAATGAACTCATTTTGCGAGATTAAGGAATAGGAATGAAAGTTCATTTGAAAAGTAGTTATTAGGAATTTTAGATTTAGGAATTTAGAGAGTTAGAAGAAAAGGTTAAAGAGGTTAAAATTTTTAAAAGAGAACGAAATAAAAATTTTAGTTAGAGAGGATAATTAGATGAAGTTGTAGAAATCCTTCCTGCGATAGAAATCTTCGAGATCTTGAACGTCTTATCAGCTGTAAGGTTCTTGATGCGTCCATTTGCTGCGTTTGAGGTCTTGTCGTCATGTATTCGATTAATGGCTTCGTTCTTCGAGAATTAAACTTATTACTTAGATTTTATATCCGAGGATAGTTGTTAGTTTCAGTTAGTCACATCAGCAAGTAGCAAGTAATCGATAGTTAGTGTATTTTTTTTTGAGGGAAGTAGTTCGTTATTTAAAAGTCCATAGCCTATGGTCAGTCCTTAAGGTTTCTACCCATCCTCACACTTTAAAGCGATCTCACTTTATTATTTATGTGATCTAATAAAATAAAAATCTAATTCATTATTTGATCCTATAAGTCTATGTCTGACATACGATATGAATGTCTGGCCCAGGTGTCTCTCGCTAGATGAAATAACTATTAAGTTACTCACGGTCGTAAGACAGCTTTGATACCAACTGTAACAACCTGGTTTTTAGTCGACTTTAATTACTAAGGCGGAAATTAATTAAGTCTTAAACCAGCGTTATTAATTATACAATAACCCAAAATATTACATCATCGTTTAAGAGTTGAATAAGACAACTCTAAATACGGAAATTCAAAAGAGTAGTGTTATATATATTACATCTCTCTCGAAGCAACTAAGAAAAAGCAATAAAGACGTCTCGTGGCTCCATCCAAAACCCAGCTCCTGGTCCACGAACGTCCTGCACGATAAACTGATGGGGGGATGCCCGCTGAGCGGACAGTGACTAGCTATGCTCATACTTACCCTCGATTTCAATTTCTTTGGTTTAATATTATCGCTTTATAAACATAACATTATGATAAAAACATAAACATGCTTAATACATATAGCATATAAAGACATATAAGTCATAATAAGCATGCGGTTTAAAGCGATAAATCATATAAGCATGATATTCAATTATGAAGGTAAATAACACATAATAGCATAGCAATAGTATCACAATAATTCAATGGCATTACAAGGAGATATCGGATCGCAATCAAACATACATATAGTATCATTCTCCTCATGCAGACTCGATTCAATTCAGAAAGTTGTGGTCTTTAATTTTCGAAGATGGTACACACTCATTCTCATTTAATCATATAACAGACAACACATACTGCTTACGAGCCTGACCACTGAGTAGGCCTTTGTACTCTGATCGATTGCATCTCACTTCCATAGTGCAGAGGCTTACTCGACTCGTAAACCACGCCGAATACTATAATACTTGCATCTCATCCTCTAGTTTTCGAAATGATTCGAACTTCAGATACAATCTCGTCAAGTGATCTGTACATGTGGCAAGAACGAATGCAAGTGTCGCGCCCACTAAGAACGAAACACGGCAAGGAGACCACCTCTATAATCGCCCAAATCGCCACGGATGCCCTGGTAACTTTAGCGAAATAGGGGAATAAAACCCTAGTCTAGTACATGTACACTAGTATCCAATTTAAGAATGTGCTATGCTAATCATAGAGCACCTTAACTCAGGATAAAACGACTATTTCCTAAAGCCTGAGACAAAAGCCTTGGCATATTCAATTATCTTGTACTGATGGCGATAGCTACAAGACTATCTTAACCCCAGTTCACTCACGATTGACGTTCGCTTATCTGAGGCCCAAGCTTGACCTTTTAGTTAAACATACACAAGATTTATTATTTATTTGATATTACATATCACATGTTTCTAGACTCTCCTAGTCTCATCAGTAAACGCGTTTAAGTATTTGTATTCGGTTTCATATGATCACATAACACATTCGTTTATTATTTGAAGTGTTGTTAATTATTAATGTTTTCAAGATTTTAAATTGAAACGCGTTTATTAGTATGTCCAAATTTTATTTAAGTGTTTTTCAAAACACTTTAAGTCATTTACTTATTCATTTTAAATTTTTCTATACTTAGTAAAATTTTCAATTATTTTCAGTATTTCACTATTCACTTTTCACTATTCACTATTCACTATTCACTATTCTCCGTATTTTATAACGTATTGTTATAATGATTCGTTTTTTTATACTTCGTATTTTATACGTATTTTTATCCGTATTCGTATTCCTTTACTTGTACGTATTTTTATATTTATACGTATTTTTGTACTTAAGATATTTTAAGTATAATACTAAACTTGTTTTTATTTTCTAAGTACAAATTTTTAGTTTCAAAGTCGTTAGGTTCGTTTTGTACTTAGTGAGTTTTGAAAATATGCTAAAAGTCTAGTTTTAAAAACGTTAAGTTCGGTTTGTAAAAAGTGATAATGATATTCATTTTAAAATACTAGTTTTAAAAATGTTAAGTTCAATTTGTAAAAAGTGATAATGATATTCATTTTAAAATGAGACTTAGTTAAATTTAGTCGTCAATTAACTAAATTTAGCGATTTTCATTTTAAAAATAATAGTATCGTGGATGATTCATTTTAGTCCGTATGTCCAAGATCAACAGTCCAAATAGCAAAGGTAGTAACACACGATTTAGTTCATTTTTATAACGGTTACATATTTTTATCGGTTTATAATATTTCATTTATAACTAAATCGATTTATACAAAAATTCAATTCTAATTACTATTTAACTTTAGTGACTTAGTGATAATTTCATTTTGGTCAAATTTAGTCAATTTTAAGTGATGATGTCGTGTGACTTAATATATATGTCAAAATTGATTTATTTCTTTTAATTTCTTAAATCTAACTTATTAACTAATAATTAAATTATATTAACAATTAAACTAAAAAGTGATAAAAGCAAATTTTAACCCTAAAATAAGAGAAATGCCGTGAGCTAACCTAGTAGATGTTCAAATTTTCATTTTTCGATTTTATCGGTTTTTAGCTTAAAGTCTTTATATTTTAATTATTCTAATTATACTAAAACGGTTTAAACTAAAATGAAATTTACTAAAACTTTTATTTATATTTATGAATAGTGTTTTTCAACACTTTAAATTTCTAACTTTTTATTCTAAAAGATTTATAATGTTTTAAGTTGTTTTATATCATAATACTAACAATATATAAAACAATAACTAAACATAAACACAAATTATTAACAAACATAAAATAAAACAAGATCAAAGTGAGCAACAATGATGAACACACATGAAGGAAATAAGAACATCAAGAACACCATATTTAAAGTCAAGAACACATTTTGCAATTTTAACATTTAATAATTTATTTTCCTAAATTAATTTCTATAACATATTACAATCATTTTAACCTAACTTAACATAACATATTATTTACAAAAATTAAAAGTGAAAATTTAATTAAAAATAGGGGATAAACCGTGAGCAACAAACATGAACATACAATTTTTATTTTTCATTTTTAATCACTTTAAACTCATTGTTAATATTTCACATAATTTTTATATATGATTACTACTTAAATAAAACATAACTAAACATAAAAATCATATGAACATAAATTAAAAATGCTCAAAAATAAATAAACTAAACCTATGAATCTTTTACTACAATAATCTATTATCAATATTACTTATTTATTATCATTTTACTATACTTCACATAACATACAAGCTCACATAGACAGCGGCGGATTTACAGTGTCTTGAAGGTGGGCCGGGCACCCCCTCAAATAACAGCCCAAGTCATTAAAAAACAAAGCAAAAATAATAAAAAAAGCAATGCTTTTTATAAGTGGCCCCCCCTCAATATATTTAATTCCAAAAATATAGATAGAATTACCACTTTTCAAGGGAAAAGTACTGATTTTCCATAACATGATTGTGACATGTGAATAAAATAATGAATTAAATAAAATCAATAATAAAATTAGCCAATAAGGTTAAAGGTATTGTTTGCAATTTCCTTAAGTGTACTATACTGCCAAAACCACGAATTTAGTTATATAGAGTACTGTATATAGAAAAGTCAAACAGAGTAATTTACTCCGTATTTCATTTGTTCCTGTATCTTAATCTACGCATTCCGTCTCTTTATTACTCCGTATCTTAATTTTATTTTCGAGCACCAATTATCAAGTCGACAAGTGAGTGTTTCTTTTTATTTTAAAAATTTATTCGTGATAGTTATACGCTACATACGATGAGTAAACAAACAAATCTTTTGGGTTTTCTTAAACGAAAGGAACCGGAACGAGATTCCACCACAATCGATGATGAAAATATGCCAAATTCATCGACCCCCATTCAAGAACAAAAAGCTACTGAAACAAATCAATTTGAAAATGAGGATCTTATTGTGTCTTTAGAGCGTGACCCAGGTTTACGTGTACCAATTTGGGATCATCCACCTAACAAGCGAGATGAAATTCGAAGGGCATATTTGAAACTAAAGCCTTATCAGCCTATATTAATGAATTTTCCGTATTCGGGTCCAGATGGTCATCGTCGTGCATTTCAACCTACTTGGTATAAGAAGTTTCCCGATTGGCTAGAGTATTCACCATCTAAAGATGCAGCATTTTGTTTGTTATGTTATTTGTTCACAAATAAGCCCAATCCACATACAAAGACATTCGTTTCAATTGGGTTTAGAAATTGGAAGAAGGTGAATGATGGCAAAAGTTGTCCGTTTATTACTCATATTGGAGAAGGTCCTTGTTCTGCACATAATAATTCTGTGAAGTCCAAGATTAACCTTCTAAATGATAGGGGACATATTCGTCATATTTTTGTTTCGCAGGACAAAGAACAAATAAAGAGAAATCAACTGCGTCTTGAAACCTCAATTGATGTAGTGCGCTTGTTGACACTACAGTCTTGTCCGTTACGAGGCCATGATGAGTCTGAGTGTTCAGATAATCAAGGAAATTTTCTCGAGTTTCGAAAAGCTTTTGCCAGATACAGTGATGAAGTTTCAAAAGCCATAGAGAGTGCCACCTACAATGTTAAATATACCGCGCCTTCGATTCAAAAGGAGATTTTCAAATTATTATTTCAACCAAAGTACGTAATTACGTTAGGGAAGAAATTCGAGATTCTAAATTTTGCATTATTGTGGATAAGGCTAAAAGAAAGCAAATGGCTATTGTATTGAGGTTTATTGACAAAAACGGATTAATTAAGGAGCACTTTTTTCAACTAGTACATGTTAAAGACACATCAGCTGCAACACTTAAGAGAGAATTGTCTTCTGTTCTTAACCAACATGGTCTACTTATTGAAAATATTCGTGGTTAAGGATATGATGGTGCTAGTAATATGAGAGGGGAGTGGAATGGACTCCAAGCTTTATTTCTTGCATAGTGTCCGTATGCCTATTATGTACACTGTTTTGCTCATCGTTTGCAACTTGCATTGATTGCTGCTTCAAGAGAGGTAAGTCATATTCATCAATTTTTCTCGAATCTAAATTTTATCATCAATATAATTACTGCTTCTCCAAAACGGCATGATGAATTGCAAGCGAGTAAAGTAGCAGAAATTGAGACACTACTATCTAGTGGAGAGCTTGAAACTAGTAGGGGAGGTAATCAAATTGGAACCTTAAAACGTGCGGGAGACACTCGTGAGGGTTCACATCTTCAATCAATTTGCAGTGTACTCAATATGTTTGATGCGACAATTTCAGTCCTCGAGCGCATAACAAGTGATAAATCATGTACTTCTAATCAACGTGGGGATGCTGATGTTGCCTTAAATCTTATGATTTCGTATGATTTTGTGTTTATTTCACATTTGATGAGGAAATTATTAGAGATGTCGGATACTCTTTGTCAAGCTTTGCAAAAAAATCTCAAGATATTGTAACTGCTGTGAAATTGGTATCAACCACTAAATCTCTCATTCAATCGTTGAGAGAAGAGCAATGGGTAAGTTTTTTACAAGAAGTGAATTCATTTTGTGAAAAACATGATATTTTGATACCAGAAATGGATGCATTTTACATTGCTCGTAAAGGTCGAGCAAGCCATCAACAAGATCAAATCACGGTGGAACATCATTATCGTGTTGACATTTTTTATGTCACAATTGATAAACAAATTTAAGAATTGAGTACTTGGTTCGACGAGAGGGCGATGGAATTGCTAACACTTACATCAGCGTTGGAACCTTATGATGAGTATAAAAATTTTGATTGTGATCAGATTTGCTCTCTTGCACAGAGGTATTACTCATCAGATTTCACAGAACAAGAGCAAATTCATTTAAGATATCAATTGCAACATTTTATTTGTGAAGCAAGGGGTGGTGAATTGGTGATCATGAGCTGAAAAATTTGTCAACTCTTCAGGAGCTTTGTCAAGTTTTGGCGGAGACAAGAAAGTCAGATGTTTACTTCCTTTTTGATAGGTTAATTCGACTTGTCTTAACTTTTCCAGTTTCTACGGCAACAACGGAAAAAGCATTTTCAGCTATGAAGATTATGAAGACGAAGTTGCGTAACAAGATGGATGATGAGTTTCTTGCAGATAGCTTAGTAATTTATATTGAACGAACAATTTCAAAATCTTTTAGTATGGAGTCTATTATTAACGATTTTAAGTCGATTAAAGATCGTCGAGTATTATTTGATGTTTGAAATAGTTAGATAACATTAGTTTGTCATTGATTTTGTTGTATGACATTATTGGATTTTATAGTCATATTTTATATTTCTGGCCCCCCCAATAAAATCTCCCAAGATCCGCCACTGCACATAGATGATGTTTAACATATTTTAACATAAAAATCATACTCATAAATTTATAATAACAAAACAAATTAATTTACTAAGAGGCCAAAATAAGACAAAGCTAGTCACCTTAATTAGGATGTTAATCGTCGGGGATCTAAAATAAATTTTAGATCGGAATTTCTTCACCCATATTACCCAAGTTCTTCACCCAAAAATCCTTACAAGTTAGCTCCTAAAAGAACCCCTAATTAAACTAGAACACTAAAGATTTATTAGAATAATATTAAGGTTCTTATTTAGGAGGTTTTTGAAATAAAATGGAAGAAAAATAATGGGAGAGAAAGGAGCAATGTACACGACATAAGGAGGAAGTGCACAAGTTCATTTTGCTCTTGGTAATTTGTGAACATAAGTCATCAAAATTTAGGTGTTAAATAAATGATTTAGTTATTTAAAGTTTAATTAAAAGGTAATTAGGGAACACCTTTATTCTTATTGGTTAGAAAAGTCTTTGTTACTATTTGAGTGAATAGTTTGTCCCCCCGATATTTTAAAATATCTCTTTCTAAAAAGCAGCGTTCTGAAATAATTCGGGTAAGAAAAACGGTAAAAGTTAAAATGTGCTGTTTTGACGATTTTCTGAAAAGTATTCATTTTATAAATTTAAGACTAAAATATTTTATTTACTACTGAAGAAAAATATTTAAAAGTGACGGAAATGAAAATGGTAGTATTAAAGTAGTAGTATTGTATTTGTATAAGTATTTTTATTAAAAGTATAAACTTTAAATTTAAATACAAAATAAAATAAAAGTGATGATGATAAAAATAAAGGTGTAAGTAATTGTGTAAGAAAATGGAAGATGATAAAATTTGACTATGGAAAGTCAAAAGTCAAAAGTCAAATTTTCGGGCTTGATTTCTCGTTTCTCGAAATTTTCGATTTGCGCGATCGCGAAAGGTCTCGAAATAAAAGATATGATCTTAAAATAGTGTTTTGAAATAAAATCGGAAATAAAAATTAAAACTAATTTTCAAAAGGTACTAAATATAAAAATCGAGTTTTAATCCTTGAAATTTTGAATAAAAATTTCCTAGGTCGAAATACTTATTTTTTTTGTTGAATGTTATAGATTTAAATAATTATAATCAAACGTCAAAAAGTTTATCAGTTTAAATTAAGTATAACTTAGAATTTCGACATTATATGAGAATGTTGGTTAAATGAAATTGAAATAGTAATTATATATTAATTATTTATTAAAAATAATCAAAATGGGTACATTTTCATTAAAAATGACGTTGAGTTTGATTTTCAAAATGTTGATGTTGACTATTTGATTTTTGATTTGCGTGTTTGAAATTGTTGACCGAATTTCAAAGGCAGGGAAAAGTATAAGGGTTCATTTTTATTTGAAAATGAAAAATGTTTGAAATTGAATTTTATGAATAAAAGGTTCTACATTTATTTTTATGAATAGTAAATATAACTTACCTTTTTTGAGATTTGAAAGGCGATATAAATTTTGTGTTGATTTTTATAAAATTTTGAAATGTATTTCTTTTTCAATTCTAAAGATAATACAACAAACTTTATTTTTCAAAATTTTTAAATTTGTACTTAGGAAAATTTAATATTATTTGGCTGAAAAAATTTCATTCGCATTTTTATTATATGGAAAAAGGATGAATTTAATTTAAGGAATTAAATTCTTTTATCAAATTGTGTTAAAATAACACGGTGTTCTGAAACCTACCCCTTAAGAAAAGTTTAGATCCAAACTTGAATAGAGTGAATCTTGGTCGCGGTTAGACAATGCAGCTTTAGAGAAGATAAAAGGATTTACAAGTTTCGACAATAAAATTTTATTTTGGTAGCATAAGACTTTTCAAAATGTTTGAATTTCTGAATTATTATGGAGGTGTTAGGCAGAGTGGAAAGATTGTAGGATATAATTATTTTACATTTACAACTGGAATATTTGAAGTAATATAGAAGTATTGCTAGGTTGTCATTTCTGGAATCGATTTCAAAAGGATGTTCAAAAAGGTGGGGCCTAGAAGTTTTGTCTGCATTAATTTAAAATAAAATTGTAAGTGGTTTTAAAATGAGACAAATCTTAATTTTATTTGAAATGAAATATATATAGTTAAAAGTTGGTTCTGATAAAGATTTTAAATAATTTTAAATCAATGATTTTAAACCATCATATTTTGTCCTACCCTTAAGAAACTTTTAAACATATTTATCAAGTACAAGATAAAAGGTAAAATTTCATTTTAAAAGTTGAGAATTTGGAAAAGGTATTGATAAGTTGAAAATTTTGAAAATGATTAAATTCGATACTATATAAGGTAAAGAATATAGGATTTAAAACATAGTAATTTCAAAGGTATTTAAAATCACGAACTTAAATTTTAGAATTAATTGAATAAGTTTTCAGATACATTTCCAAAGGAAAACATGAAGTTAATTTTAGAGGATATTTAGAATTTATAATTTTAAGAAAAATTATAAATTTTGAAAGAAGATAGTAAGTGTTAGAGATTGAAATGAAATAGAGTTTGAAAGTTTTGAGATTAAATTATAAGGAGTTTAAGAAATTGACAAGCAAAAATGAACTCATTTTATGAGATTAAGGGATAGGAATGAAAGTTCATTTGAAAAGTAGTTATTAGGAATTTTAGATTTAGGAATTTAGAGAGTTAGAAGAAAAGGTTAAAGAGGTTAAAATTTTTAAAAGAGAACGAAATAAAAATTTTAGTTAGAGAGGATAATTAGAAGAAGTTGTAGAAATCCTTCTGCGATAGAAATCTTGAGATCTTGAGCGTCTTATCACCGTAAGGTTCTTGATGCGTCCATTTCTTTGCGTTTGAGGTCTTGTCGTCATGTATTCGATTAATGGCTTCGTTCTTCGAGAATTAAACTTATTACTTAGATTTTATATCCGAGGATAGTTGTTAGTTTCAGTTAGTCACATCAGCAAGTAGCAAGTAATCGATAGTTAGTGTATTTTTTTTTGAGGGAAGTAGTTCGTTATTTAAAAGTCCATAGCCTATGGTCAGTCCTTAAGGTTTCTACCCATCCTCACACTTTAAAGCGATCTCACTTTATTATTTATGTGATCTAATAAAATAAAAATCTAATTCATTATTTGATCCTATAAGTCTATGTCTGACATACGATATGAATGTCTGGCCCAGGTGTCTCTCGCTAGATGAAATAACTATTAAGTTACTCACGGTCGTAAGACAGCTTTGATACCAACTGTAACAACCTGGTTTTTAGTCGACTTTAATTACTAAGGCGGAAATTAATTAAGTCTTAAACCAGCGTTATTAATTATACAATAACCCAAAATATTACATCATCGTTTAAGAGTTGAATAAAACAACTCTAAATACGGAAATTCAAAAGAGTAGTGTTATATATATTACATCTCTCTCGAAGCAACTAAGAAAAAGCAATAAAAACGTCTCGTGGCTCCATCCAAAACCCAGCTCCTGGTCCACGAACGTCCTGCACGATAAACTGATGGGGGGATGCCCGCTGAGCGGACAGTGACTAGCTATGCTCATACTTACCCTCGATTTCAATTTCTTTGGTTTAATATTATCGCTTTATAAACATAACATTATGATAAAAACATAAACATGCTTAATACATATAGCATATAAAGACATATAAGTCATAATAAGCATGCGGTTTAAAGCGATAAATCATATAAGCATGATATTCAATTATGAAGGTAAATAACACATAATAGCATAGCAATAGTATCACAATAATTCAATGGCATTACAAGGCGATATCGGATCGCAATCAAACATACATATAGTATCATTCTCCTCATGCAGACTCGATTCAATTCAGAAAGTTGTGGTCTTTAATTTTCGAAGATGGTACACACTCATTCTCATTTAATCATATAACAGACAACACATCACGCTACGAGCCTGACCACTGAGTAGGCCTTTGTACTCTGATCGATTGCATCTCACTTCCATAGTGCAGAGGCTTACTCGACTCGTAAACCACGCCGAATACTATAATACTTGCATCTCATCCTCTAGTGTTCGAAATGATTCGAACTTCAGATACAATCTCGTCAAGTGATCTGTACATGTGGCAAGAACGAATGCAAGTGTCGCGCCCACTAAGAACGAAACACGGCAAGGAGACCACCTCTATAATCGCCCAAATCGGCACGGATGCCCTGGTAACTTTAGCGAAATAGGGGAATAAAACCCTAGTCTAGTACATGTACACTAGTATCCAATTTAAGAATGTGCTATGCTAATCATAGAGCACCTTAACTCAGGATAAAACGACTATTTCCTAAAGCCTGAGACAAAAGCCTTGGCATATTCAATTATCTTGTACGGCAATGGCTAAACCTATGAATCTTTTACTACAATAATCTATTATCAATATTACTTATTTATTATCATTTTATTATACTTCACATAACATACAGGCTCACATAGATGATGTTTAACATCTTTTAACATAAAAATCATACTCATAAATTTATAATAACAAAACAAATTAATTTACTAAGAGGCCAAAATAAGACAAAGCTAGTCACCTTAATTAGGATGTTAATCGTCGGGGATCTAAAATAAATTTTAGATCGGAATTTCTTCACCCATATTACCCAAGTTATTCACCCAAAAATCCTTACAAGTTAGCTCCTAAAAGAACCCCTAATTAAACTAGAACACTAAAGATTTATTAGAATAATATTAAGGTTCTTATTTAGGAGGTTTTTGAAATAAAATGGAAGAAAAATAATGGGAGAGAAAGGAGCAATGTACACGACATAAGGAGGAAGTGCACAAGTTCATTTTGCTCTTGGTAATTTGTGAACATAAGTCATCAAAATTTAGGTGTTAAATAAATGATTTAGTTATTTAAAGTTTAATTAAAAGGTAATTAGGGAACACCTTTATTCTTATTGGTTAGAAAAGTCTTTGTTACTATTTGAGTGAATAGTTTGTCCCCCCGATATTTTAAAATATCTCTTTCTCGAAAAACGCGTTACGAAATAATTCGGGTAAGAAAAACGGTAAAAGTTAAAATGTGTTGTTTTGACGATTTTCTGAAAAGTATTCATTTTATAAATTTAAGACTAAAATATTTTATTTACTGCTGAAGAAAATATTTAAAAGTGACGGAAATGAAAATGGTAGTATTAAAGTAGTAGTATTGTATTTGTATAAGTATTTTTATTAAAAGTATATACTTTAAATTTAAATACAAAATAAAATAAAAGTGATGATGATAAAAATAAAGGTGTAAGTAATTGTGTAAGAAAATGGAAGATGATAAAATTTGACTACGGAAAGTCAAAAGTCAAAAGTCAAATTTTCGGGCTTGATTTCTCGTTTCTCGAAATTTTCGATTTGCGCGATCGCGAAAGGTCTCGAAATAAAAGATATGATCTTAAAATAGTGTTTTGAAATAAAATCGGAAATAAAAATTAAAACTAATTTTCAAAAGGTACTAAATATAAAAATCGAGTTTTAATCCTTGAAATTTTGAATAAAAATTTCCTAGGTCGAAATACTTATTTTTTTTGTTGAATGTTATAGATTTAAATAATTATAATCAAACGTCAAAAAGTTTATCAGTTTAAATTAAGTATAACTTAGAATTTCGACATTATATGAGAATGTTGGTTAAATGAAATTGAAATAGTAATTATATATTAATATTTAATTATTCATTAAAAATAATCAAAATGGGTACATTTTCATTAAAAATGACGTTGAGTTTGATTTTCAAAATGTTGATGTTGACTATTTGATTTTTGATTTGCGTGTTTGAAATTGTTGACCCGAATTTCAAAGACGGGAAAAGTATAAGGGTTCATTTTTATTTGAAAATGAAAAATGTTTGAAATTGAATTTTATGAATAAAAGGTTTTACATTTATTTTTATGAATAGTAAATATAACTTAACCTTTTTGAAATTTGAAAGGCGATATAAATTTTGTGTTGATTTTTATAAAATTTTGAAATGTATTTCTTTTTCAATTCTAAAGATGTTATGACCAGATTTTACACAGCCCAGAATTGGCAGTTCTGGATAGATGTCAAGAATATAGTACAGAGCAGGATAGAAGGACAAATGGCGGTTACAGCCCAGAACGGATCAGAAGAGGCATGGCAGTTATGGTCAGCAGAGGTCAACTATGACGGTTACAAAGATCATGGGATAATGGAAGATATTTCAGCTGAGCAGAAGTGGAGTCAATGGAGGTTATTTAACCGTCGAGCGTAATGGAAGTCATGGAAACGTGCCCTAGAAAATAGGAACTGATTTTGCAGCTTGATTAGCCTATATATAGAGGCTCATTTGTACATTTTTGATGATCTTTTTACTCTCATTAGCACACATAAGCACTCGATAATTACACTACGATAAAACATAGTCAGTTCTGTATATCTGCTACAGAAGTGATCATACTCTCACAGTTGTATTCTGTAACCCCAACTCTGATATTAATAAAAGTACTCCTGGCTTGGTAGCCCGCAGTTTTCCCCATCTTCTTCTCGGGGCTTCTGCGTCATCAAATCTCTGCGTCCTTAGTTCTGTCCTGCAAAGCTCAGTTCTGTTCTGTTCCGCAAATAGTACTAGTTGATCCACTTTTTCTCATTTTCATACTTGTTAAGTTTTTACCAAAACAAATTGGCGCCCACCGTGGGGCAACTAGTTTATTAATTTGCGTAACTTTTCTCACAAAAAATCTCACAAAAATCACCTTTTCCATACTCAAATGGCTGATAGAACTTTGGAACAATTGTCCAAGGAGTTACAAGATGCGCAGTCCAAGATTCAGCAAATCTCAGAAGAGAATGCAAGACTGAAGGAGACAGAGTCTGTTCTGAAAACCAAGTTGGATTCTGCTAAGGGCGATTTCAAAGATCGGACACAGGCGTCCTTGAGTTCTATAATCAAGAGAATAGATTTCTCTAATCTGGACGAAGATGAGGATCTCGAAGACCAACTCCTGGGTGGTGAAGATGAAGAAGAATCATCCGAGAATGCTGACAAAAGGAAGGGCAAGAAGAAGTTCAACTTTACCCTCATGATGATGCAAGAACTCCAGAAGTTACATGACAAGGTTGCAAAGATCCCAGGAGTTCCAGCACCAATTGAGGAGGCTTCCCAAGAGTGTTATGCAGATTCACCATTCAATGAGGCTATAACCATGCAGACATCCCAATGAAGTCCAGGTTCCAGGGATGAAAGCGTATGATGGTACAGAGATCCGCAGGACCACGAGCCCAAAGACAAGCAGAGGATGTACACAGTCCCGCCCAAAGAGTACGCAGAAGCCTTTGCATGTGCAAAGGCTTTGGTTCTACTCTGGACCGACTCTACAATGGTTTGTCAATATTCCTAATGGTACTATTAAATCGTTTGCTAATCTTGTGAATGTCTTTGTTGCCCGGTTGCTAGCGGCGGGGAAGTTGGAGAAGCAACGAGTGATCCGCATGCACTGTACGTAAGAAAGATGAATCCCTACGAGACTATCTCCAGAGGTTCAACAAGGAGAAGATTTCCATCCCCAACTGTGACGTTGCAACCGCTATCCAGGCTTATAGGCAAGGTTTGGTGGTCAATTCTGAGCTTTATCGTGAACTACCCAAGTATCCTTGTGTTACTTTTGAAGATGTGCAGGCAAAGACCTTGGCCCAGATCAGACTAGAAGAGGATGCTTTCAGTCGTCAGGACAGTTCTGGGTATGAGAAGGTGAACAGAAAATATGACAGTGGACGCACCCAGAGCAGGCCAGCGCCGTACAGCAGGCCACCCAGAACACAAGTGCATGCCGTCAGTTCTGAGACAGTCAACTCTGATGACTCCCTTGATATCAGCAGTCTCGGCGTGGAGGTTCCACAGTTGATAGCAAAGCTGGAGAGCTTTGGGAATGCTGCAAGATGGCCCAAGAGGAATGATAATCCGAATCCAAACAGAAATCCAAACAAGTATTGTGAGTACCATGGAGACATCGGCCACAGCACAGAAGACTGCTATGCCTTCAAGAAGGAGATATCTTACCAGCTCAGAACTGGACGTCTGAAGGACATCATCAGGCCAGTCCAGAGGAATCAGGCCAGAACTGAAAGCGCCAGATCCCAGGATTCCAGGGGACAGGAGTCAGAAAAGCCGCCAAATCCTCCACCCTACACACACGAGGTAAAATTTATTAATGGTGGTTCTGACATTTGTGGCTTGACCTATTCTGCAGCTAAAAGGATAGCAAAGTAAGAGAAGATGCAACCTCCAACCAGAGTAGAGAAGAATTGGGAAGTTGTCACCTTTGACCATGAAGATTGTGAAGGCATTCCAGTTCTGCACCATGATAGCCTGGTGATCAAGTTGCGCATTAGGAGCACCCTTGTCGCCGAGTTACGGTTGATGGGGGCGATTACTGTGAACCTGATCATGTTGGATGCATTGAAGGAGATGGGTATAGGTCAGGACAAGCTGACCAAGAACTCCAATGTTCTGGTTGGATTTAGTGGCGAGACCAAGCACACCTTAGGAGAGATCTCACTTCCCACCTACGCCCAGGGAGTTTCTTCTTTTGAGAAGTTTAATGTTATTGATTCTATGACTTCGTATAATGTTTTGTTAGGCAGGCCTTGGATCCACAATCTCAAGGCTGTGGCGTCTACTTACCATCAATGTGTGAAGGTCCCAACTCAATGGGGAGTCCTGGTGATAAAGGGTGAGAGGCAAACTGCGCAGGAGTGCTACAGAGCAGCCTTGAAGCCTCCAGCCACCAACAAAACTCTCGCATAGCAATTACAGAAACCAGTCAAGTCAGTAGTGGAACCAGAAAAGTCAGGATTGGAGATGGACCAGATCAGTGTAGACCAGAGCTGCCCAGAAAAGAAAGTGTTAGTAGGCAGTGATGTACCATCCAAAGATCGAGATCTAATCGATCGGTTTCTGAAGTCTAAGAAATCAAGTTTTGCATGGAGCCACTTTGACATGATCGAATCACCCCGACGTTATCACGCACAAGCTCAACGTTGATCCTCGATCTGCACCGATGCACCGTAAACGCAGAAGTTTGCGCCCAGAGAAATGCTATAATCAACGAGGAAGTCCGAGTCACTGGACATGAACATGGTAAGGAGGTAATGTATCCCGATTGGTTAGCTAATGTTGTTGTTGTGCGTAAGAAGAATGGAAAGTGGAGAGTCTGCGTAGACTACACAGATCTGAACAAGGCTTGTCCCGAGATCCTTTCCTCTTCCTCACATTGATGCCATGGTGGACAAGATGGCCGCCATGAGGTTCTGACCTTCATGGACGCCTCAAGTGGTTTTAACCAGATCAAGATGTATCCTCCAGACCAGGAAGGAACGTCATTCATGACAGACCGCGGAATCTACTTGTGGATACCCATATCCGTACCCTTCCAAACAAAACCCTGTGATGTAACACGGACTTTTATTACGCACGTTTAACGTTGACTTATACGGTTCTAACTAATGTCGAATTCATTTTGAGTCGTTTTAAATGTTAAAATGTTTAAGGTCGCTTTACATCGCTTTAAATAAACGTTCATTTTGTCCATTTGGAGTCTAGCTAGGTCCTCGTCCTGCTTCATTTGGCATGAGCTTCGCATTTGCACTACAATTGGCCCTTTTACATTAACAAGGTCTAATTCAGCATTCCTAAATTCCTAAATTTAGGCCCGGTAGCTAAAACCGCTATTTAGCATCCTCTTACACGAAATACAACCTCACGTCTTAGCTTATTTCACAAATCTATGCAAATACACCCCTTTTCATTTTTCTCCGGTCTCGCCCAAAACTGAGCCCAAACCCAAGCCTTTGGCCCGCACTCCAAAGCCTCGCACATCATAAAATATCTCGTAAATATCTCACTTCTTTTCTTGGCACACACGCACAAAATTATACTGCATCTTTCAAGATTTTATGCAACCGAAACTGAAACTACACAAAATTAGACCTCAAACCGCATAAGCCTATGCGGTTTGGGGAGGCAACCGCATAAGGCTATGCGGTTTGCCCAAGCAACCGCATAAGGCTATGCGGTTTCTAGGCCTGGTTTTATCCCCAATTTCCTAATTTCTCCGAGGTTTTTAGTATATATACACCCCTATACCCTGACCTCGAAATCACAATTCACAACCAGAATACATCCTTTACACCACAAATCCTCTTATCTTACACTTTTACACCCTCAAAAGCCTCAACCACTCAAATCCTTGAGTTCAACACACCATCCCGTGTTGAATTCATCCTCCTTTTAAGTTCAAGAAGCGAAGCTCTGCCCAGATCTGAAGCATCAGGACAAGGTAGGTACCGATCCACTTGGATCAAAGCTTTTTCTTATTTTCTATGGACTAACAAAGGGGACTACACTCTAGCCCCGGCTTTGGCACCCAGTATTTGCACTCCAAGTGTTCGTATTACTTCGGGTACACCCCATATCCGATGACACGCCAAAGTCGCATAAGTAACCGACCTTATAAAATAAACCAATGGACAATTGAATTTTATTTTATTTGCATGCATCTTGCACCCTTTCTGTCTTGCATTAAAATCAACTTAAACAATGAATTCGACCTTTAATCGAACCGTATTCGTTAACAAGTTAAACATGCTAAACCGAGGGTTTTAATCAATCTTTTTGCATCTGCAGATCTGCATTCTTTTACAAACTTATCGCACTTGTACGTGGCGATAACATTAGCTCAAATATCATCTTACATGGATTGTTCTAGGTCAGGAGAGGCTATTTTTTCATAGGCTTTTCTAAAAGGTTTTCATAAATCATTATTTGAATTAACTCTTTTCTAAAGTACCCTCACCCCGAATCCAATCTGGTTTCACAAGCCTTAGATCTAGGGGTGTCGGCGTGCTCCAAAATCTAGGACATGTTTTTAACATAGAACATGGTAGCGAGTTCCTATTTGCGGGATAAATAGGTGGCGACTCCAAACAGTTCTTAAAGGTTTTTCCAACTTAATCTTTTTTAACTTTAAAATCCGCCCTTAAGCAAGACGCCGAGTTGGGTCCGATCCCGGGTTCCACAGTTTGGCGACTCCGCTGGGGAGATCTTATTTTTAAAACCAAAAACTAGCTTTTTCTTTTTAAAAATAAA
Source organism: Dianthus caryophyllus (assembly GCA_023091065.1). Classification (NCBI taxonomy): domain Eukaryota; kingdom Viridiplantae; phylum Streptophyta; class Magnoliopsida; order Caryophyllales; family Caryophyllaceae; genus Dianthus; species Dianthus caryophyllus. Next base: position 30,803,932 of record CM041517.1, on the reverse strand, counting down.
GAGGTGAAACTTGAAAGCCTTGAACAATCCAAGTATACATATTTGAGCTATGCACATTCGTTTAGAGTCCATTCCTTTTGGAATCTAGGCACCCTTTGCACCCTCGAGAGGTGGTTCCCACATGCATGCTTGTCCACTCGATAAAGCACATGCCGGACTAGCTTTCCTCTCGCCCCTCCACGGCTTCTTGCCGTAGCAGCTATCTCGATCGCCCGGTGCTCCCTTCAGAAAACCTATCGCCGCCAGAAGGAAATGAAGGGGTTAAGTACACCGCCAAAGCGTGCATCGAGGTAGTTGGAGGTGTACCCGACTGACTCATTTTCACCCTTTTTGAGTCATACGTACAAGTTCGAGGCTATGCACCCCATAGTCTTTTTCAAAACGAGCATTTGCATTCATATCTTCGAAAACTCGCTTAAACGTTTCAAAGATAAATGAACCTAACATCTAACAAACTAACACTTTTCAAACAAAACTATCGCGAATTTTTGAAACAAGCTTTTTCAAAACTTCCTTTTTCACTAACAAGCAAAAACCCGAGCAAGGATTAAAACCCGAGCTCGTGGTTTTCAATCCTCTAGGTCATACGGCCTAGTCTCTACATTTAACATCCTCGACTCGACTTGCTAATCGCTCTCGAGCCGAATCCTCTTCTTTTACACATCCGACTCGAGCTCACCTCGGCAAATCACCGATATCAGTTCGACGGATGCAAAGCAAAATCTTTTAACATCGAGACGAGATGTGCGCACGCATCCTCGCCTCAAAAGCTTCCCTTAGCAAAACCTTTTCGAAAACCTCCTTTTTCAAGCTTAAAAGAGTTTTCTTAACAAAGAAATGAGCTAAAATGAATGCCTAAAATGAATGTGAGTCTAGTGGGTCGAGTCGTGTCGCTAATATACAAAGTGAAATGCAGGCCTCAGCTGGATACTCGTCGTACTAAGAACCGCCTAGTAATCCCATACAAGAAACGAACCTACACCCGCAAAATGGCCGGCAATGACGAAGTTACCGCACTCCGTGACCAAGTCACAAAGCTGACCGCTGACCTTGAGAGGCTTCTGGCCACCCACACCACTGAGGTGGAACGTATGGAAACCAAGATCAAGGAAGAGGCCGATAGGCACGCCAAGAAACTCCAAGCCATGGAGGAAAGGCTCTACGTCTCGAGCACCTACTCCATCCACAAGGAGAATGAAAACGTGCCTACTAGCATCAAGGACGAGCTCCCTAACAAGCTCGCCCTTAGTGACCTCCCTGTCTTCCAAGGACATGAGAGCCCGATCATCCACATCCGAGCTTTCAAGTCCCAAATGGCCATCAAAGGAGTCGACGCTAAGCATTGGCTAACTCTCTTCCCTCACTCTCTAGCAGCAGTGCCCAAGACATGGTTCTACTCACTTGACCCACAACGGGTCCCTACTTTTGAAGAACTCACAGTCGAGTTCGACAAGATGTCGAGACAATGAAGACACTTAAGTCTCAATTCGCACCTTAGAAGTCCTATCTCGTAAGGACAATGAAGGCTTTACCGACTATCTTACTCGTTGGAAGAAGCCGAGCGCACAAATCCCCAACCGTCCCGCGAGGACGAGCTCGTCATCAAGTTCATAAATAACTGCGACCGTGTATCAATTTTACATGAGGTACAAAGAACATTCGTAACTTCAAAGAACTAACTAAGGTCGGCACTCAAATCGAAGATGACCTTAGGATCGCACCATGGCTAAATACACCGCCATGCATATCAAGGAGCTCCTCTAAGTCCTCCCGCGGTCAAGAACGACGAAAATCGCACTCGTCGGTAACCTTGATGATGACACCCTCGACGCCAGCAACTACCTTCTCGCCTCCTAAGGCCAAGAGAAACTTCGACCCTCTCTTTATGTCCTACTCCAAGGCATTTCAAAGGTTGGTCGAGAAAAACTACCTACAACCGATCGGGCCTACTAGCGAGCCGCCCGAAGACAAGAAGCCTAAATCTTGGAACCCCAATGCCTTCTGTGCATACCACCGAGGCAAGGGGCATGACACCGAGAACTGCTTTAGGCTCAAGAACGCTATCCAAGATCTAATCGATCAAGGAAAGCTCAGCAAACCATCTCAACCCGCCAAGCCTTCAAACAACGAAAACCCGCTTGGAAACCATGCAATCTTCGTGGGGTCAATCCCTATTCTAGACTGCTCCTACCTAATCACACCCTCCGACGACCAAGTTAATGCGGTCTACTCTTCTGATGACGAAGACGACGAATACTGGTGATACACTCTATTTATATTCGTTTTATGCCCCCGGTTCTGTCACATTTAGCTCGTATTTACTCGTATTTAGTATGACTTTAGGAGCTATTTGTTATATTTCTCGTTACTGCTGCATTTCATTTATATATTGCAGGTTTTGGTGGTTTTGAGCCAAAACCCGAGACATTGGAGCATTTCGAGAACTGAGCCGAAAAGACCAAGCTCGAGCCATTACGGGAGCTTGAGAAACCGAGCCAAGGACCAAGGACATGAAGGGCCACGAGTTACTATGGCCCAAGAAGAAGAATAAAAGGCCAAAGACTTAATAAGGCCTACGAATAAACCAAGCCCAAGAAGAAGCTTGGGCCAAGATCAAAAGACATAAGAGCCGCCCGATCTAGAGGGTCGTGCCGGTCCATAAAGATGCGGCGGCCGGCTACAGAGCAATATTTGTCGGTTTTGTTTCTAATTCGTGGGAGATAATTTGGAAACTATATAAGGTTGTTTTAGGTCGAGAATTAGACTATCTTTTACTTTATGCTTTATTTTATAGTTCAAAGTTTAGTTTAGCTTATAAGTTTTCTCTCTTTTACATACTTTCAAGTTTCAAGTTCATACTTTGCACTTCAGGATTCCGTCAGGTTTAATTTCAATTGTTGTTTTATTTATCATGTTTACTTTAATTGCTTTTATTGCTTCTAATTTGATTATGAGTAGCTAATTTCTTAATTAGGGTTAGGGTGATTTGTGACATATGATTTAGGAACATGTTTTGAGATTAAATTGGTTGTTTAAATTGTGCAAGTTGACTTCTTTCTATGCGTTTTATATCAATTGAATTAGGATTATTTCGCCTGATCACCGTTTTATCTGAGTTTAATTGAACCTGAGTATGTTTTGACTTAAGATCGAAAGCCTAGTTAAAACTAGACTTACGCAAGTTAGATAAGTGGAATTTAGTAAGTTGCGAGAGCCCGCTAAATTTGCTTAAGGCTAAAATTGACTTGAGAGAGCGTTTTACAAACCTAGTCAAGTTGCACAGTTTATCTCTTCCGTCTTATGAATTTGAGTTCCTGAATCGTTGTCATATATGAACCCGACGCCCTAATCTTTCTCCATATATATTTTCATCTTGTCTTATTATCTGCTTTAGTTTAGCTTAAAACAAACCTTTTCACACCTGAGTTGAACTCATACTCTCGACTTTAACCTCGAGACTACACCGCTTTCCTGTGGATTCGATCCCTACATGCCGCTATCTCAGTTAGTTGTCATTTAGGTTTATTTTGATTAAGGTGATACGACTTTAGCCTTATCAATTTTGGCGCTGCTGTCGGAAACGGCTTTGCTAGTTTTAGTTTTGTTTAGTTGTTACAGGTTTTTCTCCTTTGTCTCAAGGAACTTAGTTCCTTGAGACCGTTTCTTATCGTTTTCTTGTAGTTTTGTTTATGCACAGGTCACCTACAGGTTTGATTCCATTTGAGCCTGAACCTGAGCGAGCTTTTCACAGACTACGTAAGGAAGCAAGAAAGTTACTTGATCCTGATTTCGAGGAAGCGTCGCATTCGGAGTCTAGTGCAGCGCAATAGTCCTACGAAGAGGACACACCTCCTATTACTCCAACTCGTTCTCCACCACGCGTGACTATGCCTAAATTATATAGTCACTCGTTGCCGAAGCCCGAGGCGATCCCGCAAGTGTTCACAATACCAAACACGGTCCAAGGGAATTTCGAGATACGCCCCGCCTTTCTTACTTTGGTGGAGCGCAATCAATTCGGCGGCAATCCTACGGAGGATCCCGGGAAACATATGCAGGTTTTTACGGATTACTGCTCAACGATTAAGCAGAACGGGATCTCTCAAAACCAGATTAGGGAGATGCTTTTCCCTTTCTCGCTACGTGATCGCGCTCGTGAGTGGATCACTGATTTGAATAAGGAAGCCGCGGGTATTACGGATTGGCCAAGTCTAGCTCTTGCCTTCTATCGCAAGTACTATCCACCAGAGCGGACTAACCAACTCCGTAGTCAAATTCAGGGGTTTCAGCAGAGCTTTGATGAGACGTTAGCCGAGGCGTGGGGCCGTTACAAACGGTTAATTCGTGAATGTCCTCATCACGGGTTCGATGGTTGGTTGGTGATAATGACCTTTTATAATGGGTTATATGCTGAGAGTCGCGCTATTCTTGACTCGGCTGCGGGAGGCCGATTTGCTAATAATACCGACGATGATAAGGCGTGGACATTGATCGAGGAGATGGCTATCCATTCATCCCAGTTTGGTAAGCCGAGGGGTAATTCACGGTCCGCACACAACGACCGTGGAAGTGAGAGTATAAGCGCGGTAATGAGTCAACTTTCTGAGCTGAATAGAAAGTTTGATGCTATGCAGGGGAGTTCGTCGAGTGCCCATGTAAATGCTGTTGCAGGGCACGATTCAGGTTATACTACGGGGTATGCTGCACCCCAAGAGCAGGTTTATGCGTATCAATCCTACAATCAAAACCTGCCGTACCAGAATCAGCCGGGTTACGATCGGTCACTGCTATCCTACCGTAATAATAACGTACTTAACCCGACTCCCCCACCTCCACAAAATACCCCTTACCAACCTCCTTACAAAAATCAACCAACTCCCCCTAACTACCAAAAACCACCCTTCACATCACCCCCTCCTACTCAAATACCCGATCCTATGGCCGAGATGAAGGCCATGATGTTGCAGATGTCGCAGGTGACTATGGCCGTGCAAAAGTCACAAGAGATGATGATGCAACAAATGCAAAAGGATGGGCAAGCTAAGGACGCTGCAATTAAGCTGTTGGAGAATCAAGTGGCTCAATTAGCCGCTTCGCAAGCGTCAAGGCAACCGGGTACACTTCCGCCTCAAGGAAACCCCCCTAAAGCTCCACACGACACGGCGTGTGCAATTACATTGAGAAGTGGGTCCATGTATGGAGACCCCGTGAATTTGGAGGAAGAAGAGAAGGATGACGGTCAAAACACGTTAAATCCGTGTTCACAGAGGTCACTGCCGGTCGACCGGCAGCCGGTCGTCTGATAGGATTTAGTCGCGTCTCCTAATCAAAAATAAGTCCAAACTCACTCTAATAGGTAGCAAGGGTAAGTCGGGTCGATATCCACAGGGAGATGGTCGCTTAAGTTGGTTATTTTTAGTGATTCTAATCTCGGTTCGAGGGATTGAGGTTACTAGAGCTATAGCGGAGAATAAGGGTTTAAAACTTATAAGGAAAAGGTCTAGGGAATCGGGTTAGGCACGGGGAATGCTAGGTCAAAGGATGGTGACAGAAATGAGTAGGAAAACGCTCTCGCTAAGGGTAAGCTAGGCCTCTCGGTCTTAAGCTCCTTTAGGTCTCAAATGCGGCTCTCAACTTACAAGTGAGGGTCCTAATGATTGGTCTCGTGTCCTACCCTAAACTAGGCTTTCGGTCTTAAGTTTAAGGGTGACAAACGCTCACAAATCCTTGGCCAAAGGATCAACAAACGCATACAAAACGAGACAATCAAAACGAGCGCGAAAACCTAACTCAAAACATCATCAAAAACAACCCAAGCATGCACCCATGATTCACCCTTCTTCCCTAGATAAGAGACTACTCGCACATGACAAAATCAACAACAAAAACAAGAGCAATAGAGAAAGACATGATCAAAACAATATATATTGAAATAACAATGAAAAGGGAGAAGAGAATTATAGTACCAAACAGAAAATCCAAGAGTAGAAAGATGAATTCAAGCAACAAAACCGAAATAGATGAACAAACTAGCGATTACCGAGTCGGGAATTGAAATTACAAATGATCAAAAGCATAAACCCTAAGTTTTCTTGAGAATAACCTTCAAAGTGTTCTAAAAGTGCTGTAGAAAGTGTGGGACGAAATTATAATGTTTAGGCCTTCAAATAGACGAAGTATTTTGAGCCAACGAGGAGTCGCAGGGCCGTCCCGACCGGGACAAGGGTGGTCCCGTCCGGGACAAAGTCATCCCGTCCGGGACAGGGTCATCCCGGAGGGTTCAGTCTTTTTCAGCTTCGTAACTCACTCGTTTCTTGGCGGAATTAAGCGTGTGACCTGCCGTTGGAAAGCTATCGAGACGAACTATCATCTCCACTTGGTCTTGCATCCATTGGAGGTCTAAAACTTGAGATATAACCATTTGAAGTTGACCTTGCGTCGGCTTTAGTTCACCTTGACTTGACTTTGACCTTGATCTTGGTCCTAACTTGTCGTATGTTGACCCAAGGCCTAGGGACAAGGCGTGGATCATCCCAAAGGGTAGGGACGGGGTCTAAAGTGAATAATTGAGCTCCGTGCTCCGTCCCATGGTCCCGGGACGCCTTCAAACGTCAAAACGCGGCTCGTACGCGAGCGAATCGGCATGAAACCAACTCGGATCTTCACGAAACTTTATGAAACTTCACGAAACCTCTCAACAAGCATCCTATACTCCAAATATGCGTGTGTACCTGCAAAATGGACACAAAAACGCAGCAGTGCCAAATCGGGGAGAAATAGGAGCTAAAACGCTTATAATAGCACAGGAAACGCAGAGAAAGGCTCGTGAAACAGGGGCTAAATATAAGTAAATATATGACACATCAAACTCCCCCAAACCGAACCGTTGCTTGTCCTCAAGCAACCAAGCGTGAAAGAAAACAGAGGACAAGGCGAGCAAAAGAAAACTTCCCAAACAAACGCCAAACCGCAAGTAGCTCAAGCGAAAGGCAATCAATCCCGGCAAAGACGGACGCAAGGAAATAGCAAGCTAACGGCTGAGAATTACAAGACGGCGCAGGATGAATAGCATGGCTTAAACATAGGCTCTCTAGCAATCAAATCATGGGCCTCTCGCGGTTTCCACTCTAGCACACATGATGAACAGGGCGATATATGTGATGACACTCACCTACTCGACTAGTGGAAGCACGCCCGCAATCTAATGTGGACCAAATCTCGCATTCCCGTACACAATAATGTCACAAAAACGAACCAAACATGAGGGCTTACATAGGAAATGAGGGTGTAAAGGCCAAAGAGAGGATAAGGGTGATAAGGTGGAACAAATGATTATGGAATCGTGGAGCTAAGCCACTAGAAACCACTCGTACTACTCAAGTGCTCGTCCATGTAAAACAACAACAACTTCCATGAAAACGGACCGAAAACAGCATATCGGTCTCCTTTACACGTCAACGCAACAATAGCAACAAATTTCAAGTGCTCGCTCATGTAAAACAACAACAACTTCTTCATTTTGTGCACACACTTTCTTTTTTTCCTTTAGATTTTTGTGTTGTGTTTTGATTTTTTTCAGATTTTTGTGTTTGAATTTTTCTTTCTTGAGCAAAAGAGCACACTCACAAGTTGCGGAAATACCTCATTAAAAGGTCGGGGAAGCGGCAATCCCGACTCATATTCACCATCACTCTCAAAGCCAACGACGTCAGCAAGTCGTAGCAAAACAAAGATCACAACCCATCGGACAAGCACAAGAGTAAGCAAAGCGGTAACTAGCAAGGCTAGGGTAGGCTATTTAGGCAAGTAGCTAGCAAACTCATGTGGGTAAAGGGTAAAGGGATCGTACAAGAGAGGATAAAAGCAATGCATGAACATGGTGAATCATAAGCAATCAACTAAAGCCTCATATACCAAAAACAAGTGACAGAATCATGGGAAGCACGGGATAGGGGCCACACTTATGCGCGTTGATATTACGCACCCCACGAGGAGAACTACTCTCAATAAAGCACGGGGACCGGGATAGATGTACCGGCCGCAGGAGGCTAAAAACCTCACAATATAGTAGCTATAGTCCATGAATGATAAAGCCAATAAAGTCAAGCATGCCATCATCTGCAAACGCGTCTCAACATCCCCGAAAGCGCTAAACCAACAATATAGATCATGCCAAAGCTCAAAGCGCACAAGGGAAGGGATGTCGGGAAAGAATAAAGGTAAAAACATGCTCAAAACAACGGAACGGGATACGTATTTTTGGTATTTTTGTGAAATTTTCTGATTTTTTTGTATTTTTTGGGATTTTTCAGATTTTTTATTTTTTTGTAATTTTTGGGATTTTTCAGATTTTTTTGATTTTTGTGATTTTTTGAAAAATGAAAAACGAAAAAGAAAACGCAAAAATAAAGCAAAGCGGAAAGCAAAGCGTTTCTCCCCCCAAACCGAACGACACATTGTCCCCAATGTGTCCTAAAGCACATCAACACGGGGACCCGTAAAATAAGGGAGAAAAACGAGCAAAGAAAGTCTTAAAAGAAAGCAAAGTACATACAATTTATATACAAATGAAATCGTCCCCCCCAAACCAGCTTCAAACGGGGGGCGCAGCAGGGTACGGGAAGTACCACCAACCATGGGCCTCGTCATAAACGACCCCACTACCATCGTCTTCTTCATCATCGTATCCAACGTCATCATCCACAGCACCATCATCTCGGCCAAAACCAGCATCAATTCGGCCAACAGCAGCAACACCGCGCACATCGTCTTTGATTACACTTCTACCCGCATCCAACCTCCCTAGCGTACCTGCAATCATGTCACAACAAAGCACGGCCTCAAGAGGGTCCCTCTCGAGGACTTGCGGTAAGTACTCATCCACGCAATCATCTATAACGTCAACAGAAAAGACAGTCTCCTCTAACATGGGACGCTTTAAAGCGTTAGAAAGGTTGAAAGTAACTTTATCACCTCCTATATCCAACGTCAATTTCCCGTTCTTGACGTCAATGATAGCACCAGCAGTGTGCAAGAAAGGCCGACCCAATATAATTGGAATTTGGGAGTCCTCGGCCATGTCAAGAACAATGAAATCGACGGGAATGAAGAACTTACCAACCTTGACGGGAACGTCCTCCAAAACACCGAGTGGGCGTTTGACAGAACGATCCGCCATCTGAAGAGTGATATTAGTTACTTTCAACTCGCCCATGTGGAGCTTCTCGCACACCGAGTAAGGCATGACACTCACGCTTGCACCTAAATCACACAAGGCTTTATCAATGAAAGTAGTTCCAATAGTGCAAGGGATCGAGAAGCTACCCGGATCTTTCAATTTAGGAGGAGACTGGTTTTGTAAAAGTGCACTACACTCGGCAGTGAAAGCCACAGTCTCTCAACCGAGCGATCGTTTACGAGTAAGTATGTCTTTGAGGAATTTAGCATATGCGGGGACTTGAGTGACTAGTTCAGTAAAGGGGACGGTTACCTTCAAGTCCTTGACGACCTCCATGAACTTACCAAATTGACTATCGAGCTTAGATTTTACCACTCGGCTCGGGAATGGTAATTTAATCTGAATTGGCGGCTCGACAGGCTTAGCTTTCTCCGCTTCCTTGGGCTCCACGTTCTCGGCCACCTGCACACCACCACCATCCACGGCCTGTCCAAAATTTGATAGGATTTAGTCGCGTCTCCTAATCAAAAACAAGTCCAAACTCACTCTAATAGGTAGTAAGGGTAAGTCGGGTCGATATCCACAGGGAGATGGTCGCTTAAGTTGGTTATTTTTAGTGATTCTAATCTCGGTTCGAGGGATTGAGGTTACTAGAGCTATAGCGGAGAATAAGGGTTTAAAACTTATAAGGAAAAGGTCTAGGGAATCGGGTTAGGCACGGGGAATGCTAGGTCAAAGGATGGTGACAGAAATGAGTAGGAAAACGCTCTCGCTAAGGGTAAGCTAGGCCTCTCGGTCTTAAGCTCCTTTAGGTCTCAAATGCGGGCTCTCGCAACTTACAAGTGAGGGTCCTAATGATTGGTCTCGTGTCCTACCCTAAACTAGGCTTTCGGTCTTAAGTTTAAGGGTGACAAACGCTCACAAATCCTTGGCCAAAGGATCAACAAACGCATACAAAACGAGACAATCAAAACGAGCGCGAAAACCTAACTCAAAACATCATCAAAAACAACCCAAGCATGCACCCATGATTCACCCTTCTTCCCTAGATAAGAGACTACTCGCACATGACAAAATCAACAACAAAAACAAGAGCAATAGAGAAAGACATGATCAAAACAATATATATTGAAATAACAATGAAAAGGGAGAAGAGAATTATAGTACCAAACAGAAAATCCAAGAGTAGAAAGATGAATTCAAGCAACAAAACCGAAATAGATGAACAAACTAGCGATTACGAAGCCTGAATTGAAATTACAAATGATCAAAAGCATAAACCCTAAGTTTTCTTGAGAATAACCTTCAAAGTGTTCTAAAAGTGCTGTAGAAAGTGTGGGACGAAATTATAATGTTTAGGCCTTCAAATAGACGAAGTATTTTGAGCCAACGAGGAGTCGCAGGGCCGTCCCGACCGGGACAAGGGTGGTCCCGTCCGGGACAAAGTCATCCCGTCCGGGACAGGGTCATCCCGGAGGGTTCAGTCTTTTTCAGCTTCGTAACTCACTCGTTTCTTGGCGGAATTAAGCGTGTGACCTGCCGTTGGAAAGCTATCGAGACGAACTATCATCTCCACTTGGTCTTGCATCCATTGGAGGTCTAAAACTTGAGATATAACCATTTGAAGTTGACCTTGCGTCGGCTTTAGTTCACCTTGACTTGACTTTGACCTTGATCTTGGTCCTAACTTGTCGTATGTTGACCCAAGGCCTAGGGACAAGGCGTGGATCATCCCAAAGGGTAGGGACGGGGTCTAAAGTGAATAATTGAGCTCCGTGCTCCGTCCCATGGTCCCGGGACGCCTTCAAACGTCAAAACGCGGCTCGTACGCGAGCGAATCGGCATGAAACCAACTCGGATCTTCACGAAACTTTATGAAACTTCACGAAACCTCTCAACAAGCATCCTATACTCCAAATATGCGTGTGTACCTGCAAAATGGACACAAAAACGCAGCAGTGCCAAATCGGGGAGAAATAGGAGCTAAAACGCGTATAATAACCACAGAAACGCAGAAAGGCTCGTGAAACAGGCTAAATATAAGTAAATATATGACACATCATCGTCAACCCAAATTTGGACTCAGAGTCTGCGGGAAGAATGATTCGGGTATAAAATTTGGTGATTCTAGTTCCACTCCAACGCCCCCAGTTCAGATTAAGCTGCCATTTCCTGGTCGTCAGCGAGGTGCAGAGCCCGAGGCCAAGTTCAGAAAGTTCGTGGACGTCATCAAGGCCCTTCAGGTAAATGTTCCTTTTATTGACCTTGTGACTCAAATTCCTGCGTACGCTAAGTTTTTGAAAGATGTTTTAGCTCGTAGCGTCGTTGAGCGACGTGTCAACCGTGGCCTTTGTGGGGGAAGCTAGTACTAGGCTGCAGGGTAGTAAGCCCCCTAAGCTTAGCGATCCAGGTACATTCTCTATTCCGTGCTCTATTGGTAGGTTTCAGGTTAGGAATGCTTTATGTGACCTTGGAGCTAGTGTGAGTGTCCTCCCCTACCCCTTGTATCAAAAGATGAGCTTGTCAGCTTTAGAACCCACTAGCATTACCCTGCAAATGGCTGACCGCTCAGTTAAGCGTCCCTTAGGAATCTTGCACGATGTCCCAGTACAGGTTGGAAAGTTCTTTATCCCTGTCGACTTCGTAGTGGTAGATATGCCCGAGGATGCCCACATTCCTATCATTTTAGGAAGACCCTTCTTGCACACTGCTGGTGCAGTTATTGATGTGGGTAGTAGGACGATAGCCTTTAAGGTGGGGGGTGAGAAGCTCACGTTTACTCATTCTGACACTCCGCGGTCCCCTATGCGTCTCGAGTCAGTTTGTTCTATTGACTCTGTACCTCCGTCTCACACTACTGGAGACACATTGGCGGTTTTGCATGTCTCTTCTCTTGTTGCAGGTTCTTCACAGAATAGCTGCAAGGATGGTTTGGGGGAGAGGAAGCTGCTCAAGATGGACGTTTACGACGCGGGTGATGGTGATAGAGGGCCTACAGTTGAGCCATTTCGTGATCGAGGCCCTACGCTGATGGACTATGCTGCATTGCCTCGAGCTGAAGGAGTGCTTTGGCGAACGGAAGCTGAAATTTCGCCGAGTGAAGCTGTCGCGAATGGCCAACGACCTTGGCCTGCGTATACTTGATGATTGTGGAGCTGTGAAGAGTCGTGCGGGACTATAAACCAGCGCTTCCGGGAGGCAACCCGATGACGTTGTATTCTCAATTAGCATTTGTACTTTTGGTTTGCTTGTTTTATGACTTTTTGCTTTTATTGAGCGCGCGAGGACGAGGGTATTACTTTATGATTTTTAACGCGCAGGTACTTATGGACTTTTGGGTCCTTAGTATGTTGAAAACGCTCACGAGGAAGGCCCTTAGCCGGCCAACCGGCTGCCGGGCCAGGACAGGAGCCGTAGCTGAAATTTGGAAATTGAAGAAAAATCGAAAAAATCACGTCAGGTGGCCTAAGCCGGCCGGCCGGCTGCCGGTCCCAGACCGGCTGGCCACCCCTGTCCCATTTTCATGCTTCGTTTTATTCCTTCTTGCGTGCTTTGCCGAAGTACTTCATCGTTGGACTGATTTGGACGCATATACGGGGATTTTTAGCCCCACTCCATGATCGACTTCGGTTTGGGGGAGCTCCTACTCTACATTGTGAGCACTCTTTACCCCATTTTCCCTCGTTTTCTTGTTTTACTTTCCTTCCCTCTTATGATTTATGTCCTTCTCTGCTTTTGTGGTTGTGCTGTTTTCCACATTGAGGACATTGTGTGATTTGGTTTGGGGGAGGGAAACACTTTCGCGTTCATTAGTTCATTTGCATTTTCATTTCGTGTGCATTTATTTTGAAAACCCAAAAAAATTGAAAAATTCAAAAAATTCAAAAAATTCGAGTCTTTTTGATCCGCTTTGTCCTGCTTTGCCTAGTTTGGAGAATTGATTAGTGCATTAACTTTGATCTTTAGTATCTTTGAGTCGACTTCCTATTTCCTTAGCTTGCACGATTGGTTTGTTTCCTGTTACTAGATTGCGAGCCTTAACACTAACCCACTTGTATCTGCTTAATTCTTTCTGCTTTTCGCTTGTTTACTTTCGACTTTGACATTCGAGCTTGGCATTGGTTTGTGGAATGTTGGTATGTTGGTTTGTGGGTTGTTTGGAAAGATATATATATGTTGGAGCAATGCTTCGATGCTCACGGAGGGGACTCATTGACTTGAGTAACCACAGTGGCCATGAATTTGGCTGCGACCGAGAGTATGAGCAATAACGTAACCCTTAAGGAAATATGTGTACCCGAGCGATTTTTCTGGAGTGAGCGTCAAGCTAAACGGTACTACATACGAGGGATGCTCCACATTTGCGAAAAAAGAATACAGAAAAGAAAAAAAAAGAAAAGAGAACAAATGGTAATGATTTGGTAAGATTGGATGATGGTTAGTGGTACGATCGGTTGGCCTTGCTTGAATTGATTTGTCGTTAGTTTTTGCGTAAGCGTTTGAGGCTAGTGGTATTATGTGGTGTGAACGGTTGAGACTTGTGCTCTATTTTTGGTGAAATAGACTTTGGTTGTAATGTTTATGTGCATAGGTCGTCCACTTCAAGATACTAGCGTGATTAGTTCGTGTTGCTTTGATTTTCTCCGATGCTTTTTGCTTGAGGACAAGCAAAGGTTTGGTTTGGGGGAGTTTGATACACTCTATTTATATTCGTTTTATGCCCCCGGTTCTGTCACATTTAGCTCGTATTTACTCGTATTTAGTATGACTTTAGGAGCTATTTGTTATATTTCTCGTTACTGCTGCATTTCATTTATATATTGCAGGTTTTGGTGGTTTTGAGCCAAAACCCGAGACATTGGAGCATTTCGAGAACTGAGCCGAAAAGACCAAGCTCGAGCCATCACGGGAGCTTGAGAAACCGAGCCAAGGACCAAGGACATGAAGGGCCACGAGTTACTATGGCCCAAGAAGAAGAATAAAAGGCCAAAGACTTAATAAGGCCTACGAATAAACCAAGCCCAAGAAGAAGCTTGGGCCAAGATCAAAAGACATAAGAGCCGGCCCAGTCTAGAGGGTCAGGCCGGTCCATAAGGCCGGCAGCCGGCCGGCCGGCTACAGAGTAATATTTGTCGGTTTTGTTTCTAATTCGTGGGAGATAATTTGGAAACTATATAAGGTTGTTTTAGGTCGAGAATTAGACTATCTTTTACTTTATGCTTTATTTTATAGTTCAAAGTTTAGTTTAGCTTTTAAGTTTTCTCTCTTTTACATACTTTCAAGTTTCAAGTTCATACTTTGCACTTCAGGATTCCGTCAGGTTTAATTTCAATTGTTGTTTTATTTATCATGTTTACTTTAATTGCTTTTATTGCTTCTAATTTGATTATGAGTAGCTAATTTCTTAATTAGGGTTAGGGTGATTTGTGACATATGATTTAGGAACATGTTTTGAGATTAAATTGGTTGTTTAAATTGTGCAAGTTGACTTCTTTCTATGCGTTTTATATCAATTGAATTAGGATTATTTCGCCTGATCACCGTTTTATCTGAGTTTAATTGAACCTGAGTATGTTTTGACTTAAGATCGAAAGCCGAGTTAAAACTAGACTTACGCAAGTTAGATAAGTGGAATTTAGTAAGTTGCGAGAGCCCGCTAAATTTGCTTAAGGCTAAAATTGACTTGAGAGAGCGTTTTACAAACCTAGTCAAGTTGCACAGTTTATCTCTTCCGTCTTATGAATTTGAGTTCCTGAATCGTTGTCATATATGAACCCGACGCCCTAATCTTTCTCCATATATATTTTCATCTTGTCTTATTATCTGCTTTAGTTTAGCTTAAAACAAACCTTTTCACACCTGAGTTGAACCTGTTACTCCGACTTTAACCTGAGACTACACCGTTTCCCTGTGGATTCGATCCCTACATGCTGCTATCTGCTGTTAGTTGTCATTTAGGTTTATTTTGATTAAGGTGATACGACTTTAGCCTTATCAACTGGCTACCTACTGACGAAGTGATAAGTCACATCAATCAACTTGCAAAAGACATCGATCACCTAAAAGCTCTACATCGCACCGCAGCCGAACGTTTGGAACGTCGTGTCCAAAAAGAACTTAGCAACCCAGTCTCGCTCGACACCCTCGAAGCTTTTCGTCAGAAAGACAACGAAGGCTTCGTCAAACACCTTACACAGTGGAGGAAATTACTTTCCCGAGTACCGAATCACCCACACGAAGATGAACTCATGTCCACTTTCCTCTTCAGCCTACGACCCGCCTGGCGATACTACTTTCACTTCTGCCACGCTCGGAACTTCGAACATCTCATCGAAATTGGCACTCGCATCGAAAAGGATCTCACATCTAGCTATGAGGATCCCACCTACCGAAGCACCCTTCGAGGACACACTCTTAAAGGGCGAAGAATACACAACTCGCATGGCTCCGCAAGGAACTTTGACAAACTCTATATGCCCTACGCTGTGGCATTACAAAAACTAATCCAAAAGGACTACCTCACACCCATCGGACCTATTAACGAGCCACCCATGAATAAGAAATCAAAATCATGGGATCCCAACGCTTACATGCATACCACCGGGGCATGGGACATAGCACTCAGAGTTGTCTCAAACTCAAACATGTCATTCAAGATCTTATCGATCAAGGAAGGATCAAGAAACCTCGGAGGAAAACCACACCTTCCTCCAGCAACGACGCAATTTACATCACAACTCAAGCAACTCAAGCAGCTCAAGCAGCTCAAGCACCTCCAACGACACAGAAGACGACGAAGAAGAAGAAAAAATTCTTTTAGATTCTAATGCTCTTAGTGTCGGGTCATCTGTCGACCCATCTATCCTAGACTCTAGCTTTAGTTTAGATTTTCTATTTACGGAGGCTAGCTCCAAGCAATTTTCTGATTTGTCGAATAATTCTCTTCAAAATAATGAAATGAATAAATTTGCTTACGTCTTGTCTCAAAATAACAAAATACAAACAAACAAAAATCAACAAGCAACAAGCAACACACAAAATACAAAAGACACTAACTCATGCGAAAGTGAACATACAAATCAATCGTTAAACAAATACATTGCAAACCTTGTACACCCAAAAACACAAGACCCAATCATCGAGGAAACCATAACCATAAACGTGGGAACCCCCGAAGAACCAAGGGAACTACAACTAGGAGCCTCACTAGACGAACACGAGCGCACCCAATTTACACAACTCCTAAGCGAATTCAAGGACGTATTCGCTTGGTCATACAAAGACATGCCCGGCATCGAACGAAGCATCGCCGAGCACCGCATCCCCATCAAACCCGGTTACAAACCCATCAAGCAAAAGCTAAGAAGACTACGTCCCGAATGGTCTCTTATGGTCAAGGAAGAAATCGAAAAACAACTACAAGTCGGTTTCATCCAAGTCATCGAGTATCCTGAATGGGTCTCAAATATGGTCCCAGTCCTGAAAAAGAATGGCAAAATTCGAGTATGCGTTGACTTTCGCGACTTGAACAAAGCTAGTCCTAAAGATGACTTTCCATTACCCCATGTGGACGTCCTAGTCGACAACACCGCCGACCACGCCCTCCTATCCTTCATGGACTGGCCACGCAGTTACAATCAAATCAAAATGTCACTCGAAGACATGGCAAAACGGCCTTCATTACACCGTGGGGACATCTTCATACGCTTATGCCCTTCGCCTAATCAATCTTTGGCGCTACATACCAACACACCGCTACGACCCTTTTACACGACATGGTGCACAAAGAAGTCGAAGTTTACGTCGACGATATGATCGTAAAGTCAAAGGAGAGAAGTGGTCACATCACTAACCTCCGCAAGTTCTTCACTCGCCTACGACAATACAAAATGCGCCCCAACCCCCAAAAATGTACTTTTGGAGTTAAATCCAGTAAACTACTAGGACATGTAGTGAGCCAAAGAGGCATCGAGGTCGCCCCTCAAAAGTCAAAGCAATCCTTGAAATCGACCCAGGAGAACCACGACGAAATTCGAAGTTTCTTGGGCCAAATCCAATACATCTCGCGCTTTATTAGCAAACTCACCATGATATGTGAACCAGTTTTCAAGAAACTCAAGAAAACCGACCACGTTGAATGGGACGAAGAATGTTAAAAAGCATTTGACAAGGTCAAGGAATTGCTAACTAACCCACCAGTTCTACGACCACCCCAAGCGGATTTACCGCTATCCTTATACCTTACAACCACATCTACCGCCATGGGCGCCATGCTCGCTCAAGAAATAAACAGCGAAGAACACGCAATCTACTACATAAGCAAGAAATTTCTCGATTCTGAACTCGATATTCACCGTCGAGAAGAGTTGTCTAGCCTTAGTGTGGTCATCCAAGAAGCTCCGTCATTATATGCTAGCACACCAAACGAAGGTCTATTCCAAAATGGACCCGTAAAGTACCTCTTCGAGAAACTGTGCCTAATCTGGACGAATGGCCGATGGACATTGCTCCTGGCGAATTCGATCTTAAATGCGTACCTCAAAGCAATCAAGGGACGGCGGTCTCCGATTTCCTAGCCGAAACGCAATCAACGAAGAACCAATCATCGACACAACATCCCTTCCGCATTTATGGAATCTACAACATCAACCAAGAACAATGGGAGTTATACTTCGATGGCTCCTCCAACTATCGAGGATGTGGAGTAGGAATACTTCTCATATCCCCGAATGGCGAACACACACCCTTATCAATCAAACTGGACTTTGACGTTACAAACAACGCCGCGGAATACGAAGCATGCTTGCACGGTCTCCAAGCAGCGCTTGTACTCAACGCCCGCAACATAAGAGTCTATGGGGACTCCTCCCTCATAATCAACCAAGTGTCCGGAGCATGGAAGATACTTAACGAAAACCTAGCATTATACCAAAACAAAATACAAGAGCTCATAAACGAATTCTACCACGTAGAATTCATACACCTCCCACGCGAAGAAAACCAATTCGCCGACGCGCTATCCAAACTCGCGTCCCTAATCAACATACCCCCGGGGATGGAAACTCTACCCATTGTCGTGGAAAGACGAAACGAACCCGCATACATCTGTGACATCGAAACCGAGGAAGAACAAACCGACCCTTGGTACCAAGCAATCATCAACTACAAAACAAACGGCGAATACCCGCCAAACACCGACAAACGGGCCAAGCGAGCCCTACGCCTATTATCATCACAATTCGTGCTGGAAATGGGAAAATTACTCAAAAAGACGCCTCAAGGTACACTCCTCTTGTGCGGCGACCACAAAAAGGACACGGAATCATGTCCCAAGTACACGATGGCGAGCACGGACCCCACATGAACGCACGAGCCATGTGCAAACAAATCATAAGGCTAGGATGGTATTGGACTACCATGGAAGCCGATTGCGCAAAATATGTCAAACATTGTCATAATTGCCAAATCTTCGCGAACATACAACACATACCACCTTCGCCGCTTATACGCTTTAACATCACCATGGCCCTTCTCCACGTGGGGCATCGGCGTCGTGGCAAAGTACAACCCGTAGGAGCAGGAGGACAACGCTTCATCCTCGTGGCCATCGACTATTTCACCAAATGGGTCGAAGCCGCATCGTACCGCAAGCTAGGCACAAAAGAAGTCGCAAAATTCATACAAAACAACATCATTTGTCGCTATGGCATACCACACGAGTTCATTAGTGACCAAGGCACGCACTTCCAAGGAGAAGTCGAGCCACTTCTTCTCAAATACAAAATACAACGACACAAGTCATCACCCTACCGACCGCAAACCAACGGCGCAGTTGAGGCAGCAAACAAAACCGTCGTATCAATCCTTAAAAAGATGATCGACACCTGCCACGACTGGCCCCACAAAATCCCATTTGCATTATGGGGATATCGCACCACAATCCGCACACCCACGGGTATGACACCTTATTTCCTAACCTACGGAATGGAAGCCGTTCAACCCGTAGAAATCGAAATGCAATCCGCCGGATCCTCATGGAAGCGGACATTCCTGGCCAGAATGGCACACGAACGCTACGAACAACTCATTCTCTTAGACGAAAGACGACTACATTCACTAAGTACAGTCCGAATGTATCAATCTCGCCTACAACGCGCCTACAACAAACGGGTCAAACCACGAAACATTAAAGTGGGTGACCTAGTACTCAAATCAGTCCGAGCACCATTACCAGTCGACCCAAGGGGGAAATTCAAACCCAATTGGGCCGGGCCGTACTTGGTCAAAGACATCCTTTCCCGAGGAGCGATGCTTAATCGACCTTGACGGTCAAGACTTGACTACCAACAAATCTTGATCAACTCAAGAAATACTACCCTTAAACAAATTTGCAATGTACTTCACAAAAAGCTTCGCTCTCGCATGAATGAACTACGCACGGTTTGATTCCACGCACTGTGGATACGTAGGCAGCTTTGCAAAGAGCTCAACCGAATCACACGAACTACGCCGGTTTGATTACGTATTCAAAACGCAGAATCGTGGCGACTTATCAAAGCGCAACAAGACCTTCTTAGCACCCGCACCAAGCTTAAAAAGTCGAGGGTTTTGCACTCCACAAAATGACACGCTCAAAGCTTAAAAATTCGAGCACAGTCAACACAAAACAAAACACGAATCCAAGTCCAAAGCTTAAAAAGGTCGAGGACTTAAAGACGGAACAAGTCAAACAAACGAATCCAAAGCTTAAAAAGGTCGAGGATTTAAGACAAAACAATTCAAAACGCACAAGTCCAAAGCTTAAAAAGGTCGAGGATTTGAGACAAGATACAAGTGTTCGAAGCTTAAAAAGGTCGAGAACATTTCAAAACAAAACAAAGAAAGCAACGAGACAAGGCAAAAGCAAATAAATTCTATTTTATTACTTTATTTAGAATTCTTCAAAGCTCAGAGATGAGTTAGGAACAAGCCTCCTTAACCCTTTATTCGAATTTAAAAACATGCGTTTGAATAAAGAAATTTTCTAAAGCAAAACAAAAGCAAACTACTAAGACGTCTTCCGTCGTTTCGGGCCAGCCTCTTCATCTTCAAGAGGTCGATCCGCCACAATCTTCGAGCTAAGAATGGGAGTAGACCTCTCAAAACCTGGGGGCTCGATCGGATCCTCATCCTGCTCGACTGGGGGCTCCTCGATCCTTGGCCCTAGGCGATCTTTAACAGTCACTTTCGGTCCAAGTCTCTCCCGCACCGGTCTCGAAGTAGAAGCACCTGCATCAACAACACAGAGATCACCATAATCCCTCCTGTCACGCACTACTTCATGCAACAAGGAGGGCTTTGGCCCATTCTTCTCTCTCCTCCTCTGATTCTCCCGTTCACGAGAATCCTTGGAATGACACCAACGCGTATAGAAATCCGTGACACGAGTAGACTCTATATGCTCCGGCACAACCCAAGTAACACGATCCGACCACCCTCGGATCCAAGCATCAATCATCTGGTTGCTTAGGACAACAACCCCTCCAACCTGCGTATCCTGATCCGGAATAGTCTGCGCAAGCCCGATTTGCCTCTTCAAGCGAAGAAGATGAATCCATACACCCCGTTCAAACCCGCACAACATCAACCCGCGAGCCGCGTTCGCCACCGACGGTGCCGTTACCTCCGTAATACCCCACCACGAAACATACCAACGAATCCGCTCTCCTCACAAACCCCTGCAGTAGTTGCGTGAACGCTCCCGAGGGTTA
The DNA here is from genome assembly GCA_023091065.1 of Dianthus caryophyllus. Lineage (NCBI taxonomy): Eukaryota > Viridiplantae > Streptophyta > Magnoliopsida > Caryophyllales > Caryophyllaceae > Dianthus > Dianthus caryophyllus. The sequence continues at coordinate 30,783,004 of CM041517.1, read as the reverse complement.
GCCCAATCCATCTTCCGAGACGTCGTCCCTGCGGCCTTGAAGGCACCACCAAGGGGAAGAGCCTTTTACACGCTCAACCTCTCCATGAGCCAAACGTTGAGAATCCTAGCGCAACCCCTGTACGAGCTCAGACGATTAGCACAACGGTCGTCTAAGCCCAGTATGGTCTCCGCTAGGATCAACGCAGAAGGATCATGTCCTCTCCATCTCTTCGACAACACGAGCATACCTCGCGTTCCGAACACACCATCGGCATGGACCTGCAAAAGCATAGCGATGAACCAAACAAAAGCAAGGGCCCTCCGCCTCGGCGGTCCAAATACTAGTGTCAGTTCTATTCATATAACGTTGGCACAACAGAAGCATATTCACCCTGCCTCCCACAACCAAACCTGCAGCATGGGCACCTGTCATCCCAAGGGAGGTTCGCAACATCCCGTAATAACAAAGCTCGCTCCCCACCGCGACCACGAGTCGTCCGCTTTGACCACCCCGCAATGGCCGCAAACTCCTCCATCAAAGGACACACCTCCCCCCCGGGAAACCTAAACACATGCAAATTAGGATCCCAATAATCCAAACACGAGTCAAGGAAGTCTAAATCAACCTTCATTTGACGAAAGCCAATAAAAACACCCGCACCATCATCATACACCGCCTTCTTCATCCCCGGACTTAATGAGGAAGTCCACCTCTTCAAAAGAGCATCAAAAGGCTCCTCCATTTTCTTTAGAACACAAAAACTTTTATAAATGTACCTAATATATTTATGAGAGCAAAAACCTAAAGCAAAAGCAAAGAAGAGAAGTGTTTGTGAATGAAGATTATGGCACGCACCCCCTCTCCTTATATAGGAAAGCAATATCCGGAATATGGAAATACAAATGACCAGGCCAAAGAAACCGCATGGCTCTATGCGGTTTGCACCCCAAACCGCATAAGCTTATGCGGTTTTCCCTTGCAACCGCATAAGCTTATGCGGTTTCAGGGGTTGATTTTCCTCTAATTTTCCTAAAACACTACGACCTACATTGGGCTACGACATTCTTTTATTGTTCCCACGCACCCGCATTACATTTCGCTTTGGCAACAACGATTCTTACCACGAGTCAAAACACAAACATTTTCGACATTCATGCAAGCTCATTTCGCATCTAAAATGAACTTTTCACAAGAACGTTTTCACAATCTAAAACAAAACATCAAATGCATCCCACTCGGGAATCATATCTTTTTTCAAACAAGACTACCAAACAGGTTTATCGATGACAATCAAGTTCAAGCTACTGCAACAAGTCCAAAGTTCAAGCTGCAACGGCATGTACATAAAGGTTCATACAATCTTTATTACACAAAGTCACTCGGGATGACGACGACGATACTCGTCAAACTCACGCCGAATCTGAGCCGTCTCAGCCCGGCCTCGACACAAGCTGCGACTGCTCGGCCAGCCATCCTCCACCGGTTGGCCACCCTCCACAACTTCTTATGCACCCCCTTCGCCACCTACAAACACAAAAGCACGTTACAATTTTCTCCATTTTGCCTTAATTTCACACAAATTAAGTCAAACTTAGGGGGAAATTCCAAAACAAGACCCAGCATCCTCCATTTTGCCTTAATTTCACCCAAATCAAGTCAACCTTAGGGGGGAAATTTCAAACTAACAGCGCTCATCTCCATTTTGCCTTAATTTCACTCAAATTAAGCCAAACTCGAGGGGGTAACACAAAAACACGCATCTCACTAGTTTGATCATCGCTATATTCCATACCTCGATCAAACTGGGGGCTCACTCACATACACAACAAACATACATACCTTCTTCACCCTGCCGATCCCGTCCATGCCCGTCGTGGTCACCGGCAAGTACGTCGGCAAAGTGAAAGTACGACGCACACCCGACTCGTCGTACTCAACGGTGGTAGGGAAGTCGCCAGGCTGCTCCGCCATCTCCGGATCAAATTCCTACAAAACAAGTACAAAACGCACACGTCAGGGAAATTTTTCGCAAAATTACCTTACGCACCCTCAAAAGAAGCAAGCATACCTCAATCGGCCCACAAGCAAGCCGTGACTCATGAAAGTGGTCAGAGTCCTCCCGGGACGTAGAAGACTCACCGACTCTCCTTCCCGCATAACGCCACCCGATCCTGAGCGGAAACCCCTCGCTCAAACAGGACCCTCGGCGGATCCCTAGGCACCACCGGAGTTGGCCACCCTGTCTGAAAGGCCAAGCGCTCTCCAAGGTACCAAACCGGCCCGTACGGCGTCGCCAAGTACAGACGCTGGGTCTCTCGCACTGCAAACCTAGCTCCAATGCCCTCAGGAATATCCCTGTACTGGCCCCACGGGAACGGCACGAACTACAAACACAAAGACAAAACAAACACTCATGAATACAATCATTTTAAATACACTCTATTTAAAATGGTTCAAGCACAAACCTGATCAAACTGCATCTGGTTCAGAAGCACCCGAACATCATCATACGACCAGTTAAGCGCAAAGACGGTTACATCGCATTCCCAATGCGTACGCATCACTCCTCACGATCCTCACGGCGTGCGGGAAGCGGGGAAAGGAAGTGGCTAAGAATCCACGACTGCACACCCAAGAAACAAAAAAACACGTTACAAAGACAAAGACAACACAAAAATGAACAACAATGCACCCGAAACAAAAACAGAATTAATACGTACCTCCATCAGGAACCCAGGCGAGACCAAGGACAGTCTCGACCCTCGATCCATGACCCGCGGTCTCACGGCATCCATGCAGAAACGAATGCACAAACCCAAGGACGGCGTCACCCAGTCGAACGTTCCAATTGCATTCCAATCCAGGAGATGCATAAGGACCGACGTCGACGCCCGCTCGCCTTTATCGCCGAAGTACACGGCGCTGACGAACCACCACAGCCACATACGAGCATTCTGCTCGTCACTCCACTCCGAGGGGCCATACTCGGTCTTCCCCTCAAAGTACTCCAAGATATAACTCGTCTTGAAAGTATAGGGTGGAGCACCCTCGCAAATCACCTCCAAACCACCGCCGATCGTGATCGGCCACAACCTCGCCCACAACGGACGGCGCAAACTCAAAGCTCATGTCACGATCTCCGAATCCAAAGCTCCGTTATGACCGTGATACTCAGACAAGGTAATGCCGGCCTCAAAGCCGCATATGGAACGTCGTCGTGGTGTCCCAATACTGTCTAGGAAGGCCCTGATCAACATCGGGTTCGCCGTCCGCTTCTTCCTTGCAATTTCCCTCAATGGCCGACCAGCGGGCCAAAAGCACTCTGTGACACCCAAGCCTGCGCTCCCGGCGCAAGCTTCTCCTCAAAAACACACATTACGGACGACACGCCCGAGAAAGTCCTCATCGAACCTTTCTGCCAACCCATCGTCGCTCGATAGGAAACGTGTCTCTCCGGAGCAAGTAGAAGGTTATGGCCATCCCGACTCTTAGCGAGCATACTGTTAGACGTGATTTTCGCGACCTAGAGCTACTCGCCCTAGGCGCAACCTCCTCAACCTCCTCAGCCTCCTCCTCAGCAACCTCCATCTCGGCTTCCAGCTCATCCACCAGCTCTTGAGCAAGCTCGTCCTCAGGATCACGCACAGGGACATTCCTCCCACGAACCTGACCCCTACCTCGTGACTGCCCACGTCTCGTGGACAAATCACGAGGGTCGACTTCCCTCTCACTACGTGTACGCCTCAAACCACTTGAGCTAGAGGCTCCCTCAGTCCTCGAGCTAGCACTCCTGCGGGATTTTGACCGCGTAACACGACTAGAACCTTCCCCTGCAACCAAACACAACCAATACATACAGCTATAATACACGCAAGCATACAAACTTGGCATACTTATACACCAATACACACAAATAATACACGCATAATACATATACATTCCTTTTAACACATTGCACTATACGCCTCACAGAGCATTTTAGGCCTAATTCACAATTAAGCCGAAAACCGTTCTCTACACTTCAAAATCACAACTTTATGGTTTCTACGCGCCATAATAGTCCCCAACAACAACCCATTACAAGCAATTGCATTTTGGTCATTCCGATCAAAAACCCCCAATTCGCCTTAATTACTCCGTATAACTACGACTTAAGACGGCGATTTGAAAGCCCTAACTCGAATTTTTCGCAAAACTAACGTTATAGGCATGCTATACTTGCTATGGGCATCCTACACCGAAGTTTAATTGAAATTCCGGGTCGGAAAATCCGGGTTCGTTTTCGGGCCCGAAACCTAATTTGGACGTTTTTCACACAAAGACGGTCTAAATCACAATCAATTCACACATACACGTTCACATGGCATAATGCAACACAATGACGTCAATTTCAAGCATTCAAGCGGCAAATTTCAAGCAAAACTCGGGTTTTCATTCAAAACCCGTCTTTTCAACATTTCAAGGCAAAACTAGCTAATTACAACAACAAATAACGTAAAAGCAAGTTAAAATGGAGCATTACCTCGTTCCATAGCAAGACAACGCAACGAAAATGAGCAAAATCGGTTGAGAAACCGAAAAATGACGTTTTTAGAGTGAAGAAACCGTAAATGAACAATGAAGCATGCTCACGGCCTCACTCGTGTTATATAAGCCCCCAGCAGCCAACTAGGGAAACCGCATAACCTTATGCGGTTTGCCCAACGAACCGCATAAGGCTATGCGGTTCATGCCCCTGGTTTTTCTCGGTTTTTTCTCGTTTTACGCCTACTTTTCGATTCCTAATTCATTTTAGCCCCAATGCAATTCCAAGTACGTCCCGTGCTTGGGTCAGGGCGTCACCTACAGCCCGCCATACGCGTATATTAAGCATTCAATGTACGGCACAGAAACGGAAGCACGAACGCTCTTCACGAGCATTACATCATTTTCTCCACCACGGAAGGCAACCATATGCAACCACAACTACATAGACACTCCTCGGCGAGCCCAAGCACAAGCACTCTGCAATATACACCTAACTCCAAGCATTTCACTCTACATAGACACTCCTCGGCGAGATCAAGCATTACACGGACGCTCTTTCACGAGACCTACACTAGCACTTACCCAAACATCCTACAAGCCTATGCACCCTGCACTCTAGCCCTTTTTACAAAGTACACATGCAATACGAAGACATTACAAGCACAAGCACCAGCATCAACAGTTGACATTACAAGCACACGCAAAGGCACCAACAAACGACAACAAGCACGACGAAGACGCTCAGCAGGCCGGCAGGCCCTTATAGCATGCACGGACCGCCAAGTCCTTAAAATGCGCACGCCCCTCCCCGTTTAGCCCGGTTCGAAGTCCTCGTCTCACCCATGGACACATGCTTCGTTCCATTGGCCGATCAGAGGCGTAATGGTCCGGATATGGTCGTGGAGTTTGACTAGCGCTCTAGTCCGAGCTCAGTCAAACTGGGGGCTCTGTGGATACCCATATCCGTACCCTTCCAAACAAAACCCTGTGATGTAACACGGACTTTTATTACGCACGTTTAACGTTGACTTATACGGTTCTAACTAATGTCGAATTCATTTTGAGTCGTTTTAAATGTTAAAATGTTTAAGGTCGCTTTACATCGCTTTAAATAAACGTTCATTTTGTCCATTTGGAGTCTAGCTAGGTCCTCGTCCTGCTTCATTTGGCATGAGCTTCGCATTTGCACTACAATTGGCCCTTTTACATTAACAAGGTCTAATTCAGCATTCCTAAATTCCTAAATTTAGGCCCGGTAGCTAAAACCGCTATTTAGCATCCTCTTACACAAAATACAACCTCACGTCTTAGCTTATTTCACAAATCTATGCAAATACACCCCTTTTCATTTTTCCGGGTCTCGGGCCCAAAACCGAGCCCAAACCCAAGCCTTTGGCCCGCACTCCAAAGCCCTGCACATCATAAAATATCTCAGAAATATCTCAGCTCTTTTCTTGGCACACACGCACAAAATTATACTGCATCTTTCGAAGATTTTATGCAACCGAAACTTGGAAACTACACAAAAACCAGACCCTCAAACCGCATAAGCCTATGCGGTTTGGCGAGGCAACCGCATAAGGCTATGCGGTTTGCCCAAGCAACCGCATAAGGCTATGCGGTTTCTAGGCCTGGTTTTATCCCCGATTTCCTAATTTCTCCGAGGTTTTTAGTATATATACACCCCTATACCCTGACCTCGAAATCACAATTCACAACCAGAATACATCCTTTACACCACAAATCCTCTTATCTTACACTTTTACACCCTCAAAAGCCTCAAGCACTCAAATCCTTGAGTTCAACACACCATCCCGTGTTGAATTCATCCTCCTTTTAAGTTCAAGAAGCGAAGCTCTGCCCAGATCTGAAGCATCAGGACAAGGTAGGTACCGATCCACTTGGATCAAAGCTTTTTCTTATTTTTTATGGACTAACAAAGGGGACTACACTCTAGCGCCCCCCCCGGCTTTGGCACCCAGCGCGCTTGCACTCCAAGTGTTCTTATTACTTCGGGTACACTCCATATCCGATGACACGCCAAAGTCGCATAAGCAACCGACCTTATAAAATAAACCAATGGACAATTGAACTTTATTTTATTTGCATGCATCTTGCACCCTTTCTGTCTTGCATTAAAATCAACTTAAACAATGAATTCGACCTTTAACTGAACCGTATTCGTTAACAAGTTAAACATGCTAAACTGAGGGTTTTAATCAATCTTTTTGCATCTGCATCTGCATTCTTTTACAAACTTATCGCACTTGTACGTAGCGATAACATTAGCTCAAATATCATCTTACAAGGATTGTTCTACGTCAGTAGAGGCTATTTTTACATAGGCTTTTCTAAAAGGTTTTCATAAATCATTATTTGAATTAACTCTTTTTCTAAAGTACCCTCACCCCGAATCCAATCTGGTTTCACAAGCCTTAGATCTAGGGGCGTCGGCGTGCTCCAAAATCTAGGACATGTTTTTAACTTAGAACATGGTAGCAGGTTCCTATTTTCCGCGATAAATAGGTGGCGACTCCATAACAGTTCTTAAAGGTTTTTCCAACTTAATCTTTTTTAACTTTAAAATCCGCCCTTAAGCAAGACGCCGAGTTGGGTCCGATCCCGGGTTCCACACTACTGTTACACCGCCATGCCCTTTGGACTCAGGAATGCTGGGGCCACCTACCAAAGACTAGTCAATATGATGTTCAAAGATCTCATTGGGGACACAATGGAAGTTTATATCGATGATATGGTGGTAAAGTCTAAAGATGCCAGAGATCATGTGAAGCACCTAGAACAAGCGTTTGCAATTCTGGACAAGTTCAATATGAAGCTGAACCCAACAAAGTGCAACTTTGGAGTGTCTTCTGGGAAGTTCCTAGGCTACTTGGTCACCAGAAGAGGAATTGAAGCAAGTCCAGAACAGATAAAGGCAATCCTAGATCTGGAGCCCCCCAGATCTGTGAAAGACATCCAGAAGTTGACAGGGAGAGTAGCAGCCCTGAACAGATTCATTTCTAGATCCTCAGAAAGGTGCAAACCCTTCTATGATATGCTCAAGAAGAACAAAGAATTCCAGTGGAGTGAGAAGCACGAGGAAGCATTCCAGGATTTGAAGAGTTACCTGTCAACTCCACCACTGCTATCCAGACCAGAAGAGAAGGAACCGCTAAGTACATGCACCATCGATCCACGGAGCATTCGGTAAGTGCGATTACGGTCGGGAAGAAGATGGTTTGCGGTATCAATATACTACGTGAGTAAGAGCTTGCTAGATCTTTGAAATCGGTATTCTCTTACGGAGAGGTATGTTCTTGCCTTGATTATGTCAACTACTAAGCTTAGACCTTATTTTGAGAGTCATCATATTTGTGTTAGAATTAACCTTCCGAGAAAGTCAGTCTTGAGAAAGCCTGAATCGTGCGGGAGAATGGCTAAATGGTGCAATGCGGCTCGAAATACGACATCGATTATGAACCCGGAAACAGCGATAAAGTCACAAGCCTTGGCGGATTTTGTGGGCGATTTCATCGACCACAGAAGAAAGTAGTGCGATGGAGGTGTTGAAACTTACGAGGCGAGAAAGGAGAGACTGGGTGTTGTATCTTGATGGAGCGACTAATGTCGAGGTTACAGTCTGGGCATTGTCCTGAAATCGCCACAAGGGGACATACTAACCCAGTGTCAATTTGTGAATTTCGTACCACCAACAATGAAGGCGTAATACGAGGCATTAATTGCGGGTTTGATGGTCTCAGATTGGTCTTGGTGTCAAGAATTTGGAGGTAAAAGTGACTCTTTACTTATTGTTAATCAGTTAATGGTTCTTTTGCGGCCAAAGATTCTAAGATGTTGCTCTACCTTGAGAAGGTTAGAACCCTGGTTTCAAGTTTGACCGCTTTAGGATTGACCAGATCCCCAGAGACCGTAACTCATGATGAGACTCTCTAGCTAGTCTTGGCTCTAGTTTCAAACCTGCAGACTTGGACAGATTCCCATAGTTCACCTCCTCGGACCTTCTATAGAGAGGTTTGATCCTGCTCAACCTCGCTCTACCCCCACTCCTCTCTCTTGGGTACACCTTTTATGCTTTTCTTAGAGATGGTGTTTTACCCCCAGACGGACTTGAGGCCGTGAGCTTTTTCGCTTAAAGCCTCGAGGTATGTCTTGATTAATGATGTTACATTCAAGAAGTCTATGTCAGTCCGTATTTGCGTTATGTCCGGAACCGGCAGAGGCCGAAGCGTGCGGAAGAATTACATGAAGGAGATTGTGGCAACCACAGTACCGGGAGAAGTCCGGCGTGAGCTTTGAGATTTGGTTACTTCGGCCAACTATGAGGAAAGAGGCGTAGAGTACGCAAGCAAATGTGAAGCATGTCGAAGCACTCTCCAATGATCCACCACCACCGGTGAGGTTTTGCATCCCATTTACGCGCGTGGCCTTTCATGAAGTGGGGCATGGACATAGTTGGAAAGCTTCCAATGGCTCCGGAGACGAGAAGGTCTTTATGTTGGCAATGACAGACTACTTTTCAAGTGGATTGAAGCGAGGCATTGAAGTGTTACTGAAAGGAAGTCATCTCATTTATCAAGAGGAACATCATTTGCAGATTTGGAATTCCAAGCCGATTGTGTGTGACAATGGTACACGATTCGTAGGGAACAAGACTAGGGAGTTCTGTGCAACCTGGAATATTGAACCGCTTACTGCACCAAGATATCCCAGTGTAATGGTTAGGCGTAGTCTAAGAACAAGATTATCATCAAAACCTTGAAGAAGAAGCGAAGAAGCGACGAGGAGATGGGCGGAAGAGCTACCTTTAGTTACGTGGGTCGACGGAACTACACCAAAGAATTCCACAGACGGACTCCATTCTCTTTGGTGTATGGTTGTGAAGCGGTGATTCCAGCAGAAGTGTCTGCTCCAACAAAGAAGGTATGGTCTCAGCAGTTTAGAAACTAACCTGCATTTGTTATCTACGGTCTTGATTTTGCGAGAAGAGTTAAGGGATGCGGCCAAGATAAGGTTAGCGACTTACGTGAGAATGTGGCCAGGACTTTCAACAAACATGTCAAGGCCAGAGTCTTCAGAGAAGGAGATTTAGTTCTGAGGAAAGTATTTGAAAACACAAAGGAAAAGTCTGCAGGAAAGCTAGCCCCAGTCTGGGAAGGACCGTACTTGATTGACTCAGTTGTAGGCCAAGGAGCTTATAGATTGGTAACTCTGGAGGGAGAGTTGATTCCTAGAGCATGGAATGCAACCAACCTCAAACTCTATCTTTGTTACTACGGTATTTTCAATTCTGTACTTTCAATTCTGTAATTTCAATTCTGCACTCTTTAATTGTTTTTTGTAAATATTGCAATTCTCATTCAATAAAAACCATTGAACTCCAATGGTGTAGTTTAACTTTATTTCTAAGTCTTGCAGATTACAACTTTGATTCAAAAGTAAATATCTATCACAAATAAAATCAAAGTACAAATAATACGCAACATATTACAAGTAAAGGAGTTTATCCTCCAGATTTGTTAAGGAGTCTATCCTCGATTCTACTCGGGAGTTCAACCTCCGATTAAGGCCTAGTCCCGGTCTCTTGGAACTTGTCTTCCAGACTTGAGCTTAGTCCTCGGCCTTGGCGCCAGTCTGCGGTGGAGATCTTCCTCCGATCCACAGCGCGGCCGATCTGCGAAGCGGCAGTCTGCTTGTGAGGATGCGTCCTCGGATTAGCGGACCAGGGCTTGACCGCAGATTAAGAGAGTCCTATAATATCCCTTAAGGTGAGCCATGATCATGCATACATAAGTCCAGGGTGTACACTGCGAGGTTAGTACATTCACGAGAACAATAGAAGCAATAGAAGCAACGAAACTATAGTAGTTAAGTCCTTGGACCACCAAGGTGACTAAATACTAAGCAACCGAATCTGTCGAGCAGACTAGAAAAATGTCTTGCTCTGCAGACTAAGCAAAAGTTCCACGGTAGCAGCAGACGAAGTTCACAGAATAATTACAGACCTGGACATACAAGTCCAGGCCGGACCTGAATAGCAAATTGTTTGAATTTACACAAAATGTTCACAAGAGTAATTGTTTTCATTCTTCTTCTTCTTGAAGGATTGTCATCGGCACAGGCATCTTCGCCAAAGACCACCATCACCAGACGCAGAGGGTTCTTCCCGATCGATGCCCGCAGCCTCCTCTCCTGAACCGCACACCGGGAAGAGCTGTTTAAATTTCTCCACAGCGGCATTTAATTTCCACTCCTCACGCCTCGGACTGGAGCACGCATCATTTGAATTCTGGTCTGGGCTGTGTAAAACAGCGCCGATTAGTCTCCTGGTTGCGAGTTGGCCTCAAGCTCCTGAACACGCGCTGGAAGTTCTCATTCTCGACCTCGGCCGAGGCGGCATCTCCTCGAACTTGGCGGTAGTTTTGGCCTTCTCGGCCACCTCCTTCATCTTTGTCGAGCCTTCTCCAAGTCGATGCAAGCCTGGCTCTTTGAGCAAGCTTGTCCTCAGCTGTGATCGCACGGTTCCCAGAAGTGGATAAAATGTGCCCCAAGCTTGATATACAATCAAGAGTCTGCGAATTTTATGGTGTAAAATACAATAGTGGTAGAATTATCATGAGCATTTGTACTAGAAGTAAGTCAGGTTACTACCTGAAAGGCAGAGTGAGTGGCTCTGAACGCCAGTTCTGTAGAATCGATCCCAATCAGATCTGGGACGAACCTTTTTGCTGCTTGTTGGATGATGTTCTCCACGCTGTTGATGGCGTCTTTGGGCCGAAAATGTTCCTGGTAATGACAAACCTTCAACTTCCTCTATTTTCCTCTTCTTTATTTTCTTGTCTGGTGTATTCTTCTCTGGCTCAACCTGAACCTTCCCCTTAGGCTCTTCAACCTTGGTATACAGAGCACCTGGAGTAGGAATACCTGTAGGAACAAACAGTGGCTTCACATCTGGCCCCCCAGCCAGAATAGCGTCCATCTTCTCCTGGAGAAGACTAGGATTGAGTCTACCCCTAGTGAATGGCTTAGAAGATTCACCTAGCATAGACCACATTCGTCTTAGAACTACAGATCCAGATCAGACTTAACCAAAAAAGAAAAATTAAGAGACTCACCCTTGATGGCAGAAACCATAGGCACATGCACCTTCACCGTCTTCTTTGCTGGCCTACAGAATGTAGGGAAAGCCGTCTTGTTATCCTCTTCAGACCAGGTCCTCTCCTTGAGAGGCAAAGCCATAAACACAGCGATCCTAGCCTTGGAATCCTCACTTGGCACAGGCTGCCAGGAATCCGCTAGAAACACAAAACATAAGAAACCCTCAGACTCAAGCGAGAATAGAAAAGCTAGAAAGCAGCGGTCCGAATCAAGTGACTAACCTCTCTCAGCGATAGGGTAGTCCAGACAGTCGCTGCTCCCAAGAGTATCACTCTTCAGGAAAAGGCTTGTCTTCGATCCTTGTCATCCCCAAAGATCGTGGTGCTCCACAAGATTGCTTTGGCCTTTCACGATTACAAGATGAATCTTCCACGGCCCTGGGTCCTTCTGAGTAGACGTTTTTAGATCTTGCCGTCGATTGCGATCGAACTTTGTGCAGAGCTTGTCAACCAAGCAGATAATCTTCCACATGCTGGGCATTAATTGGCAAGGGGCAAGCGTCATTGAAGAGAGCACCCCACTGATCCAAGAATTACAAGGAATTCTCAGACCAGCCCTAAAAGGGAACTCATGAATGCAGATCCACCCTGGGGAAGTCCAGGAAGCCGTAACATAGTCGTCACAGGGAACGAATATCTCAGCAGATTCGGGCACAATATGATGATCTTTGAGATGTTTTACGATTGATTGACTGAGTGTGTTTTTGGTTTCGTCATCAAAGGAGTCACCTTTGATGAACCTATGATCACCGTACATGATTTCGTTGATTTCGAGGATCTCAAGATCAATCACTTTTTCAGCCATGGTTTTTGATTTAATTTTGGTTTGATAAAGATGAAGATGACAAAGGAAGAAGATGATGAACAGTAGAAGGTAAAAACAAAAGTTGGCAAGGTAAGTTCTCGAAAAATTACTGCAGCCTCCTATTTATACTCGAGGATAAAAGAGTTCAAGTGGGATTAGGATTTCACCGTTGGTAAAATTCGAAACAAACCCAGACTTAGCCATTGCTACAGTACAGGAAGTCAAATCAGGTTTTAATTCTCACCTACTTTGGATTCTTTCATTATCTCTTTGAATGGTGTGCACAAGTCTGGCTAAGTACATAATTGTTGTTCGAATTTATAGCCGTTGTTTTTGCTCTAGTCTGTTCTGTATAGATATGTTTGTACAGGATTGTTTCCTCAAGATTGCTGAACACTGCACTTGAGAAAACAAGGGGCATTTGTTATGACCAGATTTTACACAGCCCAGAATTGGCAGTTCTGGATAGATGTCAAGAATATGGTACTGAGCAGGATAGAAGGACAAATGGCGGTTACAGCCCAGAACGGATCAGAAGAGGCATGGCAGTTATGGTCAGCAGAGGTCAACTATGACGGTTACAAAGATCATGGGATAATGGAAGATATTTCAGCTGAGCAGAAGTGGAGTCAATGGAGGTTATTTAACCGTCGAGCGTAATGGAAGTCATGGAAACGTGCCCTAGAAAATAGGAACTGATTTTGCAGCTTGATTAGCCTATATATAGAGGCTCATTTGTACATTTTTGATGATCTTTTTTACTCTCCTTAGCACACATAAGCACTCGATAATTACACTACGATAAAACATAGTCAGTTCTGTATATCTGCTACAGAAGTGATCATACTCTCACAGTTGTATTCTGTAACCCCAACTCTGATATTAATAAAAGTACTCCTGGCTTGGTAGCCCGCAGTTTTCCCCATCTTCTTCTCGGGGTTTCTGCGTCATCAAATCTCTGCGTCCTTAGTTCTGTCCTGTAAAGCTCAGTTCTGTTCTGTTCCGCAAATAGTACTAGTTGATCCACTTTTTCTCATTTTCATACTTGTTAAGTTTTTACCAAAACAAAAGATAATACAACAAACTTTATTTTTCAAAATTTTTAAATTTGTACTTAGGAAAATTTAATATTATTTGGCGAAAAAATTTCAGTCGCATTTTTATTATATGGAAAAAGGATGAATTTAATTTAAGGAATTAAATTCTTTTATCAAATTGTGTTAAAATAACACGGGGTGTTACACTCGTATTATGTATACTGAGTTTGTAAGACGATAACAGCTGGTTTTGTAATATTTAGACTTAATTAATTTTCCGCCTTAGTTTAATTAAAGTCACGAAAAACCAGGTTATTCTGATTGGTATCGATGTCTTGCGACCGTGAATGACTTAAAGTTATCTCACATAGCGAGACGACACCTGGGCCAGACATTCATATTGTATGTCAGGCATAGACTTATAGGATCAAATAATAAATTAGGAATCTCTAGATCGTTAAAATAATAACTTAGACCATTTTAACATGTGAGGAAGGGTAGAATCTTAAGGACTGACCTAATAAAGTACGAGTTAGATGAGAGTTAGAATTCTTAACTTTATAACTCTTTACTTGCTATTTGCTCTGTGGCTAACTCTAGTTTGACAAAGGCCCTTAGGATGACGTCCTTCAGTTACTCCCGTAACAATTTACCACAACGTCCACCGATGATGCTACTAGGAGAGTATATACGTAGCCATTCCATCCACATAGAGCGATATGTGGAAGCCCATGGAATCATGACGGGCAGGATCTACCACACGAGGGGCATTGGTATCAGTCTGACCATGATTGAAAGCTTTCATCCATACGATGAGTTTTGGGCACCTCTGGGTTGGCGACTTCTCCGCGATTCTGGTGTACATGGGACGCATGTACCACGGACCCACTTCAGAGGGTGATAGGACCACCTGCGTGGATGGAGTACGATGTGCACCTCGACGACTTAATGGATCAAGAATATAGACGCGACTATCCCCCAATGCCAGACGACGCCATTATACCCCCAATCATATGGGAGAGGGATCTCACCTCTGGGAGACTCTTAAGGGTCGCAAATCATCTTTAGGGTCATTCGACTCCAATTTGTAAAATATTTGTAACCGTCTTTTAACTATCCTAAGAACGATCTTTATGTCGTCACTTTTTCCTACCGGCTATGGGTTTTATTTTCGAACATGACGTTGTGTGGACTTATGCATTATATTTTCTGAATGTAATATTTTACCCATATATATTTATATATATGGAGACGTTATGTTACAACCTTGTAGTATACATTTCGCAGCGCATCATTTTAAAATTTTACGTACATATCTGAAAATTTCAATTCTCATTTAAATTTATCCCCCACTTATTTCAGATATGACTACTTCGCGACAGGGGACACGAGGAGTGAACCTGGAGGAGAAGGCTCGTAAAAGAGCTGTCCAGGCTTATGCACGTCGTCAGCAGAGGAAGGCGTGGAAGAAAATGCACAACTTGGAGAATTCAAGGATTGGTGGAAGACCAGGGCACTCAAAACTCCATACGTGGAACATCGAGTTCCTGATCACCTCCGCCGATCTTCGAGGAAGACCGACGCGGTCGAGGCATTCATGAGGAGTGACCCCGATGCCTTTGAGGGAGATAGAGATACCTTGTACACTTGGACCAGGCACATGAATGCAAAGTTCCTAGAATACTCGGTTCCGGAGGAATGGAAGACCCACTTTGCTGTTGTCTGCCTTGACGGAGAGGCCAGAGCTTGGTGGCTACGACTTCGATCCCCAACTATACGCGAGGGCGAATACTACCTTAGTTGGGAGGATTTCAAGCTGGGTTTGAGCGACATGTCTTATGCTGTTAAGTATAAGTACCGCTTCTCAGAGAAGGAGTTTCATTACTCATATTTCGCCTAAGTACTGCAGGCTAACTTTTTGGCATTCTCGATCTATTTTCATATCACTTGAGAATGTATCTGAACTTCTTGTTAACTTTGCTGAACTATGTATTTAAATTTCATCGTAGTTCATTTCATAAAGAATGTATTAGGAAGCTTTGTAACTTTTTGATGTAATCCTTTTACATTATCAATGAAATGTCTTTTACCTTGCATTTTATAATGTGTCTATCTTAGAACTACTCAAAATTCATACAGCCTTGTCCTTATTGTATTTTATTTTTCAGAATGGCTGCTAATTATGTCCGCAACGACTTCGATCAACATTTTGCCGAGGAGGAGGCCAGGAGAAAAGGATTTGAGGATGCGATAATGAAAATCGCTCAGAACACACACCAACATCAGGGTGGCGGAAACAACCAGTCCGCATTTGAGAGGTTCTCCAAACATCGACCCCAAACATATTCTGGCTCTGTCAACCCCACAGTCTTGACAGAGTGGATCGAGGAAATGGAGAAGTTGCTGGAACTTAGCAAGACTCCGGCTAACGAGAGGGTGAACGTAGTGGCGTATTATCTGAAAGGGGAGGCCAACAGTTGGTGGTGTCTGATCAAATCCACTTTCCCCTTGAGGATCTACAACTGGACCGAGTTCAAGACCCTGTTAGAGAACAAATACTTTGGGGTAGAATTGAAATGGGAAAAGGAGGAGGAATTTAGGAACCTGAACAAGGGTGAGATGTCGCTACAGGCATACACCGAGAAATACCAGGAGCTGTCCAAATTTGCTCCTAGAATAATAACTAACGAGGAAGAACTCGCCACTCGTTACGTTAGGGGCATGGCCAATAACCTAAGGATAAACATGAGCGGGTTCAATTGCAAGAACTTTGCGGAAGCTTACGAGAAAGCAACGAGTATTTGGGCTCCCATCCAAAAGGGGGAAGCAGAAGAGAAAAAGAAGAAGAAAACCTTTACGCCTCATGTGGCGAGTGCTAGCTTTATCCACAAACCAATGTTCGGCCGCCCGAGTTATCAAGGTCTAGACAACCGTAATAAGAACCAAGGCAGGTTTCAGAACTACAACCGTAACCCTACAGCGTACGCCGCAAAGAATAGTCAGCAACTTCCCGGAGCTCCACCCGTCCATACCGATCAATGTCGTTTCTGTCGACAGAAGAACCACCCAGGGAAACGTTGCAACGCGGAACCGGTAGTGTGCTATTTCTGTAAAGTAGTGGGACACAAGTCGAATGAATGCCCAAAGAGGGGCACTGCTGCCCAAACGAATGCGGGACCACCGCCAGCCGTTAGGGTTCAGGGACGCGTGTACGTCCTGACAGAGTCTGAAGAAGGGGCGGATGGTATTATCGATGTCGACGTCATCACCGGTAAATTTTTGGTTAACTCTGTACCTGCTTTCATTGTATTTGATACAGGAGCTTCCCTATCTTTTATATCCTCAAAATTTATTAAGCAATCCAAACTCATAGACCCTGAACAGATCAAAACTAACATATCACTACCAGACGGTAAAAACATTCCCTGTTCTTCAAAATACAATAATGTAAAAATTACAATTCATAACACAAACTTCCTGTCAGACCTTGTATTGTTTGACCTTCCTGAGTTCGATATAATTCTGGGGATGAACTGGCTAGCCCGTCATAATGCAACGTTCAAATGCCACGACCAGAAGATCACTTTGAAAACTAACCAAGGGAAGGAGGTATCATATCAGAGTTTGAAGAGGAAAGGGGGAGTGAGACTAGTGTCTGTACTGAAACTTCAGAGTATGGAGAGAAAGGGGCACCAGGTATATTTCTGCAGCATTACCAAGGTCGAGGACAACTTGCGCATCGAGGACATTCCAATTGTAAATGAATACCCTGACGTATTCCCGGACGTACTACCGGGTATGCCTCCTGCACGAGACGTCGAATTCTCTATCGACCTTATACCCGGTACTTCACCTATATCAAAGGCACCATACAGAATGGCGCCTGTCGACCTCTAGGAACTCAAGAAACAGTTAGAGGAGATGATCGAGTTAGGATTTATAAGGCCGAGTGTTTCACCCTGGGGTGCACCGGTACTCTTTGTAAAGAAGAAGGATGGGAGTATGAGGCTCTGCATTGATTATAGAGAACTGAACAAGGTGACAATCAAGAATCGTTATCCTCTGCCTAGGATAGACGATCTTTTTGACCAGCTCAAAGGAGCAGGAGTTTTCTCCAAAATTGACCTAAGGTCAGGATACCATCAGATCGCGGTCCGTAAGGAAGATATACAAAAGACTGCATTCAGATCAAGGTACGGACATTAGGAGTTCAAAGTAATGCCGTTCGGCCTTACCAACGCTCCAGCAGTATTTATGGACCAAATGAACAGGACCTTTCACGAATATCTCGACATCTGCGTTGTCGTGTTCATTGACGACATCCTAATCTACTCCAAAAATAAAGAGGAGCACGCGGAACACCTACACATAATCCTGAGCATCTTGAGAGATCATAAATAGTATGCTAAGTTTTCAAAGTGTGAATTTTGGCTAGAACAAGTGGCGTTCCTAGGCCACGTAATCTCCAAGGAAGGAGTAATGGTGGATCCAGCCAAGATTGAAGCTGTCAAGGAATGGGTAGCACCAAAAACAGTCACTGAAATCAGAAGTTTCCTAGGATTGGCCGGCTATTATAGAAGATTTGTTCCTGACTTCTCAAAAATAGCCCGCCCGATGACTAAACTACTACAAAAGGAATCAAAGTTCTTATGGAGTGGCGACTGTGAGAAAGCGTTCCAAGAACTTAAGACAAGGCTCACTACGGCACCAGTTTTAACCTTACCAACAGATGGGGATGAATATGAAGTGTACAGCGACGCGTCATTGAATGGTTTGGGTTGCGTTCTGATGCAACAAGGGAAGGTAATAGCGTACGCATCCAGACAACTTAAAGTGCATGAAAGAAATTACCCAACTCACGACCTAGAACTTGCTGCGGTCGTGTTTGCACTGAAGATTTGGCGTCATTATCTCTACGGGGTCAGCATCAAGTTCTACACCGATCATAAGAGTTTGAAGTACATCTTCACCCAGAAGGAATTAAACATGAGGCAACGGAGATGGTTAGAACTGATCAAAGATTACAAGATCGAGTTATTATACCACGAGGGGAAGGCTAATGTAGTTGCCGACGCACTGAGTCGTAAGACAATACATACTCTGAACAACATTTGGGAAATTCCCTCAGACATCGTCCAGGATCTGAAGAGACTAAGTTTAGACCTGGTACAATCGGATGACACCGACCTGAATGCAATGGTGGTAGAACCAGAAATATTTCATGACATTCGGGCACTACAGTGGGAAGACCCGGCCTTGTTAGAGATCAGAGAGAGGATTCCATCAGAAGGAACCGAAGGGTTTGAGGTTTACACTGACGGGAGTCTACGCTTCAACGGCAGGTGGTGCATACCTGATAATGAAGACTTGAAACGCAAAATTCTCGATGAGGCACATAGCACCCGCTACTCAGTACATCCTGGCTCAGATAAGATGTACAAGGATCTGAAATTGCGTTTCTGGTGGATAAGGATGAAGGCGGAGATCGCCGAGTACGTGTCAAGATGTATGATTTGCCAGAAAGTAAAATTTGAACACCAGAGACCAGGAGGACTGCTCCAACCTTTGGAAATTCCCCAAGGAAAGTGGGATTCCATATCGATGGATTTTATCATGGGGTTACCAAGGACATCAGGCGGCAAGGATGCGATATGGGTTATTGTGGATCGTCTAACTAAAGCGGCTCATTTTGTTCCAATCAAGGAGACATGGGGATTAGAGGAACTAGCCAAAGCCTACGAGAAGGAGATAATACGACTTCATGGCGTCCCCCTCGACATTATATCGGACAGGGACGCAAGATTTACATCGCATTTTTGGAAGAAATTGCAAGAGGCTTTGGGTAGTAAATTGAAGATGAGTACAGCTTTTCATCCAGCAACTGACGGTCAGACAGAGCGAACTATCCAGACACTGGAAGACATGTTGAGAGCGTGCACGATGGAATTCAACGTGAACTGGGAAAAGAGCCTACCTCTCGTTGAATTCTCATACAACAATAGTCATCACGCTAGTTTGGGGTGTGCTCCTTTTGAAGCACTCTATGGGAGAAAATGTCGCAGTCCTGTGTGTTGGGACGACGCTAGTGACAACGTGGGTACTGGACCCCAGGTCATACAAGATCAGTTGAGCACATCAAGATCATCCGAGAACGACTACAAGCGGCTCAAGACCGGCGAAGAAGTATGCGAGCGAGCATCGTCGACCTATTGAATTCAACGGTGGAGATAAGGTCTTTTTGAAAGTGTCACCCATGAAAGGGTAAGGCGCCGGGCTAAAGGGAAAGCTTAGCCCAAAATACATCGGACCCTACGAAATACTTGAACGGATTGGCGAAGTGGCATACCGACTCGCCTTACCGCCAAACTTATCCAAAGTGCACGATGTATTTCACGTGTCACAACTCAGGAGATACAGAAGCGATCCGAGTCACATTGTTACGCCCGATGTGATCGCCATCGAGCCTAACATGCTCTACTCTGAGAGACCAGTGGAAATTCTCGCCAGAGAGACTAAATTCTTACGACGCAAGTCGATACCCTTAGTCAAGGTTCTCTGGAGGGGACAAAAGACCGAACAAGCAACATGGGAGACCGAGGCGTCAATGAAGGAAAAATACCCGGAGCTGTTCAACGCAGGTAACCTTAACCACCTAGATTACTTTAAGTTTCGGGGACGAAACTTCTTTAAGGGGGGAGGATTGTAACACCCCGTGTTAATTTAAGCTAGTCATAATTAGGAAATCAATAATTAATCATCCTCGCTCACTTATTTTTCCTAAAACAACGCTACAAGTTATTTAGCACCTAAACTAAAACCATTTTGAATTACTTGGAATTTGAACTTCATTTTTACATTTTCGAACTCGATAAATCAAACGGAGAATCTACGACAAATTTCTCAACGACAAATTTCGGCACGCAAAACGAGGTCAATGTTGACCCAAAATGGCCGAGCCACTTAAGTAGTCAAACCACCTAATTCCTTTCTCAATTATATGCTAACTCATAATCCAAAACAAACAAAGTTAGTTAAAGCCTAATCATTTTAGTTATTACTAACAAAACATATTATATTAATATCAAATTACTATTTCAATTTGATTTAACTAACACTTTCACAAAAGATCGAAATAATGAGTTACACTAAGCCTAAACTGGTAAACTTTTTGGCATTTGAGTTTAATGATTTAATTCGATAACATTCAACGAAAAAAAATATATATTTCGATCAAATAAAATTTAATTCAAAGTTGCGAGGAAACTAATACCCAATTTTTCTTTTGATTTCGTTTTGAGTTCTATTTTCATTTTTATTTTCGATCTTACTTCTAAACATTATTTCAAGACTATATATTTCATTTCGAGACTTTTCACGTGCGCGCAAATCGAAAATTTCAAAAACGAGAAAATCGGGCCATGAATTGTTATGTTGGCCGAGATATTGAGGGCTTCCCTAGCTCACTCTAGTCTCTTGCAATTTGCTTACACACATGCTTCTCTTCTTCCTACACCCATCAACTCCTCTTACACAAGCATGCCCTTTGATTCTTACACACACCATCCTCTTACACAAGCAAGTATGACTCCCTCCTTACACACCTAGGTTTGATCATCACATAGTTGAGCTTGGTTACTCTTCATGTTGGCTCTCCATTCACACCCAAGTATACTCCAACTAATGAGCTCATACACCACATAATACTAAGTGTGCAACTTACATAACCTACAAGCTTACATACTACAAAAATAACACAACTACTACTACTACACTAACATCACACGCACAACACAACTCACAAACACCAAAAATATTCTAAGTCTTTTTCTCTCTAAGAAACTCACTCAAGAACATTGTAAGCATGTTCAACCTCAAGAACACATGAGCTTCATCTTCTTCCTCCTTATTTTTCTTCCTTAAACTTTCATTTATTGTTTTAAATTTACTACAACACTTGTTTTAATTCTCCACTAAATGTTTTAGCAATCACAACCTCTTTTAAACTTGTAAATAAATAAGAACATAAATCATATTTATGAAAAATTTAAAACAACACCTAAACCTAAAATACTACAACACTTTAAAATTGGTAGTATAGTTAGTGTAGTTTTAAAATAAATTACTAACTTGTGCATTTACATTTTTATGTACCATCTTAACCAAAGACGAGGAGCAAGGTGGAGGCGTCGACTTGAGCCAATTCGATCACATCATAGACCCCGACAATTGCTAGGCTTCGTTTTTCACTAACCAAATAAAGTGCTCCCGCACACTATATTTGCTAAGCACTTACACCTATTTGATTATATGTTATATTTGATGAGTGTATGATTTTGTATATCACATAGTTATTGCATGACTAAATACAAGGCAAAAATCGAAAAATAAAAATTGTGTAGCTATTAAAAACCACACGGCATTACCCCTTTTATTTGCTTAATTTTTCGTTTTAATTTTTGTAAATTGCATGCTTAAAATACTTGTGTTAATATGAACATGAAAATATAGTTAGTTTATGTTTTGGACTAAAAATGAATTTGTTATGAAATTTAAATGTTCTAAAATGTTTATGTGTGTTCTTGAAATATTGTTGTTATTGTGTTAGAAATGATTTTTACTTTGTGTGTGTTGTTTGTATATGTTTTTCACTCATGTTTAAATATATAAATGATATAAAGTAAATTAGTTATTTAATTAGAAGTATAAAAATCAAAAATAAAATTTTGAACACATATATACTTATACACGGCATACTTATATTAAATGGACCAATTTTTAGTTTTAATTTTTCTAAATAACATATTATGATTAGTTTAGTTAATTTAGACTTGTATGAAAAATTTGAGAAAATTATATAGACATATAAAAAAATTTGATTAAATTGTGTTCATATGAAAAATATTGGTGTTCATCACATCTTCATGTGTTCTTCATTTCATGACTAAAATTGATTCATAAATTTTTATAAGTTTTACTCCGTAGTATTTACCGTTTTTAGTTACTAGTTTAAATCACTTTAGTATAATTTAAATAATTAATATATAAAAACTTTAAGTAAAAAAAAACCGATAAAATCGAAAAATGAAAATTTGAACACCATCCCCATTCTCCACGGCATTCTTGCCATTTTAGAGTTAATTTCGTTTTTATCACTTTTTAGTTTAATTGTTAAATTAAATAAATTAGTAGTTAATAAATTGAATTAAGAAATTAAATGAAATAAATCAATGTTGACATATAGCTTATACTACACGACATTACCACTTTAAATGGATCAATTTTGATCAAAATGAATTTGTCACTTAGCGTAGTCACTAAATTTGATTTGTAATTAGGATTATATTAGATCGTATAATGAGTCGTTAATAAAAAGAATCAACGAAACCGATAAAAATAAACGTTACACGTATTGAAATGAATAATGTCGAGTGTTACTACCTTTGCTTAAATTTGGATGTGGACACACGGACTATTTAAAATGAACTACGACAACCTCGCTAAAAACGGAAACCGCTAAAATGTTAGTTAAGTATATGACTAAATGTAACCGGGTTTTATTTTTGAAATATTATCTAAAATCACTAAGTACAAAATGAACTTAACAACTTTGAAACTAGGATTTTGTACTTAATTAAGTTTAAAACGAGTTTTACTTCCGAAATGATTTTTCAAATCACTAAATGCAAAACGAACTTAACGACTTTAAAACTAGAATTTTATACTTAGTAAATAAAAAGTGTTGTTTTGTAAAAATACACTAAGTATAAAAATATAATAATAAAATACTAAGTATAAAAATATAATAATAAAATACTAAGTATAAGAATACATGTTCGTATAAAAATACGTATAAATACGAAGTATAAAAATACGTACAAATACGAAATACAAAAATACGAATACGTATAAAAATACGATGAATAGTAAATACGATGAATAGTAAATACGATGAATAGTAAAAACGATGAATAGTAAATACAATGAATAGTAGAATACGGTGAATAGTAAAATACTGAATAGTGAAAATATTTAAAATTTACGAACGGACTCAAAATAAATATTTAAGTGTTTCTATGTGTTCTGTTTATCTGAAGAATTGCTAGAATTACAATTTCATTATACAAAGTTCGACGATATATTTAAGTTTCAGAATTGCCATTTATTTAGATTGAACGAGGATATGAGAATTGAGAAAAACGAGCTACTTGAATAAAATACTTGGATTGTTCACCATGTCGCGACTCTTGAATTCGAAGTTAATGAAGTAGCTGTCTATGGGGACTTGGGCTCCCTCCCAGAGTTGCCCAAGGCGAATAACGATCTTGAGATTTTTATCGGCACGGTATATACAACCTCAGGGATGGGGCATACTTGATATTTCCGTGGGCCCATAGATAGTAATTGGAAAATCCAGCCCCATCCGGGGGTACCCGTCTTTGGTGATAGTCGAACTTTTTCGTCGGTGACACCTTTTGAATAGCGAATACGTATGATCCTCGATAGGTAGTGTATGCATACATAGACAAGGGATTTGGCTGTCCTTATTACCTTAGGTATCTCTAGTATTTCAGACTCGTCCGCTTTGTTCGGCCCTGATTACTCCTGCGCGGACGCTTATAAGGTCTGCATGATTCCGCTTCGCTAACGAACATTCATTAGTTAACGTATGTTGAATGTATTTCCTTGTTTTGATTGGTTATTGTCAAAATGGCATGATTTCCTGTGTCTTGAGATACGATTTGCTTGAGAATGATTTTGTGTGAGTATTTGTACGTTATGCGATTTGATTTATACTCGTGCCTGAATCATCATGATTTCCTTACGTGTTGTAATTGCCTACCTGTTAATTGTTTTATCTTATCTACTTCCTATGTTGCATATGCTTTAGTTTTACCTGTGTCGAAAGAGTGTTGCGGGAAAATGATAATATATAAAAATGCAGGTACCCCGAGGACTTATGTTTATCAAATGCTGGGGATAGTCTACCTTATTTTGTACTCCGTTGTTTTGGAGAGAGTTGTAATCTAAATACTCTGTTCTTATCTCTAAACTCGTATTATGTATACTGAGTTTGTAAGACGATAACAGCTGGTTTGTAATATTTAGACTTAATTAATTTTCCGCCTTAGTTTAATTAAAGTCACGAAAAACCAGGTTGTTACAAATTGCACGGGCATGCTACTTTTAAAATGCACTGTCAAATTGTTATTCTCAAGGTAATTACGATTTCAGCTACATAAAATAAAAAATTGAAATAATGGAGTAAAAAAATTGCACGGGCATGCTACTTTTAAAATTGCACGGGCATGCTACTTTTAAAATTGCACGAGCATGCTACTTTTAAAATGCACTGTCAAATTGTTAATCTCAAGGTAATTACGACGTCAGTTACTTAAAAGAAAAAATAGAAATAATGGAGTAAAAAAATTGCACGGGCATGCTACTTTAAAATTGCACGGGCATGCTACTTTTAAAATTGCACGGGCATGCTACTTTCAAAATTGCACTGTCAAATTGTTATTCTCAAGGTAATTACGACTTTCAGTTACATAAAATAAAAAATTGAAATAATAATGGAGTAAAAAAATTGCACGAGCATGCTACTATCAATTTGGACCAAGTAGCTGAAGTCAGCTACATTGGGTCATATAATAGGACGTCTTTTTTATATTTATCATTGAAAATGATATATCGGCACATGTTCTTAGTTTGTGAGTAGGTTATTTTGTCGTTTAAACAAAATAACCTATTTCCTATAGAAGGATAAGACAACTCTCTTGAAATTTTATTGAAAAATTTCAAAAACACATGAACAATTACACCGCTATGGGCATAAATGTTGAAGTATTAGTAAGTATTACTTTGTGTAATAGTTGATAAAGTACTTACTCTGTATAATTTAGCAATTAACAATATACGTTGTAATTAAATTATACTCCGTATAATTTGCACGGGAATAAATATCAAAATACTAGAATAAAATAATGGATGTACAATTTACAATACTAATAATTGTACAATGTATCATCTTTTTCTGTAATGCTTTGAATTTTTCAATCACTTATGATTATTTGTCATATAATTTTGTTGTTTTAAAGGACTCATTTAATTACTAAACACATTATATACCAACTTTAATTTTTCTCTTACTTATTTTTGTCTGCCATATAATATTGCGATTTTAAATGTTTCTCAGTAATAAATATATACATTAATATTTTAAGTGTCATTAACCTTATAATAAAACGACTCCATTATTAATAATGTTTACTTAAATTATAAAAATAGCGTGCAATTTGCACGGGCATAACACTAGTTGCTTATGAATATCGTAGCATTGAAATGACATTGTATGTAATTGATAATAGTGGCGAAAAATAAAATAAGGTGGATAATGTTATTATGTATGAGTGGAATTGTACTATAAATATAGTGAGACATTCATAATGTCTCAATGTCTCATAGTATGAAGCGATCTCATCATAGAATTATTCATTACTAATTAACCAACGTTCCAGAATTATATGGGCCATATGGGTAAATATCGAGATATCCTCACAAATTGTGCGTCGGTATATCAACCGAAGAACGGAATACTATTATATATGAACAATAGCATTAAACATTGTGACTTTCAATTACATATAATATCAGCGCTAATGAGTAATGATTACACAATTTGTTACTTTTCCAACTGTTTGCAATCATGTCTAGCACTAATTCCTACAAAATTTGACCATAATTTAATCAATTTACCAATAAAAATATACTGATAATATCATCATGTTTTTGTATTAGAAGTATGAATCCCACTCATGCATTCCAACTCCTCCCGTGAGGAAATACTTCCAGCTTGCATACTCCGGGAACCCGCCATACGGGTTCCTTCCTTGGCGAACCTGTCTCACATTATTGTCGATTCTCTTGAGAACACTTTTGACGGTTATATCAAATGCGTCTTCAACCGTCTCTAACTTCTTCCGAGCATAAATGATTCTCGGAATCAGATTTATGACCTCCCCTCGCATTGCTGAGATGTCGTCCTCTGAATACTTTGACAGCACTTCCTCGACGCTGATGGTCCTGTTTTCGATCCCTGCAATGGGTATGAACACGGAGTACTTTGTGTGGTTTTTGGGGAAATGCCACATGTACTGAACGTACGCTGAACCGGGGTGGAAGAAGACGGGGATACACCCGGCCAGAATAGAATCGAAAGTGGATCGTCTTGTTGACGAGTCCCCTGGTGGTTGCAGGCAGAATTTGGTCTGCAAATACATTTTAACGAAATGAGCAGGTTTGGTGCACATCTCATCGCCTGGCTTACAATTTACGAGATTGCAATGATTTACTGACGCATTTTGGCACTGCCTGATCAACTCATCCCTGATTGATCCGGTGACATTAGGCCTAGGCGCGCCTCCAAAAGCAAACAGAAACTGCCTTTTTGATTCCCGCACTCGTCTTTGCCACTCAAACACCTCGGTATCTTTCGAGGGATGGAAATAGGTGGGATACGGGATGGCAAAGTCGTTATTCCCAAATGGACTCGACTCTATCGTCAGCATAGTCATGTTCCGGGATTCAGGCAAGTTCAAGAGCTTGCTACCCCAATTAGAGTGGGTGTAACTCAATCGTCGAAAATCCCAATTAACCCTCCCAACTGCGAAGAAGTGGTCCCAACCAAGGTCTCGTTTCCACTCAGGACGGCCGCTTAGCCAAGATGCGAAATCCACGCCTCCCGCATCCCTCACCGTCAGGTTGCCCTCGTCCAGGTACTTTCTCACCTGGAGTCCGCCATAGAATGGTGCATAAATAGCCGAGGCAAGCGTTGAATTCCTCGTCAAACACTCATATTTCTTCATCCTGTCGTGAAAAATCATCGACAACATAAACTGATTAGTCTCGTACCAGCTCTCCGTTGCTCCAAACGTTTCCGAGTCAATTTCAGTGTTGTTGAAAAGAGGCCCGAAACCACCATTCACGATGTACGGGCAGTGATTGAACCACTTAGCAATAGTACTGCAATTTTTCACCAAGTCTTTGTTAAATCGACTTGGAAGATCATGCATAAAAATGTACCTTCCCACACAGGGGTCGTTCTGTTCTGGCTTCGGGTTTCCCGTAACGCTTTTAAATGATCTCGGAGCAACCCTTGAGAAGTCAAAAACTCGAGAAACTGTCCGCTTGTAGGATTCGAAACAATGAAATGTGAGAAATGTAAAAAACAAAAGTAATAAAAATGCTGTCACTTTACAATACCATGAACTTCTATGATCATGTTTCCTAGTGTTTTTGATGAACATGCTCCTAATTATTTTTAAGAAAATACGGAGTATATAAAAGATGTATTGGTTTTTGATTTATTTAGCGATGTTTTTTATTTTCTATTGGTGATTGATTGAAAAATAAAAATACATTGAAAAGTGGGATAGAATTAGAAATTTCTAAGTGAAATGTGAGAAGTTTTGAGGTCATTAACAAGGGTTTGGATTCAATGCCATTAATAGGATTTGATACCTTTAATGAATAGTGACTGATTTATTACGATATTTAATCAATGTAGCAATGTGTTCATAAATGAAACTTAGAATCATTTGCGGTTTCTTTCCTTTTTTTGATGGTTAGTTTATATCTTAGGGAAAAAATAAGTTAGAATGATGAATATTAATGATGAATGATGAATGATTCATTTGCTCTTTAATTTCGTCAAAGATTAATAGTGGATCGTAATATATATATACTCCATTACAATATGTTTAATATATTTACTTTTTGGGCATATTCATAAGTAAGAAAATTTTTCGATAGGGTAATAAATTATTCCCTTTACGATTTTACTCAATCCTTTGAGAACGGATACTCTTATCCATTTAATGTTTCATAACTACATATGGTAATAACTCTTATTGATTATAAAAGATTAATGAAAAAATAATTATATAAACTAAAGATTTATTACATTATCAAGTAATGGGACACTAAATGCAATATCAAATGGAACAAATGATCTCCTCTCCAATCCTATACAATTACGTCATCCTTATACTATTTCATCCTATAATCTATTCACTTCCATAATTTACTTAATTTTATAATTTTATTTCATCTTCTAAAATTAACAGATTCTCTAAATCGTTTTCTTTAGATTATTATTTTATATATTTTGGTGTAAAAATATTTTATAGTTGGTATTATGTTATATTTTTATTTATTTTTATATTATTTTAAAAATTTGAAAAAAATAAATATTTTAAAGTTTTAAAATTTAAAATAACTATAAAACAAAAAAGGTAACTTAAATAAAAAAAGGAAAAAAAAAAACAAAAAACAAAAAAAATATCCAAAACAACCACCACCAAACCAAACCACCATCAGCCCACCGACGCCGGCTGTCACCTCCACCACCGCCTGTGGATACCCATATCCGTACCCTCCCAAACAAAACCCTGTGATGTAACACGGACTTTTATTACGCATGATTTAACGTTAACTTAAACGGTTCTAACTATGTCGAATTCATATTAAGTCGTTTGAAATGTTAAAATGAGTCGGGTCGCTTCACATCACACTTAAATAAATGTTCAATCGTCCATTTAGAGTCTAGCTTGGTTCGCGTCCCGCTTCGTCTGGCAGGAGCTTCGCATTCGCATTACAATTGGCCCTTTTACATTAACGAGTTCCAATTCAGCATTCCTAAATTCCTTACATTTAGGCCCGGTAGCTAAAACCGCTAGTTAGCACCCTCCTTTGAGAAATACGACCTCACGGATCATCTTATTTCACAAAATCTATGCAAATACACCCTTTTCACATTTTCTGGTCTCGGGCCCAAAACCGAGCCCAAATACATTCTTGGCCCGCTTCCCAAGGACCATGAAATAACACACAAACCTTCTAGTAGGTCATACTTGATCTACTTGGAGCACAAGCAAGGAGATTATGCCGAATATTTCCAAGATTTGATGAACCGGATTAAAGAAATACGAAATCACAGAATTAAAACCACACCACCAAGCCGAAACAGCTTATGCGGCTCAGGGTACAAACCGCATAACGCTATGCGGTTTGCCCCCCAAACCGCATAAGCCTATGCGGCTCCCTGGTGTGGCTTTTTCCCCTGTCTTTCCTAATTTCGCTCGGCTATTCTCCTATATCTACCCCCCTATGCACGACCTATTCTCATAAGTTTTCCACACTAGAAAACCCCTCTTCTCACAACCTTTATTCCTAGGTTTTAGCATCCACACAATTTACAACCAACATTCACAGTATACACACCTCAAAACTCTCTCAAAGCCTCAAGCACTCAAATCCTTGAGTTCAACACACCATCCCGTGTTGAATTCATCCTCCTTTTAAGTTCCAGAAGCGAAGCTCTGCCCAGATCTGAAGCGTCAGGACCAGGTAGGTACCGATCCACTTGGATCAAAACTTTTTCTTATTTTATATGGACTAACAAAGGGGACTACACTTTAGCACCCCCCCCCCCCCCCCCGCGCGGCTTTGGCACCGAGCGCGCTTGCCTTCCAAGTGTTCTTATTACTTCGGGTATACTCCATATCCGATGACACGCCAAAGTCGCATAAGCAACCGACCCTTATAAAATAAACCAAAGGACAATTGAACTTTATTTTATTTGCATGCATCTTGCACCTTCTTATTTTGCATTAAAATCAACTTAAACAATGAATTCGACCTTTAACTGAACCGTTTTTGTTAAC
Organism: Dianthus caryophyllus; assembly: GCA_023091065.1. NCBI lineage: Eukaryota > Viridiplantae > Streptophyta > Magnoliopsida > Caryophyllales > Caryophyllaceae > Dianthus > Dianthus caryophyllus. Next base: position 30,752,754 of record CM041517.1, on the reverse strand, counting down.
AAGTTAAACATGCTAAACTGAGGGTTTAATCAATCTTTTTGCATCTACATCTGCATTCTTTTACAAACTTTATCGCACTTGTACGTAGCGATAACATTAGCTTAAATATCATCTTATTTGGATTGTTCTAGGTCAGTAGAGGCTATTTTTACATAGGCTTTTCTAAAAGGTTTTCATAAATCATTAATTGAATTACTCTTTTTCTAAAGTACCCTCACCCCGAATCCATTCTGGTTTCACAAGCCTTAGATCTAGGGGTGTCGGCGTGCTCCAAAATCTAGGACATGTCTTTAGGCTTAGGACATGATAGCAGGTTCCTAATTTCCGCGATAATTAGGTGGCGACTCCAAAACAGTTTTAAAGGTTTCTTTTAAATTAGTCTTTTTAACTTAAATGCGCCCTTACGCAAGACGCCGAGTTGGGTCCCTCGTCTCGATCCCGGGTTCTACAGTTTGGCGACTCCGCTGGGGAGATTTTATTTTTAAAACTTAAAACTAGCTTTTTCTTTTTAAAAATAAAGAGGTGAAACTTGAAAGCCTTGAACAATCCATGTACACATATTTGAGCTATGCACATTCGTTTAGAGTCCATTCCTTTTGGAATCTAGGCACCCTTTGCACCCTCGAGAGGTGGTTCCCACATGCAGGCTTGTCCACTTGATAAAACACATGCCGGACTAGCTTTCCTCTCGCCCTTCCACGGCTTGCCGTAAACGACTATCTTGACCGCCCCAGTGCTCCCTTCAGAAAACCTATCGCCCCGGCGTAAGGAAATGAAGGGGTTAAGTATTTGCCAAAGCGTACTCAAGATAGTTGGAGGTGTACCCGACTTGACCCTACCCTTTGAGTCGAGTCATACGTACAAGTTCGAGGCTATACATTCCATGGTCTTCTTTCAAATGAGCATTTGCATTCATATCTTCGAAAACTCGCTTAAACGTTTCAAAGATAAATGAACCTAACATCTAACAAGCTAACACTTTTCAAACAAAACTTTCGCGAATTTTTGAAACAAGCTTTCTCAAAATTCTCTTCTTTCACTAACAAGCAAAAACCCGAGCAAGGATTAAAACCCAAGCTCGTGGATTTCAATCCCCTAGGTCACACGGCCTAGACTACACTTTTAAAATCCTCGACTCGACTTGCTAACCACTCTTGAGTCGAATCTTTTACTCTTTTACACATCCGACCTCGAGCTCAGCTCGGCAAATCGCCGATACTAGTTCGACGGGTGCAAAGCAAATTTTTTAACATCGACACGAGATGTGCGCACACATCCTCGTCTCAAAAGCTTCCCTTTAGCCAAAACTTTTCGAAAATTCCCTTTTTCAAGCTTGAAAGGTCTTTCAAAACAATGAAACGAGCTAAAATGAACGCCTAAAATGAACATTGAACCTAGTAGGTCTAACTAGATACACGCCACACAACCTAATCCATTCTCAAAATCCACGACTCAACTAGCTAACCGCTCTCAAGTCAAAGCCCTTTCACCCACCTAGGCTCGAGCCCTTAACGATGAACCGTTAAGTGGGCTCGACAAAGCTAACATCTGTAACCTCGAGACGAGACGTGCGCACGCGTCCTCGCCTCAAAAGCTTCCTTTAGCTAAAACCTTTTCGAAAATCTCCTCTTTTTCAAAACATAAAAGGTCCTTCTAAACAAAGAAATAAGCAAAAAATGAATGCTTTGAGTGATCGTGAGTCTAGTGGGTCGAGTCGTGTCACTAATATACGAAGTGAAATACAGGCCTCAGCTGGATACTCGCCGTACTAAGAATCACATAGTCAACCCCTACAAGAAACGAACCTACACCCGTAAAATGGCCGGCAATGATGATGTTAATGCACTCCGTGAACAAATCACCAAGCTGACTGACGACCTCGAACGCCTGCTGAATCACCGTAAGACCGAGATAAAGCGATTGGAACAACGTATCAAGGACAAGACCGACAGCCATGTCTCGATCCACACTCTCGAGGCCCTTAGCCAACACGACAATGAAGGCTTCACCGAGAATCTCTCTCGATGAAAAAAGCTAAGCGCACGAATTCCAAATCGCCCGCATGAGGACGAACTTGTGCCTAAGTTCATAAACAACCTGCGACCCGTGTATTAATTATACATGCGGTACAGCAACATCCAAGACTTCGAACAACTCATCAAGGTCGGTGCTCAAATTGAAGACGATCTTAGGACCGGCACGATGGCCGGATACGCCGGCAATACCTACCAAGATAACTCACCAAAATCTCCTCGCGCGGCCAAGAGTGAGGAAAACTGCACTGGGGATAGCTTTGACGCATTCGCGACCAAAAGATACAAGAGCTTCATGCCTTACACTAAGGCATTCCATAGGTTGGTTGAAAATAACTACCTACAACCAATCGGGCCTACCAACGAGCCACCCGAAGACAGAAAGCCAAAACTTTGGAACCAAAATGCTTACTGTGCATACCACAGAGACGAAGGTCACGACACAGAAAACTGCTTCAAACTGAAGCACGCCATCCAAGATCTCATCGACCAAGGAAAGCTCGACAAACCGTCTCAAACGTCCAAGTCGTCCAACGACGCCAACCGTTCCGCCGACCACACAATCTTCGTGGGATCACCTCCCATTATGAACTGCTCCAATAATATCAAACCGAGCAACAATCAAACCATTGACGCTCCGTTCAACGATAAAGGGGACGAATGGTCTATGTCCAACCAAGCCACGATCCAAGGTGACGAAAGGATTAAACCCAAATCATTCAACAAAGATCACCCTCCATACAACCCTACGATCTTCACAGGATCACTTCCTCCCATAGATAACTCAGACTTTGTCATGCCCGAAAACAACCCAACCCCTAACGCAGACATTGGGAATGAACTGACGTGCGTAAAATGCAAACCATCACGACTTAAAAGGAAGATGGCGAGAACGGAGGCGTTGGCGAACGCAAAGAAGAAGAAATCCTCTTAGGGTCTAATCCTTTAGGTGTCGGGTCACCTGTCGACCCACCTTCTAGTTTTAGCTTAGACTCTTTATGATTTGTCAAACAATTCTTCTTTAATGAATAATACGAATAAGTTTGCTTATGTCTCGTCTCAAGCTAAAAACAAACAAATAAACAATGAACAACAGACAAAAATTAAACAAAACAATCAAACAACACAACATAAAAATCCGTGCGATAAAAATGAACTAACGAATGAACAATCGTTAATTAAACACATTGCAAACATCGTGAGCAACCCAACACAAACCCCACTTTCCCTAAGCCTTTGAAAACATAAATGGATTAAATAACCCACGGTTATCCTAACCCATTTATCGCATGCTTTTTCACAAAGCATAACCCAAGAATTAGGACACTTTCTTGGTGAGTCTTTCAAAGCGAACTCACGGCCCTTGGCCTTTTCGAACCTTTCTAAACAAAATCTTTTCAAACGACTCATTGTCAAATCAGCCCAGTAAGTAGCATCCCTCGCCATACCCAAGAATGGCCAAGCCCAATCTTGTGGATTCTAACATCGGATCGAATGGCTCAAACCATCTCGCTCCATTTCTCCCTTGACAAAGTCCATGTGGACGAGCAAGCTTGTCCTCATCACATTTTGACACCTTCGACTCAAATAGCTTAAACGCCATTTCGAGCATCCGCCAATAGGATCTTAGCAACAAACCGTTAACGTAAACTTCTAGCTTTCTATCACCAAACATCGTCGAGCACGAAACGTTCTAAAACATTTCTAGCTCAAAATCGGCCGCATGACTCGCGGTCATCACAACCCTTTTATCACAAAACTCTTTTTAAACCCGAGGATGTCAGCCCATTCTCGAGGAGTTTCACGGCTCAAGGCCTTTTCCTTTTCAATATTAGCATTTTTCGAAAGTTTTCGCTAGCCCAAAACCTTCTAGGATCAGGCATTCCTCTTTTCGCAAAAGCACAAAACCCGAGAATGCGCAAACTCAATCCCGAGGACTTTTGATGTCGGACCAAGTAGCTCCAGCCGCTTCGGTCTAACTCTTCCTTAAGTAAATACATGAAAACGGGCACTACCGTTTCCTTCGCATTTTCGAAGCACCCTCGGTTCAAGTAGCTCATCACTACCTTGAATCATCTCTTGCACAGAGTCGAAATGTGACAACACATTTCAACTCGAAATGCCCTTTCACTTTCATCAAAACAAAACCGTTTCAAAGACGAGACGAATCAAAGTATGCATTAATCAAGTCTCGACACCACGGGCATCGACGTGTACCCACGACACGTGCATCACGAAGCAACCGACAAGGCATCCACTTAAGCACCATTGACGATCTGGCGGATCCCCTCAAGCAATTCGAGTCTTTTAAATACGGGTCGAGTTTTTAGCATCGAGTCAATCTCTGTCAGTCTAGGGCAATCGAGTCTCCGACGTACGACATTTTTTTAACAAATCGATAAAGGAATAAGTTTGCCTACAACTCAGCTTCCTTTTTACACACTTTTCCCATAAAAGACACAATTTTCCCACCGACATACATTGCATCCCAGAAACAACTATCCTAAGGAGGTCTAGGCCGGGTACGAAAGTCCAAATAAACAACTAAATCAAAGACACAAAGACAAAGAAGGCTCTCGACAACTAAACACCTAAGGTTCACTAGTCTGCTATTGGTCTACTACTCCGCTGCTTTCGGAGAAGGATCCATTAATTTGGAGCTCTATAGTGATCATGAATTTGATCGCGACCTGAAGTATGAGTATTCCTGGATCGCCCTCCACGTACTCGATCGCGTGCCTAATAAGCAAACGAACTTGTCAGAGGAGCCCGGCGTGATAGACACACGATCACGAATGACCACCGAGCCACAGAGTTTAGCAAGGTCCGAGCTCAAGCCCAAGCCACATAGGGCGTGAGATATTCTCAAACCAAACGGGAAAACAAGGAACAAAGATCAAGAACCATGACACAGCTAAGTCGTATCGCTGAAATCAAAATAGACCTAACAAACAACTAACAGCAGCTAGCGGCAAGCAGGATCGTATCCACAGAGAAACGGAGTAGTTTTAAGTTAAAGCAGGCGAAAACAGGTTCAACTCAAGGTGTGAAAAAGGTTTGTTTTAAGCTAAACTAAAGCAAAAGCAAAGATGAAAAGAAATATATAAGAGGAAAGACTAGGGCATCGGGTTCATTATGACAACGATTCAGGAACTCAAATTTATAAGAAGGAAGCGATAAACTGTGCAAAAGACTAGGTTTATAAAACGCTCTCTCGAGTCAATTTTAGCCTTAAGCAAATTTAGCGGGCTCTCGCAACTTACTAAATTCAACTTATCAATCTCGCGTAAGTCTAGTTTTAACTCGGCTTTCGATCTTAAATTAAAACTTACTCAGGTTCAATTAAACTCAGACAAATCGTTGATCAGGCGAAATAATCCTAATTCAATTGGCATAAAACGCGTAGAAAGAAATCAAGTGCACAATTTATTCAACCAATTTAATCCTAAAACATGCTCCTGAACCAATTATCACAAATTCCCCTAAACCCTAATTAGGAAATTAGCTAGACATAATTAAAGACAAGGCAAAGCAATATAGAGAAGACATAGCAAGATAATAGAAATAATTGCAATTGAAATAAACCTGGAATTTTACGGAGTACCGACGGTTACAATTGAATCCAACTTGAAATAAAACTAAAGCTAAGAGTTTTTGAGAGAGAGATAAGTAAAGAGCAGTAAAAACTAACCTAAGAACTAATGTAAAAAAATAAAGCATCCCTTAAACTACTCGACCTAAAGTCTATTTATATGCTCCAACTTATTAAATCCCGAAATAAATCAAAACCCGACGAAGAATGGCCTTCATGGCCATTGCTACTTGCCAACGGGCCTGACCCTCATTTGGGCCGGCTCTTGCTTCTTTCAACCTTGAGCCGAATTTAGCCTTGGGCCTTTACTCTTAGGCCTTGTATTCGTGGCCCTTAGTCTTCCTTTGGTCTTGGTCTTGGTATTCCCGAGCTCTCATGATGGCTCGAGCTTGGTCTCGTCAGCTTCGTTCTCAAAATGCTCCAATGTCTCGGGTTTTGGCTCAAAACCACCAAAACCTGCAAAATATAAATAAAAGGCAGCAGTATCGAGAAGTATAGCAAATAGCTCCTAAAATCATAATAAATACGAATAAATACGAGCTAAATGTGACTGAACCGGGGGCCTAAAATGAATATAAATAAAGTGTATCAAACTCCCCCAAACCAAACCTTTGCTTGTCCTCAAGCAAACAGCGTCGGAGAAAATCAAAGGGACACGAACTAATCACGCTAGTATCTCAAAGTGGACGACCTATGCACATAAACATACAACCATAGACTGTTTCACCGAAAATAGAGCACAGGTCTCAACCATTCACACCACATTATACCACTAGCCTCTAACGCTTTCGCAAAAGTAAAACTGACGACATTTTCAATTCAAACAAGGCCAACCGAACGTACCACTTTCCATCAACCAATTCTTTCCGCATCATTCCATTCTTTTCCTTACTGTTTCTTTTTCTTTCTCTTCTTTTTTTTTTTTTGCGCAAATGTGGAGCATCCCTCGTATGTAGTACCGTTTAGCTTGACGTTCACTCGGTAAAAATCGCGCTCGGGTACACATATTTCCTTAAGGGTTACATTATTGCTCATACTCTCGGTCGCAACCAAATTCATGGCCACTGTGGTTACTCAAGTCAATGAGTCCCCTCCGAGAGCATCGAAGCATTGCTCCAACATAAATCAGATCTTTCCAATCAAACCACAAACCAACATACCAACATTCCACAGACCATTGCCAAGCTCGAATGTCAAAGTCGAAAGTAAACAAGCGAAAAGCGATAAGAATTAAGCAAATACAAGTGGGCTAGTGTTAAGGCTCGCAATCTAGTAACAGGAAACAAACATATAGCGTAGCTACGACGATAGAAAGTCGACTCGGAGATACTAAAGATCAAAGTAAGCGCACTAATCAAATCTCCAAACTGGACAAAGCAGACCAAAAAGACTCGTATTTTTGTCAATTTTTTGAATTTTTTTGAATTTTTTTTTTTTGGGTTTTCAAAATAAATGCACACGAAATAAGAAAATGCAAATGAACTATAAACGCGAAAGTGTTTCCCTCCCCCAAACCAAATCACACATTGTCCTCAATGTGGAAAACAGCATAACCACAAAAGCAGAGGAGGACATATAACATACGGGGTAAGGAAAACAAAGACGAGAAATGAGGGTAAAAAGGGGTAAAGAATGCTCACATTATAAAGTAGGAGCTCCCCCAAACCGAAGTCAATCATGGAGTGCGGCTAAGATCCACGTATATGCGTCCAATTCAGTCCAGCAATGAAGTACTTCGGTAGATAACACGAGAAAACAAGAAAACGAAGCAGCAGAAAAGTGCAGGTGGTCGGCCGATGCGGACGGGCCACGACCGGCCGGCTAAGGCCACCTGTACCAATTTTTCGTAATTTTCTTCAATTTTCAAATTTCAGTGCACGGCTCTGTCTGGCGGCCCATGGCGGCTGGGAGGCCTTCTCCTGAGCGTTCTCAACATAAAAAGGACCCAAAAGGCCATAAGTACCTGCGCGCTAAAAATCACAATAAAATACCCTCGACCTCGCGCGCTCGAAATAAGTCTAAAAGTCATCAAAACGAAACCAAACAAAGTACAGGTGCTAATGAAATTACAACGTCATCGGGTTGCCTCCCGGAAGCGCTGGTTTATAGTCCCGCACGACTCTTCACAGCTCCAGAAAATCATGTATAAGCAGGCCAAGGTCATTGGCCATTCGCGACAGCTTCACTCGGCGAAACAGCAGATGATCGCCATAGTACTTCTCCAACTCGAGGCAGCGCAGCGTAGTCCATTATCGTAGGTCCTCGATCACGAAATGGCGCGACTGTGGGCCCTCTGTCCCCATCACTAGCGTCGTAGACGTCAGTCTTCAGCAACTTCCTCTCCCCCAAACCATCCTTGCAGCCATCCTGTGAAGAACCTGCACAAAGGGAAGAGACATGCAAAACCTCCAAAGCGTCTCCAGTAGTGTGAGACGGAGGTACAGAATCAATAGAATAAACTGCCTCTAGACGCATGGGTGCTCACGGGGTATCAGAATGAGTGAAGGTCAACTTCTCACCCCCCACCTTAAAGGCTATCGTCCTATTACCCACGTCGATGACTGCACCAGCAGTGTGCAGGAAAGGTCTCCCCAATATAATGGGAATGTGGGCATCCTCGGGCATATCTACCACTACGAAGTCGACAGGGATAAAGAACTTTCCTACCTGTACAGGGACGTCGTGTAAGATACCCAAGGGACGCTTAACTGAGCGGTCAGCCATCTGCAAGGTAATGCTAGTGGGTTCTAAAGCTGACAAGCTCATCTTTTGGTAGAGAGAGTAGGGGAGGACACTGACGCTGGCTCCAAGGTCGCATAAGGCATTACGGACCACAAACCTACCTATAGAGCACGGGATAGAGAATGTACCAGGGTCACTAAGCTTAGGAGGCTTACTACCCTGCAGCCTAGTACTAGCTTCCCCCACAAAGGCTACGGTCGACACGTCGTCTAACGTACGCTTACGAGCTAAAACATCTTTCAAAAACTTAGCGTACGCAGGAATTTGAGTCACAAGGTCAATAAAGGGAACGTTTACCTGCAGGGCCTTGATGACGTCGACGAACTTCCTGAACTTAGCCTCGGGCTCTGCACCTCGTTGGCGACCAGGAAACGGCAGTTTAATCGGAATCGGGGGTGTTGACGCAGCAGGACTACCAAAATTAGCACCCAAATCATCCTTCCTCAGCTCTGAGTCCACCGGTTGGACGGCCATCACGGCCGACCACATTGTGACCTCTGGTTACACGGTTTCACCGTGTTTGCATCCCCATCCTTCTCCTCTTCCTCCAAGTTCACAGGATCACCATACATCGACCCACTTCTCAACGTAATCGCGCACGCCGTATCATGCGGAGGATTAGGAGGATTACCTTGAGGAGGAAGGGTACCCGGCTGTCGTGACGCTTGCGAAGCGGCGAGTTGAGCCACTTGATTTTCCAACAGTTTAATTGCAGCGTCCTTAGCGTGCCCATCCTTTTGCATTTGCTGCATCATCATCTCTTGTGACTTTTGCACGGCCATAGTCACCTGCGACATCTGCAACATCATAGCCTTCATTTCGGCCATAGGATCGGGTACTTGTGGTGGGGGTGGTGTAAAGGAAGGTTTTTGGTAGGTAGGCGGGGGTTGTTGTTGGTTTTTGTAGGGTGGTTGATAAGGGGTGTTTTGTGGAGGTGGGGGAGTCGGGTTAAGCACATTATTGTTACGGTAGGATAACAGTGACCGATCGTAACCCGGCTGATTCTGGTACGGCAGGTTTTGATAGGCGTAAACCTGCTCGTGGGGTGCAGCATACCCCGTAGTATAACCTGAATCATGCCCTGCGACAGCATTAACATGGGCACTAGAAGAACTCCCCTGCATAGCATCAAACTTCCTATTCAGCTCAGAAAGTTGACTCATAACTGCGTTCATGCTCTCATTTCCACGGTCGTTGTGTGCGAACCGTGAATTACCCTGTGGCTTCCCGAACTGAGCCGAATGAACAGCCATCTCCTCAATCAACGTCCACGCTTTATCATCGTCGGTATTATTAGCAAATCGACCTCCCGCGGCCGAGTCAAGAATAGCGCGACTCTCGGCATACAATCCATTATAAAAAGTCATTATAATCAACCAATCACCCAAACCGTGATGTGGACACTCACGAATCAACCGTTTGTAACGGTCCCACGCTTCAGCCAATGTCTCATCGAAGCTCTACTGAAACCCCTGTATCTGACTACGGAGTTGGTTAGTCCGCTCTAGAGGATAGAACTTGCGATAGAATGCAAGAGCTAGACTTGGCCAATCCGTTATACCCGCAGCAATCTTGTCTAAATCAGTGATCCAATCCCGCGCTCGATCACGTAGAGAAAAAGGGAAGAGCATCTCCCTAATCTGGTTCTGAGTGATCCCGTTCTGCTTAATTGTAGAGCAGTAATCCGTGAAAACCTGCATATGCTTCCCGGGATCCTCCGTGGGATTTCCACCAAATTGATTGCGCTCCACCAAAGATAGAAAGGCGGGGCGAATCTCGAAGTTCCCTTGGACCGTGTTGGGTATTGTGAATCCTTGCGGGATCGACTCGGTCTTGGGTAACGAGTGACAATATAGTTTAGGCAAAGTCACGCGTGGTGGAGAACAAGTTGGAGTAATAGGAGGTGTGTCCTCGTCGTAGGACGATTGCGCTGCGCTGGACTCCGAGTGCGACGCTTCCTCAAGATCAAAAATAGGAATAGCTTGCTTGCGTAGTCTATGTAACGCGCGCTCAGGTTCAGGCTCAAATGGAACTAAACCTGTAGGTGACCTGCGCATAAACAAAACTAGAAGCAAACAATTAAAACGGTCTCAAGGAACTAGGTTCCTTGAGACGAGGGAGAAAAACCTGTAACACAACAAAAACTAAAACTAACTAAGCCGTTTCCCCGGCAACGGCGCCAAAATTGACACAGCTAAGTCGTATCGCTGAAATCAAAATAGACCTAACAAACAACTAACAGCAGCTAGCGGCAAGCAGGATCGTATCCACAGAGAAACGGAGTAGTTTTAAGTTAAAGCAGGCGAAAACAGGTTCAACTCAAGGTGTGAAAAAGGTTTGTTTTAAGCTAAACTAAAGCAAAAGCAAAGATGAAAAGAAATATATAAGAGGAAAGACTAGGGCATCGGGTTCATTATGACAACGATTCAGGAACTCAAATTTATAAGAAGGAAGCGATAAACTGTGCAAAAGACTAGGTTTATAAAACGCTCTCTCGAGTCAATTTTAGCCTTAAGCAAATTTAGCGGGCTCTCGCAACTTACTAAATTCAACTTATCAATCTCGCGTAAGTCTAGTTTTAACTCGACTTTCGATCTTAAATTAAAACTTACTCAGGTTCAATTAAACTCAGACAAATCGTTGATCAAAGTAAATAATCCTAATTCAATTGGCATAAAAGCAGCGAAGAAAGAAATCAAGTGCACAATTTATTCAACCAATTTAATCCTAAAACATGCTCCTGAACCAATTATCACAAATTCCCCTAAACCCTAATTAGGAAATTAGCTAGACATAATTAAAGACAAGGCAAAGCAATATAGAGAAGACATAGCAAGATAATAGAAATAATTGCAATTGAAATAAACCTGGAATTTTACGGAGTACCGACGGTTACAATTGAATCCAACTTGAAATAAAACTAAAGCTAAGAGTTTTTGAGAGAGAGATAAGTAAAGAGCAGTAAAAACTAACCTAAGAACTAATGTAAAAAAATAAAGCATCCCTTAAACTACTCGACCTAAAGTCTATTTATATGCTCCAACTTATTAAATCCCGAAATAAATCAAAACCCGACGAAGAATGGCCTTCAGCCGGCCGGCCGGCTGCCGGCCTGGCTTGGACCGGCCTGACCCTCATTTGGGCCGGCTCTTGCTTCTTTCAACCTTGAGCCCAATTTAGCCTTGGGCCTTTACTCTTAGGCCTTGTATTCGTGGCCCTTAGTCTTCCTTTGGTCTTGGTCTTGGTATTCCCGAGCTCTCATGATGGCTCGAGCTTGGTCTCGTCAGCTTGGTTCTCAAAATGCTCCAATGTCTCGGGTTTTGGCTCAAAACCACCAAAACCTGCAAAATATAAATAAAAGGCAGCAGTATCGAGAAGTATAGCAAATAGCTCCTAAAATCATAATAAATACGAATAAATACAAGCTAAATGTGACTGAACCGGGGGCCTAAAATGAATATAAATAAAACCAAAGTCACCAAAAAGCAAAATCTCAAGACTCCGAAAGTTCAAGAAGTCAAAAGCCTAGAAGCAAAAGCTCAAGAAGTCAAAATCCCAGAAGCAAGAGCTTAAGAAGTCAAAAGCTTAGAAATCAATAAGCAAGGGGCCGAAGCCCCAAGGACGAGAAGTACCAAAGCCCAGAAACAAGTGGCCAAGTCTTTGTAAGTCCAAATCGAAGACTCGACAGAGGCAACAAGCAGCCTAGATCGACTGAGGAGAACCCACCCTTAGGATGCAATTATCAAGGTTAAACACATAAACACCCCTTTTGGACCGGCGGGTCCTTAAACACGCACCTTTCCACATAAACACCTTTTCAACTACGCTAGGTTTGATTCCGTACCCACGGATACGTAGGCCGCTCACCTGAGCTCAACCAACCCTTTTACACAAAACATCCCTATGTCTAAAGTTTCCAAAGTCAAGGACATCCTCACAAAAATCCACAAAAATCCACAAAAATTCAAGGCAAACTGTTTCTTTATTGAGGCGTTAAAACGACTACGTCGAGACAAAGTTGTGCTAGACCTAGGAGTAGTACTCTACTTTTTCGTCTAACCTTGTTCGTTTTGCAGGAATAACTTCATGCCACTGAAGCAACCATGAGTCGCCAAGCCGGGGGCTTTACCGATGCACGTGTCACAGTCACTTACATCCCCATCAATGTCGAGTCTCGAGTCACGCATACGATTCGTCTTCGTTTTTCAAGCTTTTCGGCATTTTAAGCATCCCATAATCATTGGCTCGGATATTGAGTCAATCCTCTTCCAATCAAACAATTTAGCGACATTTAAACCGCTCCTTTCAAAACTTTTCAGTTCTGAAAACGCTCCCACGAGCCGATACACTAATTTCAAACACGCTTTTTCAAACATGCGTCCTCAAAATAGCTAATCACCTTTCAAAATTAACTCAACACTCAAGCTTCACTTTTCCAAACACATACTTTCGCAGAAGCAAAATGTGCCTTTCGAAAATGCATCTCAAATCTTTGAAACGCATCTCGAATCTTCGAAGTCCAAGCCTTTCACAAAAATTTAACTCACCACTCGAGTTAACATACTTTGAGAAAAAGCATTTCTTCGGATTTAACTCACTCGAGTTAACACATTTTGAGCGAAAGCTCTATCGAACTACGCCGGTTTGATTCCACATTCGTGGATACGTAGGCAGCTTACGCAAAGCACAACCGAATCTAGCACTACATCCCACTCCGTGTTGTCATGAGATTCCCCCGAATTCTCACCCTCGACAACTGGGGGCTCTTCAACCTTTGAACTCAAATGACCCTCCACGGTCTTCACAACTCTAGCTTAAGCTCACAACGTCAAACACTTTTTCATCTTGCACGAAGTTTAACAACCGACATTTCAGGCGTTCATTTTTAATGCTCATTTCGACAACTAAAATGAATCTTTCATTAAAATGATTTTTCAACAAAAACATTTTAATCCAAACATCCCAATCGGGAATCATTTCACTTTCAAACCCAAGCCTACTAATAACACAGGTTTAAGACGACGGAAGCAACTACAAGCCCAAGCCAAGCTACAACGAACAGTCATGTAATGAAGGGTTCACACAATCCTTATTACACAAGATCACCTAGACAACTAAGGGTGAAGACGACGGTACTCATCAAAGTCACGCTGAACCCGAGCCATCTCAGCAAAACTCCTACTCCACCCACGCTACATTATTCTCTATTTTGCCTTAATTTCAATCAAATTAAGCCAAACTACGGGGGAAATTTCAAAACCAAATACCATACTCTTCACTTTGACTCAGTTTTCATTCAAAGCTTAGTCAAACTCGAGGGGGTAATCCAAAAACTCCTCCTAATACACGCCCCGCACTTCACTTTGCCTCAGTTTTCATCCAAAACTTATCCAAACTCGAGGGGGTAATCCAAAAACACCTTTATCTTAATGCAACCCATAGCCTTTTGCATAGTTTGACTATCGTTATATACTATAACTCAGTCAAACTGGGGGCTCCATATACACCGGCACCATGACCAAGACAACTGATGACCAAGACAACTGGGGGATAACACACAAACCTTCTAGTAGGTCATACTTGATCTACTTGGAGCACAAGCAAGGAGATTATGCCGAATATTTCCAAGATTTGATGAACCGGATTAAGGAAATACGAAATCACAGAATTAAAACCACACCACCTAGCCGAAACAGCTTATGCGGCTCAGGGTACAAACCGCATAAGGCTATGCGGCTCCCTGGTGTGGCTTTTTCCCCTGTTTTTCCTAATTTCGCTCGGCTATTCTCCTATATATACCCCCCTATGCACGACCTATTCTCATAAGTTTTCCACACTAGAAAACCCCTCTTCTCACAACCTTTATTCCTAGGTTTTAGCATCCACACAATTTACAACCAGCATTCACAGCATACACACCTCAAAACTCTCTCAAAGCCACAAGCACTCAAATCCTTGAGTTCAACACACCATCCCGTGTTGAATTCATCCTCCTTTTAAGTTCCAGAAGCGAAGCTCTGCCCAGATCTGAAGCGTCAGGACCAGGTAGGTACCGATCCACTTGGATCAAAGCTTTTTCTTATTTTCTATGGACTAACAAAGGGGACTACACTTTAGCGCCTCCCCCCCCCCCCCCCGGCTTTGGCACCGAGCGCGCTTGCCTTCCAAGTGTTCTTATTACTTCGGGTACACTCCATATCCGATGACACGCCAAAGTCGCATAAGCAACCGACCCTTATAAAATAAACCAATGGACAATTGAACTTTATTTTATTTGCATGCATCTTGTGTAACACCCCGTGTTAATTTAAATCATTTATTAGCCATCAAATTCTAAT